>JBAJHW010000003.1:255581914-258124414 GCA_037013535.1 Intellagama lesueurii
TTGTTTCATTTCCCAGTGTTACTGGATCTTGGAAAAGGTTACTTCTGTTTTTGTACTACTCTCAGACAGGCTGCTTGTGGGTTCTGGGATTTGTAGCCAAAACAAATTCTCCAGTATCTGTATGTGAAATGTGTTTTAGTGGCGTTTAGTTCATTACTGTTTTTACCTCTTCTAAATAATGTATACACAACTGCACACTGATGAAACACTCTAAGATAGTAAACTGAACATGATCGGCACATGTGTGATTATAACATATTTTAGAGAATGGAGCTTTTGTGGGAATAGCACACTTTTTGCTCCATTCTGATGTGGTTTTTAAAATGTTTCAGTTAGTGGTCTTTTTAATATGATTGTGTTTATTTTCATCTTAATATAACATTTGTTTTTTTTTAGTTACATCTGTTATTTTAATTATTTTGGAAACTGTCCTGGGTCTCTTCATTGAGAAAGAAAATAAAGAAACACAGTGCCGCTCTTGAGGTGTGGAGTTGATCAGTGAAACTCTGCACAAATAGAATCTCAGCGCTATTCATTCATTCATTCAAAATATTTTTACCTCACCCTTTTCCTTAAGAAGGACCCAAGGTGGCTTACCCCTTTAAAAGACAGCATTTAAAGCTAAAAACAGTAAGTATACAAATATTAAAGGACCAAACAAGTAACACACTAGAAAATGGTAAAGAAAAGCAAAACTGTAAACACATCAAAAACAGTAAGGCACAACAGTCCATTTAAGAATCCCACTCAGGTGGCCAATCACTAAGGGAAAGCTTACCTGAAGAGAAAGGTTTTCATCTGCTTGCAGAAGGACAGCAAAGATAGGGCCAGCCTGGTCTCCCATGAGAGGGAGAGTCTGGAAGCAGCAACTGAGAAGGTCCACACCCCGTTCCCACCAAACACACTTATGAAGGTGACAGGACGGAGAGGAAGGCCTCTCCTGATGATCTTAACACCTGAGCATGCTCAGAAAGGGAGATGTGCTCCTTGAGATAGTATGGCCCAGGCTGTTTAGGGCTTTATAGGTTAGCACCAGCACTTTGAATTCTACCCAGAAACAGATCAGCAACCAGTGGAACTGCTGTAACAGGAGAATTCACTTGTTTGGAATGAGTGGTGCCTCTATCAATACAAACTTGTAACCTCAATAATGTGTATGTATTGGGAGAGGATGCAAAAAGTGAAATATGCAGCAAACTGTGCATACTTTCATTTAATGAACCAGTTTAGAAATTATGTTCCCTAACCCAGAATGTGGGAAGAGGATACAGCAGAACTCAGGGTAACAACCTAGAGCAATTTCACACACACACACGAAACCCAATAAAGGACTAAAGAAAGGGAAATGTACACATCCTTAGGGAATGTAATATGGCTTGCTCCCATTTTTCTGAAGAGATTTGAAAGAAAAGGTGGGTCTTGCAACAAGATGCTGCAGTGTGTTCTTGTTGTTCAGGATGACATTATTGCAGAACTGCTGGACAGCTCAGTGGTTAAAGAGGTTGGGAGTCTGATTCCTCACTGTGCTTCACTAACAGCGGCTGGACTCAGTGATCCATAGGGTCCCTTCCAGCATTGCAGTTCTAAGATTTATTAATATTATTATTCAAAAATACCTGGCACAGTCAATCAAAATTATAAAAAAATTGACTGGCATTATATAACAGATACAACTTCTTAACCAAAAAACCAAGTATCTGTTAAATATTGACGTAGTATATATGCTGTTCCTAATATCACAATTTTTTGTAGTTCTGATGATGTTATTTCTGAAATTTGCAACTGCTTATAATACTGTATGAAATTGCTTGATATTGTTCCCAAAGCCCTGATGTTGGTAGGGTCCACAGAGGACCATTCATCCACAAACAAGATAATTCAATTACCAGGTCACTGTATTTTTTATAGTTTTTCCCATTCTTTTTCTTTAACTATGGCATCTCCTAGAATTGCAGTGTCAATGATCCAGATGTTTTTTCATTCTATGTCTGGTGTGTAATGTTCAAGGTGTCCAAGTCTGGATCCAGAAATCCCACAAGCTATCTTGACTTCATCATTTTCTCACACCTTTTCTATCTGATGTTCCCATGGGTTTTTGGAGGCTAGTAAGTTATATTTTTTGCATAATGATCAGTGCACTAATTTTGCCACTCTGACTAATTTTAAAATCTGTTTGTGCAGTGTTTGGACATTCACAGATGAGGGGGTGACACAGTTTCATCTTTTTCTCAGTAGAGTCAACATAAGATGTTAGCACTAATTCCTTGAATCTTAGCTTTGGAGAGCTTGTTCTTGTGCAGCAAAAACCAAGCCTTCAGTTTCTTTCTTAATGGTGGTGGTAATGGTGGTGGTGGTGATTTCCTCTCCATCAACCTGTCAGCATCTCCATCCTTCCTATTTTCACCCTTCACAGCCTGTTTGAAAATCAGTGAAAGAGCCTCTGATTTTGAAGGCAGGAAACAGCTTATACCTTGAACAACCTGGATCTTTGTTTGCTCTGGTGGCGTATGCTGCAGATCCTTGCTGCCCTCATGAGTGCCAATCCAAAGGGGAAGCAGTTTCACTGATGACAGCCTGACTTCCCCTTCTAAGTCCACCTTCTGCAGAGAGCCATCGACTCTCTTGATCAGTCCCTCTGCTTGAACTGCCTCTCAGCAGTGCTTGTGGGAGGTGTACTGTGTGTCTCCACAGGAGCTGAGAGTCTGAGCTGCCTTCTTTGGGTTTCACGTTGGTAGTCTTGTCATTAAAACAGCCAATTCCCAGCAGCAGCAGCAACACTTTAAAGGCATTTATCACCAGGACATGCCATCAAACAGCCTGTTTAAATAAAAGTATCTTCATCATTTTTTTGAATGCTGGTAATATTGCTACTTTGTCACAAGAGTAAGAATTGTGAAATCTATTGGAACCCTCTCTAGGCTCCTATACTTTTAATGGTGACAGAAATGGGACATTTCTCCCCAGTATCATTCCCTGGAAGTACCTGGACTGTAAAAACTACAAAGTTCTATAGAACCTGGGATATCACAGGGCTTGGGCTGGTGGACTAGTAACTTGGTAGATCACAGGTTATGCAGATCTAGAACAAGTAGAAGAAATGTTTTCTTTAAATTGAAGAGTGGCATGATTGGCTGTGAGATTCTGCTTTAAAACAGTAACTTTCCCCAAGCTATGAAGGTAAAGGTAAAGGTAAAGGTAAAGGTAAAGTTTCCCCTTGACATTTAGTCCAGTTGTGTCCGACTCTAGGGCGCGGTGCTCATCCCCGTTTCCAAGCCGTAGAGCCAGCATTTGTCCGAAGACAGTTTCCGTGGTCACGTGGCCAGCGCGACTAGACACGGAATGCCATTACCTTCCCACTGTGGTAGTACCTATTTATCTACTCGCATTTACATGCTTTCGAACTGCTAGGTTGGCAGCTATGAAAGCCACAGATAATTCATTCCCTTCCAAAGTCCGTGGGCTCGTGCTGGCTAGGGCAGGAGTCTACTTGGGTGCTACACGGGAGGCAGTGTAACAATTTTCAGTTGGGAAGTTGACCCAGACCAGGCTTTCCCCCAAAAGAGGATCCAAGTCTTCAGTAAATCTGAAGACTTACTTCAGATTTCTTTACTGTCCAGTGGCCAGACCACTACTCTGAGCAGCTTACAATAAGAGCATCAAAAACATAAACTAAGATTCAATAATAAACCATTTGTTCCATGAAATAACCATTTGTTCCATGAAAAGACTTTAATGCTCAGATTAAAGGGTTTAAAAAGAAGAAGAAAAAAAGATCAATATATGCTCATCAAAGTTCATAAGATCAGACAACTTCTTGCTTGTGACCATCATGTACATCTTACCTGTCTCAATTGCTAGCAATTAAATTGGTCACTAAATAGAAATGTTTTAGATTTCCTAAGTTATTTTTATATGCCTTGGTCTTGAAGAACCCTAACTAATTCAGCTTGTCTGTTGAGGAGCTACTTTATGTATGTCATAGAAAGCCTGAACACAACAGAAGGAGCCATGTTAGACATGTTTGTCAGAAACCAAGTCTCTTAGGCTTCTTTGTTGGACCATGGGAAGAGAGAATGTGCCCTAGAAGAGGGAGTAACGTCTTGAAGGCTGGGGCCACCCACACTGCCTCTGGGAATTCAGGGGTGGCTGTCACAGCTCCATGCCAACATTGTCACCATTTTTATTCACTTTAAAACCCTGATTGATTTGTCTGAAATGTGGTGCTGGAGGAGAGCTTTATGGATACCCTGGATGGCCAGGAAAACAAGCAAGTCCTAGATCAAATCAAACCTGAACTATCTCTCGAGGCAAAAAATGTTGAAACTGAGGCTGTCCTGCTTTGGGCACATCATGAGAAGGCAGGATTCTCTGGAAAAAAACAATAATGCTGAGGAAAATTGACAGTAGTAGGAAAAGAAAACTGAATTCAAAATAGATTGACTCCCTAAAGGAAGCCACAGGCTTGAGTTTACAAGAACTGATAAGGGCTATTGAGCCCCACCTATCCAGGGGCCAGACCACTACTCTGAGCAGCTTACAATAAGAGCATCAAAAACATAAACTAAGATTCAGTAATAAACAATAATTAAAGCATTGAACAAGAGAACAGACAAAACCCCAACTTAAATCAAATCTATAATAGGAAACATGATGGTGACAGACAAAATAATCCACCATAAAAACGTGGGTCACCAAAAATTAGAGAGACTAAACAAAAATTTTAATTAAATTAAACAAGGGCAGGGATATGAAAAGCATGAGTAAAGACCCAAGTCTTTACCTTTTTCCTGCAACCAAGGAGGATTGGGGCCTGACCATGGTTTCCTCTTCATTTTTGAGAATCTTGCCCCGTGCATACGGGGGTGTGTGTGTCATCCAAAACAGGAACTAAGCGGGCATCAACACCGGCTGCTGGTGTGCAGCCCCAATGGAGCCCTGCGTGTGCGCACATGCGCACAGCTTGGAAAGAACATTAGGCCTGATGTACTTCCACAGGAAGAGAGTTCCATAGCATGGAGGCCACCACTGATATAGCTTGGTTCCTAATAGTAGATTTCCAGGCGTCCCTTGGAGTGGCCACCCATCATTGCTTGGAATGTACAGAGGGACAAGAGGGCAGTCAGAGGCACTCTGACAAATAGCAAGGTCCCAAACCTTTTAGGGCTTTGAATGTCAACAATCTTACACTAGTTTTGATCTTCTAGCCTCTTTCAGACCTGGGAGAGAACTTTTTTAAAAATCTCCTTTGGCCAAAAAACAAGCTGGGAAAATGCCAGAAATACCTCCTCCATCTCTCCGAGCAACCAATTGTCACTTACATTGTGCAAGGTAGAATCCAGTAAACCTGGGGTTTGAATTCCTATGCATTCGACCATGTTAATGGCTGAATTAGAATTCCCACTTCTTCTTCTGTTTTTCTTGTTTTATTACATGCTCCTCAATGTGAATGCCTCTAAAGCAGGCTGGTACAACAGGATTCCCATGCAGAAATACTTGTGCCACTGAATTTGGCTTACCTGAGGGAAGATTTCATTTCATTATATTTTTACAGAATTTATCAAATTTCCAAGCTGAAAGAATGTGTGGGTTTAAAATATGAATGTAGAATGTGAAAAAAAGAGGATTTTTCCCATCTCTGTGAAAGATGTGAATTATCTGAAACAATACATGTACACAAACACACACACATACAAATAACAAATGCATAAACAAAAACATTTGTGAGAATTTGTGGGTACATTTGTTTTCCTTTGTCAGCTTCATTTTATATGTCAACCTATGCCTGAGAGGGCCGACGAATCCCTTCAGATAAAGCTTTTTGGGTGATGTTGGCTGCAGGAAGAGGGGATAATTTTTCCACTTCTTTAGGGGATGTCTGCTAGCACATCCTTGGCACAACATTTGTCCACTCTATCCAACGTTTTGGCAGGCCTTGGGAGATGATAGTAGCACAGTTACGGCTTGGATGAAAACATCTCAATTTACAAGCAAGGGAAAACACAGGATGGGGCTTGGCTGAAAGGCATTAAAAAACAAAGTAGAGGTGAAACAAAAGGAATGGGGCTTTTAAAATGAAAATGAAAATGATTTCCCACTCTCTCCTTCTCATGCTACATTTCAGTGTACTCCCTTAGAGTCCCAATAACGTATTTGGCTAAATCATCTCTTTCATAGGACACCATCAAACCTTCCCATACATACCAAATACCCAGCGCCCTTCCAGAATATTTGGCATGTGGTCAAAAATGGTTCCCCGCCACTCCCCGCTGCCTCCTTTCCATACCTTTTGATACACCTATGCTGGCTTCCTTTTATCTCACGTCTGTACAGAACTATGAGGATCTGCTTGGAGGAGAAAGGGGAATCCACAGAAATGTTAGTACTTTGATCTTTAATGCCCTTAAATAAAGCTGGTTCCACTAGAAAAGGGTAGGGTGGGGGAAATGCAAATTCACGCCTGGCTGTTTATTCAGCAAAGGAGAGACGGAGATAAGAAATTCCAAAAGAAAAACAGAAAATAAAACTGTTTGCCATGTAAATGAGCTTCATTAATATAGAAGATATTTCTCCCGAGCAGTCTTTAGATCTCCGGCAGCTGCATTTTCCGGCAGTGAAGCTAGGCTTTCTTTTGCAAACAGTATTTTTTATTAAGGCTGTGGCAGCCATCATAATTGTTTATAAATGTAAGTGCACAATAAAGATAGCAGAGATAAAGAATGTACAATTTAATCCATTTTAATCTTGTTAAGGTACAGGGTGCAGAATATATAATTTTAATAGTCAAGCTACCTTCAGCTACCTGGAATGATGGTTAGACGTTTTTAGTGCTTAATGTTTCCAATTTTAAGTGCTAATTAAATGGTCTTAACCTGCTACTGTTTTATATGTATTATCTTAAATCACAATTTGAAGAGGGAATAGAGAGTGCCTACTAGATAGTAAAAGTTCCAAATGGCCAAAAATCAAATGTGTATCATCATGCGGAATAGGAACCCAAGGTTGTGTCTTGCTTCTCCGTCTATATTCAGACAGAAAATATATCTGAGAATTCTTACTAGAAAATGTATGCAACAGTTACCAAGCATGAGGCTGCATGAGTTGTGGTCAGCACAGATGGCTAGTGATTGAAACAGAGGTGCTTGTTCTGAATGTTGGGGGTGATACCCCCAAACCTGTTTAGTCTAAGTGTTACACCTTTGCTGGCAGATGTGAAAACATATAACTTTTATTTCATTGCATTTCTCTGAAACTCATCTACTTTTTTTCATTTTCTTCTTTTGCACTGAAATCCTGTTGATTAGCCTAGGAACTTACACTAGAGCAGGCCCAGAATCAATGGGCATTTAATGACTCAACTCCTCCATAAGTTCTATTGATTCAAATGGGCCTCCTCTAATTGTGATTTAGTAAGCCATGATTAGAGGATACCCATTTGAATTGATTTGTAAAACTGTCTTTTTGTTACAGTTTGCAGAAACAAACAACTTTTTGCATCTGTTCCTAATATGCACATTTCTTTATGCATTTTGCCTTCTGTACACATTCCCCATTGACTCAATCATTGTGCATTTCTTTCAATCCTATGCAATCCAGCTGTTCACATTAGAAAGTGTGCATGCAGTTTTGTGCACATTTTATTTCCCCAAAACACCCCACGAGTCTTGTAAACATGAGAATTCTCAAGACAAGGTGTGTTTCTTCTCACGAGTCTTGCGAGGTGAACAAATGTCAGTTTTGTTGAGACTGCAGAATTCAACAAGGGCAGGGAGAAAAGCAGGTGGTTTAAATGAAGCTAAATCACACCAATCAATCTTCTAGTTTTCAAAATAGAAAACAGCTTTCTCCAGTCCAGTTCAGTCCATGAACTAAGCAGGGAAAGAGATGAGGGACAAAAACAAGAGGAAAATGATGCCAATGTGTACAATCCATTCAAGTGTTAGGAGCCCATGTATCTGTATGCAGATGCTGCAGCCGCTGACGAGCCATGCTTCGGGCAGCGCGGCTGGCTCTTTGCCCTACACCCCTGGATAACGTGAGACTGGAAAGCCTCACAAGAACTCTAAGGTGGAGGGGGGAACGCCAGGTTATTTAAGGGGCATTCCCCCCTCACCCTCTTCTTTTTCGGGCACCGAGAGAGATAGTGTGGAGAGCTGTGCTGCTGGCGTTTTTCTGACTGCGTCATTGGAGTTCGAGCATTCCTGAAGGAAGGGAGGGTAGCATCGGCTCCCTCCCAGGGTTCTGTTGATATTTTATTCATTGCTTTTATTAAGTTCTACTGTTTTTTATTCATATTTGGTTAGAAGTAGTCACGAAGGGGGGAAAGCAGCGGCGTGGTTCACGCTGGCTGCGCTTAGGAGCGAAAGGAATATATATATTAAAAAATAGATAATAATAATAAATACTAAGAAATAATAATAAAAATAAAGAAAAAGAAAGGAAGGGAAGGGGAAGAGAATAAATAAGCACGATATTCGGTATATATTACTTAAAAGGTCGCAGGATCTAAGTATTGGAGCGGGGTCCCCGTTTGTTTTGTTGACACTTTTGTTGGGCCTCCCCCCCTTTTTGAAGCAATTCAAGTGGGAACGGTTACCCGCTTCACAAGCCTCCTTTACCACAATCACTCGGTTGCTCCCCCCCCTGCAATTTTTTAATTGTTTCAGCGGCATAGGAGGCTAGCGGACCGAAGGGTCAACTAGCCCAACTGCACAGAATGGATATAATTTTAAAATATATATATATAATAATAATAAATAAAAGAGAGTAAAGGGAGGAAACGGGAAGGAAATACATAAATTAAGGACACTATTAAGAATTTTTTTAAAAAAATAAAATAATAATAATATATTAATAAAATTATTAGATAATTGAATAAAATAATTAATATAAAAAATATTAAAAGCAAATTTAAACAGAAAATACAATAAAATAAGGACAAATAATATATAAATACGAACAAGGTAGGGTAATCTGTAATATAATTTACATCAAATAAGTCAATTAATTTTATCTAACGAACATAAATTAATTTAGGATTAATTAATTGGTGGTGAAGTCAGTGATTCAAGTAAGTAGTTCAGTAATTAATTTTAGATACACATTTGATTATTAATCTAATTGATTAATTGTGACAGAAGGCAACAAGTAAATAGTGTAATCAAGTGATTGAGAGCAATTGATTTGAGGGCTATACAAATAAGGCATTGTGATTGGCTGTTAAAATACCTTCCTTGTCTCAAGTGCAAACAGCTGTTGTGTGGTCTAGAAGCTATTAACCAAAGAACACAGGTCATAGCAAGGGACCATTGCTAGGAAATAGTTTTCATTACACATCCCGGCAGTGTTGCGTTTCTTGCCTGGGTTTCAAACGGTGCTAATAGATATTCGATAGGACTAGCAACCGTTTTACTGGAGCTATTGTTCCCAATTAATTAACAGGAAACCTCGGTTCATAATGGCATCGAGGAAGGGGCACGGCAACAAGAAGGGGAAGCAGCCGGTCAAGAAAAGGCCAGCTCCTCAGGTGTCTCCTCCCCAATCCTCTTCGGATGAGGAATCTTGGCCTGTATGGCTATAGGAGAAAATCTCGGCATTAGAGTCCGAGTGGCTGGCGAGACAGGCTTCCCAGCCAAGTGAGTCTCGACCACGTAGATCCACCAGGGACACCAAGAGCCATCATAGGGCTAAGCTGAAGGCAATGGCACAAGATCTAATGGATAGGTTTGCTGTCCTTGAGTCAGAGCAGCTTCCCGAAGCGACTGCCAGGCGAGATGCAGATGGGGCCTCATCGAATCTGAGGGCACGGAACACGTATAAAAGTAGAAGGTTGTCAACTCTGATAGTGTTTGAAGGGGCGACTATGTGTCAGGAAGTACAGGATGAGGTAGAGGAAGTCAGCTCCGACAAGCGTTACCTTGTGGATGAACCAAGCATGGTCACGACTTCATCAGGTGAGTCGGCCACTGCCATGGGTCGGCGGAGGTCAATGCAACCACACACTATACACGCCTTACAACACGCAGAGTGCAGGGCTAACCAACACTGCGTGGCCATTCTCTAGCCCTCAATTCAGTGGCTGGGGCTCGCCCTACGCTCCTTTTGCCCTGCCAGCTCAACCTGGTAATATGGCTAATGCAGGGGTTTGGCCATATCCGTCCGTGTCTAATACGGGCTACAATACCATCCCGTTAGGTGCCTTCCCATACGGGGACTACTCCATGCCTCTGAGTGACCACCTCACCCCGGCAACACAGGAAAAAATCTGTAAGGCGAATACGTAAACATATTCGAGTTACTAAACAGAGACGTAGAAAAGAAAGAATTGGACAAAGAAGATGAGAAGGAGAAAGAACGGCGTAGAAGGAAGAAGCCTGATAGAACATGGGCCAATTGGCTTCCCGGGTTTTTGATCTATGCAGGTGTGATAGTCAAGGCACAGCCCTGGAGGGCCCAAGCCCTGTTTCAATACCTGGACATAATCTACATAGCCTACGTTGATTTTGTGGGGCAGGCGTGGCTTCATTATGATGAATCGTTCCACATGCGGAGTGCAATTCACCCAAATATGCGTTGGGACGAGCCCCTGCCAGGTCTGTGGCTGCAACATATGACCCCCGCCAGGCCAAACATTGGCAATAGATTTGATAGTGGTCACTTAAATAGGAAAGTTGCCCCTAATCAGATTCCCCGCCCTGGAGTGGGGCAGGCAGTTCAACCCCGCCTGCTCTGTTGGGAGTACAACTCCAAGGGCATTTGCACAAAGAGGCTGTGTCGATTTAGACCTGTGGAGGTTGGCACCCGAATGCATCGTGCTTTAAAGCAGGCGCCCAACGCCAGAACAAGGGTGCAGGAGGTGGTAAGAAGCCTAACTGTGGCGGGGGTACCCCTGGAAAAGGGACCCAGCCCAATTAAAGTTGAGGTTCTGGGAGACTGGTTAAGCCTGTACCCCCGTAGGGAGGACGCCAGTTACTTGTTAGACGGCTTTAGATATGGGTTTAGGATCCCGGCAGAAGGAGAGCGCAAAGCCTTTCTTGCACAGAACCTTCAATCAGTATGGGGGATGGAAAGTATTGTCCAAAGTAAGATTGACAAGGAAGTGAGGGAGGGCAGAGTTCTCGGCCCCTTCCCAATGCCACCTCTTGAAAACCTGAGGGTTTCTCCATTAGGCATTGTGCCTAAAAAGGCCCAGGGAGAGTTTCGGTTAATTCACCACTTGTCCTTTCTGGAGGGAGCGTCAGTCAATGACGCCACCCCCCTGGAACTATGTACTGTAAGATACACTTCCTTTGACGAGGCAGTACATATGGTTAGAAGGTGCGGAGTGGGGGCTGAACTGGCGAAATGCGACATAAAATCAGCGTTTCGACTTTTACCAGTTCACCCCCTTGACTTTGACTTGTTGGGATTTCAATTCCAAGGATCATTTTACACAGATAGGGCTTTACCCATGGGCTGCTCAGTGTCGTGTGCTGCATTTGAAAGATTTAGCTCATTCATAGAATGGAAGATAAGGCGCAAGGTGGGCTGTAATTCTATGGCCCATTATCTTGATGACTTCCTTTTCTGTGGGGAAAGGAACTCAAGGAAATGCAGATTCATCCTGAACAGCTTTCAGGCATTATCAAAGGAGCTAGGGCTACCCCTTGCCGAAGAAAAGACTGAGGGACCAACCACATCCCTCACCTTTTTAGGGATAGAGCTAGACACGACACAGCAAAATTCACGGCTGCCTTATAATAAATTAGTGGATGTTAGGTCTAGGATAGCAACTTTATTACACAGGCGAAAGGTGTTGCTGAAGGAATTACAGGAAATAGTAGGGCACCTGAACTTCACCTGTAGAGTGGTGGCACCTGGGCGCGCATTCCTGCGGTGTCTGTGCTGCGCTATGAAGGGTCTACACCAACCAATTCACAGAACCAGGGTCACACGAGATATGAAGGAAGATCTACTAGTATGGATCCCAATTTAATGGGATCTCTGTTTGGAGAGGTGAAATTGGTCTGAAGGCAGACTTCCAAGTGCACTCAGATGCTGCTGGTTCTTTAGGATTCAGAATTTATTTCAGCGGAAGGTGGTGTGCAGGCACCTGGCCCGGTGACTGGCATCAGAACGGCATCACCAGAGACCTGACTTTTTAAGAATTTTTCCCAATAGTAGGCGCATTATGGCTTTGGGCCGAGGAATGGTCAAATTCAGTAGTCCATTTTTGGTGCGACAATCAAGCTGTTGTTTGTATCATAAACAACCTTACGTCACACTCAGAGCGGGTCATGACATTGGTCAGGGCTTTTACATTATGGGCACTGCAATTTAACATACTAGTGCATGCCCGGCATGTACCAGGTTTAGACAATAGGATAGCTGATGCATTGTCACACCAACAGATCGATCGGTTCAGGGAGCTAGACCCCGGAGCCAGGGAGCTCCCAGAAGTTCTTCCCCCGGAGGTCTGGCAAATTGGCATGAAGATGCATCAAGAGCGATAGGTTTGGCCCTGGCACCGAGGACAAGAAAGGGTTACTCAGCCGTGGGTATAGAATTCCAGAACTTTAGGAAGATGGTCGACCTGGAGCCGGTTTGGCCGGCACTGGTTGAACATTTACAGCAGTTTATTGTATATCTAAATAGAAAAGGACTGGTGCCTGGCACTATTCAAGGTAAGCTGTTGGCACTGGCCTTTTATGCAAATCAATGGTTATAGTGATTTTTCAGGTGATTATCGCATAAGAAAAATGATAGAAGGATGGTCCAAAGAGAGGGGTAGAGTTCAAGACACCAGGACCCCTATATCACCTCCGTTATTAGAGCGCATTTGTAAGCAATGGGCGCTCTTATGTAGGGACAAATACAAAAAAGTGTTATTTGAAGCAGCGTCTTTAATGGCCTTTTTCGGTGCCCTTAGAATTAGCGAATTGGTGGCTGGAGGAAAAACAGATAAGTCTAGGTTAGCCCTGCAATGGCAGGACGTTAAGGTTAAGGAAGGGAAAGTACAAATTCTTATCCGGCGATCCAAGGCCGATCAAATAGGCAAGGGCAATCAAATCACACTGGGGCAGTGCAGCATAAGTAGCATATGCCCCGTTAAAGCCACACAGGCATATTTAAAAGTCAGAGGTCAGGACTCAGGATATTTCTTTCAGCATGCTGATAAGTCGCCTCTGATGAAATATCAGTTTTGGAAGTTAACCGACCTAGCATTAAACAGAGTAGGTGTTCTGGGTACGAGATTTGGCACCCATTCATTTAGAATTGGGGCAGCCTTCACTGCAGCAGCTCTGGGTTATAGCTCAGAAGAAATCAAGCGCCTAGGCTGGTGGTCGTCTTCAAGTTACCGGAGATATATAAGAACGCTACCTAACGTATAGGGAGGGGTCTGGTCTTGTTGTGTCTTCACAGGTCCTTTAGGGTTGGTGAGACGGAGGCACATTGTGATCATTGGTCACAGTTATGTACACTGGGCAGAGCATTATGCTGCTGCATCCCCATGGGGGAGCAATTTGGGTCTTGGAGCCCATGCGCACGTCACGTGGAAAGGGCTGCGTGGCATGCAGTGGAGCCAGTTATGCAGGTTGGCAGCATTCGGCCATTCTCCACCAGACGTATTGGTGGTACACCTTGGCGGCAATGATTTGCCCAGGCATCACGGTAAGGCATTGATCCTGGACATTATCCGTGACCTGAAATGGTAGAATGCCAGGTATCCACCTATGCGGATCATATGGTCCACGATCATTCCTCAGTTGGTGTGGAGAGGCGCCAGGATTTTTCTCGATGTTAACACGGCCCACCGCGGTGTTAACCGAGAGGTCTGCAGAGCGGTCTGCAGCGGCCTTGGATTGGTGATTGGTCACCAAAGGATCCGATTGGATAGGCCTGAATTTTTTCAGAAAGATGGAGTCCATCTTTCCAATTTGGGTTTGGATGACTTCCTGGAAGACACCAAGGGGGGCCTGCTTGTTGAGCTCGAGTGACTCGATGGCAGGCATGGGACTTAGCTTGGCTAGTCCCTATGCTGTGGCGGGTAGTGCAGAAAAAACAGGTATTTTCCGGTGAGTCCCACTGTAAGATCAAGTAAGCTAACAGCGCATCCGACCTCCCGGCACTGCGGATTGTGCAATTACAGTGTTTGGGGGGGGAAGATGCGCTGGGCCACTTCCGGACCAACAGTCATCAACTAAAGATGGCTTGAGGTCTGGGGGTGTTTATTAGCAGCTGGCCAGGTTCCTGCTGTCTTTAAGACCGCCGGAGCCTGGGGCCGGGGACTCGCCCATCTGTTGATTAAGGGGTATTTGGATACCTCTGTGATTCACCTGTTTCCGCACTACAGCAGCCCCCTCCCTTTGCCAAAGGATGGCAAAAGTTGAATTCGAATTTTAAATCAATAAAGTGTGGCCCGTGTTTTAATCCATATTATTTGTCTCGCGTCTTTATTGTTGGAAGGGCAATGGGTAAAGGGGAAATTTGTGGCAACACACACACACTATTTTTGGCTTCTTTGCCATTCTACATAAGGAGGGCACTGAGTTTGAAGAGGAAGTGCTCCATTACCTCTTCACACTCTTCCATGTGAGTCAGGACCCTGGAAAATCAAGGATCCCCTCTCACATAGGCAGTATCCACGCATAGCAGAGGAATACCACTTCAGACTCCATGCGAAAAAGGGCAACAAAACCAGAAATGGAGGAAGTGAGATTAGATTACTTCATTACTAATGCCTGAATAGACCTATGGAAATTGCATTAATGACAACAGGAGATAAAGGCACCACAACACTCCAGTCAAATGCTTTCAAAAGGTAGTCAGACAACATCACTGTATTTGGAGGAAAGATGACAAATGCAAGGCTAGAACTGCATAAGCTAGTCCTTATTCTTTCTTTCATATATTTATTTAAAATCTTGGGCTTATCTTTTAGGACCTTGTTAATGATATTTAAGGGAAATGGGCCAGGAATGGGGGAAGCATCTCCTCTTACCCCACCGGACGTTTCCAGATGGTGGTGCTGGGTGACTGGTGCTCCATTTTATTGGCTCTATCCGATAAAGTACTGGAAACAACTGCCCTATATCTCTTGATATCTGATAAACACAGTGGACTAAGATTATGCAGGTGAGAGCAATAAATGCTTGAAGTCATTGATTCATTGGGCAGATGTGAACAAAAAGAAGCTCAGGTAGAAGTGTTTAAATTTTCACAGCTCATTCAGATAAGCTTCTACAGTTACAGTAGGTAATATACAGTTCCAGTGGTAGATTCTCAACTGTTAACTGTAATGCATGTTGGGTTCAATAGTGATTTATTATCTACTTTACAGGAAAACCACTTCCTCCGCTGAACACTGATGAGCAGAAATCCAGGGACCTTATTAGAGAAGCTCAGTTCAGGAATTCAGAAGATAGTTAAACCTCATTATTCTTGTGAAGAGCAATAACCTGAAGAGGATAGCATCTCCATGCAGTCTGAAATACTGATTGTTCAGGATTATGGATCATATGGAGAGTCTGTACTCCATATCACATATGGAGGTCCTACTTTTCTGACTTATTACTCTTTATGCGAAGAGAGTGATGAGAGCAGGGGAGGAGGTAGCCTCATCTTCCTCACCCATTTAGACTAAACCTCTCCTCAACTCTTGCATTGGGTTAATGCAATGGTAATGACAGAAGCACAATGACTTCGAACTGTGCTTGTTGTTGTTTAGTCGTTAAGTCGTGTCCGACTGTTCGTGACCCCATGGACCAGAGCACGCCAGGCCCTCCTGTCTTCCACTGCCTCCCGGAGTTGGGTCAAATTCATGTTGGTAGCTTCGATGACACTGTCCATCCATCTCGTCCTCTGTCATCCCCTTCTCCTCTTGCTTTCACACTTTCCCAACATCAGGGTCTTTTCCAGGGAGTCTTCTCTTCTCATGAGATGGCTAAAGTATTGGAGCCTCAGCTTCAGGATCTGTCCTTCCATTGAGCACTCAGGGTTGATTTCCTTCAGAATGAATAGGTTTGTTCTCCTTGCAGTCCAGGGGACTCTCAAGAGTCTCCTCCAGCACCACAATTCCAAAGCATCAATTCTTCGGCGGTCAGTCTTCTTTATGGTCCAGCTCTCACTTCCATACATCGCTACTGGAAAAACCATAGCTTTGACGATGCGGACCTTTGTCAGCAAGGTGATGTCTCTGCTTTTTAAGATGCTGTCTAGGTTTGTCATTGCTTTCCTCCCAAGAAGCAGGCGTCTTTTAATTTCGTGGCTGCTGTCCCCATCTGCAGTGATCATGGAGCCCAAGAAATTAAAATCTGTCACTGCCTCCATATCTTCCCCTTCTATTTGCCAGGAGGTGATGGGACCGCTCTGCCCGCCCCAAAAGAGAGTCCACAGGAAATCTCCAGTGAAGCAGTTTCTCCAAATTGACAACCTTAACCATCTTGAGAAATCTTTCCCATTCAAAAGAAACAATATTTCCTTTCTGATCGTGCAAAACAGAGCTGCCTGAAGTGCTATGTGGCTTCCTGATCTAAAATCACCCGATCCTTGCATGTGGATGCAAGGATCACACCATACACCTCTATCCAGCCTTAATAGAACCTATTTAGCCTGATCCTGCCTGATCCAATTTGGCCATCTAGCCAAGCCCTCAGTTACCCAACGTCTCCTGAACTCATGTGATTGGTCCACTTGGCATCTCATGAAATACAGAACAATATGGTGTGGAATGGGACAGTGGTATAGTTGCTACCACAAGTAACCATCCACTTGGAAGGCTTTAAAGAGGATTAGAAACATTCATGGAGGTTAGGACTGTCACTGGTTAGTGGTCATGATGGCTATATATCACTTCTAGCATCAGACACTCTGTGCCTTTGTGTGTTATTTTCTGATCAACATAAGCTGGAGGGAGCAGGTTGCACTCATTTCCTGCTGGTGGGCTACCTATTGGTAACTGTTTGAGCACTGTATGAACTGAATGCTGAACTAGATAGCCCTTCGTCTGACTCAGCAAGACTCTTCTTACTTTGTGAGCTTCGCTATTTGATGCATTTACCACAAATACAGGATAACAAATCTCAAATGCCAGATACCTGGCAAAGTTATTATATTCTTTCTCCTGTATATATTATACTTTTTCTACGTGCAAATGAGATGAAAAATAGAAATCTAAGGGGAGATGTTCAAAGGAACACATAAAAGATAAGAAGAATGAGGTTCCTATTGAATTTCTCTTGGTGCCTGTACCAATGTGCCTCTTATACAATGGCTTCCAAAGCATAACACTTGTCGAGTTCAAATATTTCTTTGGATATTTATAATCAACCTGTATGTCTCTTTTATGCTAGTATTCTTATTGATCTCTACAGGTTCAGGATTTCAGATTCAACCTAGGGGCTGAGCAAATTCTGCTCACTGTCAATTTGCAGCAGAAACTAGAAAAAGGGTGTGATTTTAACATGTCCACACAAGAATGAGAAAGTAGCTAGTGGTTCAATACAGAAAACATTGATTATGCAATAAAATGACCAAGAGGGAATGTATTTAGGGCAAAAATTGTAGTTTGGATGCAAACTTTCAGAAGAGCCTACCTACAGAGAAGCTTTAAGAATATTTGAGTTATAGGTGTTATTTTGAGTACACATAACTTATCTTCTTATGAAAGTGGGGTCAGTTACACTAGGAAAAAAACCTTATGCATCATCAAGTGCAACCTCTTATCAGCAGCTAGAACAGTACCCAATGCACCTCTTTGGGTGTGTGTGAAAAACTAGTATCCTATATCTAGTGCTAAAAATCTTTGGATATAGGAATGGAAGTGACCTTCAAAGATTTTCCACTTAGTTCTTTGCCAGCCTGGAGTTAACTATCTCGTTGCACCAGACCACCTTAGAAAGATTTTCCTAATCACCAGATGAAATACTTTACCATTTAATTTCAATTTTTTCTAGAGTTTTCCGTATCAGACATGGTAAGTAAATAATCTCCATCTTTGTTAAGGTAACACTTCATGTTTTAGAAGACCATTACCCATTCTGTTCTCAATTTTATCTTCTTATTCTTTCTATATTTCTCCTCCCACAGAACATAATTATTGTCCAAACTTCTAATAATCTCTGCTGCTGTTCTGCTTCTTTGCAGCTTCTGACTGGACTGCTCTGTAGATATAGTTGAACTGACCTTTGATATCACTCGTTGAGTGGTGACTTGCAGCTATGTTGATGCGCTCTCTCAACTGTAAAATATAATACAGTAGGATCACAGGATCCACAGGATCAGTACCCGCAGTTTCATTTATTCATTGCCTGAAAATATTAAGTAAAACCCTGCAGAAACACACATTTTCAATGTGTATTACCATAACTGGCCACTAGAGGGAACCAGAGACTATGCTATATATAGCGTTTCTATATTCATGTTTTTCGGCATCGATGGGGGGGGGGGGCTTGGAACCGATCCCCTGCGGATACTGCATTCTTACTGTATTTGCATTTGCACTGGATGATGTGACCAACATGTTGTCATACGACTGTGCATGGGTCCCCTTCCCAAGCTTCACAAGGTCTTCCTCCACTTCTGGAGCTGACTCAGTGAGATGAGGCGTGACAATGCTAAACAAGTAGGAGAATTATTAACAAGTAGGATAATTATGGTGGCCAGGCTGACTGCAGGGATTCTGGGAGCTGGTATTCCAAAAAGTAACTTATCCAAGATCTGGATTCTACTTGAGACTGCAGAAATCCAACAACTGAAGATAGTTACATTTCAACCTTGAATTTTATCCACATCTACTGTGTCACCTGCTAGTGATCAGCCCCTCTCCTCCCCCAAATCAAACACTTTTAATTCATTAAATATAAATAAGACTCTGGCTTTGATTAACCTCACAGTATCTGTAAATTACAACACTAGCCTTTAAAACCCATCATTTATTCTTTGCATGTATATTTCATGTATCATGGATTATAAATTAATGGAGCCATATCTTTGCGTGCCAGGATAGTAGGTAAATGTCAGCAGATAATAGCGTTCCTTACACCAACAGAGCTGCTCGAGTTAAATATGTTGATAGCTCAGACTGGAGGCTAGACGATGACAGATTATGATTTACAAAGCTGTCCCCATTGTGTAGTTAATAAATAACTGTCCCAAGACAATGCTATTAGGGCTCAGCAAAAGAAGGGGGTGCTCAGAAACTCTACTGACAGGTTTCTTTTAAGAACAATTCAGAAGCACAATAGAAACGGAGAGGAGAAAATATTACAAGTTATTGAACCTGGCTGTCCTGTGGATTTGTTTAAGGAAGCTTCACGCATTGGTGAAAAAGAGGAAGTGCATCATAAAAAGGGGGGGGAAGTTTGCATAAGGTGTGTATGGAGAGATGCAAATTTAAAAATAAGTGCTATAATGTAAGTTTGATTCCCCACTGTGCCTCCTTGACAGGGGCTAGATTCAAATATCAATAGGTTCCCTTCCAGCTCTGCAGTTCTAAGATTATTATTAAAACTACAGTAGGAGCCTTGAATCCGTGGGATTGGTATCCTCAATTTCATTTATCCATGGTCTTAAAATATTAAAAATATTAAAAGAAAAAAACCAGAAATATGTATTTCCATGACATACTTACCAGGGCTTACCACTAGAGGGAGCCAGAGACCATGCTATGCATAGGGTTCACTATTATCAACAGTTTTCGACATCCATGGGGGCAATGGAACCAATCCCCTGCAGATATGGGCATCCTATTCTACTATTATTAAGTAGAAATATCAAAACCCTTCCAACAAAATAGGCCTCACAATCAGCATAGAAATAGAGAATATGAATACTATACTAATACCAAAGCAAAATCAAAGCAAAGCGTGCTGCTTATATACCGCCCCATAGCACTTAAAGCACTCTCTGGGCAGTTTATAAGTTAATTATGCAGGCTGCACATTCCCCCCCCCCCCCCCAGTGAGCTGGGTACTCATTTTTACCAACCTCAGAAGGATAGAAGGCTGAGTCAACCTTGAGCCGGCTACCTGAGACAGAACCCCGGGTCATGAGCACAGTTTTGGCTGTAGTACAGCAGTTTAACCACTGTGCCACAAGACTCCTTATATGCCAGAATCCAACTGGTGATTTACGCTTGAGTGCGTAAAATGGCATAACTTGCAGTAGCAAATTGTGGCTCACCAATAAAGCACTGGCCAAAAAAGAATTCATCTCAAGGTGTAGTAATCCAGAGAAGGTGAGCCTCTGATTAACAAATGCCCAGCTCTATCCCCATTACGTAAGTGGCAAAGGAAAGGAATGATAAGGCAGCACCAGTATACTAACTATGAGTTGAGTCCAAGCTCTGCAGTGATATCACTGGGAGCATGCACAGGTCCACTCAGCTAACAAAAAGCAAAAGTTGTCTTGGTTGTATACGCATTACACAGTTACATCAGTTTGGTACTAGCCCCATCTCAAGGAATCTTGGAATCTGTAATTTGGTAAGGTACCAAGGCTTGTCCGATGTAGTTCAGAGGAAGGCTCACCAAATGAGAAACTCCAGGCTTACGTAGGGAAGAGCCACGACTATGGTATCAAACTGGCATCACTTTGTGGTAAAGATGTACCTTCTGTTAGCAGAAGTAAGCTGTGCTCACCCAGCCGTCGCTGCTTTTGCAATGACATGCCTTTCAGCTTCTTTTAGGTTCTTTCAAATTAATTAATTTTCCATATATGAAACAGCCCTAGTGTTACCATAATGTGGATTTTGGCCTTTGTCTTACAGTCAACACAGCTACGTTTGCTTTTTCTAAGCCCTGTTTAATGTTACATGAGCCAGTGAAGGAACTATGGGAAATCAGGGCTGGGGAGTGAAGAACTGACTCGACATGTTTTTAATTCTTTTCAATTATGATTTCACAGAACTTTCAAACTGTTTTACACGCCATATCTGAAACACAGTTTCCTATCACTTGCCATTTGAAAGAGTCCTTGATCTGTTCTATACAATCTATGTTGCTCACGTCACTTGCTAAGGGTTGGTTCACTTGTTAGCATCTTCATTAAGGTCCACATTGATAGAAACCTGCTTAGATTTGTGATGGTGATTGGTTCCAAAACACACTATTGGCTTTCAGAGCTGAATAGCCACTTACCACCACAACTTTACCTCACGCTGTTAACAAAAGGAGAGGCAATCGCTGCTTTTCTGTGCTTTATTCCTGTACTTTATGGTTGTCCTTTTCTGGGTTTTACAAGAATAAATAATGTCACAAAGACCAAGGAAGAAAAATGTGACCATAGCAAATTCCTTGTTTCTTATAGCAAGAAAAGATCACACAGACACTATAACAAGCAGGCTGTAACTTTGCTGGAAGAACATAGTTGTACCTAGCCATATTGGCACCAGGAGCAAGAGGCACTGACTCCCACCCACTTTGTTCGGAGGTATGGGCACTGGCCTCCTATGAAAAAGAACTGGAAAAAAGGATGGGGTTGATTCCCTAAAAGGAGCAGAAAGTTTATGTTTTACAAACACACACACACACACACACGGGGGGGGGGGGATAAGTCTGGGAGATATTGCTGTTTATTTTTTATTCCACACTAGATTCACTTCAATACTTCAGAAGGAACCTTGTGGTGCTGCAGTATTGCAGTCAAGACTCTGCTCATGACCTGATTTCGATCTCAATGGGCTCAGGTAGCCGGCTTGAGGTTCCCTCAGTCTTCCATCTTTCTGAGGTCCCAGCTTACTGGGGGTGGTGGGCAATGTGTAGCCTACATAAATAAATTGTAAAAACTGCCCAGAGAGTGATTTAAGCACTGTGGGGCAGTATATAAGCAGCACACTTTTCTGTGCCCTCTTAGTTTTGGTGCCCTGGGGCAAAGCCCCTCTTGCTCTACTCTAGTTATGGTCCTGCAGGAGAACAAGGGCAAGGAGATACAGACACATGAAGTGGCAAGCATACTTACTAGAGGTTGGAGGCTTTTCTATATATGGAGTCTCATGAAGATTATGACTAGTAGCTGCCCCATGGCAGCTTCTCATTGTGTCTCTGCAGCACATTCTTCAATTTTCCTCCTCACAATGAGTTTAAAAATCTGCCAAGCTGGAAGGGCAACAAAAGTGGGCACACCATGACCCCACGTATAGGTACAGGAACCCAGTCACAAAGCCTTATTTGTTTGTTTGTTTATCAATTATTAAATGATAGGGGAAACATCCCCAGTGGTATATCAAATTGACATGTAGATTGCAGTGTAACAGTAGATGACCTCTTGCTTCAACGAACCTATCAAAATGTGACAGCATCAGTAATTCTCTATAATCCAAAACTGAGTAATGTCTGCTGGGAGTTCCACTTAAGGCATTTTTTAAAAAACAAAACTAGGGACGAAGCTCTCAGAATATGCCAAATCCATAAAAATGATGCAGAGGGACTGGAATATCCCGGTGAATCTTCAAATTCACAGCTTGACTTCCTGGTGCACAGCAAGATTAAATAACTCTTTCTATAGTTTTGTCCTTATCCCATTATTGCAGGACCAGAGAGTGAATGGGCCAGCCAATGAGAGCCAGCGCAACATACCTGTTGGGCTGCTGGATCTGAACATGGGAGATCCAGGTAGAGGTGTCTCCCAAGCCATTAATCCTACTTGGTGACCACGGTTGTGCCTGCTTCCCATCTAGGTGTTACAGAAAGATCAAGCTTTGGTAACCCTAATTCAGACTTTAAAAGCTTGAATACATAAGGATTGAACTACAGATGTTTAAGTGTTCAGCACTCCAAGCCCTGGACCTCAACGTCTTCTGCCCTTGAACGGGAAGAAAAATGTAAATTTTGCTTAAATCATGTCAAAAATCAAACTGAAGCAAAATTCTTACCCACTCCTAGCAGGCTGCCCACTGGTTAGGGTTTACCAAGCCTCAAGGAAATCACAGGGAATTGTGGTGTGAGTGAGGTGAAGGAACTGGGGGAGAGACCTGTTGGAGGCATGCTGATGGTCATGGCAACCTAGGAAGCTACATGGAGCAAGGCAGCGTCTACAATGCCATATCCCAAGAGGTTCCAGCTCCCTTCCCAACCTTTGCCCACCCCACCTTTTTGACATCACAAGTACCCACTTTGGTCTGGGGTTTTGGCCCTCAAACCTGACGGAATACAATCCTCCTGACCTGATAAGATAACAATCAGCTAGAATCTGAGACATAAATGAATTCAGAACAAGCAGCACCTTGGATCTGTTGGGAAAATGCAATCTTGCACTCTTATCTTTTAACACTTGGCAGGGGTCTGCAGGGAACATGCAGTGTATCTGCCATTCTTCAGAGACTTCAAGACCAGTCCTTCTTCCCTTTTCTTTCTGTCGTTAGCTACTTTTCCTCTCTCCTCCTCTCCCTCCTCACCCAACTAGCATACACATGTGAAGATGTAGCTCCACCCTCTTTATATAAAAGAACAAAGCCACGAACTGTAAGTGAACATTTTGAATTTCCTTTAACCAAGATACATCCAGACATATCTCCCCTCTTCCCCTAAAGGAAGACGTGAGACTTGTTTGATCTCTCCATGATTTTCTCTGCACTAAAAAGGGAATAACCAAGTTCCCAATCTCTCCAATGAGATTCAGGAAGACAAGCCCTATTTTGTCTTCCTTGTGGAAAGGCCCATCACTCAGTGCTATGCATGCAGAAGGACCACAATTCAACCCATGGAACCTTCAGGTAGGGATAGGAAATTCCTATGGAAATGTCTTAACTTACGGCAATTTACTGCTAAATAGTACACTTTTTGAATAACTATGCAACAAGAATTTGGCCAATATTGAGTTGGACCCACTGATGGTCTGACTAGGTATACTTTGGCTTCCTAGGTTGCTAGGAACATAGGTATTTCTATGGCATTGCATTCAGCTCCCTCTATAGAACAGCATTTTTCTGCAAAGCCTTCCTATTAAATTAATTTCATACTGCCTTCCCCACTACTTCATTTTGTAAATGTGAATACAGCATGCATATGGATTTATTCACTCTCTCGGCAGATAACCATTCTAGTTCTTTACTTGAGCATTTTTTCCTCTTGTTTTCATTCAGACTCTCCACATTGCAGATTAGGGACATTTTTAAAGACAAAAATCACACGGGAATAGATATTAATCACACAAATGTGAGGGAATTTAAGTACCTCATTCTCAACAGGCACAGCTTGTATATATGGCTTCTCAGTTTGGAAGGCTCCACCTTGCCTCTCACCATTGTTTCTCTTCCACATACCCACAAAAACTGCCTCTGAAGTGTGATGGGTCCTCATTTAATTTCACAGCAATATTACCCTGTTTTGCTATTAGGTTTTCTCATATATCCTGCTGTGGTCCAGAGTCTTCCTGCAGTCAATTTCATTGACAATCTCATTCTCCTTCATATATCTCAAGGATTGTTTTACTATTATTTTTTACTTTTGTTGACTTGCTCTGCACTATTTTTTGATTGCCAATTTTGACTTCCAAATAATTGTTCCACTGTACCTCGACCACAGTAAATTCTCTTCCTTACCTTGTCAGTCACACAGTGCTTGTGTTTTACTGAAAAAGGACAAAGTTTACTAGATCACTCTTCCTCGTTTGTTTTCACACAGCTACCAAGTTACTCTGGGGCAAAACAGGGACACATTTTTAAACTACATCTCCCAGAATGCCCCAGTCAGCATGGCCACGATAACAGGGATTGGACAAGTAGTCACAAAATTTCTCCTTCTGGGCAATTTTCTGAGATTTGCCATGCCAAGACTTTCCCCTCCATCTATGAGATCTCCTAGCTTCTTGCCAAAATGAGCTCCTAGTAGCCTTTTAATTTTTACCACTTTTAGCCCACAGTTCTGCACTGAAAATTGACCAAAATTCAAATTTTACCCTTTCCAGATGAATCCTGCACATAAAAGAAGACCTTAGAATCACGGAATAGTGGAGCTGGAAGGGAACCTGTAAGGCCATTGAATCCAACCTCCTGCTCAACGCAGGAATCCAAATCAAAGTATATCTGATAGATGGCTGTCTACTGCATTGTAATTGTAATAGTCCTGCACAGCATGGCTGTTCATCTGAAAAAAATGATCATGGAACATCTGGGAAATCTTGTGAGATTTTGGAAGCAATTGGAAATTTGTGCAAAGAAATCTCAGTATAAAAAGAAAGGAGTGATTCCCCTGTCCCCCATTTCTCCCCAAAATGAGAGGTTGTGAGATTTGCACTCCTACACTACAACTAGTTGTCGTTCCACAAAAAAATAAAAAAAAACAAAAAAAACCATCTCTGCCCTGGAGGGCCAACAAACGAGACTGGCTGTTTATTATTGGCAAACCAGTATTCGGTTGAGGTTTCACAAACTGACCATCATAGTTATGGAGAAAACATGTCTATATGTTTTATTAGGCAAGGGATTTGTTTTAAAAAGGATACGTCCTTCCTCCAGTCACATTTGCGCCACCTCTGGACATGGTATGGATTAGAGGGGAATTGGTTGTGAGCAACAATATCTACCTCTGGAGACTTCTGATGGAACCAAATCTACAATGGCTTGGAAATTCTTAACCTATGTGAAGCTGATGTATTTCACAAGTGAGATGTGCTCCATCACCTTGTCAATGAGTCTCAATTAGCCATGAAAAATTGCGCAAGCTGTACACAAATGCCAATAAGATTCTGGCCACTACCTCCTGATTCTTCTCCTCAGAGGAGACCACCCTTGCTCATGTAACCCAAATGGCAGCTCTCCCACATCTGCTTTTATCTTGTCTTGAAAATGCTGTGAAGACATTATTTTTTCCAACACTGGTTGTTACTGTTATATCCTACTTTTGACAGGTGGTGATTCTATGGATCTGTGACCACCAAAATATCCTATTGTTAACAATCCTGATCAGGTCTTGTAAACTCAAGGCCACAGCTTTCCTTATTGAGTCCATGTATCTCATTTCTTACTTAATATCTAGGAAAAGGTTCTTCTCTAGATTCTAGGACTTTTCTAATGATGACTTGACCATTTGACGTATGCCTAGCTTCCACCCCCCTACAGTTTTAAGGTATAGAAATGATGAAGATGTTCCTCATTTCTGTGAACAGAGTGGATATTTACACTGCTCTGTAATACTGCTCTTCTCCTTTATCTTTATAATCAGGTCTGGACTTGGTGCTAGCGGGAAGCTTTTTTTCTGGGCAGGAAGCTGGGATAGAGCTCAACTCCGCTAAGCCTTGAAATCTTCCAGGCTTTTCTCTCAATTGCATCTCATTTAGGTGTTTGTAAGATGTCCGTAATGAAGGTATAATTCTCAGAACAGAGAATTACGGTATTTGCAGCCCAGAAAATCTGAAAATCTCATCCATATTATCCAAAACAAGTCTTCTCATTATTGTTAATGACATCAGTTTCCATTACTGAAAGCAGCTGAGATGTTGGGTGTTTGTGTTATTAAACAAGTCCAGTAAAGGGCAAAAAATGTTTTCTTCCACCAGCTTCATCCTGAGCAAGTTTTCTTGAGTCTCATATTTATGTAAGAGCCAATACCACCTTAGACATTTTGGCAGCTTCTGTGGAAAAGCAGAAAAAATAAGACAGGAAAAAGAAAATCAATAGAAAGGGACTACTCCATTCCTGTCTTTCCTGTGAAATCCATTGTCCTAAATGTCCAATTTTGCCATGAAAAAAATCCCAGAGCAATAAAGCTGTATAAACATGTTTGCAGTATCAGAAGCATAGATATAACACTTGACAAGGATGTTTCTGGAAGACATAATGCAGCAGTGACTGGGAGCCTTAAAGCCAATTGATGTAAACACTAACAGCCCGATATACAGGCTGTCAACGGCTTTCACTAATGAGGAAAACAAAGGGTGGAAAAATATGTTTTGGGTTTGGATAGCATCAGCAGTTGTTTTCCAGTTGTGGCAGTAGTGAAGAGAGAGGTCACAAAGTTGAAACAAGAAGTGTCTACAGATCTGATTTTTGTGATTTCTTGTATGGGAATCCTGAATTCCCCAGCTGAATGCACACATTGGAACATAATTATCCTTTGAATTTTGCACTCATATGGATGTCACAATTCAATTAATTCTTGACTCATTCTAACCTCCACAAACTTGCACATCTTTTTAGAACATTGCAGAATCTAGAACATGGGACATTATTGTAAGTTTTTACATTTCTTTTCTAAAATTGGGTAAGGCGTAGCATCTTGCTGGTTGTAATGCAAGAAAGACCAAAGGTGCTTTGAAGTAATTTAGTTTTTCAACCTATTGGAAGCTCAGCAGCGACCAGGAACACTCTTCACAACTAAGGTACTGCTACAGAGAAAGTCTTATCTTGTGTATTTACCTATCTAGCCTCTCAGAGCAATGTGAGACACTCACAAGGGCTGGTAGGCAGGCTCAAACAGGCTCCATACCAACATTCCCTCTAAGCTGCATGGGCGTGAGGGAGCACACTGCGCCATCGAGCATGAACAGCTGAGTGAGTGTGTCTGCCCAGTTGCTTCCGTTTGTGGCTGGAACTCCGTGCACAGGGGGCGGAGCCTCCATGCAGAGCTCTGGAGAATTAGAGGGAATGTCGCTCCATACCATTTGGGGCTTTATGGGTCAAAACCTACACCTTCAAATGAAGTTAAGAGGAAACGAGAAGCCCATGTAGGTTACTCAAGACTAGTGGTATATGGTCACTAAAGGGCATATGAGAATCAGTGTAGTGTAGTGTAGAGACTGTTGGACTAGACTCAGGGAACCCAGGTTCAGATTCCCACTTAGTCATGAAAACTCATTGGAGAGTGTCAAGGGTAACCCACTCTATGAATATTAAAATACTTAAAAATACCTATTAGGATTGCTGTAAATTAGAAGCAACTTGACAGGACACAATAACAACAAAGCACATATAATCTGGCCTCTTTGTTGGCAATTAGAGTAAGCTTTCATCCTCCCACATGTGTGATTTGCAGGGAGGCGGCAACAATTTTAATTACATGAAGATCTGAGTGCCTGTACAGGGCTGTTGCATCTCTCCAGCAGACACTTCTGGAGAAAGTAATACCTCTGGGGCCTGCCATACTATTCCCAAAGAAACCCTTGTCTGAGCAAAGCTGGCTGAGGAGTTTGAGCAAAAAATAACCCACACTGTTTCGAAGGTATGGAAGCTTTCAGCCGGAATGTTGGCAAGTGTTTGGGTCAGAGTCCCAAGTCTGAATCCGAGTCCTTGGTACTGTCTTAAGTCCATGTCCAAGTCTTTGGTACCAAGTCCCAAGTCTCAAGTCTGAGTCCCTATTAAATACAAGCTTCATCTCCAAAAAAGGGAGGGGTGGGTGGGTTCGAGTTGAGATTGAGTTGAGTTACTGGTGCGACTTAAGTCCAACTTGACAGTAAGTCCTGTGAATCAAGTCCCTATCCCCGGCTTTTGGACCCACGATTTTCAATGCTATCCTCAAATTTCATTTCATCCTAACTCTGAGTGTAAAGTTTTTCTTCACAACTTGCCACTCCAGATTCCATTTAACTTCTATCTCTTTAAAAATAATTTAAAATCATTTTAATGGTGTTCAGTTTTCATTGTGTGCCTTTTGTGGTTCTTTTGTTATTGTTCTTAATCACTTGGGTGTTTATTCCGAATGTAAAAGGAGATGCAAGTGTTTTAAACCACACAAAACACAAAGGAAAGAAATGATTTCTCAGCTCTGATGCACAGCTCAGATTTTTTCTTATGTGCCTACATTTTTGGCTTAAGCAGTTGTTTTCCAAATTGATCAGTGGAGCCTGAGTGGCTTCATCCTGTTTGCTTACTCCCTGGGTAGAGCTTAATATTTTTTCTGCCATTTTGTACTCATTTCAGAAATATTCTTAAGCACAAGAGGAACAAAGAGAGAAGGCGAGACAGATCTGTATTTTCTGCAACTGTCTGTGGACAAATTTCCTTTAAAGGTGCTGACAGCATCTTAAATTGCTGTGTCAAGGTGAAAAGCACAAACATCAGTTCTATAATCTGCTCTTCCCTCACCCCGCCTTCATCCAAACTCGCTTTACAAATGCATTGGAATTTAGTGAGTACATTCATCTGACTGAGGATTGCTATGCCTCTTTCCATTATCTTCGTTCCATTATGCATACGAGGTTCTATGCCAGCTGAACACTTTGCCTGGGCCCACGTTTGAAGCCTGATTTACTTGTGATTTTATTTTATTTATTCCTTGCATTGATATGCTGTCTCTTTTCCAGCAAACTCTTTGCAAGCCCAGCTAGGTAGCCTGTTTTGTTTATTGTTTTATTGGTTTCATTAGTTGCTTCTGTACTCAATCTTTCCTGCAATTAGATCATGGAAGGTTATCTTCTCAAAAAAGACCAGTGTAGGAGGTCAGGCTGAGAGACAGCAGCTAGCCCAAGATCACCCAGTAAACTTTGTGGCTCAGTGGACACAAGACTCTGGGTCATCCGTTCCAAGATTATCCTACACTACTCTTTTCATGTTCCCTCCCAATCATTAAAGGAGAATAATTGCATGGATCCAACCTATGGGCTCTCAGGCCTATACATCCGCTGTCCAATTATTACAGTGTTTTGTACACATCAAGAGAACCTAGCCACTGGTTGACCCTCAAGATCCTGGTTGACTTTCATTTCCATCACATTTCATCTTCCATCCTCCCAATGTCCACCTACTAAGGCCCCATGCACCTGAAGAAGTGGACTGTCATCAAAGAACTGAGATGTAGTAGTAGTAGAAGAAGAAATACTACTGATGAGAAATGGACACGAACCACCAGTTTGATGGTCTGTGCTGGTTTGTTTAGTACCTTGTCCAACATGACACAGGCTGGCTCTTCTCCCTGAGGCACAGTGTGGAATTGAACTCCCATCCTGTGGCTCTATAGCCAGTTATCCAACACATTGAGCTATCTAGCCATTGTCCCCAAATGCCATAGTCTTAAACGTGCCACAGTGCCAATTTTGCTACAGTGGACTTTAAAAAAATCATGAGAAATGTGTGCATATATCCATTCCCTCCACTATGGCATAAAATCCTCAGCTCCATCTAGCTCAATAGCTGGTTTTAAAAATGAACCAAAAATAGCTGTAGGTCACATTATCACTGTGTTGCTATATTAGTGTAGTGCTAGATCACTTCCACATAGTGTAGCTTTAGTCTCTCCAAATGGCTTCCTATCTATCTTGCTATCTAGACAAGAAAGAAAGAAAGAAAGAAAGAAAGAAAGAAAGAAAGAAAGAAAGAAAGAAAGAAAGAAAGAAAGAAAGAAAGAAAGAAAGAAAGAAAGAAAGAAATTGATATAAATCAAAACAGCTCTGGCAAATTCCAGCAGACTATGGTATGTGTTTGTACACGTATGGAAAACTTTGGAAAATTGTCTTTTCTTCTCTACCTCCAACCACTTAAACCATCCCAGCAGCTTGACAGCACAGGAGAGCTAAGGATCAGCAGGTGGATATTATCAAAGGAAGGGGGACTATGGGCACAGATTGAACCACATTGGATTGAGGGCCAGTGTGGACACTGGCACCAAAACAACCTGGGGTCTTCATTTGTATGAGGAAGCAGCGTCTGTTGGCTCCACGAGTTTGCCGTCCCTACAACCCAACCCTACAGAGGGGTTTGAAGACGGAAAGGGATCTGGGAGCTGAGGGACCTCAACTTGAACCAAATCACAATTTGGTCACCTAAGCCATATAGAGTCGCAAAAGAGATACAAAGCCAAACCAGTCCAATTCGGCTTTCCCGTGCAGTCACAACCTAATTTTCCATCCTGTTGGATGGGCTTTCTATTGACCCTTCCTGGCCAATCAAATTAAGAATTCTAAGGAACATTCCAGAAACATGTAAAATGTCACATACCCTTTTCCCAGGTGTAGCTTTGGTCTCTCCAGAGGACTTCCTACCTGTCTTGTTTTCCTGACTCCATAACACATTCTCCCACCATTCCTGGAATCATAAAATAAAACTAGCTTGACACTTTTAGACCAAGGCACAATAAAGTACCCTTTTTGTGTTTGTGAGGGCTTTTCTTCAGAATCCTTTATGACATGACAACAAGATTGAAGTCTGCTTCTGCCATTGGAAGAAGGGAGACAATATGCATGGTGACAATGGCACACATACCACACACTAGGATGGAGATTGGAAGAGCCCAAATGTCAGGCTCTATGGTTTTTCCCCAGCTCACCTACCTGCACACCTCATTTGCTGCAAGCTTCATCTGATTCTTTTGGGGCTAGCTAGGAATTTTTGGCCTATGTTCCCTCAATGAATAGATTGAGCAAAAAGCAGCCAAGTCCTTTTTCCTAGCTTGCACTGTTTTCATCCAGAGCAGTGATGGGTAAATGAGAGGGAAATACTAGGAAATACTAGGAGCCTCGTGGCGCAGTGGTTAAACTGCTGTACTGCAGCCAAAACTGTGCTCACGACCCGGGGTTCAATCCTAGGTAGCCGGCTCAAGGTTGACTCAGCCTTCTATCCTTCCGAGGTCGGTAAAATGAGTACCCAGCTCGCTGGGGGGGGGGGGGGCAATGTGTAGCCTGCATAATTAACTTGTAAACCGCCCAGAGAGTGCTTGAAGCACTATGGGGCGGTATATAAGCAGCACGCTTTGCTTTGCTTTGCTTTTAGGAGTAGTAGGTAGTGTGGACAATATCAAAGTTCAATGAGGTCCCAGTAGCACTGTTCAAAGATGGCACCTTGTATCCTGGCGCATTCAGGTGCTGGTTGGAAGGGCCTTCTTTGAGGTCAACATGGTTCATAACCTTCTTTAAGCCATAGGACTTCAGAAAGAGTTGGAAATGACTCCTCAGATAATTTGGGTAGATTAGTGTTAGGTTGTAGACATACAGCAGGGCATTAAGGTTGTCTGGGGTGTGCATGTAATTCATCCTTAAGGTGCATAGAAGGAGATCAAAGAGTGAATCCAACCTTTGGCCAGGTTTCTACTCTACTTAGTTTACTATAAATATATAAGCTTGTGGCTCAAATTCCCTTCATCACTATTTCTTACTGACTTATTTCAAGGGGGAGTTTTCAGCTTGTACCAGTCACACCTGCCTAGGGTGGGTATTTCATGTTGTCTCTTCTCAACACACTGTGTGTCCACAATATAGTGATTTGAGACCACTTGAATTCCCCTAGCTCCAGCCTGCTGAATCCTGGGATTTATCATTTGCTGAGGCACTTTTAATTCTCTGCTAGGGACCTCTAGTGCTGTAGCTGGAGTACACTAGAACACTCTAGCAGAAGTTTCTAAATATCTCACCAACTACAATTTCCAAGATTCAATTGCCAGAAATCCTAGCCAGGACAGCTAGTGGTGAAGGCTTCTGTGAGTTTTTGTCCAAGAACATCTGGGGACCCAAGGTAAGGAACCACTGTTCTATAGGATGGACACTTAGGATAGGAATGAAAATTAAATAATTGTATCACAGTATATCCAAAATACCTGAAGATGATCTTAAGTCACAGGCAGGCTAAAAAGGGAGAGACATTCCTGCTGATCTTTAATCTCAAGCCACTAGAAATTTTGAAGCTAAACACCAGTATCAGGAGCTGAATTTAGGCACAAATATTATATCACTGAAAGAGACCTTCCTGTCACTGTGTATGGCCATCTATGTTCCATACATTATTTGTTTATTTTATTTAAAAAATATATTTTTACCTTGCCTTAAGAAGGAGTTTAAAAATGTGTTTTGTTTAATATTTGCACTGTGGCCACATACTATAGCCATGGATAGGAATACATAAAGAGAATACAGTTACACCCATCAAGATCATCCTCTGATCATTCCTTGATCACTAGCATCATTTCAGAGCCTGCACATGGACAACTGATAAGTGTGTAATTGTCGGCTCTTTCCACTTGACTGTGAAGACTACAGCAAAGGAAACCTATATATATATACTATTTATTCGTGTCTAGGATCTGTTGACAGTTTTTTTGACCATGTGGATGGGGAGTGGCCATGATCCTGCTTAATCACACTCCAACCATAGCCAAATACACCACAGGTCTACCGTATGAGTCTGCAATTCTTTTCTCGCCCCCTGCAACAAGGTACAGAAAACACATGGGGAGAAGCCCAACAGCTTTGCTTCCTTCTCATTCAATGGCAGTTTTATTCATTAATGCACTATTTCCCTGTGTACGTTATGTTTTTATTTATGTAAATAATCCTTTTGAAATCCCTGGGCTTGTTTACATAAATAAGAATGCCAGGACTAATCCCCTGGAGAGCAATGTGCCCAACAGGGTTATTTAGAAGTGTGTACAACGTGTGTTTCCAAGAACCCATGTTGCATTTCAATGGCCCACATGAGCCCTTGGGAAGCCTTTAAAATGTGTTTTCTATTAAACCTCTCCCTCAAACTTTACCAGATTATTTAATTTTGGATCTTGAGGCTAAGAGGTTATTATTACCTGTGATGAACGCTGTGTACAACTTGAAACAGCTTGGCTCCCCCAGTTATTTCACACATTAAGGCCCTGTAATTGATTTGATGTTAGTCGCGCACACTTGATTTGCTTTAATAAGCTGCGCTGAGTTGCAGGCATTATTAGGAATTAAACTGGATACACAGACACTTGCCTCTTCCTATTTAACACTCAGCTCTCAGGAGAAGCAGCCCCTTTTCCTTTGTCACTTGTTCCTGTGCTGAGCATGTTACTGATCCAGGGGCACATCAGTTGCGAATGTGTATACCTGCACAAGTTGTATATGCAGAAAAGCCCATCATTTGTGACTTGACCTGGAGGCAGAGACACTGACACAAGTTTAACTAGGGCCATACCTTTATTGCTTCAATGCAGAGATGACCTGCAACAGAATGAGCTGTGGAAGGCAAATTAATTTTATCTGAGAGGGTGCGAGTTACCCAGGCTTTTGATCAGGGGAAACACTGCATTTGAGTCTCCTCCCTCTGCCTCCGGTCACATCTTTCGGTGCTGAGCAGTGCCCTCTTGCCTGCCACAGCCTCAGATACAGTATATAAACCATTCAGGCTCTACCGGTGTTCCTTTCCCCACCATGATGGCAAGAATCCATCTCCTCCTTAACCTGCTCTCTAATTTTGTGCAATTTTTTTGGACTACAAATCCCACAATTCTCAATTCTGGGAGTCTTGCCTGCAGGACTCAGACCTTTGTTGTTGTTGTTTAGTCGTTAAGTCGTGTCCGACTCTTTGTGACCCCACGGGCCAGAGCACGCCAGGCCCTCCTGTCTTCCACTGCCTGCCGGAGTTGGGTCAAATTCATGTTGGTAGCTTCAATGACACTGTCCAGCCATCTCATCCTCTGTCATCCCCTTCTCCTCTTGCCTTCACACTTTCCCAACATCAGGGTCTTTTCCAGGGAGTCTTCTCTTCTCATGAGATGGCCAAAGTATTGGAGCCTCAGCTTCAGGATCTGTCCTTCCAGTGAGCACTCAGGGTTGATGTCCTTCAAAATGGATAGGTTTGGCAGTTAGGTATCAGACCTTACTGATACCTAAATGGTGCTTACCAGGGAAGAAGGCCTAGCTGGCAGGCTTCATGACTTGGATAGCCCTAGCTTCCTATTTGAAAAGGAAGCTTCCTAGCAACAAATGAGGCAATCAAGAAAGAATCCCGAAGGGGTGCAGAAAATTCTGGCATGGCCTAGCCTCCAATCAACCTTTCCCGTACTGCAGAGATTATGGATGCTAGAGAGGATGGATGCTAGAAAGGAGCAAGGATTTGGGAGCATGGATGACACTAGATTATAATCCTTCTTTAAGCTCTCCCACTTGACATCAACATCATAATACTGTGTGATGTTTGTGTGCATATTCTGTGTGACCCTTTTATGTTCAACTTACTCTGGGACTGTCTTTGAGATTTTTAAAATGGTAAGTGGTATTGAAATGTTCCAATATTTTGCCATTCTTACCCCACTCCTTACTGAGCTGTATGTGGGTGCATCAAAGGCAGGTGCTCGGTATGTGAAACTTGCTTTCTGGACTTGGGGTCCAGCCATTTCATGCCTTGTGAACTTCCTGATGTTGTCCATTATGGTTAAAAAGGTATGGGAAGAAGAGGAGGAGCGTGTGTGTTGGGGTGGGGGGGGGGGAGAGAATGCCTTTAAAAAGTAGGCCTACACAAACAGTGAGCCTCTAAACTGAGTGCCAGAATCCTAGTGGGATTTTACTCTGAAGTTAGTGAAATTGCATAAATTGCAGCAGTGAATTGCAGCTAATTAGCAAGTTGCCAGCTATGTGCCTGGTTGTGTACCTGATTGTGTGACTGATGTAGGATCACACATATACTAGGTGCTCTGTTAATTTGCTACAACTTGCCACCATGGCTTATACAGTTTGACTTACTCTGAAAACCTCACTAGGATTCTGGCCACTAATACACTGCACAACTTTCTCTGATTGACAGCATGACCAGTAAAGAAAAGATATAAAATGCAGAAAGCTAGAGTACTTCAGTCACAGAAGAAACAAAGCCATGTAGAAGGTAGCAACTAGAGATGGGCATGAACCACCCATTTGGTGGTTTGTGCGGGTTCGTCTGACCTCACAACAGGCGTTACGTGGTTTAGGGTTCCACCCCCTCCAGCAGGTGCCCACTCAGAAGCAGTGCAATTCCCTACCGTGCTTCCACCAGGCCTGCCTCTGAGTGGGCGCCCACTGGAGGGAGCAGGGTGCTGAATCACAAAACACCTGTTGAACCATCTGCAGAACTGGCACAAACTGCCAAACCATTAGTCCATGCCCATTTCAACTGATCATTCAAGGTAAAATTAATTGGAAAAGAAACATGGAAAGGAGAAGAATCTATTGTCCAAAGAACCTGGAAGGCTGATTTGGGATGTAATACAATATTGTTGTTTAGAGTGGCTGTATTTGAACTCCAAATAGCCATGATAAGATCCAACTTCTGTTGAAAGAGGAACAAGAAGAAAAAAGAACACCAGTCACATGGCAGACTGAAATGCCACATCAGTGATATCTCGGTTGCATTCAAATGGGAGGGTACCCAGTGCGATCTAGTGGACAGAGTGATGGAGCAGGACTCTGGAGAACCAGGGTTTGAACTCTGACTTGGACATGGAAACTCACTGAGGGAGTGGAACTGGCAAACACTCCTTAAATATCTCACTTACCTTGAAAACCATATTAGGGTGAGTATAAGTCAGTTCCAGCTTGACAACACACAACTAATTCAAGTGGGACCTAAACATTCTGTGTCTTGGAAGCAAAATGGGGGAGAGAATTTTCTGTATCTAGATAAAGAAGAAATAATCCAACCATTTCTCCTGGATGGGTCTCACCTTTAGGGTGGCCACTTATTCACTTCTAGAATATCCTCTTTTTGAAGCTATCCTCTAGCTCCTGGTTCCTGGGGTCCCCAGATGTTCTTGGATTACAACTCCCAGAAGCCTTCATCACTAGCTGTGCTGGCCAGGATTTCTGGGAGTTGTAATCCAAGAACATCTGGGGACCCAAACTTGGAAAGCACTATGAAGGGTAGGCCAGTCTAGATATGGTTTAAAGCGTAAGAACCCTAAGATAGGAAACCAGTGATCTTGAAGTTAGGCCAGCCACAGTTAGCACCAAGAGAGCACACACAGAAGACAAAGAGGCCACTTCATCAGAGTCTTTCCCACTTAGGCAAGAGTTATTGCGATTCTGCAGAAATTGTAAAAATCATTTCAAATTTTCCATCTGTGCCTATAAATTAGCATATGCTAACTGGTGCCTTTGTTTGTCCTCTCTCTCTCTCTCTCTCTCTCTCTCTCTCTTTCTTTCTTTCTCTGTGTGTGTGTCATGTACATAGCCATCATTCTTACCTCTAGCACTGCCATTGGCCCATCTGTTTTGGCATTCTTTGAAATATCCTTGATCTAATGCAATTTTAAGGGACGTGGTGGCACTGCGGGTTAAACCACAGAAGCTTCTGTGCTGCAAGGTCGGACAACCAGCCGTCGTAAGATCAAATCCACGCGACAGAGTGAGCTCCCGTCGCTTCTCCCAGCTCCTGCCAACCTAGCAGTTCGAAAGCATGCAAATGCGAGTAGATAAATAGGGACCACCACGGTGGGAAGGTAACGGCGTTCCGTGTCTAGTCGCACTGGCCACGTGACCACGGAAACTGTCTTCGGACAAACGCTGGCTCTACGGCTTGGAAACGGGGATGAGCACCGCCCCCTAGAGTCGGACATGACTGGACAAATTGTCAAGGGGAACCTTTACCTAATGCAATTTTGGAGCACTTTGGCCAAGGAGTAGGGAGGATGAATGGCAGTAACTATCAACCCTTGTTTGTTGTTATGTGCCATCAAGTTGCCTCTGACTTATGATGACCTTAGGAATGAGCGATCTCCACAATGTCTTGTCCTCAACTGCCCTGCTCAGCTCTTGTAAACTCAAGCCTGTGGTTTCCTTTAGGGAGTCAATCCATCTAGCATTTTGTAAACCTACAAAGAGTCCTTAGTTTCCAGTGCGAGTAAAAGGGATGGTGATAGTCAGAATTTTAAAAAAAACTGGGAAATTTTGGATGACCTCTACTTGACCGCCCCCCTATATCTTTTAAAATCTGAGGCATCTGGTAAAAAAAAAGTTCAGGAGTTTTAGCAAGACCCAACCTGGGGCTCCCATCCTGAATGGTGTTCTAGATTCTGCTTCAGCTCCAGTCCCATAGTTGAGGCTACCTCCCCTGCAGCAACAGACACCTTGAGAAAGTTACTTTTTTGGACAACAACTCCCCTCAGTGGTTTAAGGCATCTGGCTGAGGAGCCAGAGGTTGGGAGTTCAATTCCCTACAGCGCCTCCTTGAAAGGGGCTAGACTTGATGATCCATAGGGTCCCATCCAGCTCTGCAATTCAAAGGTTATTATTATTTATTATTATAAAATACCTAGCATGGCCATGCTGGGTGGTGCATTCTGGGACCTGTAGTCAAAAAAAAGAGGAACTTTTCCGAGCTTTGGACTCAGTTATACTTTGCAGTGTTTTCAAGTCCCCTAAAACATCAGCATTTGGACTTTCCCAAAAATATTGGGGTGAATGTAATAGGCTATTGGTCCAGAACTCTGTTGGAAAAGTAGATGGGTAATTTCTCATGCTTAGCTTCCCAGAAAGTGGGACCTGGAGAGCTCACAGAATGGGTGGGATGGAGCAGAGCAGCTGCTCAGAGTGAAAGATCCTCAAACGCTAGGCCTCTTCAGCTCTGTGTAGGGACCTTGGTCTGAATCAGAAAGGCATTTCTTATATCCTAATGTTCTTAATCACACATATTCATGACCGGAAGAAAAAAGACACCAGCCTAGAAGAGGCTGCTGCCAAAAAAAAAAGGGGGGGGGGAGTTCAAGTAGGAAAATAATGCAATTCCCAGCTGTGAAAAGAGTGTTCTGATTATGAATATATATTAAATTGTGAGGCATGCAAAAACACGCCGAAATTCTGCTGATGCAAATTCTATAAGGATCATATCGCCTTGAAGATGCAGCACACTCTGTTGATTTCCTGAATGCTGTGAATCTGAAATTACGATGGATTGTGTCATGGCAGTGTTAGTGTCATTGAAGTTTGCTCTCTTTTTGGATGGGTAATATAGTAAGAGGCAGAATGCAGCTGCCGTGAGCTTGTCTCCCAACATCCTCCTCTGTGTATATTGATAGCAAACATTCTCAAAATATTCTTCAGATTTGCAAATATATGGTACTCAACAACAATAATTGACATTGACGTATTGTTTTGGTGGAAGGCAACATTTCACAGTGTTGGAATATATAAGTACAACCCAGCATGTATGTATGTGTATACAAAAATATTAGAGTTGTGCAATTTACATACTGGAATTTACGTAACCAATCAGATAATATTTGGCATTAGCCAATAAGTATTAAGTGGATTAACTACCAGATACATTAAAAAAAGAAGTGACTAGAGATGAGCACAAACTGCTAGCTGATCCGTGTTTCAGGGCCCCGCCCCCATCTGCGGGTGCCCACTCAGTGGCAGCACCCGGAGGAGGTGGGGTGGTGTACTGCTACTGAGTCTACCCCTTTCTCATTAACTGGCACTTAAAGTTCCAATAACCAACTCTGAGACATTTGTAAGAGAAAGAATAAAAAAAAATTCTTTACTTACAGTTACTTGAAGTTACAGGCTTGTGTATGCTGCTTTCTTTACTGCACACATGCTTAGCAACCAACCAAACAGATCAACAGTGAACAAACATCTGCCTCTAACTGAGGAAAGAGAGGGAAAAGAACACTCAGCAGAGAGATGGGGTTCTCATTCAATTCAAAGGTTGGAAGGAATGATTAGTTAGTGCTGGATCAATCACCCAAAAAAGTCCTTCCTAGTCATGCAAACCACAGACAGCATGCAGGGTTGCAAATAAAACTCCAACAGTGCCCTTCGCTAGAGGCAAGAAATCTCCTCCCCCTGAATGCCATGGGGAGAGCAGCAATTTAGCACCATTCTCGTTACCTCATGGTCCAGTAAACATAGCTGAAGGCTGTGGAGTACAGAGTCTAATCATTGTTGCTGTCTGAGTAGCACAACTGCAGCAGTCACATAATTTAGGTAATTGGTCACCCCTTAAAATTATCAGGAAAGCCCTTTCCCTTAAATGACCAGTTGACCAAGGGAATATTTTTGAAGGGATTGTTTCATTTTGTTGTTTTACTTGTATTTTTCATATATCTATTTAATACTTTTTAAATATTGCAATATTTTTAAATATTGCAATATTGCAGGGAGAAGACTCCCTGGAAAAGACCCTGATGTTAGGAAAGTGTGAAGGAAAGAGGAGAAGGGGACGACAGAGGACGAGATGGTTGGACAGTGTCATCGAAGCTACCAACATGAATTTGACCCAACTCCGGGAGGCAGTGGAAGACAGGAGGGCCTGGCGTGCTCTGGTCCATGGGGTCACGAAGAGTCGGACACGACTAAACGACTAAACAACAACAACAAATATTGCAATAAATTATTATTTAACTTTTAACTTTGTTTCTTTTAATCCTGTAAACTTCCTCGGATCCTTTAGGAGAAAAGGCAGCATATAAATATTTTAAATAAATAAAATAAATTATGGGACAATTTTCTCCCTTCCCTGAAGGTCAAGTGAAAAATCGCCACTTTCCTGATAAGGAGCAGTTCTATAAAAAATAAAAAGGTTGGGACCCCGCATTTTAATAAAGCTGTTTTGCTACAACTCACAGATTACTGATGTAACAGATGTCTGTTGCTGTATGGAACATGGTAAATCACTATCTAATGCCTAATATTATTGTTTGCAGTTATCATTGGAAATATTTCAGATTTTTATAGTAAATTTTGTGAATTTATTCCATATCAGAGAAGCTGCATGCTCTGCTAATATATAAAAAGGCAGAAATTTGTCATCGTCATTCATACTTACACGCTATCTCACTTTTGTGATGGAGCTTAGCTTTAGGTATCCATAATCTCTGGAAGTTCTTACCTTTCAGTTCTTTATCTCTCCTCGGTAAATTCTGTACAGCACATATACCCAGTATGTCAGCCCACCTTCTTACCTGCCATGTACTACATAAATAGTGAGGGATTTGTCGTCTCCCAAATCCTTTATCAGCTTGTAGCACAATTCTTTGGAAATCTTTTCCTGGCTTGCTGCGACAGACTACTTTGATGAGGAATCCATTTTGGCCTTTGCTCACCTCTTTGAGAGGAAAGAGAAGCCCCGAATACAGTACAAGCCTTGGACGTATTGCGGCTATGGATTAAATCTGTCCTCTAGGAAAAGATCATTGTGTGAGGAGGAAGACGGGAATAATCAGAGCTGCTAGCAATTGGGTTTACCCTTGCGTTGCCGCACTGGCACAGGCAACACATTAAATTCCCTCCATATGGTCTCCAAAGAAAAGGGGTGTCAGCCTGATTGCAGACATGGGATTTTTGGAATTTATGGACTACAGTCTGCAGTAATTTCCCCAGCCAGTCTTCTGGGGGCTTTAATCAAGAAATGAAAATCCTGACAGGTGTTTTCAAGTTCTTTCGCTAATACTGGGCAGATCATCTAAACCTCCTTGGAGTTCACCATCTCTACTCCTTGCCTTGTCTAGCCAACTCTTCTTGACCTTCTGTTCTCCTTAGTATACCTTGCTCTGACTATACTGCTTAAGCGATTCCAGATCGCGCTTACAATTCCCTCTGCTTTTAACCTTGTCTTTTTCCGCATCTCACCCAGTGCCCCACTTATCTCTAGTCTGCAGCATGAGGGAATACTTAATTTGGAAATTTCAAAGACCTGTTTGTTCGAGTCTTGGGGGGTCCAATGACAAAATACAGAATGTGACGCACTTCCAGGCAAAAACTTATCAAAAACATTGGATGGACGCATGAAGCTTTATATGGTTTGGTGGCTGTTCTAAACTATAAAGCCCTAAATGGCTTGGGTCCCAGCTTTCTAAAAGACTGTATCTCCCTTTATGGGCCTACCTGGCTATTAAAATCATCAGGAGAGGCCTTTCTCTTAATCTCACCATCCTTGCAGGCACATCTGGTGGGGACACGGAAGAGGGCGTTCTCTGTCGCTGCTCCCAGACTCTGGAACTCCCTCCCACAGGACGCCAGGTTCAAACCCTCTTTGCTGTCCTTCTGCAAAAAGACAAAGACCTTTCTCTTAAGGCAGGCTTTCCTTTAAACGACCGGTTGACCAAGGGGATTTTTTAAAGGGAGTGTTTTACTCTGTGTTTTACTTATGTTTTTTAATATTGTTCTTATCAGGAGTTTTAATGTGATATTTGTTTAATGCTTTTTAAAATATTGTAATAAGTTATTATTTGGCTTTTAACTTTGTTCTTTTAATATTGTAACACACCTTGGATCCTTCAGAAGAAAGGCAGCATATAAATATTTTAAACAAACAAACCTTCGTTGGCAAGATATGTTAGCCAAGGCTCATGGTAGGGACTGTTTCTTCCATGAAATTGAGAGCTTGGAAACACATATCCCATGAGCTACAGCCTTCCCCATAATTTTTTCAGGCCTTCAGATTCCATATTCCTCTTGCTACTTGCTGCCAGTGCAAAAAGTGGCATTTTTTTCTTTGAAATGTCTGATTTTGCCTTTAAATGAAGAATGACAGATGCAACAAGACCCCAGCCAAGTAGAGATGTGACAAAATTTGGCTGATGTCTTCTTTACCAGATGGGTTGTCTCGCCATATTGAGATAGCCTGTCAAGGATAACACACTCACAAGAGATCTCGCTTCTAGGCTGAGGTTGAGTGTCACCACTTCTGCTTTTCATCTCCTGCTTCATTAAAAGCATGGCATTGGGCATTTTTTGGATCCTAATACCCATAAAATCATAGAATCGTCTGGTTGGAAGGGACCCCAAAATAACTGACCCCCAACTCTTTGCCTAAGCAGGCAATCTACAGCTCAAGCATTACACGGCCATCTGTAAAAACCACCAATGAAGGGACCTCATAGTGGGATGGACCTGATAGCGGTCCATCCCACTATCAAAAACTTCTTCCAGTCAGGAAGTTCTTTCTCATATTTAGGTAAAATATCCTTTCTTGCAACATGAATCTATTACTTCAGACAAACTTGTTCCCTCTTGCCTTGACGAGAATGAAAAAGTAGTCTATTGGACAAAAGTGGTAGATTGCTGAGGTCATTTTTGTCCCAACCATTGTGGTCTGTAAAAGTAATAAAAACAAAAGACAAACAAAAAATGGTGTACATGATCCATAGCTGAAACTCAGGGACACTGTTTACAGTTGTTCAGCCTCTATACAGTGGTGCCTCGACTTATGACCATAATCTGTTGCAGAAGATGGACGTAACTCAAAATGGTCATAAGTCGAAGCACCATTTCCCATTGAAATGCATTGGAACGCGATTAATCCGTTCCAGAAGAAGAAAAAAATACTCCCCAAAAATAAAATAAAAATAAAACACTGCAAGCCCCATAGGAACGCGCTGGGCCTGCAAACCCCCCCCCAAAAAAACACACACACACACACACAAAACCAAAAATAAACAACAGAGCAAGCCCCAAAGGTGCTGGGGCTTTAAAAAAAAAACACCAAAAATAAACAACGGAGCAAGCCCCATTGGAAGGCGCTGGGGCTGCAAAAAAACAAAAACAAAAAATAAACAACAGAGCAAGCCCCGAAGGCGCTGGGGCTTAAAAAAAAAACCCCGAAAATAAACAACGGAGCAAGCCCCATCGGAAGGCGCTGGGGCTGCAAAAAAAAAAAAAATCACCAAAAAACAAAACAACAACACAGCACAGAAACATAACCCCCCCAGCCCAAACCCATCCTGCAAAACCCACCCAGAACAGTTTTTAAAAAGCAGAAAGCAGCACCTTACCTTACCAGGCCATCCCAAGCCTCCTCCGACGCACTCACTCTAACCGTTGGGGCGAAAGAGCTACAAAGAAGCAGCCTCTTCGCCTACCAACGGTTAGCAAATTTGAATTCCACGCCTTTTTTCCCTGCCTTTTCCCGGTCGCAACTCGAAGCTCTGGCCGCAAGTCGAAGCAAAATTTTGCGGCCGGAGCTGGTCGTAACTCGAAATGGTCGTAAGTCGGGACGTTTGTAAGTCGATGCACCACTGTAGATGTTTACATAGTAGGGTCTAATTCAGTGTGGATTCTACATCAAATCAGAGACTCTGAGGGACTAAAATACCCCATTCCAGTGAGTGAGAGTTATTTCATACCAGTTACGCAGCTTGGAAAACCTGCGAGCTGTCCAGAAGTATATAAACTCACGAGGAGTCATGGAATATCATCAGACATTTCCATTGCCCCTCCTAAGCGACGCCCCTGGTCATAAGACAACGCAACAGAAAGCTCTTACAGTTGTGTCCAAAGTTATAAATTTCCTCTTAGATGGTTTTTAAACAGTGGCTATGCACCAATAAACTGTTACAGAGTAAATTATATTCTACCAAATTGAAAATATTTTAGTGACCTTAAAATGTATTTTAGTGTACAGCGCAATAGACCAAAGATGACTCAGAACTGATACCATCTCTTATGTCGATGCATATTTAAGAAGCTTGAAAAATGAAGATTATTGACTTAGTTATCGATGCAAAGAAGCCATTAAAGCCTATCAGGTAATTAAATACCTTCTCATAAAGAGCCTATCTACTATGCGCAATCTAAATTTATAGACATGATCAAAATTAATGACATCTCTGGAGCCATTATACCAGCTCTCAGGCACCTTTTTATTGTTGTGTTTTTATTTATTTCCCTCCATTTTCATACTTCAGTAATAAGAAAGTCAGAGACCTCACAGTACAATACAAATCATCTACATTCTGATTGCAATTTTTAATAGAGCACATAAAATGGCTGGGTTAACTCCCCTTGCCTCACTCCCAATCTTTTTGTATCTAAACCTAAACCACTTGGCTTTCTCAACTCAATGTACAGCATTTTACAATTATAGTCATAATCCTGTCCAGCTCATATGAAACATTCCTCCTACCCCAAGCAATTCTGACAAGAGTGGGTTGCGTTCTCTTCCAGCTCCGTGTGTCCAGGGCCAGCCCTACCACTCAACAAAGTAGTGAAGTCATTTCAGGAAGCAGAAGCTGGAAGGACAACAATTTCACACAACATCTCCTTCTACTCCTGAACTGGCATGCTACCTTGAGCTACGGTGAAGTTGAGAGTGTTGAGGTATGTTCTAAGGCCAGGCCGGTCAACCTCTGAGCTCAAAGTAGAAGCTGTGAGATCTTTTTCTTTGCATGGGTGGCTTGAGACCAGAGCAGGTGGGGCACCCCACCCAGAAGTATTGTTCAGGTCCCCCATGTTAGAGCATGAATGGCAGTAGCTGTGCAGGGAAAAAAGGAAAACCCTTGGTCTGGATTTCTGGTTAGCTGTATTTTATCCAGAGTCACCTTGTGTCCATTTCAACTGGTCCAGAAGCAGTTTTGACCTCCCTCTCCTTCCACACCCCCTCTTCTGTAACACTGAAGGACCTACCTTATGACATCACAAGGGGCCACTCCTGCGACAGACATCATAAGACCCTGTCCCTGTATCAGGTTTTATTACAGTGATAAGGAGGCTGCTAACCTGGCAGCGATGGTGGTTACTGTGACGTTCCCCTCCTTGAGGCACCTACGTTTTGTGCCCTCACAAAGGTTCCAGTCGTGTTTTCCTCTCACTGCCACCAGTGGATTACCTCTATCCACGATATAAATGACGTTTGATCAGACACTTGTATTGTGAATGCAAACAAAACTTATTTATTGAAGTGTAGCAAGGTTAATAATAATCACAGATGTTCTTCAGATGTTCATTGTACACAAGCAAATCATTCACAGGTCTCTCTATACATACTTTCTTCTTGCCATATAATTACCACCTTCTCTATCTATTTATCTTAACCAGCTTAGCTCTATTAATATCTGTTCCTTCTCTCTCTGACTAACCAGTTCCTAACTCTATCTCTATCTTCCTCTCACTCTCTCACTCTCTGACTCTCCGACTCTTCCTCTCAGGCTCCGCCTTTTAACCTCTCTCTCGGCTCCGCCTCTCAACCACATTAGCATAGAACATGAATAATACATGACTTATACCTAACAAAAGGGTGAACGCTACAGTTACTGATAGAATCCAAAGAATCCTAGATGAGGTGGGGCCTTAACCTAAACCAGAAAGCCAAATCTTACAAAATAGTTCATAACATAGGAAAGTAGAAGACAATAAATGAAACAGTCTGGCTATATTCATGCCCGGATTCTTAAGTTCCTCAGGGTCTTCTGTTCGACCAGTGGAGGAGAGTGAGGGCAAGACTACAGGGGCCTTTGTTTGATTCAGCAAGAAAATGTTTATGTTTTAACAAGGATGTTGGAGCGTAGGGATGTTCTGGATGATATTGCATTTAAAAACAATCAGAATATGAGGGGAAGTTTTCCTACAAAAGAGATATTTTTGAGTGGCAAGCAACATTCCCTTTAATTTTCCACAGCATTGGGTGGGGGCCCTGCCCTGTGTGCACGGGGTTCCAGCTGCAACCAGAAGCAAATGGGCAGCCCCGATCCAGCACTGCACAGCCACACAGTTTAGAGGGAACATTGGTTGCAAGATGCACAACTATTCTATTCTTTTCAGGTATGATAAACACAGACTTGGACTCTAAACAGAACTAGAAAAGTATCTTCTCTGGAACCTTGGAAAAAAGCCAACAGGCTGATGGTTATGAGGAGGAGGAGAAATCCATAAAAATATCTGTATAAACCACAAGGAACTTTAATTGTTATTCAAGAACAAGTACTTTGATAGAGTGAAGGTGATACTCAATGAACAGAACTCAATGAAAAAGGGAAAATTACTGATATTAACAGCCGGGCAACCCCAGTATTAGCATATCCTTTTGGAACTGTGGACTGGAAGTATAGTGATCTTGATTATTCAAATAGGACACCCGAGTCCTCCAGTCAAAATACCAGTGCAATCATCTAAATGTATGTACAGAGTGCCTTTGTTTGTCACAGAGCATGGGCAACCATGGGCTTGTTGATCTCAAGAATCTCTGTATGGGTTGAATAGTAAAACTTAGTGCATAGTGGTTGAACTGCAGTACTACAGTCAAGCTTCTACTCACAACCTGAGTTTGATCCTGACGAGTTCTGGTAGCTGGCTCGAGGTTGACTCAGCCTTCCATCCTTCTGAGACTGGTAAAATGAGTACTCAGCTTGCTGGAGGGCAAAGTGTTATTTGAATAATTGTGTGGTAAACCTCCCAGAGAGTGCTCTAACACTATGGGAGGGAATGCAAGTTGAAATAATAACTAGCTTGCTAGCTAGCTAGCTAGCTAGCTAGCTTGCTAGCTAAATAAATAAATAAATAAATAAATAAATAAAATTTCAAAACTACTTCCATGGGAACATGGTTCCACTTCATTAGATTAAATTAGAAAAGTATAAAGGACTAACAGTAACACAACTTGCAAATGAGAACCAACCTACTTTAATGAAAAGTTTGAGGATGCAAAGCTTGAGAAACGATTACATGGAGAAGATCCTAGTTAACATCTGGATGATAATATTGATAGGCAATAACTGAACCTGTGGCTTAAATTAGGCCATCTTTAGCCTGAAACTGAGGGATTTATATGCAGAATCTAAGACCAAGTTGTTTGCACTAGATGGTCCCTGAAAATAATTATGTCGTAGCAAGGTCTAAGTTATATATGTAGGGCTTATCACAAGTCTAAAGAAACAATTCATCATGTCACAGCTGGATGCCCTAAACTAGCATTATTGGTTTACATGTGCAGCATAACCAAGTTGCAAAGATCATTTTTCAGCACTTGGTGAAATCTTATGGATTACCCACATCTTTTCCTCCATATTATAAAATCCAGCCACCTCCAGTTTTAGAAAACAAAACTGAAGTACTATACTGAGACAAGCAAGTTTTTTGCAACTTAGCCATGTCTACAAAGCACTTTGTCCAATACGAATATGCTGTCGTATATGCTGTGTGCAAAAGAGCATATGAAATGTCAGAGAAAGGTTTTTAAAAAATTAATCAGAGCAGAAATGGGATGGAACAGACATGTACTAGTAGAAAAGCAAACAGTCATGAATATATAAAAAAAATCTTGAGCAAAGATTTACAACTGCCTATCTCTTGGAATTTAGATAGGACGAAATTATCACAAATCTCAGTTTGTTGCACCTGCAGTTGTCAGAATAAACCACCTTATAACCAAACGGACTGTTCATACTTATACACGTGGGTCTAGTTCTTTCACGATTTGCTTTTTTTAAAAACAGGACCTATGAACATGTAAAGCAGCGGTCCCCCAACCTTTTTCGGTCCGCGGACTGGCTGGGGAAGGTGGGGCACCCCCCTGCGCTCGTGCGCATGTGCGAACAAGTGCTCTCTCTTGCATGGGCGTGCACCTGCCTGTGCACATGCGCAAATGGCAGTGTGCCCCTTGTCTGGGCATGCTTGCGCTCGTGCGCATGCGCAAACGGCAGCGCGGCACTCACACGGGCGTGCTGGAGTGTGCGCACAGGTGCAAACAGGCTGTGCGGGGGAGAGTGCGTGCGGGGGTGGGTGGGAGGTCTGTCTCAGCAGCCCGGTCCGGTTCAGGCCACGGACCGGCATTGGGCCGCGGACCGGGGGTTGGGGACCTCTGATGTAAAGCATGAAGAGTAGACAAAATCGTGGAGTAAGCTCTGCCAAAGACGCTTCTTCTGGAGGTTCCTCCACCTCTGGAGGTTCCTCCACCTATAAAGTAACCCCTCATTGTGTTATTACATTTTAGTGAAACTTAGTCATGCCTTTGTTGTCAAAAAAAGGGGGGAATAGCTGTAAGTAGCTTATTATTTGCAACTAGTCCCTCCCATCCTCATATTGTTATCTTTAACTCCAATTCTATTAATCATTTCCATGTCTGCTTTATAAAGAGCACCTTTGGTAAAAACAGGGCTTTGCCCCAAAGCGAGGGAAAACTCAATGCTATAAAATATCCTAGTTACATCAACAGTGGAGACTTGCTGATCAGAAGGCTATAAAATCCAACTGCAAAAAGTAAGAATAAATGCTTTCATGGAAAGATAGCGCTAATGAAGGAGGATTAATGGAAAATTAGGAAATAAAAGATAGAGGACAAATCAATTGTTATACCAATAACCATCACATAGAAATAAATCAAGAGGAACATGTTGATGCGGCAACTTACAGATACATTGTCATAAAGGTAACTGTGACGCAAGTTTAAAATCAATTTAAGAACTAAAAGGAGCACAATCATTAAAGGAAGCAAACCAGAATCCTCTTAAATTCCTTGGTACATCCTAAAGGTGTTTGCCCCATCTAGCAGTCAGGAGAAACATTTTACTATATTTTCTTTCAGTTCTTGCTCACCAGCAGCTCTCAGCTGAATATAAGGAATTACAATAAGCAAGATCACTGGAATGTGTTCAGAAACTTCAGCAGGTCCAAAATGCGGCAGCCAGATTGCTAACTGGGGCTGGTCACAGGGATCAAGTAATCCTCCTATTACAGCAGCTTCACTGGCTACCAATTTGTTTCCGGGAGCAATTCAAAGTGCTGGTCTTAATCTATATAGTCCTAAACAGCTTGGGTCAAAGCTATTTCGAGAACTGTATATCCGGTTATGAGCCAGCCTGGGTGTTAAGATCATCATAACGGGAATTTTGGTCACACCACCATCACAGGTGTGTTTAGTGGGGACACAGGAAAGGTCCTTCTCTGTTGTTGCTCCCAGACTTTGGAACTCCCTCCCACAAGAGGCCAAGCTGGCCCCATCTTTGCTGTCCTTCTGCAAGCAGGCAAAGAACTTTCTCCCACGGATACGGGAGTCCTCCTGTATAGATTTCTTCGCTGAATACTGCAAAATTTACAAAAACTACACTGTCCTGCTTGTTAGAATAATTTCTATACCCAAGACAGATTCCTAATTCTACACTTTCCCAGCTTCCAGCATTACACAGCTTGTTTTTAATATATATATTAAAGATACAGTATAGGTAATAGGTGGAAAACCTAGTATAACCCCTATGAAATATTAGTTCAGCCCAAAGAGGTGAGACTAAGAAAAAGCAAGGCTGTGAGTAAGAGATTTGAATTAGAAAGAGCGGGAGAGTTGAAGAGGATGGAGCTGCTGTTGCCACTTAGATTGCTAAGGTCCTTGTCAACTTGGTCTGGGGTTCTGAAGACTACATGTAGAGCTGATTCTTCTATGTCATGGATCCCCTCCCTAGTTGAGGAAAATATCTTGGACTTTTCTCTGAATTTGAATTCAAAAGGACACTTGAACTTTGCAATTCTACAAGCAACATATGTATTGGTGTTGTTGCCGAGGTCTTGGGTACACAAATTGTAGCATTTGATTGTTGTTATAATTGCTCATGTTGTCTGTTATATGACTGTGAATAAGAAGAGACTCATTTTGTGTTTGCAAGGTTCATATCTAAGTAAACAAATAGCTCAATAGAACTTTAAAAGTGTTACACTAGCATATATTTTTAGTAACTCCAAGAATTTCCCTTGGAGTAACCTACATGGGGAGTGACTGGTAAAGCTGGAGTAAAGTAGGAACGGTTGTAGATGACTGATACAAATATATACAAAAATTACATCCAGTTTTTCAGTCCGAAATATGGGAAAAGTTATTCTTTTGGACTACAGTCCCAGAATCTCCTTCCCAGCTAAGCCACTGCTGTTTTGTCAGTAGCAATTGTCAAAGTAAAATATTTCCAATGTCTTTTATGCTTCCTTGTGACTGGTAAAATGTACTTTCCTGTGGTAGGCTGCAGGTGTGTACCGCCAATGAAAATTCACAAAGGCCTGTGGTTTTCACTCCACTTCTTGAAATGGGCACCTGCTTTCTCATCTACCCTCCACAAACCAAGTCTGATTATTTCAATCTGAAAACATGAGTTGATGTTATGCTAATAATTACCAATATCTTACCATGGCCATTGATGTTTATTTTGTATCCCTGTCCAGAGTGAATCCAGGACTGGTCCAGGTTCAAGTCTTCATAAGCTATGATTGATGGGAGTGACTTTGGGCCAGATGTGCTCCCAGACCGGATTATCTCACAGACCTCTTGTGAGATTAATGAAGTGTGGAAGAGGACAGCAGCATCTGACACATCCAACTCAGTGAAGGAAAAGGAGGGTATTAATGGAACCAGGGTGGGGTGGGGGTGGGTGGGATCATTCACATTCACTCACTGTGAAGTTTCGCCAGGGAATATGAGACTTTGATTTAAGCATGACCACAACTTGTAGTTCTTCTTACAGCACTGCAGATGGCCCTGTTTAAAAAACTGCTTTAATAGGTGATGAGAAAAGTTTTTTCCTATATCAATTGCCAAGCTTCGTACTCTGAACTTTGCTATTTATTTTATTTTATTTCTTTATTGTTTTGACTGATATACCACCTCTTAGTGCCAGAAAACTTTCTGGGCAGTTTGCAGCATCCTTATGCAGGCTACACATTGCCCACCCAGCAAGCTAGGTACTCAGTTTACTGACCTCGGAAGGATGGAGGGTTGAGTCAACCTTGAGTCGTACCTGAGCCTGTTGGGATCAAACTCAGGTCGTGAGCAGAGTCTTGACTGAAGTACTGCAGTTTAACCACTGCACCATGAGGCTTGATCATATGGTAGATGGTTTGCTCACTCAGTAGATAAAAGTATCAGTTCCTTTCACAGTGAGAATAAGCTGCTGCTTTCTTTAGTTTCTAGTAAGCAGGTGAGGAAGATGACACTTCTTGGACTGCAAACATCTTTCAGTGTAAGTTGTTTTGCAAGATGCTCTTTTAGTAAACACACAGCCATGGAAGTGGGTTTACCCTCGGAAGAATTTCATGGCTCAATGGGGATAATAAGACCCTCCAAGGCAATAATTGCTTCACTCTAGGAAGCTTCTGCATCTCAAATTGCTCAGCATCTGGGCATTAAATCATTTGTGCTCCTGGTGGTTCCTGCTGCTAGCTAAACAGGCAGACAGTCAAGGAGCATTGTTAATCTTACCCGGCATGCTCCTGGTGTGTTTGCCGCAAAAGTTCAGCTTATTATCATCAGGATTCATTATCCAAACCAAATACCAAAATAGATTGTGTGTGGTGATGCTTTCCTAGAGTCTGCTGCCTTTGTTCATCAGGACGTCATCCAGTATGTCTTTTTACCGATCGGGCTTGCTCTATATCCTTCCTCCAACGTGACAGAACCCCTCCCCCCCAGATGCAAATGTTATTTAGCAACCCTCAGGATGCCTTATTAATTCCGCAGTCAGGGCTTGCTAGGATCAGCTGGTGCTCCTAACTATATTTTACGCTAAATGTGATGAACATGGTAAATAAAGGAGCTTGGGATTGTTTAAGATGGAAATATTGCAGCTGCCCTGAAAACTGATGAGGAGGAAGGCCTAGGAGCACAAGAGGCTGTCCTGTACCAAATCAGACCATTTGTCCATCTAAACCCAGTATCATCAACTCTGACTGGCACCATCTCTCCAGGGTTGCAGGCAGGATCCTTTCCTAGCTCTATCTGGCTATCCCTGGTATCATGTGGTAGCCTCCCATTCAAGTACTGCATAACAAGGCCCAACCTGACTTAGATTCCAAAATCCGACAAGATAAGGTGTGTTCAAAGTATCTACAACACCATCTCTATGTAACCGTTGCTATTACTGTCATTGTTCTTGTTGTTGTTACATGCTGCAAATTCTCTCTGGCTTATGGTGACCCTATGAATGAGTGACTTTCAAAATGTCCTGTCATTAACAGCTCTGCTTAGCTCTAGGCTGTGGTTTCCTTCATGGATTTAATCCACCTTCTATTTGGTCTTCCTCTTCACCTTCAGATTTTCCTAGCATTATTGTCTTTTCCATCAAGTCTTGTCTTCTCATGATGAGCCCAAAGTATAGCAGCCTCGGTTTTGCTGTTTTTGTTTCCAGAGAGAGCTTAGAATTTATTTGATGTATGACCCACTTCTTTGTTTTTATAGGGGTGCAGGATATCCACAAAGCAATATTCCATCACCATATTTCAAACAAATGATTTTTTTCCCCTTTCAGCTTTCTTCACTGTCCTGCTTTCACACCTATACGTCATGATTTGGAATACTGTAGTATGGATGATCTTGGTCTTCAGTGAAGTGTCACTATACTTGATTATGTTCTCTAGTTCCTTCATAATTGCCTTTCAGTGTTATTCTCACTGATAATGTTGAAATTCTCTAATGCTTCTTAAGTCATTATTTTGCCTTAATATGTCTAGTCTTTGTCTTTGTCTTTGGTGCCTCCTTTGGAATTGGAATGCATATTGAACATTTCTGGTCTGTGGGCCATTGTTTTATCTTCCATATTTGAAGACATATGTATTATTGTTAAGATTTTGATTGAGACTGTCTCTGTATCTTGAAGGTAGCTCTGCTGGCATCTCATAACCTTGTGATTTATTTCCTCCAGTTGTTTTGAGAGCAGCTTTCACTTCCCTTCCTCCATTTCAGGTTATTCATCAAATGATACTTCTTTAAAGGATTCTGTCATCAAGACACCAACCTCTCATCCCCAAAAAACCAAGTCAACTGCTATAACCAACAAAACAAAATGACTATGGGATTATTTATTGATCTATTTTTGGCAAAACATTTGGTTTTTGCCCATCTAACAAGCCTATTCAGACCAGGAGGCAGTGAAACCAATGTGAAGGATATATCAGAGATCTCCTACCATCTCTCCTCAGAATGAAGAAGCTACTTTGATGAGTAGCAAAACGTTTTAATCTAATAAGAAAGAAGTCCAGTTGCCATGACTCAACTTCCAAATTTGGTTTTTTATTTTAAAAAAACATCCATGCTCTTTTTCCCCAAAATAGATGCTGAAATACAAAAAAAAAACAAAAGTTATTTTCATCTTATTCAGTGTAATGAAACTATGGAAAGTTTTCATTTGCACCTGTAACAATGACAAAAGGGAACATATCCGTCCCTAATAAGATATGTCTTGGCAAGTGGTAGGCACTACTTCACTGAAGGTCTTTTAAACAGAAGATGGACGCCCATCTGTTGTTACAGATCCTGCTTTGCGCCCCCCGCATTGAACAGGGGACTTGACCTATGGACCTCTAATACCATGACCCCCAATACCATGACTCAGCAGAAACTGTAGCTTGTTCTCCACCTACTTATACCTGTTAAGTAGGTGCCCCCCTCAAAGAGATGATTAATCTCCCACTGGATGGCAAAGTGAAGGCTGGCCGAGGTGAGAGACATACTTTTGAAATAGCTTCCTCTGCTTTTTATCTGTATTGGTCTAAGGCCATTAATCAATAAGCAAGAATACCAGGTGAAAACATATGGTCTTTGATATTTAATAAATGGATTAACAGAGTCTACCACTTAATATTCAGCTTCTGCCTTAGTAGTATAAATTAATAAGCATTAGGTCCTATCTAATGAGGAATTTCCCTTTTAAAACCTGCATGAATTATCAAAAAGAGACTTGGCAGAATTTCAAAGACATTTTCTGACCTTCTCGTAATCTGGCCAGCATGAATTTTTAACAAGATGCTATATATCTCAAAAGTCCATTACAATTCATCTGCATCTCTTTTATTCAGCCCCTCCCCCAACCCCCCTCCCTATCTTTAACCAGATCACTGAAGCAGAGAAGGGATACATATCTGTAACAGTAAGGGAATATTTAATCTATGCAAATGAAGGGGATTTTTTTTTTTAAAAAAGAGAGAGTCCTTATACAAGTTAATAAAATCTCACACATTGCTTTTAAATATTAATAGCAATCAATGAGGCTCTTTATTTATTCCGACATATTCATCTATATTTCTTTCGGGAGGGGGTGGAGTATCAACAATTTAAAGTGGTCCAAGGATCAGTTTGAAAAATGTGTATTTTTCAGCACATTACATGCTCAGCACATAATTAAATGCACACGGCTAGACCTTCATTATTGTAATGCATCTTCTGAAATTGTATACAGGAGATAAGTCAGCTAATGCTGAAACCATGTTCTGATACTTACATTCTTTAAATGCTGGTAGAAATGCACCCAGAAAAATGATTGTCAAATGTCAATGATACTCACGTTTGGGCCAATTTATAGAAGCCATTGCGCAATGTCCTAAGAAGTGCATAGGATAACTGCTGTACACAAAGGCAGCCACATTACACTCATGGAGACACTCCACAGGTGTTCCCCTCTATTTGGCACTGGTTAGGTCTCATCTTGAGTACTGGGTCAAGTTCAGAACACCATACTTTAAGAAGGATGCTGACAAATTGGAACAAGTTCAGAAGTCATCATCAAGGATAATTAAGGGACTGGAAGCCAAGCCCTATGAGGAGAGAGGGAAAGAACCGGGCACGTTTAGCCTTGAGAAAAGAAGACTGAGAGAAGATATGATTGCACTAATGGCCAGGGGGGATAGCCAAACTTGGACTATAGTGTGTTCATATATAAATTTAGGATGGGGTCAGAGGCCTAAGTGACCCTGAGCAGGACAGCACAGCCAGTTTGAACTGGTCAAGCAAACTCAACTTTGCATCCCAATCAGGGTCACGAAAGGTCATATTTGCATTAAGAAACTGATAATGCTCTGATAGATATGCTGGTAAACATACTGTGTTCATATGAAACTGATAGTAAATAAACCAATCATGTACTCAGGAAGTAAGACAGGATCTATGATGTAGAAACTTTGTTGTTGTTTAGTCGTTAAGTCGTGTCCGACTCTTCGTGACCCCATGGACCACAGCACGCCAGGCCCTCCTGTCTTCCACTGCCTCCTGGAGTTGGGTCAAATTCATGTTGGTAGCTTCGGTGACACTGTCCAACCATCTCGTCCTCTGTCGTCCCCTTCTCCTCTTGCCTTCACACTTTCCTAACATCAGGGTCTTTTCCAGGGAGTCTTCTCTTCTCATGAGATGGCCAAAGTATTGGAGCCTCAGCTTCAGGATCTGTCCTTCCAGTGAGCACTCAGGGTTGATTTCCTTCAAAATGGATAAGTTTGTTCTCTTTGCAGTCCAGGGGACTCTCAAGAGTCTCCTCCAACACCACAATTCAAAAGCATCAATTCTTCGGCAGTCTTCTTTATGGTCCAGCTCTCACTTCCATACATCGCTACTGGAAAAACCATAGCTTTGACTATGTGGACCTTTGTCGGCAAGGTGATGTCTCTGCTTTTTAAGATGCTGTCTAGGTTTGTCATTGCTTTCCTCCCAAGAAGCAGGGGTCTTTTAATTTCGTGGCTGCTGTCCCCATCTGCAGTGATCATGGAGCCCAAGAAAGTAAAATCTGTCACTGCCTCCATATCTTCCCCTTCTATTTGCCAGGAGGTGATGGGACCAGTGGCCATGATCTTAGTTTTTTTGATGTTGAGCTTCAGACCTTTTTTTTTGCACTCTCCTCTTTCACCCTCATTAAGAGGTTCTTTAATTCCTCCGCACTTTCTGCCATCAGAGTGGTGTTATCTGCATATCTGAGGTTGTTGATATTTCTTCCGGCAATCTTAATTCTGGTTTGGGATTCATCCAGTCCTGCCTTTCGCATGATGTATTCTGCATATAAGTTAAATAAGCCAGGGGAAAATATACAGCCTTGTCGTACTCCTTTCCCAATTTTGAACCAATCAGTTGTTCCATATCCAGTTCTAACTGTTGCTTCCTGTCCCACATATAGATTTCTCAGGAGATAGATAAGGTGGTCAGGCACTCCCATTTCTTTAAGAACTTGCCATAGTTTGTTGTCGACACAGTCAAAGGCTTTTGCGTAGTCAATGAAGCAGAAGTAGATGTTTTTCTGGAACTCTCTGGCTTTCTCCATAATCCAGCACATGTTAGCAATTTGGTCTCTAGTTCCTCTGCCCCTTCGAAATCCAGCTTGTACTTCTGGGAGTTCTCGGTCCACATACTGCTGAAGCCTACCTTGTAGGATTTTGAGCATAACCTTGCTAGCGTGTGAAATGAGTGCAATTGTTCAGTAGTTGGAGCATTCTTTGGCTCGGCCCTTCTTTGGGATTGGGATGTAGACTGATCTTTTCCAATCCTCTGGCCACTGCTGAGTTTTCCAAACTTGCTGGCATATTGAGTGTAGCACCTTAACAGCGTCGTCTTTTAAGATTTTAAATAGTTCCACTGGAATGCCATCACCTCCACTGGCCTTGTTGTTAGCCATGCTTTCTAAGGCCCACTTGACTTCACTCCCCAGGATGTCTGGCTCAAGGTCAGCAACCACACTATCTGAATTGTCTGGGACATCCAGATCTTTCTAGTATAATTCATCTGTGTATTCTTGCCACCTCTTCTTGAAGTCTTCTGCTTCTGTGAGGTCCCTACCATTTTTGTCCTTTATCATGTCCATCTTTGCACAAAAGGTTCCTTTAATATCTCCAATTTTCTTGAACAGATGTCCTGGTTTTTCCCTTTCTAGCTCCAGGTCTTGTTTTTGCTGACTGTATAGAGCTTCTCCATCTTTGGCTGCAGAGAACATAATCAATCTGATTTCGGTATTGCCCATCTGGTGATGTCCATGTGTAGAGTTGCCTCTCGTGTTGTTGGAAAAGAGTGTTTGTGATGACCAGCTTGTTGTCTCGACAAAACTCTATTAGCCTTTGCCCTGCTTCGTTTTGAACTCTAAGGCCAAACTTACCTGTTGTTCCTTTTATCTCTTGACTCCCTACTTTAGCATTCCAATCCCCTATAATGAGAAGAACATCTTTCTTTGGTGTCAGTTCTAGAAGGTCTTGTAAGTCTTCATAGAATTGGTCAATTTCAGCCTCTTCAGCATTGGTGGTTGGTGCATAAACTTGGATGACTGTGATGTTGAAAGGTCTCCCTTGGATTCGTATTGAAATCATTCTATCATTTTTGAGATTGTATCCCAATACAGCTTTTCCCACTCTTTTCTTGACTATAAGGGCTACTCCATTTCTTCTACGGGATTCTTGCCCACAATAGTAGATATGATAATCGTCTGAATTGAATTCACCCATTCCAGTCCATTTTAGTTCACTGACGCCCAGGATGTCAATGTTTATTCTTGCCATCTCCTGTTTGACCACATCCAGCTTACCAAGGTTCATAGATCTTACATTCCAGGTTCCTATGCAGTATTTTTCTTTGCAGCATCGGACTTTCCTTTCACTTCCAGAAACTTTAGGAATTTTTTAATGGCTCTTTGTCTTAAAGCCTCTCGCTCTAGAGGGAGCCCACCTACTTTTTGGCTTCTGCTTTAATAAAATTGTGTTGCATCATTGCTGGTGTTCTTTTTCTTGGTCCCCTGCCAGAGAATAGCCTGGGCTTTAAATTTTGGGGTGACCACACTTTTTAAATACTTGAAAGACTGTTATACACAGGAGAATCTGTTCTCTTTCATCCCAGAGTGCAGGACATTTAATAATAGGTTTAAGTGACATGAAGCCAAATTTCAGCTGAATATCAGGAAAAAAAATTCCTAACTGTTAAGAGTAGTTCAACAATGGAACCCATTGTTTATATCTGTGTTTATTTAAAATATTTTAGCCCACCTTTCTCCTCAAAAAAGGACTCAAGGTGGCACACATCACTAAAAACAGAATATTACCAGCTAAAAACAGTAAATTACTCAAAGATTTAAAAATAATAATTAGATAAACATTATATGAAAAATGTTCAGTAAAAGCATTACTAAAACAGATTTAAAAGCAACAACAAAAATTATTATTATTATTATTATTATTATTTATTTAACTTATGTGCCGCCCACACTACCCAGAGGTCTCTGGGCGGCTTACAACATTTAAAATACAATAAAAAGACAAAACAATTAAAATGCAATTAGTCACTAAAGGAAAAGCCTGCCTGCAGAGAAAGGTCTTCACCTGCTGGTGGAAGGAGAATTGTCTCGAGAGGTGATGAGTGCTCCAACACTGGAAGCATTCAAGAGATAATTAGACAAGCATCAGATATATTTTGATTTGGATTCCTGCACTGAGCAGGGGGTTGGACTCAATGGCCTTATAGGCCCTTTCCAACTCCATTATTCTATGATTCTATAATTCTATGACAATACTAGGATTATCTCAGCTATTTGCTAATCTCTTGTAACACTGAGAAGTGCATTTCTGTTTGTTGTCTCTTTGCATGTGAGAACAAAGAATTGCAAAATTATTCATCTCTTCTCACATGAGACTGAAGCATTCTGTGGATTTCTTTACAAGAGGAGGAGAAAATTATATATATATATATATGTTGCTACAATGAAGCCAAAATGTGCAAATAACAAGGTCACAGTACATTATGATGTCACTCCTGAATTGTTGTGTGGAGTTCCAAGTATTAGAAGAATCAGAGAGGTAGTCTGCATGTTCTAAAACAATCAGTCTGTTGTTCCAAGCTTGTTCTGCGTCTCCTTTGCTTCTCCAAGGGAAGTAAGATTAGTTTTGTGCAGAAACATTTTGCATAAAAGCTTGGAGATTTTCATGACAAAAAAGAAATAGCACTATTGGCTTGTTCTTGTCTGAAGGTGAGAAATCACAGGGTGATTGAAATTCCTCATGTAGGGGTCTCACATGTCCAGATGTTCTAAACTGAGGAGAATGAAGAATTTAGAAAGTAGTCACATTTATAGGCTTGTGGAAACAAATCAAGACATACGACTTACGAACGTCCCGACTTACAACCATTTCGAGTTACGACCAGCTACGGCCGCAAAATTTTGCTTCGACTTGCGGCCGGAGCTTCCACTTACGAAAAGAAAAAGGCAGGGAAAAAAGGTGGGGAATTCAAATTGCTAACCATTGGTAGGCGAAGAGGCTGCTTCTTTGTAGCTCTTTCGCCCCAGCAGTTAGAGTGAGTGCAATCGGAGGAGGCTTTGGACTGCCTGGTAAGGTAAGGTGCTGCTTTTGCTTTTTAAAAACTGTTCTGGGTGGGTTTTGCAGCGTGGTTTTGGGCTGGGTGGTGGGATTATGTTTCTATGCTGTGATGGGTCTTGCAGGGTTTGTTTGTTTTTTGGTGTTTTTTTTTCCCATTTCCGATGGGTCTTGCGGGGTTTGTTTGCTTTTGGGGTTTTTTTTTCCCATTTCCGATGGGTCTTGCGGGGTTTGTTTGCTTTTGGGGATTTTTTTCCCCATTTCCGATGGGTCTTGTGGGGTTTGTTTGCTTTTTGCTTTGCTTTTTTTGCATTTCCGATGGGTCTTGCACAGTTTGTTTGCTTTCTGCTTTGCTTTTTTTGCATTTCTGATGGGTCTTGCAGGGTTTGTTTGCTTTCTGCTTTGCTTTTTTTGCATTTCCGAAGGGTCTTGCATGGTTTGTTTGCTTTCTGCTTTGCTTTTTTTGCATTTCTGAAGGGTCTTGTACGGTTTGTTTGTTTTCTGCTTTGCTTTTTTTGCATTTCCGAAGGGTCTTGCATGGTTTGTTTGCTTTTCCTTTCTTTTTTTCCCCTTCGGCCGGAACAAATTAATCGCGTTTCCGATGGGTCTTGCAGTGTTTTTTGCTTTTGTTTTTTTGGTGATTTTTTTTTCCTTCGGCCAGAATGGATTAATTGCATTTCAATGCATTCCTTTGGGAAATGGTGCTTTGACTTACAATCATTTCGAGTTACGACCGGAGTTCCGGAACCAATTAAGTTCGTAAGTCGAGGCACCACTGTATTAACGAGCACAGCAGCATGTTTTTGCAGCTTCAAGACTAGAAAAACCACACTGTAGAGCAATATAGAGTTGACAGCCACCCTGGCAAAGCAAACAAATAAACAGAAATACATATGCATGAACATATCTAAAGTTTGTAATTGAATGTACAATATACAAAGGATGCCATCATAGAGAGCACAGGAGTAAAACAGGTGTGTTTTTTTTATTTTAATTTTTAGAATTGCTTTTATTTTTATTCTTATTTTTACAAGTTGCTCCTTGGAATTCAGAAACTGAGTTGGAGTGAAGATTCATCTTGCAGATTTTGCTTTTCAGCAAAAAATAATTGAGGAGAGATCTACGATATGCTCATGCTTGATTCACCCTGCATTATATAACAGATGCTATACTTCCTTGGAATTTCCCTGCATTGCCTGTAGTAGTCTAGTGGAGTCAGGACATTACACACCTCAATTCAGTTCTCTGGTCAGGAGTGAAAAAATCATCCTTCCATTCTTTTCCATTAGTAAAACTGGTATATCAGAGGTAACTGGCAGAATGCAGTACTTCGTGGTAGACCTAGATTCCTGTGGTGATAGAACAGACCATGCTTACCATTGAAATTTAATTTAATTATATTTGAATGCTGCCCTATGTTCTCAAAAGTGTGTTGGCCTAGTTTTATTGATATGTCCTCTCCCACCCTTAACGGCAGTTACTTAAAAAGCAACTGGAAAGCAAATCACAGATTCCCATCAGCATATCTAGTTTGCTCCTTATTCACTATAGATTAAAATCAGACAGTGATCACTTCATCTTTCAACTGTGATACCTGCCAGTGGTCTAATGGTACATTTGGAAGTGAAGGTGTTCATCATGATAGCTCCCATGGCACAGCACTTAGGGAAAATCCAAAAATTCAGAGAACCACTGATCTACAGCTAGTTGTTTCCAGCTTGATCAGGATCTGGTCTTTTTTGTAAAGCTAATGGATTGTAATTATCCATTCAAGACCAAGCCACCTCAGAATACTCTGCATGACAGCAAAGAATGATCAGAATGATGTTGTGGCTGGGAAAATCTCAAATCGAGGACTCAACCTAAACTGAGAAGGAAAACAGAAACCTGTTACAGCAGGGAGGTCAAGGTTAAGATGATCATGCCTGCTAAGCCAAAATGTAGCGGTATTTGACCCTGTAAGTCCTGATTCCTTTGCATTTATTATACTTTTTAAAAAGAATTTTGAAGGACAATCTGTACAGTTTATTGACCAATATGAATATGTTTTGCAAGATTTGAGTGGCTTTCTGTCAACAGAAGACGTTCTCTGTGGCTACACCCAGGTTATGGAATGCTTTCCCTCAGGAAGTCAGGTTGGCCCCTCTCTCTTATCCTTCCGCCAACAGTTGAAGACCCACCTTTTCAGGCAGGCTTTTGACATCTTTAACAATTTTAACAATCATGACTGAGTCCCTGAATGCCATTTTTTAATTAAGATAGTTTTAAACATTTTACATGTTTTTAATTATTCAATGTACGTATTTTAGTCTATAAGCTGACTATTTTTTTCATGCATATCTTACTGTGTTTCAATTTGATTCTTTTAATCCGGTGACTCCTTGACTACTCTTATCAGGAGAAAGGTGGCCTACAGATAAGACAAATAAAAATAATAAATAAATAAAACAGTTAAAGTACACTTCGTTTTGCATTGTGTGTGGTGCATGTTCATCTGGTGCCTCAGTTAGCAAAGTGTTGAAGTGGTCAGCAGGGTTTTTTTTGGGGGGCACACTCTATGTTTAATGAGTTCTTGGTCCTTGTGTATCTAACCTTTCATCTTCCTCATCCATTCAGTGTATATGATACACTGTTTTACAGTATATATGGTATTCTGGTACTCAGTTTTACTATTGTTGCCATAAAGCTTTCGCTTTCCTTTTCAACATTTATTAAAAGCTCAGAGCTCAGGTCTGGTGATGTGCAAAGTCTACAAAAGGAAACCCAGTTCGAGTTCTGTGCTTAGAGCTCAAAGCGCTGGATTTCCATGGAAAATCTGAATGGAAATGTATACTTTAATTTAATTTATATGTGAACATTATCGACACACCTTTGATTCAGTTGCAGGCCACATGTATTTTCATGCATGGGCATTCTGCGATGGGATTTGTTCTTTTCAAGTTGAGGGTAACTCTTGCTGTCCTTAGCATTGCCTGTTTTGTTTCACAGCTTAATGGCTCCTGTGATCTGCTTGGGTTGCACTAAATTCTGGGTAATGCTTAACACAAAGAAATCATTCTTAACTCTACAAGTCTCCTGGAAATGCCAGATGTTGTTCAGGGAGTCTGCGAGACTTTCTTCCCTGAATGTTTTCAAGAGACACGTTTGTGAGTTGTTCAGCTGTAGGTTACCATGGCCGGCCCTAACATTGGGCAGTCTTGGGCAGTCACCTCAGGCAACAAAAGCTAAAAGGCAGAAATAGCAGCCTCCCAAGCATCCCTCCTGAACTCTTGGGTGTCATATGGCTTGTTCCCCAAACCCCAAAATTAGCCTGCTGTCCCATTATTAGTGCTAGTTTGCTTCTGTAGATGGAATGAGGGCAAGTTTGTCTGTGCTTCCAATGGCAAAACATCTTGGGACAATCCTACATGTCATTCTGTCTTAAGGGACTGGATGCTTTCCAATGGGTCTAGAATTAACTGTTACTTAGCTATTCAATAGGCTGTGAAGCAATGATGCAAATAATACTTGCTAAATCTTTAGCCAGGCTTCTTGACTCAACAAGGCATCTTGACAAGGAATTTTCAAGTCCCATAAGATTCCCTCCATCCTGGTGAGAGCAAGAGAAGGATCACTGGGTTTGTTTGTTTGTTTTTAAACAAAGGAACAGTCATTGTCGTTTTATGCTGTTTGTATGATTTGAATTAAGGGGGCAAGTGCCCACATTTGCTTAATTTAGAGGAAAAAATACTATTCTTTTGTTGAAAGCAAAGTAATCTGTGCTGCTTATCTACTGCCCCATAGCGCTTAAAGCTCTCTCTGGGTGGTTTTGCAGGTTATACATTGCCCCCACCAGTGAGTTGGGCACTCAGTTTACCAACCCTGGAAGGCTGGAAGACTGAGTAAATGAAGCTGGCTACCTGAGCCCATTGGGATCAAACTCAGGTCATGGGCAGAGTCCTGACTGCAGTACTGCAGTTTAGCCACTGCAGCACAAGGTGAAAAACATGTCACCTTATTAGTAGGCAAGGAGAGTGGTTTTGCATTCCCATAACCACATGTGTTGAGGACAAAACAAGCAAGAATTTACACTGCTAGAACGGAAAATGCTTCCAAAACCATTGCTCATAAATATATCAGACTTATTTAATGGAAACTCTATGCCACTTTACATATGGTTAACATGCTCCACGTTGGCCATTAGGATGCTCATATACAGCTGAACGAGGTGTAGGTTCCATTTTAGTAAACTGATTATTAGAAAAGGATTGTCTGCGGCTGGCTGATCAATAAAGGCTGCAGACACTAATAGCATTTCTATGCTACTGGCTGTTTCACAAGCACTTTCCCCATAGAATTAATCTCCACATCCCAGCTATATTCATGGACTCTGATGAAAATCCACAGCAATCTATTGATCGCCCCATGAAATGGATCCAGTAATTATTAAATGGAGAAATGCGGCAAGCTTCTGGCACATTCTGAGTCCTACTGGGCCTTTTCAAAGGAGAATGTTCTATTTTAATCCCTGAGAATTAAAATAGGTAATTTAAAAATGACTGTAATGGAAGATCAAATATATACAGCAGATTAGGAAAAGCACAAAAGACGTCCTGAGAGAGTTCCAACATGGTTAATGAGCAGAGTCAGAGGAGCGGTAACAGACAAGGAGACATATTTTTAACATGGGATGTCTTGCCCTAAGAAAGTAAACCAATAGGAGGTCCAGCTATGGGGCTGGATTGGGAGGGAATGTCAACTGGAAATGAGCAAGGAAAAAGAGAGTTATCAATATTGCCATTGTTCATCAGTATTGTTATTTGAGGACTCAATGGCCTTATAAGCCTCTTCCAACTCGATTATTCTATGATTCTGTGAGGAGTATATTGCTAACCCATTGACTAGAATCGTGTTCCGCCTTCACCCAAGCATGACACAGTTGGAGTAAACCACAGCAGTGAATTTCTATAAGTTAAGAAATCAGCATAGGCATGTGCTGTTAGACACCGAGTTACACAACTTGATGTGTGACAGGAGATACCTACGCAAACTTCTTAATGTGTGGCAAATGACCCTTGCCCTCTTTTGAGTGATGCTGGTAAGACTAACTACTAGCATTCTACTCAGTTGGTTTTTTTTAATTCCCAACAAAAGCTGAAAATCAACCAGCTAAGTAGCTGGATGATTAAATGACAACTCTGTAAAAGTATAACTAAGGAAAGGTAAGAACACTGCAGAGGAAAAATGTTGATTAAAAAAAAGGGAAGAAAACTTTGTTGCATATGACAAAGATCAGCATCTATTGGGTGTGTGCAGTCTAAACCCTAAATTAATCAACTGCTGTGCACCGTTGTTTGAACGGTGTGTCATGTGTTCAGACATATGTGTGTACTCGGTTGAGTGCCCAAGCATGACAGCCAGCTAAAAAACTGTAAAGATAGTTTGTGTAATTTCCCTGATGCATGCAATATTTTGCAATAAGATTTTGGCCTGTGTTTGTGGTTCTGTTCAAGTCCAGATTATTAAAAGACAAGCATTCAAAACCCTTTGCCTGGATAGAAATCCATCAGTCTGAGTTTTTTCCACATCCAGTTTTTTAAAATGCCACACACTTTTTGTCAAATTTATATATACATCAGCAAATGTTGGAAGTAATTTTTTTAAATGAAAAAAAAAAGTTTGGTGCTTATATACGCCCTATAGCCTTAAAGCATTCTGTGGGAGGTTTACAAGTTAATTATGCAGGTTACACATTCCCCCCCCCCCAAGTGAGTTGGGTACTCAGTTTACCAACCTCAGAAGATGGAACATTGAGTTAGCCTCAAACCGGCTACCTAGGATTGAACCCAAGTCATGAGCAGAGTTTTGCCTGCAGTACTTCAGTTTAACCACTGCACCAAAATGAAATGTTCATTCTGCCTCAGTAACTCTTGGACTGGGCAGGAAGGCCACCTCACTCCAAAATTTTAAGCTACAGGCCCATCCCTCCCAGATACCACCTACCCTAGGAAAAGTAAGACTACATTCAGAATTTTTGATTTTGAAATCATAGATCTCAACTCAAATTCAGCCTCACTGGCTCAAATCCTGTTGCACAATTACACAAACAACGTAACTTTTAGAGGTAAATCTACATAAGTTAAGAGATCTCTGTAGACCTTATCTATTGCATGCCAAGTCATATGACTCAGTATGCTACAGAAAATGTCTGTCAAGATCTCTTAATTGACAGTAGAGATAGGCACTTACTGTGGTTCGGTGGTTCAGTGTGGTTCTCTGGACTGGGCACACAGGTTTTGCACAGGCACCCCAGATTCCGCGCCCTGTTTCCTCCCACCAGCAACCACTCAGAGGAGAGGTGCTGCTTCTCAATGGGTGCCTGCAGGAGGAGACAGGGCACAGAATCTGGGGTACCCATGCAACACCTGTGGGCCCAGTCTAGCAAACTTGCTGAACCACTAAATCACAGTAAGTGCCCATCTGTAATTGATAGCAATTTGCCTCTAAAAATTACAGGTACTCATAAGCAAAGTATCAAGCTGTATCCTCCAGATCAGCCTGTTCGTTTCTAAAATTCCCATATGTCATGTCATTTTTTTCTCATGTATATCAAGAGTAACATAACCTCCGTATAGTTTCCACTGTTATTTTGAATTTTCCTTTTCAAGAAGATGAGAATTTAAGCAGAGTTTCCCTGCCTGGTAGCACGTGAGCCCTTAAAAACAGCTAATAACTATAGGCCAAGGGTCTGTGTTGTCTATAATTCAGCTCCTGGGTGCTTTGCCCAGCCCTGAATGGGGCAAGTTCCCTCCTGGAACCACTCATTCTGGGCTACCGTCACTGTGAGTGCAAATAAACGAAACTCAAACATTGCCGAGGAAGACAGAAAATTCCAGCCAGCTCTTTTGTACATTCAATAATTTAAAGTGCTTTGCTGGAACCTATAAAGGCATGTTGAGGAAAACCCACAGGAATATGAAGGGAATGAATAAAAGAAGACCACTGAAGTGAATATTTTCTTCAATCCCCACTCTATTGTTCAATATTCTAACAACTGCTGCTAATCAATCAATATATCACATTTTACAGAACATTTGTTCAGCATGCACACAAACGTGGAAGTTCTTTGAAGGAAACTTTCATTTTGATCAATTTTACATTTTTGCAATTACCGGAAATGACAGCCATGGAAGATCTTCGTCTGATCCATATCGATTTACATGCGCACAATTGCAGGAAATCGGGGCTATTATCACTTCAGTGGCTGGGGAGGGAACTGTATGGGTTTTATTTGTAAGACAGCGCTGTTATCATCAAGTGTTGAAATACAGATTGACAACATCCCACGGCTAAGCAGACCGGATAAATATCAAATCATTCCTGCTTTTACAATCTGGTGTTTTAGCAAAGTGAGGAGTGGCAAGGCATTCAAACTTGATTACTTTGATCGTTGCTCATTTTAACTGCTATGCAGTAAGAGCCTCCCCTGCATTAATCAAATTAATGTGCAAGAACCCCATAATCTCAGGCAGAATTTGGGAAATAACTTAAAATATAAAATGTTCCCACTACTCATTATAGTGTTTGGAAATTAATCCACTGCAGTTACTCATTTCAGTCCTGAATAAGTAACTTATTACATTACTTGTGCAGCTTGTTATCTCTGTTACTCCTTTTTGGGGGGAAATCCTGTTTTCTAACTTATGCTAAGTAAAGTTGATAATGTCACCAGCGGTAGTGATTTTTCAAAAATGAAATAATTCTGACTTCTCTTTTGAGACTGGTGGGGACTGGTGGGGAAATGGTGGGGACTATCAGATGGGACGGGAAAGTTTTAATTACTGAAAATGGTCATCTCTGGGATGACTTTACTAGTAATGGACATTTTTTATAATTAAAGACTTTCCCCTGCCATCCCATAGCCCCCGTGGCCTGCTGCTAATGAAGGTGATTGCACAGAAATCTTGGGAACTTTAGGAGAGAAGTCAGAAATGTTTAATTTTGAAAACTTCCATTTTGTGGAATGTACAAAAGTGCTGGCTGGAATTTTCACTATTATGACTAGAGATGGGCATGAACCATGGTTCGGCGCTTCAGTGTAGTTCGGCAGATGGAGCCCACAGGTGTTGCACAGGTGCCCTGGATTCCCTGCCCTGCCTCCTCCTGCAGGTGCCCACTCAGAGGAAGAGGTAGGGCAGGGAAGCCTGGGGCACTGCCTCTGAGTGAGCACACATAGGAGGAGGCAGGCGGGGAATCCAGGGTGTCCACGCAACACCTGTGGGCCTGATCTGCTGAACCATGCCATAGCATCAAACCACGGTTTGTGCCCATCTCTACTGATAACATCATCAGCCATACACCGCCTAAGTACGGCAACAGGATTTCAGCCTTTGGCTTGAAACATCAACAAATTCTGTCAAATTACCTCTAAAAATGCTTATTAAAAGTGATTTTTGAAAGTAACTGAAAATATTACTTATTTTTGGATGTACACTTAATGTGGTGAGGGTATTTGAGTGTGTCACAGAAGCCAAAAGCAGTGTCATCAGGAGGCTACACTCATTATGAATCTAGACTCCTAGGACGGTCACCCAAGATGGAAGGGTTAAAGCTGAGACAACTTACCTCTTCAGAGGTAAAGGCCATATCAGTAGAAGAAAATGGACAGTTATAATGGTGAGAGGGGCAGAAAAACTCCTGGAGGGCAGCTACTGGACAGCAGCAGTACTGGAGGATGACACTGGTGGAGGATCTTTCACAGAAAATGGCAGTGTCACTCAAGCCAACTTTTGTTAATATTGCACAGAAAAAGGGCAATGGAAAACCACTACTGAGTGTTTCTTACCTTGAAACCCCTATGATAAGACAGTCCAAAGTGAAACAAGAGATAGTGCTGGAGGATGAGACTCCCAGATCAGAAGGCACTCAATCAGCTACTTGGGAAAATCAAAGGACAAGTACAAATAGTACTGTCACTAATGATGCAACTAGATTAAAGTCAAAAGGGTTTTCAGTGGCCAACATCCACAGAGATGAAAAGGTAAGTCCAATGATGCATAACACACACAATTGGAACATGGAATGTGTGAAGTAAACTGGAACCATAAAGCAGGAAACAGAACATTTAAACATTTCACTAACTTGGTGTCAGAGAACTAAAGTGGACTGTAATGGGACATTTTCAGTCAGGCACTTACAAAGTGTTTTACTCTATAACTGACAAACTCAGAAGAAACAGAATGGCTGGGACAAGATGTAACACAGCAGTAAGGGGCTATAATGCAAGGACTGACCAAATAATATCTATCAAGTTTCTTGGAAAACCTATCAAGATAGCCATTATTCAGGTCTATACTCCAAATACAGATCCTGCTGAAGAATAAATTGAAATGCTTTGTGCAAGCAACCAGGAGGAAATTGATCACACACCAAAACAAGACATGCTAATAATCATAGATGATTAGAATGTCAAAGTAATAAAGAAAAAAAATAATTAGATTAGAGGTCAGAAACAAAGCAAGAGAACTCGCATAATTCTGTGAAGCCAACAATCTGTTCATTGCAAATTCATGCTTCAGACAAATGAACAGATGACTTGTACATGTGGGCATCACCAGATGGCCAATATAGAAATTAAATAGACTATGTAATTGGAAGCACGAGGTGGAGAAGCTGCATTCTCTCTGCCAAAACAAGACCAGGAACAGATTGTGGTACTGATCATGAATGTCTGACATTGCTTCTGAAAAGTCACTTTATTACACCCTACTTATTCCCCAAAGGTAATTGATTGCACACATAAGAAGTGGCCTTCAAAGTGAACTTCTCTTGGTTTCTAGAGAACCATGTTCTCAAAAGGATGAATAATATGTTAGAAACAGTTTCCACTCCTCTTTCTAAATCTCAGCCCTCAAATCTGGAAAGAAAGCAGGCAGGGAGGCAGGCAGGCAGGCAAGCAGTTGGAAGAGAAGAGAGAAGAGAGACAGAGAGCGAGAGATCTAATGTCATAACTTTCCCAGAGGAAAGCTAGTTTTCTCCCTTAAAGAAGTGGACTTGAAGGGAATTCTGAGCTCTGAGTATCCTTTGTTATACCTTGTAGCCTGTGGGAGTATTCCTTAGCTTGGCTAAGTTCCTGGAAGCCTTTAAAAAAATCACCTGTACTGTCAATTTCTCTCAAGGACATCCTTAATCAGATTGACTACGTTAGGAGGCATAAGCAGTATTCTCTTGGGCTTTGTAGTGAATTCTCAGGTAAGACAAGCAACTTGTTCCCTCACTGGTTAAAAGCATCTTTTCTGTTTGATGGCAAGTTTCTGGTGATATTCAAAGGTGCTTTGATAAACACATTGCTTAAATATTCCCTGCTCTTACTAAAATATATCAGCTTTGGTAAGATATTTCTTCCAAGTAGGAGAGAAGTTTCAGTTCTTCTATGTTAAACACTGTTCTGCCTGATTCTCCATAGCATTTTTTTTGTTTCAAAAGCGATGGTGTTTATTATCTTTTTTACTTGTGTCTGGTTAGCATGGCTGTATTATAAGTGAAGGAGAGCCTTTGTGACTATATGTATCCATTGACTGTGACATTTTCTGTGTGAGACAGCCTTTGAGGAGTTCTCAGAAACTCAAAATTCTCAAACATGTGGAAGCTACACTGTTCATCAGACAGGAATAAGGATGTAGTCCCTGCTTTCCAATTTTCTTGTCCTCAGTGAAAAAGGGTATCCTGAAATACTTGAACATATTTTTGAAAAAAAACTTGAATTGCCACAAGATTTCCCCCCCCCCCCTCTTCCTGGCCAGGAACATAAAGACCTCTGTTTTTGCATCAGCAGCCACACCAGCAAAGGGGGGGGGGGGGAAGAGAAGGTACATATTGGGCAAAACTATATTGTATGCAAAATGCAGGCTTGTGTGAAACATGCATATTTATGCGAGGAAATGTTCATGATTTTCTATTTTAAAACATTCAAAATGCGCAAAAACCCAGCAGGGAGGAAACACTTGATTCCCCCCCCCCCTTCATTTCTTCCTTTCTACATGCAAAGTAAAAGAAAGAAAGAAAGAAATAATGAATGAATGAACGAATGAATGAACAAACAAACAAACAAACAAACTTTACAGCCATGGAGAGGAACACAGATCCCCTTTTGAAAGAGCAGAGAGAAGAGAGGTTATGTTTCCAGACATAACCTGAAGTGCTATTTTTAGCTTTTAAAAACTGTAAACCAGAGAGGGGGGTTATGAATCATGTGAGCTATACGTGATCCCCAGGGTCATTTGTTTGGCCCCCAGGCTCCTCCCAGGCCTCTCAATTTTTAAAAAAGTACTGAAAACGTTAATGAACACTCTTATATGATTCATAATTAAATTAGTTCTCCTCTTTCAGTAACCATTTAGTGATTAAACCCCCATTTGTTCCAAGTCAAAAGTGGGAAATTGTTTTATTCTATTCTATTTTATTTTATTTTATTTTGGGGGCTCAGCATAGCCCGGGTGAAGCTTTGGGGTGGATCAGCTCACAGTCTCCCAGAGTCTGCCCATTTTTGTCCTCAATTCTTTGGGTACCTTTAGGATGCCTTTACACATATTTATCTACTTGTATTTTAAATCTTAAGGTTTCTTTTCAGAGTTCTTTCGTCTATGATCTACCAAACATTGCCTTAGACAAGGTATACCTTCTTTGGTACCTGTTCCCACTTGTTCAGTTTTTAAATATTTTCCTTGTATTAAATATGTCATTTTACAGTTTCGGTGTACAATGTATAATACAGACGTATAATACAAACAGTGGCCATGGTTGGTGTTGTAATCTTTAGAAAATAAAATCTGGGATTTTGGGAAACGTAAATACCTCATGCAATACCATATTTAGCTTGTCCCGCTCCCTGCCCCATAAACATTTTTCAGTCTTTTGATGCTGCCATAATATGGACCAGGATCCTATTTATGCCAGTGTAAGTGTAATGGATACCCAGTGGATTGGAGTAGATAGAATGATGGACTAGGACTCCAGGAAGACTGAGTTCGAATCTCCGCTGAGCCATGGAAACTCACTGGAGAAGTGGAAGTGGAAAACCCGCTTCTTTAATATCTCATGTACATTGAAAGCCCTATAGGGTCAGCATAAGTTGGTTCTGACTTGACGGCACATAACAACAACAAAATGCAATGGTAAATTGCAGGAGAGAATATGTATTAGTTAACAAGCTGCCAATTTTATTTTTCATCGTCTGCCAGTCGCATGAATGCAAGTCCCAACTTGTTCGCTAGCAGCAATTTGCCAGTATGCCATTGCTCTTAATGCTGGTGTAAATAAGCAATCAGATTCTGGCCATAGTTTCCGGATTAGGATATGGAGAGTAACAGCCTAATCAGTAACAACATTCAGTTGGTTATTTGTGATTCAGAAATGGTGCGAGGTTTGTAAGGGGAGAATTCCCCAGGGCCCCTTCTGGTCTGATCTTCTCTGGGATTTATGTATTTCTTCTTAGTGCTGTGTTTGCAAGAATGATCTCTGTTATTACCAATGCACTGGCACCAGCCAGGTATATTTATCAGCAGCTGTGACTTCTCCAGTATTAAACTGTTTCAAGCCCAGCCTGGCACTTACCAATTATATAATCTTGGAAGCTTGCTAATGCTTGACACATTCTGCAAATGAAACGGAATGGATTTTCATGGACCTGTTTTTTCCCCCAAGAGGATTGGTGGGGGCAGGAAAGGAAAGTTGATTCTTTTTTTTTCCCATCAGCCCACTAACTCTTTTGAATCATTCACTCTGAGCTTCCTATTGATAGTCACGTCAGCTCTGCGGAGAGACTTATTCGGTCTTTTAATATTAGAAGCTCACAGGAGTCGCCCATTAGGGAATAATATTCCTGATTTATCCCTTTTATAAACTCCTGGCTGGGTTGTTGCAAAGCAAACAACAAATCCTCCACACCAATTTCAAGCGGTAGATCAGTCAGCCACTGAAATACCAAACTAGCATTTGAGATGGTAAACACCACAGTCCTAACATTATGGCTGATATCAACTCTTCTACAGACACAGTTGTTACCCCAGGGATAAATCTGGGGTAAAAATGCCAGACCAAGGCATCCTATTTCACAAGCTGGCCCTTCTCCCCTTAACATGCACCGGGGATTTTAAGCTGTGATACAGTGACCATCTAGTCAATGAGACTGAGTTTGCAACTAAATTGAGTTCAAACAGAAATAAATTATTACAAACATATGCTTTTTTACAAATGCAGGACCTACCTTGAACTTACTAACTAACTAATTAACTAGCTAACTAATTAACATAAGAACTACTATTAAGGAAGCAGGAAAGCTGGTGGACAGGTTCTGGTTTACGCAGTGGTGTGGAGTGTGTGGATCAGGTCAGTTTGTGCTTGGACTCTGAAACTTGCTTTTTTTCCTAGCATTTCTATCCTGCCAGTACAGAGGGAAGAATATCACTTCCCCTTCCAGAAAAGAAGGGAAGGAGTTGATTTTTCTTCTTCTTCTTCCTTGGCTTCTACCCTTTTTCAGTAGCATGGTTTGCTAGCAGTGTGGAGTAAGGGGTATTAGCATAGAGACTCATGGTGCTGATTTTACAAGGACAGTGAACATAAGAGAGCTATCCTAGGTGCTGAATCTTATCCCCCAAATAAGTTCAGTGTCTTTGACACTGTAAAAAGTGTCTCCTGTAAAGTTCAAAGCTAAAACTGGGTATGGATTCACTGCTCTGCCCCGTGTGAAATTAGAGTTGCCAGCCTCCACTGGGGATAAGGCACTATAAAAATAGAATCGGAGGACTATCTGGCTTACAGTTTGCATGCTGTCCTTTTTTAAAAAGTCAATAATTTTAGTTAGCTGAAGAGTTGGACACTTGGGTATGGAGCCAGAGGTTGGGAGTCCTATTCCTCACAGTGTCTCCTGGAAGAAGAGCCAGGCTGTGTAACCTTGGGCAAGCTGCATAGTCCCAGAGCACCCCCAGAAGAAGGGAATCATAAACCACTTCTGAATACTCTAAACCTAGAAAACCCTGGAAAGGGTCTCCGGAAATTGAAAATGACTTTTTGGCACACAACTGTAGTTGCAGTTAAAAAGTAGAGTGTGCAAATTTGTATTTTTTTGAGTACAATTCCCAGAATTCTGGCATGTGTGATCCAAAAACACAGATTTGTATACCTCTATTTAAAAGTCACCTAGGACAAAACTAGATGGATGTGTCATGTGGCAATTTTGGATGTCACTAGATGGGGACATCTAGTAATCTAAAATTCAGCACCTGGCATCATCATGTGCAGTTTCTTCCTTCCTGTAAATGGTCAGTATCCTGGATCTCCTTGACATCATATCACATACTTTGCACATCAGGAGAAAGCAGGTATTACTGGAAAAGACAATAGTGCTGGGAAAGGTTGAAGGTGGCAGGAAAAGAGGAAGAGCAAATAAGCTTGACCACAAGCTTGAGTTTGCAAGAACTGAGCAGGACTCTTGAGGACAGGACATTTGGGAGATTGTTTGTTCATAGGATCACCATAAGTTGGAGGCAACTTGATGGCACTAACAACAACAACAATGATTTAGGTGGTTGCTACCCTTGATGTAATGGGAGGGTCAACTTTGCTTGTAACATTTACTGATGTTTTTTTATGAAGGAGAGATTTTAAAACAGGACCGTCTTCTCTCTCACACCAGCTGGCAAACTCTCTGAACTTTACAAGGCTAGAGCAACTGTCTTGTGTTGTTCACCAGCATGAAGAGAGCAGCTCCTTGAGAGACAGATCTGCTCCATTCATCTTGGTGGCATGCTATCGCTGCAGCTTGCCTTTGGCAGTTCTAAATTATATAAACGGCCTGACTGCTAATCATTTCTGTAGGCATTTCCAACTGATGTACACTGTGTGCATCAGAGTGGGTTTCCTTTGAAAGAAATTGATTTTAAAGCCATTTTTTAAAAATAGCTAGCATTTAAGGAGACAGGGCGATCTCTGAAGCCCGTATCAGACTAAAAGTGAGAAAGAATTCATTTGATTTGTTATTTTAATATGAACTTAGTTTGCATTTAGAAACAATAGGTGAACCAACCCGGAGGGATCCTTTGAAATGAACTTTTCTCCAAATTGTTTGATGCAGATATCTGATGAACGAATATGTGTACCAAAAGTTGTATTGGGAGAAAGAGTGCAGAAAAAATAGTACAGTGGTCAAAATAATAAAACAGAATTTTCAGGCAAACTTTAAAAAACTCAAGTGTGGTATGGAAGTATCATGACCCATACTCACGTATCAGGAAAAGGGGATTAAACTGAAATCTGTGTTTATTTATAATTCAGTGCTTTTATAGTTTGTCTTTCCTCCAGTGAATTCAGGATGGCTCACATTGCTCTCCACTTTGTCCCCTTAACAACATAATGTAGTAAGTCAGATTTTCTTTATAATTCTGATTTTCTCAAGACTAGGGTTCTAATCATATAAGCCAAATGCCACTTTTGAAAAATGCTGAGTTCTGATTGAACGCTATACTTTAATAGCTCCATGGTTTAGGGTTCTGGTTGAAGAGCCAGAGATTGGGAGTTGAATTCCTCACTGGACTTCCTTGACAGGGGCTGGACTTGATGATCCATAGGGGCCCTTCCAGCTCTGCAGTTCTAAGATTTATTATTTTATTTATTTATTTGATTTCTATACTGCCCATCTGGCTACCAAGGCCACTCTGGGCAGTTCACAACAGAAAATGGGACAATAATCGACAACAATGAATTAAAATATAATAATATGGAAGAACAGAGATACACTAAACATTAAAAATCAATTATAATCATTATGACTTCAAAAATACAACACACAAAAAACAACAATTAATAAAAGCGGTCAAGATGGCGGGATCACAAACTTAAGGGTTGGAAGATGCTCTGTGTTCTGTTGGTGGCATATTCTCAGAGACCTGTCTAAATAACCAGGTTTTCAATGATCTCTTAAAAATTGCCCCTGAAGAGACCAGGCGACTATTAGGCAGGAGCTGATTCCACAAATGTGGTGCAATCACTGAGAAGGCCCAATTTCTGGTCTTTTACTTCTGTGCCTCTCTTGGGGTCAGTTCCTCAACAGGATCACCTGTTGAACGAGTAGGGCAGGCAGAACTCATTGGAAGAAGGCATTCTTCCAGGTAAGATGATAATGATGATGATGATGATGGTGAAGAACAGCACTTCATCCTCAATAGAGTTTCAGACATCTGTCCTTGGTTCAATAATCACAGGATCCAGCCCACTAGGCTCTGGTCCTGGTCCTAAATGGTTTCTAGCATCAAGCCTCCCTATGATAGCCTTTCCCAAGCCGACTGACAGGGGAGGAGGAGGCACTGGGAAGATTTGACAGGGTTAGGAACCATAGGAAATGGAACTATTATGGTTTCCAGCATTTCTGGACACTGTTGGACACACGGCATCCAGAAACAGTCAAGAGGCAATCTGAGAACTTTGGGTTACAATTTTGACTAGTAGATAAATGAATTAATAATTTGCTTAATCTGTTCCATTCATATTAATGTGTTTTTTTCTGGTTACATAAGCTATTTTGTTCTTTATTTTTCTTTAAATGAGTTTAATTACCTAAACAAGTAGGGAGCCATTGCAGGTATGGTTATGTGCAAATTCCTCTGCCCATCACCTTTTAATATGTGCTATACCTTTCAATTTCTCTTCATATGGGGATTTCAAGCTTGATTTAATTTATAATATTCCACTGCATGATCTATGCTTAACCAGAGATTTTATGCTGCTAAAAATCAATGGAAATGAAAGTTTAATTTTCTAAGAAGGTTAACACCTTCTTTTCTTGGAAATACTGTGTGTCTATATTTAAATGTGCGTTGGCTCATTTTAATTTATATTGTGAGTTCCTACTGACACTTTGGAGTGAATTAACCTTGTTGACCTTGATCTTTCATTAGCCATTGGACAGAAGACAGCAACTTTTCATTACCTTGATTGACACTCTGGGCTTATAATCATGGTTTAAGATGATTATTCAATTAGATTCTGATTATTAGAATCTTAAAGCTTGGATTCCCTGCTGAGCAGGAGGAAAAAGAAGCATTACCAACTATCATACCAAAGAGGCTTAAGCCACATTGATCTGGTGCTCTTCTCCTGAAAAACAGTTTTTATATGTCACAGAGAAAGGGAAATATATGCCAGAAGACTGATAGACAGTAGTGGAAAGTTGGCATATGTTTGGTGTGAAACTTGTTGGGTTGTTGGGTTGCAGTAGGGGTACCTACCTGTGTACATCCCGCTTAACAACAACAACAACAACAACAACAACAACAACAACAACAACAACAACAACAACAACATATACTTAGGTTTTTGGTCAAAACTTGTATCTGTTATGTGATACCAGTCAATGATTTTATAATTGACTGTGCCTGGAGTTTTAATAATAATAATAATAATAATAATAATAATAATAATAATAATAATAATAATAATAATAATAATAATAATAATAATAATAATAATAATAATAATAACAACAACAACAACAACCACCTTTGAACTGCAGAGCTGGAAGGGATCCTATAGATCATTGAGTCCAGCCCCTCTCAAGGAGGCACAGTGGGAAATTAAACTCCCAAACTCTGGCTCCATAGCCAGAGACCTAAGCCACTGAGCTATCCAGCAGTTCTGCAGTTCTTGACCAGTGGCTTTTCATGGCTTTGTGTCATAAGAGCAGGTACATTTTTCCCAACTTTTTGAGATGTGATGGTCATTTAGGAGCATGGACCACAGCTCAGTATTAGAGAGTATGTTTTGGTTGGTGTCGTTTCCAGGTTTAATTCCTCATAAATCCCCTTTAAAAAGAATTTGCTTGTAGGTGATGGTGGGAAAGACTCTTCCAGAGCTGCTACCAGTTAGAGGAGACAACACTGAGCTAAGGACACAAATAGTCTGTCCTGGTATAAGGCACCTTCCCATGCCCCATAGTTGACAGTAAAGCAGGGTTTTAGTCCCCTGTCTGTTCATATAAATGAAACAAAATGTGGTGCTAGACACAGAGTTAACACCAAAAGCCACAGACCTACATCCGTTAAAGTTAAATGTGTGAAACACGTAACATAATAGCATCATATTGTGTGGTTCTCAGCTCACTCCCCCCATTAGTGAGTAGATTAGAGTTGAGATGCATCACATCAAGACATCACGTCAACCTATTTCTGAAAGTGATGGAGAGATAAGGGAAACTGGAAGAAGACTCGATGTTTTCAGTGACAGTGGAAAGCTTGTGTTGCATCTAGTTCTCTCCAGTGACACAGAGAAGAAAGAGCTGTTTCCACTAAGTCAGCCTTCACAGAACTAAAGAGCAATCTCGTTTTCCCAGCATTAACTTTTGCCTGGGTGCATCTACTGCTATCACTCCATTTGAAAAGGAGCCTGTCAAAAACAAGAACAAAGAGGCTGGGAGCATCTCTCTTTTAAAAGTGCAGTCTGTGACTAAAGCATGCCTTTTATGAGTTCATGAATCTACACCCATCCCCGAAAGCCTATCTCCTGGATGTTATTTACGATACAATGCTGGCATTTGAAACAAGATAAGGTTAAATGGGCAAATAGCTTTCCAGTGCTGAAAAATGCTCCCAGGTTCTAGACTACCCACTTCCGCATGATAATGAAATTGAGTTCACTTTGGTGAGAAGTGACGGTTAATTCTACCCTGACAAAGGTCTTCAAGTCAACGGGCTCAATGAATTTTCACAAGCTGATTTTGTGAGGTAAATGGCAGCACTTCAACTGTAAGTGCTTCTCTTGTTGGTGACAAAATGGAACCTCCCTCACAACACTGTAGCATGTTTTATATACACATAGACCTCAACGCTATATATGGTTTTTGTAGTATTTGCATACACAGCCAACAAGTACAGCGAGGTGGAACAGACTGACAGACTCTGCCGTCTTTTCAGCTGAAAAGCCAACACTTGGTACAGCTCCCTTCAAGAAAATAATCAACAGATACAAAACAACAGACGACATCAAGTTTTACTGCCTGCCCCCAAATTACAATATTAAATTAAGTGTTAAAAAGGTATTAGCAGCACAGTCTTCTGGAAGAACCATCCTTGCATCCAGCTCAAATTAGCATATAGATGAACAGAAGCAGCAGAGGAAGTGAAGCTCAGATGAGTTTCCTACCTTTCATATTTCTCGCCTTGAAAGAAAGCACTGTCCAAATAACCGGTTTATGTCTAGTGGTTTCTACCTTTCTGATCCCAAGGATGCATCAAAGAAGATTTTAAGGCCAAATGCAAAGGAGAGAAGTTGAAGATCTCACCAGAAAAGCAGAGACGTCTTGCCACAGTGTGAGGTAAAATAAAACTAAAAAAGTAAGGGTGGCCTGACTGATGGATTGTAAAGCTGGTAGACATGACATTATAGAAACACAGCAGTGGACTCTGGAGCTAGGGAACAAAATAGTGGAAAATGACCAGAGAAACAGAAATCTCTTAGTTTAGCCTTTTCTTGGCCGGCATCCATTGCTTTCTTAAGCTTGCACAGGCCCTGTTGCATGAGGCAAATTGTTGTGGTTTTCTTTGAATCTACACAAGGCTGGTCTCCAACATCTCCTTGCTTAAGCTTTCTGGCCTGAAGGTCTGATATGGTTAGCTGATGTTGTTATATGTCATCCAGTCGCTTCCAAGTTGTGGTGACCCTAGGCATTAATTACTATCAGAAGGTCTGATCGTTAACAGCTCTACTCAGGTCTTACAAATGAAAGGCCATGGCTTTCTTTATTGACTTGATCCATCTCAGCTAGCTACCATTTTGAAAAGCTGAGCTGGGCAACACTCTGTGTTGAGTTAATCTTATGAGTGAATCTCATTGCCTTTTCCGTCTGTGGTGATAGTGTTTTCTATACATGAGAGAAGTTAGATTTGATGTCTCTTGAACATGAGAGCATTCACCACTGCACTCACTCACTTTATGCAGCTGCAGAAAGAAACAATACCTTGTCAGCCTTAAGAGTGTCATGAAGGTAGAGGCAATAGAGCTGGGAGTTGCAACGGGAGCTATCAGCCTTTTTACCCATTTCCCCCCCAAAAGTGTATTTGCTCCCTGTTCCCCTATTTATCACTTATCATTCTTCTCCTTAGACTGTCAGAGCACAGAAGCAACAATAAACAGCTATTGGAACATGTGTGAGGAAATAATCCAGTTTTTGCAACATGCTTGGAGCAGGAAACACCAACCCCCATCCCTTCCATCATCACTGAACATTAGAGCTTAATAGGACCATGCATTCAAACAGATAAAGTAGGACCAAGAACATGGGCAAGCCATTTCCAAAGGCCCAAGACCACATATAGTCACCCCTGGAGTGTGGAAGGTCTCACCCACTCCTGTGTCCCACTCACTCCCCAAATATATTTTTTCTTTTAAAAATGACTTTTTAAATTGGAAAAAAAAATCCCCTTCTAGTGACCTTTTTTATTTTTAAGGCGATGTAGGTATGGCAGGTATTCTGGAGGAGTGTAGCAAAATAGGCCAAAATTACTTTCCACATCCCCTACTGGTCTCAGGGGGATTTTCTGAGGAACAAAATAGTGGAAGTCTTGAGGACCAGGGGTCTGGGGAGCCATATTTGAGTTGCTGGGCCTAGGTCTGAATGCAGCCCATGGGCCACCCTTTACCCACTATCGATTTAGGTCTTTGTTTTAAACATTAATCTTTATTTTTCCTTAGTGACATACCTTAACTGGGATATTTAGATTTAATTAATGACTCATGAGAAGAGAAGATTCCCTGGAAATTCCCTGGAAAAGACCCTGATGTTGGGAAAGTGTGAAGGCAAGAGGAGAAGGGGACGGCAGAGGATGAGATGGTTGGACAGTGTCATCGAAGCGACCAACATGAATTTGACCCAACTCCGGGAGGCAGTGGAAGACAGGAGGGCCTGGCGTGCTCTGGTCCATGGGGTCACGAAGAGTCGGACATGACTTAACGACTAAACAACAACAACACGATGTTATCCCAGCCTGGCTAATTGTGGAGGTGAAAATATTTTTTTTTCCACTAAAAAAGTCTTGCTTTTTGGTATATATTCAAATTTACATTGCATTACTCTGTATATGTCAAGTGAGGTTGAGTTGTTTTGTTACTTGGTACGAGCTTACACAGCAATTTGTTTCTATTTGCATTTGGTCCAGCTGCATGTGCTACCCTGTGGTAGCAATTCCAGATTCAGATATGCATTATCTTATCTGAATCTGGACTGGCCCCTCTCTTCCGGGCTTTGGGAATCATAATTTGTGAAGCAATTATGTGTGATTGAGTTTCTATACAGAGTAAACTACAACAACTGCATGTTATTATAACAACAAAATAAAATATAAAATGGATGTGCAATAAACAAACAAATACAAAGAAATTGACATGCTATCAGAAATCTCTGCATTTATTAGTATATAACCAGAGCCCTGCTCAAACATTAAAAGGTCTGGGTTTTTCAACATGCTTACAGGCAAGCACCTGACCCACCTCTTCCATTGTTGCTTGCTTCAGTCACCAACAAGTCTAAACAGAAAAGGTTCCTGCTCATGGGGGAACTTGCCAGCTCAGCAGAAACTCATATTTTCTTGTTCCTGTGGGCTCTCGTTATCAGATTCATCAGTGATAATGGAGGGGATGAAGCTAGGTCTTTCTTCCTCCAAGCATCTTGCAAAAACTGGATTCTGTAATATACACATGGGGTTTCATTATGTATCATTCTATTTATCTTCCATCAGCTATGATAGGGAAGAGATGGTGTTTGATAGCCTGTTGAATAGTGCAGAAATTGGGTTTGTTGTTGTTGTTTAGTTGTTAAGTCCTGTCCAACTCTTCGTGACCCCATGGACCAGAGCACGCCAGGCCCTCCTGTCTTCCACTGCCTCCCGGAGTTGGGTCAAATTCATGTTGGTAGCTTCGGTGACACTGTCCAACCATCTCGTCCTCTGTCGTCCCCTTCTCCTCTTGCCTTCACACTTTCCCAGCATCAGGGTCTTTTCCAGGGAGTCTTCTCTTCTCATGAGATGGCCAAAGTATTGGAGCCTCAGCTTCAGGATCTGTCCTTCCAGTGAGCACTCCGGGTTGATTTCCTTCAAAATGGATAGGTTTGTTCTCTTTGCAGTCCAGGGGACTCTCAAGAGTCTCCTCCAGCACCACACTTCAAAAGCATCAATTCTTCAGCGGTCAGCCTTCTTTATGGTCCAGCTCTCACTTCCATCCATCACTACTGGAAAAACCATAGCTTGGACTATGCGGACCTTTGTTGGCAAGGTGATGTTTCTGCTTTTTAAGATGCTGTCTAGGTTTGTCATCGCTTTCCTCCCAAGAAGCAGGTGTCTTTTAATTTCATGGCTGCTGTCACCATCTGCAGTGATCATGGAGCCCAAGAAGGTAAAATCTGTCACTGCCTCCATATCTTCCCCTTCTATTTGCCAGGAGGTGATGGGTCTGGTGGCCATGAACCTCAAGTTTTGGAATGGTAGGAGGTGATAGGATAGTAATGTAAAGGCCAGTAATGAGGCTGAATGAGGTCTGGAAGAGAAAAGGGGACAAGTGGAACTCTAGAGAATATGAGAAATTATGGGGTAAACCAAGCACAGCTCTCATAATAGCAGCTATCCCACATGGCCGGCTAAAGCCAATATCATGTAATTAGCACAAAAGGAAAATGGTCCTCACTCAGTCTTTGGTAAGATCTAAACATAGTTTAGTTTTTACTCTTCACATACATACTGTACATACCTACGTAGAAATACATGGAAGCTCAAAGTAAATCCAAAGAATTAATTTACTGGCCTTCTGAGGTGCCTGTTTGCAAGAGAAAACCACTGTGAACTCCCAAGTGAAACTCCTTCATGGATTCAAAACTGGAATAGTACAAAAGGGAGAAGACAATGGAAGGGTGATGAGCCATACATACCATAAAGACGGTCCCCATTAGTTACCTAGTTTAACCCTTCCCATCCTAGAACCATTGCATGCAAGATAACTATATATCCAACAAACACGGCACAAGATCCTGTTTGCACTGTTCTTTTTCAGAGCAGACTAGAGCAACACAATGCTGTACCTGCTGCAGGACAAGAACAACTCTTTTTGCAGTAAATTTTGACAGTACATTCATGTTGGCAATTGATGGAGGGGAAATGATATGTTCAAAATATGAACAGCTTTACAGATGCCATGAACTGCCAAAAATAAGTAGATAGTAAACCAAATCAAGCCTGAACTCCTCTCTAGAAGCAAAGCAAAAACCAAAAACCAAAAAACCCCAAAACAAACCAAAAACAAACCAAAACAAAACAAAATGACTAAACTGAAGCTATAGTACCTTGGGTACATCTTGAGAAGATATGACTCATTGGAAGAGACAATAACATTGGAAAAAGTGGAAGGCAGTAGGAAAAGAGGAAGCTTTGAAGGACTGACTCAACAAGGGAACGATGGCCTTGGGTTGCAAGACTGGAGCAGGTCTTTTGATGATAGAACATTTTGGTGGCCACTAATCTATAAAGTCAGCATATGTCAGAAACAACTTGACAGCATATAACAGCAAATGCTAATAACAAGTAAAGATAGCAGGAGATTTATCAATGACCAGGGGACCACATGTAACCCAAAAGGTACATATTACCCATCTCTGCTTTATATGACAAGTATATATATTGATATAACACCAATATTTTCCATAGCATATGTCACTGATTTTATTTATATTTAAACACTTGAATTTATACCCTTGACACTGCTGCCCCAGTTAAGCATCCAGTTCAGCATCCTGCAGCCAACTGTCTGAAGATGCTAATATTTGTTATCCACACTTTATGTCCTTTCCACAGGAATTACTAGTGTAACACTAGTATGTCTGTTGTCAAGCCACCCTAATGGCTGAGGGACAAACTATTTACTCGCCTGGGTCTTATGGATAGATTGGATTAAAAATCTAAATAAACGAATGAAGTGGAAGGCTAATTGAAAATTAGGTCTTATCCCAATGCCCCAAAGCTGATAAGAAACAAACCCATTCTGAATGCTTCATTCCTTAGAGACAGTGGCAGCTTATTAACATTCCCCGAAAGTTATAACACTTCTCCATTGCAGCTATAATTGTATGCATCCAAATCTTATTATTGAAGTGCAAGACTAAATCAATCTTTTGATCAATTAAATTCCCCCAAGATTTGGGGTAAAGAAACTTGCCCGCCTACACATTCACGGACATGGAACACACAAAAGACGTTTCAAAGCTGGTGCTAATTTAATGGAAATTAAAACCAAAGGCCTTGACTCGTTGGCTTGAGGCAGTGCCCTCGGCAAGCTGGCATACTTTATCTTTGGAGCTGCTGAAACATGGAATGCAATTTCACACACAAAACTACATTGGCTAGAAGTCATGGGAAGCCATTCCAGTAGAAACTACGGCAAGGAGCAGTGGAAAATATTGCCAACATATGATATCCCTTTGAGTGATGCTGGAAGCTAGTGCCACCAATTATCTCTGAAGATTCAATTCTTCAAAAAGCCTCCGTTTTATTGATATTGTGATATTGTGCTTCTGTATCCACAATTCAAAACACAAGGAAGTGGCCCGATACTATACCTTGCACAATATTCTGCAAAAATCATGGCCATATTGACAGAAGGAAAAAGGTTGCCAAGCTTTACACAGCAAAAGGAAACGTGTATGTTGACAATGTCAATGACAGCAGTCATGATGGTCTACAGGATGGTCTACTTGTGCTCACTACCCTGCACAAACCGATTTTTTTCAGTCCCATTGAGTGACACTTTCTCTCTAGCAGTGGAAATGTGGAATTCTCTCAAGCCCTATTCAGGTTTTACAGCTCTGGGCTTGTCAAAAACTGCTGGAGGGAGGCTTAGCCCTTGCCCCTCTACTGATGCTTTGCTTACATGAGTAACTACAAGTCTGAATAGGGAAAGTTGCTTCTCACATATTGTTTCTCACAAGAGTAACAATCCTGTAAATTCTGTGTTCTAACTGACATGTGTAGCCTACAGATGAACAAAACTCTTCTCCATTTCAGAGTCATTATTGCTCACATCAGCAAATCAACAATGGAGGGAATGGGCATTCTTTTCTAGACTTGTTAATGAACCAGTCTTAATTTCATTGTGTTCCATGGAATCCACCCTGCATTTCTGCCCTTCCATCAGTTTGTATCAAGGTGCAAAAGAGTTTTGTTTTGTTTTGTTGGAAACTGGTTAGTAGCTGCCTGTTAGTGTTCATAATTCTGTGCCATATAAACAATGGCTGGAATCGTACTGGTGTTTGTGTAAGGTTTTTGTAATTAGCTGGTTAATTGTGACTAATTGGTGGCATCTGGGGCATGTCCCAGCTGCACAAAAACAAGTATTCAACCAGGACACACACCAGCACCTCATGAATTCTCCACAATTAGCTTTGGCCAAGTTAATACATACCTTATGTGGACACCAATAAAATTATGAACAATGTTTATGGGGGGGGCAGAATAGGCATCAGTGAGGCCTTGACAACTGCCCCAAAATTCTAGGTGCAGATGCCAGAAGCAGAATTATGGATCAAGTGAGGAGTGATGGTGAGATGAAGGGACAAGAGGTCAAAGAGAGTAAGTTAAAAAAGAAGCGTTCAGATCACAGATGGCAAAGTATAATGGCTTTCAGTCTCTGCCAAGCTTCCCTCTCCACCCCAAGCCCTGAGGGGAAAAGTTTACTCCTCAAAATGACATGTCATGACCTCATGCAGATCTGTTGAATCTATACTTTCAGTAGGTTTATCAAAGACATTTCAGACCTGGCGTCAAATAGAGGTAGGTTGCCAAATCTTGGTTCTATGCAGCTAAATGAGCTCTTTCTATTCAGAATGAATTACATTTTGATGGCCAGGTTTTGAGGGTTAAATGGTTTTTTTGTTTGCCAGCACACAAGAGAAACATCCGAGTAATTAAATACAGGTTGCTGAGACAAAAGTGTTAATTGCAAACAGCTTCTCTGACTTAGAATCTGGAAAGAAGGCAATTTTGGCCACCTCCTGAACAGATACTGGTGTAATTATCATCAATCAGACCTTCGCTATTACTGAAGGTCTTTTGTGAATCACAAAGGAAATATTGAGGCAGGCACAATGATAGAAGACCCCTGCTTTGTTAATTGCTGCTATGCAACTTAAATAAGGTTGATCAACTTGGTAGAGGGCTTTTGACTTCACTTAGACACACAGAATGGATCATATTTGCCACTGCAAAAATAGAAACATATTTCTTCCTAAGGCATCACAAGCAAGATTACCATGCCATTATTTTTTTAAAAAGACATTTGGTGCAAAAACAAAACTTTTCTGGACACAGTGCAGACCATGGTGGAGCCTGGGGGCAAGACTTTGCCTCCCAAACCATGGAAATCACCCTCCCCTAGTTTAATACTTTGTATTTTGTGTTTTGATTCACCTGTATTTTGACCAAATTATAGAGACCCCAACAGGGCTTTCAAGATAAGCAAGATATTTAAGAAGTGTTTTTACCAGTTCCACTTGACTTGATGGAACACAATAAATAAAGAGGAAGGACAATCATAGAAGCAGTTTCTCCCCTTTAGTGGACTGTCCTGCACTGGTTGTAAAATTGAGTGTGTTACTAGTCATGTGATCAATTGTGAGAAGGGCCGCCCTATGTGAGTGGCAATTGCCCTTTTGCACACAGTTTTTCCCCAATAGGATTCTTGGCAGAAGCGTTTTCCTCTAATGAAGCTTCTTGCCTTAGCTGCACTTTTGTGAAGTAGGTCATTCAACACATGCCCGTGTTGTAGATCCAATTAAAATGCCTCCAAGTCATCAACAATAACTGTTGCTGTCCACAAGGTAACTGAGGTGGAGTTGGTCTTCTGGATTGCTCAGACCAATCCCTACATGTAAAGCACTGTAATGAGCAGAGCTGTAGTTTTTAATTGGGCTATTTCAATGCTATTCCTACTCCTAACAATTATGCATTTTCCTGATATTCTGCAGTAGAGTTGCTCCAGAATTCCACACGTAGTGGAGAATTCTTCTCAGAATGTGATATTTCAGTGAGTCAGGCCAGTATCCCACAACAACAGACTGACTTATTTAATTATTGTAGTCCCCTCTCAGATGGAAAAAGATGGTGGATGGAATATGTTAGCTAATTCTACACACCATGAAGGGTTTCCTTTGTTCATCTGTCTAAACCAGGCAGTCTGCCCGATCAACAAAAAGCCACCATGACGTTGGCATCTCACTGCCGTAAGTGTCCTTGTTCCAACACAACTAAAGCTGAGTGGTCTCACTTCTTCACTTTGTAAGCCTTCTTCCTTAGAGATTTGCTGAGATTGGATTGTATCACACTCTTACCCTGCTCTGGGGCTGCCAGTGACATCTGCAGCATAGGAGGACCAAGGTCTTTTCCCTTAGAGATCAACTGACATTCATTTCAAATCCTGTGGTACATACTCTGCCATGGCAATCCATTTTGTATATTGCCATGTCAAAAGTGATGTGTCTTTATTTACTGTATTGTTTTCCCACAGGTTCCTCTCAATAGCTCTCACATTCCAAATACAGGAGTCCAGTGGAATTCATTTAAGTGTTCCTGTGTGGCATGGTCAATGATAGAAGGTCTTACCTATTGGATCAGAGTTGTAAAGCGACGTTAATGGAGTTGTGGGGTGGGTCTGGGGAGAGAAGACTAAAACTCACCCTTTAGCATTTTTCATTCCTCCTAACCTACCAAATATAATTATATCTGCATTACCCTCAGGGCAATCTTTGAAGGGAGGTATTAAATAATTCACCAGTTGTCAGATCAAAACTTGAAGTTTCCCTCGCACAGTTGCGCAGGCTTCCACTTAAATCATTGTTGTCCAACTGGGTTTTTTATATATATAAATGTCAACAGTTATCAAGGGTGACAGTGTCTTGACTTTTTAAGGTCAGTTGCTCAGTTCATTGGGCTTAAACAAAAAAGCCAAGCAACAGCAACAAAGATCCCCCATCCTTCAGAATTACAGCATTAAGACATCCGTAGTCTGGACTTTCTAATATGTTTCATGGAATTTCAAATGCCTGGTCTTGAAAAGTATTTATCATCATCATCATCTTTCTCATTATTGTCACCGTCACCATCATCATTATTCTCTCTCTTTATGGAAATATGAGACAAGAAGGACTCCATGAGTTACAGAAGGTCTCAGTGCTGTTTGGCTCCTCCCACCCAAAGCCGCCCCTATCAGCAGCCATTCCTTTCATTGCTTTCACTGACCATGTCCTTTCAATGACTGATTTCCTTTGTCACAAAGAACTTTGTTATGTAATTGTATCAAAGGCTTTACACCTTAATTTTCCTGTTGTCCCTTTCTTTTCTCATTTTTCCACTTTTTTGTATCATATATTTCAATTGTAAACAAATTATGTTAAACTACAGGCTGCTTTGGGTGCTTTAGCAGAAAGCAAATATATCACGAGAGCAAACAAATACACGACATATAACTATACTGTAACGATACCATGCAAACTGTTGCAGTTTTGAATTTTTTGTTGAATTCCTTTAGCCGTGCAGCAGACGTACAAGGATTCACAGAGTTGAATAGATTCACGTTCCCCAATTTAGTTCACTCTTTTTCTCATCAACTGGCACTTACAGTCTCAATTACTCAGACATTAATAAGAAGAAATAATTAAAGAGATTTATTTACAGTTGAAAAGATCAAATAGCAAACTGAACAAAAATGACTGCTCTGAGCAACAGGCCTCATCTGACTCATTGAGGGCTTCCAATTTAAAAAAAGGAGAGGGGAGAAGGCAGAGCAGAGAGGCAGGGCTCTCTTTGAATCAGAGGCAGGGAAGGAACTATTGATTAGTGCTGTTAGTTATTGACAGTCACTCCAGCCCAGAAAGGTCCCTCCCATGCCTCACCTACTAGAGGCATCATGCAAGGTTGCAGAAAACTCTGACATGAACTTTAGTGACTGGGGTACCTAAACCCCAACATTATTGGGGGGGGTTGTTAACTGCCTGTACCTGCTCTGGTACAAATATACAAATATCCCTGTTTTGTCTCATTCAGATCATTTTTCCTGTGCTGGCATAACCCCTAATACTGGCCACTGTGTCTAGAATAACCCCTTGAATTTGTACAGGGAGACAGCAATGCCTGGGAGGTGTGGATGCATGTAGGCCAGCTTCAATGAAAATATTCCTTTTTTTTTAAATTTTTTTTTCTTTATTTTAAATTTAAACAAAAACATATAACATACAAACTAAAATACAATTTAACTGTGTTCCCCACCACCATATGCGGGACCTCTTGCCATAATCTTCCTCTTCCTTATTATTCTTCTTCTTCCTCTTCTTCTTTTGTCCTCTTCTCCAAAACTGCATTGATTCTTGATTTGGAGCTTTCCCTTTTCCTCTTATTAATACATATTCCAAAAATCTCCCCCATATATCATAAAAGTTATTTTTTTTCAACTCTCCTTTCTTAACCTTTAAGTTACAAGTTAATTTATCATTTATTGCTATATTCCATATTTCTTTATACCATTCTTCAATTTGCAATTCGACTTTTGATTTCCATTGCCTAGCTATAATCAATCTAGCTGCTGTTAATAAATTGGTTATCAATTCTTTAGTCATTTTGTCATATTCCACATTCTCAAATATTGATAACAAAGCAATCTCAGCATTAAATTCTATATCTTTTTCACATATGTAGCTTAATTCTTTAAAAATTTGTTTCCAAAATCTTTGCACTTTTTCACATTCCCACCACATATGAAAGATGTACCAATTTCCTTCTCACATATCCAACAGACATTCGGATGATTGGCATTAATTTTATTTAATTTTGACGGTGTTAAATACCATCTTAAACTAAGTTTAAAAAATTTTTTCCTTTATTCTTACTGACATAAATCTTAACACCCTCATTTTCCATATCATCCTCCATTCTTCTTCATTTATTCTTTTCCCAATATCTTGCTCCCACACTATTTTTAATCCTTCTTTCTCACTTTCCTCTTCCTCTAAATTAAGAAGAAGTAAGTAAATTTTACTCACAGTACCTTTCACTGAGTCAGTCATCCGAATGTCCTCATATGACAGTAACAATTGTTCATACTTTGTATATTCTCTACCTTTATTATATTTATTTACCCATTCATTAGTCCATCTTTCTAATTGTATATAATTCAACCATGAAATGCTCCTATTCTGAAGAGTTTGTTTCATTTGATCTATCAATCTCATTTTATACAACCAATCTTTCAATCTAATCACTTTCTTTTCTTTAAATAGATCCACATACACTTTCATATTGGTAGGAAAATTTTCTATTTCTGTCACTAATCCAAGTGGGGAATATGATGAACATAAATTCTTTTTGCACTTATACCATATATTTAACAATGTCTTTAAAAATGGGTTATTAATTTCCCTTATTTTATCTTTCTTAACTATACCAAATAAATATTTTTCTATATCTGCCTGTAATTCTGATGATTCCATCTCCCACCAAATTAGCCTTTCTGGATTATATATAATTTCCCCAATAAACCTCAATTGGTTAGCCAAATAATAATTTTTTATATTTGGTAAACCTATACCACCTTTTTGCTTTGTTCTATACCAATACTTTTTATTTATTCTAGATCTCTTCCCTTCATTACAGTACTTATTAATTATTCCTTGCCAAAATTTCAAATCATCCTCTGTTAACTGTATTGGTAACATTCTAAATAAAAAATTAATTTTTGGTAAGATTTTCATTTTTATCAATGCAATCCTTCCAAACCAAGATAGCTTAAAATTACTGTATTCCTGTAATTTGTTTTTAATCACTTCCTTTAGTTTATTATAATTATATTCCTTTATTTTTTGAATATTTTTTGCTAGATCTATTCCTAAATATTTAATTGATTTACATAATCTGAAATCATATTTTTCAACACACCTTTCTTGTTCTACTCTATTATGATTAAATAACATTAATTCCGATTTTTGCCAATTTACACATAATCCAGTTATTCTTCCAAATTTTTCTAAATGAGTTCTAATTTTATCTACACATTCTAACGGATTTTTCACTGTCAACAAGGAATCATCAGCAAATAGATTAATCTTTATTTTATTCTTTTTCCCCATACCTTCGATTGAATCATCATTCCTTATTACATTTACCAACATTTCAATAATCAAGCAAAACAGAACTGGAGAAAGAGGGCAACCTTGTCTAGTGCCTCGGCCTAAAGCTATTTGTTCTGTAATCCCATCATTAACTATTACTACAGAGGTATTCTCCAGATATAGTTGATCTATTATCCCCCTAAATTTCTTTCCAAAACCCCAACCTTTTAACAAAATCTTTAATGTTGGCCATTCCACGCAATCAAATGCCTTAAATATATCTAATGATAAAATACCTGCCTTCAATTTGTCTTTTTCTATATTGTATAAAATATTCAATACCCTCCTAGTTAAATTCTCCATTTGTCTACCCTTTAAAAAAGCATTCTGATCCTCTTTAATATATTTTATAATAAATTTATTAATTCTATTCGCAAGTATTGCAGTAAAAATCTTTGCATCTTGATTTAATAGTGAAATGGGTCTATATGAACTTGGGTCTGTTAAATCTTTATTAGGCTTTGGGATAAGAGTTATTAATGAATGTTTCCAAGAATCTGGTATTCTCTCTCCTTCCAATATTTCATTATAGAGCACTTTTAACTTAGGGATCAATATTGGTTTAAAAGTTTTATAATATTCTGATCCTAAACCGTCAAAACCTGGAGTTTTACCATTCAATGAAAATATTCTGGATTCCTTCGGGAGCAGCCTGCCGCTATGGCGCGACTACCACAAGTGGACATAGCCGGACTCTGACTGTGCCAGGCTAATTTTGCTTTGGTGTAAAAACAAAATGTCCCTTTCAACACACAAGCTGACCTATTTTTCCCAGAGATCAGGTGTAATATATATTTCAAGTGGAATCATCTATTAAGGTTGTTTCAAAGGTGCTACCTCTCTACAGTGACTTATGCCTCATCTTTAAAAGGTGTGCCTGGGATTTAAAATTCAATGTCTTTTGCAATAGAAACAGCAACAGAGTTTTAAAAAAATCTCCCCTCCATACATATGGATTCTAGTTGATCTGATTTATGGATCTCTCAGAGATGGGAAAAGTTACTTCTTTAGACTACAATTCTCAGAATATTCCAGGGCTGATATGGGACTTTTGTCCCCAAAACCCACAATTGTTCCTATATATTGAAAATTCTTCCTCAAATATACATTTCTGTTCCTTCTTTTAAACCTCGCTCTTTCTCCCTGGTCTTTTTGGATGTAGAGCAGATGTAAAGGATGTAGATGTAGAACGAGCAGTCTGTGATCAGATTAGAAATTGAAAATGAATCACACACACACACACACACAGTTTGCAGCCCTGCATTTTACCAACCTATGGACTAGACGTTTGTCTTCTTCTCAAACGGGAGGATGAAGAACTGCAATGCTGGCAAGGAAGAGTTCTTGTATTGGTGAGAAAAATGTTTTGGAGAAGAAATGCAAATTGAATACAAAATTTCCCATTATTTTGCATAAAATTTCACAATTTACTTAAGTGTGAAACTGCACAAATTTTAGGAATTGCCCAAAAATTAGAATGACAGTTTTGTTTAAAGAATTCACGTACTGGATGGGTTGTTTGCAGCTTTCTTAACCTTCAGCGAGTTCTTCTATGCTAGGTCTCTCTGTGTGTTCCCTTAAATGCAGTTTTAGAAGAGGTAGCTGTGTTTGTCTGTACTTACATATCAGGCCAGGCCAAAACAAAAGACAAATTAAAAATAAAGATAAAAACATTGTGGCACCTTTAAAAATAAATTCTATATTTTAATGTGAGCTTTTGTGGACAAATCCAATTCCTGTCTCAGGACAAGAGGATTTGCCCAAGAAAACTCAAATTAAAATATAGCAGTTAGTCTTTAAGGGGCCACAACATTTTTTGTCTTTATTATTATTATTATTATTATTATTATTATTATTATTATTATTATTATTATTATTATTATTATTATTATTATTATTATTATTATTATTATTATTATTATTATTATTATTATTATTATTATTTTGGCCCGTGCATCTCTGGTTTTGATGGAGACAGAAAGGAGGAACATTTTGTGCAAATAGGAGATACCATGAGCAAGGGGAAAGAACTCTTATCCAGAGGTGAGGAACTGTGAAGGGCTTTAAAAGTCCTCATCAAGATATCAATGAGAAAGAGGTATGCAGTGAATATATCCCACCCTTATGGTCAACTCCCCTGGGCTCAAGGTATCACTTGATTTAGTGCAGTACCATCTCCCAATAAGATTTGTGGATACTTGGTGAGAGACTGAAGTCAATATTTGGAAATGTAAAATGTAAATTTAATGGCCTGTGAAACACAGATTAAAATACACTGTTCCTCAATTCAAGAGAAACTGCAGACATGAGTTAAAAGTTTTGAGGTCGACATATTAAAAGTTCCCCGATTCCAAAAGTTGCTTTTGGCACTCCAACACAAAGTCTATGCACTTGTAGACTGGCAAAGAGAAAGCTTTTGAGAAACATGATTATTTGGTTGCAATTGATCCATTTCTGCGTTCAGAATGATTGCTTGAGTCATCGTCTTGCCTTTTGCAAAGCACAACTTATCTCCCACTGTAATTCATAACTGTTGCTTTTATTTCCTTAGCATCAGCAGATTGCTTAACCTTGAGGTTAGCCTCTGTGAGATGGTTGGTGTCTAATGTGTAAATGCAGGATTTTGTAATGCAGGCTCGGTACTCACAGTGGGCTGCCTTCCAGACTACATTATATTTCTGAAGAGATAAAGACGAGTGTTCCAAGCAATTTGTGAGACATGCCATGTTCCAGAAAGGTTTATGAGTATCAGGTTCGTATAAATGCTTATCATGTGGTATGTCAAAAGAAACAGTGGTGTTACGAACACAGGCTAGGCCTATTCTTAAGGGTCAGGATGGCCAAAGAAAAATCTCTTAGTGAGAGCTGATGCTAGGGAATAATGGAACATTTCTCTAGAATGTTCTGAATAGAGAACATTGGGATAGGTAGTGTCCCATGTATATGAAGGATGGTCCAGCAATTGTACAGGCACCAGTAGCAATGGGAAATCCTGTTATAGTAGATGATAGTGTTAGCATGTCCCTCAAGTGCTGAAAGACGTCTGCCATAGCACAGACCTCTGTGTCTTAGTATAGTTTTGCTTTGTGATTGGTCACTGGAAGGTAAACATGGATTTAATTTGCATGTCTAACTCTCAAAGCACATGTCTCTGAGGTAGTCATGTTGTGGGAGGAAAACCAAATTTACCACAGGGAATGCACGTTTTCTTTACCATCTGGTCTGACCAGTAGAAATATGGCATCTTGTGTTGTCCCTTGTTATTGCTTATGAGATGTATTTTATCAGGTAGTTCAAAAGTAACATAGCTAAACCAGTACATGAAGAGATGAATGCAAACTGAAAATGAAATAAATTGTTCCACTTTATATCAACTCAATTCATAGGTACAATTGTTTCCAGATTTTGGGGACTAGCATGCACTTGCCTACCATACTAGTGTCAAACATGAGAAGCATCTCAGAAAAGAAAAGAAGAATAGAATAGAATACTATAGAATAGAATAGAAAAATGGTGACCCTAATTCAGACTGGAATACCTAGGGATTCAAACCCAGACTTTTTGATGCTAGGGGCTCAAAGTTTTAAGCCTGAAGAAAGAAATGTGTTGGTTAACTTTTCTCCTGTAATCATTTGTGTTTGTGCCTCTGCATGTTTGTTTAAAAAATTTCAAGGGCTTCCCATTCCAAATATCAAGAAATGTGTGAATTTCTGGAAATTCTTACTGAAAACTGAAGCAGAATTCTCACCTACTCTTAGATGTGGGGCATGAAATTGCATGCCTGCTTCACCCACCTACTCTTCCTCTTCCCCTTTGGCTCTTTTCTTTCTCTCTCTCTCTCTCTCTCTCTCTCTCTCTCTCTCTCTCTCTCTCTCTCTCTCTCACACACACACACACACACACACACACACACACACACACCACTATACTGGTTTATTTGTCAATAAATATTGCATTAAACATGAGTCCCACCCTGGTCTGTTCATTTGATCTGTTTGTTGGCAAGGCTTTCTCAGTAGTGATGACTATTAAAGCATGGAAAAGACATGGGTGAAGCTTTCTAAGTTCCATGACAACTGCACAGCATTAGGGGACTGGTAGGTTGTTGGGTTTTCGGTGTTTTTTTTTTTTTTTTTGAAAGGCACCCTCTACAGTCAAATGAACAGAGAGACTACATCCCCTAATGCTTTGCAGTTCCCATATAGTTTAGAAAGCACTACCCATGTCCTTCTCCATGCTAAATGACCATTGCTGCGGAGAGAAGCTTGGCAAGGAACATGAGTATCTCCTGAAATGCATCTGATAACTTGGATTTTTTGGTAAAGCTATCAGAATTCTAGCTTGGGGAATTTCTGATGAATTCTGGTAGCTGTAGTGAAAAGAAATCCAAAACTCCCATACTTACAGAAAATGCCTGTTTTCACAGAGCCACCAACAGGTCAAAAACACACACACACAAATTTCCTTTGTGCACCCTATTGTGATTTTCAGGAAAACTACTTGAACCCCCCTGCCCAACCCCCCATCACTCAAGGATCTTCATCTGTTGTACACCAAATTCTTTTGGTGTGCAACACTCAGTCCCATGCTAGTTCCCAAAGGAGGATGTGTTAGAAAAACTGATTATAACAGTTTTCCCTTTTTAAAAAAGTGTGAGAATGTTTAACAGAATGTTTAAGTTTGTAAAAGATCTGGATGTACCATGTGTTTGCAATTCAGATATTCACCAAGAATGCAATAGGAAGAGGAATGTTGAATAGCAGGGAAGATGACAGCTTCTATGAAGAGCGCAAGGTGATCTCCGAAGGTTGGTCTATCCTATATCCTCTCTTAATACCCTCTTGCTGGGACCCATAAATGTTCTTGAATGTATTTGTTGTATTTTGATTGTTGGTTATCTCTTTTTACCTATTAAAAAGTAAGCAAATTATTTTTTAAGTAAAAAAGAGAGAAAGAAAAGAAAATAGATTACATTGTGTAAGCAGAGTTGACCAGTTAGCTTTGTTAATTTTCTTCCTGTCTTGTGGTTTATTCCTAAAGTATTCGACGTCTATTTTGTAATTTGGCTTATTTTCTCAAAACAAATGTTTATGGGTGTTTTTCCCCCCTCTTGTCCTTTCAGTAAAATATTTTCTTCACATTTGGTCTGCTCATTGCCCACCCTACCCCAGAATAAAGACGCGAGACCAGAAATATGGGTTAAACACAGGCCACACTTTATTGAAACACTCATTGTTGCCATCCTTTGGCAAAGGGGGGTCCTGCCGTAGTGTGGAATCAGGTTTAAGCACAGAGGTCTCAACGGACACCTTAACCAACAAATGGGCGAGTCCCTGGCCCCAAGTTCTCGCAGTCGTAAAGACAGCGAGAACCCGGCCGGCCCCAATTTGACCACCCCTGGACCTCAAGCCACGTTCTCCTTGTTGACTGTTGGTCCGGGTGTGGCCCCAGCACATCTTTCCCCCCAAGCACTGTAATCGCACGATCCGCAGAACTGGGAGGTCAGATGAGCTATACCTTACCTGAAATTGCAATGGGACTCACCAAAAGCCTGTTATATCTGCACTACCTGCCAGTGTGACCAAATTCCACCTCTCAACATGCCAATTCACCTGTTTCAGTGTGGGATAGGCAAAAAAATCCCCTCATCCACAGCCAATCAGGATACGGGTCAAAAATTCCTATCCGGCCCCAAAAGGCGACCAGGTAAACTCACACTAGAATATAGGGCGGGCGGGTGGGTGCCAGCCAAGGAAGAGGGAGGAGAGAGGGGGGAACGGCTCTTAAATAGCCCATTGTTCCCCCCTCTCCTCCCAGGCTGTTCTCGTGATACCTGGAGTCTCGTGATTTCCAGGGAGGGAGGCAAAGACGAGCTGCGCCGCCGAAGCGTGGATCAGCAGCGGCTTGGGCATTTTGTATGTAGAGCAGGAGACCATTGGTCTTAAATCCAGTCTTGATTCCTTAGTGAGCAACAGAATCAAGTGATTTAAATGTTCTTCCTTTCAAGTTTTGGCTTTGAGAGAAGTGAGCTATTGGGCTTGCTGATTGCAGGGAAGGAGACAGCCGCCACCAACAGACCCAGCGCTTTTGTTGCTTAGCCTCAGACTGGCTCAGATACCTTTGACGCCAAGAAAAACTCATCTACACCACCTCTCTATCTGTCCAGTTAGCAGACTACACAGTCTGGTGTAATAGGTAGACTATGACTCACAAGACCTGAGTTCGAATTGTCCATAGAAACCTGGGGGGGGGGGAAGCAGCACTGGTAAAACCATTCTTTAAATATCTCACTTACTGTGAAAGCCCAATTAAGGTTCTTATAAGTCAGTTTTGAGCTGACAGCACATCTATCAGCAGAACATCTGTCTCACTGTCTATCTATCTGGTGGTTGGGGTGGGCAATTTGCAGGCTCCTTTGTCAGAGCAAGTGAAATATCACCCTCTGCCTATTGGCTGGAAATTGTGATAGAGGATGTATTCTGCGCCTGCCCCAAGACTCAGACACTATAGTGTGGAAGCTTACTCAATCAAAGTAAAAGACTTATTCTTCATTTTAGTTGCATATTTAGTGCTAAGGGATTGTACTGCAGTGCCATCACATAGGTGGAGAAAAGGAACAAAAACAGAATTGACTAGTCCCTCCTGCTGTGGGCAATGTGTAGCCTGCATAATTACCTTGGAAACTGCCCAGTGAGATTATATAAGGAGCACGCTTGGCTTTACTGTTGGCTTTGACCTTCTTTTCATTGATTTCCATGCCCTACCCCGTCCTGATGGCATCAGTTGCCATTGATTTACGGAATCATAGAATCATAGAATCATAGAATCATAGAAAAGTGACGTTGGAAGGGCCCTACAAGGCCATCAAGTCCAACCCCCTGCTCAATGCAGGAATACAATCAAAGCATATCTGCCAGGTGATTATCTAGGTTTTTCTTGAATGCCTCCAGTGTTGGAGCACTCAACAACTCCCAAGGTAACTGGTTCCACTGTCATACTGCTCTAATAGTTAAGAAGTTTTTTCTGATATTCAACCGAAATCTGGCTTCCTTTAACTTGAGCCCATTGTTGCATGTCCTGCACTCTGGGATGATTGAGAACAGATCTTGCCTCTCCTCTGTATGACAGCCTTTCAAATATTTGAAAAGTGCTATCATATCACCCCTCAGTCTTCTTTTCTCAAGGCTAAACATGCCCAATTCTTTCAGCCTTTCCTCATAAGGCTTGTTTTCCAGCCCCCTGATCATCCTTGTCGCCCTCTTCTGAACTTGTACCAATTTGTTAGCATCCTTCTTGAAGTGTGGTGTCCAGAACTGGACACAATACTCAAGGTGAGGCCTAACCAGTACTGAATAGAGGGGGACTAGTACCTCACAGGATTTGGAAACTATACTTCTATTAATGAAGCCTAAAATAGCATTTGCCTTTTTTGTAGCCACATCACACTGTTGGCTTGTATTTGGCTTGTGATCTACAACAATTCCAAGATCCTTCTCACTCATTGTTTTGCTGAGCCAGGTATCTCCCATCTTGTAACTGTGCAATTGGTTTCTTTTCCTGCCCAGTGCTCCATTCTATCTATGAAGGCACAGTATCCTAACTCTATTTGTGTGGATAGATTACATCATGTTCAGTTGCTTTTTGGAGCCAGAGGTACATTAGTTTTCTTAAAATACAAAACAAAGACCCTTCATAATGGTTAATCACCAAATCAAGAAAGACTGTCTTAGCCTCTAATTAAAGTTCAACAACAACACATACACGCCTAGAAGGGTAATGGATATAGGACAGACAACCATTGCAAATTTTTTTTTGCTATATCATGTCGAAATGTTTACTGCAAATTTGCATTTCCAGCCACATGTACTAATTTCTAGTACATCTCTCATCCTGAAGCCTAATAATTAGCCTCAATGCAATTACAAGTGGAGAAGGGAAAATGTAGAGCTCAGATGACACTACATTTTCAGTATTCCTTTGTTCTCAGCAGGAAATAAATATGCCTTTTCTGCTCAAATTAACCCACTAGTGCTTATTTACATTCCAAATCCGAGCCAGATTTACAATTCCACGAGCACAATGTTATGCATGTCTTCTCAGAAGTAAGCCACGTTAACTTCAATGAGATTTACTCCCAGGCAAGTGTGGGCAGGATCACAGCCTACATGTTAATTCATTTTCATTGCCTGTTTATTGAGTCACCATGCATAAGAATTCTTGCTGGAAGCAAAGTGCCTTTCCCTGAATGTGCGTGTTCATGTGCATTTACATATAATTAGAGAGTGTGGTATGTTAATTGTATTCTCACCTTTTTATATAAAAAATATGTATTCTCAGCTCAGCTGTAAAGTGGGGTTTGAATGAACACAGTTCACTGTGAGGGACTGCAAATTTTATGCGACAATCACACAGCAGGAGGTATGCAGATGGGTGGGCTGGTGCCCAAAACAAACGTCACTGGTCACCTACTTCTTTTGCTGCCCTTTCATTTATTTATTTCTTTGCTGTTAGCAAAGAAAAAATCTGTCATATTAAGAACAGCCAGAAGTTGGGAGTTCTATTCCCCATTGTGCCTCCTTGACAGGGGCTGGACTCTGCAATTCTATGATGATGATGATGAAAATCATTGTTTTAGTTAATCCTGAATATCAAAACTAGAGATTTTGTGTAAGAGATTAGGAGACTTGTGGTGCAGCATTTATTTTTTATTTAATAAAATTAAAATTACAAATAACAAAATTAAAACTAAAATACAAACTCAATAGTGACTACACACGATACGCATTGAACATCCCCCACCCCCCCGGTGGGACTAGGTAACCAATAATATCAGTTTATACCTCTTTTCACCCCATACCTCTCCAAAAATACATTTATTCTTTTGCTGGCATATAGCTTTTCCCCTTCAAAAAGACATACTCCAAGTATAAATTCCATACATCTTTGAAATCATTAGACTTTACCATTCCTCTTCTTATTCTCCTTTTATATGTTAACTTATCATTAATTGCTAAGCTCCACATTTCTTTATACCAATCTTCAAGATTAATTTGTTTGTCACTTTTCCAATTCTTTGCAAATATTAATCTTGCTACTGTAACCATTATAGCAACTAACTCTTTCTGATATTTTTTCAAATGGTCATTCTTAATTATGTTCAGGACAGCAATAATTGGCGATATCTGAATCTCACATCCAATATTGTTTCTAATTTTCTTAAAAACCAGTGCCCATTCTTTCTTATTTCACATGACCACCACATACGCATATAGGTCCCTTTTTCCATTTTGCATCTCCAGCATTGAGATGATATGTTTTTATTTATTATATTCAATCTTACTGGAGTTAAATACCATCTCCATGCTACCTTATAATAATTTTCTTTTACCCTTATAGACATATTCTTCCTTATTCTTTGTGACCATAAGGTAAAGGTAAAGGTTCCCCTTGACAATTTTTGTCCAGTCGTGTTCGACTCTAGGCGGCGGTGCTCATCCCCGTTTCCAAGCCATAGAGCCAGCGTTTGTCCAAAGACAATCTTCCGTGGTCACATGGCCAGTGCGACTTAGACACGGAACGCTGTTACCTTCCCACCGAGGTGGTCCCTATTTATCTACTCACATTTGCATGCTTTCGAACCTCTAGGTTGGCGGGAGCTGGGACAAGCTCACTCCGTCACGTGGATTCGATCTTACAGCTGAAGATCTACAGACCTTACAGCACAGAGGCTTCTGCGGTTTAACCCGCAGCGCCACCACGTCCCTTTGTGACCATATCTTGTTCCAATCCTTTCCTTTAATCTCTTTCTCAAAGTCCTCCTGCCACTGGTTTTTCATTGTCGCTTGTTCAAATCCTGAATGTACTAAAATTTTATAAATTACATGAACTGTTCCCTTTCTTTTGCTTCCTTCTTCTTCATCTTGTCTTTGTTCGATAATTTCCTCAAATTTCGTCAATTTTCTAATCTCTCCTTCTTTTCTTGCCCACTCTCCAGTCCAACTTTCCATCTGGAGTATTTTAACCAGGATATTTCCTCTTCTTCCCCCAAAGTTTCATTTATAGTATTTTTATCTTTTATCTTTTTCATCCAACTCTTTATTGTATTTAACCCTTTCTCTATTAATACTTATTTAAGTTTATTTTTAAAGAGTTTTGGGGAAACTCTGGACTTTGTGTAAATCCCCTGGGTGTTGATGAGAAAAAAAAACTGTGTTCCATCTGGAGACGAAGAATCTTGTGGGACTTGGAAATCTGAAAATTCTTCATTGAAGTATCTCCATGAGACAAGATAGCCCATATCAACGAAGGAGGTTGTGAATATTCCATATATTCCCACTTACAGCTGGATGGTGGCATCTTTATTTTGGAGGAGCCAGGCCACTTACAACAATGAGGGAATCAGTCTGTATGAGAAAAATGCCCCGGCCTCTAAGTATTCATGAGGAGAACCAAGGGTCTGCTCCGAAATCTTATTCTTAATGTAAGTTTAATTGATTTTAAAATGTGATATTTATATGGTGTTTTTACATTTCATTTTTTATCTGTTGTGAGCTGCCTTGGGCCCCCTTATAGGGAGAAAAGCAGCATATAAATAATTTAAAATAAATTAAATAAATAAAAAATAAAACAAAGATACTGGACATTGCCATTATAACCTCAAAAGACTGGGTCATTTCCACACTGTGGCAGCACATTGTATATTCTGGAATGAAAAAAAAATGCAGCTTATGAAATAGCTATAATAAGGAGCAAGAAACAATATTACAGACATTGATTGGAATACAATCAAACCTTTCTTAACAATCCCATGTGATTTTATGTATTTCCTTGTCTATTCTAGGCTATCTACCTGTGGTTAGGAGCAGAGCTTCTCATCATCCTAATTTATTCAGATCTTGAAGACCAAACAGGCAGTGTTGATTGGCTGATGTCTGATCTGCCTGAGCAGTTCATAATCAGCCATTTCCCTAAAATATTACAATGATTTGACTGAGGATATACTGTATGTCTGGTTTTCAATACTGCAAAACATATTGTTAAAATAATACCCATCATACATTCACCAGAAAGAGAATCCTCGTAAGCTATCAGAACATAAATACTGGGTTGTACTTAACCTCCTCCTTCCACTAGCACACAAAGTGCCTTTGGAAGTTTAAACATGGCCCTTCCCTGGCACTTTCTGTGCACACCTCCAAATCTTCTCTGGAAAGCTTCAGGAACCTTTTGGAGCAGATTTAAATATCCTGCAAGCAGCTGAAAGTGGGATGCAGGGAACCTCCCCTTGCATGAGTAGAAATCCACCAGCATAATATTTGGTTCGGCTTTATTTGAATTTACTGGCCAGGATCTTGTTGTGTCACTACACTCAAATCCCATGAGGTACTAGTCCCCCTGTATTCAGCACTGGTTAGGCGTCATCTAGATTACTGTGTCCAGTTCTGGACATTGCACTTTAAGAAGGATGCCAACAAGTTCAGAAGAGGGCAACAAAGATGATCAGGGGACAGGAAACCAAGCTGTACGAGGAAAGACTGAAAGAACTGGGCATGTTTAGCCTTGAGAAAAGAAGACTGAGGGGAGATATGATAGCACTTTTCAAAGACTTGAAAAGTAGTCATACTGAGGAGAGGCAAGGTCTGTTCTCAGAGTGCAGGACGTGTACTAATGGGCTTTAGCTATGGGAAGCCAGATTTCAGCTGATTATCGGGAAAACATCTTAACTGTTAGAGCAGTGTGACAATGGGACCGATTACCATAGGAGTTGGTGAGCAGTCCAGTGCTGGAGGTATTCAAGAGAAAATTGGACAACCATCTGTCAGACCTGCTTTGATTTGGATTCCTGATTTCTGCAAGAGTGATATTGTGTTTCGGTGTATGTGCTCAAGTGCAATCCCTAATGGATCCCTAAATGGTGATGCAACTGGGATTGCTGGCTGGAATCTTCCATTGCCTAGCAGCAGAATACTACTACTACTATTTATTTATTTATTTATTTATTTATTTATTTATTTATTTCATTTATACCCCGCCTATCTGGTCAATTATGACCACTCTAGGCGGCTGCTACTACTACTACTAATAATAATAATACTGTAATCATCATCATCATCATCATCATCCCTTTTTCTCTTTTATTGTTGGTTAGGAAAGTCGGCTGGGAAATTCCTCTCTGAGTGTCTCATCCCTCCAGTGGATGAAAATGAGGAACTGAGGAATGAGGAATTCGTCACATCCCTGGACTTCAATTGCCAATGAAGAGTTTGAGGGCACCACACCTTTTTTGTCTCAGTGTGTGAATTGGTAGTGTGTGGTGATAAATATGAGTGGAGAGTTGAGTCTATAAATTGCCATTGCAGTAAGAATGTGCATGCATGAACTTGTCTATGAATGTACGTTGCTGGATTTCCCCACCTTCCCAATGAGACTCAAGGCACTAGGAGTGCTTCTTGTGATAAAAGACTAAGCATAGGAGAAATCTCTCAAAAGCTTCCTTTAAAAATGGATGTAGTGCAAAGCCTCTTTGCGATGGTATGGGTCCTCAGGCCTTCAATGAGCAGGGGGAGACGGAAGGGGTTAATCATCACCACACAGCAGAGAATGCAGCAAATCCAGAACTTTGTTCATGAACTATGTACAACAAAACCTGTTAACTTCACTGGTCTTTCTGCTTCCATAGATCCCTCAGGTCCACGTTTTTTATGGCAGGATGAATGGCCTCCCCCACACAGGTGGGGACATGCTTTTTTTTTGTTTGAATGAAGAAAACATGGCTACTTCAAATGTCTTGCTATTGCCACTTTTTTAACCCACATTCCTGCTGCACAGATCCTTCACAGAAATCATGTTTCATCCTTTGTTTCAGTGGTTTTCAACCTTCCATAGTTTACATCCCAGCAAACACTTCATCACAGAATCTTAATGTCAGCATGACTGAAAAAAGAAGTCCATTTTGAAAGAGAAGCATATTTACATGTTTACAAGTGTATTGTTGCTATATTTTTATATCTGTGGTAAATTGGTGGGGAGGGAGAATGGAGTTTAGGAGAAACTCTGAGACTTACATTACTACTAATGTGCAGAAAATGATGCAAAAAGGATAATCCATGGCAGGTAGATTGAGATGGAGATTGAGGTGATGTGAATTCTTAGTTATAGTCATGAAAACTTTGTGTTCCTCCTAGACTTTTTCCATGTCTGAGAACCACTAATTTGTTTCAGAAAACATCTACATTTTAAACATGGGCAGGATCCAGTGGTAGACCTCCTTTGGTGGAATGATGGGAAGAATAATAATTGGGAATGATAGTCCCCCTTCCAAGTGTAGCACCCCATGTGTCCCCAAAATCAGCTCTGGCCTACTGGAAACTCTTTAGAGCTTGTTCCCTGCTAGAGTGGGGGCTGCAGAGTGGGAGAAAAGCAGAAGAACAGAAAATAATTCAGTTTTGACCTGTTGAAAGATGTTGAATTTATTTATTTCTACAATAATACTTTTTTTCTTTTTTTCTTTTTTCTTTTTTTGGTTCTCCGTGTATCGCTTTGCTTCCATCCCTAAATATCTATAACTGGGCTTGAAAATGAAACTTTCAATTTTAAACAGTTGTTCTTATAATAAATACTTTGGTGTACCATTTTAGCAAGGCCAGTTGAAGCCTGTCTCTGTTTTTGATTTTCTGTTTTTAGTACTTTAATGATATTGTTTATGAGGAAAAAAGTCAAATGGGAAATACCTTGGTGCATTAATTCACAGGTATATTCCATCTCGGTCAAGGTTGACTTGGCAACATGGTTTATTTTAGTGGATGTCCCACACTCATTTCTAATACTTAAGGAAATTCAGTCTAGGTAGTGAGTTTGTCCAGGAGCTAAAGGAGAAAGCTGTGAAGACTTAATTCTTTGATATATGAAATTCTGTGTTGTCGTAGGCAAAGACAAAAGGAGGGGAAGAAATCAAAACCAAAATCAAAACCATCTCTCTTTTTTTTTACATTTGGGCTTGTAGTTTTGCCAATTTAAAAATAGCTGGTACTCCTGCAAGTCTAACAATGGCTCAAAAGGGCTAGTTTTCTGTCATCGTTGTTAATATCTGTGTTTTTATCACCCTCTTTCCTTCAGGGAGCTCTGAATGGAATACATGAATGTGAGTGGAAGGTTTTGTTTTATTTTATTTTATGGCGGGGGGATTACAGTTCTGAAAATGCCTCACCTATGTCAGTCACCATGCTGGTAGGAGATATCTCCTGAAGTACTCTGAACACTTCTGGGCATCACAGATTACGAAATATGTCGACAAGGTGGGATGTATTCAGAGAAGGATAACAAAGACTGTGAAACATGTGAAAATGAAGTCCTATGAGGTATTTCTGGATAGTTCAGTGGTTCAGGCACCTGGTTGCAGAGCCAGAGGTTGGGAGTTCAATTCCCTTCTGTGCCTCCCTGACAGGGGCAGGACTCGATGATCCATAAGGTCCCTCCCAGCTCTGCAGTTCTAAGGTTATAAGATAAGATTTGAGGGTTCTAGAAATGTTTAGTCTGGAGAAGAGAAATTTGAGAGATTATGTCATAGCAATAGTCAGATATTTGAAAACCTGCTTTTCTCCTGCTGCAGAAGATGGGAGCCAGACCAGAAGTTAAAAGAAAGAGGATCCAAACTAAACAATAGGGAAAATGTCCTGATGTAAGAGCTGTTTGGAGGTGGAATGGATTGCCTTAAAAGTTGTGGGTTCTCTTTCAATGGAAGTTTGTAAGTACAGATTAGATGGCCATCTGTCCCATCTGTCAAAGATGCTTTAGCAGGATTTTCTGCATAGGAAAGGCCTTGGCCTAGATGGCCCTTAGTGTTCCTTACAACTCTAGAATTCTATGATTCTGTGAGTAATCTGTGAGTTGTAGTCCAGAAAGGCAGCTTTTCTCATATCTGAGGTTGCTTTACAAATAAAGGGCACAGGATGAATGTGGCAAGTCTGCCATTTCTTAGTCAGCTTCACAGCAAAAGTAGAAGGTTGATTTCTGGTTTCTTTGGCCCAAGTCCAGCCACCCAACCACTAAACTACATTGGCTTTCTTAATACAAAACAAAATGGAATAAAATGGTGTCAAGCCACTCTGTTATGCTTCAGACTGGCTTCGGAGGAAAAAAGATGGAGATGCTAAGTGCTTTAAATGCATTGAGGACTCTTCCCCCTCCCTCAAAGGTGAATAATTCATCCACTTTTAAGGCCAAAGCCTCACAGGGTAAAAAAGGGAGGGAAGGGGTCTAAGAAAATGTAATCATTAGTCTAATCAAGGTAGCAATCGAGTCTCATGGGGTGAGTCTGATTACTGAGGTGATGAAAGAATGATGTTGGTAGAAATTGTCTTTGAATCTGGAATTATTTAATTATGTTCCGCACCACACAATCTCTTTCCCTTTTTATCTGTCTTCAGGCTGAGATACAGAGCAGGCGGAGAGAGGATTTTTCACAGACAAACCACAATAGTCTAGTTGAAATGTGTTGCTCCTGATGTGAGCAGTTTTGGGGAGCAACTGTGGAAAAGAGCAAAAATGTTATTCCTCTTTTTGACCTTGTGATGGGAATATAGCTGATTGGCTGTGTGATGGTGTCAACCCTGACTAACTGGGGTCACCAAAGAAGGGCTGTTTACCTTGACAGGGTTGGATGTGACTCAGTGCAACAGGTTGTAACTCAGCTTACACTCTAGAAGCTGCATGTATTTGGATGGGGAAGATGGAAGAAAGAGGTTATTCTCAGGTTTCCCCCACTGTCCTTTGTTTGCTCTGACCTGTGAAGACTTTGCTTTGATTTTGATTGCTATTCTTAGGGCTTCGTGTGTCAGTGCCTTCCCTCTCACACCACACTCTTATCCCTCCAAGGAGGAGACCTCTTGGTTTTGTTCTAGAAAGATGAAAGGGGCAGCTATGACTCTTGACATCCCCAGCTTAGCTGGAACTAGGGCTTCTACTACCTTTCCTATCCTAAGTGTATCTCTCTTAAAAACACAGGCATTCTTATTTTCTGAGAAAGAAATGTGAATGTGAATCCTTCATAAGGTGGAAAGCACACTCAGGTAATCATTCTGAATTTCAAAGTGTTGAATCCATAAGTCAGTGTTGCTCCTATACCACTGTGTGCATTCATTCAAACAAGTTATGGGCCCAGCATTCTGCCATTGTGTGCATACTCTCCACCAAGCAGGATCATAAAATGTCCCCTTTCTGGAGGAGTAACCCCGTAGTGAGGAACTTGTAGCCCACAAGGATTTGGTGAATGGCAGCTACCATCAATCCTAATCAGCAGAATGATGAGGGATGATGGAGGTAAAATCCATCCCCATTGGAACCGGACACCAAAGCTGTCCTTATCTGACTGAATTCAAAGATGTGGTTATGTTAGTCCTTTTTAACATGTATAACAAAAAATGGCACATTAAAGACTAACAGATTCATTTCACTGGGATTTTTTGAGAAATGTAATCCACTTGCTCAGCTTCCTCAGATACTCAACAAACAGAGCATCCTTTCTGTAGGTGATCTGACCTGCAAGTGAATTAAGCCAGAAAAGTAGACTTCAAGATGTTGAAGTAGATCTAAGGAGTCTCATAATTCCATTTTATTAATTTAAGGTTTTAGCTAACTAAAATGGGTGATGAATTGCTCCTCCTTCCCTCTGAGCAAGCAGCAAATCAAATAAAGACCTCTTGGATTTTTTTTTTAAAAAGTGTTTTAAATGTAGATGGAGGACTGAGCACAAAACAAATGAGGAGAACTGAACCAAATGGAAAATGTATTTTCTATGCAGCTGGTCAGACACCTTGGTCACATTATTACTACAGTCAACCAGAGTTCTTCAACAGGAAAGTGTTATACAGTAAGACCCCCCCTTATCTGCAAGATCAGTGTCCACTGATTCAGTTATCCACAGTTTGAAAATATTTTAAGAATTTAAAAAATCCTAAAAATATATATTTCTCAAGATGAAAGTACCATACATGGCCACTAAAGGGAGCTAGAGACCATGCTATGTATAGCGTTCACTATTAAAATAGTGTTTGTTATAATCTGTGTTAGAGATAGGGACGAATATAAAAACGGATCGCTGTTTTTGACGAATATAGCCAATTCATCATATTTTCGTCAATCCGTATTCGTCAAATTTTAAGTCCCGACGAATACGGCTTGATGAATATTTTCCCGGTTTTCTTCGTCGATCCGTCGATTTGTCTATATTTGTCTATATTCATTACCCTTTGGGGGCCTCTCTATGCCATCTCTGAGCTTGTTTGCAGCAAAGCAAACACTTCTTTTTCTTTTTCTTTTCTTTTATTAGTACAACTTTACTGGGAATTTGGGGAGGGATTTCTGGCAGATTTCAGTTAGCTTAGGCTACTTCGTTTTTGGAGGCTTGTGTTCACAGTGGGTGGGTGGGGAATTTGCTGTGTGACTATGTGGAATTCCTTCTCCCAAAATTTATTTCCTTCCTATTCTGAGTGGTTGTGTGTGTTTGTCTCTTCTGAGACTTAGTTGGCAGGGCTTTAAGTTTAAAAGTTTAAACTTTATTTTTGGAGGCTTGTGTCTTCTTCAGGCACAGTGGGTTGTGGGGGATTCCTTTCCCCAACAAGATTTAATTCCTGGTTGTGTGTGTGTGTGTGTGTCTGAGACTTTTAGTTAACTTAACACTTAGTTATTTTTGGAGGCTTGTGCTCAGCCACAGTGGGGGGGGGGAAATTTGGTGTCACTGTGTGCCTTTCGCCAACAACATTTAATTCCCTGAGAGGTTGTGTTGCTGTTGTGTGTCTGTCTCTCAGAGACTTGGCAGGGCTTTGCTTTAAGTTTAAAAACTTAGTTATTTTTTGGAGGCTTGTGTTCAAAATTCATTCTTCTTATTATTTCATTACACTGGGGGGAGGCTTTGTTTAGGCAGGTCATATTTTAGTTAAAGAAACAATTAGACCACCACTCCCCAGTCCCCACCATGATTTAAAAAATAAAATTTACACTCTCTCTGAACCTCTCTATTAGTTTCCTTCCCCATCGCTTTATTATTTCTTTAGTTGGTTTGGCAGGCAGGTATAAGGGCAGTAGAAAATGAAGGGAAGTCTCCACCACGGGGAATCGAAGGGGAAGAAGCCTGTGAAGCTTCGTAGGCTAGGCAATGGCACCGCCATCACCGTTCCTTCTCCGGTGGCCTTGCAGGCAGGCATGGAAGCAAAGCTTCCAGAGGTGCCCCAAGAACTGCCGCTCCTCTTCCTAGAGGAATCTGAGCAGTTACTGCTTTCTGAAGATCCCCAGTCTGAGTCGGAACCAGTAATGGCAGGGCAGGCTTCACAACCCCACCACTCCTGTCCCCAGAGTCATCTCTTCCCTCCTTCCAGACCAGCAGCACCACTGGGACACAGAGTTCTTCCCAGGCCAGTGAGGGGCAGGCAGTGGGTCGTCATTTTGGCAAACATGGAAGAGGGACTATGTGGGATTATTTCACGGCGGTCAACGATGACCCACGGCTGGCACGCTGCAATGCCTGCCTTGTGGTGGTCCAGAGGGGGTCAGACCCCAGGCATCTGTCCTCCACCGCCCTCCGCCAACATCTGCAGAGGCACCACCCAAGGCTCCTGTCTGCGGAAGGCACTTTGTCAGCGCCGTCTGGGGGAGGGAGGAGAGCAGCTCCAGGGGGAGATGTGGGGAGGCAAAAGGAGGCACCTCCTTCCAAAAGGGCAGCCTCCCACGGGGGTTTCTGGGGCCAGGAGCATGAGGCAGGCCACGCTCTGGGAAGTGGCACCCATTGGGTCTGCAATGACCCTCAGCCGGCGGTCGAAGGGCAAGGCCCATCTTGTCGCCAAAATGATTGCCCTGCTCGGACTTCCACTGTCCACCATGGAAGCCCCTCAGTTCTAGAGTGCTGCCCTCGCTCTATGACTCTGTGAGGGAGGTGGTCCATGACCATCTTTCACAAGTACAGGGGCATAAGGTGCACTTCACAGCGGACCTGTGGAGTGGAGGTCAGCATGGCTACCTCTCGCTCACAGCCCACTGGTGGCAGCCAGAGGACCTGAGGAGTGGCAGGGCATCAGCGACAGGGCCGCAGGGGGAAGCCCTTGCCCTGCCCCCAGGCTACAGGTCTGTTCTGCTGCAGGCGCGGCACATGGAAGCTCAGGCGATGGGGAGGAACATCGCCAATGAGTTCATGTCCATGCTGCAGGAGTGGGCACCAGAGGTGGAGGTCTTCCGTGTCCTCATGGTCACAGATGCTGGGCGGAACATGTTGGCGGCATTGAACGCAGCGGGCTTTGAGGGCATCATATGCATGGCGCACAAATTACACCTTGTGGCGCGCGATGCCCTCGGCCTGGGCAGCCACGTCAAGCCCGAATGGGACACAGGCACCCGGGAGATGCGGGCACTCCTGGAGCAATGGCACCAACTGGTGGGCCACTTCTCCTGCAGCCTGAAAGCTGCCTGCTGGCTGCATGAGAAGCAGGAGGAGTTGGGTCAGGAGACCCACGTTCTCCTGACAGACCTGCCCACCAGGTGGAATTCCACCTACACCATGGTGTCCCGCCTGGTGGAGCAGAAGGCCGTTTTGGAGCACATCATGTCCTCCATGCCCATTCTGCCCGGGGGGAGAGAGGTGGGCATCAGTGCCACGGATTGGCTGGCCCTCTCCCAGATGGTGGAGGTGCTCAAGCCTTTCGAGGAAACCACTGACATATTGTGTGGTTATACGGCGAGCCTGGGGCAGGTCATCCCCCTGATTCATGCCCTTGACTGGTCCCTGGAGGCTGCTGTGGCACCAGGATCCTCCCTCCTTCCACGGACCAGGGCTTTGGTGAAGAGGTTGCAGGCAGGCATGCGGAAGTGACTCCATCCTGTCTACAGGGACAGAGCTTACCACATGACCTGCCAGTGTGATCCTCAATTCAAGGGGGGCTTGGCAGCACGCACCTCAGACCTCGAGGAGTGGAGAACGGAGCTCTCCAATGAGGTCCGTAGGGTGTTGGGTGCACGACGCTTGTGTGAGGAGAGGGGAATGTCAGGCCACGAGTCAGAGGAGGGGCAGAGTGGTTTGCTGGAGCCACAGGGAAGGATTTCACCTGGTGAAGGCCCCAGTCACCATTACTGGAGCTCTGTGGTGACCTGGGCAATTGCCGCAGAGGAAAGACAGGCAGCTGAGGAGGATTCGGCAGAGACAATGGTGCAGGACTATCTGGCTGACACCCCCCCCCCAGCCCCACCAGTCAGATTCCCTCCATTTCTGGGCTAGGAAAGTGGTCATATGGCCGGAGTTGTCCAATGTGGCCATGGACCTCCTTTCCACCACCCCCACCAGCGTCCAGAGCGAGCGCATGTTTTCTCATCTTGGATACATACTCTGACCACGCCACTCGCGTTTGGATCCCGTTACTGTGGAGAGACTGTTGTGCATCAAGGTGAACCTTCCCTTGTTGAGCTTCCCCTCACTGAACCCAAAGAGGTAGGGTTCCAATGACAGTCTCTCCCTTACCTCACTGCCTGTCTGCCTGCCTGTGCCTGCCTCTCTGCCCGCCCGCCTGCCTGCCCACCTGTCCACCCACCAGTCCTCCTGAAAAAAATAGACCTGCCTACTTGCCTGCCGGCCTGTAAACCTGCCCCTCAGTCAGAAGTTCAGCTGCCGATTCTAGTCACCTCATCAGGCCAAGTCCTGCCTGCTGAGTCCAGTCGTTCCATCGGGCCAAGATCTGACCAAGTCCTGCCTGCTGCCAAGGAGGTCCATGGCCACATTGGACAACTCTGGCCAGATGACCACTTTCCTAGTCCAGCAGCCCCTTCCAGCCTTCTTGGGATATATTTCAAAGTCCTGCCTGTTGATTCCAGCCTACTCGGGCCAAGTTCTGCCTCAGTGGCAGGGTCGTACCCTGAATGCCAACATGGCAGGTCCCTACCTGACCCGGGAGCCCAAAAGATGTCTCATTGGCAAGGGTCTACTCGATGGGCTACAAGTCCTGCCTGCTGCTGATTCCAGCCTCCTCTGGCCATGTTCTCATGTCCTGCAGCCCCTTCCAGCTTCCTCGGGCTACATTCCAAAGGCCTGCCTGCTGATTCCAGCTTCCTCGAGGTTTATTCTCAAATGCTGCTTGCTGAATTCAGCGTCCTACCCTCCCTGGGCGCTCGTGATGCCAACGTGGCAGGGCAACCCTTCCCTACCCTCAGGGTACCCTAGATGCCAACGTGGCAGGTGTGACCCTTCCTTACCCTCAGGGCATCCACGATGCCAACATGGCAGGGGTGACCCTAGCCCTTCCTGGCACCCATAAAGAGCACATTTTAATTCTTTTTGGAGGCTTGTGTTTATCCCACCTTGATGGCAAACACCTCCCTCTTGCTCATCCATGTGGCAGATTTCTGCCACTACACCACCAATGCCTCCCCCAATGCCAACCTATCCACTAAGAATCATGTTGGTACCTGGAATGTCCGAATTACACAAATATGATCCTGCCTAGGAAAACAGTGCCAGATGGGGCCACAGTCTACTTTGCTGCCAACTACCTCGGTGCCCGATGGTGCCACAGTCTACTTTGCTGCCAATTGCCTCAGTGCCCGATGGGGCCACACAGTCTACTTTGCTGCCATGTGCCTCAGTGCCCGATAGGGCCACAGTCTACTTTGCTGCCATGTCTGTGCCTCAGTGCCCGATGGGGCCACAGTCTACTTTGCTGCCAACTACCTCAGTGCCCGATGGCGCCACAGTCTCCTTTGCTGCCAATTGCCTCAGTGACTCTACCTCAGTGACAAATACCTCATTGCCTCCTGGGGGCAAACTCAATGTCACTGCCAAATGTGATGTTGTTGAAGACAAACTCTACCTCAATGCCTCATGCCTCTATGTGCCTGCCAGAGACAAATCAAACTCCCTCAATGCCATCTGTTTCTATGGCGCATAGTAAACTATCCTGGGAGGACCCAATTTGTGGGTGAATAACTCAGATGTCCGATATCCAATCTTCACCAAACTTGGCAGGCATTTTGGGGAAAGACATAGGAAGCTTCAGTGTGAATTAGGATTCTCTAAGTACCTGGGGGAAACTTTCCTGGGGCTGTCCTCCTTGTGACTATATAAGTCAGGGGTCCATTACCCAGTGTTCACCGAACTTGCTGGACTTGTAGAAAACCATCTTAGGAAGCTTCCCTGCAAATTTGGTGTCTGTAGGTGCTTCAGGGCCAGTTTTATAGCATTTTAAAGTGAAAATGAATTGACGAATCGATTCATCAATGATTATTTGTAAATTCGTATTCATTGATTCGTTAACCTTGACAAATCATGAATCACAACGAATCACCATTTTTTAAATTCATCCCCATCTCTAATCTGTGTTTTTCAGCATCTGCAGGGGGACTTGGGACCAATTCCCCATGGATATGGGGGTCATAATTTATTTAACAAAGTTCTGAACATACACTTGCACTGTTATGCACATTAGTAAAATCTGCATTTGGGGATGTTTCTTCCTTTCCACCTCCGTCTTCAGTCATTCTCTGACTCATTCATTTTTTCTGCCTTTCTTCCAGTAAAGGGACTTAATGCCGCTTACAAAATATTTAAAAGACAAGTGCAGTTAAAAAGAGCAGTATGTAGATTACAATATTAATTAGCAATGAGGTATATTGTTAGATTAAAATAGCCACTGGATTAGCATGGTTTGAAACAATTTAAAAGCATCATAGGCTCCGTTAGACACTTTGTCTTTTTATCATCATTGCCATCATGATTACCAGGCAAAATTCTCTGCTAGTCCCCCCCCCCCCCATTTGTGATTGTTTGTTCAAACTATACACACTGCTTGAGTGCATTCCCCATTAATGAAAACATGGTGAGGGACTCTTTCTGTGGATTCTTCCTAGATACATCTACTTTTCTCCATAAACATGAAGATTCTGGAGACAGTATGAGATGTATTGAGGATTGGCTGAAGTCCACACCCTCTGCCAAACATGAAGTTTACAGGTTAGATCTACCTACATTCCTACCTACATAGCAACTGACTTTGCAGTTTCATGGTTTTACAGTGGTCAAGAGTTTCTTGAAAGGAAGGTGTTAACTTCGGAGAACATTTAGGCATACACCTACAAAGTAATTTAATCAGCTTGAATGCTCAGCAAACATGTACAAAATTTCACTTTACAGTCATAGAGAAGAAGAGCTTTGATGGAATATTTATTTAAAATATTTTTACCCTGCCTTTCTCCTTAGAAAGGACCCAAGGCAGCTTACATCATTAAAAGACAAATGTAAAGCTAACAACACTGAGTATACAAATACTAAAAAGGATCAAGCAAATATCACACTAAAAATTGTAAACAAAAGCAACACGAAAGCACATTTAAAGCAGTGAGGTAGAGCAATCCATGGACTTCAGCCAAACATGCTTGTGGAAGGACAGAAAAGACGATGCCAGCCAGGTCTCTTGTGGGAAGGAGTTCCAAAGTCTGGGACCAGCAACAGAGAAGGCTCTCTCCTGTGCCCCCACCAAACACACTTGTGAACATAATGTCCATCTCAGAATATACTCAAGAATTACAGGCTCAGTAGATACATTACTGTCATCTACATGCTGATGGACTTCAATAACATCTCTGGTACACTGCAAGCAAATAAGTGCACCAGGAAATGCTCTTTGGATGCCATCCCTCTGTTTCACAGTACTCTTTGGAAAGCTGCTTCTGTATGTGTGGTGGAGTCATAAGAATGGAGTCCCAAGGAGCTGGAGATTCAGGTACACATTGGTAGGTCCCGTGCATATGCCAAAGCATATTAGTAACATACAAAAGGCATTTGGGCAAACCTGAACTTCAGTGTTAATTGAAATGCACTTCACTCTAGTCATTTTCTTCCTATCACCCAATGAACATCAATAATATAATTTTCAGCATGAATGCTAATTGGTCTGCAAGGTGTGAAATTAGTTCAATTGAACCAGGGATTCAAAATTCCAGATGATTAAAAGAAAACAAGAACAACAACAAAAGGCCAATGCCAAAAGTACTTTATAGAATGACTGATCATAGGCAGCAGCAACAGAAGTACTAAAATTAGTTGTCCTAGTTCAGAGGCTCACTCCCCCCACCCCAAAAGAAAAACACAAACCCTGTGATGTTATGTTGGAAGCTATTAAATGATAGTTACACTCTGTTATTGTTATTTATAAAAGCAGCTTTTTAGATACTTTGGCCCACTGAGCAAGTGTTGTACACAGCAGGCATTAAGGAAGACTGGGAGTAATCATTATCATTTTGACTGTTGAAGAAGCAATTTCACAAAATGACTCCTTAAATTGTAAGATATCAATTGAAGTAAAACTTGGATAGCTTAAAGGCTTTGTTCCATTAATGATTTTTGTTCTTCGTTCTTTTTTTATTTTTTTTAAAGATTGCTCTCTTTTTTTAAGTTCATTGCCTTTTAAAAAAAGTAATAGAAGATTCTGTAAAAGTTGAACATTGGCTTTTTACCTTGTTTCATTTCATTATACCAGGTGAGCAAGCAGCTGGGGTAATTCAGAGTGTGTGACTTCCTCCCCATGAAGCTTTTTTCAGAGGATCCTCAGAGCTTCCTGATGCTTTTCTGAGAAATCTGACTCAAAGCTCAGGAGACAGTGCCACCTACCCTACTTACTGAACCCCTTCTTTTAGGATGGGCATGCATTCAGCACAAAAAGAGAAGAAAAGTATCACCAAAAGAGAACAAAATTGGACACAGAATAGTACAAAATTGGCAGGCATTTAGTTAGACATCTAAAAGTATGTAAAGAACACTCATGGAATTCTCAGTACAGTGGTGCCTTGACTTACGAACTTAATCCATTCCAGAAGATGGTCGTAAGTCAAAACGTTCGTAAGTCAAAGCACCATTTCCCATAGGAATGCATTGAAACGCGATAAATCTGTTCCGGCCAGAAAACCCCCCATCCCAGCAGGACTACTTTTAATGCATTCCATGGTATTTCCTCACCTCCTTGCCAAGGGCAGCTCCCAACTCCCTCCAGCGCTCTCAGCCCCGCCACGGCAGCCCCACCGGCTCCAGCCAGGAATCCCAGCGGGTGAAGAGGAAGATCAGCCACCACTTCCTGAGGCTCTTCCACCAGCCCAGGCTCAGGGGAGGATGAAGAGTCAGGACGCAGGGGTGCTCGCCCTGCCACACGCCCCAGGAGGCGGAGGACGAGGCCACGGCAGCTGGTCCCTCTCAGCGGAACGGCAACTCCAGTTCACCATTCCGACCTAACATGGTGGCCGCCAGAGACCCAGGGAAAAAGGGGGCGGAGGAGGGGGCTGTGGGCAGGCAGGCAGGCAGAAGGCAGCTTTTGCTGAGGAGAAACTCGCACTCTTACAACGCGGTGGCAGGCGGGATGGCTGGCTGGTGAGGTGAGGCTACCTTGGCTGCAGTTTCCAGCAGGGACTAAAAAAACACAACAAAAACACAATCCAGCCAAAAAAAAACCCCGTCCCAGCAGGGACTAAAAAACACAACAAAAACACGATCCAGCCAAAAAAACACAAACAAACCGTCCTAGCAGGGACTAAAAAACACACTGCAAGACTAAAAAACACACAGCACAGAAACAGAGACAGGACCTGCTCGGCTTTTGCCATGTTTCTGTTTCTCCTCCTCCTTCTCCTCCTCCGCGGCGATGGAGGCACCAGGCAGGGTCGGGGAGCAGGAGAAAGGAGCTCTAAACAGACAAATCCTACCCAAATGCGTGTGCACACACACACACACACAGACACACACACACACCGCCGACGGGTTTAGTCCACCTCCTTTCTTTACACCAAGCCTCGGCAAAAGCACAAACCAAGAGGGAGAAAAAACTGGTGAGAAGGTTGGAAGAAGAGGAGAAGGCGGCGGCGGCTCCGGTTTCAAGGCGCAAAAAGGTATGACGAAAACATCCGGCCCGGCGGCTGTTGCACGGCCAGGGACGAAGCCAGTGCACACCCAAGACATACCGCCACTCGCATCCGCTGCCCTCCCTCGCAAGGAGGTGGGGAGGAGGATGCAGCAACGGAGCCGGGGGCGGGTGGGTGGAGGGTGGAGGGGGACGGACGGAGGCAGGCAGGGAGAAGGCAAGGTGGGTGCTGGGCGGGCGTCGAGTAGGCAAACAGAAACATACTCCCCCCACCCAGCCCAAACCCACGCAGAACAGGCAGTTTTTAAAATGTTAAAAAGCAAAAAGCAGTACTGTACCAGGCAGTCCGAGGCCTCTCTCGGAACGCACACACTCTAACCTCTGGGGTGAGCGAGGTAGCAGACAAGCAGCCTCTTCGCTTGCCAACCGTTAACTGAAAGTTCAAATTTCCTGCCTTCCCCGCATTTTTTTTTCGTTCGTAAGTCAAAGCTCCGTTCGCAAGTCAAAGCAAAACTTTGCGAACAGAGCTGTTCGTAACTCAAAATGTTCGTAGGTCAAGGCGTTCATAAGTCAAAGCACCACTGTATTTATTTAGGCCCTCTCGGTTTGAGGAAACAGCTCCACAAGGAATTTTCTTCATCTCCAGGTGACACTGAAACCAAAAATAAAATCATGTGCCCTCAAGTCAACTCTGACTTGTGTCAAACATTTTCAGGGTTTCCTGGTAGAGAGTCTTCAGAAGTGGTTTACCATTCTTCTCGGGGTTCCCTGGGATTGTACAGCTTGCCCAAGGCCACACAAGCTGGCTTTTCTTGCAGAAGGCACAGTGCCAAAATCAAATTGCCAACCTCTGGCTCTGCAGCCAGACACCTAAACCACCAAGCTATCCAGCCGGCTACTGATATAAAGTCTCCATAATTTGTGCAAACTATCTCCGAGGCATTATTCTTTTCCATTGAGTTACAGGGTATGAACTCAAAGCAAGCATGATTCTTCTAATCCATAAAAGTCTATGGAACAAATAGCAGCCATTTTTTACACGATTTGCATCATTTGTATTACTGTATTATTTCTGAAGGTTTCCAGTGCCCACTCAAAATAGTTCAAGTTCCCATTCTCTTATTGAGAGTATTACAAATCATATCACCTTCTTACAGGGAGGAAAATAAAATTGGTGTTACTCATTGTCACATTCCCGCCTGTCCCTTGGTTGTTTCACCAAGCAAAGTGTGGGACGACAGTAAGAGATCCTAATCTAGTAAAAATTACCTCAATAATATGCAACCTAAAGAAAGCCATTTTAAAGCCAAACCTTCATTCTCAAAGCCAAGTCTGCTGAGATCGAATAATCCTGAGGGAAAAACTAATAAATCCCTTTACTATGAACATAGGGCAAATAAACAATGTTATGCTTGTGGTAAACAAGGACATTTTTTTGCCCAATGTGAAACTCAAAAGAATAGGGATTTTAGTCAGCCTAAAAAAGTATTTCTCCTTCAACCTTCGGCAGCTGAAGCCACCGGCAGCAGCACTGTTGCTAAGGGAACAGACTTGGCAGAGAGCCCAGAGCTTCCTGAGGCTAAAGTGATACAGTGTTATTTAATCAAGTGTGATCAAGATTTATTGGAAAGCTCTGGGGAAATTATTTTTAATGACGACAGAAAATATTTAGGTATTAGAGACACCTGTTCCCACGTAACTATCTGTCATCCAGACATTATTCCTAAAGAAAACATGTTGGAACATGAGGTCACCACCCTCAAAGGCATAAGTTCGGACTCTGTAGTTCTGCCAATGGCTAGAGTAGCATTGAATTACAATGGATGGTCTGGTATATGGAAAGCAGCTGTGTCAGATCAAATCCCAGCTCCTTGTCTGATTGGTTTAGATCTATCTAAACATGTCCAGAGTGTTTTAATGGTAACCCACTCTCAGAGGCGGCAGATTGAAGCCACTGAGGAAAGCGCTGAAACTCTCGTTGAAAGACCCATTTTAGGTGAACATCCTGAAATGAGGGAGACAGCTGACTTAGTGCTGATGAGAAATCCTAAGAGTTCCTCCTTTATTAAGGAACAAAATGAAGATGATACCTTAACTGATTGCTTTGAAAAAGTTAATGAGAATCCCATTCCACTGACCCCTGAACATCCAGAGAGGTATTGTGTGGAAAAAGATTTATTGTATAGAGAGGTTTTAATGACTCCTCATAGGGGAGGAGAAGGACCCCACAAACAGTTAATTGTACCAGTTAAATACTGAGAAAAGATTTTGGAAAAGGCACACAAAGATGTATTTGGAACACACATGGGCATCTCTCGCACTAAGCAAAGAATTGCACAGAACTTTTATTGGCCAGGAATGGGGAAGCAAGTTAAACAATACTGTCAAAGCTGTGATACTTGCCAAAAATGAGGTACTGGAAATGACAAGACAAGGGCTAGGCTATGCCCATTGCCAGTGATCTTGACCCCTTTCCAATGCTTAGGTCTGGACCTAGTGGGACCCTTACCCAGAGCAACTAGACGAGGAAATCGATTCATCCTATCTATTATAGATTATGCCACTAGATACCCTGAAGCAGTACCCCTAAGAAATATAGAGACCGAAAGTGTGGCAGATGCCTTAGTTAACTACATCTGCCAAATGGATTTTGCTTCAGGAATAGTAACAGACTTAGGAACATCATTTACTTCCAAAATAATGAAGAGATTGTGGCAAGTCTGCGGAATTTCCCACATCACTTCTTCTCCTTATCATCACCAGACCAATGATCTAGTGGAGAAATTTAATGGGACCTTAATGAGAATGATACAGGCATACGTAGCAGAGAACCCAAATGATTGGGATAATAAATTGCAGTCGTTATTTTACGCTTATAGGGACATACCCCAAGAAAGTACTGGGTTTAGTCCTTTTGAACTTTTATTTGGGCGCAAAGTAAGAGGGCCCCTGGATTTACTTCATCAGAACTGGGAAGATTATAAAGAGGGTGACCCTGAATCCATTATAGAGTACATGGATAATCTAATGAACACTTTGCAAAGGTCCTTAGAAATAGCAGAGCAAAACTTAAAGAGTGCTCAAGAAAAGCAGAAAACCTGGTATGATAGAGTCATGCTACAGAGGATGCATGAGGCTGGCTTAACGGTGAAAGCAGCCAAATGCCAACTTGGAATTTCAGAATTAAAATATTTAGGTCATTTAGTTGGGGGAGGTGTGATCAAACCCCTTGAGACTAAGATAGAAGCCATTAATAATTGGCCCACTCCGACGTCCAAAAAGAGAATCAGAGCATTCTTAGGTTTAGTTGGCTACTATCGTCGCTTCGTGCCAAATTTCAGCAAGATGGCCGCCCCATTATCTAACCTAACCCACAAAAAGCAAGCCGAGAATATCCAGTGGACAGCTGATTGTGAGAAAGCTTTCAACCATTTGAAGATGGCGCTGACTTCCAGACTGGTTCTGATGGCACCAAACTTCGACTGTGAGTTTGTCATCTTCACAGATGCATCTAACGTTGGGCTGGGAGCCGTGTTGAGCCAAGCTGACAATAGTGGAAATCTGCACCCGGTGATGTACATCAGCAAGAAACTTCAGTTCGGTGAGAAACACTTGTCCACAATCGAGAAAGATTGAAGCCATACATCATACATATGGCTGAAGCCATACATTTGGGGGAGAAGATTTGTCCTGTGCACCAACTACTCTCCTCTTCTATGGCTAAGGACTATTCGAGCCAACAGCAGCAAATTGATGAGACGGGCGCTGATTTTACAAGACTTTGATTTTGAAATCCGCAGTGTAAAAGAGACCCAGAATGTGGTTGCTGACGCTTTGTCTAGGAGGCCAAATGACTAGAGAAAATTCTTTGTTTTCATCTGAGTTCAATATTAATTGTTCTGTTTGTGTAATAGTTATGGAATATGCTAAAAGTGCAAAATTTGCTTGGATATTAATAAACTAAGAGGTATGTATACACACGCACTGGTAACATCTCGTATAGATTACTGCAATGCGCTCTACGTGGGGCTGCCTTTGAAGACGGTCCGGCGACTGCAACTGGTCCAGAATCGAGCTGCGCGGCTGGTGAGTGGTGGGGCCGCTAGGGGACATATCAAGCCAATTCTGATTAAATTACATTGGTTACCAGTTGCTGCCCGGGCCCAATTCAAAGTGCTTGTTTTGACATATAAAGCCCTAAACGGCTTGGGCCCTGGATACCTGAAGGACCACCTCCTTCCATATGAGCCTACCCGGCAGTTAAGATCTAGCCAGGGGGCCCTTTTGAAAGAGCCGTCCCTCAAGGAGGTAAGAGGGATGGCTTGTAGACAAAGGGCCTTTTCGGCAGCTGCCCCCGGACTATGGAATGCCATCCCAATTGAGATTCGTCTGGCGCCGACACTGATGACATTCGGTGCCAGGTCAAAACCTTCCTGTTCCAGAAGGCTTTTAATTGAAATAATATCAACTGTGGGTCCTGATGGCAATTTTTTAGAGTATCTATTTTAATTGTATTTTAATTGTTTTATCTTTTTTATTGTATTTTAATTGTTGTAAGCCGCCCAGAGACCTTTGGGTAGTGTGGGTGGCATATAAGTTAAATAAATAAATAAATAAATAAATAAATAAATAAATAAATAAATAAATAAATAAATAAATAAATAAATAAAGTGTTGGTGAAAATAGACTCACAAAGACAGTATGTCTTAATAAGAAGCTGATGGCATATACCAAAATCCAAGTCTATAGAGCCTGTGTCCTGAGTACACTCCTGTACTGCAGTGAGTCCTGGACCCTTTGTGCATGGCAGGAGAGGAGGTTGAACACCTTCCATATGCGTTGTCTCTGACGCATTTTTGGTATCACCTGGCAGGACAAAGTTCCAAATAGAGTAGTCCTAGAATGAGCTGGAATTTTTAGCATGTATACATTACTGAAACAGCGATGTCTACGTTGGCTTGGGCATGTCGTGAGAATGGCTGATGATCGGATTTCAAAAGATTTCCTGTATGGAGAATTAGTGCAGGGAAAGTGCCCCAGAGGGAGACCACAGCTGCAATACAAGGATATCTGCAAGCGGGATCTGAAGGCCTTAGGAATGGACCTCAACAGATGGGAAACCTTGACATCTGAGCATTCAACCTGGAGGCAGACGGTGCAGCATGGCCTCTCCCAATTTGAAGAGGCACTTGTTCAGCAGGCTGAGGCAAAGAGGCAGTCCCGAAACCAGCAAAATCAGGGAGCTGGACAGGGGACAGATTGTATTTGTCTTCAGTGTGGAAGGGATTGTCACTCTCGTATTGGCCTTCTCAGCCACACTAGATGCTGTTCCAAGACCTCTATTCAGAGCACGTTACCATAGTCTCTCGAGACTGAAGGATGCCTACTGGGGGTGGTGGTGGTGGTTAAAAATAATAGTAAGTATCCTTAGTAATGTAAGAGTAATGTAATGTAATCCTTATTAATGTAAGTAATGTATCCTTAGTAATGTAAGTAATGTAAGAGGTTAATATTTGCATTCTTCCATGTATTTTTGTTTGTTTATGAGGGCAAACCGTTAAGTTTCCCCTCCTATCACAAACCTATTAAGGGGGAAGGGATGTGGCATCCACCCAGGTCATGAATATTAATGAGCTATCTGCATGTACCAATGAGAGTGCTGGAGAGGCAGAGTCACCAGATATAAGAGTCTCTGCAGGAGGGGGAGAAAGGGAGGATTGGTGAATTTGGAGTTTGGGAGGAAAGAGAGTGGGTTGGCGGTTGAGCATGGATGAAGTAGGATGTTTTGTTAAGAGTTGACGACTGTACCTTCATCACCTGTAATAATAAACAACTTCTATTTGGTTCTTTTAAAAATGACACTTTGCTTGGACCTCTATCATTAATAATAAACAATGTTGATGTAATCAACTGGTGGCAGCGACACGACACGTGGTGAGTCAAACGTGCCCCAAGTTGAGCAAAAGACAACTCAGGTTTCTTTGAAATCAATCTAAATTTTCTCCTAAGATGCTCTGAATTAATCCCAAATCAGGAATATACCATCTTTCTGTAAGCTTCAAAATCTCTAGCTTGTTCCAGAGTGTGGCGTTCACGCTAAGTGATATGCATTATTCATAAGTTATATGTTAATGTGGTTGTGAGGCAGGACCAAGGGTAAATGTCACAATTGGTGTCCAGCAGCGGGATACGAAATAATCCAGTGAAGCCAAAGTTTAAAAGTGAATTTTCTGGAGTTGTGGGTACCTTTTAGTCAGAGGTCTGTGGTAAAGAAGTGAGCGACCTGCTAGAGCTTTTGTGGGAAAGCTTAGTGGCGGGGCCTCTGAACCGAGATCTGGGGGAACTAAAGATAGGGAACCGACTCTAAAGGAAAAATTCTTTTTTGTTTACCTCAGGATTTGAGAGACCCTGTGGGCTAGCTTGAAATCCAAGGCTCTGAGAGATAAGGGAGCACTGGTGGATAAAAAGTGGAAGCCAGGGTCAGAGCAGATCTGAGGTGATAGGAAAATAAAAGCAGAGGCTTGAGAAATAAAATTATTTTGGTGTCTGAGAGCAGGAATAGCTCAGACATAGAGAGACACAGTAACTAAAAGGTTGTGAGCTAGAGAACTGCTGAGTGAAGTGCAACAACATAGTTACTGGAATAAACAGCAGAAAGACAGGTCCTTTTTAAAAGCAGTGCAGACATTAAATAATAATTCACTCAGACTTAAACATGCCACCCAAACGTAGCCAAAAAGGGCGCAAGGAGGTAGAAAGTTTACCTCAGGAAGTGGAGGGAAATGGAGACCCTCTAGCTCCAGTGGAACAGGAGGAAACTGATGAAAATGCCTCCAAAAAACAAGGTTTTCTAAGCTCCCAAGATTTTGAAAAATGGAAATTAGAACAGGAATTTCGGCTTAGAGAAAAGGAGCTAGCTATGAAAAACCAATTAGAATTGGAGAAAGCGAGGGCTGAAGATAGAGCTAGGGAACTAGAGCTCAAGGAGAGAGCTGAGGCCAGAAAAAAGGAAATAGATTTTGAAATGGAGAAAGAAAGGGCCAGAGAAAAGGCTGAGGACAGACAAATGGAATTAAGACAAAGAGAAATGGAATTAAGACAAAGAGAAATGGAATTTCAAATACAGATGAAACAATTAGAAATTGCTGCTCAAAACAATAATAGTAATAATAACAACAACTCTAGTGAGGGAAATCTCTCAAAAATCGACCTAAAGAAATTTCCCCAATATAGGAAAGGAGATTGCCCTGAATCTTTCCTGATTTCATTTGAGAGAGCTTGCTGGGACTTTGAGATTAAGGATGATGAAAGGATGATAGTTTTGAGATCACAAATAAGTGGAGATTTAGCTGAGCTTTATTCTCAGATGCCTCTGGAGCAAGCTAGAGATTTTGAGGCCTATAGAAAAATGGTATATTCAAGATTTGGCATAAATGCAGAACACCTGAGAAGGAAATTTTGTTCCCTTCCCAAAAAGCCTGAAGAATCTTATGCCCAAGTGGGGGCTAAATTGATTCAATGTTTGGACAAATGGATGGAACGTGAAAATGTCGCTTCTCTAGTCCAAATGAAAAATGTGGTTGGTTTAGAACAATTTTATTCCATTTTGCCTGGGGAATTGCATTATCTGGTCAAAGACAAAAACCCTAAAAATGTATTACAAGCATCTGAATACGCTGATTCCATTAGTGAGATTAGGGATCCTAAGTTTTCTGAGGTAAAATTTTACAGGCAGAACTGGGACAACAGTAAGAGACCCTTCAGTAGAAATTACGACAGTATAATGTCAGGGAAAGATGGCCAGCTTAGTACCTCACCTAGGTTGCCAGGGCCTAGTCCGCCAAAGTGAATGAACCCTGAGGAAAAGTTTAATAGATCTCCTCAGTGTGATCGAAGGACTTACAGACAGTGTTATAACTGTGGCAAGTTTGGGCATATTCAATCAAATTGTATGAAAAACAATAAAAATAAAAATGGAAAAGATGATAGTCAGACCAAAAAAGTTTACTGTATAAAACCAGTGGAATCTAGCTGTGGAGCTGTTGCCATAGCAACACAAGTAACAAAAGGGTCAGAGAGCCAAGATCTCCTGGAGGCCAGGGTTGTCCAGTGCTTTCTTATAAAGGCAGATAATATTTTACTACAGAACGCTGGTGAGAAAATTCTTATTAATGAGAAGTCTTATGTGGGGGTTGTTGATTCCTGTTCCCACATAACTCTGTGTCACCCTGATGTCATTCCTAAAGAACAAATACTCCCAAACCAAACTGTTACAATCAAGGGAATAAGTTCTATGCCAGTGATTTTACCTATGGCTAAAGTAAAGATAAACTATAGAGACTGGGTTGGAATTTGGGATGTGGCAATTTCTGATCAAATTCCAGCACCTTGTTTGATCTGTTTAGATCTCACTAAGCATGTGCAGAGTGTTTTTGTGACAACTTGCTCTCAGGGAAGGCAAATGGAAGCCACTGAGGGAAATGATGGAAATTTTCCTGAAGTAAGAGAAGTGAGAGAGATAGCTGATCTGGTTATTCTGAGAAACCCTAAGAATCTATCTTTCATCAAAGAACAAAAGGAAGACCCTACCTTAAATGAATGCTTTGCACAAGTTAAGGAAATTCCACTGACCCCTGAAATTCCTGAATGATGCCCCAGTTTAGAGGAAAACCCGGAGGTAGCAGAAATGACTGAGGTGGTCATATTGAAAAAACCCTAATAATACTTCCTGTATTGAGGAGCAGAAGGAAGTTATTACTTTAAATGATTGTATTAGAACACCTAATGAGAATCCCATTCCACTGACACCTGAACACCCAGAGAGGTTTATAGCTGATAAAAACCTGACATATAGAGAGGTTTTATCAACACCTCATAGGAGTGGAGATGGACATCACAAACAATTAATTGTCCCTGTAAAATATAGGGAAAAGTCCTTAGAAGTAGCAGAGCCAAGCTTGGGGGGTACTCATGGAAAGGAGAAAGGCTTGTGTGAGGAAAAGGCCCAGGAAAGAGCATTCTGTCCTGAGGACAAAGTGCTGAGGCTGAGACCCATAGAGAGGAGTGAATTGCTGTTGGCATGGTCAGGACCTGTGGATCTGTTGCAGCAGCACTGGAAAGTTGAAGGGACTAGTATTAAAAAGGCTCCCCATGCAGCTGCAAAGGTCCTGAGAATCTTGCAGAACAAACCCCTACCTGAGAAGACAGAGATTAAAGGAATAGAACCATATGTTGAAAATCTCAATACATCTGACATAAGCCAAGTGTTTGAGATGGCACCTAAAAGAAACTCGCCTGAGAATCTTGAAGTGACCTGTGATAGTGGTCCCCCACGTATGGAGAACTTCTCGACAAAAGTACCTGTGGGTGAATTTGTTGGTGAGGAGGAAGGCATAAGCAATAAGATCTCAAGGAAGAACGCAGTCATAGCTGTGCTGGAGAAGTGGAAGAAACCGCCTAACCTTCCAACAGCTGAGAAAATTAAGCCACTATTCAGTAAGAGAACAGGCTTAACCCGGAAGAGGCAAGCCGAGGACATCCAATGGACTTCAGAGTGCCTGATGACTGCCAGTCGACAGAGGAGAGCGCGGACTTCAAGATCTGCCTTTGTTGTGCGAGAACTACAACCGGGGGTTCACAATCTGTGTGGATGCATTGAGTGTCGGACTTGGAGTGGTGCTGTGCCAAGTGGATTACAGTGGGAACCTGCAAGACTTTGACTTTGTAATCCGCAGCGTAAAAGGGACTCAGAGCGTGGATGCTGATACCTTGCCTCGAAGGCCAAATGACTAATGGGTGGATAAACAAAGTTTGTAATGTTGTATTAAATGTTCTGTTTGTGTATAGTTATGAAAAAATGAGTAAAATGCAAAGTTTGGATGGTGATGAACTGAGAGGTGTAGAATGATGGTAAAAATAATGGTGAGTAGCCTTATTGATGTGGAGGTAATGTAATGTATCAGTCTACATCCCAATCCCAAAGAAGGGCAGTGCCAAAGAATGCTCCAACTACCGTACAACTGCACTCATTTCACACGCTAGCAAGGTTATGCTCAAAATCCTACAAGGTAGGCTTCAGCAGTATGTGGACCGAGAACTCCCAGAAGTACAAGCTGGATTTCGAAGGGGCAGAGGAACTAGAGACCAAATTGCTAACATGAGCTGGATTATGGAGAAAGCCAGAGAGTTCCAGAAAAACATCTACTTCTGCTTCATTGACTACGCAAAAGCCTTTGACTGTGTGGACCACAACAAACTATGGCAAGTTCTTAAAGAAATGGGAGTGCCTGACCACCTTATCTATCTCCTGAGAAATCTATATGTGGGACAGGAAGCAACAGTTAGAACTGGATATGGAACAAGTGATTGGTTCAAAATTGGGAAAGGAGGGACCCCCGGGAGACTTCGGAGGCTTCGGACCGGTAAGTTGCTGCTTTTATAAATTGCTCTGGGTGGGTTTTGGGCTGTGGGGGTATGTTTCTGTGTTGTTGGGGGTTTTTTTGGTGATTTTTTTTTTTTTGCAGTCCCAGTGCGGGACTTGCTCAAATGTTTATTTTTGGATGTTTTTGTTTTGTGTGTGTGTGTGTGTTTTGCAGTCCCAGCGTGGGACTGCAAGTGTTTTATTTTTCATTTCTTTTTGGGGGGGTATTTTTTTCTTCGGCCGGAACGGATTAATGGGTTTTCAATGCATTCCTATGGGAATGCATAGTTCGACATATGAACGTTTCGATGTACGAACGTTAATCCGGAATGGATTAAATTCGTAAGTCGAGGGTTGACTGTATTTGAATAATTGTGTGGTAAACCTCTCAGAGAGTGCTCTAACACTATGGGAGGGAATGCAAGTTGAAATAATAACTAGCTAGCTGGGTTATGTGGGACAGGAAGCAACAGTTAGAACTGGATATGGAACAACTGATTGGTTCAAAATTGGGAAAGGAGTACGACAAGGCTGTATATTGTCCCCCTGCTTATTTAACTTATATGCAGAATACATCATGCGAAAGGCCGGACTGGAGGAATCCCAAGCCGGAATTAAGATTGCCGGAAGAAATATCAACAACCTCAGATATGCTGATGATACCACTCTGATGGCAGAAAGTGAGGAGGAATTAAAGAACCTCTTAATGAGGGTGAAAGAGGAGAGCGCCAAAAATGGTCTGAAGCTCAACATCAAAAAAACTAAGATCGTGGCCACTGGTCCCATCACCTCCTGGCAAATAGAAGGGGAAGATATGGAGGCAGTGACAGATTTTACTTTCTTGGGCTCCATGATCACTGCAGATGGTGACAGCAGCCACGAAATTAAAAGACACCTGCTTCTTGGGAGGAAATCGATGACAAACCTAGACAGCATCTTAAAAAGCAGAAACATCACCTTGCCGACAAAGGTCCGCATAGTCAAAGCTATGGTTTTTCCAGTAGCGATGGATGGAAGTGAGAGCTGGGCCATAAAAAAGGCTGACAGCCGAAGAATTGATGCTTTTGAAGTGTGGTGCTGGAGGAGACTCTTGAGAGTCCCCTGGACTGCAAAGAGAACAAACCTGTCCATTTTGAAAGAAATCAACCCTGAGTGCTCACTGGAAGGACAGATCCTGAAGCTGAGGCTCCAGTACTTTGGCCATCTCATGAGAAGAGAAGACTCCCTGGAAAAGACCCTGATGCTGGGAAAGTGTGAAGGCAAGAGGAGAAGGGGACGACAGAGGACGAGATGGTTGGACAGTGTCACTGAAGCTACCAACATGAATTTGACCCAACTCCGGGAGGCAGTGGAAGACAGGAGGGCCTGGCGTGCTCTGGTCCATGGGGTCACGAATAGTCGGACACGACTTAATGACTAAACAACAACAACAACAATGTAATGTAATTTGTATTGATGTAAGTAATGCAAGAGGTTGGTATGTCTTTATTAATGCAAAGGTGATGCAATGCAATTGGTATTAATGTGGTTAATGCAAATGTTTTAACTATATTGATTGTTTTAAATGTTTTAAATGTAAGTTTGATTTGGTAAACATAATAATAGAGAGAGAATCGTATTATAAGGTATGCATATATTGGTAAGTTATTGTTATACTTGCATGTACTAGTTGTTTGTTTCTAAGGGCAAACTGCTAGGTTTCCCATCCTAAACAAACATATTTAAGGGGGGAGGAATGTGGCGTTCACCCTAAGTGATATGCATTATTCATAAATTATATGTTAATGTGGTTGTGAGGCGGGACCAAGAGAGGTGCTGAGAGGTGGAGCCTGGGAGAGAAGGATTTCAGTCGGAGTCAGAGAGAGCTAGAGAAGAGGATAGTTTGGGGTTTTGAGGCAGAGAGTGTTTAAGGAGTGATTAGGCAGTGATTAGTCAGAGTGTGACCTGTGTTAATTAATATAGAAGAGATTAAAGAAAAATATTGAAGCTTTGTGAAACTTTAAGAATGTGCTTAAGAATTATTCCTGAAACCATGTGTAATCAATAAACCTGTTTCTGTTAAAAAGTCAGTACTGAATGGACCTTAGTCTTTCATAAAGAAATATAAGTTGATAAAGAGATCAACTGGTGGCAGCGTGTCAAGAGGCGTGTTGGGATACCTTTGTGAGCTCTGTGTTGGGTGAAACAAGCAGGGGTCACGGGATAAACGTCACACAGAGGCATCTGTGAATAGATCTCAGATAAAACTCCCCCTATCTGTGAACTTAAAATTATCATCCTCTCATCATCTTTAACCCCAAAGTCCCAACAAGCTCTCTCAAAGGAAATCAGGAAAGATTCAGGACAATCTCCATTCCGATACAGTGGTGCCTCGATTTACGACCATAATCCATTCCAGAAGATGGACGTAACTCGAAATGGTCATAAGTCGAAGCACCATTTCCCATAGGAATGCATTGAAATGCAATTAATCCGTTCCGGCTGAAGAAAAAAATCACACATACACACACAAAATCACTGCAAGACTCATTGGAAACACGATTAATCCCTTCCGGCAGAAGGGCAAAAAACAAAAAACAAAAAAAAAACAATCAAGCATGCAAGACCCATTGGAAATGCACAGAGAACAAAGGGGGCAGGTCGGAAATGCAAAGAAAACAAAGGAAAAAGCAAGGGAAGCATGCAGGACCCATCGGAAATGGGGAAACCGCCCCAAAAAAGGAACCAAACCCCCCCAAGACCCATCGGAAATGGGGGGAAGCCAAAAAACAACCAAACCCCCCAAGACCCATTGGAAATGGGAAAAAACCCCAAAAAGCAACCAACCCCCCCAAGACCCATCGGAAATGGGGGGAAAACCCCAAAAAAGCAACCAAAGCCCCCAAGACCCATCGGAAATTGGGGGGGGGAAACAAAAAAACAAACAAACCCCCAAAGACACCCAGAACAGTTTTTAAAAAGCAGAAAACAGCACCTTACCTTATCAGGCAGCCCGAAGCCTCCCTGCAAACACACACACACACACACTCACTCAGAAGCAGAAGGAGGCAGTCTGAAGCCTTCTCCAATGCACACTCTAACTGCTGGGGCGAAAGAGCTAGAAAGAAGCAGCCTTGTCGCCACCTACAGTTAGAAATTTGAATTTCCCGCCTTTTTCTGTTCGTAAGTGGAAGCTCCAGTCACAAGTAGAAGCAAAATTTTGTGGCCGGACTTTGTAAGTCGAGGCACCACTGTATTGGGGAAATTTCTTTAGGTCGATTTTTGAGGGATTTACCACACTGGAATTATTATTATTATTATTTTGAGCAGATAATTCCAATTTCTTCATCTCTATTTGGAATTGCATTTCTCTTTGCCTGGTTTCTTACTCAAATTCCCTTTTCCTTTCAAGTTCTCTGTGCTCAAATTCCATTTCCCTTTCTCTTTCTTTAATTTCTAGTTCCCTGATTTTATATTCTTGTTCCAACTTCCATTTTTCAAAATCTTGGGAGCTTTGGATATTTTCTCCCTCTGAGGCAATTATTACTGAGCCCTCAGTTTCTTCTTCACTTTGAATTTGAGGGTTCCCATTTCCCTCAGCATCCTGGGGTCAACCTGTGCCTCCATAACCAACTTTTTACTTTGTTTGGGCGGTATAAACAACACAATTCCTTATTAAACCAGACTGGTTCTTTTCCCTCACAAGACCCAAACGGACCTTTCTTTCAGTGGCTTTCCTTATAACTAGGCTGCGCTTTTCCAAGCAGCTCGCCTCGGATACTCCCAAGCTCACAACCCTTGCCACAATATTTTCCCTGTCTAGGCAATTCTTGTCTCCAGACACAAGGACAACTTTCTGCTTAGCTTTTCTCTACTTTTAGCTTTTATTATCACCTCAGATCTATCCTGACTTAGGCTTCTACTCCATCCACTACTGCTCTTTACCCTCAGAGCTCCGGATTTTGAGCTAGCCACTTGGTCTTGTAAATCCTGAGGTAAATGGTTTCTCTTGAGTAGGTATTTTCCCTATTTTAGGATTCTCCAGATCTGGGTTCGTAAGCCACGAAACTAAGTCTTCCACAAGACTCTAACGGGTAACCACTTCTTACCACAGATCCTAAGCCCTCCTAGCTAGAAATACCTTCAAACTCAACCCAATTCAATTTTTCACTGGAAGTGCTGCAGCTGCCGAAGAAGTTGTTTTCCAGTACACATCCATCTTGTTGAAAATGAAAGTGAAACAAACAGCAATCACAAACAGATTAACATCCTTACCACACCCTGACACAACATGACATAGTGGCTCATCATAAGATGAAGGAGTTTATCTGGTCATTCTGAGCCCACCCTGGGGCTCAATGATTGGGGTTTCCAGGAGAGCATGGGCTTTTCATTGGTGCTTGAGCTGTCAATCTCCTATATGCTTTGGACTTCCTAGTTCTGTTGAAATATAGCACATGCCCAATATCAACATCTCAGACAAATCTGGATGTCAGTCAAACTGGAAAACGACTGGTGGAATGAGAGTGTTTACAAAGAGAGCATTTTCCTTTACTATTCAGTCTGTACAGGTGTTTAAACAGATGCAATCTTTATTTTTAGGGCACTAAACATGGTAGAGGAGGATTTAGATTGTGATCTGCCTTTACTTCCTTTCACGGCTGCTGTGTGTTTTTCTGCATATTATGATCATAAAGGATATAGTCCATTTTCAGGTGTTTTGTTCCAGCCTCATTACCTTACATATTCCAGATACTGAATTTCATAAATCTACCAGCAGACTCCTAGCTGATCAAATCATGAATTTTATTTCCCTCTCCTTTCATAATGATTCAACTTTCTGTCCTCACCTTCTCTTAATGAAAAATAATGAATTTTCCGGTCTAGGTAGGTTGCATATTCTTGTCACTCTCTCCTTTTTCTTTAGTCCTAATGTGCCCTCTATTTTCATGGCAGTTGAGCGCTATAATCATTTTTTCTTCTTCGGTGTTCAATGCATCCTTTTCTGTTAGGAGAAGGATTATTGCCTCCATTCTTCAGATTTGGGGCATGTTTGGTCATCAGACCTTAGAACATGGTGGCCACAACCCTAGTGGCATTTGCATAAGGTTTGTGTAACATGCCACAGCTAATTGTATCTAACTGGCAAGGTGCAGAGGCAGATCTCGCTCATATGCCTGATTGCGCCATGGCATGTTGTCAATTAGCTGTGGCAAGTTACACAAGGCTTAGACAAATACCAGTAAGATTCGAACTGGTGTGTAAATTACGATCCTCCACAACTGAACTACAATAGCCATCAGCTCTAGCTGGCCTAACAACAATGTCAACTGGATGGTGCAGGTGCAGTCTGAGTCCCAAGCCTCAGGGGCAGGGATGAAGACTTGGAGACTCAGATTTGAGGGCTTAAGACTTGTGATTTGAGCCCCAAGACTCGCACTCAGACTTGAAGACTTACCAACATCCCTGCAAATTACAGGGACCCAGCCTTTGTTTGAATATCAGGAAAAACATCCTAACTATCATAGTCGTATGACAATGGAAACAATTACCTCAGGAGGTGGTACATTTGAAGCCTGACTCCCCACCCGCCTTTAGAATTAGGCAATACATATGGCAAGTAACAAATCTCATTTTAAATTGACAAAGTCAGACACAGAACTCCATGAGAGGAGTTCTAAAAAGGAAGGGAGGTGAATTTTCAGACCACATGTTCATGTCAAGGAAGGAAGGAAGGAAGGAAGGAAGGAAGGAAGGAAGGAAGGAAGGAAGGAAGGAAGGAAGGAAGGAAGGAAGGAAGGAAGGAACTCAGAATTCAATTTCCCTCATATAAGAATTCCTCTACCTATCACTCATGTAATTTCCAACATGCCTCCCTGCATATTTGCATGATACAGAACTTGAACATGGTTAAGTGGAAATTTCTCTGTTTACCAAGCAAGTACATATATAGATTTTAAAAACCCAAACAGCTGTGCAGGGGATGGATTGCCAATAAGAAATAACATGATTTGACCTCAATCTATAGAAATCTAAATTTTCATTAAAATTGTATAAAACCACCTCCCAGAATATAAGGGCCACTCTTTAAAAAAGAAAAGAAAAAAAGAAAAACTGTGCAAGTTTTACTAAAACTTTACTAAATATATCAAAACACATGCTTTCTGGTATGATCACAATACAAGAGTGCATTGATGTTATCGAGCAGCAGAGCAAATCGACATTCTACAAGGCAATTTTAAAAATAGGGTCACCCAAACAAAATTGTAACTTTGAAACTAGGCTTTGGATCAGCACCAAATTTGGCACAGATATAGCAAACAATCTACTCTTGATCTGTGTTGAACATGGGGAAATGCGGGCAAAAGGTTTTCAAGTTATGGTTTTTAAGAAGTAAAACTGTGCCAGCCCCTGTGGAGAAACAAGCAACCTTAAATGTCTCCAGATCAAATGAACTGAAAAGACCAACCTTGCTTATCTTGAAAGAGAATGCTTGGCCTCATCTACTTTTCTTTTTAGAAAGAATCCAGGCTTCAGGGGCTAAAATATCGATAGTCAAAAAAGGACTTTCAAAAGGGTAAAAGAGTGACTGTTTAATAAACTGTGTATGCATGGAACAGGCTTACCCTCAAGATCATTCCAAAGTAGATACATTGTAGCAGCTTCATGGCCCTGGAAGGGAGATATCTGAAGGGCAATGAAAAATCACAGAAACAGTCAAAAGACAGGTTTTCTTTAAAGAGTCAAAGAAACAGGTTTGCTTTAAAGAAAGTACTGGAGTGACAGTCCTCCAGAAAGAAATACATTTTGCCATGCACTCTATCTCCAGAAATTTAGCATATAATTTTGTAAGGCATATTCAAAGTATTTCTGCATTACAAAAGGGCCTAGCAGTTGTGTTTGTCCCAGTCCTAAGTGCTTTCAGTAAACCTTCTCTCAGGATTTCTCAGATCAGTTTCCTGACACAAGTTTTCAAAGGGGAAATCAGTATCCGAACTTTTGACTCTTTCAGGCAAGACCCAATTAGCTGACTCTCAGGAAGATAACTTTTTAACTCTGTCCTAGCCAAACAGCCATTAGTATTGGGAAAGAGATTATGTGTCTGGTTTAAAATATTTTAAAATATATTTTTAAAAGAACAGGGAAGAAATATTCAGCTCTCTCAATTAAGCTGTGAAATTGCTGTTTTTTTGCTTTCTGGCTGTGGAAGGTCTTACTCAATGTTATCATGGCTTTGGTGTCTATCTCCTGCAACAGTTTCAACCAGTTTATCTGTCCTGTTACCCTGAATGTTGACAACGCTGATAGCAACAGTCAAGATGGTCAACGGAATACCCTCTTGGTGTCACTTTGTTAATAGCAGTGAGCACAAGTGAATGTACTGCTAGTTTTGTCAACATTCAGGTAGCTCTTTGCTACGTAAAGCTTGGCATCCTTTTTCCTGCTGGCAACTGAGGCATGATATTTTGCAGCAATATCTGACCATTTCCTGGCATTTTGAAATGTGGATACAGAAGCACAATATCCCACATACATAAACTGTGGCGGATTTTTTGAAGAATTAAAATATCTTCATTTAAGATGACAGACTGGGGGAACAGATAAGCATCACTGTTCTAAAAATATGGATAGGGAGGCAGGCGCATGTTGGCAAGTCCAGGTATAATTACATAGAATTGGCGGTTTGAGTTATAACATCCTCATTAGAATTAGGCCTCTGACATTGGCCAGAATGTTTGAAAAGTTAAAATTACTGTGTTTTATTATGCGACAGGCTTCCAGAGTTTTTAATAATTCTCTCTCAATACTGCTCGATAGATGGCATTGACGGGCACCAGAAACTTTCACCTAGCTTTTCCCAGCTTCATTTTCTCCCAATTTTTTAATACTAACCTTCGAACTGCAGAGCTGGAAAGGACCCTATGGATCATCAAGCCCTTGTCAAGCAGGCACAGTGGGGAATTGAACTCCCAACATCTGGCTCTGCAACCAAATAACTAAGCCACTGAGATATCCAGCTCCCAGAATCTCTGACTCTTTCTCATCTTGGTTGATGGGAGCTCATGGGAACTAAATTCCTCCTCCTCCGATGAGAGTGCGACACTATTTTTTCTGATCAATGTCATCTGCATAGACAGAACTAGTACCTTTTGCCTTTCAGAAGGAAAATACACACAAAGAGAAACACACACACTACAAGCACAGATGGATGGGCTAATTATTTCTTTCAAAAAAGATGCAAAGCATCCTGCCAAGGCTTTAATCCTTAAACATCTGTGCAACGAAGCAGTAACCATTGTCATTTTGTGCAATTTTCATTAATGACATTAATGTGTTATTTGAATTAATGTAGTATTTAAGTTATTAATTAATTTATTTATTATATGTTTATACCACTGCATCACTGAAGGATTCCTAGCCTCTTCTTACCTAAATACTCACTTTTCTCATCCTCTCATTTCATCTTTATGGCTATGGCTGAAAAAAAGTTGAGAATGGTTGCTCTAGATTGTTGTTGCAAATTTATGTTATGTACCAACTTGCCCATTTTTGCAGAACAATGCAATTTTTGTGCAAAACTATCATTCATGCAATTGTGCACAGTGTCACAAATGAGGACAATGACTGATTTCTTTAAGAATCTGAAGCACTGGATGGGTTGATTGTGTCTTTTTAAAAACAATTAGCTAGTCTTTCTGTGCATGTGCTTTGTTTCACAAAGGCAAAAGGCCCCAGAGACAATATGAGCAAATTACAAAGACCTTAAAGGGGGGGGGGGCGAAAGAGCTCTTTATCTCTTTTACAATTCACAGCAGTAAAACACTGAGTCCTAAACCATACAGTCCAAATATTTCCTTTATGGAAGCTCGCTACAAACTATCCATCTTTGATACCTAATTAATGCCTAAATCATTCCTTACCTAATTAGAGCCTGATGTTTTTTTAAAAAGCTTTCAGACAGATGCAAAACTTGATGAAAATCTTCACCCATCCTACAGATCACTCATGTAATATCAAAGCATAAGTATATTTATTCAGAAGTAAGCCTTGTTGGAGCTTGTCCTAGGTCAATACGCAGGTTGCAAGCTTAAAACAATTGCTGCAAATGTATTCTTCTTCTTATAAAGCATACTTGGTCCACATACTTACAAATTCCAACAGCAGTTATTAGCAATTATACCACATATATAAGAATGTTTCATTGAAAACACTGCTTGTTAAAAATAGAATAGGCAAGAAATATCCTGATTGGATAGACACAATTATTGGTTAAAATCTTTATGAAATGTTACATTTTATGTCTGTATTAAATTCCATCTGTTTACCTGCATTTTATAAGATGGAAGATAATTGCATACTAAGCTCAGAAGACTTGCTTTGAAATGAAAGCTGTCTACTCCAGTCTCCCCATTAGACCATCATTATGAGGGGTATTTCTTTCTTCAGGGTGAGATAGACATTTTATAAATGAAGGTTAGTTGGCAAATTGGTTACAACGGGTGCTAGAAATCTCTGTCTTAATCATTTGGCCATCTCTTGTGCAGAATGTTGCTTTAGGGAAATTAATAATATTGCTTCTTACCAGCCCAACCATATTCCTCTGTCTTTCACTCCTTTATTTCTGGGATAAAATAAAATTAAAACTTTATTTTATATAGGGGAAAAAAGTCAATTACTAAAGCACCTGTAGGAACATGTAATAATAAATACAAGGCAAGAGTATAGAAATGCTATTTTAAAAGAAACTGAAATATTAGGAATGAACTATACAGTGATTCTAAAATCTCTTTGATATGGAGGTCCCCTGCCCCCTTGCTGTTTTATATCCCCAATTCTGTCGTGAATGCTATAATATCGGATTTGGAATTTAAATTTGCAAATTGTGTTGCCTGTTAAAACATTACATGGGTTGGGATGGATCCAGATTAAGTCATAACTAGAGGAATAATTTGGGACATTGAGATTTGAAACAGATATTACATAGAATCATAGAAAAATGAAAGGGGTCTATAAGGCCATCAAGTTCAACCCCTTCTTCCAAGCAGATCCGATGGATGGTTTTCTAAATTTCTCTTGAATGCCTCCAGTGTTGGGGCACTCGCCACCTCCCAAGGTTCCATTCTCATACTGCTCTAACTGTTAAGAAGTTTTTTCTGACATTCAGCCTAAATCTGACTTCCTGTAACTTGAGCCCATTATTTCACATTCTGCAATCTGGGATGTTCGAGAACGGATCCTGCCCCTCCTGTTCTGTATGATAATCTTTCAAGTATTTGAAGAGTCCTATCATATCTCCCCTCAGTCTCCAGAGTGGCCTGTATTTATTGAATGAGCAGTATATAAATTCAAAAGGAATGGACAAATATTGCATCTTCTAGTTTGGCTACTCTCTGGAAATTTTATTCTAATGCACAGCTCAATGAGAAAACTGGGTGGAATGGACTTGTGGGTGAACATAATTTGCAAGTGACCCAGCTCAGAAATGATTTATTTGTCCCTAGATCCTGGCAACTCTATGTCTGAACATCTGTGGTTTGAGATATATTCTGTGTAACTTAAAATCTTGGCCCAAGTATTTTAAAGGCCAGCTCTCCTTATGACTCTATGGACCATATACTGAACGGTCACAAATGGTTGTGTGTTACTGTCAGTACCTTATTTTTATCCCCAAGGAACAGGAGTCTGCGAAATCTTGTGAGCCATCTGTACACAGCAGTAAACATAAATCAATACACATCTCTGCAAGGTACTTAACTTGTTCAAGTACTCCATCCACGCACCATCTTTCCTGGAACTGTCAATGGAGCAGATGGATGAAGCATCCCCGTCTGCCAGGTTGGAGACCATCCCACTCAAGTGCAAGGCAGGTAACATGCTTTGATTTTCCTTGCAGATACAGCACTTTGGAAAGGATTTACAAATGTTAAAACAAAGTTTATCTGACTTAACACCTTGAACCTCAAGGACTGATGATCACACAAACTCTGCAGGCAGACTTAATGCAACATGCTTTGACAGGAGATCGTTCTCATTTCTTGCATAGGAAGAAATGGTGGGAATAAACAGACATCATTTAAACTTACTATAGTTGCTCACCTAACTTTTATAGTACTGGTGCCATGCTGGGGTCGCACACATGTTGATTGCCTCCCAATCCTACCCCCTTTTTAAATGGAATTTTGACACAAAAATACTGGATAATATCTTCTCACACATTTATAGAACCATAAAATCATAGAATAACTGAGTTGGAAGGGGCCTATAAGGCCATTGAATCTAACCCGCTGCTCAATGCAAGAATCCAAGTCAAATCAGATCTGACACATGGTTGTCCAATTTTTTTTCTTGAATGCCTCCAGCGTTGGAGCGCTCACCACCTCCCAAGGTAATTGGTTCTATTGTCATACTCCTCTAACAATTGAAAAGTTTTTCTTAATATTCAACCTAAATCTGGCTTCCTGTAGCTTGAGCCCATTGTTGCGTGTCCTGCACTCTGGGTTGATTGAGAACAGATCCTGCCCCTCCTCTGTATAACAGCCTTTCAAGTATTTGAAAAGTGCTATCCTATCTCCCCTCTGTCTTCTTTTCTCAAGGCTAAACATGTCCAGTTCTTTCAGTCTTACCTCATAGGACTTGGGTTCCAATTGCCTGATCATCCTCGTTGCTCTCCTCTGAACTTGCTCCAGTTTGTTGGCATCCTTCTTAAGGTGTGGTGTCTAGAACTCATATTAAGAATTTTTGCAGACCTGGAAAGCTACTTTTAAAAAGGAGTTATTGTCATTACTTGACTCAGTTTTTAAAAAGAATTGATCACCATCTGTGGCAATGCTGAACAAATATAACTAAGTAGGTTACTGATTACCTTGCTGTTTGCTCTTTTTGAGAAAGAGAAGTCATCCTAAAGGAGTAAGAGAATGGCCTCACTTTTGGAGGGGGAGAAATCCAGTCAAAATGGTCCCCAAATAATTTTTGCTACCAGTGAATGCTCTCGTTCCCCCCCCCCCCGCTATCTTCAACCACGGTGTGCAGTCGACTAACCCTGAATGGCTGACATGGGAGGTATTGAAATTGCCACTACTTTCTCCACTTCCATAGTTGCACTGGAGTGGGGGTCTTTGACTCAGGGTCTCCATAATGCTGCTATTGCCTTGTAGTGTCCTTCAGTCTACTAAAACACAAGACTTGGAAGAACGCTTTGGGTAATTTCTGTTGGATGCACTCTGTAGCCTTCACCCAGATGTCTATTCCTGCAGCTCCTCTGCCTCTACAGTCTTCCGCCACCAGTGTCTTCATCTCTTGTCATCTCTGTCCCCCGTTCCAATACCTCCTTCCTGCCATTTATACCTTTTCCCTCCTCCTCCTCCTTTCCAAACTTTGCCAAATCCTATGTCCTACCCTAACCTGAGCACCTAAAGTCATTGACCCAGAGAGAACCCTGGAAAGAGAAAACCAGGAACTGGGCCTTCTCCGTGGTCAAACCCCCCCCCCCCCATCTTTGGAATAAACTCCTGCCCAAAATTCACCTGGCCCCTTCACTAGGGATCTTCAAGAGATCACTGAAAACATGGCTGTTTAGACAGCAATTTCAAGATATTACATCAACAGAACACAGAGGTTCCTTCAGCTCTTATCAGTTCTTCCACCTTGTTTTTAATGTTGTCTTTTTAGTTTAATTTGATTGATATGCTTATTTGATTTTCTGATTTTCTGCATTGTTATTATGTTTTTGTTGTTATTATTTAATGTGTTATTGTTGTCTATTATGCTGTGAACTTTCCAGAGTGGCCTTGGTCACCTGATGGGTGGTATACAAATCAAATAAATAATAATAATTAATAAATAAAGCGAATTCAGAGTGAAGATGACACTTCCTGATGTTTATCTCCTTTACTGTGAAGGGGTGAGCATATTGTGTCCCTCCTAAAAATAATCAATGAGTATGTTTTTCATTCCTATTGAAAGTGGCCAAGAAAGGCACACTTTTGCTCAGTCCTTAGTGTGCAAGATATTTAAACTGGGGCATGTACATAAAATAAACTATTCTTCTCAACTTCACAGGGAACCTTTTAATTAACGCTGGAGGCAATGGCTTTTGCTAATTGAAAAAGACCTGCGTATAACTTGCGTCGGTTTCAGTGGTCCTATTCATGAGAAAGAGGACAGAAGCATGCATGAAGTTGGACCGTTAGCAATAAAAATGACAACATCACAGTGGGTCACAATTTATCCTGTCAAAGGAAATATATATGTATATTTTCTGCAATGAAGGGCAATACTTTGTTTTGCAATTTGAACCTTTGGGGCTGTGCTGTTGTGCAATACATATGTCTGAGTCCTTGAGTTTTGACATGCAGAGCTATAGTTCTTTTTTTAATATAATCTTCCCAATTGATTTCTTCTTCTTATATTAAATAAAAATGACATCTTCCTCTTCTTTACAACCATGACAAGGGCCATGCTTATGTTTGCCTGTTTTCTGCAATATTTGAAAATGTTTTCCCCCTTCTTTCCCCCTGTAAAGAAATTGATTGTGTCTTCCTTTTCCCTTAGAAAGTTTAATTAAAAAGATAATCTTTCAATACATGACCAAGACCATTTTCGTTCTTGAATCTGTCAAGAAAATTCATTTTCCTAAGGTGTAAAATGGCCCATATGTTGCACAATCATTTTCTAGTGGATCTGTGGGAACTACTTCAGAGAAAAACAAGGTCTGAAGATTTACTTTAAAAGGAAGGAAGGAAATAAAACACTCACAGGGTATAAAGAAATTATTCTCAGTTTTGCTTTTTCCAAAATTCATGTGTGTGTTTTTTTTAAAAAAAAAAAAACCTGCAGCAATTTGTCTACTAAGAATGGAAAAATGGGGGGGGGGAGTTGTTTTGGTTTTTGATAAAATGAACTGAAATCAAATTCTACCTTGTTTTTACTCGCAAAATCCTTTAGGTGCATTAATTCACAGACCGGAGAGCACCATGTTGTACCTTCTGTCTACTTCTATATTAAAGTAAAGGAGATCATTGTTGTTATTGTTTGTTTGTTTGTTTGTTTGTTTTAAAGCAGCTCTAATTCAGCAGTTCCCTATCTGAATTCACAAAAATTCAGGCTCTCACTTTCAGGGGTTAAAAATGCAAACCCTTCTCTGGTAGATGAACCTTAGTTTCTTCTACATTCAATTTTGTAAAATCTCCAATTCTTTCATTCTGAAAATGAAGAAATCAGCAAATGTCAATCTATTCTTATGGAAGATGAACAAAATTCACAGATGTCCCTGGTTATAGTAAGAAAGTTAGTCCAAGGTATTTTGCTGTCTGAGACAAAGAAAAAAAATGTGCATAAGCTTTAAAGAAATAGTCTCTGTGCTACTTATTCTGGAGAAGCTGCTGAATAACACGGCAGGTGTATTTATGAACAAGAGCTGTACACCGTTTAAAGGGTAGTGGGAACTGATGATAAATGCAACACAGTGATTTCAACCACATTAGAACAATGGTCCATCCAGCTTTGTAGTATCAACAAACAGGAGATGTAACTCCCAGATGCTTATGAAGAAGTATTTGCAGGTCCTCTTTCCCATTTATAAGCTTGTGAAAGTTCTTTCTTTGGACTATAACTCCCATAAACCCCCATCCAGAATGGGTACACAAAAAAATCTCAATTGAGCAATAGAGAGAGGCGCTTCATGCACAAAGTGCAGCACCACAGGTGGTGTGGAGGCCCATCCCCCACCCCTGGGCCAGCCAAGCCACTTACTGGGGTCCACCTTTGGTGGTGGCGCTCCAACCCAGGCAGGAGCCCAGCTGTCCCTTCCCTGCCTCCCCAAGCAGCCAACCACTCCAGGAGGGATGTGGAGTCTCCCTGCACAACCAATGAGTGGTCAACAGTCTAGGGAGGTGGGGAAGGGCCAGCTGGGCACCTGGCCAGATTTGAGCATTGCCACTGGAGGCGGACCCCAGCAGTGTGCGGAGCCCAGTAAGTGGCCAGGCTGGCCCTGGGAGGTGAGGGATGGGCCTCACACCACCTGAGGTGCTGTGCTTCGTGCTTCATACAAAGCACAATGAAGCACAAAGTGCCCATTTCTATTGGACAATTTTCTGCATATGCAATAGTGGTAAAGAAGAACAATTTCTCCACCTCCACCACCATGAAGTTCACACACTGTTCCCCCACCCCAACGTAATGCTTCACACATACATATACACTGTTCTCATAAGAGATGAGCACGAATCAGAAAAATGGTGATTTGTTTTGATTTGCGATTCATCAAGGTTGACAAATAATGAATTACAAATTTACGATTTTTTTCTGACAAATTAAATCGATTTGTCAACTCATTTTTGAATTTAAAACCCTCTAAAATGGCCCCCAAGCAGCTAGAGAAACCAAATTCACAGGGAAGCTTTCCCTGACTATCCTCTACAAGCCCTGTAAGTTTGGTGAAATTTGGGTTTCAGACATCTGGGTTATACACCCACAAGGAGGGCCCCCTCAGGAATGTTCCTTCCAGGCACCTAGAGACACCAAAATCACAAAGAAGCTTCTACTGATTCTTCTCTACAATCCTTCTAAATTTGGTGAAAAGTGGGTTTCAGACATCCACGTTATACACCCCAAAAGTGCCCTTTAGCAGCTGGCTTGGGGAAACCCAATGTTCACCAACTCATGGTGACCCTTTCCAAGGTTTTCTAGACAGAAAATACTCAAAAGTGGTTTACTATTGTCTTCTGGGGGCATCCTGGGACTTGCCCAAGGCTACACAGACCAGCTCTTCTATATATAGATTAGGAGTTCAATTCCATATTGTGCCTCCTGGGCTATCTATCTATCTATCTATCTATCTATCTATCTATCTATCTATCTATCTATCTATCTATCTATCTATCTATTTGTCCTGAGTTCTAGTCTATATAGCCCCCCCCCTATATATATAGGGGAGAGGGGGAAGGGAGGGGAGAAGGAGGGAGAACCAACCTAAAAATATTTGCCCTATTCTAGACTATATACTAGGACTTAAGACAAATATTTTTAGATTAATTCTCTTTTAAAAATTGCAGAGTTGATGCCTCCGTCTCTCCAGCTTACCCATATGCCCATTTAAAATCTCAGGCCTGTTGTTCCAGATGGTTTCCTAATAAAGTGCAAAGTTCTCCTGGTAACATTTGGTGCTTTTCTTACTGTGTTCAGCTTTTTCTCTAAAAGATAAAGGGAAATGGCCAGTCCTCTCCCTTCTCCCTGCTGTGAATGACAAAAACCTGAGACAGTGGTACGTTAATATAGAGCACAGTGCTTTGCCAATCTCTGAAATGTCATTGCCTGGGCAGCCCGCTGGGTGAAGCTCGGAGTCATGGTGCCAAGACTGCTAATAAAAAAAGAATAAAGGTTAATGAAGGCATTGGGTTATTTATTAGCTGGAATAAAATGGCCTGCTTTTTATCTGTATTGTTTGTCCAAGGAAGAAGGTATGGCCTTTCATTTTTAACACTGAAGGCTCAGTTTCTTGGTGAAGACTTAACATTCTTTCAAGGCTTTCTCCCTCCCCCACGATGCACACATTGATTCTGGTGGGTCACCTTGAGTGTACTGTATCATTACATATCATCCTGTCTTCTTCCGAAAGAGGTTCTAGTGGTCAGGCTACCTGCCAGTTTCTTGAAACAGGCAGTCAGACAGGCTGGCTTGGGGCTGATTTTATTCACCGTCTCCTTTCTTAAATATGAGTATATTGGCCACAGAAACAGATCAGCCAACGCTGTGTGGAAGCTGTGAATTTATCGGTGCTTGTCTTTCAGGTGGCGACTTGCAAAAACCAGGGGGACAGAAATCTCTTACGTGACTTCCCTGTACAGAATTGTGACCAGGGTAGGACAACAAGGGCTTTGCCCCAGGGCCCTCAAATTTAGAGGCTGCCAAATTTAGAGGTGAGGTGGTTGGAGAGTATCAGCACAATACGTGGCAATACGTGCAAGTGTTCTTCACTTTAGTGTACGCTCTCTGTCACAAGAAGCAGGAAGCACCCCTTCAACATTGTTCCACAGTGCCATTCTACCCCTCAAAGAAAGAAAGAAAGAAAGAAAGAAAGAAAGAAAAAGCTTGTGCATTCAAAGAGGATATCATGACACTACACCCATCCTCTGTCTTATCAGATGACAAGGAGTGGCGTAATTGTGGTGCACATGCTGTGCATCACATACCCCAATGGGAGGAAAAATGGCAGCGGCAGTAGCTTTGTGGGCAGCCACATCCCCCCCCCCCAAAAGGGGGGAAACCTATGGGTGATGTGGGAGGGAGGTTTGCCCTGAGTGCCAATTGCTGGACAATGGCTCTGTCACTATGTCCTGTTTTCCATAAGAACACTCACAGCTAAGAGTAACAGAGTGTTTTGAAAAAAGACCCACAGTTAACCTCTTTGGGTCATTGAAGCAAACATTTCTGTGAAGACTTTTCACACATTTTGAAATCCTGCAAACTCAGGTTTCCAAATGACATGGAGAGCTCTGGACTGATGTGGAAGTGGATGGGTGAACTAGTGGCTGACATGAATTAAGGCAAAACAATCTATGATAAGCAATTATAAGTTTCGTATTGCAAGTTGGAGCAACCAGTGGGTCCTCTGACTTTAGCAACTCATGGTGTAAATTAAATCTGCTTAATGCAAACTGATACAAGTATAGTTTGTTCAACTGAAAGAAAATATTTGAACTCCCTATTTGCCCTTTGTAAATAGGGGAGCAGCGTAGGAGAGAGAAATAAAAAGATGGGAAGGGTGTCTCATCGTGATTTGCAAGCCACAGTGTTACAGGCAACAGGAATGTGCAATAGCAAAGAGCTAACCAATGTTTGAACCAGAAGGTACCAACCTGTCCTAATCAATAGGCTTCTACTCATGAAATTACTTTCAGAATCCCCCTGGTTCCATACATTCTTGTTTTTATCTTAGTCAGAAATGCAAAGAAGTATGTCCTTCGTGCTCATTTTTCCGTTTCATACAAACTTGATGTATACACTCACTGAATAAACTGTCAGCTATCCATGAACTACTTGCACATGAGGGCCCCATAGATAGCAGAGGTTCCCTCTCCAGACTCTGGTTCCTCCATACACAGGAAGACAACAGAAGTCACAACGGAGAGGGGCAAGGCTAGAATACTCTCCTCCATATGTGAGTGTTCTACATCCTTTAGCCCTATTCAGTCATTACCTTGCTGGTTGTTGTCAATACACTGAGAGAGGCACCATTTGCCCATAATCTCCATCATCACTTTCTCCTGTTGGAAAGCAATGTGCCTGAAGGAGAGAAATTCTTACTTGCAGTCAGGATATGAATGCAAAAAACTGCCCAGATTTTCCAGGGTTCTTGTGTACTTTTAGTAGCCACACATGCCCAGGATTTTCTCCTCTTCCATACCCAGGAATGAGTTTTTTTTTTCTTGAACTATAAATCCCATAATCCTCCATTCTGGGACTTCTACTTGACAACTATCTTCCAGACACCTACACGTGGCTCACCTGGAAGAAAGGCCTAAACTTAGAAGGCTGTAAGGCCTAATTAGGCCTAGCTCCACTGGCTTATGACTGTTAGACTGCACAATCATGGCGTCTACTGCAGCATTGTCATTCTGTACTATGTATTAGCCAAGCGTTAGAGGTTGGGAAGACTTGCTAAGAGGACAGGGAACTTCTTTGCTCCCTGTGAGTGTAGCAGAGCACTCACAGAAAGGTCAATCTACAAAGTCTTTTGAAATACCTGTGTTTCATTTCCTAAATAATGTTACTTCCCCTCCCCACCACACACATGCTGTTTGCTTTCCATTCCATACGGTGTTCATATTTGTTCCTGCAAAGTCAATATATCCTCACATATAGAATGTTCTGCCACTGGTAAAAATGACAGATATAACTTCATTACAGTGGATAAATTACTAACTGCAAGTTTATGTTTGTTCAGACGTTCATTGATTGCCGGATCAAGATGACAATACAACCACACCACTGGTGGTGGTGAATGGATTGTGTTTTTGTAACCACAGGCTCCATAATCATTTCCTTGCTTTTGCAGGTATGCCAGATAATTATTCCCACAGGGGTTAGCTGATGCTAACTTTTAGGAGAAAATATTAACCCTTCTTAGTGTATAAGCCTGTGGATGGATAAAAAACATAAGTTATGGGGTATGGGAGGGTCTGGTGAGCCAGTGGAGCTCTCAGATTTTTGGGGCACGAGCCAAAAATGTTGGAGAGGTCTAGGACAAGAAAAGAAACGGATTTCATTGGATTTAACTGAATTCAACAGTCTTCACTGAAGTCTTATTTCTGAATAATACGAACTGCTGGATAGCTCAGTGGTCTAGGTATCAGGTTGCGGAGCCAGAGGTTGGGAGTTCAAATCCCTGCTGTGCCTCCTTGGCAGGTGCCAGACTCAATCCATAGGTTTCCTTCCAGATCTGCAGTTCTAAAATGATTATGGATTATTATAGAATCTCCCAAGACATGCTGTGAGAAAAAATCCACCTTGCCTCAAGAATCTGCATCTTTGCAAGGTTTATAGAGTATTTCAGAAAAACAGTTTTTAAGCACCTTTTCAAATTCAGGTGGGGTTCACAGAGACAGTGAAATCAAGACTGGGATTTCCATAGTCCTATTCTCAGATTGGTGTTGAGGGGGGTTTGAGATTCCCCTAGCAACAGAGGCCAGTGATGATGTGTGATTCAGAGATGTAACATCAATAGTTTGGTTTGCTTTAGTGACTTCCCACAGCTTTATGGTTACATACATTAACTCCACATCAGAAAAATGATGTGAACTGCATGCCATGCTGTCTGGAGATTCTAGAATTTGTAGTCCAAATGACTAGTATTTGCAAGTTCTGCAACAAACACAACTTGTAGCCTTCTAAAGATTTTTTACCCAAGGGGCCTTAAACTTCCAGGACACTGTTATGGAACTTTGCCAGCCTACAGATCAATGGAAAACAGACACCTGTATGCAAATTCTGCCTTAAATATGGTTAGACTATGCTTCCAGTAGCTTTTTGATAACAGGAAGTCCATCCAGTGGAAAGGACTCTGATTTTAACTCATCCTGAGTATTTAAAAAAAAACACCCCACACCCCACTGCCACCCCCACCCCACCCCACCAACACCGTTTTTTAAATAACCCCCCACGAATCGACGAATAACTTCGTTATTCATTGCTTCATGGGGGCAACTTCGTGCTTTGTGAGTTGTCAACTTTTGATGACTCATGAAGTGGGACGACTCGCCAAAATGGTGAGTTGTCCCCATCTCTACAGTGGAACCAATTACCTCGGGAAGTGGTGAGCACTTCAATGCTGGAGGCATTCAAGAGAAAACCAGACCACCATCTGTCAGACCTGCTTTGGTTTACGTTCCTGCACTGAACAGGGGGTTGGACTCGATGGCTTTCTAGGCCCCTTTCAACTCCATGATTCTATGATAGCTACACAAAGCTCTGAGAGAGAAAGGAAATACGAAAATGCACAGAGGGAGATCGTCTTCTTTGCAAAGGTAGGAAATCTGTCTTTGATCTCAGAAAAAGATATCAGATCACTCCATGAGACTTAGGAACACAAGAAACTGTCTTATCCTGCGTTAGACCCTTAGTACATCTAGTCCTGTAGTGCCAGCTCTCATAGGCGACAGAAACTTTCCTGGGTTACAGGCAAGATTCTTTCCTAGCATCACCCGGAGATCTCTGGAATTTCCTGGTAGTTTTCCATTACCTAATTCTGTTTAGCTTTCAAAGTCAAATGAATGCAAGTATGTATATAGCAGTAGATGGTACCAACATTTTAAGGCTCACAAAATGTATGTTGGACCACTTGTCAGTACAAAACAGAGCCTCTGTTGACTGCTGTAGATCATATATGAAGTTGTATTTGTGTTATCATTAATTTTTAAAACAGAGTGTTTACCTATATCATACACTATATCTGTCTTATGAACAGAGCACTTATTTTCCTATATTATATTCCCAGATTTCCAGAAGTAGGGCTATATACTGTATTCAGTCAAATGCCAAAACCATGGTTACCGTATTTTTCCGTGTATACGGAATGTATAAAATGTATAAAACGTATAAAACGACCAATGTATAAAACGACCCCTTAATTTTGACCCTTGATGGAGGTGGAGGAGCAGTTAATGGGCAACTGCTCCTCCACCTCTGTCTCCTGCTGCTGCTGCCTCCCCCGGCCGCCCGATCACCTCCTCCAGTGTGACTGCCGGGGCTCACCTCCAGCTCACCTCGCTGCCTTGTCCCCTGCCCTAAGGAGATGATTGCTGGAGGAGGTGATCCGGCGGCAGCAGCAGGAAGAGGCACCCGAGCGCGCGTGAGTGCTTGTTTGCCTCTGCCTCCTGCTGAGCCCCGTCAGTCCCACTAGAGGAGGTGATCAGGCAAGCAGGGGAGGCAGCAGCAAGAGGTGCCTGAGCGCGTGTGAATGCTCCTTTGCCTGGGTCTCCTGCTGCCTCCGCCACTGGAGGGGACAAGGTGGACGTGAGCTGGAGGTGAGCCCCATCAGTCCCACTGGAGGAGGTGATCGGGTGGCTGGGGGAGGCAGCAGCAAGAGGTGCCTGAGCATGTGTGAATGCTCCTTTGCCTCCATCTCCTGCTCTTGCTGCTGCTGCCTCGGCCACCGGGACAAGCCGTGAGCTCTGGAAGAGGCAATTGGGCAGCGGCGGCAGCAAGAGGCGCCTGAGCGCGCATGTGACTGCCTCCTTCCGTGTATAAAACAACCCTCAATTTTTCCTCTAATTATTTTAGGAAAAAGTGTCGTTTTATACATGGAAAAATATGGTATTTGTACATCTTTGTGGCAACTACCGGGGGGGGGGGGGAGAGCCCAGTGTTGGTTATAGGGCAGAAAGGTGCCTCTACAGTCATTTTGTGTTAAATCTAGCATTTGTGGAGTTAAAGAAGTTGACATTAAATAGACATGATGTAATTAAAAGCAAGAAAAAATAAAGAAAAACTTATACAGAACTTTAAAAGGAAGATACTGATCCGATGCCAAAGGAGTGACCCCTTCACACACACCCAATTAAGCCCATAACCTCTCTTGCACTTTCCAACTTTTGAGGTACTGGGGAAGGGTCTCTCAATAAGATTACTAGGCTGTACAACAGCTCTCAGAAGCATTTTGCTTAGATGTGGTGCAAAGCAAATCTCCTACAGCAGCTCTCAGTTTGGATTTTATTTATGTCCAGCTATGGGCTCGAAACTGGGTTCCAGCAAGCAATGAATATTTCTGAAGAATTTATACTTAGGTGTTTAGACTTCAAGATCTGAATTTTGCTTATTTAGTGTCTCTCAACAAGCAATGATGAAATCTGATTTGCGTTTTGAAGGCAGGCCCTTCCTTGGCCTCTCATCAGCCTCCTTATTTCCAAATGGCTAGTAATTTCAAATATGAATGCTGTGTTGCTGTATTGTGCAGTTTTCACACTCCTGATGACTATATGAAGGTTAAAGTCATGATTGTTTCAGTCTCCAGCAGTGAAAAAGGAAGATCAGTCACTATTATACTCAAACAGGAAATTGTATATAATGACAATTATTAGGTATAGTTTTCTGAACACAGTAACTAAACTACAGCAAAAGTGCCAATAACAGCTATTAAAAAAACTTCTGCAACTCTTTCATTTTGTTTTTTGATCGGCAACCCTAATAAAGGTTTTGTGCTGGAGTTCCAACGTGCTGGACTTGTTTTCTGATGAATGCCCTCGATCCAAATCCCTCACAATGACTTGGCCTCAGATTTATTCCTAGAACTAGGGCTTGGCTGATGCAGGTGCCTAATAGTAATAGAGCTTCTGAGCATGAACAAAGTGCCCTTCCCTCAAAACTAAATAAGAACGAGACAAACAGATATTACTGGCTCAGATGTTGCCATGACTTTCATGATGGTTACAACCCCATGCCTCTTCTATTAAAAAGTAATTTAGCAATTATGTCAGTTTTTCCATTTTCTGCCTATAGACAAGCCCTATTCAGGCATTCAGGAAGGGTGAATTTGAAGGGTTGACACAGAAGAGCTTTTGAACATTGCCCTCCACCTGTTATCTCTGTGGGAAGGAAGAACTGAGGGGAAAGTTTCTGCTACATATGGACTCCTTCCCTGCAGTTGGGGATCATTAGAAGAAAAGAAAAGAAAAGAAAAGAGGGCTCCAGATTGTGTGAAGAGGCTCCAGAGTTAGCAGAGTGTCTCCTCTTCAGGCTGCCTTGGGGAAGGGAGCCCTCTTCCTGATCATGTTTTAAAATTAACCTTTTCCCCCCCAAATGGCCAAATAAGGCTTTATTAAGAACCGCTAACATATTGTCTATGTTAGCGGTGGGGGAAGACCAGCTTAACTAAGGTCCCATTGGTCTGCTGGCTTTGCTCCCTAGTTCTACCTCGTCTTTAGCCCAGCCCCATAGCAAGCTGCCACATGAGGCAGAGACTGCTCTTCGCATCAGTCATCATCCACTGGTAGTATTTCCCTCAGGAACGCAAATCACCTGGTCAAGAAAATGCAAAAAAGATTTTCCTTGCCCCAGGAGAGGCCAACGTTGCCATTCTGAGGGAGGCCAGGAAGTCATCAACCAGAAACAGGGCCTTCTTGGTAGTGGCCCCATCCTTTTGGAACGCACTCCCAGTGAAGTTGCACCTGGCCTCCTCCCTTTCAAGCCTTTAAGAGGATGTTCAAAACAAGCCTGTTGACTGAAGCCTTTGAGAGCATCCTCTCTTAATGTCTTACGGGTTGACAATTCTGATTATTCCCATCTGCCATCATTCGGATTCTTCTGATTTATTAGTCTATTGTTGTTTCTCTGTTAATAGGTGGGGTTTATTCCTTAGGATATTATTTGAGATTTATTTAATGTCTCTGTTATTTTGCATGTAAACTGCCCAGAGTAGTGCCCAGCACTAATTGGTGTGGTATACAAATGAAATAAGTAAATAAATAAATAAATAAATAATGAATGAATGAATGAATGAATGAATGAATGAATGTAACATTTATTTATTTATTTATTTATTCCCAATGGCCAAATAAGGCTTTATTATGAGTCAATATTGTCTATGTATAGAGAGCTAATATGTATGTATGTATGTATGTATGTATGTATGTATGTATGTATGTATGTATGTATGTATAAATAAATAAATAAATAAATAAATAAATAAATAAATAAATAGCAATCCTTTTGGGGAGAAGGGACGTGATGGCACTGTGGGTTAAACTGCAGAAGCCTCTGTGTTGCTAGGTCAGAAGACCAAGCAGTCGTAAGATCAAATCCACGCAACGGAGTGAGCTCCCGTCGCTTGTCCCAGCTCCTGCCAACCTAGCAGTTCGAAAGCATGTAAATGCGAGTAGATAAATAGGTACCACCTTGGTGGGAAGGTAACGGCGTTCCATGTCTAGTCGCGCTGGCCACGTGACCACGGAAACTGTCTTTGGACAAACGCTGGCTCTATGGCTTGGAAACGGGGATGAGCACCGCGCCCTAGAGTCGGAAACGACTGGACTAAATGTCAAGGGGAACCTTTACCTTTACCTTTGGGGAGAAGAATGATGGGGGGGGGGCAAATAATGCAAACAATTCAGATTGCACAAAACCATGACAGCTGCTGCTTTGCTGCATGGACTTTTAAGGATCAGAAGCATGGGAAATATGGTTTGTCTTTTTTGGTTAACAATCAGTCAGTCATTCTGTACTTTCAATGCATGTGTGCATCTGTGCTTTCTTTACTGAAGGAAAAGGACACTGGTTTCACCTAGAGTCAGTTTGTAAGCATGATCTGAAGACAATAGATGTGAAGACCCTGAAGATTTTTTTTAAAAAAAAAATACCCTAAAGACATTTCTCTTGCTTTCATTTGGAGGTAAGGAATCCAGTTGAAACTCTTCAAGTCAAGGCCATGGAAATCAAGGTGTACAGTGAACGTAAGAAGTATTTTTGAATTCCCTAATTTCCATGCCCATCATCTGAGCTTTGAGGTGGGGAATGCAAGCACATGTGAGAAGTAGTTGACACTACTCTGATCAAAGGTTGGAGCGGGTGTACTGAAGCATGGATGTGCAAAAAGGCAGTAAGCATGTGGATGGATGCATGGGTGGGTTGAGTAAATGGAGTGTGCCTGCCCAAATCTAGCTTTGATCCCCAGCAATCTCCTCAGTATCTTGCCCCAACCACTTTCCTCCAAGAGAATGTTGTCATGATGATGGGATATGTAGTCAGAGAAATGTAAAATGGAGTCAGACAGGTTCTGTGTGAAGATGATTTGAGAGACATTGGGATGTGTTTTTCTAAGTGCCATGAGAGTGTTTTTCTGAAGACCATTACAGCCTGGTTCGAGATAACGATGAAGGCCAAATGGGGAAGCCTGTGGAAGACTCAACATTCCAAGCTAGTTGGAGAAGAGATAAACAACACCTGGACTCTCCTGGGAATAAGGGAAGGAGGAAGGTGGTACAGCCTCTCGAGGCTAATTGGTTAACAGCCAGAAAGGCCAAGAAGAAGGGAGGAGTTTGGGAAGGTAGAAAATGAACGATGGGTTATGTGAAAGTAACTGAAAGTAACAGTATGTGACTCTGATGATTTGTGTGTGATTCTGTTCTGGATTCGATTCCATAAAGGAGAGAGGATGTAAGTAAAGGAGAATGAAGGAGGTGGGGCTAGTCCACTATAGCCCACCTTAAATTTAGCTTAATTAGTGTTTATTATTTTTAATGCGAAATAGTGATTTTATTTAACTGCAATGATCTTTGAATATGTTCTTGATGCTAAGCTTGTGCAATATAAACTGATTTCTAATAAAACTATTTTTCTAATAAAAATTAATCATAAAAAATTCTACAAAAGGACTGGTCTCTTGAACAGCAGGGTCTGGCTAAATCCAGGAGGTGGAGAGGGCCACAAACTAGCTATCTTTTAAGAGTCCTACCTAACTGAGCTTTAGTGAGTTCTAAGGAATCACAAAGCCCATGTGTCTGTACTTGCAAAGTACTGGTTAAGAGTAAAGTGTTCTTTTAAGGTCAGACTTGTTCAAAGGGCTTACGCTACGCACTGCTGAGGTCTTGGGACTTGCCCCAGCACAAAGGTGGTAGGTAAGTGGCCTGTCGAACTCTCTGACCGGATGCCAGCCGCCCTTTAGGGGGTCTGGTGCATCACAAATGTAACCTTTGATTTTAAGAAGAAAAGGATTGGTTTTCTCCCCAAATATTGAATACACTTCCAAGAAAGTTCACAGTAACAGAAAGGCACATTGCATGTGAAAAGGTAACAAGGAAAGCAGACCTGGTGAGAGACAATGGAATGGCTAAGCTCTTAAAACTTATCCGGATTGATACAAGGACCTCATGCTTTTATTCAATGTATCAGGTTCACTGCTTGTACTAGGGTATCCTACATCCACTTGAGTTTTTTTCTTTGAACTCTGTATATGGAGAAAAACCCTGGCATTATGAAAAAGGCTAAGATGACATAATAGAGTAGAGATGAGGAGAACTGAGTAGAAATTGGCACCAGAGGAGTAGTCAGGTCCTTCGTATGGACATAGTCTGGAAAATAGTATTGGTCTCCCACCCCTGAGTGTTTCCTGTCCTTAGAATAGAACCTTAGCCTCAGCTGGCCAGCAGACTTCTTAACAGAATTTTATTGCTTCCAGTGGTATCCAAATATGTTTGCCACTTAAGGAAGCTTTTTTGCATTCCACTCATATGAGACCTTGTGACTCCAGAAGTGCATTCTATGATTCAGTCCTAAGGGTGGCATTGTAAGCAAGTAGATAAAGGAGATTTACCTTAGGGTATGGTAAGATGGACTGACTCCCTGAAGGAAGCCATGGGCTTGAATTTACAAGAGCTGAGCAGTTGAAGACAGGACATATTGCAGATTGCTCATTCATAGAGCCACCATGAGTCAGAGGCTCGATGATAACAAAAGCAATGGCCTTCTATTTATGTGCTTCATGTGAGGAAGGAATCCCAGGAGTCCAATGGTCTGCTGGATTACTTTTCTTTTTAAATGGCTTGGATCTTTGTGGTTTTATAGAAATTCCCAGAAGCCTTGGATCCTTCTCTCCATAGAATCCTACACCTAAACTTTTTAACTGACAGAGTTTTTGAAGGGTTGGTCTAGTAAAGGTTAAGGACAAGAGCAATGCCTTCTTACTTTATTTCAATAAATTGCAAACACCAAAGTGCCAGCTTCCTATAAAAAAATCACTATTCACAACAGGGAACTGCTAATAATTCTAGAAACATTTTCAGTGGAAGTATTACTTATCTCACCAACTGCCAATTTGCAGTTTTTAGGTCCTTATGACTAACACCCACAAAGTCCCAACTTTGCCTATAATTTCCCTCTTTGACTTAGTATTTGTTTCTAAAAGAGCACATTAGGTTCCATTTGCCGAGACCTTTTATTTTAATTGAAAGAAAAGGGAACACGTTATATACATATCACGACCACATAGGAAGGTGTGTGTTTTGCAGCTGAATTTCAGGGGTTTTTAAAATTATTATTATCTTTCAAAATTTCAAAGGGTTATTGTTGCCAACTATACTTCACATTTTAATAAATGATGGGAACATTTTATAGATACAGATGAAGGTCATGTATTTGGAATGAATTACTTTCAAATAAAATGTTGTAGTCCAAATACAGACGACAGATTTCCAGTATTTAAAAGAATCATTCTACTAGGAGTGAAGATAGAATTATGTGTATTCTGGTCACAACATTACATACGAATTTAGGAATGGGACCTTTAAATTCTAGTTCACTCTAGTGAAAGAAGAGAGTGTCAAAGCAGGATTACAGTTGAATGTTAAGAAGACAAAATGGTGACAACAAAAGATCTATGCAACTTTAATGTTGACAGTGAAGAAATTGAAATAGTCAGAGATCTGGAATACTTTGATGGAGACTGTAGCCAAGAAATCAGAAGAAGACTGAGATTAGGAAGGGCAGCAATGAAGGAATTAGAAAGGATAATCAAGTGTGAGGATGTCTCATTAGAGACCAAGACCAAGATCATCCACATTCTTGTATTTCCGATCACCATTTATGGGTGTGAAACCTGGACAGTTAAAAAATCTGACAGCCAAAAAGTGATTCATTTGAAATGTGGTGCTGGAGAAGAGCTTTGCAGGTACCCTGGACTGTGAGAAAGACAAACAAGTGGCTCCTAGGTCAAAAGAGGCCAGAACTATCTCTGGAGGCAAAAACTATCAAACTGAGGCTGTCATACTTTGGGTACATCATGAGAAGGCAGTATTTTCTGGAAAAGACAATAATGCTGGGAAAGGTGGAAGGCAGCAGGAAGACCAAATACAAGATGGACTGACGCTCTAAAGGGGTCCACTGGCTTGAGTCTACAAGAGCTGAGTGGGGCTGTTGAGGACAAGACATTGTGGAGATCACTCATTCATAGGGTCGCAATAAGTTGGAAGCAACTTGACGGCTGTCGCGGCTCCGTCTTTGAGGCTTTAATTTTTTTCTTGGCCCTCACAAAGACCCAAGCTGCTTCTTCCTCCTCACGCTGCCACCAGTTGTTTTTGATTAAACATCACTCAATTCCGGGACACACAAGTTATCAAACGCATTCAGTTTATTGATCAGGGTGGGGTTAATGATTGGTTGGAAATAACAGTGTCAATCACAGGAAGTAACTCACGTATATTAACTTGGGTTTATTTAATTCCTTCTATTAATTCAATCTGTTTCCAAATCTCCCCTTCAACAGCTCTATCTCAATGCTCAGCTCTTATTTCTATTCCATCAATCTATATCTCTAATCATTCTCTTTCCAACCTCTGATCTCAATCACTCCCCTTCTCAAACCTCTGCTGTTCTCCCTTCAGACTCCTCCTTTTGTACCCCCCCCTTCTTTCCTGACTCCGCCTTCCATCTTCCTCGTTGGCTCTCCTGCCAAGGTTCCACTGTGATGGACAGGTGACGACTGGGGTAACCGCTACAACGGCACATAATAACAATGCTAGCAATAAGAAAAAAGAGGGGTTGTCCTACCAGCTGTCACAAAGAAAGAATAGTGGCATGCTGGTAGGACAAGCACCCCTTTTACTATTTATATATATGAGTGGTATAAAAATCCAATAAACGAGTAAAGAGATCAACAGGAACATGAGAGTGAAGTTCATAAGCAAGAGATACGAAGCTTGGCTGACCATCCTCATTGTTCTCCATCGAACTTAGAGTGCTTCGGAATCATTTTTGACTGGAAAATACATTATGGCAAAAAATGAGATGTAATGACACCTCTGTAATCCCAGTTATAACTTGCTTAAAATTACAGCATAGACACAGACAGGGATCTTTAAAGGCCGAGTCAACGCAAGGCGTCCTACTCCCTATGTTGGGAGATGCTGCACTACTGCGGCCCATCTTCATGACTTCGAACTCCACAAGCCCCCCATGGCAGCAGCTCCACTCCTGATTCTGTGCCGTTAGCATCACTCACTGCTTTCACCAGTTACCACTGTCACCAGGCCCCAAAGCTTGGCTTTTTTTTACTCCACAGAATGTGACATTGTGGTACCCTGGAAGATTGCCTAGGCAAAGGTTTTATCTCATGATATGACCTAATCCATTGCCCGCCCAGCCCGGAATAAATAAAGAGACGAGACATGTGAAATGGGGTTAACTGGGCCACGATTTTATTAACTTTTAACTTTAATTCCCCTTTCACAAGGGGGCCTCCCGTTGTGCAAATTCTGGTCTGTGCCTGACGTCTATCAAGACGTTCCGGTCCAGACCTCTCTATAGTGAATTCCTATTCCTCAAGCGTGCTGTCCTACCATAGAGCACGCCTTCAGGCATAATGTAACTGGAGTACACTGCTTCCCCTCCCCTCAGCTAACTTTTGCTAATTCCAACCTGAGAGGAGGGGTGCTCGGCACCCCCAGATTGCCCCCTTTTGAACTCACCTGAACCTCTTCCTTTTGCACTACCCGCCACAGCAATGGGGCTACAATGTATGCTCCATGCCCCTCACCAAGCCGAATATTTTGGCCCTAAGGCCACCTTGTAAATCACTTAGGAAAATGTCTAACCCCATGTCTGACAAATGAACACTGTCTGGCCTGTATAACTCAGCCTATAGACTCTAATATTAGGATGTGAAATAACGGACCCTAGGCCCTGCTTAATAGCTCGGCCCACTTCCCTATTAACTCCCTTCCTTGCCTTATCAATGCACCTAGGGTCACAACTAGCTTTCCATATCCACCTGGGAATAATAGCTGACCATATGATGCTGGTCGATGGACAGCAATCTACAAAGACCTCCAGGTCTGCTAAAATCTGAAGAATTAAAGACTTGCCCCACTTCCGAGCCAAGTCGTTGCCTTCCAGGTGAATCACCAAAATATCTGGGACCACCTGCATCGTATCCAGGGACACCACATTGAGGAACCTGTCCCATAACAGGCCTCTCCGTCCCCTCCATTCCAACGCAGCCACAGCGCCAAGCCCCAAATTTTGACCTCAACTGGTCCGGCTGGCATACTTCGCTGCCCAAAACAGGTAACTGTGTGCAACCAACAAAACACAAACTCGGGCCAACGGTTGCCTTGGACCTGTAATGAGAAAAAAACCAACAACAGCAGCACCTAAAACTGTGGCAGAGGGTGCACATAATCACGGTATCTATGTGAAGCCCATCTACCCACCTTTTTAATATCCTCCTCTCCATAACCCAGGGCTGCTGCTATGGACGCAGTGCCAATTCTAAAAGAATGGATCCCAAAATGCCACCCTCATATCCCAGCCTTGCATAAAGCCTGGGAGGTGACTTTCCAAAATTGATACCGGGTCAACGGTGACTTGTCTTCATGCAGCAGAAACCCACCGTCGTCATCCCCTCTAAGCCGCAGATATTCCAGTGCCGCTTTTCAAGGACAAATTTCCACTAGGGAACATTGCCTCAATAAGATAAATTTACCTTTGCACTGTTGGTCTGTTTTTGACCTGCGCAAATGAATAACTATCTGACCCTCAGATATCATCATGTCCTTCCTCTGCAAAGAGGATAGTGATGTGTCATTTTTTGCTGATGCTACCAATTCACTAATGCGCAGGGCCCCAAAAAACACTATCAACGTTGCCACTTTGAAAAGGCAAGCCTCAAAATGATCTTTACAAACTAGCTGCAATGTTTGTACCAATTTTATTAAAATATCAGGGGTAAAAGGTGGATGAGAATTCTTAACCTTACCTCACTCACGACCCCAACCCTCAGTCGTTTTCCGTATGCGGAAATCTACAGCATAACCCTTGCACACTCGCACCTTGGCATAAAACACCAGGGCAGACATCCGGCCTTGAATTGAGGAGGAATGTAACCCACTGGGAGGAATGTAAATGCTGATTGAATATCACATTTTCCTAACTCCGCCCCTATCCCGCGACTCCGCACCATGCGCACCACCTCGTCAAAGGACGTGTAGCGGACACTGCACAGCTTTTGCGGGATACTATTGTTAACAGAATCGCCCTCAGGAAAAGATAAATGGTGAATCAATCTAAACTCCCCCGGTGCTTTTTAAGGAATGACTCCCAGTGGCGGAACTCTCAGATGCTCCACTGGGGGTGAATGAAAAGGACCCAATACCTGGCCTTCCTTAACCTCCTTACCTATCTTTCTCCTAACTATCTCTTCCTTCCCTTTAACCGATTTCAAATTCTCTGACCATGTGTCTGTCCTCTCCCCAGTAACCGGTATACAGAAACCTAAATTAAACCCATTGAACAAAAACTTACCTGCAACCGTGTTAGGGTAAAGTCTAAGCCACCTTTCCAATACGTGAACTTTAATTGGGCTAGGTCCCTTTTTGCATATTAGGTGTGCAACCTCCCCCTGAGTCCCTGCCTGTGTTCCATCCCGGCCTACCCTTGGGGCATGCTGAAGACACATGTGGGCCATTGCAGATGGAGCATTGGTGACGAAACCTGCATGGTCTCCTATTACATGCTCCCCGGGCATTGAATTCCCAGCAAAACAGGTGGGGTTGAACCACCTGATCCGCCATCATGCGGGAATTACTGGCTTGAGCTTTCTGCACCAAATTACCACTATCAAACCTGTCCCCCAATGCGGGATGTGATGGAGTCATCAACCTGAGCCACAAAGCGTCATGCGAGATGTCCCAGCTCATGCTGGGGTGCAGCGCCGCACGCATATGGAACCCCTAATCATAGAGCAGCCACGCATGCCCCGGGAAATCCACATAGGCTCTGTAGATCAGGTCCATGTACTGAATCAACACCAAGGCCCTTTCTGGATTACGTGAACTACCGTTGCCACATAAATAAAAAACCCTGGCAACCAATTTGCCCAACAAGGATCTGGCTTCTGCCTTCTTAGCTTCTCTCTCTCCTTCTCCTCCTCTTTGTCCTTCTTATTTTCCTCAGTCTTTCTATTTAATAAATCAAAAATGTCTACATATTCTCTTTTTCAATTTTTTTCAACCGTTGCTGGTAGGAGATGGTCACCCAAGGGCAACGATTGATCACCTAAAGGAAGGGTGCATTCCACCACTGAATTATACCCTGTGTCAGCTACAGTTGGAAGTGCTACTTGACCTGCTCCACTGGCAGGCTGCCCACAGAGCAGGCAGGGAGCCAAGCCTAAACCTACTCCCATGGGTGTATGAGTTCCCACCACTATGGACTGCTGAGGCAAGGCCAAAGGGACCAGCACTTGAAGGCTCCCAGTACCCCACAGCCAAACACTTGCAGCCTGTGTGGTGCCCGGTGTAACGGTAGCTTCACCTGACCATGATGCTCCCGGCAGCACCGAGAGTGCACTGGTAGAAACAGGTTCTTCGCACGCAGTCACGCCCGGTCCAGTGTCTCCACCTATGACCTGCTGAACCATCATAACCTCTGCTGATACGCCACTCCGTTCCTCTCCGTCCAGGTGTCTGGGTGTCAAATGATGCCATACCTGCTCCACTGCCACGCCGGTCAGCAGCTCTCACCCCTCTCCACTCCGTCACCGGAGTAATCACCTCTGAAGAGGTCCCAGATGGGCTGGATCACTCTGCCTCCAAAACAGCAATGTGAGACAACATGAGCTCACCCATTATCTTTAGCTCCACCATCTTTTGAGCCTTCGACTCTCTCCTGCACCTTCTGACTGCTGTAACTCCGACTCCACCCCTCATCTGCGTTCTTTCCCTTTCCAACACACTCAACTTCTCCGCTATTGTCAGGCCACTCATCATCATCCGATGAGGAAATGGCTGGGGGTGAGCATGGGGGTGCCTTGGGTTTAGCAGGCTGTTTCCCTTTCTTCCCCCCCTTGATTCTTTTTAGGTTCCATATTGTTAGCTATCTGAAGCGACTCCAGTAATATCCAATATTATTGCAAACTAAAAATACCTGTGAAAATGTTCCAACAATTATCCAAATATTACTGACCATCTAATTACGGTACGGTACGGTAAACCTTTATTGGCATAAAACAAAGTAAACAGGGAAATAAAACAGAAGGGGAAAGGGATCACAGGGCGAATAGACATAATCAATATTAAATGAGGGAATACAAAATGACGAAAAGTAATACATAATACCTGGGGAATGGGGTAAGGGAAGTTCTATATTATGAAGCTACAGTGAGTTTCATAATTGCAGTTAGATAGTTAGCCACTGCCTCGGTGAGGGGGGCACAACGGTAACTCAAAAAAATGGGGAGGAAGTCAGGGAAAAGGTCCGAAAAGGGAATCAACCAATGATCTAAATAAAGTTTCCGAAGGGAGTAATGTGCTGAACATCTGAATAGAATATGATCTAGTGTATCAGGCTGTAAATGACAGAAGAGGCAGAGTCTTTTGTCTTTAAGGGTTTTGGAGAAACGACCATAATGCATGGCCGACGGAAAGATGTTAAACCGGGCTAGCATGAAAGCCCTCCGCCGCGTAGGATTAATCAGTAGGCTAAAATAATTTAAAGGATGTTCTAAGGAAGGAGATAAACCAAAAAAATTTGGAGAGCAGGAAGGATTATGGAGGTCTCTTAGATGTTCAAACTTCCATTGATATAGCTTGGCTTTATGTGAGAGTGGGCAACAGATAGTTCCAAATCGAAGAGTGATTCTAATGGGATATCAATAGATAACAGTTTAGAATGGATAAGTTGTAACCATTTAGGGGAGTAAGGATCTTTTAATAAAGCATATAGTAATGAATCCTGGGATCTAGTTAAAAATAAGCGAAGCCAATATTTAAAAGTGAGAGTCCAAGCCAGAGTTGAGGGGAGATGAGTCCCTAATTCAAGTAGAATAGAGGCAAGTCGGATGGAATTTGGGAGACCAAGTATCTTCCTAAAGAAGGAGGCCGCTAAGCGGTCAAGGTCAGAGTGGACCGACGCAATCCAAACAGGAACTCCATATAATAATTGTGAGAGAATTTTAGTTTGAAATATATGGAGAGCAGCTGGAACAAATTGATTGCCAGCAGAAAAGTGAAACTTGGTGATTGCCTTTAGGTTCTGGGATGTAGATGAAACAACATCTTTTTTATGTATAGACCAGTTTAATTTATAGTGTAGAAGGATCCCTAAATACTTAAAGGTTTGTATTTGATGATAGGAGTGGGGGCCAACTGACCAAAGAGAGGGAGACCAATGTTTAGAAAAAAACATCTAATTATTCAAGCGACCCATCAAAATACTGGGCTACTTAACTGATTAGCCGCTCAACTAAACCTAGCCCCCCCCCCCAAGTCCTCTCTCCCCTTCGGTCTTTTTTTTAAAAAATTATTTAGTTATTCTATCTTAATCTGTCCTTATTTTTATGTATTTATTTATTTATTTTATTAGATTTCTACCCCACCCATCTAGACCAAAGGTCTACTCTGGGCAGCAGATTTATTATAATTTCTTTCTTTTTTTCTTTTTTTTCTTTTTTGAAACGCAGCTCCACAAATCAAACCTCACTGCCCCCAACTGTACAGACCAGTGTTCTTCTCCCAAGCAACTGGATCTCCCTCTAAATAATTGTGTTGCTCCTTACTGTTTGGGAGCCAGGTTGCCATCTCCACGATTCTTGAGTGTATAGCACAAGTAATTTGTTGTGTTGCCTGTTATTACTGAATGGCTTTGCTATTTGTTGTTGTTGTTTAGTCGTTAAGTCGTGTCCGACTCTTCGTGACCCCATGGACCAGAGCACGCCAGGCCCTCCTGTCTTCCACTGCCTCCCGGAGTTGGGTCAAATTCATGTTGGCAGCTTTGATGACACTGTCCAGCCATCTCGTCCTCTGTTGTCCCCTTCTCCTCTTGCCTTCACACTTTCCCAACATCAGGGTCTTTTCCAGGGAGTCTTCTCTTCTCATGAGATGGCCAAAGTATTGGAGCCTCAGCTTCAGGATCTGTCCTTCCAGTGAGCTTTGCTATTACTACTTTGCTATTTGCCAGAAAAATAAAACACTGTAAGGTTCCTCCTGGTGGTCACTTGTGACAATGAACTGTGGAAATACTTTAAAAATACAAAAGATAAAAACAAGGAATGCTTCTCTTATCCATTAGAATTGGTAAGAAAATTGCATAAAACATGGGGAATTCCTGACAAAAGTTAAAAAGTAACTTCTGAAGATAAGTAGGCATTACTTGTTACACCAAAGTAATATAGGTGTTACACGTTTCAACTAAAAGAAACTATCATAATATTCTATTTACAACATTCATTACTTTCGTTTTTAAAAAACCCAACTAGTTGCAAGTAACTACATTACTTATAACTAGTAACTTCCAAACTCTGCTATGCTTTTTCACTAAAATACACTCTGGTATTTGTTTGTTTGTTTGTTTGTTTATAGGCTTACTTTCTCCCAATAAAATGGAATGCATTTTGCTCATTGATTGTACTAAACTTGTATCCATTTTTCAAATGTTTACATTTGAAATGTGAACACATTGTTGGTTGTCCATACTTTTCAAACACATGAATGAGCTTTGCACATTTTATTTCTACTGGAACACAATGCACGGCAGAGAAATGTGTGGATATTTGGAGACAAGATGCAATTCATCTCATTGCCAGTCTTGGGAAGGGTGGAAATTGATATATATATATATATATATATTTATGAGGAAATGTTGGGTCACATTCCTGCTCTGAAAACTACATTCATATAACTGCCAAAAAGGAAGAACCTAACCCATTTTTCATAAGTAGAAACTATTCACACAACCCCCCAACACTTTCCCTAAATAAAAACGAAGTCTATTTTATTCTTTTGAAATACACCCACAAGGAAAATTATTATGATGGTTTTATTGTGTTTTTTTTTAAAAAGACATTCCACATTAATCCAGTATGTTTAAATAAATCAAATTCAGAGAGTGACTGGAATTCTAAATGAAATGTCTATTTATATACTTTTTAACTGCCTGGCAGATTCCTCAAACACAGACAGAGGGTGTTTTGTCATTTACGTATGAAAATTAATTCATAAATCTTTTTAATATTTACAGCAGCCCTGGCAGAGCCTATCAATAAATGGCTTTCCTTATGTAACAGATTTATATATTTTTGTTTTGTTTTATTTTAAGGAGGAGAAACTGATCTCATATTCATGACACAGCAGAGACAAATGTAAATGGTATAGCAACTTTATCTTTTTTTAGTGTAAAAGAAATGCTGGGGCTTTTTTTTTCATCCCCATAACTTTTCCTTGTAGATTTTGTTTTCTCATTTCATAACTGCTTTAACAAAAGGACGATGCCATCAATTTTCCCATGTTGCATTATTCATGCCCATGCGATTCAAAGCAAATGGCAGGGAAGGAGGGACTAAATCGGAGGCTGTTGAGATGAAAACAAGAAGTCTCATGGTCTCATTTTAATCAGGTAAACCTGTGGCCAGGTAATTTGCTCTCAGTACACAATCTGTAGTGCAACAACAGACCTAGCTGCTTTTACAGGCCCTGACCTTCACATCCTCCTTGTTATAAAGGATAGCAGGATTTCCATGGGAAAAAAATCTGTGCTGAGCTGGGGAAAGTTCATGGGGGGGGGGGGGGCAACAGTATCCAGAATCCTCCAACTAGCATGGCCAATAATGTAATTTTTCTCAGTCACTGGCCTTGGTCTGGGTGTGTTCACATGTAACGCTTTTAAGTTCTGTTGGGCTGTTTATTTACTTAAATGTCTATTGAGAAATCCTGGAAACACAATTTCACAAATGAGTGCCTCCTTCACAGTTACGTAACAGACAACACGAGCAATTATAACAACAACAAAATGCCACCGTTTTTGCACCCATGTCCTAGGCAACAGCACCAATACAGAAGTTGCTTGTAGAATTTGCGAAGTTCAAGTGTCCTTTTGAGTTCCAATTCAGACAAACTTCAAGATATCTTCCTCAACTGGGTTGGGAATGCATATCACAGAAGAATTTGCTCCACGTGCAGAGTCTTCGAAACCCTGGAATAAAATATCAATTCAATTGCATATATATGACTTATATATGTAGGTTCACCTTCCCTCCAACACAAACATATAAGAATTATACCTGGAACAAGTTGCCAAGGGCTTTTGCAGTCTTAGTAGCAACAGCAGCTCAAGCCTCTTCAGCTCTCCCACTTTCTGATTCAAATTTCTTACTCACAGCTCTGCTCTTTCATAGTCCCACCCCTTTGAGCTGAACCAATATTTCATAGGGATTGCATACATTGAGAAATATTATCTACGATTCATATAGGTTCAGTTCAGCACTTCGGAGAGCAGCCTGCTTCTATGCAGACTGATTCAGAATCTGTCCCTTTCAATGTGAGTTAGGGACCCACGTCAAGCATTGGAGGTTTAAAGATTCATGCCTAGAAATCAAAAAAAGGAAAAGAAAAAGAAAGAATAATTAAAAAAACACACATAGTTTTTCTGCTGTTTGGATTAAATTGAAAGGCTCTGGAAACTCAGAAGGTTTGTTTCCAGAGGGATAGCCCTGTTAGCCTGCCTTCTGTTGCTTCAAAACCTACAGGATCTTGTGATGCCTTAAAGACTAACATGCTTCATGTGACATGAACACTTCCCCTCCACCTGACATGTGTATCAATGTTTGTCTATGAACGCTATATTCTTTGCATGTAAAGAAGTGGGATGCAGTCGGGGCAGATCTAGTATGAAACTACACATCTCCCTTCAACAACACTGGGGTTGAGGCACGAGACCCCCGTGTAGGTCAAAATTTCTGTATAACCTTTATGCCCTCCCAAATATAACTACAAAGCATAAAAGTTGACTCTCTCTCTCTCCCTCTCTCTGTCTCTGCCTCTCTCTCTCTCTCTCACACACACACACACACACACACTCAGGCACCCCCCAACATCCTCCCCAACTGCCATGTGGAGCTGCCAACAACAGGGTAAGTTCAAGACCCACCTTTCTCAGGCCACTACCTGAGGACAGATAGCAGCACATTTATTTATTTATTTATTTATTTATTTATTTATTTATTTATTTATTTATTTATTAAAAAACCCATGTATGACCAAAACTGTGCTGCTTGGACCCATGCAATGCAAATATGATGATGTTTAAGCTTCAGGGCCCCTGATCCCAGAAGGGCCCCTGAAGCAACTTTAGTCCAATTTTTTTTTAAATGTTGTGGTGATCTGTCTCGGAACAACTGCATTGAAGAAGATAACCCAGACCTTGTTGCTAGTTGCAAAGGGGCCCCCATAACAGTGTGAGCTGAAGGGCCCCAAACATGTAGTTTCACCACTGGATACACTTGATGAAATTGTATATTAAATAAAATAAATTAGTCATTCATGTGTAAGCAGTGGTTTTGTTCCTTTAGAAGTTATTAATGGTTTGGAAAATTTCAAACAAATATATGTAGGGATGTGTGTGTGTGTGTGTGTGTGTGTGTACGCCCATGTGAACTACAGATACAGTGGACCCTCGACTTACGGAATTAATCCGTATTGGAACGGTGGCTGCAGGTCGAAAAGTCTGTAGGTCGAGGCTCCATTGACCTACAATGCATTGAAAACCGATTAATCCGTAACCGGCCGTTTTTGGTCCATTTTGTTTGATTTTCCGGTCTGTAGGACGATTCTCCGGCCGCAAGTCGAACCTAAATTTTGCGGCCAGAGAAGTCTGTAACTCGAAAAGTCTGCAGGTCGAGCCGTCTGTAAGTCGAGGGTCCACTGTAGATAGATAGATAGATAGATAGATAGATAGATAGATAGATAGATAGATAGATAGATAGATAGATAGATAGATAGATAGATAGATAGATAGATAGATAGATAGATAACTTTTGTATTTCTTGACTGATCTGCAGGTGCACTTAGCCACCTGATATGTCTTGTGGACCACTGTTCTGTGAGTGACAGATGGCACAGAAGTGGTGCTAAGTATCAAATCTGTAAGGCTTCAGTGAGAGAGGCGCAGCAGTTTGCAGAAGGCAAGTTTGGAGAAAAAAATGATGTGCTCTCTTTGGGGAGAAGGATTTTGAAGAAAATGGCGCAACTCTATAGTGGTGTCTGCAGTCCAGAAAACTGGAAAGTTTCTTAAGGAAAGACTAGGGAATTATGCTGCCTCAAATCCAGTTTAAGGCTTTTAAAGTAATGAACCAAGGCATTAGGAGAGAACTGTCAAAAAGTCTGCTGCACAGAACACACACGCCACACTCAAATCCAATTCGGGAAAAAATTATTTTATTTTATTTTTATTTTTTGCTGGGGAAGGAAAATGGAAGAGGTGTGTGGTTGAATATATTTCTCTCGCCCTCCCTCCCCCTCCTCTCTCACACACAGAGAACAAAACAGCAGCAATCCTTAAGGTCACATGAATAAAAGTAAGATCTTGTTCACTGTAGGAATGATTAGACGGAGGAAGGAAGAAAAAGGAAGAACGAAAAAAGGAGAGAATTTGAAGCCACAAGCCCAAGGTCCCTGCACCTGAAGCAATTCAAGATGGATGTAAAATGTTCCTGCTATTACAGAGCAGGAAGAGAAAGCCCTTGGATGTTTTAACAAAGTCACATCCCTCCTCAAAGCATAAAGATTAGGTAGCCTTTTGTAAAACATGTCCAAGGATCCAAAAGCAGGTCTTTCTTTCATTCTACTCCTCCCCTCCTTATTCCGCTCCTGCACTCTGGGGGATTTTTTTCCACACCTCACTTCTTGAAACCTGAACATTCCCTTGAGGCTTTGGCCAGCTCATGTTTGGCCAGCTCATATTTTCATTCCATTATTTTTATTTTATTTTATTTATTTTTAGATTTCTACCCCGCCCCCCTAGACAACGTCTACTCGGGGTGGCTTACAAATGTCATTAAATATATAAAACATTAAAAACATTAAACAATTAAACAATTAGCTTCAGAGGGAGCCTGCTTCATCTTAAGAAGCACCAAAGTGGTCAAAAAGAGGACATTTCTGCCCAGACCAGAGTTTAGCCCAATCCAATGCATATCCCTGATAAACTCTTACAGCGGATCTGACAGAGATAAGACTTGGGGCAGGCATCTTCACCAGGTGCTACTTTTAAAGCTGATGGCATCAGTTGTGTGTTAGAGCTGTTCCTGAAGAGCACAGTATCCACAAACATCAGCTGCCCTCCAACACACATAGCTGAAAGGATATCATGTGTGTCTTACATGATTTTGACCTCTTTTGCTCACTACCAGATTGACAGGACCCTTGACAAACTGCCCAGTACTGGCCCTCTCCTTTATAGAAATGTTCATGAGTATGATCTGTGCTCATGATGTTGGCATAGAAGGCTGTGCAGCCTCTAGATAGTCATCTTCCCATGGGTATCAATGGGGAGGGAACAAGGGAAGTCTCTTTCCCTCAAATCCTAAACGTATTTATTAGCTTAATGTACACAAGCAAGCAGTCTGGGTTGTAGCGATGCACACAACAACACTGGGTGTTGTCATTCAGCACCCAGTGTGGTATAGTGGATAGAGGGAGACCAGGGTTCAAATTCCCACTGAAATCATGGAAACTCATGAGGGGATGTGTGGAACTGGTAAAACCACTCCTTAAATATTACAATTACCTTGAAGGCCCTGTTAAGGTTCTTATAAGTTGGTTCTAATGTGATGGTACATAACATAGCATAACATAACATAACATAACATAAACATGAAGCTTTGCCCTCCTGCCCCAGTTAAGTTCCTGTGGACACTCTTGAATTCTTTCTCATTTAAAACATTTTCATCACCACTGCCTGCCAAAGCAGCAGGCTGAGATGATGGGGGTTGTGGTCCCTCACGTTGAGGGACAACCCAATCGGAAAATTAAGGTGTCAGACAACCTATCCAAAGCAAATGTCTGTTACTGCCTGTTTTGGCTATGCTTCTTCCCCCTCCTGCTTTTTAGCACATTCTTACCATCATTTCTATTCCATTGCTGATTTTTTTAATTTGTTTTAATTGTCAGCCTGGTTTTCTTCCAAGGCTGAGGAAATTTTTCAATCCCCTGCTTTCAATCCCCACCAACCTTTTGGAATATAAAACAGTATTCTTTCCTGCACTTGAATGAGAGATTTGTCACATGCTTTAAAAGCCCACAAACATATCCAAATGTGCTGCTCCTGTGTAATTACATTTGTGGAGAACAAAGCCAAGGTTGGACAATTAGTGTCAAGATTTGTTAATCAGTGTACCAAGTAGTGCTGCACTGAAGATTTCTTCCAGGTTTTTGTACCATTCTCAATCAATTTGACAGAAAGTAAGCACTTTTCAGGGAAAATCAAAGGAGAACATTGTGGTGGGAGTCTTGTGAACAGAACAAGGGGTGCTTATGGTCATCTTAGTTATGAGGCAACAGAGGGTTGAATGTCCTGTTTCTAATTCTTCAGCTGTCTCTGCACCCTCCCTGGTTTTCTGCACTTCAGCAAATGCCTAGGAGAAAACATTGTGAAATAACTCCTCCTGTGAAGGTTTTCCAGAGCAAGATGTATGGGCGGTCAACGGAGGTTGTAGGACAACTGAGAAGTGGGCAAGCCAAAGAGAAACACACACTATACTTCATCATTAATAAGGTATGCTCAACTCTGAAGTCCTTTGAGAATGAGATCGAAAAGTAGAAACTTAGTCCTGGTGAAAAAAAGCTTTTGGAGTACAGATTTCAACACAGCACTAGTAAACCTTTTTGAAATGTTGCCATCCATAAGTGTGAATGGAAACCACAATTCAGTGCCCCAAATCTTCTCTCCATCATAAACTTGAACAATAGATGACTAGAGATAAATGACTCTACTCAGTTTCTAGTTTAGTTAAAGCATTCCACATAGAAGAATAAAAAAACAGGTTTCCATTATGTGGCAGAAGTCAGAGTGTCACTGAATCTTCCATGTCGGAATTGTTCAGATGTTCGAATTGTTTGGAAGGCGATGTCCTGACATTCTCTGATATATCACTCAACAGTCTGTACAATTCACCCCTTTAACAGACTTCTATTTTTGATGAGAATCCTAAATAGCTTCCGCATAAGTATTATATGCAGTTTTTATTGGTAGCCTCAAGACAAGAGATCACAAGACACTGAAAAATTCATCAGGGATAGGTGATTACTCAGAGTGAGGAAAATAGCAAAGCAGCAACACAGACTGATTTATTTATAGAGCCTTAGCTTCTTTAAAGTGAGTACAAACTCTTCAAACATATGTTCATCAGTGGTCTATACTTTCTTCCTTCTCAAAGATCAATTGCAAAGAGAAGAGATGATGAGAAACCAATAAAACAACAACTTTAGCTACCTATGGCAACTTATTTTCACCAACTGGTGACTACAAGGCTGCCCCTATCGGGAAACAGGATGAGGTCACCATGTCAGGAAGCGCATTATGGGTGTCATAGAAAGACAGCAGTTTTAAGGCTTTTTAAATTATTATTATTAGGCATAGGGAGAAATTATTGTGGGATTTTGTGCCTCTTGTACCAAAATAAATTGGTAAGATTTTGGTACTTCTGTAACAAAAGACAGCTGAAATTTGTTGCCTCCCCCGCACCCTACAGCTTAATGTTTGGCCTTGGTCCTGTAAATATACCAATGTATTTTTATCTCTTTTAGTGTATTTGACCTAACAGTGTTGTGTAGGACTCCAATTCTGTAACCTATTCACTCATGCAACCCATACAACTATCATACTTCCACACACACAATATTAACAGTGAAGTAACCTTCTGTGAAACTTAGTAAGCTAAGCTGTGTGAGAGAACAGAGAAAAAGAAAAAGAAAATTCCTATCCGATAGGTGGATCCATGGGCAGAGGCAGTGACCTCTGCTTCTGGAAGGGAAGTTGGCCCACTATCTCTGAGGATGGCAGCTATGGCAGGACCACATAGGGAGTGGAGGGGGCAGGGGGCGGGCAGGCAGGTGGTCCCCCTCCCAAACCAGCCCCAAAACTAAACTGTGAATTGGTTCAGTTTTGGGGTGTTTGTGATGGTTTGTGGTTGTGGGTAGCCACGAATGACAAACCATCATGAACCACCAGTTTCCCAGTTCATGTCCATCTTTAATGGAAACCCATATTCTCAGAAGCAACTTTTAGTTCCTCCCTATTCAGTCCTCATCCCAATATGTTAGACGCATAGTACAGCACCCTGGGCATCTTTCATATCTCAGATGGAGTTCTTTTCATAGTAACTAATTCTTCTTTCTCTAACATCAGTATTTGCCTTTTAATGACATCTAATGCACTGCAGCCCCCCTCTATTGCCTTCTTAACCTTCTAAGAAGCCCACATTGTGTGAAGGAAGCTTCTTATCTTAAGAAGAACTTTTGAAGGGCACACTGTCTCTTTTAACATGTTTCCTTTTTATCTTTCAGCTATTTTCTCTCATTTTTGCAATTAGTAGGGAGGGAAGGTTGAAAAGAAAAATGTGACAAATTATAGGAGAAATCTTTATTTATATTATTATTATTATTATTATTATTATTATTATTATTATTATTATTATTATTATTATTATTATGTAATTTATATGCCACCTTCTAGGGGACTCAAGGGGGCTCACAAGAATTAAAACAATGCAGATACCATTTTTAAAATACTGTTTTTAAAACCAAGATTAAAAACAATTTTAAAAAGATTTTAAAATCTCTAAATTTAATCAATACAGCACTTGGCAATGGGAGGGAGGGGAATGGCAGAGGTCGCTGCCAAGGCTCTATGGAAGAGCAGCTCTAATGTTTAGCCTTCTGCTTCTTCTGAGTTGTCGTCATGCAGTTCATGGGTCAGTTTGTGGATCCCAGTTTGCCGAAACGAAATGAAAGGCTGAACTTTTTTCCCCCCTGGTGCTTAGTTTTGCTTTGGTCCACCCCTCCCCCAGCCCCCGTCCTCTCCCCAGCTGTTCCTTCCCCCTCTTCTTTTTCCTCCTCCTCATCCGCTGCGGCCTGGTGTCACTTTCAGGAGCCAAAAGTGATGCTCCCTGGGATAGGCTGGTTCACGTACAGAGACAGTTTCTGTCTCTGAAGAAGGCGGCGGTGGAGGAGGAAGAGGAGGTGGTGGCAGAAGCAGGGAGGAAGGTTATGGGGCCAGGGAGAAGGGGGCAGAGTGTTAGGTTCCCCTCCCCCCAGGCACAACCCTGAGAAAATAAATTGCAAATCATTTTTTTTTCAAGGTTCAGGGGTGGTTCATGGTTAGCCACAACCACAATCCACCCTGACTTGACATTTTTTTCTCATTTGTGCCCAAGACACCTCTTCTATCCACTCATTATTGCAGACCTGACCCAACACACTCCTACACTTTCCAAGTAATCTCCATTCTTTCCCTGTATGTTTCCATCACTCACATTAATCTTCATCAGCACTTATGCTTCCTATTGTTTGTTTTATTCCTGTTCTTTATCTTGCAGAAATATTTGTTCTTTCGCCTGCGTTATTTATTTGGCTTTGCTGTCTGTCTCATTTGCTATTTATCTTATTTCCATTTCTTATTACTGGCAGTCCAGGCAGTCTTTCCTCCCTCCCCTGTCTTAGAACTATATTCATTTTATTATCCCCTGCTCTTAACTTCCTGAGTGTTAATCATTTATCAGCCACTTGCAGAAGGAGAGAGAGGAAGCAGGCCAGATTGTCCTGAAAATAAATTACCATGTGGCTTCACTTTTGATCACTACAGTAAGTTTGAGAAGCACCATTGCATCCATTATGCTGCCCTCACATCGCATCCTTTTCTGTTAGTAAACCGAACGAATATTCCAGCTCAAAGTAGGCCATCCTTCATAGAACTGTTCTAGCTTAGAAGATTTAGCTCTATGTGCACAATGAGGTTGGTTGGCAATTCCCATATGCATCAACCTCATCTTCACAAGGGTCAATGTTCCTTTTAGACTGTAATTTGAAGTTTGTTCTTGTTGGGCTTCTTGCCATCTTTCCGAAAAGCCAGGAAGGAAGGCCCCTTGGCAGGACTGACTGCAGGAGAGAAGCAAGCAGAAAGCTGTGGCTGAGTAGTTGAGTCCTTATTCCAGTTTTGTATTCAATATCATGATTTACCATCTGGCAAAATGTTTTATAGGAGTAAGAATTCAGGTGCACATGGCCTGAAATGATCTCCCCTTTCTAGTCAATGAAAGAACTATTCTAACGAAAAGGAGTAAGGTGATTTAATGGCTAGAGTGTTAGAGGGAGACAACTGTGGCAGATCTAGGACACTCCCCCCCCCCCCGGGATGGTATAGACCACAATTGCCTCCTATAAAAAAGGTAACCAAAGTGGTTGGAAGTCTACTTCTGGTTCTGCAGAATGATAGAAGAACAGAATAATGTAGTTAGAAGGACCCTACAAGGCAGGGGTCCCCAACCCCCAGTCCGCAGCCTGGTGCCGGTCCATGGCCTTAGTAGGACTGGGCTGCAGAGACAGATCTCCCGCCCCCCCGCACACACTCCCCCCATGCACACCCACGTGCATGCATGGCCCGCCCACCCGTATGCACGGGTGCCCCACCCACCCGTGCAAGCACACACACCCCACTCGCGCATGCGTGAGTGTGCACCCCACACATCTGTGAGCGTGCCCTGCCCACCCGCGCATGTGTGAGTGTGCGCCCTGCCCACCTGTGAGCATGCCCCACCCACCCGCGAGCACGGGGAGGTGCCCCCCGCACACGGACCCCACCCCCCCAACCGGTCCGCGGTTCGGAAAAGGTTGGGGACCACTGCTATAAGGTCATTGAGTCCAACCCTCTGCTCAATGCAATAATCCAAATCAACGCAGATCTGACAGATGGTTCTTTAATTTCCTCTTGAATTCCTCCAGTGTTGGAGCGCACACACACACACACACACAAGGTCATTGGCTCCATTGTCGTACTGCTCTAACAATTTTGTCCATACTTTATTTCTCTAAGGCATTTTGGAAGATCTGAAATTGTGCAAATTTTTGAGAAGAGACACATTTTTTTTCTCAGAACAAATCTTAAGCAGGACAAAAATGTGCTTTTTGTTATAACAGTCAAACCCAACAAATTTTGTCTCCATCCCTAGTGGCAAGTGATATGAATGAAGGCCCCGAAGAGCTGCTGATAGCCAAAGGGCAGGCAGTACCTGAACAGGCTAGTGTACACTTTGACACAGTAGAATGCAGCTCTCTCTACATAACTATGAAAACTTGGGAAAGAGTCACAGCACTTGTGCTTCATCACTTACTTTGCTTGAAATGGCAAGATAGACCAAAGTTATTCTCGCTCTCACTCTCTCTCCTGCTGGTGATGGGTGGAGATAGGTGCCACCTTACATAAGAAATAAATCTCACTCCTCCTTCAGTAGTGTTCAGTCTGAGATTAGGTAGATGCAGGAAATCACCGGATTTGCCTGAGACATCACTTGGTATCCTGAGATCTTTATAGGTTGTTGTTACATGCCATCAAGTCACCTCCGAGTTAACACAACCCTATGAATGAGTGATATTCAATATGTCCTGTCCTCAACAGCCCTGCTCATTTCTTGTAAATTAAGCCTGTGGGTACCTTTAAAGAGTCAATCCATCTCATATTTAGTCTTCCTCTTTTCCTACTGTCTTCCACCTTTCCTAGCATTATTTCCTTTTCCAGGGAATCTTGCCTTCTCATGATGTGCCCAAAACAGAACAGACTCAGTTTCATCATATTTGCCTCTAATGCAGGCTTGCTTTGCTCTAGGAACCACTTGTTCATCTTTCTGGCAGTCCAGGTCAGCACCATATTTTAAATGAATCATTTTTGGGTTTACAGTTATGCTACCTTTTCCTCTCTTGGTGCCATGCTGACCAAGGGCAGAAGATGGGGGCCACTTTTTGTCATTCATGAAAACAGGGGTGAAATGAGAATAATCATTTCAGCTCAGCTCTACTTGACTCAACATCTTCATCACAACCATTTCTCTTTGCAGTTGCGTGCCAGTGCCAGAAACCTAACACACAAGACGGATGGAATGATGTTAAACTGTCTAATTCCTGATGCAATTTAAGTCTAGCCTGCTTTGCTCAAATTAATTAATGCCACATCATTATCTTTAGATGGCAGGCAGATGTTAAGGTTATGGTGTTTGTGAACCCTGCACGCTTGTTCTTTGCAGATTGAAAGCAGTTGCTTTATAATTGAGAAATCAAGGTCTAGGCCTACTGGCAAGTGAATTGGTTTTGTAATTACCTCAGTAAAAGGCATCCGTTATTATTCAGCAAGGGTCCTCTTTCCTCTGCTGATGGGTCATGGCAACCCCCCAGGATCCATATATGGTCCAGTTCTAATTTGTCCCCTGTAAATGACTTGCCATCTGTGAGCCATTCAACTTCACCTGTTGCTGTTCCAGAAAACTCAATAAATTAATTTCTGACTTGCAGGTTGAGCTAAGAGCATAAAATTGATTTAGGTTACGATTTTTGTGGAGCCCCCCCCCCCCCCGACCCCACTCTGAGATGGATTGGAACTGCTAAAAATAATCAACCATACTTGGCAATGAAATGAAGTTCAGAACATTTTATATTGACTTACGCCAGAGGTGTGTTCTATTCCTGCTCAGGGTCTGGACTGATGGATGAATTAGGTGCTAATCTGACACCAGTCCAGGATCTGGAGCTCCCTGGTAAATGAGATTTGGGACTTTTGAAATTCTTTGCCATTGTTCTTTGCCATTTTCTGTGTGCCCACTTGGTTTGTCAAGGCATCACATCTTGGGACATTTAGTTCTTCTTGGTTTTTTTCTAGGCACGGCGAGATACTAGTCAGTAGCTCCTACCCATGTGAATATTGATTGTGCTGTGCATTGGATTGTGAGTAGAGATGGGCACGAACCAAACCACAAACCAGAAAAAAACATGATTTGGGCTGGTTTGTGGTTCGGTTTGTGGTTCGTTTCAAGGATCCCGATTTGCTGAAACATAACAAAGCGCTGAACTTTTTTTCCTTTCAGTGCTTCATTTTGCTTCAGCAAAACGGGATGCCTGTCCCTACCCCTACCGCCATTGTCTCCCTACCTGGTCTTGAAGCCGCCACTGCCACCTCGGCCACCGCTGCCATCCTGAGAGGCAGCAGACCCAGCCCCTTGCATGGAAGCTGGGGCTGCTGCCTGTGTGCATGCACACGCCGCTCAGCCAAGAGGTGGAGGCTGCACAGAACCTGCCAGCATGAACCCAAAACATGAACTGCACACCAGTTTTTTTGGGGGGGGGGGGTCATGATAATTTGCGGTTTGTGGGTAGCCATAAACCATCATGAATCCCCAGTTTTCTGGTTCATACCCATCTCTAGTTGTAAGGAAGGTTTGTTAGTCCTGTGGAACAATGATCATCAGTACCTAAAAGAGCAGTGACTCAACAAAGGGCATTTCTGGAGCCTGTCTGGGTAATCTCTGCTTTGTTCAGAGCAAACTGTTTTGCCTTCAGGACTCTTGATGGATTTGCTGTGCTCTTTTAAGTAGATCTGGCAGATTTTTAGAGAAAAGATCTACCCATGATAAAAACAAATTGCATCTTATCTTATCAAAAGGTTGACAGGCAGCTCCTCCAGAGAATCTGGTCACAAGGATTTGTTTGAAGCTTTCCTTTCTTTAATCAATTTATAATCTATTTACTGAATTTCAGAAGAAGAAGAAAAATCAACACCTGGTGGTAAAACTAAGAAGTTGGAATGCTGTAAATCAGGGAGTCCAAACATAACCAGGTGGCAAATTGGGTGTGTGATTGGTCAGAGAAGTCCTGGTTAGAAAGAGTGGTGTTTAACAGAGCCCAAAGCATTTGGCAATCTCCCCAATGAGAGGAAGAGCCTGTTCTAAAACCAGGGTGCTGTGCTACCATGCACAAGGCCTGCTCTTGGGTTGCTGCTAGATGGCAATCTGTATCATGAAATAATCACCAAACCCTCTTCTGATGATTATTCAGATCTATATATAGGACTGGGACCTTGATCTTGCTTTGAAGTGTGTAGATCTCAACTATATCAAAAGGAATCAGCTGGAGATGCACGTACACACACACGCACACATGCACACACACCACCACCACCACCACCATCACTACAATCACAGAAATGTGACTCTCTGAACAACTTGCAGTACTTGGGTCACTCATGACACAGTGATTAAACTGCAGAACTGCAGTGAGGACTGCTCATGATCTGAGTTCAAACCCGGTCTTCCATCCTTCCAAGATTGGTAAAATGAGTACCCAACTTGCTGAGGGGAGGCAATGTGTAGCCTGCTCTATCTATCTATCTATCTATCTATCTATCTATCTATCTATCTATCTATCTATCTATCTATCTATCTATCTATCTATCTATCTATCTATCTATCTATCTATCTATCTATCTATCTATCTATTTTAATTTAAAATAAATTTAAAATAAAAACAACAGTATTAATATAATTCAAGACAGCAAAGAATAGATTAGGTGATGACAGGAGGGAAGGCCTGCCTAAAGAGCCAGGTCTTAAGTTTGCTCTTAAAAACACCCAGCGAGGGAGCCAGGCAGATTTCTGTGGGTAGACTGTTCCAGAGGTGAGGGACCACTGCTGAGAAGGCCCGGTTTCTTGTTCTTTCTCTCCAGGCCTCCCTTGGCGTTTGGCGCCTCAGCCACCCATCCTGGCTAGAACCAGTGATTTGGGTAGATCTAGGTGGGAGAAGACATTCCACTAGATATCGAGGTCCTAAACCGTTTAGGGCTTTATATGTCATCATTAACACCTTGAAATCAATGCAGAAACACAGGCAGCCAATGCAAGGCACCCAGAGTGGGGGAAATATGCTGATATTTTCTCACCCCAGTGAGAAGTCTGGCTGCCACATTCTGCACCATTTGAAGCTTCCGCATCATTCTCAAAGGTAGCCTCACGTAGAGCGCATTACAGTAGTCTAATCTGGAGATTAGAAGCGCATGGACCAGAGTGGTGAGAGCCCCAACATCAAGATATGGATGCAGCTGGGCAATCCGCCAGAGATGGAAATAGGTGGAGCGGACCACTGACACTACCTGGGTTTCCATGGTGAGCGCCGGATCCAGATGGACGCCCAAGCTGCGAACCTCACTCTTCGCAGTGAGAATCACTCCCCCAAAAGAGAGGGAGTTTTCCAAACCACCAATGGTGGTGCCACCCACCCTCAGGACCTCTGTCTTATCCAGATTCAGTCTCAGTCCATTCACTGGCATCCATTGCAGTACAGCCTCCAGGCAGCGCTGAAGGGATGGAACGGCATCCACTGTTGTTGGAAAAAAGGAGGTGTAGAGCTGGGTGTCGTCAGCGTACTGATGACACGAAGCCCCACACCCCCTGATGACCACACCCAGTGGCCTCATATAGATATTAAACAGTATTGGGGAGATAATCGAGCCCTGTGGAACCCCACAACTGAGACTCCACGGGGCTGATACACTATCCCCAAGCTGTACTCTCTGAGGATGGTCCTCCAAGAAGGATTGGAGCCAGGCAAGCACCAGACCACCTATTCTCAACTTGGAGAGCCTCCCCAGGAGGATACCATGGTCAACAGTATCGAAGGCAGCTGAGATATCAAGGAGGACCAACAGAGATGTTTTGCCCGTCGGCCTCCCTCAACAGGTCATCAAACAGGACGACCAATGCTGTTTCCATGCCGTGGCATGGCCTGAAGCCCGATTGGAATGAATCCAGGGCATTGGTTTCATCCAAAAGGACCTGGAGCTGGTCAGCCACCACCCTCTCTACCACTTTGCTTAGGAAGGAAACATTGGCAACGGGCCTATAATTGCCAATGTCGTCTGCCGCCAGACTTGATTTCTTCCTGATGGGCCTAATGAGTGTCTCCTTGAGGGCAAGGGGAACCTTGCCCTCCTGGAGAGACCCATTAATTATTGCAGTGGCCCATTCAGTTGTTACAGGCCTGGCTGCTTTGATTAACCAGGCCAGGCAAGGGTCAAGGGAGGTGGTGGTGGCACGACAGTGATCAAGCTGTCTTTTATTTGACTTTTATACCACCCATCTGGCTGCCAGGGCCACTCTGGGAAGTTTACAACACAATAACATAATAGATAGCAATTTTTAAAGAACAATAAACATAAACAATAAACATAATAGCTAAAGAAAATCAAAATTAACATCAGTTAAACATACACAAAACAACATAACATGAACTGAAAATGATTAAAGGTAATTTAAAGGCAAGGTGGCGGAACTGATAATATGAATGCTGAGATAACCACTGTGTTATGGATGTTATAAGCCCTGGGAAGGCCTGTCTGAAGAGCCTTGTTTTCAAGGACCGTTTGAAAATTCCCAGTGAAGAGTCCAGTCAAATTTTGGGCAAATTAAATTGTAAACTGTCCAGAGAGTGCTTTTAGCACAATGGGGTGGTATATAAGCAGCACACTTTACTTGGGTAGCTTCTCCATGATGACAAAATAAGCCCCCGTGTTGCCCAGTGTGATGAATTTGTGGCATAAAAGACAAAACCAACATTTCCTTCCTTTCTTTCCTGCTTTCATTTACTTAAGCAGGTTACCCTAATAAAAATTTATAAGTTAACAAAACTGATAACCCCATCCTTTGCTCTTTCTGTGTTAAAATGGTCTCACTGAAAGTGGTGCTGTGTCGTACAAAATTACCATACAAATTGTGTCACTGAACTCTGTAACTGAAATAACAGCAATTTGCCACAAATGGCAAATCTGAGTTAATTATTGATTGTCCAATAAACAAACCATTTCTAATCCACTGCATGATTCATTATTAATAGATTAATAAGAAGGCTTGTTTTGTGTTCATTGCAGTGGGATCAGTTATGATTAGCTTCTATGAAATGAAGGGACAATGCAAAGATTTTTAATGAGAAGAAATTTGGGGGTCCATGGTGTTGCTTCTTTTGTTTTAACAAATTGTAGCATCTGAGTCTTTTTGAAGGCTTTTCTTTTCAGGATGGCTGGCTTCTTCCTTGATATTAAATTTATAAATAAATAAGTATTAAATATCTTAAACACCTTTAAGGCGAATAGACATATTTCAGTACTCCAGTGACAAGATGTACTTGTTTTGTTGAGCTGATTATTCAGAAAAAGAAACAGCAAATGGCAAGTGGGTGAAACTGAGGACATTCCTTCAAGTGAGAATGCCATAAAAATAGGAATGAAGTTTTCAAGTGATTTTTGTTTTGGTTCGTTTGCCCATTTGCTCTCCCCCGCGCCCCCCCCCCCCGACAGCTTGTTCCTGTCAATCAGAAGCACTAGGCAACCCTGGGAGGGACCTAGAGACTACCAGATTGACAGGTCAGGCAGCCAAACATGCAGCTCAAAGGGATCTGAGGGAGTTGCTTGTTCTTATTCGTAAGATTGATCCACAGAAGCCATTTTCACCTCAGAGCCACTTTTGCTTTTCTGAGGAACTCTTCTGCCTCACACCAGGTGAGCTCAGATGTCCAGCAGCATGTTGCTTTTCTTGTCAGGCACCCTGTCTCCCCCCAACCACCCCCTGCTGACCACACAACAACATCTGTACCTCAGCTCAGATCTCCAGTGTGGCATTGTCCATGGGATTTAGTGTGTTGTCCCTCCCCAGTCCACCTCATGATGAGCAACACCCTTTGTCAGGTTCCTTGGTACACTGCTGGAATTCTCCCCAAGCCAGCTGCTAAAGGGCACTTTCCTGGAGGACCTGCTTTCAGGGTGTATAACTTGGACATCCGAAATCCATACTTCACCAAACTTAGAGGATGTATAGAGGAGAGTCAGGAGAAGCTTCTCTGTGATTTTGGTGTTTCTGCGTGGCTGGGGCTCCTGAACCTCCAAATCACAATGAACTGATTGGTGGTACTTTTTTTCCCCAAAAGTTTGGGAAGTTCATGGTGTATGGACTTCAGAGAACCACAAACCACAATGAACCACCATTTTGCTGGTTCATGCCCATTTCTAATCAGAATAATTCCCCCCCTCAAGGAAGGTTCTTGTTGTTCTTGCAGCATTCCTGCATACATGACTGGTAGCAAAATAATGTCAGTGGGTTCTTCAATATTGATTATGGTATACTTTTTGTTTGAGTCACATAAATATTTGCCATATATATGCAGTTTATTTGTGAACCTGGCTTCCTTTCAGGATATAAAAAGACTGAAGGATCAGAGAAGAGCTTACCTACTCTGCCTTCTTGGTTCCAGCCACATCCAGGCAGAGGTTGTTAGCAAGTCCAAAAGCAGACAGGAAGTCAACAGCCCTTCTTTGCTGTTGATCTCCCTGCAACTACTGCACCCACCTCTTGAATACAGAGACACCATAAGTTATCCAGGTTAAGAGTCATTTATGGTCTAATCTTCTACAGATCTGTCCAGACACCTATTTAAGCTAGTGACCACCACCACAACTTTCAGCAGCAAACATTTGGTCATCATATTTGCCTTCAGCGGTGAGACACAGAGGTCCAGCCTCCGGGTGTAGTACAATCTGGGCTTGCAGGATCAAGTGGGAGTTCTTTTGGATTAGCAGGGAATATGACATCTGCCACTCAGGATCTCTCTGACCTTGGCTGCAACGAGTGGAGAAGAAAATTGCTACAGTTCATTTGTTGACTTTAAAATAAAAGCATTTCTCCCTAGTTGCTGGGAAGGAAATTTCTTTGAAAATCCTGAGGCTGAAGTGTGCATGTCTGTGTATTTACATGTACATGTATGTGTATGAAGAATTGGATTTAAAAAGAAATACTTTTGGGAGTACAAGTCCCAGAATGTTCCAGCCAACATAGCCATAGTTTGCGGGAGCCCTAGAGCTATGTGTGTGTATATATGTGCACATATGATGCATAGAATGTGTAACACAAACAAAATGAAAATATTGCAACACAATATTACAACACCTTTAGGACTAACTAGGCATGGTGTGAAATCCATATTCTCTACTTGTAACATCAGGACTTCCTCAGAGATTTACATCTCAGCTATTAGACATGCAAATTAAGCTCATGTTTACCTTCCAATATCCAAACACAAAACTAGGTTTAGTGTGTTACAATTATCTTATTCTTGTCGTACACAGCCCAGAGTAGTAATTTGATAGATGGGCTGTATAAAAATTGTATAAAATAAATGGATTAAATAAAAGTGTATTTCAGTGTGAATTTTTGCAGAGAAAGAGAGCTGATGGATGGGTCAAGACAGCTGCTCCCTCTTTTTAAAGAATCTCAGTGGTGGTGTCCTCATAGGCACAGTCCATTTGTGATGAGTCGCTAAACTTCAAAAATGCATCGCTATACACCTGGCAGGCACAGAAACCCTGAACAGATGAAAACTCACCAAACAATCATCATTCCTCAGATTCTTCTCTGTCCTACTTACCAGCCACTCTTTTGCAACATGATGAAAAAATTAAGACATCAATGTGCAATTGCACTCGTTACATGAGTGATATGGAACAATTATTTGGCAATTAAATGTCCAGTTAGTATTGCAGATATTTAGCAATGATAATTAATCCACCAGTTAATTCCACCACTGCATTTAAATAAAAGGTATGAGAGTTTCTTTTTTCCCTTTTCTAAGATTTCATTGGAGCTGATTTCAATTACCCACTGAAGCAGAACTGTATAAAATGAGATGTCTTGTCAAACTAACTGCTGTCAGTGCCATATATCTGAGACACTCATTGCCCTGACAAGTTCAAAGAACCAGGTCAGATTCTTGAAAAGGCATGAGGACTTGATTTGATTCAAATGAATGACAAATCAATAGGCGTTTTGATCAAGCAAAATCCAGTTAACAACACACACTCAAGATGGCTCACTTGGGGATGAGATAAAAAAAAATCTAGGCCACCAGGCTTCTGAAAGTTGAAACATTTTGGTAATATTATTCCAGCTGTGATTTGTTGAGGATGTGGTTTAGCGTACAAAAGTATATTATCTAATAGTCCTTATTTGCCACTGTAAAGTCAGACGAAGGTGGTTGAAATGTAGCATTCCTGTACAGTGACCACCACTGTATAATGGAGGGAGAAAACTTCATATATAAGGTACAGTCTACACTGGTCTCAATTGTGTTCCTTGGACTTCTAAAATGTATTTTATTTTCATCTATTCTCAAGTCAGCCTGCAAATACAATACATTCTATTGTTGCGAACCGCTCTTGTCACTGGTGAAGGTAAAAGAATGGCATGATGAATAAGAATGAGGATATCATGGAGTATTCAGGCATGGTAAATTAACTGTGCAGTTTAGAACAGTTTAGAATTTAGAACAGTTTAGAAATTATTTTTCCCTTCAGATTCCTTGCTCCCTTACAATATCTGGACTAGGAGAAAGACTGAGATCAGCCCGTAGCATGAACCCTCTAAGGAAGCCCAATTGACAAACTTGTGTGGTGCTTGAGACAATACCAATAGATAATTAGTAAGACTTATCAAAATAGATCAGTATTGATCAGAGAACACAGCTAGGTTTTGGAATCAGTAATGGGGTTGTAAAAAGCTGCAATATCAGGCCTATGTCACAGGAAAGGCTTTTAACATGACAGATAAACAAAATGCTAAAAAATGTTCTCAGTTCAAGATCATTTGGATGCAAAATCACTGGGACCAAGATTACCTTGCTTCGTTTTTTCACCTGAAAAACCAGCATAACTAATAATTTGTTGTATACTCATGGCACAATAGTGTATAACTATCATTGTATGATGAATTTCACAATGGGCCTGTTTCAGTCACAGTTAAGCACTGGTGCATCCAGATAGTTCAGTGTGAGAGATGTTTTAAAAACAGAGATTAACCTCTCCTTTGAATTCAAGGCAACTTAAATATACTTAATGTGATGGGATGATATTCACTGCAGAGGTGTTCTTGGTGGTGATTAAAAGAATTCATTGTAAATACAGACAGTTCTTTCTCTGTGTTTGTGCTTACTGATAATATGCAGGAACAGAGCTGAGTATGTTCAAGAATGTAGTTGACTGTGATCTTGGTAGCTGCTTGTAAAACTGTACCCCACCATATTAAAATTACTGAAAAAAAGTCAAGTGCCTAATCTCAGAAGTAGATTGGCACTCAGAGAGAGCTTTAAGTGCTATGGGGCATATAAACAGCACACTTTAAATGTCCCCTCAGGTAGAGGAGTAAACTAGACCATCCCACCTAGCAAACCAGACCAAGGCTATTTAGTAGTAAACAATACTCTACTAAATATAAAACAAACTGCATTACCAGAATCCCTTTTCTCTTTACTGCACGTACAACAGTCCATTGAACACTTATTGGCATTTCCCGGTGTTTCTGCAAGTTGCTGAATTTTGCATTCATAGAATAATAGAATCATAAAATTGCTGAGTTGGAAAGGGCCTATAAGGCATCATGCCCCCACTCCTGCTCAGTGCAGGAATCCAAATCAAAGCAGATTTGACAGATGGTGGTCCAATTTTCTCTTGAATGCCTCCAGTGTTGGAGTGCTTACTACCTCCCAAAGGAATTGGTTCCATTGTTGTACTGCTCTAACAGTTCAGAGGGTTTTCCTGATATTCAGCCTAAATCTGGCTTCCTCTAGCTTGAGCCCATTATTACGTGTCCTGCACTCTGGGATGATCAAGAACAGATCCTGCCCCATTCAATGGGATGGTACTTAGCTCACGAACAACCACAAACTGGAGATCCTGCAGAGCATTCTGCTGCCATGCTGTTTTCCCCAAACAGGATAGTGGGTTATGTTTTTACCTGGCCAAGGTAATCAGGAGACCTACTTGAAATCAAGAGATCTAATGATAAACATCCCCAAGGGCTACTGTACATGTTTGTAAGGATTGTTTTAGCTTGTGGGTAAGCAACTGTGCTCACCTGCTATATATTTTAATGCTCAAAAGTTGCCAAATGAATTCAAACAGCAATTATTTCTGCTTTTCACAACCAACATACAGCATGCTTCTTGTTTGGCATGTATATTGTGTGCTGTCCTGTTGCTGTTGTTCAAGGGGCATGTATTTTTCAAATCGCATCTCTTGAGTGAAGAAAATGATCCATCCGCCAACTTTGAAAGTTAGGAAGAAAATATTGCTGCAAATATCTGCATACATTCTGAGTCTCCTGAATGCCCACATGAAATAGTACGTGTGTTCCCTGCCAGAACCACAAGGAGATGAGCAAACTCTGATCTATGAGTTCTTGGGACTTTTCAAAGCTGTTTTGTAGTTTGCTTTACTTATTCCCAAGGGAAAAAAAATCTGAGCATTTTTAGGCACTGCTAGTGTGGTGAGGTTGACTGCCTAAGTTTGGTACCAAACACATGGAGGATTATTTGCTTTCCCACAGGTTTATCCTCTGTCCATTATTTCCACGTTTTAACGTTTATTTACTTATGGGTTTGTTTTTTGGGTTTTGGGTTTTGCTTGTTTGTTTTTTAAGAATAATTTGTCGGCTGCAAGGCTCCCAGATCCAAAACCCCATCTAGCACATCTTGTTGAATCCATAAAATAATCATCACAGGAGACCAAACACCTTGCAAACACCGACAGCCATGGATAAGGGCATTTTAGCAAACTGGAATATAAATAAATATCCAATAAATAATTCAGGCCCTCATGTAGCTATTTGCTTTCTACTGTCAGAAGAGAGCATTCTTATCTCTTGAGTGACAAAAACCAGAACAACAGCAGTGGTTTAAAAAGGAAAAGGAAACACACAGCCACTCGCTCCATAGAAGTCTATTTTTAAAAGAGGGTACTTTTTTTTTCAAAGTCAGACATTCCGATGATAAATTAATATGGCTGGCACGCTTTGTTTGATCAGAACTACCCACTGTGAATGATGAGAATGCTTATTCAAAAGGTGAAGAGATGCTGGATCAAAATATGCAGGGCAGGTGAATAGGCATGAAAAGCTGAGAAGAGGAAGCGCAAGGGCAGGGGTGGATGAACTGTCGATGTTTGGGGGCCATCTTCTTGCAAAAAGTGCTAAATATGCCACCGCCACACATAAAAATGCAACCATAAATGGTGAGACGTTCATGTCTGTTTTTCAAAAGATGGATTCCACTGGGTGTTAAACCATGCAAGCCTCCCTGCTGTGAGGTATTTAAAAGGTGAATGACCACTCCCAGAGGCATCCAGAGATCTAAGTCATTGTTTCATCTTCATCATCATAATCATCTTAGAACTGCAGAGCTGGAAAGAACCCTGTAGATCACTGAGTCTAGCCCCTATCAAGAAGGCACAGTGGGGAATTGAACTCCCAATCTCTGGCTCCACAGCCAGAGACCTAAAGCACTGAGTTATCCTTCTGCTGGAAAACAGCGCATTGAGTGTAGGCTGGGGGAGAGGCTGGATAATACCATACCTCTTCCGTGTCCAACAAGGTGACCACCTGCATATCAAAGAGAAGAAAAGGGGAAACATGGGGGGGAGGTGGCAGCAAAAAGACACCAACTTGCATAAAACATGTTGTTTTATATGGATACATGACTATTTGAAGGCCATTCATAAAATGTACGGAGAAATCCCAATTGATCTGTGCAATTGCTAAGTCTGCTATCCTGATGCTAAATGTTAAAGGTAACAAGGGATATAGACATAAAAAAAGAGAGAGTGTTTCTTTCATTTTGGGTTCTGTCACAACTACCTTGTTCAGTCTTCTTTTGTTTTCACATTTTTGTGTGTTAGTCCTTTCATTTAACATGAAAAGAAAAGCTTCTTCTAGGCTATTTTGTTTTAGACTTTCCATTTATGCTTCTGGCACTCCAAAGCCCTACAGAACCCTTAAAAGCTACTCCAAAAGAGCAGAGAAATAAGGCAACTCTAAAAGCAGGCAACAGTATATAAAAAAGAAAAATCATCATCCATCTTATATAAAAAAAAATACCTCATTCACCCACCAACCAACTGAAAAAACAGTAAAGCACCAAAAAATCAGAACAGAAAAAAACAACAATATGAATTCATTGCCACCCACCCAGCACAACAGTGACTCTGTAGACCTGGTTAGCACAATAGGAAAAAAAGACAAAGAAGTAGCCTGGCACACAGCAAGTAATCCACCAACAAATAAAACAGTTTCCAAAACTCCTCGTCAAAATATACACCTTTAACAAAATAAATACACAATAAATTAATGAAATAACATTTTTTAAAAATGAATCAAACAGGGATAGCACCTCCTCCCACACAGGGGAAAAAGAGCACCACAAGAGAGTAAACAACAGCAAAAGAAAATGGAAGCAGGAGCAGTTCAGTGAGCAGCACAAGAGGAAGAGGGGATAGGAAATGAAGTGTCAGTGGCACAAAGTGTGAATGGAGGTGGCAAACGTGGCAACAGTTCACAAATGGGAAGGGAGGTGAAATAATGGTGTAAATGGCAAGGAAGGAGGGAGGTGAAGCGTACCATGGAAGATTTTCTAGGGGAAGAATTTGTTTGTATGTTTGTTTAGTTTCATTTCTCCCAGTGAGGCGGACCCAGGGCAGCTTACAATGCTAAAACAAGTAATACTAAAAACACAATAAATTGCAGATTAAAAACCAATTAAAATACTTTAATATTTAGAAATCTGCTTTTTCAGTACTTTTAATTTAATTTGCTTTGTGATGTAATAGTAAGTGATATTGAGTTTAATGCTATGCAACATTTATTATTAGTTGAATAGTTAATGTACTAAACAGGTTTGTATGGAATGCAGGAATCTATCTGCCCAAAAGCTCTGTCTTTCAGAGAGAACACAGAAAAAAAGGAGACAAGAAACTCATGCCTCCTGTGCGTAAACAATGGTTTTAACATGAAAGAAATCCCTTCAGTGTTACCAGTCTGCAAGAAAATGGTTGGTTCTTTCCTTAAATGATCAGGAAGAAAGAAGATCAGCAGGAAGAATCAGGTGCAGCTGAAACAGACAACTGGAGGAATGGAAGAGGCTTACCACATAACAATCCTGCTTTTGCACTAAAAGCTAGCTTTCAGGACTGTATTGAAAAAGACTGACAAATATAATTAAAATACATTTTTAGAAATATTGATTTTTTTAAAAAAAAATATTACAGTTAAGTATTAAGGTTGCTCGGATCCATTTTCCCTGCCAGCAATGCAGTGGTAAATTACACTGGTACAGGTATTCATCAAGACATCTCCATGGCTAGGCTGGCCCTACCATTAGTCCTGAAGTGATGAATGCAACTACCTTCTTCCCACCCCATTAATGGGCCCCTACTGTTGGGAAGGTTACTGCTTTGACTCCTCCTACTTCACTCTTGTGCACATGTCCAACCGCACTGCACTAGAGAGGGTAGCCCCAATGCTGCTCCAAAAGCCAGCCCTAGATAGCGTGGACGATTCCTGGAATGCCTGCCTCAGAGAGTCCTCATGTGAAGTCAAAGATGATCAGGTAAATCACCTTTGCTATAACAACTGAAAGTAAGATCAGAGGGAACATGAAGTCTGAGGGGCATGGAAGGTGACATTATGGTCCCTGGTGCTTTGACTCTCTGAGCCCACATCCTACTGTGCTGCTTTTTACTGGCCTACAAGAATAAGAGTAACCATTTCTCCTGATCTTGTCCAGGTTCCGGGACAGAGACTTGCAATTTCTGAGGGAATATTTCCTGTGCAAGGCAAAACACAGCTCTCCTCTAGAGATGGGCACAAATCACTGGTTTGGTGGTTTGTGCTGGTTCGTTTATTGGCTGAACAAGTGTTCGATAAGTCAGAGCCCTGCCTCCTCTGGCAGGTGCCCACTCCAAGGCAGCACCCTGAGGAGGCAGAACAGAGAAGCTCGGCCGCTGCCCCTGAATGGGCACCTGTCAAAGGTGGCTGGACTTTGAAGTGCCAAACACCTGTTCAACTGATAAACAAACCAGCATAAACTGCCAAACTGGCAGTTCGTGACCATCTCTAAAATTCTCCTCCATTTAAAAATCCAGCATACTATAGGTGATCTGTCACAAACAAAAGCGCAGAAGTCATGGTGATACTATCTCTGAGAAATATATTTTTAAATATATATATATATATATTTATCCTGCCTTTCTCCTTATAAAGGACCCAAGACAGCTTACATCATTAAAAGACAATAAGTAAAATCATTAAAAAAACAAAGGACTCATTTGCATGATGGCCTTTTCTGAAAACTGCTCTTAATGCCATTTTAGTCAAACACCTTACACTGACCACAGCTGCATGACATAATGTGTCTGAAAACTGCAGGTTTATCCCTCATGAGCAATGGTGTAGTGTATGCTGGCCAATCAGTCCCATTTCCAGTGATTATGGCTAAATAAACCATAGAGCTTTGCTCCAGGGTTTGTTCAGAACATGGCCCCACTCCCAAACTGCTGGTTTATTTTTCTCCCAAGAAACTTAAATGCTTGATTCTTTGTTTTGCTTGGAGAGAAACAAATCAGAAGGGACAAAATACCATGCAAATAGGAATATTCAGATAATTCCCCAGTTGTTGTTGTTGTTTAGTCATTAAGTCATGTCTGACTCTTCGTGACTCCATGGACCAGAGCACGCCAGGCCCTCCTGTCTTCCACTGCCTTCCAGAGTTGGGTCAAATTCATGTTGGTCGCTTCGATGACACTTGTTGGTGTAAGTTAGCAGAGTTTTTGTTCCAGTCCAGGCAGTCCAGTTGAATCACACAGACAAAGAAAGCTTCTTCTTTCACCAAGTGTATTTACAATATATACAGAAGTTTAGCAGTACAAACCAGCAGCATGACATTCATAGAAGAGATCCATACATCTTCTCCACAGGTCCACACAGTTATACACATGCACATTTACATACAGCCAATCAGTGCGGACATTTCATCATCCCAGACTGCATGATTCAGCATTTTGCACACCTGTCAAGTATGGCTGCTGATTATCATAGGCCTTGTTCTGTCTCAGTGTGGAAATTATCCTTGACAACACTGTCCAACCATCTCGTCCTCTGTCGTCCCCTTCTCCTCTTGCCCTCACACTTTCCCAACATCAGGGTCTTTTCTAGGGAGATTTCTCTTCTCATGAGATGGCCAAAGTATTGAAGCCTCAGCTTCAGGATCTGTCCTTCAGGGTTGATTTCCTTCAGAATGGATAAGTTGTTTTGTCTTTTTATTGTATTTTAACTGTTGTAAGCCGCCCAGACACCTTTGGGTAGTGTGGGCGGCATATAAGTTAAATAAATAAATAAAATAAATAAATAAGTTTGATCTCCTTGCAGTCCAGGGGACTCTCAAGAGTCTCCTCCAGCACCACAATTCAAAAGCATCAATTCTTCGGTGGTCAGCCTTCTTTATGGTCCAGCTCTCACTTCTGTACATCGCTACTGGAAAAACCATCGCTTTGACTATGCGGACCTTTGTCGGCAAGGTGATGTCTCTGCTTTTTAAGATGCTATCTAGGTTTGTCATCGCTTTCCTCCCAAGAAGCAGGCGTCTTTTAATTTCGTGGCTGCTGTCACCATCTGCAGTGATCATGGAGCCCAAGAAAGTAAAATCTGTCACTGCCTCCGTATCTTCCCCTTCTATTTGCCAGGAGGTGATGGGACCAGTGGCCATGATCTTAGTTTTTTTGATGTTGAGCTTCAGACCATTTTTGTGCTCTCCTCTTTCACCCTCTTTAAGAGGTTCTTTAATTCCTCCTCACTTTCTGCCATCAGAGTGGTATCATCTGCATATCTGAGGTTGTTGATATTTCTTCCGACAATCTTAATTCCAGTTTCAGATTCATCCAGTCCAGCCTTTCTCATGGTGTATTCTGCATATAAGTTAAATAAGCAGGGAGACAATATACAGCCTTGTCGTACTCCTTTCCCAATTTTGAACCAATCAGTTGTTCCATATCCAGTTCTAACTGTTGCTTCCTGTCCCACATATAGATTTCTCAGGAGATGGATAAGGTGGTCAGGCACTCCCATTTCTTTAAGAACTTGCCATAGTTTGCTGTGGTCCACACAGTCAAAGGCTTTTGCATAGTCAATGAAACAGAAGTAGATGTTTTTCTGGAACTCTCTAGCTTTCTCCATAATCCAGCGCATGTTAGCAATTTGGTCTCTAGTTCCTCTGCCCCTTCGAAATCCAGCTTGTACTTCTGGGAGTTCTCGGTCCACATACTGCTGAAGCCTGCCTTGGAGGATTTTGAGCATAACCTTGCTAGCGTGTGAAATGAGTGCAATTGTACGGTAGTTGGAGCATTCTTTGGCACTGCCTTTCTTTGGGATTGGGATGTAGACTGATCTTTTCCAATCCTCTGGCCACTGCTGAGTTTTCCAAACTTGCTGGCATATTGAGTGTAGCACCTTAACAGCCTCATCTTTTAAGATTTTAAATAGTTCAACTGGAATGCCATCACCTCCACTGGCCTTGTTGTTAGCCATGCTTTCTAAGGCCCACTTGACTTCACTCTCCAGGATGTCTGGCTCAAGGTCAGCAACCACACTATCTGAGTTGTCCGGGACATCCAAATCTTTCTGGTATAATTCCTCTGTGTATTCTTGCCACCTCTTCTTGATGTCTTCTGCTTCTCTTAGGTCCCTACCATTTTTGTCCTTTATCATGTCCATCTTTGCACAAAAGGTTCCTTTAATATCTCCAATTTTCTTGAAAAGATCTTTTGTTTTTCCCTTTCTATTCTTTTCCTCTATTTCTTTGCACTGTTCATTTAAGAAGGCCCTCTTGTCTCTCCTTGCTATTCTTTGGAAGTCTGCATTCAATTTTCCCTATCTCCTTTGCATTTTGTTTCCCTTCTCTTCTCTGCTATTTGTAAGGCCTCGTTGGACAGCCACTTTGCTTTCTTGCATTTCCTTTTCTTTGGGATGGTTTTTTTTGCTGCCTCCTGTACAATGTTACGAGCCTCCATCCATAGTTCTTCAGGCACTCTGTCCACCAAATCTAGTTCCTTAAATCTGTTCTTCACCAGTACACTGCTCATATCCAATACGACAAGAATCCCTAGAGTTCCTATCATTACTACACTGAGCAACCATGCCTATGGCCACTGCAATTGTCTACACCAGTGCTTCCCAACCTTGGGTAACCCAGATGTTCTTGGACTACAACTCCCAGAAGCCTTCACCACTAGCTGTGCTAGCCAGGATTTTCTGGTAGTTGCAGTCCAAGAACACCTGGGTTACCCAAGGTCGAGAATCACTGGTGTACACACTTGTGAATAAGACTATTGACTCCAACAGAGGAGACAGGCACAAGATTGCAGTGCGATGATATTTATGCCAGAATTCAGTAAGCATTTTTTGGACAGGTCAGCAATATATATATCCCAACAAAGGACTTCCAGATTGTGGATTTTGTCCAACCTACCAACTCTGTAGCAAACAAGAAAATATCAGAAACAGCCTAAGATAACACCTTATTTTGATGCATTTAATCTCTGATTTGCTTACATGATTTACCCGTAAGTCCAGAACTGATGCATATTAATACTCAAGAGGACAAGAAGATGCTTTCACTTCTAGCAATTCACTTTTTAAAAAATCAGCTATGTAATGGCTGTGTTTATATTTCATATCAAATTATGATTAACTGAGATCTGAGATTATTTTTACCATCACATGGTGTGCCCCTCCCCCTCTACACTGCCACAAGTTTCAAAGCTTTCCCGTCTACTTTTGATTAACAGCAAATTGCTAAGTCATCTGAACTTGGCACGCTGTGGTTAAGCTTCACTACAGCTAAGTTTCAAACAAACCAACATCAAAGCTTCAAAGGTTGGCAAAGCGGCCTTGCTTGAAACTAACTGTTTTCAAGATTAACCACAGTTCGCCAGGCTGATACAACGCAGGATGCCCTGGTTAATCAAAAGTGAAAATGAAAGCTTCTAACCCCCATCTGGTACGCGAGTAAAAGGAGAAAGGAGCATATATGTCTAGGGAAAAGGTTAAGCTTGTTCATATCTTTAAAAATAATAGTTTAGAGTGATGTCAGAACACAGTCAAACTGTGCTGTAGAAGAACATTTTCATTTTACTGGTAGTACACACATAGCATTCGCTACCTTCCTGCCCATCGATCTAAAATCAGTTCCTATAATTCTCAACATTTGAAGTAGTAATCTTGCTGTACAAGTTCTCCACAGTTTTGCACCTTAGCTTTTTATTCATTTCTAAGTTTAGTTTGAACTTGTTCAATCAAATGACTCTTCCTATAAGACACAAGGTCTCTTGCATAATCAAATGTCTTATCTTTTTGCCTATGTTTCATTTCATGTCTTCTTTTTTTCTCTCCATCAAACCATTTTGCATTTCTTCATCAACACTGCCTTGTTTCTAATACACAAAGGGGCTGTTGCCACTCACCCTATGTTACAGGAAGTGCAGATATACAGCTTCCAAAGTGGTGATACTCTCACCCCACTCTCCCTGCCCACAGCACCTGAATTCTACAAATTAATTGCATGCTGTCTAAAGATGTTTGGACTCTGGTGTTAAATCTCTCCTGGGTTATATGAGGATTCAAGGTTGTTTGGTTTCTTCCTCCTAGATAAAGCTTATACAACATAGCTCCCAGGGGCTAGAGTCAATGGGCTGGGCCTGGCATGTACAATTAATGAAGAAAGAGTTATCAAATCCAACCACCATCTTGTGGAATTCGAGAGGGATTTTTTACAGCTAAAAGGATGAGCTGAATAATGCTTCTGTTAAAATTCCTGTCTTCGCTACTGATATTCTCCCAGCTTCAGTACACTGAGACTATTATTCTTGTGTACACTTAAAAGTCAACATGATTGTTTAAACAGAAGCCCCCATGAGTCACTTTTGTGCCTAAACCATCACCTTGATTTTGATATTTGAGAAAGGTAAACAGTCATTTACAACAAATAGGTTAAACAGTTGCGTATACTACCATTTGATAAGGAATTTCGGGGTCAGAGATTGTGGTGCCCCATAATACTAGACTGTGAAATGCACTTCGATTCTGTCAATGTTGGTGGCTAAAATCCTGTTGCACAGGATCTGCATGTGCAATAGTGATAACTGCCAGCAGCAACGGCAAATGACTGCTGCTAAAAGGTGATTTCAAGGTGAAAGCAACACATACACAATGCAATGAAGTCACATGTATCCTGAAATTACCAAAGGAAGCCTTTAAATAGGCAGTGGTTTACCCCTGAGGATGACATTATCTCCATTGTGCATGTGGAATTGTGTAACAGAATTTCAGCCACTGACCTTGATACACAGAATGAGATTATTCAATCCTGTCATCCCCAATGCCACATGGGACTTCTGTTTCTGTTGTGAAAAGGCAACTCCACAAAAGTAAATCATTTAAAAGTAAGTTCTCATCAGTTCAATTACTTGAATGCTGACAGTGCAACACCATACTTGCCTTCTCACATGTTTCCTTGGGCTTACTGAGGCTTGCGCATAGCTAAATGTATAGGATTGCAGAGCAAACTGTTTCAAAAGGACAGAAATCTAGGAATGCAAATCCTTTGATGTATGAAATTAAGACATCACAGACATTTTATTAATCTGCAAGAGGGCTAGATATTCTCTGTCTCTGTGGATTGGGGTTTTCATCTGCAAGAATTATTTTTTGAGCAAATAGCCCATTGTGCAAAACTATGATAAGTGCTGTCTTGTTTAATGGGTTTTTGAAAATCAGAAGCACCATATTGGTTGTTTGCATCTTTTTGGTTAATTAGTCAAAGTTTTCCTATTTGTTGGGTATCTGTGCATTGTTCTACCAAGTGAAAAGACAAATTTTGCACAGGGACATTTTGTGCTAATTGCAAAAACGTTGAGAAAAACATGCATTGTTCTCACACCTAGAGACATAGTTTTTGGTCCTCTAGAAATTAATGACTAGAAGTTAACTTGTCATGGTCACTAATGAGAGTTAAATTTGTTGGTTTGCACTTTGCATGCATGACTATACTTTTCCTGAAGTCATAGGGTTTGCAATTGCTCCAACAGGCTTTTCTGAAGCTCTGTGCTGTACAAGACAGGTGCTGTTTTTGGCCAATCATCTGTACACTATCAGATGGACAATTTCCAAACCTCACAAGCTTCTGAACACATCCAGACACATTCACATGTACACAAATTGAGATTGGTTGTTGCAAAAGTCCTGGTAAGCATTGCAGCTTGCTAACAAGTGAGCCCCTTCCATTCCATCCTCTACTTTGGTTCTTAACTGGGATTGGCAAAGTGAGCAAATCAGGAAAGAGCTTATATCAAGCTCAGTTACAAGCTCCATCCCGTCATGCTTCGATGTCATGGCTAGAACAATGGGGAGTGACCTATCAATTTCCAAGAGTTATTATAAAGAAAATGTTTAGGTCCACTAAGGTCTTTTCCTTTATGAACTGAAGACTGGGTAGTGATATTCCCAAAATGGAGTATTAAAACCAGAAACCAAAACATTCACACAGGAACGCAACTAAAAAACAAAACAAAACAAAACAAAACACACACACACACAAAAAACAACACTTTGGTTTAAAGAAAAAAGGTATGGTTGAAGCTCTACTCCCTAAAACAAGGAAATTCAGGTCTCAGTTCACTCCCTCTCCATCAAAATATGGGCACACTGATGCAGCCTTCTTATACATTAATTTCCTTGCCAAGCAATGACTATAATATAGCTTTACTAGCACTCCTCTCTATTTATAGCACGTCAGTATTAGTGCTGAAGAGCTAAATTAAACACGGGCTGGATAGTGTTAACATCCCCATATAGCCAATTTGAAGTGCACTCCTATCCACAGTTACATGATCTTTACTAGTCTGGTCCAATTAACCCATATTCTGCGGAAGGAAGTCTTGTTGCATTTAATGGATAATAGATAACAGATAATCAGAGAGTTTTTGCTTTCCTTTAGAGATTCAAAATGTGGAGCTTACCTCTTGTGTTTATGTGGGTGGAAGTTAAGGCACAAGAAGGCCATGTGAATGTAAGTAAGTTTTAAATGAGGATAGCATTAGGAATTTCTTGCTTCAACGATAATGATTTAATTCAGACAAAAAAAAATCTCTTAGGGGAGTTTTCCTGCTCTTGCAAGGTATTACCATGTAGACATGAATGTTGGGGAAAGAAAATCTACCATTATTGAACAACTTAAGATACGAGAAAAAGGAGTTAAACAAAGCAACTGCAACAATGCATGCCTGTGACTCAGTAACATGCTTAAAATTTTCCGCTGGGAAATACATTCAGAACTAGGTATCTATGAGCAAAAGCTAGTCATACCTGTAGGTGAGAATGGTAAAGAATCACGATCTTCATCCAACAGTTTCCATTCTGCATTGACCACTTGGGTTAAAGGGAGAAGTAGAGACTTCATGTTTTCCTAGGGTCATCGCGCCAAGAGGGAACATTGTTGTGGTAGTGAATAATGTTATGTGGCATCCAGTTGCTTCTGACATATGGCAACTATATGAATGCATGACCTCCAAAAGGCCCACATTTCTAAAATCTTCTCATTTTTCACCTTTCATAACAATAATTATCAGACAATATATTCTTCTGTTGATTTTTCAGTATTCTTAATCTTGGCTTAAATTTCATTTGGATGCCTGTGGTTAGAAACAATCTTTAGCTTTTTTTTTTCCTTTTTAAAAACATTGTTCTCTCTCTGTTGTCAATAAATGTTATACTAATTCTCTTTGTCTTTATGTGCATGTTGCTGACCCTATTTCTACGACCTTTTAATTCTGCTTCTTGCTTGCTTTTTAATAATTTTTAAAGTTTCATAGGCCATCTGCTCAGGCGTTTCTTTTCTTTTAACTATAAGCATAGTCTTTATGCATTCTTCTCTAACAACATCTCTGTTTTCAATCTGCAGTTCTTCTAGATCATGATTGACTGAGTTCAGTGATGCAAATGCATTCTTTACATGGGCTTTAAATTCTTCATGGGTGTTATTTAATCAAAATTTTGTTTTTGTGTTCTTCTTCAGCTTCAGTCTAATTTTCATATTACCAAGTTTATGGCCTGTACCACTCACTGGTCCTGGACTTGTTTTTGTTTTGTTTTGCAGATTGAAACCAGAGATGTTGATAGAGTTATCTTGGGTGGTTTTTTTGTTTGTTTGTTTTTTATTGATCAGCCAGCAACCCCCATGTGTACAACCATCAGTTAGGTTGGCAGAAGCACATACGTATAATAAACAAATTGCCTAGTGAACAAAAGTAAAAGTGTTGTGAAAATTAATAAAAATGCACAATCTGCCATTGTTTTCTACAGGAGAGATAATATGGAAGCTTGTCATCAGCCATAACTATGTGGTGGATAGAACTACCATATTAATAATAAGGAAAAGCAATAAACAATGGTCTATGTAGATGGGTGAGGAAGGAAGGAATGGAAATAAGATACTTCCCCCACCTCAGATGACCTATGAATTCCAAGAGAACTAAGGCAGATATGCTGAAAATGTGCTGGCACATCTCCTTTGGGTTAAAAGGATTAAATAAGTGATGAATTGCCCTGTATGAGGTTTTCCTACCTGAGCATGTCAGTATACCCTGTGTGCTATTCACAGCTATCCCGGGTCATCACTGCTGCCGAACCGCTGCCCACTGAGCCAAAAAATAAATGGCAACAAGAAACATCATCTCCACTTTTCCCCCCCTTGATTTTCCCCCCTATTGATTGATGGTGTCTCATTTGATTGCTTTCAGGCCTGATTGCAATGTTGTTTTTTTAAAAAAAGAAAGAAAGAAGAGAAAAGAAAAGGCTCGCGTCAAAATCAGCTGATAATTGTAACTGAAAAGCAAAGAAATAACCCGGTGCTCCCTGTATGATTCTGCTTACCAGGCATTTGAGAGATTTAGCGATGAAGCTTCTACATGCCGAAATTAGATGAGTACTTTGTCATTCCTTGGTAGTCTTTATTTAAAGATCTCAAAAAGCTACAGCAGCAATAAATCATGTGGCAATAAAGCCGTACTGCACAGGTCTCCAGTCGCTACTCTCCAGAGACAGAGGACTTCAGAAGGAATGGTATTTCTATAAGCAGGACTTCGGTGCAGTGCAGTGCTTTAGCTTCACTAAAGGGTCCATTGTTTCAAGACTAGGCCTTTGAATGACACTGAGGCATTGCTCTGATGCCAGTACACGAGACGCAAGAGACAGTGTTGTTCCACAAGCAGCAATGCAACCACTACCATAACAGTGAGCACAAGGAACACTGAGCCTAATGAAATCCATGAGTTCTGCTGAGTCTTCTGTGAAAGCCTGTGCAACAACTGGCTTGTAGAACAGTGTGTGAAAGCACTTTCAAAACAACTGGAAAACAGCCTGTGGAACAATTTCCTGTTGCACTCTTGTTCCGATTGTGGGCTTCCCGTAGGCATCTGTTCAGCCCCTGTGTGAACAGAATGCTGGACTAGGTGAGAGCTTGGTCTAGTCCAACCTTTTATCTTGTACGTTCTTAGCACAATGTGCTGGAATTTGACATTTATGGGAGGATGAAAATGCCATAGAAGTTCTACATTCGCAAAATGACATCCTAGGATACAACCCAGTATTTCCACGCCCCATAAGCTCAATGCCCCATTAAAACAGTGCTTCTAGACCACATTTAATATAATGATAAATTCACTATCAATGCCCATCCCCATAGCCAAAATAGTTTTCTACTCATAAGTAAAATAGTAGCAGCAAGGGGGAGGGCAATGCCAGCCCACTGTCCCTCACATGCACCAGTAGCTAGTAAAGAAATTTCAGCTAGCAGTAGCGGATCACATCGAAGTCAGAAACTAGCAATGTTCATTGTGGCCCAAATAGCAGTAGCAGCAGCTGTATGCAAGAGTCCAAGTCCCTCACCCCTGAAACAGCAGTGCAAGTTTTTTGGGACACTGCCTTGACAAGCATGGTAGTGTCTCCTCCAGGGACACCACCCCAGAGGAAGGACAGGACAGAGACGGAGACAGAGGTAGAGATGTACATGCAAGAGCCCAGCAAGTCAAAAGAGACCAGATCCTTGTCTTACTGGTCTAAGAGTCTGGCCTAAGTGGCAGTGGGACTGCTATCTTGCTCACCAACTAGTGTGCCCAGTAACAGAGTGTTCCCTCAGGCAGGGGACGTTGTCAGTCCATATCACTCATGCCTAGAACCTACATCTGTAGAAAATTTCCTTAAAGTCAATCTACCCTTGCTGAGCGTCCCTGTTGTCCTCTTAAAGTAAGAGAGAATGGCAGACTTTGTTCACAGTACTAGGCTTGTCATGCTTCAGTCTGCTCCTCCCTCCTCCTTCTGCTTTTTCATTCTTTCAACTGCTGCTCCAAGATTGTGCTCACTCACCTCAGCTGTGCTGTGCCTCATGCTGTTGGCACAGGTCCCACCCACCACAGGCTGTCTGCCACTCCAGTTTGTCTGCCAGCGCTGCCCAAGGTATTTGCTTACTCCGCACTGCGACCTGACCTCTGCTTCCCCAACGCTAGTGGCATTTCCTGCTGGCATTCCCGCTGTTCAGGGTTCAATCAGTATGCCCATTACAGGCATTTCCTAATATCTCAGCACTGCTGGCTGTTGGTGTGCACTTTTTTCCAAACCCAGATTCTGAATCCAAATTTTGGTGCTAGTGCACGTCCCTAGTAAGATCGACTCGGCCAAGGTCCCTAGCAATGTAACATATTAATTGCTTGCTGGTTCAGCCATTTTGTTGCTTTCTGCCAATCCCAGCTGGGGGATTTCTGAGTTACTCCCCCATGCAAAGCCCCTCTGTGAATTGCCCCATGTCAGTCTCTTTTCCTAAGGGTGAGGAAGAATCATTAATTAACGATTTCCTCTCAATGTTAATTATCTTCTGAAATTGTGCAATAACTATTAAAAACTATTATTGACAGATGCTCCATTAGAGAAATGCCACCTCATCCATTACCATTGTAATTATAATGTTACAGGCATTGTGTGTGATTTCTTTTTCTTTTTTCTTTTTAAAGACAATAGTAGTCATTAACCTGTGACCACTGGAAGAAAACTCCATGCGTATCAAATTTTGCTCCTCTCTACCCCCCTGCCTCAAATCCCCCTTCCTAGTTTTATCATCTGTGCATAGGTCAGCAAAATGGAGCAGGGGAAAAGAGGCATGTCCACCTAACTTAAAAAGAAAATGTTTAACTGTCCATTTACTACCTGATCAGTTGAGGCTCTTGAAAAAAATAACCAAGAGGGCACTTTAAAGAAAATCATTCAAATTCTGCAGACTTGGACCGGTGTCAGTGTTGGAAACAAGAAAGAGAGCAGTTCTTTGGGGCTCAGCGCTTAGAATCCGTGCTAATACTCCTTATTCTCTCTCTTTGAAACAATCTGTGAACTGACAGGCCATAAACCATCCCAAGAATACATGTTGTCTTTCCGCGAATGAAAAAGTTCTTAGAAAAATCCACCAGGTAGAATCTTCAAATGACCTCTAAGGCTGACAAATCATCTGAAAGGAAGAGAGAACCTACACAGTGAGAGGTGCCTGCTGTTTCTTTTGCTGAAGTCAGAAGCAAATGCCAAGTGGGGGAAAATGTAACTCTCCGAGACTATTTAAAATTCCAGCAGGACGACTCTGCCTGAATTCCAATTTCCTGCCTGAAACATACAAAAAAGCATCTGAATGTCAGAAAATCACCACATGCAACCAGGTTCTTTGACAAGCAGCAATTTATTTAGACCGCCCTCAGGAAATTCAAAAGCTATTCTTCTCTCCAAATGTTGCTACTGCTCTAATTGAAAGATTACATAAAGGTTGCAGATTTCCGTTCGACTAAATACTGTTCCAAGCATCTCCAAGAAGGAGCACAAAGGAAAAGAAGAGAACATGTCATATCATACTACCTACCATACAGCAAACCATGCAAAAAAATATTAAGAGATCACAGAGCATGGGGACAGACTTTCTGAACAGCGAACATGTCTGTTTTCAGATATGCAGTTTCCTCTAAGGCCCAGACTCGAAACCCCAGTCCTGACCCTAAACTATGGGATAAGGAAGGTTAATTGTTCTCAACTTTCAGTCCTCCAACTATTTTATGCCAATACACAGAAGTCCAAAGCTGTATAGCTGAAAATCATGGGTTTCTAGCAGTTGACCCAAAAGATGTAGAGGAAGAAAGATTGGGAACCACCATGATAGGGCATATTTCGACAGTATAAAAAAGAGTCATAAAAGAGAATAGAACTGCAGAACTGGAAGGGACCTTATGAGTCAAGCCCCTGTTAAGGAGGCCCAGTGGGGAATCAAATTCCCAACCTCTGGCTCCACAGCCAGATGCCTAAACCACATCATCATTAGAACATTGCCAGTCCAACCCGGAAATAAGGAGACAAGGCACAGATGATGGGTTTGAACTAGGGCCACAACTTTATTAAGATATTAAGTGATACCCTCCCGTCTCCTCAGGAGGGGCCTACTGTAGTGAGGATTCCTGAGACAGGCACCAGGCGTACCTGGCAACCCTGCCCTGATCCCCCATTGGGCAAGTCCCAAGGCTTAGGTTCATGCTGTCCTGTTACCAGCCCATTCCCAGACAGCTAACACCCAGATGACCCTCTTGGCCATCAGACGCCCAAGACTTGTGACCTTAGGTGGTCCACAGTCATGGGTTGCAACCTGGGCAGCTCCCCACAACTAAATTTCAGGATCCATGGAGCTCAGATGTAGGTTGCAGTATTCCCCCCCTTTTGGGAATTCACTGTTACTGACTTCCCCATCCACACTACCTGCCAGTGTGACCTATTTAACCACAACATAACCCCTGATCAACCCCTAACCATCCCATGGGCAATCAGTGTGGGCTAAGCAAAAATCACCCGCACACCTTTTGTTCAATATGCCAATCAGGTGATACAGATCCAAAATTCCTATCTGGCTCTGAAGCAACCAGCTACACTCACACTGGACCCACAGGATGGGTGGGTGGGAGGGTCATTTCACCACCCAAGAGGTGGGATTGCCTTAAGAAGGCTCTCAACCCTGCCCTGCTCAGATGACTCTTGAGCAGCCAATAGATGACCAAGCAGCTTGTCTCCTCATCCAGGCAGGGCAGGCAAAGATCCCCCACCCATGCAACTGTTAGACAAGGAACGGAAGCCAAGTCTTCTCTGGACACAGCAGGAAACATCACGAATGGCTGTCTGCAATGTTTAATGGTTGCTTTAACAATTTTCTTGGATATATACATGTTATTGTGCAAATAATACAAACACACATGGGCACGCATGAACACACACACATACACACAAGGCTGAGAAACGAGGACCTTTATTTGTGCCTTTTCTGCCACTGTTCTGACCTTCAGAAGCAAGGTGGATGGAAAGCACAAAAATGGTATAACAATTTTGGCACCTCATTTCGAGAATAGCCTCCTCATGAAGTCCGCCTGATTCCTCTTATACCAGATGCCAGACAAAAACTTCCTTACCTGCACTTTTAATGAACAATGATGCTGAATTAATTTGCAAAGAACTTTCACACCCATTATTTTCTCAGCAGTTTTTAATCTCTTCTCTTCTCTCTTTCCTGCTTGAAGCTGTTCTCCAACTATTTGATGACATGAGAAGAGAAGACTCCCTGGAAAAGACCCTGATGTTGGGAAAGTGTGAAGGCAAGAGGAGAAGGGGACGACAGAGGACGAGATGGTTGGACAGTGTCATCGAAGCTACCAACATGAATTTGACCCAACTCCAGGAGGCAGTGGAAGACAGGAGGGTCTGGCGTGCTCTGGTCCATGGGGTCACGAAGAGTCGGACATGACTTAACGACTAAACAACAACAACAAAAAATAATGCAAATTTGGGTTTCACCAAATTGTTATGTACAGCACTTCAGACATTTAAAAAGAGAATGCACAGAGCTGCAAAGTAAATGGAGAGACAGCTATGTCCTGCATCACAGAATGAACATGCATGCCTGTCTCTATATGACTAAATGAAATTGATATAATTTGTTAATTACAGAACAGGTGTAACTCAGAGATGTGCCAATTTTAGGAGATTGGAGGTGGGCACAAGTCCTTCCTGCCAGTATAAATCCTTCCCATGAAAAGGGCCTTATTTTTATTTTTATTTTTTTATTTATTAAATTTATACCCCGCCCATCTAGACCAAAGTCTACTCTGGCCTTCTACTGGTGGAACCCTTTTCTGCTGATTGATCCCTGAGATTTGCCAACACAATCATCTGTTGGCAGAACTGCTCTCGTGGCTAACATTCTCTGGCAGAAGAGCCAGAAAAAGAGTCAGAGAAGTGGTGAGGAGAGGAAAGATCCAAACCCTCCAAGCCCAGGAACACAGCCAAAACACTGGTGCAAAATTAGACAAGGGGAAGAGCAATCCTAAACAATTTCCATCATCCTTATACTAGGAGGAATTTGGAACCAGGATGTAATACTTTCGCCTACTCCTTGTCCAATTTGGATTGCACTCTTAGTTACTAGTTGAAGTTGATATACTCATTGAAGGGGATATAACCAAGAAGCTATTCTTGGTTGATCTCAAGCTTCCTAATAGGATAGAAGGAGGAGAAGATCCATAGGCAACTTGTGACCAGAATAGGATGGTGCCCCTGCCCAGAATTTTGGAATGAGATGCTTCCCCCTACTCAAACTACAAGCATCCTTGCTAAGGTAGGTGTATATCATTTTGCTAGGGTACCTGTCAGTAGCAATCTCATTTAAAACAGGTTACTGCTGAAAAACAGAGGAGAAAATTGTTGTCCACAATGCTGCCTCTGGAATAAGCAACATATCTGTAGGGAGGTATGAAGGTGAGTGACCTTCTCCTGCTGTGTTCCACCCACGAACACTTTCCTGTTTCCCAATGTTGTGCTCTGTGACAGTTATGAAGGCTGTTGTTCTACTGCCTGTGAAAATGATGATGTAACACCTTGAGTAGACTGAGGTACTGGTGGAACACTAAAGGGTGTGGCTTTGCCCTTTCACTGCCATAATGATCTCTCTCCCACACTACACGAATATGTTTGCTGGCATCGTTACTAAACTTTGGAAAGCATTTATAAAGCCATCTGGATGTTAAAACTTTACCCTGCAGTGACACCAAGAGGGAGAAAAACATAACATTGATTATCTCTACTATCTTGATTCTCAGAATGCTCATATTTGCTTTCTTTGATGTTTTCACACAGAACATGTTCTTGGTTCTTCTGACCTCAGAATGTAGCAAAAACTCATCTTTTTTGGTATAGTTTCTGAAGAGTAAATGTACTGTGTGCAGAAGATTGTCCTGATTCAGCCAGAGCCTGGTCATGGAGAAAACAGCACCATGGAGAGCTCCAAGTAACGCTCAGGTTGGAAGCTAGATAAGTGTGTCAGCATGTTATAACAACAAGGCATTGATGATGTTTCAGCCTTAAGTATGATGTTGGCTTACATCTGCTTGTCAGCTCCTTACCACGTTGCTCCTTACCAGCTGAGGGTTCCTCCCTTGAAGAATCCTGATCTGTTTAGTGGCACCAGGCTGCAACAACACAGAAATGACTAGAATGTGGTAGTATTTCATGGCTGGTGTCATCAGAATCTGAGGATGGCAATGGGACTTCTTCTGGATGCAGGAGTCTAGTCACTGGGGACTTCATAGGAAACCTGGTGGTAAGGAAATGGACGTTTTGTGATGACTTTCTGTAACTGAGCCCTCTTTCTCATCTGTTATCTCAGAAGTCTCTTCATCTGAGGCCAAGGATCTTGAATCATGAGGCAAACCTGGGTTCAGTTTCTGACCCACCTTTAGTTTAAAAAAAAAAGGTCAGGTAGCTGGTGATGGAAAATATTTCTGCCAGACCTCCTAGTGAACAATTGCCAATAAAATCAGACAGTTCTGGGCTAGAAAGACAAAAAGTGTGATCTGCTATAAGGCAGTTCCCAGTGTTCCCATGTATGATTTGTGTATAATCACCCAACTGAGTTTAGAATTCATTTATTTGCTATTTTATGTGTCAGATTTATAAGTTTCTTCATAAAATTTCTGATGAAGAGAGCTTTATACCATGAAAGCTCCCACCAAAATATGATTATTAATGTTTAAGGGATGAATGAGCACAACTACTAAGGTCTTTCTTTGTAATTTGTGTAAAATGTCTGTAGTATCCTGTCCTTTTCAGAGGCAGAGCAGAGCAGGGCAAAGCAAAGCAGATTGTTTGACAGATGAAAACAACCCATTTGTGCTTCAGAGTCTTAAATAAACCAGCAGGCCATCCCAGTTTTGGACAATTCACACAAAATGGTATTTCTCTCACACAGCATCATTCTCTGCAATATGATCCTTCTGTCAAGAGTGCTAAGAAGTTCCTTGTCAGTGCCAGTGAAAAGAAGAGTGTTGAATTTCCCTGTCCTTCTGTGTAAGGATGAGACAACTGAGGATTAACAGCCCTACCCTCCACAGACATGGCTAGTGATGCTATATGTGGGGGAAATGAAAGTCATACCCTCTGTAGGATAGAAATTCTGCACCAGGCCTTCAAAGGTTGAGGAGAGATTTCTCAAGGTACTAAATCCCCCTTCCTGTTCTTTTTGTTCACCTCACCAGATGTTTCCTGGATGAGGAGGAATCCCATCAAACTGAAAATGTGAACACTAGTTGTACCAGAAATCATTTAATACCCCTCAGAAAGAAAGAAAAAAATCACCCTGAAACAAGACAAAGTAAAGTGGTAGGAAAACAACTGTGCATAGGCTTTTCAAATGTCTAAGTGTTACAGCAAAAAATTAGGGGGGGGGGGAACCCAACAGCCTGTCACTCCAATAGCTATCATGCTGTCAAAATGCCCCAGAGCAGAATTTCTTCCCTGGGCTTGAAACAGCCATGGTAGCAGTGATTGCTATAGTCGTTAGACAGCAAGTATTTTTGGAAAGATGACAGCTGGCTTGTCAGATGTTAATGCTGAAGTACTTGGTGTTGGTATGTTACAACAATAATGTGCTGAGCATTTATTCCCGCATTAGTGTATGCAGAGCTGCGAAACTGCCTCCTGAAGACTGGAAGGAAAATGAAGCCAGACTGTGCTATTTTCATTTGTTACCAGATCTCCATTGAATGTAAATTACCTTTGTGCTTCTTTTTGGTCTTATCACCCAAGGAAGTATCAATGTAAACATCTACTGCTCAAAACATATGACCCATTAAGATCTCTGGACCACAATAATTCCCCAAATCGTGTGGAAGTGCTAGTTATATAACAGAAGCAAACACAGAAGTACTGTGGCACCTTTAAAACTAACCCATTTACTTCCGTGTGAATTTTCATGGATTATACACTGGAATGAATGTGCTAGTCTTAAAGAGACCACAATACTTCAGGGGTTATTTGTTTATCTACTTGTTATACTGAGACAGATACCTCAGATACCAACGATTATGTGAGAAGCTGTTGATGAGATATCAATAAGGTTATCTGAATATTTAGAGGTAAAGCTTTTTTGAAAAAGCTACTACATCCAGTGGTTGGTCAATTCAATAAACAGTTACATCTCTCTAGACGTAAAGCTAGTGTGTAAGTTACATCAGTTATTTTACATCTTCAGGAACTCTTTCAAAATTATATTCTCTTTTAAAGAACCTCTCCATGCTGAGCTCAGATGCACTGCAAGAAATTCACACACACCAGGTACACACCAGGTGCACACCAGGCCTGGGGACTGTGCATCTTTCTCAGAGTGTTCTTGCTGCTTTGAAGGAACCACTCCCAAGGGAAGTCAGTTCGATGCACTACTCACATTTCCTGAAGGAAATGAAACCTCCTGAAACTACCAGTTGAAGGTGCTGAGAAACAGCACCTCCCAAGGCAGCCAAGCACATGCTCCTTGTATTTCATAACAGGAAAAATGAGGACCAGGTGGAGTCTCTGGAAAACTACTTCTCCAGTTCTCTTAGAACTCCATGGAGTGATGAATTCTAAAGAAATCAGCTTCATGTAGGAGATGAAGGAAGGTGGAAGGGTCTATGAGGAACAGCAAGGGAGGGTTTAGTGGCTGCCTTGGGTTCTCTTGAGGAGAAAGGGGGTTATATATAAAAATGTACCAAGGTTTCCTTACCTGTGGTCTAGCTCTTAGTTTTATACCCCATGTGTAGCAGAACAGAGTGAGAATAACTGATTAATTCCTTTTTTGGTCACCAGGACTCTCAAAAAGAGGTACAATAGTGTCAGATCAGATGGTCTGATGCTGAACATCTCCCTAAAAGCCCTACAAAACTTTATAGACCTCCAAGGGGGGGGGGGGGGAATCAGAAGCCTGTGTTAGTCACAACTGGCATTTATCCCAAAAAGGGTTAATTCCAGAATGAAATCAGACTTTTCCAAACATCATCTAATTATCTAAAATTCATCTAATTATCAAGACATAAGTCTTGTCATTGTTGCAATAATTCCAGGCAAAATCAGCTTCACTAATTCTACAAGTTTTATTTATCTTCATTGCTTCTATGTTCCATATACATAAAATACTTCAAAGTTGTTGAAAAGCATCCAAATATCTTACAGATATATAAAAACTGTAGGCACAAATACTTTAAAAAATATGAAAACTAAACTTAAGTTTCAGGCAAATACTTAAGTCAGATTTCAGTCTAAAATACAAGAGCATATAAGGTACAATAAATACAAAAAAGGAATGTTTCAATTACATTTTAAAATTGCAAGAGCTTATAGACTTAAAAGGCACATTGAAAAAGCAGAGACTACAACTCTAAAATACATCATTTAAAAGTAAAAAAGCATTATAACTTTAAGAAGTCTTTAGCTTTTAAGCATATTATAAGCAACATACAGAAAATTATTCAAAGTGTTCACCCAGCCAAACCAGTCTGAATCTATAAAGGAAAATACATTTTGTCCCCTCTTCTGCTATTGTTTCTATTGCTGCTTGATTGTTGGTATCCTGTGTGTGTGACATTGCATGTTACATTGTATGGTGTTGCTAAGTGAGTACCTTCCTATATTTATATTTCTCTCAAATGTTTACATTTCTCTTCCAACTGAAAACATTTTCTTTTCCAAGACCAGTAATTTCTAGATGCCTGAATGCATAGTCAAAAAATACATAGTGGAAATTTATATTTATTTTGCAACTACTGATTTACAATAGCTTGCAAATCAAAATCTGGCAAGCTGCCACTATAACGATTAGCATTCTTATATTGTCTAACAGGATTGGAGCCCAGCAGTTTACACTGACTGTAACTATAAGGATAGTTAACAACCTCGTATATGTTCAAATGTTCACATCTCAACTATAGGCTCATATAATTACAAATAGATTTGAAACATTACACAAAAACATCAGAAATATTCTCCAAAACCCAATTTTTAGATAACCACTCATAGATACCAAATGCGCTTTGGAAAGATACTGTTTTAGTTGCCCAAAAGAAGCTCAACAGAGATGGGGCCAGTTTAAATTCTTATGGGAAGGAGTTCCACCATCAAGGTGCTACTATCAAGAAAGTTTTGTGCATACACACAATCAGCCTTGTGGATTGAGGATCTCAAACTCTGGACATGTCTGTACTGAAGGAGGTGGTTTTTCAGATACTGTGGCCCCAAACCATTTAGACCTTTGGAAATCAAAACCAGCACCTTGGATTGAACTCAGAAGCAAACTGGAAGCTCTAGAAAGAGCAGCAACAAAAGGAAGAGCAAAGACACTCCTGGACATACTGTAGCAGCCACCTAGCTTTCAATGAACAATACTGGGTTTAAGAGCACTGCTGGGCTGTGAACCTTAGGGGCAGGGAAGTTCAACTCCATCCAAAAAAGGCTGTGATGCCAATCTCAAACTGGTCTTTTTGTTGGCCAACACAACTTCTATCTAGTTTGGACTAGGTCTCAATTGCATTATAGACTTTTCCTGTAATCCCACTAACAATGTCCTGCCCCTGCAAAGGATCAGCACTGCCATTGGGATTTCATAGCTCCTTCTTTTTCTACAGTGGATCCTCCCCTCCCTGTGGTGATTATATTTTGTTCCTGGGTAGAGCTCATGAGCTACTGACTGGGAGGTTATCTGTCACGGAAGCTGGTTTTCCATGATGTTTCTCTGTTACTGTTTCTTTTATTATTATTATTATTATTATTATTATATACTCTGTTACTGTTTCTAAGCCACAACTTTTAGTCCCATGGCTCTAAGACTTAGAAGAGGATTTTCTCCCCATTTTCTCTCTCTTTTGCATTTTTGCTGGTCCCATACAGTCCATCCTCCACATCTGAACATTGGCCCGAAAGTTCAAGAGAAAGTGAGCATTCAGGAAGGATAAGTATAAGTCAACATGGTTTGTATAGCATTACTGTGTACTGAAATTCACATCGAAACTGTTACATCAGTTAAGGCATCAACTATAGCGTGCAGTTTCATGACTTTCTGGAATCTGAACTGCAATGACATAACTTAAAATGGTCATTTCATAAACAATGCAATTACTGTAATATTTTAAGTACTAAGACAGTGCATATCATCATAGTGGGGAAGGCAAACCATGTTCATTTTCAGTCTGCTCCCTGGATACTCCCTGATGATGGCCAAATTCAGAACCCTGCTGCTTTCCTTCTTAATGGCATTCATGCCACATTTCAGACAGCTAGACTCAAGAGTTTGCATACTAGGCTCTTCTAAGCTGTACTTTTAAAATGAAAGAAGCAATTTGTGCTCCATCAAATTCCATTTTCTCTGGATCCAAAGAGATCTGTAGATTCATTTGGCCTTGCCTTGGAAGTGAATATGACCATTCTGCTTTGAGTCAGAGCTCAACACAAAGCAGTCTGAATTAGGCTGATCGCACAGTTCTACTTTGTAGATATTTTCTAGAACCTTGCAGGTCCAGTGAAGTTCTCTCCTTCTGCAGGAGTCAAAATCAAACAAGGATCTACCACTGGAATCTGTATTACTTACTGTTTTTGCAGTTTGCAATTCATCCCTTTTGTCATCCAAGCAGCATATTGATAGGTGAGGCATAAAGAGGCAGATTAATAAATCTATAAACCAGAAAATTTGAAGGAGAACAAACTTCTTCGAAAGACAGGCCATTCAAAAAGGAATAATGCTTTATGTTGTTCAAGCTGTGCTAATTTGCACTACTTTATTTTGAGTCAAGGCAAATCCAAGCACACAGGGATAAGGGTATTTTAAAAGTAGCGTTGCAACCTCATTTTAAAAAAAGTAATAGCAGAGCCAATTTTAATTGGGACTGCAGTTATCAGATAAAGTGAAGTTTCATGCTTCCCTTTTCAGTTATGATTCCAGGGTAAAATGACTCTGAGCACTGCTTACCATCCTTAGGGGGAATTTTTATTGGGAATGGCTTCCTTCTCACAGACATTTATGCTTTATGTGTGAATGCCATGGGTGCCATGGCTAGTGAAAGATCAAGGGGAGGGCTAGTATGTCTTGTGAGGGTGAAGAAAGAGAATGTGGAATATGGAAGTGTCCATAACTGGGCATCAGAGTGGATATCAAAGTTTATATTCACTGGGGATGGTCACAGAGATCACATAACCCTCCTGTTACAGCAGCTTCACTGGCTGCTGATCTGATCTTGGCCACTTTGGGTCCTTTCTAAGGAGAAAGGTGGGGTAAAAATGACTGACTGACCGACCGACCGACCGACTGACCGACCGAATGAATGAATGAATGAGGGCATTATAATAGATAAAACATTGTCTGAGCATGTAGTCTAAACAACCTATCAGAGGAAGCTGTCCTTATTGTAGTTGCTTTCAACAGTTACTTTACTTATCCATTCCTGCTCATGCTCAGTTTGTACTTTGGAATTTTCCACTTAGAGTTATAAAAGAGCAACTGTTTATTATTTGGTGAGACCCACTTTGCACATATACTGTGTGTTAAAGGACAGAAGATTAACCCACTTAAAAGAGCTCTGCTTCTAGCAATGTGCTAAACTGTGAAGCTTGGGCCAGAGGCGTTCTTTCAAATAAAGCTTATGACAAATTGCAAATTGTTTTTGAGGTTTCGTAAGAACTTTGTTGTTATGGCATCTCCCACAGAATGCATTCCATGATTTTTTGAGACGAACCCATCTTTTTTAAACAAGTCATAGTTTTGATTTTGTATTTTCCTTCTTGATAACGTTTTCAACAAACGCTCCTTTTCCTTCTCATAGGGGGAAATGCTTAGTCACAGTTTTTAAAAGGCACTGTAAACAGTACAAGATGAAATCTGTGACAGAACAGGAGCTGAGGCTGCACCTGTGGTGGAGGTAATAAAATATTTACCACTCGAATTATTCAAATAATTAAGCACTTTCTTCACTTTTCTGAGGGAATACGCTATGAAACCTGAAGTCAAAACACTGTAAGGGGTGTTCAATATTTAGCATTTTGTCATCCACAGAGTCATTAGCCATTAAGATCAATCTGACAGAGTGTTCAGGTAGTCAAACATAATTAGAAAGTTTTCAGTTTGATTTTCTTCTCCTTCTAAAACTTTAAGCCACTATAGATCCTTCTGGAAATCCCTAGACCTTCAGATATCCAGCTGTTTATTTATTTAAGAGATTTTTAGGCCACCTGGCAGGTAATCTATTTGGTTAACATACCAGAAATGAGAATGAGTAACCTACAAGAAATCACCCTAACAGTCTAAAATCACAAAATGGCTTTGAATGCTTTTTTCAGTTATAGGGTGAACTTCTGGCTTGACCAGGAAGCCCTCCTTCCAGACTTTCCAGGTCACTTGGGGTGGGAGACTAGGAGTAACAGCCTAAAAATTTCAATTTTCCAAAGTTCTGATCTTTTCTTATCTGCTCAGATGTGTCCATCAGCACAGCAGTACAGATTCATAGAGATCACAAAAATTAAAGCATTGGAAAGGATCCTAAGGTTCATCTAACCAGCTGCTGATTTAGGAAACCCTAAGGTCCATCTTGCTGATCTAGGTCCTCTACAGCCAAGACATCCTTGACAGATGGCTGTCCAAACTCTGTTTGAAAAACCTCTAGCTAAAAAGGGACACCACCTTGTAAGGTAGTCCATTCCACTGTTCAAGAGCTCTCACTCAATGCTTGTTCATTTACTCTTTCCTACGCTTGCTGAATGAACTCAGGAGGTTAGCTTGTCCTGTCTTTATGTCTTATAGGTGCCAGAGCAAGACTTCTCCATTCTGGAATGGTTTCACATTGTTCCAATGAATTTTCATTCCGTTACTGAGTAAAATGGCAACTAAATGAGTTTTTAGAAGTTAATAGCAAAATTTGATGATTTTTATGTTGCTGAAACATTTTGTTGGTGTTTTGAAGGGTTTTAAATAAAAGGCAGGTTATAAAAATATTTAATATGTGTATGTCAGCGTGCATATAGACATGACTTACATGCATACATAATACATCAATCAATGTGTCACAGTGTGGCAAACTGGGCATGCACACGACAGAAGAACCATCTCCCTGTGTCATAAATTCTGAGTGTACTGGCATCCCTTGTGTGAAATCATCTGGGATGCCTAATCACAAGAACTGTTGAACAATGCAAAGAAATGAGAAGCATCATATTTAGCCCCCTCATTACAATGAATGTATTCAAGCTCTTCGAATAATGAGCTGATCAGCAGATGTAGAAATGCTTTATAAAACAATAAATTTCTAGCTGATGCCTAATGCCATAAAGGCAAATTGCTTGGTAGCGTTGTTACAATCATCATGCCAACCTCAGGGAAAAAAAAGATAATCAGAAGCAGAGCTTTTATGTTACCTTACAATGGCAGTTCTAACAAAGATCTCCATTCCTCAACTTCATGTTGTACTCTTTGTACACCACCTTCTCCAAATCTGAAATAAGATAAGAACAAGAAGACTGCTGGTTTCTCAGAAGAGCCATCTCACTCAGGTTAGTAATCCTGCTTCAGACATTGACCAAGCAGGTATTCATTGGATGCTCAGGATATGAATGCAATATCCCATCTCCAGAGTCATCCAGATCCATAGTTAGTGCCTCTAAAAATTGAGGTTTCATATAGTCGTCATGACAAACACCAGGGATGTGCACAGGAAAAAAAAACTCATTTTGCTTTCGAATTGAATTATCCATTCAGTCATATCCAACCCTTGGCAATTCCATGAGCCAGCTCTCTCCATGATTTCCAGTCTTGTATAGCTTCTTTCAGCTGCTTTATATTTTGGCTAGTGTCTGCTTTGATTACATCCAACCAACACGTTCTTTACTGTCCTCGTTGTCTTTTGCCACTGGTCATTCTGAGCATAACGTCTTTCTCCAATGATGTTGATCATATGACATGGCCAAAATAACAGTCTACATTTTGTTATTTTGCCTTCCAGTGGTATGTCCAGTTTTATGCGCTTCAGCACTTCTGTATTCATTATCTTTGCAGTCCATGGAATGTGCAAGAGCCTCCTCCAACCCCACAGCTCAAAAGAATCAAATTTCTTTCTGTCCATCTTCTTCATCATCCAACTTTCACAGCCATATATACTTATGGGGAACACAATGGTGCAAACTGATCTGCATGTGGTCATCAAGCTGACATCCTTACTTTTCCATATTTGAGTCATACTCATAATTGCTGTGCAACCTAGCATGATTCAACATTGTATTTCTTGGTTGCAATCACCGTTTTGATTGACCAGTGAACCAAAAAAGATGAATTCTTCCACATAGTCAACCTCCTCTCCACCAATTACTATTCTGATGTTTCCATTCTTTGCAGTCGTCATGAGTTTGGTCTTTTTAATATTCAAAAAGAGGCCAAACTTCTCACTTTCTTCTTTGAGTTTCCTGATCAGGTACCTTAAACTTCCCTGGGTTTCTGAGAGGAGGATTGTATCATCTGCATATCGAAGGTTATTGATGTTTCTTCCACCAATGTTTACCCCAATTTTTGAGTCTTCTAACTCCAGCTTACTGATGATCACTTCAGTGTACAAGTTGAATAAGAAAGGTTACAGGATGCAAAGCTTTTGCTTCCATTTGGGTTTATTTCAGGGAGTGCCTTTATCATTTTTGTTTCTTTCATGAGCCAGTCCTTTTGTTTGACATGGAACTGCCTGATTCATTTGGATCAGTTTGGTTTGTTTCATTTGATGGGATTTTGATTATTGTTTCTATTAGCCTGGCTTGGCAGGAATACTTTTGCACATACATGCATGAGAGACTTCCTAATATGTCTCTTACAAAGCATGAAACTGTAGTTCCAGAGCTCCTTGAGGTGCACAGCCAGAAAGAAATCCAAAGCGTAAGCATATTCTGGATTGTCCCAGATCATCATATCTGTTATCCTTTCCATGTATTTTGTGGCCAGATTCTTTCAACAGCCAGACACATTTAAAACATGGGAAAGAGAGCAAAGAAATCACTTTCTGTTCTGAATCTGATGCGGATCATTTTCATTAAGAGGTTGGCTACATGGGAGTTTGTCATGTTCTGTTTATCGCCCCCTGCTGGAATGGTTGGGAAATACTGATGTTAATGAAATACTAGAGTTAAATGTAGCATTTACCTCGAGAATAGCACTGTTATCAATATTTGACAGGAACAATGGAACTGGACAGTAAAAGAATTGATAACAAACTCAGTATCAGCAGCAACATTTGTGTATTTTACATTCTTTAATAATAATAAAAAAGATAAACTGTTTAATGTCTTAATTGAAATCATTAAATGAAGAAATCTTCACCAGAAAATCTTCAATTGGTGTTCATTGGCAACTGTCTAGGATTCCATATTACATTATTTGCTTGTAGGAGACTGTTTAGGCATCAAAGAATCACAGAGCCATAATTCTCTGGTGCCTAAATAGCTCGTAATCATTGAGTTCTATAAGAGAAAGAAACAGTTAATAATCAACCCGAAAAGAAGTTGATTGAAGATGTCCGATGGAGACTTATTTATTCCATTATACCAATTAAGGTATGGAGCACCCATTTTAAACCAGAATAAAAGCAGAAAACATTTTTTCATCAATAGTTGGGTTAAACTAACTTTGAATAAACACAAAATAGCAGCAGAAAAGATTCAAAAAGTGTCTGAGAAGTCATGGATTGGATTCTGAGTGGTAAATCTCCCGGCTGATTTTTATGGGCTTTTAGAAATTTAATACTTTGGGCAGGATTTAGGTAATTGGAAAAATGGCTTGGGAGCTGCATGGTGCCCACTAGAGATTTGGTTAGTGGCCAAATAGGTGTCCAATACTTCAAATCCCCACTTCCTCCAGCAGGTACCCACTCAGAGGCAGCGGCCTGGCTTCCCTGCCTTGCCTCCTCCAGATGCTGCCTCTGAGTGGGTGCTCACTGGAGGAGGCAGGCTTTGAAGCGCCAAACATTTAAATGAACTAGCATGAATCACTGAATCAGCAGTTTGTGCCCATCTCTAGTCCCCACCCATATGCTAAATATCACAGGAGATGAAACTGCGATACTTAAGAAACATAAGCGCTAAGTAAACTATATACAGTACATCAATATTTGAACCTTCGCTTTCTCTCTTCCTTCTTTTCTTCCTTCCTCTTTCTTTTCATCCCTTTCTTCCTACTTTAATACATCAATCCGAAATGAAAAGATTGCCCTGATATGATCAAATCAAGGAGAACTAGGACAATGGGGAGACATTAAAGCCAGCCGTTTTCGCCTTCCTTCTCACTGCATTTTCTGCAGCCCTTCAAAAGAGGTAAAAGACATGACCTCACTGTGTTCATTTCCTTAGACAATGATTTTCCATTCAGATGGAGAGAATCTAGTATTTCTATTAAGCCTAAACAAAGTGCTAATATAATTCTTCAAGCAGTATATAAAAAATTCATTATCCCTTTGAAGGCTAAACAAGTTGGAGTGCCAGCAGAATAATGCACTGGATCTTACTTACGATCAGCATCTCTCCTGAATTGTGTGCTTCGTGCACAGATGGTATTTATTGACAACAAAACTCAAGAAAATGCCTGGCTGGTATTCAGTATTTATTAAAGTGGACCCTGGGGGCATTAAAGCAGAGATCGCTGTCCTTTATTTGAGAGAAAATGCCTTACTGCATACATTGCATAACATTAATTTTGTTTCTTCATATGCCAGGCCCCCGGTATGATTAGGATATATATTTTCACAGTACAAGAAATGCCACATCAGTTTTCATTGTAATGTAACAGAGCCCCTACTGTGTGTGAAATGAAGGAACCAGGAATCTATACGAGTTTTCAGCAGTTATATTCTGAAGGCAGAATGAAATTAATCAGCTGTAACGTGGACCAGCTTACACCAGTTTCTCCAGGATTTAGAATAGTTTTGATCCATCTATGGTCCAAATAGCACTTCCAGTCCCTAAAGATTTTACAATGAATACTGGTATTTATTAGAGTCAGGTTTCCATCTTGCTAATATCTGCTGGATCTGTTGCTTCTTGACTCCTGAAATGACAAAGTTCCTTGTCCATGTCCTGGTGGAACACTAGTCCATGTCCTGGTGGAACACTAGCCAATGATTTGTGAGGCCAAATCCCCAGTCTATTCTCTTGAAACAGAAGTGTCTTTTGCTATTACTAGCAAAATTATTATTACCAAAAAAGGTAAAGGTGAAGGAGAACCTTGACAATTAAGTCTAGTTGTGTCTGACTCTAGGGGCCCGGTGCTCATCCCCATTTGTAAGTTGAAGAGCTGGCATTTGTCCATAGGCACTTTCCATAGTCACACGGCTGGCATAACTAGACACGGAATGCCGTTACCTTCCCACTGAGGTAATACCTATTCATCTACTTGCATTTGCATGCTATCAAACTGAAGTTGAAACAGAAATGTATTTTGCTAGACGTTACTTATGTGTGTGGAAGAAATGGGTCAAAAGGCGGCCCACATGTAATGTTTAGTTATAATACTAATTGTGTGCTGCCAAGTTGATCTTGACTTACAGCTCCCCTTTCCAGAGTTTTCAAGGTAATGAATACTCAGAAGTGGTTTATCATTTCCTTCTCCAGGGGGTTCCCTGGGACTGTGCAGCTGGCCCAAGGACACACAGGCTGGCTCTTCTCTCAGGAGGCACAGTGGGGAATTGAACTCCCAGCCTCTGGCACTGCAATCAGATATCTAAACTAGAGATGGGGACGAATATAAAAACGGATTTGTTTTTCTGATGAATACAGCCAATTCGTCATATATTCGTCGCTCCATATTTGTAAAATTTTAAATCAGGACAAATATGGCTTGACGAATATTTCCTCGGTTTTATTCGTCGATCCGTTCATATTCGTCTATATTCGTTACCCCTTTTGGGGGCCTCTCTGAGCTTGCTGGAGCCAATTCAAAGCTCTAGCCAATCAGGACAGAGATCCTGGATTGGCATGTCCAGCAGCCAATAGCGCTGCTGAAAGGTGTATCTACTTTTATAGATGCTTCATATAAGCTTTTCCTGTCCGGCCGTTCCCCACTTCTGTTCGTGCTCTCCAGAGTGAGAACAGTTGCTGCTCGCTGGCTTGCTGGTGCTCTTGCGGTTTCGCTTTTGCGGCAGCAAAGCAAAGACTTATATTTTTCTTTTTCATCATCATTCATCAATCATCATCAACTTTACTGGGAATTTGGGGAGGGATTTCAGGTAGCTTAGGCTACTTCTTCGGAAGGGCTTAATTTCATTTCAAATTCAAATCAATCAAACCTTTTTTTTCCCTGGAGGCTTGTGTGTGTGTGTGTATCGTCTGGTGGTGGTGGGGAACTGTCGTCGTGTGACTTTGGAATCTCTTTTCCTTTATATTCAGTTTTCAAAAGTTCATTTTAGGGAGGCTTGTGTCTCTCAGGGAATTTGGTGGGTGACTGGATCCATCATTCCTTTTTCTTCTAAAACTTATTTGTGTGTGTGTGTGTGTGTGTGTGACTGAGACTTAGCTGGCAGGGCTTTTCTTTTTGGACTTTTTTGGCTTCTCTGCCACAGTGGGTCGGGGGGAAATTTTCCTAATTACATTATACTGAGGGGGGGGGGCTTTGTTTAGGCAGGCAGGTCACATTTTAGTAAAAGAATTACACCACCATCATTCTAAAAATAAAATTTATACACACTCTCTGACCCTATATTAGTTTCCTTCCTCAATCTCCATTGCTTTATTTGTTTAGTTGGTTTGTTAGGCAGGCAGTAGAAAATGAAGGGATTTCTTCGGGGGCAATCCAAGGGGAAGAAGGCTGTGAAGCTACGCAGGTTAGGTAGCAGCACCGTCATCACGACCACCACATTCACAACCACGTCTACGATAACCAGTGCCACTGTCCCTCCTCTCATGGCCTTGCAGGCAGGCATGGAACCAAAGCTTCCAGAGGTGCCAAAAGAACTGCCGCTCCTCTTCCTAGAGGAATCTGAGGAGTTACTGGTTTCTGAAGATCTCCAGTCCGATTTGGAACCAGTAATGGCAGGGCAGGCTTCATAGCCCCCCACCCACCCCTGTCCCCAGAATCATCTGTTCCCCGCCTCTCAGACCAGCAGCACCCCTGGGACACAGAGTTCTCCCCAGGCCAGCAGTCAGGGGCAGGCAGTGGGTCCTCGTTTGGGCAAACATGGCAGAGGGACCATGTGGGATCATTTCACAGTGATCAGCGATGACCCATGGCTGGCATGCTGCAATACCTGCCTTGGGGTGGTCCGGAGGGGGTCAGACCCCAGGCATCTGTCCTCTACCGCCCTCTGCCAACATCTGGAGAGGCACCACCCAAGGCTCCTGTCCAGGGAAGGCACTTCGTCCATGCCGTCTGGGAGAGGGGAAAGAGCAGCTCCAGGGGAGGCAGAAGGGAGGCAGGAGGAGGCGCCTGCTTTCAAAAGGAATGCCACAGGGGTTTCTGGGGCCGGTAGCATGAGGCAGGCCATGCTCCACGGATTGGCACCCGTTGGGTCCACCATGACCCTCAGCCAGCGGTCGAAGGGCAAGGCCCAGCAGGCGGCCACTTGTCTCGTTGCCGAGACGATCGCCGTGCTCGGACTTCCACTGTCCATCGTGGAATCCCAAGCCTTCTGCTGGTTGCTGCATTTTTTTTGCACCCTGTTACGACCTCCCCTCATGGAGAACTCTCAGTTCTAGAGTGCTGCCCTCGCTCTATGACTCTGTGAGGGAGGTGGTCCGTGACCATTTTTCACGGCTACAGGGGCGCAAGTGTACTTCACAGCGGACCTGTGGAGCGGAGGTCAGCACAACTACCTCTCGCTCGCAGCCCACTGGTGGCAGCCAGAGGACTTGAGTAGTGGCAGGGCATCGGCGACAGGGCCGCAGGGGGAGGCCCTTGCCCTGCCCCCAGGCTACAGGTCCATTCTGCTGCAGGCGCGGCACATGGAAGCTCAGGCGATGGGGAGAAACATCGCCGATGAGTTCCTGTCTGCGCTGCAGGAGTGGGCACCGGAGGGGGAGGTGACCCGTGGCCACATGGTCAAGATGCTGGGCAGAACATGTTGGCGGCATTGAACACGGCGGGCTTTGAGGGCATTGTATGCATGGTGCACAAATTACACCTTGTGGTGCGCGATGCCCTCGGCCTGGGCAGCCACGTCAAGCCCGAGTGGGACGCAGGCACCCGGGAGACGCGGGCACTCCTGGAGCAATGCCGCCAACTGGTGGGCCACTTCTCCCGCAGCCTGATAGCTGCCCGCCGGCTGCGTGAGAGGCAGGAGGAGTTGGGTCAGGAGACCCACATTCTCCTGACAGACCTGCCCACCAGGTGGAACCCCACCTACACCATGGTGTCTCGCCTGGTGTTGCAGAAGGCCGTTTTGGAGGACATCATGTCCTCCACGCCCATTCTGCCCAGGGGGGGAGAGGTGGGCATCAATGCCACAGATTGGCTGGCCCTCTCCCAGATCGTGGAGGTGCTCAAGCCCTTCCTGGAAACCACTGACATCTTGTTTGGTTATACAGCAAGCCTGGGGCAGGTCATCCCCTGATTCATGCCCTCGATCGGCCCCTGGAGACTGCTGTGGCACCAAGATCCTCCCTCCTTCCATGGACCAGGGCTTTGGTGAAGAGGTTGCAAGCAGGCGTGCAGAAGCAACTCCATCCTGTCTACAGCAACAGAGCTTACCGCATGGCCTGCCTGTGTGATCCTCGAATCAAGGGGGGCTTGGCAGCACGCACCTCAGACCTCGAGGAGTGGAGAACGGAGCTCTCCACTGAGGTCTGCAGGGCGTTGAGGGCACAACGGTTGCGTGGGGTGACGGGAACGTCAGGCCATGAGGGGCAGGGTGGTTTGCCCGAACCACAGGGAAGGACTTCACCTGGTGAAGGCTCCATTCACCACCACCATTACTGGAGCTCTGTGGTGACCTTGGCACTTGCCTCAGAGGAAAGACAGCCGGCTGAGGAGGATTCGGCAGAGATAATGGTGGGGGAATATCTGGCTGAGCCCCCTCAGCCCCACCAGTCAGATCCCCTCCATTACTGGGCTAGGAAACTAGTCATATGGCCAGAGTTGTCCAATGTGGCCATGGACCTCCTTTCCATCCCCCCCACCAGCGTCCAGAGCGAGCACGTGTTTTCCCATCTTGGAAACATACTCCAAAGATGCCACTCGCGTTTGGATCCCGTTACTGTGGAGAGACTGTCGTTCATCAAGGTGAACCTTCCCTTGTTGGGCTTCCCCTCACTGAACCCAAAGAGGTAGGGTTCCAATGACAGTCTCTCCCTTAACACACCACCTGCCTGCCTGCGCCCGCCTGCCTGCCCACCTGCCCACCCTCCAGTCCTCCTGAAAAAGAAAAAGACATGCCAACTTGCCTGCCCCTCAGTCAGAACTCCAGCTGCCGATTCCAGTCGCCTCCTCGGGCCAAGTTCCAACCGAGTCGTACCTGCCTGCCTGCCTGCATGCCTGCTGAATCAAGTCAGACCAGCAGGCCAAGAACTGTTGAACTCCTGCCTGCCTGCCTGCTGGATCAAGTCAGGCCAGCAGGCCGAGAACTGTTGAACTCCTGCCTGCCTGCCTGCTGGATCAAGTCAGACCAGCAGGCCGAGAACTGTTGAACTCCTGCCTGCCTGCTGGATCAAGTCAGACCAGCAGGCCGAGAACTGTTGAACTCCTGCCTGCCTGCCTGCTGGATCAAGTCAGACCAGCAGGCCGAGAACTGTTGAACTCCTGCCTGCCTTCTGGATCAAGTCAGACCAGCAGGCCGAGAACTGTTGAACTCCTGCCTGCCTGCCTTCCTGCTGGATCAAGTCAGACCAGCAGGCCAAGAAGTGTTGAACTCCTGCCTGCTGGATCAAGTCAGACCAGTAGGCCAAGAACTGTTGAACTCCTGTCTGCCTGCCTGCCTGCCTGCTGGATCAAGTCAGACCAGCAGGCCGAGAACTGTTGAACTCCTGCCTGCCTGCCTGCCTGCCTGCTGGATCAAGTCAGACCAGCAGGCCAAGAACTGTTGAACTCCTGCCTGCCTGCCTGCCTGCTGGTGTGTTACGTAGTCCCGGTGGGCTAAGTTTGTTCCACCTTCTGCCTCCCTGCCTCCCTGCTGGGTTATGTAGTCCCGGTGGGCTGTTTGTTCCACCTTCTGCCTCCCTGCCTGCCTGCTGGGTTATGTAGTCCCGGTGGGCTGTTTGTTCCACCTTCTGCCTCCCTGTCTGCTTGCTGGGTTACATAGTCCCAGCAGGCTGTTTGTTCCACCTTCTGCCTCCCTGCCGGCCTGCTGGGTTATGTAGTCCTGGCAGGCTGTTTGTTCCACCTTCTGCCTCCCTGACTGGGAGGAGAGATCTCCTGCCTGGCACGGGTTAAACCAGATCAGCTCTGCAATCTGAAGCCAGGCGATATGGTGATGGGGTGACGCGCAGACAGCCTTTGGTTGGGGCAGACCCAGGCCGGCCCTCTTGGCATCCAAGCCTAAACCGTCTCTTGGCACACCCAGAACCTGTCCCGGCACACCCAAACGTGACAAGAGGGCCAGACAACCCTCTTGGCACACCCAGAGCCTGTCCCAGCACCCCCAGAAGTGACAAGAGGGCCAGACAACCCTCTCTTGGCACACGCAAAGCCTGTCCCCATCCCCAAACGTGACAAGAGGGCCAGCCAGGCCTCTTGGCAGTTGGCACACCCAAAGCCGGTCCTGACACCCCGAACGTGCCAAGAGGGCCAGCCTGTCTCAGCCCCCCAAAAGCTCTGAGGGCTATCTTTATCATATCCGGGTGGTCTCAGCAGCCAAGTTGCAATTCCCCCCAGCTTTCCAGTTCTAAACGAGCATCTTTGTTTGTTTGAAGGTTGTCAGCAAGTCTAGTTAGACGTTGCTGGTGAGTGACAGGTGAGTTTCCTAGGCCTGTTTCAGACCCATTCAAAGCCTGTCCGGTCGTCGCCCCATCACACGGCTTCAGATTGCAGACCATCTGTTTCCAACAGCCCCGCGGCCCCGCGGATTAACCGCCATTAGTAGCACCAGGCTTGGACCCTTTTCTCCTTTTGGTGGTACTGATTCCCTGAGAGCCGGGCTCTGCCCCCCAAGCCTGTCCGGGCATCTCCCGTACCAAGATGGACAACAACAGCAACAACAACAGCACCTATAACAAGCCCAGTGGCTCAGCAGCACTGCAGTTTAACCCGCAGCACCACTGTCTACCTTGCTGCTAACTTCCTCAGTGCCCGATGGGTCCACTACAAAAGTCTACGTTGCTGGCTACATGACAACTTTCCGAGTCCTGCTGCTCCTTCCACTTCCAAAAGGCCTGCGTGCTCATTCCAACTTCCTCAGGCTTGATTCTCAAATGCTGCTTGCTGACTTCAGCGTCCTACCCTCCTCGGGCGTCCCCGTGCCAAGAGGGCCAGGTTCAGCCCCACCCAAACCTGACCAATGTGCTCCCTCCTCCTGAGATGTGCTGTGTGTGACATGTCCCTCCCTATCCAGGATCAGTATCCGCTGATTCATTTATTCTGAAAAATTTCGGAAATGCATATTTATACATATTTCATGATTCCAGCCTCCTTGGGCTTCATTCCAATTATTCATGCCTGTTCATTCCGGCCTCCTAGCCTTTACTGCCCCAGAAGGCTGGCAGAAGCTGGGTGAAAAGCAACAGGACATAGCTTACCCCGTCGCACAGATTCAAACTGCAGTGCTGATCTTCTGATGGACAAGCCCAGTGGCTCAGCGGTTTAACCCGCAGTGCCACAGTCTATGTTGCTGCTATGTGCAACCTGTGCGGGCGTCCCCCCCCCCCTCACCGGGCATCAATTCCAGCCTCCTTGGGCCATGTCGGCCCCAAATCCTGCATCCCTCTCCAGCTGCCTTGGGCTTGCCTGATGCTGATTCTGTGCCAACAATCGGGCCAAAGGCCTTCCAAATCTTGACTGCTGGGTGAAGTTGAATCATCGGGCCAAGAAAGGGCTACATTAGTGCTCCAAAGTCCACTCGGGCTTCATTCCTAATTCCTGGCTGTTCATTCCAGCTTCCTACTGCCTCAGGTAGGCAGAACCTGGAACAAACTACAGGAGCTCAGCTCACCCCATTGCATGGATTTGATCTTCCATGTGAGAAGCCCAGCGGCCTGTGGATTAACCACCGTTACGTTAGTAATACCACCCTATTAATCTGTTGTTGCTGTTGTTGTGTAACCTCAGTTGCCTCCTGGGGCCAAACTTAACTATGCAGGCAAATGTGATGTTCCCAAAGAAGGCAAGAGTTTGCTTTCAAGCCTGTCTGGGCATCCAAACGCCAACCAGGCCTGTCTCAAGCCCCCCCCCCCAAGCCTGTCCGGGCATCCCCTGTGCCAAAGAGGGCCTGTCTCAGGCCCACCCAAAACTGGCAGACTGTTCATTCTAGCTTCCTAGCTATTCTACAGCCTCAGTAGGTAGGCAGAACTTGGAACAAACTACGGGAGCTCAGCTCACCAGCAGCTCCATGGATTAACTGCCGTTACGTTAGTAGCACCTTGGACCCTATTCATCTGCTGTTGTTGCTGCAGTTGTGCAACCTCAGTTGCCTCCTGGGGGCAAACTGAACTACCTTTGCGCTGAAGAAGACAAGAGTCTTCTTTCCTTTTGCTTCCTTCCTTTTGCCTCTGCCTCTTTCTTTTCCTCTGCCCCCCCAAGCCTGTCCAGGTATCCCCGTGCCAAGAGTGCCGGGCTCTGCCTCACCCAATACCTGTCCAGCCATCCCATGCCAACACGGTGTTCCAAAGTCCACTCGGGCTACTGCCTGAGTAGGTTGGCAGACCTTCCAATCAACAAGCCTAGTGGTTCAGCAGCAGTTTAACTCAGTAGGTAGGCAGAAGCAGGAACAAGGGACAAGAGCTCAGGTCACCCCATTGCATGGATTCGAACTGCTGATCTTCCGCTCGAGAAGCACAGCAGCCACCCTGATTAACCGCCGTTAGTAGCACCTTGCAGTCGGACCCTATTCGCCTGCTGTTGCTGCTGTTTTGACAACCTCAGTTGCCTCCTGGGGACAAACTTAAGTAACTTTGCAGGCAAATGTCATGTTGCAGAAGAAGACCAGAGTCTCCTGCGGCTGCCTTTTGCCTCAGTGCCCCGATAGGGCCCAAAAGCCTGCTTTCCTGCTGCCATGTGCCTGAGTGGCCGATGGGGCAACACACTCTACTTTGCTGCTGCCAACTTACCTCAGTGCCCCAATGGGGCCCAAAAGCCTGTCCAGGCATCGCCCCATCGCACGGCTTGAGACTGCAGAGTTTATCTTGTGCCAACAACAACCACCATCCCTTTCCTTCATCAATAACAAAACAAACAACACCATCGCACGGCTTCAGATTCAGACTGCATAGCTGATCATCTGGTTTTCCAAAGCTGTCCTCCTGGCTTCCCTGTGCCAAGAGGGCTTGGCCCACCCAAGCCCTTCCTGGTAGTCAAAAACAGCATACTTGACTAAATAATTAATTCTTTCTGGAGGCTTGTGTTTCATATGCCACCTTGATGGCAAACGCCACCCTCTTGCTCATCGATGTTGAAGATTTCTGCCACTACACACCCAATGGGCAAAGCCTACTTTGCTGCCAATTGCCTCGGTGCCCGATGCCTATTAAGACATGCTTTCCCGCCTACTTTGGAGCCAATTACCTCAGTGCTTGATGCGGTAACACACTCTACGTTGCTGCTGCCAACTTCCTCAGTGCCCGATGGGGCAAGACATGGTACTTTGCTGCTGCCCACTACCGCAGTGCCCGATGGGGAACACACTCTGCTTTCAGTCCCATGCCAACTCAGTAGGTAGGCAGAAGTTGGAGCAAACTAGCCAAACGAATTAGCTCAGCTCACCAGCAGCCCCGCGGATTAACCGCTGTAGTAGCAGCGTGACCGGGCTCTGCCCCACCCAAAGCCTGTCTGCACGTCACCCGAACGTGCCAAGAGGGCCATCTAACCCTTTTGGCTGGCACACCCAGAGCCGCACCCCCGAACAAGCGAAGAGGGCCGTCCAGCTCTCTTGGCAGACCCAGACTGAGCAGTAAGAAAAATGAATAAATAGTTGCTCTTGTACAACTAAAGTGTACAAGAGCAAAGTGTTGGGTGATGCCCATAATGTGCCAAGACAGAGGGCTGTCCAGCCATGTTAGCAAACCCAAAGCTGGGCTCTGCCCCATCCAAGCCTGTCCAGGTGTCACCCCATCGCCCCATCGCCTGGCTTCAGACGGCAGAGCTCGTCTGGCTTTCAACCCGAGCATCTTTCTTTCTTTGAAGGTTGTCAGCAAGTCTAGTTGGATGTTGGTGGACAGGTGAGTCTCCTAGGCCAGGCTCTGCCCCACCCAAAGCCTGTCTGTGTCCGGGTGTCCCCCCTGCCAAAGTGTTGGGTGACGCCCATAATGTGCCAAGACAGAGGGCTGTCCGGCCATGTTGGCACACCTAAAGCTGGGCTCTGCCCCATCCAAGCCTGTCCAGGCATCATCCCATCGCCTGGCTTCAAATGGCAGAGCTCGTCTGGTTTTCAACCCATGCCAAGGGGGCCGGCCTGTCTAAGCCCCCCCAAACCTCCGAGGTCTATCTTTATCATATCTGGGCGGTCTCAGCAACCAAGTTGCAAGCAATCCCCAGCTTTCCAGTTCTAAACAAGCATCTTTGTTGCCCCATCGCCCGGCTTCAGATTGCAGAGCTGATCTGTTTCTGACAGCCCCGTGGCCCCGTGGATTAACCACTGTTAGTAGCACTGACCCTGTTCATCTGATGGTGCTGCTGGTGCTGTTGGAAGTTGCAAGCAACCTCAGTTGCCTCCTGGGGGCAAAAACCTTTCCTTTGCAGGCAAATCTGATGTTGCTGAAGAAGACCAGAGTCTGCTCTTGCCTTTTGCCTCAGTGCCCCGACGGGGCAAGACACGGTACTTTGCTGGTGCCAACTACCTCAGTGCCCGATGCGGCCAAAAAAGCCTACTTTCCTGCTGCCTTTTCCCTCAGTGCCCGACGGAGCCAAAAAGCCTGCTGTGCTGCCAAATACCTCCTTGCCTCCAGTCCTCCTGAGGGCAAACTCTACTTCACTGGCAAATGTAATGTTGTGCTGAGCTAAAGACAAAATTGATGCCTCATGCATGCCTCTGCCGAAGGGACCTCTCATTCTGCTGGGTCTAAATATAACTCCTTCAATGCCATGGGCTTCTGTGCCGTGTGGTAAACTCTCCTGGGGGGAACCAATTTGTGGGTGAATAACTTGGAGTTCCGATATCCAATCTTCACCGAAGATGGCAGGCTTGTTGGGGGAAGCTTCTTTGTGATTCTGGAGTCTCTAAGTACCTGGGGGGGAGCTTTCCTGGGGGGTCCTCTTTGTGACAATATAACTTGGGGGTCCATGATCCAATACTCACCAAACTTTCAGGATTTGTAGAAAAGCGTCTGAGGAAGCTTCCCTGCAAACTTGATGTCTCTTGGTTGTCGGGGGCCAGTGTTATAGCCAATTAAAATGCAGATGAATTGACTGATCGATTCATCGAAGAATATTCGCATTCGTTGATTCATTAACCTTGATGAATAACGGATCAAAACGAATCGCCATTTTTTTATTCATCCCCATCTCTAATCTAAACCACGGAGCTATCCAGCCAGCCCAATGTTTTGTTAGGACCTCTAAATAGGCATTAAATGAAACAGAAAATTGAGCTGACCAAGTCTATTATTCACATTCTTCATGGGGGGCGGGGGCAGGCCAGCTGCAGAAAAAAGTAAATAAGGCCAAGCAGGAGGCATGCAACATTTGTGTTATTTCCTTTAACAAATAGCAATGTTTATTTTTGTGTATTTAAAAAACTAAGCACATAGCTCTAGAACAGGAGTTGACCTAGAGAAACCGCTGTGCTTTGCTTTTTATATTGTTGAATTACAGCAATTTATTTACTGTGAAATGCCCACCTTATTGAATCGTACGGTTTCCAAAATGTGCCTACAATAAAATGCAAGGCATTTTACTTAATAAAGTATCAGAATGATATCAACTCATAAGGCAAATCGTTCAAGCTAGGAAAGATGTAAATACAAATCTGATAGTTATTTCATGGACAAATGGAGTTTGTGGATCCATATAATGGTCAAAAGGGTCATACAATAAGCTGTTCTCATAATTGTCATGTTCCTTAGGTTTCATAGCATGTGGGGTCATAGAGAAAGAGGGAGGGTGTGGAAGAATGTTCTGTGGAGAGTCTGTCCAGATCTGGCATAAAAATATTTTGGTGACTCCCCCAAGTCTTGGTTGGTTGAAACTGAGAAGAGTTTATAGATCCCTGCTTGACTTAGAAGAAGAGAGTGAGAAAGAAGGATTGAAGTTAGTGTGGGAACAAGACTTAAGAAAAAGAATAAATGATGAAGAATGGAGGAAGATGTGGAAAATGAGGGTTTTAAGATTTATGTCAGTGAGAATAAGAGAAAAAAATTTCAAATTGGGTTTAAGATTGTATTTAACACCGGCAAAATTGAATAAAATTAACGCTAGTTATCTGAATGTCTGTTGGAAATGTGAGAAGGAAATTGGTACATACTTTCATATGTGGTGGGAATGTGAAAAAGTACAAAGATTTAGGAAACTAATCTTTAAAGAACTAAATGACATATGTGAAAAAGATATAGAATTAAATCTGAGATTGCTTTTTTATCAATATTTGAGAATGTGGAACATGATAAGATGACTAAAGAATTGATTACCAATTTATTAACAGCAGCTAGACTAATAATAGCTAGGCAATGGAAATCAAAATCTGAATTTCGAATGGATGAATAGTATAATGAAATATGGAATATAGCTATAAATGATAAGCTAACTTGTAACTTAAAGGTTAAGAAAGGAGAGATGAAAAAGAATAATTTTTATGATATATGGGGCAGATTTTTGGAATATGTGTTAAGAAGAGGAAAAGGGAAAGCTCCAAATCAAGAATCAATGCAGTTCTGGAGAAGAGGACAATAAAAGAAGAAGAATATAGATGGAGGAAGAAGAAGATTATTGCAAGAGGTCCCGGACGTCTGTGGTGGTGGGGAACACAGTTAATTTGTATTTTGGTTTATGTATTTTATGTTTATGTTATAGTTATAGTTAAAAGAAAGAAAGAAACTGAGGAGTTAGTGTTATTGCTTTTGTATATTTTCCTTCTTTCTATTAGAGGAGTGCTAATCATCTCCCAGTGGATTCCAAGTAAGTCTATTTTCCAGGAAGATGCTCGTATTGTACTTAATAACAGTACTATATACTATGTCCAGTCCAATCTGCTGCTCAGTACGGAAATTCACACTGGACAGATCCACCCCAAATGGCTATCCACTTGTCCAGCTTCTTGTTTGCCACAGTATCCCTGACCATGGGGCATACCAATTGAGTTCTGCATTCAGTACTCAGCTCATATAGGTCACTGTGTTTCAGTATAGGAAAATGTAAAACTTTAGTTATCAGTTCATGGGTTATGACCTGTCCGTGATGGATCAGGAAAGAGATCTTGGTGTGCTGGTGGACAGCTCAATGAAAGTGTGCAGCGGCAGTGAAGAAGGCTAATTCCATGCTAGGTATCATTAAAAAGGGGACTGAAAATAAAACAGCCAACATTATAATGCCATTGTACAAAACGCTGGTAAGGCCACACCTGGAGTATTGAGTACAGTTCTGGTCGCCGCACCTCAAAAAAGACATAGTGGAACTGGAGAAGGTGCAGAAGAGAGCGACTGAAATGATGGCTGGGCTGGGGCACCTCCCTTATGAGGAAAGGCTACAGCGTTTGGAGCTCTTTAGTCTAGAAAAAGGCGCGTGAGGGGGGACATGATTGAGACATATAAAATGATGTAGGGGGTGGATAAAATGGATAGAGGGAAGCTCTTTTCCCTCTCACACAATACTAGAACCAGGGGACATCCACTCAAATGGAGTGTTGGGAGAGTGAGAAGAGACAAAAGAAAATATTTCTTTACCCAGCGTGTTGTTAGTCTGTGGAACTCCTTGCCACAGGATGTGGTGATGGCATCTGGCCTAGATGCCTTTAAAAGGGGATTGGACAGATTAAATATCTCACTTACTTTAAAAGCCTTATTTGGGTTGATATACCGTAAATTCATTCCAACTTGATGGCACACAACATACACATTCATTGAATAATGTATAGGCATAAATCATACATACTGTATATGTTTAATACTGTAATATTGATCAAAATCTTATTGGTCAGTTACACAGGTGTAAGTGCAAAGGCATCAGTAACAGTGACAAATCCTGCTAGTTAACAAATGTCTACTTGTATCCCTCCTTATGAGGCAGTCATGTGACTTGTTGCACAATGAGGGAAACAAGCAACTAATTAAGTAGTGTCAATATAATGCTGCAGTTTGCTGTATTGCACTTATTCCTGCCTAACTAACCAATAGGATTCTAACCAACTATGTGTGCACACATACACATATATAAATGTGAAGTATCGTATGCATGTAAAATTTATATTATACACATTGGCATAAAGATGATATACATTTACAGAGCAGAAAAACCCAAAGGCTCTCCTCTGTATAATCTCACTAGCTAAAACCAGCCAAACTCATGTTCCTTTACTGCTTCACACTCAGCTTTCACCTTATATTTGGATTAGGGACATTTATTACATGGATGGTACTAAGAACAGCATCCACATGGTACATTCTTTGAATGAACACATCACTTTGGCAGCATTCACACCTGCATTCTCCATCAGCTGATGAAGATTATAAATGTTGTGGCTGCTGTTTATGAACTCAGAGCTACTAAAAGTTATGCTACTGTGCCTCCTTGACAGGGGTTGGACTCGATGATCCATACGGTCGCTTCCAGCTCTGCAGTTCTAAGATGATGATGATGATGATGATAAGTGTGGTGGATTTGTTGTAGGGACACTGTTTTGAATAGCATCCAAGAACCTCTCGTCATGTGTAAAGAATCATTGCAGGTAGTGATGGCAGCAAATTGTGGGATTATGGAGGAGAAAAAGGCAAAGAAAAAGAACAATAGAGAGGGGAGGAGAAATCATTACATCCCTGTTAAAAACATCACATAGAACACAATAAGTAAAACAGGTTCTCTGACCCTGCTGTGTAAGTCAGAATGTTTAGAATCCTACGATAGGCATTGTACTTTCACTGTTTCTCAACATACAGCAGTAACAGTGCAGATATGCCACTAGAATCTGTCAACAATTACCTTGTGCTACATGGCCGCTTATTCCACAATGTAAGGATTTTCTCAGTGGCAGCAAAATTTAACATCTTCAGATCCATGTCTCCAACTGTATTATTACTTCACAGTATCAACTGCCAACTGAAATAGTACAAAGAAAAACTCTAAGATTCAGCATCAAAGTAGAGTCCTTCTCTTTTCTGCCCCCCTCATTTATTTATTATTCCATTGTTCTTCCCATACCTTAAAAGTACAGTAGATGAACTTCCTTTCTACTACCCATCACTGCAGGATTTTACAAGTCAGAAGTTGTCATTCGCTATCAGAAGGAATGGCAGTGTGACTTTTCCTTTAACCAGAATGGTCAGAGGAAAATCTGGCAAGGACACTGGTCGACCATTGTCAAGACATTTGTCCAGTTACTGTGAAGCTAATGGAACTGAAGCTAGATCCCAGTTGAAGTCTCATGTGGCCTTTGGCCAGATGACAGATGATTCCCCCGCCTGCATTCATTCAGTTCTATTTCTGCAAAATCAACTGGGGATGAGGGTGGGGGTGAGTGATTCAGCTCCTAATCCTAGAATAGGCATGTTCACCTTCTAATCCTCCGGTGCATTTTACAAGGAACTCTGTTTTGCTTCAAGCAAGGACGGGCCCGTGTGATGGGGCTCTTTCTAACATCACTATGCTTCGCTATTTTAAAAAAGTCTCAAGTACTGTAACTCCATAGCCCTACACATATCCAGCTGAAATCTTTCTTGCCTTATGCTCATCCAAATGAAATCTGTCTTGCTTTGGGAATAATTTGTGGCATGTGCATTATATAAATTTCTAACAAACTATGGAGGAAGGAAAGGGAAGCAAATCATCCCCCCCCCCCCCCACACACACACAGAGTGATTCACATTCCACATAATCCATTGCATCTATCCTTATTGGCTTGTTACACGGGGAAACCTCCATGCTTTATGCCATTTTCAGGACAATAGTTGCCAGAGTAGGCTAAGCTCGGTACACCCCTTTTTTCAAAAACAAAACAAAAACCTATACTGTAAAGACTAATCTTGTACTGTTCCCTGCAACTTTAGTATGAAATTTGGTAGGCCTTATTCCATTAGAAGAAATAATAATTCCTACAAGCTTCACCCAGTTACCTAAGTTATAAATGAATAATTATTGATGGTTCCCTTCTGTAAACTTTCAGACTTTGAAACCGTGTAGCACAGTTTCCCCTGTGTCTATTTTCTACAACCTGACAGCCATCACTCTTCCATGAGGCTAATATTTCTGAAAAATTTGAACAAACATATAAATGGTGGGCTTATTTTTGGATTTCCAAATATAATGATTGGAAGGCAGGAAGCTTCAGTTTTCCAGATATCAGGCTAGATCTAGGACCAGTTCAGTAATCCTTTATATGTCCTTTCAGGTCAAGGAGTCAGTTAGTCAATCAATTAGTCACTAATTAACTAAATAATTAATTGATTGGGTCAGTTTCCTTGCATATCTTCCTTTCAAAAAGTTCACTTGAAAGAAGGTCGCAGCCACTTAACAAAACTGGCCACTCATCTTGAACATGGGCTGCCATCTGGTCTGTCAGATTTTTCTCTAACCATTCTAGTCAGCAGGGAAAACTCACACTGGAATAATTTCTGGACTAAATTGATGGAAATTGGGAGATGGGAGTGCTAAATATATGAATTTTTTTTCTTTTTTTCTTTTCTTTTCTTTTGGTAACTGAATAGGTGAAATGATGAAAAAGTACAACGTTTAACTGAAATGAATTATATTTTGACATTCAAAAACCTGCACCCTCTGACCACCCTGCTCCCCAGGGCCTAGTGGTCAACAAAAAGCAGTCTAATCCTGAAGATTCTGGTAGTCTGAGGGACTTCAAAAATCTGTTGCTTTTTGCTCATCATGTCTTTTCAAATGGCAGTTTCTTTCTGATCTCCTGAGTTTGTAACTTCTACTTGTATGAGTCCTCAAAAGATCAAACTAGATGTTGAGATGAATGTATTGCCCCTGTGATTAGCTTGTTTTCCTTTCCACAGTGGAAATTCCTTATGGCCTTAGCAATCGTATATGCATATTAAGCTGCTGTTTACCACCCAATGGCCAATTGCAAAGAAGCATGCTCTCTTGGGGAACAAAGAAAACACAGGTGAAAGATACTGTGAGATTTAACAAACGAACGTCCTGAACGATTTGGAGAGCCATTTCTTTCAAAAGTGTGATAAATGTGTCATCATATAGTTTAACCCTCAAACACTTTGTGTATATTGGGAGATATCAGCTGGGCAGAGTTTCTTGAGAGTCCTCAAACAGCTGGAAGGCATCAGCTGGACAGAGAATGTATCTGCATCAAACAATGATGTCAATTTGATACCACTTTAACTGCCATGGCTCTACTCTATGGGATGCCAGGATCTGTATTTGGTAAAGTATTTAGAATTTTCTGCTGTGGTTCAGGGGAGGGCAATAGATGTCTCAATTAGGGAACTGTTAAGTTTCCAGCAAATTGCAGATTCTGGAGTTCCACAGGATAAAGCCATGGCAGTTAAGTGCTATTAACAGAGTAGCATAGATACATAGTCAAAATCTCTTGAGAGTGCTCAAGCTGATCATCTGTAGATAAAAACAGGGCCTTTTCTGCATTTGCCCCCAAGTTCCGTGGTTCTGTTTCTGCTTCTTCTGATTCATATACATGCTGCCTAGCTTTTCGTACTTCTGTTTTCACTTCTAAGTGCCACTGGCTACATAACTGAAAAATGCATTGGACTGGCCCCTTGCACATAGTCTGGAACTAGATGTTGACAAGAGTTATGTTGTTTAGAGGGATGACAATACTGGAGCCTGACTGAAGAATGCGAGACAATATGCTATTGTAGTACCAGCAGACAAGAAGCTGGAGTCTAGAATGAGTTCATCTCCTCCTTTGTACATACAGCACAATGTTCTATTGACTGAATTTATATAAAATATTTTTTTATTTCACACATTGTCCAATCTACTGCAGTATTAAGTGTCTCAAGTGAGAGGGAAATACATTTTCTCACTTATTGGGAAGTGAAAGTGTGTCAGCTTTAAACCAATAAACGTCTGGGTTTTGGCTGTGACATTTACAAGTTGCCTGTTCCTCCAAGCAGAGCGTTTGAGCTGATGGCATACATTTGAACATTTGTGTCTTAATTGTCACACCATTTTCCCAGCAGATTCCTCAGGAACCTTTGTGATGAGATGCTAGACAGACACAACCACCAAGACAGAAACACTGCATACAGCGTTTGACAAGTGGTAGGGCTTTCCCCCCTCTTTCAGTGGGACAAGGGGAGGCAACGCTTAATAAAGGCTCTGTGCATTGATAGCAACTCAACACTTGCTTCAAAATATAATGTCATTTCAAAAGGTCTATCTTGACATTTGTTTCCTTAAGGGAGGACTGAGTTCAGCATCCATTCACAAACAAGGGAAATAACAATGGCTAATCCTCCATTTAACAGGGTTGTATATCACACCAGACAGTTTGGGACAGAATACGCCAAAGGCGAAGATGAGATTTCAAATGCAAAAGGGCAAAATGAAGTGTTAGAAATAATATATATTTGCATTTAAAAGGAGAAAACCATTCTCATGTCCGTTAAAACCTTTCCTCACTGCTGGTTTATGTGGAAGATCCTGTAGCCTTACAGATCATGAGTTGTCCTGTCACATGACAGTTTCAAGTCATGACTAGGCATTGGTCTTGCCAGCAAATTTATCCTGAAAATAACTGTCCTGGGCAGCAAAATAGCAATTGAGACTCCATGTGGGGTGCTCTCCCTGTGGAAAGCCCTCCCTGCTGGTATCCAAGAGGCATACAGCTATGGCATACTTTTAAAAAATGTTAATTACGTATATATTTATATTCAAGCTTTCCTCCATGGGTGCAGAAAGTAATGTTCCAGGTGGATTGAAATCTTCATAAAGGAATAACAAAAAATATGGTATCTGGTAAAGTCTTCTCTCTTCAGGCAACCTTCCCTGTTTCACTGAGGTATTGGGTCCAATGCCATCACCTTTACAGCTTGCTCATCTGTGAAGAGTTTCCATCCCAGACAGGCAGTCCCAAAGGATCCCATAGTTGATTGTACTGGCAGATCCAGCAGAACCACAGGGATACACTCCCATTAGCCAGCTCCCACCAATGGTGACGAATGCTATCTAAATCCCATAAAGGTCTGAGGCCACAATGACAAGAATCTTTAAAAATGATCTTATACAGAAACTGTTAGAATGAAGAAGCCACCATATATCCCAGTTGTTGTTGTTTAGTCGTTAAGTCGTGTCCGACTCTTCGTGACCCCATGGACCAGAGCACGCCAGGCCCTCCTGTCTTCCACTGCCTCCCGGAGTTTGGTCAAATTCATGTTGGTAGCTTCGATGACACTGTCCAACCATCTCGTCCTCTGTCGTCCCCTTCTCCTCTTGCCCTCACACTTTCCCAACATCAGGGTCTTTTCCAGAGAGTCTTCTCTTCTCATGAGATGGCCAAAGTATTGGAGCCGCAGCTTCAGGATCTGTCCTTCCAGTGAGCACTCAGGGTTGATTTCCTTCAGAATGGATAGGTTTGTTCTCCTTGCAGTCCAGCACCACAATTAAAAAGCATCAATTCTTCGGCGGTCAGCCTTCTTTATGGTCCAGCTCTCACTTCCATACATTGCTACTGGAAAAACCATAGCTTTGACTCTGCGGACCTTTGTTGGCAAGGTGATGTCTCTGCTTTTTAAGATGCTGTCTAGGTTTGTCAGTACTTTGCCTAGCTATATGCTATATATCCATGGGGTCACGAAGAGTCGGACACGACTAAACGACAACAAATGCTAGTACTTTGCCCAAAAACTGAATACTGGAGACTGGACAGTAATTATCAAGTACAGTGGGATTCTAGGAGGGCTTTTTTTTTTTCCTGCAGAGCTCTTACTGCTTCCTCTTTTAGGCACACTGGAACTCAACCTTAGTGCAAAGAGGCATTCACTATGCCTCTTATTGATTTGGCTATTCCCCCCTGAGTTACTTCTACGAGGCACAATGGTTAAAGACATAATGTACATGTGCAGGCTCCCACTTCTCCAAAGGCCTAGTAACAAGTAGCTTGTGGAAAACCCATTTGACAACCATGAGGAGTTTATTTCCAAATGTTGCACACGAGCTAGAAGGACTTGGGTAATAATAGTAGTTAGTAGTAGTTTATTATTACTACAGTTCATGACCAGCAAAAGACATTGAACATAATACAGACTGAATTTATAAGACAGTCACAACACTTATACAAAGCAAAAAAGAGATAAAGGAAAGATATAGCTTAAAATCATTACCCATTAAATCTTTACGTATCTTGCATGCAGCTGTGAGAAATTTCACACATGGAATCTGGGAATTACTTGGATAGTCTTTTCTTCTTCATTCAGAACTTCTGGAAAATTCCGGTCTTTTCTTACACTTTCTATACTGCAAAGCACTTTAGAGAGATCCTTGTATTTTCTGGAAGCCCTCTAAACATACAGGTTGAAAGGGGGCAGGTAAAAAGGAGCAGATAATGAGAAGGGATTACAGATTGGCTGGTAAACCAAACCACCGTTTGTGGGTATCTGGTCTGTGCATCCAGAACACAGTTAGAAAAACCATTAGTTAGACCATGGAAATTACTAAAATCCAATCACTAGGGATCCAGAAGAACTAAATGGGTTCAGGCAGGCTCTTCTAATTTGTCAATCAATATTCAGAACGTAAGTATAATTAGGTCCAATTAGAAGCTAAAATGACCTCTCCGAGATGGCGCTGGGTCGCCATTGTGGGGAGGCTTTGCCCGCCCATCCGGAGGCAAGCGTCACAGGTGATGCAGTCTTCTGAGGGGAGGAGGGACCATGCCTTTAAGAAGGCTGGGTCCCTCTACAACCGCCTCTTTGCTGCCTTCTCTGCAAAGACTCCGTGCAGCTGCTGAGAGAACCGCCGGGCTTCTATCCTTCGGCTCAGAGCGCTCATCAGCTGTTTTCCTGAGTGTTACCTTTCCTTTTCTTATTCCTTTGGTTATCTTGCTGTGTTTAATTCTTTGTTAACAGGGTGTTGTGAGTGTTGTTGTTATTTGGGGGAGTGGGTTTTTTTCTTGGTGATCCTCCATCCGACCCCCCCCCCTCCCTTCCTTAAATTCAGTTTGGCTGTCAGGGGATGGTTGTGGGATGTTCATGGGCGTTTAACTATTAGTATTTCTGTTGGGTTTTGAAAAGGGGATTCAGTTTATATTTACAAGTTGATTGGATTTAAATTAATTTTATTCATTTAGTTAATTTGTATTGTTAATTAATGGGAATTAATTTATTTAAAAAGAGAGTTCAGTTGTGATTGTGCTTCACCTCCACCCCTTCCCTCCCACCCACCCCCACCCATTCTTCCTTGTAGTTTTGGGGGCTTGTTTTTAAAATAATCTCAATTGATATGGAGCCAGTATTTGATCTGTGGGCAGCGCCACCTGCTGGCTGGGTCATAGGAACTTCAGTTTAAAAAAATCAGGCAAACAGCAGCCTTGAGGCATCATGCAGCGCCCCCTGCTGGGTTGCAGGGTAAGGTAAAGGTTCCCCTTGACATTTAGTCCAGTTGTGTCCAACTCTAGGAGGTGGTGCTCATCCCCATTTCCAAGCCATAGAGCCAGCGTTTGTCCGTAGACAGTTTCCATGGTCACGTGGCCAGTGTGACTAGACACGGAACACTGTTACCTTCCCACCGTGGTGGTACCTATTTATCTACTCGCATTTTTACTTGCTTTCGAACTGCAGGAGCTGGGACAAGCAACGGGAGCTCACTCCGTCGCGTGGATTCGATCTTACGACTGCTGGTCTTCTGAGCTTGCAGCACAGAGGCTTCTGCGGTTTAACCTGCAGTGCCACCACGTCCCTTCGGGTTGCAGGGTAGCTGTTAGTTATATATATATAACTATAACTATATATAACTATATATATGTAGTTATATATATAACTTGGGGGGTACCAGTTCACAGAGCACCTGAAGGCGTGCTGTGCAGTGGACAGCACGATTCAGAAATAGGAGCTCGCCCTGCTACAGAAAATGTCCAGAGATCTAGGGTCATCTGGACATTGAAGAATATCGCACTACGGTAAGCCCCCTTTCATTTGGGGGGATATGACTTTAAATAGTTAATAAAGTTGTGGCCCAAGTTTTAAACCCAACACCTGTGTCTTGTCTCGTTATTTCCGGGCTGGGTGGGCAATGACCTCTCCGAGATGGCGCTGGGTCACCATTGTGGGAAGGCTTTGCCCGCCCGTCCGGAGGCAAGCGTCACGGGTGATGCAGTCTTCTGAGGGGAGGAGGGACCGTGCCTTTAAGAAGGCTGGGTCCCGCTACAGCAGCCTCTTTGCTGCCTTCTCTGCAATCCCTCCCACCCACCCTTGGATTAAGAGTGAGATTAGCTGGTTGCCTTTGGAGCCGGATGGGTATTTTTGGCCTGCATCCTAATTGGCAGTTGGTTGCGGGTGTGTTTTCGCCCATTCCATTCTTAACTTATGGGTGTTGTTATAAATGCCATGGAAATAATGGTTAGTTAAAATTCCTTTCAGTCACAGCTTCGGGTAGTGTGATAAAAAAGCTTGGGTGAGTTCAGGATTGACACGTGGTGCCAAAAATTTGGCCATCTCTCTGTCAGGTTGTGACAATCGGCTATCAGATGAGAGGTGGTTTTACATGGTACGATCTCCCATCCAGCTGCCCGCTTAGGATCATGAGGTTTGGCAGGAGGAGTTGGTTGGGGGGTACCAATTCACAGAGCACCTGAAGGCGTGCTGTACAGCGGACAGCATGATTCAGAAATAGGAGCTCGCCCTGCTATAGGAAATGTCCGGAGATCTAGGATTATCCGGACATGGAAGAATATCGCACTACGGTAGCCCCCCTTGCATTTGGGGGGATATGACTTTAAATAGTTAATAAAGTTGTGGCCCTACTTTTAAACCCAACACCTGTGTCTTGTCTTGTTATTTCTGGGCTGGGTGGGCAAAGCAGGACATATGAAGTATTTTCTGCACACACTTTTTTAGTTTAATGCAGCCATGACAGTTTGGTATTCTGTCAAATAATAATAATAATAAATCCCTCATGGCATTTTCCTTCTCCTTAGAAACCATTTTTGGGGGAATCAAGTCTTCCTCCCCACAGTTGGAAAAGCCCCACAGAGAACTATGTTGATAAGTGTCCTTTAAAAATGGCAAGAACAGGTTTACACTCTCATTTCCTGAACACCTGAAGATGCTCAAGTAAAATGGAAGGACAACATCACTAAGCTTTGGTGGCACATTATTCAGAACATACCAGGTTTCGCCCAAACTTTCTCTAGATTGGAGCCAGTAACTATATTTTTGTTCTGCAACAAAACTTGCCCAGTCCAGGTTTCCTTTCCATAGTTGTCATCATCTCCTCTTATTAACACCAACTCCAGGGCATTTTTTTTAAGGGTCCAGTAACAAAGGAAACTACCTAAGGTGTGGGATTGGGGGATGTGCCAGTCAGCAGGTAAAACACATGATAAAGATAAATCGAAAGTAGAAATCCTATAGATAGAGCCCAGTGTCCAAAGGCATTGTGTGACACTTGTCACATATATGGCCTATGTTTAGGATTCTCTCGCTCTTCTTTTTTACAGTTTGGGGGAAGGAGGCTGCCATAATTGTGACTGCAGAGGAACAAACATCAACAGCTATCCCTAACAGCCACCCTTTTCCCTCCAACATAATGTTTTGGATCATTGGGTAGGGAAACAGAACACACCACAGATAATGGGTCCTGCTAGAACGAATGGCTTTCCTGTGGTGGCCACCATGCTCTTCGTTGCCCTCACATATTACCACATTGATGTATTCTGGGTAGAAAAACAATGGCTGCCTAGAGAGAGGATAGTGATTGATGCCTACTGTGCTACCATGGCAGACCAGTTAAAATCCACCACCTTTAAATGAAACCAATGAAAATTAACATAAGTATTGAGAAGGGCTCCTATTCATATGTATGTGGTCCTTTTTTTTTTTGGCACTAATTTTCAGGATACAAATAGGCCAGATTGGTACATTTGTCTTGAGTTGGCTGAACCCCCATCCAGGTGTACAGCATTCAAGCAGGATTATGGCACTTGGAATTAACATGATTTTATAACAGCAAACACACCTGCCATGAATGTTTTATTCCCTTGGTCTTTAATAACGACTCCAAATTAAACAAAATTGCAATTATCCATTCTGACTTAATTGCACAGTTCCAATGAAACCTTGGTTTACCGGCATCTTTCTTTTCCTCTACTTGCTATCACCTGCTTTCATTGATCTTATCTTCAAAATACGAAAAAGGTAGTTGCAAGGGAACCTCCAGCACTAAAGCTAAATAGGGAAAATGTCTGTCATTATTAGACGTTTCAATCGAATGCATCTTTTGCATAATTTATTTAAATGTCACTTCTGATGCAGGATTTTTAAGGGCATGGTGGGCCATTTTAATTTTATTTCATCACAGAACAGGTGTGGGAGACAATCTGGCTAAGTTATTTTTGTTTTTATATTTCTAAACCAGCACCGGGTACCTTAAAATGCAAGCCTTGATTTCAATGAGCAATTTTAATTTACTTTAGAATGAGTATGTGTGTGTATACACATATGTTGGGTGGGTGGGTGTATTGGCCACCTGTCTTAAAAGAAATTGATTATGGCTGAGCTGAAATTTAAAGAAAATGGTACCCTTTATTCACCATGGTGGAGAAAATGATCAGAATCCTGCTGGTGGTTTAAATGTGCATAAGTTAAATCATATAACTCACTGCAGTAAATTGACGCTAAATTGGGCATTGAAATTCACTGGACCTGCTCCACGAGGATGCCCTGTGCTTTTCCTCTCTCCCTCTTCTCCCTCCCGCACCTATCCTTCTCACCCTTATCAATTACTCTTATCTTTCTCTGGGTTGCCATATTTCAGTTCTTCAAATCAAGTCAGTTGCGCTAGTGGATGCAAAATGTTTTCTTACCATGCAGATCATGCAGTGAGTTACAATGAAAGGGTTTGAACCATGGAGAAATCTTCCTACCGTAACATAACACTACTTCCTTTAAATAGTCAATTAATATTGCAATTCTATGTACACCTACTCCAAAGTAGGTACCATTTTGCAGCTCTCAAGGCCAACTCCAGAGGGAGACAAACCCATTGTTTGGCCCCATTTCCACACCTGAAGGGGTCCAGGAGTCATGTTTTCAGTTTAGGGATCTTGGAAAAGCTCTATAGGACCATCAAACCTCAACCCTCTAGAAAACCTGAATATGCCTGCCAAGGCACACCCAATTTGCTTGTTTTCTTTACCATGGCAGTTTCTTGATATTTCCAGTCATGGTGTGGCCCACAGTGGGGCCAGGGGGCATGGATCTTGTCCCTGACAATACTAAGGTAACCCACTCCTGGGTTTAGGATCAACTTCAGTCTGAAAGGCAAAGTCATCCCAGAGTGAGGCATTTAGCCCCTCCTCCTACCACTCATCCTTCGTCTTTTGTAAAAGAACTCCCTACCTCCTCCTTCCAGTGCAGGTGACCTGAGCTTTTGAACAAGAAGCCACCCATAGCACATTGTATGGTATAGTATTCACAGCAGAGGGCTGCCACTTTAACACCTCTAAAACAATGGCATTTAGCATGACTGCCCCTGTTGTATGTGTTTTGTCCATCTGCAGTGCAGAGCTCAGTGGATCACTTTACATTGCTAAATCTCTTATTTCTAGAATGGTGGCATCAGTCACAACTGTGACTTGGCCATTGTTTATACACACTGAAAGACCATAGCAGGTTTGTCTGTTGTAAAATAGCAGAGTGCAATAGCAACTGCAGGTTTTGCCAGCAACTTTGTACAAAAGCTAAATGCATCAGGTGTAGCTGCCATCCTCATCCTCATTGTGTACTGTCAAGTCAATTCTGATTTATGGTTACCCTTTCCATGGTTTTCTAGGCACAGAGTACTCAGATGTGTCTTATCATGCCCTTCTTCATCCTTGTACAATGCTTGCCCAAGGTCACACCGGCTGGCTCTTCTAGAATGCACAGTAGGAAAATGAACTCCCAGTCTCTGGCTCCACAACCATATACTTAACTCAGAGCTATCCAGCCCATATAGCTATAAGTTCTTGTTTCAATGACAGGTGGACCTCCAAGCCAGATGAAAAGATGCCAGGTGTCATATGGCTGGAATTCAAGTATAATGTAGGCTCATGCATAATATCACAACTGTGTCTTCCATTCTTTTCTCTCCCTACCTTCACTGCTCATTTAGTTCCACAGTTTCCTTCCCACACATATTAAGCAACAGGATTTCTCATTGCTGAAGCAGCCCAGAATAAAGAGGTAAGGCACAGGTAATCGGTTTGAACTAGGGCTACAACTTTATTAAAACCTTAGAATAACTGCCCCCTTTTCACAGAGGTGCCTACCATAGTAAAGGTTGTCCAGAGCCACTTGATGAAAATCGGTCTATCTCCACAAGTGCTGCTGTTGTACCAAATAAATGTGGCAAGGAAATTAGTCAAACAAAGAATTGAGGATATAGAATACCAAGCTGACTTTGCTAGTGCACAGAATCTGCTGTTAAGGGCCTACATTAAGAACCCCATGGAACCAGCAGACTATCTATCACTCTTAGAAGTGAGAGGATTTAGAAGAGCTTTCACGCTAGCAAGATGCTATGCCCTTCCGTCTGCCATCCTCGAAGGGAAATATAGGAATGTGCCTTATGCAGAAAGGCTTAGCTCCTGTTCGCTAGGGGTGGTAGAAACTATGCAACACATGTTTTTTACCTGTCCCCACTATGACATTGCACGTAATCAGATTATTTTTCCACTGATTAAAAAAAATCCCAGGTCGTACAGAAGAAAGTAGACTCCAGTTTCTTCTCTCAGATAACAACCCTAAGATCACCTATCACGTTGCAAGTTTCTGCATGGTGATACTTAGATTCCAGAAATCAAAGGGTAGATAAATTTTAGATGTGTAGATTTTAAATGGTTTTAAATTGTGGATTTTAAATGGATTTAAACTGTAAGTTTTAAAATGCATTTTAAACTACCATAAGTGGTAATTTTGCTATGCTTTACGCTGAAAAGGTTGAAATTGTAATTGTTTTGTTTAATTGGTCTAAGGACTGTAATAAAAATATGTATGTATGTATGTATGTATGTATGTATGTATGTATGTATGTATGTATGTATGTATGTAATCCACCCACCCCAGGACACTGCCCACTCGAGCTTCATGGCTCTAGGCAAACTGTAGCCCAGGGGGGTCCTTGTACATCCTTCCCCCTGCACTGAAATCTTAGGATGGCAATGAACCCACCCGGGGGGCCCTCATGGGAATTCACCTAAACATCTACTCTTCTGCACTACCCGCCTGTGTGACCTATTTAAAGATGGTCCTCACTCTGATCAGTTCAGAACTTCAGTTCCTGTGGGTGGTCAGCATGGAATAGGCAAAAAAACCTCCTGCCCACTTTTTGTTCAATACACCAATCGGGGCAGGTCAAAATTTTCTATCCAGACCTGAAGCAAACAGGTTATCTCATACCGATTTTCCCAGGGTGGGTGGGTGGCCCAAAAGCTTCTGGAAAGAAGCTGAGGGGCCAAATTATCCGTCTCTGCTCCCTAGAAGGGGCTATGTGAACAATCTGTGTCTTAACTCATGTCAGAAAGTTAAAAAAAAGAACAGAAGACACAGCTATGTGAAGGACCGTGGAGGGAAACCCTTACAGAACCAATTTCCTTTTGCATTTAGACAGAGTGAGTTAACCACTACCTGTCCCCTTAAAGACAGCCAAGCCTCTGAGTTGCCTAATGTATATATATCTCCCCACACCACTCCCATACCTTTCTCCCAGTACTGGGACCCAAAGCAGTTTACAATGTGATTTAAAAAAAAAAAGCAAAATACAGTGCAAACTCAGTAAGTTATAATATAATATTAAGATGTAGTTAAGCAGAAATATAGTTTTATTTACCAAAGTATAGGCTTTGCAGTTCTCGCTGGGTATAAGTCAGCAAGTGGAGAGTCAGAATTAGTTTTACAGCTCTACCAATTCAGTTCCTGCAAAATCTAAAACTGGCAGTAAAACCTCCTAGTTCATTTAAAATTAGCTTGAAAAGCAAGAGGTTTACAGTGAAAGCAAGAGTGTGTAGCAGAGGCATAGAAACCTAGCCTGCTACAATACACCTGAGCAGTGCAGCAAGTTTAACCTAACCATAATATTGATTTTGTAAGTGAGCAAACCCCCATTGCCATGACAACAACCAGTGAGCAACAGGTCTGAAGGAGGCCGGTAGCAACAAGGTGGGAATTAGAGTTAAGACAGACAAGCCTTTAAAAGATCTTTATGTATTTATTAAAACATTGTTGCCTGACCCTTCTGTCGTCCTGATATGGCAATAGCTTCCAGCCATGTTTAAATACAACATGAAAATCCAGCAGAAAGTAAGCTAATACGAAAGAATAAAACTGGGGTTAACAATGGCCAGGAAAAGGTGGGGGAAAAAAGAGTTTAAGCTTTGACCTCCAAGGAACGAAAACCATTGTGGATTGGTTCCAAATTTAGAGCAGACCTATTGAAATGAATGTATGAACAAATAAATAAATAAATAAATTGTTGTTTAGTCGTTAAGTCGTGTCCGACTCTTCGTGACCCCATGGACCAGAGCACGCCAGGCCCTCCTGTCTTCCACTGCCTCCCGAAGTTGGGTCAAATTCATGTTGGTCGCTTCGGTGACACTGTCCAACCATCTCGTCCTCTGTCGTCCCCTTCTCCTCTTGCCTTCACACTTTCCCAACATCAGGGTCCTTTCCAGAGAGTCTTCTCTTCTCATCAGATGGCCAAAGTATTGGAGCCTCAGCTTCAGGATCTGTCCTTCCAGTGAATAGGTAACTAACTTAAGGTCCATTGCTTTCAGTAGGTCAACTCCAAGCATAACTAAATCTGGACAAGAGATGGACATGAACTGCTGTTCCATCAGTTTGTCCCTGTTCACTGAATGCCACAACAGATGTTTGGCAGTTCAGTGCCGTGCTCCTTCAGTGGGCGCCCACTCAGAGGCACGGCAGGGAAGCCAGGATGCTGTCTTCAAGTGGGCATACACCAAAGGGGCGGGACACTGAACCATCAAACACCCGTTGCAGCACTCAACAGACCAGGACAAACCACCAAACCAGCAGTTCATGCCCATCTCTAGTCTGGACCCACCCCACTGTTTTTACCTGGCACATCAGGGCCTTAAAGGAAAGGGCCAATCTGGCTTTCAAGACTGGAACATTTCATAAAGGATCTTCCACACAGCTGAATTAGCCACTGACGTACAGTACATACTTACTCAGAGCTGGCTGTTCACTAGAACCTCTATTAAAGATCTGAATGGATAGGCAGGATAATGTGGGCGAGCAGCTCCTGAAAGTATTGCCAGCTCAGGACATTGAAAGATTGGCTCATGGCCAGTGTGGCCCATGGATAAATAGGTTGGTTGGAGGCTTACTTGACAATGGTAGGTGAGTTCCCTACCTTAGCAGACTGAAGGTGGGGCTGAAGCTTCCAGAAGAACATAGGAACTGTAGCTTACCAGTAGGGAATGCATTATGAACACAAGGTACAAGGTTTTAATGCTGGCTTTTGCAGTTAAATAGGAACCTGGTTAGCAATGTGCCGTCAATCCAACATGGATGCAAGTTGGAGCATCATTGCACATTACTTTATATTTATTATTTATTTATTTAAAATATTTTTATCCTGCCTTTTTTTCCCGAAAGGACCCAAACCCATATCTAAATGGATATCACTTGCAATTCTCTCTCTCTCTGTGTGTGTGTGTGTGTGTGTGTGTGTGTAAATCAACTCCAGAAAACACATGCACACAATGGTAATCACACACATGATTAGCAGCTTTTTTTGTGTATGTAGGGCGATCAGGTTTAAAAGAGGACAGGATTCATGTGCCTTTCATAGCTGCTTAGAAAAGAAAATTTCAACAAAAGCTGCACCTTTATTAAAAGCTGCACCTGCTGAAATTGCCTCCTCTACAGAAGTTATAAAAGTATTGGAAGTCTCTTCTATTTTGCATCTTGTCACACTAATTCTATTTACTGGTTTTGGTAGTTACATTTGGTTTTATTTTAATGCTTCTATGGTTATATTTGTTTTTACTGGTTGTTTTATTGTGTTTCATGATGCTTGTAAGCTGCCTTGAGCACCATCATAGGAGTGGGGAGGTGGGCTAAGAAAATGTAATAAATGAAGGCGATGATTATGATAGTTCACTCTTTCTTCTATATTTTCAATGTGCAACACTAGAACTAGCCATTAGAGAGGATCAAAAAGAATGTCAGCATTTTTGGGGTCTCCTGGTAAAACACAACACATTAATAACGTGCAGCACAACAGTTTTTATTTCTGAAGCAAAGCTAACAATAGTGATAGTCTGACTGCCCAAAACAAACACCAAAAGTTATTTTTAAAAAGTAATATTTCATGGTCTGCATAAGATCTCAGAGAAATGGCAGCTAAAGTGGCATCCAACAGCAATAGCTCTGTAAAGTAGTTGCATTTAGTGCCACGCTCTTGTACCTGTTGCAGAGATTTGAATTGCTGATAAAATTCCTTTTTGCTACACAGTAGAAGTACAGAGATCCACGGAGAATAGCTACAAGTTCCTTAGCATCCACCCCTTTTTCATTAACTGGCACTTAAAGTCTCAATAGCTCACTCTGAGACATTTGTAGGAGAAAGAATAAATACATTTATTTACTTACAGTGGCTTGAAACTGCAGACTTGTGCATGCTTCTTTCTTTGCTGCGCATAAATTGGCAACCAGCTGAACAGATCACCAGAAAACAACCAACTGTAGCTAACAGTAGAAAGAGAAGGAAAGAAAAAACTCAGCAGAGTGGGGCTCTCTTTGAAATCAAAGGCTGAAAGGAACTACTGGTTAGTGCTGGAGAGATAGATATTCACCTCAGCCCAGAAAAAAAAAATTCCCTCCCAGTCACACAAACTACAGGCAGCATGTGAGGCTGCAAATAAAATGCCAAGAGTGTCGTCCTTTGAACAATAGCAGAACATTATAAGGACCTCACTTTACTACAAATCCTAGGACTTTTTAGGATGAAGCTATGTGGTGGCACTGTGGGTTAAACTGCAGAAGCCTCTGTGCTGCAAGGTCGGAAGACCAGTCATCATAAGATCAAATCCACGCGACGGAGTGAGCTCCCGTCGCTTGTCCCAGCTCCTGCCAACCTAGCAGTTTGAAAGCATGTAAAAATGAAAGTCGATAAATAGGTACCACCACGGTGGGAAGGTAACAGCGTTCCGTGTCTAGTTGCGCTGGCCACATGACCACGGAAAACTGTCTATGGACAAACGCTGGCTCTACGGCTTGGAAACGGGGATGAGCACCACCCCCTAGAGTCGGACACGACTGGACATTTGTCAAGGGGAACCTTTACCTTTACCTTTATGATGGCTAAAGTTATACATAACTTCGTTCATGGACTGGGCGGGGGGGGGGGTTGCTCCCCAGAAATTTTTGAGTGAGGTGCTGCCCTGTAGCCCATGAGGTGCTACTAGTTACAGTGGTGTAGCTGGGGTAGTGCAGATGGTATAAAGTGATATCAAAGTATAACAGTGTGGTGCAAATACACCTTAAGTGAAATCTGTCTGCTTTTGAAAACAATTTCATGTTCGTTGACTCCAGTTAACACCAGTGAGGAATGGGAGGGCAAAAAAAAAAAAACCTGCATGAAAACTGGGGGAGGTCCTCCTACCAGAGTAGTAGTTATGGGGAATGGGGATTTCATAGCGGAATATGAAAGCCTTCTACATACATTCTCAACATAGCAATTTAGGAATACCATCCGTGGATGATCTTCTGAAGTGTCCTTTTGACATCTTCTCTTTGCTTTGGCCTCTCCCCAGACTAGATACTCAACTCTGTACCAGCTGTTTACTGATGTGTTTTACTTACTTTTATCTTCCTGTTTTATTCTATCGTTGTTAACTGTATTTACTGCTTGGCGATAATTTTTAATAATTTCTCAATAAATAAATAAATAATAAAGGCGGAGGAAGCCGGAAGGAAGGCTAGCAGTTATCACCGCCATTGCTCTTGGACATAAAGCAATGAAAGAACTAGAGGAAAAGTCACAGAATGGCAGGAGATAACGCTAATACAACATGCATCTGTGGTTCCCTTTTGAAATATACCTTCTATTTTAATGTTCAGGCTGTAGTTCTCTCAGAAGCAAACCTATCATCATTTATTACCTGCCTAAATCAAGGGCAGTCCACCTACTATTTATGTTGTACACTCCAGTGGTTTATGCTATATACGCTACATTGGTATTGCAATTTAAAATTTTGGGCTCCTTCCAAAGGGGAAGAAGCTAAAAGCTTTACCGTAAACCCACTTGGTGATCTGGAGATGTTGAGGGAAACTAACAAATCAGAAAGAGACCCTTCCTCCACAGCTTTGCTCTTATGGACAGACATATCCAGTCTATTTTGGGGGGTTGCCCTCCTTTGACACCCCAAACTCTATTCTGTGTTCCATTCTGCGCTAGTCTAATGCAAATTAGTTGCAGGGGAGAGAGGTTAAGGCTAAATGTCTGTACAAACAGGTTGATGGAAATCAGCCCCATTGACTACAGTGCAGGAAAGTTATGATGTTCTGTCAAACAATTGTTTCTACCCTTTGTGGAACTCACTATATGCTAAGAAATGTACAGGCAATCCAGTCACACAGTGTGTCCATTTCCTCATTGGGTTGCAGAGTAGCGGAGTACAGATATAACCAATATTAGCAGAGCTTTCTCCTCCTCAACAAGAAAGGGCGTCTTGAGAGATCATGAACACCACATACCAAAATTGTCAGCTGCTGCTAGATGTTTTATCTCTGCATGAGAGCAAAAGGGCCAGGATTTTTACCCACTGGAAACAGCATCTGCAAAAAATGTTGTATTTTGCCCAGAAAACTGTTGAAGTTATTTCAACCTTGTATGCTGCCTTATGCTGTTTTGATCTGTTCAACTATGAGTAAATTAAACTTCTTTATTTTTTCTATTGCCAATGCCTCAGAATGAGCTATTGAGACTGTAAGTGCCAGTTGATGAGACAGTAAGGGGTGGTCTACTCTGGTAGACTCAAAGCTAATTCTGCTCTGTAAGTCCCTACACTTCAAAACTCTGCAACAAAACCCTGAAATGTTACATGGTTTCCTGGGTGAGTGCAAAAGAACTTTTTCCCAAAACATTCACAGAAAAGCTCCAAAAGAATGCACAAAAACCCATGCATGTTTTTATGGGAATGAAGGGGGTGGGGGCTGTGGGGTTTTGTTTGTTTTTACATCACACAGAGCTGTGTGAATTCACTAATTGGGTGGCAAATAAATAAATAAATACATAAATAAATAAATAAAATCTCACCCAACGCTGTGAAAGCTTTTAAGAATTCTTTGTTCTGTATGGCAAAAATTAAATAAGGGAGAATTTGCATCTCTAGTGCAAATCAAGTAAATCCATAAAAACAGATGGATTAAATTCAATGTATTGAACAAAACTTAGCATGGACACGCATCATTCCCTGCAGGGATTTTTAAAAAACTTCTGGAATACCCTTTTGTTGTTTAGTCATTAAGTCATGTCTGACTCTTCGTGACCCCATGGACCAGAGCACGCCAGGCCCTCCTGTCTTCCACTGCCTCCCGGAGTTGGGTCAAATTCATGTTGGTAGCTCCGATGACACTGTCCAACCATCTCGTCCTCTGTCGTCCCCTTCTCCTCTTGCCTTCACACTTTCCCAACATCAGGGTCTTTTCCAGGGAGTCTTCTCTGGAATACCCTACCTCACCCTATTAAAAACATATATTCCAAAAATGTCATTTTCTCCTCCTAAAGCTGGAAGGAGTGGTGGTTTTGCAACAGAGAATGGTACAGGGGCTCTCAGACCACCAAATCCCCACAAAATGAAAGTAGAACTACCATCACCATTTCATTTGGGTTTTATACTCTTTGCTTGCTTTGGAGTCAGGTGCATCTCCTGCTGGGTCTTGAAAGAGGAAAGATGACTCCCTGATCCTCCGAAGTTTCTCATTGATGTTTCAAGATGACCAGCTGCAGTTGCCATTCCATCAATATTACCAGTTGTTTGGTTTTGAAAAGGTCAAGAATAGCTCCATATAAGCATCTCTGTTTCTGAGTGCAATCAATGATGCATGGAATTTTCTCCTGCCTATATGCAATCCGTTCTCACAGATGTGAATGAAGATTTACACTACAACATCTTTAAGCTCTCCCTTGGGCATGTGTGTTTAGAGGTAGAAATCATTGGCAGTGCTGGGAAAATTAATTTCAGGGCAATTTCCATGAGCTTCTAAGAAATCTGGGGAAACAGTGCAGTTTCCATTAAGAACGATTGAAGAATTCAGTGCATGCAATTCTGATATGAGATTATCTGAACTGTGGCCAATGGGCTCATGTATGGACTGGAATATTGTTATCCAGTGTCTTTTGCATTTCCTGGATGTTTAGTATAGCTCTTTTCCCATCTGCATGTTTCAAAATATTTTTTTAAATGTTTATTCTGAGAGAAACAATTTAAAAATGTGTATTTTGAGGTAGAATACATTTAGAAATACATATTTCTAAATGTATTCTACCTCAAAATACATGTAGACACAAGTGGAAACAATTGATCAGGCTTAGGGGCATCTACATTGACAATAATATAAGAAATACAGTGGTGCCTCGCAAGACGATGTTAATCCGTTCCAGACAAATCGCTGTCCTGCGAAAACATCGTCTTGCGAAACCAAATTTCCCATAGGAATGCATTGGAATTTAATTAATGCGTTCCGATGGGAAAGAAAAGCACAGAAACTTAAAAAAAAATTAAAAGAAAGTCACTTACCAGGTACTGTAGACTGAGCCCGGCTTCTCATAGTGCCTGGTAGCAGCGAAACATCCAGAAAAGAGCACCAAACAGCTAAAAGCCGGCAGGCAGCAGGCAGCCGGCAGCCATTTTGTGCTCTTCTCCGCTCCTTCCCCCCTCCCCTCTCCCGACCAACAGCTGATAGGAGGCTTCTGAGGCTTTTGCGGCACAGGCAGTGGAAAAGCACCCCAGAGGCTTCTGGAAGCGGGGCTTTGCCAAGAGGTGAGTGGGTGGGGGTGGGGGTGGGGGTGGGGTGGCAGGGGCAGGCCTGCCACCCCCCACACACACACCCCACAGCAAAGCGCTGCTTTCAGAGGCTTGCCGGGTGCTTTTCCACTGCATGTTTACCTGCTGAAGAAGCCCCGGCAGCCATTTTGTCCTCTTCTCCCCTCCTTCCCCCTCCCCTCTCCCGACGAACAGCTGATGGGCGGGCTAAAAAGAGGCTTTCTCTGCCCTGAAAATTCAGGGGGAAAAGCTGGAAATAAAAAAATTCCGCTTTTCCCCTGCGCCCCGGGAGGCTTCTGAAAGGGGTGGGGGGGTCACGGGAGAGGCCCCCAAACATCGTCCAGCGAAAAGCGCCCATAGGAAATCGTTTTGCGAAGCGCAACAGCGATCGCAAAACCTCATCGTCTAGCGGATTCGTCGTTTAACGAGGCAATCGTCTAGCGAGGCACCACTGTACTCCAGGATTGGGACAGTCGGATTTCTATTATTTTCTGTTAACTACATGATATACAAGTCAATTTAAACCAGCCCAGAGTTTTCACCCACCATCGGTAATTTTCTCCTACACCACTGGAGCTTCAACTCTTTTTTGCAAGCAAATGCTTTTGCATTGGTTCAGATGGTGTGATCATTTGGGATGATGCAGAAGAGTATGTGCCAGGGTCCCGGTGGTTGGACAGAGTGGAAAGAAAGTAAGCAAAGACGCTCTCACAGTTCTCCTCAACTAAGCATCCCTTTTCTCCAAAATCTCTCTCTCCCTTTCCTTTCTTTCTTAAAGGCTTGTGCCAGTGCGGGGGAAAAGTGCTAGAGCACCTAAAATATTAGGGAGAGGGAGGGAGAGAGAGGAGGAAATTGCTAATCAATCCTTGTTTGCAGCTTGTTAAGGCAGATTCTTCTGTAACGGTGTCTCCTGTAAATCTGGATGGCTACAGTTTACAAGGACTGCATATAAGGACTGATTGGCTATTTCTTCCTCTCTCTACGCTGAGTTTGGTCTGGACAACTAAACTGAATTCACCTGGGGAAACTGGATTTTAATTCAAATGTCCCCACAGTGTACTTGCATCCTTAGACTATGTGAGGTGCCAGCTTCACAAATAGAAATGGTGCTTCTATAAGAGATGATAAATAAATCACAAGGTGCCCACGGTACCACAAGTTAATAATTAGCTTGATTTTGTTCAGCGACTGGTTATCAGGTAGTGATCATGGCTTGATATGTAGGTTGACTAGAAAAAAATGGTTACATCATTAAAAAAACTCAATCTACATTAGCTGATTTCTCTCTGTTAAACTCAATTCAAGGTGCTACTGCTTACTTTTCAATCCCAAAATGATATATGATCCAAATTTTATGTGAAGGACTTTCCCCTCCCATATTTGTCTGCCTCTGTGTCAAGATGATCCCAAGAGATCTTTCTCAATGTTCTGTTTCAAGGAGAGGTAGAGATGCAAACTAGGATATGTGAGATCTCAGTTCAAACCGCACTTGGTCATGAAATGCACTGCGGAGACTTTGAAACAATCATGCACGCTCAGCCTGAGCTACCTCACAGGTAGGGCAGGAGAGGAGGAATATAGAGCTAACTAATAAATAAATAAATAAATAAATAAATAAATAAAGCACTTTGTTACCATGCTGGCTGTGAGATTCTGGGAATTAAGAGTCCAAAACAGTAATTTATCCGAAGTCTTTACTGGGTTGCCATGGCCCAGAAACTGCCAAATACTGACATGGGCTCTCTCAGAAGTGAAAGTACTGTTCTGGTGGACTGTGTTTAGCTTTTAGCTTCACAGGCTAGTGGAGATGTGAGCTAGCTGGATAGCTCAGTGGTTTAGGATGGGAGTTCGATTCCTCTCTGTGCCTCCTGTGAATAGAGCCAGCCTGTGTAGCAATGGATAAGCTGCACAGTCCCAAGTGACCCCCCAGAAGAAGGGAATAGTAAACCACTTCTGAGTACTCTCTACCTGGAAAACCTCAAAAATGTCAGAATTGACTTGATGGCACATGGTTAGTGGAGAGCAACATTCAGACGGGGTTATATTTTATCATTCTGTAAACAACCCAGAGTAGTGTGCTGCATTAATGGGGTCGTATATACAAACAAACAAACAAACAAAATCTGTCTCTAACAGTGCTCCTTCCTTGATCCACCACAGAAGATGTAGAACAAAAAGAGGCTAGGCATTCAAATATACATATATATTAAAGCCATCAATATTAAACCACAATACTTTGTTTAAAGAATATAACACTTACTCAGCACCCTGGCCCCGAGATGAAAAGCTGCTAATTAAAATGCTTAACATGTTTAAATAGCCTTATTCTCCTATTGATCTTTCATATTCATTGTTACCTCCTCTCCTCTTGCGCATGGATAGAAATATCAATATTCCCCCACACCTCCTGTTTGTGAGGTAGTAATAAATTCACTTGCTAAGTAACACGTTCAAATTAATACAAAACAAACTGGCTCCTTCACAATGAGGGCAGCCTTCCTCCATCTGCAAGCTTGAGGATAAGGGATAGAGAATACACAACGTATTATATGTGGCTTCATTCAGATGTTTTTTTGTTTTTGTAGCACTTTTCAGTGCACAAAGAAATGTAGTTTAAACTTCATTTCATTTGCCCTAATAATATGTGGGCAGTTGGGCCTGCTGGGATAATAGCAAACTTGCATGCACTAAAACTGGGTATCAGTGGGAAGGGGCTTTACAGCCTAAGGTGATAGTTCTTTACCACTAACTTGATCAGTAAAGTTCTTTTCTCACCTCCAGCATTTGAGGCAAGCTTCCATTCCTTTTCCTGTTTGTTTTTGCACCAATTGTTTTGTTGATAGCTCTCTTTTCTTCCTCTGACCATCCTCCAAGCAGCAAGCATGCTGGAGACTCCATTTCCCCCCCTTTATCCTCTGATTATAACTACAGATGGCAACTGTAAGTAAAGATACCTTTTTTCTACTTAAAAGAGTTCTAGAGTGATTTTTAGCATACAAAGTACTATTTTTGTATGCAAATCAGTGAGACTGGATTGATCATGTTTCTGTGTTTTCTCCGCCTATATCTGCTAACTAAAGAAATAACCACATTCCTAGAAACCCCCTTTTTCTTTTTACCAAAATTCCCCAATAGAGCCAGCCAATGGTCTTTATAAAGAAAGGATGGCTATCCTGCATTGGTGTATTTCATTCAGACAAGTATTCAAATCACCCTTGCCCTGAAATCAAAATACTTACTCTCCAGTCCTATGTATGGTTTCCTGAGATGTAAATCCTACTGAACCCAATGGAGATTATTCTTAAGTCGATAAGTATTAATACTAGTACTTGTGTCCTATTATTAACTTTAGGAAGTGCATTAAGTGGATCTTTGCTTTGACCCTCTTGCTGCATACATACAGCTAGGCTAAAGCCTTCCTGGAAAAGCAGTAGTTATATTGTACCTATCTGTAGGCATGAGGACATTGCATTCTGTTTCCCTTTCTGGCTTCATAGCTCGGTAAGAAAGCTCCATAATTGCATAATTTAGTGTGCAACTACATTGATAAATAATGCCAGAAATGTTCTGGGATTGGTACAGTCTGATTCACATTGTTTTCCGTTGACTACATGACATAAAAGTCAATGCATATCAGCCCAGAGTTTCTCCATCCAATCCGTAGTGTTTATTCCCCTTTAGCGCTGGAGCTTCTACTTTCTTGGAATCAGATGCATTCACATTGACTCAAGCAAAGTGATCACATGAGCCGATATGGAAGGCTTTGTAGCCATTGTATTTCAAGCCATTTCAGCTGGCTACAGCAGCAGTGAGAAGGGCAGAGCAGCAGGGAACCTGGCTGCTGTTTGAATTCTCTCCTCTGCAAACCTGGTGCCTGAGTCTGCCTTCAACCCTAACTAAAGATGGGCATGAATCGAACCACGAACCAGAAAAACTGACGAATTAGGCTGGTTTGTGGTTCAGTTCATGACCCAGTTTGGGGAACCTGTTTTGCTGACGCGAAACGAAGTGCCAAACTTTTTTTTTCCTTGGCAGTTCATTTTGCTTTTGGCAAAACGGATTCCCGCCCACCTCTTTCCTACTGTCTCAGTCACCTAACAGCTGGGTGGCGGGCACATGCACAGAAGCAACAGGCCCAGCTCCTGGAAGGGAAGCTATCCCACTGTCTATGACAATGGTGGAAGTGGCAGCATCAGGACCAGGTAGAGAGGTGATGGGGACAGTAAGAAGGGGTGGGTGGGCAGGCTCCCTTTTTGCCATTGGTTGATGCCCATCTCTCAGAAGGATGCAAGAATACTCACTAAATTTTTCATTCTCTGCAATTTAAGCAGACACGATTTGATGAAAAACCTCAAGGAGGGATTCTCAAGGCCTGCAAGATTCCTTGTCTCTAACTAAGGAGTGCTATATTTTTTTCTCATATAGGTCTCTGTACTTTGCTCCAACTGTCCCTGTACAAAACTTGTGTCCTCTCCTTTTGAGATGAAAAGCATGTGTGCCTCTGTGCACGCACATGCACAGCAAGCATAGAACAGGCAGATTATTGTTTAAAAGACACAAAACAACTCCTGCTCATCTAATCCTTGAAAGTCCATGTAAAAAGGTGGCAGCTGGAATCCTTTGGTGCAATTCGTCTTACTTTTGTGAAAGTGTTACTTGTGCATACTAATTACTTTGCACAAATTTCATTCTTGTTCTCATTCTCTTCTTTTGTCAGAACTCCCACAATATACAGTAGGAGCACGGTATCCGTGGGGGATCAGTTCCAAGCCCCCCCCCACGGATGCTGAAAATCATGAAAGTATCAAACAATATACATTGCATGTTCTCTGCCTCTAGTGGCCAGTTCTGGTAAACACACCCTAGAAATACATATAAATAGGTATTTCTAGGTATTCTCGAAGGCTTTCACAGCCGGGATCCAATGGTTGTTGTAGGTTTTTCGGGCTGTCTGGCCATGTTCTTGAGGTTTTTCTTCCTAATGTTTTACCGGTCTCTGTGGCCGGCATCCTCAGAGGACAGGAGTCAGAACTCTGTCTGTGCTCTGGTGCAATAAGTGGGATAATTCATGGGTATTTCTAGGGTTTTTTATTTAGTATTTTCAGCCAGCGGAAAAGTAAATCAGCAGATACTGATCCCATGGATGGGGGGAGGGTCCTCCTATACCTCATTATTTCGTGGGGTTTGGAGAATAATTTTGCAGTTCCTCATCCTTGCATGTGAAGATGAGACAAACAAATGGGACAGGTTTTCATTACCAACAACAATCCCTTCCGCAGACTTAATAATCACTGACTTATCCCTCACACCCTAACAGGCTTACCTAGTAGTACCAGTGATGCTGGGTTAGAAGCCATGTGGCCACCATCTTATATTTCCCAGCATGCAATGTTTGAGACTGACCTGTGTTAAGCAGTCACTATTCTTCAGCTGAAGCCACTCCCAGGTCTGTGGGACATAAGCTAAAGAACTGACCTTCAAAAACGTCCTTCCCCGAATAATATTACCACACAGAAATCTGAGCATAAACCGCCACCGTTTTTGCCTCTGGGGGGAAAAAAGGCACAGCCAACAAATAGAAAGTGAGATGCTTATAAAGAGATCAACTCAATTTATTTGCCTTTTATAACAAGCACAACAGCCTTCTAGGCTGGAAGATTATTCTTTGAAATACGTTTTAGAGTGTGTGGAGAGTATATATTTGCAAATAACCTCATATAAGACTCCACAGACTTGGGGTTTATTCTCAGAATAATTTAATCTTTTTACCAAAATAACTGAATAAATATTTTTTAAAAAGGAACAGCCGGCTATTAAAGACCAAGTCAATACTAACCTAATTTTCCAAAACTCATTTTGAGGAGCAGCTTCCAGGAAACTTACTGGCAGCTCCAGCACTCAGCAAACTTCACTATAAATGCAATTTTCTTTATTTAAGGGTTGCAATTGAGGTTCTCCCCTCCCCCGCCTCTTGTTATGGTCTGGGTTCCTTATTTTCATTTGACATCCGTAAAATATTGTGGTATGCAGAGATGCTTTGCTCTTTTTAAGGGTAAATCTTCTTTTAAAAATGTGGATCAATATATTTTGCAAAGTTGTTAGCCACCTCGTAATAACTAGAAATATAAACAAGACTTACCACTTTTGTTACAAGGAAAAGAATAAGCATATAACATAAATCTAATCTGATCGCCTGCCCACCAGATGGAAGAGTGAGCACAGCCAGCTTCCTGTGAAAACAACTGTTTAATCACATCAGCTTGTGACCAACATTTATATTTGAACACGCTTTCACTTTAATTACATGAAATGCTTAAAAAGCTTCTCCTGAACTCCTTGAAGCCTTGCAATTAAAATTTAAGGCTTTCTAAGAGCTCAGGCCAATGGTTTGTTGCTCTTAGAATAAAGGGCCCTGGATCAGACAAATTGTATTTATTTATTTATTTATTCATTCATTCATTTATTCATTCATTTATCCCCCACCTTTCTCCTCTAAAGGATCCAAGGTGGCTATACCTAGTGGCAAGCCACTACTCCGGGCAGCTAAACTAATATAAATAGACAAACCGAATAAAAATAATAAACATACCAATACAAGAACCCTCCCTTGAAACCTCCTCTCTAGCAGGCATCTAATGGTAAGACTGAACAAGCCATGGAAGGATGAGATTTATGCAAAGGTTTTGATCAAAATCTCTACCTTCAGTGGTTCTTCAGTTACTGCTTCACAGGGTACATCTATTCGGGAAGAACTGCCCTCCCTCTGAATAGGCTTTCTTTATCTTCATCTACCACATCAAGGAGATGTGGTAGATGAAGACTCGCTAGGAGATACCCAGTTGGCTAGAATCACTCTAGAAAGTGAAATAAATATTAAGCAACTTTCTGTACAGGATTAACATAGCAAAGCAGGAGTAGATAAGGATGAGTGGAGTGGCAGCGCCAGTGAAAGGGGTGGGGAAGCAAACTTTTAGTTATATAAGTTTTTTTAAAGAAATATTTATCTCCCTCAACCCATAAGTGTTACTTCTGACTGAAAGTTTGGAATGAGTGATGGGTCAGCTGAGATGTAATGATAAATATCAACACAGCACCATGGTTGCTTTTTTACCAGGGTTTAAAAGTTCTCCTTGGCCTCAGTGCATGTTTCCAGGAGAGGAATGGGTGACTTCAAGATGTCCATGGGCTGCACAGGCCCATCCCTGGTCCTTGGAGAATGACCCTACCTAGAAAAGTCTTGCAAAATGGAAGCAGTACTGGGGGGGGGGGGGGAGGCTGTTTGTACTGTCTAGTGGTCAAATATTTCTTTTATAAATGGCAGAGAGATGGTGAAGGCCCTCTAAACATGGGTTGCTGGGGGCCTCATTTGGACCTGGGCAGGGGGATTTACAACGTAGCTGGGCAGGCTTCATGTTTCTCACACTTATTCTAGTGATGGAGAAATGAATTTGGGTCAAATGCACCCAAATCTTGATCATGGTGCATCTGAAGGTCTCATCTCAAGCATATGGAGATGCAGAAAGTATTCGTCCATAACAGATGGAGCCATCTTCTTCATTGGAAAAGGCATGTTGTACACATAGAAAGGTCCTTGATGCATCTTGTAGTTAACAGGACGGTTAAAGAACAATAGTAGCTTGAGACTAATAACCTTGATGACTGGAGTGGCTTGCTCATGGCAGAGTGCCTTGGCTTTTCCATGGTTATCATTAGCACAGAGCTTTTCATGTTTAGAATGCTCTGAAAATCTGAACTGCTTAATTAATCTACACAACATTTGATCCCCCCCCCCCTCCATCACCACCCTCTTACCAGAGACTGTGTGTTGTTTACCAAGCAAACTCAAAAAGAACACAGCACGCCAATGTTGACAGCAGGCGTGAAAGATTGATCTACAGCTGCATGCTGTACTCAGCTGCTAATTTGTTTCACTAAACAAAACAAATACTTCCCGTAGGGTCTACTGTTGCTCTTGGGGTGGCAGCAGTAGCAGCTTCTAAAGTACACAAGTGTGGCAGCAAACATATTATCTTCCTAGCGAGAGTCAGACCACAGGCAATTGGAAGGTAGAGATTCCACACAGGATATTTATCTAACAGCCATCCTAGATTTATTGATTGAATTTTGAACCTCCTAGCATAGGATAACGGCATTTCTTTCTATTGGAACCAATGACTTGAGGGCTGGAATGCCTGGTAGACCTTTTCCTTTCATGGTGCATGGGAATGACAAATAGGCAGCAACCAATGTTGTGTTTGCATGCCACATGCCATCAAGACGATTACGACTTATGGCTACCCTTTCCAGGGTCTTCTGGGTATGGATACTTGGAAGAGGTTTGCCATCTTCTTTTTCTGGGGTGCCTTGGGACTGTGCAGCTTGGCCAAGGCTACACAGGCTTGCCCTTCTGCCAAGAGGCACAGTGGGGAATTGAACTCCCAATCTCTGGCTCCACAACCTGTGAATTGTGATCCTCTGAATTGAATTGAATGTTGCCTGTGTATTGTCTTGTGCCGTTGCGCTCTCTCTTTCTCCACTCACCACTTGGAGAATTCTATACGGATAATCTGTGTTCCTTCTTTTTACCAGCTCATAATGGAGGGCCTTACAGTTTACTGGGAAAGATACTTCTCTCTAAGAAATCTCGAACAAATGAAATTAAAGAAATAACATTCCCTGTTGGGGCTTCTCTGCTGGAGCTGGATTTTTGTTTTATTTTGTTTCTGAATGCTTTCAGATACCAGATGAAACCTTCTAACTAGGAACTTCTCACCGCAGACATGGACTGTATGGAAAATGCCATACCTCTAAACCCTTCCCGCCTACACACACATACACACACACAAGAACAAAGGAAGAGTAACCATAAGCCCTGCTGTAAGGGAGGACAAAATGTTTGAATTTTGTTTGCAACCTGACATGCTGTCTGTAGTTTGTGTGACAGGGAAGGACTGTTCTAGGCTGGGGTGGTTGACTAGTCAGCAGCACTAACCAATAATTTCTACCAGCCTTTGATTTGAAAGAGAGCCCCGCCTCTCTGCTGAGTGTTCCTTCCCCTCTCTTTCATCGGTTGGAAGCAGGTTTTTCCCCCCGTGGATCTGTTCAGTTGGTTTCTAAATATGTGTGCAGCAAAGAAAGCAGCATACACAAGTATGTAACTTCAAACATCTGTACATAAAGAAATGTTTTTTTATTCTTTTTCTTACAAATGTCTCTGAGTGAGTTATTGAGAAAGGGGTGGACTCTGGAGAACTTGTAACTGTACTTCTGTGTGGCAAAATAAATTCTGCAACACAAAAAGCATGGGAAACCATGGGAAAAGTCACTGCACTAAGGAAAACAGGAGGATTGTCTTTTGGATGGTGGGAAAATATCAATAATATCATTGTAGATGGTAGCACATTAAGTAGAACAAATGCTCCATCTGGAAGAGCCTCCCCTCATCCACATATTCAATGATTTTAATAAAAACAACCTTGCCTGCTTAAGATCAGAGCAAAGGCTATTTCAAGTTGGCTGAAGCTCTATAAAGCCAGGAAATTGGTAGCTTAGTCAGATGCCTTAACAAATGAGCTTTGTGATTAGGAAGCATGTAGCAGGATGTCGTAGACTACAATTACAACGTGCCCTTCATGCATCCATATCTTTACTTGGTTTTTCAGGTCCAAATTCAGATGGAGAAGATGGAGTGCTCACCTGGAATCATCTTGTCTAGTTCTGTATTTCCTTCAGAAACATCTGTGCCATTCCATATTGCTAGATGAACTCTCCAGTAAGTTCCTTTTCCTGTTTGTGACTCACATTGGTGCTGGCAAGATGGGTTGAAAAGGGAGATGGGGTCTTCTTCTCACACCCATGAATATTTGTTTGGCAAGACTTATCAACCTCCTTCTAAGTCATTGTGCATGGCTGGTAGAACAAAACGCTGACGAGACTTGCGATACCTTAAAGATGAACAAGTTTTACTTGACATAAACCTCCATCGATATTAGGCAACTTCTTGAGATGCATTGTAAGAAGTGGGCTAACAGTCATTAAAGTTTACATCAAGTAAAACTAACAAGTCTTTAAGGTATCATAGGACTTTGTTGTTTTACCAGCAACAGATTCCTGTAGTTGCACCCCAGGAAACTGGTGGGACAATATTCAGCTAAGACAGTGGTCTCCAACCTTGGGTCCCCAGATGTTCTTGGCCTAAAACTCCCAGAAGCCTTAACCACTAGCTGTGCTGGCCAGAATTTTCAGGAGCTGTAGTCCAAGAACATCTGGGGACCCAAGGTTGGAAATCACTGAGCTGAGAGAATCAACATTTGCCAAGGCTACAGTTTTCATTTCATTCTCACAAATGCAAGCTCTGTCTTTAAAAATAAAAATAGAAATTAAAAAAATCAACACGCTTAACAGCCAACTTTGGGTATGATCAGAAAGAGATATGCTCCCATTTTGCACAGTTTGTGGTGTGGACCAGTGTGAGCTATTTTCCAGCGATCATGAGACACACAAGAGATTACAAACCATGCATGCTACACCTCAAACCATGCATGCTACACCTAAGAGCAAGAACCCTGGAAAATCAGTCTACTCATCTGGAAAGCCTACATGTCAACAAGAGCTGCTTCTCTTCAGGCACATCACTCTCCAAGGGGAGTGTTACTGAGAACCAAATAAGTAATGATTGAATGGGGCTTTAGTTTCCATAAGACTGTTATGGTAGCATGCCTTAAGGTCACACCCTAAGACAGAGGTGGCGAACCTTTGGTGCTCTGGAGATCTTGGACTACAACTCCCAGAATTCTCATCCTATATTGCCAATGATAAAGGAATGCAGGGGATGTACAGGAGAAGTCATTTTACTAGTCACAACAGCCAGAAGTAGATATTTAGGTCATTTAGTAACACATATTACTTTAGATTGTTTTACTTTGTTTTATCATGTTGTGCACTGCCCAGAGTGGCCTTGGTAGCTAGATGGGTGGTATAGAAGTTGAATAAATAAATAATAAATAAATAGATTGTCAGTGTGGTGTAATAGATACAGTGTGGACTAGGACTCTGGAAAACAGGGTTCAAATCCCCACATGGCCATAAAAACTGACTGGTAGAGTGGAGCTAGTAAAACCATTCCTTAAATATTTCACTTACCTGGAAAGCCCTATTATGGTCTCTGTAAGTCGGTTCCAGCACAGAACGCACACACATACACACATCATGCTCTTTTTGAGAGCCACTAGTCTCTGAGCAGGCTTTGGAAGAATGCTGCTCACAACAGCATCTAAGGCAGAAGCTGTGATTCACAAAAGGACAAAAGGAAAGAAGGGGGGAGGTAAGAAAAGCGACATTATCTTTCAAGCTGAGGAACTGAATTTGTTTTGCCTACCGGCAGAAATCAAGAGTACTTATACTGAAGTGAAACAGACTTAAAAAGATCTCAGCATGAGGATCTGTGCACAGAGGCCAGTCTTGATAAAGTCCAGCTCTTCCACTTTCACATCAATAGCCATTATACAAATATATATTATTTTCTGCCTCTGATATGGATATAGGTATCTGTAAACTTGCATATGCACTGTTGTGTCCTGTACAGCCCTTGAGTTGCAGGTTGTTATCATTAGATTCATGGAGAAAAGCAATAACTGGATATGCCGAATGATAGGGGAGTCCATTTAACTGCATCAATCCATGGAGAATAAGGCTATTAGAGGCAAGTAGCCTTAACAGCTGTATATTAGCTCCAGTGTCAGAGACAACATGCATCTCCAAATACCAGTTGCTAGAGAACGTGAGCAGGTCGGTGCTGTTGTGTTCATATTGTGGCTGAGGGTCTTTTGTAAGCATCTGACTGGCCACTGTGTAGACAGAATGCTGGACTCAACAGGCCTCAGACAGGGATACAGATTAGAGATAGGCATGAATCAGAAAAATAGTTGACAAATCACAAATTATAAATTTATGATTTTTTCTGACAAATTGATGAAATGATTTGCCAATTCATTTTTATTTAAAACCCTGTAAAACACCCCCCCTCAACCTCGAGATACCAAATTCACAGAGAAACTCCCCCCCGACTCTCCTCTACAAGTCCTCCGTGTTTGGTGAAGTTTGGGTTTTGGACATCCAAGTTATACACCCACAAATAGAGACACCCCAGGAAAGTTTCCCCCAGGCACCTAGAGACACCAAAATTACAGAGAGAAGCTTCCCCAGACTCTCCTCCATGATTCCTCCATGTTTGGTGAAAATTGGACTTCAGACATACGTTATACACCCAAAACGTGGGTCCCACCAGGAAAGTGCCTTTTAGCAGCTGGATTGGGGAAACCCAATCTTCACCAAACTGGGAGATATTGTAGAGGAGAGTCATGGGAAGCTTCTCTGTGATTTTGGTGTATCCAGCTGCCTGGGGAGAACTTTCCTGAGGAGCCCCTCTTTGTGGGCATATAATTCGGACATCCAAAACTTCACCAAGCATGCAAGGATTGTAGAGAAGAGGCGGAGGAAGCCTCCCTGCAATTTTGGTGTCTCTAGGGTTTTTTTGGGGGGGGGGGGCATTTTATAGCCCAACAAATTGACAAATCAAAAAGTGTCTAAAATTCACTGATTCGTATACATCGAGGCAATGATTCATACAAATACAAACCAAGGAATTAGCGATTTTTGAATGACTTTGGTGATTTGTTTTTTTAATTCGAGCCCAACTCTAATGCAGATTTTTGCCTCTTTCATTGTCACAGGTGAATGAAAGAAGCAAAGATTTGAGAATGAAAAATCTGAGATGTTTTCTGCCTACTGGATGAGATTCTGAAGGTTTTTGCATTTGTCTTAACTTGATTTCTTTAAAAGCGCAGAATTTTTGTGGAAGTATATTTTGTGCATATGTTTATGTGACGATAACCTTGTATGGTGCTCATGTTTTCACGCTTGGGCAGCAGTGAAAAAAATCTGACATCTATTGACTTTATTTTAAATGCAGTATCTCAATGTGCTTGGACAACCTTTTTCACTGAGGACAATAAAACTGGCAAGTATTCATTACATCCCTAGCCTTTGGCCTAATCCAGCATGGCTCTTATATTCTTTTATTCACATGAAACAGGTACTTAAGGTTATTTCTTATGTGATTTAATTCATGCAGAATTAAGCTAATTGCCTAGCATAGGAAGACCCTATTGGCAGAAAACCTGTTGCTTAGAGTAGTAAGTCACACCACTGAATCAGTGGGAATTTGGCGAGTCAATTCCTCTGTAAGTTCCATTAAATCAAATGGGACAACTTTAGGTGTGATTTACTATACTAAAGTAAGTTACAACTAGAGTAGTCCCATCTGAATCAATGGAACATTGACCCACCAAATCCTCTCCCAACATGCATCCCTATTTAAAACCATTTTTTAAAGTATTATCATGCTATGTTTCATTATCTCAAAGGACAGTGAAGAAAAACAGTGTCTGTCCTTCTGAATGGAGAAACTGATGAAGAGCTAAGCTCTGGTAATAATACATGTAAACAGGAAAGTGAAAGATTTCAATGAATTCCTGTTTTTCATTGAGATGACCAATTTTGCATCTCCCCAGAGGAAGTGAAACATTTATTCCTTGGAAAACTCAGCATTTGTGAGGCTTGCTGTGGTACCTTTTATATGGACAATATCATGCATGCATTTAAAAATGTAAACAGCTAAAATTGTGCACTCTTGAAAAATACATGAAAGTACATTTTATCCATTGGGGAAAATGTCTATCAAACCTGTGCATTAGGAAAAGCACATAGATGTCTATATTAGAGAAAGTGTATATGGAAAATGTGTATGAACTTACATACAGGAAGAAGAAAAACAAAGTTTCAGAAATTGGTATAGGCAGCGTGAAGGGATTGCAAAAGGTGTTTAGAGAAGGCTTTGCATATTAGAAAGTCCTAGGTTCAAATCTGATACCTGTCAAAGTCCAAGATATCACAGGCAGCCTCTCACCAGGGACAAGGGCACCAGGACCCAGTCCGCCACGCAGGGTATCTAGCAGAGATGGGGGTATTCATATTCAAATACAAATATCCCCGCACAGGTGGCAATAACTAGGGTCCAGCCCCATGGGGCCAGACAGTCCATTCACCGATCCACCGCTGCCGCAGACGCCATGATTCTTCCAATGGCTTCGCAGATCGCGATCTGCGAGCCACTCCTGGCAGGAGGCGGGAGGACAAGCCTCGCTGCAAGGTTGAAGAGTGGCTCGCAGATCACGATCTGCAGAGCCATTGGAAGAATCACAGCATCTGCGGCAGCAGCAGATCGGTGAGTGGACCATCCAACCCCATGGGGCTGGACCCTTGTTATTGCCACCTGTGCAGGGATATTCATATACAAATACCCCCATCTCTAGTATCGAGTCCAAAGACACTCACTGCACAGCTGGCCATGACCAAGCAGGCGGGAGCACCAGGCTGGGAGCCAGGTCACAAGACCAGGAACACTGAGCTGGAACAAGGCGCCAAGATACAGAAGACCAGCAGAAGCAAGCAGGGACCAAGGCAGAGGCAGGAACACTGGAGTCCAGATGTAGATACTCAGGAACAGCAGGACACAGCCAAAGACCTTTGTTGCTGAAGCAAGTTCTGGGAGGGAGAACCAATCCTTAAATAAGCCTTCCCTTCAGGTTTCCAGGTGAGCCTTATAAGTGGCCCAGCAGCTGCTACACAGGCCAGGGCCTAAGCCTGCAAACACCAGGCCACTCCTGGCTCAGGTTGGCCCTGATCCTGCTGCTCCCAGGGCAGTACGGGCTAGATCCTGACAGTATCTATTAGAAGGCCAAGAAAAACTCCTGCCCCAAACCCTGAAGAGCCTCTGCCAGCCAGTGTTGATGACACTGGGTATATTGACCAATCATCTGACCCAGTGAAATTGTATAATTTAACCTCTGGGACAGTGGTTCCCAACCTTGGGTGACCCTGGCATTCTTGGCCTTCAATTCCCTGAAGCCTTCACCACCAGCTATGCTGGCTGTGGTATCTGGGAGCTGCAACCCAAGAACACCTGGATTAACCAAGGTTGGGAACCACTGTTCTAGGACAACAAATAAAATAAAATTTAAAAATCTGTTTTTAAAAAGGAGTGAAAGGCCCCCAGGGTGCCGGAGGTCCTCGTTTAAAAATACATATGTTGTGGCGTGCTGGAGCTCTAGCCCGTTGCCTTCCCCTGCAGTGTAAGGTAGCTTCCTATATTCTCAAAACATCTACTTTTGTAAATAAGCATTCCAAACACATCACCTTGCAGTGTCCCATCAGGCAGGAAGCATCTGAAGAAATGAACAGGCAGGGTGTCCTGTCATGTAAAGCCAGTGTCCACTTCAAGTGCTACTTGGTTTGACAGTCTATAGAACTGAGGGAAGTGGACAGATATTCTTCTGGAGCATTGGCTACCGTCCTTCTAATGCAGAGATAGCATTTATTAAGCGGTGAGGGATGCAATGAATTGGTTTTATCCCATCCTGCCCCCACATGGGTGCACTGACTTCATTATGTTCACTCTGCTGTCTTTCATAGTGGAGCTTAGGGGATTCACATTTGAATCAGCCTTGCAATCAACCTCGAAAGGCTCCATCTTGTCAATTTCTGAATATTTTAGATGTTTTCGGCAGATACTTTAGGCAGACAAAAGGAAGTCCTCCTTCTGTGGTGCATTATCACCCTTTTCCATCTATATCTGTTTTTTTTTTTAAAAAAATATATGAATACACAAAGCAATAGCAAATGCTTCTGTCATCTCGCCTACTGCAAGCAGCTTAAGACTTCCTTTGAGATAATGGAGCTTTATGTGATAATACCCATAAAAAGGTTTTTGACATTTCATTCATTGCAGCTCAGATTCAATAGGTGCAGCCTTTCTAAAAAGAAAGCACAATGCCTTTGTGTTTAACAAGGAGCATCTTTTGCTATGCAGAGATAATGTGATTTTAAGTAAGGTTGCCTTCCGAGGCATTGCTAAATTGCTTGAATCTCATAAAAATACATAGGACCAATTGCACCCTGAATGCTCACAGGATTGTTGCAGCTGTGTTTAGGGTTAAACCTCAAACCAGGAGTGTATAAATGACTGCTGAGGGTTAAATATTGTTTAGTGAAGAATTCTAGTGGTATTTATCAGGATGAAGGTGCTTAAAGTCTGTGTGTATAACACGCAACTTATGAATGTAGTTTTATAATTGTCTGATAACATTTGGTACATACCTTTGTTGCAGGTTAGAGGTAGGAGAAATCAATAATACCAGTGCCTAAGGATATTTATTGCCATAGAACCCCATGTAAGGAAGCTGAACTGGGACAGTAAAGCTACCTTATGTTGGTCAATTTCCATAGAGCCTCCCATAAAACAATCTATATAAAACCCAGTTTTCTCCAGATGTTTTAGGTTACAGTTTCCACCACCAGCTACTGAGAGCAGAGGAGAGTTGTTGTCCATAACCTCAGAAGACCACCAAGCGGGTGAAGGCTGACGAAACCCATGCTGCTCTCCATTTCAGATGGTTAGGTGTTATGCTTTTTGCTGTGTGTTCAGTTCTGTCAAGTCGTATTTGACCTATGGTGACTATAACTAGGTTTTCAAGGTATGTGAGGTGTTTAAGGAGAGTGAGTTTCCATGGCCAAGCTCTCTCCTGAGTCCTATTCCAACAGTATGACTCTTGCTTTTTCTTGGAAAAAGAGCATAGAACTTGTGCTTGCCTATTTATTTAGTTGGTTAGTTAGTTACTGAAAATATCTTTTACCCACCTTTCTCCTTAAAATGGACCCAAAGCAGATTGCATCATTAAAAGACAGCATTTTAAAGCTAACAACAGTAAGTATACAATTACTAAAATGGATCGAGCAAATACCATATTAAAAAGCATATGCAACACCAAAACACATTCAAACCTGTATGAATGTGTGCCATGTCTTCCCTGAATCATCGACCTGTCACGGATGTGCACCAGTTTATTTTTCTAATACATCCCATGGAAACCCTTGTTGTTTCAGGCCATTGCATTCATGATACATTTCCTTACATTTGGAAGAAACCACTGTGGGAGGGAAGAAACAATTAGCACTTGGCCTCATCAAAATGCATGGGAGGCCGAAGCGTTAAAATAGGAAACATGTCTACTCTTGCAGCCCACAATGTGGTGCCCACTTGTTTTTTGGGGGGGGACATCTGGCTGAAGCTGATTGGTGCCAAATCCCAGCAGTCTGGCTTCTTGGCAATCTGTGGTTTCCCTGTTCTAAATTCTAGTCCGTTGAACCTCTATGAATATTTCTAAACATAAAGAGCCATGAAAGGGAAGAGAGAGATGATGCTTTGGAAGAGATCTTGTGCTGGCTTTCAAGCTAAGCTCACAGAGGATCAGAGGATTTAGCACTTGTTATATTTTAGCTATTTTAATTTGACATTTTACAGTCTTAATTTGTTACCCACCCTGAGCTTTCAGCATGGGGCATGATAAATGGGTGTAAAAAATTGCCATGACAGCCCAAACACTAATGATCGCTGCTTGGAGAGAAGCATAACACACGTTCTACATAGAGTTTTAAAAGTTACTTTAAAAGTAATTAGTTACACGAGCCCAACGATACCTGAATAGTTACAGCTTGCAAAATAATTCTTTCCTAGCTTGTTCTTCAAAAGTTACTAAAATAATTGCATTTTATTCTAAATGCAAAGCACAACAGAGTGCACTGGGTAGTGAACACAACATTTAAAAATAAAAGACAAACCATAAAGGATAAATAGAGAGAGCACATAAAAAAACCCTATGATGAAACAACAGCAGAAATAAAAGCAATATACTTCATAAAGCCAGCACAAAATCACCAGCTGCTGAAAAGACCATAATGTAGGTGCCAGAGGAGCAATTTTTGAGATGATAGACCACCAACAGGACCTCATGTCTGAAAAGAAAGTCGCTTCATTTGATGAAGGCAGAAGGATGTTGGTCTCAAAGGAAGACTTTTGACTTGATGAGCAGCGATCGATGTCCAGGGCCATTGTTTCAGGTCCCAAGGCTACCCAGAACCAAATAAAATGTTGTGGCCAAGAAAGTCTTCTTCCAGTTTTCCTTTTTCAGTGTTAGGCCCTGGAGAGGGTCAGTCAACACTCAACCCTTAAGCCCCCGAACACATTGTAAACCTTCTGTTCTCACCCAGCTTCCACAAAAAGCTGAAGGGGAAGCTTACTTGGTATGTGTTTTCAAAAAAGAAAACCTCAAATCGGGTGTCTGCTACCACCTCCACCTTCTTCATCTACTAGAGAAGAACAGAGACCCTCTATTTTTCTGACATATGGGAGGAATTTGTTTATATTAAAAAGGGTGGTACACAGACGGGGAGGTGTCTCTGGGCATGTAACACTTTTAGGTTCTATGGGGCTATTTGCTTACTTAGATATCTGTTGATGAACCTTGCAAACACAATTTCACAAAATGAGTCTTTTCTTATTTGTAGTTACATAACAGACAACATGAGTTATTATAACAACAATAACATGCTACAATTTGTACACACAAGTCCTAGGCAACAGCACCAATACAGGAGTTGCTTGTAGAATTGCAGATTTCAAGGGTCCCTTTGAATTTAAATTCAGATAAAAATTCAAGACAACTTTCTCAACTTACTTGGGTGTCCAGTACATAGTAGAATCAGCTCCATATGCGGAATCGTAAAAACCCTAGACCAGGTTGGCAAGGGCATTAGTAATCTAAACAGCAACAGCAGCTCTGGCCTCTTCAGTTTTCCCACTCTTTCTGATTCAAATCTCTTACTCACACCCCTGTTCTCTCTTCGCCTCACCCCTTTGGACTGAACCAATATTCCATAAGGGTTACAGGCACAACTTAAAAACTACAAAATCGTATAGGAAATAAAGAAATAATGTAGCCCTTCTGGAAGATCAGCACAGCCAAACAAAAGCATAATCCTTGATGTGACTTAGTCCAGTCCTGATTCTACTCATGGCTTCTTGTCTCTCAATTCAAATTGTCTTGGAATCAGCCCCTCCCTCATGTCCAGGTGGAGATAAGACAATTCAAGAGAGAGAATAAAAGATATTTAAAAACCCCTCAGTTAGCCTGATTGGCTGATACTAGAGATGGGCATGAATTAAAAAATGAATCACCAAATTTGTTCAAAATTGCTAATTTGTTGATTTGTATTCATACAAATCAATGCCCTGACAAATGCAAATCAATGACTTCTCAGTGGTTTTAGATTCATTGGTTCATTTGGCTCTAAAATGGCCCCCAAGGCACCTAGAGACACCAAAATCACAGAGAAGCTTCCCATGACTCTCCTCTACAATCCCTCCAAGTTTGGTGAAGATTGGCTTTCCCCAGGCCAGCTGCTACAGGTCACTTTCTTGGTGGGACTCACTTTTTGGGTGTATAACTTGGATGTCTGAAACCCAATCTTCACCAAACTTGGAGGAATCATAGAGGAGAGTCAGAGGAAGCTTCTCTGTGATGTTGGTGTCTCTAGGTACCTGGAGCAGGAATTTCCTGGGGTGACCCTTCTTGTGGATGTATAACTCAGACATCCAAAATCCAACCTTCACCAAACCTGCAGAGCTTGTAGAGAACTGTTATGGGGATATTCCCTGAAAATTAGGTGTCTCTAGGTTCTTGGAGGGGCATTTATAGGGTTTTAAATAGAAAATAAATTGACATATCAATTCATTGATTCATCAGAAAAAAATCATAAATTTTTAATTCATGATTCATTGACCTCAATGAATCACGAATCAGAACAAATCACAATTTTTCTGATTTGTGCCCATTTTAGCTGATACCGTTGACTCATCAGCTGTATCACCACTGATCTCTCATTTCTTCAAGTGCTAACCCTTTCAAGCCTTTCCAGGTATGCATGTTATAAGCCTGTAATGTATACATTAGGCTTTTGGACATATTGCTCCAGATGAATCTTCTGTAATGAAACAATTCTTGTTTTGTTTTTAATGTCCTCTTTAGCAATTTCCAGAGCTCATCAGAGGGATTTGAGGACATAAATTTAAACCCCAAGACTGTGTGGTCACTCTACCCCACGCTAGATCTTGAGTAGACAGAAGTAGGAAAAGATGTCCTTTGGAATAGCATGGTCATTTTAATGGATAAATCCAGCACTTTCAGTTGGGCCTGGAAACTGACTAACAGCCAGCATAATCTGATCATATTGTAGAGTCCCAATGACCCACCTGGCCACTATACATTGGACTAACTGAATTTTCCAGACCATTTTCAAAATTTGACCTGTATAAAACATTTTGCAACAGTCCATCCAGGGGTTTACCAGAGTATGAATGACAGTTGCCAGGCTAATCTCTGTTCATGTAAGGGCAGAACTGGTTGCTGATCTCAGATAGTGATCAACACTGATGCCATGTATGCATTTTAGTGACAATGACAGATCTAAGAGTCCCTGAAAACTACACATCTGATGCTTTAAAGGCAACATAAAGTATTCCAGGACAAGAGGAGGTGACACGTAACTGAACAAATGAACCACCCACAGATGATATCACCCTCTTGTTTGAATTCAGTTGCAGTTTATTTTGTCGCCTGTTGGCTCTAATTTACTCCATTATCTCCCCCAAGAATTGATTCTGAGCATCAACCACATCATATTTGATAGATAAAAAGGAGAAAGCAGAGCAGGTAGAGCTGCTTATTGTCCACATACGGGTGGTAACTAAAGATGGGCATGAACCTCGGTTTGGACATTTGTGCTGGTTTGTAAATGTCATGTGTTCTCTTCTCCCACCTCCCTGGCCAATGCCGCATTAACCAGCCCATGTGCTCTCCTCTCCTCCTCCTCCTCTTCAGCTGTTTGACCCATCCCTGGCAAAAGCACAGTCTTGCCTATCCTGCCTCCATGTCTGAGTGGGCAATCAGACAAGGAGGCGGGGCAGGGAAGCCTGTGCTCCTGCCAGGGACTGGCTGGTGAGTGGGGGATCCAGCTGGGGAGGTGGGAGAAGGGAATGTGCAGCACCTGTGGTGCCACATTTACAAACCAGCATGAACTTCCAAACTGAGGTTTGTGCCCATCTCTAGTAGTAACCTCAGCCTTCATCTCTGCATGATCTCTCCCATTGGTTTCATGTAGACACTGAAGAGCTTTGGAGATAGAAAAGAGCCCCTGGGACCCTGTTTAGAACAACTGCTAAACAGCAGAACAATAATCCGTGGTGGCTGCTCCATTGCAATTAATGGGGCGTTGCCTCACCTCATTCCAGGCTACTGCCAGTGAGCTCATTTCAGCTTGCCTCTTTCCTAGAAGCAGTGGATGGGGGTGGGGGGGCAATGAAGTTATCAATGGGTTTGGACATTTTTGTAATGCAAGCAGTCAATTTAACTCTATTTTTTTAAGGAAAAGTCATTGAAATGTTTGTACAAAGGATTCTCCAGTGATATGGTAGGATAAACATAGGTTAAGTCAGCGACAAGAACAACAAAAGCTGTAGCTTTTGAATAACAAAAGCAGTAGCTGGCTGAAAAGAAATGAAATCCAGAAATCTCCAGGCTTTCTTGAATGCTGTCTAGATGTTTACAGGTGCTAAGTCAATTCTGACTTATGCTGATCCTTTCCAGAGTTTTCTAGGTAGTGAATACTCAGAAGTGGTTTACCTGTCCCTTCTTCTGAGTTTGCTCTGGGACTGTGCAGCTTGCCCATGATTATACAGTCTGGCTCTTTTCCTCTGTAAGGAATCAAACTCCCAGTCTTTGCCTCATCAGTCAGATACCTAACTCACTGAACTATCCAGCCAACACTGATAATTTACATATGTGTAAATGAAATTACATAAGTCACATCAGCAAACTGCCACTTATTAATGAGAGGTTGGTAGTGTTCATGGTTGTGCAGCTGATTGTGTAACCAGGAGCACAAATGGCATCTCAGTAAGTAACAGCAAGTTGTCACCACAACTTTTGCAATTTTATTTACACACACATAAATGACTAAAAGAGATGTCTAATTGGCAGCAGACACACAAATTGAAGACTTAAGCAAACACAGATGCTTGCATGAAATATCTGCTTGGGTACAACTACTATGGTAATTTTGAAGCTCAAACAAGCTCAAGAAGACCTGTCTAATTTTTCAAGATGGTGTTCCACAGATCTCTTGGACAAAAGCAGTACGGCAATGGAACCAATTACCTCTGAAGGCGGTGAGCATTCCAATGAGGCATTCAAGAGGAAATTGGACAACCATCTGTCAGATTTGCTTTGATCTGAATTCCTGCATTGAGCAGGGGATGATTCTATGATAAGACAGTGCCACAGACCTCACACTAATGATACTCCATTTCTGTGGGCCACAAAGAAGGCAATAAGAGATTAATTATGAAAAGAACTCCACAAAAATACTTCTACTTTTACTGCAGCTGGGAAGGTGCTTGGCTGAATGGAAGCCCTCTGCAGGTATGTGTGCTCTTGAGCTGCTAGTGTTGGCCATGAGGAAAGCAACCAATGTGACAATAGAGAAGTTTCTTCAGTGCTGTAAAGTGTGTACATGTGTGAGCTACATAAAATTAAAGGGATTTTAGACATCAAGGAGGAAAGAGTAAACACATTCCGATTGCCTACCAGTGTAATCTTTCAAAAGAAATACAATGGCAAGACATAGACTTTTTAGTAGCTCAAGGGACTCACAGTCAATAAATTTAATAGGCTGCAACCAAAAAGTCAACGCTAAAGTAGTGTATGTAAATGGAAGCTCAGAGAGCACTCATCTTCCCAACCTTAGGACAGAATTAATAGAGGGGAAATGACAAAATACATAAAAGGGAATATATAGGATTTGACAGTGTGTGCTTTTTCTTTAACTTCAAGGCGATCTACCAGCCTATTTCGGCCTAGGGAGATAAATCAGACAAGGAACTTTTATCAGTTTATATAAAAATCTTATTTCCTATGTAGATAAGAATAAACACTAGTGCTTTGTATTGTGGATACCTAGGCTTGGGTGTGATGCCACAACAGGGTGTTATAAATAAACAGCATGTCAAACTGAGATTAACTTCAGTGAACATATGGTAAAACCGAGTTATGCCTTTCAGCCTCCAGGTTTAAAATATTCATTGTGTGTTCCTTCAGCTGGGAGACTTTGCTGATCTTATTGGAGTATATATATATTTAGTTTTGTTTTTAGACAGCCACTTTACTCTAAATTGGTTTGCTACCCACAAAGATTAGTAAAATTGATGTGCATTACAACAGCAGAGGGGCAGCCTCTGCCTACAGCTGTTGGTTTATCCAAGGGCCAGGTTAATTGACTGCACCCGACTCTTGGTGGTAGCACAGCATGACTTTGTTATACTGAATTGCAGGTAGGCTGGTAGGCATCATAATCAACTCTAGCAGTGTGATGTGGAATGTAATTATACCTCCCATGTATACTCATCATCACTAGACAGAAACTGGAGATGTTTAGCCCTGAGAAGAGAAGACTGAGGGGATATATGATAGCACTTTTCTGATACTTGAAAAGGAGCCATACAGAGGGGGGACAGAATCTATTCTCGATCACCCCAGACTGCAGGACATGTAATAATGACCTCAAGTTACAGGAAGCCAGATTCTGGCTGAATATCAGGAAAAACATCTTAACTGTTAGAGCAGTACAAAAATGGAAGTGATTGGCTCGGCTGGTGGTGAACGCTCCAATGATGGAGGCATTCAAAAGAAAATTGGACCACCACCGTCTGTCACATCTCCTTTGATTTGGATTCCTGCATTGAGCAGGGGGTTGGGTTTGATGGCCTCATAGGCCCCTTCTAACTCAATTATTCTACTATTCTATGATCCCACAGATGAATTGCTCCTCTCTTTTGCTCCAAGGGGCAGGAAGTATTGCCACTTAGTTTCCTAACACTTACTAGTAGATTCACCTCTAGATTCCAATGCCTTCTAAATTTTTATGCCCCGGGGCAAAGCTTCAGTTGTTCCACCCTAGTTAGAGTCCTGCCTTGGAGTCAATGACGTTTGTTAACCAAGATCTAAGTACTGGTATAAACTGGGCAAACTATGTTTTATTCAGACAGTAATGACACACAGCACTCTTATGCAGTTGGAATCATAGTCATAAAAGTCATCCATGTGCAGCTGCTGCAAACTTAATTCCATGCACAGGCAGAGTAATCTTATCCATCCTTCAGACATCAACTTCCTTGATATTTATGTCTCGGCTGCTAATGAAAGTGAAGAAAACATAGAAACATCCTGTGAAGCCCTCAGAAAGCAACACCTGGATTTTGTAATGGAGGATTTTAATGCTAAAATTGGCAAAGGACCTGGTGGAGAATTTGGTAGAAAATAAAAACTAGGAACATAGACCAGGAATGAATGTAGAGAAATAATAGTACAGTTTTGTGAAGAAAAACACGTAGTCACCAATACCACATACAATTAACTACTAAGGAAACTGAATATATGGAAATCTGCATAAAACAGCAGTTGACAACTATGAATGCAGGGAGAGAGATTTACATGCATAAGAACAAAATACTTAGGGTGCTTTAATTGTGGGTTGAGCGAGGAAAGGAGGAAGCTGCCTTATACCCAGTCAGGTCGCTGCTCCATCCAGCTCACAATTATATATTTCTACTGGAAGAAGATTGTCAAGATCTCAAGAAAAAATCTTTCTCATGACTGGTGGGCCATTTCATTCAGGAGAGAGGTGGGCAACTTTGGTAGGTCTGAGGCCAGTGTTCTGCACCACGAACTGTCAGTGGCCACACAGATTCTCAAAAAGACTAAAGACAACCATGAAAAAAATGGACATGGCTAGAAGTGGGTGGATGTTGGTGTTAGAGAGCGTGGAGCTGCAACCTATTTAAAAAGGTGAATTGGCAGCATTACATTTCCTCCGGATTTCCAGGAATGGCCCACCAGCATGGTCATAGGAAAAGGAAGCAGTAGACCAGGTCTTAGGCTAGTGACTTATTAGTCAACTATGCTGCTAGGGAAAGCAAAAGAAAGGTGGTTACTGGGACAATGAAGAGCGTATCTACCCAAGGCTAGGTGGACCATGCTTGTGGGCCAGATTTTGCAGAAAAGGTAGAAGGCTGGTCTAACCAGAATTGGGGATGTAGACCACACCTCCCTTCTTGGAAGACACGGCATTCTGTGTTTTGATAGACCAAGCTTCTGAAATGGACTACAGAATGTCAGCTTTTTCATATATATGGTAAACTACACACATTTGATTCGTTTCCATTTTTATAGCTGTTATAACAATGCTGCTGATCCCCTGTGGAGGCCATGAGATGCTGGCAAGCTGTTCCATCCTATAATTACTTGTATTATTTCCATGTTATTAATTACAAAATGGATATATTTTGCTTGCCCGTGGTACCAGGTTATGGCTCTGTGCTACATGTATCCCCAGGTCCTTACTTTGCCCATCTCTGTTTTAAAAGCACATTTCAACAGTTGAACCTGGTACTTTCTGCATGCCAAGTAGCAGAAATGCCTCTCTTTAAAATGAAGTTCTCTTTCAGAAGGTAACTGTAGATGAAGTGTTCCAACCCAGAAATCAAAAGCCAAGAGACAACAAAAATTTGCAAAAGTTTTGGATAATCTGCTTGTATCCGGACAAGACGGAGGTCCTGAGGGTGGGCGGCCCCTCCATTGGTGGTTTGGGAAACTCCCTCTCTTTTGGGGGGTGACTCTCACTGCGAAGAGTGAGGTTCGCAGCTTGGGGGTACATCTGGATCCGGCGCTTACCATGGAAACCCAGGTGGCATCAGTGGTCCGCTCTGCCTATTTCCATCTGTGGCGGATTGCCCAGCTGCATCCCTATCTTGATGTTGGGGCCCTCACCACTCTGGTCCATGCGCTTGTAATCTCGAGATTAGACCACTGTAATGCGCTCTACGTGGGGCTACCTTTGAGATTGATGCGGAAGCTTCAAATGGTGCAGAATGCGGCAGCCAGACTCCTTAGTGGGATGAGAAGACATCAGCATATCTCTACCACTCTGGCTGCCTTGCATTGGCTGCCCATTTGTTTCCGCATTGATTTCAAAGTGTTAATGATGACATATAAAGCCCTAAATGGTTTAGGACCTCGATACCTAGCAGAACGCCTTCTCCCACCTAGATCTACTCAAGTCACTCGTTATAGCCAGGAAAGACGGCTGAGGGGCCTAACGCCGAGGGAGGCCCAGAAAGAAAGAACAAGAAACCGGGCCTTCTCGGCAGTGGCCCCTCGACTCTGGAACAGGCTTCCATCAGAGATGTGTCTGGCACCCTCTCTGGGTGTTTTTAAGAGCCAACTAAAGACTTGGCTCTTTAGGCAGGCGTTCCCTCCTGTCAATACTTGACTTTTACTTTTTATTTTAATTTCTGTTTATATTTTTCCATCTTGAATGATACTAATATTATCGATTTAAATTGTTGTTTTAATTGTTTTTATGATATTTTTATTGTAAGCCGCCCAGAGTAGACGTGGTCTAAATGGGCGGGATATAAATCTAATAAATAAATAAATAAATTGTAAGGAAGTCTTTTCCTGACCTCTTTAATGATTTAGAAAAGGAATATTGGAGAGCAGCAAAAGAAGAATCAAACGTTACTCCATTCTCAGCAGTGGCTGGTTTCACTGGATATAAACTGAACCCAAACTAGGGGTTCTTCTCTTGCCAATTCGTAACATATGAAAAGCCTTCCTCCTCATTAAACAAGGGAAAACTGTTGATTCAAGTGGAAGCAATTCTGTCCTATACTTGCAGGAAGATCAAGATGTTGGTAAGCGAGGTTGACTTTGAGCTAATACGGTGGTGCCAGTAGCAGCTTTGCCAAGAAGACAGATGGACCCAATAATTGGTTAAAAGAAAAGCTCACAGAGTTGGCAAAATGTTTGAGCCCAAAATGATATTTCATTCACCCCCAGGATGCATTTTCAACATGTGTCGTCTTTTCAGATTTGGGTTTTTGAAGCTCGTTTGAAAGCAAAGGAGTCACACAGGTGAGGAGAAGCATGAGAGGGGAATTAGGAAAGAGGTTCAGCGACAAAGAACAAGCCACTCCAACTCATGAGATTCAATGTTGACAGTTTTCTGTATTTCTAATCTACTTTTCCAACTAAGAAAATGCTCACACAGTTGGTAAAAACTAATAGAACGTGAAATCAAAGTTAAAGCAAGTTGATTCAAATCACAGCATAGAGCAATAGAGCACCAAGTCAATTCTCCTTATGCTTGACAGCCCAAGCAGTCGGCCAGACAATGACAACAGAAAGATCTTACATTTTCATTAAAAGAATTTTAAAACTGGTGGGCTTCTCTGGCAAAGGAATGTGTAAACAATGGTACCAACATCATGAAACTGAGCTGTCCATGCTTACAGATCTATGGATGCCTTTCTAGATTTTCGTTACCTGGTCCAGGCATCTCACAAACATAGATGATGGCCTGCCAGTAACTTGATTACCCTCCCCATCCATGCACTCCCATGAAGACTATGAAGGTAATTCTTTGTCATATGACATAACCTCAAACCAGAAGTTGTGCTGGTGGCTCGGGGTCATTAAACATTAATGCAAATACATATTCTATTTGATTAACCTGTATTCTGCCACACCATCAAATCAAATTCCTCAGGGATAAGTGCCTTGATCATCAGACGTATGAGTTAAGTCCATATTTACCTTCCATTGCTAACCACAAAATTAAGCATGCTAAATGCAAGATGCATAAGGTGAGGAAAAGCACATGCTGTTATTAACATACATCTTTCACCACTTAGAGAGTTCTTTTAAAAACATGCTGGAAAGAGTTCAACATAAATTAATCCAGTTTGACCCTCAGACTAGATTGCTTTGCTGTCTTTTTTTCTTCTTCTTTGTGTATTACTAGAAAAGTAGGAGGCAAAAAGTAAGTGTAGAAGAGAAAATTTGCATACAGTTTAGCAACCTGAGGCTCAGGTTAGAGGTATGTGCTGTATGTCTGTGTGGGAGAGAGAGAGAGAATGAGAGTAAGAGAACCTCATTTTTATCTCTAGCAGTTTCAGAGTTGGAAAAATAATCCACTCTTCTATTATCTGTTTAGTGCTGATGTGAAGCTCTACACTGGTGTTGGTCTCTTAACAGGTTTATTTAACATAGCTCCCTGGTAGGCTGTAATATAGGCCTACAGCAGGGTCTCTTTCACACCAAAGGATGAAGTAGGAAGGGTGGTATGCATTTAACATGCCAGTACAAAGTTAATTCCCTGCCTGTGAATGCAGCACAGCTGTGAGGTAGCCCCGCTTCATACATCTTTCCCCAGCAGGGTGGAGCAAAAATGACAACCACATCACACGTACATCCAAAGCTGTCAATTGTTTTCATATGCAGGATGTTAGCATAATAAGAAAATATAATTATACATCTCTGATCCTATCATCTAAAATATATATATTTAGCTGGTTCGCTAAGGCGTCAGCTGGGAATCAGCTGATTGCATAATTGGTGGGAGAACTGTAAGAGAAACTAATGTTTTGGGTCTAGGAAATTTTACGTGGTTATAATCAAAACTATTGTTCACAGCGGCTGTTTTGAAATGATTTCCTTCTGCTCTGTGTTCAGTTCCTCACCCTCCCTGCTTTCTACTTCAATGGCTGTATATCACCATAGCAAAGTAGCTCATTCAGAGAGAGCTTTTGTTAGTCTGGACAGGAAAGAACTAATGATTTTTTTTTCTAGACTTATGTCTGCTTTTTATTATGCCCCATACAAATTTTATGATACTTCTATAAATTTTTTGTTCAACGGTTCAGTCAGAGTGTGGTCCAAAAATGCCTTTTGTTTCCTTTGAGTCTCCTTGCTCTGTCTTCCCCTCTCTCTTTTTTACAACTTCATAATTCAGTGGTTTAATTTCTTGGCTGTCTGGTAGGAACAGTCAGGGAGCCACACACCGTCTAACACCTGGGATGGACTTAGATTTCTGCTGTTCTCATTGGGCTTTTGTAGATCCTCTCACCCAGGTTGCTAAACACTGGAAGATGCGTCCAGACCGCCAAGGCTGGTAGGAAAGGGACTACATTCATATGCCAAGGTGTGCGCTCAGTATATAAATGTCACTTGCTGAACAAATGGTAGCTATAAAAGCTAGCTCTTGAGTTCTACCTATTTGTCACACTCAAAATGTGACAAAGAAACAGATCCCCGGGGCAAAGCTATTTAGGGGAAGAGACTTAGCTCTGTTGATAGATGCCCCATATTTTCCAGGAAGATCCCCTATTTATGGTCATCCTTCCTAGTAAATTGCCTCTTTGTCCCAGTTTTTGTTTCTGTGCCTCCTACCTGGCTCTTGTCATGAAACCACTGTCATTGATCTTCTTGATGTTCCTACTTATCATCCCAACTCTATAGGGATCATAGGTGGGCGTCTTGCTGACGCATGACCCTTGAGGGTTGCTGCTAGTTGCCCACCTGCAACACCAGTCATGGTTTCGTTTAAAGGCATAGAGCAGGCACTAACGGCAGAAATCTGGACATATCTATTCCAAACTCAATCTCATTCTGTTCAATGAGGCTTTTCTCCCAGGTGGTTGGTTACTGGATTGCAGCCTTAATTGACACAGATAAGGCAACTCTTCTCACAGCTATCCTGCCAATTTGTTCCTTCTTTCTTCATTAATGACACCTATTTTGGACATCAAGCAAGCCAAGGAAGCATTCCCTACCTTCCACCTCCAGGCACTGACTTCCAAGGATAATTTGATTTTTCTTCTTCCCTCGACAACTGACATGTTTAATTCAATAGTATCTGTCTTCTGTGGTTTTTTTTTTAATGACATCACAGCTTCTGGAATACTGGGAGAGAAGATCTGATTTAGACACATAGGCTCGTAAAAAAAATACTGCCATGAACAGTAATTTCAATAAAAAATAAAGCAGAATTCTTGACAGTGATTAGTAATAACCCGAACAACTCAAGGATAAGGAGCAGAAATGGAGCGATGTGTCCAGGCATCGCTCAGAGAAGACTGGGCTTGTTTGCTTGCCTGAAGACAATATGAGTGTTGCGCAGCTAGATTAATGCTATTGTAGATCACCATTGCCATCTCCTGGTGCATAAACCCTTTCGCTTTATTTTCTTCACACTCTGGATTTATCCTGAAAAGCGGCCTAGTATTGGGCAAGTGTAGAGAAAAGACTGCAAGCTGAAGACAAAATAAAACACTTAAGATATTAGGGAATGACCATTAATGAGTTCTCCATGTCCCTTTCCTTTTTTGCATATCTAAATAGGCAGATCCAAAAGCGTAACTCCAAAAATACTGTTTTTTACAACAGGAACATTTTACAAATCAAGGTATTAGAGTGATGTTATTGTGACTGAGAAATTGTACTTAATACCTATCTCTACCAATTTCCAACTGGAAAATAAATTAAGAGAGCAATGTTTTTTTTAGCAAAAAGACATTCATCTTAACATGATGCTCATGTAACCCCACCCCTAGTAATTTGTTTGCCTTTGCAATTTTGCTAAAGGGGCAAGAGAAGCTTATTGTTTCTTTACTTCTTCAAATTTTAGAGGTGGAACTGAAGCAACCTTTGTCACTGTGGTCAAATTTCCCTCCCCGTGCATAAGATTTCCCCTTTGAGGTCAGGGTAGCTTTTAGAATTACAACATCTGTGTACTAAGAATATATACAAACTAAGTATACCAAAACAGGTAATGAAAAGTACAAGCCTCATGAAAGAACAATTATTCTGAACACTTTACCCACTCATCTATCGAAGGTGAACAATCCCCAAGCATACACATTATGCACTGTTAACTAAGGTATAGTACTCATGCACAGATGTACAAAGAGTAGGTAGAGCAAAAAACTTAATGGAAAGAGAGTGGGGTTCAAACCACCACAGAGTCATAAAATTCAATAGGTGATGTTGGGCTACTTGTGATCTCAACTCCTAAGACAACTCACAGCATTTTTGTGAAAACAAGGGGAGGACCATGCGTACCATGTGACCTCTATGGAGGCAGGATGACACATTTTGGAGCCACCGTGGTGATTCTCCAAGGAAAAGGACATTAGGTTTCCGCACAGATACTTTGAAGAAGTTAGAGACACTTTGATAAGGAAAGCAAGCTTTATTTTTCCCCACTTCTGGACTAGGACTGCACTGGTCAACAGGAGGCTGAGCCATTCAAAGCTTCAAAATTCTGTGTCTGCGTGTCTCATTGAGTCAAGACATCCTAAACAAGTGACAACAAAGTATGTCGTGTGCATTCTTTCCATCATTGTTTCCCAGCTTTGGAGTCGTGAGCTCCCCAGGGGTTTACAAAGTGTTTTCGGAGATGTGTGTGTCACAGATCATTTTATGTGTTTTGTAGTCCTTGTGATATAATAATATATTTTATAGCAGTTTTAATGATATAGTACTTTTATTTTATGTTTATTTTGAAGTTTTAGTATGTAGTTAATTATGTCTTATGTTGATGATTGTTGGGTTTTTTTAATGTTGCAAACTGCCCAGAGTGGCTTTGGCCAGATGGGCAATATAAAAATGTAATTAAATAAATGCATACATACATTTCTTCCTTGACCTGGAGTGGGATATTGAAGTTAGTGTGTGTGTGTATGCATGAGAAACAGGCCCTTTGGGGGAGAAAGATGCCTCTACCTCCTCAAAAGAGATGTCTTTACCCCTTTTTAAAAATGCCTTTTTTATACAAATGTGTGTTGGGGGGGGGGGCACAGGCTACCAGGCTGTTATAAAATGGGTCGCAACTTGAAAAAGGTTGGGAACCGCTGCTTTACGTCCATACTAAAAGGTTACATACACACTGTGGTAGATTGTTGTTACATGTGAAATTATTGTTGTCTTTGGGTCAGTCCCACAGTTGGGAAGATTGTAGCACCCTGCCTCATGGAAACAGATCTGAGGATACTATTGAAGGCTAGAACACTCTCAATTGTTGAATTTATTATCCTAGCTTACCTTTATGCTGTGAGGGAGTGAGCATCTGGATTTCTACCTCAGACCTCGTAATGTTGTGGGCTACTTCTGAGTCACCTTCATTCATCCAAGTAAGGAGAGTGTGGTTTTAACATTACAGCCCAGTCCAATAAAGAATAGTTCTTACTGCGGTTTGTTGGGATTTACACTGTGGTGAAAGGACTGGCACATCCAGATAGGGGTTACCTCACAGTCCAGAATGTCATTTGGGAAGGGAAATGTTGCTTGGGTTTGTGGGATCTAAATGGTGCACACCTTGTTGTGATATATTCTGTACAACAATCTGAATGTATGTGGTGGTTTTTCACACTGTAAAAACTAAAACTGTAGCAAAGTGCTGGTAGGCTGCCCTCCGACTACTGTGAAGAAAACACTTATTTCAAATCAGTCTAAAGTGGACGTGAGCTGGTAACCAGAGTCCCTCTAAGCAGGCACAAAATCTCCATCCAAACCAGAAGGTGGTGAGGTGGGACAGGAATCGTCATCATCTTAGAACTGTAGAGCTGGAAGGGGCCCTATGGATCATCAAGTCCACCCTTGTCAAGGAGACACAGTGCGGAACCTAACTCCCAACCTCTGACTCTGCAGCAAGATACCTAAACCACTGAGCTGTCCTGCAGCATCAGAAGTGTGGAGAAGGAGAAAACCTGAACTAAAACAATGTGGGTATTTGGTGTGCAGAAGAAAAGTCTACATGCTGCCCAGGGGTGCATAGGTGGTTGTGTGAAAAAAAGAGGGAGGCCGGGAGGGAGGGGACAAAAAATAGCACTGAGCCAGATGATTCAAAAACAAAGACAATAGCAATTAATGCAAGACATGATGAAGATAAAATGAGTTATATTAAAAAAGAATGAAGAAAGACAAGTGGCTTCTTTGCTTTGGAGGAAAGGGATATAGCAAAAGGATTTCTTTATTTATTTATTTCTTCTTGCCTTGCTTCTTACATATTTCTCTTCCCTATTTCAGCAGGTTTCTAATATCTTTTGATTGATTGATTGATTGATTGATTGATTGATTGATTGATTTGATTTGATTTGTCTAATCTTGAGACTACCAGTGCATGGACCAGCATGGTGAGGGACCCAGTGTCAAGGTAGGAACGTAGCTGAGCAATTCGCCTTAGATGAAAATAGGCAGTGCAGACCACTGATGCTATCTGGGATTCCATTGATAGTGCTGGGTACAAGAGTATGCCCAAACTGCTCACCTCATCCTTCACGGTAAGAGAGACCCCACCAAAGGAAAGGGAGGCTCCCAAACCACAGACACTAGGGACCCCCACCCGCAGGATTTCCATCTTGTCCAGGTTCAACCTCAGTCTGTTATCCTTCATCCACAGCAGTACTGCATCCAGGCAGCGCTCAAGGGACAGAACTGCATCCATTGCAGAAGGGTGGAAGGAGAGATAGAGCTGGGTGTCATCTGCATATTGATGGCACGAAGCTCCAAAACTCCTGATGACCTCCCTTAGTGGCCTCATATAGATATTAAATAGCATTGGGGAGATTATCGAACCCTGCGGGACTCCGCATTTGAGAGTCCATGGAGTGGACAACATTTCCCCAAGCTGTACTCTCTGGGGATGGTCCTCCAGGAAGGACTGGAGCCAAGCCAAGGCCTGACCTCCAATTCCTATCCCAGAGAGCCTCCCCAGGAGGATACCATGGTCAACAGCATCAAAGGCCGCTGATAGATCAAAGAGGACCAGCAAGGACATTTTGCCCCTGTTGGTCTCCCTCAAAAGGTCATCTTGCAGGGTGACCAATGCTGTCTCCATGCTATGGCATGGCCTAAACCTGGACTGGAATGGATCAAGGGCATTGGTCTCCTCCAGGAGTGCCTGAAACTGATTGGCCACCACTCTCTCCACCAGCTTGCTCATAAAAGGAACATTGGTGATGGGTCTATAGTTGTTTATATCAACCACCACCAAGTTGGGCTTTTTTCAGATCGGTCTATTGAGTGTCTCCTTGAAGGCAAGGGGCACCTTGCCCTCAAGGAGAGACCCATTAATAATGGCAGTAGCCCATTCTGTTGTTACAGAATTTCAGCAGCCAGACTGGGCAAGGAACTAGTGAAGAGGTGGTGGCTCTGCAGTGCTCAAGCACCCTGTCAACCTCAAGTGATGTCACCAGCTGAAATTGTGTCAGGTTCTCCAGGCAAGGTGGAGCAGTGGACGTCTCAGCTCAATCTACTGATAAAGAGGAGGAATCCAGGTCCCGGCGGATGGTCTCCACTTTGTTTTTTAAAAGGCTGCAAATTGGTCACAAGAGATACTACTGGGAGGCCTGTCTTTGTGACCAATCCTGGATAGATCGTGCACAATATGAAAAAGTTCAACTTGATGGTCACAAGCTTCAATTATCCAGGACACAAAGTAAGATCATCTTGTGGCCTTCACTTTAGCTAAATAGATGTTGGATGTGATTTTAGCGGCTATTAAATTAGCTTCCGTCAGGTCCCGTCTCCAAATGCTCTCTAGCCTCCTTCTGTTTTGCTTCCTCACACATAGCTGCTGGTTATACCAAACAGCTGTGTGTGTTCAGCAACAAAGGGGGTGTTTAGGTGCGATCATGTCAGCTGCCCTGATGGCAGCGGTATACCAACCATCCACCAGAGCTTCAACAGGAGCTCCAACTAGCTCAGCCAGTAACCCCCGCATTGCATCTTGGAAACTAACAGGATCCAATAGTCTGCAGGGGCGGACCATTTTAATAGGTCCCTGCTCCCTGCAGGGGGCGGGGAGTGCCACTGAGAGGTTGCATTTTATCAGGTGTTGGTCTGACCATGACACAGGGACCAATGTCAGGTTGGTCACCCTCGGATCACTCTCTCCCTGTCCAGTTGAGAATACCAGGTCTAAAGTATGACCAGCCACATGGGTGGGGCCGTTCACATGTTGGGACATGTCCAAGGAAGCCATGGTTTCCGAGAACTCAAGAGCTGGACCTGTAGCCCCAGCTTCAGCATGAACATTAAAGTCTCCCAGGACAATAAGCCTGGGGGACCTCAATGCTGCCGCCAAAACGAAGCCAGTCAGCTCCGGAAAGGAGAGTGCTGGTTGCTGGGTTTGATTAATATCTTCCCAGTGCTTAGAAAGGGCAACCTGTTCTGATTGTCCTCCATTTTGAGAAGTGAGTAGAATTGTCTTTTCCTGGGTAGCTGAGCAACAACATGGGCACTAGTCTCCTGTCTTCCTAAACTTCCTCCTGTCCCTAAAATATTTTAGTCACACGAGACAGGCAAACGTGATGTGGCTACAATTCATCCCCCCCTTCCACTTCTGGATTACGATTGCAGTATTCAACAGGATGCCGAGCCTTGATAAATCACCCTTTCAATCAAATTGGTATACAGAAAGGAATGTGAGCTAACCTGCAATAAATTCCACAGAGTGACAGATTAAACTAATGGAGTCTGCACATTGTTTTGCCTTGTTTTCTTTTGCCTTTCTGACAAAGCTTTATACTTTTCATATACATTTCGGAATAGGGGCCCCAGTGATCATTGATCCACCATTCGGGAAATCACAATAATGAACAAATGTAATGTTATGATCATCACAATCTCAGAACTGTAGAGCTGGAAGGGACCCTGTGGATCATCAAGCCCAGCCCCTTTTATATGAATGAAGGAGCAATGCTTTTTGTATTGCAGGGTCTTAGGGAGAGGGGATGTGGCAATTTTTCAGTGGGGAGAGCAGGACTAAACTCATACATTCTGCTGCCGGGGCAAACAACAAGACTGCCCCCCTTCTTTTTCCATGTCAGGATGGCAGCTCAGTCTCATTTTAATAGTGGCGATAGGATAGTGGTGGAGTAACTTGGGAGGTGTAGAATTAGAACTGGCACTGTCAATCAGCAATAATTTAGTTTGGCACTTCACATTGCTAATCCCCTTTCTGAAGATTGTCCTCCAATTTGACATTTGTTTTGTGCATAATGAAAATCAGACCAACTCAAGAGTGCGCTAGATTTTTCCATAGGTGAGTATGTGATACCTTCCCTGAAAAAAAGTCATTGGGTAAATAAGTTAACAAATAAAATGAAAAAGCCAGGGCAGCCTTGCTGCAGACCACTAAACCTGAAAGTATTAGATAAGTTCAAGTGGCACATTCAGCTCTGTCCATTCTATATCCAGGCAGTCATCTCACCCTGTCTAATGGTAGGACAGGGTCTGACAGAGAAACACTCAGTAGGAGATCTCTCTCAGTGAGCCAGGTTACCCATAGTTCTCTGTACAATGCTACCCCATCGGTGATTGTTCTAATGCAGTCTACTTTTTTCCCAGAGGAATGAATGCTGGCCATTCACTTACGTGAAATAAAACAGACATCAGGGTACATTCTGCACCACAGCTTGAATGGTTGCTTCTACACCTGCCTGAAGCTCAGCAACTTTACTTTTTTCGGCTACTATTCCCAGAATTTTCCAGTCATCATGTCCACCTGCGGCCCTCGTGGTTGAGAATCCAAGTTTCCAGGGGTTCATCCACATTTCTCTTTCTTAGTTGCATTAGAGCAAAACTTTGTATTTTGATTTTACAAGGTCTGTTCCTTGTAAAGGGTCTCATGATGCCTTACAAGAACTAACTCTAGCCCAGGCTACGAGTTACGCTATTCATGTGGCAATTGCCCTGCTGTGCTTGTAAGGAAGGTTCTCACCACAATCTCCCTCTGTGAGAAGAAAGGGAGGGTGGAGGCCTTTCTTCACACCATCTAGTGATCAAAGAATCTGAAGCTGGTTGTATACAAAATGTTCCATCTTTGCCTGCTGTGGGAGTTCAATGACCAGTGTGGGGCATCCTTTGGTGCCACAATCCTAAAGGAAAGATGGGCAGATGCTTTCATTTCATTGTTGTTTAGTCGTTAAGTCGTGTCCGACTCTTCGTGACCCCATGGACCAGAGCACACCAGGCCCTCCTGTCTTCCACTGCCTCCAGGAGTTTGGTCAAATTCATGTTGGTAGCTTCAATGACACTGTTCAACCATCTCGTCCTCTGTTGTCCCCTTCTCCTCTTGCCTTCACACTTTCCCAATATCAGGGTCTTTTCTCTTCATACTATCTGTTAATTCACCATCTGTGAATTCAAAAAGCCAGCTCCCTGATCACATGGTAGTCAATGGATTGAAAATACATCTGAACTAAAATTTATCAGAAGAGACTTTCTAGAGGGAATTTCTGAAAATATCCCTTTTTAAAATACAGTCATATTGTCCACAGGCAAGTAATTGTTGTTGTTGTTTAAAACCCCATAGATTGTGAGGAGGTGAGAAGCAGTTTGACAAAGAAGTGTGACCTCATCTACGAGTACTTCACTGACTTGAGCTTTATGTAATGCAGCAGTCTGCCATCCGCTTCCCAAGGTTAGATCCTACATTCCAGGTATTCATGTAGCACTGAGTTCCATTGGACAGACTGATGGGCAAGCACTGACAGATACATCCAGAGTTTTTCTTGCTCATAGGATTTTGTAATAATTCTCCTCTAAAGAGTTCACTACTGTGTTTTTTCTCCTGCATGACTGAACCTTTCCTTATGCTCCCAATGGATTCAGACGGATTCTTCTCAGTGTGGAGCTATAAGACCCCCACCTCGTAGGCTGGGTAAGTAAGAGTGTAAGACACTTTTCATGGGGCTCCCTTCTAGAATGTCCAGCCCCTAATTTCCCTTGTGAGCATCAGTCTTCCTTCAGCTAGCTAGCACTCTCTATACTTAGGAGAGCCTTTGGACAGTCCTTCAGATGTCAGTTGAGATGCTCACATTCAGTCCTCGCTAAGGTCTTGTCCAGGGGCTGCCTTATTTAAACCTGGAGCTACTTCCACCTCCGCTGTAGCAGTTAGTCTATGTCAATACCCAGATCCCCTGTGTGAATTGTTATGGAACACAGCCTCTTTCCCAATTGACCCTCTGTGAATAGAAGGAACAACTTTGGAATGCCATGTTATGAGCTCTATATGTTTTTTCCCTTTCCTATTTTTTTAAAATTGGATTTTCTTTTTCCAAACCATCCAACTGTCAATGTTTCTGAAATGGCAAAACCCAGGAATGTCTGCTTGGCTAATCAGGAAAACCAAGGTTACAAACCATACAAAGGGTGGACAAATAACAATGCTATCTATGCAAATCGCCCCCTCCCCCAAATGCATGCCCCCTCACCCTGGCATAAAGCAGCCTCAAACACTATATACGTTTTCTTGGATACGTAAAAGATGCTCCCTCAAAAAAAGGTGTAATTTTCAACCAGGTCAACAGTATACTGAGGGAATGATAGAAAAATGTCTCTCTAGTGCCAGCTGCACTCTCTAACAAGACTATATAGTGAGATTGTATTCTATGGCTTACAAGAGTATTGATCTGTGGGTACTTCGCAGTGGTGCTACATTCGTTTTAACATTGATCCCTGTTTCATTACACCACTGAATCATGCACCCTCGGTGTCATCTTGGTGCCCCTTCTATAAAACCAAAGTGCTTTGCGTTGCGGGCCAGATATACAGATGTTTTGTGTATCTTGTAATTCAAAACAAATCAATTCCAAGGCTACTTAGCCACGGGTGCGCATGCGAGAAAAAGTCGCTCTTCCGAAAATATTGGTCTATAATGATTTAAATTCAGAAAGCAAGGAAGCAGCAAGAATAAAAGGACTTTTCTTTTCCCCCACTTTGTGTGTGTGTGTGTGTGTGTGTGAAAGTGGGGCATGATTTAGCTTAGGGAGAAGGGGGTTGGTACACTTCTCCATTGTTTGTGTTACCTTTCACAGGTCTCTGGAAAGGCTATTTCTTTCCCTAATGGCTTTGTCCTTCTTTCCCCATTTTGGAAAACATTGATTCTCCTTCCCCACCTTCTTACACAGTTCAAGTGAACAGAGTGCTGTTTAATATATGTGCAGGTCTGTGTAATGCCACAGACAAATATATAACTACAGCTCTAGGAAGGAAAGTTGGTTTTCCTCGTGGACAAGCACTGCCTCAGACAGAGTGATGAATACACTGGATTCTGAATCTCAAAGCAGAAACTTGCTTGCCCTCCTCAAGTTTGCTGCATTTGTTTCTGTAGTTTTAAGTCAAAGGGGAACCAGGGTTGTCCTCGCACTGTATTTAGCAAATTATTCATCCCTTTCTTAACACAAAACCAGCTTTCTCTTCCTGTTAAAGACATTTTTATTATTATTTTAAAATACAAGACACAGTCTTTGACTGGTATTATATAACAGATACAAGTTTTAAGCGAAAATCTAAGTATCAGTTAAATATAGGCGTAATGGACATGTTGTTCCTAATATTGCCAGTTGTCTAAGGCAAATAGATGAACTGACTATGAACACAAGAGTCCTCTCTTGCAATTGTCCTTCAGCATCTGATATATTTTTTAAAAATACTGCCTTTGATATCACTTGAAATAATAGGTCACCATCATGTCTGTCAGTTACAATTGAAAGCTTTATCTATCAAGAACTTGTATCATTCTCTTAGGAAATCACCAATGTTGCTGCCATCATGACACCCAATGCTAGGGAGATGAGTGCTGAACTACACATTGTGCTATATTTTAATTATCTTCTGGATGGCAAGTGGATGGGAAGTCAAAAGAATGGAAGGAATAGTTATCAAGTGTAATGGGTACCTGGCTGCAGAGCCTTAGAATGGAGTTTGATTCTCCACTGTGCCTCCTGGGAGAAGAGCCAGCCTCTGTAGCCTTGGGCAAGCTGCACAGTCCCGGGGCACAGCCACAAGAAGGGACTGGTAAACCACTTCTGAGTTCTTTATACCAACAAGACCCTAGCAAGGCTTGCCACAAGTTGGAACTGCACATTATTATTATTATTATTATTATTATTATTATTATTATTATTATTATTATTATTATTATTATTATTATTATTATTATTATTATTATTATTATTGCCTTGGGCAAGCTGCACAGTCCCGGGGCACAGCCACAAGAAGGGACTGGTAAACCACTTCTGAGTTCTTTATACCAACAAGACCCTAGCAAGGCTTGCCACAAGTTGGAACTGCACATTATTATTATTATTATTATTATTATTATTATTATTATTATTATTATTATTATTATTATTATTATTATTATTATTATTATTATTATTATTATTATTATTGCCTTGGGCAAGCTGCACAGTCCTGGGGCACAGCCACAAGAAGGGACTGGTAAACCACTTCTGAGTTCTTTATACCAACAAGACCCTAGCAAGGCTTGCCACAAGTTGGAACTGCACATTATTATTATTATTATTATTATTATTATTATTATTATTATTATTATTATTATTATTATTATTATTATTATTATTATTATTATTATTATTATTATTATTATTATTATTGCCTTGGGCAAGCTGCACAGTCCCGGGGCACAGCCACAAGAAGGGACTGGTAAACCACTTCTGAGTTCTTTATACCAACAAGACCCTAGCAAGGCTTGCCACAAGTTGGAACTGCACATTATTATTATTATTATTATTATTATTATTATTATTATTATTATTATTATTATTATTATTATTATTATTATTATTGCCTTGGGCAAGCTGCACAGTCCTGGGGCACAGCCACAAGAAGGGACTGGTAAACCACTTCTGAGTTCTTTATACCAACAAGACCCTAGCAAGGCTTGCCACAAGTTGGAACTGCACATTATTATTATTATTATTATTATTATTATTATTATTATTATTATTATTATTATTATTATTATTATTATTATTATTATTATTATTATTATTATTATTATTGCCTTGGGCAAGCTGCACAGTCCTGGGGCACAGCCACAAGAAGGGACTGGTAAACCACTTCTGAGTTCTTTATACCAACAAGACCCTAGCAAGGCTTGCCACAAGTTGGAACTGCACATTATTATTATTATTATTATTATTATTATTATTATTATTATTATTATTATTATTATTATTATTATTATTATTATTATTGCCTTGGGCAAGCTGCACAGTCCCGGGGCACAGCCACAAGAAGGGACTGGTAAACCACTTCTGAGTTCTTTATACCAACAAGACCCTAGCAAGGCTTGCCACAAGTTGGAACTGCACATTATTATTATTATTATTATTATTATTATTATTATTATTATTATTATTATTATTATTATTATTATTATTATTATTATTATTATTATTATTGCCTTGGGCAAGCTGCACAGTCCCGGGGCACAGCCACAAGAAGGGACTGGTAAACCACTTCTGAGTTCTTTATACCAACAAGACCCTAGCAAGGCTTGCCACAAGTTGGAACTGCACATTATTATTATTATTATTATTATTATTATTATTATTATTATTATTATTATTATTATTATTATTGCCTTGGGCAAGCTGCACAGTCCTGGGGCACAGCCACAAGAAGGGACTGGTAAACCACTTATGAGTTCTTTATACCAACAAGACCCTAGCAAGGCTTGCCACAAGTTGGAACTGCACATTATTATTATTATTATTATTATTATTATTATTATTATTATTATTATTATTATTATTATTATTATTATTATTATTATTATTATTATTATTATTACCTTTGCTACCAGGTTTATGTAACCTTAAAAACTTCACCTCCACTACTGTGTATGTTTAGAAATGTTTTGTAACCCAATTGTCAAAAACTATGATGGATAGTGAAAGGAGATTCAGCTGAAAAACAATTACGTTGTTGCCTATCATAGATGCAGTATAAAGTATGTCAATGTTTTCATTATAATTTCAGGGATTTATATCACTTATTCCACTTTAGCGGACTCTTTGGTGGAAGTGACAAATAAAAACTATAAGAAAAACCAAAAGAATCTGTGTAAGCACCCTATTGAGCAATAACTATGCATCATTGCTCAAGGACTGAATGAAAATATATTACTTTAACTTGGGGAAAGGAAATTGTAATAGGGTCAAGGCATTAGGTACAAATCTCAGGCTTCTCAAAATATCATAGTTGGAAAGGACATCATTTCAGTGTGTGGTGTCTCTTCTATAAGGATTCCTAAATGGAATTTGATATTTGTGTAGACCACCTCTGTAAAACACCCATACTAAATTCAGTTGGGTTTTACTTTCCTCCTTGCTCTTTGACACCATATGTTACACATTCTACTCCATAGACTGAGGTTGATAGAGCCAATGGAACCAGTCAAGAAAGACATAAGGATAGATCTCCCTTCAAAGTGTCTCATCACCCTTTCTGAAATGCACACTTTTTGAAAAACAGCCCTGACAATTGCTTAGGGATTGGGTGAGAAGTGGTTAACTGATGAAAAAAGGAGTCAGCTTCCGGGATTTTCCCTTGTGTGTTGTCACTTTGTGACTGGTAGTGAGCACAAGAGGGTATCCTGTAGACCATCTTAACTGCTGCCATTGGTGTTGTCAACAGTCAGGCTGCTCTTTGCTATGTAAAGCTTGCCATCTTTTTTCCTGCTGGCAACATGGGTGTCTACATTGTACAACAATATCAGACCCTCTCCTGGCTTTCTGAATCATGGGTACAGAAGCACAGTATCCCACACTGATAAACCAGAGGTTTTTTTTTTTTTTTTTTAAGAACTGAATCTGGATTTATGAGCAGGAAAAAATTAAGCTGGGGTAAAAGAAGGCACTGATTTCCCATTTCAAATATTTATTAAATTTGTATTCTGTTCTTCCTTCAAGGAACAGAAAGGGCTACATAGTTGGCTCCAAAGGTTGGTGAGGTCAAGTTGTTTAGTGGCCATGAGACTGACAAAAGTGCTCTTATCCCCATTATTCCAGCAGTCCCATTATGTGAAATAACCAAGTTCTCACTTCACATGTGGTACTTCTTCCATGAGAATGGCTGATAGCTAAAGATGCAAAGGAAACAATGCTTTTTCTTGAGATTTTGGGGTCAAAATGTGAGTCAAGGGAGTGGATCCTTGTGACATCACAGAAGCAAGGTTGGGACAGAAATGACAACACCCAACTGATGTTCAGACAGGAAGGAAATCCAGGTATATGGACTTGAAATCTGGGTACAACCTGACTGACCAGGCAATATGTCAACCCAGAATTAGGGGGTGGACTATTCTTTAGCAAGTGGTCAGGTGGCAAAATGCATCAGAAGTTTCGCAGTTACCACAATTTCTGCATTTCATGGAATCTTAACTACAAGGCATGTGGATGGGGAGATTTTTGTCCCAGGCTTTGTCTTGCCACAGGATTGCCTTGTGCAACAAGAAGGCTCATGAGTTGCAGTGGTGGTGGCCCACTCCCTTGCTGCAAAGGGCATGATAGGCGCAAGCGCATGCACCCACTGTCTGTTTCCATATTCCTCTCCCTTTGCTGATGCACTGACACACTGATCAGTGCATCTGCTTTGAATATGCTTTGGTGTTGCTTATGTTTTTTAGTATGTTATTTGTTTTATCATTTTTCGTATTGGTATACTGACCATTGTTAGCTTTAAATACTGCCTTTTAATGATGTAAGTTGCCTTGGGTCTTTTTTAAGGAGAAAGGCAGGGGGAAAACATATTAAATAAATAAATAATAAACACACATTGATAGAGAATGGAGATGGGTGGCTAGGCTTTGAAGTCACCTTGTACAGAAAAATCAAAGATCCTCCCCTGCCAGCACCACCTGCCCTGAAAGTTGCCTTTTCACATGAAGATCAAGGAAAACCCAGCAATTTTCTGAGGCTCCAGCTGGTGCCCTACCCATGGCCAAAGTTCTTTCTGGTCCAAGACATTTTGATTCAACTTTAGTCCTTGGTAGGATGATGTAAATCAAAACAGGCAGGAGATGAGATGCGGCGCTGTTGTTCATTGCATCGCTGCTGTTTGGTATTCTGTAGGGTTATTTGCGTATGCCAAATTTACGGCAGGGAAAGCGGTAGACCGCTTCTTTGCCTTCTCAATATAGAGATCCACACTGCATCCCATTTTGCATGGATGAACAAAGGAATCCTTTGCAGAGTGATCTGCTTCCCCATGCACAAGCCGTGGCAGGCAAATACACTGCATTCTCAGGCTCTTTTTCCTCACCAGATTCCTCATATGAGAGGCAATTTCCATCTGCATATCAGAACAAGAGAATTCCTTTGATGGATCAGACCACAATCTCTCTCATCTGGCCCATCGATCTGTATCCAGCAGCAGCTGCCCAGATACTTGCAGGACATTTGCTGTAGGACCACAGTATCTGCAAAATCAGTTCCAGTATCCTCACAGATGCTGAAAAACACAGAAGTATCAAACGCCATACATTGCATGGTCTCGCTGTCCCTCTAATGGACAGTTCTGGTAAATACACCCTGGAAATACATAAATTGGCATTTCTGGGATTTTTTAATTTAGTATTTTCAGCCAGTGGATAAGTGAATCAACTGATTCCGTGGATTCCGTGCATGGGGGGGGGGAGATTCCTACTGTATAAGCATACTATGAAGTTAACAACTTTCCATTTGTCCCAGCACCTGCTTTTAGGAGGCATACTGCTTTGGTACCCGGAGGTTTAATTGGTCATAATGGCTAAAAAAGCATCCCTTGGTCTTTCCCTTGTGAAATTAAATTATAATTTTCTAATCTTGCAGCTAAATTTATAAATAGTGTATAAAAGGCAAATGTGTGTCGTTCTTATTGATGCAGATAGTTTTCAGTAATGTGTTCCTTGCCAGTCTCTTTGTGTTGTTTTGCATCTGCACTGCAGCCAGGAACATCTTGGCACAATTTTGTTTAGAATGCCAGGTACAAGCTTTCCTAAATCACCCTGACTTGGCAATGGTCACTTACACCAGTGGTTCTCAACCTTGGGTAATCCAGATGTTTCTGGACTGCAACTCCCAAAGATCCTGGTCAGCAGAGCTAATGGTGAAGGCTTCTGGGAACTGCAGTCCAAGAACACCTGGGTTACCCAAGGTTGGGAACCACTGACTTATGCTACAGGTGCCTCATGACTTTGGCAGGAAGAGTGCTTCTTCCTGGATTGCAAAGAGTCATGATGTACTCCGCAGGGTCCATGAGCTAGCCTGCTCCTATGCCTTCCTTACATTGTATCTAGACTACTGCAACGTGCTGTACACAGGACAAAGATTGAAGAGAGTCCAGGACTGATGGCATCAACAAATGCAATGGAATGGTGTTTCCATTGGTGCAAGGGGGGAAAAGGGAGCAGCTAGGATACTACCAGTGTCAGGATCACAATCCTCTGACACAAAAAGACTTCCATTGGTTGCCAGGTCCCTTCAAGATTCAATTCAAAGTGCTAGTTTTTAAGCCCAAATGGCTTGAGACCCAGCTATCTAGTTAACCACCTGTCTTCATTATGAACACATCTGGTTTGCTGAGGTCTTTGGGTGAGGTACCCTGGAGAATGTTATCATCACCTATAGAGATGTCAGCAATGGTGTAATCTTGCCACCGCGCCCGGGTCAAACACTGGAATGTCTCCAGGACCCCAAGGAGTCCCTTCCCATTGTCTCTGTCAGATCACTCCTTCCATCTCCTCCTGTCAGGCAGACATCAGCTCATGTCTCTTCAGGCTGGCCCCCTCCTTCAAAACCATCTTCTTTTTGCATCTCATAGAGATTTCTTGTCCTCCACATTTCAGTCCACTTTCCCCTTTAGGTGTGGGAGAAATCAATATATAAATCTTAGGACTGCAGAGCTGGAAGGGAGCTTATGGATCATTGAGCCCAGAAGACCCTGACAAGCTGGCACAGTGGGGAATTGAACTGCCAACCTCTGGCTCCGCAGTCAGATGCCTGAACCACTTGCCCTGCCTTGTGCTCCATCCAAAACAGCAGGGGTTGGCTAGCCTTCTCACTCACCTGCCTGGCTGCCTGCCTGATCAGGATAGCTTGGGTGTATCTTGGCTTTCTGCACCTCAGTCTTTGCAAGTGTGTGCACATAAGGTTTCAGCTAGAACCCAGAAAAGGAGTCATGTTCACTAATGCTGGCAGCTTCTGCCTGCCCCTCTCATAGTTGCAGCAAAGTGGTAAACTGGAGTGTGTGAATGTATGTGCAGGTGTACTCAGGAAGGAAGGGGGCACATACATGTGTTGTGTACATGTATATGTGTGTTTGTGTGTGCATATAAGTTTCATGGGGGGACCTGCACTTTTCTATTTGGGGCTACACTATTACTTGGCAGGCACAAGAAGAAGGCTTTGTCCTGTGCTCTTTCCAGACTATGGAACAGATTACTCTCAGAGCTGCAAGCAGTTCCCACTCTTGGGGAGTTTTGTGGCACAGTGGTTAAACTGCAGTACTGCAGTCCAGACTCTGCTCATAACCTGAGTTTGATCCCAACAGGCTCAGGTATCCAGCTTGAGATTGATTCAACCTTCCATCCTTCTAAGGTTGGTAACTGAGTACCCGGCTTGCTTGGGGGTGGCATAATTAAATTGTAAACCGTCCAGAGAGTGCTTTAAGTTCTATGGGGAGGTATATAAGCAATACACTTTTCTTTATTTCTTTTAGAAGGGGCACAAAGACACAACTCTTCAAATTGGCTTTTTAAACTCTGGTTATTTTACTACAAAAAATGTAATGGTGTTGATCATTTAAATAGTTCCTAGTTATCATTTCCGTTCCTTCAGGGCTCTTGCTTCTTAGAACATAAATACAAAAATGTGATAAAGAAAGGAAATGTGCAGGATGGTCCTCATGTTATCTTTTACAGTTATTTTTATGTATCCAGAATCACCTTTTCATCAGGGTCATGACTTTTTTATATATTTGAACTTTTGCTCATCTTTCTTGCCAACAAGATCCATACTGCAAGCCTCTGTAGGTTTTCTGCCAATATAACTGTTACGGCTGGCTCTAAAGAATCCGGGAAATCAGAGTTTGGTGAAGGTACTGTGAACTATATGTGAAAGATTCATAATCTCCTTTATAGAACTACAATACCCACAAGAAAATCTATTTTTCAGAACCCGACTTAGATTGTATGCTATTCTACTGATCACAGAATCATAGAATTGTAGAGCTAGAAGGGATCTCTAGGGTCATGAAGACCAACCCCTGTAAAAACAGAGAATGTATATCTTCCTTTCTGTTCATAACCATTCTTTTATTTCTTTCATTCTTCTTGAGAAAACTGTTTCACTCCCCTTCAAAGGAAGCAAATGGATTATACTGCCAGCTACTACATGTGCTCCAGGCATTGCTTATCAATCAATATACATGTTTAAAGCTCATCCATATTTTAAAAGTAATTCCTTATGAACAAGGACATGGTTTTCTTTGTTATACCTAGAGCCCCCAACCCAAAACTGAGTGTTTATAGTTGCTTGTGTTTTGTATTAAGTATGGAGCCATCTGTTCTTGTGAAAATGAGCCAGATCAGTGAAAAACAATTAATTCGGGTAGTTGGTGAACCACAGAATTTGCCAATTTGCAGTGATTAAAGTTTTCTGCACTTGGAATGAAGTATAGATGGGTGGAAATAAAGGGTGGAAGTGATCACAGCCATGGAAAACACATCTAGATAACTAATTCACACATCAAAACTCACTGTCTTTTCCCCCCTCTCCCATCAATCAGAACAATGGAAGTAGAGTTTTTCTTCCATGACTCTTTCCATGAGTCATGGTGGGATTTAGTCATGCCGATACGTAGCTGGATAAGTGCAGCTCTTCTTCCCTCTTAGAAAAGCATGCAAACCCCTGTGTTCGAGGTTATCTAAAGGGACTGGATAGCTCAGTGGTTTATGTTATGTTGTGGGTCCAGACACGACAACTGCTTCCACATACAGTCCTTTATTCCAAAGACGACATGACATATACAAGACACACATTCAATAAATACCCATAACTCCACTCCCCAATCAAACCCTTTAGGCATCACCTCATTACAAGGTCCACCTGTCTCCTACAGCTGTCAGAGACCTCCTTTAAAGTGCCCGATACACTACACCCCTCCCCCCTAAGACAAGATTGTACCCGGTTACAATCATAGTCTTGAAAATAACGGGGAGGTGCCCGTACTCACTGAGAACGTCTTAACCCATTATCTTCAGCCTGCCCATTGGGACCCAATGGATCAGGCTGTTCCAACGTTGATGCCTCCGCACGTTCCCCAGCATCACTACCCTCTGGTCTTAACACTGTTAGTGGATCTATAATGGGCTGTGGCACAATCTCTGCTGCCCGGGATGCCGTGGCTTCTGGTGTCTCTGTCCCTAGGTTGTCCTCAGCTGCTTACATCCTCCTTGGCCATCTCTGCCGCAGCTGATCCAGATGACATCGCAATTCCTGGCCCTCAGGTGTTGTCACTCGATATGATACCAGCCCGGTTGCCATAGCTATTGTTGCTGGCACCCAATCAGGGCCCCTACCATAATTACGGGCATAAACCAGATCCCCAGGGTGAAAAACCCACACTTTCCCCTCTACTTGTTGTGATTCTTCTACTGAAAAGTCTGGGTGCAACCTATCAAGGATCGTAGTCAGCCTTCTATTCATTAAAAGCTCCGCTGGACTATGCCCTATTGTAGAATGGGGTGGAACATGTTGTTGTAACAACAGTGCTGCCAACCGGTCTTGCCAATTCCCTCTAGCCAGCCGGCAGAGAGTGTCTTTCACTGTCCTTACCATTCTCTTTGCCTGTCCATTAGTAGACGGATGAAAGGGAGCTGATGTCACATGCTGAATAGCATTATCTCCCATAAACTGCTGAAATTCTGCTGACATAAACTGAGCCCCGTTATCTGAAACAATAGTGTCCGGCAAACCATGTGTCACACAAAGCTTCCAAAGTGTACGAACAACAATGGTTGTGGACATACTGGACACAGGGACTACCTCCAACCATTTATAAAAAGCATCCACTACAATAAAGAATACTTGCCCCTGAAAGGGACCAGCAAAATCTATGTGGAGTCGGGACTTCGTGCTACCTCCCATGGATGGACAGGAGCCTGCGCTGGCGATGGTCTTGACTCCTGACACATCTGACAAGAACGAACCCATTATTCAATGGTCTTATCCATCTTAGGCCACCAAACATAACTATGGGCTAGTGTCTATACCTGGGTGGCCGACATGTAGTGCCTCAAGCACTTGTTGTTGGAATAACAACTCGACTCCCCCATAGCAAACAACCTTTGTGCACTGAGAGTTCGTTCTGTCTACAGGTAAATGGCTGGAACTCTTCCATCATTCGGCCCTCTGGCCATCCCTTCCACACCCACCTAAGGACATGGCTAGTGTGCGGTCTTTAGCTGTGTGAGCTGCTACATTGGTAACCGACACTGGGAGCCAAAACAACTCTTCCAGTAATAACACATGGTGAGCTGGTGCTGGATCAACAGCTGGATCTGGCCACGGAAGTCAACTGAGGGCATCGGCATGACCTAACACCTTACCCGGGCAGTGCCTCAGATCATAAGAGTAAGCTGACAAAAACACTGTCCACCTCAGCAAAAGCTTCCTTGTCAATTTGAGCATAATTACGCTCTGCTGGTGGCAAGGTCCGTGAAAAATAAGCAATAGGTGCCTCCTGACCATTTGGCATTTTGTGACTAAGGACCACCCCGATTCCATATGGGGAGGCATCTGCAGCCAACAGAAGTGGCTTCTTCTCATCAAAGTGTGTCAAAACACTTTCTGAGGACAACAACTCCTTAACTGCCCTAAAAGCCCTAGCTTCCTTCCTGCCCCAATTCCAGGGGGTGGATTATTCTAAAAGGCGATGTAATGGCCCTGCCACTAACGCCTTATGAGTTAAGAAGGCGTGATAAAAATTCAACAGCCTCAAAAAGGACTGCAATTCCTTCCTTGTTGTAGGCTCTGGTGCACTACATATAGCCCGGACCTTTTCTGAGGTAGGATGAATACCAGTAGCGTCAATCAGGAATCCAAGGAATTCCACCTGTGGGACTCCAAGCTGACACTTCTCCTGATTAACCTTCAAACCTGCTGCCTGAAGTTTACTTAACACCATACGGAGTCGCTCGGCTAGCTCAGCCTCACAAGCTGCAGCTACCAAAACGTCATCAAAATATGGGATGACACCTGGCAACCCTCGCAAGAGGCCTTCCATAATGCCTTGAAATATCCCGGGGACTACACTGATACCAAACTGTAATCACTTTACCTTAAAAGCCTCCCTACATATGTGTTATGATTGTTTGTGCCTCTGCAGTGGCATCATCTACTGGTAATTGTTGATGGGCCAAATCAAGCTTTGCAAAGATCTTTCCACTATTCAGCGATGCCAGAAGATGACTTACTACTGGCACCGGGTATGCGTGCTGTTGTAATGCCTGATTAACAGTACATTTGTAATCAGCGCAAATCCGCACAGCCCCATTTGCCTTAAGAGGAGTAACAATAGGTGTCTCCCATTGAACATGGGGCACTGCCTCTAGGACCCCCTGAGCTATCAACCGATCCAATTCTTCATCAGTTTTAGGCTTAAGGGCAAATGGAACCCGACGTGCCTTTAAACGGATTGGGGCCACTGTTGGATTCAAATTAAATGAAATAGGCGGCCCAGTGTAACTCCCCAAAGATCCGTCAAACACTGCTGCAAACTCCTTACACACAGCTGTAACATCCCCATGCTTGATTTGTTGAATACCAGAAATATAGATGCCCAATGGTTCAAACCATTCCAATCCCAGTAGGCTTGGTAATTGCCCTTTTGCCACTACCACCCGTAATGGCCCTCTGAAGTCCTTATTTGAAAGGTGCCCATCCCCAGCACAGGAACCTGCTTGCCCTGGAAATCTTTAAGAAGTACATCACATGGCTCAAATTTGTGCCTCCACCCCTTAGGACAAATCTGCTGGAGTGTCTGGTCTGCAATGATAGATAATGCAGAACCCGTGTCCACCTCCATTTCACAGGGCACATCCTGAATTCTTATAGTCACTCTGATCTTTGATCGAATTGCTGGCTGTAAAGTCATCACAAAGCTGTCTCCTTTAATCTCTGGCAGTTCAACAGAACACGAGGAAAGGGTGTGACACTCGCCTTGCTGATTGTAGCCCTTTCTGGATGCCCAAGCCACTTGATGATTCCCCCTTTCAGCTGCTTTCGAGTAAGGGGTAGCATGACAGGCACAAGCAACATGCCCCACCTTGCCACACCTTCAGCATTGTACATTCCGGAATTGACATGCCTTCGTCAGGTGGGGCCCTCCACAACCGGCACACAGATTTTCTGGTGGTACTTTTACTCCTTGGCTTCTCTGATGGATGACTCGCTTTACAGCTTCTCCCTCCTCCTCCTTAGAAGAGGAGTCCTCCCACTGCCCTTGATGGACGCTCTCCAACTTACTAAACAGTGGGGGAGTCTTTTCCTGTCAAATTTCTTTCGTAAATTTCTGTGCAGCTTCTAGAGCTAAAATCTCCTCATAAGCTGTTTTAAAATCCAGACTCTTCCTTGCAAACAATTGATGTTGCCTTTTTTCGTCCCTTATGCCACAAACCAACCTGTCTCTCAACGCCTCCTCGAGGTCTGTGAAGTTACAATGCCTTGCTGCTTGTCGAAGGGCCATAACATAATTAGCTGCTGACTCGCCGGGCCCCTGGTCACGCTTGTAAAAAGCATGCCGACAAGCAATCTCTGATGGTTGAGGTGAGAAATGGTCTTGCAGCTTGTCTTTGATGACTGAAAATGTAATGTTTTTTAAAGGGCTAGGAGCACACAATGCTCTCACTATCTCAAAAACAGACAGTCCACAAGTGCTGAGAAAGGTAGCTCTAACAGTCTCTGGTTCGGTTATTTTGTTGGCAGCAAGGTAAAACTCAAACCTTGATAGGTAAGTTTCCCAGTCTGCAACAGCTGGGTCAAAGGGCTCCAAGTATCCCCGGGTAGCCATTTCCACAGCTCGTCCTTCACTTCTCCAACGGTTAGCCCACAGACAGGTAATTAATTCAGTCCAATATACCCTCTGCAGGCAAGCAAAATCCCACCTTCGTCACCAGTGTTATGTTGTGGGTCCAGACACGACAACTGCTTCCACATACGGTCCTTTATTCCAAAGACGACATGACATACACAAGACACACATTCAATAAATACCCATAACTCCACCCCCCAATCAAACCTTCTAGGCATCACCTCATTACAAGGTCCACCTGTTTCCTACAGCTGTCAGAACCCTCCTTTAAAGTGCCCAATACACTACAGTTTAGATATCCAGCTGCAGAGCTAGAGGTTGGGAGTTCAATTCCCCACTGTGTCTCCTGGGAGAACAGCCAGCCAGTGTGGCCTTGGGCAAACTGCACAATCTCAGGGCACCCCCAAAAGAAGGGAACAGGAAACCACTTCTGAATACTCTCTACCTAGATAATGCTGGAGAGGGTTGCCCTAAGTCGGAATTGACTTGATGGCATGCAACTGTGAAAGGGGCACAGAACCCTTGTCTGGTGCATGTTGGCAGGGTGTGGCTTCACAGGAAGAAAAGGTGTGGATGCAGAAGTGGTTGCTGTGTTTGTGTTTGCAGAGAAGGGGAATGCCCTTATTGCCTTTTCCCGGTGAGCTTTTCCCGGCGTTATAGGATATTTGCATAACCCAACAGTAAGCTGCAGCTAGAGCAGGCCCACTAGATCAGTGGGAATTTTGTGAGACACAGAACCCTTCTCTGCATTTTGGACCTGGCTTTCACTGCAGATCCCTACATTTTAAAATGTCTAGGCAAAGTTTTGGACTGCTATCTGTTTCCATCGCTCCGATTTTTGGATCATCTATGTGATGAAAAGTCCTGGAGTATTCAAAAGCTTGCCTATTTTTTTATTGTATAACTGCTTCTAATAAATGTAGTGTCCATCTCTGGATTTTGCCATTTTCAGCTGTTTTGGGAGAGTAGTCTACTTAAAAGCACCTTAGAGGAGTTTTCTAAATTGTTCTTCAGGCAAAAGCTGTTAACAGTTATGATTGAGTCCCTGAATGCTGTTTTTAAGAGAAGGTAGCTTTTAACCTGTTTTTAATTATTCAATGGTATTTTAATCATTTTATAGTTTAATCGTTCTTTCATGTACAACGTATTATGTTTTTAATTTTACTTTTTTTAATACTGTGAACCGCCTTGGCTGCTCTTGTCAGGAGAAAGGTGGCCTATAAATAAGTCAAATAAATAAACAATAAAAAAATAAGTTTAGGGTTAGGGTTAGGGTTTAGGGGTGTGTGTGTGTGTGTGTGTGTGTGTGTGTGTGTGTGTGTGTGTGTGAGAGAGAGAGAGAGAGAGAGAGAGAGAGAATGTTACCATTCCAAAAGAAGAACCTGCATGAGGATCTTAGATTATTTTCCAATTGTCTGTAAAAAGAGGAGGATACCCGGTGTAGTGGATAGAGCACTGGACTGGGACACAGGAGTTCAAATCCTCACTTAGCCAGGGAAACTCACTGGGGATGTGAAATTGGTAAAACCACTCCTTAAACATTTCATTTACCTTGAAAACTCTGTTAGGATTGCTATAAACTGGTTCCATCTTGAAGGCATATAAAAATAGATAAAACCAGGAGCAATCAACACAAGGAGAAAGGGATTTTATGCACATTCAACATGCTATGAAAACATTTGAGATATATGTATTTGATAAAACGATTTCAATATGCTTTAATGTTCCCTGAAATCCCTTAGCAAAAGATGTCGGGGTCAAATCTACAGTCTCCTACAGGCAATATACATGATCTAGCATTGATCATCCTTTTACATGGCCTTTTATCTTGCTCAATCCTTGTCATGCCCAATCTCTCTCCACAGCGGGGAAAAAAATACATTGGGAAGAGGAAAATGGGCACCCTCGCTCCACTTCTTCCTTCCAAACCACACTCCTTCCTTCCCACTTGTAATTTGGTCAGTTGGAAGGCACTCTGTGGAACGAAAGTGGATCTCTGCTGGTTGGCCACTGAATCATTCTTCATTGTTATAAGTCAGATTAGTTATGGCAGAAACAGACTCATGATGGTTGTTGTAGTTTTTTCGGGCTGTCTGGCCGTGTTCTTGAGGTTTTTTCTTCCTAACGTTTCGCCAGTCTCTGTGGCAGGCATCTTCAGAGGACAGGAGTTAGAACTCTGTATGTGTTCTGGTGTGGCGTGTGGGATAGTTGAGGATTTGTAGCTGTGGGATCAGCTTTTTGTCCTTTTCAGGAGATTGGGTGATTATGGTGATCAGTGTGTTTTTTGTTGTGGGTGTATTGTTGTGATAAGGGGGAGAGATGATCTGTCACTGTGATTGATGGGTGTCATTAGCTGGTCTTTTGTGTGCAGTGATCACTGGTCCTTGTGGCTGGGTAGAGTTCTTTGACCTTTTTGCAGGCTGTATTTTTCAGTGCTGGGAGCCAGGCTTTGTTGAGTTTTAGACTTTTTTCTTTTTTGTTGAAACTCTGCTGGTGTTTGTGGATTTCAATGGCTTCCCTGTGCATTCTAACATAATGATTGCTGGTGTTGTCCAGAAAAACCTCAAGAACACGGCCAGACAGCCCAAAAAACCTACAACAACCATCGGATCCTGGCCGTGAAAGCCTTCGAGAATACATTGAAAGTTTCATGATGTTTCCTTCAAAAAAAGAGGAGGGGGCAATTGCATAACTTAATTTTTAGATTTGTTTTTTAAATGTGCAATGGTAATTCCGCGGGGAGAACAAAACCTGGAGTAAGTTCAGAGGAGGGCAAATTGGAGCTAGTTCAGAGGAGGGCAACAAGGATGATCAGGGGGCTGAAAACCAAACGCTATGAGGAAAGGCTGAAAGAACTGGGCATGTTTAGCTTTGAGAAAAGAAGACAGAGGGGAGATATGATAATACTTTACTTGAAATGTAGTCATACAGAGGAGGGACAGGATATGTTCTCAGTCATCTCAGAGTGCAGGACACATAATAATGGGCTCAAGCTACAAGAAGCCAGATTTTGGCTGAATGGCAGGAAAAAACTTCTTAGCTGTTAGAACAGTACAACAATGGAACCAATTACCTTGGGAGGTGGTGAGCGCTCCAACATTGGAGGCATTCAAGAGAAAATTGGACAACTATCTGTCAGGTCTGCTCTCATTTGGATTCCTACACTGAGCAGGGGGTTGGACTCAATGGCCTTATAGGCCCCTTCCAACTCAATTATTCTATGATTCTATGATTTGTGCCCCTCCTTCCAAAGTCTGAAATTCATTTTGCTCTGTAACAATGACCTGTATTAAGCGGCACTCACGGACAAAGATGAGAGGGGGAAAAATAATGTGGCATTAAACCATGGCATTAAACTCTGCAAAGGCACAATGATTGTCTCTTCATTACAATGTGGTTAAATGGCTATTCTGTGAATCACTGCACTGTTACAGTGCAGTAGCTTAATTAAATGAGGGGAGCTGAGAATCATGCTTTATTTATTAGTTTTTTTCATGCCAGAGTAATGCAAAAAAATGAGTTGCTGCTTTAATAAAGTGCTCCAAATGTGATGTTCCTTTCATATATTATTAATGTCTTCACAGCTCTAATAAATACATACTTGCATTTTCCTCTACACTCTTTATGATGAGTTGTTGCTTGAACAGAACAAATAATCAACATGAAGCTGTCAGAATATTGTATTAAACTGTACAAAAGGCCAGGGTAAAGAGTACATAAAAACACTTGTAAATGGTATTGTAATTTGAGTGGATTGAAAGGGGAGCCACCTAGCCAACAGGCATAACATGGGTGTCAAGGATCACATGATATATTAATAATTGTTTAAATAACAATCATTTAAGTAACATGAAATATCTTCTTGGACATGTAAATTAGTTGTGGTTCTGTCCAAAGCAGAGCTTGGAAGTAATTGGCTACTGGCAGCATTATTACCTGTAACTAATTACTTTTAAGTAAAATGTGGTGTAACTAGTAGTTACAAAGTTACCTTGTTATATATAAAATGGAACATCTTGTTAACTTTCAACATTTCCTTTCTAAGGCCATTTAGAGTTTTACAGACACTTTGAAAGGATTTTGTCAGGTTATGTGCCAAGTATCAAGGGAATTATTCTTTGGTTGCATCTTTTCTGTTTTGATAAATATCTGCAAGGTGTAATATCAGAACTGGCCACTAGAAGGAACCAGAGTGTAATTTTTGATATTCTTCTGGCCAGCGGTAATGACGACATAATGAGTTAATAATGTGCAATGCATAAATCATTTGTGCAGTCAGAACAATGGTAATAATAAGAGAAACCTCGGTGCTAAGAAGTAATGAATAGTACAATGTATCCTTTTTAAATGTAGTAGTCTAATCTGTGGTTCAAACACACAAACTTACTTTATCCTTTCACACTGGAATACCATTTGGGGATCATGGAGCAGATCAAATTGTGACTGGAAAGAAACCTGTTCTAATACAAACTAGGAATGTCCATGGATGGTTTACGTTCTGAAACATTAGAAAAAAATCTGAAAAAGAAACCCAATTTCATGCCATTCCATTTCAAAATCAGTTTCTAAAGTCCTTTCCAAAGTTGATACAAATTTGTATAGCTCTTATGTGCATCCTCATGTACACAGAAATGTGCACTAATTTTATATACATTTCCTAATGCATACATTTTAGCAAATATGTCCCCCTGATATGTATATTTAGTATGCTCTTTTCCACATTATATGCGTTTTTCATCCTTTCCCCCCAAATTGGAGAAATTGCATCATGAAATTTGGAGGAGTGTCAGAAACTTCTTGGTATTAGTGTTAGATTTTTGTAACTTGCCACAGCTAATTGGAGTTAATTGACAAGGTGCTGGGGCATGTCACAATTCTGGGGCTGGTCAGGAGCCTGATTACATAACTGAACCACCATCCAGCACGTTGTCAAAAAGCTACCATTAGCCACAGCAAGTTATGCAAACCTTACATGAACATCAATAGCATTCTGGCCAAAGAATTACAATCCATTTTGTCCAGGATTTCCCCTTCCCCACCCTCTACCATGTCCCTGAAATTGACAGCATTGTATAGCCTCCAACCCCACTCCATGTTATAGTTATTTGCAATTTCCTCACTTGTGGGAATGAGTTTTCCATGGAGATTTGAAAATATACCAGTATTATCGTGGACCGGACAAAGACTTGACAAGGGATTCGCCAAAGTGGCTTGGACAGGCTGGGCACCTTTTTGAGTGCCCTTATTTAAGCAAATGGGGGGAGAGGACCACTACACTTCCCTATTCCAGCCACTAGCCACTAGCACACCGTTCTCTTTTCTCTTCTGTTGTCACCTGAAGACCCTCAATGGGGCATGAGATAGAACAGCACGAGCCAGCACTTGAACCATGTGATATTCCTCCTCCACCATTTAGTGAGGCAGAACTCCAGTACCTATACAAGTAACTAAAGAAAATTACATTGAATAGGGACACAGGTATCCTTCACTGATTGACCATTATAAAATAGCTTTATCCTTGTTACTGGGAAATAAACTAATAAAAAGTAATTAGTTATTAACGTCTCATTACTTTCAAGTTCTGCTTTTCCCAGAACTTCCGTTCTGTAATGCACTTTGCTCCATTGGCACTCTCCTCAGAATTCTTTCTGGCGCCAGTACTCTTGCAAATAATGATACAGGAACAGGGATTGTATCCATGACCTCCATTTTCTTAATTAGCTCTTCAAATCATTGGGGCAAAAGAATTGTAAAGAAAGACTTGTGTCTCTTGTAACTTGAAACTCTAGTCAGAGCTGTGAAGGGAAAGGGAGGCTTGGGTTAGCATCTCTCCAGGTAGGTCATTTGGTTCTTTCATTTGATTCTTTCTGTCCATGCTAGTAAGTACTCCATGCTAGTAACTATTCCATGCAATTGTTTCTACAATTTTACAAGGAAATATTTTGCAACTTCATCTTGTTTGTTATACTTGCCAGCTTCTTTCGAAGATGCTCAAAGGTTTGCAATGTATGAAATAGTGCAGACAGAGATGGATCGCCAGGTAGAAGGCAGGTGATGTGATCAAAGAGGCAAGATAAATAGAATTTATCACACTGTTCAGTAATTTATAATGCGGATGACACCTCCGCATGACTGGAGCATTGTATATAATATAGATGGCTTAGGAGTGTGCCCTCATTGCTCTTCCATTGCTGACATGGTGGCATATCTTTTGTTGTATTAATTTATAGCCCCTGTTCTTTCCCATGGTTGAGAGTGTTCTGCTGGTACTCAGCTTTAAGTGGATGAGAACCTCTTCAGCTTAAACATATGCCCTTTGATTTAAGAATGAGAAACTATGCACTCTGGCGTGCTTCTGAACTGGCTGAGGGCCAATTTTTGATGTGACACTTTGTTCTCAGGTCTACAGAGTCTGAGAAGACGCAGTTCCCATCAGGTAGAAGGAATACCTCTATGTATTTCTTGCCACTTGACTCATAAAAATGGGCTCAGGTGGCAGATGGGTCACTAGAAATGGGCATGAACCAAACCACGAACCAGAAAAAGACAATGAATTGAGCTGGTTTGTGGTTCGTTTCACAAACCAGTTCAGGGATCCCTGTTGCCTCCTCACCTGGTCCTGCCACCACCACCTCTTCCACCACCACTGTCACTGCCATCCTCTGAGGCAGCAGGCCTGGCCTCCGTTCCTGGAGCCAGCCTGTTGTCTCTGCATATGCACCTGACTATCAGCTCAGAGGGAGGAGAGCAGGAGCAGGTAGGTTCCCAACCCCCAGGCATGAACCAGTTCATTTTTCTGGGGGGCTAATGGTGGTTAGCCATCAACCAGCCCGATTCATCAGTTTTCTGGCTCATGCCCATCTCTAGTCCTCACACTTATCTGGTCATGTGTCGCTTGCATGAGCAAGCCTGTCTACCTGTGGCTCCCAAATTGTTTCACCAGTGTGGGCAGGAGAGGTCCGTCAAGATACTAACAGCAAGAAAGAGATAATGGGCTTACCGGGGAAAATTGTGGCTAGAGATGGATGAATCAGCCCATTTTTAGTTCAGTTCACTGGAATGACATGACATGACAAGCCACGTCAGTTTTTATATCTATATTTTTGAAGGGACAACAGGCGGTTTTCAATTTTTCTGTGCAGAATACACCTGGAGCTATCAGGGATTGAACTTTGGAGTTTAGGATATAAACAAGGATATAACAGCCATGATGTATAATTCAAATAATCCCAACTGTATTAGTGTTTAAGCTTAAATAGCTTAAGATGATTTGCTTGCTTTCTGAGTCTGCACATGCATTCTCTCTTTGAATTATTTATTTATTTATTTATTTATTGTATTTTTACCCCGCCTATCTGGTCAGACGACCACTCTAGGCGGCTTCCAACATTTTATATTTTATATTGAACAAAATATAAAAAATATATAAATATATAAAATATAAAATATATTTTATTATTGTTGTTCAGGTCCCCAAACAGCGAGGAAAAGGATTCCATGCAGAATGCCTACATTAGCTTTCTTGAGATAATATGTCACATGGCATGAATGCATGGATGAAGGTGGAATGCATGATTGTCCAGGTGGTCATTGGGCCAGAGAGCTGAATTAGGATGGGTGGACAACTGGATTCAAATCCCAACTCAACCATTAAGCTAAATCAGTGTACCTGGGCCAGTTACTGTGTCATTGACTAACCTGCCTCACAGGGTTGTTTTCTCGATGAAAACGGGGAACATGACTGTGTATGCCACCTTGGGTTCCTTAGAGAAAAGTTTGCATTATGGGCCCTCAAGTTGCATCTGACTTATAACAACCCTAACATGGTTTTCAAGGTAAGAGATATTTTTAAAGGATTGGTTTGACCACCGCCACCCTAACCTCTAGTGAGTTTGCATGGCTGAGCAGCAATTTGAACCCATGTCCCCTGAATCCTAGTCTGCCACTCTATTCACTACACTTCACGGTGTGCTTTTACCTGAGGAGTAAAGCAGCATATAAATGTAACAGAGAGATAATTCATATAATATTTATATGTTACATGTATATCCTATTTTTCCCCCTTCAAGGTCTTCTCTTCTTCCTGATTATTATCATAACAACAACCTTGCAGGGTGACCAGCCCAATGTCACCTACAGAGGGACAGGCCCAGACAGCATTGGGTGTTTCCCTTGTCCTAGCCGACCACTTTAATCACATGCCAAGAAACGAGTCTTTCCTAGTTATGACAGAGGAATCTCGTTCTTCGCTTGGATGACAACCCAGCCTGTTTCGCTCTGCTATCCATCTGTCATTGAGGCACACGTCTTCAGACACTGGGGGCAGCTTTATAAGCAGAACACTAGGAGCAATTAGCATCAGAATTAAAGCTACCTGTGGCTAACAACAGGTGATTGCCCTGTCAAACAGCTGCTAAGTGTTGTTATGCGCCACAATAGATTCCAGGCTGAGTGAATTGTGAGCATGCACCTGGGAGTGGCTGTGCGCACAAATGGAACCAGATTAATTGGGTCATATTTTTTTTAAAAAATGGATTATGATTCATGGATATCAATTCCTACTATGTTGTCACTGCTGGAATCTTCGCGCGCCCCCTTCCAATTTTTAATGGGAGAAACAGCATAAAGGTTAACGTTCTGAGGACAACATTTTGTTTTCAAAGCAAAGAAGAAGCAGGACAGAAAACGTTTTATGAAGACTCGGCTGAATACAAAATCTGTACAAAACCCAGATGCTAAAGTTGAGAGCTTAAAGCAAAAAATCATCAAATGTTTTCAAAGAAGAACTGTGGCTAACTTTTCTAAGCAAAAACTATACACCACATCTTTGAAACTACATAGGAAACAAGGGACAAAAGCAATTCTTTGTGTAAGTAGGTAGGCATGTGTGTGTATTATAAAATGCTGGCCAGAATCCTACTGCTGATTTATGCTTCAGCAAGGAAAATCACCGGCTGGATAGCTCAGTGGTTTAGGCATCTGTCTGTGAAGCCAGAGATTGGGAGTTCAATCCCACACTATGGGTAGAGCCAGCCTGTGTGGCCTTGGGTCAGCTGCACAGTCCCAGGGAGCCCGCAACAGTAGGGACTGGTTAACCATGTCTGAGAATCCTCTATCTAGAAAACCTTGAAATGGCTGCCATAAATCAGATTTGACTTGACAGCCCCTGATTATTATAAGGGAAATCACACAGATCTTGGCAGCAAATTGCTGTTGATTAATATAGTGATTTTTAAAATTCTCGCCACACACCTGTTCAGGCAAATGCGCAGAAACACAACCAGCCTCTCATTAATGAGTAGCAATTCACTCCCAAGATATACACTGTTTTTTAATGCAAGTGGACATGAGCAATAGGGTGGTGGCCACTGATTCCTTTCTCACTCTTCTAAATCAGTGATTTATAAGATCCTAAATCTAGCACGATTTCCTAGGCTAAGCAACAGGATTTTGGCCAATGTGTTATCATTGTAGAAGACATGATACAAAAAGAAAAAAAGAACCAAAGAGAAACAAGGTAAATAAACAAATTTAGGGACCAGTTCCATCACATTCTTAACATGGCTCATTTTTCAGAGTAGTTTTATTAAGCTTACTTAACAGAATGATTGATTTAATGAGTCCAGAGGTATCACATTGTTTTTGATGACCAACCTACATATGTCAAGCCAGACAGAAAATGTGTGGGCCTTTTTTTTTAAGTTTTAGTTTTTTCTTTTTATTTGAGTGCAGATATTTGTTTTTCAGTTCAGACATGGATCCATTATTAGCCAAATGTGCATACCATTCAAAATAAACATAGCAGACATTCCATACTATGCCAGACACGGACCCTCTGTGTACTTTTGAGGTCCCCTTGGTTCATACCTGCATTTGGTGGTCTCTCATATTTTCTTCTTAGGTAGCATTTCCTCTATAATCTAAACTGGACTCCTAGCTGGTCTGTATGGGGGCTCAGACGAATGGAGATAAGAGAAGGAAAAGACTCCTGTGGCCTTTAGGATTCCAGCCTTTCTATTCACAACCCTTCAGTACCTACCAAGGAGAAGAGGACTACAAGAGAGGCTCAAAGCAGGCTCAGGAAGACATAGGGATGGAAAGACCGTGGTGGGATCAATTCTATCTCTTCTGCTTCTTAGAACTGCAGAACAGGAAGGAACCTATGGATCATTGGGTCAAGCCCCTGTCAAGGAAGCACAGCAAGGAATAGAACTCCCAACTTCTGCTCTGCAGCCAGACACCTAATCCACTGAGCTGATACTGTGCAAATCCAAATACTGCATGAGACAAAGATAAGACCAAGAGCTTGTCTTGTCCAGTGTCCTGTTTTCCTTGATGACCTGCCTTCTTCTGCTGTTGATCCTTTGCAACAAGAGTTCCGCAGAATGTAGAAAAGTTACTTTTTTTAAGACAACAAGTCCCCTGGATCTCTCTCCCCCAGCTGGCATCGATAGTAACAGTTGCATTTGCCAATGTCTTTAAAGAACTTATGAAAATCCTCAGTGCTACAAAACAATCTTAAGTACAAAAATGGTCAAATTTCCTGATGTTATATGCAGGGTAGGAAAGCCTGGGCATCCATTAACCTCTTGTAACTGAGCCATTATAAACTTGGCTTTTTGAACCGGAATCTGTACAGAGGAGCATGCCATTAGCTCATACAGTAGTGCCCCCCACGGTTTGTTTTATTTTTGCTAAATCAATTATTTCAGCAACACAGAGCAAATAATGCCTTGTTTCTTCTGATAGTAATTTGAGTCAAATTAGGGTAGACCCCTATGGAGCATTTCGATTCATTTTCATGACTATTCCCTACTATATTCTGCCTAAACGGAGAAAAGCAATTAAAAGTTTCCTACTGATAAGAGCAAACATGAATGAGGTTTCTTCTTCCCCTTATTCTTGTTGAGTTTAGTACAACATGTCTCAAAAAAAAAAAAAAAAGGCTAATTCTCCCACACAAGAAGATAAAGCTAATGAGATAAAATAATCGAGGCTGTCGGGGGGGGGGGGGGGGGAGTTAGTTTTGTTTATGTTTTTTGGCATACCAAACTCCACCCCCCATTTTGTCTGCAACAACTTTCAGCAAGCTCAATGTGCCTCTGCATGAACAGCCTTTTATTTTGCTGTCTTAAGCTGTGAAAAACAGAGTGAGTTGAAATTGTTCTATCAAGCGCGCTGCCTGACTTGAAACACACTCAGTATGGATCAAGGGTAAAGAACAAACTGAAATAAAGAGAGAGAGTTAAGATTGAAAACAAATCTTTTGAAACGACGTAGGCATCCTCAAATTAGAGCTGCCAGTCCACCCCGATCTTTAAACAAACTGGATTGAAGCTATATGCTGTATTGTTCCTTGGACTACATATGCATCTGGCTGCCTTCAAAATGGCTTAAATGCAGTTTTAATAAATAAATTGAATGGAATTTGGATTATAGAGGCCTTTTGTTTCAGATGACATGACTCTTCTTAGATTCTTAAGTAGAGATGGGCACGAACCACAGTTCAGATTTTTATGCTGGTTCGTACCCTTCCCTCATGTCCCCGGCTGGATTCACCATTCGGCACACGCTCCTCTCCTCCTACTCTTTGGCTGTTCAGCCAGTCTCCAGCAGAAGTACTGATCACCCACTCAGACAAGGAAGCAAGACAGGCAAACCTGTGCTCCTGATGGAGACTGGTCAAACAGCCGAAGAGGAGGAGGAGAGGAGCACGCACCAGCTGGTGAGTGGGTCATTGGCTGGGAAGGTGGGGGAAGGAAATGTGTGACACCTGTGGTGCCATACATATGAACCAGCATGAACCTCCAAACTAAGGTTTGTGCCCATCTCTGTTCTTAAGTTTTTTAAAAAATCTTTTTTAATGCACAAAAGCCGTGAAAAATGCACATCATGTGCCATGTGTGATAAGTTCTGTCCTTGTACATGAATTGACAGAAGCCAACTTTTTGCATTCCAATCCATCCTAAATGTGGGACTACAACAACAATCCAAGAAACAGACCCTCCCTGGTTACTTGCTGCTGTGTCTGAAATAGTTCAAAAATATTTATAATGGCTTTCAAAGCGCTGAATCAATGGTTCCCAACCTAGGGTCCACAGATGTTCTTGTACTCAAACTCCCAGAAGCCTTCACCGCTAGCAGTGCTGGCCAGATTTCTGGGAGTTGTAGTCCAAGAGCATCTCTGTACCAAAGGTTGGTAAACACGGTTCTATAGGGTTTGAGATCTAGATATCCGAAGAGCTCCTCTCTCTATAGGTACACCAGCCTGATCATTGAGATCTGTGGGGGCATAGGAATACTTTTGTTTCTCATCCATAAGAGCAACACAGAGTGCGAAGACCCAAGGGAGATCTTTCTCAGCTTTCTATTTGGGGGTCCTGATCGTTGTTGACAGTAACTTTATTTTAGTGCCAAGTTAAAATCTGGCTGGCTGCCTGAGAATTAGGTACCCAGTGAGATAAGCTGGTTTCTAATCCATCCGTATCTTGGCTTTCTTTTTGATTTCAATTGCTTTGAAGCGTTTAAAAGTATTTGAATTGTTTTAGATTCCTTGCATAGGTTTTTACTGATTGTGCCCCACCTAGAGATCTGTTGGTTTTGTTGTTGCTACATACCATCAAGTTGCTTCCGACTTATTATGACCCTATGAATTAGGGATCTCCAAAAAGTCCTATTATCCACAGGTCTGCTTCACTTTTACAAACTCAAGACTATGGCTTCCTTTTATGGAATCAAGCCACCATTTACTGACTGACTGACTGACTGACTGACTGACTTACTTACTTATACACCACCCCATAGTGCTTAGAGCACTCTCTAGGTGGTTTGCAACATAATTATGCAAGGAACACTTTCCCCCACAACCAGCTGGGTACTCATTTTGCTGACATTGGAAGGAAGGAAGGCTGAGTCAGCCTTGAGACAGCTACCTGAATCCATTTGGATCAAACTCAGGTCATGAGCGGAGGCTTGACTGCAGCTGCAGTTTACCTACTACACCACACGGCTCTTATTTGATCTTTTTCTTTTCCTGTTGCCTTCAGCTCTTCCCAGCAATAAGGGAGGGTTAGAAATACTTTAATAAATAGATCAACAAACACCTTACTCTGTATTTCTTAAGAGATATATTTAAGGAAAGTGCGGAAGGAAAACATTCTCTAAATTTGGTTACAGAAGACTCTAGAGCTGGCTTCTATGCAAACAGGATCTATTGCAGTCTAGCTAATATAAAAAACTAAGAAGAGGAAGTCACCTTAGAGACAGAAGGAAGAAGGAAAAGATCTTGAGACCACCAGCCTACCACCAACCTAGAAAAGACAAGCAGAGAAAGTACATCTAGGCCATCTCTCTGCCTCTTCCACACACATAATAATACATAATAATGTTAAAATACTCAACAATATATTTAGTAATTTATTATTATAGCAAGGGCCAGAATCCTGTTGGTATTCACATGAGGTTTGCATAACTTGTCACAACGTTTTATGGTTACCTAACAAGATGTCAGGATGCAATCAAGCATGTGATCAGGCATGCAATTGAGACAGACCCCAGCCTTGTCAATTGCCAACAATTAGCTATGGCAAGTTATGCAGACCTTAGAGAAACACTGACAGGTGTCTGGGTGGTGTTAAGTAATTACATTAAATGGCAAGATTGTTTAATAATTTAATAGTAATATAATAAGGCTGGCTGGAATCCTATTGGTGTTGTGTACGTTTTGTGTAGCTTGCTGTGGCTAATTGTGGCAAACTGATGAGGTTCCAGGGATATCTCAGTTACACCATCAGGTCGGTGACTAGATACATGAGCAAGATGTACTTGAGCACTTCAGCAATTAGCCACAATTAGCCATGACAGTTATTTATAAGGCACTTCTGTGAATGCCAATAGGATTCTGACCATTAAATAATGCTCATAATATTAAAACACTATTCACCAAAAAGCCCATCCAGAAAGAAAGATGTCAGCAGCACCTACCTCATAGGAATGAGTGGCTGCCAAAAGTCTGCCTGAATAAAAGGATCTTTCTCTCCCGGAGAAAAGACAATGGGAAACGAGCCAGCCTAGCCTCCCTTGGAAGGAAGTTCCAGTTTTTGAAAGGATTATGATTTAAACATAGCCACTGAGGCTATGAACTACGTGAACTGTGTGCATGTACTATCAGGCAGTATATCTACAAGAGAATTGCCAAGGCAACTGACAGTGTTCTAATAGTACTCATGGCTGTTTTTCAACACTACTGTTTTGTAACAACAGGCATCCTAGGTAGGTGGACGAATGTTTAAAAATGAAAATGGTGCATGGTGTGGAGAAGGCAAAAATTATTTGGAAAGCAGGTTTCTCTCGCTGAAGGGTGTAATTAAATGCACAGGGTCTAATTATGCACCAGAAGATTTTGAGATTCTGAAATAAAATGCCTATCTGCTGTCATTTAACTTCCATGTAATTAGTTTTTAAAGGGTTTTTGTGTATTTATCTCTGGGCAACTAGTCACTGTGATTTCAGTTAACTGGCAGATGGGACTTAATTTTTTTTATCTGTGCACCTTCACATCTGGTGCCAGAAACAGAATCCAGAAAGACTAGAAAATGCAAAGTGAAATAAAATCTTCTTGAAGGGAAGAGATCAGCTAGGGAAGAGGACAAAACTCAAGGCTAAAATACTTTCCCAAAATATCTGTGAAGATTCTCAGTCATCCAGGTGAGTTTATCTAGAAGTTGAGTCATGGCAACTGGACTTCTTTCTTATTAGGTTGAAAAGTTTCGCTACTCATCCAAGTAGCTTCTTCAGTCTGAGGAGAGTTGGTAGGAGACCCCTGATATATCCTATTCAGACCAGGGGGGAGTGAAACCAACATGGAGGATATATCAGGGGTCTCCTACCAACTCTCCTCAGGCTGAAGAAGCTACTTGGATGAGTAGTGGAACGTTTCAACCTAATAAGTAAGAAGTCCAGTTGCCATGACTCAACTTCCAGATACTTTTCCAAAATGTGAATGTGTTGCACATGGAACCAAAACAGGGCCAGCTCTAGAAGCATTGTGACTGTTTTTAGGTTATATATTCCTGAGCTCTAAGACGGGTTGTAGCCACAGTGCTGCTGCTCGTCTTTCCCTTCTGAGTGAGCACCACAGAAGACTAGTTCTGACGCAATTGAGGTTTCCTACTGGTCATGCTGCTGCTTGAAGATTTGGGGGAATCAATCAGAGTGCTCAATGAGGGGTGTGTGCAAAGGGTGGGATCATCATGTATTCTCTCATGAAAGTCACAGAACACTTTGGTCACATTATCAATGGGCAATTTTCAGAGGCTGGGAGGGTTGTCACATTTCCCCTTTGTGACCCTTAGGGGGTCACAGCTATCCTGCAACTCTCCCCTGACACCCCCTAAAAGCATTGAATGTTTTAAAATTAGATGGCCCATAACATTTGCTAAGTTGGGACTACAGATCTTCACTTATTTTATTACTGTTTTGCTCATTGAATAACTCCAGAATATGCTGAAAAGACACCCAGCTTTTCCCAACGCACTGGAAGTATCTTTAGCAATATTAGCAAGATATATTGAATGCATTGTGATGTTTTAACAAGATGAGACCAGCTATGATGGATCAGATCATGATGGCCTATTTAATCCAGCGTTCTCTTCTCACGTGCCGAAGCCTATGAGCAATCCAACCAAAGGACATTAAGTATGTTAAGAACCCCCTTGTTCATGTTCCCTGCAACAGTTTTTGAGAAGTTCTGAAACTTATCTGCCTCATAATTTCAAATCATTGGATTTTAAAGAAGCCTTTTCATTAACAGTATCCAAAAGGACCAGCGTGATGAAGTGATTAGAGTGCTGGAATTGTACTAAGGAAGCTTGGTTCGAGTCCTCAATGAGCCAGACAATTCATGGGCCCAAATCCTCTTGCCTATTTAAATTAGAATAACACAGTGTTAACGTTTGCATGCAAATTGCCTTACATTAAGAAATCAGGTATTCATTATCCATTACATACTGAGTTGTGGTGACTTCTTAACTTGTAGCACTTTGCCTCCAAAATGTACACTATTTGCATAACTAGGCAATAGGATTTTGGCCACTGGATAACTTGGGCCTAATCACTCTCTCTCAGGCTGACCATCCTCACAGGTTTACTGTGAGACTAAAGGGAGGAGGAACGAAGCCATGTATGCCACCTGGGTACAATGCAGGAAGGGCGGGATACGAAGAGAACCTGAATGTATGTTTGTCTTCTCTACCATCCCTTTGTTAAATTTCTGTCTGAAATGGCAAAGCAAGTCTTGAAAGAAGAGATGTCCAATTTCAATTTTTGCCTTTCGCAAGTTGTAATAGAATCACAATATCCGTTAGATGTGTCTAAATGTAATGAAATGATTGCCAGCACTGCTGAGTGACACCCGTCGAGGGGTTAATGAAAGAAGGAAGCTTAGGCCGCAGTTTGTAATTTTCACTTTCCTTCTATGGCGGTGACTACCTAAAGAGAAATAGTTTTCATTCCAGAAAATACTAATACATTTCATTTGCACTGGCTTCATAAAGCTCCTTTTTTCAGCTTTCTAGACCTCAGATCCAGATTCAGGAAGCATTATTAGTGTGGATATGGGACATATATTTAAAATCTCTGCATCTGTTTCATCGAATATTGCTCAAAGTCTGTAGACTTTCAGAAATCTTTGTTTGTAATACCTTGCTTGCAATATGCTGCCCACGGACATTGCATAGCATGCTATATTTCACTTGTGTGCCTCTGTGCATATGCACGGCACTCACCTAACTCATTCATATCAGCATGGAGATTATGACCAATTAGTGTTGGGTTAGCACAAAACTAAGAAAACCCAAACTGAAATAACCACCAATTCTGCATTATTTTAGATATTTCCCTGGAAGTGTGTCCCGCTGCATTTTAAAGAGACTTAGAATCTGACTGCACCCGTCGCATTTAGTCCACTGTTTGGTCCACTGCAGGGATAGGCTGGTTCACTCCTAAAGATGGTGATCAGCAAACTAGCCCAATCCCAACATGGTCCAAACCACACCTTTCTTGCCCCTGTTAGCACTTTGACTTTTTTTTAGTGCTGGTAGGACTGCCCTATTTTGGTTCATTTCCAGTTTCTCTTGCATATCTATAGTATTAGGCATCCTTCAGTCTCGAAAGACTATGGTAACGTGCTCTGTATGGAGGACTTGGAACAGTGTCTAGTGTGGCTGAGAAGGCCAATTCGAGAGTGACAATCCCTTCCACACTGAAGACAAATACAATCTGTCCCCTGTCCAGCTCCCTGATTTTGCTGCTTCCGTGACTGCCTCTTTGCCTCGGTCTGCTGGACAAGGGTCTCTTCAAATTGGGAGAGGCCATGATGCAACGCCTGCCTCCAGGCTGAACGCTCCGATGTCAGGGTTTCCCATCTGTTGAGGTCCATTCCTAAGGCCTTCAGATCCCGCTTGCAGATGTCCTTGTATCGCAGCTGTGGTCTCCCTCTGGGGCGATTTCCCTCCAATAACCTAATGACTGCTGGTGTTAGTTGCAACACCATATGCAAATGCCTCTTAGACCTTGCTAGTCTGTAAGAGTATTATTATTACAACCCTCGACTTACAAACGGCTCCAGATACGAACATTTCAACTTACGAACCACTCTAATAGGAAAAAACAGACTCGACTTGAGAACTTTTTCCGAGTTACGAACAGGGAAAAAAACCCACGGGGAAGGCAAGGAACCTCCCTCCCCCCTCCCCCCGCAGCAAGCGCCACTTTCAGAAGCCTCCCGGGGGCAGGGGAGAAGCACCATTTTTTAATTTCCCTGCCTTCCCGGCAGCCATTTTGTGTGCTTCTCCGCTCCCCCCCCTCTCCCCGCCTCTCAGCTGATCGGCACTGGGTCTCAGAGGCTTGCCCAGCAGGTAAAAAAGGCAGGGGTGGGCAATCGTGGGGGGGGGGGCGCCAGCCCGGAGCGCTCCCTGCCCATCCCTGGCGCGGGTCTACTCGCGAGTAAGCGCCGCCGAAGCTGCGCAAGAGGAGGAAGGAGAAGCCGCGGGTGCTGGTGCTTTGCTAGGGAGGCTTCGGACGGTAAGGTGCTGCTGTTATTTCTTTTAAAAAAGTTGTTCTGGGTGGGTTTTGGAGGGTAGGTTTGGGCTGGGGGGGTATGTTTCTGTGTTGTTGTTTTTTTTGGTGATTTTTTTTTTTTTTTTTGCAGTCCCACCGTGGGACTTGCTCAAATGTTTATTTTTGGATGTTTTTGTTTTGTGTGTGTGTGTGTTTTGCAGTCCCAGCGTGGGACTGCAAGTGTTTTATTTTTAATTTCTTTTTTTGGGGGGGGGGTATTTTTTTCTTCGGCCGGAACGGATTAATGGGTTTTCAATGCATTCCTATGGGAATGCATAGTTCGACATACGAACTTTTCGACATACGAACGTTAATCCGGAACGGATTAAATTCGTAAGTCGAGGGTTGACTGTATTAAGCCACTCTAACTATACAGGCTAAACTCAAAAAATACGGGATGTGAAATGTGCTTTAGTAAATGGCTGTCCGTTCTGTTAGAGATCCCTTGCCCGTCTCATGAAAGCTACTCCTTCCAGGTTTGCCTAGGAAAAGAAAATTACAATGTGGCCTCTGAACTAGTTTCATAGCATCTCCATTCATGACTGTATAGGAACCTTCCTCCTTCCATTAAAAACAATGGAAGGCCATGCAGGATGGAAGTAATATTGCTTTGGAAAACAGTGTTTCTGACACGTGCCAAGATACAAAGGAAGTGTGTTGTGACAAGAACAACTCAGTAAACTCAGAGATGGCAACTCTATGAATGTGAAATCTCCAAAATGTCCTGTCCTCAACAGTCCTGCTCAGCTCTTGCAAACACAAGCCTGTGGCTTCCTTGATGGAGTCAATCCATCCTATATTTGGTCTTCCTCTTTTCCTGCTGCCTTCCACCTTTCCCAACATTATGGTCTTTTCCAGAGAATTCTGCCTTCTCGTGATGTGTCCAAAGTAGGACAGCCTCAGAGATAGTTTAGGTTTGATTTTATCTAGGACCCACTTCTTCGTCTTTCTGCCAGTCGAAGGTATCCACAAAGCTCTCCTCTAGCACCACACTTCTCCATGTGGACATTTAAACAAGGAAAGAACCTGTAGATGATGTCAGCCTCTCTTTGGGAATCACACTAAAGCAGATTTTGATGGTTCTTCCTCTATGTAAACATTCTAACAGATTCCAACACATTTTCCCCTAAAGCAGCTGAAAACTTATTAGCTGTCAAAGTGTTTAACAGTTGTACTTAAAGCATTTCACAGACAGCAATTACTGATAAGTGCTCTTGGAATAAAGTACTCCAGAAGAACTGATCTGAATCTAGGAATGCCTGACATGCAGAGTTCTGTGAGAGGGCTTTTTTTTTCCTCTTTAAAGAAAATCAAATATCTTATCCATGTTTGTATATATATAGATGATTTTTAAACAGTCTATACTTTAAAAAAAAATAATTAAATTTATCCATTCCTTCAATCATTTGTGTTTAAAGCTCGTTTATTATCAGGCTGTGCCAAACTAGTGGGGACCTGACAACTCTAATTGTGAGCTTAGAGTCAAAATAAATGTGACACAGAAGATCAGTGATTAAGATCTCCTGTGGCTTTTGTTTTACTAATGAGAAGCCCCACAGGGCTCCTAGGAAGACTGGGGAATCGGTACCCTAGGAGAACGTGTTTAACCCCTTCCTGCCATGCGTTCCCCCAGTATCAGTGGTCATCCCACCTGCTGTTAATTTAGTGGGGAACTGACGCACGGACATACACAAACACACTGTATATACAGTGATTGTCCTTTTCTTTCCTTTTTAAACCCTGCTGTACAGAGCCAATAAGGGTGATTTGCCTCCAAAAAAGATAAGCGCTAGATCTATTTGGGTGACAGGCCTCAGGGTAGCTCCCATAAAACTTGGATTAAAACCCACAGCATGACCCCATTAACCTGACAGCCACCAGCTTCCACCGGGCAAATCATAACTTTCCCAGAGACTCACTCTCCAAATCTATAGAGCTAACCATTGAGGGTGGGCAAACCTATTTCCATACAAACAATGAGCTGGGTACAATAAAAAGAAGAAAATTGCTCATGAGTACTTCTTAAATTAGGTCTGCTGCAGCCATGACTCCTGCAACTCTGGAAGGCTACAGTACAGCTTACCTTAACAAGCTGCAAACAAGGTTGATTGCCAATTTCCTCCTCTTTCTCTGCTGATTCCTGTGTGGTCAGCAAAATCAAAAATTCACCCAGGGAAACCTGACTTCCCAGGTGTGATTTCAGAGTGGATCTGTTCACTTTCACCATATATAGTTTCACCTTAACTTTGCTGCTTCAAAAACACCAAAAAATCCTGTGGTGACTTAAAAACTAACATGACTGTATCCAAAGAAATGGGCTATAGTCTAAAAGATTCTGCCAAATAAAACTGATCAATGGTTGTTGTAGGTTTTTTGGGCTGTTTGGCCGTGTTCTGGAGGTTTTTCTTCCTAACATTTCACCAGTCTCTGTGGCTGGCATCTTCAGAGGACAGGAGTTATAACTCTGTGTTCTGGTGTAGCGTGTGGGATAGTTGAGTATTTGTAGCTGTGGGATCAGCTTTTTGTCCTTTTCAGGAGATTGGGTGATTATGGTGATCAGGTGTTTTTTGTTATGTGTGTATTGTTGTGATAAGGGGGGAGATGATCTGTCACTGTGATTGATGGGTGTCATTAGCTGGTCTTTTGTGTGCAGTGATCACCGGTCCTTGTGGCTGGGTAGAGTTCTTTGACCTTTTTGCAGGCTGTATTTTTCAGTGCTGGGAGCCAGGCTTTGTTGAGTTTTAGACTTTCTTCTCTTTTGTTGAAGCTGTGCTGATGTTTGTGGATTTCAATGGCTTCCCTGTATAGTCTAACATAATGATTGCTGGTGTTGTCCAGTACATCTGTGTTTTGAAATAGGATTTCATGTCCAGCTTGTTTCAGGGCATGTTCAGCTACTGCCGATTTTTCCGGTTGTTTTAATCTGCAGCGTGTTTCATGTTCTTTGATTCTGGTGTGGATGCTGCGTTTTGTGGTCCCAATATATACCTGGCCACAACTGCAAGGTATCCGGTATAGTCCTGCAGAGGTGAGGGGGTCCCTTTTGTCCTTTGCTGACCGTAACATTTGTTGTATTTTTGTGGTGGGCCTGAATACTGTTTCTAGGTTGTGTTTTTTCAAAAGTTTCCCCATGCGGTCCGTGACCCCTTTGATGTATAGCAGCAATACTTTATTTCTGAAAGCGTTCGAGAATACAAAACTGATCAACCTTAAGATGCCACAGAACTGTTTGTTTTTTCCCTTTTGAAGCTAGGCAAAAACACATACCAACAAAAAAAGGCACAAGTTCACAAAGACAGAAACAACCTACCCCATGCTTTATTTCTGAAAGAGTCCATGGAACAAAGCTGCACTTACATTTTGCACATTGACAGAAACACACAAAAAGAAGTCTCAGAAATGTGTAACTTCTCTCTGAGACCAATGAAAAACCTCACCATCTTGCAGATAAGAAGAGATTTTATAAAGTGCTTTCTGCTTTGGTGTTATATGGAAAAGACTGTGGGGGATTTACGTCCTGAGATCCTACTTGTGATTCTATTACCTCCTGTCTGGTTTTGGCTTCATATATCTTTTTTTGCAAGTTTTCTTTTCAAAGACATAAGCCTTGCTGCAAGATGAACTATGGCAGCATGATAGACGGTGCTCTACAGTAAATGCATTATTCTTTTATCTTACTTGCGATGGATTCATTCAGATTAACTGATGCACATATCTCCTGAACAGAAACAAAAATTCTAGTACTAGTTCATCCGCACTGATTCAATGGTAACAACATGCACTGGGATTACTGACATAGAACATTTGAAGGGCCTTAGTGACTCATTAGATGGAGACAAGTAATCCCCAGATGTCTGAGGTCAGCCCACAACCATCTTTGCCCTAGGGTGGCTGCACCAAAATATTTTTAAATTAAGATTTGGGGTTTTGGAGGTTTACTGTGGGCTATTCAAAGAAGAGCAATCATTTTCCCTCACCACCTCAAGAACACAAGCATACGTTTTGAGCCAAAAAGAAAACTAATTTGGGGAGGGTCCCAGTGGTGCTGAGGGACAAGAGAAGGACAAGAGGAAGGGAGCCCACCTGGTGTCTTGGGGCAGTGCATTCCAAAACCTGGAAGCAACCACTGAGAAGGCCTTCTCTCATGTCCTCATCAAACACGCTTGGGAAGGTGGTGGAACAAAGAGAAGGGTCTCCCCAGAATATCTTAAAAGCTGAGAAGGGGTTATACGATTCATCAGATAACTTGGACCCAAGTCATATAGAGCTTTATAGGTAATAACCAGCACTTTGGATTGAGCCTGGAAACAGACTGGCAGCCATTGAAGCTGCTGTAATAAGGGAGTTACATGCTCTTTGGGGCATCTCCAGGTACAGCTGGGAAAGAGGTCAAGCTGGAATCCTGGGCAGCTGGTGTCATGCAGCTCTCTAGAGAAGTATCGCCCTCTAAATGTTGTGGGACTGTAAATTACATTAGCTATTGCCAGCAAAGCCCACAGTGAGGGATGATGGGAGTTGTAGTCAAGTAACGTCTGAAAGGCCACCTTTTCCCAGTCCTGATGTAGGAAATTTTAGCCAATGGGCCAATGTTCTGGCTCAGTGTATGGCCATGGTATTCTCTCCTGTCCTATATCAGTGGTTCCGAACCTTGGGTCCCCACATGTTCTTGGACTACAGCTCCCAAAAATCCTGGCCAGCCCAACTAGTGGTGAAGTCTTCTGGGAGTTTTAGTCGAAGAACATCTGGGAACCCAAGGTTGGGAACCAGTATCCTACATGATTGGGCAGGCCCAGGTTTAAATAAGCTGCTCTCCTCTACTTTGAGTGGGTCTAATGCCATGCATTTATGGGCAGATATGGGCAGCCATCAGCCGTGGGTCTTTATCATTCCCCAAACTGAGAAGGAAAGCTATTGCTCTCACCAGGTATTTCACTTGTTTGCATATTGCCATCATACCTTCCCTCTCCCCCCCCCCCAAGATGAGATTACAGAGATGAGCAGTTTACATAATGTACTTGATTAAAGATTCAGTCCTTTTTGCATCGAATCACCACTGAGATAAAATATTCAGTGGCACGATTTCCAGACGATATAATTTCCACAATGTGACTTATGCCTCATCAAGCACAAAAAAAACCCCTGAATAATAACCAAATATCGCCTCCAGATTTTTAATAGAACAATGTTCCCATTTGAAGTTTCCATTGCAGAAAGTGTAGGTTGTTGGGTTTTTTTTTAAAAGAAAAGAATACATTTCCTCACAATAAAGTAATAGCATGTTCTATTTCCTTATGTCATTGCAAATGGCCAGCAATTTCTGTTACATCTGGAGAGCTTGGATTTAATTCAGAAAGAAGCAGAGCTAGTGGAATTCTCAGGCATGTTCTCGGGAATGATGAATGCCACTGAAGTGCAGAAAAAAATCCTGGAGGAGCATAATGTTAAAGCTTTACAAATCAAGAAAGTGGCAGAATCAAGCACTCCTTGTGCTTTGCAGGGCGGCTGCTGAGATGCAAAATTAGGGATTTTGTCAGCAGAATCTTCCAGATTTGTAATTCTCAAATGTATAACAAGTCTCAACTTCAATCTAATGAAATTTAATACTTTCCTAATTCAAACTGAAACTGATTACAAGTTCAATTACATTTCCTGTGCTTGTGTAGCCTGCATGAATAAGCATCCAGGCGCTGCCATTTTTGTGCATACGTAGACTCCACTGAACACTGTGAAGAACTGTGCTCAGAATGAAGACCTCTGAACAGAGCTTCAGAGTTATTTTATTTATTTTATTTATTTATTCGATTTTTATCCCGCCCTTTTAAACAAAGTCTACTCAGGGCGGGTTCCATAAACATTAAATATAAAAACACTAGAACAATTAAAATTAAAATAAAACAGTTCAAAACAATAATATTAATATTAATAATACTCAAGATGGAGAAAAAAACCAAATTTTTTTTACTAGTTACTAGTTTGAGCAGAGCTGTGGTCAAAGGGAAGACCTGTGAACAGAGCTTCAAAGTACAGTACTACTAGTCATAACAGAGTTACTCGCAAGCAGCTATTCTGAGGTAACAAGTGAAGGAACTAGTACGCAACTTGCATTTTAGGTGCAATGAGTAACAGCTCAGTTACTTCAATGTGGTAAGTAAACCTAGTTACTTTCAAAAGTTACTTTTAAAGGGCATTTTAAGCCATTTTAGAGACATTTTGACAGACATTTCTTCAAGTTGCATAGTATTCTCCTGCCAATCCTAAGTGTCTAGGGAATATCATAGTCTTACATGTTTTCACAAATAACTCCAAGGGGCAGTGTCAGAATTAGACAGTACAGGAAACTGGAAACTGGTTCCCAGTATCTTTCTGGACTGCTGGTAAGAACTACACAATATATAAATAAGAAATGCAACACACCACTTGCACAATCTGAGCAACACTAATACTAGCAGCCACCTGGCTGCCAAGAAGTAACAACAGCAATCTCCAAACCCCCTCGCCCTCCATTTTAATGTACCTGGAAAAATTCCAAAGGCATCAGTTCATGAAGTGCCTAGTATTGCAGCCCTAGCTGGTGAACTGAGAAGAAGTCAAGATTCCTCCCAACCTACCAACGAAAGAAATCTGGTTAGCGGATATATATATATATATATCCGTGGCTGTATAAGAGCTCACCTGCAACTCTGAATATAGATGCTTTTTGCCATAAAAAGAGCAGTCTTGCATGCACCAACACTGGGTATCAGTGGGAGGGTGGTTTTTTTTTACAGCCTAATAAGATTGTCCATTGCTACTAAGTTCATTAGTGAAGTTCTTCCCACCACTGGCATTTATGGCAAGTCTCTTCTTCCTGTTTTATCTGGAATGCTATTGTCTTGTTGATAGCCCTCTCATTTCCCTGAGAAGTGAGTGTAGGGAAGGGGATCCCTCCATGTCTAGAGAATCTTTCCCCCCCCCCATCCCACATCTGACTGTAACTGTTACAGATGGTAACTGTAAGTAAAAACTTTTTTCTACTTTAAAAAGCTTTTAGAGTAACTTTTACTTCAGAAAGGGCTAGTTTTCTGTATGGGAGGGTGTGGTGATACTGGGTTGACCTCTACACATGTCTATGTTTTTCTGCCTTATATTCTGTTAACTAAAGGAATAACTAAATTCCTAGAAAGCTTTTTTAAATCAAACCTCCCAACAATGTTTGTTTAACTGGAATTTCATGAAAGCAGGAGGGCTGATTATATAGGGTTCTAGGTCATGAGGAAAACCTGTGAGGGACTCTGTGTTGGAGAAAGAGGAGTTTATACCAGTAGAAACTGAAGCAGTATTTAATACAATATCTTAAGCTACCCAAGTTGGTTATGTTGACTTTCTTTACCTAATCCAGTGTCTAAAAAAATAATATATAAATGAAATGCTCTCTGTTTTCCACCAGTTAAAGAGCTTGTTACTTCCAACAAGATGGAGACAGTTCCAGTTTACTGTGGTGGACTGACATAGTCTGAGATGGAGAAACAAGTATTTCTAAACTTGCCAGAAAGTATGTGAGCAACCTCAGGTGAAACCTAACACCAGGGCATCACCGAATGAGCCCCTTGTTGGTGTAGCCTCCCTCCTTTATTACGTATCACAACACCAGGGAGACGATGAAGACTTCAGATCGTCTTTCATTCACTCCTGATTACTTTTGTAACATTTTCATTGACAAAGTGATCTGTGATCTCACAGCTTTGCACACTTTTTGGTGGCTTTTTGGGTAGCCTAATAAAGACATCTCTTTAGTGTAGATTTGGGAATATGCTTTGTGCAAACATGGCTGCCGTTGCTCTTGTACGAGTAAGTGTGGAACTCCGTCTCCTAATGTACATATCAATGATAAGCCTGAAGCCTACATGGCCTCAAGGACAGACCAATAGCCTAATCCCATGGCTTCTATCTGTACATGAAAGTTGTTCATGAGTACAGATTTTTAAATACAACATGTCACAATGTACCTGTAAAAATTTCACATGCCATGTTTATGTCACAACCCAGGGGTGGACAGAAGATAAATGGAGATCTACTGGTAGGTGTCTAGGTGATTTACAGCAAATCAGCAAGAGTGTCTGACTCTCAAGTGTTGAACAATGGAAAAAATCAAAATATTTAGGTTGCTGACAGAGAAATATGAGGCAGCAACCTGGATTTTTGTGTAAAAAGGTTTGTGTGTTTGCAAAATTAAATGACAAATTCCTGGACTGAGAAAGAACTTGGAAGCATTCCACTCGTTAATTTATAGTTTTCAAAGAAATAGGTGTGTCAATCTGTTTGACCATATAGAACCAGAATAGAACAAAAATAAAGCCAAAAGTATTGTGGCATCTTGAAGAACAGAGCCAGAATTCAACTGAAGAAAAACTGTACAGTAGGAACCCTTCCCCCATACCTGTAGGGGAACAGTTTCACAATCCACTGTGGATACCTGAAACCACAGATATCTGAATCCTATGTCTATAACAAACAAGGAGATATTTTTATTTATTTATTTATTTATTTTATTGCATTTATACCCCGCCCATCTAGTCAATGACTACTAGATATAACAAAGGCCACAAGGGGGCACTCTTACTTGCATTCCTAAACTTCCTGTTAAATGGAAATCTTTAATGAATGTAACAGAAGGTTAGGCCCTTATTTATTTATTTATTTATTTATTTAATACCGCACCATCTAGTGGCATTCCACTACCCAACAAAAGGATAAACATAACAGAAACAACCATTTCCCCACCCACATCACAATAATATAAAAAAGTGAGTCACAGAGAGCACAAGATGGCAGACTCAGACAAACAAAAATGTAAAAAATAAGTAAATCATAAAAGTAACAGTTACAAAGAAAGGGTGTCCTGAAATGCTTCTCTGAACAGCACGTCTTCCTTATGTGCTTTCTGAATGTGGGTAGGGGCCTGGTGCACCTCCACAGGCAGAGCATTTCACAAAGAGGCAGCCACCACTGAGAAGGCCCTGCTCCTGGTCAAAAACTTCCTGGCCTCCCTCAGGGTGGCCACCTGCAGCACCAAAGCCTGGGAAGCAAGCTATAAACTCAGAATGCTGATTGTTTAGGAATAGAATGAAATAAAGGCTGAACACAAAAAGCAACACTGTCACAAGAGGCACATACTGTAGGAAGACTCTACAATAACATTGTAGAGGTGGGAGGAACTCCACAGCTCACTGAGTCTAACCTCCTGCCAAAGCAAGAGATTAGTAGCCAAAGCATCCCCAGCAGATGACCACCCAACTTTGGTTTAAAAACTTTCAATGAAGGAGGTGGGTAGCTGTCCAGATCTTCTTTATTTCCCCTTTTCACAATGGCATTTGCTTGCCTCCGGTCCACAGGGATTGTACTTGTTCTCCAAAACCTCAGAAGTTATAGACAGAGGCTTGGTGAAGACATATATAAATTCCTTTAGTACCCTTGAATGCAGTTTATTTGGCCCTGGATACTTGAATTCATTGAATACAAGCGGCAGTGTGGTATAATAGTTAGAGTGTTTCCTTAGGACTCAGGGGACTGGGGTTTAAATCCTTCACTTAGCCTGATCTAGCATTGATGTATGGATAAAATGAAAGATAGGAGAGTCAGCCTTGAGTTTGCTGCTGGGAATATGGGGTATAAAGGCAATTAGTAATAGCAACTAATAGAGAATAGTAATATATAGCTAGGTGTTCCTTTAGCTATTTTGGACAGCAGTACCCCTTGCCTAGCTAAACTTTTAATCCCAACTCTGATGGAGGCTTGCCATGCTTTGTTACCCTACTTGTTCCACCTAGCCAAACAGAAATTCTTTGAGTTTCAAATGAAGGCAGAAATGGGGAAAGGAGAGGGGGCAGAGTGCTGGCCATCTTTTGTTTAGAGAGAAGGGTGATAAATTCCAAACCACTGGCTTAAGAGGGAACTGAAACCACATCCTTTACCCACAAGCATCTTGCAGACAGCAAACTATAGCTCCTTCCATCTAAGAAGCTACACCCAGCTCCCAACAGCGCCCCTGAAATTTTGGGGACTTTAATGGAAACATATAATTTTAGAGCTACCCATGAGAAATTGGTGCATAGCCTGAGGAAGAGGAAATATCAAAAGCTCACTTTATTTTTTGCTTTATTTTCTTACTAGTCCAATAAAGGTATCGCCTGTTCCTGCATTTGTATTGTTTTGGGGACTATGTAGCCTTCTTTTGCGTTATGTCAATACATGAAGATGCTGTCTATTGAGTCAGAACCCTGGTTCATCTGTTCTACTGTTGTCAACTGTAAATTGAAGTGGTTTTTCAAGGTTTCAGGTAGAATTCTTTCTTAGCCCTCTCTGGCACTGCACCAAGTGTTCTCTATTGCACCCCCCATCCACATGCTCACCAGGCCCAAACTGGCTTAGCTTCTGAAATCAGAGAAGATCGGATGTTTTATCAGAAAGGACAAGGAAGAGAGTAGTAGCTTATGAAGTTAGACTGGAAGTTACAAGATATTCAATGTGAAATGAAAGAGCAGCCGGGAGAAGACTAACGCTTCGTTCTTCTCCATCCAGGTGTGACTGCTGGTTACAGCAAGATGAATTGCCCGCGAGTCTGTTTTGTATGTACAGCCCAAGAATATTAACCAGTAGAAAACAAAATAGAAAGTTTGTGGTTCTTATATTTTACAGTCAGAAGGAATTAACAAAACAAGCAGTGATATGCCACTGCTAAGTAAAATGAGCACTGCAGCTAAAATTAGTTGTGGGTTTAGAGTATCTTCCTTGCCGGAGGACAAGAGAAAGATGATAAGGGGTAGCAGAGAGAGAAGTCATCACTGCAAAGCCAGGCTACTAAATAAATAATCTCATTAATCTTCTTACCACTGTATCACCTACTTTTTCTGCTACATTTCCTTTACGGATTCCTGACTGATTTTGCCCACCCCAGCACCAAAGAAAGTTTCATTTATGGTGCCAAAATGATTCACTAACAAACAGCTGGAACTAAGCTATTGAATCTTTAGCTGTTGATGCGTAATAGCAAGACTTACAAAACCTTTCCATTATGAAAGACAATTTTAATTGAAGTTCCTCATCTTCTTAGCTCTCCAATATTATAACTTATGACTTTAAATGATGCTGGCTGAAATCCTGTTGTTTGGGGTAGTAAGGTGCAACTAGAATAGACTCATTGAATCAGAGGAGATAAGTCAACTCCTCCATAGAATCAAAGAATAAGTGAGTTGGAAGGGGCCTATGAGGCCATCAAGTCCAACCCCATGCTCAACGCAGGAATTAAATCAAAGCAGATCAGACAGATGGTTGTCCAATTTTATCTTGAATGCCTCCAGCGTTGGAGTGCTCACCACCTCCCGAGGTAATTGGTTCCATTGTCATACTGCTCTAACTGTTAAGAAGTTTTTCCCGATATTCAGCCTAAATCAGGCTTCCTATAGCTTGAGCCCATTATTACATGTCCTGCACTCTGGGATGATTGAGAACAGATCCTGCCCCTCCTCTGTATGACTATCTTTCAAGTATTTGTAAAGTGCTATCATATCTACCCTCCTCCTTCTTTTCTCAAGGCTAAACATGCCCAGTTCTTTCAGTCTTTCCTCAAATAAGTTCCACTGATCTAATGGACCTACTCTAGTTCTGACTAAGCAGTAGGATTTCACAGTGTCTGCCAGGAGAGGGACCAGCTAAGGTCACCTTGCACATGCACAGCTGATGGAGTTATGTGCCCTGCCATCTCTGCAACCTTTGGCAAAAAAACGAAAACAAACAAATAAAACCAGCAGTTCCAGGGTGTGGCAAAAGTGGGGGCAGCAGCTGGTAAAACACTTCTGATTATTCATAGAGAACCTCATAGAAGGTTGCCATGAACTACTGGATAGCTCAGTGGTTAAGGTCTCTGACTTTGGAGCCAGTGGTTGGGAGTTTGATTCCCCGCTGTGCCTCTTCGGCAGAGACTGGACTCAGTGATCCATAGGGCCCCTTTCAGCTCTGCAGTTCTAAGATTATTATTATAAGTCATAATTTACTTGATAGCTAATCATTATTATTGTTATGATCCAGCAGGACTTTCACAGTGATTTTATTACTCTCCTTTTCAGCTTCCAATGAACTCATTGAGAAAAGTTCTCTATTCTAAAATAAATCTGATCCTGTTGGAATTTGTGGACTATTTTCCATTTCCAGATGTGTGTGTTCAGTTGAGCGCAATGTACAATATTTGTGAGCCCTTGGGGAATCTGAGACATGGAATGTATTGCACGATCTTGGCCCTGTTCTCCCTCACAGAGTTGTGATGACAGACTGGGGTGCAACTTGAACTCACTGGATGGAAAAAGAAAAGGATATAAGTGGAAGAAATACTGAACATAAATAAATATTTTCAATCTCCTCTTTAAATTTTCAACAAGAATGTTATGCACTTTGAATGGAAAGAAACTGGATTCCAGTCACCCTACGCAACCTTTAAGGCAAGTATTCCTTGTAAATAAGCTCATTTACTCTATTGCTAAAGTAACTGTTTCTGCTGTTCGTGCTGTTTCCATATTAACATTCAGGTTCTCCACTTTTGCTGCCGTGAAGTTCAGTTGCCTCACCAATTTGGCCTAAAAATTCTCAGCTGTACCAAGGCACTGAAATGGCTCTCTGACTGTTGTTATTGTTGTACAAAAGTGCAGCTATGATCTTATGCTGGATGAGAAAACCCACATTCCACAAGGCAATTCTAAAACTGCGGACAGCCCATAGTGTCTCTTTGTGAATGGTAGTGAGCACAAGAGACTATCCTGTAGATCAGTGGTCCCCAACCTTGGGTCTCCAGATGTTCTTGGACTACGACGCCCAGAAGCCTTCACCACCACCTCTGCTGGCCAGGATTTCTGGGAGTTGAAGTCCAAGAACATCTGGAGGCCCAAGGTTGGGGACCACTGCTGTAGACCGTCTTGACTGCTGCTGTGGGTGTCACCACATTCAGGCTGCCTTTCGCAATGTAAAGTTTGACATCCTTTTTCCAGCTGACAGTGTGGGCATGATATTGTGCACCAGGATTGGGCCACTTCCTGGCATTTTGAATTGTGGATACAGAAGCCCAATATTCCACAATCATAAAATAAAGGTTTTGTTTTTTAAAAAAGAATTGAATTGTTTATAGTTTGTTTGTGCTAACGAGATAAAATATGCAGTTATGTACAACTTTGAAATGACTTCTGACGGGTTTCTATCTCTCTCAAACTGCCTCAGCCGCCTGAGAGATAGGCTCTACAAAGTCAGTTATTCCCCACACATTCCCTTTTAAGGAAGAGGTTTCCTTGGCAACGGAAGCCCCTTGAAAATTACCAGCGTATTTTCCTTAGATTTCCCTCAGCTGAACTTCCTTTGCTATACACAGCAGCATGGAATGTTAGATCCCCATATCCCTCCCATCAAAGAATGGATTTGCATATGTGTGAACCTTTTCCTCTCAAATGCTGGCAATATAAAATGTCATAATTCTCAAGGGGGTACTGCTTAAACCTTTCCTTCTTCCATCTTTTACTTTTTTTTGACTGCATCCAAACACACGTTTTTAGGATTTTCTTTTAATTGGGGAGGAGGGAGAGCTGACTGGATAGCTCAGTAGTTTAGGCATCTGAGCCAGAGGCTGGGAGTTCAATTCCCCACTGTTCCTCCAAGAAGAGCCAGTCTGTGCAGCCTTGGGCAAGCTGCACCGTCCCACGGTACCGCCACAAGAAGGAGTTGGCAAACCACTTATGAGTAAAACCCTGAAAAGGATCACCATAAGTCAGAACTGACTTGATAGCAGATGACTATTATATTTAATTGAGGGAAGGGGTGCTCTTTATTTTCCTTGGCTATTTCTTATTCTGAATTTCATCCAAAATTCTTGCAAGATTTTTCAGCCGCCTGGAGGATGGAGAGGGACGTCTGAGAAAGCTCACACTGAAGTTGTTAAGGCGACACAACGTTTTGTTCTTTGCTTATTTTTCTTTGCTTGTAAGACACCTACAGATCCACAATTAAATTTATCTAGTTGCTTAGTAACTAATTAGTTGGCAGCAACTCACAAGCTTCCTTCCCTAGCTAGCTAGCAAAATAAACAAATACAGTTAATGGCCTCACTCCTAAGAGAGTTCTCCTTAATCCTACATAAACATCTTCTCAGAAGAAGCAACACAGTGAGGTCCATTTTTATCAAACTGTTGTCCTAACAATTTCTGCCATTGTATCGGGGTCTTTTAAAACAAAAAGTGCAACAAAGAGCCTGTTTGCATGGTTTATCAACGTGTGACCGATGTTTCTCCTACAAGGTTCAGGGACTTACTTCCTTTACAATCTACTTCCACTCAATTAAAAACACACTATCATTGATTATGATGTATTAGCATAATTGTATTCTCGAAGGCATTCATGGCCGGGATCCGATGGGTGTTGTAGGTTTTTCGGGCTATTTGGCCATGCTCTGAAGGTTTTTCTTCCTAACGATTCACCAGTCTCTGTGGCTGGCATCTTCAGAGGACAGGAGTCAGAACTCTGTCTGTGTTCTGGTGCAGTTTGTGGGATAGTTGAGTATTTATAGCTGTGGGATCAGGTTTTTGTCCTTTTCAGGAGATTGGGTGATTATGGTGATCAGGGTGTTTTTTGTTATGGGTGTATGTTGTGATAAGGGAGAGAGATGATCTGTCACTGTGATTGATGGGTGTCATTAGCCGGTCTTTTGTGTGCAGTGATCACCAGTCCTTGTGGCTGGGTAGAGTTTGTTGACCGTTTTGCAGGCTGTATTTTTCAGTGCTGGGAGCCAGGCTTTGTTGAGTTTTAGACTTTTTTCTTTTTTGTTGAAGCTGTGCTGGTGTTTGTGGATTTCAATGGCTTCCCTGTGTAGTCTAACATAATGATTGCTGGTGTTGTCCAGCACTTCTGTGTTTTGAAATAGAATTTCATGTCCAGCTTGTTTCAGGGCATGTTCAGCTATTGCCAATTTTTCCAGTTGTTTTAGTCTGCAGTGTCGCTCATGGTCTTTGGTTCTGGTGTGGATGCTGCATTTTGTGGTCCCAATATATACCTGGCCACAACTGCAAGGTATCCGGTATACTCCTGCAGTGGTGAGGGGGTCCCTTTTGTCCTTTGCTGACCGTAACATTTGTTGTATTTTTGTGGTGGGTCTGAATACTGTTTGTAGGTTGTGTTTTTTTCAAAAGTTTCCCCATGCAATCTGTGACCCCTTTGATGTATGGCAGAAATACTTTATTTGTGGGTGGCTGTTTTTCCTCTTCTGTTCGGTGTTGATTTCTCGGTTTGATGGCTCTTGTGATTTCATTCTTGGAATAGCCATTTGCCTGTAGGGCCCAACTCAACCATCTGAACACAAATAGAGTTCTAACTCCTGTCTTCTGAAGATGCTGGCCACAGAGACTGGCAAAACGTTAGGAAGAAAAAACTTCAGAACACGGCCAAAGAGCCCGAAAAACCTACAACAACTATTAGCATAATTGTTTGTGTAAAATTGAAGGAAGGCAATATGAAATATATTCTTGCTTTGAACCTACAGCTAGAATTTATCACCATCGTTGTCGTTGTCGTCATCATTCATGCATGGCATAGATTACTCAAAGAACTACATGTACAGCAAACATCCTTCTGGTGGTCCCATAAAGCTGGACTAATTTAATATCCAGTATTGCAAATTGGGGGCTGAGACCAAGATCATAATGTCATATCTAGACCACCTTACGGATTTATGCCTGAAATCAGATGTCCACTCTCTTACAGCACATATTCTTAGCTGCTGCATTCAGAGTGCACAACCTTTCTAGCCCCAAGAACTGGTCTACAATGGAATGGGCTGTCTTGGAAGGCACTGGGTCCTCTTTGCTACAGGTTTTTAACAGAGACTAGAGATGGGCACAAAACAGAAAAACAGTGGTTCATGATGGTTTGTGGTTCATGGCTACCCATGAACAATGAACTACAAATGATCACAGACAAACCCTGAAAAGCAAACTGGTTTGCTGTTTTTTTTTTTTTTTTTTTTGGGATTGTGCTGTGAGGGGAAACCACCTGCCTGCCCCTCTCCCTCCTTCTGGCCCCATTGCCTCCCTACCTTGTCTTGAAGATGCCACTCAGCCAACAGGCAGGCGCATGCACACAGGCAGCAGGCCCAGATTCCATGCAAGAAGCCAGGTCTGCTACCTCTCAGGATGGGCGAAACTCCAAGACAAGGTAGGGAGGCAATAGGGGGAGGGGGTGGGCATCCCGTTTTGCCGAAGCAAAACAAAGTGCTAAGAGGAAAAAAGTTCTGCACTTCATTTTGATTCAGCAAAACAGGAACCCCAAACCAGACTATGAACCAACCCAATTTGTGGTTTGTTTGTTTTCCTGGTTCATGGTTCAGTTCATGCCCATCTCTAATAGAGGCTGGATGACCACCTATCAGGATGCTTTAGATACAGTGGTGCCTCGACTTATGACCATAATCCGTTCCAGAAGATGGGCGTAACTCGAAATGGTCGTAAGTCAAAGCACCATTTCCCATAGGAATGCATTGAAACCCCATTAATCCGTTCCGGCTGAAAAAAATAATCACACAAAAAAACACCCCACTCCAAGCCCCATCGGAAGGTGATGGGGCTGAAAAATAATCAAAAAACCACACACACACACACACACACACACACACAGAGAGAGAGAGAGAGAGAGAGAGAGAGAGAGAGAGAGAGAGAGAGAGAGAGAGCCAGCCCCATCCGAATGCGCAATGGGGCTGGGGAAAAAATAACCCACACACACACACAGCCAGCCCCATCTGAACGTGCGATGGGGCTGGGGGGAAAAAAACACACCAAAACACAAAAAAACATAACAGCACAGAAACATAACCCCCCCCCAAACCCAAACCCACCCTGCAAAACAAAGTAAATGTACTTACTCAGGAGCAAAAAGCAGCTCCTTGCAGTCCGAAGCCTCCTCCAACGCACTCACTCTAACCGTAGGGGCGAAAGAGCTAAAAGAAGCAGCCTCTTCGCCTACCAACGGTTAGCAAATTTGAATTCCCCACCTTTTTTCCCTGCCTTTTTCCAGTCACAACTCAAAGCTCCGGCTGCAAGTCGAAGCAAAATTTTGCAGCCAGAGCTGGTCGCAACTCGAAATAGTCGTAAGTCGGGACGTTCGTAAGTCGAGGCACCACTGTACAGATTTCCTGCATCAGCAGGGTTTGGAGCAGATGACTCTTGGATGCCTTCCAGCTCCACATTCCTAGGATTCTTTGCTTCTATGATGGCCACATCCTCGCAGCTAAGGGTCTAGGGGCCACAGGTGTGTATGGAGTCAACCCCAACTCCCAGTATGTAGGGAGAGAAAAGTTTAAATACCTCCTTTCCATGTCTGCAGAGATCTAGGGATAGTGGGATCAAGACTCTCCCATTCCCAATGACTCCTAAGGAAGCTTTTCTTTCTCTGTATTGCTAGTAATGGGGAAGCAGTTTCTAAATGTTTCTTGCTGAAAAGGTTGAAGTTAGAAGCTCCAATGAGTGGAAATCTTCACCAAGATTATTGTTTGTGGGAAACTGCAGTCTCATGAACCAGGGGAAAATATCCCTCCCCCCCCCCTTTACATTTTGCTGGAGAAAAATGCCCATGGTTCTACCATCTTTGGGAGCTGTGCACGAACCCACCCAAGGCTGCTTCTGGCCAAGGAGCCATGTGCTTCCTCGCATCATATAATGCCAACTGTCATGAATGAGACCTCAATTCAACTGGCAAAGTATGAATGCTGTATAACAGCATTGATAGCTTTAACCTACATCACATGTCTCTGTCCATTCCTAGCTGATCTTCTTGGGTGATCTGAGCCTACACAAGAATGGCGTATTCCTGGAGCAGCATGCTTATCAGTGCCATCTTTGGTGTTGGGTTGTGTCCAACCACATTGAATTCGCAGTGTAATTAACCCCCACCCTCCAGAGTCTTTTTCTCCCAAGGGTGTATATAATTTTGCTTAATAAATAAGTTGTATGGGGGAAGTGTCTGAATGGTAACCAAGGTAAAATGGACAGTTCCCAAGTCCTTGAAACTGTAGTTTGTTGCCTGTTCCTGGACAGCAAAGTTTTCTCAGGTTTTGTACTTGTTCCACCTAATCTGGTTTACTATTGGTCTTCCTCCAGCAAGAAAAACTTCAAAGCCCTCTTGTTAGGAATTCAACATTGCCAGTTCCTTCTCTTTGTCTCCTTGCGTTGTCTGACTCCTGCCTTGAGAGCTTCTGCCTTAAGCTCACCCTGCAATGCAGACCCTCTGACATAACTCCTGATTCCATTCTAAATGGAGATTTAGAATGGCCTGCAACTGAACTTTGGCAGTCCCAGGGCTTACTCTGACTTCTGGGTTTCATTTGTTCACTGAGTCACAGAACTAAAATTTCATTTACCAAATAAGCTTTTATTTTTCAACACAACAAAACAGAAGAAAGCCAGAGATACTGTGGTGTCTTAAAGAGTAACAAATTCACTTCAGAGTGTGTTTTTGTGGATTACAACCATCAGATGCATCCTAAGGTTTAAGTTTTTGTTATTTATATATTTTTCACCAAATGTTATTTATATTTGGGATTAGCAAATGACATAAAAAAGACTAAATAAGTATTCTCTCTCTATTTCTATTTCTCTCTCACACACATACACACAAACACACATGCAAGCACACCACCATCGCCACCTCAGGCAACCATTTGTACACATACCAAGGAAAGTGTTGATACATACGCACACATACAAATATGCCTCATTCTCTCTCTCTCTCTCTCTCTCTCTCTCTCTCTCTCTCTCTCTCTCACACACACACACACACACACACACACTGTTGTGGTTTTTATGTGCCATCAAGTCATCCCTGATTTATGGCAACCCTATGAATGAGCGATCTTCAAAATGTCCTCAATAGCTTTGCTCAGCTCTTGCAAAGTCAACCCTGTGGCTTCCTTTAGGGCAGTGGTTCCCAATCTTGGGTCCCCAAATGTTCTTGGACTAACACTCCCAGAAGCCTTTGTCACTAGCTGTGCTGGCCAGGATTTCTGGGAGTTGTTGTCCAAGAACATCTGGGAATCCAAGGTTGGGAACCACTGCTTTAGGGCGTCAGTCCGGTTCATATTCGGTCTTGCTCTTTTCCTGCTGTCTTCCACCTTTACCAGCATCATTGTTTTTTCAAGATAATCCTGTCTTCCCATGATGTGCCAAAGTAGGACAGCCTATGTTTCACCACATACATACACACATGCTATTCTCACACATCATTATTTCCAGCGTGAAGACATACCATTCTCCAGGGTGACCCAGATTCTTTCATTATCTGAAGGAGAGACACAGGTACAGTGGGAGGAAGAGAGAGGATACTTACCAAAGCTAGTCAGCAGATCCCAAGACCTGAAACCAGGAAGAAATCATAATAAATGTTGCCACTATAAACTCTACAATAAGTTGCAGTTTGCTCCAGATGTTCACCCTGCTCCATTCACAAATGAAAATGCCACGTACATCAACAGTAAGATTTAGAGATGCATGCAACAATATTTGGCTTGTGCTAATTTTGAACTTTAACTTATATGCAGAATACATCATGCGAAAGGCTGGACTGGATGAATCCCAAGCCGGAATTAAGATTGCCGGAAGAAATATCAACAACCTCAGATATGCAGATGATACCACTCTGATGGCAGAAAGTGAGGAGGAATTAAAGAACCTCTTAATGAGGGTGAAAGAGGTGAGCGCAAAAAATGGTCTGAAGCTCAACATCCAAAAAACTAAGATCATGGCCACTGGTCCCATCACCTCCTGGCAAATAGAAGGGGAAGACATGGAAGCAGTGACAGATTTTACCTTCTTGGGCTCCATGATCACTGCAGATGGTGACAGCAGCCACAAAATTAAAAGATGCCTGCTTCTTGGGAGGAAAGCGATGACAAACCTAGATAGCATCTTAAAAAGCAGAGACATCACCTTGCCGACAAAGGTCCGAATAGTCAAAGCTATGGTTTTTCCAGTAGCGATGTATGGAAGTGAGAGCTGGACCATAAAGAAGGCTGACCGCTGAAGAATTGATGCTTTTGAATTGTGGTGCTGGAGGAGACTCTTGAGAGTCCCCTGGACTGCAAGGAGAACAAACCTATCCATTCTGAAGGAAATCAACCCTGAGTGTTCACTGGAAGGACAGATCCTGAAGCTGAGGCTCCAATACTTTGGCCATCTCATGAGAAGAGAAGACTCCCTGGAAAAGACCCTGATGTTGGGAAAGTGTGAAGGCAAGAAGAGAAGGGGACGACAGAGGACGAGATGGTTGGACAGTGTCACTGAAGCTACCAATATGAATTTGACCCAACTCCGGGAGGCAGTGGAAGACAGGAGGGCCTGGCGTGCTCTGGTCCATGGGATCACGAAGAGTCGGACATGACTTAACAACTAAACAACAACAACAATTTTGAACTTTAGCGATTTAAATAGAATGAAGGTCTCATTCTGAAAAGCAATTGATTGGATCTCCTTCCATGCAAAAAATGCACGCTAAATCAAACCATTAATCTTAATTTACAGAAGAAGAGTCAACTGAGATCTTCAAAGTTTTAAGTGGATGCTAAAAGTCACTAATAAGAATAGTTTCAGAACTCCAAACTTCCTGAGAATCTCAGAAATCTTTAAGGAACTAATTGGCACAAATGAATATCTTATCTGCAGCCTATTTCATATCCACCACACAGAGGCCCAGTTCAAAAGTTCTAGCTTAGGTTGCTACCAAACTTATATCATTATAATTATGTTGCTACAAGGATATTTAAATGCTTTAGGGGGTCCTCGTCAATGTTGGTTGCCATTCATAGGAGCACATCTGGAGACCAATGAGGAAATAATTCCCTGCAAAAATGTGTTGGCTTCCTTACCTGAAAACTTCAGAGCTCAGCTACATCTCTTCTTTGCCTGTAGATCATTGGACTGAGAGAAAGCAGCCCAGGCAACAGACGGATGGAGAATTTTAGCCTCTCTGGATTCATGTTATTATGCCCTGGAAGAAGGCAAATAGGGACAAGGGCAATGAGATTTGGTTTCTCCAGGGGAAAGCAGTTGGTTATTCCCTCCCACACACCCAGTTTACAAAAGTGCTTGCTTGAAATTTGAATGAAAAATGAGTAGCAGTTCTGCAAACAGGAGCAGCATTACAAACAGCTTGGAAGAACATTGGAGTTTCAAGTGTTTTTCTTTACACAACATGATTAATTTAAAGCAAAACAAATCAGCTGCTGGAGGTTGGATGAGAAGAGACCAGCATATGTGTTTTTCCTAGTAGTTTTGCAGAACATGGCAAAACTGCTGAATAGCTCAATGGTTTAGGTATCTGACTGCAGAGCCAGAGATTGGGAATTCAGTTCCCCATTCTGCCTCCTTGACAAGAGTTGGACTCGATGATCTATAGCAGTGGTTCCCAACCTTGGGCCTCCAAATGTTCTTGGACTACAACCCAGAAGCCTTCACCACCACCTCTGCTGGCCAAGATTTCTGGAAGTTGAAGTCCAAGAACATATGGAGGCCCAAGGTTGGGGACCACTGATCTATAGGTTCCCTTCCATATCTGCAGTTCTATGATGATGATGAAAATGAAAACAGAAAGTATGTGTTGTTGTTCTTGCTGTTTAATGTTGTTTTGTTTTGCAGTGAAACTTATATGAAATGATGACTAAGAACAGTGAGGTCCATGGGCAGCACTTTTGTTAGAGATTAATTAGAGAAGATTAAGTTTGCTGACATTTATCACAGATTTTGCCAGTCTTGGCTGCTGCCAATCCTTGCGGTGTAGGTCTTGAAAAGTTCTCCCAAACTTTTGATCAGGTTAAGTGAAGCTTCTTTGATTAAGACCAGTTCGTGGAGAACTTGGAAGCTGACACACTTGTGTGGCATCTGGGTTGGGGTCCAACTGTAGATTTTTCATTTCATTTGAAGGGGGTATTTCTTTTTGTTTTGTTTTTTACACGGGCCAGTTATGGGCAGAGAGGGAGTGGTAATCATTACAAAATTAAACCACCATATAAGATGTGGGGAACTAGAATCAAAATGTCAATAAAGCCAGTAAAATAAATATAATTTTCTCTGAACGCCCTTTGGAAACCATCATATTTATAGGCCCTCTTCAAGGATCCTGTTAGCATACTTCAGTTGTGAGTTTATGCTGAGATTGTTACATTTCCCCCCTGAAATTCATTTTGTGACAGTACCTTCATTAGGACAATCAAAAAAAGCCAAAAATGTTACTGTGCAAGCTTTAAAGACCTCCACATCCCCTCTTCAGACAAAGATGTCATAAACAGAAAGCTCACAATTCATAAACAGGAGAAAATAGGAGTAGGATGACTCAGTGCCGACATCAGTAAACTTATGTTATCTGCATATGGATGGAGATGTCATAGGGGGATGGTTTTGCAGACACTGAAATAGGGCTCATTGCAGATTAAATGTCACCTTAACTGACCTGGAGGTTTGGTGGGAACAGGTGAAACCATTAAAGACCATAAACGTTTGAGTCTCCATTTTGAAAATACAAACTATCTCCTCTTAAACCCTAAACAGTCTCTTTCTTACTGAATTTGATGGTTGAAATTTTAGAGAGCTCCTCAAGGTTGCATAGTTGATATTTTACTGCCACACAAATAATTCACTCTATTTTGTTCTAGTAATACTAATGTTCTGCAATAAAACCTTTGTAATTCCTAACCTGCTGGATCTGCTGGGCATCCCTCTGGGATATATCTGTGAAGATTCTCAGTCATCCAGGTGAGGTTATCCAGATGTTGAGTCATGGCAACTTCCTCTGGGATGCAACCCAAAGGGAGGAAAAATATGAGTCTTATTTTCTGAGTAAACATGCCAGCTACTAGATTGCCAGTACATGAGATGGTCATTTTTAGCAAGGAAGGAGCAGATGGGCAGAGATAAACACACTTGCTGAGAATCAGCAAGAAAACCAATTTATTTATATCACACTTGCTAGAGCCAAAAAGCTTGTTAACCAGAAGTGATTAATCTTCTACTTTGTATGGCTGGCAAAAAGAGATGTGGAAAACTTGAGATCCAGGATGCACTTGACATTCGTAATTCATTCAGGCTATATCATCAGTTCTGTTGCGAGCTCAGCAAGTAGATGTTGCTCATTTTCTTTGACTTTGTCACTGACAGTCAAGTATGTTTCCAGTTTTGAACAAATGAAAATCTGGGCGTGACAAAAATTAAAGAATATATCTGCTGCGTTGTGATACAGGACCATTTAAGATACTGGCTGGGGTAGGCTGTCATGGGGATTAGGGATTTCATTTATTCATTTATTTGATTTATATACCACCTATCTGGCAACCCAGGCCACTTTGGATGGTTTACATTTTAATCCTCACTTCTTATATGGAATTTCCTGGCGTGTTTTCATAGATTTCTCACACTGGCAAAATCATAGCCAACTTGTGCAAATCCACCTGGGTGTTGACTACAAATATGTGGTTTTGTAAAGACTGAGTGATGTCCTAACTGGACAACTTGTGTGAATGACCCCAAATTAAGATAGTTGCTGCTTTATTTAGGAATTTGAAGCATCCAATGAGTTGTTGGCATCTTTCTTCACAATCAGCCTATCCTTACGTACGTGTTCTCTTTGCTTTGCCTCTCAAAGGGAAATAACACCAGAGATGTTTTATACAAATTACAGGGACTTAAAAGAAGGGGAAAGATCTTTTTAACCCTTGCTTTTGCCTGAATATGAGGAAGCTTGCAGGTTTAGAAATCCCTTCTTGAAGTGTCTCTTCCTGTCAAGACAGTCTATCAATGAGAGCAAGGAATTTAGCTACTATTCTTTCCATCCCTAGTGTAAATGTCTTACTCATGTTTTTCTCTCACGAGTATTGTCTCCTTCATTCATGTCAGAAGCAATCCAGTGGTGCTTCTGGAGTGGAAGGATCAGCCAACAGGGTGCTGTTGTTGCCCAGGGGGTGCTTGGATGTGTTCACAGTGCTCACAGTCATCAGAGAAGCTCCTTCTCTGTCCTCCCTCACTGGTATGGAGGCATGGGATTTCTCAGCAAGAATGTGAGGCACTCTGGTAAACCCCCCCAGTTAGACTACTGTAATACACTGTACATAGGGCTGCCCTTGAAAACAACTCAAAGGCATCAACTAGTGAAGATTGTGGCAGTCAGAATTATAACCTATATGTTGTTGGTGCATACTATTTACTTCTGACCTATGGTAATTGTGTGAATTAATTACCACTAGAAAGTCTTATCATTAACAGCCCAGCCCAGGTCTTGCAAACTGTAGGTTGTAGGTTCCTTTATTTAATCAATCCATCTCACTTTAAGTCTTCCTCTTGTACTACTCCCTTCCAATTTTCCTAGCATTATCTTTTCCACTGAGTCTTGTCTTGTTATGATATGTCTAAAGTAATAATAATAAGTACAATAATTTAGTTGCTTCAGCTTCTAGAGAGAATTTTGACTCTAGTACCCACATTTTTGTATTTCTGGTCATCTATGGCATTTTTATTTGTGTATTTATTTAAAAGATGTTTACCCCGCCTTTCTCCTTAAAAAGGGCCCAAGTCAGCTTACACCATTAAAAGACAATACTGAAAGCTGAAAACACGGAGTATACAAATACTGAACAAGATCAAACAAATATCACACTGAAAAATAATAAATAAAAGCAACACCAAAAACACATTCAAAACAGTGAGGCACAACAATCCATTTAAAAACCCGCTCAGGCAGCCAGCTGCTAAGGGAAAGCTTGCCTGAAGAGAAAGGTCTTTGCCTGCTTGTGGAAGGAAGGAAGAATATATGCTATCCATATAGTTCTTCTCCAACACCACACTTCAAACAAATCAGCTTTTTCCCCTCAAGCTTTCTTCATTTTTGACCTTTCATACCCATATACTGCAATCAGGAATACAATAGTATGGATTCTCTTGCCCTGGATCACCAGTTTAAGGATCTCACCAAATTCCTTCATCGCTGTGCTTTCAAGCCTTGTCTTCTTCCCTCATCTTGGCTGCAGTGTCCATTTTGATTGAAGATTGAATCAAAGAATATAAAATCCTTAACCATTTTGATTTCTTCATGACCAACATAAATCTTGCCTAATTAATCTATAGCCATGATTTCTGTCTTCTTAAAGTTTAACTGTAATCTTGCTTTTGCTCTTTCTTCTTTAACCTTCCACAATAGTCATTTCAAATCATTGCTGATTTTGCCTATAATATGGTGCCATCTGCTTATCTTAAATTACTAATGTTCTTTCCAACCATTTCCATTCATTCGTCATCTGAATCTAGTTTGTCATGTGATTTGTTCTGCACAAACACTGAACAGACAGAGACACCCCTGTCTGATATCTTTGCCTGTTAGAAACCATTCTCCCCGCCCCAAATTCTGCCCTAAAAATAACTTCTTGTCTAGAGTACAGCTGGACAGGAAAAGAGTACAGCTGAACATCAGGAAAATAAGCAGTCATGGCACACCTTTTTCCCTTTTTTCTTTAGAATGATCTATTGCTTTTCATGATCCACACAGTCAATGGTTTTATCTATAACATATAAACTGGTTTTCATCTGAAATTTTTGATATTTACCAGTAGCCAGCATATATATGCAATATGTTCCATTGTGCCTCTTTCCCTTTCTGAACTCAGTTTGAAGAGCTGGCAGTTCTTGCTATATAGATGGTAAAAGTCTTCTGTTATAAAAATTTGAGATCATTTTGGTTTCATGGGAAAGGAACTGCATTGGTTTCCTATTCCCTTTGGAGCCCAACTCGGGGTGTTAGTGCTTAGTGTAAACCCTTAAATGACTTGGGACCTAAACATCTGCAACAGTGCCCAAAATCTCTTAAAAAGCTATGCAAATGGCATAATTTTTGAAGACAAATTGCTCCTAGTTAAGAATCACTGTGGATATTACCAGTTGCATGCTGAGTCACACAACTCGGTATACAATATATAATGTCCATGATGATTTCTTAACTTAAGCTAATTCACCTCTAAAATTACCCTATGTATGTTACATCAGCATAACTAGGCAAAAGTATGTGGGCCACATATTAGCCTCTTCATGACTTAAGATAATAATTGAAAGATCTTCTCCAAGTATCTCAGACACTCCATGATTCAACAAGAGGGAGACCCTTCTTGTTTGTGATAGTCCATCTATGGAATGCTATTGACCATTAAGGACTAACTGGTGTCTACACTGCAGTCATTTTGGTATCAAGTCAAAAACTTTGAATGCTAAGGATTAGCATTTGCTGAAAGATTAGCTGGTTTTGTTATTTTCATTGCATATTGTGCTTCTCTTTGTCTTCATGTTATATCTGGAGCTTTTACTCTCTTAATTATTGTATTTTAATTGTAGTTGTATATCACCCATGTAGCCAAACAGTCAAAGGGAAATTTCATTAATTCATTCAATGCTGTACCACTCCATTAGTCTGAACACTCTCTGGGTGGTTCACAACCCATTGAAGACATAATTACAGATCATACAATAAAAACTACAATACACAATAAAAATTCTGTCACTAGGTCAAACAATAAAACCTGCATATAAATAGAATTAACATGTAGTTAAAACCCTAGTAAAAGGCAGCTTTAAATGATTCTGTTTTAACTAGCTTCCTAAAAACTGAGAGAGGTGGTGCCTCACGAACCTCTGCAGGAAGCTTATTCCAGAGGGAAGGAGCCACAACCAAGAAAGCATGATTTCTAGCATTAGCTCTTTTGGCCTCCTCGGGCATCACAATTTTTAGCATCAAGGATAGCAAGGAGCAGGTGGGATGAGTAGATGTTTTGTGGGAGAGACGTTCCAACAAGTATCAAAGTCCTAAACTATTGAGGGCTTTATAGACAGAGACAGGGACTCAAGTTGCAGGACGCACTGTCATGTTGGGTTTAAGTTTCACTGGTGATTCAACTTGGGGTTTTTTTTAATGACTCGGACACAACGTGTGACTTGGAACCCACCCTTCCCTTCTTTCTGGGGAGAAAAAAAAGCTTATTTTTAATAGGGATTTGGACTTGGGACTTGGGACTCAGGACTTGGTACCAAAAATTCACTCAGACTTGGGACTTGGATCAAAAGACTTGCCAACAGCCCTGTTTACAGGTCATGACCAGTACCTTGAACTGGGCATGGAAACTAACAGGGAGCCAGTGAAGGCATTTTCAAACATTATAGTGGATAAATTAATAAATGTGGAGTTGTTACAGAGGAAACCTAAACACAGGTTGACTCATATTAGGAGCAATCAGGCCTATAAATGTGTATTTCATCTCTGAGCTCAGTGAAAAATCAAATGCACGACAACAACACACAGCAATTTTCTGAAGCGGTGACACTCAAGTAACATGAGGATTAGTACACACAGGCGTTGGCGGCATGAGAATTAAAGTCTAATTAGAACTGCTCTTTGTCAAGTGTCAGCAAGTTAATCAGACTGAGATCTTCAAAATGGCACCAGTTAGGCATACTTAAACATTTAAAACAGTAAAATCACAGCAAGCATATAATTCAAAAGGCTGCAGTTCTGTACTCACCTACTTGGGAATAAGTTCCATTGAACTCAAGGAGGCTGACATTGAAGTGGAAAAGTATAGGACTGCACTGTCGTGGAGTTTAAAATAGCCCTGGAGAAAAGGGTCAGTGCTATGCAGCATACATTTCTAATTTTTGTGTAATATTTTGTTCCATTTGGAAGTGAACTTAAAATGGAGGCAAAAGAAAGAAGGAATGGCAAAACAATCCAGAGAAATAAGGATACTGATGTAAGTATGCACTTCCATCTACTCATCACCTTGTTTTTATTTTTGTCCTTTTTAACTTAATAATAAGCTTAGAACTGCAGAGCTGGAAGGGACCCTGTGGATCATCAAGTCCAGCCACTATCAAGGAGGCACAGCAGGGAATCGAACTCCCAATCTCTGGCTCCACAGCCACATACCTACACCACTGAGCGTGTGAACAGCCTACGAGTTTATAGATAAAAGGAAATGGGGGCTTCTTAGCAAACAATGACTGAAATTCTGTTGCTCTTGGCATAGCATAATAGTTACACTGTGGTTCCATAGTTATGCCTGCAGACGTTTATGGGGAGTTCTGCTCAGGCAGTTTGTATGTCAGATTGAACAATTAGCTGGGCAATTGCTTCCACAACCAGTTGTTCACCTCATTGCACAACTAGCTACGCAACTGTGCCCACAGAACTGCTTGCCAGATACAACTTCCACCTTGGAGCAAATTTTGCAATGGCTTGTGCAATTTCCAGTTATATAGGTGTAGCTGTACAGCAGGATTTGGGCCCGTGTGCTTCACCTCTGTACTTCATACGCCTTTGTCCTGCATATCGAGATATGTCATAGTTGCAGGCTAAAACAGGCGTGCCAGTTATCCCATTTCCAAGGGGATATTTTACACTATGATTTCATGAGAAAACTAGGGACTAACAATGTATCTATACAGTGGTACCTCGGTTTACGAATGGCTCGGTTAACGTAATTTTCGATTTATGAATGAAAATCCATTGAAAATAATGCCTCGGTTTACGAATTTTTTTCGCAACACAAAGCAAGTTTCCCCAGGATGCATTGTGCCTGGGAGGTTTATAGTGCCACCCCCATGCATGCTGGAGTCTGTCGGTAGCACGTGGCGTCGAGTGTGGAGGTGTTGGAGCGGTTTTTCCATCGAGTTTTGGAGCCATTCTGGAATTTTTTTGCAGCAGTTTTCAGACTTTTGGGAACTTTTTTGGTGCATTTCTCAAGCGGTGGAGCTGAGCTTCGTTGTTTGCATGCCTTTTACTGTGTGTTCTGCCTTTAAAGTGCACTTTATAAAGAGTTTTGAACAGATAAAAGACTCTTTTTTTACTTTTTTCTGACGTCCGGAATGGATTAATTGGTTTTCAATGCGTTCCTATGGAATTTTCCAATGCGTTTCGGTTTACAAATTTTTCGCAATACGAAACGTCCCGGAGAATGCATTAAATTCGTAAACTGAGGTTATTACTACTATTGATGTTATTATTTTTACCCTCATTCTTGCCATCATTATCATCAAAAGGTTTTTCATCACTTTTTAGCTCGTGAGCAGCCCATCTGATGCACAGCAAAAGAAAGATGAAAACATTCTCTAAGGGCATTTTTTTTAAAAAAGCCACTGTATTTTACAATGAGATAAAGAATGACTGTAAAATCCAGAAATGCCCAGATGTGTGACTGTGTTAGGGTATACTTTATTGCAGAAAAAAAACAATACAAAATTTTGTGGCATTAAAGACTAAACGTTTTTAATTGACCCAAGCTTTTGTGGACTTCTCCTATTTCTCCAGATGCAATTTGCACATGCTTACGTTGGGGGGAAAAAGAATCCAGAAATCCAGTCATTGCCAGATGGGCCCTGTTCTGCAGTTCCAATTAAACATGCCCCTCCTTCCACTCCGGCGGTTCTGCAGATGATCTGAATAAAGGGAACACATTCATCAGATGGTCGCACAGAGTGTTTAGACCTGTATAATCCATAGGTGGGGCATTTTCTAACCTCAGAGGGGACATACACATCTCCCCTGGAAGCCCTTCCTTAGAATTAACAGCAATGGAGATCCGGCTCACTCATATAGTCTTTCCTCTTGTATGGTATCTCTCAGAAAACCACTTCTGGGCCTCAAGAAAGATTCCTAAAACTGAGAAGGAACTACCATTTCATTTTTACAATGCCCACACACTTTATTTTGTTAGATTCATCAGCTCAACTTCAAGTAGTGGTAGTCAATTTTAATTGTTGAAGGCACATTATGAATGTTTGTGTGACAGACAGCCCTTATTTTCTCCCATCTGTGTCCTTGGTAAAGAAATAATCCTGCATTTTCCTCATCACATAAGATTTTTACTTACAGCCTCACTTTCCCATTCTCAAAGGGCATGGCAGGTACTTTTGCATCTGTATTTTTCCCTGGCAACAGAAAAAGATACATCATTTGTGTTACCAGGTACCTTTGAGAATGAGGTATATGCTAAATAAACCTACAGCAGCTGCCAAACGAAACCCTAAATTCTAGTAATGAAATCTATCACAGAAATTTGTGCAAGCTAATTTTAAAAATTTTTTAATAGAAATCTCACAGTCTTATGCTTCCTTTGGAAATTTTTTATAATCCCCAAGGGACATGTTTCTTCCCACCATCCATTTCAGAACCAGTGAATAGAAACTGCTAAATATATTCCACTAATAGAATAAATAATAGTTCAGATCTGGAACAGTAAGGGAGAAATGAACAAGGTAACAAGAGATTTGCAATATCTTTTTGGCCTCCACACATCCACCTGCCTAGCTCTTTCCTTCAAGGCACTGGAATAAACATTGATTTCAATGCCAGCACATATAATAGCCAAAACCCTATTGTCGGTGCAATATAAATGGAGCAACTCTTGGTGGTGAATTGCTCCTAAATTACGAAGTCAGAGTAGGCATTATCCATTGTGAAACCCAGCATGCAATAAGTACCATCTATACTGACTTTGTAACTTGCAGCAATTCACTGCCAAAAGTTACACAATTTGAGTTACCCCCAAAATAGGATTTGAGCCAATGTATCCAAAAGAATAAGAGTCCTTATCTTCCATATACCCTATTTGAACCAAAGATGGTTAGACAGCTTCTTTTAACATTCTCTTTTAATGTCTGACTATATAGTTGGGATACCTGCACAAATAACTATTGTCAAAACCTGGTAAGATTTCCCTAGGATTCAGGGATGGCACATGCTTAACCACTGTGATACCACCTAGTTATGAATGGTATGGAGACGCCACTAAAAGTGGCCTGGAGAGTGATGCCCACAACTGAAAACAATATGAAATGCCTTGTCTCCCCCAGCATGTTGTGTTTTTCATGCCCCTTGAGCACATGAAGCCCCTTACACTTAATCAGGTTATTTGTCTATCAAGTCAACCAAACAGGGTTTCTCTTTAGCAAAGGTTTTGCTATGTGACAGCGTCTTCAGAACTAGAGACATTTCTTAGAATCAACAGCAATGAGAATGGGGACTTGGCTCACTACTATAGTTCTTCTCCCTTCTGTATCACTCAGAAAGCTATTTATAGGAGCCCATCTCAGATATTCTCCAAGTACAATATGAGCTCCACTCCTGACCTAGAGAGATTGTTCCTTGCTGTCATTGATTGGAATATAAAAACTCATGACATTATGGAGAAAATCCATATAGTTAGTTGTACCATGTATGATAGGGAACAGAGATTATTCACCAGAAGGAAGCAGTTCTGGGAAACATTCACATGGTGTCTGCAGTGTGCGTTTCAGCTGGTAGACCTGGATAGGCAACTGTGGCCCTCCAGATGTTGCTGAACTGCAACTTCCGTCATCACTAGTCAGCATAATCAATGGTGAAAAGACACTGGAAGTTGTCCAACAGCACAGTTCCTTCTGCCTGCCCTAAACGGAGACCAGGAAAAAGAAAGGCAAAATAAATGTATGGTCTGGGTGTCTAATTTCCAGGGAGAGTAGCTTCAAAGAACATACCAGAGCAGGATCCACTGAATTATGACTGCTGATTTTCCACAGAAATAAATAAAATCATCTTGCAGATAATGCTAATAATCAAAACTGTATGGTGTGAGCAGTTTTGTCCAGACTTGTCCACTAAATGTAACTGCCAAAGCTGTTGAAAAAGAAAGTCATTACTCAAACTCCAGGAAACAGGAGACCCTTGCAGGGTGTTAATTAATTTCACATTTGTAACGTTCAGGAATAATTTGCTTTGGAGACGGATGTAGAGAACACCCTCAAGGGCTATTAAAAATATATATCTGCATGCAAGCATTTTCTTGGTGTACAAGTGTTATAATACAGATATTTACAATTGAGTTCTTTTTCCTCAGATCTGTGTATTCATGTGCACACCCAAGCACATATATGTCTGAGAGACAAAGATTTTAATATGTATGATATTTGTTGCAGAACATTTTCCTCTAGTAGTCTGTTTGAAGTATTCAAAGATGCCAATCAGGGATGTGAGCTCTTCGGAAATGAATCATGCCGCAAATCCAAGCAGGACAATGAAGATAGCGGTGGAGAAGAAATAAGAAAATCACAGGAGAAAAAAATATGGTGATGGAAGAGAAGAAAGAGGAAAGAACGGGCCATTGTTTGTCAGCAGTGGAGACATTACAGAAGCTTCTGTAATTAAATAATATCCTGCCGGGCATAAGGCTTTATTCAGAAATAGCCTTGAAAGGGCAAAAGCACAAGAGAGATCTGTTTCTTCGCAATTATAAGGCCATTGGTATTCTTGCTATTATGCACAGTGAGATTGCTCCAGCGCAATAACAAGGGAAAGTGAGGCTCCTTTGACGGTTGCATCTATTTGTAGGCTAAGGGGAGAAAAGAGTTGGATTATACATTAACACACTACAATGAAAAGGCAAGAAAAAATCAGAAAACAAGAGGAGCCACAAGGAAAGGAAAGGAAAGGAAAGGAAGGGAAAAGAAGGGAAAGGAGAGGAAAGGAAAGGAAGGGAAAGGAAAGGAGAAGCAGTTTACAATCTACAATAAATGCAAAGGATTTGATTTTACTACTTCAGGATCACCATTTTCCTGCATCAAGATGTGAACTGATCAAACCAAGCACAGCCCAACAAACCTGTCAACAAGGGAATGGTTAAACTCCTTCTCCTGACATTCCCAAGATGTACTGGCTTGTAGGTTACATAAGGCCAATAGCATTACTATATTTTATTTTTAGTCTGTACTGATCCATCTAGATGCAGTAAAGGACATCCTTGCAGACAGATGGCATTCATTTGTATTTTCCTTGATATGGAAGGGAGAGATCCTTATGGTTCCCAATGAAATTGGTTTGTTTGTTTTTTCAAGTGCCTGACAGAAATGGGGACATACAGTATGTCCCTAACTAGGGTCACCACTAGTCAAATGGAAGAAAGGAGAAATAGCACTGAATCATTGACATTTTGTACAACGAGCAATGTTCATGTGAACAGAGGTGGCACAGATTGAAATGCTAGCCTGCGCACACACAATGCTAGTCTGCTTTACAAAGCAGTTCTAAATTACAGTGCCTTAACAGCAATCTCTATATGACAGGATCACCTTTCCAGCTTGGAAAAGCTACTTCAGCCAAAATTTTGTTGCCTAGCGTAGGAAGTCTAACTACAGTTGTTGTTGTTTAGTCGTTAAGTCGTGTCCGACTCTTCGTGACCCCATGGACCAGAGCATGCCAGGCCCTCCTGTCTTCCACTGCCTCCCGGAGTTTGGTCAAACTAACTACAGTAGGCCCATTCAATCAGTGGGGATTTGGCAAGTCAGCTCCTCCATAAGTTCCTCTGATTCAATGGACCTTCTCTAGTTGCAACTTACTTCCCTAAGCAACAGGATTTCAGCCCGTTTTGAACTTTAATTCCCAGAATTTCCCAGCGAGCGTCATTGTGTTGGCTGAGAGGAATTGTCGTTAAAAACACTGACTTTTCTAAACCCCTCGCAAATGACCGGAAAGGGCTCCTCGTAGTAGGGCCCTGTAGAAGCTGTGGAAATTAATAGCTGCTAGAGTTACTCGTGGATTTCTCAACACAGCAGACTTGTTCCTGGGGTGCTAGGAGCTGCTTCATTGTGTTTCTTCAGTCATTCTTACTCAGTCCACTAAAGAGCGGAGGAAGGATATGTTGTTAATCCAGAAAAACAAACATTTATAAAAGAGGGAATTATCATCACCATCACCATTTGTTTGATGTTCTGATATTGTTTGACGAGCCTGAGCACTAGATATGAGGACTGATAAATTCTATAGCCCTTGAAGGTCTTAAAGGGCATTAGGAATGTCAGACGGAGGAAAACTATACTATGTCTGCCGTTGTAATAATTGCACACACTTCTGAGCTTCTCACAGCATGTGCATTCAAATTACTCAGGAACAAGCCACCAGCCAGTAAAGCAGTTACACTGTCAAAGTCTATTTATAGATGTTCTTCCAAAGAAAATGAATTAAATATATTTGTTTCCTGACACCCATTTCGCCCTAGCAGCATGCGCTGTGCAGAATTTAAAGGAAAAACATTACCTTGAATATCTCTTTTCCCAATGGATATTTTGCAGCGACACCAACATAAAAGAAATCTTTCCCTCTATTTACGTCCTGCCTGCCTGCCTGCCTTTTCTGTTATATTTAATTGTGTGTATGTATAGCTCTGCGGTGGATTCTTCTTTTCAATTGTAATTAAGTTTGGGAGCTTTGAGCCATAAATGCACTGATCCAAACCTTGTCTCAGCTTATAATTCACTAGGTTCCCTCCAGCAAGAAAAAAATTCTCTCAGATTCAGTCACGTCTTGGCAAATTTCCCTCTGATAGAAACGCTGGTGGGCCTGGACAGGCTTACCTACTGGCAGTGGCTGTGAGGAGCATCAGCTTAGTTGCTTAAAACAAAGAAGAGTCCTATTGCAGCTTAGATGAACGAGTTGTATTTGGCATTAGCTTTCATAAAAACTTATTCATATGTATGGAGTGTAGCTTATGTAGACAGACATTTATATTGGGGGGGGGACTCTATATGAAGTACAGTGTTAACACAAATAATCCCCTCCTTTACATGGCACTTCATATTCCCTCCCTCCCCACACTTAAATTAAAGTCCCCCCCTTTTTTTTTCCTTTTTTGGTTTAATTAGCTACAACAGACTAACCAGCAACTTTCTTTGAAAAATCAACTGCTTAATTTCTTGCAAGGCTGTAGAACTGGGGATGTGGGCACATTTTCTTTCAGTTTGATAGTTTGATTTTTATAAGAATTTTCCAAAATTCACAAATCCCTTCCTATTTGGACAAATCCCTTCCTATTTGGAAATGGAAAACACCTGAGAATTAAAATGCAAAACATTGATGCAGGAGAAACTGAAATGGAGAGATTCCACCATCCAGGCTCCACATTTTGAAAACTTGGAATTGAATCCCTGTATGTTCAACAACATGAGTGTTGCAATTCTTTTTTTCCCTTCTGATATGTTCTTTAGATTTTAAACATAAAATCATGTATCATCAAGTCAATTCTGATTTATGATTACCCTTTTCAGGGTTTTCCAGGTAGAATACTCAGAAGTAGTTTCCCATTCCCTTCTTCTGGGGGTGCCATAGGACTATACAGCTTGCCCAAGGCCACACAGGTTGGCTCTTCAGTGGGGAATCAATTTCCCAACCTCTGGCTCCACAGAAAGATACTTAAACCACTGAGCTATCCAGCCATATAGTGGAGGCATTTACAACATTATTCAATCTTTCCATGAAAGACTTCATCAAATGATTGCATTTGGTCAGAGAAGAACAGTTAAAGGTTTATTTTGTTTCATATTTTCAAGGATTCATCATAATTTGCAAAGAACATTCTTGAGATGGAAAAGAACTTTAGAGTTTAAAAGTTACAACTCAAAAGAAAGTGAAATGAACAGATTTTCCCCATTTTTATCTTGAATCATAGAATTGTAGACCCTGTGCTGAAGCACACAATCCACCACGAAAACATCCCGAACCGAACCTCTGTTTAAAGTTCCCCAAAGAAGGAGAGTCCACCATCTCAGAGATGGTCATTGTTAAATAGCTCTTATTGGCAGAGGTTCTTCTTAGCATTCAGTTGAAATCTCTTTTCTTGTGGCTTAAATGCATTTATTCAGGTCCTACCCTCAGGATCACCAGAAACCAACCGATTCATTTCAAGTGTGGTGTTGCAGGGTACCATATTGTGCAGATATTATGGACCACCAGAAAGAAAAATAGGTGGATGATAGAGCAAATGAAACCAGAACTCTCCCTCGAAGCAAAAATGATTAAACTGAGGCTATCTTACTTCGGTCGCATCAACGGAAGGCAAGACTCACTGGAAAAGTGCTGGGAAAAGTTAAGGCAATAAGGAATAGGAAAGCCAAATGTGTGATGGACTGACTCAATTAAGGGAGCCAGGGCCTTGAGTTTGCCAGAGCTGAGCTGCTGGCAATAACACTTTTTGAAGGTCACTAATTCATAGAGAGGTTGGAAGTGACTTGAGAGCACATGACAACAGCAACAAGAGTGGTGACGTGAGATGTAAGTAGCAGTTTCTCAACACTCGGTAGACTAAATCGTCCCTGCATCTGAATTACAATCTAATCCTCTGTATGTTTTCATGTAGGGAAATTCCAAACCTTCTTGTCTTCCAAGTAAAAGAACAGAACACCTGGCCTGTAATGTCGTGCATACCTGAATAAACCTTACTCAATTCAGACTACAAGCACACTGAATCTGGCAGCTGAACATTCAAAAATGTCATTTAAATATCTAAAAAAATAGCAATAACAATAATAACCACATCAATAATGATACCCTATGTATCATGAGCATATTCCATCTCAAACGTAGCATGTTTCCTTTGCAGGGCTGATCTAAAGGTTCATATTTCTCTGCTTTTGACTTTGAGGCTGCAGTCCTTCACCTATTGAACTCAGTGAGACTTACTTCTGAGTAGACATTTGTAGGATTGACCTGTGGAGCTGTTGAATTGAAATGGAGAGGGACATAAAGCACGGTTAATATAGAAAAGCGCCTTCTGTTTGAAACTGCATGAAATACATTCTGTTTTTAAGGTTGGATTAAACAGCGAATTTCTCGAGGAAGGCAGCACAGAGTCAGGGAAGAAAGGGAACAGGTATGGGTCGTGGCAGTGCTAAGAAAAGCTTTTAATCATCACGGCAGGCTGTAAGGTACTTGAGAAATTGAACGGACTCTCTTCCTCTGGGTATGATTTGCAAGTACATCCCCTGCTTACATATATAATGAAGACTTGATTGTGTTTTTTTCCCCTTCAGTGCCAAGCAAAATGCTCTGCAAATCACAGACAGGAAAGGAGAAGATGAAATATGAAACAGAAATGGATTGTACTCTGCGAGGAAATGCGAGACACAGAACTTGAGCTCAAGACAAACTGTTTCTGAATGTCATCAGAGATGGTTTCCACATATCCCAAACATGTGCAGCAAAGATTCCTGGGAACCTAAAATCTGGACTTCTCCATGGTCATGCGCTTTGCTGCTATCTGATGAAATCTCTCCACATTCATCATTCTAGTCAAGACAGTTTTATTATCCCCCACAAGTCTTCTTGCCTCCAATAAGCGACAAATGTTTAAAATAATGTTTTCCTCAATTTGCCCCAAACCTCTCTGCTGAAAAATAGCACCTTTTCCCTTTGTGAAGAACTGTGTGCACCCAGCCCCATAAGCATTTTGCTGCCTTTCCAGGCTTTCACAGAGCTACCCAAGAATTCTTCTGCCCAACAATTCAATTTTCCCACATAAAAGCTTATTTCCTCAACTGGAAGTATTCAGAAGCTGTTGTCAGTTTGAGGACTTTGGGCAGGTCTCCCTCTACCCCAACCTCTCCCAAAAAGAAGCCTATTCAAGAACATGGCCTCTAAACTCAGTGAGATGATCCACTTCTAATCTATACATATGGCTATTATCAACATAGCTCCCACATAGTTATTAAAGAAGATAGGTCTGCCTGAAGAAATAGGGGAGAATCCTATTCAGTACCACAAACATGGCTAGTTCAGAGACAGCCAGAACACTCTAATCCTTCTCTATGAATTGATTAATTTATCAATTTCACTTTTCTCTCATATCCATTTATAAAAACTCATGTTCTTGTTCACAAATTTATGGAAAAACCTGCAAATTTTGAAATGTTTTTATGAAAATTGAATCAAATGAAATTCTCACATGTGAAGGTACATTGGGGAACTATCATGACTGCTCATTTATTGTTATCATGTGCTGTCAAGTTGCTTCTGACTTCTGACAACCCTATGAATTAGTGACCTCCAAAATTTCATTAATAGCCCCACTCAGGTCTTGCAAACTCAAGACCATGACTTCCTTTATTAAAAATGCATCTCATATTTGGTTTTCCTCTTTTCCTGCTACCTTCAAGACTTCCCATCATTGTTAACTTTTCCAATAAGTCTTGTCTTGTCATGATATGCCCAACCTCCATTTCATTATTTCACCTTCTTTATCTTCATTACAGCTAGTTTGAACTATTGAGAGTTAGGAAAAACTTAACAACTTAAGTCACTTTTGGAACAAACTATTGCTGTACAGGTATGAAGGCATGAGTACAAAACACACACACACACACACACACACACAAGGAAAGGAGAAGAAGAGGAGGCAGGCCAACTAAGACTATAGTATAATATATCTGGGCTTCTTCCTTGTGCATTTGATGCATTTGAATTTGACTGCAAGCTGGAAGTCTTAAGACTCTTTAGATGTCTGACTTGCTGCAGACAAGGCAGTAAGCAGTTAAATTCTACCCAGTTGCTCCAGCTGCAGCCTTGTATGCCTAAACAAACCATTTCTATGTCTTCCTTGACATCTGAGCCTGATGCTCTCGCTTGTCTCTTTCCTAACAAGACAGAGAAATAAAGCAAAAAGAAACCAGTGGTAATTTCTCTGGCTTTTTAGGAAGCAACAAGCCAGAGTGCCAGCTTTGGATGTCAAGATAAGCAAAGAATGGAAGTTGGCCTTGTCCCGAACATTCTAAAGCAGTGGTTCCCAACCTTGGGTTCTCAGATGTTCTTGGACTAAAACTCCCAGAAGCCTTCACCACTAGCTGTGCTGGCCAGGATTTCTGGGAGTTGCAGTCCAAGAATATCTGGGGACCCAAGGTTGGGAACCATAAGAATCCTGACTGCTGTTCCATCTAAAAGACAAAGTGCTCTAGAATACTGCTGTCATTTAGACCTCATTTAAAACATAAATAAAATCAAGCAAGTCCCTAATTCTGCCTTTTTCTTCCAACTGGTGGAAAATTTCACTAGATAGTATCACAGAATACAAAAAGTAGTTGAGAAACTTTTATTTCCTCCATAACAAAATGAAGCAAAACCAAACAAAAACAAGCTGTTTTTATAATCCCGTCTCTCAACTGTTCTATTATTCAGGTGCTTTCCTTTTCGCCTTACGTCTGGAGACATTCAGCACTATAATTTACAATTCAACCACCTACTAGCCCAGATGGATATGCTGACGATATTTTCCATAGCTTTCCCATTGTTACTGATGAATAAAACACATATTTACAAGGAAAGGTGGATGAGGGTGGGATGCCAGTTGGCTTCCCTAATTTAAGAGACGTTGCGGTAAATGTGCTGGAACATTACGAGCAGCTAGGCCAAGCACTTGCACAGGTGCCAGTGTTGTCTATGCCAAGCAAACTACGTGCTTCTATGGAACATGGCAGGAGCACATAATGCTCCACATGAGTGCAGGGAAAGGGGCTATCATTAACACAATCAGCTTGCCTTGGCCTTAACTGGCATTCTTCAGTCTTAGCAAATGCAAGATGCATTCTGAGCCTAATGGCATCTTTGGGAGCCTAACCCATGATTTAATGTTCATTGTGACCATGTTTTTGTATGGTTACAATATTGCTTGCCATCAGTGACAAGAAGCTCTGCACCAGATCATATATTTTTATTAATTGCACCAATTTGCAAGAAATTTGGCTGATGTCATCTTTGGGAGCAGTGTACTCATGCCCATAGATATCATGTCATGCTGCTAAAGAAATGATCTGGCATTTGTGGATTGTGGATCCCACTGATGCGGTGAAGTCATCCAGGGATTTGAGAGGAAAACGGACCTCTCAACCCTTACCCAAGTGCTTCTGGATTGTAGCTTTTATTATCAGGAGGTTAATCAGGGCAACAGGTGTCTAACTTCATACAGTCACATGACATGTTCCAGAAGGGAATCACTAGTCAAGGAACCTGGGTGGGTTGCAGAATAATGGGTGGCTTTCACCGAGTTAAAAAAAGGGTTCTTACCAGTTCCATTGTTTTTATGTTGTCTTGCGTAAACGAAGCATGCCTCCTACAACAAGCCCCTCTGATTAGGTATGGAAATTTTGGAATTATTGGATTATACATCACTCAGTTCTCCATTCTGGTAGTTTTACCTATCTTACAGAATGTAATATGGCTCACCTGACAGAAAGGCCTCAGCTAGAAGGCTTTGAGCTTTAGCTAGGCCTAACTCCACCCAAACTTCCTGTTCCTGCCCCAGTGCTAGCTGGGAGCTTTCTTTCTGAACAGAAAGCTTGGGTGGAATTAGTCCTAATTAAGCCTCAAGACCTTTCATTTGAGGCCTTTCTCCTGGTGAGCCAAATTTAGGTGTCTATAAGGTAGGTAACACTACCAGAATACCTTCAATATCATACTGCAAAGTAGAATCAGATGTCAAGAGGTGATGATTCTGTGCGCTACTGCTCATATGTTGAATCATTTAACTGCAACTTCTCACTTAAGACTGGCCTTGTTATCTTCCTGGGTAGAAAACAGAGCTTCCTGTCCCTGCAATGAACTCTAGTATACAGTAATATGTTACTATATCCTTGCTAGGGATGTGAAGAATGCTCACAGATCACTTGTTCTTGATGAATGATATTGAGACAGCCCATTGAGAAATTATTAGCCTCATAGACCATTAAGAACAAGACAGTGAGTGGGTTTTAGTTTGGCTGATTGCTCAAAAATATGCACACAACCCATCACAAGCTTCTGGTTTTTAAAGATCAATAGAGTTAGGCAGGCACTATCAAAGTTTTGCATAAACTGCACAATTCATGTAAAATCCTATTGACAACTTCGATAACTTTTGTCCAGAACACCAGAAAACACATAGGCATCTGCCACGAGAGGCAAAATATTTTGCAGTTTCCCATTATGAGTTATATATTTAATCCTTTATTATGCTTTCTTCCTGAATCCTGATTTCTGGCTAGCCCCATGACTCCTGTGGTCTTGCTCCAAAATGATCTTTAGTTAGATGACCTCTAACTACCGCCCATAATGCAACACTGACAAATTGAAGTCATCCCCAGGAAGCTTGTGTTACTGATCTTCTCATTCAGGAACTCCTGAGAAGTTTACAGAGTTTCTCACTACAGAATCTAAACACATATTCAAGTACTAACAAAACTTTAGGGGTAACAGTTTAAGACAGCTACTCCAGGAGAAATGAATAAACTCACATAATACTGTACCATGAGCATATATTCTGTGTTGTGTGGATGATTTCATTACACAGTACTTTTAATGGTCACATTATTAGTGTGATATGCAAGAGCATGTCCAAAATGAGAGTCACTATTTTGTTGGATATGTTGTGAAAATGATAGATGTTCAGCCTTATCTATTCCTGGAAATGAATAAAGCTACGTGGCTTGAATTCCCCTACCAATGCTAACCATTATTATTCCTCAAGTCCCTGTAAGCAACATTCAGTCTTGAAAGAAATACAGTGTAATTGTTTGGATATGGTTCATGTTGTACATTTTATTATGCACAGTGATACGAGATTTGTTTATCTATAGGCCAACAATTCAATCACAGTTTGATCTGTGGATATTTTCCTTCTGCTCTATAGCCCTTCATGCCTATAACTTTTGACTACTGATACTTGTTGTCAAGGAGTATGAAAATGGTGGTGGTGGCAGGGATTATTTGGGCACAGTGTAGCTGAGCCTATCAGATGATCTATTCTCATTAAAAATGAAAGTCCAGATTATGCAATCAATGTGTTGTCCGTTCTCTTCATCAGCCTTTTAGCCAAGAATGACAAGAACTCTGGGTACAATCATGTGATTCTAGATTTTTTAAAAAAACTCCCTTTTAAAAAAAAATCAGAACAATTCCAATTTTAACTTGAGTCTATTTAATATGATTGAAAAAGAGGCTGTTCCTACAGGGCACTTCGTGCTTTTGAATGAGAAATGGTAATTCAAGACGATGAGAACTGATTAGACAACACAATGGGAGACTGTAAGATTTCCTTCTATCAAGGGACCCAGCCCCCACCTCCCATTATACATGTAATAGGCTTCAAAAGAAACCATCCTATAATTACACATTTAAAGCTGCTGTCTTACACAATGGAAGTGTCTTTAAATCTAAGCAGCATTCTGCACAGAAATGAGAGGAACACCTTTGCCTTCTCTTTTTTCAAACAGAGGTAACATGGCCCAGTGCCCTCCTTAACAGATATCATTCTTCTGTATGAAAGACTACCAGAGCCCAGTCCTCTGGTTGAATGCAACTTCTAATTCGGTGGTTCTTAACAAGTGGTAAAAGATCTGAAAACAAGCCCTGTGAGGAACAGTTAAAGGATCTGGAGATGATTAGCCTGGGAAAGAGAAGACTGAAACATTTGGAGGGAGGGAACAAGCTTGCTTTGTGCAGCTCCAGAGGGTCAGGCCCAAATTAATAGATTCAGACGACAAGAAAGGAGGTTTTGACTGAACATTTAAAAGAACCCATAAGTAAGGGTGGTTTGGTGGAGGCATTGACTACCATACAAGGTCATGGGTTCTCTTTCAATGCAGATTTTTAAACAGACGTTGCATGGCCATCTGTTGATTTCTTGCTTTGGCGATAGATTGGATGCAGTGACCCTTGGGATCCCATCCAGCTCTATAGTTCTGGTGGGACACAGAATTTGTATAGCACTTTCTTACCAGTTCTTCAGAATTCACTCGCCCGGAATCACCATATCTGCTTGCAAATGGGATGTGCCATTTCTACCAACTCCACCCATCTACCTCTGACTTTTGAGCATGCTAGTAGGAATGTTAGACTGGTGCTTGGCAAACTGAGTTTGTGGGAGTCATCCCCCTAGGGTTCAAAGGGGGGTCCCAGCTCCCACCCACCCCAAAAAACATTGCTTAGAAAGTCCCCTTATGCACCTTAGGGGATGTGGAGGAACAATTTCCAGTGGTTTGATCCCCTTTAGCACCAAGGAGGTCCCCAAACAGCCTCATTAAAAATATCTTTGGCCACTAAAGGGTGCAAGGAGGCTTTTTCAAAACTTTCAAAAACAAAAGTTTGGAGTCTGGCATAGAAGTATGTGTGACCTTCCAAGATCCAACAATGGGCAAACGTTGCCCACCCCTGCATTAAACATCCATATTTTTCCTAATCCCCTCCCCTCCCCACCAATTTATTACAAATACTAAATATGAGAATAGAATGCTTATAAACATAGTGTTCTCTGATAAAGAGACCATTTTGTTTTCATCATGGTGGACTCAGGTAACTTGATAGATTGCTTGGTGGGACTTTTTTATTTAATTTATTTCTTGAACTTGTATACTGCATTGCACTATTCTGGGCAGTTTACAACAATGATAGATAAACACATACCATTAAAATGCTAAGACATAATAAAAGATTAAAACATTAATCTTATGATACCAAAAGCTGGGAATCACTGCTCTAAGTGATGGACTTTCTAGTCCAAGTCTAGTTTAAAGTTTTGGAAGTTGTGTGTGTTTGTGTGTGTGTGTTTTAATATGGCAAGGAGTGCAAGAGCAGTGAAGTTGCAACCAGTATCCTACTGGGAATTTCTGCCAGTGTAAATGAAATTGCATAAATGATGGCAGTAACTTGCCTCTAGTCAATAAGTTGCTGTTTGTGTCCCAGTTATGGAACTTGGCACACGACTTTATTTGAGCAGCAACTCATTAATTAGTGGCAACTTGCTGCCACAATGTATGCAGTTACACTTAATGCCAGTGTAAATTCCCAGTTGGGTTCTGGACATCATAATTGCAGACATAAAGTTTAGGTGTAACTTCTTTCTAATGAAGGTCGTGCAAGAATGGGGTTAGGGACCTATCAGCTATTGCCCTGTGTTTGGCCTTGTCTAAACTGGGTGGATTTCACAATTAGACCGTTATCTGTACAGAAACCAAATGACTGAAGGCTCTTCATATATACACATGCTGTGTTCCTTTTGGGCAACTACAAAGTTTGAATAAGTGAGTTCAATTTGGAAGGCAAAGATATCTTTTCTCCCACATACCACATTTCCGAGGTCCTTAGCGCTGATTTTAATATTAATATTTTAATGGGGGGCCCATTTGTGAAATATTCTTTTGTGGAAGCCCCCTTGAACCTGCAAAGGCTTCAGACAACCACTATGGGTTCCTGTAATTTGAGAAAGACCTGCTCTTTTTCTCCATGTTATTCATTGGCAAGAAAAAGAATATTCCACAGCCGACTCTTTCTCACTGGAGCACTTGGCTTTCTCCCCCCTCTCGCCAGGAGCAGCAGCCAGATCCCTGTCCTGTTTCATCTTTCTCTCTTTAAAAGTGCTGCTCTGCTCTCTTTGGTGTTACAGCTCTTCTGCATTCTGCTCTCATCTGCAGTAGTGGCGTTGCTCACCTGCAGCACTTAAGGGAATGCACTGGGTATGCAGCATGAGAAGAACATTTCCTTTAAAATTTCTTAATCGGGCTCATCGTGGAATTGCCATGAGACTGTTGGCCCCAGCCTGTTGCTCTTGCGTAATCGGATTCAAATAAAATTACTGTGGGCAGCATAAGAGAAAGTTAAATACAAATTTTACTCTCAGCCAATAAATCTTTCAAGAGCTTAATTTTTCTAAGAATGATGCCTTAGGACCTAATGCTTAGGTAATGAAGCAATGGCTGCCTTCCTGAGCTGTAAGGTCTCTCTCTCTCTCTGCAATTTCTCACTTTCCATTCCTCTCTAAATTGCTACCTTTCTCAAGCAGATGAAATTTCACTGGTAAAAAGCATGTATGCGGGCAGAGCTTCAACGTTTATCACTTATTGTCTCCTGTCCTGGTAAACGAATGTGCACATTATATAGGTCCCTATCACTCATCTTCCCACAGTCTCCTAGTAAGGGCTTAAATGCAGAGACCCCTGAGATTTTACATTGTATGCCATATAGCCCCTTTCTGGTGTTTTCCATGGAACTAATATTGAAAAATTAGGATATAAGGATGACTTGAAAAACAAGTGGCTATTGGGATACAAGGTCATGTCAAGGATGTTAGAACTGCTGGGGAATTAATTTATATGCAGTTCTTTACCACAGGGAGCTGGTACAATGGGCGCTTCCATGCTCTTAGTGTGTACTGTCTTATCCAGTTTGCATGCTGGCTTACAGTGCAACCGTTACCCAAAGATGTGTGAGGTGTATGTAGTTAGGATTAGCCACAAGCCTCTTCCACTGTTAGAAATATCCCATTACCAACTCCTCATCTGCCAGCAGATCTCAAAGATCTGCCAACTGAGCACCATCTGCCAGCATATCTAGCTATATCTGCTAGCTAGGCTCTGCTGGGAGAAGAGGCCAAAAGAGTAGGGGTGAAGAAGGGAGTGGGGTGATGGAAGAGCCAAGTGCCATCAGATCCAAACTTTTTCCAACCACAATGTTGGCAGAAAGTTAGGCCAGCATGAAGATGCAATGTTATGTGCCATGAAGTCTGAACTGGGATTTTCAAGGCAAGTGCAATATTCAAGGAATGGTTTCACCAGTTCAATTCCACACCCCAGTAAGTTTCCATGGTTGAGTGTCGATTTGAACCTCCTGAGTCCTGGTCCATCACTCTGTCCCTAAGTAATTTTCAGCATTCTTGGATGGCGAGAGAATTGGATACAGCACAGCCTCAGCTGGTTTAGCCTGTCAAGATTGCACTGCTAACTCAAAATTATTAAATCTGGTATTTAAAGCCTTAATGTGCACCCTTCTTATGCTGTATTAAACCAAGACTTTGTTGTTTTGCTATGTAGTCATCTGCCAGCAATGAAATTATTTGGAAGTGGCCCAAACTCCCCAAACATCTGGCAATATCTGAAATGAATATATATATATACATGAGAAGTTGGTCATTACTCTTTCAACACTTTTTCAACATCTCCAGCCACCTTGTTCCCAGAGGGAGACAGCCATATATATTATCAGTTCATTTAACTCTGACAATTAGAGATGGGGATGAATATAAAAACAGATCGCTTTTTCCAACGAATATAGCCGATTTATTAAATATTCATCAATCCGTATTTGTGGGTTCCAGAGACCCCCACGAATACGAAGAGATGAATATTTACCCGTTTTTATTCGTCCTTTGTATTAAAAACAACAACAACAACAACAACACCATTCTGCCTACCGGCCGCCGATCAGCTGATCAGTGGCACAAAGGCACCCACCACCCCACATAGCCACCCAATACTACAGCCTTCCCCCCACCCCCTTCCTTTCCCTACCTTAGGCCCCACGCCACGCCACCCCCACCAACACCCTCTTACCTTAATTGCTTCTGCCGAGGTCTTAGCCTGCCTTAAGGGAATCCAGGCTGCCCTTTGCAAAGATGGCAGCTGCAGCTTCCCTACCCTAAATGAAGCCACAGCCGCCATCTTTGCAAAGGGCAGCCAGTCTCCCTTTTTACACGCCATGGCTGCAAAGGCCTGATGGAGACCTCGGCAGCAGCTATTAAGGTAAGGGGGTGTCGGTGGGAGTGGGGTGGGGGCTAAGGTAGGGAAAGGAAGGGTGTGTGGGGGTAGGCTGTTGGGGTGGCTGGCTCTGTGGGGGGTGGCTGCCTATCGGTTTATCCCTATCCCTGCAGCTGATTGGCAGCCGATAGGCAGAATGGGCTTCTGTGCCATGTGGTAAACTCTCCTGGGGGGACCCAATTTGTGGGTGAATAACTCGGATGTCCGATATCCAAACTTCACCAAAGTTGGCAGGTGTGTTGGGGAAAGACATAGGAAGCTCCGTTGTGATTCTGGAGTCTCTAAGTACCTGGGGGTCCTAATTGTGACTATATAACTTGGGGTCCATAATCCAATGTTCACCAAACATTTAGGAGTTGTAGAAAAGCGTCTGAGGAAGCTTCCCTGCAAATTTGGTGTCTCTAGGTGGTTGGGGCCAGTGTTATAGCCATTTAAAGTGCAGACAAATTGACAGATTGATTTGTCGATTCGTAGAAGAATATTCATATATTCGTATTCGTTGATCTGTTAACCTTGACGAATAACAGATCAAAACGAATCACAATTTTTTTTATTCATCCCCATCTCTACTGACAATGCAGGCAACCAGTCTTTCCAGCTAAAGGTCTTTTATTGTTTCCAGCGTCTTGTGCTGGATTCCGAAGGTTACAAAAGGAGGGGGATTGGCTCTTGTGGTTTCATTCTTCTCTGATCTGGATGAAAGGAGATCGTTATATCTTTCACTCCAGGATTCTCAGGACAAGGTGGATAAGCTTTTCCCCCAGCTTGTTTTGAATCAAATATGATCCTTACACCAGCAACTGTAACCTGTCTTCATATTTCAGTGTCTCAATCCTGACTCCCTGCATTCAGTCTCCACTCAAATGGATTGCAGAATCTCACAGCTAAGGTCCTCCTGCTTTTCTAATCTACATCAGATGCTATAAATATCCAGTGTACTTGGCTGTGGGGGGGAAATTGTGTGCAGAGTTATTTCAATAATTAGATTCCAATAGACTGTCTCTGCATAGTTATTTTGTTCCTTAATAATGAATGTGAAAGCTGTTAGGAAGCTGTGTCCTAAGAATGAAAGTGGGGGATAACATTCTTAATCTTGTCTCAGAAGAAAGTATTGCAAGGAAGCATACCTTTCCACCGAAAATGGCAGCCATATTGAGTCACCACTTCAATAATTTATAGTGCTACATATACTATATTTTAATCCCTGGGACTTTCCAAGCCAGGTTCAAGGTACTGGTCTTAACATACAAAGCCCTTAGCCATCTGGGGCACCTGTCTGTCCCTGGAGAACATCAGCCTGCCCCATCCATTCCATTCATGCCAGTCTCCTACAGGTGCCCACTCTGAGGAAGGTGAAGAAGTTCTCCACAAGGAACTGAGCCTTCTCGGTAGTGGCCCCACATCTTTGGAACAGCCTCCTGGGAGAGATTCATCAGGCCCCTTCCCACAGCCTTCAAGAAGCAGTTAGAAACCTATCTCTTTGAGGAAGCATTTAAAAAGATTCCACACAAACACACACAGTAATTAAAAGCATGTTACAGGCAATGTATTTTTCCCTTCCCCCCCCCCCATTATGGGGTGGTTATTGGATCGAGTCCATTTGGGATTTATTGGGAAAGGCTGTATTGGGTTTAGTATTTTATCTTTAACTGCCCAGAGTAGTGCTTTGCAATAATCGGGCAGTATATAAATAGCTGAAATAAATAAATTATCGAGGCAATCCATTTGAATCGCTGTCATGTGCAGTATTTGAGATTATCTTTGGAAAACATACTGAAACTTCTGCAGATCCCAGATGCTGTGGCCAGGGAGTTAGATTAAATCGTTTGCCTTCTATCTGGTTTTCTGTTGAAGCAAAGCCTGTGGTCTGTAATGACCAGGATTCCAACTAAAAACCTATTGAGGAATTACAGATCCTGCATTCTCAACATACTTCAAAAGGGAGTGGCTAACTCGCCCACTCCCCACCATTACTTTCTTCATGTTATCAGCACTGAACCTAAAGAGCAGTTTCTGCTCATGTGGAGACCCTCTGCACAAGCAAGAATCCTGGAAAACCTGAGTTTGTGCTCACATGTATAGTCAGTCCCTCTGAGAGCTCAGATGTTTCAGATTGTGAGACCCCCTCGTTGTTGCGGAAGAGGGGTAAAAATATTTAAATGTAAAGAATGGCATGTAAGAAATGATTCATAGAATGAATAGCACTCATGGACCCTTGTCTGAGGTGAGAATAACGAGCCAAGGACTGAGCTATTCCAAATGTCTTTCCAATGAAAGAGTAAAGGGCAGGTCTCAGTCTGTCTAATAAACTAACTGGCAACTACTGTAAGTAGTTCTTGATCCATATTTTGATCGAGACTGAGATAAATATATAGAAACTTTGTGAACCAGAAGTAATTTTGTTTTACACACATACACACATTCAGAGAAAGAAGAGAAGAGAACATGAGTAATTTTGTTATGCAAAGTCATTGATTAATTCATTCTGGCCACAGCACCACTAGTTTCGGATCCAGGAAAAAGAGGGGGGGGAGAGAGAAAGGGCTGAAAAGTGTAGAGAAGAGCAGACTGCCCACACAGCTCTTTTAAGAAGAAATGAAAGGAGACGCCTTAAAAGCCCTCCTTTTGTGGAATTTAGCATCAGATTTTTCTCCTGACCACTGAAAAGAAGAAAGAGGAAACATGGAAAATAAAAATAAAACAAAGTGCCCAAGCTGTGCAAGTGCCACTGACTAGCTCTGCCAGTGCTACAGCTCCGACCAGAAACCTTTCTGCCCTGCCTGCACCATTCAGTCTATGACTTGGCCTTCCTATTGGCATTTCTTCATTTGCAAGACTGGGAACTTCACAGCGAACCGGAAAAACCCAAACACATTGTGGGCCTAGACAAGGATTGGGTTGGAAAGCCTTCCTAAGGGCACGGGACAGAAGAAGCAAGAGGGACTGAAACTGATTTTGGCTAACCATCTTAACAGCTGAATCCATTCATTATTCGGAAATCAAAAATCTGGAAAAGTAGATGATGGGTACAAAAATAGCATGGAGAATTTAGTTAGTTTGGCTTAGCTTCTCTGAGGAGAATGTTTTGCTCATTTCCAACCCTTGTGAAAAGAAGGAATGAGAAAGAGACCACAGGCTGCCTGGAACCTGAGGTGTTAATGTTGTGAGGCAAGCTGTATGGGCAGAGGACAGTACTTTTTATACCATAAATGCAAGAAAGATTTTCAGTGATCCAGATTTGAGTCCACAGTTTCCAGAAAGGAATTACTGTATACACATTCACAGAAACCTTTCTTCCCCTTGTGGTTAGAAGCCCAGGCATATTCCTGCACTCATCCAGAGCCGAGGTGATCTCCACAGCCAAGAAAACCAGCAATAAAAGCAACACTGAAGAAGAAGAAACAGAAGATCGTTTTCCTCTACTCTTTTGTACATCTAATACTACCTACCAGATGAGCTTGGGATGGGGCTGTTCAGTATGTTAATATTTACTTACATGTTCTTTCGTTATTATTTTTTAGAAGCGGCACCTTGAAATTGTATTAATGGCCCCCTCCATTAGACATTGCAGAAAGATGTCATTGCTCGGTGCGTGTTTTTGCTGCTGCTTCCTATATTTGGCTGAACAGTGCCATCTACGGGATGCTCTGTTCCTGTCTCTCAAGGCCCCATGTTTGCAATCAAGAAATAGAAACCAGCGAAGCTGAAAATGTAAGTGTCAAAAATTAGCCCTGGTCGATCAGTCTGACAAACTGCTATTTTACAAATTGTCCAATATCATGGCTCACCAACAAAAATATTATATTAAACCAGCTGCTAGTGGTGATTAGAGTTGGCTCATATTTCATTTCAGGGAGTTGCAAAGCACAGGGGGTTCCTCTTTGTTGCAGTCAATTATGAGTTCTTGCGTTGGGTTGCCCTGTAAGCTTGAATGGCTCACGCAGTCCCAGGAGATGCTTGCGTGTGATCCCGGAGTGCATCTTATGCAATCCTTGCACCTCTTTCTTTGAAGACAGGGGAAGCAGTGCTTAATCTGAGCTAGGAGGCTGATTCACATAATACGTACATGCATGTATAGGCAGGGAAGAAGTTAAGCAAGCAAATTCCAGTGATCCGTTCCCTACCAGACTTGTGTTTCTCTGTCACAGTGTTCTTCTGATAAAATCACGAGGGATGGAAGGAGTCTCGTAGTCCATTTAGCACACCTCCCTACTCAGATCATAAGAAAACAAACAGGTCTAAAACATCCACAAGACAGGTCTGTCCACCTCTGCCGGTGTATCAGGCGAAAACAAAAGAAAAAAAGAAAGATGCCAAAAACTTAATGGCACCTTAAAGGCTAACTGCTGTATTTTAATGTGAGCTTTCGTGGACGAGTCCACTTCCTCTGCCTGTAGATGTCCAATTTGAATCGCTCTTCCTGTAAAGACATTTTTTTCTCCTCATTGTTGTTGTTAAATGCTATCAAGTTGACTCTGACTTACGGCAACCCTACTAAAGAGCAATCTCCAGAATGTCCTGTCTTCAACAGCTCTGCTCACCTCTTATAAACTCAAGGCTGTGGGGTTGCTTGAGGGAGTCAATTCATCTTGAGTTTGGTCTTGCTCTTTTCTTGCTGCCTTCAGACTTCCGCAAAATTATTGCCTTTTCCAAAGAATCTTGCCTTCATGTGATGTACCCAAAGTATGACAGCCTCAGTTTTATAATTTTTGCCTTCAGAGATAGTTCAGGCTTGATTTGCTCAAGGACCCACTTGTTTGTCTTTCTGGCAATCCAGGGTATCTACAAAGCTCTCCTTCAGCACCATGTTTCAAAGGAATCAATTGCCTTCCTGTTTGCTCTCTTCACTGTCCAGATTTCACACTTGTACATAGTGATTGAGAATACAATAACATGGATAATCTTTATTGCTGCCCTTCCAAGTCTCAGTCTTCTTTTGATTTCTGGGCTACAATCTCCATGTGGGTTGATGACTGAACCCAGGTATACAAAATGTTTAGCTGTTTCAGTTTCTTCTTGTCAGTGTTAAAGTTGTGCAGTTCTTCTGTAGTCATGATTTTTGTCTTTTTCATGGTCAACTCCAGACCTGCTTTGGCACTCTCTTCTTTCAATTTCACTAAAAGTCATTTCAAGTCATCGCTGCTTTCTATCAGTAAGAGGGTTTCATCTGCTTATCTTAAATTATGGGATGTTTTTTCCACCAATTTTCACTCCTGCTTCATCTGAATCTAGTGCAGCTTTTTGTATGATATGCTCTATGTACAGACTGTACATGTAATGGGATAAAATGCACCTTCATGTGCCATGATCTGCACAGTCACACAATCTTCTTACATTCAGCCAAAATGTATGCACATCCCTAAGCAGTGCATCAGACCTTTTCTCTTCTTTCCATTCCTAGAGTCTTCAATGTTTCTTCATTGGGTTTTGTTCTCAAAAATCACTGACTATCTTTTTTTCCTTCCACCTTAGATGCTCCAGGTAACTAGTCCCTGGTGAGGAGATTTATATATACTAATCTTAGCTGCTTTGCTTTAAATCCTGTCTTTCTCTCTAGACTGGAACCCAAGGCACACCAAACCATCTACAAGTGGGAACACATGGGTGGCCATGTAGCATGTCTACCAGCTGCAGCCTGAGATTCTTTGGATCCATCGAAACCCTAGAAACCTACCTGGATGACCAAAGGAGCAATGGGAATACCCACTCCTTTGGTATGAGGTCTGGGATGGTATGAGGTCTCCTGCCTTGGACAGGAGGTTGGACTAGAAGACCTCCAAGGTCCCTTCCAATCCTACGACAATTCTATGACTCATCAAGCTTTATAGATAAAGATGGTTGCAGTATGCCCAGGACTGAGAAAGCTGGAGATACTGTCTTGGGCATGGAGGTTGGATAAATAGGTATAAACAGATGTAATAAATAAAATATGCACTGCAGGATTGTGGACTATGAAATGGAAGGTACAATAAGGCAATTTTCTGACTGAAGACTGAGAAGGAAGCAAACCCACTTATTTGGTCACCATGACATCTCTGAGTTAAATGTGGAATGGATTTCATCGCAGTCAGCCTTCTGATGTTCAAACAGACATTAATATGGGTGGGGTGGGGTGTTGCAGAGTTCAAATGCAATGTCAAGTAAGTTAAAAGCTAGAGTGGAATTATTCAGTGTTCTATCTGCAGGTTTGTTTGTTTTAAATTATCAACGTGCATCAGTGATTGCAGAAACAGGACAGAACTGAAGTGAGGTTTCTGACTTTGGCAAAGAGGCAGGACAAGAGAAATTAAGGAGCGATCAAGGCGGGTGTCTGTGAGGGGTGAGGAGGGATGTCAGAGGATGAAGTAATCAGATTGAAATTCTGGGCTTTGCTTCTTTGCAAGGTAATGTGCTGAGTTTAATTCAAGGAAGAGAATAAAACATTTGGACATAATTGTCACTCTGAATCCAGAGAAAATGTATTAGAGAACTGGGGAACATGAACAGCATGTGAAGTGAAGAAGAAGCTGCATTTTAAAAAAAATTGTCAAAGAAATTGTCCCACCACCAACTCCAACTTGTGTGGGACTGGTTTTTCAATGCTGACATTAGCATACTTTGCCTGACCTCAGAAATTATTATTTTTAATTGCGGCCCAGTGTTGGTGGCAGAGGACCTCAACGAACCAGATTTAGGTTGAACGAAAGTTGCAATAAATATTACCTTTAAACAACAATAACAACAAAATCTGCAACAAAAAAGGTGCCTTGGTGTGTCAAAAACTGGTCAACCACTGCAAGATTTTTCATTTCTGCACAAGAGCAGAAAAAAATGGTGTGCTTATTATTATCTGCAACAGCAGTGCTGGCAAACAAAAAACAAAAAATAACCCTGTGCTTTATGCACAAGAACCTTGTAATTTACATTGTTTTTTTAAAAAAACACCCTTTCTTATATTTCTGTGAAAACAGCAATATTTTCTGTGCAAAAAAACTCCCACTTTTTCTGCACTATATAACTTTTTTTTAACTTTTTCTTTGCACCAGAAGATCTACTTCAGTGATTTTTTTTGGTGAAAACGTTCCAAAATATCAGAAAGGCACAGGAACCTCCATAGGCTCACCATGTGGGTAGAAACTTCTGAATTTTTTGTCCCTGAATATGAGATTAAAATGAGTTAAGACATACATTCCTCAAATGAACTAAAACATAGAAGACCTGGGTTTGCTAAGCATGATTAATTAATAGGGATGACTGCTTCTGTCAGATCCTACTGTACATTTTAGAGGTCCCATTTACCAAATAAGGTTAGCACAGGGATGGGAGAAGTTCAGTTTAGTTTGCTTTTTATCAGATTTTTTGACATCCACAGATTCCTTGTGTGTGAAAAGAACTTGATTTTTTAATTTTAAAAAAAGTATCAAAACTGAACTGAAAAATGGATCTATTGAGTCTGAAGGTTTTGAATACTTTAACTCTTAGAATTATAGGTTTGAACTCCCACGTGGTCAATCATCCTAGCATCAAATTAAGGTTGTCCTCTCTCTCTCTCTCTCTCTCTCTCTCTCTCTCTCTCTCTCTCTCTCTCTCTCTCTCTCTCTCTCTCTCTCTCCTAAAAAGCTCCTCACCATTCACACATGTATGGCAAGCCCATAGAATGTGGTCTGTTTCCTTCTACTTAATGCCTCTGAGCATATCCCACAAATATGGGAATCTCAGAATCTAAAACTGTGTGGAAACTAGTTCACCTCTGCCCTGCCTTCCATTTCCATCTGCGTATGAGTATTAAGTATGTTATGTTGTCAAGTCTGATCTGACTTATAGTGGCCCTAATAGGGGGTTGTCAAGGTAAGTGAAATATCCAAGGCGTTGTTTTACCACTGCTACCACCACCCCAGTGAGACAACCACATCTTCTGAGACCTTGTCCATCACTCAATCCACTACGCCACACTGGGTATCCACCCTGCATATGAAGGGGAGGTTTTTAAAGCAAATCCCTCATGAAGATAGACACATCAGCACGCTCCTTTCCTTCAGCCCACAAGCAGAGATAAATACTGCCAGCTTTAAAAAATAAAAAAATCTGTAGCTAACCCAACCCCTGCATGGTTCTCATCTATGAAGACATCCCACTGACGAGATGACAAATACAGTAGAGCCGCTACTCCACCCTGTGTCTTCTGCATTTGTACGCAGCTGTTGTAACCCCCTGGTTCTACAGGACAATAAAGCAATACACCTCCTGTATTGAGAATTTTGACAGCCGTTTGAGCATGCTCTTCAAGTAGAACACAGGGAACTCCAACAGAGGCAGCAGCATGCTTCACTAAAACATCTGTGGCTGTAAGGCTGACACATCTAAAAATAAACACTGAGTTTGGCACAACAAGTGCATGCATTTTGGTTCCAGGCACCTTGGCTGATAACAGGGCTTGAAAAGCAAGCATTAATTAAGGGGAGACTTGCGAAAGGTATGCTTGAAAGTAAATTGATAATTGCCCTCAAAGACACTGGTTTGCCTGTTTTTCCTCCTGCTCCATCTTCCAGGAATCCAAGACTGTATTTGTCTTGTTGGTGCAACTCCAGCTGTTGTTGTTAACTACCTTTCTAACCCTCTTTCTACTACCGAGTGGGACTCTTGTTCTGTATTGTCTTGCTTGTTTGGTGTGGTCTTTGACCATAATAAAGTAAATTAATTCAAATAATACTCAAGATAACTTATAATCAGCCAATCATTGTAAGCGATGATCAAAATAAGTGAAAACAAATTCTGTCACAGGACATTGTTAGTGTTAAATAAAACTGATACAACTATAAAAAATGTTGGAATCAGTAAAGGAGCCTCATGGCATAGTGGTTAAATGGCAGTACTGCAGCTAAAACTCTGCTCACAACCAGGATTCAATCCCAGGTTCACTTAGCCGTCCATTTTTCTGAGGTTAGTAAATTGAGCACCCAACGTGGTGGGGGGGGGGGGTGTCATTGTGTAGCCTGTATAATTAAATTGAGATAATTAAACTACCCAGATAGTGTTTTAAGCGCTATGGGGTTTTGATATAAGCAGCATAATTTTTTTGAAGGCTACAAACAGCAAAAATCATCATAATTTTTTAAAAAACCATATGCCAATATGAAAACGTATTTTGGTACGCTTTCTAAAAACAGCAAGAATAGAAATTGATTGCAACTCGGTGTGAGTGTGTGTGAGAGGGAGGGAGGAAGGGAGAGGAAGAGCATTCCATAGTCTTGAGCCAAGCAAGAAAAATACACTTTCCCAATATGAGGCAGGTCCTTAGGTAAGCCTCAAGCCATTTAGGTTTTTTCAAGTTAAAAACAAAAAGCAGCTTGGACTCATCCTTGTAAGGAAATGATAACTACAGTATGTCTTTTAATACTAGGATTATATATAATCTATAATCTTAGAACTGTGGAGCTGGAAGGGACCCTAGGGATAATTGAGTCCCCCCCAGCCCCACCCATTGTGAGGGAGGCAGAGTGGGGGAATCAAACTCCCAAACTCTGCCTAAACCACTGAGCTATCCAGCAGTACCATGTATTAGATAGCAGGAAAGCTGCCACATATAATAACAGCTGAAGATTCTGGATCCTCTTCAAGGGTAGCCCCATATAGAATGTATTGCAGAAGTCGAGACACAGTGTAACAAAGGGAAGGATTGTTTTGTTTAGTCGTTTAGTCGTGTCCGACTCTTCGTGACCCCATGGACCAGAGCACGCCAGGCCCTCCTGTCTTCCACTGCCTCCCGAAGTTGGGTCAAATTCATGTTGGTTGCTTCGATGACACTGTCCAACCATCTCATCCTCTGTCGTCCCCTTCTCCTCTTGCCTTCACACTTTCCCAACATCAGGGTCTTTTCCAGGGAGTCTTCTCTTCTCATGAGATGGCCAAAGTATTGGAGCCTCAGCTTCAGGATCTATCCTTCCAGTGAGCACTCAGGGTTGATTTCCTTCAAAATAGATAGGTTTGTTCTCCTTGCAGTCCAAGGGACTCTCAAGAGTCTCCTCCAGCACCACAATTCAAAAGCATCAATTCTTCGGCGGTCAGCCTTCTGGGAAGGGAAGGATAAGTGTTGCCAATGCAGGTAGACTCAGGAAAGGTTGTAGTTAGTCCATTAATTGGTGCTACACAAAGGCACCTGCCATTGCTTCCACTTGGGAATCCAAGAACAAGCCCGAATCAATAGGACCTGCCAGGCAGGCAAATCCTTCTCAAACAGGATGACTCCGAAATCACAAACCTTTCTACTTTTGACTTCAGTAGAATCTGTCTTGTCAGGATTCAGTTTCAGCTTGTTCAGTACATTATTGAACTCAGGCACCATTCTAGAGTCCTGACTGATAAATAAAGGAGCAATAGAGCTGAGTGTCATCAACATACTGGTGGCACCTCACTTCAGAGCTTCAACCAACCTCTACCAGCAGCTTCGTGTAGATGTTAAATACTGTAATATAAGGGATGGAGCAGAGTCCGAAGAGGCAACATACACCAAAAGCCATGGAGCTGAACAGTGCTTCCCTAGAGAGCCTGGACCACTTTTCTAGGAAATTCTTACCAATGTCTGTTCCTTGAACCCAACTTCTGTCACTACTGATAACGTGGAAAAGAAAAAAGCCAGCAGGATGTGGTGTTAAGAGTGTCCATCTCTGAATTGGAGTGCAGATCCTCACTCAGCCATGAAGCCTACCGGCTGACTTTAGATAGATATCAGAAATACATTCATTCTATTAAGGTTTCCCCATCGGTGAGACTGAACATGGAAGTGGATGCACCTTGAATTCCATATACTGCTGGACTTGCAAGGTTTATGCAAGACCAAAAAAAGGTATTCAACAACATGCACGTTGAAAAGTCTTCAAAGAACACTGCCCTTACCTTTCTAACACATTGTTATGAAAGATACATACTTCACTTAGTTGGGAAGTGCTTTCATCCATGCGTCAGTCAGATCCTTGAAGATTCTCGCTGAGACCTGGATACATTTCAGATATTGAGACCCTTCACTTTTGGATCCATCCTCCTTCCTTCAGGATCAGTGAATTCAACTTAGGATTGGTGGCTAACTTTGGGATAAATTATCAAAGTGATGCACGAAGAAATGTTTATATTATTAATAGAGGCAAGGAGACAGGCAGGCATAGGAGGTCATGAGGCAGTACCTTTTTTGCCCTAATGGACTGGCCTCCTTGGTTCATACTGCTCCCCTCCCCCAATTTGCCACTGAACAACAGTTTATATTTAGGACCCCTTCAAACGTTGCATTTGAGCCCAGCTGCCCAGATGCCTTTACCTCTTCAAAGGTTCTGGTGTCCATCTGAATTTTTAAAACAATTTTTTTAAAAAAACTAGATACAGATTTTTTTTTCTGTGAAAAGAAATATATCCACAAAGAATTGGTATGGAACACTGTGCAGTGTTCTCACCTGCAAATAAAAAGTCTTGGATTAGTTGCTACTTTTCAGATGACCCAGTCTCTCAAGGCTATGAGCTAAAGAAGGGGACAGGAACTGCTTGGCTTTTCCTCTAACCATTGAGCTCACACTCTGCTTCCATGTAGGCAACAGAGCTGATCCCTTGCTTAGCCCTAAGTAGAGATGGGCATGAACTGGAAAACTGGTGGTTCGTGAGGAACCACGAACCACCACGAATCCCCAGAAAAATGAACCAGTACCTGGGTCATTTTTCCAGTTCGTGCTGGGGGAGGGAAACCTACCTTCTCCTGACTCCTCCTCCTCCTCTGCCAACCACCCATCCCTTCTCACTGCCCCCATTGCCTCCTGACCTGGTCCTGCCACTGCCCCACCACTGCTGCTGATGCCTTGCCACCACAGTGTTTTAAATCTATGGATGTTTGGGGTTGCTTATTTCTGAATGGGGAAAACAGTTTTCACCATCACCATGATCATCATAGAACTGCAGAGTTGGAAGGGACCCTACAGATCATTAAGTCCAGCCCCTGTCAAGGAGGCACAGTGGAGAATCAAACACCAAACCTCTGGCTCTGCAGCCAGATACCTTTTTAAAAAAATAACTCGAAAACCCTTTGTCAAACTTCCCCAAATTTGGCACAGACCAAGACTGTCTCCTACATCTGTGCCAAATTTGGTGCTGATCTGAAGTCTACTTTCAAAGTTACAATTTTTTGTTCGGGCTGGTCTCATTTTTAGAACTGCCTTGTAGAATGATGATTTGCTTTACTGCACAATAACATCACTGCAGTATCGTACAGGTATAATCTGGAATTTTGTTCTCATTTGGCTTCAAAGGGACATTCATATTCTTCCTTGTTTCTTCAAGCAACTCCTGCTCTGGTACTGGTGAAAAGAGCTCAGGTGTACAAATTGAGGCATCCAGTTTTGGGTTATGTAAATGGTTCGGGCTGATGAACAAACTGCATTTTAAGAACATCCTCAGCCATATTAGACATTCAATTGCGCTGCAAGCCACATTAAAAAACAACAAAAACATAATCCTTATGGTTTAAAAGCTTACTGATGGCATTCCAAGTTCTTTAAAAATCCATTTCTGAATTTCAAAATTTGTTTACAAGCTAACTGTAGACTAAGATTTGTCAAATAAATTATTCATGGCAAGGTTTTTCCCCCCTTAGTAAGCACTGAAACACTAGCATCCCAACTAGTTCCAGCAGTGACAGATTTTATTTATTTATTTTGCTCCAACACACAGTCCCTTTATAAAAACAAAACAAACAACTGGTGTGACCTCAAATCATACCTGCCTATTACATAGAACTGTCAGGCCTAGATCAGTTCATTCTCTTCTCTATGTCACTTTAAGAGCTCTGTGTGTTGGACAACTTTGGTGGGTCATGGGGTGAATTTTCTGCCCCTGAGACGCCCTTGGGACCATAGGTAAAAGGTAAAGGTTCCAGTCCAGTCGTGTCCGACTCTAGGGCGCGGTGCTCATCCCCGTTTCCAAGCCGTAGAGCCAGAGTTTGTCCGTAGACAGTTCCGTGGTCACATGGCCAGTGCGACTTAGACACGGAATGCTGTTACCTTCCCACCACGGTGGTACCTATTTATCTACTCGCATTTTTACATGCTTTCGAACTGCTAGTTTGGCAGGAGCTGGGACAAGCGACGGGAGCTCACTCCAGCGCGTGGATTCGATCTTATGACGGCTGGTCTTCCAACCTTGCAGCACAGAGGCTTCTGCGGTTTAACCTGCAGCGCCACCACGTCCCTTCCTTGGGACCATACAGCCTGCCAAAAAATGCTAAAAGACAAAAAGGGGAAGCTAGAAGTGGCTAGAAACCCACTTCCATTGTTTTAAAAACTGGCTATCTGCGGGGTGGTATAGAACTGTGAAAGGGCAGCCTATTTAAAATTGCCACAGCTGAAGAATTCCAAGAGCTATCATTTAAATTTGAAGGTCACAAAGTTCTGTCCGGGGGTATCATGGTGCCCCTAAGGTGGCCCTTGGTCCTTCTCTGCTGTAAACTATAAACTGGTCCTTCCGGTCCTGTCACTCAAAGGCAGGAGTGGGTGAGGTACAATCCTGTGATTGCATGTGGCCCCTCAGAGCTGGTTTTCCAAACACCCCTGAAGTCTTCCCCAATTCCCGTTTCTTTAACCCAGGAGAAAGGGTGCATTGCATTCCAAGATACCACTAGGACTGGTGGAGATATTCATTTCTCAGAACTGGAAATGGCTTTATAGCCACATCCAGGGACATGTTTTGCTGCATTTTATTTATTTATTTATTTATTTATTTATTTATTTATTTATTTATTTATTTATTGCCCCCTGTGCAGCCTACAGACTCAAGGTTCCCAAAGTGGTCTATATGGACCCCCAGGGGTCGATTTTGACTTGCAGGGGGTCCACGTCAGAGAGAGAGAAAATTGGGGGTGCAAGTTTAGACTTGTATCAAAGCTTTGCAGGGGGCAGGGGGTCTACGGAAAACAAATAAGTCAGCAAGTGGTCTACGGGGCAAAAAGGTTTGGGAACCTATGCCTGGGTACCTGGCTCAGGCTGGACGTCTAAGGATGCTGACCGGAAGAGATGCCCAGAGGAAGAAAATAGGAACTGGGCCTTCTCAGTAGTTGCTCCTCGACTCTGGAACCAACCCCCTCCTGCTATCTGCCTGGCCCCTCTTCGCTGGTGACCTTTAAGAGGCTTTTGGAAACTTGGCTGTTCCGACAGGCCTTCTACTACGATCCATCCACGGAAACCAGTGAAATTATTAGCCATTAAGATCATAATACCGCCATTTTAAAAGTTTAAATGCTGTATGTATTTCATTATATTGTATTTGCTTTTAATGCTGATGTTTTGGCTTATTGTGTAGAGTTAGAGGTTTTGCTTATTTGTTGACAGTTTCGTGTTGCGAACCACCCAGAATGGCCTCTGGTTAGATGGGTGGTATATAAATCAAAGAAAGAAAGAAAGAAAGAAAGAAAGAAAGAAAGAAAGAAAGAAAGAAAGAAAGAAAGAAAGAAAGAAAGAAAGAAAGAAAGAAAGAAAGAAAGAAAGAAAAGTAGCAGACCCACCAAAGCAGCCCACCTGCATTCTAATATCTCATACTCTCACCCTTCCTATTCACATTGGCAACTGGAGTACCTCTCATTATCTTTGCTTGGAAACAATGATTTACAAGTAAGGATTTGCCCAGACTACTTTTCTTGGTATGACAAAGACCCATTTCAAAGCAAAGGAATGGGAACAGCAGCCACTCCTGTTTGTCTCAAGTGCTGATCAGCTGGTCAGCAGCCTGCCAACCAGCTGTTCTGTGGCGCGTGGGCAAGCAGCCATTTGCCTGCTCTCTGCTGCAGCTAGCGCCAGCTCTCTTCCACTGCCCTTCCTTCCCACGCACCCATCCCATCCATCCTCGGTATGGCCTTGCCCACTGCTGTGGCCTGCCGCCACTCCTCCTCCCATACCTGTCAGCCATCTGATTGGCTTAGGGGTAACCGGGCCTTTCCTCTTCCTTTATTCTCCACTCCCTCCTGCTGTGAAAGACGTGGAGCTGCCCAGGCAGCTGGAGTAAGCTTTTCTTACTGCTGCTGCTGTTGCTGCTTCTGCCACCTCCACCGCCATCACCACCCTGACAGCTGCTCTCTCTATAAAAAACCACGAGATTTAAAGTTATCACTGGGAACGCACAGAACAATTCAAACACCACATGACTGCCATGTGGCTTAAAATTGCTAACAGTGCCACATATTGCAAAGTATTTTACTAACTGCGTTCCAAGGCAAGAAACAGGGCTAGATAACTGTCATTTGTATGACCTCTGAGCCATTCCTCCAACATACACTACACTACTGGGTCCAGATGTTTTCAGGGGACATGAAGATGGCACCTGCTGCAGCCACTTCACTTTCCACTTCTCAGAAGCCAGATGAAGGCCCATTCCCCCTGCCGTCTATCTCTATTGCCCCACCTGTCTTGCCTACCAACCCACATGGTCAATGTATTATGGGTACCCTATCAGGGTGGTGTTGTGGGGGGCAGAGGACACTTTTTTCCATGGCTTCTTCAAACCTAGCATCCCTGTCTGAGACTGTTGCAGCACCATAGATATTTTCCCTGCCTTTAACCTCTCCTGTAGTCGACCTGCTCCAGCAGAGCTCAGTGGGGGACTGAAATAACAACGTAAGATCCACATTGTTATCATTTGCAGGGATAACAGCCACCTTGACATTTGACCACTCAAAGCTAAAATGGCATTAGACATGCCCTGGCTAGCTAGATGATGCACAATTTTTGCATTGCGCTTGTGGCATTTTATGCTGTATCCGGAGGAGTTATTTGAAGGGATGACATTTAGCAAAATGGACCCTGGAAACTCTCACGAGAAATTGGTCATCATTAAAGAAGAAAAGGTCTCAAAGTGCAATGGAACCATCATCAGATCTAATGACCATTTGCTCAAAAAGCAGTGTTGGTTCTCAAAAGATGCTGAACTATGTTACTCTTTTTAAAAAATAGATAAGAGAGGAAAGGGGGAAAAGATGAATTAATTTTCATGAATGTTATGTTATATTCGTACAAACTGAAACAAAATCACAGAATGTATTTGTGCAGAAGAATTTGGAAAAATACACTTATTGATCTGAAATTTGGTAGACTTCATTAACACATTTTCCCCATGGACCAACACATGTCTGCCTGCATCAAACATAAGCATCTTTAGTTATGCTTGTTTATATAAGTGTAATTTGAAAAAGAAAAGAATCTGATGTTTCCTCCTAGTGATGGGGGAAAATGTATGTGCAATAAAGATGGGCATCGACCGCCCAGAGAGGGTGGGGCAGGGTAGCCAGGCTGCTGCTTCTGAGTGGACACCCTGCAGAGGAAGCAAGGCTTTGAAGTGCCAAACACCTGTTTGGCCAATAAATGAACCAGTGGTTCATGCTGATCTCTAATGTGCACTATTATTAATAGTCCTGAAGGTATGAAACTGGATACATATCTTTTAAAAACCTTGGTTAATGTCATTAATCTGGGGAAAGCATATGTCAGAACCAAAGCATTACCAAGGATTAGGAATGCAGATGGTAGCTTGGCCCATTCTCATGCAAGGCAGTTAAAACAACAACAACACAAAAGTTTTGTCCTTGTGTGTGAAAGGGCAAAGTATTTTCTCTTGGTCCCCATGAGAGTTTTCACGTCTGTAAGAAAGATTTGTTCACAAATTTTGCAGCTAAACTATTATAGTTGCTTGCTGCCCTTTTTCGTGGGTTATTTTAAAAATTGAAGCACTGGATGAGTTGCTTATGTCTTTTTGATGTTGCACTAGTTAATAAACTCCAAATTGTCTGTCTGGTTAAGAATGGATAGTTTAGCAAGGTTTCTTCATTTGTTGTTTTCCCCCATTACAGCCAATGGTGAAATGTGTTAGACTTCAGAATTTCCAAAATGGGAAAATGAGGGCCATTGTAGATCCAAATGAGAAACAGAGAAAAGAATGAGAGAGAGATTATTTGCTCTTGCAGGAGTAACTTTCAGAGAACTTGAAAAAAATATTTACAAGTAAGAAATGTCCCTTTTGATTCCTTTTCCTCTGTAATTATGAGGACTAGGAACTTTTAAAAAGAAGAGACCCACCAGGTTTCTCAGAATCTCTAATTCAATACAAGATCACAAAAACACATGTCATTGCCTCATAGAGCTTTCTGTCATGATTTCAAAGGTTTCTTCGTTCTTAAGGTTCAGCGGAGAATTGAAAAACCATACCTTCACACTCAGAAACAGCATTAAACCCAGTAGTATCGATACACCTTCGCTCAGTTTTAATTCTGAAAATCAGTGTTGTTTCGTGAACAAGAAATGCAAAGAGTGTCCTCTGGGCTTCATTGATCCTTGTTCTAATTCCCCTCACTTCGGATTACCCCATGAATGACTCTGACCCTGTATAACATATCTATCACTTGACTGACTAGAGAAAGAGTGTCATGTTCTGCAGATAAATTATGCTCTGGCTCACAGAGCACTCCCTCCCTCAACATGCTCCTGCCTCAATAGAGTCGCCGTGTCAGGGGCTAAATCTCCAATATACTGGAGTTCTTAGCTAGCTTGCCCTATGATAGAATATGCATGAAGGTCAAGGGAAAAAAGCTGTCACCTCAGATGTGTATTTTTCCCACAGTTCTGGTGTAGAGCAAAATTCACTGATGTCAGACTCGGGGAACAGAAGGAAAATGGCATGGGGGGAAAAATGGAGATAAAACCAATCTACCCACCCTTCAATTAAGAGAGAGGGTGAAGAGACCATGGTTAACTATATGGCTCTTTCTTACTTTCTCTGCTTCAGCTCCTCCATTTTAGATACGTTTTCCTTTTTAAACAGCATTAGGAAGTGGGAATTAGCTTTATAAATATAAATCACTTAAAAGCAATGCAATATTTATGCCCCAGAATCTGATACTTTTAGTTCCCCTTGGGAGCTCATTTAAAAGGGAAATTAGAAAGTTGTTTCTTAATGACTTCAGAAAACAAATGGGGCTAGGCAATTCTGGTAGATAGATTGAGTTCTCGTTTATCTGAAGATACTGAGTAAGGAAATTCAGGAACAGTTCATACCCTGTGGCCCAATCGAAAAGCATCTCTGCTTGTGTGGTGACTCGCACATCTACAAGGAATCTTTAAAAGGGCAGTACAGGATGTTCACTGGTTCTCATTTTCCTCCCTTCCTTCTTTCTTTCATTTTAATTCATCGGCTGAAAGCCTGTTGCACAGTTACACAAAAGGCGTAACTTTTAGATGTGGATTGCTAGAAGCTAAGAAATCTCTGCATGTGACTCAGTGTGCAACCAACAGGGATCGCCAGTGTGATGTAGTGGATGGAACAATGGACAAGGGTTTAGGAGGCCTGAGTTCAAATCTGCAGTCAGCTATGGAAGCTCACTGGGAGATGTGGAACTAGTAAAACTATTCCTTAAATGTTTCACTTATCTGGAGAGCCCTATTAGGGTCACTATAAATCGGTTCTGACTTGATGGCCTGTAACATAACATGCAACAGATAATGTCTATGGAGATTTCTTAACTTACAGCAATTCGCTTGTGAAAGATACACTATTTGCATAAATGTACAACAGGATTTTAGTCGTTGTTTGTTTTTGTTATACACTTAGAGCGTAGAAACAGTATGGCACAAAGCACGGGTTTGCTCCAGGATTTTGAACACAAGGGCCAACAGTAGAGCCCTTTCCCTTGACAGAAGTCTACACTTGCTTAGCTTCCCTGCAACCACTCTAATATCTCAGTCACTTTAAACTCAAGGCTTCGGGAGGGATTTGCTTTTCCTACAACAGGGGCCTGAATATAATATTATTCCTACTAAATCTGGGAATGCGTAAAAGAGCTCAGTGGCTTAGATATTCATCTGCAGAGCCAAAAGGTTGGGAGTTCAATTTGCCACTGTGCCTCCTGCGAGTAGAGCCAGCCTGTGTGGCTTTGGGTAAGCTGCACAGTCCCAGGGTGTGCTCAGAAGAAGGGGATGGTAAACCACTTCTGTGTATTCTCTACTTGGAAAACCCTGAAAAAGGGCAACTATAAGTCCAAATCAGCTTCATAGCATGCTATTATGATGATCATAAATTACAATCATTATTATTATTATTAGAAGATAAGGACATTACACAGAAAAGTGAGGAATCAAGGAGAGGTTCTGACTTTTTCTAGAACAGGGAATAAACAACTGATGTATAACAATACTATGAGATCAAAGGCGGCTCTTACTGCCATTGTTGTCTGGGTTACTTGAATAGCACATACGTAATTAAGATGGGTGCACTGGTAATTAGAAGAAGAGTAAATGCTCTTGCAAACACTGGATTGTGCAGAAAGCAACTCTAGCTTTTGATTCCTTTTAGCACTCTTTCAGAAATGTTGAGAGGTGACTGCCTACTCACTTATTTTGCCCCCCACATAAGGACAGCACCCGCGGTGTTGATGTGTATTTGAATTGCTTAAGACCTACTTTATAGACAGGCCTCCCATGAAGTGTGACTCCAGCCAAAAGCAGCTGGTGCCCATTGTGCCAGAGCAGCCAAATCATGGGCACTGCCAGGGCAAAAATATGCACTCATGCACAGACGTAGCTGTTCAGTCACACAGACCCACATGCACACATAGATGTTGCCAAACAAATAATCATTCACACATAGACACACAGAGGTAGGAAGGCATTCATTCAGACACTGCCTTACCTTCCAGCCCATTCATTCACTCAACAACTTCACTGAGGAACAGGGAAAAAAATACACCCTGCCTCCAAGTTAGAAATGTCCCGAAGTGCTGCTACCGCTTCCCTCTGTGCCTGGTTTCAAAGTTGGGCAATTGAATTACTCACAAACATTCATTTCTTGGTTTTCTTTCTTGCTCCTACCCCACCAAAACACATGGAATGTTTTGAAGCTGTGACCAGTGCTCCAGTGGCAAATTTGGAGGCCCTTAAGAGCCTCGTGGAGCAGTGGTTAAAAGGCTGTACCACAGCCAAAACTGTGCTCATGACCTGGGGTTCAATCCCAGGTAGCCGGCTCAAGGTTGACTCAGCCTTCTATCCTTCTGAGGTCAGTAAAATGAGTACTCAGCTTGCGGGGGGGGTGGGGATGTGAAGCCTGCATAATTAACTTGTAAACTGGCCAGAGAGTTGTTTTTTTTTTTTTTTTTTTTTGCTTTTGCTTTCCTCCACATACACACACATACAGTAAGGAGAATCCAGAAAGCAAGCAGTTGGATTGGTCTGTATCAATGAATGAGGAACAGTTTTTTTGTTGAGCCAATGCTTCTTGATTGCTCGTTCAATACCATACCATCCTCAAACAATTTGCATTACAACAGCGATAGCTTGCCAAAAGTACACTATTCTTGGGAAAATCTCTTCTCGCTACTGTGAGGACTGAAACTTAGCTGAGAAGAAATAGGAAAACCTCAGGGGATGGTGGCAGATGATATCATGGTCCTTGCTACTCAGAAAGTGTCAAGTCTACTCCCATCAGAGCTCTGGTACTGCTACGTCACTAGCTGCGGGTTCAGCAGGAATGGGACATAGGCAAGAACCTCAGCTTCCCATACACCATCTCAGTATTAAGGAAACAAAACTAACCTTCTTCAGGTTCCATTTCAGCATATTAGTCTTTGTCCATTTTAGAATCGCAGTCAGACAGCATTCCAGGACCCGGCCAGAATCCACTGCAGAGGATGGAAAGGAGAGAAAGAGTGGTATGTCAGCAGCATACTGATGGCACCACACTCCAAATCTCTGAATGACAATTACCATCTGCATCCAACTGCAGTCACCATCTGCTGTTACAGTCAGAAGAAAGAAAGATGTAAAATGGAATCTTCTGACATGGAGGATAGTCAGGGAAGAAGAGAGAGACCATCACCAATACAATCGCATTGCAAAGTACACAGGAAGAAGAGACTTGCTCCAAATGCTAAGGGTGGGGAGAACCAATCAGGTTCGTAGCAAAGAACAATCTCCTTAGGCTGTCAACTAGTGCCCCCACCCCACTGAGAGTCAGTGCTAATACATGCAAGATTGCTATTTTTCCAGTAACTAGAGCCTCCAAACAGGGTGGTTCTTGTTGTTGGAAAACCTCCAAACAGAGAGGGGAGCACTGCTGTCTGGCATAAAACATGGCCTTCCGCAAGACATCTATTCTCACTATATAACTGAAACTCCAGGGGTGTGGGGCAGGGGGAAGAAACCAGCCTTCTTCTCAAGCCTAGATCTTAGTTGAGTAAAGTGGTATTCTCCAACATACATTTGGGCAGTTGAACATGCTTTGATTTAGGTAATATCTGCATTAAAGTAGTGAGGTATGTATGCAAGAAACAGATGTGTCTGTTTTACAGAAAACCCTATTCATCTCTGAGTTATTCCGGACTATTTAAGAAAAGGAGGCTTTTTATTCCTGATTGCTGATCTGAAACAAAAATGAATGTGCTACTAATCTTGGCTGACAGCAGAATAGCAGACGCTCTAATGCCTTGCAGTATTTAAACACCTTGGCTCTAGTAATCTCCCAGGGTAAAAGCACTTTCTATCTTTGCAGATTCCTGTAGAATCAATATCTTCTGCTCCTCAACAGCCATTGTCTTATAAGCTGAGGCAGGATGTAGGACCGCTTATATCCCACATATCAGCCAGCATGATAGCAAATGACTCACCTACGGCCATCAGGGACACATGTGGGATGCTCTTCAGGGTCTGATGCATCCATAAACTATGCTGTGGTTGCATCTCTGTCTAAAAATATTGGCAAGTTTCCATTATCATTGTGAGATGCCATCTATATGACAGCCTGGTGAGTGGTTGATAAATATTTATATCTCATGTGTAGGCATAGAATGCACAAGGTGTCAGATTACAGCATATAGCAGGGCCAGATACTTCCTATATGTGTGTGGTTCAGTCACCAATTCCCAGGGCATCAGGGCTTTGATGAAAGAGAGGCAGTCCGGACTTTGTCCTAAGGTCCAACTTTAGAGGGTGAACCTCTTTCCTGGACATCCTCAGCAATGACCACACCCCAGCCAGACACAGGAAAAGACAGTGGTAGACCATGCCTTCCGGACAGACTGCCAGTTTTCTGCCACTGGTGGATGATGATTAGAGGACTGGAAACCAAGCCCTATGAGGAAAGACTGGAAGAACAGAACATGTTTAGTCTTGAGAAAAGAAGACTGGAGGGAGATAAGATAGCATTTTTAAAATACTAGAAAGGTAGTCATACAGAGGAGGGACAGGATCTGTTCTTAATAATCCCAGACCGATAATAATGGGCTCAAGTTACAGGAAGCCAGATTTAGTCTGAATATCAGGAAAAACTGTTAGAGCAGTACAACAATGGAATCAATTACCTTGAAAGGTGGTGAGTACTCCAACTCTGGAGGCATTCAAGAAAAAAATGGACAACCATCTGTCAGATCTGCTTTGATTTGGTTACCTGCAGGGGGTTGGACTCAACGGCCTTTTAGGCGCCTTCCAACTCAATCATTTTTCTATGATTCTATGATATCAGAGAGAGGGGAGGAAAATTCAGCAAGTCTATTCAAGACTCTGTACATCAAGCTATATATATGTATGCCAATCTCTGGTGGAGAAAGAGAGGTGCTGGCACATTGTTCAGTGCCGCAATTACTTCTTGTATTATTTTCACATCATGAATTACAAAGTTGATATGAGAGACCATTTCAGTTACAAAATTGCTAGTTACAGCTCTGCAGAGTACTTGCACAAATTTCAGGGAACTGTTCTTTCCCCAGATTTCCAAGTATGATGACAAATCTCAGGATGACTGATGCTGGAGGACTGGAAAGTTTGGTTTTATTGTATGTGGTGGATATATTGCCCAGGCACTCACTTCTCCCCTCTCCCAAGTAATACCAGGGTTCACTGGTTCAATGCATAGGTGTTTCCTTGTCTTGTGCACCTATGGTTTTTTTAGACTGGCTGGATAGCTCCAGTGAATTAGGTATCTGGCTGTGGAGATAGAGATTGGGAGTTCAACTCTCCACTGTGTTTCCCTGAAGAGTCAGCCCGTGTAACCTTGGACAAACTGCACAGTTTATCCAAGAGAATCGTGTGGCGTTCACCCTTATTAGGTTAAATAAGTCATGCATTATTCATGTGTTATGCTGATGTGGTGGAGAGGCGGAGCCGAGAGAGAGATTAAAAGGTGGAGCCTGAGAGTCAGAAGAGAGTAGAGTGTGGAGTCAGGAGAGAGAGTTAGAGATAGAGTGATATTTGGGAGATCTGAGGTGTGATTAGTCAGCAGAGTGAATAGTAACTGTAAGATTAAATAGAAGATTGTTATTGATGATTAATAAACCTGAAGAAGATACGTATGAATAATTATCAAAACATCTGTAGTCAATAAACCTGTTTTATTTAAAAGACAGTGATGAATGGACCTTCATCTTTCTTTAGAAAAGTATGTTGATTTAGTGATCAACTGGTGGCAGCGTGTGAAAAGGAGTTTGGTTTGCCTTCGTGTGCTCTGTGGTTGGAAGATAACCAGGGGTAACTAGGGGCAAACGTCACAAATGGTTAAACCACTTCAGAGTACACTCCACCTAGAAAAACCTGAAAAGGATTGTCATAAGTCAGAATTGACTTGATGGCACATTATTATTATTTATGATAGCTACATTAACCTGCCAGCATGTATCAGTTGTTGGGGGATACATGAAAAAGAATGCTGTTGCACACGTACCCTACTGGTGGGCTTCCCCCAGGCAATAGGTTGTCCACTGGTTGTCCACTGTGTGAATGCCTAACCACATGGACATTTAATCTGATCCTGGAGGGTTCTTCATAGATCCTCGGAGGGCTGAAAGCTTCAACTTCTTGGGCTTTTTTAGAACTCAATTATACAAATATCCTAGCCTTTGCGTATACAATATCTGAGTGTCAGAGTACATATTCAGTGAGGGCAACTGTTGCTGCCTTGCATACTTTGTTGAAGAGTTCCATCTAGCCTAAGAGGACAGGATGTTTAAAAAAAATCTCACTGGGCAATTCATCGTCATGGAAGCACCTTGGAAACGACCACTTTGCTACTAAACCCTGAAAGATCAATGCAATCCTTTTTCATTCACAAAGGAAAACAGAACATTCTGTTCGTTCACTGAACAGGCCTTCGTTTCAAGGTTGGTTTGTTTTTTCTGAATATGAGCACGGCACACGTGAACAGTATCTGCCCCAGTGCAGAAACCTTTTGCTGACTGTTCCTGTAGTCCAAATGTCTGGCTGACTTTCCTAACCATCAGACTACAAGCATCCCTGCTGTTTGCCAGTTCTGTTGTCCTGTTTGTCCAGGTATTATCCACGTTAATGGTTTACTAATGGCTGCAAAAGGTCTATATTTCAATAAAACACATCGGCACAAGGACTACCTCCCCTCTCAAATCTCCTCTTATGTCACCTCTTCATATCTACTTCCCATATTCCTGCCCAAGGCTTTGCTTGCCGAACTGTCCTTGGGGTAGTGAAAGCAACTCTTCAGAAAAGCAAAAGGGACATCTAAATGAAATTATGTGAAACAAATTAAAGGAAATGACAGAGATGCACATTGCCCATTGTGATGTCATAATGGAACGGTGGGGAGGAAAAAAAACCTCAAAACAGAATGCTGCCAATCCAGTGAAATTCAGACTCTGTTATAAGCCAACCATAGTGCTCCTATCCCCAGGGCAACAAAGAGGTTGAAGTGTCAGCATACACTTAAAATTCCAGAGGTGTTAATGAATTCGTCCTTCAGTGCTGTTAGGCCTTGTGTTGTATGGGTTGCCTTGTATGCTGGCCTGAAGCCAATCTGGAAATGGATCATAATGATCAACGCCATCCAACGCTACCTTGAGTGGAAGGGCCTCCATGTACTCAAGCACTTTCATGCAAAATGCACTCTACTCCTCTTGAAATTCAGATTGGTGCCCCTTTAAAAGAAATGCCTCTTTTAAAACTGGGCTTTTCTGGCATTCTATGGGAATTATTGTTGGATTTTGGATTGAGGGAAATCCAAGAAATGCCAGATAGCTCAGTGGTTTAGACATCTAGCAGTAGAGCAGGAGGTTGGGAGTTCACTTTCCCACTGTGCCTCCTTGACAGAGCTGGACTTGATGATCCATAGGGTCCTTTCCAGCTCTGTAGTTCAAAGATTGTTTTTATTATTAAAAGTACTATCTGAATCCGTCTGTGTCAAGGCAGAATGGTCAGATTCTGTTGGGGGATGTAGTACAGTGACAGTACAGAACCATTTGTGTCCAGAGTACCAATTGAACCAAATGGGGCACAAAAAGTGTAAACCTTCCTCTTTCTGACTCTCATTTTTTCAACCCACAAAATTTGAAGACTTCCATACACAGCCCAATCAAGGCTAGTGGTCTGAAATGTGGTTTACACCAGCAAATTTGTGTCTCCAAAATTCATCTACATCAGTGCAAAAACAATAGCATTGCAACCATGTTGGTTTTCTAATCCAAGTCAACAGCTGGCTTACAAATTATCCCAGATCCACAGCTCAGATTGAATCCAAAGGAACACAGATTTCTCTTGACCAAATCATATTACTGATTTTTATGGCCAGAATCCCCTTGGGAAAATAAGGAAAGCAAGAGCAAGCAGCAGCTTCTCTCCTGTAGGCTGTGCTTTGCATATCCAGCCACACGCCAGTTGCAAAATCAAGCATACACCACCTCATGTGACTGACCATGTGAAGAACATCCCACCAGAGAGGACCCACCTTTCAGGATTCCTCTTGTGTACATGGTTTTTCAGAACAGGATTTTGGCCCATGCCTTTAACTTTAACTGATGGAAGATGTGATAGCACTTTTCAAATACTTGAAAGGTAGTCATACAGAAGAAGGGCAGGATCTGTTCTCAGTCATCCTAGAATGCAGTACACCTAATAATGGGCTCAAGCTACAGGAAGCCAGGCTGTATATCAGCAAAAACTACTTAACTGTTAGAGTAGTACAACAATGGAACCAATTACCTTGAGAGGTGGTGAGTGCTCCAACACTGGAGATCTGCTTTGATTTGCATTCTGCATTGAGCAGGGGGCTGGACTCAATGGCCTTATAGGTCCCTTCCAACTCAATTATTGTATGAGTCTATGATTCTATGTGTGTTGACTGCAATGTTTTATGATGATCTACAGCACCTTGATGGTTATCCCAGAAAAGAGGAGTATAAATTAAATAACTGTAAATAATATGTAATAAAATTAAAGGTGTCTTAAAGGTGCTGTTTTTTTTTTTCCCCCCACCATACCGCCAAAGTACGCATCAACCCATCTTTTCTCAGCCTGGTTATGGAAAACTAGCATGGATGTTCTGACCTGTGATCTCAAGACATGCTGTTTTATAGGCAGTTTGCTGAATAAGAACAAATCACCTGAAAATGTTCTTCTCAATTAATCCTGGGGGAGAAACATACCCAAATATCAGCTTTACATCCAAAAGATGAAAAGAATATATTAGGGTGGATCTAGTATTCCCATTTAAATGAATGTATGGCCAGCTGTCAAACATTTTTTTTGCTACATTTTGAATTATAGATCAAGCAGAAGACTTCAACAGATAAATGCTGAAGTCATTAAAGGGGCCTCTCACTGCAAATAAAGGAAAGATGACACATCCTAGGTCAGCTCTCAGAAGATTTGGGTTTTCATCTTGCATTCTCCAGCTGCACTCCCATGAGTTGGCAGAAATCTTTTCCATCTTCCATTCTGTCATTTTCATGCCAGGAGAAACCTGCCTATCACCTTCCTATCATACATACATTCTATTTTAAAATTTCTTCACTGTGTTTTTTTTTAAAAAAAAATGTTGCAAAGCCCTTACCAGCTGTAGAGTCTCAGTTTATGAAACAAAGCTTCACCTTTTGTACAACTGAAGCTGAAGGCAGTGTTGGGTTCAGATTATGGCCATGAACCATATTTAGCTGAACACCCAAATATGAACCTAATTGGGACTATGCATCTCCATGGCAACCATGGGAAGAGCAAAAGGCACCCACAGAGAGAGAGAGAGAGAGAGAGAGAGAGAGAGAGAGAGAGAGAGAGAGATCCTTTAGGTTAAAACAGGCATCTATGAGATTAAAATGTTTTTTTTAAAAAAAAAAAAAAAGATGTGGCATGAGTTAAAAGCAAGAAAATGGAGATCAAAACAGATAACTTCACCCCTAACAAAACCCAAGACTTTGTCAGACAAGTTGACTAATCAGGCAGTGGTGAAGGCCACTAAGTAAAGATGGACATGAACAAGAAAAATGATGAATCAGGATGGTTTGTGGTTCATGGCTACCCACAAACCATGAACCACCCATGAACCACAGAAAAATGAACCGGTTCATGGTTTATTTTTTTACAGTTTGTGCCTAGGGGAGGACAATCTAATGCCTCCACCCCTTCTGTCACCCACCTAACCCCGTTGTCTCCCTACTTGGTCCTTCCACCTCCTCCCCTTCATCCTTCACTGCCACCATTGTTAGAGATAGCGGCCCGGCTTCCCTTCTGGGAGCCAAGCCAGCTGTCTTTGAGCATGTGCATGCCTATCAGTGGGTCAGTGTAACGTCTCATCTACATCCTAGGTAATTGAAAACAACTTTCATGTAATGGTCTCAAATTCAAAGATAATTTTTAATTAGTATACTTGTTACAAGACACATTTTAGCCATGAAGTCATCAACAGACTTGAGGACAGGGGTAATATAAGCTTTTCCTATTGTGCCAGTTCTAACTCTGTTTTTACCATTAAAAAGGACAGCATTTTCTCATCATCCCCCACCCTGCAGAAATTGCCTATTTTGTGGGGGGGGGGGTGTGGGGGGGATCATTATTGTTACTACCACTTCAACTGGCATCAGATGCATTCTGTCTGCCAAAACTCCAAAGTAAGAATCAGTGGATGATGATTTACTTTTCCTTGTCCCCATCTTCCTGTAGGAAACCAAGAAATCTAAGTTTTCTGTGGATCAATTTTGCAGATGTGTTTGATTAAATTTTGGATTGGCAGGAGGAACAGAAGGGCACAGCAAACCTTTCGGAACTATTAATCAAGTCTAAGCCTCATCAAACTGCTGATGTTTGAGATCTGCACAAGAATTTCTATCTTCCATAGCTCAGATTTGTGTGAAAACAGCAATTGTGGGAGCATTTATGTAGCATGTTGGAACCTCAATCATCCTTACCACACCCCTATGAGATAGCTAGGCAGATAGGGGTATGAGACTCAGGGATGAGTGGATTATCTTGATATTCCTGTTACTTTTAGTTTCTCCTGTATTCATGTTTCTTCTCTTCTCTAGTATTTCTATAGTGTTTTAACCAAACCAGAGGAGACAGGTGATGCTTGGGGAGAAACCACTCCAGAGTTTATTCCAAACAATGTAGGAACTCCCAAAAGCATTGAAATATTTCCCCTATGTTGAGTACCTTGGATAGCTCCTTTAAAGTTAGAAATAAAACCCAGACTGGATTTACTACCCCCGTGACATCAGAGTCACCAGACAACTGAACCCAACTCACAAGAGGATCAGATGAGAGACTGCGAGTATAATCTGTCCATGTCCACTTGGGAGTAATTGTGTTTGGTGGACCTACTCCCAAGTGAGGCCCTGATCACACCAGGGAAATGTTCCCAAATTATTTCCTAGTTAGATCATTGTATAAATATCCAGTCACATGACACACAGCCATTACTGAATCATTTTCCTGGCCAGTGGTGTAACTGTGGAAGATTTCTACCTCACCGGGAGGGTTGTTTTTATTTTGTATCGATGGCGTATTGAAACATTCCTTACTGGTATTGCTTGTGTGAACATTCCTATCAGCTCTTTTCCATCTCTCTTCTCTATGTTTTCGAAAGCTGCCTCCTCCCTTTCTCTCCTCCTCCTTTCCCAGCCTCCGTTGCTGCCTCTGAGAGGATGCCTGCTGGAGGGGGCAGGGCACTGAACCATGGGACACTTGTTTGGCCATTTGCCAAACCAGCACAAACGACTGAACCAGCGGTTCATGCCCATCTCTAGATGGCAGGGATGTCAACAGGGTAAGGAATTTGGTGGTGGCAGTGGCAGCAAGTGGAACAGAAGGACAAGAAAGAATGGGGCTCACAGAGCTGATGAAGGGGGTGAGCAGGCAAGCAGCAACAGTGAGAAGCAAGGGAAGGAGGGAGAGAAGAAAGATCTGGGCTGGTAGAGCTTAACAGGGCAAGCAGGCCATCCAGCAGCAGTGAAGCTGGGGAAGGGAGCAGGGTAAGAAAGATTGGGGCTGGCAGAAAATGGGGGGGAGCTAGAGAAGATGGGGAACAACCACACTGGTAGCAGCGAGGCAATGGCAGCAGAGGGAGAGGGAAGAGTGAGGCTGGCAGAACAATTGTAGTGAATCAAAAGACCTCATCTAGATCAGTGGTTCTCAAACTTGGGTCCCCAGATGTTCCTGGACTGCAACTCCCAGAAATCCTGGGATGAGCAAGTGGTGAAGGCTTCTGGGAATTGCAGTTCAAGAACATCTGGGGATGTTTGAGAACCACTGATATAGAGTACTGTGTTCAGCTCTGCACACCGCACTTTAAGAAGGATGCCAACAAACTGGAGCAAGTTCAGAGGAGGGCAACAAGGATGATCAGAGGACTGGAAACCAAGCTCTATAAGGAAAGACTGAAAGAACTGAGCATGTTTAGCCTTGAGAAAAGAAGACTGAAAGGAAATATGATAGCACTTTTCAAATACTTGAAAGATAGTCATAGAGAAGAGGGGCAGGATCTGTTCCAGATCATCCCAGACTGCAGGATATGTAATAATGGGCTCAAGCTACAGGAAACCAGATTTAGGCTGAATGTCAAGAAAAACATCTTAATTATTAGAGCAGTATGAAAATGGAACCAATTACTTTGGGAGGTGGTGAGTCCTCCAGTGTTGGAGGCATTCAAGAGAAAACTGGACAACCTTCTGTCAGATCTGCTTTGATTTGGATTCCTTCATTGAGCAAGGGGTTGGACTTAATGACCTTATAGGCCCTTTCAAGCTCAATTATTCTATGATTCTATGATTCTGGTTCACCAAAAGGTCCAGCACCCAAAAGGACCCAAAAAATAAGGAGGACCCCCCCCCCAAAGAACCAGAAACAAATTGGAGCCAAAAGTTTTTCCACTACACATCACAGACTCATTATATCAAATTGGAGACCACAGATGTCAAGCCCACACAAAGAAAATCTTATTAAGTGAGTTTAAAAAGCAATGTCTTGGTGATAGGTGCAGAACTGAGCGTTCATTCTAAAGAAAGCACTGAATTTTTCAAATAGTTCCTTAACAAAGATTGGCAGTATATAGCTTGATTATTTCACACCCTAAAGCTTTTTTTTCTCTCCCCCACGCTTACATTTCTACTGATATCTTCAGAATGTCTTCAGACAATAATGGAGCTCTCACGGGGATGGGATCATTACGTCAAAATATTCAACCACAATGGGCAATGAAAGACTGAATTAGTTCATACCCATAAGAGTTGACAAAAACACTAACATGAATGAGAACTTTACTGAATTTTTACACGCCACATTTCAGTATCTGGAAAAGTTTTCCCCAGAATCAGATTCTGTCAGTATAAAATTTTAAATACATGCTTCAGGGCAGATATACTTTTAAATACATACTTGGAGTTTGTGAGACTTTAGCAAGAAATGCTCAAAATCTCTGACATATCAGTGAAATGTTAGAATTTGCAGAATGGTTGATGCACAAATGAAAGCAGGTAAAAATGGAACTGAACCAGGGTTGGGCATTTACCCCAATTGAAAAGAGCCCAAATTTAGGTTATTAAGTCATCATGCCATCGACAGCTCAGGGTGGAACTGAACACAAGGTAGACCCAATCCCTCTCTGGTATCATAGCCTTTGTGTTTATGAACACACTTAGAGAGAAGTGCTTGACTGGAACTTTGTGTGTGCAGGACGGGGTTTCTCCTCAGTGCTGGTTGAAAATTAGAGGGAACATTGCTTAAAGGCCATATGCACAAGCAAGAACCCAAATGTTCCAGGGTTCTTGATCACATGGATAGCTTGAAAGTGAGCAAGCCCACTTTCCTTTTCAGAGTCATTGTTGTTTACGTGAGCAAAGTGATGATGGAGGGAGCCATTCAGCTGATAGGTCGAGACATGCGCAGAGACAGCAGGCCCAGCTCCCGGAAGGGAAGCCAGACCTGCTATGTCTCAAGATGGCAGCAGAGAACAAAGAGGAGGAGGCTGGTAGGGAGGAGACGGGGGCAGTAAGAAGGGAGCGGGAGGGATGAACCAGGAAGTAAATTGTAAATTTGTTTGTGATTTGGGTCGGTTCAGGTTTGTTGGTTTTGACAAACTCAAACCAGCCTGAACCAATGAACCAGAGATGAACTTCCTGGTTTGTTTTTTAGTTCGTGCCCATACTTTGACGGATGGCTTCTCGAAGTAAGGGTTCTTCCAGCCTGGGCAAAGCCAGGTACTCTCTTGGGTTGCATTTGGACCTAAAGCATGGGATGGGTGTTTTCCTGGTATTGTCATATATCCCTACTTCTAACTGATATTTCACGTAACTGGTTGGATAGCTCATTGAGTTGGCTTCCTAGTTACAGAACCAGAGTTTGGGAGTTTGATTCCCCACTGCGCCTCCTGAGAGAAGAACCAGCCTGTATAAGCAAACACAATTTTTTTTAAAAAATGTTGATGTTTACGTAAGATCTGTTCCTCCCATTGGAGTGAATGGAGATTATATCCATCCAATCCAACAGGAAGAGCAGATCTCAGCATGTACTCAAGGCGTCTGGTTAGTATGCAGGATTCTAAATTCCATAAAAGCCACGTATGTGCATCACACAGGACATTCAAAGCTTATTTGAGGTCCATCCATGTTCTTTCAAAGGATTCAAAACAGCTTTTGATAACACTTGTGAGATTTCTCAGGCAATGTTTTGCAAAAACAAAACAATGCCCTCAGCAAAAGAAACAAGTGCATTATTTTCTGTTTTTAAAGGAAACAGATGACAACTTCTCTTCAATCCCATTGTTTCAGACATATTGAATCTCCTGCAGCTTTTAATCCACTTTCAAAATCACAGATTTTCAGCCTCTCGATTATTATCCACTTTGCAGACAGAGAATATGGGAATTGTATAGTAATTTCCCATGGAGTGACAATTGACTTAGTTCTTTTGTTTTCAGCCAGATTCCTCTTTAAGTGAGAAAGCATTCTGTTGGAATCCAGCTCCAATGCTGACAAGTGAAATACAACGTATTGCCAATCATAAGAAATTCTTGTAGGAAAAGCAGTAGCAACAACCTGCTTTATTATGCTTGTTTATAGTCTAGAATTATACATATTCAGTCTGAGGCCCAGCAATCTGGAGGCTGGTGACTCTTATTTGGAAATGCAGTGCATTCACTCCTGGTTTTAGTCTGAACTTTAAAGGAGCTATGGGCTGCTTGCATTGCTGCCGTACAGTTCAGACAAAACCCTAGAGCAAATTCACTGTCCCTATGAAATCAAAGTGCTTGTCCTCCACAGTAAAGGGATGAATGATGTTTAATCCTTTACACTCTTAGGAAGGGTGACTAACCAGGAACAAAACAGCAAGTGGGAGATTTGGTCTATGGATGTGCAACCAATTGGTGTGAATTAGAGGTGGGCACGGACCAGCAAAATGGTGGTTCATCTTAGTTTGTGGTTTGTGGAAGTCCACAAACCACGAACCACAAATTTATGAATTTTTCTTGAATGAACCATGAATCAGTTCATCGGTTCATTTAGGATTTGATTTTTAGACAGCCTAGTGGTTGTCTTTAAAAATAATAATAATAACTGGCTGCCTCCCCACCTGCACAGACTGACTCTCCATCCCTTCCCACTGCTCCTGTTGCCTCCCCACTTTTTCCTGCCACTGCCTCCTCCTCTTCCTCCTCAGCCACCACTGCCATCTTGAGAGGCACCCAACTCCCGCAGGCCGGCTGCCTGTGTGCATGGCCCGCCTCTCAGCTGAATCAACCCAAAATCAACTTCCTGGTTTATTTTTTGATTCGTGCTCATCTCTAATGAGAATGCCAAATTCTGAATTGAATTAGTCCAGTTTTGAATCAGATCCAGCTTGGTCCTAATGGCTTCAGATTTTTTTGGAAAATGACATTAATCCTATTCAGTTGTATTTTCCTTGAAAGACTCACCATCCTTTGAATCTCCCATTTAATCTTCTGCTTTGAGAGGAATGCAAGTTTTCTGAGTAAGAATAGGTTTCCTGCACAGATGACAAGATTTCCTGGGCAGAACACTAGGTGGTGGTGATTTTGTGCAAAATACACTGCTGTGTGCAAAAAGCACCCTTTCATGAAATGTTTCTTTCTCACCATCATGGAAAAAATTATCAAGGATTTACATCTCCAGCTGAGACAGCCTAACTGGATTAATTTACAAAGTATTCTCCACATATCTACACAATAATATGTGTGGCCGAGTCTATTCCAAATTATAGTGATCCTTCCCAGGTTTTTCTAGGTACAGAGTACTCAGAAGTGGTTTGCCATCCCCTTCTTCTGGGGGTGCTCTGGGCCCATGAAGCTTGCCCAAGGCTACACATGCTGGCTGTTCTACGGGGAGGCACAGTGTGGAATTGCACACCCAACCCCTGACTCCAAAGCCAGGTACCCAACTCACTCAGCCATCTCACCAACTGTCTACACAATACACATGCTTAAAAACTGAGGGCAATTTAGAACTCTGCAAAGAGTAATTCCCTACCAGTACAGAAATTTCATTTATATACAATGCTGTCCATGCATCCATGCTCCACAGGAATTTGATTGAATATTGATGGTACAACCAGCTATCCATGTTCCTTCTGTGTGTTATGTCCCCTAAAGTAACATAGGGCATGTTCTATCCACCCCATTAGTCACTGAAGTTGTTTGATATAATGGCTGGAATCCTATTGCACAGTTATGCCTGTATAACTTGACATTAAGCAAGCTGTAGCTGTAATCATGGCTATCCTCAAAGCACTTCTTTGAATGGTTGAGGGCTGCCATTGTCTTCTCACCAACAGTTTCCAACTGAGCTAGTTGTCTCACTCTGGCTAATGGGGCGGAGGGAGGGAAGTAGCTCTCTGCAGTATCATTCTTTTTCTTTCAAATGCACTACTTTGTTTCTTTCCTCCACCCAACAAATGACATGCTAAATTATACAGCTCAACTACCTCTGCTCTCTGCATTATTTTTTTAGATAATACACTCATTGCATTTCACAGCATGAATTCCCTATCAAAATCTTGAACCTTCTCCATCATGATAAAATGTCACAGATGAAGAAATAGTTCCCAGCCAGTTCCAGGTAATTTCATTACCACATCTCCTGTAGCAATTTCCTTTTTCTGCTCCTTATGATGCTTGAACTAAACAGCAAATGGAAGAGCAAATTCTAGAACAATCTGGGCTTATTTATAGAAATCATTCAGAATAGCTTTTTCACATTTCCTATTGGTGGGGGGGGGAATGAGCATAAGGGCAAGTGAGAAAGCCTTTTTTCTCCTCTGCCTTGCCTTCTGTCCTCTGGCAAGTCAGGCAATCAGGTGCAATACTGTTCACACTTGTTGAAAAACAGCGATGACAATTACTTTGTGTTTGGGTGGGAAGCAGTTAACTGATTTTAAAAAGGAGTCCGTTTCTGGATATTCCTTGCTTGGTGTCACTTAATGGATGGTAGTGAGCACAAACGGGTCTCCTGTAGACCATCTTGACTGCTGACATGGGTGTTGTCAACGTTCAGGCTGTGTTTGCTATGTAAAGCTTGGCAACCTTTTTCCTTCTGGCAATGTGGCAGAAATAGTGCACCACATTTCCTGGCATTTTGAACTATAGTGGTCTTCCTTGTACCATTGGTAAGCGTATTTTTTGACAATTGGACACCCATTTATCTCTTTTCAACAGACCATTATTGATCCAGAAATTAACAATATGTCTTCCTTCATTGCCTGGACTTACCGAAGGCCGTCTGAAATCCCAAGGACTGGTTATGGGGCTGAGTATCATAGGTTTCTCCTTCTAAAATCCCATTCTTATCTTTCTCCTTACCCTGTTGTCTCATTGTCACTTCCGTGTTAATAATATAATAATTACCTCTTCCTTGTATTGTACCATTCCTCCCCAGAGTTCTTAGGAGGAGAACGGTTGAGTGAAATGCCAACTGCAGGGAAGCCATCAGCCAGCTAGTAGCAGCTGTAGCCTGGTAGTGAACGACATGTTCATTTCTGTGTTTCAAAAGAGCTGGTAACCGAGAGAGCAGTAGAGAAAGCTCATCTCGGTGTCGAAATCCGTTACCTAATTAAACAAACGTGTTTTAAAAATCTTCTCCTTTTGGACAAGGAAGAAACTGTTGTTTCATGGCACTCAGCAAATTAAGTAGCTGTCTTTCATTATCTCCCCGATTATTACTACTGTGTTGCGTACAAGTGCAGTGAGCTAGAAAAACAGAGATAATAGGTTATTATGGAAAAATTTGGCTGTGACATTCATATGATAAATTGAGAGTCAATTAGATGAAAAATACTCCATTAGATAAAGTGAGTGTACCAATTATGGCAGTGAAGAGCCACTGCTAATATAATTGAAATTTATAGAGTGTTGGGCACAGCCCTGCAGGACTAGATTGTATAAATGATGAAGAGAGGCATGTAAACATTTTAGTTTCTTGCCATTATCAGTGTGTTTGTGGAGCCTTCTGTCCATATTAAGTGACTATTTTTATCGAGATGCTAAAAACACAGGCTCTGAAAAGTTTGGCTTTCTCTTTAGAGATGTAGATAGAGATAGAGATAGCGATAGGCAGGTATATCATAGAGTTGTGCATTGGATTTGGTCAAATCTTGACATTCAAAACAGATCAGCCTGATTTGGACCAATCTGGATGAATTAAAGGTCAAAATGAAATGGCCAGATTATGTTTCTGGGTAAAGCAAGGCAAAACGATGCATCCAGAACAGAAACTGATGGGCTGATGCAGTCATTACTGCATCTTGGCTGGATGCCTCAGCTGTGACCATTCTACCTTAGATGACTTGGCTAGTCCAGACTCATAGCAGAGTCTAACCTTCAGATAACCTTGCTCTCGGATTCCCTGACACACTCAAACCATATTAAATAAAATAGTTACTTAATATGGTTCTTAGGCATCCATAAATAACCAATAGAATTATAGCCAAGAGGTAAAAAGGATTACTCACTGGAAGGACAGATCCTGAAGCTGAGGCTTCAATACTTTGGCCATCTCATGAGAAAAGAAGACTCCCTGGAAAAGACCCTGATGTTGGGAAAGTGTGAGGGCAAGAGGAGAAGGGGACAACAGAGGACAAGATGGTTGGACAGTGTCATCGAAACGACCAACATGAATTTGACCCAACTCCGGGAGGCAGTGGAAGACAGGAGGGCCTGGCGTGCTCTGGTCCATGGGGTCACGAAGAGTTGGACACGACTTAACGACTAAACAACAACAAAAAGGATTAACTTTCCATTTGGATACCATTTCAAACCTGGTTCTGATTATCATTTTAAGCAGCTCACTGCTTCTATAAATTTGAGTCTTTTCATGTGCAAAGGATTCATCCGGTCTACATGCAGATCATCCCTGCCAATATGGTGGTGTCATTTGGGAGGGTGTAGAAAGAAGCTCAACATGTACTCAGAGATATATAGTGTTTTGCAGCACAACATTAAGGATTTCTGATCATCTCTGATCTAATAATTGCAAGAGCAAAAGAACTTTTTTCTCGCTCAGTTAGCCTACTGGAGAGAGGAATCGTGAAGGTGACACTTCCTAAACTTAGGTTGCAGAAGTCCCCAGAGATGGCTTCTGTGCTTGCGATATTTACTGGTAACCAATTACAGAGAAGCCATGTGCAGTGAGTGTGTTTCTATCGATCTGAAAGAAGAACCAACAGAAAGAGAGGTAAAGTTGCCACGGCAAAAGCATCCCATTTCCTCCACCTGCAAGGCCAAAACATATGATGAGCCGTTTTCCAGTCACGGGTTGGACTTTGTGATGTTACAGTGTTGGGGGAGGCAAGAGTTGGAAGGGAGCAGAACTGCCTGTGAGCCTGCTGATTATAGAACATGTATGAGGGGAAACCAGATAAGCTGGCCTCAAACAGCCCAGGCAATATGGAAAGCTAGAACCAGGAAGAAGAAAAACAGGGGTGTTTTTTTTTTTGTGATTAGACAGGTAGCAAAATGCACCCAGGAGGTGCAATGGTTACTACAGGTCCTGCTAGGATTTGCAGTCCACGTGGAATTGCACACAGCACATATGAAATGAGGGGACTTTTCCCGAACTCTGTACTACTGCTGGGGGTTGTAGAAGACACAACAGAAGCCCAGGTAAGTTTTTCCTGCCACTGCTGCCTAGGCTTGTACAGCAAGAAGTCTCAAGAGTTGCCACACTGATGCTTCACTCCCTGCCTTACGTCAAATGGCAGAATGGATCCATGTGCATACAACTATTAGCCCTTTCCCAGCCTCTTCCCCTTCCTCTTGGATTTGTGATGTGCCAAATGCAACACACTTCACTTCACACTCAGTCGAAGAGCCCTGACACTAGCTGGGAATGGGTGGAGGTATATGCTGCAACATTCTTTATGCAGATATTTGTCTTCCCATCTAAGGTCAATTAGATGCATAACAAACCCTGAGACCTAGCAATCCTAGAAGCCACCTCAGAAAAATAAGGATGATGTAAGTAAATATGATAGTATCAATCTATCTGCAGATCTAGAAAAGATATAAGTGGGGAAATTATACATGATTGCTATCTGCTGGTTTTCTCCCTCACTACATATATTGGCACTCTGTTCAATTCATTAATTAGCAGTGTTTGCATTGCAAAAAGTTAATCTTTCTTTGAGGATCAAATAAAACTCTCTTTTAGGAAGATTTAACAACCAGAATCATTCCTTCTGTGGGGATTGTCATTAAACCCTTGTTCATTTAAAGTCTCTGACTCTATTCTTGTCCTTTTAAAGTCCTTTCCCCTTATCTTGTCCCTTTATGCAAACTTTCTGGAGAAAGCCCTTCTGTAAATTCATTCCAATTTACTTTCTGAGCTCCGTGCTTTCTTTAACTGTGCAATGAGGAATCGAAATGGCCAAACAAAAAAAAAAAAAAAACAAAGTGTGCTGCTTATATACTGCCCCTTAGCGCTTCAAGCACTCTCTGGGCGGTTTACAAGTTAATGATGCAGGCTACACATCCCCCCCCCCCCCAGCGAGCTGGGTACTCATTTTACCATCCTTGGAAGGATAGAAGGCTGAGTCAACCTTGAGCCGCTACCTGGGATTGAACCCTGGGTTGTGAGCACAGTTTGGGCTGCAGTACAGCGGTTTAACCACTGTGCCACAAGGCTCACAATAACTGGGGATAAGGCCAAATACTGTCCAACGTTATTTTTAAAGCTGCCATTCGTTCAGTGCAAGCGATCATAACTTGGAAAGGGGCCCCCAGCAAACCATTAATTGTGCCATTTGGTTTTTTCATTACCACAATAGTACTGGGAACAGTACAGTCTGTTCCTTTGCACTGTCTCCTCAGTTTTGAGATGCCAAAGAGAGAAAAGATCTGAGACACTGGGTGTTTAATTATTTATACATACATACATGCATGCATGCATGCATGCATGCATACCATTTAAACATCTTTTTTCATTAAAAAAGATGTTTCCTGCCAACCTAGCAGTTCAAAAGCATGTAAAAATGCGAGTAGATAAATAGGTACCACCTCGGTGGGAAGGTAATGGCGTTCCGTGTCTAGTCGCGCTGGCCACGTGACCACGGAAACTGTCTTCGGACAAACGCTGGCTCTATGGCTTGGAAACAGGGATGAGCATCGTGCCCTAGAGTCGGACACGACTGGACTAAATGTCAAGAGGAACCTTTACCTTCATTAAAAAAATTGTGAAGCCATTTACATTGATACAAATGGCTAAAAACAATAAAAACTACAATATCCATTTGAATGATTTCTTAAAGGTAAGTGGTATCGTTAACAGTCAGGAAAATGCCTGCTTAAAAAGATAAGTCCTTAATGGACAGCATAAGTTTTCATTAGAAAGCTTGATACTGTGGCATCTTTTACTCCACTCATAGCTCATCCAAATGAGTGTCACTCTGGCAAACAAGTCTCTAGTGTTATTCACATAAGAGAACATTTATTTGCTCCCATAGTCACAGATGCTTATTTTAGTCTTTTAGCCTCTAACAGTGTAGTGAAGCCACTTCTGTACATTTTCATTGTCTGATGGATCCATTGGCAGGAGCTACACATTTGCAGACAACCCACAGTAAGCTTTTTTTTATGCGTTATCTGCAAACGGGCATGAACCCAGTGAAAACACACATCCTATTTGAATGGGATTCCTTGCATTAAAGCAGCATATGTAGTTCCAGCGGCCACCTAGTGTTAGGAGTAGAGATAGGCACAAAATGAACCATGAAGCAAAAAAAAAACCCTCAAATTAGGCTGTTTTTGGTTCATTTCAGGGCACTTTGGGGAAACGTGCCTGCACAGAACAAAACAAAACACTGAAATACTATCGGCATTGACAATTCATATGCTTTGTTGTTTGTGCTATTTGAGACTTCCAGGACAATTCTAACTCATGTAGAATGGCCCCTACATGAGTTAGAGGTGCCAAACTTCCAGTGAGTCTTCGGCTGTCACGTCTCCCCACCCATTCCAAGTTTGGCAAAAATTGGATTAGAGATGTCTGAGTTATAGTCCCCCAAAGCAGGTTCCCCCAGGAAAGTGCTCTTTAGCAGCTGCTAAAGAGTCTTCCCCATTTGCTTGCAGTACTACCTATAGCCCTGCAGTTGGCACCATTTCAAAGAAGTGCCTTACAAGCAGTACAAGGCTTCCTACTTCAGTTTCCTTATATAGTAATCTCACTAGCTTTTTAAAGAAAAGCTCTAACCCTCAGAAACAAGCTCCATTTCTTAACCTATCATAAAAAAACAACCCCCAGGAGTGTTACCCATGTAGAAGAACTATTTTTAAAAAGTGTCCTGGGAAAGAGGCTTTGCTCCCTGGTGCTGGGTGCTGCTTGTGTGTTTGTGCCCACACACACGTGCACTCAACTGGGTTTTCCCTTCTGTACCTGTTCAAACCTCAGATATGCAGATGATACCACTCTGATGGCAGAAAGTGAGGAGGAATTAAAGAACCTCTTAATGAGGGTGAAAGAGGAGAGCGCCAAAAATGGTCTGAAGCTCAACATCAAAAAAACTAAGATCATGGCCACTGGCCCCATCACCTCCTGGCAAATAGAAAGGAAAGATATGGAGGCAGCGACAGATTTTACTTTCTTGGGCTCCATGATCACTGCAGATAGTGACAGCAGCCATGAATTTAAAAGATGCCTGCTTCTTGGGGAAAAAAGCGATGACAAACCTAGACAGCATCTTAAAAAGCAGAGACATCACCTTGCCGACAAAGGTCCGCATAGTCAAAGCTATGGTTTTTCCAGTAGTGATGTATGGAAGTGAGAGCTGGACCATAAAGAAGGCTGACCGCCAAAGAATTGATGCTTTTGAATTGTGGTGCTGGAGGAGACTCTTGAGAGTCCCCTGGACGGCAAAGAGAACAAACCTATCCATTTTGAAGGAAATCAACCCTGAGTGCTCACTGGAAGGACAGATCCTGAAGCTGAGGCTCCAATACTTTGGCCATCTCATGAGAAGAGAAGACTCCCTGGAAAAGACCCTGATGTTGGGAAAATGTGAAGGCAAGAGGAGAAGGGGATGACAGAGGACGAGATGGTTGGACAGTGTCATTGAAGCTACCAACATGAATTTGACCAAACTCCGGGAGGCAGTGGAAGACAGGAGGGCCTGGCGTGCTCTGGTCCATGGGGTCATGAAGAGTCGGACATGACTTAACGACTAAACAACAACAACCGGTTCAAAGCCATCACATGCTTTGAACTAAAGCGAAAGGAGTCAACTGAAAGGTCTCTGCTTGGGAGGAAAAACTAAGTATTGGGGCTGTGGAACTCCAGGCTGATTCACATTTCCAGTTCCATCATGTGATCGATGGGGAAAAGGGTGAATCAGACCACCTCAAGCTGGTAGTATTTCCTGCATTTTTCCACTGTTTAATCAGGCTTTTAATCAGACTTAGACTGAACAGTACTTCAAATAGGAAAATACATTTTCAGAACTGAATGTCTTCCAAAATCCTTCAAACAGAGGACTTTCCGCTAGAAAGAGGATTTATTTTATATATTATTTATTTATTTAATTAATTAATTCCTATGTTGCCCATCTAACCACAGGCCACTGGGCAGTTTACAACATAAAACAAAACAAAAGGCAAAACAATAAGCAAAACTTCTAATCATAAAACATCAATACTAGTATAAAAACAAATACATCATCATAAATCATAAAAAAATACAACATTAAAACATTTAAGCATTTAAAATGGCGGTATTATAATCTTACTGCCTAATAGAGATATGACCACTGGCCACCTACAGAAACATGGATCTCCTTCACCAGAGTTGTTTTGCCCACGTGTTCCCAGTGAGACCTGGATCTCCTGCATCACTGTTTGCCTTCTGGGTACACAGGAATTCTGGCTTAAATCTAGACGTTTGCACCTTGGAATTTGTTCCCAAGAAAGCTCAGAAAGGTTCTGGGATTCCTAAGAAGAAAAAATCAACAGAGGAAGTCCTCACACAATGGAGAAATGTTTCAAAGTCACAGGTGTGTAAGTCATGACTGCAAGGAAAACATCTATGGAAGCCCAACAGTGCTGTCATGGTAGATGCAATTGTTAGTAGAGAAGGCCACCTCCCTCGTGGCAACGCTAGGATTGCCTCAAGTTTCAAAAGTTTCCACAGGAAGGCAATTTTAACTGTCCCATTTGGTTTCTAAGTGCCAAGGCACAGCACTGGGGTGACCTCAATTCCTGCTAGTCATTCATGATGGAGATCAGGTGAACATCAGGTCACAAACTTTTCTACCAACAGATTAATGAAGCTTAGAAGGATTTTTATTATTATTATTGTTTTTCTTATCAGACCCACAGTACAACTGAAGAGGGTTTTGTTTTTGTTTTTAAATATGACTTGGGAGTCCCAAAAGATATTAGGGCACCAGGTGAGGAAGAAATTAAATTCCATTTTCTCCTGTGTTATATTAAGAAAGAAGGGGAAGCTGAATGTTATTCACTTAGTACAGGATTTATAGGTTAGCTCAGAATATAAAGAAGAAATAATGTAAAGGCCTTGGAATTTCTTTGGTCTTTTGGACTCAGTTTGTTGACTTTGTCCTCTAGAAACTGACAAATACACACACACACACACACATGCGGGCGCACGCATGCTCTAGTAGCTGGAAATGCAGTCTATTGCATGATGCTTGTCTTTTGAGATAAGAGCTTAAAAGCCAAGGGCTTGCTTGCGTTCTGTTGACATTAAAGTCCCATGATGCTTTTCCTAACGGTCACATTAATGGCTAACATTTCCCTTCCCTCACGCTGCGGTGCACCCATCTGGCCCATCTGATTTAATATTTTATAACTCACAAAGTCACATTGGGATTGTCATGGGAGAAAAGAGCTGCCGTTCATCTACAACACAAGGAAAACTCAGTCTGAAGTACTCCACAAACTAGTAGATTGGGTCCCAGTTCTTGGGCTGAGCTGAACACAGAACCTGTTTTGATTGTTCTCCTCAGAAATCACCCTTTTAGAGAAGACTATTAGAACCCTGGCAAATGTGTTGCCCTGTGGAACGATCCTGTTCAGGGTTCTAGGTGGCCAGCCATGTTTTTCTCTCAAATTGTGCTGTGCCCCCTTTTCAGCTTTAAGAAAGTAATCATTTATTCTTACCAGAGCTATTTTGCTCCACCTGACTTTTTTTCCCCTCTTGCAGTCTTTAAACAACAACAACAACTTCTTCATACAACGGGGGTCCCATTGTATGAGAGTGGTGCCTCTCTTGTGTGTCTGGGTGATATTGTTTGGACAACAGATGGATCTACGCTCATTCAGCTATAAATGAATCTCCACCCTCTGGTTTTGTTACAAACAAAAGATAGGACAAACTTAGTCCAAGCAGCCCACCAGTTTGGAAACAAACTGGCCTGACAGTGCAGTCAAAGTCATTCATTCTGCCCCATTTCCACATTAATATCCAATTTAAGAAAAGGTTTTGCCACTGAGCTAGGGCCAGTTCCACTCACATTAAAATTCCCTCGCAGATAGGAAGGGCTGTATAAAAGATGACCAAACTATGTGAGATACAGGAGGTCTGCAATTAATTTCCTGGTGCTTTGTTTATTTATTTATTAGTTTTAAACTAATCTTTCCAGAGGCTCTTGATTTCAAGGCCATATTCTAATCCAAATGACCAACCACACTCACTTCAAATCCTTTTCCCATGTCCTTTTCCATGTGAATAAAATAAAATAGCAGTGATTGGAAGAATGGCCAATGAACAACAGCAATGAACACCACCTCCTCCTTGACACTTCTACCTGAATCAGATTCACACATGCCCCCCCCTCTCTCAATCTCTCTCTCCTTCCTCCCTCCAGCTTGAAAAAATTATTAGGCATGGGATTTTTGGAATTTGTTTTCACTACAGCTACCAGAATTCAGCACGAATTGCCCCAGATAGCATTCTGGTAGCTTTAGACAAAAAATCTAAATGTCTGCACTTTACCAAGGCTCTCTCTGCAGTAACAGCCATTAAAGCACAGAGAAGGGAATGAATGGAGCTTTCTAAGCTCCGTGGGAACTGCAAAGCATTAGAGGATGGTGGTCTCTCTGTTTACTAGACTCTGTAGGTGTTGCCTCTCAAAAAACTACAAGTCCCCTAATGCTTTTCAGTTGTAATGGATCTTAAAAAGCTGCACTCATGTCCTTCTCCATGTTTAAATGGGTAGAATTCTAGCTGGGGAAAATTCCTGCTGAATTCTGGTAACTGTAGCGAAAAGAATAATCTGAATATCCTGTGCCTAGAAGTTCCATCTGGACTACAGTTCCCAGCATCCTCAAGAAGCCATGGTCCCTGAGGGATTGTATGAGTCAGAGTCCATAAAAGTAATATTTACAAGCTCTGATCCTACTAATTAAAAAGCTTACGACATATCTTCCACATGACATAGATTGTGGTCCTTAAAAAGAAAAGTTAGATGGATGTGTTGGAAGATTATATATCTGTACTTCCACAATAAGGAAATACTTAGGATCAATGTGTTGCTGCATATTGGATGAACGTTCATGAGCAATTACACAGTGCACTGGTGCATTCTGCTATACTTTAATTTGAAGCATCAGTTATTATAGCTGCACGAGAATGCAGCAATGATCGTGTGCTGGCAGAGCAATTCAACATTCTATAAGACCATTCTAAAAATGGGGCAGCCCAAACAAAAAACTATAACTTTGAAACTGGGCTTCAGATCAGCACCAAATGTGGCACATTTCATTAAGTCCAAAACCTCCGTTAAAAGTACTTTGGCACAGAGGAAGTGCAGTTACATCCTGGCTATTTTTGGGAGTGTCCTCTCCCAGCAACTATATTGCAGATCTTGTGATCATCATCTGGAATCTTCTAGCATTGAATAATTCTACATGAGGGAAGTTGCTGTTGGAATTATGTATGCCTATGTTTACTTAAACTTCCATTATAAAAATCCAGGAAATTCTTCAAAAAACCTTTTGTTTATGAATATGGGATATTGTGCTTCTGTATCCATGAATCAAAAAGCCCAATATTGCTGCACAATATCATGCCTGCATTGCCAGCAGGAAAAAAGGATGCCAAACTTTACATAGCAAAGAGCAGCCTGAATGTTGACAGCACCGAAGTCAGCAGTCAAAGTGGTCTACAGGATACCGTCTTGTGCTTTTTTCATCACACAACCTCTTCTCACCCAAACACAAAACAATTGTCAGGGCTATATTTCAACAAATTCCCTAGGTATCAAAATGCCTATAATAAATGGTAGTCATATACCATATATTTTTTGAAGAACTGAGTGTTTATTTAGAGTGAATTTAGAGGCTACAGTCACTACTGTCTTTAGCTCAGAGTAACTTTACAGGTGATTGTTGTTTATAAAGTATGGTAAGTAGATTAATAGTAACTTATCATTATCATAAAGCTAGCTCAACCTGTTTTGGAGCTATCTCAACCTTGCATGCTGCATTTAGTAGGTTTGGCTGGGAGGGACCTTTCTGGGCTGGGCTGACTGTGAATCAATCCAGTACTAGTAACCAATTGTTCCTTCCCTGCCTCTGATTTCAAAGAGAACCTGACAGAGAAGAGCTACAAAGGAAGAAATAGAAGCACTTCACAAGAATGAGACAGGGGTACTAAGTAATCTATCACCTGGCAAGAAAGCCATCAGATGCAAGTGGGTATTCAAGCTGAAACAAGGTGCAAATGGAAAAGTGGAGCACTACAAAGGAAGACAGAGTTTACCTTCTTGGGCTCCATGATCACTGCAGATGGTGACAGCAGCCACGAAATTAAAAGACGCCTGCTTCTTGGGAGGAAAGCGATGACCAACCTAGACAGCATCTTAAAAAGCAGAGACATCACCTTGCCGACAAAGGTCCGCATAGTCAAAGCTATGGTTTTTCCAGTAGTGATGTATGGAAGTGAGAGCTGGACCATAAAGAAGGCTGACCACCGAAGAATTGATGCTTTTGAATTGTGGTGCTGGAGGAGACTCTTGAGAGTCCCCTGGACTGCAAGGAGAACAAACCTATCCATTCTAAAGGAAATCAACCCTGAGTGCTCACTGGAAGGACAGATCCTGAAGCTGAGGCTCCAATACTTTGGCCATCTCATGAGAAGAGAAGACTCCCTGGAAAAGACCCTGATGTTGGGAAAGTGTGAAGGCAAGAGGAGAAGGGGACGACAGAGGACGAGATGGTTGGACAGTGTCATCGAAGCTACCAACATGAATTTGACCCAACTCCGGGAGGCAGTGGAAGACAGGAGGGCCTGGCGTGCTCTGGTCCATGGGGTCACGAAGAGTCGGACACGACTAAATGACTAAACAACAACAACAAAGGAAGACTAGTTGCCAAAGGGTCCCTACGAAGATATGGGGAAGTCTTTGATGAAACCTTTGCTCCTGTTGTCAAGCATAGCATAATAAGATTGCTCCTGAGTGTGGTAGCCTCCAGAAAGATGCAAGTCAAGCACTTAGACACAAAGACTGCATTTTTACATGGAGAAATTGCAGAGAAGTTGTATATGGAACAGCCACAGGGCTTCATCAACCAGAAACATCTTGATTTTGTGTGGAAACTAAAGAAAGGCCTGCATGGATTGAAGGAGATGCTTTTGCAACAAGGCTTCAAGCAGGACAATACAGACCAGTGCTTGTTTACCAGAAGCAGAAATGGACATCTTACTTGTGTCCATGCTTATGTAGATGACTTAATTGTAACTACTGAAATGAAACAGAAATACAAAGAGATTGTACACCACCTTAACAAAGAGGTAGAAATCAAAGAATTAGGGAATTCGACATATTATTTGGGCATTAAAATTGACAAGGATGGGTCATATTTGCTTAATCAGAAACAAAAAAAATAGTTGAGCTTCTGGAGACATTAGGTCTCCAAGATGCCCACGGTGTTACAACACCTATGCAGACAGATGTTGTGACAATCGGCTATCAGATGAGAGGTGGTTTTACATGGTACAATCTCCCAGCCAGCTGCCCACTTAGGGTCACGAGGCTCGGTGGGAGGAGTTGGTTGGGGGGTACCAGTTCACAGAGCACCTGAAGGCGTGCTGTACAGCGGACAGCACGATTCAGAAATAGGAGCTCGCCCTGCTATAGGAAATGTCCAGAGATCTAGGATTATCAGGACATGGAAGAATATCGCACTACGGTAGCCCCCCTTGCATTTGGGGGGATATGACTTTAAATAGTTAATAAAGTTGTGGCCCAAGTTTTAAATCCAACACCTGTGTCTTGTCTCGTTATTTCCGGGCTGGGTGGGCAAAGCCTCACCTCTCTGCTCTTTGTCTTTTTCCATCTCTTTTTAGTCTGCTGGCAGTTAGTGTGTAGTTTGAGAGTCTGCTGGATGCAGTCATGGAAGTCTGTTGAGGCCTGTTGTTGTAAGCAGCTATTTTTGTTCAGTATGCCATTTGATATGTTCAACTGTGAGTAAATGGAACCTTTTTATTCTTTCTCTAACCAATGTCTCAACGTAAGTTATTGAGACTGTAAGTGCCAGTTAATGAGAGAAAAGGGGTGACCTCCTCTGGGGAAACTTGAAACTATTCTGTTCTGTAAATCCCTGCACTTCTGCTGCACAGCTAGAGAAATTTTAACTACACATTCAAAACTCTGCAACAGCCTGCTCCTTCTTAGCATCAAGATCCATCCTGCCAAGAAAGTTCTCAACTTTTGGTGCTATATTATTTCCAAGAGTGGTTAGGTTACTTGAATTCATCATGCATTTTCAGCTCCGCTAAGGGACTGTGACTGGAGATGTGATTTTCATCCATGCTTACAGAAACAGCATGCTCTGGTCTTGCATTCGCTTTGGGAATATTTGCACTACAAGCTTATCTTGGTTTTATGATGTTGTTTTAACTGCTATGGCTTTCCTCACAGAGTCCTGGGAATTAGCATGTGAGGAGGTAGGGATTTGCAGCCTCCTCTCATGGTACTACAATTCTTAGGGTTCTGAGGAAGAAGAACAGACTTTGAGGAAGTCTAAGCAAGAAGGACAAGAAGACAATCGGGTCCTTTAAGAAGATACTGTCAGCAGGGTCTCCTTTCTGGGTGAAGATGAGTCCTCATCACCATCACCATTGCTGTTCATGTTGTTCTGTTGTCCTTCTGGACACAACCCAGCTGAAAGGACAGAAAAGGGCATATGGAGGCTTCTCCTGAGCTATTTCTTCCCTCTTATCATTGCTTCCATGGTCACAGAGGGCGAGGGTTCAGAGTGCAACAGCAGTGAGGACCAGCAAGATAAGGTTTAGGCCTCAGTAGAAAGGTGGACCTCAGCAGGTGTCTAACAGTGCTGACTCCTTTAATAGCACATTTGAAGTCTTACAACAGCAGTGTGCATTGATGCATCACTCCTCAATGGAATCCAGTCAACCTGTGTATGAATTTCAAGGCTCCAGTCAGAGCTGCCCCACCATGATCCTGGTTGCCTCGGCAGTGGATACCCAAAATGGCACAGACTATTTTCATGGTGAATCCTCCCATAATATTTGGCTCTGACGACACACCTCCCCCCAGCCAAGGATTTAAGAAGTTCCCAAGTCACGCCAGCCACTTTTGGTAGCCACCACAGCCTCCCATCCTCTGGTAAAAAGGAGTACCTTCTCCCCATCACCTCTTCTTCTGCCTCCTTGTTCACAACTACTGCCATGTAGTACATTTGCCATCTTGACAGTGGTAAACGTTTATGCCTCCACCTCCAACGTTGTGATGTATGCAGAAGGTACCTCTTCCTCCACAGCAAGGAAATGCTATTGCCAACACTAGGGGGCAGTGTCTCTTGAGTTTGTTCTTATACTGCAATGGAGGTCATTTATCTTCTATGGTAATTGGGAGATGCCACTGCCACCCTAGAAGGAGGCACTTCTTTTGCCACCTCAGGCAGCACGAGAGCCTGAGTATTGGCTACCATGCCAGCGGCCATGTTGAAGGAGCTTTAAATTGCCCAGAGTAGTGGCTTCCATTTGGAGTGATCTGTTCTCACGTGGATTATCAACACAGCTAAGGAGATTGTTTTCCATGTTTAGACAGACCTTTCTCTTCCATTCTCTCTCCCAAGTGGCTTAAGGGCACTATTTATTGTAAACACATAATTAAATTAATAATAATTGTGTGCCATCTGGCCTATTCTGACTTATAACAAGCCTTCTCAGGGTTTTTAAGGTATAAATTACTCAAAAGTGAGTTGCCAGTGCCTTCTTCTGGTGCTGCTCTGGGATCATGCAGCTTCCCCAAGGCCACACGGGCTGGCTCTTCTCCCAGGAGGCACAACAAAGAATTGAAATCCCACCTCTTGGCTCCACAGCCAGATGTTCTAGCTCGCTATCTAACTAGCTACACACAGAATTGCAACCTGTCACTTCTCTTGCTTCATGCAAAGTAGCTAGACACCTCTGCATGGAGGTGTTCTTAATCATGACAGCAGATAGTGTGAGGCTATTCACCTATTAAAAAGAAATCGCCTTCCCGGCTCCAGACATTTTGCTGCCTGAAGCAAAACAGCAAATGATGACTCTCTCCTCTAAGTCAGATTAGAAAGTTCCCAAGGCAAACCACATTATTTTGCCACCTGAGTCAGGAAGTCCCTCAGGCCCCTCTCTCCATTTTTTTTCTACAAATTCCAAAATAATACATCGATAACTAAACGTCCTACTCCTTCTTCAACCATATGAGGAAACTGCCACTCAGGGTTGCTGTTTTGCTCAGCCTCATGGTCAAAGTTGCTGCTCACCCTGCATGCCATTTGACGTACTTCGTACCTTCACAGGCAAACAACTTTGAGTATGTGCATTTTCAGAGTTAATAAGGGGAAGAGGTGAACACCCGTTCCCCTTACGCCACTTTCTCAGTCTTGGTAGGACGCCTGCAGCTGTATGTTGCTGTCATTGTTATTGCTAGGATTGAGAAATGGCAAAGCCCAGTCTTGTATTTAAACAACCTCCTGAGTTGTAACACTAGTTGTATCTCCCAGCTTGTCTTGCATGCATCAGCTAAGCTTATCACCTATCAGCCCGCAATGTCTTCTCTGCCCATTCCCTAAACACTCGTCTTTGTCTATACCAGGACATTCTCTAAAAGAGCTGAAATGTTTCTAGAACATGTAACACAGTAAAAACACAGGAACAGCCATCACAATATAGAATGTGTTTAGACGTGAAAGGTGGCAACCATTGCTATATATAACACACCTGACATCAGTAAGAATCTTTCTACTTGCTTGTCTTTCCCTGTACTTTCCCACTGATGACAGTCTATGGTTATTATTCTCTATGATGATATTTTTCTCCCGGATTCCTTCCAATAAATCTACACAATATACCACTGGTTAGCCTGCTTAACACACCTACACAGTTTATTTCATATTTCTGGACTCTTGTAATTTAAGCTACAAAAAATCTATTAGTAGTTCCCTTCCAGATCATAAAACCTGCCCAACAGGACACCTATTTCACAAGGTCAAAATGGCAGACTCCCAAGGCTATAATTTCTGCTAGATCATAGAAACAGGTAATGTACAGAGTTTCCCACATAGTGAGCCCTATGGAGTATGAATGCCTACACTTGAGGCCATGCATTTCTAAATTTCCCAGAGCATCTATTTCAGGCACATTACAAGAGCCCCACATGGCGCCGTCATTTTAAAATCACACAGACTCACAATAGAGTTTCTTCTCCCACCTACACAGGTCACTGGTTTGAATCTCACTTCCAACGTTTTAATTGAGCATATCAAGAACCAAGCGCCACTATGATTACATGAGAAAGGCAGGAAAAAAGAGTGAGTTCTTCTCTAGGACCAATGAAACGGGTTGAAGTCAACATGACCGCGCCACCCTCATTGGTTTCCTTGAGTGAAACAGTATGTGTGCAGCCATGCTACTATCTATCCTTCTATATATGGTACTACTTTTTAGTACTTTGGGGGTAATACTTGTCTTTTCTATTTTTGTGTTTTCCATTTCTCAGAGTGATTTTTTTTGTAAAAATGTTTCTATACTTATTCATCTTTGCCTTAATATTTCCTGTTAATGATTTAAGATGCATCCTTATTCATTGTTTGTAGTTCTAAATATTGTCTTTTCATGATGTTAACCACCGTTGTATGCTCATTGTTTTCAACTTTCAGCTTTAAATATTGCCTTCCATTGCTGTAAGCTGCCTTGGATCCTTTTCAAGGAGAAAGGCGGAGTAAAACTATTTTAAATAAATAAATACAGTGTATGGGAGATATCAAAAGACACATTATGTTGTACCAGGAATTACAGGGTTATAGAGTTAGAAATACTTTCAAAGGTCATCTAGTTCAACCCACTCTCAATGCCACAAATCCATTGTTACAAGATCCCAAAGAATTGATCACCCACTCTCCACAGAGCAATCTCTTCCAAGATAATCTGTTCCTTTGGGAAGGAGCTCATGCCATCAGAGAGTTCTTCCTAACATTCAATGACTAGGTCATTTCTTCTTGTGTGAATATGTTGCCTTGAACCCTAATTTCCAGGAGCAAAAGAAGACCATATTGCTATACTTGACAAGTCATCAGATATTTGAAGGCAGAAGTTGTGTCACCTCTTAATCATCTCTTCTCCAGGCTAAGCACTCCTAACTACTACAAAATTTCCACATGGGACTGGGTTGCCACGTCTGTTGCTATATTTGTTACCTTCCTCTGGACATGTTCCTGTCTGTTGACATCCATGTTGACCTGAGGTGTCACCAAACAAGAACAAGGTGGTATCCAAATTTCAGGGAGCATGACTCTGATGTTTGGTTGGACAAAGCAATTTACTCATGGGATAGATTAATTTCCTTTTTAAAAAAATTATCCCAATATGAATCACATTTGGCTTGTTTGTAATATTTACACCTCACTTTCTGCTATTAAATATACAACATAAACTTGTCATTATCCCTCAGTCAGACCCACACTATCCATCTGACACAGCCATCTCTTAATGTCTTTGAGGTATGGTTTTGGTAATACAATATCGGATCTCAATGTGTGTACATCTCTGAAAGAGAAGCGACGGAAATTTGGGAACTAATTGGGAAAACCATCCAGCTAACAAATCAACCAAAGGAATATGGTGCAGGAAAGATAGACCAGGAATGAAGGGGAGAAAAATCAACCAACCACATTAAAAATGATTAACTCAGTACTTAGCAGCTGTTCAAAGAGCCCAACAAAAGCAGAATAGCTTACTGTATTATCAGTGGGAATGAAAGCAAAACCACAGGTAAGGAATACAGTGCGGAAACCAACATCTGTGTACAGTTTCCAACCAGCTGATTTCTAAGAAACAGCATGTGCATCGAATCAATTCTGCACCAACAACTGTGAGGGGTGAAACATAAACCAGAAGCAAATGTAACGTATCCCAAAGTGTTGATGAATCTCAACAGAAGAAGAGGTAAGCTAATTTCATGAAACCCTGGAGAGCTGAATGTCTTCAGCTAGGCTACAGAACAGCTAAAACAGCAGGAGGCAAATGGGTCAGTGGAAGCATATTTCAGATTATGGGGAATCAGCTGCCAAAGACTCCATATATATATATATGTGAATAAGAACAAAGCCCTGTTTACACGTAACTGCAAAATCCATGATGCAGTGGAGCTGTGAATTAAATACAGGTACACTACAACAAGTGGCTTCTGTAACTGAAGCAAGCTGCTGGTAAGTGTCTGAAGAAGTAATTTCATGCCAAAAAATGTCTTCCACCCCAATCTCAGTTGTTCACATTCAAAAATTTCATGCAAAATCTATACAGATTAAACATGTGTGTTTTTTTCCCCTTGAAATGAACCTTGGCCATTTTAAATAGACTGCTGATATCTTCCCTAGTGCTGCCATTCATTGCCTGGCCAAGTGCTTTTTAGAGGATGTGAAGGCAAGGACAACCCGCCACAATGGGAGGAAACAGGGACCATGCTGGGTGTTGAGGCCTCAGCTGACAGCCCTCACCCAGAAACACAAGCATTTAAGAAGACATCTGACTATGTTGTGGAAACCCAGTCCTTTAAAAGAAAAATTAAGGAAGAATCATGAATGAAGAACCTGTCTAGAAAATTTCTGGCAAAAGATTTTGAAAACCAGCATTCTGGTTTGAGTCACCTACTCTCTTCTAAGACAAATATATGGTCATTGTTCAATGAGTGAAAAAAGCTGTAGTTTTCTGTTCACCATCACCGAAAGTTGAGGACTTGTGAAGACTTTAAAACACTTAAAGATTGATAGATATGGTTTCCAAGTCTCCTAGACGTAATGGTTTCAACTAACACCTTCACTCCTATAAAATGCAAGGAGATACATTATCTCCTGACAACAGTGGGAAATTCCACCCGTTCCTCTCTGCTTCTCTCTCCTTCCCTCCCTGCTCCTTAAGGAAGATCATTTTATATTACTTTCTTGGAAAACAGTTGAAAAAAAATCAAAGGTAATAAATATCTCTCTTACTTGAGCTGGCAGGATCTCTTTCTTCTTTTAAAATATATTGTTCCCAGTTTACTTATTACCTTGTGCTGGGATTTGCCTGTTAGAGAGAAATATTGCTTAGGAATCCGCTCCTCATTTAAACAAATGCTATTAAACTTGAGTGAGAAGATACTAAGTAGGCTTCCAAAAGACTTCCACGACCACAGTAAATCAAAGCTAATGGCTTGAGATAAAGAAACTGTACAGCCAGTCCTCTGTAGTTTGTCAGTATTAATATTTGAAGTAACAGCTCCTTACTTACTTGCTGGGTAGTTTCTGTCTCACTTGCTCTTTCTCTCTCTCTCTTTCTATCCCTCTGAGAAAATTCCAAGAGTCCTAGAAATATGAACTATAGTTTCTAAGTCATTGGGAGTAATTGTTCTATTTTCTTCTGCACTAGTCAGACTTCACCTACAGTATCATTTTGGCATTTAATAACCTTAGAACTGCAAAGCTGGAAGGGACCCTACAAATCATCAAGTCCAGCCCCTCTCAAGGAGGCACAGAGGAGAATCGAACTCCCAACCTCTGGCTCCTCAGCGAGATGCCTAAACCACGGAGCTATCCAGCATGTTAAGGAAGATGTAGACAAGCAGAGGAGGGAAACAGTGTGGGAGACAGTCAGTAGAGAAGACCAACAGCATAGAAAACTGGTAGTATGGGGAAATGCTGGAGAACCTGGGTGTGTTTAACTTAGAGAAATGAGGAGGTGAAAAAATGATAGCATAGCATAATATTCTTCAGAGGTCTGGAGAGCTGGTGGATGGAAGAGGGCAAAAATGTACTCTCTGATGATCCAGAGATTATAAGATCAAAAGAGCTTGAGGGTAGATTTGGATGATCATTAAGTAAAAGCCACCTCTTTAAAAAGCACTTCAACAGTAGAACCAAATAGTGAGAGATGAGTTCTCCCTTGACAGATTCTGCAAACAGGATGGGCAGCTAACATTGATGACAGTGGCTTTACAATGTGATCTTCTAAGACAGCTGGATGGGATGGGATAGGATGCGGCAATGCATACATGTAACCCTCCCCCCAGCTGTCTCTCCACAAACAGTTTTGTGATACAAAGCATCCAAAAGCTATTGAATTGAAAATAGAACAAGAAGGATGGAATCAGCACAAACCAGGCAAAGATTTCAAAGAACTTTGGATGTTGAATACATATTTCCCCTAGGGTCACACTCTTCCTTACTGCCACTGCAGGTGGCTGTTCTCTTGGCAAAGAGAAACCTGGTGAAGAAGAAGACTGTAACAACACTGCTGCTCTTTAACTTTGTGGTCATTATCTTGTTCCCTCCAGGCCAGTGGTTTTCAACTTTGGGTAACCCAGGTGTTCTTGGACTGCAGTTTCCAGAAGCCTTCAGCCCCAGCTGTGCTGACCAGGATTTCTGGAGACCCGAGGTTGGGAACCACTGTTCTCTGCCAAACAGCAGGCGTAAATAACTCATTTCACTCACTCACTCACTGCACTCATTTCACACGCTAGCAAGGTTATGCTCAAAATCCTACAAGGTAGGCTTCAGCAGTATGTGGACCAAGAACTCCCAGAAGTACAAGTTGGATTTCGAAGGGGCAGAGGAACTAGAGACCAAATTGCTAACATGCGCTGGATTATGGAGAAAGCCAGAGAGTTCCAGAAAAACATCTACTTCTGCTTCATTGACTATGCAAAAGCCTTTGACTGTGTGGACCACAACAAACTATGGCAAGTTCTTAAAGAAATGGGAGTGCCTGACCACCTTATCCATCTCCTGAGAAATCTATATGTGGGACAGGAAGCAACAGTTAGAACTGGATATGGAACAACTGATTGGTTCAAAATTGGGAAAGGAGTACGACAAGGCTGTATATTGTCTCCCTGCTTATTTAACTTATATGCAGAATGCATCATGCGAAAGGCAGGACTGGATGAATCCCAAGCCGGAATTAAGATTGCCGGAAGAAATATCAACAACCTCAGATATGCAGATGATACCACTCTGATGGCAGAAAGTGAGAAGGAATTAAAGAACCTCTTAATGAGGGTGAAAGAGGAGAGTGCCAAAAATGGTCTGAAGCTCAACATCAAAAAAACTAAGATCATGGCCACTGGCCCCATCACCTCCTGGCAAATAGAAGGGGACGATATGGAGGCAGTGACAGATTTTACTTTCTTGGGCTCCATGATCACTGCAGATGGGGACAGCAGCCACGAAATTAAAAGACACCTGCTTCTTGGGAGGAAAGTGATGATAAACCTAGACAGCATCTTAAAAAGCAGAGACATCACCTTGCCGACAAAGGTCCGCATAGTCAGAGCTATGGTTTTTTCCAGTAGCGATGTATGGAAGTGAGAGCTGGACCATAAAGAAGGCTGACCGCCGAAGAACTGATGCTTTTGAATTGTGGTGCTGGAGGAGACTCTAGAGAGTCCCCTGGACTGCAAGGAGAACAAACCTATCCATTTTGAAGGAAATCAGCCCTGAGTGCTCACTGGAAGGACAGATCCTGAAGCTGAGGCTCCAATACTTTGGCCATCTCATGAGAAGAGAAGACTCCCTGGAAAAGACCCTGATGTTGGGAAAGTGTGAGGGCAAGAGGAGAAGGGGACGACAGAGGACGAGATGGCTGGACTGTGTCATCGAAGCTACCAACATGAATTTGACCCAACTCCGGGAGGTAGTGGAAGACAGGAGGGCTTGGCGTGCTCTGGTCCATGGGGTCACGAAGAGTTGGACACGACTTAACGACTAAACAACAAAATAACTAGGAGGAGAAGGAGTAAAGCAAAGGAGAGGTTGAAATGGTTTTTGTGGGTTGCCATTTCTGACATCAGATTGATGCCCATTAATTCTTTCAGATAGCTTGTCCAGTTTGTCGTATGAAGCAGAAGGGCATTGTTGTCAAAGGATGGCACAGATCACATTCACAGAGGAACAAGTAGACATACCCCTGATGCTGTGTGTGACATTGTTGGGACCTGCACTTATGTTGCTAGAGCTGATGTGAGGACAGAGGGGGCTTCTGGGTTTGTAGCAGGGTTTCGTTCCCATCTCCATATCCGTGTTGTGCAGTCTGTTGTACGTCAATAGTTGTTTGAGACCAAGGCATCGTCTGTAAGAAATGACAGGCCTACCACCAAGGGTATGGGAGAGTGAAGTATTATTGTCAAGAATGGGTTGTAGATTGTTTATGATGTGTTTAAGTGGTCTCAGTCATGGGATGAAGGTGACTGACAACTAATGGTGTTTGGTTGTTTTTTCTTCTGGGTCTGTCTTGCAGTAGGCTGCTTTGGGGTATTTGTCTTGCCTGGTTCATTTTTTCTTTAACCCCACTGGGTGGGTAGCGTAGAAATGCCTTGTGTAGATCCATGAGTTTGTAGTCTCTATCTTGTGGGTCTGAGCAACTGCAATTACATCAACGGGCTTGTTGGTGTGGTAGAAACATTTGTTTCCAATTCTAGCATAGCGTTTGTTCCGTCCTTCTCATGCCGGGTTCCTTTCTCCTCCTCCTCTGCTAACCCACTAAATGTCTTAATTTCCTGGCATTTAGCAAGTCTGGAGTACTATTCTCACTGCATTCAATTACTCATCTGAACGCCATGACAACTCTGAGCATGCAATGTGCTAATGGCATGTGCCGTTTACTCTATGTGACCTGGTAAACTAATTAAGACAAGGCAGAGAGTTAATGCTGTCTACATAAGAAGCTACAATAATGTCAGGGATTAAGTGTCCTCGGGAGCCATTTCACATCAAGACCTTAATGAAACAACATGAAATAAGCCTCCTTCAAATGCTGAGATCTCCAACTGAAGTATTTACTTCCCTTTGATGAATATTTGAATCCAGCTTTATGCCATTTGGGAGTGGTGAATAATTCACTCCAGTATTTCATTTGCCTTGGACTGCTCCTATGTGCTGAAGGAGGCTCTTGGTCTCCACTTGATGAGTTAGTGAACCAAACCAGCTAGGCTGCCAGCGCAGTACAAGGAAGGGCACACAACTAATCTCTGCTCCTCTCCAGGCCAAAGGAAAAACAAAACAGGAGCACTCAGCACAAAACCGGGATGGCCATCATGAAGTCAGACCAAGTTGTTTTTTTCACCACCACCCCTGCACCCTGTGGCTCACGTTTAATCAATAGGGCAGCAAATCCCATATGACCAAAAGTAATAGTTGTTGCTCTGCCAGTAAGAATCCAGCCCTGCCAGTCCCATAATGCTGAATCCTTTAGCATGATAGATAATGGCTGATGGAGTTGGTTGTCATCAGCACACTGGTGCTACCAGACCACAACATTCTGGACAGCCTCTTTCGGGTATTTCATGTGTATGTGAAATAGTATGGGGAATCATGGAACCCTGAGACACTCCACAGTGTTGAACAGGAGTCCCCCAGCACCACTACCATTCACAAAATGGCACCACACAAGGGGAAATCCCAGAAGCTGACTCCTTTTTTATCAGTTAACCACTTCTCACCCAACACAAAGCAACTGTCAGGGCTGTTTTTCAACAGCTGTGAAAAGGTAGTGAGCAGAAGAGGGTATCATGTAGACCATCTTAACTGCTGCCATTGGTGTCGTCAACATTCAGGCTGCCCTTTGCTACATAAAGCTAAAATTCAAAGAATTAATGATAACAGCAAATGCCAACTCTGCCAAGAAAAAACTGAAACTGTGTCACACCTCATCTGCAAATGTCCGAAGACTGCACAAACAGATTATAAAATCAGATGTGATAGAGTGGCAAAATTAGTGCACTGGTCATTATGCAAAAAACAAAACTTGCCAGCCTCCAAAAACCCATGGGAACATCAAGTAGAGAAGGTGTCAGAAAATGAAGAAGTCAAGATCTTGTGGGATTTCTGGATCCAAACAGATAGACACCTTGAACATAACACACCAGATGTCGTAGTAAGACAGTGAAGATATGTCTGGATCATTGACACTGCAATTCCAGCAGATGCCAGAGTTGAAGATAAAGAATGGGGGGGTGGAACAACAAAATACAGATACCTGGCAATTGAAATATCTCACTTGTGGATGAAATATACTTCAGTGGTCCCCATAGTCATTAGGGTTTTGTGAACAATATCAAGAAATTTCACACAGTATTATAAGCAGTTGCAGATCTCAGAAATAACATTATCAGAGCTACCAAAAAAAGGCAATGTTAGGAACAGCATACATACTACGTTGATATTTAACAGATACTTAGGTCTCTGTGCAAAGGAAAGTCAGGCCAACCTACTGCTGAAGGCCTAGATGAACCTAGATAATCCACAGGTGTCTGCAGATGTGCCTGTTTGAATGAAACATAAAGTGAAATGGCAGATTCATGGTCATGAAAGAGAAAAAGCCTGTGATGGTGCAAAGAAAAGCTGTTTTTCATTTGCTACTTGTGGAATGGTCAGAAATAGAGATGGTCATGAACCAGAAAAATGGTAGTTTGTGGTGGTTTGTGGTTCATGGCTACCCACAAATCATGAACCATGAACTTTCAGAACTTTTAAAAAATGCACACAAACTGGTTCATTTGTTAAACAAGTTCATGCCTGCCATTCGCCTGCCCCCTTCCCACTGCCCCTACTTGGGTCCTCCCGCCTCCTCCATCATCGTTCCAGCTACAGATGGACAATCCAGTACCATGCGACCCCTATCGCTCCTTTGCAGTCTCACAGCCTGCCCCCTGCCCACCACCCCTGTACCTCCCTACCGGGTCCTGCCCTATCCTCCCCCTCTTCCATCTTTGTACTGGCTGCAAGTGGGCAATTTGGTGCCAAAGGATGGCAAATTTGAATCTGAATTTATATTAATAAAGTGTGGCCCGTATTTAACCCATATCACTGTCTTGCGTCTTTATTCCGGGGTTGGGAGGGCAATGCGCGGCCACACAGCTTACAGGTAACATTGGTCCCAGCTGATCTCCCTGTTCAACTGAGACCCTGGTGCATGTGCAAAGATAGCAGGGCCGAACTCACAGAACCAGGCCACACTGTCTCTGCTCAGGCCCACGCCTGTCAGCTGATAGGCAGGAGAATGCACAGAGATAGTAGGCCCTGCTCCTGGAAGGGAGCTCCCGTTGTCTCTGAAGATGGCATTGAAGGAAGAGGAGGGAGAGGAAGAGGCAGCAGCAGACGGTAGGGAGACAACAGGGGCAGTGGAAAGGGGGTGGGGGACAGGCTGTGTGGCAGGGTGGCAAACAAACTAGGAAGTTCTTTAAATCAGTAAGTTCATTGGTTCAGTTCATTTTGGTTAATTGGTTTTGACAAACCCGAATCAACCCGAACCAATGAACCAGCAATTTTTTTACAAACTTCCTGGTTCATTGTTTGGTTCATGCCCATCTCTAGTTGGAAAGAATCAGATATTATAGCAGCATAATTGTCAGCATTTGCCAGTTCCGCAGTACAGGCAAAGCAATAAGAAAATAGCTTCTGTGCACTTCCACAGGTTTTGTTATTTTTCTTTTCCATTTTCATTAATCATTTCATTTCATGTTTCATTCAGACAGGCAAATTAATTCACAAGGAAGTTAATTAAGGCTGTTGGATGGTATCATTCATTTCCATTCATAGGGCCAAGGCTGGGCTATCTAGCAAACCCTAGTTTTAAACAAAACAAAACAAAAAAAACCACCTATTACCCTTTAAAGTGTACCAGGGGGGTGTTTCTAAACTGTCTCCCCTACAGAGGGGTATAGAAAGCTAACATTTTAATGAGTAAAATTCCAGTCAACCTTACTTTGTAACACATTAGGTTTTGAGATGCTTTTCTGGTCTTGGTCAAAAAAAGTATTGAGTTTAATATTAAGGCTTTCATTCTCAAGCTCTACAAGCAAGTAACATAGGGATGAATTGATGAGTCTGATGAACCTGCAGCCACCACTGCCCAGCAGTGGAACTGTGCCTAGTCAGGATCTGTTGCAATTAAGCTCCTCCTATTAAAAAATCTGTTTACCTGTATGACAAGCTGAGGTATAGCAAGCGTATTAGAAGTGGCACTCCCTTAAGAGGTAAAAGAAGTCTGTTTAGAATGAACTTTCCTTAGTCTGCATCCTTTGTTTTTCTGATTGGTTACTAGGAGATAAACACAGGCTTCATTTGCAAATCTGATTGCTCAGACTTGGAGATTTGAAAAAACTGAGGACTGTGAGGGAAAATATTATGCCATTAAATATGCATTTCCCTAAACAAGCAATTTCACTTTTAAAAGCCCTTTTAACCAGCAGATTTATTTCAGTATCAGACTGAGCACACTAAAAATCTTGAACAGGCCCTTCCCTCTTCCCTCCCCCTCTACTGTGCCACTGTACACTTTTGCTTTGGCGAATGGAAATGGATGGGCTCAGGCTACAGATAGCATCAGGGGGAGGAGTACCTGCCTTTCCTTTGTGATATAAACAAAAAGGGCCAAGAGCAAATCATGGAACTCCCATCCCAATTCATGAGATCATTGGAACAGCGGTGGCAAATATAAGGGGGTAGGTAGTCTATAGGGACAAGACTTCTGCCCACTCCACTCCCTAACTACTGGTTCCTCTATGTCTGTGGTTCTCAACCTTGGGTCACTAGATGTTCTTGGACTACAACTCCCAGAAATCCTGGCCAGCACAGCTAGTGGTGAAGGCTTCTGGGAATTTTAGTCCAAGAACATCTGGGGACCCAAGATTGGGAAGCACTGCTCTACGTCCATGTGTCAGTGCCTCTAGACATTAGGGCAAAGCTCTTCCTAATTAATTCAGACTTCACATTAGAGTCTTCAAAGTCTAATTACACAATACTTAATTTAAAATTCAAATTAGCTATGTGGCAGAGCCAATAGATTCTGTTGATCCCTTCCACTATAGAGAAGAAGCAGGGGGGAAAAACATCTTCTGTCCTTTCACTCTGTCAAGAAGACTAGAGGCCAAATGAACAATAGAACTTGAAAAGAGTGGATAAGATCCTTCCCAACAACTGTGTACCTGCCTTTACAAAGGACTGTTCTCTATATGATAGCCTCTTTTATCTGAAGTGCATTCTAGCCTCTCCATGTAAAGAAAAAAGAATTGTAAGAAAGTAGAAAGGGGAGTTGAAGTCGCCCATCGTTATCGTCCGTGCAGCAAAATGAGCATGTTCCAAAAGGCATGGTGGGCCTAAAGTTGGTGCAGTTGTTCACAAGGGGAGCAAGTCCTCACTTGTTTCCACCTCGTGCACAAGGAAGAGAACCTGTAAAGTTATCCTCCTTTTTCCATTAAAAAGTCATGTCTTTTGTGGTACTCTCAGCAAAAATGGAAATAGTTTTGTGCAAAATTGTGCGAGTCACACAGTGTCAAACTGGCAGTTCATGCCCATCTCTAAATACAATTAATCCAATACCTACAAATGACACAAACTGCACAAAATGGCCACTGCAGCGGCTTTGCTGCATGGAAGTTTCAAGGCTCAGAAGCACCTGTTGGCCTCTTGGTGTCTTTTCCAGTAATCTTCCCATCATTCTCCCCTCACTATTTGTCTATGTTTCGCTTCATCAAAGGAAAAGCCATTTTGTGCAGAAACTGTGAGAGCAAAAAAATTGCTCTCCTTGTCTTGTTCTCCCTGAGAGGTGAGGAATCTCATGGGGCTTGAACTTTCCATGTCGAGATGTCTCACAGTTGAAAAAGCTTAAATCAATAAGAGTCAAGAGTTGAGTGAGCATTCCTTGCCTCATTACAGTTCACACATGCAGATTTCATGCAAACCTGTGTGATCTTTTCTGTGTAATTTTGTGTGATCTTGTTTTTCTGATAAACTCCTCTTTTTAAAAGATTCACCAATGGCCACCTTAATCTGTCATCAGGGATCACCGTTCAAGCCCATGTGGCACCTGACAATTACTTTCCAGTTAGCCTGTGGCTGTGGTTCCATTAACGCCATTCTTTCAGCCTCGGCTTTCACACAGATACTTACAGGGAACTCATCTCCCAGTGGATCATGCATGTCGGAAGTGGGTGAAAATTCCTTTCCTCCCAACTAATGGTAATATAAAACTTGAGAGAGAAAAAGGAGCACTCAAAAACAAGACAGGAAGTTTCCAGGAACTCTGGAGTCTGACAACATCATATCATCTGATGATAACAATGCCTGTTATTTGAATAAACACAAGAGTCACATTGGTGATGAGCGCAAACAGCTCAAGATGTCATCTATGGTTCTGAGATGCAAACGACAGCACGGTGGAGCAAAGTATTCAGTTTCAACCACATGTGAAATGAAGCAGCTCAGAACTGCTCAGAGCCTATTATTTAGAATCTTGTGTAAACCACTGAAGCATTTAAGCAATGTTCTAATCTGCTTTTACTATGTGAACCTGAAGTGACTCCTGAAAGCAAAAAATCAGTGAAGAAGATTTACCATGGGGATGCGGGCTAATGTGCAGCGTGGGCGTGAGATAAGGGGATTGGCGTGGCAGACGCTATTGTCCTCTGCGGCAACAATAATTTCCACTTCCTTGCCAAAGACAGACTCTCTAGTGCAGATCAGGCAGAAATATCAGCTCAGCTACTCACAGAAAGTTTGAGCCGTCTGTTCTCTAGACAGCAATGAGCAACAGAAGACTGAAGTTCTTCTGTTAGAAAGCCCTGTTCAAACTACGGATGTGAAATACAGAAGAAGGAGTGCAAGTTAAAATCACTGTTAACTCCTAGAGGACTGCTTCCCAACCTTAGGTCCACAGATGTTCTTGGACCAAAATTCCCAGAAACCTTCATCACTAGCTGCGATGTCCAGGATTTCTGGGAGTTGTAGTCCAAGAACATCTGGGCATCCAAGGTTGAAAACCACTATTCCAGAGACAGGAAGAATTATATTTAGGACTACAGCTCCCAACATCCCCAACTGGGCAGGAGCAGAGGATAGAAAAAACACTTCTGGACTACATTACCCATTCCCAGTAGCCATCAGGATTTCTTTTCTTTTTTTTAGCTCAGAGGAAAATTATATGTACGTGAGTTGTGTTTGTACAATGTCAATGCACTAAAAGGCAACAGGGCTGGATAGAGAACTGGTAGAGGTGTGTAGTTGTGCTGCTTCTGCTGTTTAGAGCCAGGCATCTCTTGCAGAGTGGACTGCCACTCTTGTGGCTTGTGAATTTTTCTGTTGCACAAGCAGACACATGCATGCACACTCGCATTATTTTGCAATTGCTATACAAAGGACCACCCTTATGATATCACAAAGGTCTTGTCCCTTTGACATCACAAAGATTTGCCACCTGCTCTCAGGTTTTGGCCCTGAAATCTCAGGGAAAAGGAAGCCACACACCTGGAAATCCTTGGCCCAGAGCTTAAGGAAATCCTCAATATTGGATTAATTCCCACATTTCTCTCACTGAGCATGGCCAGTGACCATGGAGGCTGGATGTTCTGGGAACTGTAGCCTAAAACCATAACCTCTCCAGTCTCTGCTTTCTTCTCTTTCCTCCTCTTCTTGAGATGTCATACCAGCTCTCAAAACAAGAGTTCAGGATTCTGAACTGAAAATGAACTGAAATGAAGCCTTCATGGCTCCATACTGCCAGCCCAGAAGGAAAACATCAATCACTTTTCACTATCAGAACAAAAAGCACTCTGCAGTCTAACTGGGTCAGATGAACAGCCCATCACGGGCTGTACCCAGCCAGGCAGAGAAAAACAAAATTGGGAGTATGTCTTTGCATTTGATTAGGAGATTAATGTTGGGTTCGTAGAAATATGTTTTGCATATCAGATGACTCAAGGCAAAAAAAGATGGGTGCATAAGACACATACCCTAATCCAAGCAATGGATTACCCCAAAAGGATGCAAGAAATGTCTCTGATCTATTCATTTTTCCCCAGTCTAGCAAAAAAAAAAAAAAAAAAAAAAAAAACATGTAAAGGTTACCATGTGCATTGCACTACACTGGGAGAGTTGACTTGACATGACACAATATGGGATTCTGTCATAATGGAAATTGACTATCTGGCTTTCTAGAGTGCTAAACAGAGAGGGCCCCAAATATAACTTGAGGATGGACTGCCATTCGTGTATCTTAGAATAGCTTCTTGATAGTGCCTACATATCCCAAAAAAGCAGCAGAATTATATTTATACATTTCAAAGGATGGCTGTGTTACTGTTTTTGGACTCCAGCTTCCAGAACATCCCATCAGCATGGCCAGTGGCTAGAAATGAAAATAGGAAAATTCTGTGCTTTAGTAGAGTATTAGGAATATTTGCATGCTTCAAAGTATAAGCTGTTACATAGGAAAGTACAGTGGAAAAAATGTTTTATTCAACAGAAAATGCAAGTTGTACAAGAAAAAGTACTTTGAAACTGACAGTCTTTATTTCAGATCACATAGAGTTTATTTATGCAGGATTTGTCCCCAAAAGGCATCCTCAGCAGAGGATTGATTCATGTGCAACACTAAACCAGACATTAAGCTTGTGCTAATTTGCAAGAGCCTATAATTCCCCATTCTGGGAGTTCTATCTGACGTAACACATACCTTACAAACACCTAAATGTGGCTCACCTGGAGAAAAGCCTAAATTAGACTGCTTGAAGATTAGCTAGGCCTAGGTCCACCCGATCTTCCTGTTCTGGTCCCAGTGCTAGCTGGGAGATTTCTTTCTGAGCAGGAAGCTAGGCAGAACTATGCTTAGCTAAGCCTCAAAGCTTACCTTTAAGCCTTTTCTCTCAGGTGAGTCACCTCTAGGTGTCTGTAAGGTGTGTGCAAATTAGGCAAAACTCCCAGAAAGGGAAATTATGGGATTTATGGTTGAAAAAAATCCAAATCTTCCACTTGTATTGCACAGCAACAATGAAAACCCGCCATTTAATGACACAGAAATAATGAAAGCCCATCACTGAACGTATTCCAATCTATATTTGCATATGCAACTATAATTCTGTTCCATTCTGGTCTGAGGTGGATTCATATTGGAATTTCCAAATGTCAAAGCCAAACCAGAATGGGTTGGCAGTTAAAAGTAGCTTTATGTTCTCCTTTAACGCCCCAAATCCTTATTCACAAAACTTTGTCCATGGTAAGTTTTATACCAAAGTTGCCCCAAAGTGACAATGGTACAGAAGCTGATATACTTCCCCTGAGTTTTCCTTTCTCTTGCGAAGGAGTTAGAAAGAGTTTTGTACTTAGAAGTCGGTGGCTGGTGCAAAAATAAAGAATGTATACTAGACATATGCTAGAGAAAGTGAGAACGCTTTTTCCCCAAACTTATCTTCTCTGACCTCTTCATGAAAAGAAGCACTTCTCTTTTTTGGATGTTGGGTTTGAGCACAAAGAACTCAAGCAGATGGTGTTTTATCTCACTATGAAATTCAGCATGTGCTGCGTTGGTTCATGATACCATCCCTGATGTAAGATTTGACTGAAGGAACATAGTAGAAAATAAACATGCACCATGCTTTATGGTGAGAAAAGCATTATGGGAGGGAGGGAAATGTCGTGCCTGCCACATGGAACCTTGAATCTCACTTTGTATCCCCCTTGTCATCCAACGGCTGCTATCTCCACTGCCAAAATCATGGCTGATCATGTGTTGTGAAGGGCTGGGTTTTCTCTTCTTGCAGCATCGACAAAGGAAAACGAAAAGCCATGCTGCCTCGCAGTCTTGAGAATGAGAGGAGACTGCAGCTGACTTTTTCATTACAGAGGCACTGCAGTCACCTCTAAATTTGGGTGTCAGCTGCAGCAGTGGCACTGGTGGCAGGAAAAGGGGGTAGCTATTAATGGTTATGTCAACGTGCTTCCCACACACACAACACAAAGTTGCCTATCTCTGTAACAGGACCAGACTGGTTCTAAACAAATATCTGCCCAGGCCTTTTTTCCCAATGGTCTGAGTTACCTGACTGTGGGAAAAGCTGATGAAGTGAATCAACTCACCTACCTCCAAGTTGGTCAGCTCTAGGACATGCTGGCCTGACATTCATGGATTGTACCATTCATCTTGGGCTCTTTGGCAGAGATGGGGGGGGGGGGGAGAAAGAGACTTTTGACTAAAACTCCAAGAATTCACCAATAGACACTGCTGGCCTGGAATTCTGGGACATGTGGTCTAGAAAAGTTAATTTTCCAAGCTCTGGTCCATCTCAGTGTGTGTATATGTGTGTTTCAGCTTGTGTCCCACCACGCAGTAGCTCAGTCTTAAGGAGAAAGGTATTCATGAGCTCCCTTGGCTACAGCAGAAGACTCCAGGTCAGATTTGCTCAGACCTGCTATTGTTCAATATAGATTGGATTCCCTTTGCTTTCCTGCAAAGGAAGTCATGCCATTTAAATTGTTTAAGATGTGTTTTAAAGGGTTTTTGATTGGTTGGTTGGTTGGTTGGTTGGTTGGTTGGTTGGTTGGTTGGTTGGTTGGTTGGCTTTGCTTTGCTTTGCTTTGCTTTGCTTTGCTTTGCTTTGCTTTGCTTTGCTTTGCTTTGCTTGTTTGTATTACACTGTCCTCAGTGGTTCCAACTGTTTGTGTTCTTTCAAGGGGATTTTACTGATTGTACTCCAGCTTGAGATGTTTCAATATTGGCTGGGTTATAAATACTTCTAATAAAATGAATAAGTAAATTAGGCATCATCAATCTATTAGGTGTCATCAATCAATCATCAACTTTGGCAGTAAGGTGGCTTCCCCCACACACACATTCAATATCCCTTTAAAACAAAGTATATGAGGAGCATGCACTTTATTTTGAAGCCAAATTGTGCTACCAGAAGCATTACAGAACATGATTCAGTTTAAGACTGTGGTGAGTGCAAGCCAAATACTTAGTTTTAAATGAGAATTGAAGGAGGAGGGTGTTGCTAGTGTCACCATGACAGTTTCAGTGATGGGTGTTAAGTATGGCCCATAGTGTGTTGGGTAGATGTCCGTGCAGACTCTCCTATTCTTACTTTAGAACCCTTGACTCTTCTATATACAAATAGTTAAAATCCTTTCTTTGCTGCTAAAGACGATAAAAGAAAGCAGAAAATGTGTACTCTCCAGCAGAAGCATTTATATTTTGGGGAATTTGTTTCAATATTAACTTCTTTCCTTTGCAATAGAACAAAAAATATCTCCAAAGAGACAATGGGAAAAAAAACATTGTATTTTCAATTTCCTTTAAATTTACGTACACCTGTTCTGGTTCGAAATAAACAAAAATCAGTGTAGTTTATATTGATTTTTTCTAGCACAAAAATCCCATACCATAAAATGTTCTTTGACACAAACTGAGAAAATTCAATATCAAATAGTTGTTACCCTTATGACCAAAACAAAAATAAATAAATAAAATCTTTGTGATGTTTTCTTTTTCAAGGCTGCTTTCTCCAGTCATTTTTGCTGAAAACTTTGATTTCTTTAGGAGAAGAAAACCTGAGTCTGTTTTCACAGATATAAATCATATATAACCAGCATAGAACTTTGACAATCTTTTGTGAGATATAGCACAATGCAGTAGCCATTGTTTGGGATGTGGAAGATATTGTATTTACGTATATATGAACTCACCAGACAGTTGTTGAGGACTAGCGGTGTTTTAAAAGTCAAACTTTGCATTTCAGTTTCTCAAATGTAGCAAGTGTAAGTTATGTTTTAGGTTTCGGTTTTCAAAAATTTAACATCACAAGAGTATGGCTGTGGTAGAAAACAAATTCTCCTCCTTTCCACAACAGTTCTGTTCAGGTGCTCAGGATCAGGTTAACCTGAAGAGGGAGGAAAAGAAGCAGCCAAGCCCACCCACCTCCCAGTTGTTCTCTTCAAGTCGAAGGCAACTGCCTCAGAAGGAAACCCTTGCTGCACATGGAGGCAACGTTGTCCTCTCCAGACATTTGCTCTCTGTGTGAAAAGAGTAGCAACTGAGGGCTCAGTTCCACTGACAATAAAGCTGACTGATGTATCGGGCTCTCCTTAAAAAAAAGGAAAAAAAGAAACGGACTTAAATTTTAGCATACACACAAGGCATGTACACGTGCCAAGCACTGTTCTAGGGGGTGAGTTTTTCTGCTCCTCTGCTAGAGATCCATTTACTTGGGGGCAGATGTGGAATCAATTCATTGGAATTGATTCCGCATATGTGAACACCCCATCCACTTGTTAAAAAAATCCTGCTATCTGATACAGCGCTATACCAGATACCGCCTGCTCGCCCCCTCGCTTGGTGCCTGCCCACCCATCTGATTGCTCTTCCACCCCCCCGTCGCTCACCCCCTCCCACCCAATTGCCCCTTCACCCACTTGGTTGCCCCCTCGCTTGCTCACCCACCTGCCTGCTTCTTCCTCCCCCCAGTTGCTTATCCCCCACCTGTTCGATCACCCCTTCACCCACCCACCCTTTGCCCTCCCTCGCTAACTCTTCCCCTCACCCACCCAGTCACCCTTTGTCTTCCCAGTCACTGCCCCCTTGCTCAGTTGCCCACCCGCTCAATTGCTTGCCCTCTTGCCTGCCACCCTGCCCCCTCACTCACTCCCCACCCACACATCCCTCAGGTACCAGTCCCTGCACCCTCCCATCCTCAGCTCTTGCCCCTTGCTTTCCTTTTCACTCTTTTCCCTCTCATCCTCAACCTCCTACCCCTCCCTTTCTGCTCTTCCTATTGCCCCGCCCCTGTCCTGACAGAACGGACCTACTGATTGGAGACAGAGACAGGGAGTAGCACTGGCAGCAGGGAGTCTAAGGAGGAGGAGGCAGTGAGGATGCATACACCAGGACCCTGGTTTATTCCAGCAATACGAACAGACCCTGGCTTTAGTCCAGTGTTTCCCAACGTTGGGTCCCCAGGTGTTCTTGGACTAAACTCAGAAACCTTCACTACTAGTTCTGCTGGCCAGGATTTCTGGGAGTTGTAGTCCAAGAACATCTGGAGACCCAACTTGGGAACCACTGCTAGGGATGGATCCCTCTCCTCACATGTTCAAGATAACCCTATTGCCAATGCTTGAGTATCCTGTTGTGATATCAAACTCACAATAATGTGTAAGGCAGCCACACCCTCATTCCTAGAGCCAGCCATGGTTAAAAAAAGTTGTCCTATTAAAAAATGGAGATTTTTGTCCATGGGACAGCTTTGCAGTAGATGCTGATAAGAGAATTTTACCAGTCCCAGTGCCATGTTTGCGTGGAACTGTGCAACTTCAATGTAGACGTAATGTAAATTCCATTAATCTGGACTGTTTCCCTTCAACAAAATGAGAATATATAGATGAGACCTATGTCACCTCTGTCTTTGTAGTCCAAAACTACAACCAGCTGCAGATTTCCCCTTTCTCTGATTCCTCTCAATAGAATTCTGTGCCTCAAAAGGCTTCTTCAACATTCTCTCACACATATAGAGACTTTTTCCTCCTTCTTGCCATGTTGATTTTATAGACAGCCATGGGAAGATTTACACATGTACCAATTAGTGTTTCCAAACTGCAGCTGAACGTCATTGCCCCCACCCCACCCCGGAATAATGAAGCGAGACAAGTATTATGGGAAAAACATGGGCCACACTTTATTAATAATCATTATAGCCAACCATAAAAGGGGACGGCCTGCAAGTAGTGCGGAATCAGGTTTTGCATTTGGGGTCTCACCGGACCCCTTACCAAACAAACGGGAGAGTCCCAAGTCCCAAGGTCTCATGGCCCTGCAGAAAGCGAGAGCCTGGCCGGCCCAAATTTGACCACCCCCAGACCTCAAGCCATAGTCTGAAGAGGATAGTGTACTTTATGCACACAGCCTCTCTCTCAGTTGGAAACCATGATTTTTGAGTGTTCTGAACTAAACAGAAGGAGGTTCTCATTTTCAGAATGCTCTTCTTGACTTGAAGAGAGTGATGAGAGAAGGGTGGCCTTATCCTGCTCTTTTCCTTACACATTCAGGTCAACCCTACCCTAAATGCCTGAATAGGACTTGGGGTGACCACAGGAGGAACAGAAGTGCTGGAACTCTAGCGGCCCCAGATTAACCATTAACAAAATAAGCACATGCTTGGGGCATCAACAAAGGAAGGGAGCACCACTGATTTATTTTTCAGTGCTGGATTTACCATGGACCATGGTGCAAATAGTGCACCCTACTTAACAAACCACATCCCTCCATCCATCCATTCCCTTCAACTCCCTCCCTCCCTCAAGACCCCCAAGAAAACCACCTCCCTCCCTAAGGCAACTGAGTATGAACCAGTAAAAACTAAAAAGTATAAAGACTCGCCTAGCAAGGAAACTCATGTTTTGAGTGAAATGATCAATCATCATCATTGCTTGGTGTTTGTTTGTTTTACTTCTGTGTTTTGGTGGGGTAAGGATAAAAAGAGCTACTGGACATTTGACCCATGATCTCTGTACTATATATGCAAACCAAAGAACTAACAGCCTCTGTTAAAAACATCTCAAAAGGGGTTTTAAGCTCATATTTGAGCTTTTCTGTTTCCTTTACCAGAAGCTGACAATTTGCTTGTACATATGAGTTTGCATACAATATATGGTTCTTTTTTGCCACACACCAGACAATTAAATTACCATACTTTCATGCATATGATGTTCATATTATGTGGGTTTTTTTTAAAGCCTGGGACCGACTGTTATATTCATAGGGGACACCATAATCTTTTCAATGTTTAGGGCCTCCAAAGGTCTTAATCCGGCTTTGGACTCCAGTCATCCTAGCCGTAGTTCTCTTGTTTTTATCAGTACATACATGGAAAACAAGGTACTCATATCTTGTCTTTAAGAAAAACTAACAAGGGGTGTTGTTGGCTTTTTACACTTTGCTGCAAACAGTACTGAGCAAACGCCTGTTCACAATTGACTTGCATCAATATTCTGACAAGATGTCAGTCTCCCTAATTTTATTTTGAGTTTCCTCCAGGACTTCAACAGTAGTTCACAAAATAAAGAATTAATGAAAGAGGCTAGCATACAGCATACCAGTACAGGTCCCTTTGCTGACTAAATCTCTTAATAAAGGCAAAGCTAAATAAAGCATGCACGTAGTTATGACGACTCACTTCACAGCACGAGAGAGGCAGAACCACAGAGGAATTAATTAAGTACTATTTTAGCACACCAGAGGCCAGATTCAGGAGAAAGTGGCTTTGGTTTTGAAAACCACTTCTCTGTGCAGCATGCACAGATAGATGGATGGGTGGACTGAACTACTTGTTTCATTATTTATTTCAAAACTCCTCTGTGTGACAACTTTATACCTCCAAATAGGATCCTCAAAGGGGCTAATAACTGTAATAAAGAAACACAGTGCACCAAATCAGTAATATCAAGCAGCCAATGGGAAAAAAAAATCAATAGCACCATGAGAAAAAGAAGCAGCAGAAACATGACTCAGCATAAAAGAACCCAAGTTGAACACTCAGGTCAAATACATGTTTAAGCAATAATGTCTTCACCTGGCATGTAAAGGGAAGGAGATCGAAGAGTTTGTCTGAAATTCTTGATGCCAAGGATCCCAAAGTATGGCCATGACCATTCTGAAGGTCCTATTCTAGGGCTTCCCAACCTTGGGTCTCCAAGTGTTCTTGGAGTAAAACTCCCAGAACCCTTCATCACTAGTTCTGCTGGTCAGGATTTCTGGGAGCTGTAGTCCAAGAACATCTGGGGACTCAAGGTTGGGAACCACTGCCCTATTCCATCAGTCATTCTTCAGAGCAGGACACAAAGCAGGGCCTCAGCTGAAGATCTAACTCTGTGTGTAGGTTTTTAGGGGAGAAGACTATTCATCAGATCAGGTCAATAGTCTCAAATTCAGACGTTTGTCTCGCAGCAATATTTGTACAATATTTGAACACACACTTTGCATATTAATAGTTCTGGGTCCTATCGCTGTCATCTTCCAAGGAAGGCTGAGAAAGATGGATAATATTGAAAAGTCACTTTACCCGACATTAACCAAACATTAGCAGGAATTAAAGAAGAAACACAATCACGAAGTCTATCTGAACACTCACTCACACTGACACTGACTGACTCAGACTCTTTCTTCCCACAGCTTCTGAATGTCTGTGCAGTAGCAAGAAATGTCACATGCTGTCTCTCAGCCACTCACCGTCATTCACTTGCACAGTCTCATCATGTGCAGAAATAGCAGTTATTTTCATAACCAATTTTTCCTTTTGTTTGTTTTTAATGTAGGCAGTAGGTTAGAAAAGCCACGTTTTACACAAAGAAGCAAGGCAAATAAAGATTTGTTCTATGTTTCCTTTTCTTCCTTGCAGGTGAACATTCATTCATTCATTCATTCATTCCCAACAGCCATTACTTAGCTTTACCTCTTCTTTTTCCTTTTCCCCCAAATTGGGCCTCATTTTTTAATGCATTTATGTTTTCATTTATTATATTTGTATCTTTGGGTTTTGTATTTTGCAGTTCTATGATGATTATGATTATGATTATTCCTTGAAGAATCCCCATGCGAATCTCCCAGTAGGTTACAATGGGGGTGGAGGAAGGTCTTTATATAAGCCAGAGAAGAATTTGGAAGGTGGTGGTGGTGGTTAGTATTATTATTAAAGCTCACCTGTCCTTTGATGTGGTCTTTTATTTGAGTGCTCCAAAGAACTCTAACCATACTGCCTCTGGAACTTTGTGACCTGATGTCCTAATAGAGTCAAAGAAGGCCAGTAAAACAGTGGGCAGTAAGGATGATGATGATGCTAAAATGGATTTCGACCAACAAGCCATCTCCACTACGATACCTTTATCCTGTTGCTGTTTGTTAACACAGGAAGGGAACCATCCAGTGTTCTGAAGCAGAGACTGTGCCATCCCAACAGGATTACACAGTCACAATTTTTAAAAATAATCTTGAACCTTTCACTTTCTGCTAACTCTGAACCTTTCGCTTTTACCAACCTTTCCCCACTCTTTCCAAGGTGGCAATTACAATGAAATGTCACAGCTAAGTCGCCTTTTAGCAAGGATCTCTCTTTCTACTTCCCTCGTTTGAGCCATAAATATCTCCACTTCAAAGTCCGTTTCATGTGCCTCCAGACCGAAAATATAAGATAAAATAATAGAACCGTGCCTTTTTTCTGACACTTCCCTTTATATCTGGAGCTGCCGTTAGCTAGACAAGTGTAAGTATATTAGTCCCCTGTTGACAATGTCTTCTGTGAAAATAATCCCATTAAAGCCAAGGACTTCTTAACAATGAGGGTCTTCCCCTGTCACACAGATATGGGTGCCCACGTGTACACTTGAGCCAACAGGCACACATTTAAGCCTGGATAAGCTTTGGGAATTTCCATGACAAACTTAGCAGAACATTGCCAACATATCTAGTTCTAGTTCTACTTAGGACTACTTAGGACTGCTGGATAGCTCAGTGGTTTAGACATGTAGCTGCAGAGCCAGAGCTTGGGAGTTCAATTCCCAACTGTTACTCCTTGACAGAGGCTGGACTCCATGATCCAGAGGGTCTCTTCCAGGTCTGCAGTTCTAAGACAATGATGATTACCTTCATTGCTGCTTTGTAACTTTAGCATCTCTTGAGGAAGAGCACTGTAGTTGGAAATATACCTAAAACTGCAGTAATCTTTTCAGCTTGCAAAAAGAACATTTTAATGCCAAACAGCTGCAACTGGTGAAGAAGCTTGCTAGGAAAACTGCCAGCCACTACAGCATAGCAAAAGTCACAGGAAAAAAAACATCCCATCTTCACTTTTTGGCATGCTGGCACACCTCAAAGGATGTTGTGCTTAATTAGTATATCCCTGCTTATTATGATATGAAGTAGCACTCACCTGTGACAAGATAATAATGCACCCAAGAAATGTGTGGTTGCACAATGCTGGATCACACAGACAGCTCTTCCAACACCACCACAAAAGGGAAGGCAGGAAGGTCCTCCTGGGTAGTTTTGGCTAGCACATTGCCTAACTCGCCATTTAATTAGAACAAAATATAAACAATGACCCAAATCCTCTTGCATAATTTACACTGGCATAGGAGAAATGACGTCACCATTGTGGCAGATTATCACAGCATGAGTCCCTGCTGTGATACCTTAGTGGTTCCTCATTGTGTGTGAGTTGAGTAGCTTCATGTGCTGCTCAAAATCCATGCAGAGACCCTTCAATTAGCGTCAACCGCTATATATAGAATCCCCATTTGGATGATGTGGTAGATTCTGCTGTGGTGATGTCATTTTCCTATCCTGGTGCATAGCATAGCTCACATCGAGAACTAAAGGAACTACATCAAACTAGTCATTTGCAAGTATTTACTTCCACACTCTGTGTAAAATAATAAAAACAAATACATTCATGGCATGTTCATCTGAACTGTATTATGATATACAGTATATCCTATATGTTCTATTGATTAAACAGCAACAACGGGTGCCTTGAACTTGCATTAAGCATAGAATTAGAGTCCTTGGGAGTATAACAGAGCCAGTGAACATCAGTTTTCACTCATCAAGCCTGCCAACAATGCTGTTGACATGATATAAATGCCAAAGTGACACAGTAGACACAAGTCAAGAACAATTGGTGTTTTTTTCTTTGGCTTGTGAAATACTTGTTCAGATAAGAAGCTACTGGAGCTTTTCTGTACAGTATGTAGAACAAAGTATTATAGCAGAATTCTGTTATCAAATATCCTACGTTTGGATATTATCCATTTCAAAAACATCAACCATGTAAACCGGGTATAACTTCAGCAGGTCCAGTGGGACAATTTCATGCCCACCCTGGGTCCCTCTGGATCACCACCTTCCCAAATAAACCCCCCAACGACCACTATCCCAATGCTCAAAACCTACTAGCATTTATAATATTGATTAAACCTATTGAGGCCAAGGTTCAAATCTCCACAAACCTATGAAGTGTTCCCGGGTGATTTAAGCACACCGTGTTTTTTCAAACTAACCTGCCCTACAAAACTGCTGTAAGGATTAAGTGGGAAAGGCAGCAGGGCTCTGTAGATGGCCTTCAAGCTTCTAGGACAAGAGATAAGTGTAATTAAGTGTGATTGTCAAAGACTCACTCTATGTTGCTCTGTATCCAGTGACAGGTGTTCGTCCTCCATATGACCCATGTATGGCTATTCCTCTTCCCCTCTTTTGCTTCTGTGTAATTTCAGCATGGACAAACAAACCTGAGATATTAAAATGTAATTTGCTCAGATCTTTGACTCCAGGGCGAATGCTAAGATGCTGCCATCAGCCAGAAAATTTGTGATCTAATTTCGAAGCAGTGAGGCATGCCGCCTATTCTCTATGCTACTCTGGAAAACAGAGCCATGCTCCTTCCCTCTCTTGTTTTATATGATCCTGTAAAATATTTCTCTTTAATGCAATAAACAGTGTCCTTCATTGCTTTGCAATCTGTGTCAGGCCAACGTATGGATGAGGGCAAACTCAAGTGCCAGAGGGCTTTTGAAGCCTTTTAAAAGGTGACAAGCTCAAGTTTAAAGATGTGAAAGGAATATCTTCTCCACCGGTCTGTCTGTCTGTCTGTCTGTCTCTCTCTCTCTCTCTCCTTCCTGCCTGCCTGCCTGCACTTGACCCACACTTTCTGAACTGTCCTGAGACTGGACAGCCAATGCTAATGGTAATTATAATAGTGAGGATAACTAATTTTTGATGGCAGTACCTATGTTTGAAGTAAATTAGTTTCTAATGAATCAGCTGACACAAACAAACCTTTGGTTATTCGCGAAGGCTTTCGCGGCCGGGATCTAATGGTTGTTGTGGGTTTTTCGGGCTCTTTGGCACTGCTACTCCTGTCCTCTGAAGATGCTGGCCACAGAGACTGGCGAAACGTTAGGAAGAACAACCTTCAGAACACGGCCAAAGAGCCCGAAAAACCCACAACAACCATTAAACCTTTGGGTAGCTGAGAATACTGGTTTCCCCAGGAGCTTATGGGATGCCGCCAGCAGCCGAGGGGGGAGGGGTCATATCCCTAGTCAGTACACCACAGTCCCTTTATCTCTCCAAGAGCTTCCTTTCTGTCACTGTGGCAGCAACATTGGCAGGGATACAAACATCATTCCAGCACCAAAATGTTTGGGCAGTATATTAACAAGTGAGGAATGAGTACTAGGTTTGCATGGTGGATGAGGTTCATACCTTCGGACACCTTTTGCATTTTAAACAAGATGCCGTGTTAAAATTCGATCCACTGAGCAGCTCATGGTGCTGCCTGAACTCTCGGTTCCTGCTGAAGCATGGCTCTCCCTGCCTCCTTCCCCCAACCTCTAAAAAGCAATTTGGTTTGAAAAGACATGAAATTGGTTTCCTCCAGTAAATATTTATGTGTTTGATTTCACCTTTTGAACATGTTTGTTGAGAACAAAGGTAAAACATCCCAGGGCGAGGTAAGGAAGTTGTCCAGAACATGTGCTTGGACAGCTTGTGTGTTGATGCCTTCAAAACAGCCTTCTGAAAACACAGACTGTAATTAGTGTCTGAAAGTAACATCATGGTTGCTTGAGGCAGCCCAGAGAATTACCTCCTTAGTATGGGATGTTTTACAACCTTGCATGCTGCCTCTAGTAGGTGTGGCTGGAAGGGACCTTTTCTGGGCTGGGATGACTGTCAGTACTAACGAATCGTTCCTTCTTGTTTCTGAATTGAAAGAGAGCTTTGCCTCTCCGCTCTGTGCTCTTTTCCTTCTGTTTCTTCTGTCGGAAGCAGTAGTTCTTTGTTTGCTGGTGATCTGTTTGCAACTGTAAGTAATGAAATGTGTTTATTCTTTCTCCTACAAATGTCTCAGAGTGAGTTATTGACACGTAAGTAACAGTTAATGAGAAAGTTGTAGCTATTGTTCTCTGTGAGTCTCTGTACTCTACTGTGCAGCACAAGGAATTTTACCAAAAATTCAAAACTCTGCAAAACTTAGTACAATTGCATGCTTCTAGAAATGTTTACTGTTATGTCATGCATAGTGGTATATATTTTGGGGCAGAAACAGGGGGACATAATTCTGGTACTTTTTTTCAGAGCAAAAGCAGTGACATCATCTGCCTAAGCATCAAATAAGTTGGCAGGTTGTTCTTCTTTAGTAAGTGATTAAAGGGTTTCAAGTTTTACTCTCTGTCTTTTGCAACAGCATACAGGAAATCAGAAATACAGAGCCCAGTTAAGCAAAGGATGGTTATTTTTCTTTTTGTTTCTAGAATTCCTATTTCATGTTACCAATTTCAGTAGTATTTTTTTCAATACTATTTGCATATATAATTTAAAAGTTACAGGTGGCATGTCTACAGAAAGCTCTTTTGTTAATGTTCAGTGTTGAGTGGATGCAGTTAGAAGTGATGCTGAGGTCACCGGAGATTCCTCACAGTTAACTAGCGATATAATAGCAATCTTGCTGATCCTGATAAATTGTGCACTACCTCTCCCTCTCTCTCTCTCTCTGTATGTGTATGCTACCATGATGAGCTTCTACCAAAATTTACCACTGCACATGCCTCTAATTACACATCCTTTGAAATGTGAGGGTATTTACACTGACATGTAAATATTGGAAATAAGCCATGGGGGGATTGTAATTTAATAATAATCTTAGAACCGCAGAGCTGGAAGGGACCCTATGGATTGTCAAGTCCAGTCCTTGTCAAGGAGACACAGGAGGGAATTGAACTCCCAACCTCTGGCTCCGCAGCCAGAGACCTAAACCACTGAGCTATCCAGCAGTTCTTACCTTTTCATCAAAGGGGATAGTGATTAAATATAGACTGGAAACCAGGAATATGAGAGCAGTTACAAAATATATGAGATTAGGAAATCAAGTGACTTAGACACAGAATGGAGACGATGATGATGATGAACCTAATGAAGCTTGCCTGAACAAGTAGGTTATATAGTCTATAACCAGCAAGTAAGCAGAGGAAAACAGGCAGGGAAGGAACGGCTGATACATAAGGAAAGAGGGAGGCAGCTTGGGAACTGGGATGTTGCTTTTCATCATTGTTTTCACAGGCACTGGTTGCTTAAAGGGGCTGCCTTGTTTTTCAGCAAAGCTGGCCGGACCATGTCTCCACTTCATAACACATTGTCTTCAGGGGCTGGGGCATTTACACAGACTCCCTGCCCTAGAAGGCGAATGGCTGGTTGGCAATGACAACAGCAAATTGTACACCACCACCAGGGTTGCGGCCATGTGTTGTGTGTGAGTGAGAGAGGTGAGAGGGCCAGGGAGGCAGGACATTGCAGCAATGGAAGGGAACCCCTTGGGGGAGAATGGTCCAATTTGCCACTCCTGGTGTCCTGCTGCCCAAAGCAACCCTCCCACCATGCTTAGCAATGAAGCTGGTCTTGCAGTTAACCAAGAAGCCCCATGGCTTTAAAGCAGTGGTTCCCAAAGTGTGTGCCATAGCGCCCCACAGCCTTCGTAATGCCCTGTGGCTCCCTGGTGCACCGCCAAACAAGCCAGGAACAAGGCGGTAGCTTCTCTTTGTTTTTTTAACCGAGCTGGCAGTGCTGCTGCTGCTGCTCTTCCTGTTCCAGTTCTAGCTCCTTCGGCCTTCTTTGCTTCCTGCTCCGTCCCATCCCCCACCCCACCGCTCCTCCTGGTCTGCCATGGCTGTCGCTGCTCAGGGGAGCCCCGTGTCCAAAATTTTGGGGAACCACTGCTTTAGAGTGTATGTGATACCTATTTTCATTGTTACGTGCAGTCAAGTCACCTCCGACTTATGGTGACCCTATGAATGGTGAACCTCCAAAATGTTCTCAATTGCCCCGCTGAGCTCTTGCAAACTCAAGCCCGTGACTTCCTTTAGGGAGTCAGTCTGTCTCACATTTGGTCTTCCTCTTTTCCTGCAGCCTTCCACGTTTCCCAGTATTATTGTCTTTCCCAGAGAATCCTGCCTTCTCATGTTTTCATACCTACTCCATATCTACAAGTAGGTATATGATGAATTCTCATTTCACTCTTTACTCTTTCTAAGACAGGCTATCTCAACACAGCATCTCATTACCCTCACTAGATTTCTCACCTCCAGCAACAGAAGGAGATGGCGCTTCCACAGTCTGCAAAATGTCACTGCCCAGAACTGCTCTCCTTTTCCCTTCGTGAAGCAAGTCACATACACATAAAGCAAGCACAGAAGGATGGGCTGATTATGCCCCAAATCAGAAACAACCCATCCATACATCTCATTTTGAAAGGTCCATGCAACAAGAATACAAGTTACCACAGTTTTGAACAAATTGTGTGATTTGTGCAAATTATACAAATTGGACAAATTACGCAAATTTCTCCAAAGCATGTGCAAGACCGCCTGACCCTGTTGTCTTTCCAACAAGGAGAAAAAAGTGTGGTTTCTCATTCTTCCACAAGAGGGCAAGAGAAGTGGGGATATATATCACAGTCTTGAACTAACGTGTGTATATGGATGAGGAGCCCTGACATGGAGGTTAAACCTCACTCATCCAGAATGTTAAATGGGGCAAAAACTCACATTCAGCATTCATCCTGAGGATGAACGCTGGAGGAGAGACTAGAAATGTGGCCCAGGTACTTCATTGTAGATTATTTACAAGTCTAAACAGCTTTAAATCCAAGTTACAGTGTTTTTTATAAAAAATCCACTTACAACATCAAGCAAGAATGTGGCAAATAGAACTCTGCAAATTTCTTTCAAATCATTTTCTTTCTCATTCATTTCTCCAAAAAAATGGAACAAGCCACCCCCTACCCCAAGTTACCTCCTTCCTACCATTTCCTACAGAAAATTAAATTGGAAAATTTGCACAGTGGCTACATTCCCCAGCTGTGTAATTTAGTGGCACATGGCACTTCCATAAAGCCATTTTATGCAGTGGCGGCTTGCTCATCACACACATAAGTATAAGCTGTAACCCTCTTCTGAAAATAGTGCGTTCAAAGGCTTGCACGAAAATAAAATAAAAAACGCTGCCGATTGTGGCTTGAAAATTGCAGAACCGTATTATATCTTTATTTCAAATTGTACTGATTAAGTCTTTCAGAGACCCTGCCCATTTAGCAGAGATAATTAGGTATATTATAAAAGCCCTCGTATTATAAAATAAATACATATTTTAAAAATAGAATTAAGTAGCCCTTTTCAGCAGCAAGTCCCTCCGACGAGAACACTTCTGGGAACATTTGTAGAACATGAGTGCCATCCAGTGGCCAGAAGGCAAAAGAGCTCCATAGCACAAGCAAAGGCTTGTAGTTGTTAAGCGTGACAAACTCTACTTTGTCAGTGCTTCAGGCTCGAAGCCCAACTGTTCATTGAAACCAGGGGGGAAAAAATACAGCTCTGTATTTCAGGCTCCGGTTATCCCACTCCTGCCTGCCTCCTTGCCAGAAGAGTCTGCATGACTATGTGCCTTTTATGTGGAGAAGGGAGGGAAGGCCTGTGAAGGAGTGTGCATGATTTCCCCCCTTTTCCCCTAGCTCTGCCCACTTTTGATCACTCTGCTGTCCAGCCCTCAACCATGGTGGACACCAGCCGCCAGTGCTTTTTGAGTGTTGCAGGGGCAGTGGGGTGAAGTAGTTAGAGAGCTAGAATACAACATGGCAGAGCCAAACCCTCCTATCAGCGATGAAACTTAGTGGCTAGTTTGGGGCCCAGACACCCTCTATTAGAGTGGCTTGCCTCAGGGGCTTGTTGTAGAATAAACTGGGTAGGAAAAAAAAGCCCCATAGGGTGTCTGGAAGCCACCAGAGGAAAGGCTTGAGGGTGGCTTATGATGGATTTGGGGGGGTGGGGAACCCAGGTCTGACTGCCCCAGAAGAAGGTCACACTAAGCTTATGATTGCCCTTACACAATTGTGTAAGCCAACATCACTATAAATAAATGAATGAATAGTAAACAGTCAAAAAGTTTGCTGGCTGGATAGCCCAGTGGTTCAGGTATCTGGGTGTGGAACCAGAGGCTGGAAGTTCAATTCCCCACAGTGTCTCCTGCAAGCAGAGCCAGCCTGTATGGCTTTGGGCAAGCTGCACAGTCCCAGGGCACCCCCAGAAGAAGGGAATGGGAAGCCACTTCTAAGTATTCTCTACCTGGAAAACCCTGAAAAAGAGTCGCTGTAAGTCAGAATTGACTTGTGACAGCACATGATTATTATTAAACAGTCAAAAGGTCTTGCAAAAATTTAAAAGCCAGAAATAAATTACATATCTTTACCATTGTCACTTTTACTTTTTCCAAGGCATTAGTTAGAATCTATCAAAAGGAAGTAAAAAATGGGTGGCCACACAGTGGAGGTTTAGCTTATTTAATCATTAAAATGTTTATATCCCACCATCCTTCAAAAGATTTCACAACAGAAGAATTTAAGAACAATGTGCACAGCCTAAGTTATATCAGAACTCAAGAGTCTCAAAACAGGCCAAGCTGCCCAGGCCCTATAGGGTTTGGCAAAGAGCCACATTTTAACTTGGAGCTGAAATATGGGTACCCACTGGTACCATCAGGCCTCCGAGGTTTGGGATTATCAATCCTACCAACAGCTACTGAGTATGAAAGATCTGTTTCACCTCTTGTGGAAGGCCACATGGTATTGCCACAATAACACATGAAAGAGAGGTTACCTACCTGTAACTCTGTTTCTTCGAGTGGTCATTTGTGAATACACACAATACAGTAGTTCTGGAAAGAACTACCCTATTGTGTGAATTCACAGAGACCACAAAGAAGAACTCATTTTTATGGGTAAAATGAATTTCTGATGCAAGTCTTTTTTTCCTGTATATAATTGGGTCGATAGCTGGATTAGGCTATAGAGACATGCTGACCAGTAACTTGAATTAAGCATATTCACATTTATTTAAAACTTATTTGCAACCTAAAATAATTACTTATGATATTTTATCATTAGGGTGTGTGTGTTTTTCAGTACATGCTTAACTCCTGCAGACTAGGATGAGATGTTTTAATCCTATGTATAGTTTCAGGTCTCCTTGCATAATACACATAATGACCTACAATTTCAGCATTCAACAACATTGTCACTGGAAATGCAAGAATAAAGTGTGGAGAAGACGCTTAAGTTATAAAGCCTCTGAAAAAGGTACAGCCCCCCCACAGCCCTTCCAGCTGCGGTATTGGGTGCCTGACATGACAATCCAGGATCTCCTGATCGGCCAGAGCTTCTGATCAGCACCAGCAGACTGCAGAGATGGTGCAGAGAGGCCCAAAAAAGAGTGATGAATCGACAAATATAGACAAATTGACGAATAAAGCTGGGTAAATATTCATCACTTTGTATTCATTGAGGTCTCCCGAATTGACACATACGAAGCGATGAATATATGACACATCGGCTATATTTGTTGAAAATTGTGGTTTGTTTTTATATTCATCCCCATCTCTGCTCTTATGCTAATTCCTTTCTGCTCCATGTTTTACAACAAATACTAGCTATAGATATTTGTACTTTTATTATGTTATTATCTGATCTTGTATTCTTATTCTGGGTGAGAAGCTCAGAATATGTGTCCCCATGTTGAGCTAAGTTAGGCTGAGGTAGAGAAACCATGAAAGGCTCAACATCACCTCATTCGCTTCATTAATTTTTAAAAGGAACTTGAACTCAGGTCCCTTTGGTCAAATGCCAGAATTGGATAAACTGTTCCAGAGGTAAACAATATGAACCAGGTTGTGAGCCAAAGCTTCCAAAGGCTGCAGCAGATCAAATACTGGTTTAAATGGGGGAGGGGGGTTTGAAACTGGAGGTGACCAAGCATCCATTCTCAATTTTGATTTTTGGAGTTGCAGCCTCCACCCCCCCCCCCAAAAAAACCCCATTACTCCTCAGCAGCAGAGTGGCCATTTCTGTTTCGAATAGACATATATGTATCTGCCCTAAGGGAGACTGTATCTGGCCTTATCTTACTTACCTCTCTGCTACAGCATTGTTATAGTGACACACAGAAACACATAATGAAAGTAGAAAAAGAGAGTCCCATCTAGAATCTGTCTTCTTTGAAAACCATCCTTCCTGCAGGTTCGTAGAGAGGCCGGTCCTGCTGATAAGACCAGGATGAGGTCTGTTTTTGCTGTCAGTCTCCCACTGCCTTTAAAGGGTTAAATCATCCACTTCTTCAGCTCAGAGAAAGAAGTATTGTTGACAACCGCTCGCTGGAATAATAATGTCTTATAAAAAAATTCTGTCCATAATAACAACTGCAAAAGGGGAATTATTAGCACACCGTTGCTAATGGCTCCCATGTACTCCCATTTGCTTCTTGATTTATAGAGTACTTACGGTGTAATAAGCTGCCTGCTTTTAATTAGCAGTTTGCACAGACCAGGAAAGGTGGTGGTGGGGAACCTGCCTTTATTCTTTAGACACAGAAGATGGAACAAGTGCATGTGACCAGAGATTCTCAAATGGTCTGTGCCCTTTGGACCTATAATAAGAATATAATTGACTATTTTACAGGCTTACACATCATATCCTGCTGAATTGTTACTAATGGTTGGTGAATGCTTCCACCCAACTCCATTCATTAGCTATGGATTGACCTTGAACTGATCCAAACTCTCTCAGTTTCCACATGAAATTCTTTTGACTTCTGATCAGCTTCTCACCACTGTCAGGGGCTGGCATGTATGTGTTTCTTTATGACACAGTCTTTATGGCAGGAGTGGGTTCAAGATGGCCATCCATATGTTGTGAAACGCAACTGCCAGCAGCCCTTAGTAATACTAGCACAGATGGTGAGAGTGGCAGGCCAATATCTGGAGGGCCACACATTTATTTATTTACTGAAAATATTTTTAGCCCACCTTTCTCCTTAAAAGGACCCAACTTGTTGCCACTCCTGGTTTAAGAAATTTAGTCAGACACTCCAAAAGGGATGGGAATTTTAACATTCTACCACGTCCAGTCCCAGAGATCACCCAAGGGACGAGAAACCAGAAGAGATGCCGCTCTACTGTCATTTTCCATTTCACTCCATGTGGTTTGGCTGGAAAGAAGAAGGGAATGTCCCCTCGGTCGGGAGGGCAGTTCAGTGAGGAGCTCCTCCTATGGAGTCTAGTGGGTAGTGAGACTCCCCTACATATAGACCACTGGGCTGATTCCCAGGAAGGAATGCAACCATCAGAGCATTCTCTTGTGCTTCCCAGATGATAAACATAGAGAGAAGCACAATATAGAGGTAGGAAGACATCTCTTTTGCCTTCTGGTTTCTCCTCTCCAGAACCAAAAATCTGCCTGGGAAGTACCAGAATTATGAAAATCCCATCCTTACACACCAGTCATCAGCACACAAGGAAGGTTGTCCAGGCTGGGCTGTAGGGAAAAGTGGGAGGGCCACCAGGAATACCACTTCAACTGAACTTTTCCTCTGAAACTTTGTTGAATGATGATGACTTCAAAGTCCCAGGGCGTGGCTGAAATGTCAAAGAAATGCTCTTCTGTTTTAGCTTTCCAGATAGGAAGACTAATCTCATGTTGAATGATGGTGCAAAAGAAGAAAAATTTGATTTTCATGAGTCAAAGCCTTGATATGTATCTCTACCCATTTCTGGCCAGAGCTAATGCTTGCCTTCTAGCTCATGTTCACCCAGACTTTCAGCTTGACTCAGGGGCAGAGGATGAAACTACTGCAGAGTTTTGACATTTTGGTGATTAAACTTTCTTCAGCTGTGCAGCAGATGTGTAGGGATTTTCAGAGTAAAATAGCTACTAGTACTTAGGTAGTCCACCCCTTTCTCTCATTAACTGGCAGTTACAGTCTCAATTACTCACTCTGAGACATTAACAGTATAAGGAATAAAAATGTTCCATTTGCTTATAAAATTGGATAGATTAACATCAAACTAATAAACAACATGACTGCTTTTAACAACTCTGCTTCAGTATATTTTAACTGACATTTTCACCAACCACCACTCTCAGTAGAGAGGCGAGACTCTCTTTAAATTCTGACATAGGAGATAACTATTGGTTAACGCTGTCAGATTGACAGTCCCTCCCAGTCAAACAAGCTAGAAGGTGGCATGCAAGGTTGTAAACTACAACAGAAACATGTTAGCAGAGCTCTTTCCAATAATCAGCCCAGTTGTTGAAAAGGACCCAAAATAAAATCTTTCTCAGTGGTACTAGGATGATTCAGGAGGTAGAGATAAGATAGGTAACAGGATGAAGCCGGGGTAATTCAACTGTGGGGTTGAAGTGCCAGGGAAGTAGAGCCAGGCTGAGTTCAACCATTTTCATGTCAGCAGCTTATTGTGACTTTTAATTCTCTGTACAGCTAACAAAAACTAATGTATGCTCTAAAATCTGTGGCAGGAGATGTTTTAATCCTCTCTACATTTTAAAGTGCTCTTAGTTTATTATTCCTTTGATTGCTTTCTCCTTGGTTTTTGATTATATTGTACTGTCTTCATATTCTTATTTTAATGTTCTCAGTTTAATTTGTTTTACCATATCTGCCTGCTTGTATAAGCCTTACATATCCTAAGCTACTTGTGTTGAAGGTTCAGGTGTGAATCAAATCATTTGGCTCAGCCATAAATTCTACCACAACAGGCAAAACGGAGGGTTGCCTCATCTCAGGCTTTTGACCTGCAGCCTTAGGAAATGGGATCCTGGCATGACAGCCTGGCAACCCTACATTTCTGGATTCATGTTTCAAGACATACCATTTAGATGTGGTTAGAAGCACCTTTCTCTTTCTCATGATTGTGCATATTCTGGAATGCTGCTGGTGGTGCTCAAATCTACACACTTTATTCACACACACAATTTTGTAATTGCTACTGAAAGGTCCACCCTCTGTGGCATCAAGAAGAACTGCACCCTGTGATGTCACAAGTGCCCATTCACATTTATCTAACTGCAATTAGGAATCTAGAAAAGATCATCAAGTGTAAGGATGTGTCGCTGGGGTCCAAGTCCAAGATCATCCACACTATTGTATTTCCAATCACCAATGTATGGGTGTGAAAGCTGGATAGTAAAGAAAGCTGACAGGAAAACAATTTCATTTGGCAGAGTAAGATAGATGTTTTAGGCAGGAAAATTAGGTGTCATCAAAGAGTAGCAAACTGCAGAACTTGGAAAAGAAAAGAAAGTTAGTATGTTAGTTCGCTTTGTTAAAGACTCCCAGAATCTCACAGATAATATGGCCACTAGCTTGTGAATCTGCTTTGGGCTTAGAAACAAGTCAACCAAGTCAGATATGGCATTATGTCCAAATCAAACAAGATAGCTTCGCGTTTATGAAAGGAGACGTCATAAGCAGTAAATGAGGTATGATTGTCCTCTAACAGCTTCCATAACTTTGCAAGTTGCCAGTTAGCTTGGCTTTGCATCTTGATCTGGGTACTGGGTGGAAATAATGGACTTTGTCTCCATGTTGGTATTGCAAGGATAGTACCTTTGAGGATGCATTTCTAGTAGGATAAAATCACCTCCTGATTACAAGCTGCCCATCTTCTCTAAAGGAAGCCATAGGCATGAGTTTGGAAGAGCTGAGCAAGACTGTTGAGAACAGGACATTTATTCATACGGTCATCATAAGCCAGGGACAACTTAATGGTGCATTTCTACCACTACTTCGACTACTACGACTAGTACTACGACTATGATGACAACGACTACTACTACTACTACTACTACTCCAGCACATTTACAGAAGAATAACTAGCCCAATCCCCCATCAGTGCTTTCTCCCTGTGGAAAGTTATATGTGTAACTAGGAGAAATTCTTGCTTACGTGCAGGGTCCATCTGTGAACACGGACCCGGTATTCCAGAGTTCTAGCTGCTGTGCTGAGCCTACGTGCTCAGTTGCTCTTTTTTCAGAGCAAAAGCAATGGGGGAAAGGGAGGTGGATGATCTCTCATTCCTCTCTAGCATTTTGACAACAACCAGATAGACAGTGACCGAATAACGTTTGGGCCTTGAAATCTCAGGGAACAAGGTGCTGGTGAACTGACAACTTTAGACAAAAGACTTCAATTTCCTAGAACAGAAAAATCAGTAGGCGTAATCCCATACCTATTTTCCTGGAAGTAGGCTATGGTTATAGAGTTTATAACTTAATCTCTTGATGTTAAGAAGGTTTGTTAATTTAAAGATTGGCCCTAGACACTTTTTGGGTGATTACCAATAGACCTATGAATGTTTTGTACAGGAAGATTCTGGAGGTTCTCTGCAGCACAAAGTTACCTTTGGCCTACTCCTTATTCCTCCAGTCTGTTTGTGAACTGTAAAACATCACACACACCCAACCGAACTCAGTGGGACTTACTTTTGAGTAGACACAGCTAGACATGCACTGTTGTTTTCTTTCATGAAGTGGTTGTACAAGATTGCACCAGCTCTAAATACAGTCTAGTAAGGATTCCCTACTGTGTATTCCAGGAGAAGGGCCAGTCTGTGTTGCCTTGGGCAAGCTGCTCAGTCCCAGGGCACCCCCAGTAGAAGAGAATGGTAAAGCACTTCTGAGTATTCAGTACTTAGAAAACCCTGGAAAGGGTCACTATAAGTCAGAATCAACTTGATGGCACATAAATATTATTATATTAAAGGAGTGGGTACATGTGATAGTTCCAATAGAAAGAGAAGGCTCATAATTTTACCATTGGTCTGGGAGAGAGGGTGGTAATTTTAGGGGAAGGTTCTAGTTAGAGATAGGCACGAACCTCGGTTTGGAGGTATGTACCGGTTTGTGCACATGCCACTATGGGTGCTGTGTGTTCCCTTCCCCTGCCTCCCCAGCTAGATTCCCCACTCACCAGTCAGAGTGCACTCCTCTCTTCCTCCTCTTCAACTGTTTGACCAGTCTCTGGAAGGAGCATGGCCTTCTCTGCCCCGCCTCCTTGGCTGATCACCCACTCAGACAAGAAGGTAGGATAGGCAAACACATGCTCCTGCCAGGACTGGTCAAGCAGCCAAAGAAGAGGAGGAGAGGTGTGTGCTCTGACTGGTGAGTGGATCATTGGTCAGGGAGGCAGGGGATGGGAACGCACGGCACCACAGGTACGAACTGGTACGAACCAGCACGAACCTCCAAACTGAGGTTTGTGCCCATCTCTAGTTGTAGTAGGGGAAAAATTATTCACTGTAGAGAGAAGTCTTGATAACTAGTTATTTCTCTTTTTTTATTTTGTTGAGAAGGAAATTAAAGCAGCAATGTGAAAATCAATTTATCTTTACCTCGCCTTTTTTGGGGTAGCAATATCCTATTTAACACTAATCGTGTGTGCAATATTTATGTCTACATAAATAATTCAGTGGCTAATTAATCCAATTCTTTTATAATTACCTCCTAGAACAGCACAGAGCCTAAATCCCAGCATCTTAATTGCTACTTAATGGAGATATTTATGACATAGATTCTCGCAAATGATATAGGAGCTCTCACTTAATTTACACCAGAACCTAAGCAGCAAAAATCCAAATCTGGCATTTAAATGTATGAATATTTCCCGGCAGGGACGTGGGTGGGCTGGAAGAGAGAAGCTGGGTAAGATTATGCTTTGACTTTTGTATCAGCATCAGTAATTCTCACACTGATAAAAAACAGTGAGTTTGTGTGCTATGAGGAAGTTAATCATTACAGCTTTGAAAGCAGGAGGGGCTCATGATCTGAGCAGAGTAGAGCACCAGACCTTGTAAAGTAATACACCTCCCTCCCAGTCACAACTCATCAGGATAAAGGGGCATTCTAAAGATGAAGCAAGTAGAATTGTAAGGGCATTGAGTCCAATCCATTGCTGAATGTAGGATCTGTTACACAGGATGCAACAACAGGATCTCACCCATACTTCTGCTTTCATAATGTTGGCAAACAAGAAACTGCTGCCTGCTGAGGCAATAGAGCCGGCCCTATCATTTGGCAGAGTAAGATAGACGTTTTAGGCAGGAAAATTAGGTGTCATCAAAGAGTAGCAAATTGCAGAACTTGGAAAAGAAAAGAAAGTTAGTATGTTAGTTCGCTGTGTTAAAGACTCCCAGAATCTCACAGATAATATGGCCACTAGCTTGTGAATCTGCTTTGGGCTTAGAAACAAGTCAACCAAGTCAGATATGGCATTATGTCCAAATCAAACAAGATAGAGAGCTTCGCGTTTATGAAAGGAGACGTCATAAGCAGTAAATGAGGTATGATTGTCCTCTAACAGCTTCCATAACTTTGCAAGTTGCCAGTTAGCTTGGCTTTGCATCTTGATCTGGGTACTGGGAGGAAATAATGGAGACAATGGCTTAGAAACCTTCTCTAGAAGAAAATCTGAGCATAAGTAGAATCCTGCTTGATCACACTAGATGTCTATCTACCCTGTTTCCCCAAAAATAAGACCCAACCTGAAAATAAGCCCTAGTATGATTTTTCAGGATGCTCGTAATATAAGCCCTACCCCAAAAATAAGCCCCAGTTAAGTGAAACCCCGCCCTCCACCATTGTGCAGCAACCAGAAGATGACATGACTGTATTTGAATAAATGTAGATGGTTGTACATGAAAAAAAATAAAACATCCCCTGAAAATAAGCCCTACTGCGTTTTTTGGAGCAAAAATTAATATAAGACCCTGTCTTATTTTCGGGGAAACACGGTATACCAGCATCTCATTTCATATTGTCTGCCAACCAAATGACAATGGGAATAATATCCACTTCCACTGTTGCTCCAAAGGAACTGATACTCAGGGGTGTTCAGTCTCTAACCAATGTCTACAGAAAGCCATCCCAGTAAGACCATTGATGGACTTATTTTCCAGAAGATATCATCATCATCATGAGCTGTGAAGTCAATTTTGACTTACAGCAATGCTTTCCAGCATTTTTTAGGTAGAGAATACTCAGTAGTAGTTTACTATTCTCTTCTTCTGGGGGCATCCTGGGACTGTGCAGCTTGCCCAAGGCCACACAGGCTGGTTATTCTGGGATACATAGTGGAAAATTAAACTCCCAACCTCTGGCTCCCCACCCAGATACATAAGCTACTGTACTATCTGCATAAATGCTGCAAGTGGTCGACACAGTATGTAGGGCTGTGCAGTAGAATATACAATTTCCCAAACTTCTGAATGATCTGTTCACCTGGGAATGTGTTGTTCATTAATTTACAGGTTTTTAATTCTTTTAAATTGTTCTGAGTCTTGTTTTTAATATATGATATATAGGTAATTGTTTTTAATATGATATTCATATAGTGTTTTAAAATTGTTGATTGTTTTATAGTTTACTTTTAGTTGTTGTGAGCCCTATAGGGAGAAAACAGACAGACAGACAGACAGACAGACAGACAGATAGATAGATAGATAGATAGATAGATAGATAGATAGATAGATAGATAGATAGATAGATAGATAGATAGATAGATAGATAGATAGATAGATAGGTTTCCCAAGTTCTGGCCCAAGCCAATTGTCTCCTCACCTGGTCTCACCAGGTGAGGAGAAAAGCTGCCTGGGTAGGTCAAGCCTGGAAGAATACCCTAATTCTGATCGACAGCAAGGGGCTGCAGAACAGGTGTTGAGAGTTTCTGGCTCTAGGAACACCTGATAGAGGTGAAACATTCTCCCATCTCCTGAGTCCAGAGGGCTCCAACCATCCTGTCTGCATTCAGTCTCAACTTAGTGAACTTCATCCCAGGTCATTGGGTGGGGACAGAACTATCGGCTTCTTGACTTGACGAAGAAAAATGGTAGATATACACATCATTCCTATATATTCTCTTATTCTGCAGACAATTTTGTGACTCTGATTGATAAGAGTTTTTTAGAACAGAGATTTTGCAACTTGTCATGGGTATGTGTGTGTGTACCCTCATGCACGTATGTTATCTGATTCAGTGGAGGAGAGGTTTGGTGAACAGTGGAAATTAGCATCAAGGAGTTAACTCCTAAATTCCAGTGAGCAGAACTTTACTCATGGGATGCTATCAGGTGGATAATGGGGTGGCAAGGGGAGGCCATTCCTGTTGATACTCTTCCTGCATCACCCTGAAAATCTGGAAGAGTTGAGAGGTGGCACAGGGACTGAAGGGACCCTTTTTCCAAAAGTAGGAATCTCCACTGAACTCAATTCTAGGACTGAAACTAGAGGTGTGCACCTGTTCCTGAGAAAAGCATCCAAACAAAATGGAGGAGGGGGTGTTTGCGTATTTCCAGATCAGATAAACCCGCAGTCCCACTGAGGTCCATTTGTGTGATCTTACAAATCACTGAAGTTTGCTTCAACATTTGAGGGGTTAAAAGGGTGAAATTTGAACAAGAATACTTGGTGTCGGTTGTTATTGTAAAAGAAGGAACTGCCATAGCAGGAGATTGCATATTTTTAACATGCCTGCTGCTGGTCTTTAATTGCAGAACCATTCCCCCCCCCCTTCATGCGGGTAGCGTGTATGTTCCAGACATACACATGTAGCACGTGGATTGGGTTAGGCAGTGAATTGACATATCAGGCTATTGACTGGGGACACTAAGGGGATGGCTTCCTGCTGTACAAGAGACATATTCTCTGAGCATGACCCCGGGGGGGGGGAAGGGAGGAAGGAAGGAAGGAAGGAAGGAAGGAAGGAAGGAAGGAAGGAAGGAAGGAAGGAAGGAAGGAAGGAAGGAAGGAAGGAAGGAAGGAAGGAAGGAAGGAAGGAAGGAAGAGGATGAGAGAGAGAGAAGCAAGCAAGCAAACAGGTAGAACCTTGCCTACACATTTGAGGTCTACATCCTTCCTAAAATTTATGGTGCTGTATATCATCCTCTTATTCCAGATCATAAGATTTTGATTTCTCCATTCATCTTTACCCCACCCCAGTACAAAAATATAAATACAAATATCTGCAAAAGCTTGAGAACAGATCAGTTCAGGCCACCACTAAACCAGCTCAGGTTGAGTTGGTCCAGATTTGTATAGCCAACATTTCTATGCAAATTGGATTGGACAGTATTCATACACCCCTAATTGAAATCATCATAGGTGGATGCCAGGACACATACATGTATGATCTAATTTTCATACAAATTTGCTACTCAATTAAGCCAGGGCCATTTAAAAAACCACGACCTTTGCATTTATCAATTAAAATTCCATGCTAATTTCACACTCACCAATGCCTGATGTTAAGGATTTCATTATTAAATCTGATTGAATATGATTAAATATGGCCCATGCATTCCAAAATGGGTTGTGTGTTAGATTTAAATGAACTCATTAGCAGTTAATGCAGCAAAGCTCTTTCTAAATGCTAATGTTTGGCTGCCGTTGGCTTGTTAATTAATTTGAAGATTGTGTAATTATCAGAGCTGTCGATTAGCATATGTCTGGCCCTTTTTATTGCCTGGCTATATTATTTGGCATGTAAGTGTAAGAAATTAAATTATATTCATAATAGAAAGAGGGTATCAAACTGACCCATGAGGTCTTCAGGTGGATAGACTTATTGCCCCATCTACTTCATGATCATTTTTATTTTGTTAAAGGTGGTCAACCAAGCTGGGTGAATATAGTTGTTCTCAGATCGCCTTTTAAGTCCTTATGTGTCATGAATCACTTCCCCTCAGCTTCACTTTATTTTCTAACACAGGCTCACCTGAAGGTACTTTGAGTTTCCATAACTGAAACCTTCCAAAACTCCCTCAGAGAGGGAGATAGAGAGAGAGAGAGAGATTCTGCAATAAGCCTTCAGGCCATTTCATATACAACCAATAACAAAAACAATAGCACTCAAAACATGACTCTATCATTAAAACAAAGCATACAATTTATGCAGTATTTAAAAAATGTATATACATTTTAGTTAGCCAATTAATTCTACTGAACGACTATAATTCCAATAAAACCCCAATAAGGGTATAAACTATGTCTCTTCCAAACAGACAAATGTTCTTCTTCTTTTCCCTGAGAGTAGCTGCTTTAACTGTAAAGAAGGCAACCCTTTGTTTCACAAATTGATTAGTCCCTTGTAGAAAGCAGTTCAATTTATTCTCAACCTCTCGTCTCTCATGCAGCTCTATCCCACAATGGAAGGAAATGGTCAAAGGGCAGCCACCACTGCCACCCAGCACCTGCTGCCTTGGGCAACACCCTCACTTTGTTTAATGGAAGGGCTGGCCAACCTAACACTGGAAAGGAATGTTTGGTGGAGGGTGGGAAAGGCTGCCCGAAAGAATGTGGTTGCTGGGAGAGGGTTCAGTGACCTTGCCAGCTCATCCACCTTACTCTTTAAAATCAGGTCCCCACTTTACTGAGGCACAATCACATTTAATGAGGTGTGTTTGACATTGTCATCTCTACTTTGGGCTTCATGCACAGGTAAACTGTCAAAATAAGCTTTTGGAGCCCAAGTGTGCTGATATACAAAATTAACAAAGAGCAGGGATGTTGGCAAGTCTTTGGGTTTGAGTCCAAGTCTTTGGTACAAAGTCCAAAATCACAAGCCTCAAGTCCGAGTCCTTATTAAAAACAAGATTTTTTCCTCAGAAAAAAGTTGTAAGTCGAGCCCGAGTCATTGGGGAAAAAAACCAAGTCAAGTCACCAGTGTGACTTAAGTCCAACTTGACAGAGTCCTGTGACATGAGTCCTCATCCCCGATAAAGAGCAAATGATTATTTTGTGTTTAATGAGATATAAACTAAATTTAGATGATTAAAAAGATGAGCAGAAGCATCATCTTAGGGGGGTAAATTATCACATAGTCAGCGTTTTTGGTGGGAGAGGAATAGTTTGCTAATAATCTGAGATTTGTTCCCTCCACAAAAGATACTAATTACTGCAAGATGAAGAGTTCAAAAGATGTTACCCTCTTTGTAACCTTCTCACTAACATGGAAGTCCGGAATGTATGTGACGGTAAAGGCCTGCCTGGGATGTTGGCAAGCAGCAGGAGAGAACTGATCTTTTAAATGACTTGTAACAAGTTTGATTAGCATCTTTAAAACGGCAAATGAAAAGAGAAAGCCCTGGGTGATTCCAAGAGTATATTAAATTCACTAAAATTAGCAGTTCTTATGCTGTGTTTAATACTTATCTGAGCTTGCTTCTGCCCATTTGTGGGCTCTTTCTCACATAGCCTTATCCCAGTCTAACAGCACCCAAAGTGCAATTTTGTGCTACTGGTTGACCACAACTGGATGGAGCTTACAACAGGAGGAGATTGAAAGAAAAAATAATAATTAAGCAAAAATAAGTTAAGAACCCACATACTAAAATGCAGCAACACTCATTTCATTAACTGGTTATTGGTTCAAATAATTCTAGGAGCATATATTGCCACTGAGGAGAGTTCATTTAACATATTTAAATAACCCGAAATATCACACAACAATCTGAAGTCCGATTTTTAAAAAAGAAAATATTCTCTCCAGTTCCTGCAACGGTGGGGTTTGTTTTTTTTTAGTTTTGACATAATGGGCATTCTAAAAGAAATGGAACCAGATCTTCCACCAACTAGTAACCCACTGGGCACCAACTGTTCATCTCATATTGACAATTATATTCTCCCCTGACCTCCATCAACTGCATGGTATTTAACCTGCATTTAATTAAAAGCCTCTCAAGGCCATCTGAGAAGATGAGATCCAAACATTGAAGCAAATTGCCAGGACAGGTAATAAGATTATTACATTAGATTAACCACTTGGGTGGAGGTAACCTGATAATCAAGATTAAGCACCTAGCTAGCTGGGTAGCTCAGTGAGTTAGGTATCTATGGAACCAGAGGTTGAGAGTTTGATTCCCTCCTGTCCTCCTGTGAGAAGAGCCAGCCTGTGTGGCTTTGGGCAAGCTGCACAGTCCCAGGGTGCCCCCAGAAGAAGGGAATGGGAAACCACTTCTGAGTATTCTCTACCTGGAAAACCTGGGAAGGGTTGCCATAAGTCAGAATTGACTTGATAGTACATGATTATTATTAGACAAGCTGAGTTCAGAAACCTGTCAACAATATTAGGCAGCCCATGATTTTACCAAATTGGAACCTGTCCTATTGTTGCATCTCTTTAGGACTATGGGGGAGTCTTCTTGGGAAGAAAATTAGGCTGATGGTAAATGGCCTTTTTCTCAACTAAAGTTCTAAAGTTCTCCAAAGACCTTTTGGCTCAGCCTGAGTGAAAACTAGCATCCCGGATAGTAGTTGGACTGTAAGGAACCACTATTTTCCATTATTTTCTAGAATCAAGGTAAGAAAAGCTTGTGCTTTGCTTTTCTCAATATTATGGCTTAAAACAATATTCAACCAGGTTGGCAATAAAGCTTAGTGGTTTAGGTATCTGGTTGAGGAGCCAGAGGTTGAGAGTTCAATTCCTTACTGTGCTTTCTGGGAGCAGCCTGTGTGGCCTTGGGCCAGCTGTAAAATAAAGTCCCAGGGCACCCCCATAAGAAGGGAATGGTAAGCCACTTTTGAGTACTCTCTACCTCGAAAGCCCCGTAAGTCAGAATTGACTTGACAGCACACAATCCATATGCAACAATACTCAAATTAAAATTCTTGGAGAGGAAAAAAATACTGTAGTCTGCAGAATGGGTTCACTAATAATATGGACAGAGTTTACTTTTCTTGCCCAAAACATGGAAGCAGCTTTGCATTGGTTGCCTCCAATGTTAGGAAAATGTTAGGACAAAGTCAATTCCTTGCTAATTCTGACTGTCATGTCAGATGGACACAAAACCTTTTCCCTGCCAGGTTCTCTCCTTACTTCCCACTTAGCCATTTGGTGGCAGCATCAGATCCAACCCTTCCACGGCTACTTCGAATTCAGGATGTGCGGAAGCCCCTGATCTTGTCCATGCCTGAATAAAGGGTGCACAGATCAGGAACAAGATGTTCTGTATCCTATTAAAGATTCCCCTGGCCTGATTTTTGTCCAGGATTCTTAGAGTATTTGTTCACTGTTGGTTCTCCATGAAGATATCATTCTTATCAATGGAGAAACACAAATGGCAAGGCAGCCAAGACAGAAGGGTTTCTAGTTAGAGCAGTGACACTTTGCCCCTTCTTTTTCCAGGCTATAGCCCAAAATGGCTTCTTAAGGCAGCCACTAGGAAGGGAATCAGTGTGTGACTTTAAAAGGGCAATGAACACACTTCTCTTTGATTGCTTCTTCAAACAGCAATGCAAAGTCTGCAGTTCTGCACTTCCCATCCTTTCTCTCTCCCTCTACCTCCCCTTCCTGTTTCCTGGATCTGAAATTAGTGGAACTAAGGCCACAAGATTAGATGATTCAATCAATGACATTAAAACAGAAAAGTGAAGACCCATTTTGGAAGTAACAAGCATATTCTCTTTTTGTGGGACTGGAGAGACCCCTACGGATGGGTCACCTGCTGGTGGTAGCAGACAAGACATTCCCCAGACTCCAAGGGATGAAATCCTAAACTGCAATTCCCTGGTAGTCAGGGGAGATGAGACAGAGACCATCGGAGGCTACTTGTCCATCAAGAAACCGTAGACGGAGGGCTGCTGAGGGGAAGGAAAGGACTCTTTAGCAGAGGGGATAAAGGGAGAGAACAAGAGGCGGAAGTCAGCCTACTAGAGGAGACCGCACATGAGCATGGGTTGGGAGACCTGTCAGGCAAAGGCAGTGGAAGTACCTGAGAGGGCAAACCTGAACTGGGACCCTCTGCCAACTGGCAGCTGGTGGAGAGGAAGGATCTCTGTACTGGTGAGTGGGTTCAACTCCACATACCACCTGAGGAGGCCAAATGGGTGAGACATTCCCAGAGTCCTCAGAAGCCCTCCTATTGGGAAGAATGTAAGTGGTGTGAGAGACAAAGGTAGAGGAAAGGGACAGAGAACCAGAGACATTGACCTGACCCCGTTGACCTCCACAATGCCACACCGCATCCGAACCTAGTTCCCCAGGGAGAACCCCCAAAAATAAAAAAACTGAAACCACAGTGATGGGTGACTCACCCTGGCAAACTACTGCCCTTGTTCTGGGACACCCTGCCTCCAAGGGCTTCTGTGCCTTCTGGAGCAGGAAGGCTCTTCCGTGTTCTGTAGGGAAGAAAGGCTAGGTTCCTCCCTCGTAAGGTACATTAAGGTATTGTGTTATGCCATTTGTACTGTTGCTGGTTATCCCATGTTCTTTCAAGGTAATAAATCACTTGTTTAACTGCACCAGTATATCCATATCATGAAGGGGACCACTGAGGGCACTTGCAGCTCGTTTCTTTCCCTCCTTCTAATCCTGTGTTTTAACAGAATAGATCTAGGAGTGTGCCCCCACACTCCATTAATCACCCTGGGTCCTTTGCACCATCCTTTGGAAACACAAATGCCACAGATTGTTTGTTTTGACACATTTGTCTAAAGATAGTGTACATCCAGACACTGGACATCACTATAGCACCACTTAGAGCAGTAGAGTAGTCACAGCATGGGACAAGAACATAATCCCCACACAGCCAAGAAACCTGCTGCATGATCTTGGAGGAGTCACCTTCTTCACCTGACCTACCTCAAAGTACTGGGTGAACAGAGTGGGACCCAGGTATGCCGCCTGGAGGCCACCGGAGAAAAGATGGGATATAAATATATGGCCAATAAAGAAAAACTGCAGAATTTGAGCCTCTAGGGGAAATAGTTTCTTTGGGTCCCAGCTTCAGCGGATGGACATCGATTGTCATAGAAACTATGTTGCTATAGCAGCAGCCTGCCAAATGCTCAGTGATAAATGGGTAGGTCTTGATTTTTATTTTTTGCAGTGCTGCTGAATAGTAGCGATGGATGAAACTCTTCCCACAACCTGGCCATGAAACAGATGCAATTTTCCTTTGAATAAAAATTCCTCAGTTTGCCAAACTCTGCTCTAAATTAATTTGTTTGGAGCAGGCTCAGCAGTAACGTTTTCTTTGGGGGTTTATCTTGAAAATGTTGTGGCAATGGGGTGGGGTAGGGAATACATTCTGATGTTTTTGTTTCTTTTCTAGTCTGCCTGCTCCAAATTGTGGTGGTGGTGGTGGGGGCGGGCAAGGCAGCTCACAATGTTTAAAAACGATCCCGACACCGGCTACTTTCCACCACCCCATAAAGGAATGTGACCAGAATTTGGAAAACGTATAAGTAATTTTTAGGTAACTAATTGCAAAGCTGTTTGGGCTTGATATTCATTCATTCATTCATTCATTCATTCACTTACTTACTTACTTACTTACTTACTTACTTACTTACTTACTTACTTACTGAATTTGTACCCCGCACCATCTGGCAACCAGGCCACCCTGGGCGGCTAAGAACAGTATAAACAACAATATTAAAACACGATAAAAATAAATAAATATAAGCCAAATAGGGTAAATTAAAACAGACGGCAATAAAGGTGGTAAAAAGGGTGATGGAGAGGATGACAAAAAGGATGGTAAAAGGGAGGCCGAGATCTTAATGCTCTGGGAAAGCCTGACGGAAGAGCCAAGTCTTCAATGCTCGTTTAAACCCACCCAGGGAGGGTGCTAGGCGGATCTCAATGGGCAGGTTGTTCCACAGGCGGGGGGGGGGGGGGACCGCTGAGAAGGTCCAGGTTTCTTGTTCTTTCCCTCCGGGCCTCCTTCGGGGTCAAGGTCCTCAACTGCCCTGCCTGTGAGGAAAGGATATTACAGACAGATCTGGCTGGGAGCAGGCGTTCCGATAGGTACCGAGGTCCTAAACCAGCAATGGCGAACCTATTGCACGCGTGCCACAGCTGGCACGCAGATCCCTTTTTGTGGGCGCACAAGCCATAAGTTGATAGATCGCTACCCCCGGCAGCCAAACCCGAGGAGACGGCTGCAGCCACGGTGCTAGTGCCCCGACAGGTGGCGGGGCAGGATACGGAGCAGTTGGCACTGGCAGCGGTGAGCCGGCCGAGCTATAGGAAGTGGCAGGGTTGGGTACGACTGGAGGCGGATCCAGAGTGGGGTCTGGAGGCAGCTCCATGCCCGGGATTTCCCCTTCTGCTGCCACCTCCGCTTCCACTTCCGCCGCCGCCTGCTGGGTTGTTCCCCCCACCCCCCGTTTGGGCACTTGGACTCAAAAAGGTTCGCCATCACTGTCCTAAACCATTTAGGGCTTTGAATGTTATCATCATAACCTTGAAGTCGATGCGGAAACGAACCGGTAGCCAATGAAAGGCGGCCAGAGTGGGGGAGATATGCTGGAATTGCTTCACCCCAGTTATTAATCTGGCCGCCAAATTTTGGACCAGTTGAAGTCTCCGCATCAGCCTCAAGGGTAGCCCCACGTAGAGAGCACTGCAGTAGTCTATTCTTGAGATTACGAGGGGATGAATCACGATACATTAAACTGCAGTACTGCAGTCAAGCCTCTGCTCACGACCTGAGTTCGATCCTGACAGGTTCATGTAACTGGCTCATGGTTGTCTCAGCCTTCCACCCTGCAGAGGTTGGTAAAATGAGTACCCAGCTCACTGAGGGGCAAGTTGTTGTCTGCATAACTATGTTGTTAAAACATCGAGAGTGCTCTAGCACTATGGAGTGGTATAGAAGAAAAAAAATAGTAATAATTTGTTACTTTTCTGTTACCTTATAAGAAACCTGCACACCTTACCATAAGCGTGTGCTACAACAGAGGCAGTCCTGTCTCATGCTATCACCTGATGTTCTTCTAAGTCACGAGAATGACCTCTTTTGCTCCTCTAAGAACTCAGGGAGTTACAGGGAGACGTGTCACTCCAGCAATTTGGGTCCCAAGGTATTTGGAGGTATGTGTATCAGCACTAGCATTTGACTTCAGACCCAAAACAGGCAACTGATGCAGGATCAACCAATTTATTCTTCCCAACAGCTGACCCTGTCAGCATCACAGAGCTCCATATAGTACTGACTGCAGTTTCCGGGTCAATTTGAAAGAGAATCAATAATAATAATAAAAAAAACCCTACAAAAATGCAGACAAGAAAAAGTCTTTTTACTGCTACTGCAGTTTCAGACTTCTTTCCCCTTTTTGTTGTTTCTAATGGTATTTATTTCACACTGCATTTTACTGTTTTCTTTTGCTGTAAACAAACTTTGTGTCAAAATGCTGTGAACAAAATAAAGCTGAATTTTAAAAGATCATACAGCCAGCGTCGTATCAAAATATATTTTATTCTGGACCTCTTTCAGATCTGATTCAAATTACACTTGTCAGAGCAATACAATGCAAAGGGAAAACCGCAACAGAAAAAAAAATGTGCCTAGAAAGGGATTAAGAAAAGGCTTTTGGGGGAGGGGGGAGGGACAAAATCATTGTGATGTGTAACCAAAGTACATCATAAAAGGTGTCATTAACATGGGTCCAGGACAGTATAGAACATCTATAGCAGTCTTTCTTCAGACAATAAATCATGAAAACTGAACAATAAAAAGTATTTTTGAACAAGTAAAAAAAGAAAAGAAAAAAAAACCTGTCACATGGGCTGGTTTTACACTTGTACAACATTTGTAATTTAACTGGATATATAACTGAAGAAATGATGAGACATTTTTATCCAGTGCTAAAGGTAGGCTCACAGAAGTAGACCCAAAAGATTTGCAACTCCCAGTCGGAAACTTTTTCTTTCTTTTTTTTTCTTTCTTTTTTTTTTACAACTAACCATTTCAACATCAGGAGAGAAGAGAGAGAGGAGGGAAAAAGAGAGAGATTCTTTTTGTATTATCGGTAACCAGGGAACCGACTTGCTTACTGCAGCTTGTCCAGAAACAAGATTGCAAAAGCGCACAGGAGAAGCAACAACGGAACAGACTGATTTCCAGAACTTGTCCACAGATGTTAAAAGAAAAAAAAGGGGGGGGGGGGGAAGGACGAAAATGCTGATTTGTTGATTAACCAAGACATTGGGAACTCAAGAATTCAGGCTTTGTCACAATTTTTAATTGCCTTTTACTGATACCTGCACCTTGTAAAAGAACTTGTACCAGTGTGGGTAATATATATAAGAAAAGCACAGAAGAGTTTCACATTTATTCCTTATCGCAGTATCTTCTGATATTGAAAGTTTTGCTGCTGCCCAAAGCTAGAGGCCGTTCTAAACATCTTTCTGCTCTCTCAGTTCAGCGTGTGTTCAAGATGAACTAAAATGAACAAAGATTCCAGCTAAAGTTGGATTTAGGTCCTCTGGCTGGAAGAACCTCCTCATCGGCAGGCAGCTAACAAAGCAGGTGCTCTCTTGCTCTGCTTTTTAAAGACATACAATTTTGTTTGTTTATTCATTCATTCATTTATAATGCAGTTCTTGCCACTAATGTGGCAGGGGAAAACCTGCCATGTTCAGCCGCTTGCTGGAGAAAAGCCGCCAAAGTTTAGCATGAAATAAAACCAAGCACCTCTGAGGCCAGTGCACTGCACCCTGCGCCTATGGTTTCCTTGAAATCTATGGCATAAACTTTCCTTATGACTCAGTGTCTGTGCGCCACAATGCTGCCCTCTTCAGCAAAAGCACATGAAATCCTTTTCTATCAATTCTGCGAGCAGTGTCCAAATCACCTGCAACCTTCCGCCTCCCAAAGTGTCAAGGTTCCCTTGCTCAGCAAAGGAAATTTACGCTCCCCATACTCTCTTTACAGCATTTTTTTAAATAGGCAAAGACCTCTTGCAATTATTGGGTGGTGGTGATGCAAATATTGAAGCTATTTTGTTATCTCTGTAAAAAAATTTTTAAAAAAATCTCTCATCACAGTGTAAATTATGCCACATAAGGCTGATGATATCCTCAGCCATTGCAGGGGTTTTTCAGCATTAAACATTTCCAATCCCCTCTCCCCCGAGGGTCCCAAAGTTCCCAGGGAATCCCTTTGGTCACGAGGAAGCTGTTGGTGTGTGTGTGTGTGTGTGTGTGTGTGTGTCATGGGATGGGAGGAAGTCTTTGATTTTGAAAAGTTGCCACCACAGCGGTTTTTGGATGACTTTACCAGTGGCTGCAATTTTCTGAACTTCTTTGTGATTTTCTAAAACCCTGGCGGCAATTTAAAGAAATTAAAGCTTTCTCCCCATCCCACAGCCCCCACAATGCCTACCCCACCATGAAGGGGATTCCACTGGAGCCTTGGAACCTTCTGAGGGGGAGGATCAGAAATTTTTAATTTCCAAAAAACACCCCCCCCCCCAAAAAAACCCACAGGATCTGGTGATGTCATCAGCAATCTGTTGCATAAACTACACAGTTGGATTACAGGCAATGTGAATCAGGGGCTCTCCTTCTACCTCATTTCTCAACACCATCCTTTTTTCTTTTTGGCATTCAAGAAAAACGTTTAAAAGAAAACATACACCTGGATCACCCTAAAAGAAATGCATAAAACTACTGGGGCTTTACGTATTTTTGCTCCAAAACTTAAAAGAAAATGTAAAGCAAGTTTTAAAATGTCCCACAAGTATAGAAAAGCAATAAAGGTAACTAAAAATCTTTGGTCTTTTTCTGTCACATATAACTACAAGAATCAACAAGAAGTTTTCAATTTGTTTCATTTTCATGCTAAGTGCTTTAATCTCCCACCTTCCAACTCACAAAACATCTAAAGAAAGGCAATCATCTTGTAAAAAGAAGCAAAGTGATAAAAAAAAAGGAGCTCTAGGAAATGGGATTTCAGGTACTATGTGTGAATTTTTAAAAATTCAATAGCTAGTTAACATTTATATATTCTTATTGGAATACCTGAACATCCTGAAGATTGTTATCTCAGGGTCCTTGCAGTCAAGGGGAAATGGAGAATTTTTGAAGTCACATTCTCATTGCTGTGCAAAGATGTGAAACGCTAGTGTTATGGACTAAACATCCCAGAATACTAGATGCTGGGGTCTTCTGGGAGCTGTAGTCCAACCCTCAACTCCCTTTTACCATCTGTTTCTGTGTACCTACACTAATGCCATCAGAGCTCATCTTCAAAAATGGGACTGCAGAACAGCACCACCCCTTTTTATAAGCTTCACCCAACTGATGGAGATGCACTTTTCTTTTTTTCCATTTCGCATACACTGCAAAGCTTTTATTTTTATATCAACAGTTTGCAAACCACAATTAAGATGTGGTAGAAAATGAGAAAAAACCCATGCATTTTGTAATCCTTAATACTAGAATGAATCGTCCTGACATGTCTCCTCTTCTCCCCATAATCTGTTTCATTGACTTTTCTCCAAGTGATGTTAAGGACCTAGGTCCATGTTAGGGCAGAACTACATGTGATCCCAGCAAATGCATTATTCATTCCCAAACCTGTGTTTCACAGATGATGGAAATGAGAGAGCAGCTACAAACTGGATTTAGAACGAGGAAGGGGTTGCTTTCACATCCGCCCTCGTGTTGGCTGACTCACCCCTACAAATGTTGAAGCTGTTCGTCCCCAAGCTGAGTTTACTCCTGCTTTTGGAACCTAGCTGGGAGAAATGACTAACAGAAGTATTTGCAGGGCAGTATCAGTGGATGGGGGAAGGATTATGCACCCCGTTCCATCTCACATACTTTCCCTTACACATCCCCACTACACATGAGTGTTATGAGCAAAGCACATGGCTGAGTACCACTAAGGTGTAGCTTCACCCTGAGAGGACCAGACAGCAATGATGATGGAAGAGATACTTGCTACCCTATCTCTCCAGTAGATGACAAATGACACTTCAGAATTTTCCTCCGATTATACCAGCTTTTGGGAAATAACATTGCATTTTGCACACATTTCACATTGATGCTAAGAAGGAAGTCACATTTAGAGGTGGAGCAGCACTGTGGCACACCAACAAAGGACAGCAGCAAAAAAAGAAAAGAAAAAAGTCCTGACAGTTTGGGGCTTGCCATTCAAGCCTGCATCTGTACGAATATGCAACATGATATGGGCCTTTCTCCGTCCCAATGCCTTGTCGCTAAAGCTGAGCCCAGATCCTGATTATTGTTTTGCCTTTTGAAAGTGGCTCACACAATGGGATGAAGCAGGACAGAGAGGCTGGGGTACAGTGGGGGGGAAAGAAACTACTTCCTCAGGGCAAGCATCTCTGATGTGTGTAATTCTATGTGGTTTAGGCTATACTGTGCACCCTATCTCATATTCTTTCAAGAGCACTGCAATGCACATGGGCTTAAACCCAACAGCTAATTCCAATGAGAGGAGATTTACTGAATCGATTGCTGAACATTATTAAGCCACATGTAAATCCCACACATTCAACTGGTCCTCCCTAGCTGGAATTAGCCATTGGATTTAAGACCACATCTGGGCCCCAGATGTTTGGCTCAAGCAAAGCATGTTTCCTTCTGGCCTAGTTAATGGCTTGGGAGTTCCAGGATCCACTGCATGTTTCTCAAGAAGACTGACTGAGCCTCTGGCCCACTAAATCAATCATGGTTCTGAATCATATTAAAGGCAAAAACAGGAGAAGTGAGGAAAATCAGCCCAGCATTTGGTGATGATGAAGCTCAATAACGTCTACATGCTATATCATACTTAAATGGCTAGAATCAAATTTTTAAAAGAACAACCCAAAACAAACAAACAAACAAAGAAAAACACAGCTAAACATTTGCAAAACCAGAAAGGTGAACGTTGCTGTGGAATCTTGCAGCTGTGTCAAAAAAAGAGTTCAACACCATCTCTTCTTTTGTTATTTTTTTTTTTTACATTTTAAAGTCCGCTGAAACATCCGTTCAATAGCTTGTATGAAAAATGAACAGACCGTCCATATCAAAATACAAAAGTACTATCAAGAATCACCTCTGACTTTTTTTTTTAAAGATTTAAGTTCAGTGCAATTGACATTTGCGTTGCTAAAGGAAAAGGAAATGCTGTTTAAATATACTCAAAATAAAAATCCCCCTCAAAACACATTTTTGTGTCTATTCCTGGGAGCACAGTTTAAAATTATTGCACAGATTATTTATTTATTTTTACATTTTTAAAACTTTTTTTTATTATTATTTTAATAACGACAGAGGTCAGCCACAGTCCTGGACCTCTAACAATAAAAAGCAAGATTTTTCAAGTGCCAGATACTCAACAGGTTAAATTTCTTACATACGTACTGTAATTCACAGGGAAATTGTCCTGACCTCCTTGAGTCTATTTCCAAAACTCTACCAACAGCTAGTACACAGCTGTATCAGACAACTGATTGCCTTTATGGGTATAAATTTTCCACTTCTTTTCTCACAACGCCATGTATACGAGTATACTATCCCATTAATAACTAGGTGTCTGTGTGTATTGATGTGGGTTAAAATGGGTGCTGTGACTTAAATGTCTGAACTCTAGCTCCTCCAGGACATGGTTTCATGTGTGCACACAGAGACGCAGCAGAAACCAAGGCTAAAAAAGAAGTTATTTGATTTTTTTTTAGAAGTTTAATTACCTGTGCTAGCTCAATCTACAATGAAATATAAAGGACAGAGCTACATGTTCCATAGAAAATAGATCTGCTGCTGAAATTGGCAGTACTGTGTAGAGTTCCCCAACTCTCTCCTTGTCACCCTCAATCCAAATGTCAGTCCGGACTAGTGTTGCCTTCATGAACAGGTAGAAACTTGGCGAGTCAGCATTTATCTATTTTCCAGTGGCTCAAATGGTGTACGCCCAGTTTGGACTAACAATTAGATTGAGATCATGGTATCTACTCTGGGTCCAGCAGGGAAATGTCTGTTACGATGATAGGCCTCATGTTAAGTTGTAGTAGACAGAACAAAGGAAAGAGAATTCAGCATGTGGGTTGCCAATTGCAAAGGCTTTTCTTCTTTTTGGGATTTATATGCATTTTCAAAGGCAGTCCCATTCATACATGATGTCATTCTGCCCACGGAAAATGAAGGAAACAAGGAGATGTCCTGTTGCTATGGTGACAAAAGTACAGTGACCTTTGCAAAGCAACTGGGTCTAAATCACTCGTCCAAGTAAAAACTGAGGGAAATGTAAAATACCACCAAATCCTTCTTTTTAAGGAAAAAAAAAAAAGCTGGGAGCTGCTTGAAACATAATGCATCAGCAGAATTGGCAGGTGGCTTCCCTCATGCTGTATGTTGACTGAGAGGATACTACTGATGGTATGACTTCTAATCAAATGTGGGCAGGCGAACTCGTGTGAGATACACCTCTCACCATGAAGAAAGGAAAGGCTGTAATTGATACTTAAAACAAAGATATACTCTAACGTTGTGATCATATTCCTCCCATGAAAACAAATAGCAGCTTATGTTTATCCTCAAATTTGTGTTCACTCGGGAGAGAAGAAATGTCACAAGCTCATACAAAAATTATGAGGCCAGAGCAGCAGGGTGAAATTAGTGCAAGACATATTTTCTTTTACGGAAGCTCAGTCGCTCGGTATTAAAATAAAACTTGAAGCAAGTCCTCGGTTGTAAGACATCATCTTTTCATTTCAAATCTAAGGGGCCAAGGATTCATTGGGAGCTTCACCAGCACATGGTTTGCTGAGCATGCCACGATGCTGCTCTTCCCCCCCCCCCCCCATTTCAACAGATTTTGTATGGACAAAGTTTCCAGTGGATCAGTACCATAACAGATTAAACTTTTTCCCTCATTCCAGAAGCAATATAAAAGAGATGTCAAAGGGTTGTGTCTTTTCTTTTTTTATATGAAAGAAAAAAAACCAAAAAAAAAACCAAAACAAAACACACACCTCCCCAAATTTTAAATTTGGCTACACTCGACATCTGAGTAAGAAGGGGCAAAACTATCACAGAAGTTGTAGCAGAAAACCATTGGCCCAGATGATTTTAAAGATGTAACTATTCCTTATCTCCACCATTTCATTCCTTCTCATAACAGAACGCAGTTGGACCATAATGATGCTTTCAAAGAAGAAAAAAAAGGACCCAGATTTTTTTTCCTTTTTTTAGTCCAGTGGCAGCATTTGGAATGTACACACGCATCTGGAATAGGGACATGTCAATTAGGACTTACTCCTTGGTTCAAGGAGTGTAGGTTGGCATGCAGAGCGAAGCCCTACCTGTCAATCACAAAAAAGGGCTGAAATCCACATGTGAGGAGGGGAGTGTGCTCGTCCTACCTCCTCGGTGGTCTATCAGGCAGTCTGAAGAGGAATCACTTGCAGAGGGTGTTGTCCTCTCCAGAGTCGCTCCGCAGATGGGTTCAGAGAGAGGGACAGGGATAGCATGTGTCCTCCTTATACGCTTATTTCAACCATTTCTTGTTAATGCCTGGATTGAGCCACACAGGGCTCTGCAGGCACACAGTCCTATAAAAGTGTAACCTTTAACCAGTGATCCTCCAGTGGGCCAAATGGCACCAGCCGGGTTGCCTGCTGCGCATGTTCCAAACACCGATCTATCTCCTGCATGCTTGTTCTTTCTTTCATTTTTGTACCCTTCAACGTTTGGCAGAAATGTGTCAAGTAAAGAACTTCTTTCTCAAATGGTCAATATCAAAAAGACGCTGCTTCCACCCCATAAGCTCATGACCACTACTAGCTCTTAGAAGGTAAAGGAATGTTCGAACTTCCCATTTCTACAGGTTCTGCTTTGTTTCCCCTCCTGGATGAAACTGTGAGCAGATACCAACAGCATGGCCCTGATGTGTACATTGTTAGAGATCATGCATTCAAAAGGCCTGTAGGAGAAAGACTTCCCCTGCAGTTATGAATCAACAGGCGGCCCACCACCATCACTACGAAACAGATTCACACCTTGCTTTCTGCAGCAGTAAAAACTAAAACTGGGGGTCTGTGTGGCGGAAGGAACGACAATGAACACATTACTGTTGAGAACGTATGCAAATCCATTTCTCCTGTACATAAAAATTGCTCATCACCTACCAAGAAAGAAAGCCAAAAAGAAGAAAAAGAAGAAGAAAATCAATCTTTGAAAGCTTTAAGGAAGGGTGAAGGTATTGTGGGGAAATTTTGTATGAGAGGGGGAAGCAGCCATATGTAGCTTTCCCCAATTTTGGTGCACTCAATGGGCTGCTCATATACAGTTAGGTATTTTTCTCTTGTCCTGGTTTTTTTTCCCCCATTTCCAAAATGCTTACATGTTATTTGTCTGAGTGGGGGCACAGCAGATTCCAGCATTTGATGAACAGGCTTCATAAGCTGTAACAAAACTCTGTCATCTTCTTCGGGGGTGTAATCGTTTGCTTTGCTTTTTTTTCTTTTAATATTCAGTATATGTATATAATTCTTTCAGGTTTGGCTGTAGTGGACTGGCCATGGTTCAATTGGGACTATAGCAGTACATGGGTTAAGGGGACAGTCATTTTGGCTATGTACACATTCATAGTCGGTCCATGGCTTCCACCTAGTAGCGCTATTTCCGTAGGTCTAATACACAAACCTGCAAAAAGGAGGAAGGGGAAGAGTTGGTATGTTCAGAAATATAAGAGACCAATGCACAAACATGCACATGATTCTGCAAAACAATGGGCCAAATTCTACTGAAGACTATGTTGGTGTAACTCCATCAGTGTAAACGTGAGTTGTGAATTGCCACAGGTTAAGAAGTCAGCTCTGGCATCTCCTGCTGCACACTGAGTCACATGCCTCGCGTTCAACAGCAAATGCCTGCACTGACTTCTTAACTTGTGGCAATTCCTAGCAGAGTTTTGTGCCCCTGGAATTATGCTGGTGGGAGTAACTGATGGGATTCTGGCCAATTAGATAAATGCAACAGAAGAGATTCCTATCAGTGCTTTCTAACCATTTTAGCATCCAAGGCAACCTCTATGTTGAGATACACAAGGCTCCTTTGTCCAGAGCATGTAACTGGCTGGCACCCTGAACTTCAACCATTTTATACTGCAACATTTTTAAGAGGCTTTACTTGCTATGCAGAATACTGAACTGAATGGACCTTGACAGTGAACTTGCATGCTTGCTTTTTATAGGGAAACCTCACCAAGAACTTAGAAATCCCTGTAGCTCATCTATGGTTGTGAATCCTCTATCATGTATGAAAACAAATATATATTCACTTTTTCTTCTGCTTAAAAATGAAAATGACTCTTTCCTTGGCCACACTTGTTCTTTGCAGCACTGGGATATAATTATAGCCCTTCTGGGGTGTTCAGATAAGGTTGGGGAGGTGCCCGAAGTAGCCTTGTCCGTGGGTTTGTACATACAGGAAGCTGAATGCCGAAACAGGGCTAATGAGAATCCATTTTTCAACTGGATTCTGGCTGAAGGCTTGTAGGTCCACAGATTTTTTTAAATCCCTGTGTTTCCAATATTTGTTTGTGAAGCCCTTCCAGGCAAACAACTCAACATTATTAACCAAAAATTATTATTAGGTTTTGATCGATGATTTCTAGCTGGAGGTCCTAGCTAACAAATGCCAATGAATTACTTCCCGTATTTTTCCGTTTATAAGACACCCCCCCCTTTTTTTCTAAGCCCCAAATTAAGAAAACTTAGCTTTGAGTATTCAGCCTCTGGGCTCAGAACGTTCTGACATTACGACTCCCTGTTGAATCTGAGCACTGCCTACAGGCTCCACCTCCAACAAGGTGTGTTCCAATTGGTTTGTTCAGCATCAGCTGATGTCAATTCCATAAGGCTCGTGATTGGACGAAGCTACGTCTCCCGACTGTAAGAAGCTAAGCCTCATGATTGAAGGAAGCCTGTTTACAGAGGCAAGGTACGAACCGTTTTGTTCTCTTTGTGTTCTCAGCTTACTTCCGTGTAAAAGACACCCCTCAAGTTTTAGTGTAATGATTTTAGGAAAAAGTAGCGTCTTATACACAGAAAAATACGGCATTCTCACAACCTCCTGGCTAACAAAAATGTTATCCCTTTTTGTAACTCCTGTCTTATTTGCTAATTTATTCATTTGGTACTTATTTTTTTAATAAGTGCTTTGCAAGTTGCAGTTTGCTGTGTTTGTCAGGCATTAACGGTTTTCCTTGGTCATATAGTCAGTTCCTAGTCTGCAAGTACACTCTATACAGTTCAGTACCCTGAGTGGAAGATTACAAGAGGGACAAGCAGGCAATGCCAGTTCTTATCTACTTACTGAACCATCTGAAGCACTTGCTCCAACTTTGTCTCCTGCTGCATTCCAGCAAACTTCAAAAATTCCTCCTGTTCCCCGGTAACTATGCACTAGAGCACCCGTCTAAAAGGAAGGAAGGAAGGAAGGAAGGAAGGGAGGGAGGGAGGGAGGGAGGGAGGGGTGGGGATAGAATGCAATTAGAATTAGAATTATTTATTACTATTTACTAATTATAAACATACATGTGCCAGGCAATTTCCTTTAATTTTACATTCATAGCACAACACAAGCTAAAAAATAATGCGTAAACTTGTTCCTTCTATGAGAGCCAGACTTCAAATGTCTTTCATACCATGGAAGGAAAGGAAATGCTTGTTTACTTATTTTAAGGAAGATTTTACCTTGATTTTCAACCATGAAAGTCATACAGAGTATCTTACTTAAAACACCCAAATATGCAAAACACCCCATAACCCTATGAGACAACCCCTCTGAAAGAAGAAAAGAAGGTTTTCTTCAGCAAAAAGAGGTGAATTCCCACTATTGGAAGTTCTAGGACCAGTTGTTTACTTTTCATAGAACTTGCTGTATTTATGGCCAAAAAACTTTCAAAATGAGAAGTTGACTTCTCACTACTTCCAAATTGTTTTTGCTTGTTTTTCTGCAATTCTGGGGGTTTGTATAGCCCCTGGAGGATCTCGGGGGGAGAACACGGCCCTTGCTCAAGTTGCTCATGAAAGAAGTCAAGGAAGTGAATCAGGAAAAGCTCAGCACCTAAGGAGTCATACCTGTGTATTCCAGATGTGTACACATTTGTCAAAAGAGCCACTGGCCAGGTATCTGCCATCAGGACTGAAAGCTACACTGTACACAGGTTCTTGATGCTTTGTCAGAGTGTGGATGCAGATTCCTCTGTCTACATCCCATAACCTAACCGTAGAGTCAAAGGACGCACTGCCAAGGAGACAAAGAGTGGAGTTCTAGGTAGTCATTTTATATATTTATACAAATCACGCACGCACGCACGCATGCACGCACACACACAAACTCTCTCTCTCTCTCTCTGTAAAATGCTGTATTGTTTTCAATATCCCCACCTCCAACACAGAGAAATGGATGTATTTGAAAATTCTATAAAATGTACTGAGGGAGAGAATCTAGAGTGGAAGAAGGAAGGCTGAAAATAAGATGATAAAAAAAAAGGGAGGTGAAGTAGAAAATATTGCCATTTCACCTCTCAGAGACAGAACTTGGAAAAGTTACTTTTTGCATGGTCATCGCCATACTAGCTAGAGACTTCTGGAAGTTTTAGTACAAAGATAAAACTTTTTCCAACTTTTCCTACTTTGAGAGATGCTGCAAAGCAGAGCAGGAGTTACTAAGATGAAAGACCTAATGACCTGACACGAAATACCTCCTACTGGGAACCTGACACAGTGTACTTCCTGTTCAAAGTATCCACAACTCTGTGGGAAAGTATCAGGATCCCATGAACCCTATAACTAGATTTAATCCCAGCGACTTTCAGTTTAAACAGACACACACAGATCATGGATCTTGGCATAATCTCTTTTGGGCTGAGGGAAAACGCCGACCTAAGAAACAGGAAGAAAAAAATCTGCAAGAATGAGCAGCAAAGACTAGTCTACTCAGTATAAGGAGGTTACTGTGGGAAGTGGCCATATTTGAGCATTAGAGCACCAATTGCAGGTTTAATCCTGAGCTCAGAATACAGGGCTGGGAGGTTTCCTGTATGAGACAAGGGAGAGATGCTGGGGTCTCTTACAGATTAAATGGAGCAAGGCTCTGAAGCTAAATTAGGAACGTTCTTGTGTTCAAAACTGAATTTTAATATTATTGTGAAAAAACCTGCAAGTGCACCCATGCTTGTCTGATATGTGCATTTTGTTTTTGAGGGTATCAGCAAATATAAGGATTGGGGCCATCCAATATACGTTGTTTGTTTGGACTTTAAAATGATTTCTGATATAGTCTTTCACCCAAAAGTTCTGAGCAAAGTTAGAAAACTTGGCTTGGAGAGGTTGTTTTATGGACTGGAAAGGGGATTAAGAAAGGATAATAGCCAGTTCACATGCTGAATGGTTCCTTAGGGAATAGTCCTGGGACTAGAGCTTTTCAATTTGTTCATAAACGTAGTCAAGAGTAAGTAGTAAGGTGGCTAAGCTTGCTGATGACCTCAAACTATTTAGAATAAAAATGGGATCGAAAGAGGCCCAAAGAATCTCTCCAAATAAGGGTAAATGAGCCTTAAAGTAGCAAATGAGATCCCATGAGCTCTCACTAGAAATCTTCAGATAGGCCACCACGGAAGGAGAGAAAGCCCTCCATTCCTCCCCCACTCCCCGCAAGATCCTTATAAAGATCCTATTTTGATCTCTGGGGAAGGGAACTGAGAACCTATTCTTCATACTCTCTGCCTGGTAGACTGCACCTTCCTTACTTGATGGAGGTGGTAGAGTACACAAAAACGTCTTGGTTCCTTCCACTGAGGAATGAGGATTATTCAGATGTCTGTGCCTACCTAAGTCCACAAAACCCTTCTTAGTCATCATGACGTGCAGTTCTCTGGGTCAAAATGCTTGTGCACTCCTGGCGTCATCTGAAATTCTGGGATTGTGTGCCAACTGGCCCTATCTTTATTACTTATTAGTTACATTTACATCCCGCTTTCCCCCCAAGGAGCTCAAGGTTTCTCCTCCAATCTACATTATCTCACAACAGCCTTATGAGGTTGTTTTGGGTGAAAGAGGGTGATTAGTCCACAGTCACTCAGCTGGTTTCTTGGGTCCATGGGGACAAGGATCTCGATATCCCAAGTTTCAGCTCCTCACCATAATCATTACACTAATTAGGCTCAATATATCTGATGTTCCTTCAGATTTCTGGCATTTGTGTGATCTGTGAGCATCATAGCATAAAAGAGGGTAAACACCTGCAATATCCTGGGGGAAGGCTTGGCCTATCTTATCCTGAACTATCCCTCTGTTAAGAGCAGGACGAGGGGCTTATACCCTGCAAAGCTTCTCTCTCTAAAGAAGAACTTCAAGAAGATGCTTAGAGACCCTTTAACTAGCTTGCCTACTTCTTATTGACATGAAGAAAACCAAGCTCAATGTTACCTTGCTAACATAAGATTGGCGTTTGGGTTGTTTGTTCCTGGCCCTGTCGGACTCCATTTGATAGTGTAAATTTCCTTGTTGTGTGCTTGTAGATCGTGGACACAACTATCTTGTTTCATACTCCAGATCTATACAGGGCCAAGAAAGAAAACAAAACATCAATAACAATACAGATTTTATTAACTCTGAACGAAAGGTTACCTCACAAATATTGCAGTCCTCCAAAAACCAAAAGTAGCAGGGTTTTTTAAAAGGAAAATTTCATATTCTCGATACAAGACACCAAATCTATATTGATGGTGTGCTTATATGGATGGATGGACGGATGAATCAATAAGATTCTAGTTGGTCTTACAGTTCTGAAATGTGAAAATAACTCTATACCAGATTGGTTCCTGAGAGACAGAAAATGTCTCTGATCAAGAGGGAATTACGGCAATTTTGTTTCTAAACACTTATTGCCCAATAAGCTAATCAAGAATCCCACAAAGTTAAATGCACAGAATATTCTCCAGGTGAAAGAGAAGGCTGGTGAAAGAGGGACGTATTTGTCAGAATCCCACTAATGTTCACATAATATTTATGTAACTCATCATGGTTAATTGCGGCTAGCTGATGAAGTGCCAGGATGCATCTTTGTTGTACAAAGGCACATGATTAAGATGTGTCCCAGCACCTCATCAGTCACAGCAAGTTATGCAAACCTTACATAAACAGGAACAGGATCCTTCTTTCACCAGCCTTCCAGTGAGTTAAGATCCAAGGTCACCCACTGGGTTTCATGGTTCCTTCGGGACAAGAACCTGCATCTCCCAAATCTCCACACAACATTGTACCCACCATGAAGGAAAGGTTTAACTTCCTCTATAGCCAGGACAGAAATGAAGACAACACCAGTCTGCTCTGCTTCTAGCCTACAACATTTTTTACAAGCCTATCTTTCACTCCAACCAGGAAAAACCAGGCCAGTAAATCTTTTGCCTGGCTTGTAATGTCTGGGATCTAAGGAGTGACATACTTTGCTGCAACAATTCTAGCCTAATTCACAATGTAAACATAGCTTGGCAGACGCAGAAACTTAGGTTGATATATGGAGGCAATCTGCTCTGTGTGTGAGCCTGGTGATTTTCATGGAACAAGCTGCTGAGGCAAAAGGGTCATACGGACGTGGGTAAAATATGCAAAATGCTGCTTTGCATCGAGGTCCACCATTTGCAACAGACTCTTCTATTCTGGGCTTTCAGTCAGTTACCCTGCTGCATAAGCAAATAGGCTGCAACCAAGCACTTGCATGGTAACTGTTCAAGTCCTGTGGGCAGTATTAATACTTCAGAGTACCCCTGTCTGAAACTGTGGAGAGCCATTCAGTGAGGACAGTAGTGAGCCAGATGATCCGTCCCTCTGACTCTGTACAAGGCAGTTTCCTACATTTCTCTCATTTACTTCATGTAGACGCTACTTTTCAGAGTCTCTCTCCCCAATGTCATCTGCCCGAGCCTCCAGATCCTCTCAGGCTATGCTCCTCTGTGTTGCCACTGCAAGAGAGGCCTGGAAGTCTTGTACGAGGAGAAGCTGAGCCTTCTTTGCGGTGACACCAACTTAATGGAACCAGCTGCCAATGGAGTTATGCCTGGCCCCCAACCTGCTAAGGTTCAAAATACAGCTTAAAACACTGGTCTTCATGGAGTACTTCCATAATGACCCTGTGCCTCTGCTTTCACTCTCATAGAGAAAGTGCCTTTTTATTATCGCTGTTCTGGTGTTTTTTTTAAAAAAAATAGTTTCACACGTTTTTGTTATCCATCTGTTATTTATTTATTTATTTATTCGATTTTTATCCCACCCTTTTAGACAAAGTCTACTCACGGCGGGTTCCATAAACATTAAATATAAAAACACATAAACATTAAATATAAAAACAATTTCACTTGTTGTGAATTGCCCAGAATAGTGCTCGGATGGTATATATAGCCAATGAAACAATCAAACAAACAAACAAACTACAGAACTTCTGGGCAAGAGAAAAGCAGCCAGAATCCAACTGTAGTCACGCAACGTAAGCCAGAAACTGAGTTAACAGCTCGACATGATCATTCTGGCTGGCTGGTGTGCCCATGGGTGTAACCATGTTGTGCATTTGTTTGTGTGTTTGGGCATGTGACAGATGGCCAAACACACAAACAAATGTGAACCATGTGAACACCCATTTCATAAATTCCCTTTAAGTGCAATATGATTTTTGGGCAACGACAAGCCACTATTGGCACTAAGTCAGGGCTAGACAGGAGGGATAGGTGTGTGTCTTACCAAAGTAAGTTCCGTGAGGGTTTGGCATAGTTCAGCTCAGAAAGGTGAAGCAAGTCAATTACATTGGTTGGCAGTAAAAGCACCACTAAGAAAAGAAAGCAGATCTCCAAGCAACGTTTTGCTCAAGTCACTGAAACATTCCATGAAGTCCTGACATACAGTATTCTGAAGGCCACAAGCATAAATGGCTTTGGAAGCAAACTTATGGAAGCCAGGTCTGCCAACGGCTACTGGCTATCTTTCAGTTCCTAATGCTGGGGAAAGTAACAGGAAACATGGTGGTGGGAGTGGAGAGTAATCAATATAAGAGACGGACATGATGGGTTTGATCCAACAAGATAGTTCTTATGGTTTTCTAGGACATAAACTCCAATTTTGCCACAGATTACTGGAAATGCCCGTCAGGACCGACAGCTGGCATTTCAAAGTTCTGCATAAGATTTCATTAGCTGTGCTCTCAATAGCATGGCCAAGAAAGTATAGCATAAAAAAAGCTAGTTCACTTTTACCTTTAAAGTCATGTCATCAGAACACGATGCCAGTAGATTACCAGTGGGGTCCCATTTGATTGCATTAACTTCATTCTGAAATTGAACAGGGAAAATACCTTTGGTATCTGTTGGCTTTACACAGAGGACAGCAAAAGGAAAGGAAAGAAGACTCTCTCTCAACTCAGCAGTCACATGGCACGAAACTTAAAACTGGGCACGGGCTGGAAATAAAGTAGAATGGTGGGATGCTGGAAATGTAGTAGAACATCTCTGCCTAGAAGTTTTTCTGAGTCAAGGAGGTCTGTGGGGGATTTCTATTGTATCCTTATAGTAGAAGAGGAAGGACCTAACGAAAGTGTGAATCCCAAGGGTACCTATGAACAGTTATGCCTGTCCCATTCAGTTCAGAAGGAAATCCTTCTAGCTGGAGAGCAGATGTTTTACTGTCTCTTTATTTACAGGATCCCTTGGCATCTCTGGAAATGGCCAAAAGCACCCTCTTAATAATAACACCAGAGCACCGTATCTGCAAAACAAGGTCATATCGCTACAACAGGCAAGAGGCATGCTGTTTCTACCTCTCCTAAGAACTTGAAAAGCTCAGCTGCTTTTCAAAGCACTCATGATTGCCAAAGAATCCCACAAGGATGCTGCAGCTGGGTTTTAGAACAGTGGTATGTATCTCATAAATTTCCCCCGTGATGTCATGACATTTCTGGAGCCACAGCTTTATAAGCAGTTTCCCACAGTCTCGGTCGGGATAAGTGCCACACCCTGCTACTTTGGGTTCAGGCATTCCCTTTGGTTGTGGACATTCTAAGCTCCTCCCCACCCCTTTAACTTTGTGCCATGCGTGGCCCTGGCATGGAGTAACTGAAATGTAACTTTCAAATGCCGTGAAACAAAAAAGGCTACTTACTGTATGGCCCTGGAAGGTTTTGATGGGCTTATCTTGGCCTAATTTACAGACATGAATACACATATCTGTGCTACAGGAGGCGAATGTGTTGTTGCTCTGCCAGTCAACGTCTAACGCTGGTGCTATTGACAGAAGGGGAGAAAAAGTATAAGAACTATCACATCCATCTTATGATCATGAGGGAAATTGTATCAAAGACATCACTGCACAACTCGGAGGGCAGTGTATTGAGGGAAATCCAGAATAGGTTCTATAGTTCACTCCAGCAAAAAGGCCTTGGAGTAAATCCAATGTTTAACCTCAACTCGAGTAGACCTGTTGAATGAATGGGACTTGATAAGACCACACTTATGGGAGTTCTGTTGATTCAATGGGGCGTACTAATTGGATTCATCCCTTAGTGCAGGGATGGGCTTGGCCATCACTAGCCTTCCTGCACCTGGCCCAGAAATGGCTGAAATCAGATGGGTACTTCCTGTTTTGGGGGGGGGTTAGGAGGCTAGTGACGGGTCTTGGGGTCCCCCAAGGTCTGAAGGGTAAAACAGTTGAATATCAGGAAAAATTTCCTAACTGTTAGAGCAGTACAGCAATGGAATCAATTACCTCGAGAGGTGGCGAATGCTCCAACACTGGAGGCATTCAAGAGAAATTTAGACAACCACCTGACAGATATCCTTTGATTTGTATTCCTGCACTGAGCAGGGGGTTGGACTCAATGGCCTTATAGGCCCCTTCCAACTTCCAGCTCATGCTGGCGGGCGCTCCCCCACCGCTTCGCACATGCGCCTGAGTGCCCGTGCGAAGGGGTGCGCAGGCACGCTGGCAGGTGCCCCAGTGCATGCGCTAAGGGGTGGGGGAGCGCGGGCGGGCGCTCCCCCACTGCTTCACGCATGCGCCCGAGAGCGCACGCACCTGCGGGGGGGGGCGCGCCTTACTTAGAGGCTCAGCCGGTCTGCGGTCCCAAAACAGTTGGGGACCGCTGAGTTAGAGCATTACAACAATGGAAACAATTATTTTGGAAGGTGGTGAGTGCTCGAATGGTGGAGGCATTCAAGAGAAAACTGGACAACCATCTGTCAGATCTACTTTGATTTGGATTCCTGCACTGAGCAGGGGGTTGGATTCAATGGCCTTATAGGCCCCTTCCAACTCAGTTATTCTATGATTCTATGCTACTACCACTTAGGCTTGCTGGAATAGTACAATCAAAATAAGCATATTTCAAGTGTAATCAAATACAAAAAAAGTTGGAAACATCATTTCTCAAGTGATACCCTAAGACCAAGAATGAAGGCAAGATCTATTAAAACAGGGCTCAGAAAAACCACACAAATTAAGAGATTTAACTGATAAAGAACAAAGGCAAGGGTGGTTTAGTGAAAGGACTGGTTTATAAAAGGAGATACAAATTAACTTGGAAATGATTCAGATGTCAACATGGTTGTTGTTTTCCAAAACCGAACCAACTGAAATGCAAAGTGAAAGGGGATGATGTTGCCTAGCAGAGGTATTTTGTGAACAATTTAAAAAAAAAATGCCCAAGCCATACATATCCCATCACAACCACTGTGAAGGAAATTGGCTTTCACTGAGAACTTTTCCTTCTTTCGTTCAGAAAAGCAATGGCTTCTTTGAAAAGAAATACATACCAGAATGGAAAGGAAACTGCTGTTTGGCTTCTCCAGTATGTGCATCCCAGATAATTGTGGTCTGAATGCAAAGAACAAAGGCAAGATAACAACAAATACTGCAAAAATTGCTGGGCCATTCTTATGCAACATCATATCTTTTACTGTCTACAGGTCAACCACTATAAAAGTACTAGCTACAATTTTCTATTAAGAGAAATTCCTAACAGTTCTCTTATTATCATTATTTTGATCATTATATTACTCCTTTGAATGCTCCTATTAAACTTACTTCCCTTCCAATATTTGCAGGCCTGACGTGTTTTCCCTTAGTTACTGCTTAGATGTTATTCTCAAGGATCTGTAAACCGTTCACCATAGGTTTCCCTGCCACTGGACCACCCAAAGGAGCCAAGAATAGATGATGTTGTGGAAAGGATCCTAACCTCCTTCTTGACTTCCAATTACATACAATCTCCTGTTCTTGTGAAAGTTTCATAAGTATGTTTTTTCTTACCTTTTGCATGTAATGTGAGATTTGGACACTAAAGCTACTTCAGATTAGGCTATCTGAAAGACCAGCTCTCCCTGTATGAATCTACCTGGATCTTAAATCTTTGAGGTAAGCCTTTCTCTTGCCCTTCTCTCTGTCCCATTGTCCTCAAATGCCTGCTTGGTGAGAACAAGATAGCTTTTTTAGTGGCTGTTTCCAGGCTCTGGAACTCCCTTTTTACAGAAGGCTAGGCTGGCTCACACTGCTCTCTCCTTCCAACAGCAGACAAAGACTTCATTCAGATAGGCTTCTGGCCATTAACTGGCCGTTACTGAAGGGTATTTTAATGGTGGGTGTCATATATTTTAATGTTCTCTTATGTGGCTTTAAATGGCTTTTAATTCAGTGCTTTTTGAAATCTTGTTTTAATTCAGTGCTTGCGGTGATTCATCTAATTATTTTAAATTGTTGGTTAATATAACTAATTGTGGGAGGTTTTAGTAGTTTTTGCTTTGGCTCATGATGTGATGTGGCTTGGGTCCTGTACTTGGAGAAAGGGTGGATATACTATACTATACTATATACTGCTGCAAGCAGAAGCTTTTTCTCATGTCGCTGAGGAGACCATCCTGAACTGAGAGTCACATTCAAAACAAGTTAAGCAGTACAACCTGATGTTCAAGATGTCTTCTTTCATTACATAAAATGAACATATCATGGTAAGTACCAACATTACTTTCCGGCTCTTGTAAGTACTTACATACAGCCTGTTTGATAGGGGTCAGAGCAGTGGGATGACTCCCATCATCAATCGAGAGACACCCCCTCTCTGAGCTGTCCCTCCTGTGTGGACACTATTTATGTCTCTCCCTCCCTCCCACAAACATAGAGTTCTACCCAAGAAGAAACTGGAAGCAACCTTTTAAAGTTCATGTACTCTTTTTTCCTATCTTCTCTTACTCTGATCATGACTGACCCTCCTAAGAAGAAGCCCTTTTTGAGACTATTTAAGGAGCAAAGTTTGGCAATCTTCTGTCAGAATCATAGAATCATGAAGCTGGAAGGGGCCTATATCTGCCAGGTGGTTGTCTAAATTTCTCTTGAACACCTCTAGCATTGCAGCACTCACCATCTCTCGAGGTAACTGGTTCCACTGCCATACTGCTCTAACAGTCGGGAAGTTTTTTAGCCATGTTAACACTTCCCAGGACAGCCCTGAATACCAAGTAAGTTAATATACTAAGGCCAGTATCCCATAAGATCTTCCACGTGTACAACAGAAACCAAAGAAGTAGCTGTGGCTATTTGGCTAGCCATATGTATAATCACAGGGAGAAACAGCCATGGCAGTTTCTGTGACTTCCCTTCCATATGTAGACAACCCAATGGGATACGTGCCTAAATCATCATCATCATCATCCACAGTAGGTTAGACTGGGCACTTTCATACTGTCTTTCAACTGGCAGGCAATTTTTTTTTATTCCAGCAGGTTTTTCATGGCTAACACAGGCTTCTGTAAGGTTAGGGCTTCTAACTGACATGTTCCACTGCTTGTATTTCCTTTTTTAAAAAATGATCATATTTTAAATTACTTTTATTCATTCATGTTTTAATATTACCATTAATCTAACTGTCCCTAAAAATGTTAATCTTTCATATCTTTTTATCTATATTTGTTTTAAACACGTGATCTATAATAGAAAAAAAATATATATTGTGACATGTTTAAAGCCAACAGATTTACATGAGCTTCTGGGGGATTCATTTTTTGTGGATTTTGCATAATCCATGAAAGCTCACACTGAAATAAATCTGTTAATCTTAAAGGTTCCGCAAGCCTTTTTTTCCCCATGCTTGAACAGATCTAACACATCTTTGAAAATTGATCTGGTGAACCACTCTGTGTGTTTTAGGTTTGGGAAGAAGACAAGAATATAAACCAATAAAACAAATAATCCGCTAATCCATTGTTCTCTTCCTCTCTTGTGCAACTGAGGGCACTGTTCTGATTAATCAATAGTTTTTTCTTAACCTAATTTCATGGATTAAAGGTTGCATCTTTATATTTAGGTGGAAAACTTCCAAGAAAAATGGGACAAAGCCAGGAGACCGTGTTGAGTGCTACTCCTTGCACAATACATGTAGTTTTCCTGCTCTGTGATAGATAAGATGGCCCTTTGGGGGAATGAGAGGAAATTCATGGGGACATCATATGTAAATAAGATTTTATTTTTGTTGTTGTTTTTTTGCAGTTCTCCATGTACTTGCCAGTTCCTAGTTTTAAACTGCTTCAGCCACAGGAGTTCTCATCTGCTTTTATGAGTTCATTTATTTGATAGCTCTCCTCCCTGTCACAATAGTGGACTGTATTGTGATTTCCTCTTGTATTAAGAGATCACGTCTGCTCTCTGTACTGCATATAAATCATCTGCTATATTACCAGCCTGATCAATTCAGAGCAAGATTGCTATTCCAAAAGGCAGGCAACCTTCCATAATTTAACTGTCTTTTAGCTACTAATATAAACCCATCACTACTGATACTCTGAAACTTAATCTTGCAACAATGAATTTTAAATAAGTCTTCTCACCTTGTCCACACCTGCACTTAAAATGAAGTTGCCTTTCTTATTCCATTTTAATGCAAATATGGGACCTTTATGTTGCCCTAACGTGCTGGCAAGATTACCTAAAAATTAAAGAGAGCATTCATTAGAATATGTGTCTGGTGCTTTTGTTTTAAAGAACAATTAACCTGGAACCCGCTGCATGAGAACGGGGAAAAGGGTCTGGAAAATGGTGTGCTTACCATCTTTAGTCCATATCCTTGCAAATCCATCATATGAGCCCGTTGCTAGAAGTGTCCCTTCACTCTGTGAGACAAAACATTTAAGATTTTTAGGTGATAACCTCAAGAGACCACAACTGAGAAAGCCAGCATCTTCATAAAGTTGGCAGTGCTCTCTTTGGTGGGAATAGATATAGAGGCCATAGTGTTCTGCATATGTATGGGGGAGTAAACCCCATTGAACATTGTACCCAGTTCTGACTAAACCCACTCAGGACATGCTCCATGCCAACCCAAACACTCAAGGTGACCCCATGTCCTGCACCAAGAAGATCATTTGCAAGGACTACTTTCCGCTTATTTCATCCCATTCTATTTCTGCCATGCAGGTGCAACAGCTTGAGGAAATGGGACTAATCTTCTCATGCAACTCTTCTGAGAAATGCCACTTCCAATGATTCTTTCCCTTGAAATTTCTTTGATGCTTTGCCTATCAAAGTGGGCAAAACTTCCATGTAGAGACTTCTAAGCTCAACCATGAATTTCACTTGTATACAATTTTAACAGCAGCCCTACTCCTGCTCATAATATGGGGTTGTGTTTCAGAGGCAGGGCACATCCTTTGTGTTCAAGAGTTCGCAGTTTCAATTCCCTACATCTCCAGGATGTGCTGGAAAAACTCTTGGTGAACTCTGGAAAACAACTGTCTATCCACATAAGAAATACTGGCTAGATGGATTAAACCCTTCAGAAAGCTTCTTGGATCCCTAATGAGGCCTTGACACTGGATTAACACAAATATGCTGTTTAACAAGTTCTTGATACTGGGTTCGCATAACTAGATATATAAAATATACCCAGATATACAAAATGGCAACATTTCTGCAACAAAAAGAACATCCGACTCACAGTTCAAAGTAGAAATTCAGAAATCCCTCCCTTGTAAACAACCAGTAGACCTCAAGTCTGAAAACACTGGAATTTCACGAAGAATGATATAAACCCTTAACATTTCTGCTTACATTCCAATCAAGAGAAGTCACGTCTTTGTTGCTCGGTACATCCTGGCCTCCTTCTCGTATACAATGCCGAAGGACCAGCTGCGTGGATCCACTGGTACTGTTTTCACTAAGGTTCCATATTCTTGCCGTTGAATCTCCTGAACTGCAAAATAAACAGATCAACATTTTAAGAAATTCCGAGTACATGAGAAGAATCCATTACGTCAACAAAAAATGCGGGCTGTCCTGCTTGTTTACAACCATAAGGGTTTTTTTGTTTGTTTGTTTTCTTGCTTGCTTTGGTAAAATACCTTCTAATCTGCTTTCCCAAATGTGTAGTAAAGTACACAGCCCTCATCTGACTGCTTCAAATACCAACATGTTCATGAGCTTAGAAGTAACATGCCTATCATTTTCCTTATTGCAAAGAGCCAAGAACCTAGGATGTGTGGTATCTGTTTGATCCTTGTATACTTACTGTTTTTAGCTTTAAATAATTTAATGATGTAAGCCACCTTTCGTCCTTTTTAAGGAGAAAGGTGGGGTAAAAATATGTTAAATAAAAATAAATAAAAATAGAAGCAGTGGTGTCAGGGAAGGCATGTGTCCTCTTCCCAAGGCCCAATTAGGGCCTTGGAAAGAGGACTGTGCTGCTACAAAGCACACCCAAAGACAGGACAACAATAACTTCTGGACAGCTCAGTGGCTTACGTTGCTGGCTGCAGAGCCAGAGGCCGGGAGTTCGATTCCCCACTGTGCGTCCTTGACAGGGGCTGGATTCGATGATCCATAAGGGCCCCTTCCAACCTGCAGTTCTAAGATTATAAGATTATATATTATAACCGCTCCCCTTGTAATATAAAACAAATTAGGGAGAACTGACAAATAAACTAACATGTAAAAGAATGCAGTTCCAAAATCGTTGGATTTCATAAAATATCCACAAGAACCAGTGATGATCAAGCTTCAAGACTCAGTGGCCATTTTTGTGGCCTGAGCATCCCCCATGGGGTCAGAAGAGCCCCTCTGTATGGAACGGGAAGGGAGCAGAACCCCTTTTTCAAAATGGGGTTTTTTTCCCCTGGTCACTGGAATAAAATAAAAGTGGAATGGGACAGGATGGAGTGGAGAAAACCATATTTCCTTGGAGGAGGCTCAGGAAGGCTTCTAAAAAGACTCTGGGCTCCATCAATCACATTTCTGAGAGAAACCTGTGATAGCACTACATCATGTTGAGGACATAGAACTATAAATAAGCCTGCTGCCACCATTGTGTTTTGGACTAATTTTATGAGCCACAACGATCACATGAGTGCAATCCCCTGCCCGCAAAGAACACCGGATAATGATATGGCCCTGTAATAAGTGGCCAGCCCAGACACTTTCCAGCTGGATCACATTGTATTGATGACTTAACTTTCCTCTAGGTCCACCTTCTGTCAAGGCAGTCCTTGCATGTTGAACAAATTCTCTAGCAACTTATGCTTTTGCAATGAGACACAGAAAGGACTCGTGGTGCCCTTGCAAAAAGACACCTCCTTAAAAAGTGGATGGTTGCCAAGAAAAGCAGCAATGTCGTGGCAGATTTTGACGTGCAGGAGTTCATTGTGAACACACAGAGACACTAAAGAACAGCAGCAGCACATGATATACTGCTCAATTTATTAGGGTCAATTTACCTGGGAATGAGCTCAGTGGTGTTTACTTCCGACTACACTAACAGTTTAAATGGTACCACTGATAGTGTTTCCACTCAAAAGCTAAAAGACACACACTGAAGTTTAACACATTATCTCTAGCTGATTGACATGCATCCTTTTATTTTAAGAAAAAACAAGCCATCTTACAAATAAGCAAATCATTAGGGGCATATCCACTTCTTAGTTCCAACTAGAGCAGACTCACTGAATCTCACTGGGCCTTAATTAAGTGCTGATGTAACAAGTTTTGTTCATTCAGTGAACACAAATTAGCTGGGACTAACAACCAAATTTTATCCCTGTGTCAAACCGGAACTCTATCAAAGAAAAGAAAAGTACTATCCCACTTCTGGGGGATGGGGTCATGGGGTCACGAAGAGTCGGACACGACTTAACGACTAAACAACAAAAATCCCACTTCTTGATTATCGTTAATTTCTTGCTCTCTTGGCTTCTTCTACACATTTCTATCATAAACAGTAGTAGAACTGGAAAACCTTCTTGAAAAGTGGTGCCTCGCTAGACGATTGCCTCGCAGGACGAGGAAATCGCTAGACGATGCCTTTTTGCGATCGCTACTGCGCTTCGCAAAACGATGGTCTCCTATGGGGAATTTTCGCTAGACGATGAGGTTTCCCCATAGGAATGCGCCGACTAGTGGTCAAAAGCTGTCAGTGCATTCCGACGGGGACCCGCGCTCGCTAGACGATGTTTCCCTATGGGAGATTTTCGCAAGACGACTGAGTTTTCCCTTGGAACGCATTGAAGAGATTTCAATGCATTCCAATGGGAAAACGTGCTTCGCTAGACGATGTTTTCGCAAGACAGCGATCTTCGTGGAACGGATTAACATCGTCTAGCGAGGCACCACTGTATCTCATTCACTTGCCCAGAGAAGCCATCAATCACCATGGCACTCAGGTAAAAAATATCGCTGCTCTTATTTTTGAAAATGGTCCCCGATTTGTCAGTTTTACATGTTTCTGCTTCACTACACTTCGGAAAAGCAACATGTCTGGGAGATCATATTCTTATTAGAAGTTGCTCCGTCCTGCATTCCTTTTTCCCATTATGCATATGCACAGGTGGGGGGAAAAAGAAGAGCCCAGAGAACTCAAGTAAAGAACTGAAATGAGTGACTCCCTTAAGGGAAAACCTACCCAGAGGCCAGAAGGTCACTAACAGGATTCCAGGCGCAGATGAATACCTCAGATTCATGACCGCGTAGCACCACTGCTTTGTTTGGAGGGATTTCAACATCGCCATCCACTTCCATCATATCTGTATGGTTATCTGAGGAAGAAGGAAAACCAGGAGGACGATTACTGAGAGGAGACAAATTATTTCGTCCAGAACACATCTAGTGACCTTTATTAATTGGTACATTTCCCTCCACACCATCTCCCAAACATACACTGCTGGTGGACCAGCTGCAGATCCACTAGTGTTCCACTGCGTTGCCACTGACTCTATGCACTAATTCATTCTCTCTCTCTCTCTCTCTCTCTCTCTCTCTTATATCTTATCCTTTTGTATGCCTCTGGAGACATATTCCTTCAAAGCTACCAAGTCTGAACCATCAGAAGAAGACCTTGTTTACATTCCAGTAACCAAGAACCAAGCAAAGCAAAACTATTTTGCAACGCACAGGACAGGGAAAACCTTCTATGGGGATAATCAAAAGTTATTCAGAGAATAACAAAAGTTATTCAGAGAATCTCCACTTCCAGTTGCAAAATGTTTCCAATTGCAAAGTTGCTACCTGGTATAGTGGTGCTGGAGGAGACTCTTGAGAGTCCCCTGGACTGCAAGGAGAACAAACCTATCCATTTTGAAGGACATCAACCCTGAGTGCTCACTGGAAGGACAGATCCTGAAGCTGAGGCTCCAATACTTTGGACATCTCATGAGAAGAGAGGACTCCCTGGAAAAGACCCTGATGTTGGGAAAGTGTGAAGGCAAGAGAAGAAGGGGACGACAGAGGACGAGATAGCTGGACAGTGTCATCGAAGCTACCAACATGACTTTGACCCAACTCCGGGAGGCAGTGGAAGACAGGAGGGCCTGGTGTGCTCTGGTCCATGGGGTCACGAAGAGTTGGACACGACTTAACGACTAAACAACAACAACAAATAGTTTAGCTCTCTTTTTCAGCTTAACCTACTTTGGAGGGTTGTTATGAAGATGCAAGGTGGAGAAACCAGATATATTATCCAGAGATATTTGTAGAAAAGGTGGAATGAACATGTAATAGTAAAATAAATAATAGTAACACTGGCTTATGGCAAAGCCAAATGATTCTCATATGCACAGGGATTGTGTATTTTTGTCTTACGAAGTGACTTACATTTCTGTAAGCACAGAGAGGTGGATTCCAAGACCTAATCAGAAAACTAGCCACGGTGAAGTTTTTTCAGATTTAATAACAATGAAATACAGTATTTTTATTTATCCTTTCTAACTGCAATAAATCCTTGGATTCCTACAAAGATAGACTAGCAATTTTAGATACCCAGGTAACTTCACCCAAAAGTTGCAGTTATATGGCAAAGCAGTGGCTAATCGTAACAGTAATTCTTTTATTAGGCACAGAAGTCATATTAAACCTATAGCGCCCCTATAAAGTAGTAAAGGATGGTCTTATTTTAAACTAGTCAAAAATCTCTTCTGAAGTGGAATGAAGAAAGGAAGGAAGGAAGGAAGGAAGGAAGGAAGGAAGGAAGGAAGGAAGGAAGGAAGGAAGGAAGGAAGGAAGGAAGGAAGGAAGGAAGGAAGGAAAGACAAAAAAAGAGACAATAAGACAGCATGATGGACAGTTCATGATGGATTCAACTGAGGGAGCAGCAGAAGGCAGATCAATTAATTTTTGCTTGTCACTCTATTGTATACTTCATGGTGAACGATGTTAAGAATGTTTGCACACCAGCAAATGTATTTACACACACATTTAATATAGTCCCAAGGTTGAAAGGAAGACAGCTTAAAGACCCTTCCAGCATCACTGGCATCAAACAGAGCAGGTATAAAAAGACAGCAAGTAGCATTTGCCTCTTTAGCCAGTAGGGGTGGCTGACACATCACATTATCACTACATCAGTCGCTTGGATTTCCACCATAGGCTGCAATTCACAGTTAACAGGGGGGAAAGATTGGTTTCTAAATCCAAACAAGGGAAGGAATGAAGAGTTTGGGTCTGGAAAAGAATGTGCACTTCTGCAGGTTTCCATGCTCACAACAGCCTATTAAAACTAACTCCAGCAACAGCCATATATGTGGAGAAACACACTGGGAGAAGGTAGTCCGGACCACCCACTGGATTGCAACCCATTTCCACCAGGTTGCTTCCCACCTGCTTGTTGCTAAGATGGGATTTTTTTTGGTTGGGCTGAATTTGGAAGGCCCTTTGTTCCCAAGCTACAACAAACAATTACAGGCACAAGCGATCGTAAGAGAAGGAGGAGAGCTGGCCTTTGCTCAGTGGCCTCAGGAACATTCAATCTGAGGCCAGAATTTCATTTTAATCATGGAGCTTCCAAGGAGAAAACTTGAAAAGTGCCCAGAATGCAAACCTCTGAAACTACCTGTCTGAAATATGGCACATTTATTCCTTTATTTATGTCACGTCTCCAAAGAGCATGTGCATCACTGAAGGAAAACGTCACAGCTGTTTTGTCAGACAAGAAAGAAAGAAAGAAAGAAAGAAAGAAAGAAAGAAAGAAAGAAAGAAAGAAAGAAAGAAAGAAAGAAAGAAAGAACAATGTTCTGACACATTAAAGACTCTGCTATATTTTAATGTGTGCTTTTGTGGACAAGTCCAGTTCCTCAGAGATAAGAGTGAGACTTTATAAAATTCATATATATGATTGCTATATATATATATATGATTGGTTAGGATAGTAGACACAAACTACAAATTGGGTGAGTCAATTTGGCATTTCACACTTGGTAAGGAGTTTAGACCCCAGGTTGAATTGAAATGAATTGAATTGAATTTACTTTATTATCATTGTACTTCCGTACAACGAAATTAAATACCATCTCCAGTACGCATAATGATAAAACACACAAGAACATAGCATTCATAACATGAAAACATAGCATGTTACGCTATGAGATTCAGTCCTTTTAAGTGTGTTTCTTTCCTTTTCAAATCCTGTACAAAGTGATAATGGTTTGTTGGTAAACTAATATCAGACTATGGATAACAACATCAGTTTGAACACAATCACTGTATCATTTCACACCTGGAAATGACTTAAGATGGACTGGTTATAGCTCAATGGTTTAGGTATATCTGGGAGTTCAGTTACCCACTGGGCCTCATGAGAGAAAAGTCAGTCTGTGTGGCCTTGAGCAAGCTGTACAATCCCAAGGTGTCTCTCCAGAACGATATTATTATTCAAAAATATCAGGCACAGTCAATCAACATTATAAAAACATTTACTAGTACTATGTAACAAATTTTTAACCAAAACCTAAGTATCTGTTAAATATGTTGTTCCTAATATTGCGGTTTTTGGAAAGGACCCAAGGCAGCTTACATCGTTAAAACACAATATTAAGGCAATTTCTGTGCATTTCTACCTAGAAAACTCTGGAAATAAGTTTGAATCAATTTGACGTCACACAATTATTTTTATAATGATTTAAGAACGGTTGACTGATATTTTCACCCTTTAACCAGCGGTTTTCGTTTTCCAGTGGTAGTCAGTGGAAAGGCTGACAATCTGAATTTACTAATAAATGTGGATCTGGGACACAAATGAAGTCGGAAAGGACCTAGATCACCCGAGACCAAATCAGGATTCACTCCCAAATGCTGCATTTGCCTTCAAAATGAATTGGGGGACGTGCACACAGATCTAGTACAACCTCCCCTTCACTGACAACAGAATATGGAGAACTGGGCATCTTCCTTCAAGAAAAGGAGATTGCTTTGGGGATACAAATTTGGGATCTTCCTTTTACTTTGTGGTGGGGAGGGCTCTCACTTTGATGCTGAAGGGATGCGGGGGAGATTTGTGCCTTCTGACTTCTAACATGGAAACAAGAAGGGGTGACAAAGTGCATCGATGGGAATAGTTCTGAACTGGTTTTCAAACTTTTAGCTAACATAACCTTCAGGACTGTGTATGTGCTTAAGGCAATAACTTAATTTGGTTCATTTCATGGCAAGGCAATGTTATAACACCCATTTTCTTCATCCATGTTTGGTTGCAACCATGCCACAAAGGAACCTCTGAGGAATAATGAAGAAACAGCTGCAATACGGAAGGGAGAGTACCTGTAAAATGTTCTTAATAAAAATACAAGACGCAGAAGAGAACACTACAAATAGTCCATCTACCAGTTTTGGTTTCCCAAATACTGCTTATCAAGATATTATAAGCAGGCTGTTTTCCACGAATGACGCCACCTCTTAAAAAGAGCATAACCATCTTACTTGCTATAGTGTGGGCTCCGTTTTCTTCTCCATTTGCGGTATTTTCCCCATTCTTTGCAGACCCCTGTTGGTTCGTGGGAGCTGCGGCCACTGCAGCTGCGGCTTGTTGCTGAGCAAGCTTGTCTCGGTAAGCCTGCTGTCTTGTCTGTACTACATCTGGCATTACGGCGTCTATCAGCGAGAGAGACTCTATCGGCCTACCGTCGAACAAAGTACCATCCTAGTTTGAAGATGGGGGTGGTGGGAAGGATCAGAGGAAAGACAAACATTTAATGATAGGTGCACGATGACACACAACTTTCCAGAAGGGAACACAAAACCTGCCTTTATGACTGCTTGTAATTTGTACAGAAGGTATAGGATCAATACGCAGCCTGCATTCCTGCCTCCACCCATTTTTACAGTCCCCAGAGCCCTTTGGTCTCTCCAGTTCAGTTATGATGATGATGAGTTTACTTTGTGGCTTAAATATGGGGAATCACGTTCCAGAAATTGACTCTCCTTTAAACCAAGGTGCATGGCTCCCATACACTGGCCTGCTGGGATGTTATGTAAACATAAGAGGAATCAGGAGGTTTCTGTGGATTGATTGTTTGTTTGTTCAAATTTTTATCCCGCTCATCTAGTGGCCAGGCCACTACTCCGGGAAGCTTATATAACATAATATAAACATATAATAAAACCACAGTAATAAACTTATAAAACATCACACAAAACCAAATCTCTAAGAATAAAATCACTAAACTGATAATTGATTAGTTACTGGGTGTAAGATAGCTATGCGCCTCGTGGAGCTCTGAATCGCACGCCCAGCACCTCATCCCTTAGCTGCAATTAGCTGTGACAACTTAAGTGATTCCTCTTATTCAACTGTAAAATGAACAGTAGAATCTCGGCCAAAGTATTCTGACTTTAAAGCGGGGGCATGAAGTATGAGGAATATGGCTACCAGACTCTCAGCACTTTCCCACTTTGGTAAAACATTTGGATTTTGGCACAGCAGTACACTTAACCATGTTTATCTTACCCACTCAAAACCAAGAATCACTGCAAGTCTGGCAGTTATTGTTATCCTTCCAGAAAGGAGGGACAGAAATGGAAAGATGGTTTGAAAGGAGATCAAAGCCTAGGCAACTGTGTTTTTAATGTACAGAAAGGAAACGCGGAAGCGGCCACAGCTAAGTGACAAGGTATTGGTTGCACGATTAAGTATACAACTAATGTGTCACGGGTATCTTGCCAACCAGTTGTGGTGGCTTCCATGTTTCCTGTTCTGTGCATATAAAAACAATAGAATACTGTCATGACTCTCTAATATTTGGCCATGAACAGATAAAACCGACTTATAGTGAACTTGACCATTGCTCCTTCTAGCTCTGTACTGTGTGCAATGAATGGTTTGGAAGCTTCCATGTAGGTACTACAGTTCCTCCCACTTGAGCTATACAGCCCATCTCTATCCTTATTTAGCATAAGCAAAGAAATGACTTGATTTTTGTTTTGTTGTTGCTTATGTTATTTCATTTCATTTAGCAAATGAGGGAACTTGGGAGTCTTCTGACAGAAACCAAGATATAGGAACACTTACACGAATTGTTCTCTTTTTTACAGAAATCTTGTCTATCACTCACAGAAATTATTTCATAACAATAGTTAAATTAATTCCATTTTGTCATTAGCATGAGTCACACATATCTTTTGGAAAACAGTGACTGAATCCTAGCCTTATTTACAAGGGGATAAGCCTGCTTGAGCTCTGTAGGATTTATATCTGAGTAAAGATGCTTAGGACTACATTATGTGTCTTCTTCATCGCTGTTATTCTAATACTTTCATTATATTTGACTATAATGTGAGCAGTATTTCTCTAGCCATTCAGCCAAATCTTTTTGACCTATTATAACCTTGTTTCTGGAGGGGGGCAAGAGGGTGCTTGTCACCCCTCAGACAGTTCATGGTTGAAGGCAGTGTCAGGTGAGAACCACTATGTTCAAATGTCAATATGTCAGATATGGGCTCTCTTTGGTCCCCCTTTCTTATATTATATATGTATAAAAGGAGGTATAGGTGTTTAAGAACAGAATGCATGTGTAGACCGCCTACTTTCAGAGAGGTATGTGAGCTGAAATCCCATTTTTCCTTTCTCATAAGCTTGAGAAATCCATGTAAAGTTAATAATTTAAAACTGTTGTCTCTAGGAGCAACTTAATGCTAGAATAGGCACTGTAAGAACGAAGAGATCACATTCACGTCAATCAAGTCTTTTTATTTTTAAAATATATATATATACAGCTGACCAAACAAACAAGGAAACCTCTCCCAGGCATATCAGATAGCAATAAGACATCCAGGCCTTAAAGCAGAAGCAATCACAACCATCCATTCAAAGGGACTAAAAATATTTTTATAAACAAGATCTTGACGTGTGCTCAAGGGGATGCATTTATATTAGCAAATCTGCTTGTTTGATTACTAATGGGGGGAAAATATTAACCTCTTTTGGGGGTGAGAGGCAAAATGTGGCCTCATAAAGCTATGTATATACATCCTCTGGCTTATTTTTAGCTGGTCAGGAAACTCCTTGTGAGAAGCAGAACTCCCTCATTTATCTTCACTACTTGCTTTGGTTTTATGTCACCTCCAGAATAAATGGATTTCTTCTCAGTGAAAGTGGTAAATACTCTCTTTATTCCAATTCAAAAGAGAAAGCAGAGGAGTATCAAAGGCGATGGAAATGTTTTGCTTGCCCATCATACCTCACCTAAAGCAGTGAGAGATTTCTTTATGCGAGACAAGAGCAACTTAGACTACCGTACAGAATTAAGGACTTGAGAGTGAATACCTGCACAGTTTGTAATTGCTCAAAGTGACAACCTCAAGGTCTCAAATAGAAATCCAGGAAAATAATTTGGCTAGGAAATAGTTCTCCGCTTATTTATCTGTTTTAATTTATGTACAAAAAGGGTTAACACAGAAGAGGAGATGAAGCCTCTCTTTTTGATGGTAAAAAATACCCCAAGGGAACATTATTCCTACAGAATACAGCATACGTTCAAAATTAATACAAATCTGATAGGGCAGAATAAGAGCAAGGCAAAAATAGCATGCCTTCAAATATGATAAACCACTTCTGTTTAATTTGCTCCACCATCTCATTAAGATTACTGAGCATTGTAACTGAATTAATAAAATGAGAGACAGCAACGTATACACGCTGCATATTTTTGATCATTTAGCGTTTGCACATTATGCTTGCACAAGTGGAGTGCGTCCTCCTGAAAAATCTCTCTTTCTTAGGGTTGCCCAGAACTTCACCCGATGATGAATATTAGGAAAGGCTAGGAAAAATACTCACTAAAGTCTTCATTCTCATAGATACAGGCTGTCTTGATTTGACAAGATACCTCAATGAAGGACTTTCAAGATTCCTCCTCTCCAAAGGAGAGTGAGACAAGAATGCTATTTTTTTCCCTTGTCAATGTACTGCACAAAATGTCTCTGTGCAAAACTGGTGTCCATTCACTTTGAGAAGGAAAGGGCACACACACAATAATCACAGAATGACTGGCTGATTGTTTTAAGAAAGGATGAACACAGCCCCTCTGATGCAGTGATTCCTTTAAGGCTATGCAACAAAACAGCAGCCATTGTCATCTTGCACCATTTGTGTTAAGGCATGGTATGATTTTGCAAATTTTGTGCAAAAACTTTCTCTTGTTGATAAAATATTTTGCTCTGCCATAGGGCTAGGAGAATAATTATGGTGGTTTCTCATTCTTATTTTCAAGGATGGGACAAGAGGAGATTAACATCGTTATCAAGACCGTTTCAACATCTGATCATTGATCAACCAACATTTTGGTGCAAGGAAAATAGTTACTGCTATCCAGAAATAGTCCGGGTAGTGTCTTTGTCTCTGTAATTAATTACTGCTCTGATTTGAACTCCATTATCTTTCCATGCAATAATTTAATTTAGGAAGAAAACAACTGAGGAAGGCGAGCAGTGGTTACCTAGCATGACCGTAAAGATACGGAGCAGGAATATCAAGAATGTTAACGAAGGGTAAGTGATAATCTAGCATATTGCTGAGAAAGTATTCTGTCAATGAAAAGAGATTTCCTTACCTCATTAATACTGACTTCTGCCTCTACATACTGCAAGCCTTTCTGGATGATGGAAATCAAAGCAGCTGGGGGCACCAGAGCACCGTTGATGTTAGACTGGCTGATATGGCTCTCAATACCAAAGGTAAATGCTGAATGAGAAAACCCTAAAGACAAGGGGGAGGTTATAAGGGTGAGTTCAACCACATAAAAACATTACACTGTCTGCCTGTGGTTGGCAACTGTCTCCTGCAGTACCACACAGAAAAAGATTTTAGGAATTAATATACGGTGTACCTACAAGCCATCAATTCTCTCCTACTGTTTAACACATGATAGTATTATTACTATTATTGCTGTTGCTGCTGTTATTATTTCCTGCTGACTCAAGGTAGCTGAGAACATGAAAAAACAAAAAGAAAAAAAAAACAAGTACAGCCAAAAAACAAAGTGATAATATTAAAACACAATTAAGTTATCACAACAAAATACCAAATTAGAGCCATTAGAAAACACAACAGTTTAGAGTACAATAGGCTATGTGAACAACCAAACTTAAGAAATTAGGAACCATTTCTCCATAATATTCTCCTATGAAGCTATGGTATACACCATAACTGCCCAGGGTTGCCTTCGTAGCCAAATGGGCGGTATACAAATTGAGGGCCATTCCCAGATAATGGCATCATCTTACAATCAGTAATCCACCAGAAAGGGAAGACCCATACACATGTTTATTCTTATGCCTGTGCAATGTGAAGATAAATTTTCTATAATTAATAATAATAATAATAATAATAATAATAATAATAATAATAATAATAATAATAATAATAATAATAATAATAATAATAATAATAATAATAAACAAGAGAATAAATAGGTAACTTAAAAGAGGAATACACAGTGAGAGGAAAAATTACATATACTTTACATAGTACCACTTGAAAACTTAATTTTAAAAAAATCATAAATACTACACAAAACAAAAGAATAAAGTTACCTCGAAAGAGAAATACAAAAGAAAAAAAAAAAAGGGAACCAAAATTCTTTATCTTATTCAAATTTGTTATCTAATGTCTCAGCATAGTGCTAACTCACTAAAATCAAATTATGCCTATGTAAGAAGGTCTTAGTACGTCCAAGGAACATCACCAGATCCAGTTTTTGGACAGATCTAGCTAACACTGTTGTTGGACTCTTCAAAATGGTGGAAGCACTCTCAAGAAGGTGTTGCAGATATTGTTAAACAGGACAATAATATATGCCATATGCTATGAAGATGCCATGTAATAAGCTTGGGAAAAATGTGAAGATGCCCGTTACCATCTCTTTCAAAATATGAAGGAAAAAATGGAGGGAAAGGGGAGAGGGCAGCAGAGAACCAGATTTTTCTCCCAGCCCTCTCTCAGATGACTCTTCAATTTTTCTGGTGGAAAAATTAGAAATTTTGAGGAATCTAGAAAAACACTCTAATAAAACATTTTCTATTTCAAAATGAGATAAATGCTTTTAAAGCAAGATTTTATTTGCACAAAATGCCAGAAACTTCATAGTGTGAAAACATATATGAAATACAATTTATAGAACTACAGAATAACAATTTCTATGTGTACTGTAGACATAGGCAGCAATAAACATTCCTGCATCCAGTGGGTGATACCATCATCAATAGAGTAGCATAACAACAGTCTGCAGTAGAGTACATCCAACATTCTGGCTTGTACATAAAGGCTTAGAGATATAAATTAAGGCATTATATCTCTAAATTTCATAAATATGCCAAAATGCATAACTTCATATGCTGACTTACAGTATGATAACCTGTACACTAACATTTTATGTTGCTAGAGGTATAAAATAAGTTTACGTTGGCTATGAAAAAAAAAATACTGCACATATTTCAATTCTTCCCCCAAACTGCATCCCCTCCAACCCCCGTTTTTTCCCTACAGCTTCGACATTTCTGAAAAATTTACACCTTGCACCTCTACTCTCTCTATTTGGCATGGAGATCAGGCAACAATTCTCTCTATTGATGCTGAAAGTGGTGTGGAGGCTATCAAATGCAACAGCCCTTTTATTCTGCTGCATATTTTCTATGATGACATCCTTCCACCAATAAAAGAGGCAGTCACAGACGTAGAGAGGGGCTGGTTGCAATTCAGAGCACAGTGGCACAGCACCATGTACTGTGTAGTACCAGAAGAGAGAAGGAAAGGCAAGCTGAGACACACAGCCACTGTTTTCCCAGGTATCTACAAAACTCTAGCTTTAAATTAATTTGATCTCCCTGGACACTTGGGTGCAGAGATGTGCACCACGTTTACTTTGTTTCAGGTTCTTTTATTTTATTCTCCCCACCCCCAATTTGTGTTCTCTTGCACTCATCCAAAAGAGCTCTTAAGAAATTTAAAAGTACTGGATAAAAAAGTGATATAATTTTAAGAATGCTGGAGAAGAAAAAGACAGCATGGTAACAGAAGGAAAGAGTATAAAAGACAGATAACGCTCCTATCTTTGTCTCTCTTCTTTCCTGCACAACCGCAAAAGGATAAAAGAGAATTAAATCAAGAAAATGCAGATAGTTCCACTCCTACCACCTTCTCTCTTGGCTCTCAGGTTTTTTCACTGAACACATGCCTAGCCCACTGCACGAATTGGTGACTGTGGTGATGAAACAACAAAAGAGCAGCATGACTCCTCACAGGTTTCCAACCAATCCAGGACAACCTTGACGGTGCGTTCAAAATCCCTTCCCTCACTCAAGACACTCTGATTGGCTGCTGACAGCAATCCATGCAATGCTATTGCCTGAAGAATATCCCGGGCATTTTGACATAGAGGGGATGAAGGAAAGGTTAGGAACGAGTTTGATGGGAATGCTTCACAAAACACGGAATGTTCATGTACCCTGCTTTCGTTTAAACGAATCCTTTGTGTTTAACAGGCTCTCGTTTGGGAATCTACAAAACAACCCAAAAGTGAACGTAAGAACTTCTTTAGTGTCCCCTCACTCTTTGTTTTTGAGTGGGTGAGGGACTCCATATAGGTGAGGGACTGCATATTGAAATCTCTCCATTTAATGGATGAATACCTCCCAGCCCCACCCCACCCCAAAAAAGATGGAACTTGCTTTTTAAACAAATAAATTTAATGCCGGTGAAAGAGATAAGACAGTGAGATGGCTTGAACTCTTCTCCCTTTGATGCTGGGTTTTCAACACACTGGGGCGGGGTGGTGGTGGTGTTTGATGTGAAAGCATTCAAGTATACAATCCCTAACTGCATTCTGAAATAGCAGAGTTTCTAGAATGAACATACTATTGGCTTTTACTGAATGATGGGATCTGCTTAGAATTTATTTAACAAACGGCACGAGCCAAAGGCTGCAACTGAAAATCTGCTAGCAGTCGGAAGGCTATATTTATTCCTGGCTTCACTGTCACCAATGGAACAATACTTGTTTCTTTCATAAACACTGGTCAACTCTAGCAACCCAAAGCCTTCAGTGAAACATCAAGCTCCACCTGCTTATAATTTATTTTCCTGTCTTCATTTCTCCGTACAGGATGAGGGAGAATAATGTCTAACACAGAGGAAAATTAACTTCATGATGAAAAATTTTAATTGAGTGAACACACCAAAGCAAAGCCTGGGTTATTTCTGTATTCCATTTCAAAAGCAGCATAATTATCATTTGCAAACAGGGAAATTAGGATTATTGAATGGCAATATGTTATTTGTTTCTGTGCCCTGAAAACGTTAAGGACACTTTGAGCCATCATATTTTCCATTCATAGGTAATTAGAACTTCAGATATTTCCTCCTTTGAGACTATAAACAATTGTATATAGCAAGCAAGACCTAAAATGTTGCATATGAAGGAGAAATTGAGAAATTAGTTTAATAGGCATGAAACGCTGCGACAGAACCATAACCCAAGAGTCATAAGTCAGGATGGGTCTAAGCAGACAGAACAAGCATCTTAATGGCTAGCTACCAAGGTTATTCCCTCGTGAGGGAAAGAAAAGTGATTCAACAGGAAGCTGTTGCAATGATGGCACAGATTTCCTTGCTTCTTTGACTCTGATCCAGGGATTCTACAAGAAGGGTGTAATGTCTTTCTCCCTCTTAACTGCCTTTCACTATACAAACCATCCATCTGCTCCTACTCTGCCAGTTATACCATTTTTCTACTAATTAAATAAAATCTACTTATTTTAAAAAGGGGGGGGGGAAGAGAACATGTATGGACTTCCAACATCCCAGAATAGGTGTGTGTGGAGCTCTGGAGGTCGTCCATCCCTCCACTGTACCGACAAGAACTTTCCATGGTATCAAGCGTGTGTGTGTGTGTGTGTTCCAAGTCCTCCCCTGGGATGCCAAGGAGTGATCCTGAAATATTTTCCAAGCTATAGTGACCATTTTCTGGTTCGTTCTTTCTCTATCTATCTAGTGAGACGCGTGGAGATGCCAGAGATGGGAAAGTAGCCCCATTCTTGCTCTACTCCTTATTTATATATAAGCTTAAGAGTGAATGTCTCATCTGGCCCTATATGTTTGTTTTGAAGGCTAGTTTTATGAGGAAGGGGAAGGACACTATTTATCATGTATTTATTAAAAATATTTTACCCCGCTTTTCTCCTTGAAAGGACCCAAGGACTTGAGCTCTCCTTCATAGTGTGGAGAGGAGAGGCACCACAAATGGGCACACCATTGTACATAACTGGCCACTCCGTGAGAAAGAACACCGAAACAGAAGAACTGAGCTTGTGACCTCAACCTCTCCAAATGGATATACAGATGTGAATGCTAAGGTGTCCCTGGATCTCTTCTCATCAGAAGCTCACAAGGGGGGGGGGGAATGATGTTGTAGTGAACACCGTGCACATATGAGAAGCTTATAGCCTTCTAAAACAATGTCCTTTTGCTTTGAAGTTCAAACAGGAGTATTAGCAAATGACACTTCTACATTGTTAAATTACAGTGCATTTGACCTTTAGGAAGTCTCACTGTCTGGGTCAGGATTAGCACTTCTACTCCTGGAAATCAGCCTCTAAATACTTAGCTATGAATGGGCATAGCACTAGCTATGCAAGCCTGAGAGACCTTCTAAAGAGGTCTTACCACCAAGCTCCATCGCTCTCCTTTTGAGAGCAACCCGTCTGCTGGGGGTCCAGTCAGCAGGCTTCACCACCTGTGCCCCTTTTGCAATCAGTAAACACAACAGCAGATTGGAATGGAGTTTTCACAGTGGTTGTTCTAAAACTGCAAACCTTGCTTGATGTTGGGACATCAGTGTTGTAACTTTCTTTCCCTAATTTCCACAAGACCTTGCTTCCCCACTCCCCCCATTTTTTCTATCTGGCTTTTTGGTTAAGCATTTTTGAAGCTTTTTGTGACAGATACTGGTTTCCACCGATCTTGCAATCATTGTTATTTTTAAATACTAGTTGTAAATGATTTTAAGTGGCCAGAGGAGTGATATACAAATACTGTACCTGAAGGAACACATTTTGAAGACAACAAAACAGAATCCAGGAAGGAACAGATTGTGAACTCTGCTCTCAACCGTATCTTCCAGTATCAATCTTAAACAGATAAACAGGTAATTAAAATTGAATGAAAGTTCAGGGATTGGAAGATGAGCCTCAAGGTATTTCTCTCATTTGAGTCTGTCCAAAACATGGATATGAGAATAATGCATTTCTTTGCAGTCCAGAAAATGTGCATGTTACACAATGTGGTGCATTTGCATTTGCCACACAAAAATCTACTCCCCAAAGTCTGAAAATTTCAGGATCCCCCAGTCTGTTACACTCGAGTGTCATGGATATTATCTAGATCTGAAGTAAGAGAGCTGATGTCAGTGAAACAGGCACACTGGCAATATTAGCTGTGGCAGCAATTCTCAACCAGTGCAATAGGTCACACCAGTGTGCTGCTATAAATAAATTAGTCTGTGAAACCTGGCTACAGTTTTGTGGCCGTCCCTGCTGTGAGAATCCAATGTTTTAAAAAGGAAACCTGAGCCTGTGGAATTAAAACTGTTAAGAATCATTGGTTACAACTTTTGCAAGATTTAGCAAGACTGCCAAAGAGCAGGCAAGGCAGTGCAAAGAAGAGAATGTGTGTAAACTATCTCATGCAGGTACACTTCACCGCACTGAGAAGAAATGGCCTTGGTACACAGAGAAGACTGAAAATAGATATTGTAAGCAGGACAATAACATTTCTAAGTGTAAAGATTACACACCACTGAGTTCAGCTGCTACATACTGGCTTCATGCCACCACTGACAGTAATGTGAGCGTTTAGCTTTCTCCCGGACATTGCACTTGCTAGCACTAATGAGCACAGTCAAAGCTATGCTGCTGCTGAAAGCTGTTGGTGCTGCTGATTTATCACGGAGGAATCCTCCCTATAACCCCATTTTCTCATGGTTAAAGACTCAGGGTGGTAGCTTTCTGAAAAAAAAAAAAAGCTTCTCTTGTCAATCTCTTTCCTTGAATACAATGCTCTCTTAGAGCTTACATTCAGAAATACGCTTTGGAAGGAGCCTTCAGAACCCTGATTTATTCATGCTTTAGTCTAATGGGTTGAGGAAGAGAGGGAAGGAATGCATCTTCTAGTTTTCGCTGAGTCACATAGCAAAGATAGTCTGAAATTACAACCAGCATTGCAGTCTCTAGGAGGTTAGCATGCAAAAGTTGTCAGGGTAGAATTTCTGATCACACAGGCTTTCCCCCATAACAAGCTGGGGAGTTGCAACTGGAGAAAGCAGAAGTGCAATCCTCCAGTCTGTTTCCAGGAGCACCTAAGGTGCTACAATATACCTACTTATTCTAGCAAGTTTTTGTAACTGGAAAAGATGAATTTCATAATTCAGGAAGAGAACTTGGAGAATGGGGCACCTTACTGCTGATAAGAGAGTGCCAAGGGTCCAACCCCAACCTTAAAGAATAATAATAAGCTGTCTGGATGGCTCAGGGGTTTAGGTATCTGGCTGTCGAGCCAGAGATTGGGAGTTGGATTCCCCACTGTGCCTCCTACAAGGAGAGCCAAAAAGCTGCACAATCCCAGGATGCCCCCAAAAGAAGGAAATGGGAAACCACTTCTGAGTATGCTCTATCTGGAAAACCCTGAAAAGGATCCCCATAAGTTAGAACTGACTTGACAGCACATTATTATTATTATTATTATTATTATTATTATTATTATTATTATTATTATTATTATTATTATTATTATTAATGGCACAGGGTACTTTCCTATGGAAGAACATCCCTGGGAATAAAGGCAAACAATTGCCTTCTTGGAGGGGGGAAAGGGTATCTTCTCCACTGGTGCAGAACGTTTCTAAGTGACTCACAGTACAAGTACATCTGTTCTCAAATTGGACTGATGATCTACTCAAAACCATGCTTTCTAGATACCACTATTTTTAGAGAGATGGGTGATGACTGGAGACAGGGCCTTCACTGTGATGGTGCCTTCACTGCCATACACACATAATTGTAACTTGTGTTAAGTTTTGCCTTGGAGCCATTCTGTGAATTTAGGGGGTACCAAAATTCCTCTTCGGCAAACAAATAAACTAAATGAACCATTTTGGTGGCAGACTAAAGGCTTTGAGTTTGCTAGTCACAGGGGACCTACACTAGACTTCTTGTCTAGGACCAGAGTATAGGTCGCAAGCGCTAGCTTGTTAAACTGGCCTCCAGTACAAGCTTCTGGTTTGAGTATCTGATAATATTATCCAAGAAACTATATTTATGATTTGCCTTCCTGCTCAAAGTATAAAGCATTCCTTGCAAAAGGATTTCAAAACAATGATCTCAGTTTGCTAGGAATTCATAAGGGCAGGATCAGACCATTCCAATTAGATATGTGGAGCTCAGTCTACTGCAAATGCCTCCACTTATGTTTGGAGCTACTTCTGCTGCTCCTGCAAGGACGTTTTCAGAGAACTTATCAGTTGGATGGAAAATGTTCATAATTTATCCAGTATAGTTAAGTTTTCTGTCAAATAAGGAAATATATGTCAGAGAGAATATAACAGCATTTCTTGAGTAGAGTTTATTTATTTAAATATTTATACCTTGCTTTTCTACGCAAAGCGACCCATCAGGGTGGTTTGCAATAATAATAAGAAAATGTTAAACACTTAAAATCAAAATCATCATCGTCATCATCCAGCAGCTGTCCCATTTTTAAGAACCCCTCTTAGGCAACCAGTTTATGCAAAAACAAAAACAAAAAAAACCTTGCCTGAAGAGGAAAGGAGGAGGGAGTCAGCTTGGCCTTGCACGGGAAGGAGTTTTACAACTTGCGAACAGTGATAGAGAAGGCCTCACCAAAAGTACCTGTTAGGGTCGCGGGACTGATAGAAAGGCTTCCCCTGACGATTTTTTAAACCCAGGCTGGTTCATAAAGCAAGATGCAATCTCTCGGGTTCCTTAGACCCAAGTCATTTAGGCTTTATAGGTCAAATCAAGCATTTTGCATTGGGTCTGGAAACAGATGGGCAGCCCTAACTCCCTGTTACAGCAGCTCCACTGGCTGCCGATCCGGTTCCAGGCACGGTTCAAAGATTTTTGTTGTAAGCTGCCCAGAGTGGTGGCTTGCCACTAGATGGGCGGGGTATCAATCAATCAAACAATCAATTAAATAAATGAAGTAACTGAGTGAATGCTAGTTTGAGCCTATAAAGCCCTAAATGGCTTGGATCCAAGCTATCTCAAAACCAGTATCTCCCTTTATAAGCCTTTATAAGCAGGTGTTAAGATAATCAGTGGAGGCCTTTCTCTTGGTCTCCTCACCTTCACAGGTGGATTTGGTGGGGAAAAGAGATGGACTTCAATGCTCCCAGGCTCTGGAACCCCCTTCCCACAGGAGGCCCAGCTGGTCCCCAACTTTGATGTCCTTCCGCAAGCAGGCAATGACCTTACTTTTCAAAGAGATTTTCCCTTAATGACTGGCTCTCTGGGAGGGTTTTTAAATTAAGTGTTGTGCCTTGTTGAATCTGTTTTGGTGTTAAACTTTTAAGATATCAAGATCTATTAAAAAAATGATTGTGAGTTAAGGTCCAAAGAAGAGTTAGAAACACAAAACATATATCTAGACTGGTGGTCCAGAGCACAAGTGGAACCTAGGTATAGAAAAGATAAAAATAGAGGGCTTTTACACAGAACAAACGATATTCGATAAACTTCTGCTGGGCTCAAATGATAAAGTAATTAAGAAAATGTATGATTATTTGCTTGAAATTAAAATGCAAGATGAGATGGTAAAAGAATGTATGATTAGGTGGGCACAAAATATAGGACATAATATTGATAATCAATGGTTGCAAATATGGAAAAATAACATAAAGCTCACAAAATCGGTAAATTTCAAGGAGAACATATATAAGATGTTTTATAGGTGGCATATGACTCCGAAAAAATTGTCAAAGATTTATACAGAGGTGTCAAATGTTCGTTGGAAGTGTGAAGCACAGGAGGGAAGCTTTTACCATATGTGGTGGACTTGTAGAGTAGCGAAACAGTATTGGATAGCAGTACATACTCTGTTACAAAAAAATACTGCTTTGTAATGTTCCACTAACCCCAGAATTGTTTTTACTGAGCATTATACCAGATAATATAGATAAGACAAAGAACTACCTAGTTATATATATAGTCACTGCAGCCAGAATTCTTTATGCTAAGAACTGGAAGAAATCGGAGATACCGAAACAAGAGGAACTCATTGAGAAGATATGGGAAGCGGCAGAAATGGATATTCTATCAGAAGTGTTGAAGGACTGTCCAATACAAAAGGCAACTGAACGACGGGATTTATTATATAAATGGCATGAGTCACCAGATAGTGCTTGAATAACAGAATTAAACTAAGATGTAACTGTAAGTTGAAACCTGGAGGGCAATCAAATGGTAGAAAGGCGAAAAGTTGACTTGATATCGCAACATGAACAGATTGGATGACAGTACATTTTGTGTTCTCCTTCCCCCTCTTTTTCCCCCCTATATCCCCCTCTACCTTTTGTACTCCTTACCTTATCCCTAGTTGTTAAAAATAAAAAATAAATTTGAATTTGTTTTGGTGTTGATTTTGTTCACCATTTTAGTGTGGTATTTGATTACTTTTAATATTTGTATATTTGCTACTTTTAGTTTTAAAATATTGTTTTTTAATTATGTAAATCGCCTTGGGTCATTTTGAAGGAAAAAGGTGGGGTAAACATTTTAAATATTGATTTATTTACATTAGTTTTAACCCACCTTATTCCTTAACAATGACCCAAGGTGGCTTACAACAATTAAAAGACAGCATTTAAGTTAATAACAGTGTGTATCCAAATAAATGAATAAAGTGCAACTGGGAAAGAACATTTTTGCTAGGGAGATGCTAAAGGAAATTCTTTGTGCCACTATCCACTCCTCTCCTGAGCAAATGCTGCTTCCCATATGACTGATGACCTGCTTATACAACCACAAAAAGGGTTATTTTAAGACGACTCGCCTACGTTAACCTCCCTTCAAGAATGAATTCACATGTCATAATGAACTCTTCCCAGATTTAACAATGGCACTCTTTTAGATGTTTGGTGAAGTTGAACAGAAAGAACTTAAGAGCTTTTGACTGTTTACGATTTGCCATTGGAGCAATCTCTGGGTTGTGTACATATATGTAAGGCTGAAAATAGTCGAAAGGTTCTTATTCTGAATTAAGAATCAAGCTCCTAGTAGTAAGGCAAGAGATGGAGGTTACAAGATTCATGCCAGCACTCCCGGATACCATGTCCAAATGCATTTTCCATGTAAGTTCTTATTTAACATTTCTGAACTTCTTTGGCCACAGAAAGGGATGACTTGTAACTAGTCTTAGCACAAGTTCCTCTTCCAACATACTGAGGAATCAGAAAGAAGAGGAAAAGCAAGTCAGAGGTGCCTCCACACTTACATTTCCCCCATGCACATGTAGCAACTGTCACACTTTTTCATCATCATCATCATCATAATTTCTTTGCCATCAAGATGATTCCAACTTTTGCAACCCTTTCCAGGGTAATCTAGGCATAAAGTATTCAGAAGCGGATTATTAATAACTTCTTCTGGTGGTGCTCTAGGACTGTGCAGTTTGGCCAAAGACTCATAGGTAGCAGACCCTTAACCTCATCAGCCACACACACTTTGGGCAGCCTCTCGCAGAAGGCACAATGAACTCTTGACCCTGGTCCCACAGGCAAGCTCTTGGACCCACTGGAGCTACATCAGCTACCACTCATCCTTTCCTAGGTGCTATAAAGTCTGTGGAGAAAGTGAAAATTCTACAACATTCCTTCCAACTTGGCATCACCCTTGTTCAATAGCACTACATTAATCTGTTACATAACATCAAGTCGGAACCGATTTATAGCAACCCTAACAGGGCTTTCAAAGTAAGTGAGATATTTCAGGGGTGGTTTTAACAGTTCCACCTCCCTCATCGGTTTCTATGGCTAAGCGAAGATTCAAACCCAGGTCTCCCGAGTTCTAGCTCCTCCCTCTATGTACTACACCACACTAAGCATCTCTACAGGATTATAACTCCAATTTTTAATAGACAGTTTACCCATGGTTTCTGAAGACTTTTTCCACTGTTTTTTGTACCTTCCCAGACAAGGAGGGCAATTTCAGAACTGGAAATTATGAACCTTACCAACATCAACCCCAGCCAGCACACCAGCTAATTTGTGAGGCTATTGGTGAAAAGAGGAATTTCACTTTAAAACAAGGTAAGTGGGGAATATGTGCCTTGTTTTGTAGCCAGCTCAGACTGTACTTCCGGGACCATGATATAATTTCGAGATACTCACTATGCACCTTATGTTAAACAGCTACTTGTTTTTGTAGTGATGATTGTGGTGGTAGGGGGAGGAAGAATGGCAGGGATTCTAAAAATGGGAGGCACCTGTAGCCCCTGAATTGCAGGTTGCACATAAAAGTATTCATGGAGGTGGTTGTGGCATATTTTGTATTGTCACAACACAGCCAATCATTTGATCAACTGTGAAACCAGACAATGGTCAAGCATGAAACTGGCAGGCCAGAAAACAGCTTTTCTCACTTACACAACTGCTCTTACAAGATCCCATAAGCAACAGGATTCTGGCCCTAAACAATAAAAATCTGTCCTAAATGAGCATTGATTTGAAAAAGTAATTATCAGCCAACAAAATCAGAAGATAAGAAAACAAGTCAGAGAGGTTTTAGGTAGGTAGGTAGGTAGGTAGGTAGGTAGGTAGGTAGGTAGGTAGGAAGGAAGGAAGGAAGGAAGGAAGGAAGGAAGGAAGGAAGGAAGGAAGGAAGGAAGGAAGGAAGGAAGGAAGGAAGGAAGGAAGATAGACAGACATTTCAGACAGACTGACTGATAACATAAGAGTGGGGAAAGTGCGATCATGAGCATCATGGGGCTTCTGCAACCCCTAACCTGAAAAATTGGCTTGGAAATAGTCCATTGCAAACCTAGAATTCTCCAGGGTGCTGTTTTTAGCTAGTCTGAACCTTCTTTAGCACTAAGTAGGAGGCTTGTTTCAAAAGTGAAATTGAGGATACGTAGTTGCCTAGCCCATGGAAGCTGCCCACATTTGAGCAAGCAGAATGAATGCAGGCAAAGTTCCTGGTTGGGACAGGCTGTTCACAATGGAGTTGTCATAATTTATTATCTCTGCTCCTCAGAGTCAAGATAAAAACGAGTGTAAACTGTTTCTTCAAGGCTATGGCGGACTTCAGGAAGAGGCAAGAAATGCGTTTGAAACCACAAAGATCTTAAACGACTATGTATATGAGGAGAGTACAAATTCCACTGGACAAATATACATTTGATTATTAATTCAAACTTAAACATTAGTCTGAAAATGAATTCCTTAGAGAATTATTAATGAAATACTCACCGGACTCTTGCAAATATCTATATACGAGGAAGTTAACCTCATCACTGCTTATACTCATCTTTATGCCCGCTTAAACCATGAGGTCACAACGAAGGATATAACCCTAAAAAATAAACAGAGAAAAACAAATAAAGAAAAAAAACAGTAGGTTAGAAATCTATTTTTAAAAAAACCCTTAAATCACTGATCTCAGTCTATACAGCAAACATGCGAATTAGAACAAAACATTATAGTAGATGCAATTATAAAACAAGATATAACTGCAAGGGTTGTTTTTGGGGTGCGTGATATAAAACACCTTTCCTCAACAGCCACCCTACAGATGTCTTCAACCACAATCCCCATCTCAGCAGCACAGCATGGGCAATGGGGATAAAGGAACGTGTAATTCAACCCTGAGTGCTCACTGGAAGGACAGATCCTGAAGCTGAGGCTTCAATACTTTGGCCATCTCATGAGAAATCTCCCTGGAAAAGACCCTGATGTTGGGAAAGAGTGAAGGCAAGAGGAGAAGGGGACGACAAAGGACGAGATGGTTGGACAGTGTCATCGAAGCCACCAACATGAATTTGACCCAACTCCGGGAGGCAGTGGAAGACAGGAGGGCCTGGCGTGCTCTGGTCCATGGGGTCACGAAGAGTTGGACATGACTTAACAACTAAACAACAACAACAAAATTCAACACATCTGGGAGGCTCACAGTTGCAGGGGGGTTGATACACTATTTGGAAATTAGCAAAGGAACATCTATGTGCATAGAAACCTTCTCATTCTCTCTAAGTGTGAGTTTCCTTTAGCATAAGGATGTATGTTTGCTCATCCTTGCAGGCGAGAATGAAGAACTGCAACATTCTTCTTGCTAGTAAGGATGATAGAAATTTCAGTAAAGTTCAAGCATTGGTGAGAACGTTGTTCTGCAAATAACTGCCCATTTCCTGCACAATTTTTCGATTTTTGTGCAATAATTCACGATCCATGCACCTGCACAGATTGTGAGGACTGTCCTGAACACATAAGCCTACTTTTTATTTAAAAATTTGAAGCACATGATTAATAGTGCACATCTATCATCTTTAGCCAATCCCTCTGTGCTTGCTCTGTGTGTTTGCTTCTCATTGGGAAAGTATCCTAGAAGACATTTTACACAAATCACAGAGGTCTTGAAGTGTGAAAAAATCCCCTGGTTGTTTTTTTTTTAACTTGTAGGAATTAAAGGTTTCTTACTCAGATATCCTGTTGTGTATAACAGCCTAAATCGATGAAAAAAGAGAATTCACGGATTTTTTTTAAAAAAAACTACTAGTCTCCTAGAGCATAGGTTGGCAACATGGAGCCTGTGCGACCTTCTCTTCCTCCTCAAATTGCCCTTGTGGTGCATTTCTGCTGGTGATAAAAATATCACATTTTTGCTTCTTTTAAAGAAGCTCCCAAAGCTGCTGCTGAGAGATTGGAAGAGAAACTGTCAAATCAAACTATCCATCGTCAGAATAGAAAACTTCCAACCAACTGCAAGTTTGCTCCCCAAAACTTCAAGTGCTAAGCAGTTTGCAAAGGTCAACATGTTTTAAAACCGTACAGAAGAGAAACCCCACACAAGGAAGCCGGGTGGATTCATTTAAATTCAAGTAAATCACTACTCAGGAATATGCAATATAATCACGCAATTGCCTCCCCTCAAAAGTGCACTCTTGCCTGCTGTATTTTCACACGATGTATTTTTTTACCATCTGGTTTCCCAGATTGACTCTGCCTCCAATATTCTTCGATTCACTGACTCTTCCATGGTCTGAAACTGTGCCCTCTGTAAGCACCTCTTATCTACATAATTTTGCAGAGGATAGCTAGAGCTGTCACTGTAAAGGAATCAGTAAGTAAACTATTGAATGTTGTCCTGGACATTATATCATGGGGGGAAGGGCAGAAAGGAGCTCCAGGAAGAACTTCAGTCAAAACTGGAAAATAAGTTTGAGCAAGTGTTTTATTTCTCATCTCCAGTTACTGTCCTTTACAACTGTGCATTTCTGCAGACACAAACACAGTTTGAGAACCGTATAGTTATAGACTGAACACTTCAGAAACAAAGGTTAAACCTAAATAATCTATACAGAAGCCTATGCAAACCTCAATCCCAGAACTGGGATTCAGACAGAGATATGTGGCACAGAGAGTAAACTGCAATACTGTAGTCAGCCCTCTGCTCATGACCCGGGTTCAATCCCAAAGGGTTCAGGTTGAGGTTGATTCAGCCTTCCATCCTTCCAATGTCAGTAAAATAAGTACTCAGCTCACTGGGGGGGGGGGGGGGGGGGCAGCGCAAGTTGTTGTTTGCATAATTATGTTGTAATTATAGAGCACTATAATTATAAATATAGCACTATGGGACAGCAACAACTGTTGGAAGCTACTTACAAAATTTTGTTTAAAAAGTTTTGGTCTATATCATATTGCAGCACTCTACTGGAGCACCAGAAATTATGATTGTTACTATTTTTGTTTTGTTGTTATTTTGGGCTCCAACTCACAGAATTCTCCAAGAATTCTCCACAGAGATTTCTGGTTGTTTCAATCCACAGACACACACTATATTTAACTGACCTGGAAGGAGGCCTATTCTGCAGGCTGCCTGGCTCTCTTGGGTCTACTTCCTGTTAAAGTACAAAAAGGAAACTGCCCCGGTTTTTCCTGGGAGGCCTAAGTCTTTGGGAGGCACCATCTATAAAACCGAATGGGCAGCAAGACTATTCTTCCCAGGAAGGTGCATGCAACTCCTGTGACTGATATAAAGTCATGTGCATCTCTCGACTGAAAATGGAACTCTTAATTAGCAGCAATTTGCCCCTGTTGGTGACATCATTCCCACTGTGCTGAAAAAGTTCCGCAAGAGAATAGTGATCCATGAGAATACATGATTTTATAATACACAATTCACAATACAGAATTTGAAGTTACAATTCCGTAATGAGATCTCTAAACTATTGATGCTATGTGCCATTAAGTCAGAACTGACTTACAGTGTCCCTAATAGGACTTTAGAGAGTGAAATAAATTTCTCAAGGATGGGTTAGCAGTTCCACACCTCCAGTGAGTTTCCATGGCTGAGCAAGGATTTGAACCCAGGCCTCCTGAGTCCTAGTCTGTCACTCTGTCTGCTACACCACAATGGGTACTCTCTAAACTATAGTGGTTCCAAATAGCAAGTAGATAACTCTAAAATCCAGTTGGGGAATGCAGAACCGTGCAGAGGTTGTTAGACTGCAAAACCTATCAGCCCCAAACAGTATAGCCAAGACAGTCCCACATCTGGAAGGGCACACTTTTTCCACTTCTGCCCTAAAAATAATAGATTACAAATATATATTTTTTAAAAATGACCTTTAACCTTCTTGCCTTACTATCACCAAGATAGCAAGGCAAGGAGGTTAAAAGTCATTTGTCTTGACCCTTGGGGTAAAGACAATTTGTAGAAGTTGATTCAAAACTCTTTGTTCCAAAATGATCAAGAAAGAAATGCAAAATAAACCTCTAAGCATGTACACCACCATATTCTCATTTCCTGGACGAAAGGTGGCAGTGTAAGATAAACAATGAACCTCGTGAAGAATGAATGAAGAATAAAAGGAAGTCTGTGAAATAAATGGACAATAATCCCAATATTGAACTTCCTGCTTCTCAAATGGCCTAATCTGTACACACATATTTCAAGTGATTTCCAAAATAAATATATCTTTCTTCCTAACAAGAGGATCTTTTAAATAATGGCAGCAGTAAGTTTCAACAGAAATTCCCAACCTATTATCACAAGGTATTACTACTGCCCTGTCCCTCCAAGCTTTCACTACAGCCGTGCACAGATGTTTCCTCCACACCTAAGCAAAGGGCTGCAACTCCAGTTCTTCCATCATCATCATCATCATCATCATCTAGAAAGGGCATATTGAGAAACCAGGTTCCTTCCATTTATGGCTGGTGCATACTGCCACAAAGCATTACACTTACAGGCAAAAAGTCATAAAGTGTTTTCTGCACCCATCGCTTCTCCTGAAATGCATCGCAGAAATCCTAAAAAAAGTGGGCACAACCAGCATTTTCTTCCACTCATGGCCCTCTCCTTATGTGAGTCTCCCTTTCAGGATTTCTGTTTCCAAAAACATTTACTTAATGTTTTCCTTTGCATCTGGGCATATAATCTGAGAAACATTATCTACCAATGTACAAAGTGTGCTAATGGATGTAACTAATAAGTATGCTTATTTGGGAGTATCAATTTCGGGATCAGGAAGAGCAACACACAGGATACATATAAAGAAAAGCCTCAGTTCGGCGTGTGTTTTATGTATGGATTCTAAGAGAGAAAGAGAGACAAAGAGAGAACTTGCTTTTTTTCAAAATGAAAATATTTACTGTAGAGACCTTTTTGGCCATGTTATTTAAAATCCAGATAGATATAGCCACTCTGGACTTCCTATTGCCCAATGCAACTGGTCTATTAATTGATATAAAGCAAATGAGAAAGATAGATATCTAAAATGCTAAAATCTACTCAGACAACAATACACCAGAAGCTTCAGATAATTCTGCACTTACGATATTTATATCCCAGTTGCTTCCAGTGACCTATGCCTCCTTGGCTGTCAGCAGGTGATAGTGACAAAGCAGCTGTGCAAGCCCAGGAGGCCAAATTGCTCCAGATACACACTTACATTTGATTTCCATCTTTGGTGCCAAGTTTCACTTCTTGGGTAGATGTTACAGCCACATTATAAATATCTAATTCACAACAGGGGAATGTAACAGAAATGCTGACACAATCAATTACAGTACCTGTGACTTCGGAACCTCCTGCTGACATTGACCTTAAAGATGTGAATGTTACGACTGCTAGGAATTTGATCACATGTCTCAAGAGTCATGTTCCTAGAAGTTTACAAAAGGAGCTACTCAAAGTACAACCAAAGCCCAAATTGGCAGTGGTGGTTCAGTGGCACAAAAATTTCTGTTTCCACCGAAAAGAAGAGAAAAACTACTTCGAAGCTTCCCAAGGAGGTGTCATGATTGTGGAGCTGACATTTGTCAATCCAGACTGCTAGAATCCATCATTATGGCCAAATTTCCAACCCTACAGCCAGATTTCCATGCATGTTACTACCATTGGCCAAATATGTTAACAGCAATTTATATCAATGCCAGGATCAATACTTTTTTCTCATTTATCTGCAGAAATGCAATAAATTATGCCAAGCTTGTACAGTTTACGCAGAAGAATAACTTCCAATGAGCCTCCCCCACATTTCAATAAACTGTGTAATTCAAAGGAGAAGTGAAGGTGGGTAAAAAAAATCATCCATCTAAAAGTCATTAAGGAAGGATATTTGTATAATGAATAGGTAGTTCATACATTTTAAATGCTTTATGTCTTTTATCAGGGTGTATTTATCAGGTATCAATTTGAATTAGACTGACATTCCACCCCCCATCACTTCCTCCTCATTTCTTAAATATTGCCTCCTGCTAGATGTTATTGATCGACTCCTCCAAACTGTCACAATTGAGTTTTCACATCTTTCATGGGTATGGAACAAATGAGCTTTGCAAAGTGCTTTTGTAAGGTTGAGCAAGACTACTGATGGCAAGCTTCTGCTTTGAATTTTAGAGATACTTTTAAAAAAAATATTTGATGCACTGCAAAGCTTAAAACTTTGCCTAGGACTGCTGCCCTCACCCAACTTATATTTTAAAGAAGACATTCTGCCAACTTGGGACAATAAGGTTGCCAGTGGCTACTAATCATGATGGATATATGTAGCCTGCAGTGTCAGGAGATAGCATGCTTCTCTGCAGCACTTACAAGGGCCGCCATGCGCATGCAGGTCCTGAAGCTGCACACAGATCCTACTGGTGGGCTCCCCTAGGCATCTGATTGGCTACTCTGAAAGTATGTACAGAATGTTTTACTGGTCAGGCCTCTGGTCTGATCCACTAGGGCGCTTCTTAGAATGGAGACATACACATCCATCACGGTTCATCCAAATCACTTCACCCTTTATTATTTCTTCAAGGCTGTTGGGTTTACCATAGGGAATGTTCCTTTCTGTTAAGATCCACATCCCCTTGCTGGTAGTCCAGCAGGGATTATATAGCAGTGATGGACAAAAATAGGAAAGAACACAACATTTCTCTGTTTTTCTTTCTGCTGCACCCTTCTCTCTCTCTCTCTCTCTCTCTCTCTCTCCATTCTGCCAGAATTTTAAAAAAGTTTTGAGAAAGTTATTTAAAAGGTAGAAGACTTCTGAAATCAGATGAAGGGTCAAATGTCTTGCTATCACCAGACATACATACGTACCTACCACTTGATACTCTTAATAAACCTCCCTTTTTTTGAGTGTAGAATGTGCTGCGTCTCCATTTTTACAGCCTTTAACACTTTTAAAGTGTCTTGACTGTTGGGTAAGAAAAGCTATGTCAATGAATTAGGTAAATAAATACATTGGGGCTGCCAGTTGATCAAAGATCTGTTAGTTGGTGAATCCACCTCAAACTGTTTACTACATTTTGTAAATTCTCCACCTCTCACTGTAGAGAATGAAGAATAAGGCAAGGTACAATTTAATAAAAGGAGGTAGAACCCAGAGTCAGGAGTAAAGTCAGACTCCCCTAACTGGATTTCATTTACACCTCATTTTCTGTCATGAAATTAAAGGCATTGTCCATGGAGCTACAAGGTAGCCTTCCTTCCAGGGGCTAGCCATTATTGGGCAGGCTCAAGTTAATTATTTTAAGATTTGCAGCCCCCTTTTGTATCTGTCAGCAAAGATCTAAAGCAGGGAAATTCAGCCAAAGTCCTGTTATTATGTACCTTCAGGCAATGCTTTATTACCATCCACAGAATGTCCTTCAGTGGCACTTCTGCGGGTGGTGGAGCTACTACTGTCCTTCTCATTCCCTATTAGAGGAACAATTCAAGCCCCAAATAATTTCCAAAAATAAAGAAGCAAACCTTTAAGTTGCTGCATCAACAATAACAGCCTGGGCTAAGCCGTAAAATATTACCCTCTATCAATCAACCAAGCCCCAGGTCAGAAAAGGATAATTTCCAAGGGCCACATTCCTATGGGCAGGATGCACCATGGGTATACTAAGCCCAGGAAACAAAAAAAGGAAATTAAATAAAACTTGAAAGCTGGAAAATAAAGCAGATGTAACTTGACACCTACCTCCAGTTTGGGGGAAATAAGAGGAACATTGGCTTGAAAATTGAAAAATGAGGGCAATGGTGAATCACCACTCCTGAAGGCTTCTAGGAACATTATTTCACTTTATTTTTTTGGAGGGGGAAATGCGGTGAGGATCTACAGTCCACAAAACAAACAAACAAACAAAAAACACCTTGCATCCCATAAGAACAGTTGTGTGGGACACACTTTTAACTATAAATTGCACAAATCCCACATCTGCCTTTAAGCAAGCAAGTAAGGAACTGATTTTGATTCAGGCTTGCAACCCTAACATTAAAAAATTAAAACATTTTGCGTCACTTCGCACTGCCCCATTTAAAAAAAAAAAACATAAAGCAGGAAATAATATCTATCATTGGTATCAAAATTGCTAGACCAGCATTCTGTTTTAATTAGGACATGCACAAGGACAGACTATGTGATGAGATCCAGTTGCGTGCAGGCTGTGTGACCAGCCAATTGACCAGACTTTGCTAGTTAACTGCAGCTGCTTCTGCAGTTTCCCTTGTGTGTGCAGTATTTTTGCTGATTGGATAGCTCAGTGGTTTAGGTATCTGACTTCAGGCCCAGAGGCAACTCCCCACTGTGTCTCCTGTGAGTAGAGCCAGCCTGTGTGGCCTTGGGCAAGCTTCATCCCCAGAAGAAGAGAATAGTAACCACGTCTGAGTATTCTCAACCTGGTAAACCCTGAAAAGGGTCACCATAAATCAAAATTGACTTGATGGCACAAAATTATTATTATGCAATACTCTGAAAAGGACAATGGCTGTATAGTTTCCCCCCAGAATTGTGCCTCAAAATCTGCCTTCCTGCTGAATCATTCATAAAACTGGTTAAATGCAACGACAAAAAGGAACATCATGATCATGGCTCCCACAACATGAGCACTGATAAAAACAATTTCAAAAGTAAAATAAATGTTGAAAACTGATGTTTTAATTTAAATCAGATTTATTTGCTGATTTTATTGTCAAAGTGATGTTTCTTTTGTTTTAAAAGGCTGTATGTAATTATAATTTTAATTTTAAATGTGCTATGCTATAGCTCAGTGGTCTCACTATGGAATACGGATTATAAATAATTTCTATATTAAGTGACAGTGTATTGATATAATTTTAAAAAAATAAAGTTTTGTAAATAGGGTCCAACCATTCTTGGACTGAACCCAATTTTAATGGGTTCCATAAGGTTCTGTATAAGATTATTTATGTTAATTCTTCTACTTCTAAAAATACTCAGTTGACAACTAGCTTGTCCTACTTCCTTCTTTGGACTAGTTCATTCTATCCTGAGAAATTGTTTGAGGTCTTAGAAGATAGGGAAGCTTTTTCTTCTTCTCCTCCAAATTATGGACAGACAGGAAAAAGTAGATAAAGACTTCTGAGTTGATTCTTCACAAATGTCTGGTTTAACGAGCTTGGCTAACTAAAATAATCAATGATTTTGTGATATTACCAAAAAATCGATTGAAATGTTTTTTAAATAGTTCAATGGTTTTTAAAACCTTTCATAAAACCTATAAAAAACACAGTTACTTTTCAGAGTTGCATGCGATAAAAGTTAGGGCAAAGAATAATACTTTTTTTGGGAGATGGGGTATTTCCCAACTAAGTCAAGTTGTTCTCAGTAATAATTTAAATCACAACTTATATATATTTGATTTAAATTGTCTCACACAATAATTTTGTTTGCCATCCAAAGAACCAGGATATAGATGTGGCAGAACCATGTGCCTTATGAATTGATAACTCAACTCTATTGCTGGTCCTGCCACAGGTGGCCGTCTTGATGCAGAAAAAACGTGCACCGTTAGCCAAACAGTGACCTACCCCTAGTGGAAAACACTGTACCAGTACAACACCGGCCAGAATGTTGTACTGTTGTAAAATACTGTGCATATAAGGAAATGATACAAGCAGGTTTCACAATTTTCTGCCCCCGAATGTGGAACTGAGTTGGGTGATCTGTGTATGTCCAAATGCATAACAGCCAGCCAAAATGATCAATGACACTGCATCAGGCTAAACCCCTGAACATATTGTTTCCTTTGTATATTGGCCTGAGCCAATGTCTCTTTAAAATATTTTTTGAAAATACATTAAAGCGAAATCCACTGCTTCAAAATGATTAAAAAAAAAAAAAAACATAATCCTTGTGCCGGTGTCATTATTTAGACACACGTTGCTTGTTTGAAAGGCAAAGAGATGTCAGAAATGAAGGCACATTCTATCTTTTATAAATGGGGATGAATCATATTCAGTCTCATTTCAAAAGCACTGCTGGATTAACAAGGAGCAGAAGAAAGTCTGTGCTACTTTGTTAATACCATTTCCTCTAATATCCTGGCACTGATATCCACTCAGTATAATTTTAAAGTCTCAATTCAAACCAACCCAATTCTCTTGCTGCCACCTGCTTCTTTGCTCTATTAATTTTCATTCCCAACACCAGGATGTTTGTACTCGCCGGACTTTTCTTGTGTTTCCTTTCTGCTAGTATAAACCTCTGCCAGTCTGTTCAGTTCCTTTCAAATCAAGGGCAACAGGGCTTATTCCCATCTAAACATGCATACACATGACCTGAATTATACACCTTTGGATCATGGGTACAGGGTCAAAAGTCTTCCTTCCCCAACATTTAGTGTCTCCAGGTATTTTAGACTACAAATCCCATCAGCCCTAGTGAGCACGACCAATGGACAGGGAGGGAGTTGTAGCCCAAAACATCTGTTGGGTCCCCAGTTAGGGAAGCTTGGTTAGAGCATAAGAGGCACATTCAGGCCTCTCCTTGGATTTCTGATAGCCAGTCCGTTCACCACTATCATTCATTGGATAGCAACTGGAACTCAATTGTTTGTACAATGGCCAAAGTCTTGTTCAATAAATGGAAATACAATTGTATCTTGCCTTAAATGCTATCTACAGAAGGAGACCTACTCACTATTCAATCTGCAGAAAGTGGGGCATGTTGTACCTTTATGTTGAGCGGTACTGGTCCAAAGCAGAGTTTCACTAGTAGGTTTCAACTTTGAAATGGTGGATTAGAAATATATGCACTGCATATATTTAAAACAGGGAGCAGCACTACAAGCACACAATTGTGGATGCCATTCTTATTGAAAAATACCAAGATGCATATAATCAGTATATATAACAACTGAGTGTTGTTAGTATAATACAACAATGCATGAATAGGTTCAATGTAAACAGTATCAAAGGTATATCAGGCCGTTTCAAAACAAGGTGTATTTTATCCAGAAAATACTGACAGGATTTCTGGAAATATTCGTATTTTGGGTTCCTCTACCAAACCCAATTTTTACAAGTCATTACACAGTGCCTGTGGCACCACTTTTGTTCTCCATATATGACAACCATAGCCCTCTCTTTCATTTTAATATATTCAATACATTTAAAACCCTTTGGGCAAGGATCCCTAAAGCAGCACCTGGATTTACAAAGACAGTTTGAGAGACATATTATTAACTTCCATCATTCTGAATAATGGCTGGAAGAAGGGAGAGAGAAGGCCATGCCGAAATCAAGCTCCCTCTGGAAAGGGGCAGACAAAACCCAGAGATCCAAGAACTGTACAAGCCCATTTTGCACCGTGGCCAGATGACCCCAATCCCTGCCCAGCTCCAAAATATCTTCTTCTTTTTAAAAGCCCCTCATGCCTCTACTAGGGATGTGGTGGCGCTGCGGGTTAAACCGCAGAAGCCTCTGTGCTGCAGGGTCAGAAGACCAGCAGTCGTAAGATCGAATCCACGCAACGGAGTGAGCTCCCGTCGCTTGTCCCAGCTCCTGCCAACCTAGCAGTTCGAAAGCACGTAAAAATGCAAGTAGATAAATAGGTACCACCTTGGTGGGAAGGTAACGGCGTTCCATGTCTAGTCGCGCTGGCCACGTGACCACAGAAACTGTCTACAGACAAATGCTGGCTCTATGGCTTGGAAACGGGGATGAGCACCGCGCCCTAGAGTCGGACACGACTGGACTAAATGTCAAGGGGAACTTTTACCTTTACCATGCCTCTACTGCCAACATTTTATAAATTTTATGGGGATGTGGGGAAGGACATAGGGTACTGGAAGTTCAAAACATGGACAGAAACTATGAAAGTGCCTCTAAAAATTTTTTTGGGGGGTTGTATCTTTGGAGGTAGGCTGTTTGTGGACAACAGATTGCATTCTTCCCATCCCCGCCATAGGACAAAAGGGTCCTTAGCCATCAGTGGCCTTTTCTCCTTCAAATAACTGTCAGCAAGTTAAAGCTTTGAAATAAAACCCTTTGAATGGACAGAGTCCTTTTTGTTGGTTCCCGTGTCCCTCATTCGAAGGAACAGAGAAACTGTTACCTTCTCTTTTATGGGGAGGGTTGAGAGAAAAGGAAGTGAAGCCACAGAGAGAAAACAGAGACACAGGGTGAGTGTGCAGGTAAGTCTGTGCACAGACAGAAAAACATATAAGCAGACAGACTAAGGTTATCCCAACATTTTTCTTGGCAGCCAGCACCTCAAAGAAGGTAATTCATGGTGATGGCCAGATTCAGCATTTGGCTACACAAAACCTGACTATCCTTAAAGGTGTGTGTGTGTGTGTATGTTTTTAAAGAACTGCTATGCAAAAGGTAAAATAATAAAACACATAAATGAAAACACAGCATCACTGCCAGCAACAGAGGATAAAATACAGTAAAAACCACAACGGCACCCAGAGCTTTCACAAATCTTAGAACCTTAAAAATACTACCAGCAGAGGTAAACAATTTGACACAAAGCAAAGTGACACTGGACATTTGAAGCAGTGGGTATGCCATGTGCAACCCTAGAGACACATGACTGTCCCCCGTCTGTTTCTGCAGCTCACGGTTGCTCCTGACCACTTTTGCTTCCGGGTGGGGAGATGTGCATTTCATCTCCTAGAAACCTTCCAGTGTGTAGCACTTCACCCTTTAAACAGGACACAATCTATGCCCCTTCCGTTCCCCCGCAACCCCTCCACACCTGCCATTTTGCACTTCACTTTGTGGCGTGCAGGTGTTTTGATACACACCTGTGGATCTCTCGGGGAGGGAGGTCCTAGGCAGGGTGGATTTAATTTAAATCAAATTAATTTAACTCATGATTTAAAGCCATGATATAATTTTTTAAAAATTGGATTTTTTAAATGATTTAAATTTAAAAAATCAATTTTTTGATATAAATCGTGAGTTAAATTAATCTGATTTAAAAAAAACATCTATCATTTCTATCCAGCCTGGTCCTGGGAGTGGAAAAGCACCTCTCTCCCCAGACCCACAGAGGTTGCAAATCCCTGATTCCAGCTAAGAAGCACCGTGGCCAACAGTAGGCAGAGTCAGGCACGAGCAATTCCATCACTGTCATCATTGTCCTTCCTCACAATGCTAAAGCAGAGGAGGGGCCCTGCGAACAGTGGGATTGGGGATGGGGAAAAGAAATACGGCCACACTGTTACTGGAAGCAGCTGTGGCCACCGAAATAATGCAACCTCAGATAGGCATGTGGTGAGCAGACAATTCCCAGATCCCTACTCTCAAGAATCTACAGATTAGTAAAAGAACCTAAGATTTAAAAAATTTAAAAGGCAATGAAAACCATTAAAAAAGAGAGAGAAAAAGCTTCATGCAACATTAAAATGACCAGAACTTAAAGCATACAGAGAGACTTTTTTAAAGGGAGTTGTCGCACAACAATATGGAACCAGGGCACTCCAAACAATGACCTGAAAGGTCATTACTTCCCATTCCCATTATTTAAACTCTTCCTTCTCAACAATCTTTACCAGAAAATACACACAAATGGCTTGAGAGGTTGAAATAAAAATATATATTTTTTAAAAAAATTAAATTACAAAAGAAATGAAATTATTCAAGACAAGAAATAGACTTATCTGGAGATCTGTACACAGGGCAAATTATTTGGCACAAAGATTGTGTGTGTGAATGCACTGGCACTCATGAGAAACTCATGAGATTACAGTCCTAAACTTTAGTGACCTGATTTGAGGCAGCCAACTCCATCTCTTTAAGCCAGTGGTCTTTAACCTTGGGCCTCCAGATGTTCTTGGACTTCAACTCCCAGAAATCCTGGCCAGCAGAGGTGGTGGTGAAGGCTTCTGGGAGTTGTACTCCAAGAACATCTGGAGTCTCAAGGTTGGGGACCACTGCTTTAAGCCACTCTGAACAGAGAAAGCAAACAATGACACAGCCACTTTGGAATTTTCTAAAGAAAGAAAATGACAGGTTTTTGTTTTTCCTTCCTTTATTTTTTAAGCAACCGAGAGATTAGTTTAAGAATGAAGAAAGACGAAAATGGAAACTACAACACTGCTGGCTGGAATACTGGGCAGAATGTTCTGAGAAACAGGTCGCAATTGTTTTTAAATTTCTAACGTAGGAGAAGCAAACAAAGATAATGTCTACTTCTCAAACATGCTCAAAGCAAAGCATTTTTGTTGTTTGTTGTTCCTGAACTTGTACCACTTTTTAAAGCAACGCCACAAAATTTTTGTGTTCATGTTATGTTATTGAACTGAATTGCCTTCTAATTCAGGACGACATTTGAATAATTGCTTTCACAAATACATCAGTGTTTTGCTACAGAATAAGATTCTAGCTGCCATGCAGAAAATATCATAAAATCAATAGGTCCTTCCTTCACACCTGATCAAAGCTTGGAAACACTGCTTTTTTAGACTACCGTGTTTTCCCGAAAATAAGAGAGGGTCTTACATTAATTTTTGCTCCAAAAAACGCATTAGGGCTTATTTTCAGGGGATGTTTTATTTTTTTCATGTACAACAATCGACATTTATTCAAATACAGTCATGTCATCTACTTCTGGTTGCTGCACAATGGTGGAGGGCGGGGTTTCACTTAACTGGGGCTTATTTTTGGAGTAGGGCTTATATTACGAGCATCCTGAAAAATCATACTAGGGCTTATTCTCAGGTTAGGTCTTATTTTTGGGGAAACGGTACAACTTCCAGAATCTCCTGCCAGCATAGTTTGCAAGCTACCTTCAGACAACCTTCAGGGAGCGAGGTCTACAACTTGACCATCACGATCAGATGCAAGACATATCTGCTCTGAAAAAGGGTATTACTTCTTGAAGGCCTAAAATAGGGGAAGGGAGGAGCTGTGTCAGGGACGTAGTCATCAGACAACTGCATAAGTTATTCCTTATTCAGTATCGATAATTACAAGGAAAAGTGGAAAAAGGATAGACAGCATGGCCTGTCCTGGCAAAACAGGAGCAACAGTTTTAAAAGAAGCAAAATGAGGGTTTTTTTTTTTTAAAAAGAGGATTGTTGTGCCTTGCTGCTTTTAAATGTGTTATTAGTATTGATTTTGTTATTCTATTTTTTGTTTAATTCTTTTAAAATATTTGTATACTGACTGTTTTTAGCTTTTAAATAGTCTTTTTAATGTAAGAAGGACCCAGAGTAAAATATTTTACATGCATACATACAAGCATACATATATAAAGAGTAGACCTTTGGTCTAGATGGGCAGGATAGAAATCCAATAAATAAATAAATAAATAAATAAATATAAAACTACTCTGTCCTGTTTAAATGATTTCAGTTGAAGTCCCCCATTTCTGAAATGACCCTAAGGCAGCTGCTAGTATCCTGGACTGCAATATCCACATAATATGTTTCTTGTGCAGAATGATGGTGCAATTGAATTTAAGCTACATTCCTCTGCTACCAAGTGATCATTTGCTAACCTTACTCAGCATGGCTAACAGCACCAGCTTCTCATTGCTAGACTTTTGTTTCTTTCTTTCTCCTCATGAACTCCACAAGCTCCTTTGAGGAACTGTGTAACTTGGTTGTTCTGTTTGACTTCTTCGTAGCAACATATGGATGCAGAAACAAATTTCAAGCTGCAGTACTAATAGCATCAGTTATTAGACTTGGACATGGTAAAGATCAAGAAAAATAGTACTTGAAACCAGAGGTTTCAAAAAAAACCCTCAAGATTTGTGAAGCCTTAAAAATAATTTCTGCAGCTGTTCCACATGCCCACAAAGAAAACAGAAACCCCAGTTTTAATTAAAAATATTTTACCCAACTGCCTCCTTAAAAAGGACCCAAGGTGACTTACAACATTAAAAGGCAAAACTTAAAGCTAAAAACAATAAATACACAAAAGGATCAAACAAATACCACTCTAAGAAATAGTAAACAAAAGCAACATATTCAAAGCACTAAGGCACAGCAATCCATCTAAAAATCCCACTCAGACAGCCAGTCACTGAAGGAAAGTTTGTCTGAAGAGAAAAGTATTTGCCTGCTTGCAGAAGGACAGCAAAGATGGGACCAGTCTGAACTCCTGTGGGAGGGAGTTCCAACGGCTGGGAGCAGCAACAGAGAAGTGCTTTCCTGTATCCCCACCAAACCTACCTGTGAATATAGTGGGATTGAAAAATGTAATCCCATTCCACAGAGGCTGCATGCCTTTTGACTGACCAGGGACACCATTGTCTTATCCGGATTAAGTTTCAGGTTATTTACTCTCATCCAGTCCATTACTGACACCAGACATTGATTGAGAACTGAAACAGCTTCCTCAGATTTAGACGGCAAGAAGCGATAGAGCTGGGTGTCATCCGCATACTGGTGAAATCAAACCCCAAAACTCTGAACGACCCTTCCCAGTGGTTTCATGTATATGTTAAATAACACAGGAGATAAAACGGAACACTGAGGGACCCCACAGGCCAGTGGCCAAGGTGTTGACCGGGAATTCCCCGGCACCACCTTCTGAGTTCTCTCCTCCAGGAAGGATTAGAACCACCGTAAAACAGTGCCTCCAAGTCCCATCCCTGAAAGACAGACCAGAATGCCACAGAGAGGTCCAGCAGAACCATCTGGGACACACTTTTCCTATCCAGTTCCCAGCGAAGGTTGTCCACCAAGGCGACCAAAGCAGCCCCATAACCAGACCTGAAGTCAGACTGAAATTGATGCATCTCATCCAGCAACCTTTGGAGCCAAGGACCTGCTTCAGCACCTTACCCAAGAATGTAATATTAGAGACTGGTCAGTAATTATTCAGTATTGTGGAGTCCAGGGAGCGCTTTTTCAACAAAGCTCTTAGTGTTGCCTCTTTTAAGCACGATGAGATCCTATCCTGTCGTATGTCAAGTGGGGTGGGGAAGGGGGCAAAGCAGCCTGTCACACAATAAATTCATTCACAAAGCCAAGTTCAACTACTCAGCTCCTCTAAGTTTTTTTATCTACATATTTAGCCAGGCTAACTACTCCGGTTCATATGCAATTGTGTAGAGTATACACTCTTCTCTGCCTAATGTGGTACATAACTCCCCTGCAGGAACTTTATAATTCGACTGCTTCGTTCATAGTTTGCCTAGTCCAAATATGGATGCAAAACAAATTTTAAGTAATAATAGTAATGGCTGCAGCTGTTAGAATTGGACATGGTAAAAATATAAAGAAAAATGGGCCTGGATATTGCTGTAAGCTTCACATTGTTTCACAAGTGTCACGACAAAGTAACAACATATACTTCTACTTATTCATGCCCTCATTTCCTCCCTCATCTGTTGTTTTCTCATATCTATCTTAAAGTTGTGACCTCTCCCACTGTTATTTTTTTAATCATGAGTACAGGTGGCATCTCAAAAGCAATAAAAATTAATAAGAAGAATGTGTACAAGTAATATAGAAATAAGCATAGATAAATGCCTAAATTAAGCAAAATGTGTATAGTTCCAAAGGGGACGAGTAAAAAAGATTGATCTGACAACTTGAAATATCAATGCAACATTGTTGTTGTTTGGTTGTACATTTATTTAAGCTAAAATCTAACAGGTTATCACTGCTAGTATATTAAATGGATAGTCATGAAAAATAAAGAAATATGGCTTTATATCATATACCACAATCTCCAACATCCTAATTATTAAATCCTTTAAAAAATAATATTTTTTTATTTTGAAAATAATTTTTAAATCCTAAAATTATGAATCTACCCCTACATCAAACTTAAGAAAAATGCTACATTTTTAGCAGCACATCCAGTTTCTAGATGCCACATGTGCATTTTATCCCATCCCTTGCTTTCCAAGGACCTATTATTATAAGTTCTCAGAGCAATCTAATTCCTTATAATATATAAATAAGTTCCTTTCTGAATAAAGCTTTTATGGTCTTTTTTTTAAAGTCTGTGACCTTTAAAATAAAGAAAGTACAGTAAATACAATTCTCATTCAAGTTTCTTTAATGGCTAAAGTCCACTGAGCTAAAAATATCCTTTTAATAACTTTATATTAAGATATTTATTTAAATGGTTTATCTGAGCCAAAGGTTAATAAGATACCATTCTATATTCAATCAGTGGAATTCCCAAGAGGCTACATAGTTACCATTAAAACTTATAAAGAGATGTGCTTTATATGCAACTATCTTCTTGTGTGATACTCTTTGAGAATATTAAGCACAGTTCTGGAGTATATATTCCTTGTAAAGTTATAATGAGGCTGAACAGAAAATAATCTGTGGGATTTTAGGGGGAATATTTCTGGCAGTAACAGAAATGCCTCACTTTTTCAATTCATCTATTGATTTATTTTACGTGTCACTTTCAATTGCCTTTATATGCCGTTAATGATAACAACATTCAGGCCCATCTGACCAGCCGGCTATGTAATGTTCCGATTCTGCTCCACCCACCACTTGGGTGGAAAAAATACCTAAAAGCAGTTTGTGACAATAAAACAAAGAGTATTTATTGTAGAATAGTACAGTCATAGTGTTGGATGGGATCCCAAGAATCATCAATTGGGATGTGCATTTCAGATTTTTTTTTTTTTTTTTTGGATGGCACATCCCATAATTCTCCATTCTGGGAGTCACAACTTCGAGAACTAGAACTTAGGTAAAGGTAAAGGTAAAGGTTCCCCTTGACATTTAGTCCAGTCGTGTCCGACTCTAGGGGGCGGTGCTCATCCCCGTTTCCAAGCCATAGAGCCAGCGTTTGTCCATAGACAGTTTCCGTGGTCACGTGGCCAGCGCGACTAGACACGGAACGCCGTTACCTTCCCACCGAGGTGGTACCTATTTATCTACTCACATTTGCATGCTTTTGAACTGCTAGGTTGGCAGGAGCTGGGACAAGCGACGGGAGCTCACTCCGTCGCGTGGATTCGATCTTACGACTGCAGGTCTTCTGACCTTGCAGCACAGAGGCTTCTGCGGTTTAACCTGCAGCGCCACCACGTCCCTAACTAGAACTTAGAGACAACTAAATTGTACTCACCTGGAGAGAGGACCCAGCTGGCAAGCTGCATAGCCTGGACAGGCCAAATTCCCTGTTTGAAAAGGAAAATGCCCTGAAGGTTGCTGAAAGGTCTCCTTGTCCAAGTCATGAAGCCTGCTAGCTGGGCTTTCTCTCCAGGTAAGCACAATTTAAGTGACTATAAGGTCTGGATCTGACAGCTGGGACTCCCAGAAAGGAGAATTATGCGATTTGTAGTTTAAAAAAATAAAAAAAAATAAAAAAAAAATAAAAAAAATTTAAATCTCCAGTCATCAATTCTACCCCAACTGCCAAATCAAGGAGTGCAGAGCTAAAGGATCCCTGAAAGGTAACCATCTGACTGTTGTTTAAAATCCTCCAACAAAAGGCTAGTCCACTATCTTCTGAGGTTGTCCATTTCACTGCTGAAAATATCTTACTGTTAGGAAATTCTCCCTAATATAGAGATGCCTGTTAATATTATTTACATGCTCCCTTTCTCCCCGCAGGAGCTCAGAAACAATTAAAACTACACATTAATCACAGTTAAAAACACCATTAAGACACGATACTAAAACATAATTAAGCACATATTACTATTAAAACAGCAATTCAAAACATTTCTAAAACATTTAAAAATCTCGAAATTCAACAAATGCAGCATTCATTGAAGAAAAAAAAAGCTATTTACTGCTCAAAAGTGTGCCTGAAAAGAAATGTATTTGCACGAGGACTGACGGACACGAGGATGGGAGCCAACCCAGGAGTGCATTCCAAAGCCTGAGAGTAACCATTGAGAAGGCTCTCTTCTGTCCTCATCAAACAAGCTAGAGGAAGTGGTACAACTGAGTGAAAGGTCTCTGCAGAAGATCTTAAAAGTCAAGAAGGCTCATATGGATGATTTGTTGTTGTTTAGTCGTTTAGTCGTGTCCGACTCTTCGTGACCCCATGGACCAGAGCACGCCAGGCCCTCCTGTCTTCCACTGCCTCCCGAAGTTGGGTCAAATTCATGTTGGTGGCTTCGATGACACTGTCCAACCATCTCATCCTCTGTCGTCCCCTTCTCCTCTTGCCTTCACACTTTCCCAACATCAGGGTCATTTCCAGGGAGTCTTCTCTTCTCATGAGATGGCCAAAGTATTGGAGCCTCAGCTTCAGGATCTGTCCTTCCAGTGAGCACTCAGGGTTGATTTCCTTCAAAATGGATAGGTTTGTTCTCTTTGCAGTCCAGGGGACTCTCAAGAGTCTCCTCCAGCACCACAATTCAAAAGCATCAATTCTTCGGCGGTCAGCCTTCTTTATGGTCCAGCTCTCACTTCCATACATCACTACTGGAAAAACCATAGCTTTGACTATGCGGACCTTTGTCGGCAAGGTGATGTCTCTGCTTTTTAAGATGCTGTCTAGGTTTGTCATCGCTTTCCTCCCAAGAAGCAGGCGTCTTTTAATTTCGTGGCTGCTGTCACCATCTGCAGTGATCGTGGAGCCCAGGAAGGTAAACTCTGTCACTGCCTCCATATCTTCCCCTTCTATTTGCCAGGAGGTGATGGGGGACCGTGGCCATGATCTTAGTTTTTTTGATGTTGAGCTTCAGACCATTTTTTGTGCTCTCCTCTTTCACTCTCATTAAGAGGTTCTTTAACTCCTCCTCACTTTCTGCCATCAGAGTGGTATCATCTGCATATCTGAGGTTGTTGATATTTCTTCCGGCAATCTTAATTCCGGCTTGGGATTCATCCAGTCCAGCCTTTCGCATGATGTATTCTGCATATAAGTTAAATAAGCAGGGGGACAATATACAGCCTTGTCGTACTCCTTTCCCAATTTTGAACCAATCAGTTGTTCCATATCCAGTTCTAACTGTTGCTTCCTGTCCCACATATAGATTTCTCAGGAGATGGATAAGGTGGTCAGGCACTCCCATTTCTTTAAGAACTTGCCATAGTTTGCTGTGGTCCACACAGTCAAAGGCTTTTGCGTAGTCACATATGGATGATAAAGGCCTTCAAATAGCCTGGAGCCAAGCTGTACAGGACTTTATAGGTCAGTGGTGGCGAACCTTTTTGGGCTCGCGTGCCCAAACTGGGGAAAAAAACCAAAATAGCAGGTGGTGTGCCGCCGCCGCAATAGTGGCGGACCCGGAAGTGCGGAACCGGAACTGGCGGTGGAAGGGGGAATCGCAGCGGCGGACCAGGGGGGACCCGGAACCGGCGGTGGAAGGGAGAATCGCGGTGGCGGAAGGGGGAATCACAGCAGGGAGGTGCCTCAAGCCCCCTGCCAGCACCAGTTGCTCCGGATCCGCCTGCCGAAGCGCCAGCACCGGCTGCAGCTGCCTCCTGAGGCTGCGCACGGGGGTGGTGGGAGTAGTGATCTGGCGACCTATGGCTCGCATGCCGGCAGAAAGGGCTCCGCGTGCCAGCTGTGGCACATGTGCCATAGGTTCGCCATCGCTGTTATAGGTGATTAAATTGAGCCCGGAAATAAACTAGCAGGCTGTGAAGCTGTTGTAATAAGAGAGCTATACGCTCCCTGTAACAAGTGATGGTCAGCAGCATTTTGAACTAGTTGATGTTTCCAAACACTCTTCAAGGGCAGCCTCGTGTAGAGCATGTTGTAGTAATCCAAACAGGATGTTACTAAGGCATGTGAACAATAAAAATCTCCTTTCTCATTTGACTCCATTAGTTTGGGTTATACTCTTTGGAGCCACAGAAAACAAGCTTGATCCACTTTCCATGTGTTGTTGTGTCGTTATGTGCCATCAAGTCACCACCGACTTATGGTGACCCTATGAATGAGTGACTTCCAAAATATCCTATCATTAACAGCCCTTCTCAGTTCTTGCAAACTCAAGGCCATCTCTTTCTTTATAGAGACAACCCATCTCATATTTGGTCTTTTGTTTTTTCTTCCTTCTATTTCCTTTTTCTAGCACTACTGCCTTTTTAAAGTCTTGTCTTGTCACGATGTGACCAAAGCACAACAGCCTCAGTTTCATCATTTTTACTTCAGGAAGCAATTCAAGATCGATTTGATCTAGGAGGCCACTTGTTCCATCTTTCTGGAGAACAATCATATCTGCAGAGCTCTCCTCCAGCATGATAAAGGTTCTATATTCAAATGTGTGCCAGCACTTCAAATACTGGAAGATGGCTATCACAGACCTCTTAGTCTTTTCTTCTCTAAGTTAAACATATAGTTGTTTTGGCCATTCTGCATTGTGCTTGGTTTCAAAGTTCTATTTCATTATGGTCACCTTCCTACCCATTTTCATGCAAGATTAATCTGTCTCAAGAAATTAAATCCAAATCCAAATTTTAAAAAAAATCAACAATAAATACATGGTACTTCTGTATGTTAGAAAACAGGCTTTTCATAAATGTCACAAGTTACTTCATGTAAGTTATGTTTCCTCTTGGAAATTCTGATGTACATCCAAACATGAGTATGAATATGTCTGGAAGCAGATCAAAATACACCAGCATTAAAATAAATATATATAGAACCCAGGGGTGTGGGGAAGAAGCTCCAGCTAAGAAGCAATTTTTAGCCTGTTGTAACAAACCAAGTGGACAGTCATCTGGTAATCACAAGAAAAACAAACTAAGTCTTGCAGACAAATCCACAAAAGCTAATTGTTTGTAGAACATCAACAGCTAGACAAATGAATCAAAGCAATCAGATCTGTTCAGTTTTTTAATAGCTTTCCACCTAATACCTGGATGAGAGGCTTACCATGGATCACTTCCTGAGTAAGCATCTGTGCTTGATGTTCAGATGCAGCTTCCCTTGGTGTAATAGAGCAGTGGTCCCCAACCTTTTTGACACCGCGGACCGGTTGGGGGAGGACGGGGTCCATGTGTGGGGATGGCGGGGCACCCCCCCCATGCTCACACGCATGCGCAAAGGGGCGGGGGTGGTGGAGTGCGTGCGGGGGGTGGAGATCTGTCTCCACGGCCCAGTCCGGCCCAGGCCATGGACCGGCACCGGGCTGCGGACCGGGGGTTGGGGACCCCTGTAACAGAGGACAGACAAAATGGGAGGGCAGCTGCCATCCTACACTTGCTTTAGTTTCCAACCTGAAAGCAAGATGCTGGACATAATGGTCCACTGACTAATCTGTTCAGTACATACCTATGTTCAGTTTTCAGATCAGAACATATGTGCTGTATTTGCCTTTGCAGGCAAAAACATACTGTATTAAGTGGTGTGTATGCGCGCACACACACACACACGGTTGGGTGGTGTGCTCTGGAGGTAGTAAGGTAGAGGACTGGGGAAGCTGTTTTAGAGAGGCAGTGCTGACGAGAAGCCTATATTATCCTTACTATGACTTAAAACACAAAGTGACTGGATGGTTTCCTTAAGTAACCTCTTTGTTCTTTTTCTTTTTAAAACATAACCCTTTCCAACCTTGTTCTCATTTACTGCTACCAACTAAATTTGCTTTGACCCATCTGAAGGACTTGTTTTGGAACAATAATTAATAAGCAGCCTATCCCAACAGCAACAAATTGCATTTATTATCATCTGGATATTTATATGATTAACGTGACAGTAATGATACAGGAGCTGTGGTTCTGGAAACAGTTTTCCACCAAAGGGCTTCTTAATGCTCCTATAGTAGAACAGAATTTAGATGAGGGAGATAAGAGGAACAAGCAACCAGCTGCGCTAAAGAATAATAAGCTGTTTTTCACCCATTGAGTGTAATTCAACAATATTCTCCGCACCTAATTTTCTTTTGCAATTACTCCTGTGCCTCTACAGGAGTAGAGGACTGATTTACATCAGAGATCTACATCACAGCTGAGGCTGCCCAAAACCAAAAACATCTCACTCACACACACACACACACACACACACACACACACACACACACACACACACACAGAGAGAGAGAGAGAGAGAGAGAGAGAGAGAGAGAGAGAGAGAGAGAGAGAGAGAGAGAGAGAGAGAGATCACTCAACCAATTAACAACACACATTCAAATCACCAAGTTGTGCCAGCCACCTTTGGAAGGCTACAGCCTGGCCCAAGCTGTGGATGTGCAAATTAAACTATAATTGAAATCACATTACATTTATTTATTTGCCCTGCTGGGCTTCTTGTTGGTAATCTGTTCTTAAACAATGTTTCCTTTTTCGAACTGATTTCTAATAACTTTCCATTCGTGCTCAGGGAGACCTGGCAGACATAGGTGTGATGAATAAATACTTTTAATGAACAAAATAAGGAATATAAATATTTCAAGTGCAAAATTTGATAAATCATTCCAAGCCACCTGGCATCACACTCCTGACTCTTGAGCCATGCACACATTTCTTGATGCTGGTTATGGCAGTATGTTCACATAAGCAAGAACAGAACACTGCACCTTCCATCTCATCATCCTGTCATGATTCCCAGTGGGATGCATGTTATGCAAGGCAGCTCTTCCAACATTAGAAAGCTGGGACACAAACAGACAACTCTGTCAAAGGAGGAAACAATATAGGCAGTAACTGGGTGTCTCCATTTACAGAGCGGGTGGGGGTAGAATCGGATCTAGTCTAAATGCAAATAAAACTAGTGCAATTCATTTTACTCAACTTGATCCCTTCCTCTAACTGCTATTCCCCAAGGAAGGTAGGCTTTGGATTTTACCAGCCAATGCAGCTTCTGAGTTTAAGAATAAGAAATCTGCCCCCACCCTGAATTTCTCTGCTGAGAGCATGAAAGCTGCCAAATGTTTCCCAGGGCAGGTGTTCTCTTGAATACTAACTACCATCTCTGAAAGAAAGAAGGGTGAAATGGAAAAGCCCTGTGAGAAAACACCATAATGGAAACAACGCATCAGCTCTGAGGAAGGCGATGTACCACGAGGCTGCAATGGATGGCAATGTTTTGCACTCAGAGAATTAAAATGGAACAATGCAAAATGAAATGGGAATTATAATCTAAAGGATAAATTACAATTTTAAAAGGCAAATACACAGTTGCCTGCTGCTTATTTAAGCTTCAAGATCAAATCCAGACATAGGTTGTTGAGATGAACAAACAGAACAGAGGTGTGCAGCTCAATGTGACTGTAAAGGGCAGAATCGCTACATTAACTGTAAAAAAAATATCTAATTTGTTATAATAGTAGTTCAGTATTTGCAATTAAACCTTCATGAGTCCCCTTCTCTCCCTTAGTACACATCCCTTCCCACCCACTACCCACCGTGCCAAATAAATGAGAGAATTGAAATCTTTATTTTTATGGACTGTGACACCTAGAATCCCATAGCCATTCGTAGTCAATACCCAAGATGCTTCTCATCTCTGCAGTTGGTGCTTTCTTCAACCTCTTTCATGTAAGGACTGTGTGAAGGAGTATTTCATGTGGGAAAAGTTGTCTGATTCTTTGGCCCCTTTGCATGGATATGAGTCTTAGACTGCCCATATCTGTGCATTAACAGTGTCTGTGCGTGCTAAGGAAACAGGTAGTTGCCCAAGCACTTTTTATACACAATGCCTTTTCACACTATTTATAAAAGAATGGGCCAACTATAAGCATGCACTAACAGTTGCCTCAGTGGTCTTTTCCCCGATATTTCATCACCTTTCTGCTCAATTACCCCCTCTTCTGTGCCATCATGAGTCTTTTTTCCACTACAACCTTGTATTCCAGACCTCCTGTCTCTCACTTCAGACTATGGGTTCTTTCTCTGGCTTGCTAGATAAGGAAAAAGCCAGAGCCCCAGATGTTCTCTGGTTTAGAATCTGCAAATTTTGTTTTTTTAAGCTCTGTGGTTTATTTAGCTGCTTCTACTTCAAGCCAAAGCAGCTGGACACCATGCACTATCTCCTGTGCCTGTTGCCAAGTGGGGGTTCCTGTGGCGCCCTGGCTTCCTATTGCATCCAATCATTGCCTCAGCCTCTTTCTGCACAGCATCGGGAATCCACCTAAAGAATCGATAGCCAACTGGAGCAAAGGCTAGAAGGAAGAGGTGAAAAAATAACAAAAATGTCAGCTGTCCCAGGTCAGACCAAATGCGCAAGTTAGTGAGGAAATATACATAGCTATGCTCCATCTCGGCCCAGACAAGACATGAATGTGGCAATGAGTGACGTATTGAGTCACATTTTGGGGAAACTGTTCAAAGTAATTCCCAACCCCGTTCCCAACCTGCTGGGATAAAGGATGCAAATCCTGGCTTGTCTTGTGCTCAGAAGCAAGGATGCAGAACCCCATGTGCATCAACAGTGTGTGTGTGTGTGTGTGTGTGTGTGTGTTAGTGTGTGCATGCACACGCTAAGGAACCATGTAGCTACCCAAGCTTTCTCTATGCCACAGAAAAGGTAAAGTATTTAGGGGTGCTTTCAACAACATAACAAGAATGAAAAGAACTAAGAGTGCAACTGAGCAAAACGATGATGGCTGCTGTTTCATTCCACAGATTTTTGAGGATTAAAAGAATCCAAGGCTCTGTTTTCTGTTTTTAAAAGCAATTATCCAGTCACTCTCAGCTTGCTGTGTGTGTGGATTTGGTTCCCACAGAAAAGCGACAATAGTTTTGTGCTCAGATGGTTTGCAAAAACTGTGTGGCTTATACCTGCGCAGGGTAAATGACCCCCACCCCTGCAGCCGTAGACTGTTGCAAATTCGAGCCCTCTTTTCCAATTCCTTATAAGATTCCTCATGGCATGTCTCTCGATCCTGCCACCTTCACAAGTGCGCTTGATGGGTACACAAGAAAGGGCCTTCTCTGTTGCTGCTCTCAGACTTTGGAACTCCGTCCAATAAGAGGCTACGGCTGGTCTCATCTTTGCTGTCCTTTTGCACGGACAGGCAGGTTTTCCCTGAGTGACTGGCTGCCTGTGTGGGGTTTTTTAATGGCTTGTTGTACCTTACTGCTTTGAATGTGTTTTGGTGTTGCTTATGTTTTCTGTATGGTATTTGTTGATCCTTTTTTCTATTTGCATACTCACTTGTTAGCTTTAATATTGTCTTTTACTGATATAAACCACCTTGGATCCTTTTAAAGAGAGAAGGAGGGTCGGAGGAAGAATGAAAGAAAGAATGAATCTGGAGGCTTTGTGTGAGATCTGCAATCCAAGCAGGAGCTCTAAGAAAAATCACATGAGGACTGGCAACGGGAACTGTGATAAATCTGTTGCTGTGGTGATGTCATTTTCCCTACCCCATCCCTAAGCTGCACAGGAAATTTGGGATTTTTCAAGCAGAAAAAAACACAGGGCTCCTTTTTCCTCAGGGCAAAGGATCTTTCTTGTTGGTCCTTTGTTGAGGGATCTTTTCAAGTTAGAACAATCTATACTGGTGATGAGGAAGAATTCAGAAACTATCATTTACTCTTTATCCCTTAGTAGCAGAATGTCACAGCAGGCCAGTACTTGCACATTTGTCTAGGCTGTTCCAAGTTGCTACTGGTTTAACAGTACAAGAATCTTTGCCAGTGTTGGCCCAGGACAAGTGGGTCTTTAAGGGGCCTTTTAGAGCTGAATATTCAGATCTGACTAAAAGGATCCACAGAAAGCATTTGGAAAAGCAAACACTTAGCTGTCAGTATGCCATGGATCGTCGTCTAATGACACGAAATTGCATGGACCATTTTAGTGGTCTTGTTTTAACCATAAAGGCCACCGGGCAGGAATATTCATGTGCTGCAGGACATATTACACACAGTTCAGCTCTTGGACTGATGTCAAACAAGCATTATTGCTTGCTAATATTAGCTCTAGAAGTAACTTGTCATTTAAGCTTTAAAAAGAAGAAGACAAGAATAGTCCTGATTATTAATGTTCAGAGCATTTAGGGAATACAACTGTGATGAGATTAAACCACCATATAATCAAAAACGTACCATATCTGCTGTTCAAAGCTCTCCCCCCCCCCACACAAAAAAGAACCAATTTTAAAAAATAGTAAACTGCAAATAAATTAATTTTATCTCTCGAACAAGCTTTCCCCATGGACCTTCAGATTATTTAGAGACATTAACAAGAATGAAGAATTAAAATTCAGAGCTCCCATGCTGTTTGCTAAAAATGTTTAAAAAAAAGAAGTCAGAATTAAGCTCCTAGCATTGTGCAGAAATTGAAAATATGCCATTTTTTTCACAGTTTCCCTGTGTCTGTATGCACAAAGTCAGTGAGATCATGAACACAAGGAAGACTTACTGGAACTTTCCAAAATGACACAAACAACATTGTTACTTTTCTGGAACAGGAGGGCTAGGTTGTCACCTCATTTCCCTTAGTGCTTCAACAGCCTTTAATAGCTACATATGACAGCCAGGGGTTGAACAGAGTTTACCTGTTCCTGCCTTAGTGATCGCAGCAGCTTCTATAAGAGCAATCTGTCTATTCTGAAATTCTATCTGCTGTTTTTAACCTAAAACAAGACATTTTCTTGCAAAAGTTTATTTAAAAAATTCCTTAATATACAGTAAAACTGAAAACAGACAGCATAATTTTTGAAGTCATTTTTGTTGAAAATACATGGACTTGCACAAGAAAAACTCTTTTCCCCCTAATGTTGTTGCTGGTGAAAAGAAGTACTGATTCTGTTCTGTTATACAGAGCAAAACATCTTGCAGCTGTTGACATTTTTTCAATGCGATACCCTTTTTCAGTGAAGGCAAGAAAAATGGTGAATATTCTCTGTGTGTGTCTCTGTGTGTGTTGTGTATTCCCACACATCTCTGACATAAAATTAATATCTATTATGATTCAGACAGACAAACAGACAGACAGGCAGGGTGAATAAAAATCAATAATTAAAAAAAATCAAACTGATTTAAATCACAATTTAAATCAATAAATCATTTTTATTATTTAAATCATTAAAAAACCCTGATTTTTAAAAAATTAAACTGTGATCTAAATCAAATTCACCCTGCAGACGTGTATTTTAAAGCATCACCATAATTTCAGACCAGACTATTATAAATCTCAGAAGGACATGGGTAATCTGTTAGAACCATGGTTCATCAGCTTTGTATGTTATGCCCCCTCTAATCCTTGCAAGGCAGAAACAAAACCTCCGCTTTTTCTTAAAAGGCATTTGTTATCATTTTTATAATTTACAGAAAAGTAATGGATGGGAAGCAGGGGAGTTTGTGAAACACTAAACATCCGAAGTTGCTATTGGCATGCCAAAAGGTCATAAATTCATGTCAGGTAGGGTCCACAAGAGACGGCATATCACACTTTCAGGAGGACATGGGAATCAAAGGAGAGTGAATTTTTAATTGTTGCTTTTAACATGCCATCAAGTTAATTTTGACTTATGGTGACCCTATGAATTAGTGACCTTCAAAAGGTCCTGTCATTCACAGTCCTGCATAGATCTTGAAAACCAAAGGCTGCAGTTTCATTTACTGAGTCCCTCCATCTCTTACTTGCTCTCCTTCTTTTCCTGTTGCCTTGAACTCCTGCCTTTTCAGCCTTACTGTCTTTTCAGCCTTAGTTTAGTCATTTTTGCTCTTCAGGAGAGTTCGGACTTGATTTGATATAGAACCCACTTATTTGTCTTTCTTGTGGTCCGCAGTATCTGTAAAGCTCTCCTCCAACAGAAAGTTTCAAATTAATCCAAGTCCCATCTAGATAACTTCTGTGTCCCACTGTGATACATGCATAAGAACATACACCTGAGTGACTGACACCTGGAATATTAAATACTATACCAAGACGTGATATGAGTTAAAGCAGCTAAGGCAGAAGCCAGAAAAACTTGCTATAATATTTTATTATTTCTGTTTTGCTAGTCATGCACCCCCACAGCTCTTACACACGCACATATTAATTACAACAATACACTTAACAGTAGATATCATTTGGCCATCAGAAAAGTGTAGGAACAGGCAGCAACCATCAAGGAAGTAGAGCAGCTGGAATTTGACTCTGGGTCCTGCAATGACAACAACCCTGTCCCTTCAGGGCTTGAAATGCTTCCACTTTCAATTAAAGTGCTTATGATGTTTGAGTGTGAAAAAAAATAGAAACGTGGCTATGTCTGTAACAGCAATCCTTCCGTTTTACAGGTAAACAACTACATGGAAAGGTCACATGACTCACCACTGACCTAAAAAGTCAGGAAGGAAATTAAAGTAGCACTAGATTGTTGCTTTGCCTTGCATAACACACACACACACACACACGTTTTGCCATCTTCCATCAAAGGTTTTGATTGTTGTTTTGTATGCTTTGAACATATCTGAAAAAATGCATGAAACACAGAAAGTCATAAATAAATAAAATTACAATAAGTAAAATGGGTGCAAGGCCACAATCAGTTGTTTTCATTCCTACATCTACTTCCTTGGTGGCAACTGGAACCACACCTTTTTTTAAAAAAAGTTGCAGGAGAGCTTATGTATATATAAAGAAGGTAAAACATACAAAACAGTTGTTGGACCCAGACAGAACCCTACACAAAATTCCTACATGGAAATCTCTTGCTTTTCTCTTAGATACTCATAGGCGCAAAGACAAAAGAAATTAAAAAAACCTTGGCAGCATTACTTGGCGAGGATTTCCCCATTCTTTGCCAGCAGTATTCTGTATCTAAATGTGCTCTGCTGTATTAGGATGCAGGCAGTGTAGTTCTTTTCTGACTAGTTTGCTGTCTCAGTTAACGAGTGCAGCAAGCTGATACCTTGCACGTGTCCAATAAAATATCTAATTATTCCAGTTGAAGGGGAAAATAGTATTATAGAATTTCACAGATGCCAATGTGTTGCATGAACTTTGATGCTACCTTCTGCATATGGAAGAGACATCCTACTGCCTCAAATTAGCCGCATCGCCTAACAGACCATAATAAAGCAGCACTGACTGTTGTTATTGATTAACAGATACTATACAAAGACAATGGGCTTTCAAACAGTTTGATCAGCACATGGAGGAAACATTAAATTCACATTATAACATGTTCCCATTTGAAGTCATCTTTACGCTACAACAATTTCCCTTACAGAGACAGTGATCTTTATTTATATTAAAACTTCTCTAACTACGAATCCTTATGTAATCAAAATAGCGTCAACCCCACGCAAAAGACATGGAGGAAGCTTATAAAATTAAAGAAAATCTTTAGGAAACAAACTTATTGGGTAGCATATTTGAAATAGTCTGATAGTAGCAATACAAACTTGCAATTCAACCATTAAGGTTACATTAAAAGAACTGAACATTAAAACAATAACAAAAGCAACAGTAAAAGCAATAACGAAAGGCTAAATCCAAAATTGATGCCCATTAGAGTACCTTCACTGAAATCAAAGGGACTCCTAGAAGTTGTAATTAGCAACTCCCATTCATTTCAAAACACACACACACACACACAACCAGTTAAACAAAATTTTCATCAAAAGCTTAGGAGAATGCATTAACACAGTAAAACTAGTACAGAAAACACCAGCTTTAGGGAATGTATTGCTAGAATCGTGGCACCATTGCAGAAGCCCAAATATCTCGGTACGTTCAGTCTCACCAATGGAGGCACAATGAGCTGGAGCAGGTTCTGGCTTCTAAGAAGACAAGGGAGGTTTCATAGGAGAGCAGCCAATCCTTCAGTCAAGGGTGGGGAATGTGTGGCCCTCCAGATGTCTCTGGACTATTGCTGTTCATCATTGGCTATGCTACCAAAAGCAGGTAGAAACTTTGGTTCTCTGGAGGACCAGAGGCTCCAAACTCTGCTTTAGATATTCTAATCTTAAATTGCACAGGACTGCTCTTTTGTTTTTCCTTTGTTCTACTCTTTTTTCCCCAAACACATTATACTTAGAAATAAACTAGAAGCCAATTTGTAGCGACAAGATATGTTCCAAATACCCAGTACCAATCTATAATCAAAGAATCAAATTCAGAACCAGTTGAGGTTACTGAACAGTTTTCCAGGACAGCCCATGTCGAACATTTTGAAGAACGCAAGGCTACAGCAGAACATGTGTAAGACTGCATGAAGACTATCACTCTCTATGAGGGCCTCCAACTGCTGAAATACCCTATGGTGGAGAAACATACTTTGTACCATGGATGTCAAAATGGCGTCCTGAGGGAGCCATAATTTTTTTTAAAACTGGCAAGAACATCTGGGCTCTCTACAAAGCACTCTTCACCAAAAATGAAACCAAACAATGAACATTTGTAACAGAAGTTCTCAAATACATTACAGTACAGGCAGTTGTTTGTAAGACTCTGCTTCTTCTCTGGGACATTATAAGATGGACGTAATGATAGCTGTACACTTTCTCAGTTAATTCCCCATCAGGACCATCTGGGTCAAAATGACTTGGGGCTTTCGATGTGGTGTCAGAAGTCAGACAACTGTGTCATCTGTACATAATTCTTAAAACCCTTTCCCCCCCCCCCATGGTTGTGTTCAGGAAAGTAGTCAGAGCAAGAGTGGAAGAAAAAGATATCTCCTGCTTGCAGGCAAGTAGAGACAAAAGCAGCTGTAGGAAAAATATCTCCAAACTGCCCCTCAAATGACCTCCACTGTAGCTTTCCGTGGATGAGGTAATTACTGTGACTGCCTCCTTTAAGTTCAGTCTTAAGATTTTTTTTCTCTCTCATCAAAGGCTGCCAAATGATATGAGAGACCTTTTCAAATATAGCTAGCTGGCTTCTGCCACAGTGTAAGCTGAGCTCACTCCAGGCTTTTCGGTAATAGCAACAGAAAGGAGAAATGAGGCTTTTGTTTGGCGGCTTTCAATATTATTATGAAAACTTTATTTCATGTGCTTTACCTGTGTAACATTTATATGGAGAGGATGGGGGTCAATATGCTAATAATTCCAGTGCATGGACAGACAGGCTTTAAAGCCAAATGGAATGACTGATTTAAAATTAACAGAACAGACAATTTAAAAGGTGGTTTGGATCCACCCTTTTCTCTTACCTCCAATTCTCACTCCTTTTTCACACATTCCACTTTCTCAAAAACATAATGTCATGCTTCTTTCAAACTTAGGTTCCTCACTTCTAACATTTGTCCTTTGTATGGTCACTTAGGCACTCAATCTTACGGGCCTGAATTCACAGACACCATGAAAAACATATTTTTTCTCCTCCAAACTATGCCAACTTTTCCTGAAACCCTAGTATGTTTCCATGGGAGAGCATGTTCTCCCCTGTCCCGGTCACTTTGTTTGGGAATCACTGATGCAGACACAGAAAAAAGGGGAATCTCTTTTGTACACATCAGAATCTTCCACATCATGAGTTGTTACTTTAAAACAGCGATCCCCAACCTTTTTCGGTCCACGGACCGGCTGGGGAAGGCGGGGCACCCCCGCGCTCACGCAAACGGCAGTGCGGCGCTTACACAGGCACGCGCTCTCTCGTGCGCATGCGCAAACGGTGGTGCGGCGCTTTCCTGGTCGCGCTTGCACTCGTGCGCATGCGCAAATGGCAGCGCTTGCACAGGCGTGCTGGAGCGCGTGCGCGGCTGTGCGGGGGTGAGTGCGTGCAGGGGGGTGGGGCGGGAGGTCTGTCTCGGCGGCCCGGTCCGGCTCAGGCCACAGACCGGCACCGGGCTGCGGACCGGGGGTTGGGGACCTCTGCTTTAAAAGGCTCTGACTTTGGGGGATCTGGGGGAGAACATAGCTGAAAACACACACACACACACACACAGACGGCACCGAATATTCTACTCTGCCATGTTGACATAACCTTCACCATTTAACTACATCCAGAATATATGTTAATTACTTAACAAATTAATGTGATTGAAGGAAGCGTGCTGGTAGAAAAACCAGGAAAAGAGTTGCAAGTTTTATTTTAATACAGATTGTATTACCACCACTGCCACCATCATTTTACACAGCATAGGAACATAAGAGGCTATATTATACAGAGTCAGACCAAGGGTCCAGTTAACCACTTCTATCAACTGACAGAGGCTCTGTAGGATCTGAGGCATGAGTTTTCCCAGTCTACCCAGGAGAAACCAGAGTTGAAACCCAGCATCTTTTCAATACAAAGCATATACCATCCTACTTAACATGTGGCACTAACAAGTGCAGTGTTTTATAATATCTATGACAGAGGAAAAAGCAAAAGCCATGACAATCTAAAATGCAGTGAGAGCAGAGTAGGAAAAGGGTGGGTGGAGAGAATGAATAAATGCAGTAAAATACATTTTAACTTCATGATATTTACTCTCTGGGGAAAAAATGATGTCGCCACCAAAGACTTCTTGAAAGCGTAATCACAATCAAAAAGTAATAAGAGGCGTTAGCTCTTCAAGGTCTGTCCTTCTTTTTCCATTAATATGCTCCATAATACTTACACCAATGCCAGGAATGTGACTCATTCACCTACACATCAAAATACTTCTGAGTCTACATTGTGTATAAGAAGCAAACGGAATTGCAGCTGCGCAAAAGGAGACAGAGAAAGAATTAGACATGAACAACATTAATAGAAGAGTCATAATAGTTTTGTGTTTGCATTGGTTTTTGCTGAAACAGGCTAATACAACTGTCTTTTTGAAAGCTTATCAGGCAAAAACAAAATAAAATATAATTAAAAATAAAAAAGACAAAAAAATTTGTGGCACCTTAAAGACTAACTGCTATATTTTAATGTGAGCTTTCGTGGACAAGTCCACTTCCCCAGACATTTCTGAAAGCTATCACATATCTATACGACTACAAAATGGCATCAAATCACTGGGTGCAAACAGAGGGAGGGGGAAAAAAGAGGTGGAACAGCAGATTTTGTATCTTAAGCCTTGAAATCTTTGAGATGCTGGGATGGGGCACACAAAACACACTTGTTCAGCCATGGTGGTTGGTGCTGGATACATGCTCTGTGCAAAGAACTGTGAGAACCATGTCGACATAGGACATGCACAAATCCCAAAGCCATTTTTGTAGGCCTCAAAGGGGAAAAAAATCCACTGATTTTTCATTTTTGCCAAAAAAGATGGGAGAATTACACCTCTAAGGGATGTGATTCTTTTTAAAAACAAGACACTCCCCCTGCCTTATTTCAGCAAAATGACACAAAACAAACAAACAAACAAGACCTGTTTTAGTTTTGTTTTAAACGGAAGGATGTGTGTTCTTTAAACAAAGCAAAACAGAAGTAATCTTGTCGGTTATGGTTTCAGTCTGAGATGCCAGGCTGTTTCTGAGGATCAGAAAAACACCCTCCTGCAGCTTGCTTGCCCATTGACCAAGTTTGGAAAGGTTACGTTTTCCCACCAATATTTCCAAATCCTTACCCCTCTAACTGCCAAAACCTGCATTTGTGTCTTCTAAAACTGCACAACACAACACACCCAACGTGCCTGTGAGCATTTCTTGGCTAACACCTAGCCATTCACTGGCAGACAAAATGAACTGATACAGAAAGCAGAGGCTTGGAAAGGTGAAAAACCACAGACTGGCAGGTTTTCTTCTAGCTCGACAAATAATTATTCCATGATTCACATAAATTCTATCCATTTTTAAAATAAAACCTTCAGCTCCAAAAAGAGAAAGAGGAGGAGGAGGATGCTTGTATAAAGTGAATGGATGTGACTGAGAAATGTCACCTCCTACTATAATATACTAATTCCATTACAAGTGAAGTTAAACCTCATGGTAGATAACAAAGCGCAACCCTTTTTTTATACAATGTAGAAAGGATCGGCATACCCAGTTAGGCTCCCACATAAGAAGCAGCCAATGCTTTTAATTCATCAGACTGGCAACAAAACTCAGTCTTCTAAGAATGATGCAATCTTAGTCACTTAATGGCTCCCTTTAGATAGTCAGGAGCTGAGTAAAGATAACAGAAATATCTTAAGGTGTGGGGATGGAGGAGAGGATACAAGATGTTATAAGATTACACAGGATCTCTGAGAGTGAAGAATTTTGAAAAATCAAATAGTGATTGCATTCAAGTGAAAGCTTGAACTTCTTTACCTTCAACAATTCTAAGCAATCACACCACCGCTAGTAACATGTCAATGTTTCACACCGCTGTCTTCTTTGAACACTCACATTACCTCAGTCTCACTATTGCTGTCAACTTTAGAACGACAGAGAATACAATAGTCCAATTATCCTTATAAAAACTCGTATCATCTTTCTCTCTTGCTCTCTCTGCATGGATTGGTGAGAGCCCTCAAGCTCAATATGCACTGAGATAAAAAAATTGAGCAGAACTGGAGATTTCCATGGAAAGGAGCTGGGGGCAGGGCCTGGGAAAGCAGTAATAGTTCTTGTCTCACAAGTAAACAAATCAAAATGTGTAGAATTCTAAGTTACTTATGCAAACGTAGGTCCTGTGGCATAAATCTCACTGTCAAATCCTTGTCAGTTAAGAAGCTGAAGCTTGTACTTCTTGTTACAAGCCAGGTCACATGACTGGTATGTGATGAGAAATACAAACTGACTTCTTAATTGACCACTGAAATCTATGCTATTGGACTTGCACTGATGTAAGTAAGTAATAGGATTCTGGTCAATACATTTTTACGTTATGTCCTTTGCAATGCAAAATATTTGAAAATGCATATTTTGCCAGGAAAACACATCTATAAACAGAAAGATAAAAAATCTATATCAATGTAAATGCTTAATGTAAACATCAATTTTTGGATCACCTTGAATTATCTTGGACTTTTCACACACTTTATTCCTTAATATGAACATGTTACTGTTTGATGGTGGTGGTAGTAACAACAACAACAACAAAAATAATAACCTCTGAACTGCATAACTGAAAGAGACCCTCTGGATCATCAAGTCCGGCTCCTGTCAATGAGGCACCATGAGAAATCAAACTCCCAATCTCTGGCTCTGCAGTCCGATACCGAAACCACTGAGCTATCTATCCATAGTTTAATCATAGAACTACCAATTCATTAATGTTAACATCAATCTGGTAACTAATCTTCAAATTACACACTTAACATCAACCACTTCAAATAAAAATCATTAACTCATCCTGTTACATTAAATCTAACAGATTAATTAGTAACATCTTTGTTTACTTTTTAAAAAACAACTAAGAATGACCGAAATCCCACTCTCAAATTTGACAACTTAAAATAATGTGAAATGATCATCAATACTCATTATTTATATTGCTGTTTGTGTAAATAACTTTTTAACCCGTTCCTAAAACATTTTAACGAAGTACAGGGTAACAAATTAACATTTAAGTAATTATTTCCAATCTTTGCTTCATCCACAAAACATCTAATTAAACTTTCAGAGCTGCTGTTCAGTCCAGTCCAGTGCAGAATGAGGCCATGAGGCATAGGATTCAACTGCCTGGACCGCTCTACTTCACATTAATCAATAAGACAAGTTTCCAGCCTTTACACATGAAGAGGTATATTTGAAATTGTTGAACTTAATGTCTCTTCTGAAGTCTCATCAGTCACAGAAGAGTAAAGAATATGATTTCCAGTGAGTAGAGCAGTTCCTTTCACAAACTGCAAAACCAGAATGAATCACTCCATGTAACAAATTGCTCAATTTGGATAATTCATGCACAAAATTCAGCACTGCTGGACTCAAAATCTGAATTGCCTTGGTGCACATAATTTCTTCCCTGGAAAAGACCCCGATGTTGGGAAAGTGTGAAGGCAAGAGGAGAAGGGGACAACAGAGGACGAGATGGTTGGACAATGTCATCGAAGCTACTAACATGAATTTGACCAAACTCCAGGAGGCAGTGGAAGACAGGAGGGCCTGGCGTGCTCTGGTCCATGGGGTCACGAAGAGTCGGACACGACTTAACGACTAAACAACAACAACACATAATTTCACCACCACCACCCCACTATTAATACATGGCATTGACAGATCTTTGTCTAGTTGCACTCATTTCTGGCCAAAGCAGGCTGTTATATCCAAGTGGCATTCTCATGTGATAAAGCTGATTATAAAAAAAAATTAAAATGTTCCAGACAAGTAAGTATTTTACTTGTGTTTAAAAATATTATTACATCTTCAGTTGTAATGAGAGTTGAAGTTATTTATTATTAGCAGCAGCAGCAGAATGCTACCCCATATCTAAGCATCAACATCCTTTTGCAAGATTATTATCAGTAAAATGCGGGTGTCACATTTTGATGTCTGAACACAAAAAATCATTCTCTCAGTTCTCCACTCTCTTCAGCAGCCTTCCCCTACCCTTTCCGTAATTTTTTTTTAAAAGGACTTATGGATTTGGCTTCGCTGAGAATCTAAATTGGCATGGCATATGCACTACACAGAGTTACTCGCATGCTGCTCTGGTCTTCTATCCAAGATTTCCCTCCCCACTCAGCAAAGCTTTCAGCAATGACTAGAATGAACAGTAAAATGTTATGTGTCTTCTGGAATACCACCTGTCATGTTTAGATAAACAAGAAGAACCAAAACCAAGAGAAAGAAAGATAAAGTATTACTTGCTGGGAAGAGACACCGGGGTGTCACATTATCCATCTTTAGGGATATGTTTCCATGTACATTCCTACTATCTGACATACCTCATGAACTTATTCCAATTTATTTAAAACAAGTTAGGATAAAAACAATGACCTTGAGAATACATCTTTAGGGATGGAAGAGGAGAGAATATTTTAATTCCCTTTGCCTCTTCCACTCATGGTACAAATGTCTGGTAACAGTGAGATCTCTCTCAGAGTTGAGGAGAACCAAGATGGCTGGAAAGGACCAGAAGGGCCATGTCACACAATCATAGAAATATAAAGTTGGACGGAAGCTAGTCACCTAGTTCAACCCCATGCAAATACAGGAAACCCATAACTAAAGAAGCCCTGATGGATAGCTATACAACCTCTGTTTATAACACCCCTCAAGGAAGGTGTGTCCACAGTCTTCTGAGACAAATCATTTTACTGTCAAACTGCTTTTACTCTCAGGCAGTTCTTTCCTCCTGATGTTTAGTCGCACTCTCCTTTCATGTCTCCTGAATCCAGATGTCTAGAAGTGAACCTGAGCTGTTCAGTTGGGATTCCCTTGAGCCAAGCATATCTAAACAGACGCACCCAGAAACAGGCTCCAGAGGGCTTGGAAATGGCTGGAAACAGCCATGTAGATACATACAAACCAAAAGGCATCTGAAAATTGAGAGGGTCCTGGGTGTCAAGAAAAAAATACCCCTAAGGGTCACTTATACATGTGACTATCTCTATCTTACCCTGTTTCCCCGAAAATAAGACCTAACCTGAAAATAAGCCCTAGTATGATTTTTCAGGATGCTCATAATATAAGCCCTACCCCAAAAATAAGCCCCAGTTAAGGGAAACCCCGCCCTCCACCATTGTGCAGCAACCAGAAGAAGATGACATGACTGCATTTGAATAAATGTAGATTGTTGTACATGAAAAAAATAAAACATCCCCTGAAAATAAGCCCTAATGCGTTTTTTGGAGCAAAAATTAATATAAGACCCTGTCTTATTTTCGGGGAAACACAGTATATATTAGAGGTCTCACTAGTACAGGCAATACACCAGAAAGGTTCTGACAGAGAAAGACTGAGCAGTATGCTCTAGGCCAGACAAATACTTCTTCAAATACTGTGTTCAAGCCAGAAAAGGCTCTATTCACTTCAAGAAAGGAGCAACCTAGCTCAAAAGGGATATAATGCATGTCCTCAATTAAATGCCACATCTGGAATATGTTACTAATCAGAAATGCCATAACATTATTTTATAAGTGCCTGTTCAATCAATACAGGATATTTACTGTTTCAAATGTTCATATCTTATAAAGCCATGAGAAATCTACTTAAGAATGTGAAAATCTCACTATTTCAATTTTACTGAATGTGCACATTCTCCCTGCAGCTAAGGTGTTTTGGGGAGCTTTTTCTTTTTTTTCTTTTTTTCTTTTTTTTTTGCATATTAGCCATTCATGTTTCAAAATTTTAAAACGTGCACATTGGCCAAAATGGTCTTAAGTTTTTACACAGCTGGAACTCAATCGATGCAAACCTAATTAAGAAGTCAACATAGACATTTACCTCTTTTTTGTGATTTGGCATACTACAGCAAATGCCAACACTGACTTTGTTGCCTGTGGCACTCCATTACTTAGATTTTTGCTGACTGAGCCACACTGGCAGGTATAATTAATAGGATTCTGCTCACTGATCTGCTTTATTTCTTCAGAAAAGAGAAGGGAGTATTCGTATATGAATATCCCTGCACAGCTGGAGTTAACAAGGGTCCAGCCCCTGGGGCTGGACCATCCACTCACATGTCCGTCGCCACCACTGTCCCCGTTCATCCTTCCAATCGCTCCCGAGCGCCGTTCTCTTCCCGGTCATCTAGCCACTCCTGGCAGAGGGAGGGAGAACGAGTCTCCCTGTAAGGCTGCCCAGTGGCTAGCCGAGCGGCACTCCGGAGCGTCTGGAAGGAAGAGAGGGGCCGCCGGCGGATGTGTGAGTCGACGGTCGGGTAACTCCAGCTGTGCGGGGATATTCGTATTCATACACAATTACGAATACCCCCATCTCCACTTAAGTATTTATTTACCATCTATTTCACAAATGGGTACATTCTCCAGTCATGTTTCTCCAGACTACGTTTTTTCTAGCACTGAATCTTAGAGGGTGCAAAAACAATGCTTGCATCTAGACCACTGAACCCAACAAAGTTCTCTTCCATTTGTAAAACTAGCACTAACACATTAATATGGACAAATACTGTTACTTTTATGTCAGTAACATACAAGGCTTATCACATTATTTTCTTACATAGCTAACTGAGATACAACTTCAAATACTTCCAGACTAAAGTTTTATAGTCCAGATTAGCCTGTCTGATACACAGAATTTTACAGAGGGTCCAGATGAAGCAATCTTTTACGTTTATCCCTCCTATGTTTTCCTGCTACTATGTCTGTTTCCCTACCCTCACCCCATGAAAAGCCACTGAGAAAGGAGAGGTGGAATAGCTGGATCATACCTAGGGTTCCTCTGTTTGAAAGCACAACACGACTGGCATTTTAAACTTGGTAAAGCCATTCTAGGCAAACCCACTGCCCAGACAGCCAGCTGTTGACTTGATGTGGAAAACTCAAGTAAAGCACAGCGGAATGAACTGAACATTAAAGACAATAAAGGCCCCATACTGTAAAATTATCACAGAAGAGCTCATTGCTTCTTCATCATTCCCACCTGCCCAACACTGCTTATATAATTCTTTTTATAACCATAAAATTCTGTGAACTAAATTGAAATGAAATGCCTCCAGGGTTGACAACAGAGACAGGCTGCAAAGGTCAACTTGAAAGTTGTGTAGCTACTGCCATGAATGCAGCAAAAGCTGCTGAATGCTGTATATGCTCACAATGCTTTATCACAACATTCAGTAAGATATCATTTTGGCATTGGGTAAAGACTGTGGTATCCAGAAATATGCTTTGGGAGGCGGGGGTGGGATAAACCAAAATGATATTGCCCAGTACTTTTAGGACAACAGCTGTAAAATAGACAAGTGGCTCCAGAAATCCTATAGTTTTGATCAAAATAGCTGTGGAGTAACAGGAGTGGAAATACTATACAAAGATGTATCATATCCCCACCAGAAACCTGCAAAGTGCCTGACTTACAGTATCTGACAGTACACACCCAAAATATTGTATGGATAAATATTTCACAAGACATTGTTTCTTCCTTACACGTGCAGAGCGGAAGCACTGCAGGTGGATGCCAACACAGATAACAAATTGCTATTGGATAAAACACATCAGCGTTTTCAAGTACAGTGAACATCCTAGTTCCAGAAGTGGGTCATGTTTCTTATCAGGCCACAACCACCAAAACAACCCTGTTAGCATCATGTCCTGGGAGATATGGGTGAAAAAGTCCAATGACTGACTTTCCCCATCTTTCACAGGCTCAGATGCAACTCTCCCTTTCCCGCCCCTTAAAACAAAAAAGCCATTAGCCATACCGAGAGTACTGGTTCCATCTGTGGCAAACAGCAGCTATCATCCAAATTTTTAAAAAAGATATTCAATTCTGTACATTGAAACACCACCATCACTACGAAAATATAGATAACAACAATAGTTGGCATTTGCCAAGATCACAATACTCAAGCACATAATCTTTAAATAGCAGAGGACTTAAAATCTTCTCTATACCTTCAATAGATAAAAGGACCATGCCAAAATCCAGAACTGAAGACACAGTCTGTGTGGTATTTCAACCTATTACAGTTCACCTGTCTTTTCTTTCAGTTCTAAGAATATGAAGGGCCAATATTACTAGCAGAAGAGAAGAGATGGCTCACAGTGATTTCTATGTGGGAGAACAACCAAAGCCATTGATTTTACTTACACACACACAGACACACAGAGAGAGAAAGAGGTATTTTGCAGAAATCTCAATTTTCCATCATTAGGCTACAAAACAGCACAGAACCACATAATCATCTCCAAGGGGCGAGGAAGAAATGGAACTGCAAAACAAGAGGAATTCTAAAGAATTGTCTAACAACTCTCATGTAAAGGAGACCACCAATCTGAAGTCATTCAGCTAGTACACTTGCCAACCACAATCACCCACCTGCACAGTCAAAAAAGTATGACCACTTCTATCCCACAGTGCTATTATAAGCAATTCTAGAGAAAGAAAGGGATGAGATCCAAAACGCAGAAACAACACAAAAAAATAATTACAGTGGCATGTAGGGACAGCTGAGGGAAAGTGTTTTGTTTCTAAGGGGGAACAGTTATTTTCTCCAGTCAATTACAGCAAAATTATAGTATGTGGAAATGCAGAACCACACTCAGCTCTACAAGCTGTCAAAAGACACATTTAAACCTGCAATATTCTTTTAAGGGATTTTAGCTTTTCTTTCTGACTTACTGGTAGTAACATACCCCAAAGAGTCTTGTTTTGCATAGTGGACAGCTAAAAATACCCATGCAAGTCACCTGACTTTTTGTTTAGCAGGCCATCTATGGGCTCATAAGTCAAGAAAGTGGAGACACTAAGCATCCCTCTGCAAAAAATTAGGGGACTGCATAGTGGCTGCTTTGTTCCTGCTTTCTGTTCTCCAAACTGTGGCACAAATAAAGACATTTTACTAGACGTTCCCCACCTTGCTGATATACCAATAACAAATGTTTTGGGTTCTTACATAGGCCCCCAAGGCCCATGATGTTAATGTGGTGGCTCACTTTTCTGAACTGAGTTATGTGGCCATGGCAGGTGGCTATACAATGCTCCCCAAGTGGCACTCTTTTGGTTATCAAGGCTAGATACAGAGACCTGAAGCAGATGAGTTTCTCTAGCAAAGACTTACCTGCACTGAACCAACAATACCAGTAATTCACAGCAAAATAGTGTTTCAGTTTTATAAGCAACATAGGGGTCATGATGAGAGAAAAATATTCCCAGCTGAGACACATGTCTTCTCTTTCTTAAATTTCACTTTCCATCAAGGAATTCAGACATGGGCTAAATCCTAAGGGCACTATCTCAATATCTGCTGTAGGCTCAAATCATGAGACCATAAAGGTGCAGGTTAACTCTCTAAGTAATCTCTAGTTAATGGAAGCAGGGTTAAACTATTTCTTTTTTTGTGGTGGCCTGATCCTTATGGGATTCTGTACCCCAGGATGTGCACAGGAATCTAAATCTTGACTGCTTTTAAATCAGCATTGGAACAGCTGGTTGTTCCCAGCTGCTTTAAATCCTTGGAGTTTTTAAAAGAACAACAACTCAGGGTATGGGGGGGGGTGTCCCTAAAATATTGTTTTGAACCTTGTGCTGTTGTGCTGCACTGTTTTCATTAATGTTTTCTTGTGTTCAAATGTTATTCAAATGTTATAAGCAGCATGCTTTATTCTGTGAAGTGCCTTAGGAAGGCTTTGCCTGGAAAGGCAGTACAAAAATGTTTTTAATAAATATAATTAAATAGATGTGCCCATTGGAACAGTACTAGAATCTAGTTTGCAAAGAACTTCATTGCATCAGAGTTGAAGATTTCAGGAATTATTGTTTTCATTTTTGTTTGAAATCACTGGGCTGGAAGCCCTGTCTGCATGATCATCTGAAAATGCAGAAAATTCTACTTCCGAGTTCAGCACCCCAGCATTCATAAAAAGAATGTTATTCTCATGCTTGCACATTAGCAACATATGAGTTAAGTTTATTGGGATGGGGTGGGGAGGGGAAAGGCAGACTTTTTGCAGAAGTAAAACAGATGAACTACAATGTCCTTCAAAAGAGCAGAAAAGACAAGGGCCCAACATATGTTTAAATACCAATTTATTACCAGTATATGATCTATTGCTTATTTCTTTGCTTAGTTCAGCAATCTGCCTCCCACTAACAAAATGTCAATTGCAGATGAAGTGGCAGCAATGGAAAAAAGTATATAGCTAATAAAGCAACTTCCCAAATCCAGCAGATACCTCAGTGGTTGCTAAGTTGTGAGATATTTTCTGAGCCTACAAAAATTCCAGTGTAGTGAGGATTATGGTTAGGGTTGTAGCTAGGACTCAGTGGCCAAAATGTTCTCACTTAGGATACCGTAATTTTATTATCTACTAGTCATCTTTACATACTGTCTTCATCAACATTCCTTTAAGCCACTGGTTCTCAACCTTGGGTAACCCAGCTGTTCTTGGACTGCAATTTCCAAAAGATTTCACCACCAGCTGTGCTGGCTGAGGTTTCTTGAAGTTGCAGTCCAAGAACACCTGGTTAACCCAAGGTTGGGAACCAATGTTCTAAACCAGGGGTTCTTAACGTTTGTTACTCAGGTGTTTTTGAACTGCAACTCCCAGAAACCCCAGCCAGCACAGCTGGTGGTGAAGGCTTCTGGGAGTTGCAGTCCAAAAACACCTGAGTAACAAAGGTTAAGAACCACTGTTCTAAACTATGTGTAGATTACCTGGCATATTCTAGCTGTTTTGGGAGTACAAGTCCCATGAGCCACCACCAGCATGGTAAGTGGTTAGGTGTCAAGATATGGGGGAGAAACACCTGTAGTTAGGGCACCAAGGGCATAATAAAGTCACAGATATGTTATCAGGAAATTCACAAAACGGCTGTCCTGACATGAGGATAGGAAGGGACATCTGATTCACACTTGGGGAAACAGTTTTTCCTGTAAATGGCAGAACACGCATTTCAAAGCTTGTCTTTGAAGCTATCACATTCTCACACAATACAAGGCTCATTGCAGTCCAAGAACAATTGAGTTACCCAAGGCTGGGAGTCAATGCTCTACCATGCATACATTACCTGGTGTATTCCAACTGCTTTGGGAGTACAAGTCCCATGAGCCACCATTAGCAAAAGTGGTTAGGTATTACTGGATGTGTAGTCTAAAACATCTGTAGAACATTCTATGCCTAAAAAGAAACTCTTCAGTCTTCCCTTGCAAGAAAGGTCCTGTAGTCCCTTATTAGAATCACAGGAACTTATTCCAGAAAAAATCAAATGCTTCTGTCTATTGCAGTACTAAACATATCTCATGGCATGCCTGTGGTCTTTAAATAGGTCCTGCAGGTTTCATTGTCTGAGCTAAATTCTAATCCAAAGAGCTGCAAATTAAGGACAGTTTTCTTTCTTTCCTTTTTAAAGGCTATGTTGGGTTTGATGCGTGAAAGGAAGGAAAATATATTAAAAGACTGCCCCCCTTTTAACAATTCATCACAGCATTACATTATAAATTCATTCACATCCCTTCAATGGTAAAAGAAGCTCCGGAGACATCACTACCATACAAATATATTGAAATTAGGATGCAGACGATCAATCAACTAAAGTGTATTTAACTGGTAGACCGGTCTAATTTTCAGAGGATGTTGACTCATGCCTTGTTTGTCCAGACAAAGAATTTCTTTAAGAATTGCCTAATTAGGTCAGGGAGTCTCAAGAATTTCAGAGCCATATTCCATCCCCAAAAGACAACAGCCATTTTGGTCCAAAAGAATTAAGCAAAAATAAAAAATAAAAAATAAAAAAAATTATAATCCCAAGCAGGCAATACTTTCATTACAGCCAACCACAAGTCTACAAGAGTGGGATTGTAGTTGGCTTTAATAAAGATACCACCTTGCCTGTGGTCTGGATATTATGCATTTTTTTGTTCACTGTCCTAAACTACTTTATCATACACTGATACTAGAAAATCTCTTGGGGAAAGGACTAAAGGTTTGTGGAACATGGATATTTTATTTTGTTTCTATGATTTCACCATCAGTATATATTTTACAAATTCTAAATGACATTATGTTTCTCTTTAATATGTGGTTTAAAATTTTCTGCCTCCATTTTTAGTCTGTGCTATGAAAAACCTACGTCCCTAATAAGCTAACTCAGGGGTCTCCAAACTACGGCCCATTTTGTCTAGCCTGTTCCCTTCAGCCCTTGCACACAGGGGGCGGCGGGGGGGGGCATGTGTGTGTGTGCGGTGGGGTGTGTGAGTGTGTGCATGCGGGCGAGCACGCATATGCACGTGCACACACACATTCCTGTTCCTTGAGCCCTCAAAATCTTTGAAAATATCCGGTGTGACCCTCACTGTAAAAAGTTTGGAGACCCCTGATCTAACTTCTATGAAGGAACTAGAAAAGATCCTTAAATGTAAGGATGTATCACTGGAGACCAAGGTGAAGATCATCTACTACATTGTGGTATTCCCAGTCACTGTGTAGGGATGTGAAAGCTGGGCAGTGAAGACAGTCACCAACAGGAAAAAAACTATCTCACCAGAAATGTCACGTTGGAGGAGAGCTTTATGGATGCCACAAACCACCAGAAAGACAAATAAGTGGATTCTAGAGGAAATCAAGCTTGAACTCTCCCTAGAAGCAAAACTGCCTAAACTGAGGCACATCATGAGAAGACAAGACTTACTGGAAAATATAGTAACATTGGTAAAAAGTAAAGGCACCAGGAAAGGGGGAAGACCACATTTCAGAATGAGCGACTCAATAAACGAAATCATGGCCTTGAATTTGCAAGTCTTGAGCAGGGTTGCTAATGACAGGATGTGTTGGAAGTCACTAATCCCACCATAGGTCAGAAGTAATTTGGCAGTACATAACAACAATAACAACAAACTAAATTCCTCCTCAACATGAATGCTGTTAAAAATCTTAACATGCATGAGCATAGTCACAAAGGATTTGCTCCCTTCCCATGGACTTGTTCTTTGTGTGATCCATCATGTGCCCTATTTTGCAACTAGGGATCCATTCTCCCCTCTCCCCGGAAGGGATACTTGTGTAACTGCCCTTCTGCAATCATGTAAGCCAACAGGATTCTGTTACACACATCTACTGTTGGTGCCTTTAGCACCCTTTTCCTTAGCCATTTCAGTCGCAAGCCCAGCTCATTAACAGTAGCAATTTATTAATTCTTCTTTGTAATTGCAGCCACTGAATTTCCAAGTAGTCTAGGCTGCGGCTTGCAACTAGTGAGGAATTCCAACGTTCTCAAAACCTATTCCTTGTGTAAAGGATGGCACTGAGTGTTAAGTTCAGTTGATTATTTCTCTGTTTATGCTATCAGTAATCAGTGGTTTTGGCAATGTGCTCTGTTCCAGTTCAACCGCTCAGCTGAATTACTTGAACTTCTGATGAACTGCACCAAAAAGAGAAAGAAAATTAACTACTGCTTTTTTTTTTATCTTGTGACTATTAAGCTTGTGTTTTCATCCCTTTTTAACTTTTCGGTTATGAACTTTTTCCATAATTTGTCTGTTGTATACCTGATACTTCTGGACATATTCGTTGTTATTCACCATGAAAGGGAACTACAGAAGCATTCTTTTATTTGTGTCTCCTTTTTTAAACAAAACAAACAAACAAACCACTGCCAATATTAAAAATAAAGTGCTTAAAGCTGAGCTCTTCACAGTCAGTCAAACTTGGGTCTGACACAGACACAGGAAGCGAAATGGGATGTTCTGCAACACCATAGCATATCTACCACATCTTCTTCTGTATGGTTTCTAAGAAAGATGTATAGGTATGAGAAGAAACTTGCAAGGAAGCTACAACTTTCTCCCACAACAATTAGAGAAACAATATGCTCAAATGGCAGTTAACCTCCCCAACTGTTTTCTTACATGTAGGCATTGGCCAATTCTGCATACTTATTCTCTCATATTTTCTCTTGCTATGAAGGAATTAAAAAGAACCAAAGAAAAGAGGTACTGCTAGGATGTCAGCCTATCAAACTGGATGCACTAGTATTTTTCTAACCAGGTTTGTTCAACAAAGCTACATATCAACAAAGCCACTCCAGATATTTACTACATATCATGTTTGGAAACTGAAACCGATGAGAGGTGCACAATCCCCCAACAGTATCCGTACCGCCCTAAAATCATCCCCATCCATTTTTTTGCATTGCATTCCACCCTAATTAATCCTAATTATACCAACAGTTCATCCATCACTTACAATACTGGCTCCAGCGGTTCAAGCCCATCTTTAGTACGAATGAATGCAAACCATCTATGTATCAGTCTCTTTGGATTATCAACCATATCTAGAGCTGCCTGTTTTGTACATGTTCTACAGAACTACTGGTTTTAAAAAAATCTAAACCAATTTATCTTAGGTGGATACAAAAGTTGATGAAGTTTTTTTATCTTATAACAAAGTATTTTAATCATACTATCCAATCAATTGTTCCAAGAAAATCTGAACATGACAGGTGATTTTATGGGTGTTAGAGGTGTTATCACTGAAGCTATTTATAGTGCTTTCTTCCACGCATTTGCAGATACAATAAAGGAATTTGGTATAGATTTTGCATTTATTTATTTACTTACTTACTTGCATGTTCTGCAAAAATATCAACCACGTAAGTTCAGCTTTTCTTTCTGCAAATGATTTGTATCTAAATCATAGTACTGTACTCTCTCAAGTTTCCGCATTAGTGCCAAAAACATTTCACTCAAAAAACACTACAAAAAAGATGGGACACATTAGAAACACATTGTGGCATAGTGTACACAACCTAGATACACCATCTGCAACCTAGATAACTTTTTGTTTACTACATATTTATGTAACATTGTCTGCCAACTACATCAAAATGTTAGCAAGAAGTACTGATGGCACTACTTGAAACACGTACAACAATTTCAGTAGTGCAACCATTTTAATTGTTTATATCCAACCTAAAAAAGGCAAATTTAATAGATTTGGCTTGGACATAATCCATTTTACCTTCCCAATTATCAAACTGCAATTAAAAGTTAAGATACTATTCAGATTCTCACAAATTCACACTCCCAAATATTTAACATATTTTAATTCCTTTTTTTCCCCCAGAAGGATCTGATTAATTTGTTTCACTGAACTAGTATTTATATGGAGGGATTCTGCTATTTATACCTAATCCTCCTAATTTACCAAAATAATCCATTTCTTTAAATACAGTTGGCAGTTTTCCCTAGGGTTAGCCAAAAATAAAGCGACCGTGTCTCCATTAGTAAGGTACTCACTATCTCCTAAATTCTGTACTTCTACTTCTAGTCATACATGCCTCTTTTTATGTGTAGCATGCATAATTAACTTGTAAAACACCCAGAGAGGGCTTTAAGCACTATGGGGTGTATATAAGCAGCACACTTCGCTTTTTTCCAGATTATCTTCTAATGTTTCGGTGAGAAGTCCCAAAAATTAACTTAAGAAAAGCAGGGGCAGTGGGCATCCCTGCTTTGTAACAAGAGAAAATACAAAAGGTACAGTTTTCCAGATATTAAAGGATGTTGAGATATCAGTTATTGAACTCCTTTTTTTAAAAAAAACAACAACCCACTAATATTGTACCTCTCACAAACTCTAAAAAGAAAACTCCTCTCAATGCAATCAAATGCCTTGCAGGAATTCCAAATAAATATCCCTATTGGCTTTCTAAGTTATGTACTGCATGTCACAAGGCACATCTAATCAGGTTTAAAATATATCAGCCATTATTAAAAGTTGACTGGTCTGGATATATATCATTGGAGATAACAGTCTCCTCGCTAGAACTGCACTAAACAACTCTGGGTCCTGATTACAGATGGGCAAGAACAGTTCATCCCAGTTCGTAAAGGCGGCAGCACAGGTGGTGGTGCTCCTCTCCCCTGATTCCTCTCACTCAATCAGACACTCACCAGGCCTGCCTTGCTTGTTTTTATTGCCTCCTCAACTGAACTTCCAGTCCCAGAACAACTAGGCTGTTTATCAACATGTTCATACATAATATTTTTAGTTCACATACAAAAATGCTTTCTTAATCCCACCAGTCTCCACACTATGTTGTCTGTGGTTATTTGCATAATTTCCTGGATGCTATTTACGTGTTTTCTGCCAATTTCTCTATAACCTTTTGTAAATTTCTCCAGCGAGCCAGTTTACACTGATACCAAACCACACTTTCTCTAACTAGTGCTCAAACGGCAGACTTCAAAGTGACCCGGACAGTCCTATATTCCATATAAAATGCCTCACTAATTTCAAAGCAAGATTTCAACGTGTTAGCTATCTTTTCAGTTGAAAACCTGCAGTGTGATATCTACATCTGTAGTATTAAGAGTCTACATGGGAGCTAAGAACCTGTCAGTACAGTCAGGTGCATAAATTTGACCAACTGAAACTTATTTGATTGTACCTTGGGGATTTAAAAAAATCTATTCTAAAATTGGAGAATCTACTGGAACAAAGGGTGTAGTCCTTATTAACAGGAATATGCTCTTCACATATCTATCAAAGAGGAAGACTCAAAGAGTATACAGCAAAGATTTCATAGCATTCTTATTCCTGCATCCCCCTCCCCAAAATCAACTCCAAATCCTTTCAATACATCTTCTATTTGACCATATTAGGATAGGAAACTGCAGCAAATTGTTTAAAAACTCTGCACACAGATCTGACAAACAGAAACCTTCCTCCTGGAGGACACAAATTCCATCTACTTTGAATTCAGAAGAACTATGAAAAATAATTGCCACCCCTCTCAATTTATGATTACTCAGGGCTAAATTGAATACTGAGAATTAAGATCTCAAAAATTATGTGCCTTAATAAATGCGATTCCTGGCCAACTTGGTGAATCTCATTTAAAAGAAGAAGAACAAAGAAAAGAAAAGTAACATTTGGCTTAAGTTGTTGTAACTTTGTCCACTTTTTTTAAACAACAAACTGTTCAACATTCTATCATACAACATTAACATCTGCCAATGACACTTATGAATCAGCAACCTGTTTCCCATTGCTGCTATTCTTATGTGTTGGACTACAACTCCCAGCAAAACTAGTCATGGTGAGCAATTAAAATAGAACCAGTTACCTAGGGAGGTGGTGGGTGCTCCAACACTAGAGGCAATCAAGAGAAAAATCGGACAATCATCTGTCAGATCTGCTTTGATTTGGATTCTTGCATTGAACAGGGGAATGGACTCGGTGGCCTTCTAGGACCCTTCCAACTCCATTATTCTATGATTCTATGAGTTGTAGTTCTAAATATCTGGAGTCTGCCATGATGAGGAAGGCTGGAGTAGACAGAAGGCTGACAGTAGACAGTTTATTCCATTTCCTCCATCTTTGATCCCCATTACCAAGACTAAACTTTCAACGCATCCAACCTTCTCACAATTTGTATTGTTACTTGCTCTGTTTGTTTTATTTTCATGTCACATAATGAATTTAAAAGGAAGGTCCCCTACTACAAAATTTTAATTCTTGCAATTTTACTATGACTGGGCAGAATGCCCATCTTCTATTCATTGTCCCTCTGCACAGCCTCTGACAGAAGTTCACTGGAGACCCCCTGAACTCTGTCTTAGAACAAGCATATCCTGCTTTTAAAATAGTTTCCTATCTGCCTAACTGGGACAACTGTGAAAAAGATGCCGCCACGCAACTGAAGAACTTCACTGCTGCAACAAGAAGATGTATTTACTTATTTGGGACAGATAAAATTGAGTAAGTGTGGCAGTTTCGTAAGTTCCACATTTTATTCCAAAACTGTGTTTTGCTCCTGTATTTCAGCTTCCTCTTTCACCGATTATAAAGTCACAGTACAATGTTCCTGATTTCAGGCTGTAGGCACTGAATGACATTTCTTGTATTTTGCGCAGTTGTATAACAGACGTATGACTCAATTCTGTCGCATTCACTGACTTCCTTTAATGATTAGCATCTGGATCTGATCCTTTCCACATTCAAAAGATTCAAGCTGAACAGCTTCCCCCAACCTGGATCCTCTGAATGTGCAGGATATCAAAATCTTGCTGGCTAGGGATGATGGGAGTTGTCGGCTCTCACATTTCGAGAACGCCACAACTCTGTAGCTACAGCATATCCAAAACAGGCCAGACAGCCTAGGAAGAAGAGCCAAGGGAACATAATATGACCTGCACTGGGTTTCCTGAGGCTGAAAGGATTGTGCTGTCTAGTAAAACTATAGGAAACCAAGTTGGTCTGTGGCATGAGATCTCATCAGTCTGTACTTACTATCCAGTTACCTGACTGGCTTAAGCTATTCCATTTCAACTTACATTCAGAACAGCAGTAATATTGCTTTGACCTTGCTACAAAGCATGCAGTGATTCTCTGCTGCCTGTGACTCACTGTCTTTACTCCCTAGACTATTCTATTACAAAATATATATCTGCATTATTCTGCCACCTCTATGCTCCAGCTTTATGTTTATCTGTTGCCTCTGAATTTCTGCACAACCACTTTATACCAAATAGGGTCAATGTCTCGCTTAGCCCCACACTATCTATTCCAGCTGCCTCAGCATGGTGGCCTCCAGATATTTAGAACTACAATGCCAATCCTCATCATTGAACAGAATGTGCTAAGATTGAAAATATTGTTTTCCAATTTTCTGGCCTAACTACCAAGGTTCCTGCTAAGATGCACGCCCTCCTCCTCGGAGCATTCCTTACACTCTGTGCACCCACAGCAAGCGTTTCCAGCCCCTTCTGTTCCAGTTGCGACGGGACCCTGCATGCCGGGTGAACGGAATCACGCATGAGAAAGGCAGAGCCCTTCCCAGTGGCGCCGAAAATTAGAGGGAACGTTGCTCACTACCTATCCAACTGCAGTCATGTGACTGCCGTGTCGGCATCCATGTGACTGAAACAAACAGCACCTGACTGGATGTGACATCATCAACTGTCAAAATAAATACCATGCACTCAGGGTGCATTTCTCCTCAGGTAGCACAGGTTACACTCCTTCTGATCACATGGAATAACAAAACACTACTAGTCACATGAGAAAGCACATGGGATTTATTTTGACAGCTGGTCATGTCACACAAGTCATGTGCTGTTTGTTTTGGTCACATGGGGACACACATGTCAATCATGTGACTGCATTTTGATTGACAGTGGTGCCAGGAAACTACTTTGGTTCAGGATGCAACAGATAATGTCCACAGAGATTTCTTAACTTAAGGCACTTTGCTTCTAAAACCTCTATTGTTTGCATACCTGTGCAACAAGGTTTTAGGCATGGGTCTGTTGACCTCTGAACTGTGAGACATGCCCCAGATACAAGTCTAGCTTTGCATGTTTAATATATAGATTGTAGATAGCCTGAATGAGAAAAGGCAATGGAAAACCAAGATCTCTTTATTGCTTTTAATGAACTTCTAACCAAAAGTGGTTGCAACACTATTCTCCAAATCTGCATCATTCACTTCATCCATATCTGAAGGAGCACATGCTTCTTATATAGGTAATCTTCATTTAACTGCATTTTACTCATCTTTGTATTCACAACTATACTTCATGCAAGATACCACATCCCAGAATAAAACACTACTTGAAAGCTGAAAGTACACCAGTTGAGTAAGGAAACACATGATTAGTTCCTTCCAAAAATATCTGAGTTAAACATTTCTCTACTCACCTTTGTTTCAGTTTTGCTAAGCGCACTGCCTCTTAATATGCACAAAACTCAGGAGCTTATTTCTATCACGTCAAACCTGACAGCCCCCCAGTTAAAACAGCAAAGTCTAGATGACTTTGCTGAGTTTCAAACTTTTTTAAGGTGTTTTCTGTACCCCTGAGAATCCTCATGATGCTGAAAAGTAGATTCCAAAATCATATGCCAGTATTATCTAGTTATATTTTGGTGATGCTGCTCATTGGCTTTATTTGTTCTTTATAGATTATACAGAAATAACTTATATTACCAGCTGTAATATAATGACTAATCAAACATAGGTGCTGCATACTAATGGCGGTGTTTTTTGTTTTGAAATGGAAAAGGGTGGAATCAAACATTACATGAAATTTGTGGCTGCCACTGAAAACAGCAACCTTGCAGCTGTTCTTCCTATTCCATCCCCAGGTAACGTCTAGTAAAGCAAACAGAACATGGGACACAGTACCATGAGTGTGTTGCAAATTTCTCCATTGCCCCACAAACAGCAGCCAGTGAAGGTACACATGCAACATTTTAGTGTCAGAAGCAGTCAAAAATGTTTCAGGGGAATCTGGTTGGTCATTGTGGGAGAATGAATGCCAGAGGGGATTTTTATGCCCTCATTTTGACTTTACTGTTGTATGCATTGCTTGGTTTTAAAATACAATAAGCGCATACCGAGAAAGTACAGGAAATTATATGGGGATTTCCCCACCTCAGAACAGAACAGCGTGCATCAAAATTATAGTACCGTGCTGGTAAAACACTGTGCCTGCTACAGGGCAATAAATCCACCTACAAGTGCCACATAGAGTAGTCCCACTGAATCAAGGCGAAATGTAAGTGTTGATATAGAAATTGATTTAATCAGCCTGCTACAGCTGAGACTAGTAATGAGATTAACTGTGCATGAGAAGCAAGGAAGAAGACAGAAGTGTATAGCTTGTAAGAGCATCTGCTATGCCCCAAACCAGGCAAGCAACAAAAAATGCTTTGCAGTTCACTTCACACCAGTATTGCCGCCAGTCACCTGAGCAACTCACATCTTTCTTACATTATCAACCTACCAAACTCTTTTTCCCCCCTCTATTATGACTGCTGCAGACAGAGACAGTGAGTGGTGGCAGTCCACACACACTGTCCCCAATGCACAAGAGGATTCCAGCACATTCTGGAACCAGTGTGTTCCTGTGGACAGACCACCTAACCTGGCAACCAGCAAAACCCAAAGTTTCACAGGTGATCTTTGCCTAGCAGCTCCCATTCCTCAGACAAATTCAACTCTCAGAGTGCCAAAGAGCAGAAGGGCCTTGTATACTACTTACTCTAAGCTTCAATAAGGAATGGGCTAAAAATATCTCACAAATATTATTACTGCCACTACTACCATTGCTACCATCAAACAAGAGCCATCAAGGCAAACAACCAAACAATCTGGAAGCCTAGGCAAATGGTCTACTCTTGGAACAACACAACAGCATTGTCATGACACAATATAGAAATATGTCTATGAAATGGCTGCTTTGTCTTGATTAGTTTTGTAGACAAAGAAGGTCTTCTACAGTGGACCCTCGACTTACGGAATTAATCTGTATTGGAACAGTGGCTGCAGGTCAAAAAGTCTGTAGGTCGAGGCTCCATTGACCTACAATGCATTGAAAACCGATTAATCCATAACCGGCCGTTTTTGGTCCATTTTGTTTGATTTTCCGGTCTGTAGGTCGATTCTCCGGCCGCAAGTCGAACCTAAATTTTGCAGCCAGAGAAGTCTGTAACTCGAAAAGTCTGCAGGTCGAGCCGTCTGTAAGTCGAGGGTCCACTGTATATTCCTTATTAATCCCTCTTCAAATGTAAACACCTACTAATGCTCAATATGTTACTGGCTCCCCTTTTCTCCGTCCTCCAAAGGAAGCTTAGAACTGCCAACTGCTGACCTCTATGATGAGACTGAGCCAAAGAATGACACCTTTAGGCCATGCATTGATAGGAACAGAAGAAGCAAAAGCGGAACACTAAAAACAGTAATGTGTTTCTGATAGGCCAATCCGGAATAGGGAAGTGGCGCTAAAGTACAACAGTCCAATGCTGGACTCTTTAGAGTCTGAGACAGTTTTACGGGGCCCTTGTTACCCATTTCTAAGCACTTGTTCAGTAAACAGGAGCTGAAGTTGGACTTTATGCTCTGTAAGAACACATAAAGGAGCACTCTCCTCCATTCAGCTCTGCAAAAACACCTCACCCCTAAAACAGGCAAGGCTAATAAAGCAGAGAGAGAACAATAAAAGTGAAGTTTTGTTTAAAAGGATAATATTTCGAAACCTTCCCCCCCCTTTGAGCATTATTAACACTTTCAAAAATGCAAAGTGAATGCAGCGCTGTGAAAGTTGTTTTAAAAGAAATAACGTATCCCCATTTAGCTCATGGTTTTCAGTGCCTGAAGTATATTGACCAGGAGGTTCAGACAATCCTGTTATGCCTTAATAATCTGGGAGATGCATAAATGCGGTCTGCACACACAGCCCCTTCTGCTTGTCATGCATCCCTTTATTATTACTTCCTTGGTGTGAGAGATCATCAACCCAAGAAATCTTTAATTAACCCTCGCCCAGGCAGACAGCACAGTCATCTCCATCCCCACAAATGTTTTGATGCAGAATCCAGAGAGAACAAGACCTGCAACCAGTTTCGCTGCTGCCCTGAATGCATGGAGGGCTGACAACTGTCAACTGGAAAAGCTGTATGACCTGGGGGAGCTTCTCTACTTGAATCGAAACCCTGGAAAAATCAGGGTTTGTATGGAGAGCAGAATTTGTATGTTCACACTCGCCACACTCCATGTGTTTAGTACAATGGAAATGATGATAATGGGGGGGGGGGGCAGAGCTAGAGTGCTCCCCCCTCCGAATGTATGGTGATTGTTCCCTAATATTAATACTGAATAGGAACTATAATATTGACATCTGAAGAATCGTAAACAATGTCCCTTGAGTTTCCATCACTGGCCATATTTAGGCTTTGTTTTTGTTTTGTTTTTCAAAGGGAAAAAAATAATTGGAAAAAAGTCTCTCAAAAATGAACTGCTTTTTGGCAGGAGGTATTTTTTATGTCCCAAACAAAAATCAAATTAAAATCTCACACCCAATAAATCATTTAAACAAGTAAAAGCACAGGACATATTTTGTCCTAAAATTTTGAATTTTCCAGGACAAAATGTGACCCATCCCATGCTTTTATTTATTTTAACTTTTTTAAACTTTCTGTGAGAGAAACACAAGAAGGTCAACAAGGAGATGTGACATATTCTGCTTGGCCTCACTGAGGGGGAAGGGGTTGCCCTTGGAATTTCTAGTCAGTTCTGGAAATACAAGTTCCTTCCACTAACTTTATGGTTGCCTCCAACCTTCAATAATACTAGAACTCTCCCTGGGTCAAAAACTACTACAAGGGTTCTTTTAAAAAATAATAACTCCAGAAGGATGAGAATGAACCATAACCTCCCACTGAATACAAAGTGGAAAATTATAGCTACCAACTCCGAAACACTCCAGTAGACAAGAATTCAAATGTTGGATCTCAAAAAGCTCTACCACTAAGCTATATAACTTCCTCAAAACTACATTCACCACTAAAATGGAGAGAAACTTGCTTTAAAAAATAAAAACATTGGAATTACAATGGAAGCTGCATTTTTTTCTCCAGCACCAAATCACAAAATATGCATAGCGACGTGCCATTATTTTTGCATATATATTTTTACAAAAGGGCAAAAAACCAAAAAAAGGCCTTTCGTCCTGTTCCAAGGAATAATTAAAAATCAGTTATCACTATACCAAGAAACATATTCACAACTCTACAAATACTTATTTTCCGGCATAACCTTCAGGGGGGAAATTAGGACAAAATGCAACAGGGCTGCAAACAGCTTCTTCCTGGCATTTTAAAATTTAATGAAGTGCTGGGAGTAGTTTAATATGCAGTGAGTCATGTTTTTAAGAGACACAATAATGCAGAACAGTAGGTTCAGTGTTGGCTGAATTGCCTTGTATGAGCACCAAGAAATAGAAGGAAGGAGTTTTATTTTGTTGGGCGGGGAAACAGAGTGAGAAAATAAACAATATTCTTAATGGAAAAGTGTCAAGGAAGGAAACCATGATGCTCAAGACAGGTGCCTGAAAAGGTCTCTTGTCTATGTCAAAACATAACACCACTCTACGCAGTCTAAGAACTTTCTGGCGATCTCCTCCAGATTAGATGGCTGTCTCTCATCCATCAGCCATGAATTTCCTATATCTGCAGGGTTCCAAAGGGAGCCTTCCAATTCTATAATTTCTGTGATTACATTTAGTGCCATGCCAAAAATTTTACCCAACAGAAATAAATAAATAAGCATTTTTATTCCAATTGATGAAAGAGAAACCTCCTTTCAAAACAATTTCAGAACAGGAATAATTTGGAGAAATGCTCATACTTGTCTCACTTATGGGATGGCTGAGACGTATGTGCGAAGGTCTTGTTTGCCACTGATACAATTGATGTTGTGGCAGCCAGTGGCCCCCAGTTTCCCGGGAAGACATAATAAGGCAAATCTTCCCCAGGGATTTATCAGTTCAAGATGTGTATACAGAAAAGAAAACCAATGGAGGCACACGCAAGTCACCTTGTAGGAGGAGTACAGTAGGCTGTAAACTTCTAAAAGGCCCCACCCAAGAGACATTAAAACAGAAGTCTCTTTTACTAGAGAATAAAATTTGGAAGAATCTGGAAGACGTATTATGATATACCCAGCTTCATCTTTTCCCTGAAAATGGACATTGCACTGGCACAGCCTTTATGGGGAGAAAGTTATACTATAAATAGCCACAAGGTAAAGGTTCCCCTTGACATTTAGTCCAGTCGTGTCCGACTCTAGGGGGCGGTGCTCATCCCCGTTTCCAAGCCATAGAGCCAGCGTTTGTCCGAAGACAGTTTCCGTTGTCACGTGGCCAGCGCGACTAGACACAGAACGCCGTTTACCTTCCCACTGAGGTGGTACCTATTTATCTACTCGCATTTTTACATGCTTTTGAACTGCTAGGTTGGCGAGGAGCTGGGACAAAGCAACGGGAGCTCACTCCGTCGCATGGATTCGATCTTACGACTGCTGGTCTTCTGACCCTGCAGCACAGAGGCTTCTGTGGTTTAACCCGCAGCGCCACCACATCCTTCTATAAATAAATATCCACAACAAGAGACATAAAGTATTCACAATGCCCCTTTTAAAAAGGGAAGAAATTAGAATGTTAAGATATTTATTTTAATTAATCCTATGGAAATAGAAAGCCACTGTACAGATTTATTTCCAACATTTATGCACTCTGTTTGGTGGGGCTCCTCTCCCTTCCCCACGCCAGGTACCATGTAAAGAAAACTGTGGAAAATGCAAAATGTTGGCAACGTTGCCAACACAGTTGCTGTCGCTGCTAATTGCAGCGCAGAAAAAACAACAAATCCTCTAGGGTAGTGGTTCCCAACCTGGGGTACGAATATCCCCACGGGTACAAAGCAGGATATTTAGAAGCATGAGGAAAATATTGAATATTAGCAGGAAAAGGCACATACATCAACAGTGTAAGTTGCTTATTTATATCCTGAGCAATGAGGAAAAAAAACCAGCTTCTTCCTTCTCTCCCTGCCCACCACGTGAGAGCCCAGCCAATCAGCGTTCACTCCAAAGCCACTAACCCAGGGGCTTGTGCCGTCTGCTCCATAGTAGTTTGTATGGGACAAAATTCCCTATGGACTTTAACTCCTTGCTTGTACATATTACCAGAGGTGATGAGGAAGCAGCCTGAAGACAAGAGGGAGGAGAGTCCTCCTAGCCCCAGCCCCCAATGTGAAGGGTACAATTTATGGAAATGGGCTGCCGAGGGGTACACAAGGGGGAAAATGTTAAGAACCACTGCTCTAGGGGAAAAGCAGAGTTATGTTCAAGCCACTACTAATTTTGAGGCTTTCAGAAATTGCTGGAGAATATCTCCTCACCAGGACACTGAACTGACCCAGTAATTCCTCTTCTCACAAATGGGTGAGATTTTCAGCTATAATTCTATTATAGCATGTGATAACTATCATTCTACTATTAGTGAAGCAGCTTTATAGACCTCTCCCAAACAGCTGCTACATGTTATACACAATCTAGTCCTGTGTAGCAGTTCCAAACTGAAAAGATAAGAAGGTTCAGGATTGCATCCATCTGCCTCACTCCGGATGACACATGTAGTGGCATCCTACCTTCATTACCAGCCCAGCATTCACACAAGTCTGCTTTACAGAGAGAGGGAGAGACATATGAAAACCAGACACATCACACAGACAATGATTCATTCTTGGCTTAAAAGTCGTAGGCCCTGATACAAGCATTAAGTCAAAAACAAAAGAGGGGGAGGGAAGTAGCCATGGTGAATTAGCATTAACACACTTTGACCTTCACCATGCGTATAATTTGAAGAGATGCACCGGTCTCAGTATAACTCAGCTGTTAGCCACACTGTATAGCAATTGCAGCAGCAGCAACGTGCTGTCAAGTCAATTCCAACTTATGGTGACTCTTTTCTGGGTTTTCTAGACATAGAGTACCCAGCAGTGGTTTACCACTCCATTCTTCAAGGGGTGTTCTGGGACTGAGCAGCTTGTCCCCAGGCCACACAGGATGGTTCTTTTCCCAGGAGGCACAGTGAGGAATTGAATCCTCTTGTACTCCTGTACATTTACGATTCTGCAAGCAGCAGTCTGATGCTGAATGCTGGAGGTGTACTGGTCTTAGGTAGGCAGAGCGGGATGTCATTCATGCCCAGAATTCTATTTTCTTCCCTAACTCAAAAAAATGGATGATCTAATAACAAACAGGAATATTAAAACATACGAAACTTGCCCTTCATAAGACAGTCATTCCACAGTCTTTGAAAAGACCTAGGACTCTGTCCAAAGATACAACATAGATGCAACAGCAAGTCTACCGAACTGATAGCTACTACAATCAGTTCTCCAGCTCAACAACATCTTTCTTTTCTCTTTCAGTTTTGGTAAGTGCATTGTTTTATTTTCTGTCTATCTATTTGCCCAAATAAAAGCTCACTCCAAATATAAATCAAAACACCAAGTTCAAACTGACTCTATATCGCAAGAGGGCATTCTACACTCATCTGCAGCTACTCCTGAGGATGTTTTCATTAGTTACACAAATACAAAAACACATAATAATAAGCCTAAATAATAAATAAGTCTAAATCCTAGAACTGAAGCTGAGCTTCACATTGCAAAACTGTTGTTTTAATAGGTATTTATTTACTATATTTATATACCTTCCTTCTATACAAAAAGGTACTGAAAGTCGCTAACAAGTTAAAAACACAGTACAAACAGATTAAAATAATTAATATGTAACAACAACAAAAAGTATAATCATCACAGGAATAAGCAAATGAAATTTAAAAGGCCAATTTGAAGAGACGTCTCCACCACACCCTTCCAAAAAGAATCTTGAGTGAGATCTGAACACAACTCTGGGTGGGAGTCAATTTCACAGCAGGAGCAACAGAGAGAAAAAGCCTTCTCTTGTGCTCCCATCAAGGTGCCTTCTGCATGTGACAGGTTCATAATGAGACAGCCTAGCCCCAACTGTTTAGGGCTTTAAAAGTTAAAAACAATGTCTTGAAAAGGCCCTGCAAAGCAACAGGGAACCAGTGCAGGTCTTCCAGCGGAAGCGTCACACCATCTTGACTCTGTTCATTACCTAGCAAATTAGCTGCCACATGTTCCATGAACAAAAGGTTCCGGATACTCTTTACCAAGAGTGTGTCTGTTACAAAGCCGCTGTTCTGATGATCACAGTGGCAAAAATCTTGCAACCGTTTTGTTGTGACAAGAGACTGCAAAACATGAAGGCAGAGTGGATAAAAATCCATTACCAAAATTGTCTTAGGTGCATGGCCAAGTGTAATGCAAACAGCGTAACTTGTGGAAGGAAAGCGCCTCAAGTTAAGAAACCACAACAGAGGTTATCTCTTGTGTAGTGAATTGCATAACATGGGGTACAATGGACATGTGTATCCTGATTTCTTATTTTGAGGCAATTTGCCTGCAAAGACTGTGTCATTTGTCAGTGTAAAGTTCTAACAGTATTTTTGCCTGTGGTTTGTAAAAACAGTCAGATGTTTTAAAAAACAAACCAATGGTTAGCATTTTTTTCTTAAAAGCCCCAGATGCTGATAATTTTAATTTAAAAAAATTCTAAGATTGCCTTATGGAAAGGGATTATAAATTCTACTTGTATTTGATTAGACAACGGATTTCATATAGGTTTTTGAAAAGTTTTGCAATTATGGTCCACCATAATTGTTCTTGAACTGGAGCCCAAATTTTTGTGTTCTACAGGCTTCTGAACAGATTATTTACGTTAATCTTTCAGCCTCCCATAGTACTTGGTCTAGTAGATAACACAAGAAAAACCTATAGTTCTTAAATTGGGTTTATGTCTCCACAGATACACAGTTGTTAATGGCAATATATGGGGATGGGAAACGACAGACTTGATCAGACCTGTTTTTCCAACCCTTGTAAGTTCTTATACTTTTTGTTCCGAGTCTCAACATGAAATGTTGGAAATTCTTGGAAGCCCTATTAAAATGTCCAGGACTGCTTCTAACATTTTCCTTAAAGTGATGCTGATTCCTTTAGAGTGGCAACCCTAGCCACCGCCCCAATGTAAGTTTGTGTAAACAATGTCAACCTCTAACCTCTCTCTCAGAAAGTGGACACCCTGGCAAGGAACAGAGCAGATCCCTGATACTCCCCCCTCAAATGCACTCCATGCTTGCTATAACCTTAAAGCAGGGGTTCTCAAACTATGCACCACAGCTCTGTGGATCACCCAGGATTCGAGCCAGGGCCGCCATGAAAAAACAGACGGAACATAGAGCTATGAAGGCTTTAGAGGAGTTGTTCATAGCTCTGTGTCAAACAGGAACCAGAAGTGAAGGCTTTGTGCCAGCCTCTCCTTGTCCCATCTCTATGGTCCCTGGTGGAGGCGCTTGCCGTGTGGCCTTGTGAGTTTCCTCTGTCAGGACTTAGAAGGAGGTGGGCACTCAGAGATATTTGGGGCAGGGGGAGATGGCATGGCTGGATAGGGTTGTCCGAACAAGGGGAGCCGTAGCCAGTGGTCAGTAAATCGACAGAGCCATGACTCCAAAATGTTTGGTAACCACTGCCATTACTCGTTACAGTGTTTGAACAGTAACTAAGTGTTTCTATCCATTACAACAGGGGGTCCCTAACCTTTTTAACCCCGCGGACCGGCTGGGGAAGGCAGGGCACCCCCTTGTGCTCGCGTGCATGCATGAAGGAGCGCACATGCTCTCGCATGGGCGCACATGTGCCCGTGTGCATGCATGAAGGAGTGGGAGGGTGCTCGTACGGGTGCGTGGGCGCTCGTGCGCATGCGCAAATGGCAGTGTGGCACTCATGCGGGCGTGCTCGCTCATGCGCATGCGCAAAGGGGCTGTGCAGGGGGAGTGCGTGCGGGGCGGGAGGTCTGTCTCCGTGGCCCGGTCCAGCTCAGGCCACGGACCGGCACCGGGCCGCGGACCGGCACCGGGCCGCGGACGGGGGGTTGGGGACCTCTGCATTACAAGATGTCAAGAAAACAACACCTCACTGTATTATTTACCACATCACTTCTTGCTTTTTCATTACTTTTCAATACACCTGAAGCTTTTCTGTCAAAAAAAGTCCCTAAAACTAGTTTTAAAAATAACAGGAAAACATTATTTGATATACCACTAAAGTGATTTTTCCCCCTATGCATTACATTGCTTTTGAAACTGTGGTTAACCTTATGCCTTCATATTGAAATAAGGACCTTAAAACAGGCAGCTGCATCACTTGTAACCTATTATGCCCAAGTTCTGAAGTTATGCCATATATTACTGAGGGGAACAGAGAGCACTGGCACATGGCACATTGGAACACAGTTTCTTTTCACATACAAATGTTCGTACGCACACACCGATTCAGGGTAAGGATAATGTCAGCCCTTTGCTTAGGCTCCCAGGACACTGTCACAAAGCGAAAAGTGATTGGCTGCAGCACCGTCAGGTATCTCATTCTCCGAATGAGAACTGTGAAAGTAGCAGCATCACAGGATGTACCATCCAAGTCTCAGAACTGGGAAAATTTTAAGACGAAAGAAAACTCCTTAGGGAGAAAACACAAAAGACCACCGCCTAGGAGGGTTTGCAAGCAACCTTTTCAATACTCACACAATTCCCCTGTTCACCCTGAAATTACTGCAGTGTGTGAATTCATATGGCTGTAGTCCATGTCCCAATAGATGCAAAATGTTTATATGCTTCTTTTTTTAAAAGGCAGATTACACTTTAGTGGTTTTATAAACACACATCTCAATTACAAGGGAGATTTTAAAAGTAAGCATTCTTTAGAACAACAACAAAAAAAGAGAGACCAAAAAAGCCGTTTGTTCCCAAACAGATCCAACAGCAGGCCTATAAACTTTGCTGATTGGATTTCAGCTGTACTGAAACGGAAAGCCTCCCTGTGAAAATATCTCCCAGCTGGCCCAGTAGGAATTTTATACTTTGGGACAAGGTGCAAAGGAACACATATTTATCCAAACCGGGGGGGGGGGGGGGGGAGGGGGGGGAGACACCATGAGAGCTGCTCAAGTAGGAGGATGACAAATCCCCCATCTTAGGATAAAAAGGCTACGAAAGGAGTCAAGAGCAGAGAATCAATAGCAAGTCAAGTTTTGGTAGGTCTTGAGATATGTAACAGGACATTTCAAGGTGTCTAAATGACACAATACACATCTTAGAGCTACATATGAGAGATACAATCAAACATTGCTGTGAATTCTTCCTAACAGGCATGCATTGTGCAAGGTTACTGCTATTTATTCACTTCAAACAGGACATTCCACTCCTCCTCCTTCCCTGCCCTGGCTTTCCTGTTTCCCTTTCCAACTAACACTCAATATTTTATGCTCACAAAGCTGTTTGTTGCCTCTTATGTTCTGAGGTTTCTTTTCAGTGGGATATGCTTTTACAAACCATTGTGTTCTCTCAGTGCTACCAATCTCTCTCTCTCTCTTGTTTCTAATTGGCCCCATTTGGGTTGAGAACCCAACTTGCTACAACTTGCTATTACAGCAAGTGACATTTCAGATTAACCAAAAGAGATTGCAAGAACTGCTACCAACTGCACCTATACAGTATCAAATCTGACTTCAAATCATCCAAACCAATGTCCAATTGCAAAAAGGCCAGCTGTCATATATGCCAACATAAATCAGATACCTAAAAAACTATTTACTCAATTCTTTGCTTCTGCTTCTTCTACTTTGAAATATCTCATTAAAGATAACTGCAGACCCAACACCAGGCTAAGGAAATTTAATAGTACTGTACTTACCATTGGCAGTGCATTGATGGGTGGAAGGTTTCCTGTTAGGAGCCTCCAGTCACAGGAAGATGGTCCTGGAAGAGAAAAAGAAAAAAACTATAAAGAAAACAGCTTAATGATGAAAAATAAAACAGGTGTCAACACACCATGCTGCAACAGCGGTGAGACCAGATTGTGCAGAAAAAAATTATAAAAGGAAGGCTAAAATTTTCATCTTTGCTTTTTTTAGAGAAGGAAACTATAGTCATGTCATCATTTTATCCAACAAAACAAAAGCAACTGCTAGTTTACATAACACCTGTTATATATGTAAATTAGAACAGATCCATTTAAATATTAAAACAGGCTAAAAAGAAGTAAAATAGTCACTCTGGGCCCCACCTATACTCTACAGAATTGGGGCACAAGAAAGGTTTATCATGATGGGCCATACACAGAATTTCTGGAAATGTCTCAAACCCAAAGATCTGTCCATTGACTTGGGTGGATTGCAGAGATCTGACTCAGAAAAAAAAATGTGCAATTGTGGCGCAAACTAAGTAATACTAATTGAAATAGGAAATGGAACATGACAGTTCACCAAGAAAGTTGCATAACATAATAAAATGTGATATACGCTAGTTTTGGTTATGACAAAAGCAAAGAAGTTCCCTGTATTTCTAACAGGGAAGAAAATGAGTGTGGTATGCTTCTTCAAGCTCACAATTACCGGCCACCATCATGCTGTAAAATGCCCAAATTTGCAACTCACTCATTCACTCACAGAAAGAAAGAAAGAAAGAAAGAAAGAATGAAAGAAAGAAAGAAAGAAAGAAAGAAAGAAAGAAAGAAAGAAAGAAAGAAAGAAAGAAAGAAAGAAAGAAAGAAAGACCTCACTTCACAAGTAAACTGACCAACATTTACACAAGATCCAGCAACACTGCCCATATAACCCAGTTGTTTAGGAACACATATTCATACACACAAAGGAGAACTGGCCCCCATGACAGGAGGAGGCTTTGGGGCAGGAACGAACATGAAGTGCCCAGAAACAAAAGGTACCAGAAACGAACAGCATTCTCACATGTTTGAAAATGACTTAAGTGTCTCAGAGCATGACATACATAATAGTCAGCTTTGCTGATGTTGTCCCTATACCACTATATATACATTTATAAAGATAGCAAAGAGATTAAAATGGACAGTTTTTAAATTTTAATTTTTTTATATGCCAATAAAAGACTATTTAACTTTAATACTGAATATTACTTTGTCCTGGATTTCTAGTTCTTCCCCAAAGAATACGTGCTGTGGGATATTCACACAGCACTATCACTGAACTGGCTTTTTATCTCCAGAGATATATACTTGTTCATAGCAACACATGGACATGGCAAACATACAGACATGATCTGGATGTTGAGTCATGGCAACTCGACTTCTTTCTTATTAGGTTGAAACGTTTCGCTACTCATCCAAGCAGCTTCTTCAGTCTGGGATGACATGGATGACTGAGAATCTTCACCGATACACAGACATGATCAGTCCTATTTGTGATTCTGACCGAAGTTATTCCAAACCAGGAGCTTTATTTATTTTCCCAACATGATATAATGTTGTCAGCCCTATTAAAATCTGCACGACTTGCCTTCAACAGTTTCGTTGCTGATGATGATTCCTTTTGAGTGGGAACTCTAGCTACTGGCCCTCTGCAACTTTGTGCAGACAATGTCAAGCCTTTACATCTCCCTCTGAGAGTGCACAGACACTTTCAGACACTTGTCAATAAACATGGGACTATTGAATGCGGAGTAAATCTGGACAAATTCAGAGTGGCAGGAGCAGGCAGGAGAGACAAAAATGAGTATCTTAGTGAAGTCTTCAGGTCTTTTAAGTATAGTTTCCATTATTTGACGTTTACCATACCATTCCTATTCAATGCAAGGTGGAGCTGTGTAAACTGTGCACATGTATCAAGGCTATGGTGCAGTGGATAGAGTGATGGACTAGAACTCACAAGTCCTGGAGTTCAAATCCCTACTCAGTCACAGAAACTCACTGGGGTGTATGATGGCAATGTAAAACCATTCCTTCAATATCTCACATACCCTGGACAACCCTATTATGCTGCCATAAGTCAGATGCAACATGACAGTGCAAACAACAATTAAGCTTATAGCAAGAGTGCATTTACTGGGGGGATCACATGACTGAATCAAGTGTTTCTGATCAATGATGAAAATTAAAATCATGATTTTAATCAATCTGATTTAAATCAAATCCATTACGGTACCTTCCTTCTCTGTATCAATGGTCCTGTGATCCAAGCCCCGTTTTTCAACTTGTTCACGGAAGTTCAGTCACGGATACATCTAAACATCTCACGTCTATGTGATCAACAACAGTAAGCTTTAGCTAGGTTCATATTTGGCCATATACCTTCAGAAACCGACCTCAAGATACCGTGCAAACACATATTGCATGGAACCATATTCTAGGTCTGGATATAACCTACTCAAGCTCCACAGAATGCATTAAATCAAACTCAATTTAGTCAAATATTGAAGAAATGAAATAATAAGGTTTACCTCCCATTACTAGGGTAAATTCTTTGGACTATCTTGCAGCTGAACAATGGACAGTCAAAAGCAGCTCTCCCCAACTTGGTGCCCTCCTGATGTGTTGGACTACAGTTCCCTTCATCCCCAACCAGCACAGTCAATGATCAATGATTATTATGAGAGATATGGCATCAAAGTTTAAGAGGACATTTAATTGAGAAAGGCTGGTCACAGGGTGCAACCTGGTGATCTAGAACTCTGAGAGCAACCAGCTTGTTCATTCGTACTTTACATCTCAAGTGCTCTGCTTTGTCATTGCTCTATCTAAACTAACATATGATCCCAATTTATGGAATGTTAGAAAAGTAGAAAAAAATTTTACAATGCTGTTGCATCTTCTTCAGGAGAAAAAAGGAACACACACAAAGACAGAATGTGCACAGGCAATGAGAAATCATTGTTACATACTGTATTAGTATTGCTCACTGACGTTACCTTTTGAATAAGTACAAGTGTAAATTAATATCTGAGAATCCCTAAGGCAACAGAGTCAAGGTGAACGTACAATGGACAAAGTAATTATTTATAATCTGATATATGTTAATAAGAGATGCTTCTTAACAAATATTGCAGGCATATTAGCTACCCTTATAATTCACCAATCTAGAATGAGGTCTACCTTCTTCTCTTCATGTACATTCTTTAGCCAATAAGTTTAAGTGTGCAGCCCAACTCAAGGATGATTTATCTCTTACTCTGTACTTGTTAGGCCCAAGGCAGCAGCTACATCTGAACACCTCTAAAGAAAGTGGAACCTATTGGCTGAAGTCAAGCAATAAGAAGCAACTAGAGTAGGCCTACGAATCGGTGGAAATTTGGTGAGTCAACACCTATGTAAGTTCCACTGATTCAGTAGGACTACTCTAGTGGCGACTTACTACTGGATTTCGGCCACTGTGTTAAAAAGAGTGGAAGCAGCAGATAGTAGATGCCTGGAACTGCACTGAATTTCCAGCATTTGTATTACGTCTGGCCAATCCAGATGCTTCATATGGCCTAATTGTCATCAGATGCTGTACATCTTTATCATTTTCTGATTCTAAAGTAGGCTTGATGTCAGGAGATTTAGAGGTCAGGATCAGCAAACCACTGGTCTTGAGCAAGCCCTAGGTGGTAAAAATATTTTTAGCCCATACTCTATTGCTAGATTAGGGGTGGAGGCAGGGTATAATCAATAAAATGACACTACAAGAATCTAAAAAAACTGAAATATTTTAAACGTGTTCAAAACCATTTCAAAGAACATGTTAAAGAAAAAACAAAGCAGCAAGCTGAAAAATTGAAAACCAAGCCAATATCATTAGGTGTCAAATGCTCAAGTGAAGAGCCAGATTTTAACCTGTGGCAGAAAAAGGCAATGTAGGTGCCAGTTGGGCCTCCAAGAGGAAGGGTGTTATACTTGAGAACCATATTTCCACATAATGATCTTCTCTTAATGGTTGTACACAGAGAAAACACACACAAATGGCATGTCTTACTGATCAGGTAGGTATATATGGGGAGATGTGATCCTTGAAATTTTTAAAATCTAAAACTTATCACATTTGTACATTAACCAGTTTTGTGTGCTTTTTAATATGCATCTGAGCAAACGCTGGTATCTTCCAGGTGTTTTGGATTTTGACTTTTCTAAAGATGCCCCTTATCATCAAGAATACTTGGGAGATACAGTTCAAACTTTCTGTATTCTGTAAGGCATCAGGATGGAGAATACTGGAAAATACAACACCTCTTCCACAACCATGTTTGTGTAGGTACACAAGGGACAAACCAAAGCATTATTCTTGTTTCTCCACTCAAAAGCCAAGTTAAAACCATATGTGATATGAACACTGAACATCATTTTTACCAAATTATTGAAAACTGGTGGTAGAGCTGTCACCATTCATGTGGTTTTCCTTATGTAATCATAACTGACATAATTCGCACACCACACGTTTGGATAGGGAAAGAACTTAAAATCAACGAAATTTCAGATCAACGAGGAAAGAGGGATTACAGAAGGAGAAAAGAGGAGTGTGATCGTTGTGTAACCAGAAGACAAGGCTTGAGGGTACAGGTGTAGGCATCTTGCATCTTCTCTTTTCAATTACATAACTGAGCACGCATCACATCTTCCAAACTAGTAAATTTGCAACTAGGAAAATGCAAGCTAGAAGCATTTACATGCAAGCTCATGCTATTACAGCCTACTTTCTTGGCATGTTGAATGAAAGTCATTTATTCCATGCAACAGTAATTCTACCAAATTAGAACCAAAGACTTCTTGTGTTTCTGTTATTTCCCCAAAAGGCTCTTTATACAGCTTTAGCAGCCAGACAAGCAACACTACAGCTGGCCAGCATGTTAGGATCCAAAGCCTGCACTGCCAAATAATGAAGTTTGCCAGCAGCTGAAGCTAAGGAAAAATCCTTGGCTGACAAATAAAAATCACCCACAGCCAAACCAGGGAATTCTCCAGCCTGGGTCCCACAACACCATAGTCTAAAAAATGTACATAATTTCTAGATTGAATAAACTGTGCGCTCACATCAACAACCAGGGGAGAGGACTACTCTTCTTTTGACTTGATCAAAATTCCAAGCCAAAGATGAACTCTTGACATCGAGACCTTCTCCGTTCCCTTCTGTTTACCCTCGCCCAAATAAACACACAGATGGACAAACAGGGCTAAAGTGCTAGCTTCACTTTTGAAGAATGACATAGAGGAATTCCACAGAAAACAAAGAAGGAACCAAAATTCTAAAACACAGCAGGGAAAATAAGTATTTAGATGTAAAAAAAGACACAAGTGTGACTTTTTCCTGCACAGGGAAGGCATGGATCTACACCATGCAAGGAAAGAGCCACTTTGGCATAAGATTAATTTCCAGTTATTTACTACAGCATTTATATTCTGCCTTTATACCATCATGGAACTCAAAAGGTGTAACTCACATGTTCCTTATTCAACTGAGTATACAAGGTAATTTGAATGGCTCACTCATATGTCATCTTCAAAGCTGTATGACACATCAGGTAGTTGCTTCAAAATAAGATAGAGACGACTCATAATCAAAGTATGCGTTACACTTAATGTGCATACTGTATCTAAAAATGTAGCTAACTGTTATACATATTCTCTTCCTTACTTTCTTACTTCTTTGGCTTCCAAGAGTTTCCCCCTTATTCTGATCTTCCTGCAGCCCTAATCCAAACTAATTCCATTCACCAACCCTGCCTGCTAGCTACATTTTTAAAGTAATGTGTGGTCTGATGCCCAACCATGTGCTGCCTGTGTCCTTATAGGATTGGGTACGCACATTTTGCTGCTCACATCGGTACCAAAACACATGATTCTAATACATGTAGGCCACTTCTTCAAGTCTAGTTTAGGACAGGATGTGGTAGAAGCTGACAAAAATAGACTCCCACCGAACTAGGTACAGCCTTCTAAATCTAGTGATGCCATGAGAGAAGCAGCTGCTTCCTAGAATTACAAATGTAAGAAAGCAGTGATATGAAGAAGAGCACATGCACACATAGGGCTCTCAATCTCCCTCGTTTGCATGGGCAACCACTGTCCCATAGAAAGAGTTCCTTCAACATCAATTCATTTTGATGTACTCGAGAACCATAGGCAATAAGGACCTGAATGCGGGACAAGAAGCAGACTTGTAGAAGTGAGACTACACACTCCATAGCTCCTCTATGTCCAAGAAAGCAAGTGGTCATGGAAGGACTGAGGTTTTCTCCTCCACACCCAGCATAAAAATCAAGCAGCTTTCGAAAGAGGCAGTACTCTTTGTCCCTACTGTGCCAATTCCCAGCAAGTTATTTTTCTTTCTTTCTTTTTTAGGCTAATTTTTTTAAAAAAAGATTCATTTCAAAGGCTGCTACAGCTTGCATACCACAGGATCGATGACCCAAGACATATATGTTTCTCGTCCAGTTACAGTCAATTCCCTTTAACTTAGGTTGCCTTTTTTTTTTAACAAATTCAAAACCCTTTGACCATTCAAGCAAATAGTTAAAAGAGCAAGAGTGGCAATTTTTAGCTGTTCCAGAGAGGAATGGAACCATGATCCCATAAAACCACAACCACCATAAAGGCTAACATTTTTATTATGACATAAAAGAGTCCATCCACAGCCGACTTCACAGATGCATGAAGTGTCACCCTGTTACAAGTATATCAGGGGGAAAAATGTGGAAATCACAAGGGCAATCAAGTTATGAACAGTAGGCATTTATAAAACAGTTGTTGCTAATAACACAAACATCCTGACATCTGTTAGACACAAACAAACTTTGTGTAATTAAAAAGATTTTTTTTTAAAAAATCACAATTCAAGCTACAGGTTGCAAAACTGAACCTCCTAAAGACTTACCACTCAGTGGTGTCTCGTTCTATTTTCTGTTTGAAGTTCATCTGCTTCTTTGTTTTACTTGTGTGTTTAAGCCTAATGATGCATAGAGATGACCAAATCTGTCAGTTTCATTTTTTCCCTCCACATTCCACCTTTGCTAATTTTTGAGAATTCTGCACAGTATTTAAGTTTTGTCATATTGTAGCTAGTAGACATGAAAGCTTTGTATTCGTTCCTGGGAGACGAATATGAAGCCCACCAGCACATGTGTCCCCGTGTTCCCTCCCCAATCCCCAGAACCAGCCTGGTCCACTTACCAGGCTCCTTGGCACACCCATGCCCAGTGGTGGTGACATCATGCCAATCGCGGACGTAGTCCCACTTGTGCTTCCCTGACTCTCCTCAGAGCCGACCACTCCAGTGAGGAGGCATGAAGGCAAGTCTTCCCACTCATCTGATGAGCGGTGGACTGCAGAGAAAGGTGGGGAAGCACCAGTGGGACTATGTCCGTGGTTGGTGTAATGTCTCCACTGCCAAGTGCATACATGCTGAGGAGCCCAGTAAACAGATTGTGCTGGTTCTGGGAGGCAGAGAAGGACCACCAAGACTTGTGCTTTTGTGTGTGTGTGTGATGGCAGGCTTCATAGTCATCTCCCTTGGGAGATGAATACCCTGTCTCCCCCAGGAGACAAATACCAAGCTCCCATGTCTAGAAGCTAGAGTAGATATGGGGACAGAGTAGACATCTATGTTGGCAGCAACAGAAGGCTCCTGGGTTTGCTTCCTCAGTATGTGGTTACCAAGTTCTTCTTTCTACATTTTAATGCTTACTTATTTTATTTTGCCTTCTAAGCACTTATGGCCAAAGATGCACGCAAGGCTCATCATTCAGAGGAATCCAAGCAAAAGCGTATCAACAGAAGCTCTGTTTGAATGACCTTTAGATCAAAACAAATGTTTCTTTTTTAAAAACTTCCAGGTCTGGCTTGCTCTAAATAATTGCTATACAGTCTTGCCTTTCTTCCCTATTGCACTGGATGGACACTGAAATTAGAGAAGCACTTAATATAAATGTTTAGGCTATAAAGTCTGTATCCAATTGACTTGTTTACAGGCTATGATGTGTTCGAAGTGGAATCTGGAAGCATGAAGTATGCATAGCAGTCAGGATCTTTCTGAAAACAGGGCAGTTGTGCCAGTTATGTAGCTAATTCACAACAATAACCAGAAAATGAACCTGTTATGTGAACTGGTCTATGCTCCAATTAATGGTGGAGTGAAAATTATTGATCCTCTGTGAGAAGCTTTGATCTCCTACTCTTTAGGACTCCATAGGATAATGTGTTATTAATATACCGAAGGTAACGGAGACTTTTCAAAACAGAAGCTGAGAAAACATGGCTGTATGTCACGAAGGATATGGTGGCCAGGAAGTGCCAGCTGAAGAGCCAACTTCTCCACATAGTGAAAACACTTGCAGATTTAGTATAAAGTGGCAGAAGCGCACTTTTTTAAAAAGCACAAGCACAAACTGCCATGCAGAGCTCATTACAGGGCAGATTTGATTTTTACAAAATCATTGATTTTTATCCACGCTGGTTCATTATTCACATGGAATGCCACTTCTGAAATTTCATTTATTAAATCCTCTAAAAAATAATATACAGGATGCCGATGAGTTGTTGTTTTGAGTATTAAAAAATTACAAGGTATGCAGACACAGTAATTATTTCAAACCTCGGTCTTTTAGGAATGGTGTCCTATAATTTTAAGTTGTAACACTTTTCCTTAAAAAGTTGACTTATGCTATTCGCAGGAGTGTACCATTAGATAGGGTATTTAAAATATTTTAATTTCAGACTTTCTGGCTGACAGCTTTTTCATACATAGCTATTTAAAATCCGTATTTTGTGGGCCAGCACTCTTCTTAACTCTTCTCACAGTAACAGCCACAGATTTTAATCCAATTACTTCTCCAAAATTTTCCTCTTCTCTCCCTTTCTAGCTAACTGGAGAAAGAGAAGATGGGGTTCCATAATCCCCCAAGACATTCAGTGATTTCAGTCACGAGGAGTGACCAACCTTCTTTTAATCCAGGTATATACCCTACTTCACTTGTATTCACATTACTTCTACACTAAGATGAAATCTCATTCCCTAGTTCCAGGCAGTAAATTGGGCAGGGGAAAATATATTTTGGTGGGCTTTTTAAAAGGAGTAAGACAGGGCAAAATGGAGTGCAGGAACTAGTTCAGCAGCCACTATTTCACACACACTCCTGAACATCCCTCCAAGCAATGCCCCATCATGATCATATAGCATCATTTTTTTTTAATGGTTCAACTTCCCATCAAATGGCAGAGATCTCTCTCTCTCTCTTTTCATGTTGTTCCATCTACCGTCATGTGCATTGTGGCACTTAAGAAATAGTATATTCATATGCCACTTCCAAACATTCTACATCACTTTTCCCAAAATCCTGGAAGTGTGGTCTGTAAATAGAACTAGGATGGACCAAAGCAGAGAAGAGCATAAACAAGAGAAGAAGCAGTTTCTGCTGCAATTATTTTAACTGGTTCTCAGTGAAGGCGGGGCTCCTAGTCATTTAGAAAAGGAAAAGCGAAAGTTATGCTATGTGGCAACAGTATAGGCAGCAAGATAATCCGGGCAGGATATAATTAAGGTATGTGTCACTATAGCCAAGTCAGACATTTCCAGGAATGGGTCCAGGTGGCTCCCTAGTTTTAACTGTGCAAATGCATTCCTGACCACCACCAATACATGGGTTTTTGAGATCAGGGATGAATCCAGGAGCATGCTCAAACTGTGCAATAGATTATTCAAGAGAAGCGGACCTCCATCCAACTTTGGTGGACTCCTTATTCCATGACCTGCATTTTGACAGGAGCACTTCCACCTTGCCTGAGTTAAGCTTCAATTTGTTCATCCTGATCCAGTTCGTTATTGGCTTCAGACACTGCCGCCAGTAATGGACTGGAGTAAGACAAATTCAAGTAAGCTGGACAGGAGTTCTGCCTTCACAGATCACCTGTCCATAGTGATAACAAGCTCATTTCAATCACCAACAATATCATAATCCATGCTATGGTGGCTGCAACCGAACTGTGTTCACGAATCTCCATCCATACCAACATGCCATCCCATGTTAAGGAATTTTGGATGAAAAGTTGTTTTCTTTCCTTAGCCTCCTCAGCTAGCAGTTTGGAATTTATGGCTCATCTCTTAAAACAGAGGCCAGTCAGGCAATCCCCCCCCACCCACACACACACACCTTTCTTCCTGTGTTTTTGAATGTCAAATAATTTCTTTTTGACTAGGGGAGGGAAGAGTGTCCTGGAGCATAGCCTGTCTCTAACAGAGTTGGGATTAGGAATTTAGTTCAACCACCAGGAACAGCCAATTTAAGCCAAATTAAAGCCAAATAAATGGCTTTACCAGGTGGATGCTTCTTTTAGCATGCAGTACTGCTTGTTTGGTGTCAAGAATCCATGATGTTTGAGAAGTCACACTGATCTTCACTTGACGCCCTGATCGGCCATTCTATGGTCTCTTACAGTTCAGGAAAACAGTTTTTTGTTCCGTTTTGTTTGTTTGTTTGTTTTATATTCTTAATAGCTGATTAACACTATCCTCCATTTGTATTGTTTTCACGACCATGCAGCCTTTTACTGATTTTTCCTGAACTGCAAGGAATTCCAGGTACTGAACCTGGGATTTGTGCAGCTGACAGGACATGACCTACTCACGGAAATCCTGATCAAGTTAGCGTAAGGTGAAGTTGCATCTGCAGAAGTGTGATAGCCCTTCTCTGCCCAGAAAATCAGCATTGTGCTATTGATCACACACTTCATGTTCTAATTGCACGGTTCATTTCACGGTTGCGCAACTGAACATGCAGTTCACAACTATACAGTTTACAACTGTTCAATCAATGTGAGGTTCATATCACTACTACTGTACATGACGGCCATGCAAATACTTTCTGGGCATTACTTCTCTCCCGCTGAAATGTCTTCCTAGTGCTTAGCTTCGCATTACACACACATAATTGGCCAAGAGGATTTCAAGAAGATTGAACAACAAAATTAAATAATTACATTTTTAAAAAAAAATCAAAAGCAGACAAGAATAAAAGAAACAGAAAGTTGTAGTTAACAGAATTAAATTATAGTACTAAAACACTACTAATTTTTAAGCACAACTTAAAAAAAACTTTTTTAAAAAGGTCTAGCATCAATTCATTAATTAAGAGTTCTTTGTTTTAACAATTGCTCCATTGCCAAAAAAAAAAAGAAAAACAACAACAACTGCCTGAATAAAAGTATGCCAGTGGTAGGACAACATGGAGGAGGCTACTCTTAGTTTTCTCGGCAGGGAGTTTCAGAACTAGACAGGAACCCCTACGAAAGCCCTCCCTCGAAGTTAAAAGAAAGCGCACAGACCAAACCCAATTTGCCAGCAAGCTACACAGCATATTTATATTAAAAGTGCTGGGTTAAAGCATTTACCAATATGGAATGGTGCAGCAGGCATTATTTTCATTGCGGCAAACAAAATGCAAGATACCAATTTTATTTATTTATTTTTAATTATTGTATTTATATCCCGCCCAATTGGTCAGATGAGTTCTTTGTATTGAACTCATCTGACCAATTGGGCAGATGAGTTCAATACAAGCGTGCAACTCAATGTATTACAAATGCCTTGCAAATTCTGAAAATCAACAGGTTTTGTCCACCAGCAGTTTGATTATGCTGTTGCTTTAAAACACTGTTATTATTGCCAAAGGGGGGGAACCATTTCCTACAAATGTGTCTGCCTATACGTTATATATTTCTTTTTTAAAAAAAAAAGACTGAACAAAGCTAATATTTAAGCTGCGTGAGAAAGGAGGATGTGCTTGGGTTTGATAATTATGTAGGAAATTTGACAAATGCCTGAATCCATAACAAAGTAAATCCAGAGTGTGCTTCAACAAGTTTTCACTGAAATGTATACTTGAGTGAGAAGGGGAGGGTTGGGAGGGTAACCTTGTTAGATGCCTGTGTTTGCAGGCGTGCTCAATAATCTAATTACAACCCTGCCACTCAAATTCGACAGGATGTTTCCAGCAAATATTGGCCCACATATGGTAAATATTCATCACCAAAGGCTCACACCTACAAAAAGAATTGGCAGTTCATCATTTGGGTGACGGCTGCTACCTCCTATACCTCGTCACCATGGTAACTTGACAGCTCCCTCATACTCTCACCTTGCTTCTGTTCTATTCTTGCATCTGTAGTGTAGTTCACTAGAACAGGATTACAAGAGTCTTCATTATTTATTTTATTTTATTTTATTGCTAGGAGGGGTGCTTCCAACTCTTAACTGGAAGGTATATTAGATGCTATCAAGAGACAATTATTTTTTCTAGGTAAAGGTAAAGGTTCCCCTTGACATTTAGTCCAGTCCTGTCCGACTCTAGGGTGCGGTGCTCATCCCCGTCTCCAAGCCGTAGAGCTAGCGTTTGTCCGCAGACAATCCTCCATGGTCACGTGGCCAGCGCGACTAGACACGGAACGCCGTTACCTTCCCACCGAGGTGGTACCTATTTATCTACTCGCATTTTTACATGCTTTCAAACTGCTAGGTTGGCAGGAATTTTTTCTAAACTGGTTTAAAGTTAGCTATGGATTCCTCATATTCCAAAGTAATGTAGAAAACAAAACATCTACACAACCTTATACATATACACATACATACTCATACAGAACAGAGAAAAAACAACATTATCTGGTATGGCATGTTTTAGAACTATGTGGGCTGCTAAACACACTATTTTGCTTGCAACTCATAATCACAGTGGGGGGAGGGGAGCATGAATCATCACAGCATTGCATCCAAAACCGCTGTTCTCCTCCTCCCTGCAGATAACAAAAAAACTATGTTATTTAAAAGGACACAAAGGAATGCTGAGTTACTACGATCAAAGATAGAAAATGGATTTTGCACATCCCATTCCTGACGTCAGGATGTCAGAGAGCCTTGTTACATATCCTTACACAAGCCTACAAGCAGCACTACACATTATGCATGAGGAAGCTATTACATTATGTCTGCATCCTTGTTGGAGACATAATGTTAGATTACACCCTGTCTCTCAACCAGGGTTCAGGCTGAATAGAACCACAGGGGAAACTTTAGCTGAGGAGGTGGCATAAGGCCCTCAGCAGGTGGTTTTGAAGAGTACACTGACCTACCAGTGCCAAGGGTACTGAGCTACATCGCAAACTTTTCCCCCTGGAGCTGAGCAGCCACAATGGGAAATCAAGATCCAACAGGGAAGTGAATTCCTACTGCCTTCAGGCTTCACCAGCAAGATATAGTGACAGGTCCTTAAGGTTCACAGGCTAAGAAATGAAACCAACATCTAATGCTGTATCTAGAGGAGGCCAATTACTAACAGATATGGGGCACAAAGCAAATATAAAACACCAACATTGAGGCAGAATGCTTCCAAAGGAAAGAATCCCCTCTTGATGGTGCTCAGGTAGTAGTGACTAAAGGTGACTGGGATCATGTTTCCAAACTCCTTAATTCTAGGTCCCACCATTGAGTGCCCATACTCTATAGGGAAGGTTTAGAATGCCTCCAACATTTCTTACTGAATTTAAAATATTCCCAAAATGCTATCCAGGAGATGCTCCCATGTGTGTGACTGCAAAGAAGAAAGAACTAAGAAGTAATAGTGTTATCAAATGCAAGGGGCAGAATGCAGTTGACCATTAATGGGCTGTAACAGTCCACAAGCATAGCTGCACCCAATCTGTTCTATAGGCAGGATCACCAAGGTTGCCCACTGACACCAAGTGAGCTTGAAGTAGCACAAGGAGGTAATAGATACCTCTTTGCATAAGCTTTATGTCATATGATTTGAACAACAGACTTCTGAGTGAGTAAAATGAACAGACAGGATTTTCCCTAAGAAGCCTAGAGAACAAGCGATGTACATAAATGATCCAAGCAGCTGCCTAGGGAAGCCCAAACCATGCTAACCTATGGGAGGGACAGTCACAATATTTTAATATAAAACCTTTAAAAAGAAAAGAAAAAGGAATGGAGAAAGACAATTGCTTTGTGGTTACTCCAATCTCTCTCACACCATCTTCAAGTAGAAAATGACAATTTTCAATGTTTGCAATTGATTTTGCGCCTGCAAAATCCACAAAAAAATCATTTTCTCATATAGACACACATGCACCACATCTATGCATAGACGTATCAGAAGTACAAATAGCCAGTTATCTCACTCTTGAAAATGAGGAAAAGCACTATCCCTGCTGGGAAATATTCTGACAAGTGTTTGTGTGTTTTCTGCATTTTGGGACATTTTTGCAACAATGAAGTAAAACCACAACTGTTTGTTGGGAGGGTACAGACTACCCCCTCCATTATTCATTTTTAAACGGTATAGTTTTCACATAGTACACAGCCCAGAATCCTGGAAAGCAGAGCATGGAGCAATCACACAAGTGGTTCCCTCCTCCTGCAGGCTGTTCTTTCTAAGCCCGGATTCACACGGCTGGAGAAACTGGATAGACAAACAATCACACAATGCACAGTCTGTTAGAGAGGGAACAGCTGCAGAACTGCCCTTGCTTCTACAGTTTTTCAAAACAGGATTTTGGCCAAGGTTTTCTATGCAAAATACAAGGATTTTCTGCTTAATTTTTTTTTAAATAACAAGCCCTTCTTTTTTAGATAATATTGCTGCTAACAAACAAACAAATCCATGTATTTTCGCTCTCAGCCAGGACCAGAAAGGACAAGAAAAATTACAAATATTATCTCTCTTTCTCTCTCTAAGAAACAGATAATAATTTCAGTTGAGCTGTTTTGCTGAAATTATTCACTTCACACGTCTTGACACTCCTTGGAAGACAAAGGGCACCATACTTTAGAAATTCACACAATTGCAAGGCTTCACATAAATAACACACACAAAATCAGGAGCACATTTTAAAAACGTGAGCGGCACACAAACACACTTTAATCAACAGGGAAAATGCACACATTAGGAAAACGGAACTAAAGCAATCTGTACATTATGGAAATTGTGCATTGAAAAAGCCTACAAAATTCCATGTGGGAATTAACACAAAGTCTTGCCATGAGGTATGGGACAAGACTGCCGCTGGGAACAAGAAAAAGGCAATAAAATCAAGAATGAGAGATTATCATATCCAGAGAGAGAGAAAGAGAGAGAGAGAGAGAGAGAAAGACTCACACACATATGAACACTGCCGTTCTGTATTAGCACTCCAACAGAATAAAATCAAAGCAAATAAAAAACAACATGAAAAATACAGAAAACTATCAATAATGTAAAAGATTTCCCACTATAAGGGGCGGGGGGAATCTCACTTTTCTGTTTAACCTAAGGACTTAATGAGCAAAGCAGTCTAAAGTCTAAGTCTGGACCAACCCTGAATTCTAATACTTTTAATGTCACAGTGGTGAAAAGTTCTGCTAGAACATAACCTCAATGTTCAAGGAAAAATTTGCCATGGTGGAGTTTCTGAAGCACCCTTTAAAAATCAATGCCTTATTATACTTCATTTAAGCAAGAGAAGAGGTTACAGAAAGGATTTTTATCTCACTCAGCTGAAAACTGATTATTCTGATAAGTAAGATCTCTGTATTAAGCATTCAAAATTCCTATTTATTTATTTATTTATTTTATATATCGCCTCATTAGTGCACGCACTACTTTAACACATAACAAAGTCAATTGTGTATTATCAGCTTCCATAAAGTTTTTGTTCTTCATTCATTTTACTGAATGAAACCCACTGGAACTTACCTACTTACTCGTTTTAAAACTCCCTTTCTACTGTATAGCTCTTCCAAAGAATTAAAATAAGCTACAAACACACTATGGCCATGCCCTACTTTCTACCAGAATTCCTTCTGTACTGATTTAGGTCTATAAAGGAAAATTAATGACTAACCGTGTTAAGAGTTTGCTATTTTCTGTCACGATGAAATTAAAATATGGTACATATCTAAGCACAGATGTCTCATTCTACATGAAGAATTCTCAAAAACATTGTCAAAAATATCTCTTATACATCAGAAGTGTTTTGCATAATTTATCACAGTCACCCTCAGCACTACAGGCCTTTCATCCAACCAACTCACTACAATTTTCCCTGCTGGACCTACCACAATAATGCAATTTTAAAAATGCATTGTACAGCTTATTTACATATTTCCCTAGGGTGTCACCTCTTTGCTTGTCGCTTGTGTCATACAGCATCAAAAAGGCAGCCTGATAAATTAGGATTACAAACTCATAATGTTCATAATCAAGCCTACCCACATACTTAGAAGCAAGCCTCACTGAGTACACAAGAATGATCAGTAGACCCCCTCAAGCCACTTTTTCAACACTATCTTTCAAATAATCCCCTTTTAAAAATAATTTTCTATTCTGTTTTAATGCTGTCAGTATCTTCACAGTGTACAAAAGATCACTAGAATTAAAGCTCTACTGAACAAACAGACTTTTAGTTGACCTAAAAAAGCATTATACTGGTATGGACTCTGTCTATCTTCTCAAACGCAACACATACTTTTATTTTCCTGTTAAAAGACCAAAAAAAGTATCTCCAGACAACAGTTTTGGTAAATGAAACTGGACATTTGATCCACTACAGGTATTCTTCTTGCCCTTTTCTTAGATTTTTCTCTAGGTCTGCATGATTTATTAAGTATTACATTTGTCAGAGGTAACATATTACATCATAGTAGCCTTTTGCATTCAGCACCCTAGCAAGGTGCATATGAGCAGCAGGATTTATTAATATTAATGTTTTAATGATTGTTTTTAATATAGTATATTATTATAATATTGCCTATTTTTAATGGTGTTAATGTTTTTAAAGTTTTAATATTGTTGTACACCGCTCAGAGACCACTGGTAATGGCGCAGCTAAAAAAAATCTTGTAAATAAATAAATAAATATTTGCTCCAAATCCTATAGCAAGAACCAGCTCAGCTACATGGTTGTGTTCAACGGGTGAGATGGAAAGTGCTGAATTGCAGGAATTTGGTTTCCACACACCCTGTGCAAGAACGTGAACACCTGGGCAACAGCTTCACGGGAAAGCAAACTTTCAACGTTCCTTGCCGCACAAAGAAAACATACGAAGTAATGTTTACACAAGGTAACTTGTTCTTCCCATTGAACCTACTTTTCTAAGGCTGCCCCCTTAATACTAGAATAGCATAGAAAATGATCATGATTTGTCAAACTTGCACATTTTTCAGACGCAAAAACCACACGGGTTTCCATTAACAGCATGACTACAGCACTCAAGAGCAACACATACACTTTACGGACTCAAGAAAATTGGGAGAAATTGAATTTTGGCCCCATTCACCTATCTATGATCACACGGGAGTGAGCTATGTCAGTATGAATGAATACCACTAGAGATGGTCACAAATTGGCGATTTGTGTCAGTTCATTTTTCAGCTGAACAGGTGTTCAGCGCTTTCCAGACTCTTCTCTTCCTGTGGAGGTGGGGCAGGGAAGCTAGGGTGCTGCTTCTGAATGGGCGTCTGCCAAAGGAAGCAGGTCTTAGAAGTGCTGAACACCTGTTTGGCCAAAAAAACGAACTGGCATACACTGACGAACCGGCTGTTTGTGCCCATCTCTAAATCCCACAACCACACAGGCTTGGTCACTCACAGGGGTCTTTCACACGAGACTACTGCTTGGTCGCAGCCATCAGTACAGTTCCAGTATTCATGTACGAAAGCAGTATTTGGCAAATGTTTATCAGCTTTATAGACCATGGTTAATGATGCTAGGAATGCATGTTTACCTCAATCTTTGTATGCCAATACTGGCACGTCATGAAGTTAGAACCCCTCAGTTTGGATGTAACAGTTTTAGAGCAAGAAGACAGAAAACAAGAGCAAGGTAAAACACAAAAAAGAAAGTAAAGGAGGGGGGGGCGTTAAATAGAGAGAGCTCTACTCCAACAATCATTCCCAGCTCAATAAACCAGTTTATAAACCTGCAAAAGACTACCCAAACTGAGGCAATTTATGGGAGTATACGGCATCACAGAACCATACAAATGTAAAGTTAAAAGGGACCCTGAAGGCCATCTAGTCCAATGCCCTGCCAATGCAAGAATTCACAGCTAAAGCATCCCTGAGCAGTTGCCATCTAACTTAACATCTGTTCAAAACCTTCAACAAAGGAGAATCCATCATCTCCTGCGGTAGTCCATTCCAGTGTCAAACAGCTTTTACCAAGAAGGAATTCTTCCTAAAGTTTAGCCACAGTCTTCTTTATTAGAATTTGAACCAACTGGTTAGGTCCCACCTTCTGAAGAAAAGAAGCTTGTTTAATCTTTCACATGACTGCCCTTCAAATATCTGAAGGAAAAAAACCTCTTCATCTTTTATTCTCGAGGCTAAATTATTAATCGTTCTAACCAACGTTCCTCTAATTTTCGGCCAGAGCTGGGCAAGGGCCCTGCTCCATGCATGCGGGGTTCCAGCCATGACTGGGAACAAATGGGCAGCAACACTGGTTGCGGGTGTGCAGCACCGATGCAGTGCTGTGCAGCTGCCCACCTGCACAATTTAGAGGGAACGTTGGTTCTAACTCACATTTTCAGAGGCAGTAGAACAGTACGGAGAGGGCAAAAGCATTGGAGACAGATGTTATTTATTCAAGTGCTTCTCTCTCCAAATGTTTATCATCCCAGACTTATCGTCACAAAAGCAGACCCAAGTAAAGTAGCCAGAGCTATATTTAAGTTTCCCATCAGACAACAGTAACAGTATTTCATGAACAGAAAAGCTCAGGGGGAAAACCGCTGCCTATGGAAAGGAGGGGACCTTTTCTTCCCAACTCTTTGCTCATCCAATGCAACATCATATTTTCACTGGGACATAGCTCACTGGTAGAGCATATGCTTTGCATGTCGAAGGTCCTAGCATCTCTAGAAAGACACCAGGGAAACTCTTTTCCAGCTAGTATCAGCAAAAGACAGATTCCAATATCCTAATCAGTGCCTAAAAACATGCCTTTAGAACGAACGATAAATAATACAGCCTTCTGAACTGACTCTTGAGTTGTTGAGACTTCAGGTTTGTACTCATAGGCACATTAAAAATGAATATACCAGAACCCTTTGAGAAATGAATACAACAGTCAATTAACAGTTAGTGAATTGGGCTATTATCTCTTTTTGTTTCAGAATGGGGTTAATATGAAAACAGATTCTGAAATCAAAAGGGATACATCACCCTGAAAGAGAAGTGATAAAGTGCACAGTACATATTACTAAGTGGAGCACTGTACACCTGCAAGACAAACCAAACCTGAGTAGGCTGGATAGAAATTTCCACACAATAGTCACACTGCACGATATTTGTCTAAATTAGCATTCTGCAACCTTGTTTAATCTGTGTCACCTTGCAATCCAAATTATTTATTTTATTTTATTTATTCATTCGATTTATACCCCGCCCATCTAGACCAATGGTCTACTCTGGGCGGCATTACAAAATTAAAAAAAAAAAAACAATAGCACAAAAAACAATTAACAAAACAGAGCTTAGAAATGTTAAGGTTTTTAAGGGACCACAACAGCTAATATTCCCCAGCCAGCATGTCCAATGATTATACTTGGGACACTGTGAAGCAGAGGTTGGAAAGTTCCTTTCTTGGACTGTAACCCCCAGAATGTCCCAGACAACATGATCAGTGACAATAGTGGCTGGAGACTTGTTGGAGTTTCTTAATAATAATAATCTTAGAACTGCAGAGCTGGAAGGGACCCTATGGATCACTGAGTCCAGCCTCTTGTCAAGGAGGCACAGAGGGGAATCGAACTCCCAACCTCTGTTTCCTCAGCCAGATATCTAAACCACGAATTTTTCCAAGCCCTGCAATGCAGGCTTCTTGGGTGAGGCTCAGGGACTAACTATGGCAGACTCTGACTATGAGAGTAACAGTGCTTTTTTGCAGATAAAACTATGAAAATGCTAGCCATAAAGAATATCTGAGCAATGGAATAAATCACCCAACTAATGGGAGCTAAAGCTTCTCCCCTGTCCAATCCTTGCTCAAGCTTATAAAACCGGCATCAGATGCTGCCCGTAAGACTCCAAACTTCTCTCTGTAATCCAAAGAGTGATCATCAGGACATTGAATTCTCTGCCAAATTCCACACTACAGTGGTAGGAACACAGTGGAAGAAAGAAATGACACCCAAATATTCAAACATATGCTCCAACTTACACCAGTTGCCAATGCCAGTTCCTGTTTTCTAGTACCTTTGCCAGGATGTGTATGGACGGGGGAAGGGTAGGTATGGTTTTTAAACATGCATACCCAGATTTGATATGAAGCATCCTCTTGTTTCATCTGCACTATTTTAGGTGCACATTGCACTACTGGGCAGAATGTAAGTGAAAAGAAAGAAAGAAAGAAAGAAAGAAAGAAAGAAAGAAAGAAAGAAAGAAAGAAAGAAAGAAAGAAGAAGAAGGAAGGAAGGAAGGAAGGAAGGAAGGAAGGAAGGAAGGAAGGAAGGAAGGAAGGAAGGAAGGAAGGAAGGAAGGAAGGAAGGAAGGAAGGAAGGAAGGAAGGAAGGAAGGAAGAAAGAAAGAAAGAAAGAAAGAAAGAAAGAACAATTACCTGACTTAATTCTTAACAATAAGCAAAGAGTTCAGGAGCTTGGCAGTGGGTGTGAGGATTTGAACTTGGCTAACTGAATCAACCCTGAGTGCTCACTAGAAGGACAGATCCTGAAGCTGAGGCTCCAATACTTTGGCCATCTCATGAGAAGAGAAGACTCCCTGGAAATGACCCTGATGTTGGGAAAATGTGAAGGCAAGAGGAGAAGGGGACGACAGAGGACGAGATGGTTGGACAGTGTCATCGAAGCGACCAACATGAATTTGACCCAATTCCGGGAGGCAGTGGAAGACGGGAGGGCCTGGCATGCTCTGGTCCATGGGGGTCACGAAGAGTCAGACACGACTTAATGACTAAACAACAACAACAACAACAACAGAGTCCAGCACCAGCCACTACAGTATGCTGGCTCACATTACACTATCTGTGCTGTAGATGGAACAGCTTTTCATAGAATATGCACTACAGAAACAGCTTTATACTCTAGGACAGGAATGGAAACATGTGGTCCTCAAGATGTTGCTGTGCTCCTTCTCTTGTCACCTCTCACCAGCCCTAGAGCTGATGGAAATTGCAGTCCCAGCAACATCTGCAAGGCCATACATATTGAATCCCTGCACTAGTGACTGTTCTTTAATTATTTTTTTTAAGCAACAGCAGCTTTGGGTAGAAATTTAGAGCCACCATGAAACAAACAGTTCACATTTTCTTGCACCCATTGTGTCCCTGATCTAAAGTTCCAACACTCCTGACAACAGCTTTTGCTTAAAAACAAAAAAAACAAACAGCAGGCACTGGAGTTTCATTAAAAGCATTCACATGTTGTGAGGGTTCGACTTTTGGCTCCATATTCGGTTCAAAGAAATCAGTAGATTTTTGTTGCTTCAAAACAGGTGAAAGATTTATTGGTGCATTTAACAATAAACAAATGTCTGTAACATGATTGTGAGTCTTTTCGCCTTCTGCCAACGGGTCCGGAAGGGGTCTCCAATCTTCGAACAGGAACGGGTTACCATAACTATTATTCCACGGTCCCGGTAAATCAGTGTGAACCCAGTCTCTCATGGTCTGCCCCATCGAACCTTCCAACAAGGGCACGGTCTCATCATCCCGATCGCCATTCCACAGGGTTCGTCTCTCGGGGTCTCGATCCTCCCAGGGTCCTCCCTGTAACTCTTCTTCCTCATCTCTCTTATTCTCCATTCTAGCCTTTCTCTCCTTTCTCTCTCCACTCTCTCTTTCTCTTCTCTCAATCTCCTCCTCCACTCTCTAGCCTCGGCTTCTCCCCAATAAGAGGGTCTAGGGGGGATCTCTCTTCTCCTTCTGTAATCCGCCTCCACCTTAGGCACTCTTAGTCTCTCCCATAATCCCGTCCAGGGATCCTCCATCCACACCCACTCCCAACCGGGTGGCAACTGACTCTCCTTCTTCTTTACCTCCCCTGTTCCTGCCTCAAACTCCACCCTCTTTTTTCTCTCCTTTCCCGCCTTTTTCCTCCTGAACCTCTCTCAACGTTACTCCCTGTATCTCTTCGGTCAACTCCTCTATTTCTGTCTCTTGCTGAGCTTCCGCCGCAGGCTCTGGTGCTGGCTGGGGTCTTCCCTTCTTATCCTCGTTGTGGGGGAGGGATGGCACTCCAGCGAGTGGGGTATCCCTCTCGCTTTCTGTCTCACACATGTCAACTAAAAGTTAGAACTGATCTGTAAAACCCTACACATTTTCAGCATTTCCATTTGTTGCTTCAGTTCTTGATAAATCCTCCATGCAACTTTCTATGAGAGATTTTACACACGTATTCTGCTCATACAAAAAAAAAAATACAAGACTTATTGATCAGTTTCCAATTCCCATTTTCTGCAGCTTCCATGTGGGGGGAAAAGCCACACAGAATACAGTTTTCCGCATTAAACTCATGGATATGTTTAATTACAGCTGGCATAGACAAAAAGTATTTGAGTTACACTGCATTATATGCCTTAAAACAAACTAATGAACAAACTCTTCAGATTGTAAACCTATGAGTACGGTCTTACCATGAATTAAAATATTGCACCCTTGCTTGTTTTCAAAATCTTTTGAAAACTGGAAGCAAGTTTTGGACTGGGCAATCGCTACAAGATTTTTTCCCCTTATATTTATTTATTTATTTATTTATTACATTTATAGCCCGCCCATCTAGTCATATAGACTACTCTGGGCGGGTAACAACATATCATCTAACAATTTAACAATTTAAAATCATAACATAACATAAAATTATTCACAGACCAAGACATTTTCCAAAAAGGGTGAAAATATACTCTCTTTTTCAATCTGTAGAGCAATAGAGATTTTAGTATGTCCTCTTATTATACACCAAAGAATCAGGACAGACATTAAGGGGAATCTGTTATCTACTGCTACCCCAGTGTTTCCCCTTCACTGATCCAATTGCTTCAAAGCCCCATGCCTGAGCACTCAGATTTGCAAATGAAGCCTGTGTTTGCCTCCTACTAACCAGGCACAAAACAAAAGCAAGCTAATTCGCAACAGACAACTACCTGGTAGGATAAATAGACTTGTACTTAAGGAGCTCTCAGTTCTAATGATGTGCTGTTTGTACTATCTAATTGTAGTATTTTGCCAATCAGTCAAGATGTAGACAAATGGGAACAAAGAACTAGTGTAAAAGTAGAAAATGGTGATGTTCACCAGGAAGGGTTTTAAATACCTCTTGAACAAAAGACAGCAGCACAAAAAATAATGACGTAATATATAGGGGCTGGATCTCTGGGACTGATTAACATGATGACCTGATTAACATGGCAACATGATGACTTTTTGTCTATGCCAGCTGTAATTAAACATATCCATGAGTTTAATGCAAAAAACTATGTTCTGTGTGGCTTTTTCACAGGGTTGGAAGGAGTCTATAAGGCCATTGAGTCCAACCCCTGTGCAATGCAGGAACACAAATCCAAGCAGATCTGCCAGGTGTCTAAATTTCTCTTGAATGCCTCCAGCGTTGGAGTGCTCACCACCTCCCGAGGTCATTGGTTCCACTGTTATCCTGCTCTAATAATTAGGACGTTTTCCCTGACAGTCAATGAAAATATGGCTTCCTGTAACTTTGGCCCATTATTAAATGTGCACTCTGGGATGATGGAGAGCAGATCCCTTCTCTGTATCTTTTAAGTATTTGAAAAGTGCTATCACATCTCCCCTCAGTCTTCTTTTCTCAAGTTTACATGTGCCCAGTTCTTTCAGTCTTTCCCCATATGCTTGGTTTCCAGTCCCCAATCATCCTTGTTGCCCTCCTCTGAACTTGTTGCAGTTTGTCAGCATCCTTCTTAAAGTGCAGTGTCTAGAACTTGACCCAGTACTAAGGATGAGGCCTAACTAGTGCCAAATAGAGGGGAACTAGTACTTCGTTTCACTGTTGGCTCATATTCAGCTTGTGATCGACAACAATTCCAAGAACTTTCTCACTTGTATGGGCCAGGTATTCCCCATTTTGTAACTGTGCATTTACTTCCCTCTGCCCAGGTGTAGAACTATGCACTTATCCCTGTTGAATTTAAGTCTGTTGTTTTCAGCCCAGTGGGCAAGCCTATCAAGGTATTTCTGAATTCTGTTTCTGTCTCCCGGGGTATTAACTATCCCACCCAATTTTGTGTCATCTGCAAATTTGACAAGCATTCCCTGCATCCCCTCATCCAAGTCACTAATAAAAACGTTGAGGAGCGCGAGGCACTGAGCCTTGCGGTACCCCACTTGTTACCTCCTCCCAGTTTGAGAAGGAACCATTGATATACTCTCTGTATACAATTCTGGAAACAACTGTATATCCACCTGACAGTTGTTCTATCCAGCCCACACCTAACTAGCTTGCTAACCAGAATATCATTGGGCACTTTAAAGTGCTGAAGTCAGTATATATTACGTCCACAGCATTCCCACTATTTTCGGGGGGGGGGGGGGGAAGAGACATTTATCCAATCAAAAAAAAAAGAGGTAAGAATGGCAGGATTTGTTCTTGACAAATCCGTGTTGGCCCCAAGTTATTATTGTGTTTTCAGGTGCCTGTAGAATGACTGCTTTATAATCTGCTCCAGAATTTTCCCTGAGACTGATGTTAGGCTGACTGGTTTGTAGTTACCATGTTCCTGCTTTCTGAAGATAGGAACAATGTTAAACCACCTCCAATCATCCCGCATTTTACCCATCCTCCATGATTTCAATAAAAATAAAATAAAATACTCAGGACAGTGGTTACTCCAGGTCACTTCTTGATGTTAATCTAAATCACTCACCTCTCTGACTTAGTCTCCTTGGTCTTCCCTTTTCTTTTACCTTTTCCTCCAGTAGACTCTTTCCCTAGGACCTGTCCTTAACTTCTCTGTCAAACTCCTGTTAGCTCTCCCTGTTTGCTACCTGAAACCTCTTTAAGGGGGGAACTGAAAACTCTGGATGCTAGCTATCTACTTCTTTTCTTAACAAAAAAATTCTAGGCTCAGTCCTCTTCCTCTTCATAGTGGCTGGGAAAGACTCCTTCTAAATCTAAATTTAAAAAAATCTCAGAGATTAAACGTATTGCTAAGTAAGACTGGAGAGGACAACACTGGTAATGAAATAATCTTGGTGCCTCAATGTCTGTAGGTCTATTCTGACTTGAAGGACTAAGTATTTAGCTAAGAGTCTTTTCGATTTTTACGTAGAGATGTCAAGAATGACCTGTACAACAAACTGTCCTACTGCTGAAGTTAAGTGTTCCAGATATTTCCTTGTGGCTTGTTGTTGTTATGGGCCATCAAGGCTGCATCATGGCAACTGTAATATGGTTTTCAAAGTATGTGAGATATTGAAGGAGACATTTACCATTGCTACCCTCAGTGAATGTTGTGCATAGATTTGAACCCTGGTCTCCTTGCTAGTCACATAGTCTATCCACTACATCACATCGTCTCTCAGACTCATCCTTTTTCATAATCTGAAAATAGAGCATTATATATAACATTTTAAATGTGCAAAATAATTATGTACAGTTAGGAAAAAAATGTTATATTTGCTAAGTGACCCAAGTTGTAAAACTTAGCTCTTCTGATCTTGGAATGTGAGTTAACTATTTTCTTTATAGCCTTTTTTTTCAAAGTGGTGCCTGGAAAAAAAAACTTTTAGGTTATCTGTTACAATTATACAGTTATACTTTCAAGCACCCCTTCAATTAGCTATTGATAGGGATGTTCCCTCCATTACACTGCAATCCCCAGAATTCTGCCTGGGGAATTCTTAGCGACATCTGAGAGTTGCAAGTCCAATCCTGAGAGGTGCCATCTAGGGACAACTTGGTGTTGCAGTACAAAAACATGAAAGGAAACATCCCCAGCATTTGAAGTCACAACTTTTAAGAAGTAAATCCTTCATGCTTCCTAAAAGTAACAAAGATTGCTATTTCTTAGTTCCTCTTTTTAGTAAAAAAAAAAAAACCTGACAAAGCACACTCTCCTTCCATCTTCCTTGTCACCTCAAAGTCCACAAATGTGGCAGCATGAGACACAGCATATGTCTACTCTTCAACCGTGTGATACACCTCCTCCACCATTACATGAGGGTGCACCCTGTCACTATTAAAGTAACTACAACAATTCCAATTCCAAGGAAGGAGTGAAATTAGAGGTGGAACTGTTATGCAATGTACGTAGTTATATTTTAGTGGAGAGAGAGGAATTAAGTACAAATAGCTACTTATATATATATATTCCTAACAAAGAGAATATATATATATGCTTTCGCAGTGTTTATATATATATAAACACTGCGAAAGCTGTCCTTCCAATGTATGTGAAAAGATCTGCTGCAAGATACAGTTGATATAATTTTTGAACAAGTACATAAAAGTTTGGACATCTGTATATCACCAAGTCTACCTCCTCTGCTGTATCGGCCAAGAGGAGGTATGAAGCAACTCCTTCAGCAAAATGTGGCTGAAGCACGCCACAGAGAGAAAGCCAGCATTAAATTGCAGTTTGTTCAATTGAGAGGCTGTCCAGACCACTCTTATTCAGCTCAGTGATTAGGAATTTCCAAAGAATACCAAAAGAACTTGCCAAACAATGATAATGTTCACATCACAGCTCATACACTTACTGGGCAGCCTGCAAAAAAGTGGAATGTTGGGGAGGGTGAGCGAGGAAGCGACTAAAAACAAGTCATTAGCGTGCCCAGGAGAAAATCTGCTTCTCAGAGAAAGACCTCGCACCGTGTAACAGAAAGCGCTATTCAGCAGAAATAATCTGCTCCAAACAAACATGGATAAATGCATCAAAAACCTCAAGATTACAATGCAAAGATAAAGAAGCCTACCCTGGGAGAAGAAGGACAAAAGGAGATTGGCTTTGAATGATGTTACAAAAATAAGAATATGCCCTCTCTAGAGTGTCAGAAGCAAGACTCTTTGAAGTACCAGTTCTAAATATTTCCACTGACTTTAAGTTGCAAACAATAAATAAAGGCTATGAACAAGGCATGAGAGCTCTTATCATGGCTCTTGCTTATTATTTTCTGGTTACTATCTGACAGAAGCCACAAGCTTTATTAGACTGCTGAACCTGAAGTTTGACATTATAAGTCTCATACATTTTTGTATGTCTTGACTTCTATAAAGTCACCTTTGATTTAACATTATTTTTGGATAAACCCTCATGCACCAGCACAGGACATTTTAGTTCCCCAAGATCAAGTTTGGCTGTAGAATTCATCAGTGATAGTTCTACAAACAGAACTCAACAAAACTAGACCTCACCAGCTCTCACTGAGTCTACAGGATAATAGAAATCCAACACCACTGTATCACCTGATCAGACCCAATTTCTCTGTCTGCATCATCTCTCCTTCATTAAATTCTGAGACTAAATGCAGACAAGGAGATAAAAGTCCAACCTTGACCCTCTTTTCTCTTCCCATCCCCCTCACTTGGTTCTAACATTATTCCTGCTTAAAAGATAATCTTCTAAAAAGGGTGCACACTTTTTATGCCTTTTTGTTGGCCTTATAAATGTGCCACTTCAGTAAGAGTTCTACATTTAGTTTTTGCGCTGACATGGCTATTCCCTTCTTTTGTCTGTTTCTGACCTACAAAGCAAGCATTTGACCCAACTGCCATCTGAAGAGTTGCAATTGCAAGCAAGGTCCACAAGTTTCATCCATTAGTCATGCACTGTTTTAACGGACAATAAATGTTGTGGGAAAAGGAACTGTCCTGAGAAATCTATTGCTGTTTGGCACTGGGACACCATTTTGTCCCAGACCATGAAACATATTGGAACAAAAAACATCCTATTTCATACTATTCCAAACCATCATGGTGGGAATCAGAGGTGTTTGTCAGCAGGTTGCAGACTGGAATTCTCCATGGTTTCAGATTTCATCAAACATTCATTTTCATCATAATGATAACCTTACTGTATGTAGGTTAAAATCTGTTATGTTTTTTGAATTGCTTATAAGCATTATTAGTTTCATTGGGCTTTTGGTATCATATGTGTATGAACAGATATATGAACTGAAATGTTATTTACAAGTTTTGAGGCATTATTAGCCCCATGAGCTACTGGGTTATTGGAAAAGAAGGATGCAGATATTAAATTAAATCAACCATAATTACATACTGTGGTCATGCTGACATAGGCATCTGGATCACTTCCGCTTTTAATCTTTGCTTTAAAACTTGGCTGGTAAACATATGACCACTCCATGTCATTTACTGTTGGATTACAATCCTTTAATTCATTCACCAGTGGTCCTGGTGGAAGTTGAAAAAAAAAATATATCTCAAGGATCACTCATTCTTCACCCCATTTCAAGATATACTATTTCTTTCTTTCTTTGTTAGTTCAATTATTCATTACAATACTTCTAGCCCAACCAGTTTCGACAAATCTAAGGACACTATTCTAAATGCAGTAATGCAATAATATCATCCTTCAACACATGTGAGAAGGTAGATACATTTTTAAATAGCACATGCAATGACTAAGACTTAACTGAGCACTAAGATGAAGTATAAATATTGAAGATATACTATAATGTTTGGGATCAGTCTCAAAACCTAGATACAATGCCATGTAAGAGTAGAAGTCAATTCTAATTTAGATTCTTATTTAGTATACTGATCATACATCAGTTTACATCAAGGCAAAACCATTAGGTCATCTGGCTCAGTTTTGCCTATGTTGATCAGAAGCAGTTGACAAGGTTTTCAGGTAGAAGTCATTCCAGGCCTACCTTGAGATGCCAAGGGTTACCTTCTCCAGAAAAAATACACAGAACAAATGAGTGTGCTAATGCCAACAGGACACAACTGGTAAAATGTGCAAAAACACAATAAACAAGCCATTTACAGCTCCCTTCTCTCTTCTCTCTCCAGCCAACTGGAATTTCCCATTTACCTCTATGAAAAATCTGATCCTGGTTGCATAACCTGGTTTAGGGATAGTAATAATGCTGTGTTTTGCTTTAAGAAACTTTGGTAACATTTGGATATGTGAGACACTGTGATAGTCATATGTGGGTGCATGACATATGGCTGCTGCAGTAAAGTATCAGACTAAGATTCTCATATCTGAACCATGTCAGAGAGCATGACATCACTATACAGCAGGTGTTCTGGGTGGAGGTCTACAGGTATAATAAAAATGAAAGGATAATATACAAAGCTAAGCTCTTATACATTTGATCAGCAGGGTTTTTTCATAGAACATTTTCTCTATGGACCAGTTCTGGAAGTAGCCAGACTGAATCCAAAATGCTTAATATCTATTCATCACTAATAGAGAAATTGACTGAGTTCACAGGAGATGACAGGAAGCAGTGTGTCACGTCCTTGATCATGTCTGCTATGCCAATGTGTCATTTGGCAATAGGCAGCTACCTTCCTTTGTTCTGTTCCTTTCCAACAAACTGGGGGGTGTTTGCTCATTTGCTCCCACTGCAAGCAGAGTACACCTAAAAGCTGTTCATTCATAGCAAGTCAAGGCTGCTGCAGTTCTCTGGCTCAATGTGTCATGAGAGCTCACCTACTTTGTAAGGGAATAACCAAACTGTGGCTTTCAAGTTATTTAAATTATTGATTCTGGCCCGTTACAAATTTAAGCAGGAAGAGCCAACTCATACAAGCATGTTAGAGCAACCATTATGCAGCCTTTACTCAGCACTCCTATTTCTGTCTATTTTGAAATCCGACTGCTCTTCAGCTACAAAAGAGAAATGTCCCAAGCCCAAGCTAGCAATTTTATTTGATGCAAGCAAACAGAAAACCATGATCGCAGCACTTCCAGCATAAAAGTCTGCATGATCACATGTTAAAAGGACATTACAAGACTTTTCTTTGAAGGAAGAGGAGGGGGAAACCACCTGAGGATATGTATATAAAAAGACTTGTAGGATCTGTCAAAAACAGCCCTTAAAGACTGGACTCTATTCCATGTTTTTGTCTCTCTGAAGTATCAGTATTAGATGTGATGCCTTAAAGCAGAAATCTAAGAATTATTCAAACTTTTTAGTAAAGACAATGATGGGTTAAAATATAATCAAATATATTGCCTTCACTTATTTGCTGTGTATCCAGCTCCACAGAGCCAAGTACACTACTTGAACACCAATAATAACTATTTGGTACTTAGTTGCATTCATTGATCATGTCCAAAAAAAATTTCAACACACAAACCCCTATTTTCAGTTCAAACTACAGGTCACAGTTTAGCCAGTCTGGACCAAGAACCAAACTATGATTTGCAAGCAAATCAGATTCAGGAATCCTGGATCATACCATGGAGACACTGCAGCTTTTTCTAGTAGCATTAAACCATAAGAGGACAAGTGAATTTCTCAGAAGCTACTTTTAAATGCCTCTTGCTAACTGATAGAATCATGTTGGCATATTGAAAGGACTAATACACCAAGTGAAGTCATCCTTTCGAAACCTGTGACACATGTTTTTATATAATTTGGGAACAGTCTTGGGAATCGAAAACCCTAGTGCAATTCATATCACTCCAGCCTTCAGTGATTTGGTAGAGGATTATTCTGCCCTACAGGTGAGGGTTGACATTGAACTCTGTCTATGTGAATCAATCAGTCTGCTTTAAAAGCATCTCATGCTTGCAAGAGTCAAAATTCTGAAGCAGAACATGAGAATTTCAAGTGAGCTACAAAGGGAGAATATTTGCTCCCCAAATAACAAGCTCTTCACCTGCTCCTAGGGATGAGTAGGGATGAAACATTATATTTTTAGACTCCGTCTTCCAGAATTCACCTAGAATTCCCCTAAGCCTGGGAACTGCAGCCAAAAAATAAAATAAAAAAAATTAAAGTCTACAACTTCCCCAGTGGCGGCTGGGAGTGGCAAGGCTTTATGGGAGACATAAGCCTCAACCGGACAGGAAGTTCTTTGAGAAGCACCCTCCATAAAGCCTAATGAGCAACATGACTATTCACCCCATGAAACTTCTACTCCCATCCACCACCTGAGAACGTGAAATAAGAAAAATGGCGATGGAGCCCCATGTGTAGGTAATAAAAATGTTTCCCTGGACTCTTAAATTTTTTTTGCAGCTCCTACAATTCTGCCTAGGAGAATTCTGGGCAAATTTTGAGAGTTGCAGATGAAAAAATTCAAAACCCTCATCTCTAAACCTAAATCATCAAAGGAAAAGAAAACCCTCAAATATTGCAGTGAAGCTTTTACTTTCCTTAATTTCTCTCTCTCTCTCTCTCTTTCCTTTTGAAAGTAAATATATTTTCAAATTCAATTTATATGCCACCTTTTAACCATTAAATTGGTGCTCAGATGGGCTAACAATTTAAAAAGTTTAAAATAAAAAAACTGTATCCAACACTGCACATCTGTTTGCACAACTGAGGGATTTGGCATAAGGGGGTTGGGGGTGTACGGGGAGCACATGAACGGGCAGCCTGTTCAAGTGGAGAGGACAGAGAAACGCTCCAGAGTCAGCTTTCCTGTGGTTTCTAGGGCTGCACTGGAAGAGCAAGAGGAAGAAACTCCATGATGTGTGTTAACATCACGTTGTGTTTAAGCCACACTCTTAATTAAAACATAAAATACAAATAAATCAGTTAAAGCATTAAAGACACTAAATGAAACAGCATATACTACAGAAGCAGAAAGTGCAAAATACTAAAAAATCAACTTCTGTAGTTTTTCAACTGATGGTTTACTTATTTATGTGAAACTAGGACCCAAGGTCCTTTACTGCATAATTTCTTTAAAAGTACAGTTAAAAATAAGGTATCATCGATATTAAAATATTGTTAATCGGTTTTCAACATTAAAACAGAATACAGGTCTAAACCTTTTATACAATTAATATACTGTAGTTGCCAATTACCTACCAAAAATGCAACTCTTCTTTAATAAGCCTCTGTCCTTAGCAATCAGGTAGTTGCCAAAGGCCTCCCTAAACAATTAGATCCTTCTGTGTGGTTAGAAGAACATCAGAGACCTGGACAAGTTAACCTCCCTAGGCAAAGAGTTTGGTAAAACGGAAGTGGCCACTGAACGGGCTCCTGTCGAATCTTCCTCAAGAGTGCCACTGAAGGTAGCAGGGCAAAGAGAAGGGTCTCTCCCATAGATGCAGTTAGATGAGAAGGATACCTGGACTCAAGTCACATGGGGCTTTCAAGGTCATGGCCAATACTTTGATCTGTGCCGAATATCAGATCGGTAGCCAACAAAGCAGGAGTGATTTAACAGGAGTGTCACATTCTCACTATAACCACCTTGGGTTCTTTCTAAGGAGAAATGTGTTTATAAACAATATAAACAATATAATATTGTTTATATATAATAAATTAGGGTTATATATATAAAAACAAGCAAACAAACGAACAATCTAATTAGGCAATCTGGACTGCCTGGGTGTAACACCCAGCAGGTAAACTCTGGCAAATCTTCATGTTACACAAAGATGAACAGCATTTCAGCCAGTAAATGGTATATGTACCACTAGTGGAACAAGAAGTTTGTCTAATAGAGCACAAGGTTTTAATGATATAAAATTATGCAATTATTATGGAGGAAAGGCTAGCTTTTAATCATGACAATAACAGCCATCCCTACTATTACTACTAATACATTTATTTTTAAATGATCATTGCATTTTACAGTTACTATAGCAAGAACATTTATACTCAACAGTATTACTAAAATTTTCAACTATAATAAGGGTTATTATGTTCGTTCATTTGTGTTTACTTCCAAATACACCACTACAATTTTTCCTGTCCTTAAAACTGACTATAAACAATGAATACACAAATAGAATCCTAGCAAGTACATACAGGTCCTTCTTGGGGGGGAGGGGGGAATAGACTTTTGACTTCTATCTTGGTAAGGTTTTTTTGAGCCAGTGATTACTGGGACGAAAGATAAAAATGTTTGAGAACTGGTAGTCTAATCCAAATTTGGTTTTGGCTACTTGATGCCTACAGTAGCACTTCAAGATGAAAAGTGTTATGTCAAGTCTATGGGAAGTCTATATATCTGGTGCCTTCAAGGGAATGTAGGGGCCATACGCAGCCAATGGCAGAACAACACACTTTCTGAAGGTCTCACTGTGCACTCCAATAATGGCTGGCGCTGACATCATTATTATGTGAACATTGCTAAAGAATTCCAATCCATGCCCCCCTTTCAGTAAACCAAATGATCAATGCCCCACTTCAAACCTGCCTCTTCCAATCATTTGACTTGCAATTTGAAATTGGACTAAAAATGGACAAAACATTTCTCAATTTAGGGGAGAGGGTCACTTTAAACCCTTTATTTTTATACATTAACAGCATAATTCAGAAACAAAGAAATATAAAGGAAAGGTAAAACAATGATGCAATAACTTGTGTGCTAAGAAAGTGATGAATACAACTGTCTTTCTACTGTTCTCCAATTCTGAAAGAAATTATAATAGAAACATAAGAGTGTTTTTAACTTTTAATCGCTGTTCTTTAATGATATAAGCTGCCTTGGGTCCTTATAAGGAGAAAGGCAGGATAAACATATTTTAAATAAATAAATAAAATATGCTGTTTCATACTACACATACCTCCCTTGCAATCCTAATATGCATCCAGGGGGACACCCCCAACACACACTATTTGAATCAGTGTTCTAAGTATTGTAAATAACCGAAATCCTGTTGCACAGCTCCACCTGCTCAATGAGAATGACATTAGCAGCAGTGGCAGGCTGCTGATGATTAAAGACTTCCCTTTACCTGTTTCAGTAGTACAATTTGACAAAGTCGCAAAAAGAAGCCTTTAATCAATGGCAATCTGCCACTGCTGAAGACGTCCATTCCCACTGTGTAAAACAAGTCTGCAACAGGATTTCAGTCAAGCTATAAGGTACGTTATCTGTATATGCAATGATTAAATGCTTTCTAAAGCACTCTGCTTTTCTTGCTAAAAGGTCACTAACATTATATGCCTGTTTCTTTATAAACAAAAACAGATTTTGACTTTTTCTCTATTATGGATTCTGCCTTGCTGCACAAATGTGAGTTTATTTACTTATTTAATTTATATCCCACCCATCTAGACCGAAGTCTACTCTGGGCGGCACATTCATAAAAACAATAAAAGTATAAAATAAAACAACAACATAATATGATTCAAGATGGCAAAATTAAATTAAGTAATGACAGGAGGGAAGGCCTGCCTAAAGAGCCAGGTCTTAAGTTTGCTACTAAAAACACCCAGCGAGGGAGCCAGACAAATTTCTGGGGGTAGACTGTTCCAGAGGCGACGGGCCACTGCCAAGAAGGCCCAGTTTCTTGTTCTTTGTCTCCGGGCCTCTGTCGGCGTTAGGCCCCTCAGCCGCCCCTCCTGGCTAGAACGAGTGATTTGGGTAGATCTAGGTGGGAGAAGGCGTTCCACCAGATATTGAGGTCCTAGACCGTTAAGGGCTTTATATGTCATCGTTAATACTTTGAAATCAATGCGGAAACAAACAGGCAGCTAATGCAGGGCAGCCAGAGTGGGGGAGATATGTTGATGTTTTCTCACCCCGGTGAGAAGTCTGGCCGCCGCGTTCTACACCATTTGAAGTTTCCGCATCAATCTCAAAGGTAGCCCCACGTAGAGCGCATTACAGTAGTCTAATCTGGAAACTACAAGCGCATGGACCAGAGTGGTGAGCGCCCCACCATCAAGACTGGGCAATCTGCCAAAGGTGGAAGTAGGCGGTGCGGACCACTGACGCTACCTCAGTTTCCATGATAAGCGCCGGATCCAGGTGAACTCCCAAGCTGCGAACCTCACTCTTCGCAATGAGAGTCACTCCCCCAAAGGTGAGGGAGTTCAAACCACCAATGGCGGGGTCACCCACCCTCAGGACCTCCCGTCTTGTCTGGGTTCAGCCTCAGTCCATTCACCGGCATCCATTGCAATACGGCCTCCAGGCAGCGCTGAAGGAACGAAACGGCATCCACTATTGTTGGGAAAAAGGAGATGTAGAGCTGGGTGTCATCAGCATACTGATGACACGAAGCCCCACACCCCCTGATGACCTGACCCAGCGGGCTCATATAGATATTAAACAACATTGGGGAGATAATCGAGCCCTGCAGAAACCCACATTTGAGACTCCATGGGGCCGATACATTCTCCCCAAGCTGCACTCTCTGAGGAAAGTCCTCCAAGAAGGATTGGAGCCAGGCAAGCACCAGACCACCAATTCCCAGCTCGGAGAGCCTCCCCAGGAGGATACCGTGGTTAACAGTATCGAAGGTGGCTGAGATATCGAGAAGGACCAACAGAGACATTTTGCCCCTGTCAGCCTCCCTCAACAGGTCATTAAACAGGACGACCAATGCCGTTTCTGTACCATGGCATGGCCTAAAGCCTGACTAAAATGGATCCAGGGCATTGGTTTCATCCAGAAGGGCCTGGAGCTGGTCAGCCACCACCCTCTCTACCATTTTGCTGAGGAAAGAAACATTGGCGATGGGCCTGTAATTGCCAATATCGTCCGCCACCAAACTTAGTTTCTTCCTAATGGGCCTAATGAGTGTCTCCTTGAGGGCAAGAGGAAACCTGCCTTCCAGGAAAGACCCATTAATTATTTCAGTGGCCCATTCAGTTGTTATAGGCCTGGCTGCTTTGATTAGCCAGGCCGGGCAAGGGTCAAGGGAGGAGGTGGTGGCACGACAGCGGTCAAGTGCTTTGTCCACCATATCTGGCGTCACAGGCTGAAAGAGATCGAGTCTCATCGGGCAAGGCAGAGCGAGCCAGGCCTTGGTTATAGGTAAACAAAAACTTGATTAAACAGAATTAAACCATGACTAAACAATGCCAGGAGCAATCTTCTTCAGTAAACAATATTTTTAGTGATAACTTTAAAAACTACTAAGTACAAACACAATAAAAGAGGATTTTCCTCATAAAAGAGGAAATGTTAACTGCAACCACATATTCAACCCCTGTGGCATGTGTCCGATTTATGTAGGTGTGTGCATGTGGAGGTGCTATGAGGAAGGCTGAGGTCACTGCTGAATTTCCACAGTATACTCTGAGGCTAAGTTGTTAGACTGTGAAACAGTGTCCCGACCCCGGCACCCCTGCCACTACTGCATCTGTTAGAGTGAAATCTGAAATGTTACATGCATTAAAAATTGCAATCTGGAATCTGTTGTCCGATGATTAGCATGTGATTTACAAGTGACCTGCAGGTGTCCACCCTCATCCTTTCAAGCATTTCTACTAAGACAGGAGTAAGGTCAGCTTTTGAAAGATCTGAACACATTCCATTTACAGTCATCTACATATATAGGGAACTGTTTACAGTAAGCCAGACTCTTGGGCCATCTAGCCCAGTGTTGACAGCTCTTTTTGAGATTTCAGACAAGTTTTTTTCCTAGCCCCATATACACATCCCAATGCTTAAGAGTCAGAAAGGAGAAAGTACATTCATGGCACCAAGCCACATCTGTCCAGGCATGCCACAAAAACCACGCCACTTGCACTGCCCACACCGGACGCACTGTTGTCAAAATACTAGTCTCAGAAGAAACTTCTCAATTTAGTCCTGACTGCAAGGGACAAACTTTATGCTCCCAACCGTAGACAAGCGGGAAGAAATTTTATTAAACTTTTCAACAAGCAAGTCTAGACTGGCTTCCTGATTTGTTCACAGAATCTGATGATTTCAAAACTGCAAGACATTTGCTAGTGAAAGTGGCAGTGGTGGTGGTGTTTTGTCAGCCATGGAATCTCTCCTATCTCCCCCTACTTATTCCCTTCCCTTCTACTCTTCCCAGAATTGTCATGGCAATTAGATTTCCAAACATAATGCCCAGCATGCCAAGGGAAGGGAATGGGGAAGAAAGACACAGGAGGTGTTGCAGCTATATCACTGCCCAATTTTTGCTCCCACCCCAGGACTCACGATCAACACCCAGTCTCTAAGCTACCACTTGGGAAACAGATCCATTTAGGAGGCACCAGCCATCCTTCATGCAAATCAATCCTCCCCAAAGGAGTTACTTTTCTTAAATACATTAAACTACAACTCCCATCTTTCCTGACCAACATCTCTTCATGCTGGTGGTAAAGACAGTACAGGGTATAGATCAAACCGTACTACAGGGTTTCTTCTTTAGAGCATGAATCCCTGCCCCCAGCTGCAACACATGGCTATCAGGAAAAGGACGACTTTAACAGGCACAATGGAACATTCTCCCCCAGGAACACATTTGGTGCTTTCTCATATGTCATCTGAAGACCATGTGAGACTTTATTATTTCCTTAAGAGACAGACAGACAGACAGACATTCACTGGGAGGTGAAGGAAATTTATTCATTTGCCAACTTTAAGGCTAAGATTAGACCAGATGACACGCAAGTAACTCAGGGTTGATTTCATACGGTATTTTTAGGCTAAACACATATTCATCTCCTTCCAATTCAAAAAATCAGATTCATTCTATACTTCGTGGCTCTAGTAAGCAAATCCCTAATGTAATAAAAATATAAATAATGAACGCTCAAAATATACAGATGCTCACTATATATGGTTATTTATTTGCAAGTTAAGAGAAGAATATGCTTTTTGAAAAAGTTAACTGAGTAAGAGTAACATTTGCTTGCAGTACATCCTGCAACAATAATGTCAACTGGTGTTCTCCTTCATCTCCCCAGGGTCCTCAAAGCTGCTTTGAAGTCTGTGTGACAGAATTAATACTTGTTAGAACTGTCAGAACAATTTACAGATTCGGCCCCTTTAGTCATTCTACCAAAAATTACACAGTCATGGCAGCTAATTTCAAGCACACACAAAAAGTTATGCAGATTAATTTCACAAGAGCAAATAGGATCAAAATTGTTAAATGGACAATTTGTTCTGAAAACCTAACCCACTAAAAATATGAATCAAGTTTTTTAGAGGTTTTTTTTCCAAACACTGAATCACACCCATATATTCAAATAAAACTGGACAAGCTTTCTGCATGAACTGGGACCTGACTATATGCAATATTCAAAAGCATCATTTATTTATTTAAACATTTTAAAACACCCATCACTTTTAAAGATACAAGGGTGGGAGTACAACGTCAACCACAGGATCAGGTCCTAACTTTCAACAGCATGACTGAACTGCTTTTCTCCACACACAAACAAATGCATAAGTAAGTTTTCATTAAAAAAATATAAAGGACATCACTTAAATAAACATGTTCAAAATATTACGGTATTCTTCGATTTTAAAATCGGGGAGCCTTGTGGTGTAGTGGTTAAACTGTAGTACTGCAGCCAAGACTCTGCTCAAGACCCGGCTTCAATCCAAGGTAAGTAAAGGCTCGAGGTTCACTCAAGTCTTCCATCTTTCAAGACTGGTGAATTGAGTACCCAGCTTACTGTGGGGGCAATGTGTAGCCTGCATAATTAAATTAAAAACCACCCAGAGACTGCTTTAAACGGTATGGGGCGGTATATAAGCAGCATGCTTTTTTAGCTTTTACTTAAATCCTACTATACAGAGAGAGAGAGTTAGAGAGAGCAAGAGAGACAGAGAGTGAGAGAGAGAGTATGTGTAAACAGCCAACAATTAAACATGGTCTAAATGCAGGTTAACTCATTTATTTCCCAACTTTTTTTTTTCATGAATCACTATCAGATATACAGGAAGTCAGACCCATTTATAAAAAAATTGGGGAGAACTTTAATATGATTTGAGAAAGATTTTACTTTCCATGGTGTATGTACGTGTGAGTCCTGTGGCTGACTTCAAATTTAACACTAAACTATGGCTTAGCGTGTGTGCTCTTTATCTTCTCTTCCAACCACAAACAGTAAGCATTTGCTTTCATGTTCATTAACCATGGTTCGCACATCTTAATCTGTGGCTTGTCTTGACTTTGATTTACGGAAATAAGCCAAGGTTATAAACCTTTGTAGGCATAATATAAATTGGGGTTAGCAAAAACAGCAGTACAGCCATGGTGGAAGAGTTCACAAGCACAAGACTCATTTATATAGTACCACGTTGCATATCCTTCTAATACCAAAGGATGATTTGGTGCAACAGCACTTAGTTCAGTGCTTTGCCTCCTAATCCTCTCTCCTAGTGTAGTCTGCTTAGGTAATATATTTTTCAAGGCTAAGTCAAGCTTGCCATTCCCAACTAGAACAGTCCCATCAAAAAGAGACTTAGTCAATCAGCATTCATTTAATATCACTTTTACTGTAGTTGGGATTTGGTCAGCATGTGACAAATTGCACTTGATCATTACATCTGAACTGCCAAACCATGGTTTGCATTATTGTTCAAAATGGGGCAAGATAATAGGTTGTGATCCTAGTTTAACCTTGCCCTGCTCTTGATTATGCTCCTGATCTTAAATACAGTTGCATATTATAAACAATTAAAGCCTATCAGTATGTGCATTTGGCTCAAAAAAAATAATATATAGATTACAAAATGAAACTTGACAAATTACTCGTATCATGCTATCTTCCGTTTCAAAAATTTAAGTCAATTTAATTTAAATGTCAGCCCATCCCGCCACCCCCTACCTATTGCTACTTTTAAAACAGACACAACTGTAAGCCACAGCACTGAAACACCTAGCAAAGTATTTTGTCAAAGTAAATACAGGCTGCAGAAGGAAGGAGGGACGCCTGAAACATTTGAAGGCTCAGGAACCACCAACTCTGGTTTGTATCATCTATGACAGCAATGGCGAACCTATGGCACACATGCCACAGCTGGCATGCAAAGCCCTCTCTGTGGGCACGTGAGTCACTGGATTGCTACCCCTGGCAGCCAAACCTGAGGCAGTGGCTGCAGCCGCAGTGCTAGCACCCCAACAGGCGGCGGGCCAGGATCCGGAGCAGCTGGTGCTGGCAGCGGCGGGCCAGCAATGCTATAGGTAGTGGCAGGATTGGGCATGACTGGAGACGGATCCGGAGTGGGGTCTGGAGGCACTTCCGTGCCCGGGATTCCCGGTTCCGCCGCCACTTCCACCGCCTGCTGGGTTTTTGTTTTTTTGTTTTTTGGCATTTTGTTTTGCTTTTTGTTTTTGCAATTTGGGCACTCAGGCTCAAAAAGGTTCGCCATCACTGATCTATGAGCACAGTTTCAAACAAATCTACCAGAAATCGCTATCCTGAATTCATTTGTTAACAAGACGTGATTTAAAATATTTTAGTACAATGGTATTAACAGCATAATGATTTACCCTTCTTGTTACTATAATTCATTACTAGATTGATTTTTATTTAAAAGGAATAAATCATTAATGCTTCATTAATCCTTAACATACATTAATTTTATAATACCATTAAAATTATCAATATTAACAAATTAATTTTTGAATTAGGGTTGACATACTAGTTTGAACACTAAGTTTCCAGGAGTATCAGCTACTTATTAAGATGATTGTTAGCTCTACTTTTAGAAAATGGTCTAACTCTAAAACAGAACTACAACATCAAGTAGTCTGCTGACAATTAAAAAATGCAGGCCACCCACCTTCCTCACCTAGAGTAAGAAAATTGAGGACAATTATACTCAACTGAAACAGATGAAAGCCCTGCATGAACATTAGCCCTACCAGCAGTTAGGATGCAAATGAGTGCACCACTATGAGTTCACTGGAAGGAACTATCTACCTGAAGCCCACTTTGGTCAATAAGAAACCCATATCCCCTCTAGGCAGTCAATAACTCTATATTTTCTTAATACATCCCTCTCATCAGTTTCCAACTCTGCGTCAGTCACACTTGTTGTTGTTGTTTAGTCGTTAAGTCGTGTCCGACTCTTCGTGACCCCATGGACCAGAGCACGCCAGGCCCTCCTGTCTTCCACTGCCTCCCGGAGTTGGGTCAAATTCATGTTGGTCGCTTCGATGACACTGTCCAACCATCTCGTCCTCTGTCGTCACACAGCGGGAGCTATAAGGGCACTCTTGCACCACTGTCAACAAAACTACAAAAAGCTCTCGACGTGATATTCTTATTCTCCTTACTGGGCAGAATATATTGAAAAACCTGCCAGCCGCAAGGCCAACTAAATGAAACCAGCAATAATAATAATAATAATAATAATAATAATAATAATAATAATAATAATAATAATAATAATAATGATGATGATGATGATGATGATGATGATGATGATGATGATGATGAGTCATCAAGTAGCTTCTATTTTAGCACATCTCTCCCAGGGCCTCCTAGGTATAGAAGTACTCAGAAATGATTTACCAGTCCCTTCTCGTGGTGGTGCTCTAGGATTGCGGAATCTTTCCATGGCCACACTAAGCTACCAGATAAAGACAAGACAGAGCCATCCACATGTGTCTTGCAAATCCCTTGATATTGAGAAACGAGGTAAAAGCACCACCAGTTGCTTTTATCTTTTGCAAACGTTTGAGCCAAACATAGTAAACCTCATGATAATTACACAATTAGAGGTTAAGATCCAATTATTCTTCAATACTATTAAACTACATCAAAGTGAACTCCTCAGAAGTAGAGGCTACTACCTTGTCGGCTTGTGCCACCAAGAACTCAGGCACTGAAAGTAACGTAATATCATATTCCCAATATTACCCTGTGAAGACACTTTTAAAAGTAGGAGATGGGAAGATTTTACAAATAATGTTGTTAACTACACTGAAATTTGACCTTGCTAGAAGGATCTGGCTACACACAAAGAAAGACAAACACACACATACACACACAGAGAGAGTGAATATTCTGTGGGGGAAATGATTTGCATCTGTTATTTCTGTGACATTATTTATTGTAGGGAAACCTCAGAAGGAAATGAGCAGAGCAGTTCAGTTTTAGGCTGCAACAGCTCCTTCCTGAAGCAGTTACTCATGCACAAAGACAAAACATATTTTCCAAACTCTGACAGCAAACTGGTAAGAGCACAAAAATCAAGGGGCCCTAAGCAACTGTTGGTGTTCAAAATGCTAGGCTTCGGAAATGGCCATGGAGTTACTCATGGAGGTAAAATTCAGTTTTCTCCTCTCCCAATCCCCTCCCTCGTGAGAGCTGATAAGCACTATCCTGGGTTTGGTTTGGTTTGGTTGGTTGTTTTGAAAATCAGATAGTAGGTGATGGGAAAGGTTTCTGAACTGCTACTGCTGGTCAGACCTGGGTTACACAAATTAATACGTTGACCTTCCTACTTTCTTACCCTATTTGGATTCAAATTATAAGATATTCAAACTTAAGAGGTTGCAGAAAAGAGGTTGTTAGGAAGAAATTCCGTACAGTAAGAATTGAATTCCACAGGTATAACTTGGGAAGAGACCTGCATACAGCTGAACTGAAAGTCTTTCACCTAATCTGGTGCAAAGGTTAGAAAAATTCCAGCCACACACATTTTTCTAAGGCACATAAAAATGGGCAAGAGCTTTCCAGGCACCCAGAGAAGTCAGAATCTCTTAAGGGAAAATGCACAATACAATACAAGCAGCTATACGAGCCCAGAACAGGCAAAAGTCACAAAGATCCAAGGGAATGGGGCAGAAGGAGCGCAGAAGAATGGGAAACAGGAGGCTTGGACTGCTGTTCAAAATGTTCCCACCCCCGAACCAAATAATGTGTTCAGATTTAAACTCTACTGTGCCTCAAAGCACCGGAGAATGGTTAAATCAGCAGGGTGTCAAGAGTATCTGTAATGGAAATGGCAGTGCTGAACACATTCATTAATGATCTGTGTAGTCTGAACCAAGCAGCAGTAATATAAATGCATACAAATGACTTACTTAACTAGATTATTCTTCAATAAACCACTGCTTCTAATCACACCACCTTCTAAGCCACTCTTCAAACAAGCTTTGCTAGTGTGCTTGTGCATTTATACACAAGTGTGTATTTCTGCCCACAAACAGGTTGAATTCAAAAGTGGAACCTCTGCTGATTCTACTTTGCCAAACAGCAGCCAGGTAAAATTCTTCATGTGTCATGTGGGGTTAAAAAGATCCATTGAATAGCTGGCACATGAAGAAGAGAATGCTACATATTGAGGGCGGGGGAGAGAAAGAAAGAAGGAAGGAAAGAAAGAAGGAAAGAAAGAAAGACAGACAGACAGACAGACAGACAGACAGACAGAAAGAAAGAAAGAAAGAAAGAAAGAAAGAAAGAAAGAAAGAAAGAAAGAAAGAAAGAAAGAAAGAAAGAAAGAAAGAAAGAAAGAAAGAAAGAAAGAAAGAATACCCTTAGTAACATATTTGGTTCTAAATAATTGCTTACAGGAATGCTCTCTCCCCTGGTGATTTTCAACACTTCACTGTGCAAAAGCTGTCAAAAAGCAGAACTGGAACAAATACTGTTAGAAAATGACTTTGTTCATTATATTTTGACCCACTGAAACAGTGATGTATCTTTCACTAATGTCTCACACCTCCTACTGTTTCCCATATTGACATTTTCTCCTTCCACTGTCATCACCTTTTCTCTCTTCTTGTATCTGTTTCTTATTTTCAAGTACAATGATGGCTCGCGTTTCTTAACTGTGACAGGAAGGAAAAGATATGTTCACATGAAAACGGCATATGCATCAGCCATATAGAGTTTATACCCTATCAAATCTTAGCGTAAAGGATGCCAAGCATCTGGAAGTTTACAAAAGGACCCAGCTCACCGGCCAAGTTTTAGTTTGATGGTGGATCTAATGTTTCTCATATGCTGGGTATTATATAAGGACATAGACGGTACAGAAGAGAATGCAGAGAGATTAAAAAATGTACCTAAGAACAAAACTGAGAAAAGATGTACTCAAGTTACTACACACTCTATAGCCAGAGAGAAGCAAAATCCTCTTTATGGATGCCCAAAATGCTTCTTCCATGACAACCTCCCAGCTGTTACTTCCAACCACATGCTCTTGTGCTGCAATAGATGATCCTCCAGAGGGTTCTTCATAACTGGCTTTCACACTGGGCACAGTTGTTGCCATGCAAGGAGGGCCCAGGGAATCACAAAGCTTGTGTTCATATGCTGCTAATCAATTTTGCACTATATTTCTATCATATCAATAATATATATAGTTGTGCATGTTGATTTTCCTTCCTTGGTACTGCTTTGCATGTTCAGGATTATTTCAGAGCTTGGAATGGCAAGATCCAGGAAAGGAAAAATCTTCTATTCCAAACTTATTGCTGGATTTACTAACCGAGTTTGGAAGCAAGATAGGGTGTGGGAAGGAACAATGAAGAAGGAGAAAATGAAATGAAATGGCAAAATTTAAGGAAGTGTTTAAGAAAATGCACAAGAGTTTTACAAATCTCTCCTGAAGATTGAAAATAATTCCTTTACCTCCATAAGGAGAGACAACAAATCCTTCTTAGGCTGGTATACTTTAGTAGTAGTTTTCTTAATTACAGAGCTCTCCAAGTCAAAGTTAGGTCAGCTAACAAATATGTCCAGACTTTCACTCTAACAGATGCTTCTATATATACCACATCTAAAACTGTACCAATTTCTATTTATTTTATTTTTTATTACTTTCTCTTCTAAACACCACCTAACACTGAAAGAATAGCATGATGCTCCTTTTTAGCTACAGGAAAAACACATTCATGGAGGTGTTTCTATGGGCATCATGGGTTTTTCCATGTCCCTAACAATGTTCCCTCTAATTTTCAGCCCCTCTGGGTGGGGCTCCACCCCTCCCGCATGCAACTCTACTCTCCCACAGCACCGCCCTCTCACATGCAAGACTCTGCCCTCCCACATGGGGTTCTGGATGCAACCAGATCCAAAGGGGCTGGAAACACTCCCTGTGGGTGTGTGGAGGGGGAGAAATGCTGCATGGAGGGGGGTGGAGCAATGCACACTTTAGAGGGAATTTGGTCCCTAATAAGAGACCCCATTTTTCTTAACAGAAGATTGGGCAAAATCAAGTTGGTTGTGACAGAGGTGCAGCTGTGAACTGCGTAGAACAGGAAGGGCAATTTATTTCACCGAGCTTTGCCCAACAGCCCTCATCTCATCCCCTTGCAGGGTTCACGTAGGCACAAGGTACATCTCCCACCGCAGGAGTTACAGGCACATTTTGCCACCACCCATACCTTCTTATCTTCCAAAGAAGCAAATGGCATCCATTTGCTCTTGTGGTAGAGATGCTGTATGTGAGGGCTCAGGTCTCAGCACATCTCAGCGATTCTCTCACTGAAATTCTTTAAACTCTTTAAATTAAACCACAAGAGTACATGGCACCAAACAGCATCTTGTGAGAGAAAGTAAAACTGCACTATGCCATTACATTCAAGTAGAACAAGCAGACATGACTAAGTCACGAGATAGAATTGATATACATTATTTCTGGGTGCTGTAGATTTTTGAGAGAAGCTTCCCAGCCAAAGAGCACGTCATCACTGACGCCTACAGTGATAGGATCTCAGCTTACATATCATTCTTGGAGAAAAGTACATAGAATGGAAAAAACAAATGTTACACATGACGCAGGGATGTTGTGCAAAACAGCAGTCTTGTAACAACTCCTGCTGCACCCTTAAATATTTTGGGAAGTTCTACAGGTGGTGCTTTGTTAGTTTCAGTTTATATATCTGAGTTGATCTCTGATGAGATCAAAAAATAGGAAGAGAGGTAAAGAGAGAGTAAACAGAAATACTGATTTTAGCTACTTATCCACTGAAATGTAGTGTCTTCTCTTACTATAAGAAGTTGACTCAGATTAAATCAGCCCATCAATCGAACTAACTCTTAGCACAGCCCTGCTACCAGAGTTCTTTCAAACTGGCTATGACATAGCCTGGACTTTCAGAATGATAAAATAACTTCTTCAACTCAGCTGTGATCTGACTCTCCTTTCATTTCTCTATACCTCACTTTTTTTCTAAAATTGGGAGTCAAGGTAGGAAACACCACATTTTATTTCTGTCTCTTAAAGAATAGACATAGATAGAATAACCAAAACGTTTATTATTATAACACAATTAAATTATAGCAGTAAAACACAATCGGGGATGTTCAATGCCCAATCTTCCTCAGTCTGGACCTGAATAAGATGACCCAATGCAATCCACATCTGGATCCATGATGGTATTTCTGTGTTTCTAAATCTCAGTTTCTAGACCTCAATGATCAAGAATGGAAAAATGCAAACAATTATGACCTGGGGTGGAAGCTACACAGCTCTATCAGTTTTAGAGACACGAGATACAGGAGGATTTTACTTCAGCCAACCAGAAACCTTCTAGCAATTGCGCAAAAGCCAAAGGCCAATGTGATCTGCACAACCACAAAGAAGGAAAAAGAAAAATGTGTTGTGGGGAGAACAAACCTTCATGTACTAATACTGGCTTAGCCAATCAAAGCCAACACAAGAGGAACGTAGGTATTTATCTAAAGTTACATACACACTTAACTTCAGTAGTAATAGAAGCAAACAAACTGAGCTAGATAAGAAAAAGAGAAAATTCTAGGACATGAACTCTAGCCAACGATGATAATACATTTCTTTCATTTCACTCTACACAAAATGGCAGGCAGAGTGACTGGAAGGGGATCGGGTAACATGTGGTAACCATAGTCTGAGTCCTCCAAAGCACTAAGTGACTGGAGAGTCCAGGAGGATCTTTAGCTTGTGAAGTGGTGGTCACTTTTCACCTGTTTTCTTCGTCAGTGCCAGCAACTCAGTCTATAAGATACTGAGTATTACTTTTGGTTCCCATTTAACTGGTACAGAGCACTGCGTGTCTTTGTTCAAAACTTTTAAAGCCCATGCAGTGTTGCTCCAACCTTTAGGCAATCAGCAGCTCTTTGTTCCACCCCATAGTCATCCCACAATCACATAAATACCGGATTCACTGTGTTTTGCGTTTTTACCCAAATACAGTGCATGCCCCTGAATGCAAATGAATTAAAAGTAATTCTGAAAACATGTCAGTAAAAAAAAAAAAGAAATATACAGCATTTAATTAAAAAGCTCTTCACAAGCAGACAATAAAAGGCCAAAAGCCCGTCTGAACAAAAAGGTCTTTGCTTGCCAGTGGAACGACAACAGGGAGTGGGCCAACTGAACCTCCCTTGGAAGGGAACTCCATACTGAACTGACAGTTTAGTTCCATAATCAGATGACATGCATGTTTTGTATAAAGCCCAGGAAAAAGAACCCTCCAAAATAAGCATTATTTCTTACAGGCCTAAATTGTCTGGAGAGATTTCAATTTTGTTAATGTCCAGAATTTGGTTCTAACAAAGTTAGAAACTTCCTTGGGGAAAAAAACACTGCACAATAAATGAGCTATTTAAAAGATTCCAAATGAACACTCTAAATTAAGAATATCCAACACTGGACCCCTATGGGAAAGGGAGGGAGAAATTAAATTTATAACTGTGTTAATCAAAAACTATGATGACAAGCACAGTGTATGTTTTTCTTCCCAAAAGCTGTTTCGAAATCTAGCCTAAAAGGGCAGGAATATTAAAGGTTTTTTTAGATAGATAGATAGATAGATAGATAGATAGATAGATAGATAGATAGATAGATAGATAGATAGATAGATAGATAGATAGATAGATAGATAGATAGATAGATAGATAGATAGATAGATAGATAGATAGATAGAGTCAAGGGTGCCAATATTTTTGGCCATGACTGTAGATAGATAGATAGATAGATAGATAGATAGATAGATAGATAGATAGATAGATAGATAGATAGATAGATAGACAGATAGATAGATAGATAGATAGATAGATAGATAGATAGATAGATAGATTTAAAAAACCTTTAATATATCAAAAACATATATCAAAATTAAAACCAAGATTAAAAACAACTTTAAAACATTTTTTAATTAAAAATCTATACGTTAATAAACAAAGCATTCCTGAGACACTTATTGCTTAACTGCCCAGAGTAGTAGCTTAGTTACTAGTTGGGCGGGATATAAATGTAAGTAAGTAAGTAAGTAAGTAAGGAAGGAAGGAAGGAAGGAAGGAAGGAAGGAAGGAAGGAAGGAAGGAAGGAAGGAAGGAAGGAAGGAAGGAAGGAAGGAAGGAAGGAAGGAAGGAGCCTGAGCGAGGGGGCCAAGCTGACTTCTCATGGCAGCACATTCCAAAGTTTAGGAGCAACCGCTGAGAAGGGTCTCTCTTGTGTCCATGCCAAAGGAGCTTGCAAGGTGGTGGAATGTAGAGAAGGGCCTCCCCAGAGTATCTTAGAAGCCAAGAAGGTTCAAATGGGATGATATGATCTCCCAAACAGCCTGGATCCAAGTCATAGAGAACTTTATAGACAATAATAACCATCACTTTGAAATGGGTCTGGAAACAGACCAGCAGCCAGTGAAATTGTTTAATAAGGGAGTTACATGCTCCCTTTAACCAACACCAGTCATCAATCTGGCTGCAGTATTTTGAACCAGCTGAAGTTTCCAAACACTCTTCAAAGGCAGCCCCAAGTACTGTGTATTGTGGTAATCCAAATGGGATTAACTAAGGCATACATCACCATAGCTGGACCGGATATCTCAGAGAACAGGCACAGCTGCCACACCAGCTATAACTGTGCACATGGCCACTGCTGAAACCTGTGCATCCAAGCTCAGGGCTGACTCTAGCCCACCCAGGCTGTGGACCTGATTTTTCAGAGGGAGTATAATCCCATCCAGTACAGGCTAAATCCCTATTTCGTTTATAAATGATTTCCCAAAAAATAAAGCTTTCCTACCCACTTGTAAAAAAGTGCAGAGGGGGTTATGGGCATCACCCAACACGCTTACTTAACTAACTGAACTGTTTTCATCTAGAGAACCATGAATGTGCCAATATCCCTCCCCTTCCTCTCAGAAGCCCCAGTTTGTCTTCAAAGTCCGCTCTAGAGGGCTGCTGGAGAGGAGGCTGAGGAAGTCCTTTTCAATGTAGGCCTATGTAAATGCAAATCAATCCAGGGAGCTCATTATAGAAGCCTTATATTTTGCCCTTTTAAGCAGCATCCATTCAAAGTGCAGCTTAGTTTTTCCATCACACACTGTTCCTAAAGCACATGAGTACAATATATGTGTGCCTTGGAAGTAATTTAATTGGCATAATAGTCCAGTACATCTTTGGCAGATTTCTCCTAGGAGCCTCCTCCTCACTAAGGTATATAATTAATTGAGAGATCAGTTTATTTTCAACCAGCAGGCAAAATTTCCCATGCAGATGATGTGACTTAGCAAAATGATTTCTCAGACTCATCTACATTGCCATTTTCAGGTGCTATATATATGTCCACAAAGGTCTTAAAGTTCTTCAATAGCTGGAATGGTGGCCTTTCGGTTCCTTGACCAAGCCTCATTGTTTCCATCAGTCAAAAAAGACCCTGGTCTTATGAACCTTGATGACCTGATGACAGTCCACTCCCATAGGCATAGGAGAAAAGACCTGACTTACGGCTGAGTGTGAAAGAGAGGTCTAATGCAAAACAAGGTGTAGATTTCAAGACCCACTACTGAGAGATATCAAGAAGTCCTCTATAAACCAAAGGCTGCTTCTGTGAGCAGGTCACAACACAGTGATTGCTTTGGGGTGTTGCAAGATGCACAAAACTGAGGACCCACATGCATAACCACAGGCACACTTAGCCCATTCTCGGAATAAATGGACCAATGCGATGACTCAGTATAAAAACACTGATATGGATCATAACTGTAAGGCTCACCAGGGGAGCATCCATAGCTCAGTGGTGCAGCACATGCTATTTATGAAGAAAGTCCCTGGTTTCATCCAGTATCGCCACATAATGCTAGGAAAGAATTCTGCCTAAACCCTGGAAAGTCACTTTACTGCTGGAACAATAACTTTCAGTGGAGTCTGACCACGGCTGAAGTGTCCTGTTCCAAGGCCATCTTCTCTCATTATGAGAACAGTTTGCTTCTGCCATACATCTACCAAGGTAAGGGGATATCTGATATTCTCTTTCCACGTCTATATCCTCCTGTACAGCTAAAACAGCACAGCAAAATTCTCTATTTTTGCACACAACTCTCACTAGTACATGGATAGGCTGTGCTTTCTAAGATGCATCAGTTTATAAAATTGTTGACCAGGCCAAACAAGAGTTCTGATTCTTAGACAATTCTAATGTAAGCTTCATTTTCAATTCCTATGTACCAAGGTGATCAGATACTTGGGATTTTGTCCTATTTTGTTTACAAGGCTTTCAAAATTATCCACTAAGAACACTGTAGATAAAAGTACTGTAAGCACATTTGTAAGTGTTACAGCAGTTTGCACATCCTGACTGTTAAAAAGTATTGATCCACTGAACTCAAGTCTATAACTGTTAAATAATAACCTGGAAACAGATTCATTATCTATGAATAACCAATGACAGACAGGAAAAGTGTCAGTTACAAATTTAAGAGGTTTAGCCCAAAGATATTAAAAACCAACAGAAATACAGCCACCAAACAGCAGTCCACAGCAATCTGGAGCAGTCAAAGAAGATTCTGTAAAAATGCACTGTAAATAAATGAGCCTTAGACTTTTCTAAATGTCTCTGATGGCGAGTCCTGCCAGAAACCGGGTCGAAATATGTTCCACAACTGGAGAGTTACTGCTGAAAAGGGTCTTTTCCTTGTACCACCCAACACAATTCTTTTTAGTGGTGCCCATATTATATATTATGCAAGAGAAAGAAAAAGGGAGGAGGAAGCATTGTTTAGAACCATGGTTCCCCACCTTGAGTCCCCAGATGATCATTACTCCCAGTAATGCTCGCCAGCACAACTAGTGATGAAGGCTACTGGGTGTTTTGATTCAAGAACACCTGGGGGGCCAAGGTTGGGAACCACTGGTTTAGAATAAGACGTCTCCACAGGACTTGTAAGGATCTTTGTATGCAGCTTTTAGGAATTGTGATTGACAGGATTTCTGTAAAATGTCATTCAAGACTGATTTATTTGTTATTTAAATATATCTTAACCTTCTCTTCTGAGGCTAACAGGCCATAAAAGATGTCTAGGAACAAACAGATATTTTAAGACCCTCTACAATTTTAAAAATAAATGAAATAAAACAACTAACAGCTGTTGACAAAAGAAGACAAAACACTAGCAATGAAGAAACTCAACAAGGGAAAAAATTCACCAGAAGGGGGATGTCCTATAGTATTACTCCCCCAAGTTCTCAGAAACAACTATCTTCACAAAGGATCAGAGTCAAAAGGCTTGCCCACATCTCTTTCCAATGACAAACTCAAAAGGCTTAATGTCACCGTTGTAAAGATGCCCAGAGTATTTCTGGGGGGTGAGTGCAAGAAAAAGCTATGGCTAAAGTTCTGCTGCAGAGTTATGCAAAAGGTATAATATTTAGTAGCAAATGGCTGGAAGTTAAGATGCCTCTCTAGACCATATATGTTAAATGCAGAGTTCCACAACTTGGCATGGAACAGATAATGTCTAATACAGATTTCTTAGTTTATAACACTTTGGCTCTAAAGTTACACCTTTTGCATAACTGCATAACAGAATTTTGGCCTAAGATACATATTCATGGAGGGGGGCTACCTTTTCAGTAACTTTCAGATGGGTAGCAGTATCAGTCTGTTATAGGAAGACAAAAAAAAAAGTCTTGTGGCACTTCAAAGCTTTTATTCTACATATTTTGGGGGGGGGATGCAGGCCACCCCCCATAGACGCATGGAACAAATAAGCCTACTCCTCTGCCTAATGACCAGGATAGATTTGATTAAATCATGATTTTAATTTTAAAAAAATGAAAAAAAAAATTAATTAAAGTAAAAAAAATCAATTTTTATTTAAATTGTGATTTAAATTGTGATTTAAATTTAAATCAATCTACTACTATTTAAATCAATCATGATTTAAATCAATCTACTACTAACACTAGACTCCATGCATCTGATAAAGTAAGCTGCAGTCCACAAATATATTTAGTACTGCATGTCTTTTTGTTGCTTAAAATAACCTGTATCTGAAGTATGAAACACATGCACATGCACGCATGACTCCACCTCCCTCCACGTAGCTTTCTTTCTCCTCCACAAAGCAATCGTGTTCAACCCCTTTGGTTCCGGTCTCAGCTGAACCCTGCGTGCAGAGGGCGGAGTCACGAGAGAGAGGTGGAGTCCAACCCCATGGGGCTGAAATTTAGAGGGTACATTGATCTTAACACCTGGACAGCCTCATAAAGAGAGACACAGTCCTTGAGATACCTTGGACCCAAGCCATTTAGGACTTTATAGGTTAAAACCAGCCCTTTTAATTGTTCTCAGATGTCTGGCAGTCATTGGAGCTGCTGTAACAGGAGGGTTATGTGATCCCAGTAACCAGCCCCAGTTAAAAATCTGGCTGCAGCATTTTGGACCTGCTGAAGTTTCCGAACACTTTCCAAAAGGCAGCCGCATGTAGAGCATGTTACCGCATTCCAGCTGGGATGTAACCAGAGAGGGACAATCAGAGAACCTCCACAGGACAGGTCAACAATCTCAGCCAACCTGGGGCTCCTGTTCCCTGGCTTAGCACAAAATGAAGCTTTACATATCCATACAGTGAAACCCCAGGAGCCCTTCCACTTTGTAAAATACAACAGAAAGTCAGCAAATTGTATTAAGGAATGATGGCTAGGGGTGAACAAGGGGAATATGCTATCCTTCTCTCACCAATCATTCTATCTCTAAAAATAACCCAAGTCCCAATATGCCCCTACCCTGAAAACTTTCCAGACACATGCTTGTGAAATAAGCAGAAATCCAGAACAGTGGCAGGAATCTACCTAGCGTGACTGGTGGGGAGGGGGGGTGGAACCCAAATAGAAAAAAAAATTAAACAATTCTTTCTCTCCTCCCATAAAAACCACTCTTCCCAAGACTGCATTGCAAAGGAGACATGGACGTTCTGCTACATACGACTGCAGTTACCCATCCCCTCCCCTCCCCTCCACCAGGCCAAGTAAAGGCAGAAGAACTCTGGGAGTTGCATTGCACATGGCCTTTAGAAGAGAGTTGCCTAAATGGCCCCAAATAAAATGCCAACAAATATTCCTGGCAGAACGCAAGCGAGCTCCAACTGCACTGTCCCACTGACTTTAATGTAAGTTGGCAAAAAGGCTTGGTGCCCAAAGACATGCTTGTTTATTTTTATTAACTAAGAGTAACCAGAATTTGCTAGCCCGTTCCTTGATTCTTGCAATTCACTCACCGCCACACACAGCAATATGGAGACCCCACAATCCTAAGAGACAAAGTTCTGTTCTGTGCTACGCACTGCAATGAGATGGTAGAATGTGACAAATAAATGGAAGCATCATGAATATACAGTGATGCCTCGCAAGACGAAAATAATTTGTTCCGCGAGTCGTGTCGTATTGCGAAAATTTCGTCTTGCGAAGCACGCGGTTTCCCATAGGAATGCATTGAAATTTAAGGGAAAAATGCAAAAAAATTCGTCTTGCGAAGCACGGCCATAGAAAAAATCGTCTTGCGAGTCACCCAAAAAATCGCAAAACGCTTTCGTCTTGCGAGTTTTTCGTTGCACGAGGCATTCGTCTTGCGAGGCATCACTGTACAGAGATCTCAAGAACTCTGCAGAGCACGTGCAATCAATGAATTAAATGTTAACTGACCTGCCAAACTGTTCATATGACACATGAAGGCATCTGTACTACCAGCAACACAGCAGCAATACGCCTTTAAGACTCTGTTGCAAAATTGTTCTGAATTTTTCCCCAAACCATTTGTTTTAAATTGATTACCAGCAGGACATGGCATTTTCTACAATGTCCGTTATCCTAAGCTGTTCAGTGAACAAAATGATGAAGAAAAAGGTAAATGGAAATTTTTAACACCCTGACATGAGTAAGTCTAAACATATACCAAGAGCAGCCCATATTTAAATACCTCAAAGACATTACTGCTACAGGCACACACAAAGTTCCCAAATAAAATCTAAACTCAAGACCTTTCATGCAGTCACATACATTTTATAAGGCACCAACAGGAACTTCTGCAATTGATGGAGAACTTGGTGTTACATTTAATTGTGTTTGCTACATTTGGTTTCCTTGAAAGAGCAGAGATGTTTAGAGACTATGGCACCCTGAAAGTAACAGAATATAATTTAATGTACAAGCAGACATATACCAACTTTCACCACCTACTTTGACAGAAAACAGCCTAGAGGTGTTTGTGTGTGGCCCCTTTTTCAAGTATCAGCCCTTCTTAAACACTTGTTTTTTGCCAAAATGTTCAAGTAACCTGACCTGTGCTTCAACCAAGTGCAAAAAACCCCCACGATTTCACTCTTTCACGATAGGTATAAATATTTTTATGCAAGACTATTGCTTTAGAAAATATTCCAAAATTCTGTAGATTGTTGTTGTTTAGTCGTTAAGTTGTGTCCGACTCTTCGTGACCCCATGGACCAAAGCAAGCCAGGCCTGTAGATACATAACAACAAAGAAGTCCAAGAACAATTCTGAGGATGCCGCCATTTTCATGAGTGGAGCATTCACTTTCTTGTGATTCTGTACAAGAAGAAAGGTCATTTGAGGATGGCGAGCAACAAAATCTCACAAGAATGGCAGTATTTGAAATACTAGAATTTCAGACTCATGTAATTGTACAGCTAGAAGGGACCCCAATCACTCCAACCCCCCCAAATAAATATAAAATCCAGAGCTAAAGCATCCAACAGATGGTCCTCAACCTCTATCTATCCATCTATTTATCTATCAATACTATTACCCTGCCTTTCTCCTCGAAAGGACCTTATACAAAAGCCTGCAAGGAAGGAGAGTCCTCCACCTTCCAAGGTAATTTAACAGTATTTGTCCTGAATCTGGTGCTCTTTTGATTGTTTAAAAAAAAACCCCTATTCTCTATATACTTCTTTGTGTAAGTACTACTAAACTAACTACACTTTTCCCTTGAATTGCATGGGTCTGAACAGCATGGTTTTCGTTATACAAGGATTTTTTTTCAATCAATAAATAAATATTCTAATAAATAAATATTCAATAAATATGGTGCCCCTGGCCACCCAGAACCCCATGAGTTCAACAATGAATGCATCATAATGTTCTACTTGCCCCCAAACACAACACCTCTAATTCAGCCTTCTAGATCAGGGGATCATAAGGACCTTAATGGCTCATTAAACACAGTACTGTATGGAAAGGATTGTCAAAACTAAGGAAGAGAACCCCCAAAAGAGAGAACTGTTCCATAGATGTGTAGGTGTGTTAATCAACTACTTATGCTTTGTAGTTAAATTGGGGGGGGGGAGGGGTTTGTGCAGAAGAATTATACATGGACTTTGAACTACACAGGGGTCAGGTGCCCCTAATCCCAGAGTTGCTGAAGGTAGAAATGTACTACTAAACTTTTGTGTAGTCATGTACACATCTGTTCTCATTGTAAAACAATTCTATTGGCAATATTATTGAAGCTGTAACTACAAATGCACTTACTCAGAAGTAAATTGCATGAAATAAAGAGCACTCACCCCAAGCCCCAAATTGTTTCAAACCTTTTGAATTTTTTACATGTCAAGCCAGACATTTCATATTATGTTCCTGGGGAGAATACTCTATTTAATTACTTACAGAAATATTTTAATTGCTGCAGCACCCAATTAGCATGCATGCATGTTCAGGAAATATATGAATTTTAAAAATGGAAACTTGACTGAATTTGTCATAATTTAAAATCAATTTGCCCTCCAGTGATACATGACACTAAACTGTACTGCTGACGTGGATAAGAATCATGTATTATTTTATTTATTCTCTCTCTCTCATTTTCTCTCTTTTTAAGGAGCATAATTCAAAATGACTTAGGAACCTTCACCTCTTCTGTGTCAAGAAAGATGAAATGGACTCTGAACATAAATGAATTTGCAGTAGCAGAGGGGGAGGGAGAATATATCTCTCCAGCTGTTTTTGACAGTTGTTTATTTGAAGCATTTCTATACTTCTTCTCATTTTCACACATCCCTAAGTGGTTTAAAACAACATGGGCAGGTCTTCAACAGCTGGTGGACAGCAATTATATTCAGAGTCTCAGGTATCTGGAAATAGCAATCCAGCTATTTTCAACTACAACTCCCAACATACCGTGACTACTGGCCATGTTGGAAGAATGATGTCCAAAATTTCTGTTGGTCATAAGGTTAGAGAACTCAGGATTAGACTGCTAGATGTGGACCATGGAAACCTGGGTTTAAATCTCCTCAATGACTTTGGTCCAGTCATGTTCCTTCTTGGTCTCAAAGGCTTGTTGCAAGGATAAACTGGAAAAGCCCTCTCACTCCACTCCACCCTAATATGTCATCCTAGGATTCTTGGAGCCACATAAAACAAGTAAACTTTAAAAAATAACTAAGCCACCCTTAGCTGCAACTGTAAAAGCAGCACTAGCATCTACTGCTAAGTAGAACTGATCTGTCAGGAATGGTTTGATAGGCCTAATGACAACTCTAATTAAGCTCCAATAAAGAAGTCAAGTTATTTGAAATTAAGCTCCAAAATTCAGATCTCCAAGCCAAAAAAAACATTCCCCAAAACACTGTTGTAGTAGAGGGCACTGCCAAATGAACCGACTTGTGGGGAATATTGGGGCACAACTAAGCTGTTCCTTGCCAACCATTTCTCCTCTAAACCCCCTCAACCTGACCAATTTCCTTTCTCTACCTAGGGATTCTGCTCGAAAACTAGCCCAGCCAAGGAAACCATTACCGTGTTTCCCCAAAAATAAGACAGGGTCTTATAGTAATTTTTGCTGCAAAAAATGCATTAGGGGATGTTTTATTTTTTTCATGTACAACCATCTACATTTATTCAAATACAGTCATGTCATCTTCTTCTGGTTGCTGCACAATGGTGGAGGGTGGGGTTTCACTTAACTGGGGCTTATTTTGGGGGTAGGGCTTATATTATGAGCATCCTGAAAAATCGTACTAGGACTTATTTTCAGGTTAGGTCTTATTTTTGGGGAAACAGAGTATATGCCCTTACCAACTCCTCAAAAATTACAATTTAAGAGCACACACGTCTTTCCAAATCTGTCCTTTCAGCAGGAAAGCAGGCTGACTTTATATATTTTTGTTTAGAAAGGAACAACAAAAATATATGGTCTGTACATTACTGCTAGACATCTATCACAACCAAGTTCACTCAGCTGCAAAATAGAGGAGGAAAATCACAACAGATTAAATGCAAAATGTCAAGCCACAGAGCTGTGGGGTATTCTTTCACAAGCATGACTTCCTGGAAAGATTTACAGTTTGGACAAAAGTTGAAAGATCACTGAAGAGCAGATGTTGAGAGCACTCACTTGCTACAACTGTCTCTCAAGCATCCTACATTTTAAAAAATTGTGCTGTTCTCGCCTTTTAAAAATTTGTTTAGAGAACTGGGGCTGAAGTACTATGCAGCCACACAGTACGATGACTTTCTCCTCAGGGGAACGCCACTAAGGATGCAACATTTGCAAATTTTTTGGACATCAGCTGGAATTGCCCCAGCCAAATTTCCGGCGGCTTCATCCCCAAAAGAAGTCCTCTCAGGTGTTTGAAATGCCTGATCACTGCTGAATAAATGAGAAAAGATTGCTCCATTTCCAAACGATGGGGGCTGCAAGACTGTGAAGGAACTGGCTGGACAGGGCTAAGCTTTTGTAGTTTCCTCAGAGGCACCTTGTATGGAGCATTATGGGCAAGGAGACTATTTATTTATTTATTTATTTAAAATATTTTTGCCCCACCTTTCTCCTCAAAAAGGAAACCAAGGCAACTTAGATCATTAAAAGACAATATTTAAAAGCTAAAACCAATAAGTATTTTGTTGTTTTTATTTACATTTATTGTTCTAGTTGATTGTAAACTGCCCAGAGTAGTACTTTTGCACTACTAACTAAACAAACAAACAAACATTTTTTAAAAAATCAAACAAATGCCACACACAAAATGGTAAACAAAATATACACCTACAGAGCTTAGGCCTACAATTCCTCCATCATCATAAAGACCCACAGCTCAGGAACATAACAATATTTTCTCATTTATTCTGTAGCAATAAATTATTTCAAACACCTGACAAGACTTGGGGGGGGCAATTCTTGATGGAGCAATTCTGATAAATCTCTGGGTGCTATAGTCCAAAAATACAAAAGACCCATTCCAAAGCACCACAGCTCAGTGGAAGGAAGACAGCGCAAGTACAAAACTTTGCTTCTTCAAGTCATCCCAAGTAGCAGATAAGAATACAACTCAAGAGCTCATTAACAAAAGCAGAAAGATCTAGGCTAAACTGTCCAGTTTTTCCTCTACTGACACCTGTTTTGGCTCTTTTCAGCTCCATAAGGGGCAGGTATTTGACAACCCTACCCACCTCCATGCCATTTCTATAGAATAACAAGATGACTGAATACTGAGGTGCAGTTATATAAACAGCGCAACTTTTAGATACATTTGCCTTAAGTTAAGAAATCTTTGTAGGCACATTGAGTCATGTGACTCAGTATGCAACAGACAATGTCTATAGAAATTTCTTAAGTTACAAAAATCACTACCAAACGTTATGCTGTTTGCATAACTGTACAACAGGATTTCAGCAAATAAGAACTTGGTGGGGGAAGACGGCTAAAATCAGGCCTTCACAACCTGTGACCCGGAAGGTTAATTAAGCTCACAAGACATGGCAATAAGGTCCACCAAGAACATAACTCCTCTGCTTTTGTTTCCTAATAATAATTATGTGCCATCAAGTCAATTTGGACTTAATGGCATCCCTTTCTAGGCTTTTCTAGGTATAGAATACTCAGCAATGGTTTATCATTCCCTTCTTCTGGGGGCACCCTAGGACTGTAGAGTTTGCCTAAAGCTACATTAACTGGGTCTCCTCCTGGAGAACCAAATTCTCAACCTCTGCCTCAAGCCAGATATCTATTTCATTGAGCTTTCCAGACAACGCCTTTTGCTTCCTCACAACTGTAAAGCCAGAAAAGGTTATCAATGTAGTCAGAAGCAGTGCAATAGCCCTAAATAGCCACTTTTGGGCATTAATTGATAACCCTTTCTGATTTGCAGTTGTAACTATAAAAGGTAAAGCTACTTTATTTAAGCTATTGACTGTACATAGATTACTGTCTATACACTGATTTCCAAAGAAGTAGTTGTATTAGTCTGTCTCAAAAGGTTGGCAAAAAAGGGAAATGGAAAAAGAGCAGAAAAAGTCAAAATATTGTACCACTTTAAAGACTATCAGATTTATTTTCATTTGAGATTTTGTGGATCAAGATTCACTTCTTCAGAAAGAAGGGATGCACACACTACATCCTCTTGTATTTATACTTATCTTCATGGTGGCAGGGTACATGACCAAGTGAGGATACAGATAGCAAAGTAACAATGATTTATTGACATAGGAACACAACATGTCTATACCATAATTATTAAGTTAATTCTGAGTTATGGCAACTCTTTCTGGGATTCCCTAGAAATAAACTACTCAGAAATAGTTTACCATTCCCTTCTTCTAGGGGTGCCTGAGACGATACAGCTTGTCCAACATCACACAGACTGCCTTTTCTCCCACAATGTACAGTGGAGACACAAACACCCAATCCTTGGCTCAGCAGCCATGTGCTCCAATTCACTGAGTTAGTCAGCCAACTACATGTCTGTATACTGGTATATTAATGCTATTTAGGTACACAGAGATACAATATATTCCTGCATCTCTTGGTGTCTTTGTTGGTTAAGGAGACACCTTTTATTTTTTGTTAAAGTAACGCCATTTGTTTTTATATTTCAGGACAGAAGGCACGGCAAGTTCTAGCTTTCATCTAGAAGTACACAATACTGTCTCCTAGAGGGAGTTTGATGTCTGCTTACCTGTCCCCTTCCACATCTAAAGTAATAGCTAATAGTAATAGCTACACTCAAGCAACAGTCAAGCTAGTAAATGGTTTCCAAGTCTTCCTACAAACCTGGTCATTGGCTGTACTTAACAGGAAGTACTACAAAAACTTGCTCTTCACGCTGGGATTTGCAAAGATGCATTTATACTGGTTCCAATTCTCAATGTGCTTTCTTGTTCTGATGCAAGGGCTGCCCGCCCAGCTTCAATACACACTGTCCCAAAAATTGCAGACAAACTTACTTCTCTCCCACTCCCTTCTGAAATGTCTGTTTTAATACAGAAGTGCTGTATCACCAACTTCCATCCATCTCACACAATAACCAAACAGATGTATCTGAGAAGCCCACAAGCAGGAAGCAGGGCCAGCAGACCTCCCTCACCTAGACTCAAGTGTACAACACACATGCAATCAGAAGCCAAGCTACTTACCACAAGCAAGTAGTGAATGCTATGCCTGAATGTCTTGTAGAATAAATGTAATGGCACAAGAAGGTATACTAAACTGAGCGAACTATTCTGTTCTAAGGACCTCAGCAAAATGTGTAATGGTTTAACAGTGATAATTATCTTGCATGTTTTATAACGTACTTATACATGTTTCCTGCATATTTAATCTCCAAAAGGCTTCTGTGACACCTTTCATTGCTATGTGCATATGATGTCAACTACACATCTCCCATGAACTTGGCAAATACATTACACCCTCCCCATCTGAAACTGTTACTCTCAAAAATCTTTGTGTAAACTTCTACCCAACTGCAGCAAATTAAACATTGCTTTTTAAAGACGTACAGACACAAGATAAGCCTGTACTTACAGGATTCTAACAAGAACCTACATGTTACCTTTATATTTGTTCCTGGATCACACACTCCCTCCAGCAGGATTGTGTGTGTGTGCGCACGCGCATGCACGTGCCTGCGTGCGCGAGCACTTCTTTTCTGAAACAGTAACATCTTATTCTACAGTCCTCCAATTTCCTTGGAAATTATGTTCCCCTTTCTCATTTGCTTGTTGCAAATCACTTCCAATTCTGTTAAATTCTCTATAATATTATGGGGTTTTTCCACTGAAGCTGAATGGTGGAAGACCTAGGACAGACAGAAGTAAGCACTTCTCCAATCAGCACTTAGTTACTCTGTGAAATTCACTGCCACGAGATGTAATGATGAGTGCCACCATGAAAGACTTAAATAAATTCATAGAGACTAGTGCCACCAAGGGCTTATAATCATGATGGATACCCAGAATGTATTGCTAGAAGGATGCTTCTTTAAAGTACAGAATACCTTTGCTAAATTATTTTTCTATACCAGGAAAGACTTGAAAGACTCTGATTCTCCTAGAGTTCTCTCTTAAATATATCCACATAACACCAGTTCGATCAGGATGCTCTGAAGGTCTGCTGTATCTTTTGGTGATAAACTGACCTTTGCAACATGCTATTATTGAATTATTATGAGCCACGCTGTGAGCAAGTATACTCTGGCTGAAATCCAGCAGTAAGTTGCAACTGGAGTAGGACCACTGAACCGTGGAGAACTGGTGGGTCAACTCCTCCGTAAGTTCCACCGATTCAACGGGTCTATTCTAGTTGTGATTTAATACTGGATTTCAGCCTCTGAGTAACTTATTCCTTTGTAAAAATTAGGCCAGACTCCTGTAGATAAGTCTATATGAAGACCTGTTACAAGAACTGAAGTTTTAGCTGGTACAGAATTTGTCTTTAGCTGGAGCAGCAACAATAACAACAACAGGAATGAAGTATAGCGTGTGTAGACACAGGAAGAGGAGATAAAGGGCCTTTGAGATGCTGAATTTCTGAGGCTTGAGCAGAACTTTAAAAAAGGATGTACCCACTAAACCAAGCACAGGCCACCAGCTACGGATTGTCGCCTTCCAGTACTTGGCAACATCCCACTTCTATACTTAGAGAAAGCTAACTTATACTGAGTCAAATCATTGGTTCATCTAGCTCAGTTAACACTAACTGGCAGCAGATCTCTGAAATTTGAGACATGGGTTCATCTAGCCCTACTTTGAAGATACCATAAACTGAAACACTGGACCTTCCATACACAAAACATACGATTTATGCCTACTTTATTGTTTCTCCCAGCAGGCAGACAAAAAGCATTCCAAAGACACAGAAGATTTATCAACAACCACATACAGCCAGCAAGCTTCATTTGGCTTTGTGAATCACCAGATATACAGATTTGTTGTAAGGTTTTGCCTCCCATTTTGCTTCACCTGATTTCCTACATCTGCTAGATTTCAATTTCCCTTTAGCCAGAAAAATGAAGCCTGTGACGATTCCAAATAAATAAGTAGATGAATCTTACAAGGAATTGCCAATCAAGTTTAAGTACCTCGAAGGACAACCAAGGGGATATGTCTCAAAGACCTGCAGCATCACAAAACCTCTTTTCTCAGAAACTACCAAAACAGCAGTACCAGCCTTTGAAAACACTTCCATAAATGACTACTTGGGATGCAGATCCAACATGCAAATTTTATGCACAGGGCAATCATGTTCACTCTTTTGAAAAAGAAGAAGAAGTGGTCAGAGTAGAGCAAGAAAGCACACATTCACAATTACCGGCAGGGGAGTTCATCTAGCTCAGCACTGAGTACACAGACTGATGGCAGCTCTCTGGATTTTCACATATTTCTCAGGCCGACGTGGATACACCAAGGACAGAATCAGGGATCATCTAGGCAGAGTTTACGTGTTTTAATTGTATTGACCTTTTGACTTTGCAAACAGTCCTAGAACTATGCTTACGGCAGGATAGACATATTCTGAATAAAACTTACTGTTGTATTGAATGTTAACTCGGTGGTGCCTGGGTGTGGCGCAAGAGAGCACAGGGCAGGGTGTCCTACTGTCAATTAGGCTCTACAGAGGGAGCTTCTTAAAGAACTACCTGCCCCATGCTTCCTTGAGACTCCCATGTCCCATGCATCACTCCCAGGCACCAATGGGACCAGTTTTCTTCTTCTTGAAAGGCTACTATAATAGCAATGGTGGCCCACATGGAAGTGAAAAAAGTTCCTCTTTAAACTACTATTTCTGAACTGCAGCTCCCAAGATTCTGCCTGGGGGAACTCCTGGCTAATTCTGGGAACAGCCGTCTGAAAGAAACAAAAGTCCCATGCCTATTTACAACAAAATACCCACAACAAAGATATATATACTCTACATTTGACAATCTGGTCTTCTATGTCTCCTCTTACCAAACTGGCAACCAGGTCAATGGCTAGGAATACTGTTAACAGTCATCCAAGACCTCAAAAAAGCACCAGGTTTCCAAAAAAAAAAAAAAAAAAAAAAAGCACCAAAGATTCACCACCATGAAGGGAATCTTTGTACCTCTAGTCATGACCCAGAGATGCAGAGGCTGTAGGAAGTCAAGAGCCAACTTTATCCATGAAAATCTGAGGAGTCAAGGGTTCTCTGTCTGGTTTGTTGGGAGGGAATAAACCAGAGAAGGTAAGCTGATTGCTGTCAGACAACATGATGAACCAACCATGGAGCAAAATACCACGATTTGTTTAGCCACTCCTATTGCAAGCAGTAGTGACCAAGCAGCATGAAACAGCTGGTCGGAGCTATGTTGTAGAAATGCTTCCATTTGTAGCTACAATACCAAGTACTTACTAGAAGGAGTCTGATAACTTCCCAGTGCAACATAGAAAGCATGCACCAGCCCAAAAGGAAATAGTGTGTTGTGACAATCCATGGAATCCCACCATCTATGACTAGGATTACTCCTTTCTAGCAGCAATCACTTTAAGTATATCTATCATATTTGCCCTGAAGTGACACAAGATCTTGAACATGCGTCCTGACAGAACTGTTATGCAGAGGTAAATACAATAAATAGTCTGGTGGAGTCATAAAGATTAACTCATTTTATTTTGGTTAAAGATTCTACGGGTACTGCTGACTTTATCATAAACATGAAGAGTTACACCACTTGCTAAGTTATCATACATAGAGAGGGTTGAACTTTTTGAATTTAAAATATCTCTAGTTCCATCTATTACAGTCCCACCAACCCAAGCACATGTATTAACTGATTGTGCCAGCTTGGTAGTATAAATACATTTTAATTAATCAGTTACCGTATTTTTCCGTGTATAAGATGGTACTTTTTCCTAATATCATTACACTAAAAATTGAGGGGCGTCTTCTACATGGAAGTAAGTTGAGAACACAGAGAGAACAAAACGGCCTGTACCTTGCCTCTGTAAACAGGCTTCCTTCAATCACGAAGCTTAGCTTCCTACAGTCAGGAGACTTAGCTTCCTCCAATCACGAGGCTTATGGAACTGATGTCAGCTGATGCTGAACAAACCAACTGGAACACACCTTGTCGGAGGTGGAGCCTGTAGGCTCAGATGCAACAGGGACTCGCCTTCTGAGCCCAGAGGCTGAATACTCAAAGCTAAGTTTTCTTAATTTGGGGGTTTAAAAAGTGGGGGCAGGGTTTTATTAAAAATACGGTAATTAATTGGCCATGTAGCCTCTGCTTTAAAACCACTACAACAGGAGAATTCTCAAGCTAGCAACTTCATGCATCTGATGAAGTAGACTCCGTCCATGAATGCTAAGTTACCAGAAGGCTCATCATCATTTTAGCAGCAACAGACTAATGCGACAATCCAGTGACTGGAAGGTTTCTCTTGAAGATAAGTTATATTTCCAAGCCATATAGAAGTCAGCACTATTACAATGACAGTTCTTTAAGTAACTGTTTGCTTTCCCTTCTTTCAAGCATTATTATCTCAGTTCTGTTTAAAAAGAACTATTTTAAAAATAGCTTAGTGGGTTTAGGTATCTGGCCACAGAGTCAGAGGTTGAGTGTTCAATTCAGCACTGTGCCTCCCTAAAGAGCTAGCCTGTGTTGCCTTGGACAAGCTGCACAATCCCAGGATGCCCCTAAAAGAAGGGAATGGTAAACCACTTCTGAGTATTCTCTACGTGGAAAACTCTGAAAAAGGTTGCCATAAGTCAGAATTGATGGCACATGATGATGATGATTTTTTAAATGTATGATTACCACAGCCTACCTGTATGTGGTACAAAATATACTCTTTCCATACACTACAACATAACATCAAGACCAACAAGAATATAAGACAGCAATTCAATGTAATCGTCAAACAAGACCAAATACTCAACACAATAAAAATAATTAATTGTAATGTAACATGATTCTACATTCATCATTAAAAAAATCAAACTAATTTGAAATAAATTATTATTTATAATTATCTACATCCAGGTACTAATTATAAGTTTTTGTGTACAAGTAGATCCTGAAAATTCATTCTAACCTAGATGCAGTGACAAAAGAACTGAGGCAATAGGAAAGATTCCTTCCTTTATTTGGTCTCATCTTTCCCCGTGTGCTGTCAAATCAAAACTGAAGTATGGCAACCCTTGGCATATTTTTTTAAGTACTGTATATAATATTCAGAAGTACTTTACTACTCCCATCTTCTGGAGGCACTCTGGGACTGTGCAGATTGCCCAAGGCTAAACAGGATGTCTCTTCTTCTCCCAAAAGCCACAGTGGAGAATTGAACTCAAAACCTCCGGCTTCACAACTAGATACCTAACTCAACCAAGTTATCCAGCCTCAATAAAAAGAAAGCTCTAGAATGAACAAGGGAAATGAAATAAACCTCTCTCAAAAAAACCTTCTGCTAATGAACAGACAAGTAAAGTTCAGAGCAGGGAAGAAAGGTGAGGAAAGCAAAGGGAAAAAAGAACCCTTATTTTCACACAATTTAGGACTAAACTAGCATAGCAGTTTATTAAGCCAGCACTTTATTACTACCCAAATGCATTATTTCCCTTTTGATAGCATGTTATTTTACTAGACACTAAAGTAACTGGATCGCCTGCCTGCCTGGGAATCTATAAATTTAATGCCAGAGCCAAGCAACTAGAAATGCTCATTCAGCTCTACAATTGTTCAACACCCAAGAACCTGACACCCTGTTGATAGTGATTCTGAGGAATCTAAGGTAACACAAGACTATTAAATGTAGAATTCAAAACAACTACAGATAGGTAAATCTGAATGCATTCATACTTGGAGACCAAAAATGGAACAAAGACATCTTAAGAAGGTTCCCTCATGGTGCTTCTTATTTTGACATCACTTTCAGAGGATCAGAGCAGGAAACCACAAGTTACTTTGCCCTTCATCTAAGCAGGTGAAACTAGTCAATGTACTGAATGGGGAAATGTCAAGGTAGATGAAACAGTCACTCCTAAGACGCCTCTCCCACAGAGTGGAACAAAACTAGCTTCCATGGTTAACTAGGGCAGAGGTCCCCAACCCCCGGTCCGCGGCCCGTGGCCTAAGCTGGACCGGGCCACGGAGAGAGACCTCCCCCACACCCCCGCACGCACTCCCCCCTGCACGAGCGCTGTGCCGCCCTTTGCACATGTGCATAAGCGAGCGTGCCCACACGAGAGCTGCACTGCCCTTTGCGCATGTGCGCACACTCCTTCACGCATGCGCACGAGCGCAGGGGGGTGCCCTGCCTTCCCCAGCTGGTCCGTGGGGCTAAAAAGGTTGGGGACCGCTGAACTAGGGAGCTGCTGGTGAACAAACCAATAGGACAGAAACCAGACCATTAATGGTGGAAAACTCAGAACAGGTCTGACTAAACACAGGCTAGAGTTCACTGAAAGGCCCACTGTGGCAGCAAGGAAATCATCTTCCTCTTGCCAGCACTGCATTGGTTCGGCATCATCCAACAGAGCTGATTTAAGAGGCAAAAGACATATTATACTCTGGCCTGTGAGAGGAGGTTCGTTTTGAATAATTTGGACAGCACTTTGCTGATAAGCTCATATCCATTCTGACTTGGACACTGCAATTGATAAAAGACCAGTGGGTGTAATGTTGGCTGCTGCTTACCCAGTGGTAACGGATGCATTTCAGCTTGTATAACCTGAGGATATAGACAGGATCCTTGGACAGGTAGGAAACACCACGTGTATTCTAGACAATTCCCATCCTTGGCTTACAAAAGTAGCCAGAGCAGGTACCAGACAAGTAGGAAAGGAGATTAGGAACTGCCTCTCTTCAAGAAGGCAGGATTCTAAAAGGCCTAAGAGAGTCAGCTGTAGTATCACCGTGGAAAAAGCGCTCACTATGTTGGATAATGTCTCCAACAGCCCATTGTTAGGCTGAAGCTATAGGAAACATGGTCTTACAGTGGCTCTGGTCCTTTCTGGAAAAGCAAACTCACAATTTGGGAGGGAATTCTATTCAACACTCTGGCTACTGACCTGTGGGATGACTTGGGGCTTGGCTTATCCCCTAAACTGTTCAATATTTACATACAATCACTGGAAGCTGTTTGGTGATTTGGAGTTTAGTGTCATCAATATGCTAATGACACTCAACTTTATCTCTCCATCTAAATTTGAGGAAACTCTTTTAATTCTAAATTAGTGCCCAAGGTCAGTAATGGATGAGAATAAACAAAATGAAGCTTAATCCAAACCAGAAGGAGGTGTTCCTTGTTAGCTAAAAGGCAGATCAGAGAAGAAGTAATAAAACAGTGCTGGATAAGGTTGACTAGACTCAGTTGCAGAGAACCTCAATACTTCCTTCTCACAACAGCTTCACTGGCTACCAGTCCATTTCCAGACACAGTTCAAAGACCTATAAAGCCCCATAAGACTTGTGTCCAAGGTATCTCAGGGATTGTAGTCCCCCGCAAAGATCTGCCCACACTTTGAGATGTTCAGGAGAGACTCTTCTCTCAGTCCTGTCATCCTCATAGGTTCATTTGGTGACAGGATCTTCTCTGTGGCTGCTACCCAGGCTACTGAACTCCCTACCACAGAAAGCTAGGACAGCCTCTTTCTTGTCCTTCTGCCATTAGGCTAAGATCATTTATTCAGACATGTCTTCTGCAACAGAATTACTGATAAACGCAAGGAGTCTAGGACTGGATGTGCTGATTTTCTGATATTTGTAATATAGGTTACAATTGTTCATGGAGTTATGTTAAAGTGCTTTAAGGTCATAATGGATTTAATGATACATTAATATTTGCATTTATTGTGTTTTAGCTATATTCGTTTTTCAGGAATATATTTTTAACTATTTTGTGTAATGCCTTGGGTCCCAGTCTTAGAAGAAAAATACTGATAAATAGAGAGACGGACAGCTAGATAGATGGATGTTGTTGCTTCATACTGATAGCATATGGATGTTTTGGAGCCAAAACTGTGAAGGTAGTATAATAAATCAACTATAAATTTGATCTCATTAGTGTAAACTCTTGTGAGAATCGTTATGGTTTTTTAAAAAGTACCCAAACAAGTAGAAAGGATAAATTCAATTCAGTGGCAAAATAGGCAATAATTTGTAGAAACGTAAAAAGTTGCCTTATATTGGGGAAGTAAGTTACACAAATCAATTGAACCTGAAGGGAATTCAGAGATAAATAGCTCAATCCCCATCAATTCAGAAAATCCAGTGCTACAGCATTTCTCATAATCTCTTACCTGTAAAACCCTAAACAGCAGTTTGCTTGAAAGAGTGTCTGTTCTCACATGTTTCTTTCCAATTACAAAAGGCATCTTTAGAAGGACATGTCTCCATTTCACCACCCATAACAATATGATGGGTGGCTACCAGAGTAGGGTGCCCCATTTGTTGAATTCGTCGCTCAGAGAGATGCCTCTGATACCTCTACTGGCAGCATTCAGTTTCCATGCTAAGGTACTCCCCTTCCGACAGGCATTTAAAAATTTTGACACATATTTCTATCCTTCCTCGAGCTTAAGTTACATTGTTTTTAACATTCCAATATTTTAATATCTTTGCTTTTTTCGTTGGGAGGGTTGTAAAAACAGCTGTTTCGATTAGCTGCTTTTGGTTTTTACACCTATAAACCACTCTAAAGATAGTCCTAGTTGAGTGGTACATAAACATTTTTAATTAATCAATTGGTGTTGTAGCCTCTACTTTAAAACTGCTAAAACAGGAGAACTCTCCAGCTTTTTAATTTTTAGATTAAATTCTCATCAACCCCACCAGACTAATTTGAGTCTTATTCTCTAATTTATCTTGTTGTCCCACATCTACTATCAGTAACTATTCACCATGTTCATGGGCAAAAAAATATTTTTACCTGCTGCCACACATCTCTCTCTTATACTAGTGCCAGAATTCCCTTGGACTTGTCACTTCACTATTTATGTAATGGTCTCTTTAAAAACAACAGGAAGAAACATGTTTTCTTTAATAATATCTACTTATTTCCTCTCTTGCTGCCACCAACCTATAGCTGCTCCTGTGCGTGTGTATTTCCCCTTCACTCACAACTTTATAATACTCTCCACAGAGCCATCTCTCAGTTATTGAACTCAGCACCACTCAGCTTGAATAGAACTAATGAGGTTTTATTAAAATAAGTGTCAAATGGAGGTAGCTTATTCCTAGGCTTTAAATTCACTCCACACAATTCCTCACTCTCTCTATCACCCTTCTCCCCTTCAATCTCTCTCAGTCTGCTCTCTCCAACTCCAGACCTCCCTAACAAATACATTCCCCCATCTAGTTTCTCCCTCAGCCAATCAGAGCCATTCTTATTACTCCCCCCATCACATACTTAACAAACCAATGCATCTCAAACAATACATTTACCCTCATAATAATTTAAATACAATCAGGTATCATACCCTTGGATGTCTATAATAATGGACAATTACAACGTGACCATAAATGACTCGGAAGGTAAATCCATTATTTCACTAATCTGCAAGCCTTTAATCTACATCCTGGACACCTTTACTCCATTTCTTGCCTCCTTTTAATTTAAGAGGAAGGATATCTACTTCCTTTGGAAGATAAGCTTGGAAACATTCTTTTTTCAAAACAGAAACTGAACCTAGCCAAATGCAGGAGAACAAATTGGATCAAATAAAGATCTTCTTGTGCAATGCCTGTGTGTTTAACGTCCTACCTAGTTTCACATTACATAGATCGTTAGCTAGATAAAATGTAAATAAATTAAAAACAAACAAAGTTAATCATTGCAAAGGTGGACTGAGAATGACGACACCTCGCTCAACTCCATGTTCTGCTGAAACAACAAAATGTCCTTTATCCTCACCAGAGCAAGCAAAATGCACAGTTCACTTACAGAAGGTCCCAGGTTCATCCTCAATTATAAAAGAATCAGACAGGCAATTATGGAAAATGCCATTCTCTTTCTAAGACTCTGGAGAGCTGCCTGTCAAAACAGACTTAAACAAGTAGTTTGACCCAGAGCTTGCAAAATTTATTTTTTTGGACTATGACTTCCAGTGGCCCTGCTGGATGAGTGATTATGGGAGCTGTAATCTGAAAATAATTTTCCCAAGCAAAGGTTTGACTGCAGTATGAAGGTGGTTCCGTGCACAGCTCCTAGTTAAACATCAGCCCTTCATCAACATATTTTTTCTTACCAAACGAACTGGTAAGAAAAAGACAGAAGAAGCAGTGGGAGAGCAGAAGGGTAACAAATGGGAGATGGCAATATCTAAATCCTTCATAAAAGGACAATAAGGATCTAATCAGAGCAATACTCAGGTTTCTGAAGAACTAAAAAAAAAGGTATAAAAAGCTATTGCCTGTAAATCAATAAATAGTAAGAATACCCCCATTTCACATGTAAAGTTTAAACAAGCATCCCTCTTGTTGCACAGGAACCACTTTATTGTTATGTTACATGCCATCAAGTCAGAACTGACATAACAATCCTAATAGCGTATTAAGGTAGGAGAGATATTTAAAGAGTTTTTTTATGAATTCCACACCTCCAGTCAGTTTCCTTGGCAGAACAAGGGAACTGAATCCAGATCTCCTGAGTCATAATCCATTTCTACACTATACCACACTAGGTACCCAACCATTTCATTGAAATTTTTATGTGTCAGTATCATAATGGTAGCTGGCTGGATAGCTCAGCGGTTAGGAGTTCAATTCTGACAGTGCCTCCTGCAAGCAGAGCCAGTCTGTGTGGCCTTGGGCAAGCTCCACAGTCCTTGGGGGACCCCTGGAAATAGGGAACAGTATACAACCTCTTAAGTATTCTCTGCCTGGAGAACCCTGAAAAAGGGTTGCCATAAGACAAAATTGGCTTGATGAAACATAAAATCATTCTTAAACAAACTTATACTCTTACACTTAGAGGTAGGGTGGTCGGATGGGTGTTCTTCCTTTCTTTAACTATACGAACTAGCTTAGCCTACCCTAAGTTGCAATAATTATTTAAATGGTATTAATGTCTTGCTTATTTTTGATTCTAATTAATAGTGTGTATTTTATTTTGTTTATGTTAATTCGTTACTCTTAATTATTGTGTACTTACTCTTACCTTGAGTTCTCTGCTATTGTTAGACTGTTTTGTGCTAGGAATGGAGAGGAAGGCCTGCCTACCAGCGAGGGCTTCAAGAACATACAGGTGATTACGGGTAGGGGAAGATATGGCATTGGTACAGCTCTTAGTCGTTCCAGAAGAACGGTGAACAGATGCCTGAAAGCTGTCCATTGTTCTGGCGCTGTTACCACCTACCAGGCTCGAGGTAGCCAGCTCAGTCACCCCTCCACTCTAACTTTGGTGCTGTTGAATGCCAGGTCTGTATCCAATAAAGCCCAGCTAATACAAGATCTTATTCTGGAAAAGGATGCAGATCTGGCTTGCATAACTGAGACGTGGATGGAGGTGTACCCCTGTCTCTGGCCTGTCCCCCCGGTTATGCTGTCCAGCACCAGGGTAGACCGGAGGGTCGGGGTGGGGGAGTTGCCATTCTTTATAAGGACACCCTTGAGGTTGTCAGGCTCTCTGCCGTGGCGATGCCAGGCCTAGAGGCCCTCCACATGTCAATTGGGGCCAGGGATGGTATTGGGATCTTGCTGGTATACCGTGCTCCCCGCGATCCAGCCACCTCCCTATCGGAGCTAACCGACTTCGTCTCCGCGGCTCTGTTGGGATCCCCGAGACTGATTGTCTTGAGCGATTTCAACATCCATGCGGAGGCGGAGGTTACCGGTCCAGCTCTTGAGTTCTTGGAAACCATGGCTTCCTTGGACATGTCCCAACATGTTAACGGCCCCACACACATGGGTGGCCACACTTTGGACCTGGTTTTCTCCACTGAGCAGAGAGAGTGTGGCCCGATGGTGACTGACCTTCGGTTGGTCCCCTTGTCATGGTCGGACCATCACCTGATAAAGTGCAATCTCACAATGGCCCTCCCTCCCCGTGGGGAGCAGAGACCTATTTTCATGGTCCGCCCTTGCAGGCTACTGGATCCTTTTGGATTCCAGGATGCCATGCGTAGGATTCCGATTGACCTGGCAGGCGCTCCTGTCGAGGCCCTGGTGGATGGCTGGTATGCTGCCGCTGCCAGGGCTATAGACACGATCGCTCCTAAACGCCCTCTCCACCGCAGAGCCCGACCAGCACTTTGGTTTAACCAGCAGCTGTGGGCTATGAAGCGGAATAGGAGAAGGCTAGAGAGCGTTTGGAGGCGGAACCTGACGGAAAATAACTTAAAAGCTGCCAAGGTCGCGTCTAACCTCTATCTTGCTAAGGTAGAGGCTGCTAGGAAAGCCTACTTCGCTGTCCGGATAAGCGAAGCATCCAATCGGAACTTTTCCGTATAGTACGCAACCTATCCGGAATTGGCCACAACAACTGGCCTCCATCTAGCATTTCTTGTGAACAATTTGCAGCATTTTTAAAATCAAAAGTGGAGGCCATCCACCGGGATCTTGCACCCTATTTGGAAACAGTGGATCGAGCTGAGACATCCAGCGCAGCGCCTTGTCCGTTGAGAATTACTCAGTTTCAACCTGTGATGTCCACAGAGGTGGACAAGGTCCTTGATCGCTGCTGAGACACCACCTCCTCCTTTGACCCTTGCCCGGCCTGGCTAATCAAAGCTGCCAGGCCGGTGATAACTGAATGGACCACTGAAATAATAAATGTGTCTCTTCTTGAGGGCAAGAAGGAAACACTCATTAGACCCATTAGAAAGAAACCAAGCTTGGCTGCGGACAACACCGGCAATTATAGGCCCATTGCCAATGTTTCTTTTCTCAGCAAGGTAGTTGAGAGGGTGGTGGCTGACCAGCTTCAGGCTCTCTTGGATGAAACCAATGGCCTGGATCCGTTTCAGTCAGGCTTCAGGCTGGATGACCTACTTAGGGAGGCCAACAGGGGCAAAATGTCCTTGCTCGTCCTCCTTGATATCTCAGCCACCTTTCATACCGTTGACCACAGTATCCTCCTGGGGAGGCTCTCCGAGTTGGGGATTGGTGGCCTTGCTCTAGCTTGGCTCCGGTCCTTCTTGGAGGGCCGTCCCCAGAGAGTGCAGCTTGGGGAGAATGTATCGGCCCCCGCCCCCGTGGTCCCTCAGTTGTGGGGTTCCGCAGGGTTCAATCATCTCCCCAATGCTGTTTAACATCTATATGAGGCCGTTGGGGGGGGGGGGTCATCCGGGGATGTGGAGCTTCATGTCACCAATATGTTGATGACACCCAGCTCTACATCTCTTTTTTTCCATCTGCAGTGGATGCCGTTCTGTCCCTTGGGTGCTGCCTGGAGGCCGTTCTGCAATGGATGCAGTCGAATGGACTAAGGTTGAACCCGGACAAGATGGAGGTCCTGTGGGTGGGGGCCCCTGATGTCAGTGGTTTGGGGAACTCCCTCTCTTTTGGGGGGGTGACTCTCACCACAAAGAATTCGGTTCGCAGTCTGGGGGTCCATCTTGACCCGGCGCTTACCATGGAGACCCAGGTAGCATCTGTGGTTCGGTCTGCCCACTTACATCTTCGGCAGATCGCCCAGCTGCGTCCCTATCTAGACACGGGGGCGCTCACCATGCTAGTCCATGCGCTCGTAGTCTCAAGAATAGACTACTGTAACGCTCTCTACGTGGGGCTTCCTTTGGGACTGATGCGGAAGCTTCAGATGGTCCAGAACACAGCGGCCAGGCTATTAACAGGAGTGAAAAGATTTCACCATATTTCCCCCACTCTGGCCGCCTTACACTGGCTACCTATTCGCTTCCGCATTGATTTCAAGGTGTTAACCATTACATATAAAGCCCATAACAGTTTAGGACCTCGATACCTGGCAGAGCACCTTCTTCCGCCCAGTTCTACCCGTATCACCCCGCTCCAGTCAGGCTGGGCGGTTGAGGGGCCTAACTCCAAGAGAGGCCCGGTGGGAAAAAAACCAGAAATCGGGCCTTCTTGGCAGTGGCCCCTCGGCTTTGGAACAACTTACCTGTTGAGATCCACCTGGCTCCCTCGCTGAGGGCCTTCAAGACTAACTTGAAGACATGGCTATATAGGCAGGCCTTCCCTACAGCCATTACCTAACCTATCTCCCCTTTTTCTTTTCTCTCCTTCTTCTTCTTCTTCCTCTTCTTTTGTCCCCTCTTTCTTTTTTCCTTTCCCATCTTGGATTAATCTGGATTTTATCTTAGTTTATTTTTTATATTAGATGTAAACCGCCCAGAGTAGACACATTCTAGATGGGCGGTATATAAATCTAATAAATAAATAAAAATGATGGTACAGGAACAGCATGTGTTACATGGCTGTTCTGCATGCCCCAAGCAAGAAAATGGTCATAAGTGAAAGAGCTCTAGTATTTCACCAAAAAAAAAAAGGGGGGGGGAGAGAAAAGACATAACACTGAATGCTCTCTGCTTTAAAACGATGCTATAAAGACATTTCATAACCTAGGTCTTTCTGTGTCCCAGCTGTAATTGGCATCTGATAAAGATACCTAGATCTTTTTAGCCGAATCATCTTCCTCCATGAACAAATTAACTTGATGTGATATGATTTCAACAACTTTATTTTGATTTCTTTCTACTTATTGTTTAATGTTCTCCAACATAAGCAGCCTTGAACTTACTGTGAAAAAGGTGAACGAGGAGCATTTTAAATTGAATACTGCTCTTTCGTAACAAGAAAACAATCTAAAATCTTTTCCTTTTATCTGCTCACTTGAGATTGTTTACGTTCAAATACTGATTTGTTTTTCACGTCCTTCAAACAATTACTGCATTTTACTATTAACAACACTTATGAATCGCTTCTTCACAAGCAGCTATGTGATGTTAAAAAACCAAACAGGGAAAAGTCAGTTAAAAATTAAACAGCAAATATCCAGCTGTTTTAACTGTTAAAAAAATAGAAATCAGAAAAGTGTTCTCCTTAAATTGAGAATATCTAACAGGTTAATAAAAGGATATTTTTAAAGGGAAGGGGGTTATAGGAGGCGTCCTAAGAAAAATGGCGGGAGAGGCAAAAAAGACTTCTACTAGAATTTGTTCCTTCTCAGGAATGGGCTACTGTTGGACATGAGTGAGGCCCCCTCCCTCCCAACTTTTAAAAGGATGTTAAAGGCCATTTTTTCCAAGAAGCGTTTAAGGACATCTTCTCTTAATTTATATTTGTGTTCCCTGATTCCGCCATCATCTGGGTTTCTAATAATTTTGTTGGTTCTATTTGTGCACGTTAATGTTGCTCTGTTGTTGGCCTGAGGGTTTATTGTTTTTACTGTAAACTGCTTAACTTACTGCTGAGCATTAAGTCAAGCAGTATATAAGTACTTCAAATAAAGAAATGAACTGTTCAATAGCGATAGCGCCATTACTGGAAAGACCCTGCTTTGAGCATCATAAATACTAACCTTAGAGGATTCACACCTTCCACAAATTAAAGAGATGACTGCAATTTACTGGCTGAAATCCTGTTGCACAACTGTGCAAATGCCATAAGCTTTGGAAGGAAACTGCTGTAAATTAAGAACTCTCCATAGATATTATCGGATGCATGTTGAGTCACTTGGTGGGCAACAGATACTGTCCGGAGATTTTTTTTAACTGATAGCAACTCATTTCTAAAAGTTTATGTCATTTGTGTAACTATGCAACAGGATTTCAGCTATTGGGTATTCAATGGGGGATATTCCCATAGGTACACTGTACTCAAAGTAATAGCAAACTGCATGCCAAAGGAGCAAACTCTGAATGCACCAAACCTAACAGAAAGCCATTCAAATAGACAAGTGTTATATTGAAGACATAAAATATTGCCTTGTAGCTGCCCATCCTCTTAATTCCAATTATACTGTCTAACATTTTCAGCCAATTGCTGTTTGTAACTGCCATGTAACAGTAATACTGCAGACCAAATTTCTGTATATTTTGTAATGTTCTCCTTATTACATAAATAAAATAAGAAAAATAGGCAATATTGCCTGCATTTCCAATTTATGAATAGCCAACACCTATTAATGAAAAAGTGCATGGATTCTGCAACAAGTGAAGCCTCCAGTCCACTTATGGTGTAAAGTTGAAATTCTAAATTTCATATATTTAAACCAAACTTTCAATAACAGTACGATAACCAAAAGAAACAGAAATGATAAAAAATCTTTTAAAAGACAAACAAAGAAAAACAAAAATACAGAAACATTAACTCTAATTATTGATGATTCCTAGAATCCTTCACACCCAAAAGATCAACCACCCTGCTGTCACAAGACCAAACTATATGACAGTCGGGCTGGCTGACTCAGGCATGGAGAACACTGCAAATTGTAGTGTCATGACCAATTAAGGTTCTATAATGTGCACCCGTCAATGAATTGTGACTCTTAGGAAGCACATAAAGTGTACAAAAAGCAAAGCATGCTACTTATATACCGCCCCACAGAACTTACTCTCTGGGCGGTTTACAACATAATCATGCAGGCTACACATTGTCCCCCAAGTGAGCTGGTACTCCATTTCCCAACCTCGGAGGGATAGAAGGCTGGGTCAACCTCAAGCTAGCTACCGGATGTCTGCTGAGATCAAAATCAAGTCATGAGCAGAGTCTTGGCTGCAGTACTGCAGCTTAGACACTGTGCCAGTGTTTTCTTTTCTTTTCGTTTAATATCAGGAAGCAAAGACCTGAGAAGCCTCAGCAGCCTCAGAGGTAGACCCTTCTGTAGGGGAGCAAAATGTAGGAGTCTGCAGGTATGTGATTGAGGGCTGGAAGTCCCAGAATTCCAAATGGGGGATTTTGGGAGTTGAAGTGCAGGAAAAAAAAGAAGCAGCAGCAGACCCTTATTTCCCAAATATAACTGTCACCTGCAGGAATGACTACTGAGACAGACACTAACATTTTATAACTTTTTGTACTCACATTTACAACAAACCCTTGTGTTTAAAAAAAGCTGTGCCAAGCCTTCATAATTACCACTATAAACAGAAGTCTACTGGTTTGTGAACAGCTGCTCTTTTTTAAAGTACGTACTCTTAACCAGTGGACTGAAGAAACTCAAATAAGTAGCAAACACAATCAAGTGTTCCAGTCATGCCGTTTTTTTTTCTCCATCTAAGAATTCCACCTTTTAAAAACAGTGTTGTATTAGACCTGCAGACACTTCTTGCTAATACTTCCCTCACCTCAACCTATCCTTCAAATGGAAATGCTAAATACATTCTAGGTCTTCTCAATAATCATTTGGGAGGTCTACCACAGCATTCCCAAGCTGGTAAAGTATGTATGTCCTTCCACTTTTAAGGAAATAAACTAACTATGCATTCCTACAACTTATATTGGCTAGAATCCTAGTATCCTGTTGGCATAACACCAGTAAAGTAACTTTCAGCAGTGAGTTAAAAAAAATTAGAGAAGGCACTTGCCATAACACTCCATGACTCAGTGTGCAATAGAAAATGCTTAATCTTCCTTCTTAATTTCTGACAATTCACTGCTGAACGTTGTGCCACTGATGTTACAAAAGCAGAAATATACCACTGGATTCCAGCTATTAAGTTATTTAAAGGGAGAGGGAACATCACTGCCTCACCTATTACACTGAAAATGGTTGCTTTTATAAAGGACAAGTGTTCTCCTTCATATAGATTGTTTTTTAATTTTTGTACACAGCTTTCTGTTACAGTCTATAAATACTGAGAGTGATTTAAAATAATAATAATAAGTTGGTACATCAGTGCAAGTCCCACCGCATCTTGCATTGTTTCCAGCATGGATCCACCAGTTTCCTGCTTCAGTGAGGGATCAAGCTCAATGAGTTCCAGAGTCCCTTCCAGATCTATAATTCTACGACCATATGCCTGCCAACCTTGTGATAGTCAATGACTTACTGCCCCTTTGCCAAGATTTGGTTCCAAAGTGCTGGTGCCACTGCATAGGCCCTACTTCTGGTGGATGATTTCCTGGCCTCCTTCAGAGTCGCCACCCAGAGGAGCATTGCCTGGGAGGACCTGGTGGAGTGGGTAGATGACCTTCGGAAAAGTAACATGATCACAAACTGTGAAGGGCTTTGAAGGTGATCGTCAAAATCTTGAATCTGACCCAGGATGCAACAGGTAGCCAGTGCAGGCAAGCCAGAAATGGGAATATGTTAACAGGCGGTTCCGAACCAATTCTTTCTTAAAGCTACCTTGAATTGATTTAAAATATTCAAACTACCTTAAATTATTTTAATATAACAGTATTGAGTCTATCTTCCTCTAAGATTTATCTATAAAAGGTGTGTTGTTGTCTTTATTATATGATGTCATGTTGCTTCCAATTTATGAGTCTTCAAGGTATGTGAAACGTTCAAGGAGTCTTTTGACCACTGCCACCCTGCCAGTGAGTTTCCATGATCAAGTGGGGTTTGAACACAAATCTCCAGAGGCCTAGTCTTACATTCTGACTCTCACATATGACATATTAAAAATATTAAAATAAATAGTCAAGTTTTGGAGGAATTATTCCCCATAGCATGATCCCCACCTCAATAACATCGTACTACAGAGAAATGACTCACACTGATAGGTAAGTGTACAGAAACTGTCTAAACTCACGACAGCATTTTGAGGCATTAAGCTGTGTAACACAATTACAAGTTGTGTGAAAAAGTACTTTGTCTTGTTAGTCACAAACGTACTACCATTCTGCATAATTACACAACTCTGTTCTAGAACAGAGAAAAACACGGGGGGGGGGGGACTCCAGTTCTATAAATATAAAAGTTGTGGTCTTCTTAGTTTTGCAAAGTAGCAAATGGCAATCTTCACACAGGACGAAACTCATTACATCTGAGTTCTTCCGTTTGTAGAACAAAGGAGGAGGGAATCCAAAACATTTGTTTTGTTTTCATTGCTTAAAAAATGAACTGCAATTATCCCCCACAATTTCAAATTCAAAAGGGTGCACAATCCAATAACAATTAAAGGAGAAAACAACCACCGCCAAGACATCACTATGTCCAGGACAAATCAAATCCAACTAATTTTAACATCACCAATACTGTTCAGCACACAGTATCAGCATGGCCTCTACATGTAATAACACACATTCAAATAAAATCCTCTAATACTTTGTGTTGTCAATGCACCAAATAAATCATACTGTCCGCAAAGCAACAATCTATCCAACCTTTCCCCATAGTCCAACTTTCTAAGAATCAGTCTACTATTCAGCATCCATGTAAACAGTCCCCACAGATAAAATAAAGGTTTGGCTGCAAGGCACAAAATGCAACTGTTGTTTTCCATGCATTTGTGGAAGCACTTTTTGGTTTTCTGGATTGCCTCTTGCACAATCAACAGAGGAAGACCCATCACACAATGGACAAACAGGAAAACACATAGCTCTTGTGGTTGCCCTTAACCCACTGTGCAAACGAACAGAAGAGCTGTAACTAAAACAGGATAACTGAGGCTTTGACCCATGATACTAAAATTGAGAGGTTGCAAAAAACAAACAAAAAAATGCTGCCGGAAGGATGCAGATCTGTCCATATTTGTTGTAGGAAAGGTATAAACCCATCACTCTTCCCTGGGGATGTGTACAATCTCAGGACCACATATAGCTTCTTATATCAGGCTCAATATGGAATCAGCGTAGTCTCTACACACTCAAATTCTTCTCCCTATTTCTGCCCCCAAGTATGTGGATTTCACTTGACCCAAATTTAAACAAAAGGGCTACAAAATCCCAGACACCAAAATTGCTAGTTACGGATCTTCCCAACAGGATTCTAGCCACAACATTCACTCTGAATTATGTACCATTAGGTTCAACTGAACTTTCCTTCTACTATGGAGCGGAGAATGTGTGGTTCACAACATATTGTTGGGCTGCCACATCCATCAATACCCAAAACCAAGGCATGACATGAACTGCACCTTGGAGACCCCATATTTTCCTCTCCCAACCTAGCAAGTCAATTTAAGACAGAAGACAGAAACCTTTTGAGGTCTTTGTGCTTGCTGAGATTCCCATCACAGTAAAACCAGTATCCTCCTCCAACCCTACATTAAATTTCAATTTTATGAAGGAGTCACCGAAACCAGTAGTTCCCAACCTTGAGTAACTCAGCTATTCTTGGGCTGCAATTCCCAGAATCCTTCACCGCCAGCTGTGCTGGCCAGGATGCTAGAAGTTGCAGTCCATGAACACCTGAGTTACCCAAATGTTGCAATCACAGTCTAAAAACCACTGAGGCCCCCCGCAACCATGAGGCTTGGGTCGAATGCCCACACTACAAACCCCAAGCGCTGCAAGTCTGCGAATGGAACTTTTTTATACTTAACCGAGCCAATCCTTGCACTTTTGAACTTTGAGTGATATAAATGGCTTTGACACAACATGAACAGAGACGCCACTCACTTATCATGTGCTCTGTAGCAGCCTCGTGGATTTTATTAAAACAGACTACAGAGGCAAGCCATCTGATTAATCTTAGCCAAGGACCACAAATAAATTGAAATTTTAAGGTGAGATGTTTTCTTTTCACTCACCCTCCACCCAGGTTTATAGAGAAAATGAGAACTGTTTTGGTTCTTATATAAATCAGTTAGAACTTCCTTTACAGGAGGAGCACGCTCACGCAAAAAATGAGGAAGTGAAGCACATGGAAGAGTCAGAAACTCCACCAGGCAATTCAGGGACACCATAAAAAGAAAGTTCTCTTCAACACCAAATTAGGGGACCAAACTGTTTTGTTCGTGGGTTCATTTACACAAAAAATAATCGTTAAGAACATGTTTCTGTAGTATTTCGGGGGGGGGGGGGCTTTTCTTTACTTCAAACTCCTTTGATAATCCATTTTGCCTGGGCACTACTTAATTTACACTCACTCTCTCCACATGGCACAAGAATAATAAAATGAATATTTTATCACGGTTGGCACAAGACAAGCAGGTATTCCTCTGCAAAGCGGGGCACTTCCCTCAACTTTTCAGTCTGTCTCACAAACCACCACAAAACACATCCCCAGGAAAAAAAAAATACCACAACCGTTCCCTGACATTCCAGGTCCTTAAAAAGAAAAAACAGAAGGACTGAGAACCTCTATAAGCTGGAAAAGAAATCCTGTGCTTTCAAACCAGGGCCTATCATATTCACATAGGAGGGGGAGGAAGAAGAAAGAAAAAAAAGGGGGGGCCCCTATTTTCTTAGCAAAACTTGTCTAGAAACTGTGCCACAACGACACTTGGAGCACTTTTGCAAAGACACCTTCACAGCCCTTTTTTTTTTTTCTCCTCCCCTCCCCCCTCCGTTTCCAACCCTGCATGCTTAGAAAAGCAGGTAAAACCAGCCGGGAGCAAAAACAACCTTTCAGAGATATTTTTTTAAAAAAACCACCACCAAAAGAAGAAGAAGAAGAAAAAGCAAGGCTTCTCAAATTATTTGGGGAGCAAAATAACCTCCGAGGCCGACGGTGGCCAAAGCAGCAAAAGCAGCAGCAGCACGCTCCCATCCCCCACCCGCGAGTATGAGCACATTTCTTCCCCCCCCTCCCCCCACCGCTCCTTGCAAACACATATTTTTAAGACATAAGCCCAGGAAAACAAAACTTTCCCTCCCACCCCACCCCACCCCACCCCATCCCATCCCCCAACCTTTGGAAAAATAGGGGAAGAGAGGGAGGGGGGGGGAATTATATCCTATATATATATAAATATATATCTCCTACTGACCTTTTTTTTTTTTTTGAAAAACAAAAAAAATTTAAAAAAAAAATAATGCAATGCACACAAGACACACATATACACTTCCCGGCGCGATCTTTTTCGACACACATACGTGTGTTAAGGGGAGAGCGTGCGCGCGCACTGGCGCGCGCGCGCGCGCGTGTCTCTCTCTGTGTGTTTTCTTTCAGCAGGAAATTGAAATATATGTGCCTGGAAATAAACTCTCCTTCTTTGCACGCATGCATACACAGACAGGCAGACACACAGACACAGAGAGAGAGAGAGAGGGGTGGGGGGGGAAAAAGGGGTCTAAAAATAGGCTATAAAAACCAGCTCGCTTCATAATGGCTGCTGGGTTTTCATTTATTTGTGCAAATTCTTTTAATAATAAAAAAAACACACATTCGTTTTTGCCTTCTACGCGCGGTGAAGCAACATTTCCCCCCCCCACAGTGAAATATATATATATATATATATATATATATATATATATATATGTTAGAAAGAGGTCAGAAGCAGGAGTGGGGGGCAGGGATATTGGGGTGGGAGGGGGAAGGGAGAGGGGGGGAAAATTACATCAGACACCAGAAAAGAAACAATCAGAAGGGAGGAAGAAAATTATTAAAGTTAAAAGACACCGACTTCCCAAAAAAAAAAAAAAAAGGGGGGGGAGGGATTGGCGGCGAGGAGAGGGCCACTTGGAAAAATGCATGTTATACACCCGAGCCCCATCCCCCACCCCCCCCTCCTCCAACTCTGTTGCAAACACAGGCCCCCTCCCCCACCCTGGATCTCTACCCCCACCGCCTTCGGATCCCTCTTCACCTCCTCCCCCCCCCCGCACAATAAATCCCTTTCGATCGAGTTTCTGAACGCCCAGAGATCTCCTAGTTCCAAATAACTATTTAAAGCGAGGAGGAACGCGACGTATACACCCCAAAACCAAACGGCTCTTATTTTTCTCGTAATTCCTTACCTTTGCAACGGACGGCACGGTGTAATCTCGCCCCCTCCTTTTGCAATGAAGGCAAAAGAGGGGGGAGGGGGGGAAAAGCATCTATAGGTCTAGCTCATGCAGCTTCCTCCTTCTTCTCTTAGGTCGATCCTGTATGGATTCGCAATTGCGGTGCTGCCCTCCCCCAAAAAATAGGGGGGGGGGAATTAAAAATAAAAACCAAGCGGTGGGGGGGGAGGGGGGAGGAAGAAAAGATCACCAAAAAAAAAAAAAAAAAGCCACCAAGAATCCAATGTATTCAATTATATCCCAAAGGCTGGGTGGGTGAGGTGAGTGTAGAGAGGGGTGTTGATTTTTTTTATAAAAAAAAAAGGGGGGTCAGTGGAGAGGTTGATGTGTGGGGGGAGGGGAAAAGATTACGGATTAAGTCCCAAGGAAGGCGGAGGTAATAAAAAAAAAAAGTAATCTCTGTGTCTGTGAGTGTGTTTCTGTATGTGAGTGAGTGAGTGTGTGTGTGTGTGTGTGTGTGTGTGTGTGTGATTTAGATTGAAGAGGAATTGAGGCAGAATGTTAAAGCTGTTACTAAGGGAAGGAGCCAAAACGGTTCAGAGCAGCCAACGGCTTTCAGACACTCAGCACTGGGGGGGGGGGGGGGGGAGAGAGAGAGAGAGAGAGAGAGAAAAAAAAGGTGGCCAGCCATACAGAAATGAGGAAAGAGAGAAAGAGAGGCGCGCGCACTCTCACACACAAATACACACACACACACACAAGACTGGGAGAGAGGACTCGGCAGGCCCTGCCTGCTGGCTTCCTGCAAGAGCAAGCCAGTTTGCATGCAAAACAAGAACCGGGTGGGGAGGAAGAGGAGGGTGCAAAAAAAAAGAAAGAAAGAAAAGGAAAGGATATTTGGGGTCCTTTTACTGTAATGTATAACGTTGTGGGGGAGGGATTGCAAAGGAAGCTTATGCATCTATTTAGCCCCAGCGTTTCCAAAAGGCGAGGGGGGGGGAGGGGAAAGCCTTGCCAGAAAGGGCAAGAAACAATTTTGGATGGTTTTGTAAACACTCGTGGGGGGGGGAAGGGGGGACCCTAGAGATTGCAATCACTCCCCCTTTTTCAAAAATTAAAAAAGGGGGAGGAGAAGGCAATAGGAATTTCAGTGCAGCCTGGGTATTGGTGGGGGGGAGGGGAGGAGAAGGTGCTCCTTTGATAAGGCTGGCTCCTGAAAGTGCTCCAGGAAAAACTTTAAATAAAGCTGATGAAGGCTTGGTCAAGAGGAATAATAGTAGGGCAGGAAGGGGAAAGATAATGGGGAGGATGAGAAGGCCTCCCCCAAATTCAGTAGTAGCAAAAATTACAAATTTATAGGAGCATCATTAAATGAAAATCAAAATCTAGTGATTGCTAGTAAATAAGGGGAGAAGGGTGGTTTGTATGGGGAAATATTCCCAATGAATGCCTCCAGGAATCAGAGAAGGGCATTCCCGAAAAAAAGGGGAGCAGGGTTGGAATTGTCAGGGATGGGCCATAACTTGAGAGCACATATGGCCAAGTTTTGCACATATGAGGCCAGCTTCCAGACACCTCTGGGGAAAAGAGCTGGGGGGGGGGGGGGTGCCGCTGCCAAAACTAGAAAGGTAAATACACAGAATATGGAAGCAGGGCCTGGACGGGGAGCCTAAATTGCCATGTGTAACACAAAAGGCACACACTCTCATCTCTGCTTCAAATCTGCAACAAATCTTTTACACTAGGCTAATAATAGATCTGTGTGGTTTGGGTGGAAAACATACAGTGAAATTCTAAGAAATGCAAAGAGCTGTCTTCTCCCTCCCCCCCCAAAAAAAAAAACAACCAGGAGGGCCAACTATGTGCAATGACCAGAACAAAGCGTTGTTGTTGTTGTTTTAAAGGCCTTGCTGAAACATTTCAACCACAGCATTCAGCCAAGAAGGAAGTGGAGGCGGGAAGAGGGACCCTCGCCGTGGGGGAGGGGAAGCCCGGTCTGATGAGAGCAGAGTGGCGGGGGCGGGGGAACATGCAAGGGAGACCTGGGAAATTACATTAAGCAGATCAAGTCATTATTTGGTGTTCTGCACATTTCAAATGAAATGTGCGAGGAAGCCCGGGCGGGGGAAGGAGGCCAGCTACGTTGTATGTAGGAGAGAGCAAAGGAGGATAGAGAAACACTGGGGGAGGGGAAAGGAGTGACACAGTAAAGATTCACTCGTCTGCAAAATGCTGTTTTAAAAAAATATGTTCAATATAGGAGGAGGTGCAGTATAACTGATTATGGCACATTTGCAAATCTTGTACAGTAAAGGGGGGTGTTCCTTGTTACAGCAGAAGAACACAATGGGAAGGCAGGAAGCGCAGACACTGAGGTGATAGAAGAGTTTCCAAATAAAAGAGTTATCCACAAGCTGATAAAGCATTGTTGATAACAATTTCACGTCCACACAAGTTCTGTTAATAGGAGCTGTTTAATGAATTGTGTAATATACATGTAATATTGATGGTATTCAATACCCTTAACTGCCCTATCGGTTCATGTTGTTCTCATTTAAACTTCTGGAAATGTTTTACATGAATTATAATATTATGACATATTATATAAACGTTATGATGCATTCGTGTTGAAATGTGTTCTAATTGTGTTGAAAGGTACTGCATTTATTTTGGTTTCTGAACTTTCTTGAGGGGATTAGCTTGTGGAGAATACAGTAGATAAATAAATGAACTCACACACACATTGTCCATCAAGCAGTATTATCGGAGCATGGCGGAGAGTTGGGAAATCCAGTTCCAAGGCCTGGTTCTGAAGTCGAATTTGTTCCTCACCTCCACAGACAATGGTTGCTTCTCTACCTGGATTGTATGTGGAAATTACTGGGATTATAACACAACATCTACATATGGGAGGGTGCAGGAACAATGCCAAATGGTGTGCGGGGGGGCGGGGGGCGGTCAATAGGTCCCCTCCCAAAAAGGGAGCTTATTCAAGGGGCCCCAGCCCTAGCAGATGTGCTTGGCAGTAGAATTGCTTACATTTATCTATTCATTGTTTTTTTGTTAAAATGCCTTTCTTCCTGCAGAGCCCCTAACATAATCCTCCAAGGAATTGTGGATAATTTAAATGGCAGATCCCAAATTCAACTGTGCAATTTTTAAATTTTGTTTTCTTTTCATTTATTTATTTTGCACCTTTTTTCCAATGCAGGCGTGCAACACAGTTTGCAAAAGTCCTCTACAGGGAAAAAGGCATAGTAGAAAATGAATGAATGAATGAATGAATGATAACCCACATGCGGGGGGGACACCCCAAAAAGAGGCTCTTTCATTTTTTGAATCTTTTGTGGCCTTAAAATAGAGATTGTAAAAAATGAAAGATTCGGGATTCTAAAAGACAGATTAAGGAAAAATTGATTTCTTTCGTAAAATCAGATAGGTGTCAGTGTGGAAGGCCTCCCTGTAAAGCAGAATGTTAAGCTGTTTTCAAAAAGTAAACAGGGAGGGGGCCATAAAGTCAGTGCCACTGCGAAGAAGACCCAACCTTTTGTGGATAACGTAAAGGTCTCCTTTGGAGTGGCTACCCTGAAGAGCATAGCCTGGGAGGATCTGTGGGTTAGGTACGTAGATGGCACTGGAGAGAGACACTCCAGCAGGTAACTTGGTCCCAAACTGTGAAGGGCTTTATATGCAAGCATCAATACCTTGAACCTAATCCAGGATGCAATGGGGAACCAGGGGAGGCAAGCCAGAACTGGAGTGATGTGATCAAATTTGCTCACCCCAGCTAGCAGTCTGGCTGCTGTATTCTGTACCCGCTGCAATCGCCAGGTGAGCCTCAAGGGGATCCCCAGGTAGAGGGTGTTCCAGTAGTCAATCCTGGAGACAACCAGTGCTTGCACCAGTGTCCTGACTGAACCCTTGTCCAGGGCAGAGTTGGGCAATCAGCTTTCACTGGTTGAAAGCAGATCTAGCCATGGTTTCAACCTGGGCATCTCAGGACAAAGCCAGGTGCATAAGAAGAACCAAGTTACAGACTTGATCCTTAAATGGGAGGGCAACACCATCCAGTCTACGGAAAATCCTCCCTGAACCTATTGAAGGGGCCACCCAGGAACCAAATCTTGGTCTTGTTTGGGTGCAGTTGGAGCCTGTTAGCCCTGGTTCATTCCAAAACCAAAGCCAGGCAGTGCTGGAGCGTTTTGACCCTGAGATACCACCCAAGCATTCTGCAGACTGCAGGGGCCCAATGTTCTGCTGGCATTATCAGCATCCATAAAGACATTGCTAGCCCAAGCAAATGCCAGGTTTGGTTGTGCAACAAGGTCAGTCCTGGCTATCTGCCTCTTTCTCTTTCTCTCTCCTCCCCCACCCCCACAGGCAGACAGAGTGAACAATTATTTGCTTTCAAACACTGGGTACATTGTGCCTCTTGAGCTCAAATGCCATTTGCCTGCAGCTACTAGGAAAACACAGGTATCTGGTAGGGCAGCAGTTCTTATCACCAGCTGCCTTTCTGGAATTTGCTCTGTAACACTGATACACATTTGTAACAATTAAAGGTTTGTAGAGACCATTCTTAAAAAATGCAGACATGTTCCGTGGGAATTTGACATCACTGCAGAGAATATAGTACAGTATCTTTTAAGATTTTCCCCCTGTTTATAGTATTCTTATTTTCTTTGCAAGATTTATGTTTTTCCCTTTACCCACTCTTGACCCCAACACTAAAAGATATTTGAGGGGAGGTTGCTTGTGTGGGTGTGCACATGCATGCATGGTAAAAGCTAACCATTTTTGTTGTTGTTTCCACAGTAAGATCCTTTGCAGGACAAGTGTTACCCCATAGTCACAAATCAGTAATTGTCTTACAGTCAATTTTTATTGCCCTTTTCCCACTGCCACAGGCAATTCTCTCTATGAATATTCAACAAAATTACTTAAACAAGAACCTACCTAAGTATGTATTGTGTACATAGGCTTTGCTCATGCAATTGCAGGACCTACCAAAGTTACAACACCAGCAAGACCACCACAATCTAAAATGTGAAGCTTCTTCTCTGTAGCTTCTCAACTATTATTGCTTCCTGTTCAGTGTGGCTTAATTACTCATTTCTTTTTTTTTCTAATCTTCTCCATGAAAAAAGTTAAATCTATTACTTGATAATAGAAAATAAATAAAATCATAAGGAGAAAAAAAATGTCATGCCACCCTGTTCCACTGCACCAGCAGAAACAGGAAATAAGAAGCAACTGTGCAGCAATTGAAGATAGGAATAAACCAATTTAAGGGGCAATGAATTTTGGTTTGACCTGCCCAAATTATTGATCCAAAAAAAGTCAACCTTCTCGCTCACTCCCACATAGAAATGTCTACCAGTGTTTTGACACAGGGAAGGAAGTATGTTTCATTTTGTACTGCTGTTAAATAGCACAACACTTTCCAAACAATTTGGAATTACAGTTTAGAAGGAAGACTCATTCATTTCAGCAGGTCCTTAAGAATCACATTCAGACCCTTCTGTGACTAAACCCTAGCTCATTTGCTATGAATACAGAGATCAGTAGGTGCCATATTGCTTAAGGCAATTGCTGTTGCAATCATGATTAAACTAAGCTCATTGAGGTGTGGCCAGTGTTTTGATGGAAAAGCACAGGAGAATATTATGTTAGCTCCCTTTGTTGATTGATCCATCGATCGATCGATTGGCCTACCCTTCTCCCAGTACAGATACCCACAACAGGTTACAAACAGAAGATATAACGAAAGTGATCGTAAGTTACAATATTAAAACTAAATTTAAAAATATCTTACTAACATAAGCACTAAGTTGAAACACGAAGTTTGCTTGAAGGTAAAGGTTTTTGCCTGTAGCTGGCAGAAGGACAGCACAATGGAACTAACTGGATCTCCCTCAGAAGCGAGTTCCACAGGCAGAGAATAAACAAACAAAAACTGCCTCTCACCTCCTCAGAAAATGTACCTGTGAGGTTGGTGGAACAGATAGAAAGGCCTCCTTCAAAGCTCTTAATAGGAAGTCCATGACGAGGAATCAGGCCTTCTCAGTGGTGGCCACCTCTTTGTGGAACACTCTGGTCTGTGGTGGTGTGCCGAGCCCCTTCCTGCCTAATATTCAGAAAACACATTAAAACATTGCTTTTCAGGGAGGCATGTCAGAATATCCTCCCTTTAGAACTGTCTATTATTTAGGGTTTTTTTTTAAAACTTTTATTATATTTTGTAGCCTATATTTGTGTCCGTCGCCACCATCTTAGGTTTTTAGGAATGTTGTCCTCCTTTCTATATTTTTATATTATTTTATTTTTATTTTTATTGTTGGAAACCACCTAGAATAGTGGCATGCCATTAAATGGTGCAGTATAGAAATTAAATCAATCAAATCAATCAATCTGGGGAACTTCACATGGGAAGATGCAATCTTTCAGATAGCTTTAAGCTGTAGGAGGAGGAGTGTAACAGCTCTACTTCCTGCCTCCCGTATTGTGTGGAAAAGTCTTCATATGTTCACCACCTACCAAGGTTTAGAATATTCCTGTGTTTCAGGACACTACACCATGGGTTTGGGGAAAGGCTTCCAGAATATATGTGAGGGGACATTAGGGTGTATCTGGTGTGAGTGGTTTCATTCTTCCCCCTACATGTCTAGGCAGTATAGGTGTGCTCTGTGTGTGTTCTCCAAAAAAATAATTCCAAAAAGTGTGGCATTCAAGTTAGCTTTAAAACATAAGGATAGGAGCCATCACCAAGAATTATTTGTAAATAAACAATTAACAAAATCAAGAGAGAAGTATGTGTACTTATATGTGTATGTACATGCATCTCTTTGGATACTCCTTGCTCTCATCATGGGAAATGTTAATTTGGATGTCATACAGTTCCATTAATATGAAAGGGAGTTTTCCATTGATTGGTGATTAGAACATACTTTGTGCAATTGCTGCACCTGTTGAATTTTTGCTTCTTTTTGCAAAGGACACCATGACCTTGACAGCAAGGAAAAGGTAACAAGCTTAGACCTTTGTTGGTGAGATGAAAAAGACACTTGCAAACAAAGCCACACCATACACCGCACACACTCCACCTGACTAGCAACTGGTATTTTGTGAGATGCTTCGTTCGAACATGATAATCCCTCGTGTTTTGCCTATAAGCTCCCAAAAGGCTATTAGCTGACCATTGCTGGGAACAGAATATTGGGCTTCACTCACCAGCAAGGAAATTCTGCTCTACTTACGAATTGGTTCCATTAAACAAGCCCATAAGAGACTTTAATGGTTCTGTTGTTTTCACTTAGCTTAGAATGGGGAACTACTGCATGTAGAGACGTCCAACCCATCCTTGGCATGCCCTGAGATTTCAGTAAGATGAAAGCTCTCACTACCACCAGCAATACTCTCTCATCCTCACAGCAGTCCATCAGTTCTCCTGAATACAAGGAAATTGCTTTGCTGGCTTCTTCCCTCCCTTGTTCTCATTGGTGAGAGCTGCTGCTGCTCCCAACTTTTCAGCCCTACAGGCATGGCCACCATCAGAGAGAACAAGGGAGGGAAACAGTTGCAGCAGCAGTTTTTTTGTTTTATCTGCCTAGGCAATGTAGCTGTGAGGAATAATGGGCAACAAGAGCAGGGAATGATTGTCCTTTTGCTGAGGGCTCAGAGGAAGCAGACAGCTGTCAGAATTGGAGGCCTACGTGCAGAACGTCGAGCCAGTGTGTTGTGCTGGTTACAGTGCTGGATTAAGATTCTGGAGGGCTGGCTGCAAATCCCCACTCAACAATGAAACTCAATGTGTGGTCTTGGACCAGTCACATCATCTCAGCTTGATCTATTGGCAGAGTGTGGAAATTGCTGGCTTAAAACTTCCAGCTACGCAGTGGACAAAAGTCAAGACAGGGACCTACAGGGCAGATTATTATATAGTTTCAAGTCTCTTTCAATATACCGATACATCTTGTTTGGTCAGATATATGTCAACTGGCAATATAGTCTCAATAGATTCAGTCAGAGACTCTGGTATTGAGAAAGAATAAAAAATGTTTCTGTTTTACTCACAAATCTTCATATATCGCAGAATAACAAACAAAACATATTTACTTGTTACATAGTTTGAGATTTTAACCGGTTAACTTCATTATTTGACTGACTGGTGACAAACACTTCACTCAAACTTGTAACTGGTGACTCCATAACTGCAAACTCTAACATTTACAGAACACCTGACATTGCTGACTGACTCAGAACCCTAAGACTGAACCTAATGGACACAGAACTCTGAGTAAAAAAGGCGGGGAAAGGAATCAGGTAGAGAGGGATCAATTGGCTGCTGCTAAGTGATTGACATTCATACCAAAGTCCCTCCCATCCAAACTTATTAAATGTTTAATATGCAGGTTGCTATAATGCAAAGATGATCTACCTTACAAAGCCATTTTGAGGAGGGAAGGAGAAGAAACATGTATAGGAGAAAGGGAATTATGGAAGTGCAACAAATAAATAATAAGCAGCCCATCATTAGAAATCGGAATTCCTTAAGTACTGAACATGCTGAATTGGCACAGTACTTTTTTTCTCTTAAGTGAGTACAGTACTTTATTTTCTGATTGGTCACTGGAAGGTAAACATAGACCACCATCCTGTTCCACAGCTCTGTTGGAATTCAAACAAGGGTAGGCACACTGTCACTGTAGGATATCATGTGGCCCCTTGAAGCTGTTTTTGGGGTCACCCCTTCTCCATTCCCTTTATGTTTCTGACAAAAACAGATGACTTGTAGTTTTTAAATAGATCGCAGCCTTCCACACCAGTTAACAGCTCAAAAGAGTGTTAAAATGAAACCCTTAGTGGTTTCAGGACAGTGCATAACAAAGAAATAACACTGCAGAAGTCATAACCATCAAATAAATTTATTTAACAAATTCTAACTTGCTGAGATTGTGTGTGTGTGTGTGTGTGTGTGTGTGTGTGTGTGTGTGTGTGTGTGTGTGTGTGTGTGTGTGTGTGTGTGTGTGTGTAACCAGCATCACAACCACAAAGGGTGATATGTGATGAAAATCTATTTATTTTTATTTTATTTATTTATTTCATTTATACCCCGCCTATCTGGTCAATTGTGACCACTAGGCGGCTTACAACTATCTTGTGTGTACCTTCCCATCTCTCATCAGTTGAGGACCATATGGCTTTAAAATAAGGCAGAAATATCTTGGGATGGCAGGATCCCATTAGAGGAAAATTCAATATTTTAAATGTCATCATGATTCATAGTTTAGTCCCAGGTATTAGATACCGTTTTCCCCCGAAAATAAGACAGGGTCTTATATTAATTTTTGTTCCAAAAAACGCATTAGGGCTTATTTTCAGGGGATGTTTTATTTTTTTCATGTACAACAATCGACATTTATTCAAATACAGTCATGTCATCTTCTTCTGGTTGCTGCACAATGGTGGAGGGCGGGGTTTCACTTAACTAGGGCTTATTTTTGGGGTAGGGCTTATATTACGAGCATCCTGAAAAATCATACTAGGGCTTATTTTCAGGTTAGGTCTTATTTTTGGGGGAAACAGGGTAGCAATTACTATAAAAAAAACTCAAAGGTATAAAATGTTTATTTTATGACTTCAATTGACAATCACATATTAGTTTCAGTTTTGCTGCCAGGAACAGAAATGAGAACAATGATAAGTCAGGTCCCATGGCAGGAGATCCTAAGATGAAAAAGAGCACAAGATGGGTGGGAGTTTCTTAAAAAGGAAATTCTAAAGGCACAAAGGGACGTGGTGGCGCTGCAGGTTAAACCGCAGAAGCCTCTGTGCTGCAAGGTCAGAAGACCAGCAGTCATAAGATCAAATCCATGCGACGGAGTGAGCTCCCATCGCTTGTCCCAGCTCCTGCCAACCTAGCAGTTCGAAAGCAAGTACAGTGGACCCTCGACTTACAGACGGCTCGACCTGCAGACTTTTCGAGTTACAGACTTCTCTGGCCGCAAAATTTAGGTTCGACTTGCGGCCGGAGAATCGACCTACAGACCGGAAAATCAAACAAAATGGACCAAAAACGGCCGGTTACGGATTAATCGGTTTTCAATGCATTGTAGGTCAATGGAGCCTTGACCTACAGACTTTTCGACCTGCAGCCACCGTTCCAATACGGATTAATTCCGTAAGTCGAGGGTCCACTGTAAAAATGTGAATAGATAAATAGGTACCACCTTGGTGGGAAGGTCACGGCGTTCCGTGTCTAGTCACACTGGCCACGTGACCACGGAAACTGTCTATGGACAAACGCTGGCTCTACGGCTTGGAAACGGGGATGAGCACCGCCCCCTAGAGTCGGAAACGACTAGACTAAATGTCAAGGGGAACCTTTACCTAAAGGCACAAGTACAAACCATTGCAACAAGGGGGGAAAAAGGTAGAGGACAGCAAGGAGGAGGAGGAGGAGGAGAAGGCCAAAGTGGCTTCAGAAAAAAATCAAAGAGGACCTGAAAATAAAAAAGGGCGCATATAGGAAGTGGAAGGAAGGCCAGGATACAAAAGAATACAAGTAGCAAAGAATTGCAGGGATGGCATCAGGAGAAAGGTGGCTTATAAATAAGTTAGATAAATAAATAAATTAAATAACTGAGAAAGAGCTATTCCTCCAAAATGCCTTTAAATGCCCGTTAAAAGTAATTTCTGGAAGTAACTAGAAGGCATTACCTATGTATACAAATAAAGTAACTTCCTTTTTGCTACATTATTTTTAAATGTAACTTTTCATCCCACCTTTAATATTAAAAAAGTAATTAATTTCCCTTGTACAGTACATTTGTTTATTTTAGACTTGCATATAAACAATGCCCTTCTACTGATACTGGGATTCTTTTCATTCTGGTTCATCCAGCCCTGTGTCAAACTGGGAGGACAGGGCACCAGGTACATCCCCTAGTGCTCTTTTGCCAAGTGGCAGACTATGTACCGAAAAATAAATTAAAGCCACACGTGTATCAGCCTAGGCTGCATGGGTGGGAGGGTAGAATCTGAATATAAGGAAAAAAATGATGGTGAACAGGCACAACTGAACTGGCAGAGATTAATAACCCACAGCTAAAGCTTTTGCATCATCACCTGATGTGATCACTCACCACCACACTACACTGAAAATCATTGCTGCTTTCTTGCTATTCTTCCACTGGCAGGCAAAGACATTTTTAAATACATGCCGGTGGAAGGACAGCAAGACAGTTTAATAATATTAAAATACGCAGTATACCATGTCTACTGATCACTTGAAAACAAAGGACTGATAAAGAGTGGGTTATTTTTTTTAAATGAATTAATTTAGCATTTGTTTTATGTAATAATCTATTTCATATTGCTTTAATACTATAATGTATTCTATTTTGTTAAAAAATATCTTTTTAAAATTTGTGTTGTGATCCACCCTAGGTCCTGCAAAGGAAAAAAGTGAGATGTAAACTAAACTAAAGAAAAGTGAGTTGACAAGAGTTTCAGCATGGCCAACTGCTGAGTTAGTCAAGTGACTTACATTGCATTTGAACCAGCCTTTGGCAAGCTTTCCCCAGAAATAATGAAATCTGCCCATATATCCCTTTCCCTTTTGGTTTTTAATTCATTTCATGATAGAAGATGTCATTTGTAAACATTATCAGGTGTTTGCTGCTTTTAGCAACCCAGTTTGTATTCTGATGGGACCGTGATGTACGCCGAATAGACAGATGTGTTTGTCAAGAGTGATTCCATTTTTCCATGTTGACTTTTTTTATCTGTTTTACCTCCTCGATTGTCCTGGTTTCATCACAGAGCTTCTGAAAGGGAGCTGAAAACTGCTTCACAAAACCTGGGTTTCCTTTGACAGCAATGGCTGACTATTGCTGCAAGGTATGAGGCCAGAGTAAGTCATCAGGAAATGTTCACAAGATGAGATCAAAGGTTCTGACTTCGTAAGCCTTTGATGTGTGGTGCTTATTAACACTGAAACAAGGCTGCCCCTGGGAGGAAATTGGTGCAGAGGAGCAGGGAGGAAAACCTCACCACTCAGGCAGCAAAAACCAAAATGCAGACAGAAATAGCATCATGAAGAGAAGAAAAACAAGAGAAAAAGTATACTACAAACTGCAGCAAGTGTACATGGTCCCATACCTGAAGCTTACTCATCTAGAGGGGCATCCTGTATTATTTTCAGCACCACTTAATGTAGTGGTTCCCAAACTTGGGTCCCCAGATATCCTTCCCAGAAGCCTTCGCCACTAGCTCTGCTGGCCAGGATTTCTGAGAGTTGTAGTCCAAAAACATCTGGAGACTTGAGGTTGACTTAACAATTGTCTTAACATGCTGTTATCGTGTGTCAAAGTCAGTGGCTGAACCAAAACCCACTTATGGTGGATCACAACATAGGACCTACGGTGGATCACAGCAAGCATTTTAAAAAGATATACTATTTTTTTTAAAAAAAATAGAATAAATTATAGTATTAAAGCAATATGCAATAGATTATTACATAAATGACTTTGACACGTGGTTAATGGGCCACAAGTTGGAAAAATTATTATTATTATTATTATTATTATTATTATTATTATTATTATTATTATTATTATTATTATTATTATTATTATTATTTATTTCATTTATACCCCGCCTATCTGGTCTTGCGACCACTCTAGGCGGCATAAAACAACATAAAACAACATAAAACAACAGATAAAATCACAAAATTATTACAAAAACAATTTCCATAACAATTATAAAACAAAAAATAAAGATAAATAGAAAAGATAAAAAGATCAGGTATTGACTGGAGGGAAGGCCTGTATAAACATCCAAATTACATTTGGGATGAGAAATCCGAGGATCACCTCGGTAGCATGGTCACTGGCAATGTAGCAGCCAGACCAACGAGGTAAAGGTCTAGCGCCCCACAATCCTGGGTCTTCTCTTGATCGCCTTCAACTTCTTTTTCTTTCTTTGCAAAACAAGCCTCTGACACATTTGTCTAATGATGCTACATGCATGGACACCATCATCCTTTTCCTGGAGTGCCTCTTGGTCCATGTGAAGCTCTCTTACAGTAGCAAATTCCATGGCTTAGCTCTGTCTTGTGTGAGGATGCATCAGGTTCTCTCACTCCTCAGCTTCAGTGGATGATTCTGGATTTTGTTATTTTTCAGAGATAGAGAACATTGTCTGGTAAGTGAGATGGAGCATGATCCAAAATGATTCAGAGCTGGGTTAGAGAAGGGGTCAACAAACCTGTCAAGTTGGTATGGGGGGCACCTGGAGGAAATCCCACCTCAAGCTTGCTACTAGCCCAATTGGATCCAATCGTGTTTTAAGGTACAATACCATACTTACTGACCGGAGATCAAGCCCCAACCTTAGGTTGTGGGGGACAGCCAGATGGATAGCTAGTTCAGCCTGTGCATTTCTCATCCCTTGTTTTTACTATCACACACCATCAAGTCCATTCTGACTTGTGGCTACCCATTTGAGGGTTTCCCAGATAGAGAATACACAGAAGTGGTTGACAATTCCTTTCTTCTGGGGGCACCCTGGGACTGTGCAGCTGGCCCAAAACCACACAGGCTGGCTCTACTCACAGGAGGCACACTGGGGAATCAAACTCCCAACCTATGGCTCCCCAACCAGATACTTCAACTACTGAGCTATCCAGCCAGCTGCAAGAACACAAAATGATACAGAAAGTATTATTTTTTCTTCCTTCTTCTTGAAAGCCTGTTCTTTTGTTTTTCCTTTATTATAGAAAGGCAGCCACCCATGGAATCATAGAATAATGTTGAAAGGGGACTTTATGGCCATTGAGCCCAATCCCCTGCTAAGTGCAGGAATCCAAATCAAAGCAGATCTGACAGATGGTTGTCCAATTTTCTCTTGAATGCCTCCAGCATGGAAGCGCTCACCACCTCCTGAGGTAATTGCTTCCATTGTTGTAGTGCTCCAACAGTTACAAAATTTTTCCTGATATTCAGCTGAAATCTGGCTTCCTGTAACGTGAGCCCATTATTACGTGTCCTACAGTCTGGGATCATCAAGAACAGGTCCTGTCACTCCACTGTATGACAATCTTTCAAATATTTCAAAAGTGCTATCATATCTCCCCTCAGAATCATATCCATGATGGCAACTGGCATACTCCCGTGCATGAAAGCTAGCTCTTTAGGATCTTCCACAACCAGGTCTAGGAATTTCTCCCTTTCACTTTTAACAGATTTATTAAATAAACATAGGTTTTCTGTTTGTTTGTTTCTTTTTAACCCAGATAACGGCTACTAGAATATTTACTCCTATTCAGCAGTCACAAACTGACTACTACGATGCTCCATTCTGAACACTGGAAATATTCTTACTCTTCTAAGGATATTTGCTTGGGATTACACTTTTGCATTACAAACATTTAGATTTTCTACCAATTATTTATCTGGGTAGCTGTCACAGCTTCCTCCCAACTCTCCTGGAAAATGGTGCTACAAGGGAACTAGGGTTGCATGGGCACCCTCTGAAACCTCCATGAATTGATAAGTTTTTCCAGATCTCCTTGAAGGGAGGCAAATCTCAGGCTTGCAGTGCTAAAGGACAAGAACATTTGACCGTTGGGTATATTTCAAGCCAGGGTAGCCATCTCTACCTATTCCCAGTGGGGTTGGAGATGCTGATCTGTGTGTTACTCTTGCTTCCTTCTCACATGGCAAGAACCAACCTCTCAAGACAACGGTTCTTCCTAGTGACATCACAAAGACCTACCCCTTTATTTCAGGCTTTCAACCCTGGAGAAAAAACTCACTGGGGGGTGTTCAGGAGGCTTCTCTCAGATCAGGATCAGGTCCTGCACTGCCTCTTATAACGCACCACCCAAAGTGACCAAGCTGTCACCCACATCAAGACGGGTCTTCAGGTCATGTTTTGTCTGAATAAACTTGTAAAACATAAGCAGAGGTGACTAGATAGCCCATAAAATAAATCTTCTTCTTCTTCTTCTTCTAAAACACCAGGCACACTCAATTAAAATTTTAAAAACATTGACTGGTATTATGTAACAGATACAAGTTTTAACTAAAAACCTAAGTATCTGTTAAACACCGTGTTTTCCCGAAAATAAGTCAGGGTTTTATATTAATTTTTGCTCCAAAAATGCATTAGGGCTTATTTTCAGGGGATGTTTTATTTTTTTCATGTACAACAATCTACAGTTATTCAAATACAGTCATGTCATCTTCTGGTTGCTGCACGGTGGAGGGTGGGGTTTCACTTAACTGGGGCTAATTTTGGGGGTAGGGCTTATATTACGAGCATCCTGAAAAATCATATTAGGGCTTATTTTCAGGTTAGGTCTTATTTCCAGGGAAAGAGGGTATTGGCGCAGTATGTATGCTGTTACTACTACTACTACTACTACTACTACTACTACTACTACTACTACTAAAGGAATCAAAAATACACAAGGTTTTTAAATCACACATCTCTTCTCCAGGCAATATCCTACAAAAATAATTGGACAGTGAAGGGAAATGGGCTGGTTTTAAGGCCATGTAATCTGTGTGGCATCTTGAGAAAGAATGGAAGGGGAATTTATACAGACACTGAAAATGAGTTTCTTTGGTAGTCTCATCATCATCACCATCATCTTAGAACTGCAGAGCTGGAAGGGTCCACTCCCTGTCAAGGAGGCACAGTGGGGAATTGAACTCCCAACCTCTGGCTCCGCAGCCAGATGCCTAAACCACTGAGTTATCCAACACTGTTATCCAACATGTGATGTTGTTAGGTTTATCCAAAGTAGTCCACAGACTAGCTGCAAGCCGGTAGAAATTTTGTTCCTCCATCTGAGAAAATGGAAATCCCCACCGTAAACTCAGAGCTGTTTACATGTTACCTGTGACATCACTATGTAGCTCATCTTTCCCATGATAAGATCAATGGTAGCATATCCTGTAGTCACTGAGATAATCTTTCTAGCCTAATCTGCTTGCTTGCTAGCCTGCCTGCCTGCCTCCCTCCCTCTCTCTCTCTCTCTCTCTCATCTCTCCTTCCCTCCCTCCTTTCCATCTGTGTCTGCACAAAGCTCTACTCGCCTGTGGCACTGTAGCAATCCTTTCCCCTCCCCAGGCCTCCACGTAGACACACATCCAGCAGATGAAGAGCAGTGAACCCTCAGCCTTTTCTAAGGCAACGGATCATGAGATCAGTTCTGTTTTGAAGAGCTGGCTACGTTTTTAATCCTCCGGTTTCAATAGCATCTGTAATTTGGGAAAGCGGGCAAGGGAGGAGGATGAAAAACACCTATTGATAAGAAAGCCCTGTAATAAATGCAAAGCTCTTTTCTTTCTGCACACAGATGTACACCCAGACAGAGAGCAGTATTCTAATTGCAGTGGTATTTTAATTCTCTCCTAAGCTTTCTAACTCCTTTTGTTACATCATCTAGATATAATCAACTGTTTGATTCTGAGTCACTATTGCCAGTGAAAGGCAGGGTTGGTTTTAGAAAGCCTTTAAGGAGCCGTGGGTTGTTTTCCAGGCTCCTGTGATACACTTCAAGTGCTACATTGCGGTGAGACCAAAGACTATGCATTGTCAAAGGCAATTATTGCTGAAGTTCCTTGGCTTCTTTTGTATCTGTCATAAATAGGTTGCCCAGAATACAGCGTTTGTGTTGTTGGTTTAAAGACATGACTACAGCAGGGTGCTTTGGGCAGTAGTAGCATCTGGCTCCTACAAAGCTCAGAGGTAAAAGTTACACAAAATGTCGTTCCATGTAACTAGTTACTTACAGTAACGAGGGTGTAACTAAGTTAAATTTCAAGAATAAATACATGAGTAATTACAAAGGTTTCTTGGAATGTAATGTTTTCTCATTTCTTTCTAAAACTAAATTTTAATGGTACAGTATTTTAATATATTTTAGATACATTTTGACAGGAATATTTTCAAATGTTACCTCATTCAGTTAACAGTCTTAAGTAGGGAGGAAAATATTGTTTTGTTTCACCTTTTATATTTGTGCATGTATTTTTCAAGTTATGGTATCAGAATTGACCAGTAGAGGGAAATGGGGAGCATTATTATTTCCAGCATTTTTCTGCCCTACCTCGAAAAACAATGCCGTGCACTAATAATGGACAACACAGTGATACAAATGAGGGTAATTTGTCTGGCACAAATTACATAATAAGGTTCCCTTCCCTATGTTCAACCTGAAGATGATAGCAAGTGGTGATTTCAGGAGACACTGGGGGGGGGGGGGGCAAAGTGGTGTCAAGATGACTAGGCACAGATGGTAGCCTCAATCTAATCATGGGGGGAAAAAAAACTTTTCTGGACACCAGAGAGAGCCTTCTGGAGATTCTGAGAGTTTTTGTCCAAAAAAGTAACTTTTCCAAGGTCTGATTCCAGTTAATGAGTCCTTTCTCAATACATTTTCCTGCCTATAGTATGGTTTGAATTCCCTACCACCCTAAGGCCATGAAACTTAACTCGCAACTCAAGACATTGCTTCCTTCCACCATCACTTCTCTCCTCCAATGAACATGTTGAGAGAAGAATGACCAAGATGGTAAAGGGCCTACAAACCTAGCCCCTAAACTGTGTTAGTCTGGACATAAATCCAGAACATTTATTTATTTTGCATTGTTTCTACTTATATACCACCCCATACTGCTAGAGCACTCCCTGGGTGGCTTACAACATAATTAAGAAAGGAAACAGTTGGTGCTCTGTAGGAGGGGGACAACATGTCTGCCTAGTGCCTGGCCACTGCCATCTTCTTCAAGGCATCCACACCTCAGGCAAATATAATAAGGTGTCCAGTTACACCTCTCCAAAAAGGAGAACAGGCACCACCAAGAAGAGAACACGTGAGAGCACCAGGTTTCGTAAAATGCCAATGTATACATAGAGATGTAAAATTAGAAAATGATTTTTACCATTCACTCAGGTGGGAAACCCCTTCATGAATTGCTGCCTTGTCGTGGTGAAGGGGCTTGAGTAATTCAGAGAAGCTATGGGCTATGCCGTGCAGGGACACCCAAGACGGACAGGTCATAGTGGAGAGTTCTGACTAAACGCGATCCACCTGGAGCAGGAACTGGCAAGCCACTCCAGTATCTTTGCCAAGAAAACCCCATGAACAGAAACAAAAGGCTAAAAGATATGACACTGGAAGATGAGCCCCTCAGGGCTCATAAGAACTATGGCAAGTTCTTAAAGAAATGGGAGTGCCTGACCACCTTATCTATCTCCTGAGAAATCTATATGTGGGACAGGAAGCAACAGTTAGAACTAGATATGGAACAACTGATTGGTTCAAAATTGGGAAAGGAGTACGACAAGGCTGTATATTGTCTCCCTGCTTATTTAACTTATATGCAGAATACATCATGCGAAAGGCGGGACTGAATGAATCCCAAGCCGGAATTAAGATTGCTGGAAGAAATATCAACAACCTCAGATATGCAGATGATACCATTCTGATGGCAGAAAATGAGGAGGAATTAAAGAACCTCTTAATGAGGGTGAAAGAGGAGAGCGCAAATAATGGTCTGAAGCTCAACATAAAAAAAAACTAAGATCATGGCCACTGGTCCCATCACCTCCTGGCAAATAGAAGGGGAGGATATGGAGGCAGTGACAGATTTTACTTTCTTGGGCTCCATGATCACTGCAGATGGTGACAGCAGCCACGAAATTAAAAGACGCCTGCTTCTTGGGAGGAAAGCGATGACAAACCTAGACAGCATCTTAAAAAGCAGAGACATCACCTTGCCGACAAAGGTCCACATAGTCAAAGCTATGGTTTTTCCAGTAGCGATGTATGGAAGTGAGAGCTGGACCATAGAGAAGGCTGACCGCCGAAGAATTGATGCTTTTGAATTGTGGTGCTGGAGGAGACTCTTGAGAGTCCCCTGGACTGCAAGGAGAACAAACCTATCCATTCTGAAGGAAATCAACCCTGAGTGCTCACTGGAAGGACAGATCCTGAAGCTGAGGCTCCAATACTTTGGCCATCTCATGAGAAAAGAAGACTCCCTGGAAAAGACTCTGATGTTGGGAAAGTGTGAAGGCAAGAGGAGAAGTGGACGACAGAGGATGAGATGGTTGGACAGTGTCATCGAAGCTACCAACATGAATTTGACCCAACTCCGGGAGGCAGTGGAAGACAGGAGGGCCTGGCGTGCTCTGGTCCATGGGGTCACGAAGAGTCGGACAAGACTTAACAACTAAACAACAAAAACATGAGATGCCAAATACTATTTTATGATTGGTTTAATCTATATTCTTGCGTTTAGCCTGATCAGCTACAAAGCAATAAAGTATTCATATTCACATCTAAAAGACCATATCTCCCTTTATGAGCCTGTTCGGGCGTTAAGATAATCAGGAGAGGCCTTTCTCTCAGTCCCACCACCTTCACAGGTGTGTTTAGTGTGTACATAGGATAGAGCCTTCTCTGTTGCTGCTCCCAGACTTTGGAACTCCCTCCCACAGGAGATCCGACTGGTCCCATCTTTGCTGTTCTTCCGCAAACAGGCGAAGACCTTTCTCTGCAGGCAAGCCTTCTCTCAGTGACTGGCTGCCTGAGTGGGGTTTTAAAATAATTTTTGTACCTTATTGCTCTGAATGTGTTTTGGTGTTGCTGTTGTTTACCTTTTTTTTGGGGGGGGGGGGAGTACTATATTTATTTGGCCTGCTTTGTATTTATATACTCGCTGCTGTTAGTTTTAAATACTGTCATTTAATGATGTAAGCCATCTTAGGTCCCTTTTAATGAGAATGGCAAGGTTAAAAATATTGTAAATAAATAATAAATAAATATTGTCATTCCTGATGCTTAGATCAGATGTAGGCGGCACAGCCGTACAGATTGAGGAGACCTTCAAAAGAAGGACTACGGTCTTGAAGGGCTTCAAGTGGAGGTCTATCCTCTCTAATAAAGGCCATGTGGCCACCTTACCATGTCATGACTAGAGATGGGCACGAACCAATTCATCCCAGTTCGTCAAGGCGGCAACACAGGTGCTGCTGCTCCCATCTCCCGCCACCTCAACTGATCAAGCCATTCACCAGGCCCGGCTTGCTTGCTTTTTTCCACTTCCTTGGCTAATCTCCCAGTCAGGAGCAGGAGCACAGATTTCTCTGCCCCGCCCTTTTGTCTGAGTGGGAGATTAGCTAAAAGGAAACGAAGCCTGAGCTGTTGCCGGGACTGGAAGATCAGTTGAGGAGGTGCAAGAAGCTCTAGCACGCTGGGCCTGGTGAGTGGCTGTTTGAGCCAGAGGAGGTGGGGGAGACTGCTGCCTTTACAAACTGGGGCGAACTGGTTCATGCCCATCTCTTGTCATGATACACACAGTGTACTGCCCCATGACAGTATTTGGCCAGAGCGCTGCAAAGAGAACTTAGTATAGCACAAGGTTCTCTCTGTGCTGTTTCCTTCCCCCTCCATCTCCAAATTCTCCCTACCTGCCTGGAAGGCAGCTGCATCCTTTCTACACATACCAGCTGGCTGTGGGCCATAAACAGGCCAAAATGGGGAAGAAGCCGCCAACTGGAACATTTGCTTAATGGGCCTCGTTTGCGTCTCCAAAATTTTGGACAATTTTGCTGTTGCTCTTGATGAATAGCTGCTGTGTGATGGGGAGGAGAGAGAGAGAGACTGAATCTATTACATAACATGAAATAATAATAAAAAAATGTGTGTGATGTGATGGTGGAAGAGAGCTCTGCCATGAAAAAGAAAACCAGACTGAAAGAGATCAATGGTGGTATCTCAGAATCAGAAAATAGCTTCTTTAGCCTTGTTATCTTATCAAAAGACTGCACAGTTCTGGAAATACATGCCCACTGAACTGCTGCCCAGGAGGGAAAAGTTCAGGTTTAAGTTTATAGATGTAATTAAGCTGTAAAGTATGCTCATTGATCCAGGGCCAGCCTCCTGACCCAGCCTTAGGGTATGGGCTACTGGGTGTTCCCTTGTGTAAGAGCTGCTCAGGTCCTCCACCCATAGACTGACAAGGGTACCTTCCCAGCAACTTTGTGCCCTACAATTTGTCTGCAAGAGCAGGAAACTGATCTGAATGACTCCAGAGAGAAAGCTGCCGTTATCGTGTCCTACAACCCCATGCTAAGGATGCAAATCTGCTTTTCTCATCCTCAATTCCAAATCATGCAAACACCACCAATTGTGCCAAGGAACAAGGATGACTGCTATGCTGCAGGGACATTTTAAGAATGAGAAGCACATAGGAAAAAAATGTTTCTGTCCTTTTTTAACCATCAGCCACTCCCCCCTTTTTTTTTTCTCTGTGTGGGAGGGAGGGGGTGCATGTGTGCGCACGTATATGTGCTTCTCCCCTAAGGAAACAGAGATGCATTTTGTACAGAGACAATCTACACAAATTCCAGAGACCCTATGGAGGGGGACGGGGAAACCCACTCCTTGTCTTGCTCTTTCCTGAAACTGAAGCATCTTGCAGGGTTTGGAACTTTGAAATGTCCCATTGAGTTCAGACAGCCTATTGTCAATGAGAACAAGGAATGTAGCAAGCATTCTTTACACCTCCTACTCCATACTATGACAGGCTATAATTGTGTGGAATCAATGCATTTAAGGGACGTGGTGGCGCTGCGGGTTAAACTGCAGAAGCCTCTGTGCTACAAGGTCAGAAGACCTGCAGTCGTAAGATCGAATCCACGCGACGGAGTGAGCCCCCGTTGCTTGTCCCAGCTCCCGCCAACCTAGCGGTTCGAAAGCATGCAAAAATGCAAAATGCGAGTAGATAAATAGGTACCACCACGGTGGGAAGGTAACGGCGTTCCGTGTCTAGTCGCGCTGGCCATGTGACCACGGAAGATTGTCTTTGGACAAACGCTAGCTCTATGGGTTGGAAACGGAGATGAGCACCGCCCCCTAGAGTCGGACACGACTGGACAAATTGTCAAGGGGAACCTTTACCTTTACCTTTAATGCATTTAAAGCAAGAGAGAGAGAGAGAGAGAGGTTTTGTATATGTGCATGTAGCAGACCCTGGCTGGGGGATTCTAGGGTAGTAGTTTAAAAAAAAAAGAGTAACTTCAGGAGGGTGAAGAACATTGCAGTCTTTACTACACTCCGTGTTTGGTGAATGGTGCCTTTTTATGAGATCCTAGATATGGAGGAAGATGGGCGAGCATTTCTTCCTCTAAAACCAGTGGTGGATCTACATTTTTGAGGCCCTGAAGCTTGAACTGTTATGGGGGGCCCTTCGCAACCAGCAACAAAGTCTAGGTAACCACTGTTATCTTCTTCAATTGAATTGTTCACATTTTTTTTTTTAAAAAAGTGAACTAAAGTCGCTTATGGGCCAAGAGGCCCTGAAGCATAAGCTTCATTGGTTTCATAGTAGATCCACCCCTGCCTAGAACTGGACATTTTGGAGGAAGGAAGTGGAGGTAAAAAGCATAGCCTGCTTGCTTTCTAAATTGTCTTCTGTCTTAACTGTTGGGGAAGAATTAAAACAGCACTTTCAGGGCTCTGAGTCAGAGGCGGCTGCTTCTTGGACAAAAGCCAGGCAGCATGATAACACAAAACCAAGACTGGGCGTGGAGGCGGAAAATGAGGGCCTTGTGGTTTGAATGCACCCTGCACACAGTCAGACGTTGTTTGCTAATACTAGCTCCAGGACTGACTAGCTGGTTGCAAAAAGAACCCCAAGGGCCATTCAGAATCTTAACATAATTTAGGTTGGGAAGTGCAGGAACCCCTCGTTCTGGTGATGTATGGAAGCGTTCCTTGCGCCGGTCAAGAGGACAGTAATGGTCCACGCTCCCACTGTGAGTGCACACATACGGGATTCAAGAGTCAGTACCCAGTATCCTTGGTGACCTCGCAAGGGATTTTGGGAAATCCTCTTGGACCCAGATGTTGCAACTGTATTTGAGCAGGCTTTCCTGGTCTCAAGCCTGCAAAGGAAGTCCCAGGGAACTGCTACACTTCTCTGAATTTCCATTAGGGGAATACATTTATTTATTTATTTATTTATTTATTTATTTATTTATTTATTTATTTATTTATTTATTTATTTATTTATGCCACTCCTCTCCCCATAGGGGACCCAAGGTGTCTCACAATAATTAAAATCGTACAATAATGGGCATGGGGAAATGGAGGAGGAAAGATTGTGGGTTCCGTGGGTGAGGTGGCTTTAAAGACAGCCTAACCCATTCCCAGAGGGCATCAGGGCTCAATGGCTTTGCACAAAGGTGTCTGCCATGCATCCCGTCCTTGCTTCCCCCTCAGCCTTTCGCTGCCTTCTCTGAGAGATCATAAGCAGCCACTCCATAACGTCAAGGCCCACCCTATGATCTCAGGTTAGCCAATGTTGACTTGACAACCCTATCTGGGAAACAACAGAATAACTTGGGCTTGCCCTAGTTACAGTCTCACATAGGTCGGAGAGAAGCTTGGTAAAGATTTGAGGTGAATCATGCCATATCCCATCTAAAGGCTTCACTTGATTTGATAGCCAAGTGAGGGCCAACCTAAACTAAAGATCATTCAAGCTTTCTAAACATGAGTGTTTAAACGAGCCATTTTTATGGGGAGGGTGTCTCCATGGAGCACTGAAATGGCGTATCAGAAGTTGGATCCCTCATCATTTTTCCATCAAAAGCTACCTCTCTCCCAGCTGTTGTTTACTTCCAAAAGTGGCATATCCAGCAAACACCACCTTCAGGAGCAAACAGCAGGCAGAACTGGAGCAATTTTCATTAAGAACAGACTCACAAATAGGGATGGAAGAAGAGCCCAGATCAGGGTTCTCAAGCTCCTTTTTCTTCAGAATACATATGGCCGGTTTAAGCATATTTTTAAAAGGCACAAATAACACAAAGCATGTTGGAGGAGAGGCTACATAAGACCCCTTTGCATGTTTCTGCCGCTTCTCCAGCCCTTGACCCCAAATGAAAGCTGTGTTGAATCCCCCTCCCTTTATGGAAAACATGGATTAGGGTGAGCTCATGCTTCATTTAAGAGGACACTCACATTCGGCTCTCCAGGAAGCGTGTACTCCATGTAGTGGTGTAAGAAAGATGAGGTTTTTGGGTGTATAGTCTGCAAACTATTTAATACAATAAATGTTTTTTGGTAACTGAAAATGGTTAGGTTACTGGGCTTTTTTCCCCACTTTTAGTTGCCACTGTTCACATGAGGGGGGGATGTAACCTGTGGGGTGTGTGTGTGTGTGTGTGTGTGTGTGTGTGTGTGTGTGTGTGTATAATTGGCCTCTGGATGTGATGACACTTCTGACATTGTCATTTGGCCTTTAGATGATGAGATTGAGACCTCTCTATTGACCACCTGGAAGCTTTACAATCCCCGTTGGCTACTTTAAAACCCTTCATTTTGGAATGGAAGCTGGACAGGTCAAAGGACACATTTAGCTGCTCATACTTCCTTTTGCTTTAAATCAGATGCTTTCCCCAATATATAACTGAGGCAGACCTGAGTTTGAACTAACGCACAAGAGTCAGCAGAGCCAAGCTGGACTGTCTAGGCCAATATTCTACTGCTACAGAGGGAAGATATCTAATGGAAGCTCCCATGCTTCTTGGTTCTTCAGGGGAGGGTCTTCAATTATTGTATAATTCTGTAGCAAATGATATACCAAAATATTGATGATACTGGTAGAGTGGGAGCAAAATATGTCACCATCCTGATGCTGAGCAGCCCCGTCTCTTCGAACAGTCTCTCCCACAGTGTCGTGCAGAAGAATGCTTAAAATCCCCCACCTCCATTTATTCACCGATAAAGCATTATACTTCCATCCTCTTTATCCTCTTCCTCCTATGGTGGTTTAAGAAAATCTCAGAAATACAAATAAGTATTTAAAGCAGTAGTATTTAAAGTATTTAAAGAAGTAGTGCTGGCTGGGTAGCTCAGTGAGTTAGGTATCTGGCTACTGAGCAAAAGGTTGGGAGTTTGATTCCCCACAGTGCCTCTTGGGAGAAGAGCCAGCCTGTGGAGTCATGGGCCAGCTGCACAGTCCCAGGGCGCCCCCAGAAGAAAGGAATGGTCAACCACTTCTGTGTATTCTCTATCTGGGAAACCCTGAAAAGGGTCACCATAAGCCAGAATTGACTTGACAGCACATGATGATCATGATGATTTAAAGTAGTATCCCGATGGAATACATTCTTCTAAGATCATAACATCATCACAGTTCTAAACCACATCACTGTTAAGACTCCAGAATAGACCCTTGTCAATGTCCGTCCCATATTAAACGGCTCCATGTGACTTCTATTGATCCTGTTACATCATCCCGGTATGTTGCTATACAGTAATTCTCCAAAGTGGGGACAAGGCAGGGGGACTGGGGGAAAAGGTTGTGCAATATATTAGATTTCTTTTACTAAAGTTCTTGGGGTGGGCGGGTTTTGTACAAAACAGGGATGTGGTGAGAGACCCGCCAGCCAGAGCAAACTATTGTGGGAAACTCGGTTTTTGCATGCAGGCCTGGCACAGTGTGAGCTGAAACAGCCTTCCTTGTCTTCTTCTCTTCCTTCCCCCTTCCCCCAACCCAAGGGAAACCAGACACCAAAGGCTAACGTTGCACTCTGCACTCCCTGATCATGTTCCTTTCTTTTTTTGCTCCCTGACAAGGGCGCTGGCTGCACATGGTTTTACTTGGAGAGAGTAAGCAAGGCTGATGGGAGTGGCTGCCTCTCTCTGGGCCAACAGCTTTTTGTCAAGGGCAGCTTGACATGAATGAGAAGCCAAGCCAGCTGTGGAAAAGGAAGGAAGGATCTACACATGGCGATGTCTCTCATGAAAAGCTTAGAAAAGTTGTCTTTTTGAATGCTGTCCCCATGCTAGCAGAGGGATTCTGGACGTTACAGTCCAGAAAAACAACTTTTTCAGCTTTGATCTCATGGCTTTCCATTACAATGGCCAGCCTACCAGCCAACTCTTACAATCAAAACAATACAATACAATACAAAACAAAGGAAAACAAAAAGTCTTGTGGAATTTTAAGGGCCCTGTATTTGTGAAGGCTCAAGTCATAATAAATCTGTTAATCTTTACTACAGTGTCAAGACAGGGGTTTACAGTGTATGTTGTTGGTTGGTTTGTTTTGCTTAAGAAAACATATCTAATCTGAATACAGAGTATCTGTTAGGATTATTTGGTGTATTGTACTGGATGAGTACCACATGAAGAAATTGGAACAGTTAGAGATTTTGTATACCTTGGTTCAATAATCAATCCTAAAAGAGACTGCAACCAAGAAATCAGAAGAAGACTGGGGCTAGGAAGGGCAGCAATGAAGGAACTAGAAAAGATCATCAAGTGCAAGGATGTGTCATTGGAGAGCAAGACCAAGATCATCCACACTCTTGTATTTCCGATCACCATGTGATTGGCTTGGAAGCTGACAGGAAAAAAACTGATTCACTTGAAATATAGTGCTGGTTCAGATCACTTGTCATGTGCCTTGATGCTTTTGTCCGATAGTTTTGAGAGAGACAATCCAATGAATCCGGGCAAGACAGAGGTCCTTCGGGTGGGTGTCCCAGACATCAGTGGTTTGGGAAACTCCCTCTGTTTTTTTTTTTGGGGGGGGGGGTGACATTTACCACCAAGAGTGAGGTTCACAGTTAGGGTGTACATCTGGACCCGGTGCTCACCATGGAGACCCAGGTGTCATCAGTGGTCTGTTCCGCACATTTCCACCTTCGGCGGATTGCCCAGCTGCGTCCCTATCTTGATGTGGTAGTCTTGAGATTAGACTACTATAATGAACTCTACATGGGGCTGCCTTTGAGACTGATGCGGAAACTTCAGATGGCACAGAATACGGCGGCCAGACTTCTTACTGGGGTGAAAAGGTACCACCATATTTCCCCCACTCTGGCCGCCTTGCATTGGCTGCCCATTCGTTTCCGCGTTGATTTCAAAGTTCTTACGATGACATTTAAAGCCCTAAACGGTTTAGGACCTCGATATCTGGCAGAGCGCCTTCTCCCACCCAGTTCTGCCAGAGTCACTCGTTCCAGCCAGGCCGGGCGGCTGAGGGGCCTAACACCGAGGGAGGTCCGGAAGGAGAGAACGAGGAACCGGGCCTTCTCGGCAGTGGCCCCTTGCCTTTGGAACAACTTGCCGGTGGAGATCTGCCTGGATCCCTCTCTGGGTGTTTTCAGGAACAAACTTAAGACCTGGGCTATTTGGGCAGGCTTTCCCTCCTGCCGTATCTTAATTTCTTACACTTTTGCCATCTTGGATTTATAATATAGGCTTATTGGTTTTATTGTTTTTTAAATTTGTAAACCGCCCAGAGTAGACTTTTGGTCTAGATGGGCGGGATAGAAATCTAATAAACAAACAAACAAACAAACAAACAAACAAATACATAAATAAATAAATGTTGTGATTCAGTGTGAGAAGCGTTCTACACACTGGCTCTTCATGTGTCCCCCTTTTCTGACTTGCCCATTTCACTCAGTTCATACACACCTTTCCTCCTAGCTACCCTCCCGTCTACATCCCAGAGTCTTGGCTACAGGGTAGCTGTGGTCTTAGAACTTATTTTCTTCTCCGCTTATACCTAATCACCTTCAAGCAACAAAAACCATACATGCATTCCAGCTGTAAACAGGACACGAAGAAATAGCTTATTCATGTTTATGCTATGATTGCATGCATACACTCTCAAGATCCAAGACATGAATGTAATGCAAAGACGCTCTTTGAACTGAACTACCCAGGATAGTTCTCTACTATAGGGGCACCAGCCTTACTCTTCCACCACTTTCCACACAATCCCCACCCACCCACCTTGCAAATGGATGAAATAATCAAGAGCGACTGTTTAAACTAACCTCCTGACCGTTTCTTGTCTTTGTGTTTCAATACATCACAACGTATCTTAACGTATGATGTACATGACATTTTTTCATGAGGACTGGATGGTTTCATCGTTGTGTTCATGTGCAAAAGGATCTGATGGCTAACTCAAAAGCTTGTAAGTGCTCCCAGTGCCTTCCAGGATTGTTGGGAAGGCACCGCAGCTCAATGGTCAATCACCATTAGTGTGGTTGGTATGTAGAAGGTCACCAGTTTGATTTTCGGCATCTCCAATGAAAAGGATCAGGCTGGAAAGAGAAGATTCTCCCAAAGATTCTAGAAAGCTGCTGCCACCACTCAGAACAGATGAATACTAAAGTAGACAAGCCAGTGGCAAAGACCATTACCTGTTGCCTTTGACAAATGGAAATGCCTACCAAGGCCACAGGGCATACTTTGCCCTGGTCCTGATGTACCCTTTCTGCTGTAAACAGAGATAGTTCAGGATAGACCCTTCAACATAAACCCTTCAACATTTATCAGGAAAAATGTTAGAGGAACTCCAGTGGTGAACTGGAGGTAGAAGGAAAGAAAAGGAGGGCTTGAAATGTACTGTCCCATTTTTTTTTCTAGGTGGAAAAAGATCCATGTGGTGTAAGATATTGGAACACAAATCACTTCTCATAAGAAACAATGGAAGTCCCATTGCATGAGTCACTTGAAAAAAAGATAACAGGAGAAAAGCCCTAAAGAACATGTGTTTGTGACTGAGTAGGAATGACAAACGTTAGCTTAGCTCCAATTCTTTCATTTCAGGACTGTCTAGACTTGTGGCCCTAGAGACGGTAAGTTCACAGCAAAATTTTGGCCACAGATCCCGCGCAGCAGGCAGAAAACACTTCTAAATGTATGTGTATTACTTTTAAAAGTAATAAGATAGCAAAGTCTGGGATGTCAATGGGGTGTCATGGCATTCAGTTGGGTTCCTTAACTTTTAAATGACCAGAGTCTGGAAAGCTGCTTTAAAAACTAATTAGCTAGTGTTTTAATTCCAAAGATAGTAATTGCTAATACAATTGGAAAGTTTATAAGTGACTCTTCATTTTTCCTCTCAATTCTCACTAATAGTTATAGTCAATTACTTTTCAAAACAGCTGCATGGTTAAGGTAAATTTGGAATGTAAGACATCTTTGCCTCAGAAGAAAGTATTACCTCGTATAACTCAGTAGGTTGGAGTAGCTGGACAGGGAGTTTGAATCCTCCCTGTGACACCTCAGAGAGAGGACAGCCAACATCATGTGGAACATGTTTAGCCGATGGGTTATGTGACCTGCCACAGGTGTGGTCTTGGACAAGCTTCAAGGTCCCCTACAGAGGGACTGATAAATCTCTTCTGAGTACCTAGAAATGTACCTTTTAGAAAACCCTGGGTGGTTCTCCGTAAGATGTAATCAACTTTTGGCACACAGTTATAATAACTATATGGGAGAAGTAATTAATAGCAAGTAACTTGTTATTTCTAAGCTTGTGAAATGACATTTGCTAGATTCGAGGAAAACTCCAAGGGGAGAATATTCCATTTCTGTTTTTTGGTATTACAATATTGTTTATATAGTGGATCTGGGAATTTGGGATACTATTAAATGATGAAGGAACATTTATTTCGCCATGTGAGTGATTTTGTGAATTAATTCATTAGCACATAGAAATAAATGAAAAAGTATATATGTATTTATATATATTTAAAATATATATATATATTTTAAAAGACACTAATTAGATGAGTGGAATTATTGTTTTAAAAACAGAAAGGTTTTCACTTAAATAGTGACTTGTATGTGGAAAATAATTTTTCAGTAATTTGTTCTGCTTTCATAGAGACATTCCAACCAGACATTTGTGCACAAATATATTACTATTAGCGAGAAAATGAAAAAGGAAGAAGGGTAACCAAAACCTGTTCTGACTATGCAAAATTACTGTATTCACAGCAGTCATTCACAATATCATACAGTCAGACACAGAAAAATGAGCATTAATTTATTCAGTGGTTCAAAGGGAGAAAGAAGGAGACAGATCCCAAGCCGTCATAATTATTATATCTACTTTGGAAGAAGCACAATCTGAGTGATGAGAGGAAAAAGTCTTTATTTGCCTGCAACAAGTTTTGGGCTGCTTAGAGGTCATTCAAGGGTTAACCAAGTCAGCCTGGCTTTTTCTAAGTGAACCCACCCACCCCCCAACAAATGGTCTGTGCAGACCATGCAAATGCCAGTAATTAGTATAAGAGATAAAGCAAAGCCATTAGTAGATAGAAGGGAAACTCAATCTGTTTTAGGAATGGAAATGAAGCAGCAGCCTCAATTATAGGATTTAAAAAACAACAACAACATGCAATTTAGCAAGATGTTGAGTTCCATTTCTTTCACTTCCTTTTGTCATTTTTGGATACTTCAGCTCAAGCACCAGGCAATATATTAACCAGTCAGATTCTGGCAATGCATTTAATAATCATGTTCATCCAAATTAGGCCTCTTTGGGAAAGGCTGTATTTACAGTTCAACTGGGGGGAACGCTAGTACTCCATTTTGTCTGTGCATCTGGCAAAATTAGGATTCTACAGAGATTTCGTACCATGCCCTTTTCCCCATATTCTCTAATGAAAGCATAAGTGAAGTTTTTGCACCACTCTGAGCAGTCTGAACAACTTAGTTTTGTTTGTTGTTGTTTACTGTCATTCCCTGAATGCTCCAGTCTAAAGCTTCAGGGTGATTCTGGGAATGTTAGTCCAAACAAGTAACTTCTGCAAGCTGAGGCTGTACGAGCACTCTTCTAATGCTCTAATCATAATTGTGTGCCATCAAGTTGATTCCTTCCTACGGCAACCCTTTTCTAGGTAGAGAATACACAGAAGTGGTTTAGCATTCCCTTCTTCTGACTGTCCTGGGATTGAGCATCTTGCCCAAGGCCAGATAGGCTGGCTGTTCTCCCAAGAGGCACAGTGGGGAATTGAACTTCCAGCCTCTGGTTCTGTAGACAGATACTAAAACACTGAGCTATCCAGCCAGCTCTTCTAATTCTCTAGTTCAGTTCAAACAACTCATAGCACTTGGAGGTGACCAGACACATCTTGGACTGGGCTTCAAAACATAAAGAAAACCAATGCATTTCCCCCACAAAATTTATACCACAGGCTCTATCTAGGTGAATGTGCAGTATCCTGGCAGGCAAATTCTGAAGCAGAAAAGTCAAGAGAAGTCCTACATTTAGGACATTATGATAGTTTGACTGGGAGATGATGGTGTGGTGGACTCTTCAATACTGGACTCATCCCAGCATGCATAAAAAGCAGTTGCTCACTGATGAACAATAGCTTTCCATACCAAATCCTTTCTTCTTTTATTATTCAGAGAGCAGAAGCTAAGACCACTGGCAAAAGAACAGTCAACAAAAATAAATAAATGGTTTCATGGTTCCTCTCCCTGGTGCCTTCTTCAGCATTGCATAATACCTCTATCTTGGGAGCCCCAGGAAAACTAAAGATGAATCTGCTGTGTGATGAGATGCTGGGACTCTACTGCATCAAACCTAATACACAATGATCCCAGCTCTCAGGCATTATGAATGTTCAAAATGCAAATTACCAAAGTGCCTAAAGGTGGGATGACTTAAGCAGGTGCTGCAGTTGAAAAAGAAGGGGGAGGACAATGAGGGAACTAGGGATTTTCCTTTGTGAATGACAAATCTCTTCTGCCTATCTCAGATCCAACAGGGGTTCATCTATGGAAGCCCACAACAACCATTCAGGTTTTCATGCAAGACCCAGATTGACTTGCGTGCATTTTAGAAAACTGCCAAAGGATTTACACAGGCTGGTTCATTTTGCTGATGCTGAACAGCAAATTTACATAGAACTTCCAGCTACTGGTTTGAATATGGACAGATTCCCATATAGGTCAGTTCATTTGATCTTATACTTCCGTTTGATAACAGGTTCAACTCATGCAGCTGATGGGATTCACATGGTCCCTACAGTCGTTTTTGCATTGCCCAGCTTTCCTGCCTCATAAGTTGAACAAATTTTTTAAAATGCTCAAAATATCTAGATAGTGGGGAGTGCAATTTTTTCATATTTTGAGGGGGCTCCTCTGCTTAATGCCTTCCATTTTAAACCAAATTAAATAAGTTTTTGGATCGCAAGAGGGAAAAGGGGACTTTTTCAGATTTTAAACATGTTTACATTAGCCTATTTATTTCTGTTAATAAAAACCCATTGTGATAACTTCAACAGGAGATAACACTCAATTTAAAATAATAATACAAATTAAATATGCAATTTACCTGCTGTGGACATGACCTTTCTCTCTTTAGCCGCATCCCCTCAGAAGGGTGGCTCTCAAGTTGTCTGCAGTGCTGTAAAATGGTCCTTGGCACCACTGAGATCCTCCACCTTACCATCAGATGCCAAGACCTTGGCCCAATGGTGGCTGGTGAAAGAGTCTGCCAGCAGGAACTGCCAGCTGCCACCATGGAACAACAGAAGAAAGAAACTGCTGGATAGAACTGCTGGGTAGTCCAGTGGTTTAGTTCTCTGGCTGCAGAGCCAGAGGTGAGGAGGTTCCCACTGTACCTCCTTGACAGAGGCTGGATTCGATGGTTCATAGGGTTCCTTCCAGCTCTGAAGTACTAAGATTATTATAAAGGGTTTTTTTTCTGCTCTTATTGGTACAAGTGAAAGATAAGGAGCCCACAAGCATTTCTTTTGTCCATTTGGAGCAGACCGTAATTTGCCATTGCTGGCTAGATAGCTCAGGTATCTGGTTACGGAGCCAGAATTTGGGAGTTTGATTCTCTACTGTGCCTTTCTGGAGAAGAGCCAGTCTGTGTAGCCTTGGGCAAGCTGCACAGTCCCAGGGCGCTCCAGAAAAAGGGAAGGGTAAGGTACTTTTGAGTATTCTCTACCTGGGAAATCCTGAAAGGGTCACTGTAAGTCACAATTGACTTGACAGCACATGATGATTATCATGTTGTTGTTGTTATTGTTTCACCGAAGGCTAAGAATGGGTGAAAAAAATTATCTTCTTTGAATTACAATGCAAGATTACACAGTTTGAGTCTCCCAGTCCAAAGGCAATTTATGGTCCAAAAACCGATACATTTCTGAGCTTGTAAATTGTGGATTGAAAATAGAAAAAAAAATAACATTCCAGAAATGCATACATTTGTAAAAAATTAATCGAAATATATATATATGGGGGGATGCAAAAATATGCTTTCGTCCATGAGAAAATGTGTATAAAACGGCATCCTTTTTTTAAAAAAATGTTCATGGAAGTATGTAAAAAAAATGTGGAGGAAAGGGAGAATGGCTCGCTTCTCTGATGTGATTCCTGTTGGGAACTAGCATGGCACTGGCAGAACCAAAACCTTGACAAGACTGGAGTTGATGGATTTATACATTCCTATCAAGGACTATGGCTGATGCATCACAAACAGCAGTGAAGTAATATATCTCCATGTGGCCTTCAAACTCCAGACAACTGATGGTGACTCATGTGATGTCCCCTATTTTCTTTTTAAGCATTCCTATACTTTAAAAGAAAATCTGCTTTATTACACAGTCTGAAACAACTTTTCCTCTTATGGCTGTACTTTGATGGGGTATGTAGAACTGCCTATCAGATAACTCTACTTGTATAATTCTAGGGTAGCTCTCCAGTGGAGAATACTTACAACCCTTTTTTGGTGGTGGTGGGGAACTACAGGATTCTATAGGTAGGAATCCTGACAGTTAAAGGGAAAATCTAAACTGTCCCATCTGTCAGAAGAGAAGCAGCTGTGGGGAGCTCATCCTGTTACCCCCCTGGCTAGTATTCCAAATGCTACCTGCTCTGGGACTGCAGAAGCACTGTCTTCCTTTAACAGCCAAAGGAACATGAGATTCTCATTGTTATTTACTGCAAGAACCCTGGGAAGTAGGGTTGCCATGTACACATCACCAACAGAAGAGCAAAAGAGGACATCAGTTTGCATAAAAATGCATATAGTAATCTCTATGTACACACACAAAACCATATATGAATGTTCTGATTTAAACAAGCACAGTGCATCTCACCCAAGTGGGGGAGGTGATGAACAGGTCACCCGTGTGCTTGCAGAGTCTTCTGTCCAGGTGCTCACTATGGTTGGGCAACATCAAGGTCCCTGATCTTGTGGTTCCTGACCACCAAATCAGAGCTGGGTCAGATAGCCCTTCCAATGGAAGACATCTTCCAAAAGAGGGCTCGTCTCTATTGTGAGATACTTTGTGAGACAAAGTCAACATCCAGCATGGCAGAAGTCAAGAAGAGGAATGGGACCAAAGAAGGAACTGTACTTCAGTTGTCCATCCTTATAAAGTCCCATGCCACTTCAGCTACCCAGGCCGCTGATTGCCTTGTAGGGGAAAAAGAAGCTCCCAGTGCATGGCATAGATGTGCCAGATGTTGGGCAGCCTGCTACACCACCGGAAGCACAAGATAGGCCTCATCTAGAGTACTGTGTCCAATTCAGGACATCGCACTTTAAGAAGGATGCCAACATGTTCAGAGGAGGGCAACAAAGATGACCAGGGGACTGGAAACCAAATCCTAGGAGTCAAGACTGAAAGAACTGGTCATGTTTAGCCTTGAGAAAAGAAGACTGAGGGGAGATCTGATAGCATTTTTTCAAATACTTGAAAGGTAGCCATAGAGAGGAGGGGAAGGATCTGTTCTCAATCATCCCAGACTGCAGGACATATAATAATGGGCTCAAGCTACAGGAACCCTGATTTAGGCTGAATATCAGGAAAAACCTTTGAACAGTTAGAGCAGTACAACAACAGAACCAATGACCTCGAGAGGTGGTGAGTCCTCCAGTGTTGGAGGCATTCAAGAAAAAATTGGACAACCATTGTCAGATCTGCTTTGATTTGTATTCCTGCGTTGAGCAGGGGGTTGGACTCAATGACCTATAGACCCCTTCCAACTCCATCCTATAGGTCCATCTGTTCCCTGAGCCCCTACTGGAGGACAAATGCCCCTGCTGGTAAACTGGGACTCAGGATCGTTATGGACTTGAGCAACCTGGTGAGACGATGTGTCTGCAAAACACAGAATAAAAACACCATAAAGAAATGGGAAACTAACCCAGATCTACATATCGCCAAGAACAGAACTATGGAAGACAATTCAGTGCTGTCCATGTACAGTTGCAGTGTTAAGTGGTATAGTCCAGACACTTGATTTTTTCTCTCTTCATTTCTGGTTTTTGAGCTTTAGACCTGAGATATTTTATGAACACATAGTGTTACTGAAGAAACATTTCGCAGTGACTGACACTATCTGCCTTTGTCCAAAGGTATAGACAGTGTATGTAAACAGGGAGAGAATGGCTGCTTTAAAGCAGAAACACACATCCTGCTTGCAGACTGACTGCATCATGGGGTTGGTGTTTAAAGGCTATATAAACATTCCTTTTCATGCAACCTTGTTTTACCAAGAAGGTGATTTAGAGGAAAACACATTAAATCATCCAGCAAACACATAATCCTTACTTATGTTGACTTGATGCACAAAAGGATAAGTTGAAAAGCATGATAAATTTCCAAATAAGCCCCAGAGTACTTTGTTTTGTTTAGGGTCAAGGTTTAAAACTGGCAGAACTAAGCTGTTCAAACTAGCCTGCCTCCTCTTCTTCCTCCATAAGGTTTGGCTTCGTCCATTTGGGAGAATGGAAATTATTCAGAATGGCACAGGGGAAAGGATCTATAGATCTCACAATTCACTCAGTGACCTTTGTGCAAGGTTTCTGAATGCAGATCAGTCAAGAAGGTGTGAGATGACCTGGAGAGGGAAATACCTAACCTGATTACCAACCATTTTGTTACAACTGGAATACCTGGACAATCCAATTAACAGGGTCCTTTGCTAGGTGCAATTACACTGCAAAGCCCTGGGTTTAATCTGAGTTATCACTGTCAGAGGGCCTCTTCAGACTGGTTTTGTATATAAAATTGCAGATTTAACACACACACAATCCTACAACCTCTTACTGGTTTTTTTTTTAGCTTTAAATTCGCCAATGCAGTTCACCTGAGTAAATGAGAAAGGGCATACACTTAAGTGAACAACTAACAAAAACCACAACTCTTGAAGGCAGTAGTTAGAGTCAATACAAAGAGCCTGACCAGATTGAGCCATATAAAGCTCCCCAAATAAAGATATTATTGAAATAAGCCAATGGTATCCTTCCACAGGAATCTATGTTATTCTGGAGGAATATATACCTGTCTATTATTATTTATGTGGGTAATGGTGGCAGGTCTCAGAAGGAGTATCATGAATTGGTGAGTTTCTAGCTTGTTGCTTCAATTTTTCTATTAATAAAAGGCCTGGGGCCCCTTTCATTATTTCTGGCAGAGAAAAGTGAATTGCTACTCCTGAAAACTCACACAAGCAACAATTCAACTTTTAAATAGATCACAAGAGCCCTTTGTACTGTTTTTTGTTGGATTTTTTACAGTCTCGCATGTTGCCTGGAAAAGATGCGGCTGGGAGGGACCTGTCTGGGCTGGGGTGATTGTCAATTTAACCAGCACTAACCAATTGTTCCCTCCTGCCTCTGAATTCAAAGAAAGCCCTGCCTCCTGGCTCAGTGCTTTTACCCTCTCTAGAGTCTGTTGAATCCTGTTGGTGAAAGCAGTCATGTTCATCAGTTTGCTGTTTGATGTGTTCAACTGTAAATAATGAAACATTTTTATCCTTTCTCTTATAAGCGCCTCAGACTGCCTTATTGAGACTGTAAGTGCCAGATGATGAGGGGAAAAAGGAGGTGGACTAATCTGGGGAACTTGAAGCTATTTTGCTCTGTGAATCCCTAAACGTCCGCTGCACAGCCATAGGAATTTACCAGAAATTCAAAACCCTTTGAATTTTTAACAACCCAATTTTTCAAAAAATTTCAAAGAATTTCTAGCCAATTTTCTGTTATTTTGTTTCCTTCCTTCCTTCCTTCCTTCCTTCCTTCCTTCCTTCCTTCCTTCCTTCCTTCCTTCCTTCCTTCCTTCCTTCCTTCCTTCCTGTTCAAGCTGTCTGGGGTTCCAGCAATTGGAGTCCAACACCAACTGGAGAGACACGACTTCCATAATCCTGCTGAAGACAACAATGACCATAGAAAGGCCAATCATCAAAGTCAGTATATGGCAGTTTCTTATGTTCCTACACCAGAACGTTCCAAAACGGTGCCTGTTCACCCAAGAACGATACATGTCAAATAATGAACTCAACTAGACATTGTCAGAGACAATCATGTGTAGATTTTGAAAAGAAGGAGACTCAAAACTGCCTTCTTAATGCATTCTTAAAAGATGCTGAATGGCTCCCAGAGACTTGAAGCAGTGTTACTCCAAATGCTGTAGCTTCTTTCATATTAAAGAAATTACAGCATTTGGGGGTGGGGGTGGGAGGAGAATCAACCTACATTGTCTGATAGAAAATTCTGGGGTGATTAATATTTAAGTCACTAAAAAGCTACAAAGTGAGTGTGTCAGTTTTCTGGGACTCTTCTTCAGCCACAGATGGTACCAGGTTTGCAGCAGGAGGAGAGGCAAAGCATTCACAGAATCAGTCCATATACGATGAGCATTGTTCTTGAAGACATATTGCTAGCAAGGCAAGCGTTTGCTTTGCGCATGTTCTCCAGCGAGTAGAAACAAGCTCTTCCATGAGACTGCTCTTCAGCAAGGATTCAGTCTCTCCCAACCACCAGGTATGACTACTAGTTTGGCTTTAATTGACTTTTCACCTACTTTGTATATGTGTGTGTGTGTTTGGCGTGAGATGTTTAAGGATTGGTTTTACCAGTTCCACTCCCCTAGTCAGCTTCCATGGTTGAGCAGGGGATTGAACCCTGTTGTCCAGAGTCCTAGTCCATCTCTCTATCCACTACACCACACCGGGTCCCATTCCAGACCAAAACTACACAATAATCACCATTAAAAATACCATAAAGCACAACATGAAACAAACGAAAGACAAAATAACAGAAAGTACATATGCATGCACACACAAACAAACCAATATTAAAAACCACCTTTAAAAATAATAATTAAAGCCCCTTTTAAAACAAATTTTTAAAAACCTCTATATTCAATAGATGCAGCATTCTTGGGATGCCCCCTTCCTCCAAAGGAAGGTCTTTGCTTGAAGAGGGAAGGACAAGAGGCGGGGAAGAGCCTGGCTTCTTGGGGTAGCACATTTCAAAGTCTTGGAGCAGCCACTGAGAAGACCCTGTCTCCCATTCCTCACCCAAGGAGCTTGTGTATTACCAGAATCTCCCTTGCCCATTCCAGACCAACCCACTTCCAAAATAATTTGCACCACAACAGTCGCACCCCTCCGTCGCACCCCTAATGAGGGTCCAGCCCCCGGGACCAGACCATCCACTCACAAGTCATGCCATGGCCACAGTTCCGCTCATCCTGCCAATGGTGCTTGGAGCTCTGCTGTCCTCCTGCTTGGCTGGCCACTCCAGGCAGGGGGCGGGAGGATGAGTCTCCCTGCAGAGCTACTGAGTGGCCAGCCGAGCAGGAAGAGAGCGGAGCGCTGGGCACCATTGGCAGGAACAAGTGGGACCTTCACTGTGGCGGGACGCGTGAGTGGACAGTCTGATAGTCTGATCCCATAGGCCATAGGACAGTCTGATAGTCTGATCCTCATTAGGGCCAGCTGCGACGGGGATATTTGTATTTGTATAGGTATAGGAATACACCATCGGGCTGTGAATTGTCCCTATTGTGGTGCAAATTATTGTCTCTGTTGTGGTGTGAATACAAATATTCCCCATTTCTACCATTTACTGTTGCTAGAAGATGCACATTATCCCTCACTCCAGCTTCTATATGAGGGCTGAACCCACACACAGAAAGAAAAAAACTGACCAGCCGCGCAGATCTAAGGAGGGATAATTAGAGAGTTTCAGTCCAGCAACACTGATGTCTGTCTGTCTGTGTCTGTGTGATAGTTGCCAAGCCGTGTTTTGTATCCTTCATCAGACCAGAAAGTCAGTCAAAATTGTATCGATCTAAGATGACGGCAGCAATGGCAGAAATTCAATTTCTATATCATGATGAAAAACAAGACAATGACAACAATCTCAGGCTAACCGAGCAGAGGAAAAGAAGGAGGGGCAGGAGGAAATGGGTGGGTGCAGTCAAGCACTCACCACACTGCCTAAGATGGCATTGTTTCGTCCAAATGTTGGCAGCTGTCAAATCAAAAGAGGTGACAGCTGTGGATTTCTTAAATGGAAAATGTTTTTTGTTTTTCCTATAAAAAGGTAAATGTTCCCCTTGATAATGAATGTGTCTGACTCTAAGCGCCGGTGCTCATCCCTGTTCATAAGTCAAAGAGTCGGCGTTTGTCCATAGACACTTTCCGTGGTCACGTGGCCAGCGCGACTAGACACGGAACACTGTTACCTTCCCACCAAGGTGGCACCTATTCATCTACTTGCATTTGTATGCTTTCAAACTGCTAGGTTGGCAGGAGCTGGGATAAGCCACGGGAGCTCACCCCGACGGGCGGATTCAAACTGCCGACCTTTCGATCGACAGCCCAGTGGCTCAATCATTTAACCTGCAGTGCCACCTGTATCTCTGTTTTTTTCCTATGGCCATACATTAAATATAGTGACATTGAAACAATCAACCTGTATTTGGCCATATTACTTCATATTACGTACCCTTTGCCTTTGATTAAGGCAACTTAACCTCCACAAACCTCTACCGTTATAAGCCTCAGAGGTCTATTGCTTCTAAAAATGAGCTATGTTAAGCTATGAAGATGAAACCTGGAACCTGTCATCTAACTGGTGAGGTCTAAAGGCATCCCAAATTTCAACCCAATCCAATAAAACTTATCAGAACTTGATAACGCAATGGTTTAGGTATCTGGCTTCAGAGCCAGTGGTTGGGAGTTGGACTCCCCACTATGTGCCTCCTTGATAGGGGCAGGACTCAATGATCCATAGGACTCCTTCCAGCTCTGTAGTTCTAAGTTAAAAACCACTGAAAACTAACTAGACTTCCTTCTCCTCCAGTTTTTTTGGAAAGGTATATCATATATTTCTGTCAAATACTGATGAAAACTATTAATGTTAGCTTGTTGAAAAAGGAAATCCTTTGTTGATTTGGTGAAGTTCTGCACAGCAGTTCAAAACTTATTAAGGTTTTTATGCCCCATTAAACTCTATTAGATGAAGTACTAGCAAAACTATCCCATGCTGTCTCAGTTCATTCTAATGATATCATCTTACCAGTGGTCTCATTGACAATAATTGGAAATTAACCAATGGCTATAGCTGTTTTAAAAAATGTTTATTAAAACTGGATGGAATTTTCAAACCGTAGTAGCCCATTACGAGGCTTTATACCTACCAAACAGATGCAGTTTTAATAAAAACTTAGTTTGTGTATGTGTGTGTGGTTTAAATGTTGAGATTATCACATAAGACCCAGTGGGATGCAGTGAATAGAGTGTTGTGCCAGAACTCAGGAGACCTGGGTTCAAATCCCTGCTCAGCCATGAAAACTCACTGAGGATAGCAAAAGCAAACAACTCCTTGAACATCTCTCACACACTGAACACCCTGTTAGGATCACTGTCAGTGAGCAGCAACTTGACGACACAGAACAACAACATTAACACATATATGAAAAGGCCTAGCAGTTCCAAAAGTGGGAAAGCATTAGAAAAACAACTGCCAACTAAAGTAAGTGGGAGGTAATTTTCTAGGCTCTGTTATTCTGGCTGAGAGAAACGGGGGTGGATGAAGAGACATGCTGGAACCAAGCGCAGGCTTCCTCAGAAGTCAGTGCTTCTGTATGGTTACATGTCATCCCACTCTGTGGAACAAAGTTTATATTATACTGGTTATATATATTCCAAGACAGCATATGCTTGTATAGCAAGAGAGGTGACAAAATGTACCTATTGATTATGAGCCGACAGAACAATTGCAGGGAAGAGAGAGGAAAGGAAACTGAATTTTGTAAAGCTTATTCAGGTTAGTCTCTTACCGATGGAAAAATTACTTTCTTTTTTTTTGGGCAAAACCAAAAGTAAATGGGGCTCCTTTTCTGGACTCCCTCCCTCCGAATTCTTCAAACAGGATACCCACCGTCCTTGCTGTCTGGTGGATTTTAGGAGTTGTAGCCCACAAGTATAATTTTTCTGAGGAATGGAGAAAAGATATGAGAGCTGCAAACCCTACATAGGTTATGCAAAAGTAAACCCTATTGACTCAGCAAGACAAGCTTCTGGAGTCCTATCACAATGATGCCTCTGCATTTCAGCACCTGGAGATTGGGTAGATACTCTTTCTTTGTCATTCAAAATGCCGTGATTTTTTGAAACGTTTAGGTAAAGTATTATACTATTCTTATGCTTTGGATTATTTTCCTCGTTGATGTATGCAGTTACCTATCTTTGTGGCTTGTTGTACAACTTGCAGATAAATTGAGCATGTACTGAAATGGAACCATTATTACCATGAGCGAAGTGTTTATATTCGCATGTATCCTACTGGTTGATTTGCAAGAAAGCAGATTTAAAGGCAGAGGACAAGAGCTCCAGGACAGCAATGTAATGAGAAGTTTACTTCTCAAAAACGATGGAAATTCAAAGATCTAAGAAAAACTCTGCTGGCTTAAGAACAGAGTTAAAGAAAGCTATCTTCTCTTTGCTCAAGCTCTACTAAGCCAGGAAATTGAAAGCTAAGGCTGATGCATTAACAAATGTGTCCCACGATCAGGAGACATGTTGTACATTGTTGTGCAAGACATCTTGGGTTGCTTTGGCTTTTTAAAAAGAAATCACTTAATTGAACACTCCTCTATACAAATTGCTCCGTCATGAGCACAAAAAAACTAAACTATCATGAATGATGTTAGGATAGAACCCTTTCCCCTTCATGCTAGTTTTCAATATACAGTGATTTGTGGTGAAGAGGCTCCAGTTAGGATGAACACAAGTGATCCACATTCTCAGACGATATAGCCTCATAGTAGTCATAGTAGGCATCCTTCAGCCTCGAGAGACTATGGTAATGTGCTCTGAATAGAGATCTTGGAACAACGTCTAGTGTGGCTGAGAAGGCCAGCCACAATAGTCACCCAAATAAGTGACTATTCAGAAATGGCCAAAGAAGCAGAAAAAACATCATCAGGAGAAAAAGGGACACCAGTTTTTCAAGTTTGCCCAGGTTGGTTTGTAGGTATAACTACAAATCTACAGAAGGGACCTGAATAAAAAAATATCTCAGCGTACCGCAAGAGATTTTGACTATGAGACCTGTTCAGTCTATAGCCTGACCTTCTCCTTAGCATCTATCTTTCTATGTTTTTTTTTTTCCTGAATGGAAGACGATTTAGCCTATGAACCCCCACTAAGAGTACCAAAAGGCCCAATCAATACACATGGTAACCACCTATTAAGGTTTGGCCAGTGCTTGGAACAGTTTGTTTTCTTGGACTACAACTCCCAGAAGCCTATAGCCAATATGGCCAATGAAATTCTGGAAAATGTAGCCCAGAAACCAGTATCTCCAAACTGGGCTTCACTTGACAGTGAGGCATACGCTGTGAATTAGAATCTGTGAGGCAATCCGGAAACCATGATTGAAGAGGAACTGAGAACGGTAGGATAAACCAGAACATAGTATCAGGCAGTTAACCATTAATAATACTGTACAAGTTAAACTGTTAATAATACAAAAACAAAAGAATTTTAAAAATTAAGGAAGGCAAAAACATTGTGGCACGTTAAAGACTAACTGCTATATTTTAATGTGAGCTTTTGTGGACACGTTACTTTAAAATATAGCAGTTAGTCATTAAGGTGCCACAATGTTTTCGTCGTCTTAATTGTTATTTTGTTTTTGCCTGATATAGTAGCACAGACTAACAAAGGTACCTCTTCTAAAACTGTTAACAATACAGAAATATGCCATTGTCCAGGAAGACCTTGTTGCCCAAGCAAGGTGCAATGGGTAGAGGAAGTCATCTCATATCTTTTCTCTCCAGGAGGCTTCAAGGAATGGCCTGGGTGGGCAGAATCAGTCCAAGGACTTTCAAAGTTCCTTTAACAGCTCCTGACTAGAGATGGGCATGAACTGGAAAACTGGGGGTTTATGATGGTTCGTGGTTTGAAACCACCCTTGAATCCCCAGAAAAACAAACCAGATCGTGGTTTGTTTTTCCAGTTTGTGCCTGGGGAGGAGAATCTACTGCCTCCACCCCCTCTGCCACTACCTGCCCCCTTCCCACTACCCCCGTACCTCCCTACCTGGTCCTGCCACCACCTCCTCCTCCACTGCCATCTTCAGAGACAGTGGCCCGGCTTTACTTCCAGGAGCTGGGCCAGCTGTCTCTAAAGATGGCAGAGGAAGAGGAGGGGGTGGCAGGACCAGGTAGGGAGGCAAGGGAGGCAGCGGGAGGAGGGTGGATGGGTATCCGTTTTGCCAAAGCAAAATGAAGTGCAGAGCAGAGCAAGGTTCAGCGTTTTGTTTTGGCAAAACGGGTTGCACGAACCGAACCACGAAACAGCCCGATTTGTGTTTTTTTCCCCTCCAGTTTATAGTTTTTAGGCTGACTTATTGTCATCATTGTGAGCCCATTGTGAACCCTCGCTGGGGATTGGGTGCTCTCACTGGGAGAAAGGCAGCTTAGAAACAAAACAAAGAGACAAAAAAAAAAAAAAAACCACCAGGAAATGATGCTCTGCACTTTAGTTTTTTTCAGCTAAAGGGACACAGTAGGGCCAAATGTGAGGAAGGGGCCACAAAAAGGCCTTAACAGTGCGTAGGGCCTACAGGCCACACTTTGCCCACTCTGTCCTGCAGAAAACAAAAACCATTATATTCACTTTTCCCAGCCTCTGCACCATATCCCAACATGGCTCCCAGCAGTGGGTCCAGTCATGTCACCACAGATGGCTTCTGTCTGTGCAACCAATGTATTATGTCTCCAGATGTTGATGTCTTCCGTTCATCATTAGTTGGTGAGAATAATTATACATTCCCATTTATCTGGCTCTACGCACAGCTCCTAGCAACTGCAGTTATTTAAGGATTTTTTTTTTTTAGAGTGGCAGAGATTGGTAATGTGACTGATTTAACGGGAAATTAGATGAGTTACATTCATAGAGCTTTCTTCTTAATGACACCAGCTGAAGGGATTCTTCCCCCTTTCCTGCTAAGAGAGATTTTGCTACCCAGTTGAGAAAGAAAGAAAAGAAAACCCAACAACTCAAAAACACATTTTCCTTTCGATGTCAGTGTTGGGACAATAAGCGAAGACTTTACACGGCCATCTATTCTAGAGGAAACGAGTCTTGGCATTCAAAATGCCTGCAAACTAAGGCTAATGTATAACAAAGCACAGCACGTTCAGCATCTTTTCTAAAAACTCCTCTGGACGGATTTCACTTGACACCATTTTTTTCTCCAGCAGAAGGCAAGGGTTATTCAAATGGCAGAAACCTATTTTCAGCCCTTTCAGTGGCTTTCAGTACAGCATGCTTTGAAATGCCATGTCAACTAGAATTTCTGGGTGTTGCCTTAGAGAAAGTGTCCCAGGCATGGCACAACAATTGGGGTCATGCTGTGCCATCAATGACTCGTATCACATACCAAGGGCTCGGGCCTTGCTGGGAGACCCAGTCTAGAACGAAACGGGTAGAGTAAAGTTAGACCCTCTGTCTAACTCTAGTCTTCCTGGAGAATCAATTTGGTTTTCTATAGATCTCTAGAGCAGCCATTCTCAATGGGGACTATATGGCCCTTTGGGGGCCCCTAGCACATTTGAAGTGAGAGCTGGACCATAAAGAAGGCTGACCGCCGAAGAATTGATGCTTTTGAATTGTGGTGTTGGAGGAGACTCTTGAGAGTGCCCTGGACTGCAAGGAGAACAAACCTATCCGTTCTTAAGGAAATCAACCCTGAGTGCTCACTGGAAGGACGGATCCTGAAGCTGAGACTCCAATACTTTGGCCATCTCATGAGAAGAGAAGACTCCCTGGAAAAGACCCTGATGTTGGGAAAGAGTGAAGGCAAGAGGAGAAGGGGACGACAGAGGACGAGATGGTTGGACAGTGTCATCAAAGCTACCAACATGAATTTGACCCAACTCCGGGAGGCAGTGGAAGACAGGAGGGCCTGGCGTGCTCTGGTCCATGGGGTCACAAAGAGTCGGACATGACTTAACGACTAAACAACAACAAGCACATTTGAAGGGGGGCACAGACTGGAAACAGTTCTTCACACCCTACCTTATAAGGTGTGTTATGCGACTTACACAATACTATATTTTTTTCATATTGTGTTTATGGTACGGCTGCGGCCAAAAAAGGTTGAAAATGGTGGCTCATGAGGGCTATGCCCCTTTCATAATTGCATAATTTGGTGGCTTCCCTGCATTTGTATGGGTTTTTTGTCTCTCCTAAAGTTGAAACGTATCTCCCAAGAGTTACTTACTGATACAAGTATGCCTAAATTAAAATACTAGTGGTTTTTTGGTCCTCCCCTTTGGCTCCCAGCAGTGACTGGCAGGTGACACCTGAAAATTTGTTGATTTTATGCCTCAGGCTGAAAGAGCTTCCCTACCTTGGGATGGGGGTATTTTGGGTTATTTATCTCTCCCCTACATTTGTGTGGGTAAAATAAAGACTCATCCAAGGAGTGATGTGAAACCCAGTGGTAGTATGTATGGCTTATTAATGGAAGATTGCAAGTTGAAACCCTGGTATTACATAAACTGGGGTTCTTAAGTTAGCTCCATGTGAATGCATGTGCACACACTTCACCACACTGTTCATCATTTCTGTTTGGGAACTGTACTTAGGTATTTCACCACACTTATATAAACCAGGGAGCTCCACAAGTATCAACTCAAGAACCCAAACACAGCTTGCCAGCCACATATGGTCAGCTGACAGCCCCCTTCTCATTTGTACACTCAGTGATGGAACTAAAACAGAATGCTCTGGGGTGGTCAAGAGCTTTTCCAGTTCGAGAAAGAGAAAGCCCCTTAAAGTGTGAGACCAGGGACCCTGAAACTGCCCATCCACACTGAGCATCTGCAGAGCATAACATATTCAGCAGGCACACCGGGCACCTGGTCATTTTATGCAAATTGGTGTTCCCGTTTGCACCAGGGATCATCCTAGGCATGGTAAACCAAGTTGTACAGGTGTGTTACAAAGCAATAGCTCAGAATTGTCAGGAAATGTTGTGTTTATTCATCCCAAGCACTCCAAAGATGCCTTTAATATTCTTTTCTAGAGTAAGCAAGGCATCTGTGTATAATATAACTACCAGATCCTTGACATTATGATCCTGATTTGCAGCAGCTGAAAAGGAGAGCTTGCCACTCCTCTTATACTTTCTGACTATTGTGTTTATGCTCTGAGCTCTTTATTTATTTGAGTGGGACTTTAAAACACACACACACACACAAAGGAAAACCTCAGCACAACATTCTGGGCTGATTTATATTACGCCAACAGCAAAGGGTTGCCCTTTTTGTGCCAATTGTTTGCATTGCAATTAAAATTCGTACCTCTTAGACCTGTTTTTCTTGAAAATACAAACCTACAATATGTTTTGTTTCAGTTCACCATCCTGTATAGCAGAGGGAGAAAATGTGCGGCTTGTGGATACATGCTGTCTTCTAGGCTCTTTTAGCACCTGCAAGTCCATCTCAGAGCCTCACCCCCATATCCTAGTAAAAAAAAAAAGGTGTGTGTCTGTCTGTGTGTACGTACACACAAAGAACAGGATTTTTCTGTTTCTGGAGGTTTCCACTAGTGGTGGATTTTGCATTACGGCTGTCAAGGGGTCACAAAACCTTGCAATGTGCCCAAACCAAAATATCAAGATAGGAAGTAGCTCTCCAATATTCCCCCCAAAACTTTATGTTGTGCATTGATGATGACAATTTGGCCTCCAGGCCACCACCACCCCTCCCCAAATTCCCTATCTCTGTCATTTCCTAATAGGGAACTTGTTCTTCGAAAGCAGATATTTACCTCAACAGTCTGTTGTTGTGGGGAAAATCCATTTTCCCCACAGCTGCTTTGAGTACTGCAAGTAAACAGAGAAGGAACAAGAATGTTTGAAGCAGGTGGCAGGTAACAACTTTGTGGTGCAGTGGTTAAACTGCAGTACTGCAGCCAAAACTCTGCTCATGACCCAGGTTCAATCCCAAGTAGCCAGCTTGAGGTCCACTCAGCCTTCCATTCTTCTGAGGTGAGTAAAATGAGTACCCAGCATGCTGGGAGGCAATAAGTAGCCTACATCAGTGGTCCCCAACTTTTTCCCAACCGCAGACCGGTTGGGGGGGCGGGGTCCATGCGCGCAGGGGAGCACTCACGGGGAGGAGATCTGTGTCTGCGGCCCGGTCCTGCCTAGGCCACGGACCAGTGCCAGGTTGCGGACCGGGGGTTGGGGACCCCTGGCCTACATAATTACATTGTAAACCACTCAGAAAGTGCTTTAAGCATTATGGGGTAGTATATAAGTAGCACACTTTGCTTTTTTCCTCTCTGCTAATGTAATGTAATGTAATCCTGCCAACCTAGCAGTTCGAAAGCATGTAAAAATGCGAGTAGATAAATAGGTACCACCACGGTGGGAAGGTAACGGCGTTCCGTGTCTAGTCACGCTGGCCACGTGACCACGGAAACTGTCTACAGACAAACGCTGGCTCTACGGCTTGGAAACGGGGATGAGCAGCGCCCTCTAGAGTCGGACACGACTGGACTAAATGTCAAGGGGAACCTTTACCTTTACCTAATGTAATGGTAGTGGTGTTCTGTCCCTGCAGTCCCCAGTAATACTACACTACAGTTTGAAAGTGGCGCTGTTTCAAAAATTATTTTTACAACTGATAGCATGTTGATCTCATAGCCAGTTCTGCTTTCTCTGAACTCCACACAAGAATGCAGATTAAAGCTGACAGGCATTTAAAAAAAGGTTACTCTGAACCCATGAGGAGGGAAAGAGTGCTACCCACCCCTCTATTGTTGTGGCAATGGACAATCGAATGAAAACAATCTTCTCTACCTGTGGAGCCCTCTTCATTTGATCTACTGGAAATGCTGACTGTTTTGAAGGCCCTCCAGACCTAGTAGAGACTATCACTCTCCATGTGAAAAGAGCAAGGATGTTGGAATAAGAACATAAGAAGAGCCCTGCTGGATCAGGCCAAGGGCCCATCTAGTCCAGCCCCCTGTATCTCACAGTGGCCCCACCAGATGCCTCTGGGAGCACACGAGACAACGAGAGACCTGTCTCCTGATACCCCCCCCCCCTTGCATCTGGCATTTGGAGGTCCCTTCCTTTGAAGCCTGGAGATTATACATCCCCATCATGGCTTGTAACCTGCAATTGACTTTTCCTCCAGGAATCTGTCCAATCCCCTTTTAAAGGCATCTAGGACATCCTGTGGCAAGGAGTTCCACAGACTAACAACACACTGGGTAAAGAAAGATTTTATTTTGTCTCTTCTCACTCTCCCAACACTTAATTTGAGTGGATGCCCCCTGGTTCTGGTATTGTGTGAGAGGGAAAAGAGCTTCCCTCTATCCACTTTATCCATCCCCTGCATCCTTTTATACGTCTCAATCATGTCCCCCCCTCAGGCGCCTTTTCTCTAGACTAAAGAGCCCCAAACGCTGTAGCCTTTCCTCATAAGGGAGGTGCCCCAGCGCAGTCATCATTTTAGTCGCTCTCTTCTGCACCTTTTCCAGTTCCACAATGTCTTTTTTGAGGTGCGGCGACCAGAACTGTACGCAATACTCCAGGTGCGGCCTTACCAGCGTTTTGTACAATGGCATTATAATGTTGGTTGTTTTATTTTCAATCCCCTTTTTAATGATACCTAGCATGGAATTAGCCTTCTTCACTGCCGTCCCATACTGGGTTAACACTTTCATCGAGCTGTCCGTCAGCACACCAAGATCTCTTTCCTGATCCGTCACGAACAGCTCAGAACCCATCAGCTGATAAACGAAGTTTTGATTTTTTTTTTGCCCCAATGTGCATTACTTTACATTTTCTTATATTGAAACACATTTGCCATTTTGCCACCCATTCTCCCAGTTTGGAGAGATCCTTCTGGAGCTCCTCAAAATCCCTTCTGCTCTTTGCCACCTGGATAAGTTTTGTGTCATCTGCAAAACTGGGCACCTCACTGCTTAACCAATTCTCAATCCATAAGAGGACCTGCCCTCTTATCCCCGACTGTCGAGTTTTCTCAGCAGCCTTTGGTGTGGGACCGTGTCAAACGCCTTCTGAAAATCCAGATAGACAATATCCACTGGTTGGCCTGCATCCACGTGCCTGTTGACCTTTTCAAAGAATTCTAAAAGGTTTGTGAGGCAAGACCTACACTTACAGAAGCCATGCTGATTTTCCCTCAGCAAGGCTTGTTCTTCTGTGTGTTTTAAGATCTTGGATGAGGCTTTCCACCATCTTCCCTAGAACAGACATTAGGCTACCCGGCTTGTAGTTTCCCGGGTCCCCCCTCCTTCCCTTTTCAAAGATTGGCGTGACATGTGCTATCCTCCAGTCCTCTGGCACTGTGGCCATTTTAAAGGACAAGTTGTATATTTTAGTTAAAAGTTCACCAACTTCATTCAGTTCCTTAATAACCCTTCGGTGGATGACATCTGGACCTGGTGACTTATTGATCTTCAATTTATCGATTAGGTCTAAAACATCCTCTCTTTTAACCTGTATCTGATTTAATTTGTTAGTCAGGAGGGGCCGTTCGGGCAGCGGAATCTGCTCAAGGTCTTCTGTCGTGAAGACAGATGCAAAGAACTCATTTAATTTCTCTGCAATCTCCAAGTCCCCCTTTCCCTCCCCTTTCCCTCCCTCACCATCCAGAGGGCCAGCCGCTTCTCTGGCAGCTCTCCTGCTTCTAACATATTTAAAGAAGCTTTTATTATTCCCCTTTATGTTGCTGGGCATACATTCATCAATGTCCTTCTTTACCTTCCATATCATCTTCTTACATTTCTTTTGCCAGAGTTTGTGTTCCTATTTATTTTCCTCATTTGGGAAGGATTTCCATTTACAGAAGGACCCCTCCTTGCCCTTCAAAGCATCTCGAACTCCACTCGTTGACCATGCCGGCACCCTCTTGGACTTAGTTGAGCCCTTCTTTCTTTGTGATATACACTTCTGCTGGGCCTCTACTACTGTTGTTTTAAACAGGCTCCATGCACTCTGGAGAGACTGGATTCTTTTTACCTTCCCTTTCAACTTCTTTCTAACTAGTTTCCTCATCTGAGGGAAGTCCGTCCTTCGGAAATCAAGGGTTTTTGATTTCCGACCCCTCTGCTTCCTCACATTCAGGATAATTCTGTCCTGAATATGGCTGCCCCCTCTCTGTATGTCTCTCAATTTCTCCCTCTCTCACGCATGCACTTATTTGATGTCTCCAATACGTGTGTTTCTAAAACATACCGTGAATTGCCCTACGTTTATACTTCTGCAATGGAAGGATCAGCCGAGAAAGTTCTGTTGCTTAGCATAGTAAGTCACAAGCAGAGTAGATCCGTTTGATCCAATGGAATTTATGGAAGACACACCAAATCCTATTGATTCAGTAGGCCTACTCTAGAACAACTTACTATACTAAGCAACAGGATTTAGAACCCTAGAACTGCAGAGCTGGAAGGGACCCTATGGATTATTGAGTTCAGCCCATGTCAAGGAGGCACAGTGGGGAATTGAACTCCCAACCTCTGGCTCTGCAGCCAGATATCTAAACCACTAAGTCAATTGTTTTCAGCGTACTAATTGCATTGCAGTGCTTCTGATACAAATAAAGATGTTGAAAACTGCATGGGAAGCACCAAATATGCCATAATAATTGACAACAGTTTTCAGACATTTCACCCCCATGAAATCATATGTATATCCACATCCATACATCTACATAGAACCCCTTGTAGAAGACTCTGGATGTGGTTGTTTATTGCTGTAAATGTTCTATGTTTTATTAATTTTTTTTCTTTAAATGTTTCTTTCTCCATTGTACTTTACAGCTCCCTCAGGAAAACCCTTATTTAAAGAGAAATGTTCCATAGCGATAAGGAATCAGTCAAACCTATAATATTAATATGGTAAATATACAATAAGATAGCCTTCACTGAGCAACTGTATAGTGAAATAAACAAATACAAGACAAAAACAGAGAACAATCTTATAACAAATATACAGAAAATGCTCATAACCTGCACAGAGAAAATGGTTATACCCTATTTTCTCCAGACTGAGAAGTCTAACTCTTCTGTTGTGCTTATTAGGATAAATTAAGTACAACTATTAGAGTGCTTGTGTGTGTGTGCCCACACACACACACAGGGTTATTCTCCACTGTTTTTGATCTCTCTCTGGTTTACTATCAACATAAGAGATAAAAGGAACCATATTACAAGTTCTTCTGTTTCCGCAGACCTCTTCATTCTTTTAATGCAGGGGTCTCAAACTCAATTTACCTGGGGGCCGCTGGAGGCAGAGGCTGGGTGAGGCTGGGCCGCATCAGGTTTTCCACAAGAAAAGCTTTGTTAAAAAAATTCCAATCTTCTCAAATCACTTTATTTTTAATTTTTAACACAAAATAAGATTAAAATATAAATGAACAAATTAAGAATTAATAAGAAAATAAATAAATAAATCAGTAATAAATAAATAAAATAATGAAAATAATAATAATAATAATAATAATAATAATAATAATAATAATAATAATAATAATAATAATAATAATAATAATAATAATAATTTAAAAAAAAACGGTGCAGCTGAGCAGGGGGAGACCTGGCGGGGAGGGAGAACATTGGGAATATATCGGCTCCTTTCGATCTCTGCCCAAGCCAGCCCCCATCCGTCCGTCTGTTCTTCAGGCAGCGCTGCGGCGGCGGCTTTTCCCCGCGGGGCGCCCACTTCCTTATCTGGGTCACAGAAGCCCCCCTGGAAGGACTCGGCCCCCTCCTTCCCCGCAGGACTCTTACTTCCGAGCAAGCACGCCAGAGGACCGGGCGGCAGCTCCGGTGGCTCCCCGGACCCCCACCCCTGCCGGCGCCTCTTGCTGGCTGGCTACAGCTTGCCCAGCATTTCCAAGCCGAGGATGCACCGGAGTGAATGAAGTTGACCGGTGGCGAGGGAGATGTGGAGCGAGTGGCTGAGAGCGAGAGCCAAGGAGAGGGACAATGACGGCCCATCACGGAGGGACTGAGAGGTGCCGCCGCCGCTAATGCTGTGGCTCCTTGCAAGACGGGGGAGGGGAAGCCGGAGCCTCTCGCCGCCACCGGCTGTGTGTTGTGGGGGCGAGGGGGGAGGAGGAGGAGGAGGGCGGGAAGGAGGAGCGGGGACTGGGGCTCGGGCTATGGTGCTTGGCCAGTGGCGGGGCAGCAGCTGGTGCCGGGCCAAGTCTCGTTGCTGGGGGGGACGGCATCGGCGTCTCTGTGCGCGGGGCTCCCGCCAACTCCCCGAGTTGCCCCTTTCCCTCCTGTCGCCCGCGAAGGGGAGGGCGGGCCTCTCGGCTCCTCTGCCATGACCTCCCAGCCACCTCTGGGCAGGGCTCGCCTCTTTCCTCGCCGGCGGCATCCCCGGCACTGCAACCTGACCTGGGCAGCCGAGGGGCCTGGTGGGGGTGCCACCACGGGAGCGGCCACGATGGGAGCTGCCGGAGCCAAAGCAGCAGCACCATCAGCAGCAGCAGTGCAGCCATTGAGCTCGGCGGGGCTCTTTTCCCCTTGACTCTGGTGTGCCTGTGTCTCTGTCTGTCTCTCGCTCACTCACTCAGTTTCTCATCACTCCTCCTCCCCCCCCCACACACTCCGCTTTTTTTCTTTTCTTTTTTTCAGAAAAGTGATCTTTGGCTCTCGGTGTGAAAGTGATTTGAATTTGGCTCAGCGGGGCCACAAACTATCGTCCGGCGGGCCGCAATTGGCCCGCGGGCCGCATGTTTGAGACCCCTGTTTTAATGCGTGAGATGGTTTCTGCAGTAATAAAAATAGTCCAGTTTTTTTAGAGAGAGCCAGTGATCTTGTGCAAACGATGCTTCAGCTTTCAGATATCAGCCCTTCTTAACTGCTAGCGAAGATGTTATTCATTTTTGGCAAACCTTATTACATTCATACTTATAAAAAAAATTAAGAAATAACAGACACTCTTGGCTTAATATCTCTCACTGACTTCAGGTCTCCAACTTTGCAGCCTACAAAGTAGGAATGGCTTTACCACAAATACTCACTCTCAGACCTTTTCCCCTGCTGACAAAATCTGCTTATTTTACTAGGCCCAAGTACCTTTTGGGTATTGATTTAAATATACTTAATTTAATATACTAACAATTCTATGCCTTAAATCCAGATTTTTTTTCTTCCACTCCTGGTGGTGCTAGAAATTTCTCCCCGAGTATCTTGTGCTTCAAACAGCTGCATAACTTCATCACAGCTAAGCTTACATAACAACTGATACCACTGGGAAATCAAGCCTTTGGAATGAATGCCACAGTAACTCAGATTCCACCAAATCTCTAGAGATCTGAATTGTAACAGTTTGGTTGAAATAATGATTAACCAATTAATAAGTAAACAAACCAAGGGTTATGCACTCGAAATGCTGTTTTGTGTAATTATGGTTTGCAGGTTTCTAAAACATCTAAAAATCTAGAAAGTGCCCATTTGGCACCTTGCAAAATGTTTCCTTAAGCTTTAATTCTCTATTTATAAATTGTTCTAATGGACTAAAGGACGAAAATCCCAGGGACCTTGTCAATTTTTATGCCTTCCACCCCTTAACAGGAAGTATGTTTGCAGTTAAAAAAAATGTTCCAGATTTTCCTGGAAAGTTGATTTCTCAACATTTTGTTGACGTAAGTTTAAGTTAGGTCAAAAAACATCCTTCAAATGGAACACATATAGGCATATGTTTCGATTTGCTGAATTCTCTACATGTCTACTCAGAGTCCATTGAATTCAGTCAGGTTCATCCCCAGAAATAAGTGGACGTAGGACAGCAACGATCCCATGCACCAATAACGCTGAAAGAGATATAATGCAGCTACACCAGTGGAAAGGCCAATGCAACCTCTCCCTGCTCAATGTGGGGAGATGAATACACTCAGAAAATCCCAAAACAATCCAGGAACATCAGACATACTCAATATCCCTGCAAATACCCGATCAAGCCGGGATTGATGCCCAGATAGCTCTACTCCACTGCCAACCTCCAACCTATGTCACATCACATGAAGTGTTAGCACAGCACCTGCCAATCTGTTGTCTCCAGCCGTCACCTAGCCAGGCGTCACCTTGCTATTTCCAGTCCCTGAGGCCAAGCATTTTAATCCCTGAAGCTACATTTGATAGCACCAGCCTCCACAGCGTATGGGATTAGGTAGCAAGGAATCGTATCTCCTCCCTCCCCGAACAATACAGTCTTACACATCTTTTTCATGTCTGACATAAATTACAGTATGTTAGATGAGGTTCTCGGCCTGGACCCACCCTCAGGAAACTGTACAAAGCTTCGTCCTAACCGCTCAGCCATCCAAATATACTATATGGGACTTCAGTTTGCCCTAGCCAGGTGGAGCGGGTCACGTCTCACATGCAGACAGTCCGAGAGTTGAATCCAGGGCACAAGCGCATGCTACGGAAGATAGTGTATATTAAACCGGATTACGCCTAGATCCCCTGGCACCTCGTAATACAGGCCTGCTGCAGGATTTCTCCTTGTCCAAACAACAAGGAGAGGAGAATCTAGAGGCTGAATGGTCTTTAAGAGGACTAGACAGGGTTAATTCCCAGGATGAAAGAAAACATACTGTCTCAAAGTCCAATGCATGTGATACTGCGAGATCTGGAAGTTCATCCATGCTGGACACCATTTTTTAGAGTCGTAATCTGAAAACAGGCGTGAGGACTTGGGGTTCCGGAGACGATTCTATATGTCAACTCATTCCTCTTCCCAAGACAGAAAACCACCGCCTGCTTCCAGAGGGACAACTCTGTTCAGATAGGTGTGTGGGTCAGGGCTGCTTACAAGGCCCATCATCCTGAGCCACCAGAGCTAATGGGGAGGTCCTTGTGGGAGTGAGTCACACTCCAAAGAGCACCCAAGGGAGTCTGCATGGCTTTTCCTCTGGCAATAGGAGGAGCGCTTTAATATTTTGCCAGCACCATTCACAAGGACAACACCGGCAATGACATATAACTGCATTAGAAAAGACAAGAGCATTGGGGCATGTGAAGGCCCTTTCCTGTCGAGGGTGGGGGGGGGTGTCGATGATCAGGATGGGCTCTTTCGGGCTCCTGCTTGTGCATCCTGTGGCCCCTTACAAAGGGGGGGGGGAGGCAAGGCTTGGGGTGCTCCGGGTGGTCTGCCTTTTGCTTCCCGCCTCCAGTCCCTCATAGACGGAGAGGCAAAGCACGGAGGGAGGAAGACACCACCTCCTCGCCCGCCCCCCCTCGCCCCCCCACAAACATCCTCTGTGTCCGGTTTTGCTTGTCTCATAACGGAGGCCTCCAAAGCGGGAGCCCAGCCCAAGCTATTTGATTGATGTTTTTTCTCTCCATTTTGAACAATTGATTATTGATGTTATATATTGATGTTATATTCAAATGGTTTTACTTTAATGTTGTTAGCCGCCCAGAGTGGTCAATTGATCAGATGGGCGGGATATAAATACAATAAATAAATAAATAAATAAATAAATAAATAAATAAGCAAAGGGGGCAACAACAGCACCCCACCCTTGGTGAGCAGGGGGGCGCCATTTCCTCCTCCCTTCCTGCCCAAGGCTTGCCACGAGTTCGCGCCCCGCCACACCAAGGCTCTCCCCCCCCCCCCCGCCCCGTTATGCACACATCACGCCAAGGGCTTTATTTTATTTTATTTTAATTTTTGCAAGAGGAGCTTCGGAGGAAAACGTCCTTCCTGGATCTCGGGCCCGGGTGTGTGTGTGTGTGTGTTTTCCTTCTTCCCCCTCCCCGCTCTGCCCCCCCTCCTTTTTTAAAAAAAATCCCCTTTCCTGTGCAAAGGGCTCTTGGCTCAGCAGCCGTCAGCCAACAAGCCCAGCTAGACAAGAGAGGGGGAGGGAGCGAGCCTGCCGTGCCCCTCCCGCCAGCCTCGCAAGCTCAACCTTGAGAGCTCATTTTTGCCTGGCAGGCCACCTCCGCCTGCCAGCGATTGATTCCACCCCGCCTCCCCCCCTCCCTCCTCTCCTTTGCTCAGTCATTCAGACTTGGAAAGTCAATAACAAGCTGACATCATCAGTGGTTTGTGTATTATTACACTGCTACTTTCAAAAACACCCACGATCTCCGAAGAGAGGAGCACTGCCTGCCTACCTGGAGTATCGAAGAGAGGAGCACTATAGATTTTTATTTTGTAGGGTTTTTTTCCCCCTCCCTACCCCCCCCCCCTCCTTCTCTTTCTCTTTTTGCAGGCTTTGCTGAGGACGGAGAAAACAGGGACGTTTTGCTGCCCAATGCATTTTTCTCTCTTTCCTGTGTTGAAGTGGGATTTTTAATTTTATTTTATTTTGAGGTGAACTGACAGTCAACGAAAGATCTGCAGATGCTGATACGGCGTTTGTTTGGGAGAACATTCTCAACCCCCCTTTTTCGGTTTTTTCCTTTTTTTAAAAGGGAAGTTATTTTAATGCCCAAAGCCAGTGTATGCAGTCCACGGTTCAAAGGATGCATGAACGTGTTATTCGTATATGTGTGTGTGCTATAAGAAGAGGTTTTTTTAAAAATCCACCAAATCCCTCATAAGTGGAAAGAAAATCTGAGACATTTTAATTATTTTTTTCTTTTAAAACTGAATATGGAAAGAAGTGGAACTGACAGTCATCCCACCTAGACAGAGGGCTTTAAGCGTTTAGCTTGTAAAATCCAGATTTGCAGCCCAGTCTGTTCTTCCATGTTTGTGCTGCTGACTTGACCACAGCGAAGACATTTTGGGATCAGGGGTGTTTAATTCTTTCTTTCTTCTTGCACCATTTTGTAGTCCAAGTTGTCACCATTCCCAAATCTGCAATTAGTTGTATGGAGGTAATTTACATTGTTTTTATTGCTTTCAGTTTTAAAGAAAGGCAATGCAATAATAGTACCTATGCTATTAATGCATTGCTTTTCTTTAAAACTCACCAACCTTCCTTAATCCACAGCCCTACACCTCCCATCAGGCCCAGCTAACATGGCCAAAGGTGAAGGGTTTAGGATCTAAAGTTTAAGACATCCAGATGAAGGATTATTAAGGAAGGCTCATACACATACAGATGCCTCAGGTCATTGAATAAACAAAGAAAGGGGATTCTTATCATGGCTTAGGCCCTATGCTAAGGTCCTTTATGCTACTAGATGGCACTATTATGTGCTTTGTGGGAAAGTTTTCTCTTTTTTAACTGATGTGTTTCATGAGTGCCAGCCATCTTCTTTGGTTGTCTGCTGCTGCTTGTATTGTAAGAGGACAGAATTCTTGACCCCTCTGTCCATATCATCTGAGAAGCATTCCCATGTGTTCCACATATGGTGCAATCTTAATGTTTTCGGTGCTTCCTGCAGAAGACAAATGTCGAATCTCTGCCTGACAGACCCACATTGCTTGCCCATGTCATGTCCTCTCACACTGAGTCATGCAGTGTGGCATTTGGTGAAGGTACTACAAATTCTTTCATGGACATTCTGGATCCACCACACAGTCCACAAGGCTCCCTCAGAGACAGGGAAGGACAATTAAACCAATTTTTCCGGCAGCCTTGCCCAAGCTGGTAAGCTCCAGAGCTGTGCTTCCCAATCTTGACTCTCCAGATGTTCTTGGACTAAAACTCCCATGAGCTTCCATCACTAGCTCTGCTGGCCAGGATTTCAGGGAGTTGTAGTCCAAGAAGTTCTGGTCCCCAAGGTGGGGAACCAGTGCACTAGAGGAACTGGATTACAATTCCCATCATACCAAGTTGCTTGGAATAATGAGCTTTGTAGTCCAACACATTGAGACAGCACCAACCTGAGGATTGTTCACTCTTTCTCTAGTTGCATCTTATGGATTTCAATGTGCTTTTGGAGGTCTCCCTGTAGCCTCAAGGTACCACTTGCTCCTAGCAAACCTTTGCCAGATTTGCTTGATATTTTATTTCCTCTCCACCTGTTTGTTGTTGTTTTAGCTCTTTCATGAGCATCCGTGTGAATAGATTGATTACAAACACTTCCCCGTGCTGAGCAGAGCTGAGCTGCATGGTTGCAATGTCATCCCAGAACTATGAATTATAAATGTTTGACATATTACACCATGCCATTTTTGCCTTTTTCCCTTTTCCACAAGCAGGATGTAAAATATGACGGTGAAACCTCTCTGTGGCATGCACACATCATCATATACCTGCATGTGCCCAAAGACTTTTATATGTGTATATATATATGGGATTTATATATTTATATATATGAATCCCCAGGCTGCTCTGCCATCAGGCATGCCGGCCAAAAGATTCTGGGACTTTTTACCGGCATGCCTGATGGCAGAGCAGCTTGGGGATTCTGGGCGTTGTAATACAAGAAAGGTAACTTTTCCAAGCTCTAAAATAGGCATATTGTTTACTCTGAATGTAAGAAATTCTCTTATATGGAGTCGTAGAATTTAAAAGCTTGGAAAAGTTCCTTTTTGAAATCATAACTAATCCATGAAAATAACATTTCCAAGCTCAGGGAGAGATTGTTAATTGAAATGATGGTACTATTTGCTTGTTAGAATATACCACCTTTTAAGAATGTTTTTTTTCTTTTACATTATTTGTATTTTATTTGCAGAAGGCATGTTTCCATTTACCCTCTCTTAAGTCCAACAGCAAAAGGTACATGAAGTGTTTGCTATATATAGTCTCTCTCACTCTGTGTGCGTGTGTGTGCATGCGTGCCAAATTCTGTTGCAGTCTGAATGTTGGACCAGCAATGAGGAAATAAGGATTAAGACTCGAACAATTGAGCTGCCGTGGAAAGAAAAACATGCTTGTGGCTGTCCACAGGCTTGAACCCTTCCCAGCCTTTCTTGATGTAAATTACAAAACCAGGTTTCTGGTAGATCTCCAAGATTTGATGAATATGTTTCTTAATGCTTTCTTAAACAGACAGACAATGAGTGGCTAACTGGGTATGGGTCTGCTCATCTCAGGGATACTATCCATAGGACTTGCACATGGACCCAGCTGAGAAGAGAGAAATCATTTCAGAGGGCTTTCTTCCTTGAATGAGATCATGGTTCCTAGTCACTATGGTCAAGAAGACTGACACTGAACAGTCCTTCAAGGAGAAGATGCTTTTAAGCAGAGGGATGCCCTCTGTAAATTGAGGGATATGACACCAGTACACAAGCAGGATAGAATATTGCTGAGAGCAGGACTGGAAAATATTATCCTGCTATGTCAGGGTGAATACAGTTTTTCTACATGCTCATTGACAAATATGTGGATGGGAGCTGTGATTTGCCTAGGACTCAACAATGAGCTTCATGTCTGAAAATACATTGACCTAATGAATCTCCTACTAAATAATACATATTAGGACCTCCTTATCCACGGGATAGGTATTCATTTATCCACGGTCTGAAAACATTAAAAATCTTAAAAGAAAAATCCTGGAAATATATATTTCTAAAGGTGAGATTACCAGAACTGGCCACTAGAGGGAGCCAGAGATCATGCTATTATAGCATTTACTATAATCAGCAATTTTCAGCATTTTTGTGGGGGGCTTGGAATCAATCCCCTTCAGGTAGGGGGTCCTACTATACTTCCCATTATGCTTACCCACCAAGTTGAAGCTGTTGTAAGCCAATCCTCAGACTTACACATTTCTAATGGCATAATATAATGGAAACTCACTGGGGGAGGCGGTGGAATGGGTAAGACCATTCTTTAAATATCTGACATACCTTGAAAGCTATATTAAGATCACTACATATCAGTTTGGCACATCGCAATATCATCATCGTCATCATCTTCGAACCGCAAAGCTCTTCAGCAGAGGCTGTCTTCTCATATTCCATGTCATGCTAGATTTACTTTAACCATGCTTTAACCACTGCTAGGGACTAATGGCACAATCCTATACGTCAATGCACGAAGTCTGTTGGAAAGCGTTTTCCTACAGGTTTCCGTGCAGAAGATTCTTCATGCTTGCATTTTGAAGAAGTTAACTCAGACAACTCCGGATGAGCCTCTCATGTTCCTTTATGATAAGTGCCCAAATCATTGCCTTGTCTTCCTCTTTTGAGGGTGACACAGCTCCTTGTCTTTGGATGACCTGAAACTCATTGATTAGAGCCACTACTCAGGTTTTACTAAGGACTAACAGGAAATGAAGCCATAGAGGACTGAAAGCTCATGTTTTTACACACTTTCTTACACGCTCCGCTAGATATCAAGAAGAAGGATTCACTCTGACACCCTTCTTGGTTCCTATGTGGAGAATTCCTTCCTTCCTTCCTTCCTTCCTTCCTTCCTTCCTTCCTTCCTTCCTTCCTTCCTTCCTTCCTTCCTGGAGAATTTTCCATTTGCCCACTGAACTACTATCTCAGGAGAGAGAAATAAGTTTTAGTAAGGGCGAAGGTCATTCCCATCCCCTGTGCAGACATTTTGAACTCCATCTGACCTCCTGGCATAGTTAAATTCAAACTATTAACTAGCACACAGATAGACAGTGGAATTCCGTGCCATAAGATTGTTGTTGCTGGTGGCCCCCAATGTAAGGCAGAGCTAAGTGGTACAGTTAGCAGTCATTAGAAGCAGAGTTCTCTTAAGAGGTAAAAGGCTGTGGTTGAAGTCCTACTGATGTGTGTGTGAAGTCATACAAGTCAAGGTAGTAGATCAAGGCTAATTATTGACATACCAAATATGCTACCAAGCACTTCATTAATTAGCCTCAAATTAGCTGCGGGTGGGGGAAGGATAGAATTCTGGCCTGTCATCCTAATTTTAGCATGCATCAATCTGCATTTACAAATTAGCTTGCATTTGTTTTATGACTGGTCATTGAAAGGTAAACATGGCTTTGGTGGCAAGTCTAATATGGAACTGCTGGATAGCTCAGTGGGTTAGGTCTTTCGCTGCGGAGCCAGAGGTTGAGAGTTCAGTTTCCCACCGTGCCTCCTTGACAAGGGCTGGACTTGTTGAGCCATACGTTCCCTTTCAGCTCTGCAGATCTAAGAGTATTATTATAGCTCAGTGGTCTGATTGCTCTGCCCCAATGCTTTGAAGAATTGCATGCCAGGAGGGAAACACGGGAACAGCAAGAAATATGTGTTTCTTTTAATGTGTGGTTTGACCCTAAGATGGCTTTAAAAGAGAATTCATGGGATAGATGACGATCAATGGCTACTACTAGCCATGATAGCTATCTAAGAGGCACCACTCTGCTCTAAACCAGATTCTGAGAAAGAACAGCGGGAGAGGGCCATAGTGTTCTGCTCCATATTGTGGACATCCTATGGACATCATCCCAATATTTGTAACTCAATATTTGTAACAAGCAGGCCTTCCCAACAGCCATTACATAGCTTTACCTCCTCCTTTTTCCTTTTTCCCCATCTTGGACTCTTGTAGTAAAATTGGGCCTCATTTTCTAATGCATTTATGTTTTCATTTATTATATTTGTATCTTTGGTTTTTGTATTTTGTGTAAACCGCCCAGAGTAGACATGTTCTAGATGGGCGGTATACAAGTCTAATAAAATAAATATAAAATAAATAAACTCTATTGTATTTTAATGTTCTGCTGCTCTTTTAACTGTATTGTAAGCCTCCTTGGGCCTCAATTCTTGGAGAAAAGCAACATATAAAATACCTACCTACCTATATACACACTGCAGGTCAAAGGATGCGAGAATAGAAAGGCCTTTGGTGCAATGCAGTTAGACTCTTCTTACATTCTCAGCCCTCAAAAGGTCCAGTATCTCTGGACAGTTCCCTGGTTCGGTGTCCTAAGCTTGAGTAGTAGAGATACTATAATGAAAGGGACCTACCTCCATATATTTGAAGAACTGGTCTTCAATCCTGGCTTCACTAGATTCACTACTGGGTAGGTTTGATGCCACCATCCAAGTCTATGGGGGGAAATTTGGGTAAGTCTTCAAATGAATATTTTGATTGAAGGTGGGTCTTTGGTCTTTAAGTCATGGATGAGGGATGGGAAATCCCCACCTCCATCAGAAGTTATTGGATTATACCTCTCTGACTATTAACCGTGTTTTATGGGACTGGTGGGAGTTGTAGTCTAAGAACATTTCCCCACTGGTTTCCTACCTATACTTTAAAAGAGCGGTTCCCGACCTTAGGTCCCCAGATGTTCTTAGACTACAAAATCTCAGAAATCCTGCCCAGCACAGCTGGTGGTGAAGACATCTGGGAGTTTTAGTCCAAGAACATCTGGGGACCCATGGTTGGGAACCAATGCGGGAATAAGAGTGGTGATTGTCTATGACAGTAACATTTTTCCAGCTATGGTGAGGATTTGAAAAATCATAGAACAATGCTTTCCAAATATATTGTTCTCTCATCTTAACTGCAATTATAATTGACCCAAATTCTATGAATTACACCCACAAGAATAATGCAGTGGTGTTGCTTTTTGAAGCGAGCTATCTCAAGTGAAGGTGTCGTCTGTTACATGCTGAATTACATGACTCAGCATGCAACAGATAATTTCTATGCTGTATTTTTGACTTTAGGCAATTTCCCTCCAAAAGTTACAGTACTTCTGTCCTGCTGGCATAAAATTGCCATAGGATATGACCATTATTTTTGATGTTATTGTTACATCAAGTATAAGGATGTGTCACTGGAGACCAAGACCAAGATCATCCACACTCTTGTATTTCTCATTTATGGGTATGGGTGTGAAAGCTGGACAGTAAAGAAAGCTGCGGGGGGAAATTGATTCGTTTCAAATGTAGTAATGGAGGAGAGCATCGCTGATACCCTGGACTGCCAGAAAGACAAACAAGTGGGTCCTAGATCAAATCAAGCCTGAACTATCTCTGGAGGGAAAAATCTTGAAGCTGAGGCTGTCCTGCTTTGGGCACATCGTGAGAAGGCAGGATTCTCTGGAAAAGACAATGATGCTGGTAAAGGTGGGAGGCAGCAGGAAAAGAGGAAGACCAAACACAAGAGGGACTGACTCTCTAAGGAAGCCACAGGCTTGAATTTACAACATTCAGCAGATCAGCTGAGGACAGGATGGAGATCGCTCATTCACAGGGTTGCCATAAGTTGGAGGCAACTTGGTGGCACGGAACAATGACCAATATTTCCCCTTTCATGTCTTGAGTACAAGGCAGCATGCAGGATGGCCGTTCCTTGTATTCCTCCCCTTTATCCTCACATCAGCCCTACATGGTAGGTCTTGCTAAGAGACTGTGACTCACCCGAGGTACCTCAGTGAGTTTCATGACCAGGTGGGGATTAGAGCCTGGCTTTCTAGCCACCAACCACACTGGTCTTGGTAAATCCCAGTCTCCCTCATCACAGCACACCCGGCATAGAAAGCAAGGCAATCTCCATACAAGCACAACATCAACAGACTTCATTCTCTTCTTATGTCACTGTGATTCCCCCCACACACACACACACCCATAGAGTTATGCCTCTTTCCCCCACATGGAAAATCCTTGTTCCGTTTATGTCTGGCATCTGCTATTTCAGCAGGCACGTTCGTATGCTGTTATTGCCTCACTGTATGCAGTCGGAACATTTCTTTTAAATAAATAAATAAATGTAAGCTGTGTGTTTCAGGAAGACTCCCAATTTCTTGGCAGCAAATACCAAAACCCATGCTTGTGTTGTGCACACCTTCTCAGGTGTGGCATACAAGCTTTGGATTACAGCTGTGGGGTAGGAGAGGAAGGACAGGGGCAGAGAGCCATCTAGTGACACCAGTAGGTATAAGGACTCTATGCCCTTTCAGCCAGCTTAGGGGAACACCCTACTGCTACTCCTGCTATCACTTGCGTTGCAGTAATTTTAGCAGCAATACCCGTCATGTGATTACACTGCATTGCTGAGTATCTCAGTAATCCTTGCAGCCACATGTATGAACATCTTTGCCAAATTCAGTCTCAGAGATCTTCTGGGATCCAGATAACAGAGGAAACATGCAGCAATGAAATCCAGGTGCCAGTCAATAGTGCCTGTTAACTGGCACCATTGGTGATCAAGCGCCTGTTGTTTGTGTCTGTGCTTTTATTTTACTTCAACACTGCTATGTAGGCAATAACTCTGTAAAATAGGATTATCACTGCTACATTTAGTGGTCTCTTGGCAGTTTCAGTATTGTTTTGTTTTGGTGTTTTTGTTTATGAATTTCTTGGTGTTATTCATAAGTCATGGATCCATTCCAAACAACTGCAAAAGCAATGGAGAGTGTATTACAAAGACAGACAGTTCCAATACATTTAAAAGTGCTAATTAAAAATTAAACGAAAACAAGAGCAGAGCACATTAGATCTAATAAATTCAATATCAACACACACATGTGCATGGGCGCATACTACACAAGAAGCAAGTATATCAGGCTTGCAGTCTCAGGAAAGGGCACCCCTGGGATGATTGCCGCATTTGAAAGAAGAGGGTGCCACAACTGGAAAGGCCCTTCTCTCTGCTTTCTCCATGGGAAGCAAGGAAGAGCTCATTGATCAAGGAGGCACAGAGGCAACAGATGTTCTCTGAGGTGGACAAGGGCAGAGTTCAGAATTACAGAACTCAAAACAGTTCAGGATGGACTATGAAACGCGATGCAATAAATATATATATATTTAAGTGCAAACACGAGATAAAGGGGAAGCACAAGCTACTGCCTGAAGCTCTGGAGCTGTACATAAAGATATCTATTTCGCTTTGTTTGTATGCAACCTTCTTTTTTTTTGCTAGCATTGGGACCAAAGGCTAAAGTAATCTTGGCAAAGTACTCTTACAAAACAAGAGAAAATTAAGATACACCAAAATTATAGCATGAAAACAGAATTAACTTAATCATATTATTAAAATGCAACTTATGTTAGAATGATATAAAATATCATGACTAGTTTGCCCCCAAAATTACCTTGCACGTGGGAATCCAAAACAGCCAATGACTTATTGCCACTATTAATATTTGGGGTAGGAAAGTTACCCCAGATGTTGCTATTCTGGAGTCCCCATTGTTGCTATTGTAAATAATAGGGACTCCAAAATAATAGGGACTCCAGAATCTTTGCTGATTTATGAGAAATCATCCAGCCGTCTATCTGTAGGTCCCAATCTATTGTTGTTTTGCTCAGACCTGTTTGGAAGAATACAAGGTCTGAGCTGTATATGACTGTAAAGGTGAAGATCAGCATCTGACATTGGGATAGAACGGGGCCACTAAGCAGCCTAAGTAACTGGCCCAGCATGTTTAACATGGATTTTGTACAAAGTAATGGAAACCAAGCACACAGTGAGCGAGGCAGTATTTCACAGCACAGCTGAATTATCAACATTTTAATTAATATAAGCAACCAAAGGGATTGGCATGCTAAGAAGATGGAAGGGATGCCAGCAGGAAGCAGAATCAGTGGCAGAAAGCTATTCAGTGTAAGATTGTACCCCAAAGGTGCCCAGTGCTCTGTTTATTCACATGTAATTCTTACACACAAGCACATATATGCATGTGCACACCAGGTTATGTTGATCAACTTAAGTCTGGAATGAGTCTTTTATTTAAGTTGCAGGACTCTTCCCCCCCCCCCCTTCAAAACTGATGTTTTCCTTTAAAATTTAAATCTGAGCAATCAAAAAATACCAGCTCTGAGGAAGCAAAGGGTGTTTCTACTTGTTCCCTCTGTGGTTTTAAACTACTTAAAGCAGCCTAAGTATAACATTTCATAACTTCCTGTTCTCTTCACATTTCATAACTCCTTTAGAACACCCTACAGCTGCCGTTCAAACTTCACTTACAGGGAGTCCCACTCATACCTACCCTCAGTGGGACTGAATTCTTAAGAAAGCTGCTTAGGATTGGGCAAAATGTTAGCTAAAACTATGAGTTTATTGTGGGGACATCTGCCACTTGTAGTCCAGAATTTAACTGGAACCAAGATCCAGGCATACAAAACAGCATTTCTGTTCCTGTAAACATAGGCATGGAAGGTCTTGTCCTTCCCTTTTCCCTGTCTCTTGCAGCTACAGGATGGTTACAGCTCAATGCATGACATGATTCAGGGTAAATGAAAGGAAGACAGATTTGCATCTGGAAAACGTTCTGGAAGTATAACTCAACGGTCTGTTCTTCCATTTTCTCAGTAATAAAAAAAGAATCAGATCCTTTTCCTTGGCCAAGTGATTATACATGAATGTGATAAAATCTGTGGCAAAGGTCTTTCATGGAGAAACTCCCCCGCCTTGTTGGTTTTCCTGTTGGATTATGAAGTTTGAAGTCCTGCTTTTTCCTTCCAAGGAGTTGCTTTTATTGTTGAGCCATTGCGACATGATTAATAATGAGCTTTGTTAAATGGTTTTTATTTTTAGTTCTTTTTCCAGAAGGGGAAAATTTGTCTCTGCAGTTTCATAATAAAATATCTGTTCGCCTATCTCCCCCTGAAGCAGTTGCACAAGACTTTCATAGTCACAACATATCACCATATATTGTTATCAGGGCCCAGCACAGGGTGTGTGGAGCTGCACCTCAGTTTCGAACTGAAAGGTGTTGTTCTGTTGCTCAGGTAATCTGAGGTCAGGGGTAGAGGTTGAAATACTAAAGGCAGAACCACAGAAGGCAAAATTTATTGATTAGCTTAACAAATAGGAGTGGAAGACTAGGCTCCCTGTATTTTGAGAGTCCCCTGGACTGCAAAGAGAACAAACCTATCAATTTTGAAGGAAATCAACCCTGAGTGCTCACTGGAAGGACAGATCCTGAAGCTGAGGCTCCAATACTTTAGCCATCTCATGAGAAGAGAAGACTCCCTGGAAAAGACCCTGATGTTGGGAAAGTGTGAGGGCAAGAGGAGAAGGGGACGACAGAGGACAAGATGGTTGGACAGTGTCATCGAAGCTGCCAACATGAATTTGACCCAACTCCGGGAGGCAATGGAAGACAGGAGGGCCTGGCGTGCTGTGGTCCATGGGGTCACGAAGAGTCGGACACGACTTAATGACTAAACAACAAACAACAACATGCTTCCATATCAGCTAATATTATCCACCTCTGTTTTCATTCATTGTTGAAAGGTCTGAAGCCAACAGACCCTAACTGTGACTCTCCTGTTTCAGATCCTGATGGGACTGTGCGGATGAACTCATGTTCTGCTGAAATGGTTCCCAAACTCAGGTCCCCAAACGTTCTTAAACTGCGACTCCCAGAAGCCCTTGCCAGCCCAGCTCGTGATGAAGACTTCTGGAAGTTGCAGTCCAAGGACGTCTGGGGACCCAAGGCTGGGAACTACTGTTCTATTGGCAGGTTTCCCATAAATACATGGTTGGCCATTGTGTGAACAGAATGTTGAATTAGATAGACCTTTGGTCTGATTTATGATTGCTCTTCTGCTGTTATTAAGATGGAAAGCCCTCAACAGACTTTAACTAATTTCATTGTGGCTAACAATACACATGTGACGTGTATTGTTAGCCACAAATGAAATTAAATGAAAAACAGGATTATACATGGTAAAGGGCCAGCCAGGTGTGTGATAGGTACATGGGATGGCAGCATCAATACTTGGAAGTAGATAGGAACTTCTGGTGCCTGTCAGAGAATTTCAGAAGAAAAACCATAGATTACAGTAAAGCTTTGGCTGTGTGAATCATGAAAAGCCAGGGGTCATACTGAAAGACGTGGGTGTGCCACAACATGTGATTGTCCTGATATATAACCTGGACTCTGGACACAAAAAATTAGTGTTAAGAAAACAGCAACAAGAATGGTAACTTCCCTATAGTCATGAAAATTACACAAATCCTATTGAATATAAATTAGGTGGGTTCCTTAATTCAGTTTGGAGAACAATTCACTGTTTTGGACCAGAGCTTTGACTCAGAGAGATTGGAACCCATCTGATTTGGTCTGGATGCTGGACCTAGACCAATCTGAACATTTAGATGACTACTCCTCCTATTGACTCACCCTTTAAAATCAAAATAGCTACAATCTTTTATATTTGCACAAATGTATGTGAAAGTAGGAGGCATCATGCAACCAAAACAAGGCAGTAACCCTGTAGAATTTCAAACAGAGAGACTACTAGGCACCTTTAAACTATGGCATTTTCCAGAACCAAAAGACATTTCTTAAAAGCATGTACATTCAGTTGAGTGCTCAACCTTGGCCATTCATGTACCTTTTGCTCTCTTACTGTTCCCTAGTATTGGTAGAAACTTTTTAGAGCCACTCAAAAAAAGAGAAATGCACAAGTTTAAAAGCATGGGTTAATGTTTCAGATGGATGCATTAAAAAGCAGCACAATGGGCAGTGAGCACTGGGGAGGTAGGCAGGTAGCAGACAAGGAGATATAATTAATTTCGCTACCTAAAACACACAATGAAAAAATAGATTTCACCATTCCAATAATCAAATTAGAAAGACGAAGGGAGGATTAAGCAAAAGGCTACTGGAGTCACATCAACAAGACAAAGGTAGAGCGGTGACTCAGATTAAGCTCACGACACAATCAGAATTCTTAGATGTTTCATAATCTGGTGATGTGACTGATCTTTATTGAAATCTGAAGATCCACTACTAGTCAGAGGAGGTAACTGGAATAGGTGGACAAATGGTGTGACCTCATATATGATGACTTCTTGTCAGGTAAATCAAAGAGCTAGGTGGATGTACTCTTGGAACAACTGCTCATGTTGTATCTGAGTATGACCCACTTGTGAGGCCCGACTTACTAGTTGAAAACTGGTTCTATAGCTAAGAAGCGGGGGGGGGGGGGGAAGAGAAGAAACACATTCATTTGGCTCATTTAACTGGGTCAAGTTGGCAGCCCTAGCACATTTGCACAAAGATATCTGATGGGGTGAATCAGATTATCTGAGGTGAGAAATATATCACATTTTTATTGGCTAAGAGCCGGAGCATATGTTGCATGAAACATAAGGCAGTTGCCAACAAGAGCTACCTTACAGCAAATCCTCCACATCTTGATGGTAACCTTTCCAAGTACTCATGAGTCAATGTTATGGCACCGAGCATCTTGAAACTTTTCCGGAGGCATTAGGTCGACATAGCAGAGGAGTGGAGATTCACATGATGGCCCTGATCTACATGGCAAGGACTTGAAGAGATTATGGCTTGGCAGTGACAACGGTCGTATCGAGATGTGTCCTTATGACAGGCATGGCATAGCAGCAAACTAGTTGTTTAAAAGATGAGGAGCTAATCATGTTCTTCATGAGGGAGGTGTTCTGAAAGCGAATAGCATGGGCCTGATCATAAGCCAAAAAGCCAGAGGAAAAACAAGGATCATCATAACCTTTCATCTATACTGCAAGTACAACTATTTCCTAAATACCAAAAGGCAGGCAGAGGCTTGAAATGTTGAAATCAGTGGTGGATCTTAGCATGGAGCTTCACAGCTTATGTTCCCAAGCCCGCCTTTCCCAAGGGCTGAAGCTCAAGAACAAACTGTCTCCTTTGCTTGTAGAAGGTCCCAGGTTTGCTTCTCAGCATCTCTAGATGGGCTGCTGCTTGGAACCAAGGAGAGCCATGACCAGTTGTAACAGAGTCTAAACAGGAATGTAGGAAGATGCCTTGTACTAAACTAGACCTTTGGTTTTTAGCTCAACACAGAGTGTGACTACGCTGGGGAAAAATGTGGGAAGTACTGTGGGTTTAGGGTGAGCTGATTCACATTTTTTCTGTTGATCACATGGTACAAAGGGAAATATGAATCAGTCTGGAGCTCCCCCTCCAAAATCTGTAGTATTTCCCCTCTACCACTGGGGCTTCTATTTTTTTTTTAAATGGATCAGTTCATATTGACTCAAGTGTGTGATCATTTGAACCAATGCAGAAAAGCTGCTACAACACTACACACTCAGGAACTGTGAGCAAATCTTGTTGACAAGATTTTCTCTTTCTTTTTTTACAACTAAGAGTGAAGCAAACCTCTCTTGAAAAGCCTTTTTTTTAAACAACTAAGGCCAAAGCAAAGGCTCACTCAGTTTGCAAAGCCAGCAAAACTTCTTTTTAAACACCTTGGTACCTACGCTCTTGTGCTGGGGCACCTAAACGCAGACACACACATACACACACACACGCTAACAAGATGAAGAAACCTAAATGGAACAGCGTTTTAGGCAGTTCCATTTAACCATGCCTCCTACAGGGCTTCAACAGAGCTGCAAACAAGCAGCAAACAAGGATTCTTTCCTGTCTCCCGATTTCCTCAATGTGGCTTCACAGTGAGTGAGTTCACATTTACTTCGATGTGTAGTCACACCTACAGTCTGGCAGTGGCATTTAAGATTTTTTCCTAGCCCTAACTGGAGATGCTAGAGGTCGAACCTAGAGCCTCCGACATGCATAACAGTGCCCCACCACTAAGATATAGCCCTTGGGAAATGGGATTTGGGAACATGCTTTCATTGTACACAGATAGGCCACTGGTTTGACTTGATATAAGGCAGCTCCTCTTTTCACGGAGGAGCACAGTGGACAGGAAACTTGCAAGACAGAATCAATATATGAGAGAAAGATAGGCAAGGGGATATTTAACCCTTTCCATGTCTTCTAATCCAGCTTGGCACAGCCAATACCCTAGCAATGGTCATTTCAGTTGCCTGCAGCTTTCCTGATGATTCCATCTCCTGCTTCATCTCTTTTCCTTTGTATCTCTCTTTTGATTTCTTGACTTCCACAGTCTCTGTAGGTGTGTGTCGGGGGCGGGTATCACTAGTGGACTGCAGCTATTTGGCAACTCTCATGCCCATGAAGCAAATAGACAGTAATAAGAAAGGTACGCTAAAAATCAACAGATGTTGCTATTTTCCAGTGGGCACAAGTTGCTCTGTTGCCTGAAATTGTAGAAAAACTGCTCCTCTTCTGAAATATGATGGTAGGGGGTGGGAGTGAGAGTGAGACAAAGAGAGACATAAATACAGCATGGAAGAAAAATAATATGCAACTTCCACTCTTACTCCCCCTGAGATACATTAATAACCAGAACAATACACTTGGCATAACCATCATGTACCTGCCACCAAACCAGCAGTCTTTGAAAGATATGGACACAAGCTTATTTATAAAATGGTTCACCTGCTGCTTGTATTTTCTTCCAAAGAGCAATCAAATTCCAATGAAGGAAATAAATGGAAACAACAGATTTTCCTGCAGGCAGGGGTGTCCCCAAAGCTGAAATACCCTTAGCAACCACAGAAATTGGAAGACATTTTTCTCCAAAACCTTTGAGTTGATTGTTGCTGACTTCTCTTCTGCAGTATTGCCAGGGATACACGTTGGATGTTCTTCCACCATGTAAATACAAGAAGCAACACTGGTTGGGACATATTCTCTGTCATCCAAACCCTGGACAAGGATGTATCATCCTTATGTAGCAATCCAGGCAAATGTGTGAAAAATAGGCAAGCAATATAGGAGGAAATAGGATTGCTAGCATCTAGGACTGGCTGTATCTGGTCAAAATTAGGGTGAAATTTCTTCTTTGCTAGTAAATGTACCCAACTTCTCCCTAGCTAGAAACCTATTGTTTGCTCACTTATCGTAAGTTCTCTCTCTTTCCCTCACTCCTCTAATACTGTTATTTCTTTTCACACTGGTCTATCTCTTTTTCTCCCTCCACCTCGCTACTTATTCATGGGGTAAAAATATAACTTTATAGTAATATAACTCCCCAAACCCTCAGCCATCACAGCTGGTGAAGATCTAGTCTATCAAGTTGTTCAAGCTGGGAAATCAGTATCAGTACTAGCTATGTAATGGCTGAAATCCTGTTGCACTGCTACACAAAAGATGGAGCTTTTGAAGGCAAATTGCCTTGAGTTAAGAAATCGCTGTAGACATTATTTGTTACATTATTTGTTACATACATATAACCCATTCCGCTATTTTAAGTTGGACCTAATATCCATGCAAAATTGCATTTTTCCATCTGTTTCTGAGCTCCTTCAGAACAAAAACACAAATACCCTGCCTGTTCTATCTACAGGATTCTATCCTCCTTTCTCCCAGTACTGGGACCCAAGGCAACTCACAACATGCCCAGTGGGAAGGGACCTTGTTGGGTCTCTAGAGCACCCACCTTCAACACCTTCCCTGCCATAGGTGATAAAGCACCAAGCCTTGGTGGGCAGCAAATGTGGGATGCACATGCAGAAGGCTGTGTTTGCGCGCGCACACACACACTATGTACTACTCCATCTCAGGACGCAAAATGTCTTGGGCCAGCCTTGTTATTTGCTTTAGATCATCTAGCAAGCTTCCCAGGAAGCTAAGGAAGGATTTGAACTCAAAGGGGAGTATGTACACCTAACTTGTCTTAATATCAGTTTCCTTCTTTCCAGGATATGCTGTTAGCTGATTACTGCAAGTCACATATGGATCTGCAATAGAAGATTCTCAGCATTTCTCCCCCAGTACAATTTCAGAGAGATATGTATAGTGTAGGTATGCCCCACGTCACCTACAGTCCACCTCCTTCATGTAAGTTTAATTTGGAGGAGGCAGTTTGTGTGTTAATTGTTATTTTCCTAATTATGTTCTGCTAATACTTGCTTCTTTCATCCTAATCTCATCTCTCCCTCTCCTCCTATCCTCTGAAAAGCTTTTAACTACAGAATATTTATCCTTTCCTCTAGCTCTTTGTGCTATGTCCAGTCAGAATGTACTGGAGGTGATAATGATGACATACGGTTGTGCTACTTGCATTCTTAAGTGGTGTCTCACCGAGAGAAAGAAAATTGACCAGATTTGGAAGCAAGGGAGTTAGTTTGCTTTATGCGCCTCCCCCACCCCGCATCCCACACCTCTCTTCTTTTCCTGCTGTGGTTGAAATAATGAGCAAATTGTCATTTCCCTATGGTGGAATATAATGCACTGACTGAATGATGGCCAGCAATGCACTCGCATGTCCAGCAAGAGGGAACAAATTAGATCATTGATTGATCATTAAGGAGAGGAGGGGAAATAAACTCCTTAGAAAGGGAATTCAAGTAAGCTTAAATTGATAATGAGCTGGAGGCATATCGTATGATGTGTTTCTATAGGTTTTAATGTTCCTTCCAAGCAATATAAATAAGCAGCTTTATGTAATAAATTGTAGATAATGAGAGTTAAATTCAGAAACAGACTGGTGTTTTGTTTTGTTTTAATTGATGCTTTGAAACCATTGTTCAATAGACTTTTTCCTCCCAGTGTGATGGTACTAGATAAGGAATGCTGTGATTTAGAGGCTGTGTGTTGGAATGCACTGGTAAACTCTCTTCTTGAAATGTGTGCCTTGGAAGTTTAAACTATGATACTGTGTGTGTCATTGCTCCGAGGACAAGGGGCCTTTGTATACTCTCCGTTAGCTCCACTTCTCCTTCCTATGCAGTTCTGTTGGCAGCAACATTTTCTTGCCAGACAAAATAAAGACAGATGCAACAGAGTTCTGCAGTGCAGACTACGATATAGCTCTGTGATTCTCAGCTATGACTGTACACTAGATGTGGACAAATTCTGAAATACTAGCTGAAGCAGCCTGATCAGGTGTGATTTTGAAGTAAAGCAAAGTGAATTGTCCAATCAGTTAATGTCTGAAGTATAAAGCAAATTGGATGAGGCACAATTTACTTTAGCCATTCCTTTGGGGGAAAAAAAATCTAATGCTACCCAGTACACAAACAACTGAAACTAGCAGTCAGAAATTTGTTAGGTCTGCTCCCCTGTTCAAAGTCTATCATGTCTTCAAATGTCATATATATCTGTGCAAAACCCAAAAAGGGCATAGTGATTTCAGTTTTCCAAATGCAAGTCAATGGGAGACTTACAGATTCATTCTGATCCAGGGCACATATTGTTCTGGATCAAATAGGGACTGGAGATGACATGTCATATTTTCATCTTAACCAAGGAGGAAAAGGGAGTGTGAGACAAATAATGGAAACGAAGTAAGGTGAATGTCCTTAGAGCAGCAAAGAGATAACAATGCAGCACCAGATTATGGACTTCACATAGTCATAGATTTTAACTAAAACCTTGTTTACAGTTGGGTGAGAACTTTCTGTATTGATTTTGTGTCTGTTAACAACATGCTTAGAGGCTTCAAAACGTTTTTCATTTTATATTTTCTTATTATAAGAACCCTGACGTTCTTTCATGTATTTTAAAGAAAGCTTTTAAAGCTTTGGAGTTATACTGCTTTTTACCTGAGATGTTATATTCTTCATATGCGTTTTAAATGTGTCCTTTAAATAAGCTCCTATCTTTTTGATTCAAATATGCTAAAGTTATGTGTCTACAGTTTTATGTAACTGTAAGATGGTTGAATGTTACAGCAACTCTGAAATGGTTTTATTCATGTGGAACCTAGAAGCTGTGTAGAAATAAAAGGCTTTTTAGAAAGTGAACAAGTTGCTAAATTGCCTGGAATTATTGCAAAAATGGAAAGATTTATAATAAGATACCCAGATGAGTTTAGAAATGCTTGTCAATGATTGTCTGATTTCATTCTGAGATTAACCATTTACTGGGATTATGTCAGCGATGATGAACCATAGGCTTCTGTTCTTTGCCTGGGAGGTCTATAAATCTCTGTAGAACTACTAGGGGAGTCAGACATCCTTATCAAGATCTAACAGGGAGACCTAACTACAAGTCCTCCCTTGGGTATGAAGTCCATTAGATGACCTCAGGCCAGTAATCTCCCAGACAATTTCATTGGAGTGGTGGTTAGAGATGCGCATGTGACAGCACAGGTACTGCTGCTCCTCTCCCTCCCTCCTCTGGCTCAAACAGCCACTCACCAGGACCAGCGTGCTTGTTTTTTCCACCTCCTCAGCTAATCTCCCAGTCATGAGCAAGAGCACAGACTTCTCTGCCCTGCCCTTTTGCCTGAGTGGGAGATCAGCCAAGAGGGTGGGACAGAGAAGTCTGAAGTGTTGCTGGGAGTGGAAAATCAATTGAGGAGGTGGAAAAACTAAGCAAACAGGGCCTGGTGAGTGGCTGATTGAGCCAGAGGAGGCAGGGGAGGGGAGCAGCAGCACCTGTGCTGCCGCCTTTGCGAACTGGGATGAACCAGGGCGAACCGTGCCCATCTCTAGTGGTGGTGGTTACAAAAACTATTATTGGAGCTATCCAAGGTGCTGAACATGATCACCCAAGTAGGTTCAGAGACTGAGGGTGCAATCAGATGGAGGGGAAGGCATATGCCCCTTAAAGCAACTCTTCTATCTGTAGGGAAACTGTTCCAGACTGGCTTGAAAAAATAGTATCCCTAAAGCTGGACCAAAAAGATCCAGCTTGGGTATGGACTGGGCTCAAGCTGGAGCAAAGTTCCCCTTACGTTGTGTGATTGTCAGGGAAATAGATCGCATTGGGTCACTCCACAAGCAGTCCAAAATGGGGTCTGTTTCCCTGTGTGATCACATCCTCAGATAGGCCTTTTAAAGTTCAGACTAAATTGGAGTAACAGCCTCCGCATACCTTCAGGATAGTTCTGAAGGTCACAGCTTGGAGGAAGACCATGTATGTGACCTCTTAAGCTCATTGGAGGATGTAACTCTACGATGAAGGCGGAGTTTAGTTGTGAAAAGATAAATAAAAGCTGCCCTCCCCCAGTGAGTTGTGCCTGTGGGGGAAATGAAGAAAAAGATGGAGCAGTCGTACATATTTGTGCCTGCAGCTGTCTCAGCACAATAAAGATGGATGGTGAAGGGGAGAGAATGCTACTTTACTCCCTCCCTAGAGCTCCTGTCAAGTTTTGTGTTTTTGACAGCTAATCTGGGTTCAGTTGAGCAAAGTGCCTTCTGTGTAGCCTCTGGTTGCCATGAGACAGGCCACAAGTTATGTATCAATTATCTAATTGCTAGCAGGGACAACGGTGCCTTTCTCCATCTTACCCAGGAGGGGTTTTCCAGTATAAATATCTTGTGCACAGAAAGTGGTCTTTGGTCATTAATTTGCTGTGCCTTGTATATTATTCTAATAGGTAACGGTGTGGTGAGAGCATTTTGGTTCATGTTAATGCTCAAAAATGATGTTGCAAAAGAATGCTTGTTCTTCCGTGAGCCCTCCATATGGTTTAAGATCTGTCCAAATGTTACAAGGTTTTTACTTAGAAAATCTTTTTTTATATGGATTTCATTCCCCTCCCACTATACGTACAGGTTCAAATTCCCTGCCATAGATTTCTAAGGGTGTTAATTTTCAGCATGTTTCATCAAATTTAATGGCATTTATGTGTGTCCCAGAATTGCATGTGCATACGGGCGGGGTGGCAGAAGGAGGCCTGGGATGAGATGACAAAGTAGCTCCTGAGATACAAAAGGAGCAGAAGTGATCAGCACGGCTTCACTGTCTAATATGGAAAGCTTGGAATAACAGCATAAAACTTCAACATAAAAAGAGACTTTGATGGGGAAGCAAGGGTGGTATCACAGAGGAAGGAGTTGGCCGAGTTCTCAGACGTTTCCACTGAATTCTGCACCTTACGGTAAACATGAAGTGATCTGGAATTAGAGAAAGAGTGAGAAAAGTCTGGGGGCCCAGGTACCTTGGAGACTCACATTGTCCCTCTGATACCAATGTCCTCTGAGACCGCCAGTAATTTTTCTTCAAAATTATACATTGCACCCCTGAGAGGCCTCTGGGGATGCAGCTTGCCCTTGAAAATGATTCCCCACCACCATACCCTGTTTGAGACTTCGAAAGGCCAAGCCAGGAAGCCAGTTATTTTCAAAAATGGGTTTTGAAGGTTTAAAAGAGGCGGCACAGGTGAGGGGAGGAATCATATTTAAAAGGCAAACTGGGAAACTCTAAGAGGAGAGTGTTGGGGAAGGCCACCCGGTTTTGCTGGCTAGGGGTTGCAAAACAGAACACAGAGTGAATCTTAGTAATATAACAATAAATGTTATTGCTTTCAAAAACAGGAGAATCACTGACACACACGCACAGTATATGAGTACAATGAATCTTGCTGATCAATAAAACAGACCACTCTTTTGTAGCTCCAAGCAGAAAGTTCCAAAGTAACAACTGAGCATGTCCAGGAATGCATAAATCTAAAACAACCACCAAAAGCAACAAACAAGGACAGCTTCTCATTTGGGCTGTACAGGAAGTGTTTTATCGCTTATAATGCCTCAATTTGACCAGACCTGATCAATACAAACTTTCCAGATCCACTCTAATGCCCAGTTATAGACACTTCTCTATTCCACTTCTCTCTCCCCCCCCCCCCATTCACATTCTCTCTCTCTCAATCTCTCCTCCCCTTCAGGAGCAATTTGCAATTTTGCGCATATTAATTTTCAGTGATTTGTGAGAAGTGGTATCTGAGTGAGGGTCCTGGGGGGGTGCATCAGTGGTCCAGAGGTTACGTTCTGCCCACTACTAAATTAGAACATAGGAAACTACGTGTTTTTTTTTTTTAAAAATTATTTACAATTATCATTCCAGGTCCAAAACATAAATTAGTAATTCAATTTCATATTTCAAAAAGTAACATTTTATCTTCCAGTTTCTCAATTATAATAATATTGGTACTTTTAATTAAAAGTCTGAGTACTATAAGCCGCTGGCCTGCCATACGTAAAAACATTCCCCTCCTTTCTGCCTCCTACTTGCTTACCTACTTCAGAAGATGAGTCAATAGTGGAATGTCATCTTCATCCTCCAGCATTTGCTGAGACTATACCATCATAGTGCAGTATTGGAGAGAGTTTCTTGGCCCCGTGGAGCCTCAATTGTGGGGTCCCGCAGGGCTCGATTATCACTCCAATGCTGTTTAACATCTATATGAGGCCACTGGGAGGGGTCATCAGGGGATGTGGGGCTTCGTGTCATCAGTACGCTGATGATACTCAGCTCTACATCTCCTTCTTTCCAACAACAGTGGATGCTGTCTCGTCCCTTGAGTGCTGCCTGGGACCTGTTCAGCAATGGATGCAGGAGAACGGACTGAGGCTGAATCCGGGCAAGACGGAGGTCCTTTGGGTGGGCGCCCCAGCATCAGTGGTCTGGGAAACTCCCTCTCTTTTGGGGGGGTGACTCTTACCACCAAGAGTGAGGTTCGCAGCTTGGGTGTACATCTGGACCCGGCATTCACCATGGAGACCCAGGTGTCGTCAGTGGTCTGTTCCGCACATTTCCACCTTCGGCGGATTGCCCAGCTGCGTCCCTATCTTGATGTGGGGGCGCTCACCACTTTGGTCCATGCGCTCGTAGTCTCAAGATTAGACTACTGTAATGCGCTCTACGTGGGGCTGCCTTTGAGATTGACGCGGAAACTTCAGATGGTACAAAATGCCGCGGCCAGACTTCTAACTGGGGTGAAGAGGCACCAACATATTTCCCCCTTGGTTGCCCATTCGTTTCCGCGTTGATTTCAAAGTTCTTATGATTACTTATAAAGCCCTAAACGGTTTAGGACCTCGATATCTGACAGAGCGCCTTCTCCCACCCAGTTCTGCCAGAGACACTCGTTCTAGCCAGGCCGGGCGATTGAGGGGCCTAACGCCGAGGGAGGCCCGGAAGGAAAGAACGAGGAACCGGGCCTTCTCGGCAGTGGCCCCTCGCCTCTGGAACAACTTGCCCATAGAGATCCGCCTGGCTCCCTCTCTGGGTGTCTTTAGAAATAAACTTAAGACATGGCTATTTAGGCAGGCTTTCCCTCCTGCTGTATTTTAATATTTACATTTTTACATCTTGGATTTTGCATGTTCATTGTTTCTATTGTTTTTAAATTTTGTAATGCCGCCCAGAGTAGACTATCTGTCTAGATGGGCGGGGTATAAATCTAATAAAATAAATAATAAATAAATAAATCATAACTCTGAAAATAAAAAAGTGACTATTAGACTGCAAAAAGAATAAAATTGTCTCTTGTACAGTTATAGTCATGATGTGTTACAATTAGCGAAGGGCATTTACTGCCGCAACTGGTGTTCAGCTGTTTGGCACCCCACCCCATCTGGGGGCGCCCACTCAGAGGCAGTCCCCGGAGGAGGCAGGGCAGGAAAGCCAAGACACTGCCTTTGAGTGGTGCCCACCGGAGGGGGCGGGGCTCCGAACCACCAAACATCTGTTGCAGTGGTAAACAAACTGGGCTGAATCACCGAACTCCTGCTTCGTGCCCTTCTCTAATTATGATCAAGCCTCCTGCTTATGCCCTTGTGTGCTACCTGAAACAAGGTGGCAGTTTTATTCCACGGAGCTGTAAATATTTCCGTGGTGAAGTGACGAACCTTTGATGCCAACCCTTTCCCATCTCCTTTGTTTTGCAGTTGTCTACACTCTGCATTAGATGTAGCTGTAACTGTGGCTGTTTTTCAATCTTCCCTTTTGTTTTTTGGCCCTTCCCCCACTGCCTCTCTTCATTTTACAGATGAAGGTTTTATAACCATTTGCCATGGTCATAAAAACATACAGGACTTTAAACTGAACCAAAGTCCCAGTTGCTTTGAAAACATTTACATTGCATAATTGTACCAGCTCACTTGCAAATAAACCATGATGTACAGCTCAAATATTCTCACAGGGAGATGACTCAGACTCTTTCTTGTGGCGCAGACTTCACTTGAAAACCAGCAGGGGCCTTTATAATCTCTGATTGAGATGCAGGAGAATGAAGGCCAAACAAAAGAGGAAACAGAAGGAATGGGAGGACAGAGATGGAGAAAGCAAGAACCATGTTTACAAGGATTAATTATAATTCCTTTGACACAGACACACAGTAGAAAATTAGGTTCTGATGAAAGAGACTTTGGAACAGGAAGTGCCCATCTCCTGCCTTTCCTGTTCCCACATTTTCTTCTTCTTCTGCAGCCGAAATGGAACCTTGTTTCCCAGTTGGGTTTATATGTCTGCCAACAGGGGGAAATGCTTAAAATTTCCATTCCAGAAGTGACAGACGTCAGGACTGGCCTTTTGTAAAAAATATTTGGAACAGAGTGTTAATGCATGTAGCAAGTGGTCTGGACGTGGGAGGAGAGAGTGGAATAGGCAGTCAGCCACCCTGGATGTGTTTTCCTCTCTTGTCTGTCCTAGATCTCTATGATGATTGGTAAGCTTCTTTCCTTCTTCTCTCTGTGAGATCACATGCATTCAATATATCCTGACTGGATTATTGCAATGCATTCTACATGGCCTTCAAAAAGTGTTCACAAACTTTAGCTGGTCCAAAAGAATACACCCAGACTACACTCCAAATTGCCTTTGTTTAAAGCTGGTACCTAGAATGGAACATCATATTGTAGATATGGCTTCATCTGCACAAAATAGAGATCTGTTATTTTTTATTAGACAAACTGGACACTTCTGTTCATATAGCCTAAGGATGCATTAGCTTTTTTTAGCAATCAGGTTTCGCTGCAAGCTCACTTTCTCTTCTAGCAAGCTTCAAAATCCATTTCACCAGAAGCAATTGGGGGGCGGGGTGTTAGCATGTGTACACACTCATGGGCAATGCTTGGAAAAATTACCTTTTTGAACTGAAATTCTCACAATCACCCCAGTCAGCACAACTTCTCTGAATGAGAATGACGTTCAGCTTTCAAAATTTAGGTTGTCTTAAGTCTTTGTAGACGGAAGCCCCTGCGATGACATTTAGCTTTCAAAAGTTGGTCTGTCTTAGGCCTTTGCATACAGAAGCTCACATGGCCCGTTGATCTGAACTAGAGATGGGCATGAACGTCTGGTTCAGTTGTTCGTGCCAGTTCATTTATTGGACAGTGTTCGGCACTTCAAAGCTCTGCGTCCTCGGGGAAGTGCCCACTCGGTGGCAGTGGCCTGGCTTCCCTGCTCTGCCTCCTACTGGCGTTACCTCTAAGTGGGCGCCTGCCAGAGGAGGTGGGGCTTTGAAATGCCGAACATTTGTTCGGCTGATGAACTAACTGGCATAAACCGCCGAACTGGTGGTTCATGCTCATCTCTAATCTGAATATAGCACGACTATTAAAGGAGTAATAACTGTTTTCCCCACCTTCTCCCTCAATTTATGAGTGTTTCTTATTACTCCTTTTCAGAAACACCCCGATGCTGTGTGCTGCAAAGACGGAACTCCAGGTTTGCAGACAATGGCTGAAATCCTGTTGCTTTGTGCAGTCAGTTGCAACTAGAGTAGGTCTATTGAAGCAGCAGGGATTTGGTGACTTACTACCGTAAGCAATAGGATTCCAGCCAAAATAAGATGTGAAGGTTTTACAAGAAAAAGGAAAGTATTCAAGCTCCATTTCCCCTGCAGAGAACAAAATGAGCAGCAGGAGGCTTCTGTAATTTTTTATGCACTGCAGTCACTGCCATAGGAATACATCCGTCCACAACAGCTGTGGATCGCTATTGAAATCTGATATTTCTGAAGCTTAATTGACGATGCCTAGTGAAAAGTTATCAGATCTGTGTCCAGCAAGGTTAATGGTAAGGTTAACAGACTGAGACGTGCAAAGAAAACCCACTGGGGGTTTACCTCTTCCAAAGCACCAAACCTTAATTGGCTGTACCACTACTGGAGAGAGAACAGAAACCTGTCCGTAGGTGGTCTCTGATGGAGGCAGATTTCTTTTTATAAATATATATTGGCTTTACCCCTTATGACTCTGAAAGACCTGGGTTGTTCACAGATCACTTTCCCCCCCACTGTAATCATCTTTCATATACTTCAGATGTTTGTTAAAGCATAACTATATTAGTTTTTACTGTTCTAGTGACTCAATTTTAGTATGTGGTCTCCTTGTTCCTATGACTAGACATTGTTACGTAGACCCTTTGTGTAGTTTCTCCCTTCATTGTTACTGCTAAACGGTTTATAAACTAAAGGAACTCATGGTGTATGTGCTTCGCCTTTTTTTTTTCAGCACTCGTACAGTTAAAGGTTTCTCCCATGGGCAATTCCAGTTAATACTACCTGATATATGTTGAGAGGGGAGTGCCGTGAATGGTGCTCTGCTGGGCTCAGTCTGCACCCCAAGAAGTTTGAAGCTGAAATCTGATATTGTTCCAGAAACTTAAGTGAGGATGCATAGCAGAAGTTAACAGATCTTTAGAGCACCTTCAGTGTATACAGCATGTACACAGCACCAAGAGTGCAAAGGAAAAGGAGTTGCCCCCCAAGGAACAATGATGGAAATGTCAGAATGTGCCCTGTAATTAGAGTTGGGCATGAATTGCTGGTTTGTCGGTTCAGGCCTGTTCCTCCATCAGTCCAACAGGTGTTCCGCAGTTCCGAGCCCTGACTTATCTGGCGGGCACCCATTCAGCAGCAGTGCCTAGAGGAGGCAGGGCAGGGATGGCGGGGCACTGCCTCTGAATGGATGCCCCTTGGAATAGCAGAACACCTGTTGGACTGACAAATGGCCTGTCTCTAGGACTCCTGTTCAAAGAAAGCATAGTGACTTTAGTTCAAGGTAACAGATATTTATAAATAACTCAGTCCCATTCCAGAAAAGGACATAATCAAGACACAGTAACTCACAGCCATGGCTTACCAAGTAAGTTAGTAAGTCTATATGGAGCAGTGAGATCCACAGCCAAGGTCAAAACAGCCCAGGGTCAATAAAAACAGAACCATGGAAGATGCCACAATAAAACTTAACATAGTTCCAAGGCCACCCATGGTGCAGTCGTCACAACAGAAATGCAGCCATTCACAAGCAAGAAGAAAATTAATCTCAATAACTTGCCTGAGCTTGTGCAGAGGCTTTTGTGGTTAGGTTGTCTGAATCATTTATGCAGACACTCCAGTCTGCCTGGAAGAGATCCCTTACTCTTGAGTAGACTCTTAATCTCAAGGCATCCCCTGGAGTTGAGCATTACTCCTGGTAATCTCCTGCTGAACATCTGCCTTTGCTTGGCTTTGGCCATATTGACTGGGAGGGAGTAGCTGCTCATTGGATTCTGGTGCCATTTTGCTTTCACTGGTCGATGTAACCCTCAGGACTCTGGGTCCATAGGAGCAGCTACCTCTAGGCTTATAAGTAACAGAAAAAGGGTATGTCCAGATATAATCACAAATAGGTACCTTATACCAAGTCATACTATTGGTCACTCTAGCTCGGTATTGTGAACACATCAGACGTGAGTGTGCTCCAGGGGTGTAGAAAGCCACCCTCCTCCTCCAAGGATCTACCAAGGTGGTAGTATTGCATTGAGACAAAAAATAAAATAAAGAAAACAGCACTCTACAGAAGTGACTGGAAGTCCACTTCTGGGTTTGTAAAATCAGTTTTGAAAAACTTGAAAAGACAGAGGAGAGGCTCTCTCTTGTTTAGAAGGAAAAGGCTTCCAGGAGCAAAACATTTCCATTTCCTCCTCCTCCTCCTGGCAAAAACCTCAAACCAAACCAAAACAAAGATGGCAGGTTGGAAGAAGCCTAGAGTTCCAAAATGGCTTTGGAGGTCAGCAGATGGCGGAGTGATGTCTGCCATTTTGTACTCGTTTACTAACCAGGTGGATCCCTCAGGAACACAGCACCAAGAGGATGCTTTTTTTTTTTACAAGCCAAAATGGATTTCTGGGTTATCTGTGAAGAGTAGCTATATATTCCCACCAGCATCACGTATGAGCCGATGGAAGGACATGCTGAGCTAAATGTTATATCCTTCAGAACAGCAGTGGAAGATGTACGACTGAACTGTTTTCTGCTACTGCTTTTGTTATTCATGTTGCAGGGCAAATGAAAGAGTAATATCAAACCACCATCACCTTGAATACCAAAGCTAGCCTTGGGGCTGTGTATGTCCCACCACTGGTTTTCACAGACTGGCATAAGGGCTCTAGGCCTTTAGCTGGGGTCCTTCCCAGGCTTTGCCTGTAAAAACCACCTGCATTGCTGTGAAGTCTTGGACCTTTCCTACATAGGCTTCTTCTCATTTGCACATGAAGAATTAAACTGAAGCCCTCCTGAAAGAAGTGCAGTGTTTGTGTGTGTGTGTTGCTCCCTAGCAATAGGCAGCACTTGTTCTACAAATCTGTGAAATACCAAGACAAGAATGTAATAAATATAGCTGAAATTTAGTTTAAATGTCAAGAAAATGGCATGTGATTCCTCCCACCCCCACCCCCTTCAGCTATATTGGTCATACAAACTCTTCTTTTTTCTTCCCTTTCTTTTAATTTTTAAGGAATATTCCAAATAATTTATGGGTTTTGTTTAAATAGAAAGCTAATTCTCTTTGTGTGTTTGGCACCACTGAGTAGCCAACAACAGGTGTTAGTTATTATTCCTTCTAAAGATGTTTTTTTCCTTTCAAAATGGTCTCATATCCAACAGTTAAAAGATGTGGGAGGTCCCCTCTGCCAAAAAAAGAGACCCAAACAATTTTTTAAGGGAGAGTATACATATGTAAGAGGTTTCTGGAACCAGTAATGTTTAAAAATGGCCTTCAACTTCATTGTTATGTTTCGTTCTTGGAAAACAGGAGACATTATTATGAAACTGTGTACTGGGGACAGAAAGACAGGGATATTACATAACTCCACTGAAAATAATATTTCCAGAAAAGTGCTCGAATCTACGTTTTAGAATCGAATCTACGTTTTAGAAGCACAACACAAGCTTTGCGGCTTAAGCCAAGGTTTCAGGTGTCTATTTATCCCTCTTCCTACCAAGAATTGGAAATGAAGATTCCTATCAAGATGTGAGGAGTCCAGGAATATAAATAGGATTTACAGATGACCAAAACAGAGGAAATGAATCACTGGAAAAAAAGACAAAAGAAGACTCAGGCTTGCACAACGTCTGCATTTGCTAATATACATGCATAGATGCACATTAAGAAATGATTACTGTAATTTTGGTAGAAATGCCATGCACCTCAGCTTTAAAGGAAGAACTGTAACAGCACAGGCAGCGATCTTGTTCACAGTGCCTTGCTCTGTGAATGGACCCCCTCAGAGCGAGCTATTGATAGACAAGATGATGATGTGTTTAGAAGTAGGTCTTTCTTCCTTATGTGGTGCAAGGACTTGTACCAGCCACGTTCTTCTCCCGGTAACTCATGTCTCCATTTGTCCCTCCTTTGTTATTTCCCAGTGCCTGCTTCAGGACCACAACTCCCAGAATCCTCCATCCTGGCTCAAACTAGACAATACAATTAGCATATCATTAGAAGCAGAGCTCACTTGAGAGGTAAAAGACATCATTTTACCCTACCTTGCCTTGCTGTGCAAGTTGTATATTAGCATTTTGTTTTGCAAATAGCCATCAGTCACAAAAGTAAACATTTGCAAATCTGGTTGCACAGGCATGTAGATTTGAAATAATTTCTTACCTGGAGGGAATATATTATGGCATGAAATATGTGTTTGTCTGATATTGACTCAGTAGGGGTATCTATATGATTTTAAAACAACCAACCATTTCCCTTAACATGTAATTTCATTGTCACTAGTATCTAGGAAAGCCACAGATCAGTATGTCAGTGTTACTGAACGACAGTACATCTACCTGTATCACATATTTCCCATGGGACTGATGGTCAAAGAATCTAGGTATAGCTGGACAAGAATGAACTTCTATTTTGTTCAAGGCCATATGCAGAGTTGGGGGGCAGGGGTTCAGTTTAGTACTGAATGCATTGAATAAAGGAAGACTTGCCCTTTTTCTATGTGAAATGTTCCTAGTTACAAGTGCTCCATGCTGAGATTATTATTTCTTCCACTGGTACATATAAAGAAGTTCACACACATACGGAGTCATTGCAGATAGATTGTTGGACTCAGGAGACCTGGGTTCAAATCCCCATTCAGTGATGGAAACTCACTGGGAAGTGGCCCTGGTAAAACAGCTCCTTAACCATCTCATATACCCTGAAAACCGTACTAGGATTGCCATATGTCAGTGCTTAACACACATGAGTGGACCCCCTTCTGTTTTGTCTGGTTGTGGCTTCATTCGTAGGCCAGGCTAAGCAAAAGTAAAAGGGGTCTCAACTCTCTCCCCCACTGTGAACACAACAGAAGTTTGGGCAGAGGCCCTTCCCCCTCTTTTAGGCACCTCGGACTTTCAAATATCTTGAGGGAACTAGGTTAGGGAAGAGCGCAATAGGTTATTTAAAAAAAGTGAAAGTGTGAAAGAGAGTCTATCAACTTAGGAAGAGGTAACCTCGCCATACAAGGTTCTGTTCGATCTTATTTAAAATCTCCATTAACGTACCAGGAAACAGGAGCATATGCGTGAAACCTGCAGATGCTCCCACAGAAGAGGGTGTAATTGGGAAAGGCTGATTTGCAAATACTGTTTGGAAACTGTCCTTGAAAGCAAGCTGAGCTGTCAGCGACTGAATCCAAAGCTACCTACCTAAGTGCTCTGAACATATGGCGTTTTACGTTGGTGCTATAAGATTCTAGGCTTGGCTTGTTGCATCCTCTCCATCTACAGTTACAATCAGGTGGAAGGTATGGAGACAGAAATAACTGTGCCTTGCATTGTGCTGCCCACGGAAACAGAATGAGTCAATGATGAATAACCCAGCCGATCAGCAGAAAAACTGACACATACTATGCCTGTTCACATCTTTAGCACTGCCTGGAAAGGTCTTGCTGTAGGCCAGGTTTTGGAAAAGTTACAGTCTGGGGCTAAAAATTCTGAGAATCCTCCATCTGACAGAACCACTCAGCTCTCAAGCAGGCATGTCTTAATTTTTGTATTTTCACATTTCTCTCACGGTCAAGCGGTGAGCCTGCCTTCTCTTTTCTGCTACTGTGAAATAAACTTCCATTGGAAAAACATCAATACAAAAATGACCCCAAATACCCTAAAATGAAATAGAATCCACCAGCTCTCTTCCAAAAGTAACATTTCAGGACTAACGAGTAAACTTTACTTGTTACACTCAAAAAAAGAGTAATGGCATTTGCAACCGTTACATCGTCTTTGAAGCATGGCTGTCATGCCTTCATTATCCTGAAAAGTAAGATGTCATGGGTCACATTATTCCCTGTAAAATTCTACTTTTAGATTCTGGAAAGAAATTTACGCAGGCACGGAAAATTGACTGAGAGCAGCTCAGGATTTTCTGTTCGTCCCTAGTTTAAGACAGAATTGATTCAGATGCATAGAAAATGGAAGCTGTTTTTCTGATGAGAACAACATAAGGCTGCATTGATGGAAACCATTTCTCACCTAATGCTTACCACCCAGCATTTCCCCACACACAGTTGTTTTATTCTTGAATTATTTTGGTTGGGCTTCCATGCCAGTGCTGTTTCTGGGAAGTCATCTGCTCTTCTCATGGTTAAGCCTTCAAATAGGCAACTAGAGAAGGGTAAAAACCACTAGTTTGGTGGATGGCTGAACAGATGTTCCATGATTTCATTCCTACACCTTCGGAGGCAGCACCTGGAGGAGGCGAGGCAGGGAAACTGGGGTGTTGCTTCCAAGTGGGTGCCCGCTGGAGGGAGCAGGGCGCTGAACCACGGAACACCGGTTCAGCCCTCCTCTGAACCAGCATGAACCGCCAAAGTGGAGGTTGGTGCCCATCTCTATATACAACATTCCAAGGTGGTGGAAGTGATTATCGTCCCCCTCCTCCTCGTCATCGTCCTCCTCCTCATCATCATTTTACAACAAAAATTTTAAAATGCTCTAAGGACATTATAAGATTCTTTCTTTCTTTACTTGTATCAGAGTGTTTCCCAATTTAAAATAATGGATGTATATGAAATATAGGTAAAATTAAAAACAAATTAAAATGTTAAGATAATTAGACTGTTTTTGACCAGAATTACAAGACTGCCCTCACTGCAGAAGAACAGCCTAATATAAAGATATAAAAGGAAACAGGAATGAGAAGGGAGGAGGAAAGTAAGTAGAAGATATATTTTGAACTGTTACAGTTGGATTACTGTAACATGCTCTACACCAGGGTGCCTTTGGAAAGCATTCAGAAACTTCAGCAGATCCAAAACACTGCAGCCAGATTATTAACTCGGGCTAGTTACAGCAGCTCCACTGGCTGCTGGTCCCTTTCTGGGCACAATTGAAAGTACTGTTTTGAACATACAAAGTGCTAAATGGCTTGGGTCCAAGCTATCTAAAGAAGCACATCTTTTATTAGCCTACCCGGGCTTTAAGATCATCAGGGGAAGCCTTTCTCTTGGCCCCACCACCGTTACAGGTCCATTTGGTGAGGACATGGGGAGGGCCTTCTCTGCCACTGTTCCAAAACTTTGGAACTCCCTCCCACAGGAGACCAGGCTGGCCCCATCCTTGCTGTGCTTCTGCAATCAAGCAAAGACCTTTCTCTTCAGAGAGGCTTTCTTTTAATGATTAAGGTGGGTTTTTTTTTAAAGGAGACTGTTGTGTTTCTATTGTTTTGAATGTATTTTTAAAACTGCTTTTACTTACAAGTTTTGAATATGATATTAGTTTAATTCTTTTTAAGTATGAAATTAATGTGTTATTTTCAATGTCAATATTGTTTCTTTTAATACTGTAAGCTGCCTCTGATCCTTTTGGGGGAAAGGTGGCATATAAATATTTTAAATAAATAAATAAATGAAGTATAACAACCCAATGGGTGTTTTTTTTTAAAGGAGTATTCTGTCCCTCACCCCCTTTTTGTCACTTCCATTTAGAGATGGTGGTATTAGTATATGAATACTCCCACACAGGTGGAGATAATGAGGGTCCGGCCCCATGGTGCCGGACGGTCCACTCACCGATCCGCTGCTTCTGCGAGCTCCGCACTAGCCCTATCGCTCTGGAGCTCACGATAGGCTAGTCACTCCTGGCAGGAGGCGGGACGATGAGCCTCTCTGCCAGGTCAAAGAGTGGCTTGCCAATCACAAGCTCCGGAGCGATAGTATGCTAGTGTGGAGCCAGCGGCAGCAGTGGATTGGTGAGTGGACCATCCGGCACCATGGGGCCGGACACTCATTATTTCCATCTCTACTTCTGTTCTCTTCCAGCATACAGTGGTGCCTCGACTTACAGACGTCCCTAGCTACAAAAATTTCGAGTTACAGAAAGCTCCGGCTGCAAAATTTTGGTTCGACTTGCGGCCGGAGCTTCCACTTACAAAAAGAAAAAGGCAGGGGGAAAGGGCGGGAAATTTAAATTTACTAACTGTTGGTGGCGAAGAGGCTGCTTCTTTGTAGCTCTTTCGCCCCAGCCGTTAGGGAAAGGGATGTGGTGGGGGTGACCCAGCGCCAGGAGGCTTGAGCTGGCCGGGGCGCTTCGGCCGCTTGCCTCCCGGCTCGCCTCCCGCTCGCTCCTTGCCGCCCTCCGCCATTTGAATTTCCCGCCATGGGCCCACGGAGGGTGGCATGGAGCAAGTGGGAGGCGAGCCGGGGGGCGAGCGGCCGAAGCACCCCGGCCAGGCTCAAGCCTCCGGGCGGCGGCGATCACGGCGGCGGCGGAGCCAGGGCTGGACGGCAGCAGTGGAGGTAAGGTGCTTTTTACTGTTTTGGGTGGCTTTTGCAGGGTGGGATTGGGCTGGTGGGGTTATTTTTACGTTTATTTTTAGATTTGCTTTGTTTTTTTTTGCAGGCCCAGGGGCTTGCAGTGTTTTTTTTTTTTTTTGGGGGGGGGGTATTTTTTTTTCTTCGGCCGGAACGGAATAATCCGTTTTCAATGCATTCCTATGGGAAATGGTGCTTCGACTTACGGAAATTTTGACCTACGGCCGCCGTTCCAATAGGGATTAATTCCGTAAGTCGAGGCACCACTGTATTTAAGGCAAGGAATCTGAAGAGGAAGAGCCTCTGCCATCCATGGCAGCTCTCCGCAAGAGTTGGGATCTTGGAAGATAAGGGCTCCAACTCACATGTCTTCTGACATATTGTTGGTCCTATGTAGGAGGGTGAAGAAACTGGGATAGAGGGTGCGAGTCTACCCATGAGTACAGTATGCATTACTAGCACCCCTGTACACGGCTGTCATCTTCAGCTGATTATACAAACTGGCTGGAGTCAGGGATGAAAGGAAATATGGAAAAAGCATAATCTAATTTTAGCTGATAATTTCTCCATATGGTCTAATTGTTTCCCTCAAAAATAGTGGAGTTCTGTGAAGCTGTTAAAAAGGTTAATGATTTATACACAGACTTCCTACAGATGCACTTATAAACATTTAAAGTCACAGGAATCCTTGAAGCATTTATTCTTGTATAAACTGTCCCTGTCTATAAACTCTGACGAGACGGAGCTGGCTCAGGTTCTCTCTGCTGTGAGAAAAAAACGGCAACTTCTCATGATGTGGTATTTGTAATCTATAGTTTGGTCCTCAGAGTTAAATCCAAAGTGAAAGAGGTTCACTACACAATTTCACTACAGTCTCTTGTTGAGGGTCCTGGGGCTAGTGACTTTTTCCCCATTTTCAAAGGCCTTCATACCAAACATGGCACAGGAAAAAACATGGACCGTTCACAAAACTGTAGCTGATTAACACAAACAACCTGGCAATTCACACATGGATTGTAGAAGTGTGCAACAGCTTTGGGGGTGGGGAGTATCCAAATGAGGTGAAGCAGGGATATTGTACCTATGATAACATTAGGTAATAACAGTTTAAGAAGTGTTGGGTCTCACTCAGTTAGGGCAGAGGTCGTCAACCCCCAGTCCGTGGCCCATTGTCTGTCCGTGGCTTGAGCCCGACTGGGCCGCAAAGACAGACCTCCCGCTGCCCCCCGCACACACTCCCCTCCCCACAGCTGCTTTGCGCACGTGTGCCAGCACCGGCATGAGCGCTCCCTCACCCCTTCACGCAAGTGCCCCGGCGCGCAAAGCAGCTGTGGGGAGGGGAGTGCGTGCGGGGGGGAGGTCTGTCTTTGCGGCCCGGCGGCAGTGGCGGTGGGGGGGGGGTGGCCAAGAGCCGGGAGGCCGAGCATGGCCGGGTACTCCGGCTGCTGGCTTCCCGGTGGCGGCGGCAGCAACGGGGGTGGTGGTGGCCAAGAGCCGGGAGGCCGAGCATGGCCGGGTGCTCTGGCTGCTCGCCTCCCGGCAGGCTCCAACAAGGCCGGGGTTGGCGCTCCTTGCCGCCCTCAGCAGGCCAATGCTACCGCTGGTGCCTCCAGCTCTGGAACCGGAACCAGCGGCTGCATTTGAATTTACCACGGAGGGCGGCGAGGAGCGCCGACCCGGCCTTGTTGGAGCCCGTTGGGAGGCGAGCGGCCAGAGGGAGCCCCCCGGCCATGCTCAGACTCCCAGGCTGCTGCCGCCGCTGCCGCTGGCACACACCCCCTCACCCCTTCAAGCATGCCCCCGCACGCAGGGGTGGGGTGGGCGCGCGGGTGGGCAGGCGCTCCTGCGCATGCACGAAGCAGTGGGGGAACGTGCGCGCCCCCCAAACACTTCACGCGTGCGTCAGAGAGTGCAAGCACGAGGGGCCGCTCCACCTCCCTCAGAGGCTCCACTGGTCCGCACTACGAAAAAGGTTGGGGAACGCTGAGTTAGGGCACCACTAAAAATTACTAAAGTTGGCTCCAGCATTTGGGGGGTTAAAATGCTGAAATATGAACAATAATATTTGGCACTAATTGTGATAACAAAAGAAAGAAGCACTAAAATGGAAGGAGATTGGCAGATGAAGCCCCAATGGAAGCTGATATTTCTTCTAGAAACTCCAGTTGTTGACTCAGAGAGAGGACTCAGAGTGACCTCACCAGACTCTAATTATGTTGGAGTTTTATTTACAACCTCGCATGCTGCCTGTAGTTTGAGTGACTGGAAGGGACTTTTCTGGGCTGGGATGATTGTCTATCTATCCACCACTAACCAATCATTCCTTCCAGTTTTTGAAATTCAAAGAGAGCCCGCCTCTCTGTTGAGTGTTCTATCCGTTTCTCTTGTCAGTTGTGGCAGTTGTTTGTTGCTGTTGATATGTCCAGTTGGTTGCTAAGTTTGTGTGCACTAAAGAAAGCAGTATATGCAACTCTGTGATTTCAAGCAATTGTAGATAAAGAAACATTGTTCTTTTTCTTATAAATGTCTCAAAGTGAGTTATTGAAACTTTAAGTGCCAGTTAATGAGAAGGGGATGGACTCTGGGTAACTTGTAGCTATTTTTCTCTGGGGATCTATATACTTCTACTGTGTAGCAACAAGAGAATTTTCAAGTGTGGTGCTTACCAGAAATTCAAAACTCTGCAACAAATTACTCCTTGCTCACCTGATTGGGAAAACCATTTTGCTTCCAGACATGCAAGGGGAGGGTGCTACATTGCTTATTTGTCTGTCTGTCTTTTAGAATGTTCCTAGGTTTTTTCTTTTTCTTTTACGGAGCATGTTGTTATGTGCTGTCAAGTCAGAACTGACTTATAGTGGCCCCAATAGGGATGTAAAGGTAAATGAGAAATTTAAGGAGTTGTTCTACCACTTCCACTCCCCCAGCGAGTTTCCATTGCTGAGTGGGGATTTGAACCCAGGCATCCTGAGTCCTAGTCCATCACTCTGACCACAACACCATGCTGGGTATCAGTTTAGGGAGCTATACTGTTCAAAAAGAACAGTATCTCTCTCTCTCTCTCTCTCTCTCTCTCTCTCTCTCTCTCTCTCTCTCTCTCTCTCTCTCTGTCTCTCTGTCTGTCTGTCTGTCTAAAAAAAGGACTCCTTTTGCTCCCTTGAGGAGGTCTCCTAGGCCTCTCCACTCCCCCCAAAATCCTATTAAGAAGCCCAAAGTGTCTGTGCTGGCACTTCATGTTGCTTTGTGTGTCTTCTGACCATTTCCAGCCAATGGTGCAATTTGGTGCCCCACGAAGATCGCCAACCCAGTCTGACCACATATATACATACAGACGACACATGATTGGAGGTCAAATGTTAAGCAATTAGACCAGAAGAGTGGAATGATTACTACAATCTAGGTGTGTGTGTGAATATCATAAGATCTAATTGGTATCCAAGTATTTGCCATATAAGTCAGGATTGACCCTCTGTTAGCTGATTGGGAGGTGGCCTGAATGGATTTGTTGTCCGCTTTCTGCAGTTTTTTTTAATACTTCTAGATCAGGGAGGAGGAAATCTGAAAAGGTATAAAATAAAGAGGTATAACCTGGGATGGGGTGGGCGTGGGTTATACAGCAATGCCAACTGTGGAAATGTGTTGGATCTTCAGTTTGTAGGCAGTCCCTTTCCTTCCTTCCTTCCTTCCTTCCTTCCTTCCTTCCTTCCTTCCTTCCTTCCTTCCTTCCTGAGCAGGGTTGAAAAAGCATGCATACTGAGGGGGGCGTTTGCTCTGACAGATCTTCCTGGGCTCTGGAGTGTTCTCCAGAGCCCAGGCCCATATGAAACCCATATGTGTGAATTCACAGATGACAACTATCAGATATATTTTGGTTTGGATTCCTGCACTGAGCTTGGACTTGACGGCCTTATTGGCCCGTTCCAACTCAATTATTCTATGATTCTATGTTTCCTCCCTCCCTCCCTTCCCTTCTGGGAGTTTAATCCCCAAAAGCAACTTTTCCAAGCCCTCACTTATTTTATAATACATTTGTTTGCCTAAGTCACCACAGGACTCTGTTGTTTTAGCTGCAACATTCTAAGGTGGTTAATCCTTTGGAAATTCTTAATTTAAAAATAACAAACACCGTTTTGCTAATCCATTCTCTATCTGCCAGCTAAATTCAAGAAAAGAAAATGGGAGGGAAATACAGGCTCACAGTATTATAACCTTAATAGCTACCAACAATGAGAGATCCAGCTTGAATGCGTCCTTCTTAGCAACTGGCCCAGTTTCTCCAATGTAAAGACGTATTTTATGGAAATAGAGTGGAAAAGCTCATTTCACAAGGCTGAGGAAATTAATGGCAAAAAGTATAGACAGAGGATGCAACAGTTCTGTCAATAGTCACTTACCAGTATGAGTTGTGCAAATGGGTTTTTGTCTGGGAAGGAAAGCATAGGTGTGTGTGTGTTTGTGTGCGTGGTGAGTGGCTGGTTGCGCAACGTAGTCAATGACACAGAAAATACATTGCAATTTCTGGGTTAACTTTTTGTTGGTCTCTAACTTGCAAGTCTTATTTATTTATTTATTTAGTCTTTTTCCTGTTTAGGGGACCCAAACAGTATGAAAAGGGTAGAATTAAAACATATGACGTTAGTATACATTTGAAAACAATTAAATTATAACACTGATTAAAATACAACTGAAGAATTAAAAACAGGTAAAACATTAAGAACTGTCTCAACTTAAAAATGGCCTTCAGGGACTCAATCATGACTGGTAAAAACCTGCCTGAAAAGGTGGGTCTTCAGCGGTTGGTGGAAGCATAAAAGGGAGGGGACCAACCTGGCTTCCTGAAAAAGAGCATTCCATAAGCTGGGAGCGGCTACAAAGAAGGCCCTAGCAATGTAATCTTCTACCCATCTGCTAACAGGAATGGATGGATGACTCTCAGGCTGTGACTACACAGGTAAATAGAATGGGATTTGCTGTGGAAGTAAAATGGATGCATTCAATTTTTTTAACTGATCGCATGATGCAAAGGCCAATGCAAATCAGACTGACCCTTTTTGCTTTTGAAACAGAGCTTTTCCCCCTGCTGTTGAAGACTTCTACTTTTTTCAAGCCAGAGCGATTCAAACAGTGTTTCCTCCATGTGACCTTGTTCAATGCCAGGTAGCCAGCTCAAGGTTGACTCAGCCTTCCATCCTTCCAAAGTCAATAAAATGAGTACCCAACTCACTGAGGGAGGACAAGATGTTGCCTGCCTAATTAAATTGTAATCCACTCAGAGAGTGTTTTGAGCACTATGGGGTGGTATATCAGCAGCGTGCTTTGCTTTAAAGCAAGCATTTTCTTCTTCCTTTCATGGCTTTTAGCAGTTTCTTCTTGATTTGCCACCAAATTTCCATAATGGTGGCTTCAGGGGAGTCAGAGGGTTGTCAGGGGGAACCCCCCCGGGGGGGGGAAGGCACATGTCTAATTAATGGTCCCTTTCACTTTGTCCTCAAAGTATCTCCTCCAGTTACAAAATCCAAATCTGATGTCCTCTGAGGCTGTGATCACTCCAGCAAAATGTTTCCGAGGTACTCCTCATGAGTTTTGACCTTTTGGGGTTCAGACGATGCACATCCTTTACCGATTCTTTTGTTCCCCCTCCGTGCTATCTCCGTATCAAATCCAGCCAGCCCACTGGGAAGCTACTACTATATTTGTTCTGCATTTCATAGTGCAGTACAACTGACATCTCACTGAGTGTGTATTACAAAACCAATTCATTTTCTTTACATTTGGCATGTGGTCTCACCACCACTGCCAGTTGTTGTTCAACACCCTTATTTTTTTAAATAATAATTTTCAAATGGGGATATCGGCGTGATGGTATGCTTATGTCAAAAGGGCTGTGGGATCTCCACCATTGAGGGTAACGCAGCGTAGAAACAGGAAAAAATGCCTCAGATCAGTACGTGGCCAGCAAGGGCATTTTGCTGACACACTGATGTATCCACACACAAAAAAGAGGGGGAAGGGGGGCAGAGAAACTCACAAAAAGAGGAAAGGATATGCCCTCCTACAGGGGTGCAGATGAATGTACCGCATCTCATTTAACTAAAAAAATTGGAATGGTTAAAAAACACATGAACCACTATCATGGGATATATGTCATGTGACCGCAGCAAGCAACTCTACAGGAAGTAGAAGACATGAGAAAACAGGGGAGAATTTCTCTAGTGTGACCGTGGCCTGAGATTTGTGAACAGAATCTTACCTGCCATGCCTTGCTTTTATAAGGGAGTAGCTGTGAAGGATTACTGCAATTTTGACTCAGCAGGTAGAGCTGTCCTGGTCTTTTCTGTTCCCGGCAACTGAAGTCAATGCCATGCACATACCAGCTCACTTAGTAGATTAGTTTTTCTGATTTATGCGGGAACAAGATGAACCCAGGATAATTTATTGTCAAACCAGGAAAGAGAGAACTCATTTTTAAACTTGAAAATGTGGCAGCTTAATCCAGAAAAGGGAGTTCTAAACAATTCACAGGGTTCCGCATGTGTTTTACTTACTTGATCAGGAACAAGGGGCATAAACGTTGTGTGCCTTATGTTTCATCAAGTCACTTCAGACATATAGTGACCCTAAGAAGATTTTTGAGGTAAGTTTTAGGAATGGTTTATCAATGCCCAATGAGTCTTCTTGTCCAAGGAGGGATTTGACTTCGGATCTCTGGAGTCCTAATACACCATACATTAATATACTGGCTCTTGGAGTGAAATTTACACACCAGAAATCCACTTCTCTGAACACTGAATATGTGTATTGTTTTAATAGGGTCTCCATCAATCTATGATAAACAATGTCACTTAAATGTTTTTCAAAGCAGATGTTATCATGAACGTCATTAGACCTTGCTAATGAGGTTGCAATGCAACACTGGAGGGCTCCGTTCTGCCAATTCCTCTTTTAAAAATATGCCTTCCACTCTTTTAGCACTGGTAATGACAAGTAAGGTTGCCAGCTCAGCAGCATCCCATTCCTGGAGATTTCAGGGCTAAAGCCTGAGACCGAGGGTGGGTTCTTCTGATATCACAGAGGCATGGCAAGCAAGTGCTGTGAGGGTAGAGGGCTTTTTCCTTGTTGCTCTGTTGCTGCCAGCATGTGCGCCACAAGGAGGTTCGTGAGTCATGCTGCTGCTGCTCCACTCCTTTCTTTGCTCCAAACAGCACAAAAGCACCGTCTTTGAGGTGTCCAAACATTAGGAGTGTGGAGACAGGGCAGCGAGAGATCCAATGGGTGTATGTGCTTGGGACCGTTGGTCGTGCCATCAAAAGCAACAAGGAGAAACATCTTCATGCCAATGCAGTAAATCCTGCTACTGGGTGGGAGTGGGTAAAGATGGACGTCTAGGCTTTGAAGCCACCTCTCACACGAGAGTCACCCTATCTCCTCCTCCATTACCATTCACCCTGCAACCTATCTCCCCATTGAGAGATAAGGAGAAAGCATAGCAGTTCCCTGAGACGTTTAGCCATTGCCATGAGACTAGAAAGCCCTATGGCTAAGTGTTGTCGTTTCTACAATTTTGAACAAACCACTTACAGTTTTTCCAATAAGTACACTGAGGGCTTTGTCCCAAAGAAATCTGAGAACAGTAATTTGGCCAGCATGCTGATAATTGGTTGTTACACATCTTCTGTAGGTATTCTCCATTTTTCCCCGAGGAAAATAGAATGCATATTAAGCCACTTTAGATTCATGGTGTCGATGAATCTCTCAATGGTCAGAAGAATCCATGTTTGTAGGATGACAGGAGTCCAGCTCCTCCTCGTTTGTCTCCCACCTTTGAGGCACTTTGATCAGGGAGAGAGAGAATGCTGGGAACTTTGTACTGCTGTTCCAGAGCCTGGCAACTTGACTTCTCTGGACTACAGCTCCCAGAATCCACAGCCAGCATCGTCTACAACGACGCTAGCTGGAAGGTCCTGGGAGCTGTAGTGAAGGAAAAAAAATACTAATGTTCCCAACAGCTCTGTGCTGTTCCAGAAAAAAGGGAAAAATGGCAAGGAGCAGAGTGAAGAGTCTGTTTATATCAACTAGAGATGCTATCTAGCAGAGGAAACAGCCCACTTTTATTTCCCCTGTGGACTGGCAGTTCATTTTGCCGCAGCAGACTCTAATGGAAAATAATAAAATCCTATTTTAGTCTGGCTGTATCTAGCACAGTTACAGGTCAAGGCAATTTTCCAAACAGGCTGTTGAGCAACATAACACATTACTTTGTCACACTGGCATGTTCTGCTGCCTGGGGATTTTTAACCATTTGGAGCTGAGTGGGATAGGTCAAGGCCTCCTGGGAAGCCAGGAACAAACCCCTCGCCCTGGCAAGGCTGAAGCTTAGCAGTATTCATAGAGGGGGGTGGGTGGGTGAACCCTATATATAAAAGCACAACATTTTGCTTTTCTTTTTTTATTGTTAATTGATTGTTACCCATAAGAATGTGTCTTTTTTAAAAGAAAGAAAGAAAGAAAGAAGTTATATTCTCACAGTACGTGATACTTACAGATTATGCGGAAATCAAGACTTATGTGAGGCATAATGAAAAGGAGTCGGTTCCATGTTTGGGGAGAAACAAGGGCTTGCCACAGTGCTTTCTAGAGCTTCAAAAGAAATAGTTACAAACAGTTAGGTGTAACTAATTACTTTTGGGTAACGAGTAATGTAACTTCTAGTTCCAAAGTTACTTTTTAGTATAAGAAGTGACACATAGTTATTTACAAAAGTTATTTTTAAAGGGCATTTTAAGTTACCTTTGGAGGCATTTTGAGAGGAATATTGCCATTTTCTTATCCATTTTAACTGGCAAGGGAGGTATTCTTCGGTGTTTTCTCCTTTGTATTTTTATATGTATTTCTATATGTAATTCCAAGGTGCAGTATCAAACCTTGCCACCAGAGGGAAGCAGAAAGCTCTGATTTTTTTAATAGGCTATTGTTAAGGGCAATGCAATGTGTTGAGATACACAATGCAAAATAATGAATTACTTGTGCTCATGGAGCAATGATAATACCAACCTAGCTGCTGGAAAGTAACAAGTAATGCAGTAAGTGACCTTTAGAATGTAATGTTCTGAGCACTTGTGCTTTTGTGTGTGTGTGTTAAGAGCTAAAGGGAGGAGGTGGCAGGACCAGGAAGGGAGGCGATGGGGGCAGAGTTCCCCTCCCTCCAGCCATGAACTGGAAAAACAAACTGTAAACTGGTTCATTTTTTGGGGGGTTCAGGAGACGGTTTGTGGTTTGTGGGTAGCCATGAACCACGAACCGCCCTGATTCGTTGTTTTTCTGGCTTGTGCCCATCTCTAGTTGTGATGCATCTGTGCCACATGTGCAAAAATATATTAATTTTTTTGAAGAATGACAACTCCCAGAACTCCTTAGCCAGCATGGCCACTTTCCAAAGTGCTGTTTGCTCCAGAACAGTATATCACTCCATGAATTTCTGGGGAAATTAATTGCTGAGGCTCAGTGCAGTTGTTCGTTTTGAAATGGGGGACACACTACAGGCTAGGAATGTCTGAGTACCTCTGAACCTAATCTGCTTCTAAATATTTGTTGCACAGTGTAGGATCAGCCTGCTCCCAGCTGTCTTGGAAGTATCTGGGAACTGGCTTAATCTTGGGTTCATGCAGGTTATTTGTATATTTCTGGATCTGGTTGTTTTTTTTAAAATTGCAAATGGGATGGGATGAGCAAAGGACCATGATCTGGAATGGGGAGGGGCACTATATAACAACATTGATTTCTGGAATGTGGTGGATCTTAAATAAAAGGTTCAATGCACTTACATTTCAGGTGGTTGTTGTTTTTTCAAAGGCAGGGGAGAGTCACCTTGGGTGAGCATGTCGTTTTGGATTTAAAGAACGGAGCAATCAGCCAGTCCACAGCAATGCTTGCAGAGAATCCAGAGAAGGACATGTTATGCAGGCGGTTCTTAAAATGCAATGGTTAGCCTAAGAGTGACACAGGGCCTTCCTAAATTTAAAATGGCTGCCCCAGTAGTTGCAGGGTGATGGATAAACCCCAGTGACCTCACTCTGAATCCTCCCCAGGGTCTCAGGGATGAAACTGCCCAGGAGAGCTCTTGCAGCTATCAGTATCTGTTTCCTACTGTGCTTCCTCCTTCTGTTTTAACCCCAAAACTGATGAGGCAAACTTGTATGATCTGTTTAGGTGGCCAATCCACCTTGGGAGTGATGGGGGATCCCATGCTTCACCTTATCATTTCCCCTCAAGAGGTGCAAACACCCCTGGTTTTGTCCATTCAGCAGTTTTTCTCTGAAGCCAGTGAACGTCCCTAGTACAGGCATCAATGGTGGACTTCGCAGAGTTCTTGGCAGCCACTTGAAGCTGCCTGCTGTGATGCTGGGCTTGCTGGTAGGTCTTCCCACATGTAAATCATGGAAAGAGAGTTCTGCACACTGCAGACATGTACTGGGGGGCTCTCTGCACAACCAAGGTTCCAGATGCTGGAATCTCCCTTTCTTCGGGAGAAAAAAAGCTTGTTTTTAATAGAGACTTGGACTTGGGGCTTGGGACTTGGAACCAAAGACTCGTCAACATCCCTGGTCTAGACTGCCACTGTTAAGTTCACTGTTTCTCCTCCTTCCTGTTTCTTCTGCATCCTAATCAGAGCAAGAAAGACTACCAGAATGGCTGGAGAATTTTAGCAGTTGTCCAGAAAGTAAGCATCCCAAACTCTGAGAAAGCCTGTAGCAAGACTTGGAGGTGGATCAAGACCTCTCAGTTTCTGGTGGCTTCTGTTGGATTCAGTAGAGGAGCACAAAAATGGCATACGGTCCGCCCCCCCCGCCCCCCCCCCCAAAAAACCTGTCAGATAATGAATCTGCATTCATCCCTGCTTTTTTGATAACTGGCTGGGAAAAAAGAGAACATAGCCAAGATGTTTCACAGTTCCCTTGCCCCGCCCCATTTCTCTTGTCAGTTGACAGCCTTAAATCTCACTGTTGCTTGCTTAGCGGTTATCCCAGTGACAACAGTGAGTTCCGTGTATAGGCCTGTAGGCCTGTATTAGCTTGCCTGCTCTGACATTTGAAACAGGATGTGTTAGTGAACTGATAGCGACGTGAAGAATAAAGCATTGGTATTTGATCATAACACCAAGGAGTGTTGTAGGAAATGGTTAAGAGTTGTCCTATTACACAGTGGCTTGGATCCAGGCAGTCATGCTTAGAGGCAATCCCCTGAAATCCGTGGAACTTAGTTTAAGCTTGCCTAATATATCCCACCGATTCCAAGGTTTCTGTTCTGGATCTAAACCATTGGCCTAAAACCAATTGCTAGTGCTAATGAGATTAGATCCTTTGAACCAGTTCCTGAATGGTGAGTCAGCTCTTTTGTAAAATGGGTCTACACTAGTTGGGAATACTAATTAAATTCAGGCCATTATCTACAGCCCAAACATCTATCATTAGAGATGGGCTCAAACCAAAGGTGAACTGGTGCTGCTGCTCCCCTCCCCTGCCTCCTCAGCCGATTCAGCCACTCACCAGGCCCAGCTTGCTTGCTTTTCCCACCTCCTCAGCTAATCTCCCAGTCACGAGCAAGAGCACAGACTTCTTTTGTCTGAGCAGGAGATCAGCCAAGACGGCGGGGCAGAGAAGCCTGAGCTGTTGCCGGGATTGGAAGATCAGTTGAAGATCATGGAAGCTTGGCCTGGTGAGTATAGCTTGTGAGAATAGTTGTGAGTATAAAATGTGTGGGTGAGTAGGAGAAAGCAATATAACCCCCCCAACTCCTTCAGAGGAAGAGGAAATGCAAGTGAACTAAATATCTTGATAGATGATTCTTGATTGGAGGACAGGTACTGGAAAAAGAAGAGACACAAAGCAGCCACCTTATTTCATCCATTTACATGCACAGGTACTGTAGACAAAATGCACCCACTACTTTGATTTTAAGTTCTAGATCACATGCACCCCCCTGGCTCTACAATTCCCAGACCCCGTAGCCGCTGGCCAGTATGCGTTGGGCTGACAGGAGCTGGAGACCACCAACATCTGAAGGGCACAGGTTCTCCACTGGTTCTAGAGATTTTGAGAAGGGGGAGAACCCAGAAGTATCTAGTACAAATAAACTAACCATTATTATATGCTGTCAAGTTGATCCTGACTTCTTGTGACTCTTCCAGAGTTTTTGAGGTACACAGTATTCAGAAGTGGTTTACCATTCCATTCTTCTGGGTCCACTCTGGGACTGTGCAGCTTCCCCAAGGTTACACAGGTTGGATATTCTCCTGGGAGACACAGTGGGGAATTGAACCCCCCGACCCGCATTGGTACCCACCTCACTGCGCTGTCCAGCCAGCTAATGCATGTAAACACACGCTAAAAACCCCTGATGCCCATAATCCACTTAAAAGGCATCACAGAGATAAAACCATTTACCAGGATCCACAAAACTAGAAATCATTTTGAGAGTTTATTGTACAGCTGGACTTAACGAGGGTCCAGCCCCTGGGGCCAGTCCATCCACTTACGTGTCCAGCCTTCAAGTCACTCCCGGAGCACCACACTCTTTCCGTTCATCTAGCCACTCGGCAGCCGTGCAGGGAGACTCGTCCTCCCTCCCCCTGCCTGGAATTGGCTAGATGAGCAGAAAGAGAGTGGGACTCTGGGAGCGATTGGAAGGCTGACTGAGGCTGCCGCTGCCAGTGGATGCATGAGTGGATGGTCCGGCCCCAGGGGCCGGCCCCTCGTTAAGTCCAGCTGTGCGGGGGTATTCATATTCGTATATGAATACGAATACCCTCATCTCTAGTTTATTGCACTAATCTGTTTATGACTAAAATTCTTATTTCTGGACAGAATCTGGTAAAGTTTCTTTCTTTCTTTTTTAGACTGCAGGTCCCATAATCCCCTAGCCAGCATGGCCATTACATTCTCCTTATGAAAAACCAATCACTTGTAATAGACCTTTCCCATTTATTTACTCCCCCCCCCACACACACTTTAAAGTGCTTTAATATTGCTGATTCCACAAAAGCCCATACCCTGTAATGAGATAACTTTTCTAACAACCAAGAGATTTTCTAAATTAAATGTAAAATGCTTATTGCCGAGATGCCCTCCTATACAGATTATTGTGCCATTCCCCATTGTATTCGGAAATGTTAACTCCAGAAGAAAATTATCTCAGTGAAGTGGCAATCAATTTGAGCGCCTGCTCTTTATGCGCTTGACAATTTGGTCACTTGGCGGTGCAGAAAGTTCTTTTTTACTTGATTACTTACATTGTTGATAATTGTTAGAGCTTCTGGCAGTGTCGGGCCAGCGTTTTGCAGGCTGCCAGCACATGGGTGTAGTTTAGCAGCAGTTGCCAAAGTTCCTGTGGTTTTCTTACCCAATACCTAGGAATGTACAAGTTCAAGCAAAAACCTTAGAAGACCTGCAGCAATTGCTTCACACCCGTAGCCTGGGAGAGCGAGCATATTACACAACACAGCGAATGCTTAACAAAGGACTGATTGCATTCAGAGAGAATCTCCTGGGCATGTGAATCATATGGAAGGAACCAATCCATGCACATGAAAGCAAGCACACATCGATTACATAAATAAACTAACTAAATAATGCATTTATCACTTGCCATATCAGACAGTATTCCATAACACAAGCTGTCAGTCGCTTTGCCGGCCAGCCTTTTCATTTAACTAAATGGAGAAGCTATTCTAAGCTGGGGAGATTTAGGCACGCTTCACAACTCCTAGGCTTGTTAAGATCATTTGGCATTTAGATTTGTAGAGTGTGGCAGCCTAGTGCTGAGGTTGCTACTAGTGAAATCTGAATAATCCTTTGAATTAGCACCCTAGTGATGTCTATTTAGGCAAAACTCTAAACGTGTGGTTCATTGTTTAAACAAATCTATTCATGGATAGTGCAGGAGGGCAATTCTCGAAACTTATTTACAGAAGTCCCTAAAACTAGATTCCGTACTTGCAAGTCTTCAGGCAGCCATTATAGAGAAGTGGTGTGCAGTCTTCCTACCTCTAGCTAGGAGAGGGAAACCAGAAAATGATGCTAAAGGAAAAAAGTGATCCTATGAATAGCAGTTTCAGCACAGTTTGGGAAAATATATGCATTACTGATCAATTTCCTCTATATTGGAGCAGTGATAATACTGCTGAACTCTTCTTAGTCGCTTGCATTTTTTAAAAACTTGTCTCAAAAGACAAGGCTGTTAGAACCACTATGATGACAGTCACAGACCCACTGTGATCAGGGCAGTCGAATACTACATTTTGCTTCCGCAGGCAAGATGGCACACTTTCTCCCATTCCATGGATGAAAACTAACTTCACTGGAAGTTGAATCCCACCCCAAAAGAGATGAGCGGGCAAGCACTTCTGCTTCACCAAAGTGCAACTATATGACCCACACTACATGTCCCACACGGCGCTAACTCAGTCATCTTGGAATTCTCCCCCAGTCCTTAATGACTGTCTCAGGCTGTTGCCCCACACTACCTAATGGTAGGGCCAGTCCTGCAAGCTTGGGCCTTGAACAGCAGGGATGAAGAAAGCTTGGTACCAGAGGCTGGGGGACAAGCTAGAGTTCAGGACCGAAGAACAGGTCAGGAAGAAGAAACTAGACAGCCATCAGGACCAAAGAGAAGCCAAGGATACCAGGACTCAGGAGAACCATGTTCCTCAAGCAAAAGAAAAACAAAACAAAACAAAAAACCTGAACTCAAAAGGCAGCCTTATATATTCTCTTATCTGCAGTTCAAAGGTTCACCACATGGAGGTGCTTCTACACTCAAACTATTTAGCTTTGGAAACAAAGCCAGTCTGATAACCCTTGTAGCTCGAGGTCACAGCTGTAATTAAAGTGTGAAGTGGCCAGGGTTCTGTCCCACAGTGCCAAACTTTAGAGAACACAAAAGGTTTGCTGCTTGAAGGTTTAAACCCACCTGCTGGTATCTCCTGCTGGAAGGTTGTGAACCCACCTGCCATAAGTATGTGCATAACCTCCAGCTGCTGCTTCCTGGGTGAACGAAGACACACAACAGGCAAGCTCAAATCAGAAACAATATGGCCATTATTAATGGAGACCCAAACATGCCTCCTCTTTCGTTGGTTGTCTGCCCTCCTACACCAGTGTCATGTGACTCAAGCTTAGCCAATGTGCCAGTGAAGCCCTGGGTTCTGGAACTCGTAGTGACAGCTCTTCTGTCAGAGGTCTTCTGTTTCCAGAAGCCATTGGCTAGAGACCAGGAATGAAGTAACAAAAGAAAACTCATGTAATCTAAATACAAATTACTCACAGTAACAAAATTTCCTGAAAATAATATATTTTATTTATATATATAATAGAAAATATTATATTATATATAAATATTGACTAGATTTCTGCAAATACAAAATACATTCAATGAAAACAAACAAATCCACCAGGAAGCTGAGAGCTTTTTCAAGGAAGTGTTCAATTCATATGGTCCATTTGTCCATGGAAGACTTTAATAAAGGCTTGATATTGTTTTTAGATCTAGGTCATTCTCAACATGTTCAACGTCCAATTTAGTCTACCTGATAAACTGTGATTGTTCAAAAACATATGTGGGGAGCACAACAAGGCCAGTTAAAATCAAGATGCAAGAAGTTTACTGAAATTTGATCAACACAGTAGGACCCTTAAATCCACGGGATCACTATTCATGGTTTCACTTACCCACGATTTGAAAATATTAAAAATATTAAAAGAAAAAATCTAGAAAAAAAAATATTTTCACATGTATTACCAGAACCAGCCACTAGAGGGAGCTGGATACCATGCTGCCTGGTGCCTGGTGCCCTCTAGTGGCCAGTTCTGGTAATGCATGTGAAAAAAAATTTCTTGGTTTTTTTTCTCCTTTTGCCATTTGCTGTTATCTATGTTTTTTTCAATATCCTCAGATCCAATCCCCAGCAGATATGGGGGTCCTACTGTATTTAAAGTGATATAGTACTTTAAGGAAATTTAGTTACTGTGAGTCATTTGTATTTCGTTAGACTACAGAGGTTTTCTTTTGTTACTTGATTACAGCAACATGTTTCTCTTGTTTTGGATGGCTAGAAACCAAGGATGGACAGAGCACCATGTATAACCTCAGAATTATTTCTCTGGACTCCAGCCCCATAGTCCCTTTTCCAACAGGAAGGTGTCAATTACAGCTCCAGGAAGCTTCCAGGAAAGGAGGCCCACATTTTAAGTAGGTCACAGCCCACTTCATACATCCAAATAATCATTTTTGGAATTAAACTACAAGCTGCATTGGGTTGAATTGTGTGGCCCGTGGCAGGTTCTAGATTTAGAACAGTGGTTCTAAGCTATGCACAGGTTACCTACCCCTGAGCAAGTTCGTCAAGAGAATGCTTTAAGCTGGATAACATGGGTGGTTCCCATCCTTTGATGCTTTTGGTAATGCCTATATCATAGGTAGGCAGAGAAAAATTTGTAGGTGAACTGCCCCCCTCTGGAACTAACTGGCAATCTAGAGGCAATTCCAGATGGGGCAGGTCCTTTGCAAAGTGATGGAGTTCAGGGTGGCCAACAAGAAGGTCCAGATGAGCATGGAGTGCTCATTGCATCTGACAGACACTATGAGGAGCTTTGCAGAAAATGCTAACAGCAGCTTTGGAGAAACAGTTGTTCTTGGGAGCATGGCAGAGACAGAGAGAGTTAAAAATTTTCATCGCTACTTCCTAAGGAGCTGGTTAGATAGTTCAGTAGTTTAGGTGTCTGGCTGCACAGTCAGAGGTTGGAAGTTTGATTCCCCACTGTGCCTCCTGTGAGTAGAGCCAGCCTGTGTGCCCTTGAGCAAACTGCATAGTCTCAGGGCGCTCCCAGAAGAAGGGAATGGGAAGCTACATCTGAGTATTCTTTACCTGGAAAACCCTGGAGAGGGTCTTTATATGTCAGAATTGACATGTTGACACATCATTATTATTATACCTCCCAAGGACTTATGGCGTTGTCCAGGCTTTCTTGCATCTGCTGCATAAGGATGACCACAACTGTAGGAGGGCATGAATACCATTCATGCTCTGGTTATAATCCACATGACGGCTAGTTAGTTTTGGCCAGTTGGGGAATGTGTGGCTCTCCAGTTGTTATTAGAGCACAACTCTCATCAGCTTTCTCTATTTGGCTGAACAAGGATAGTGGGAATTGCTATCCAATCACATCTGGAAGGCTATAATTCCCCACGCTTGCCCTGAGGGGGGAAAAAGAGTTCTATACTTGTTCTTAAAAGTCACTGTAAACGCTTTCTAATGCCTTTGATGGTTGCATCTGGATTTCTCATTCTGCTCTGTTCATCATGGTCTGGGAATGTGGGAGCAACAAGAGAGGGCAGGCACCTTCAAAAACTAAAGGAAAATCTTTGGGATCACAAAATCGTTAACACAGAGCGGTGAGTCAGAAACTCATGCAACCTAAAAAACCCCAAAAAACCAGCAACCCAGAGTACCTGAATGTGCTGATGAGCTGTTGATTCACTGAGTCTTTCCCCCCACAACAGACTTCAGAATTTCTTCTCCTGACAATCCACTTGTAGTAAATAAAATGTTAGTATTGCTTAACTAACATTGCAAATAGAGTTACCACTGGAGTTTTAAGCAACAGCTTGGTCAAATTCATTTTTAAAACTACCACTCCCAACAATGCCCACTGAGCTGTACTCAGAATGAGGAACTTTGCCAGATTCTTGCAATGAATTATCTTGCGAAAGCACGCTGCTTATATATTGCCCCATAGAGCTTAAAACTCTCTTTGAGTGGTTTACAATTTAATTATGCAGGCTTGCCCCCCACCCCAGCAAGCTGGGTAGTCATTTTACCAACCACGGAAGGATGGAAGGCTGAGTCAACCTTGAGTCAGCTACCTGAGCCTGGAATTGAACTTGGGTCATGAGCAGAGTCTTCACTGCAGTACTGCATTTCAACTGCTGCACCAGGAAACTCATAGCAAAGGCTGAAATCCAGCAGTGAGTTGCAATTTGAGTAGGACCATTGAATCAATGGATCTTACAGAGGAAATGGCTCACCAAATCTCCACCGATTCAATGGCCCTGCTTGAGTTACTACTGGATTTCAGCCAATATGCCAGCCATGGCCTGAGCCTGCCTCATTAGTTTTGCATGGGGAAAAAAGGAGAGAGAATTGTTTGTTTGCAAGAGTGTCCGTGTTTGAAACAGCACCAGTTATGCTCTGTGTTTTGCCAACTGCTGATCCCACATTCATGCATCTGTCATTTTGTCTCTGGAGGCCAGGCAGACAACTGCGCCATATGCAGAGCCCCTGCACCAGTGCGTGGCAATTGAGAAGGATGTGGCTGTTGGGTTTCCAGGCCAGCGCTATTCAGTTCCCTGAAACTTCAGGACCAAATCCTGGGGCTGGGCTGGGACCCTTTCATGTGACAGGGTGAGCGTTGCAAACTTGCAAAATTGGACAGTCAAGGATTTGCAGAGGAGCCGGAACTGCTTTTGTACCAGCTGGTTCTGAAGATGACCTTTGTTTTGGGAAAAAGGCCAGGCCAACGGATGAAACCCAGCTCACCAACTAACACGTCAACTCACAACTACTGTCTAGGCCTGCCAGAAAGAGAATCTAGCAGTTGCACTGATTTGTGGAAAGCTTGTGGTCAGCCTGTGCAGAATTTCCCCCCACAGTCCCTGGGCTTCGGCTGATACAACAACAGTGTGGAGATTCCTGAAAGTTGTTACAAGTGTTTTCTTCCAATGATCTGTGAGGATTACCATAGCATGTTGTATGTGTAGCTACCTTGCAGGCAAGAGAATATGATTAGTGTAAATCCTAGCAGGCAGATGATTGCTTGGGACTTAGCAAGTGGAACATCTCACACCAATTCTAAAGGTATGCAGACTCCTGATCCCTTTCTGAGCACAACCGGAAATGCTGGTGTTAATTCTTAGAGTTTTATATTGACAAGTTCTTGGAAGATAAGGCTATTAGCTGTAGCAGCCATAGCATTACTTCCAGGATCTGAGCAGAGCTTGGAAAAGTTACTTTTCTTCTCCTCCCTCAAAAGAGTTTGACTAAGAATATAATGAATAATCACAAATTTTCTCATCTTTGGTGAAAAAAGCATGCCTCAATAGACTGAGCTAACTGCCCCTTCAAAACTGTGAATTAGTATCTGGCTGCAGAGCCAGAGGTTGGGAGTGTGATTCCCCACAGTGCCTCCTGTGAGTAGAGTCAACCTGTGTGGGCTTTGGGCAAGCTACACCATCCCAAGATGCCCGCAGAAGAAGAGGATGGTAAACTACTTCCGTGTATTCTCTACCTGGAAAGCCCTGAAAAAGCGTCTCCATAAGTCAGAATTCACTTGACGGCACGTGATTATTATTATTAAGATACTGCTCCTACATGAGAATGGAAAGACTAGTGCTTTTCGTGACACTAGCAACCCTTGTAATCTCTGTGTATGTTTGTTTGTGTGTGTGCACACATGCATGTGTAAAACCCTTGGGTTTTGCACAACTCCTTTATACTATATCTATATTTTTTCCTCAAAAAAGATTTCCTGAATTTGTTGCAGAAAGTCCAAAATGCAAAAAATGCAGAAAATCCCTTGTGGTTTTGCCTGATGGAGAGAAAACCTTTGGAAAACTATCATTCTTCCCTGCAAGAATGAAATACAGTGGGACCTCGACTTACGAACGTCCCTACTTACGGAAATTTCGAGTTACGAAAAGCTCCGGCCGCAAAATTTTGGTTCGACTTGCGGCTGGAGCTTCGACCTACAAAAGGAAAAAGGCTGGGAGAAAGGGCGGGAAATTCAAACCTTTGGTGGCGAAGAGGCTGCTTCTTCGCCCCAACGGTTAGGAAAAGGGAGGCTCAGCCTCCTGGGCTTCCAACACCGCCCCGACCGCCGCGCCGGGTGCCGGTGCTTAGGAAGCCCGGGAAGCCGAAAGCCGCCCCGACCTCCGCACCAGGTGCTGGCTTCCCGGGCTTCCAAAGCCGTACCCGCTGCCCTCTGCCTCCCGTCCCCGCTACATCCTGCAGCGGCGGAGGCAGCGGGGACGGGAGGCAGAGGGCAGCGGGGACGGCTTTGGAAGCCCGGGAAGCCGGCACCCGGTGCGGCGGTTGGGGTGGCTTTGGAATCCCGGTAAGCTTCCCGGGCTTCCAAAGCCACCCCGACTGCCGCACCAGGTGCCGGCTTCCCGGGCTTCCAAAGCTGCGCTGACCGCCACACCAGGTGCCAGTCCTTTGGAAGCTCGGGAAGCCTCCGCAGCAAATTTTTGGATTTGTTTTGTTTTTTTGGTGATTTTTTTTTCCTTTGGCCGGAATGGATTAAATGGTTTTCAATGCATTCCTATGGGAAATGGTGCTTCGACTTACGGAATTTTTGAGTTACGGCCACCATTCCAATACGGATTAATTTCGTAAGTCGAGGCATCACTGTAAGTTGCATTCGATCCTTCCATGTGTGCTTTACTAAAAAGCAGTGTGTGAAGCATTCTCTATCTCCTTATATGTCTTCTTGGGGTCCTCTGAACCAATTCCAACCTAGTTATCTCTTTGTTTATACTATGGGGCTATATTTAACCACAGAATATTTACATCCAGATCAACAACTGCTAGAGACTGGCATCGCCATGTGGAAAACGACAGGACTCTGACGCATTTGAAGAGCAGACAACGAGGCTTTCACTGTTGACAGTCAGTGCACAGATGGAGAGGGAAGACCATATCTATAAAATAAGCTATAGAGCGATGTAGCCAGAGATGTAGTTATCTTTGATGTACAGTAATTCCAGTTATATGGAGACATATTGTCAGCTGGTGTACATTACTGTCATTTTGGTAGAAGTCAATAGGACTATCTTTCTATCCACTGGGAAATTTTATCATAGCAAAACACAGATGGCTAGAAAAGATTTTGTTGCAGTCCCCAAAGAATTGAACACAAGTTTTTTCCCTGCTGGCGGATGGTCCAGGATATTATAAATACAATAATAATGCTCATCTATTTTTGGGTGATGTCATTGGGAAAGGACAGCTTTGTTTATGAGGTATTACAAATCATTTGGAAAAGTAAGATGTGTCGTTCAGGGAGTTTCGACTGCTCTGCATTTTTTTAAAACTGCTTTCCAACTCACAAATAAAGCTGTCTCATGCTGATGACATCATCCAGACAGACAAAAAGTTAACTCAGAGCATGGTTACACAATGAAAATAAATCAGAACTTGGATCTGGGTTCTTGAAGCGAAAGTCATGTGATAGTCACATGATTTTTGGGTCAGTGTGCACATCCTCTTGCGACAATTTTTAATTTGTTTTTAAGCTGTGTTATATATCAATCAACGGGGTTATACGAGCTTTTTAAATCATTCAATTTCTAGGTGAATTGGCACCGTGGGGCTCCAGCTTCCTGTGTTTTGCCCTTGCAAGGATGTGCATTTCTGGAGTGAAATGGCTGCACCAAAAAACTAAAACAAAATCTCACACTGCCCTAGCTACAAAGAGACACTCTGATTGCTGTTGCATCATCCTGAAACCACTTTTGAGGTCTTTGTCCTGCACCCACCTGCCATCGTGCTGGCTGCCTCTCACAGCCCCTCACTGCCACTAACTTTCCCCCCATATTGAGGTAATATTTGTAGCAGAGATAAAAGCTATGTTCTGCTGTTGTGTTAATTCCAATATATATAGGTAAAGGTAAAGGTTCCCCTTGACATTTAGTCCAATCGTGTCCGACTCTAGGGGGTGGTGCTCATCCCCGTTTCCAGGCTGTAGAGCCAGCGTTTTGTCCGTAGACAATCTTCCGTGGTCATGTGGCCAGCGTGACTAAACACGGAAGACCGTTACCTTCCCACCGTGGTGGTACCTCTTTATCTACTCGCATTTTTATGTGCTTTCGAATTGCTAGGTTGGCAGGAGCTAGGACAAGTGACGGGAGCTCACTCTGACGTGTGGATTCGAACTGCTGGTCTTTCGACCTTGCAGCCCAGAGGCTTCTGCAGTTTAACCCGCAGCGCCACCACGTCCCTTTCCAATATATATATACTGTATTTTATTTTTTTTCAAAGTGGCATAGTGCTAGATCAGTGTTACTGATAGGGAAAAAACCCTATAACAGCTCGGAATGCAAGCTTTCCCTATAGCCCGAAACCCATGATCTTGGCATCCAATACTTGACAAGCCCCACAGACACAATTTATTCTAACACAGGTAAGTACACATGCTAAAACTATTCAAAATTAATTGCATCCACAATCAAGTTAAAATAAACAACCCCCTTGTGCCTGTTTAAAATTACTCACTTTCCAACAAAAAATGTGTGCTTGGTTGTACATCGTGTAGGCAGAATCTTTTAAACTGATTTTAAGTATGCTAAACCCAACAGAAAACCAGAAGCATTACGATGTATAACCACGTCCTCATTCTCTTAAAGAGGGAGTGGTCTAAATGTGGCCCTCCAGATATTGCCAGACTGTAGCTCCCTCCTGTCATTTCTGGTACAGTCGGTAGTGAATGCTGGGAGTTTCAGTGCAACAGTATCTGGCCCCTTACACACTATCTGGTGCTTGGAGAAGTTACTTTTTTGGCTATGCTGATTGGGAGTTTCTGAGAGTTATCATCCACAGAAGAAAAGTTTCCAAACTCTGACTCAAACATAGGACATTCTAGGGTAGCATGGAATGTATGCTGTGATAATTTCTCATGGAACTTATGAGTGCCTTAAGCAGGACTCCATGGGATTTTGAACAGCCAACTCTAATGCTCACCTTGTGGTAATTACGGCAACAGTAAGTGATGCTTTAAAAATGTAGCTAGCAACTATGTTTTCTTTCTTACTGTAGGAAGCAAACTTGGAAAAGTTACATTTTTGGACCACAACTCATAGAGACTACCAAAACCATAATTCAAAAAGGTAACTTTTCCATGTTCTTCCCTAGAATAATCACAGAGAACTGGAGCTGGATCAGAAGGTTTTCCCTTTTTATCTATACCTGTGTTCCTGACCCATGTTGGTTGCCTGGTGCCTACCATTTTTATCACATAAAAGGAATACCGTATTTTTCAATGTATAAGACACCCCATGTATAAGAGCCCCCCTTTTCTAACCCAAAATTTCTTTCTTCGCAAGAAAGTGGAGGGGGAAGGCAGGGATCAAAGTGTTTTGATCCCTCCCCCTTACTTCCATGTATAAGACGACCCTCAATTTTAATCTAAATATTTTAGACAAAAGTATCATCTTATATACGGAAAAATACAGTAAATCACTCTGAAGCAATACAACCATTGTTGTTGTTTAGTCGTTAAGTCATGTCTGACTCTTCGTGACCCCATGGACCAGAGCACGCCAGGCCCTCCTGTCTTCCACTGCCTCCCAGAGTTGGGTCAAATTCATGTTGGTCGCTTCGATGACACTGTCCAACCATCTCGTCCTCTGTCGTCCCCTTCTCCTCTTGCCCTCACACTTTCCCAACATCAGGGTCTTTTCCAGGGAGTCTTCTTTTCTCATGAGATGGCCAAAGTATTGGAGCCTCAGCTTCAGGATCTGTCCTTCCAGTGAGCACTCAAGGTTGATTTCCTTCAGAATGGATACGTTTGATCTCCTTGCAGTCCAGGGGACTCTCAAGAGTCTCCTCCAGCACCATAATTCAAATTCCAGCACCACAATTCAAAAGTATCATCAAATACAACCATAGAAGAACCAATTCAAAATGGGAGTGTGATGACGGTCCACATCTTAAAATCTGCTAATTCCCAGGCTAAATCAGATTTCCCATGATTTTTCAGGAATCAGAACAAAAGTATCATCAAATTTGACTCTAAGAGATGTTAAATTCTGTATTGCACAAGACCTCCATGATCAACTCAGCTGGTGTTAACTGTCTTTGTAATCCTAAAAATTTAGGATAAACTTTCTCCTGAGGATATGTTTCCAGAAAGAAAACTCTAATTCTTGCCAAGCTCAACTCAGATAATAAAATGGATCTAATTAAGGCTTTTGTTAATTACTTTTTTTACATTACCCAGTGTGAAACAACCTTAGGGATAGGCTTGCATCTATTTCTATTAGATACAGTTGCTAAATATGTTCAAATGAATTATGCCTTTGAACGGAGGGCTGGGACTATACAAGTGAAATAGGCTGTTACTTTGTATGCCTTCTCGTAAGGCCTTGGAATCATAGAATCATAGAACCAGAGGCATCTGGTGAGGCCACTGTGAGGTACAGGAAGCTGGACTAGATGGGCCCTTGGCCTGATCCAGCAGGGCTCTTCTTATGTTCTCAACCACAGAGATGGAAAGGACCCCCTGGTTTTTGTTCCCAACGCCTGCCAAAGCAGGAAATCCACAGCTTAAGCATCGCCCACAGGGAACCATCTTTTAAAAAACCTCTAAAGAAAGAGAGTCCACCACCCTCCAAAGCAGTCCATTCCATTGTCACATAGCTTTTACTCTCAGGACACTCTTCTTAATGTTTAGGTGAAATCTCTTTTGTCATAGTTTGAGTCCTTCCCTCTGGAGTTTTCTCTATCTTCCATGTGACAGCTCTTCCATTATTTGAAGATGGTTATATCACTTCTCAGATCTTGCTTCCCTAAGCTAACTGCACTCAGCTCCTTCACAGGGCTTGGGTTCCAGACCATTTACCATCTTGGACACATTCCAGTATATCTCCTTCTTAAGCTGTGGTGCCCAGAACTGGACACAGTATTCTAGGTGAGGTCTGACCAAAGCCAAATGTTGTTGTTCAGTGCCATTAAGTTGCCCTCAACTTATGGCGACCCCATGAATGAGCAATCTCCAAAATTTCCTGTCCTCAGCAGCCCTGCTCAGCTCTTGCAAACTCAAGCTTGTGACTTTCTTTAAGTAGCAAAACAGAGTGATGCTATTCCTTCCCTTCATCTAGACACTACATTTCCTTTGATGCAATGAAGGATTGCATTTGCTTCTATTCACAATGTTGAATCATGTTTCAGTGAAGTTCACTGAGTTCTCTGGTTCACTATGACCCCTAGATGTTTTTCACATGCATGATCTATTTTTTCCTGCCTAAATGTAGAACTTCACATTTTCCCTATTGAAACTCATTTTGTTTGTTAAAAGGAGTTTCACTGAAATATTTTATAACTCTGTTATATTTCAGACGGTTTCATTGCCACCTTGGGTCCTTTTTAAGGAGAAAGGTGGAATAAAAATAAATAAATAAATAAATAAATAAATAATACATACATACATACATACATATATACATACATATTTGTTTTTCATTTTCTCCACTATTTGGCTTCAGAATGATCATCCTTCAACAATCACAAGCTCAGTATTGGGTTACTGTAATCTGTCACTATAAATGCTAAAAAACACAAATCAAATAAAAGCAAAGCAAATAGTGCTGCTTACATAGCACCTTATAGCACTTAAAGTACTCTCTGTGCAGTTTACAATTTAATTATGCAGCCTACACATTGCCCCCTCCCCAGTGAGCTGGGTACTCAATTTATACTCAATTTATACTCAGAAGGTACTCAGAAGGATGGAAGGCTGAGTCAACCTTGAGCTGGCTATCTGAGCCTGTCAGGATCGAACTCAGATTGTGAGCAGAGTCTTGACTGCAGTAATGCAGTTTAACCACTGCGCCCAAACAGCTGGAGGGGGAGGGAGTCCAACTTGTTCTTGTCCATTCTGTATGCACTAAAGTGAAATTTTGAAGAATGTGCAACCTGTGACTTTTCTCATGAACCTTAAAAGCTTTCTGGAAGTGATCAGTTCAGGGCTGTGGATAAAGAGGAAGAGAGAGAAGGGGATGTCAAAAGGAATGAATAAGGGAAAGGGGGAGAAAGAGGGTGGCAGAAACACAAAAAGTAGACCACACCCACTTGTGGCTTGTGGGCATGGCCCTTGAGTTTGATTTTTCCCTGGAAAATTTTGATTCTCAAGGAGAACGAAAAAGGTTGTACACCCCAACTTTATTACACTGTGTGAACTGAGATTTATCCTTTTATTGAGATATGCCCACACGACACATGTATACCTATTTTAATCCAGTTCATCCATTACGCTTTTCACAAAACATTCTGGAACAGTGTGAGTATGAGCAGTCTTTGCTATGGATCCCTCGGTCCTTCTCTTAAAATTTCATCTCTCTGGATTCCTTGCTCATGAAGACCTTCTGGAACAGCAATTTGTTATTTTTAAAAAATCAAAAATATTTTTTTCCAGAAAAAAAAAGTGGTGTAAGGAGACAGAAACAGCCTTAAAAGGCTACATGAAGGGCCAGGAATCCTGTTTGTGGTTGTCATCTGAGTGCACAACACTGATAGTCTTCTGGAATTGATATTCCAAGCATCTTGTCTTGTCTTGTCTTTCTTCCTTTTTTTTCAATCTTCAGTCTCATCAGCTTCAACTTCACCTCCCCACCTCATCGCTCCTTCAATGAGACAGCAATGAATCCCCCTGCAAGTTCTCTGCCAGAGGAGCCCTATCAGTTGATGTCTGATAATTAAGATCTAGCAGTTAACTATGTCAAAAGCTATCTTGAGATCAAGCGAATTGGCTCCTCTCACGTTTGCCTTTGATCAAGGGCTGTGAATATTTTTGTCTCTGAATTCTGAGAGCACTTGTACTGAAATGTTACAGCAGTGGCCTGAAACCTGAGTACCTGCTGTTCAGAATTTATTCATGACGAAGTGTGGCTTGTGAACAGCATTGCAATGTTTTGAGTTGGGGCTTCACTGCCAGACAATTTCATGTATATCTATTTTTAATTAGTTGGCTAAATTATCCCTCCCCCTCATCTGAGGTGTCCAGACAGGGTCTGACCATGGTACTAATTATTTCAAACCTTTGTATGCCACCCTTCCTGGTTCATTGATGTATAGCATAAAACCAGAATGATCAGGCATAGATACATACATGCCTGTGCTCCTTATATTAATAATAATCATGCGCCGTCAAGTCATTTCTGACTTATGGCAACCCTTTCCAGGGTTTTCCAAGTAGAGAATATTGGCTGACCATTCCCTTTTTCTGGGGGGTGCCCTGGGACGGTGCAGCTTGCCCAAGGCCACACAGGCTGGCTGTACTCACAGGAGGCCCAGTGGGGAATTGAACTCCCAACTTCAGGCTACACAGCCAGAGACCTAAACCACTGAACTATTCAGCCAACCTGTGCACCTTAGTGACAGGTTTTTTTTTTGTGTGGTTTTAGATAACCCCAAATTCTTCTCAGAAGATTTCAGCCTCTTGACTCTCAAAGTCATTCTTACACATTTGTTTGTTTGCTTGTTTGTTTATGTATACACTGCCTTTCTCCTAGAATTGGATCCCTAAGGCGGCCAACAGAACAATTTAAGGAGATTAAAATACAATATGGTCACAAACATTAAGATAGAATTAAATTCAATTAGCAACTAAGATTAAAACTTTTTAAAATAAATTTAAAATAGTAACAATAATTTACTGTAAAACGGTGAAAACCAATATGTCAGCTGAGATTTTATAATCTGAGGTTAGCAACTGGTGAAAATCTGCTTCTCTAAAGAGATATTTGTCTGGTTCTGGAAGGAGAGCAGAGAAGGAGAACACTTAGTTTCCCTTGGCAAGCAGTTCCAGAGCCCAGCTACCATGATTGAGAAGGTCCTGTCTTGGGTCCTCCATCAGATAAGCCTCTGAAGGTGGCAGACCATCCTGCAGAATTTAAAGCTCAGGTAGGGTTATGAGGGAGGTTACGGTCTTTCAGATAACCTGCACCCAAGTTCGACAGTCCTTCCAGTGGAGGACACATGCAAACAGTGGATTGTACTGTAAAAAAAATATGGGCATATATATATCCTACTTTTTCAGTGATCTATGTTCTTTCCTGTTTTTTTTCTTTACTCCTTACAGACTTGCAGATTTCCACTTAGATTCAAAGGAGTTGAGACGGTGGCATAAAATCTCTCTTCTCCCACTTCTTTTCCTAGATCTTCATGATCTCAAGACGTCTGGTCTGGTCCATTTATTTGTAATCCTAATATGCTACAGTTTAATGTCCTGTCAATTAAATTAAACTGTGAGGGTGAGGCAACGAGAAAGGTTCAATTGAATCTCCAGATGAAAACCGATCTCCTTGTTATATAAAAGGCTTTCTCTTCACTCCACACATTCTGGTAATCTATCGTTTAACATTCAGCCAGACGCAGACAAAAATGTAACTCAAAAGACTTGAAAGAAATTCTTATTTCCATATGGAGAAAGGAATAAAATCTCATTGTTAGGATGTCTGTCTACATATTCATAGAAGAATAAAGAGGTGGTGGAGGGGAATCCTAGTCTTCAGAAACACTATTTTATATCATTAAAAGTAAGGATTTTTTTTAAAGTAGGCAATTTAATTTTTTTCCATGAGGTGGTAGTTTCTGGCTGAAATCTTGTTCCACAGTTATGGTGTAACTTTTAGAGGTGAACTGCAATATTTTAAGAAATCTCAATAGACATTGTCTGTTGCACTCAAGTTGCAGAACTTCCAAAAGTTACACTGTTTGTGTCATTGTGCAACAGGATTTCACTCGCTATATAATAATGATCAAGGAATAGGAATGCAGCCTGTACTGGATGGGGTTGTACTCCACCTGAAAACACAGGTGCACCGTTTGGGGGTGCTCCGGGATTTGTCTCTCAGCTTGGATGCCCAGGTTTTGGTGGTGGCCAGGAGTGCCTTTGCACAGCTAAAACTAATGTGCCAGCTACATCTATTTCTGGAGATATCTGATCTGACCACTGTGACACACACCCTAGCTACTTCCTGGCTGGATTACTGTAATTCATTCTATGTGGGGCTGCCGATGGAAAGTGTTCGGAAACTTCAGTGGGTCCAAAATGCAGCAGCCAGATTGCTAACTCGGGCTGGTTGCAGGGATCAAATAAACCCCCCCCCCCCCATTACAGCAGGTCCACTGGCTGCCGATCCGTTTCTGGGCACAATTCAAACTGCTGGTTTTAACTTAGAAAGCACTAAACGGCCCAGGTCCAAGCTATCTCAAAGACCGTATCTTCCATTATGAGCCGGCTCGGGTGTTAAGATCATCAGGAGAGGCCTCTCTCTTGGTCCGCCACCTTTACAGGAGCATCTGATGGGGAACACAGGAGAGAGCTTTCTCTGTTGGTGCTTTCAGACTTTGGAACTCCCTTCCACAGGAAGCCAGACTGGCCCCATCTTTACTGTCCTTCTGAAAGTAGGCAAAGACCTTTCTCTTCAGATAAACTTTCTCTCAGTGACTTTCTACATGAGTGACTGGCTACGTGGCTGGCTAAATGAGTGACTTTAAGATGGATTGTTATGCATTACTGCTCTGACTGGGTCTTTATCACTACTTGTGTTTACTATCTCTCAGAGTGGCAGTTGTTTGTTTGTTCCTTTTTAGTATTTTCATGCTTATTGTTTTAGCTTTAACATTGTCTTTTAATGATGCAAGCTGCATTTTTATCCTCATTGTTCTTAGCTTTAAATATTGTCTTTTAATGATGTAAACCCGGGGTCCCCAACGCCCGAGCTTTGGCAAGACCGGGCTGCGGAGACAGCTCTCCCAGGCCCCCCCTGCATGTACGCCCCCCCTGCACACACATGACCCCCCCACATGCACGCACGGGTACCCCACCCACCCACGCATGCATGCACAGGTGCCCCCTATGCACACATGGGTGCCCCTGCCCACCCATGTATGCATGCATGGGTGCCCCCACCCACCCACACATGGGTGTCTCGCCCACCCACACTTGGGTGCCCCCCACCCACACATGCGTGCATGGGTGCCCTGCCCACCCACAAATGCATGCATGGGTGCCCCGCCCGCCCACCCCGCACGCATGGGAACCCCGCCCGCCCAACCAGTCCACAGTTCGGAAAAGGCTGGGGACCACTGATGTAAACCACCACTGTATACTCCTTGTTTTCAGCTTTAACTATTGTCTATCAAGGATGTAAACCGCCTCGGGTCCTTTTAAAGGAGAAAGGTGGGGTTAAACAAACAAACAAACAAACAAACAAACAAATAAGCAAGCAGCCTTGATAGACTGACTCACCACATGATCTAAACTGGGTCTGGGGAACATGTTCCCCTCTATTAGTAATAGTTCTCCTCTATTCAGCACTGGTTAGGCTTCATCTAGAGTACTGTGTCCAGTTCTGGACATCACACTTCAAGAAGGATGCCAACAAACTGGTGTAAGTTCAGAGGAGGGCAACAAGTATGATCAGGGGACTGGAAACCAAGCCCTATGAGAAAAGACTGAAAGGACTGGGCATATTTAGCCTTGAGAAAAAAAGACTGAGGGGAGATATGATAGTACTTTTCACATTCTTGAAAGGTTATCATACAGAGGGACAGGATCTGTTCTTGATCATCCCAGAGTGCACGACACATAATGAGGGGTTGAAGTTACAGGAAACCAGATTTTTGTTGATTATCAGGAAAAACTTCTTAACTGTTAGAGCAGTATGACAATGGAACCAATGACCTCAGGAGGTGGTGAGCACTCCAGCACTGGAGCATTCAAGAGAAAGTTGGGCAAACATCTGTCAGATCTGCTTTGACTTGGATTCCTGCACTGAGAAGGGGGTTGGACTTGATGGCCTTACAGGCCTCTTCCAATTCAACCATTCCATGATTCTGTGTGGCTCGCTAGACTGTAGAATTGCAACTTCCTTTGTTTGTCACTATTGTTTATGCTCATTCGACAGGAACCACTATCCAACAGCATCTGGAGAGCAATCCATCCTACCCTGATTCAACTGCTTCTTTCTTTAGCCCCATAAAGTTTGGGAAAGCTGTCTATTACATTGGTTGCCAGCATTTGGCCCTCTAAACATTTTGGGCTTTAGTGTCAAGAAGCCCCATCCAGTTGGCTAACACTGCGAGATTCTGAGTCTTGAAGGCTAAAACATCTGGAAGGTCAAAGGTTGAGGCCCAGTACTCTACTGCACTCCTCATCTGACTCTAACACAGCTGTTTTATCAACAATAACAACCACTGCGGAGTGTTTGAAAATATCATCTTCCGCAGCTGTAATGAACAGACCAGACTGAATGCAACAAGTGAACATCTGAGCTTCTCAAAAGTGAAACAATTGACCCTGCTCAGTCAACCAAAACAGGGAATAGCTAATCTCACTCTGCAAGGGAAAGGGCTGTAGCTCAAGGACTACTTGCATGAAATGAAGAAACAGAAAATGGTCCAGTTTCAATTGCCGGCATGCCCAAGTAAGGGTGGGAAAAACTCTTGCCCAAAGTTTTGGAGAGCAGCTAACAGTTAGTGAAAACAAGATATGAGAAATGTATGCCCCCAGCCCAAGATGTTGTACTGAAAATCACAGCATTCCTTACCACTACCTATTCTGGCGAAGGATGATGGGATTTGTAGACAACAGCATCTTGAGGGCCGATCCTCAATCCAGATCAACCAGTGGCGTGACCCAGTGTAAGAGTACTAGAAGATGAAAATGATACATATGTGTAAGCATTTTATATATCTAATTTTTGTTGTTTAATCAGTAATCGGGGGTGGATGGAATCAGGTTTAGGATGTCATTGTACAGGAAGAGTCCTAACCATTTTCTTAACTCCAGGAAGAAAACGTCTGTCCATTCCATTCTTCTGTAACCTGTTAACAATTCAGAAACTATTATAGTACGACCTTTCCAAATGGAGTGTTTAAATTCCTTGTGAAGCACTGATCACAACAGAAGCTGCACCAACATCCAGACAATGTTCATATACCTCAGAGTGATTTGCTTTTAAAAATAGGTTCTGGGCCTTTATGACTCCCCCAAAAAACCATTGGTTTATTTTTTGTATCACTTTGTTCCAGGGATAGAATTCAGTGCTTGTAATGAGTGTCTACAGTAAGACAATTAGAAGCTTTCAGTTCTCTTAATGTAAAAAGCTTGCTGATGTTGGTGTGAGACCAATGGAACTAGGCCTGCATTCCAGGCAGGCAGAACTCTTCCATGGTAAACTTGATGGTTTTCAGATTAGCACTCTACCACCTCCAGTCCAGAGGGCAACCGTTTGAACCACAATCTCCTGTAAACTTTGTGGTCTTTCATCATCAGTTGCCAAAAAGGAGAGCGAGATAGCCTCTTAAAGTGATAGAAATGCCCCATCAGGATGAACCCTAGTCAGTGCTGTATTATATAATCTGTGCCACAAACAGTAAGATTTAGGATGAATTTTCTGTGATCCTGATGAGAAAATATTCTAAAATAGATATATAGATAGGCAAAAAGGGAGCGGGAGATACAGCTTCAGGCCTCAATCTTTCTTTGCATTTAGTTTCACTGAAACCCAAGGCATTTATTCCCAGATTGCTGAATTTTAAAGATTTTGGCTTTAGCAAATTGCTGAACACCCAGCAGTTTGCAATCCTTCATCTCTAGTCAAATCTTACTGCTGACGTAAGGATACCTTCAACATTTATGGATTAAACTGGAGTGTTTAATAGTATTCAGGAAGCATGTTAATGTTCACTCACAGGGGGAACGTTTGCGGTAGAAAATACAGCCGGTTGAGTGATGTGGGCTGATGCATGATTTATCTTAGCCCCATGGCCGATTAATTTTGTTTGGAAGTTTTGACTAAAAGGGAGTTTGTGACAGGCAGCCAATGCAAACTTTGTGACCACACAAGCAATGCAAGCAAGTTATATAACCCAGTCTGTATAATACTAAATATTACACTACCAATATATGAATAAATCATGGTAATTGTTAAGCTAACTCATAGCCATGGTTACTAATGTCATCCTTCTCAACGTTAAAAGGAACAGATCCTGCAGCCCTCTTCAGGTGTTCCCAAGCATGCTTACTCAATAAAGTGTGCTACTTATATACTGCCTCATAGGTCTTAAAGCACAATTTAATTATGCTCTCTCTCTCTCTCTCTCTCCCCCTCCTCCAGTGAGCTGAGTACTCAATTTGCCAGCTTTAGAAAGAGAGAAGGCTGAGTCATCCTTGAGCTGGCTACTTGAGCCTGTCCAGATCGAACTCAGGCCATGAGAATCCACAAAGATCTTCCAATAGGCCATCTGGGAAGTACTCTAACCCTGCCTCCTTTGCCATCACACTGTTAGTGCAAAGAATGACAGATCTGAAGAGGGAAGACGCCTCTACCCATGAAGGCTGTCTGTGTGATTTTTTTTTAAAAGAAGGAAACAATATTTGCTGAACTTCTTTTTTTCATCAATTCAGGTGTCTCATTGTCTTGACACAAGACACCTCCTCAATGAATTTCAAAGACCTGTGACATTCCTCTCCTTCAGCGCAGAATGAGACAAAGAGCTCTTATTTTAATGCAGGGTCTGTGTAACTCTGGCAGAACACCTTTACTGTTCTTTCCATTTAATAAGGAAAGCACACATACAGCAAGCACAGAAGAACTGGATGATTGTTAAGAAAGACAGAAACAACCTTTTGAATGCTTCAAATGCTTAAGAAAAGCAGCTGTCAGTTTAAAATAAATTTAAATGGTATGGAATTAAAACAGTAGCTCCCGGAGCCAACTGGCTAAGACTTTTTTTTAAAAAAATGAGGAGTGCTTTGTGTCAAAATTGGATAATTAATTATGCCACATGCTGGCCCTACACTACTACATAAGGAGCCATTTATGAATCATGGAAACAGAGGACATGCATCACCAAAACGGAGAACAAAGAAGGGCATTATTTGCATAAACTTGCATAGACTAATTCATACATACACTATTAGAAATGTTTTTTTAAAATTTAAACAGAATTATGATGCATCTCACTTGAGTGGGGAAGACCATGACGAGGTGATTTTTTTAAAAAAAATATAAAAAATGAATTTTAACTTTAATATTGTCGGTTTTAATGCTGTAAGCTGCCTTGGATCCTTTTTGGGAGAAATATTAGGTAAAGATCTGTGTGCCTACTGCTGAACCTGCTGTTCAGGTGGACGGGCATCTTTAAATGTTTCTCTTCTCCCTCTTTGTGGTTCTTGTACCTTTAAACTGGACCAAACAACCTTTCATTCAAAAGGATTACTGACCTCTGGCCAATATGGAGGATTGTCCTCTCTAAAAGTGAATAAATGGCCATGCTGGCTGTCCATCAAATATTAGACAATGACCCACCAATGGATTCTGTTCTACTGCCTATCATTTCCTGATCTAGAGGCACTTCCAGAAGGGGGCTCTTTAACCTCATTTTGACTCAGAACAGCAACGCTAATCAGCCTTATATACCAAAAGCTTTGTTCATGATGGGCATAGAGAGAATCCTCCTCCCATATCTTTTGAGAGGTACTTGAACGAAGCGCTTCCAGCATTTAATTGAGAAATTAAATAGAAGAGGTCCCTGGGAATCCTGAAAGAAAAATATGGGCTGGGAATGGAAAAAGTTCCACTGGCAGTACCTCTCCTGGCCTAGTTCTGTGGAGGTTAATGAAAGCAAGGAATGTAATGGCATGAAAGGAAAACATCTGGTATTCATTCGGAGCAAGGCCATGGGCAGATTTGTAGCAGAGGTTTCGTAAGTATTCACAATATTTGAAAAGAATATGCTGCATGGAGTTAGCAACTGAGAAAACAGATTACACAGACAGTAAAGCATGATTTACACACTTCTAGTGGTAAGCCAGCCTGAACGTGGTGGCGCTGCGGGTTAAACCTCAGAAGCCTCTGTGCTGCAAGGTCAGAAGACCAGCCGTCATAAGATCGAATCCACGAGACGGAGTGAGCTCCCGTCGCTTGTCCTAGCTCCTGCCAACCTAGCCGTTCGAAAGCATGTAAAAATGCGAGTAGATAAATAGGTACCCCCTCGGTGGGAAGGTCATGGCGTTCCGTGTCTAGTCGCGCTGGCCATGTGACCACGGAAACTGTCTTCGGACAAACGCTGGCTCTACGGCTTGGAAACGGGGATGAGCACCGCGCCCTAGAGTCGGACACGACTAGACTAAATGTTAAGGGGAACCTTTACCTTTACCTAGTGGTAAGCCACATGGGAAAACAGAAGTACAAGCCCTGCTCAAGTGGTCATAGAAGAGGTGATTTGAAAGGGTGAGCAGGGAGGGAGTTCTAATCCTACTCCCTTCTTGTTTCTGTTTTCATAGGGAGAGGAGTGTATACATGGAGTCTATCCATACAACTGGGGAACCTGAAAAACCAGAGTACTCAGTCATGTAGAGAGGCTCCCCATATAGGAGAGTGTCTTCTCTTCGGACTATTCTTTTTGCCATGGAGAGAGTGATGGGTAGGGGGCTGGGCTAGAACCCTCTCCCAGCTCACACATTCAAATTAAACCTTTTCGGAATATGTGGACGGAGCTCTTGTCACCTCCTCTTGGGCAAGGGACCACAGGCTAGTAGCAGGATACAAGACTGTGTGCAGGAAGTACAAGATTTGTCCCTAGCAGGATCTCACCTGCCTTTCTGTCTATCTTTCAGGGATGTACAGTGGCCCCCTGACCCCTTTCTCTGTGTGAATGAGAGTGTACAGAGAAGTGCCCAACCCACTCGGAGTCCTTTTAGTGATACTCTGATCTGTTCTTTGGCTGAGTCCATGATAGTATTTGTGCATTTCTGGATCTCTGTTGGGAAAAAAAAATCTTACAAATGGGAAAAATGCAAATGGTTCTGTCCTAGAATGGGGTTGGTGGTGGAGGCTACACAGCACCATCAGTTTTAGGGACATGGTAGACAGGAAAATTTTATTTTTGCCCACAGGTACTCTCCTAGCAATTGCACAAAGGCCAGGAGGTAGTGGGCTTTCCACCACCACAAAGAAGTAAAAAGGCAGAGGGGGGGAAGGAGGAAAAGCAGCTCTGACTTATCCCTTTCCAGGGATTTCCTGGTAAAGATTACACAAAAGAGGTTTACCATTCCCTGCTTCTGGGGACATCCTGGGACTGTGTAGCTTGCCAAAGGCTACACAGGATGACACTTCTGGGATGTACAGTGGGGAACTGAACTTCCAGCCTCTGGCTCTTCAACCAGATACCTAACTCACTGAGCTATACAAAATCCTCAGGGCAGGAAGCTGTTTTCATATATGCAGTTCTTTCAGTTGTGCTTTCTTAGGCTCAAAGCTTGAAAAAAGGCACTTTTTAAGAGCATGATCCCCAAACTTTTACAGCCCACTGGAGAGAGGGCAAGATTCTGGAAGTTGTTGTCCAAAACATGAACAGTCTTGAGTTCTACTTCCGCTCAATTACAGGCTGAATCGCTGTCAAAAGGGCTTCAAATAACTTGTGCTGGCATTGACATCTGTTTAGGATTTTAGAATGCTTCTACTCATCAGAAGAGGCACAGAGAGGGACCACAGCTCACTAGTCTCTATTGTGCCAGGCTGTGGCTGGTATCAAAGAGGATCTATTATCAGGGGCAAAAGTCAATGGGAAATGTGAGATGGAGCACATCGGAACAAGAAGGCAGAAGATCAAAAGTGGGTAGAGTTGATCAGAAGGCCAAGCTTGGGAAGTGCCTTGCTGAGTGCCACAATAATATAATTATGTGCTGTCTCATTGGTTCTTACCCTTTCGAGGTATTGAGTATGCAGAAGTGGTTTTCCATTCCCTTCTGCTGGCACACTATGACTGTGCAGGATGTCCAAGGTTACACAGGCTGGCTCTTTTTCCAAGAAGCACAGTGAGGAATCAAACGTTCAGCCTCTGGCTCTGCAGCCAGATGGCTATCTCACTGAGCTATCCAGTCAGTGGCAGGTAATGTTGGTAGATGTGGCACAGTGAGAGCTAATTTTGCCATTAGGAAATGACACTGCCTGAAGCCCAGATCACTTTGCTGCTCCTGCGTATGAGCCTGCCCATCTCATGACTCAAAGGTGGGGAACCTATTACAGCTTGATAGCTGAATTTCATTTCCATAAAATGCTTAAGACCCTCTTTTCTGTGGTTTCATTGCCCTCTCCCCCAAAAAGAGCACTTACATTTAGGCTAAATTTTGTTCCTTCCTCCCCTGCTCCCCGTGGATCTATTCAATTCAGTTTAGACATTCTAAAACCTTGCATACTACAAATGCAGGGAGCTAACTCCTATTATGTTTTATTATTTTCTTGGTAAAGATGCCTGTTTTGAGTGGAAATTCATACTTGGAGTGTAGGTGAAAATTCACTGGAAATTTGTACCTGGAGGTGCGATAGAGCCTCACGGCGCAGTGGTTAAACTGCTTTACTGTAGCCAAAACTGTGCTCACAACCCAGGCTCAATCTCAGGTAGCTGGCTCAAGGTTCACTTGGCCTTCCACCCTTCCAAAGTTGGTAAAATGAGTACTTGGCTTGCTGCTACTGCTGGTGGAATGTGTAGCCTGCATCATTAACTTGTAAGCCATCCAGGGAGTGCTTTAAGCACTATGGGGTGGTATATAAGTAGCACGCTTTGCTTTATGTCTTTGGAAGAAAAAGCTGAATTCATTGTCTGCTAAAATCCCTGGATTTTGGTTCTACAAAGCCAAAGTAAAAAAATAAGTTACACCTATGTAAACTAAAGTAACAGATGACAGTTTTCTAAAACTCAAGTGCTGTGAAAAGGCTAAAAACAAATTACAGCTTTCACTCTCTCTGCTTTGGGAAACTCCTAGTTGGAGTTATTCCTCTTGAGACAGAGTGTGTGAGGAACCTGGGTGCTGGTTAAATTAAAATAAAATTCCTCTAATTATGCAGCAGTTTAAATGGTTTGGTCAGGAAGCTACAGAGCAGATTGAGCTGCAGTAGACCCTCAGTAGACCACCATTCCTTGTTAATTTACCTCAGCAGCTACTTACGGTCTCAATACAGTCACCCATTGACTCAGATAATGAGAAAGAATAAAATGTTTCAGTTTACTTACAGTTCTTCATAGATAAAAACAAACAGCATACAGTATTGTGTAAAAATATTAACTTTTTACGTCATTTAGCTTAACTGGTAAACTAACTTCATTGCTGTCTAACTGACTGGTTACGTAGCTAACACAGCACTTCACTTTATCTGTTCGCTTCTGGCAGACTCCATTGCTAACATTGACAGAACTCTGACTGGAAAAAAGGAAGGGAAAAGAATTTGAGGCAGAGGGGGAACCATTGGCTGTTACTGAGTTGCCTGCCAGCAACCCCAGTCCAGAAGGGTCCCTCCCAGCCAAAACCTCTCAAAGGCGTCCTATGTAGGTTGTGATATATCCCACCATTCCTTCTTTCCTTTTTTTTTTTTTTTAAAGTGCATTTTGTAATTCATCACTAGCGGTATCATTCCTCTTAGAACTCTTGAAGCAAGCAGGCAGGGTGTAATCAGAGCATTTCAACATGCTTATTATTGAGCAGAGCAGGGAGATTGGTCACGAGTCTTTGGGTTTTACAAAACCATCCTTCATTTTCCCATGGCGGTCGGGAAGGGGTTTAAAGCACGCATACACCACATTTTATATTAGTTATTAATTTGAAAATAAAACAGGATTGGCAGGGGGAAGTTTCAAGAATGATTTCCTGGTTATAATAAATGCGGCTAATGTTCTGTTTTCTGGTAATTTATGCTAATAATGATTGTCATAATGTTTTCATATATTTCAAAGGCTTCAACAGCTTTATGAAGAAAGATTGCTGTTACTTACTGAGAGGTCTGCCTTTTAGAGAAGAACCACAGCTTTAGTAAGATGGGGGAATGTTTAGAGCTGGGAAGAGTTTCTTAATTGGATCTCCACTGGCCATGGGGTTCCAGAGCTGTAAACCCAAAAAGTGTCATTTCTAAGCCATGGGGAAATGATAATATAACACTGATGTATACACTTGGGGTGTGGATAGACAGTGAACTTATCCCAGGTTGGACTGGAATAAAACATGTTTCTTGAAAGTGCAGTCTAAGAATTATGTTGCTGTTCTGTACTTCCTGTGTCTGCATTTTGTTTCTTAAAGGGAAATGACTCTAGTTTTGTGCACAGACAGTTTGCACTAATTACAGAGCTCTTGATAAGAAATATTAGAGCTCCTCACTTTGTTTTTTCATTGGAGACAAGTAATTTTTCATAGTTTGACAATTTTAGGTGTTTTGCTTTAAAACAAGATACACATTCTACTCATACCTTTTTTTACAAACAGATTAGCATTTCCAGCAGGGTTTTTTTGGTGTGTGAAGGTTAAAAAACCTCTGTGAAAAAAGTATGTACAGTAGAATCGCAGTATTCATGGTGGATCAGTTCCAAGCCCCGCTGGATGTCAGAAACTGTGGCTATCACAAACCCTATATATAGCATAGTCTCTGGTTGCCTCCAGTGGCCAGTTCTGGTAATACATATTGGAAACGCATATTTCTGAGTTTTTAATTTAAAAATTTCAGGAAGAGGAAAAGTGAAACCGTGGGTACAGATCCTGTGGATACAATGGTCCTACTGTACAGGGAACATGTACTTTGTTTTAAGACAATGTGACTGTGTTAGAGGTAAAACACCACTTTGTTCACTGTTTTTGTAGGGTGGTGGAAGGGAGCAGGGGACTCTTGGATAGTGTTGTAGGACTGCCAAGATGAATGGGGGTGTCTGTGGTTCACAGATTGAATGATACCCACCTTGATCTAAATCATGGTAGGGGAAAAACCCTCCTAGCTATTTCTGTGTGAGAACAAAGAAGGAAGGATTTGCTTCCTGTAGAGAACCTGTATGTACATAGCAAATCACCAAGCCAAAGAACACCTACCAGCCATATCTGATGGCCTCAGCAAGGGCTCTGTACAATATTTGGTTATGCTGTCGTTCTTCAGCCATTCTCAGCGGGGGCCATATGGTCCCCCTGGGGCCCCCTGGCACATTTGAAAGGGGCCACAGACTGGAAGCAGTTCTTCACACACCACCTTATAAGGTTTATTATGTGATTTATACAATCCCAATTCAGCCTATACTTCTTTCATATTGTGTTTATGCCTGTAGCAAAAAAAAAAAAAGTTGAGAATGGCTGGTTTAGACTATTTTGGTAGCTCTACAGAGAGTGGCTTCTTTTCTTGATTTTGCTCACTGAAGTTATTGCTTCATGCCTCTTAATGGTAAGGCTGACATTACATGGGAAACCATGAATACCTGAGCATTTTCTGTGAGCTAAGACATCAGTTACCATACAATTGCACTCATTTCACATGCTAGCAGGGTTATGCTCAAAATCCTACAAGGTAGGCTTCAGCAGTATGTGGACCGAGAACTCCCAGAAGTACAAGCTGGATTTTGAAGGGGCAGAGGCACTAGAGACCAAATTGCTAACATGCGCTGGATTATGGAGAAAGCCAGAGAGTTCCAGAAAAACATCTACTTCTGCTTCATTGACTACGCAAAAGCCTTTGACTGTGTGGACCACAACAAACTATGGCAAGTCCTTAAAGAAATGGGAGTGCCTGACCACCTTATCTATCTCCTGAGAAATCTATATGTGGGACAGGAAGCAACAGTTAGAACTGGATATGGAACAACCGATTGGTTCAAAATTGGGAAAGGAGTACGACAAGGCTGTATATTGTCCCCCAGCTTATTTAACTTATATGCAGAATACATCATGCGAAAGGCAGGACTGGAGGAATCCCAAACCGGAATTAAGATTGCCGGAAGAAATATCAACAACCTCAGATATGCAGATGATACCACTCTGATGGCAGAAAGTGAGGAGGAATTAAAGAACCTCTTAATGAGGGTGAAAGAGGAGAGCGCTGAAAATGGTCTGAAGCTCAACATCAAAAAAACGAAGATCATGGCCACTGGTCCCATCACCTCCTGTCAAATCGAAGGGGAAGATATGGAGGCAGTGACAGATTTTACTTTCTTGGGCTCCATGATCACTGCAGATGGTGACAGCAGCCACGAAATTAAAAGACCCCTGCTTCTTGGGAGGAAAGTGATGAGAAACCTAGACAGCATCTTAAAAAGCAGAGACATCACCTTGCCGACAAAGGTCCGCATAGTCAAAGCTATGGTTTTTCCAGTAGCAATGTATGGAAGTGAGAGCTGGACCATAAAGAAGGCAGACCGCCGAAGAATTGATGCTTTTGAACTGTGGTGCTGGAGGAGACTCTTGAGAGTCCCCTGGACTGCAAAGAGAACAAACCTATCCATTTTGAAGGAAATCAACCCTGAGTGCTCACTGGAAGGACAGATCCTGAAGCTGAGGCTCTAATACTTTGGCCATCTCATGAGAAGAGAAGACTCCCTGCAAAAGACCCTGATGTTGGGAAAGTGTGAAGGCAAGAGGAGAAGGGGATGACAGAGGATGAGATGGTTGGACAGTGTCATTGAAGCGGCCAACATGAATTTGACCCAACTCTGGGAGGCAGTGGAAGACAGGAGGGCCTGGCGTGCTCTGGTCCATGGGGTCACGAATAGTCGGACACGACTTAATGACTAAACAACAACAAGACATCAGTACTAGCACCATATTTTCGAATGCACAATGTTCATGTAAAAATGGGCCTTTACTTGTTTATTTTTAGACATTCAATAAATTATGCTAATACGGCATTTGTGGAATAAACTATATTTGCCCAGCTTTGGTTTTCTTTGCAAAGGACAACCCTGGAGACTTAAGGCATTTCTGTAAGCGTTCCTTTATTTATGAACAGGTCTGGATCGAGAAAGGGTGGCAGAACAGGAAATGATTCTCCCACCAAGGGATATGGAAGCCTCCCAGAGCCATGATCCCTCTGACAAAAAACAAACAAACCAAAAAAACAAACAAACCCCACTGTTATATTGAGTTGTCCTTAAAAAAACACAACACAAATTTTAGTGTACTCATGAAACATGTCCACAAGCAGACTACTGTGTCAGAGGAGTTTTTCTGCTCCTCTGTTAGAGGCCCGTTTATTTTGCAATGGATTTGGAATTGATTCTTTGCAATTCCACATATGTAAATAGCCCTGCTGCTTTTTAAAAACTTCCTGCTATCTGATACAAGGTTTTGAATCACTCTCATTTGCATCACTGAAGACAATGTAGAGTTGCCCCCAGTTTTGATTTTGCAGTGTTTCACCAAATGCATACCTTAGCACTAACTAGGGGCTTAGCTTAGGGCATAAAAATATGGAGGACACAAGAATCCAGACACGAATCTACCAGTGATGGTTAGCAAAATATATAGCAAACCTTCCTGGCCCTATTCAGTTCCCCTGTTCTTTTCACATAGAAATCTCTACACCTTTTGGTGCATTTCTCCCAATGTGCACATTCATATGTGCAGTCTTCCTACATTACACATTTCTTGCCACTGATTAAAATGTGTTCATGTATTTCTTTTACACAGTTACACATGTTAGCCCATTTACATTTTAAAAGGTACAAACATTTTTGTCACAGTAATTTTCATGGAGATAGTCCATCTGTGTTGTCCTGTTAGCAGTAATTTGGTTCTTCATTGCTGTTGAAGCTGGAGATAGAAATGGGTTGGGGTTTTTTTTAAGTGCATAATGTCCTTATGCTTTTTGCAAAAGGCAGGATATTTCCATATATTCTGGCCCTACCAGCTGTACATTGTGACTCAAAACCACAGGATTTATAGTGCCTCCTCAGAGAGAGACAATTACGCTATCCAGTAATAAAACTTCACATTTAGCATTTTTCATTCTTGGTCCCCTGCCTAAATTCCTCTCTACACAGACACGTTTCTTTAAAATGTAAACTTTCCTCTCTCCCCCTCTCTTTCATTCCCCCTCAGAAAGCATTCCACCCTCAGTACAATTCTTGGCATTTACATCTCTCAAGACAGTTTCTAATGATTTGCTGGGTCTCTCTGCTTCTGGTTGAAACTGGTCCAAGCTTAGCCTTACCACAAAACAAGCTAATCCATCAACCCATGCCAATGCATGTTTACAAAGAAAGAAGCCCCACTGACATCAACGAGACTTGCTCTCAAGGAAAAACACAGACAATTACAGCTCTGCAGTGCAGTTCTAGCAATGGTTAAGTAATTAATCAACTACATGCCATAAAGCTGACTCCAAATTATGGCCACACTTTCCAGGATTTTTAAGATACAGTGTATTCAGAAATGGTTTCACATTCCCTTCTTCTGGAGGCATCCTGTGACAGTGCAGCTTGCCCAAGGCTACACAGGCTTGGGAGATTCAGTGGGGGAATCAAACTTCCAGCCTCTGTCTCTGCAGCCAGGTACCCAACTCACTGAGCTCTCACTCAGGACCAAACTATCAGAGACATTTGTTTATTTCAAATATTTTTACTCTTCCTTTCTCCTTAAAAGGGGCCCAAGGCAGCTTACATCAGTAGAAGACAATATTTAAAAGCTAAAGACAGCAGGTATACAAATATAGCAAAGAATCCAACAAATACCACATTAAAATGGTGAAAAAAAATCAACAATAAAAACACATATAAAGCAACAAGGCATGACAAATCTATTTAAATTCCCTCTCAGGCAGCCAGAGAAAGGTCTTTGCTTGTGGAAAGACACCAAAGATGGGGCTGGCTTGGCCTCCAGTGGGAGGGAGTTCCAGAATCTGGGGACATCAACGGAGAAGGTTCTCTCCCATGTACTCACCAAACACACCTGTGAAGGGGATAAAGCTATAAAATGTTTCCCTTCCAGGGAGACATTTCTTAAAAGCTGCTATACTTGCACAATCAACTTGCTAATGAAGCTGGTCATGTACCTCTCAATGACTAATTACCCAACAAAAGGAAAGCTGATTCAGTTTCCTGAACTCTGAAAGCTCATGCTAGGATAGTCAAATGTACTTGACCATTCAAGCAGGGATGGGCAACATCTGGCCTTGAGAGGCATTTTTGCAAGACCCCAGCACCCCAGGGATCCTTAGCTCCCTTCAAAATATATATTAAAAAACTTTTAAAATCTCCTTAGTTATCTTAAATATCGTCTTAAACACCTCTCACCATCCCTCCGTGTTTTTGATGATGAGGTTTTGACTGGAGCTTTCCTTTCTAAAGAAAGAATGTGCAAGACTTAGGATGCCTTTGTAACAAACAAACAACTGTCTTTATAAATGTTGAGCAAGGAGGAACAGGATTGATTTAAGACATTTTGGTGAAAAAAATGGCACTCCTCCCATTTAATAAAGCAACAGAGTAACGTGTGCTGCCTACATACTGCTGCATAACGCTTAAAGCTCTCTCTGGGTGGTTTACAACTTAATTATAAAGGATACACATTGAGTACTCAATTTATCAACCTTGGAAAGATGGAAGGCTGAGCCGACTATCTGAGCCCGTCAGGATTGAACTCAGGTTGTAAGCAGAGTATTCACTACAGTACTGCAGTTTAACCACTGCAACACGAGGCTCCTGTACAACAACTGGGCTGAAATTCGAATTTTCCTTGAACAATAGTGATGGAAGAACTTTCTCCACCACACCTGGTGGTAGCAAGTCAATTCAAAGGTAGACTGCATGGCACAGCTTCTTCCTCCAGTAGCTTGGTGCTGCCTCCAAGTATCTGCCACCTGAGGCAAGTGTGGTCCTCTGCCTGCTGCATAATGGCTAGCCTTGATTTAGCATGATTTAGCTGTGGGAGCATGGTGATTGTGGTTCAAAGGATGAAAACTCCAGGTCTTCATAGCAACATCACATTGATTAAGTAAGAGAACAAAACCAATATAATGAGAAAGGCTTACTTCCTGACAGCTTCCTTGCTAAACAGAAAGTTTAGGCAGAGCTAGGCCTATGCTAGGCCTCTAAGTCTCCTCTGCTAAGCCTTTTCCCCAGTTGAGCCACATTTAAGTTTCTGTATGTGTAGGACTATCCACTAGATGCAAACAAATGTCTAATAAACATTTACCAATATGTACAGTATATATTAGGGACGTGGCGGCACTGCGGGTTAAACCGCAACAAAGCCTCTGGGCTGCAAGGTCGTAAGATCAGCAGTTTGAATCCACGCGACGGAGTGAGCTCCCGTCGCTTGTCCCAGTTCCTGCCAACCTAGCAGTTCCAAACGATGTAAAAATGCGAGTAGATAAATAGGTACCACCTCGGTGGGAAGGTAACGGCGTTCCGTGTCTAGTCGTGTTGGCCACATGACCACGGAAACTGTCTACGGACAAACGCTGGCTCTACGGCTTGGAAACGGGGGATGAGCACCGCCCCCTAGAGTCAGACACGACTGGACAATTTGTCAAGGGGAACCTTTACGTTTACCTTTACAGTATATCGATGTTACTCTGACAGGATTAGTTTTTGAAATTTTGAATGCATTCTGAGAAATTTTGCAATTTCTTCTTTCTTTCTTTCTTTGAAATATTTTTACCCTGAGTTTCTCCTCAAAAGGACTTAAGGTGACTCATATTATTAAAAGGACAACAGACAATGCTAAAAACAGTAAGTGTACACATATTTAAAAAGAATTAAACAAGTATATTAAAAAATGTTGTTAGCTCACTAAATAGAGGAAAGGTCAGGAGTTTTATACTGAAGAATAGTCTTTGTCCTCTAATACAGTGAATTCCAACCTTGGGTCCCCATATATTCTTGGATTACAACTCCCAGAAATCCTGGCCAGCACAGCTAGTGGCAAAGGCTTCTGGGAGTTTTTGTCCAAGTACATCTGGACCCAAGGTTGGGAACCTCTGCTCTAATAATATTACCCATGACATATGCTTGGCAGGTAAAGGAAATTCTAGGTTTGTGCTTCACCTTCCAAAGACAGGTGGACTCTGCAATGGAATTAAAACACACAGGAAGGTATGGGATGGAGTGTTCATTCGAAATGTAATTCCATTCAGGACAGTGCCCAGAAAAAGGGCTCTTTTGGGTTACAATTCCCAGAATCTCCCACCCAAAAATCATTCTGGGACTTCTGTAGTGCAAAACAGTCACTGTTCCAAGTTCTGGTTCTGGAATTGAGTAGGCCAGTCTTCAAATTAGGAACACTGGAAATTGTCCATTTAGTCTAGAGTTATCCATTCTGACTGGCAGCAGTTTGTTAGGTTTTCAAGAAGCATTATATCCTAGCCCTAAATGCCGGGTGGGGGGGAGTGGAGTGGGGTGAGGAATCTCTGATATTCTGTAGTGGTCTCCCCTCCAAGTGCTAACCAGACCTGATCCTGCTCAGAGCTTCCAGTAACAGATGAGACGGGAGTGTTTGGGTGGGTATACTGACCAGCCATCTCTACACCATTGCGTTCCCCCTGCCCCAAATTTAAAAAAGCCTTCACTCAAGAGAAAGGGCAGAAGTTAGCAAACAGTGTTGCAATAGTGCAGGCGGCTTGTGAATAATGCAAAAGCAATCAGTTGCCAACGTACCCAGAGAAGCTGGCAGCAACGTGTTGATGTGGCTTTCCAGTCTGAGCGGGCTCAATCTGTCACTAAGGCTCACCTCAGTTTGGGCATCGGTATTCACTCCCTCCACCAGCACAGCTTGTGCAGAGCCATCAGGAGGAAGCCAGTATGTCAACTGTCGATGTGCTGAAACAGCTGAACCAGATTTGACAATATGTGAGCTGGCCCTGGGACTGCGAAGCCTCATTGGCTCCTTCATTGGTATCCAAGCTGGTGCCCATTATGTTGCTCATATTGAAATGCTACGGAAGCAAGACGTTTTGCATTGTGCAAACCTTATTATCCCAGTAATTACACAATCAGGATATAATCAAGTTTAGACATTCCTGTTTTGGATGAGAATGCTCGGTAGATGCAAAAGGAACAGCATCCAAAAACTGTTGCCAGCATATGAGGAAGTAACAAATCTGTTGTTCTTTGTAAGGAGGTTATTTCAGACACAGAGAATGTCTCCATCACAGATCTTGACTGGCTTAATTGTTGTGGTTTCTTCTTAGGAAACTCTAGAAACTGTAGTTTGGCTTCTGTTTTAAGGGCTCAGGTAGCCAGCTGGAGATTGACTCAACCTTCTATCCTTCCAAGGTCAGTAAATTGAGTACCCAGCTTGCTGGGGGTGGGCGGGCAATGTGTAGCCTGCATAATTAAATTGTAAACCACCCAAAGAGTGCTTTATGAGTGCTATGCGGTGATATATAAGCAGCACACTTTGCTTTGCGTTTAGCCTTTAACAGTTTTTCAGTCTATGCATGGAGCCCAACAGTCTTAACAGAGAAACCTCTGAACCTTCCTTAAACTACAAATCCAAGACTTCTTTGTCAGGGTATTGATTTATAATGCAGCTCTGTTAACTACTGTACTGATGATCTGGAGCAGGCTCTATATGTTTTGCATAATTGAGGTTCAAGGATCCTTCTAAGGCACTTTTGGTTAAAATGGCCACAGTATCGACTGCTTAAAATTCAAATGGGCAATAATCCACCACTTACTAAAACAGTCTGTTTCACTGGGGAACAGTTCATACCATTCCCTCCTTTCTAACATTTTTCAACATGACAACCATGTTAGTCTGTTTCTGAACGTATAACAAAAATAAAAACAATAGTTGTGGCAACTGCACTATGCAGAGGAAGATATTATTTTTCCAATTCTCCTATGGGCAGCCAAGCATTAGTTTGTCAGTGCTTGTCTCCTTAGAAGAGTGGTTCCCAACCTTGCACCTTCAGATGTTCTTAGACTGCAACTCCCAGAAGCGCTTGCCAGCACAGCTAGTGGTGAAGGCTTCTGGGAGCTGTAGTCTAAGAACATCTGGGCAACCAAAGTTAGGAACCACTGATCTCTAGGCCAATATTGTCAGCACTAACCATCACCAGCTCTTTCCTGAGTTTTTCTGTTCCTACTTGGAAATGGCAAAGAATGAACATGGGATTTTCTTCACGTAATGCTATGCTCCCCTCCCTTGATTACTGTTGTTCCCCTTGAGGGGGGAAAATATTCCAACATTTCTCTGGGCTTCTCCCTGTCTACTTTCTATCCTCCGAAAGGTACAGCCCAAGCTGCCAAGTGCCATGTAAGCCTCTTGGCCAGGATAACAGGAGGGGAACATACACACCAGCTCCTTCTGTAGCCTGACAAGGGACTTCGTTAATTGGCTACATCTGCTCTGGGAATCTGTCTGCCCCAACTTGGCGGCCACAACATGGAATATTTATGTTTCAACAAAGCCTTGATTGAGAGAACCAGGTTTCTCAGTAATTTTAATCGACAAGCTGGTTCCACTATCTATTTTTGATTAAAGCGGGAAACGTATTAATAGTGAGGAAGTGTGAAAAAGGCTCTGAGGTTCGTTTCAGGAAGAGCAGACACTGAAAATGATTGCAGGCAGATGTCTCTCACTGCCAGCTTCTTGGAAATAAGGCTAGCTCACCCCGTGTGTCCGCAACTTATCATCTCCCCCTCTTTATTTTATTTTACTTTTCTTCATTAAATTTGCTGAACACCTCATAAGCACTATTTATTTGGCAGAATGAAACACACTCAATTGCAATAAAATCAGTTAAAAACCAGCATAGATTAAAATGCCTGAACATGCATATTAGAAATAATACCATATTGACCATAGACAACAAAAGCAACAGCCAAAAATGAGCAGCAGGACCAAGAGGTAAAAATTTAAAATCCAAACACATGGAGTAAAATGCAGATTTCCAAAATTATATACAGTATATTCTCGAAGGCTTTCACTGTCGGGATCCAATGGTTTTTGTAGGTTTTTCGGGCTGTTTGGCCGTGTTCTTAAGGTTTTTCTTCCTAACGTTTCACCAGTCTCTGTGGCCGGCATCTTCAGAGGACAGGAGTCAGAACTCTGTCTGTGCTCTGGTGCAGTTTGTGGGATAGTTGAGTATTTATAGCTGTGGGATCAACTTTTTGTTCTATTCAGGAAATTGGGTGATTATGGCCATCAAACCAAGAAAACAACACCAAACTGAAGAGGAAAAACTGCCACCCACAAATAAAGTATTTCTGCCATACATCAAAGGGGTCACGGACCGCATGGGGAAACCTTTGAAAAAACACAACCTACAAAGAGTAGTCAGGCCCACCACAAAAATACAACAAATGTTACGGTCAGCAAAGGACAAAAGGGACCCCCTCACCACTGCAGGAGTATACCGGATACCTTGCAGTTGTGGCCAGGTATATATTGGAACCACAAAATGCAGCATCCATACCAGAAGCAAAGAACATGAGAGACACTGCAGACTAAAACAACCGGAAAAATCGGCAGTAGCTGAACATGCCCTGAAACAAGCTGGACATGAAATTCTATTTCAAAAAACAGAAGTAGTGGACAACACAAGCAATCATTATGTTAGACTGCACAGGGAAGCCATTGAAATCCACAAACACCAGCAGAGCTTCAACAAAAAAGAAGAAAGTCTAAAACTCAGCAAAGCCTGGCTCCCAGCACTGAAAAATACAGCCTGCAAAAGGTCAACGAACTCTACCCAGCCACAAGGACCGGTGATCACTGCACACAAAAGACCAGCTAACGACACCCATCAATCACAGTGACAGATCATCTCCCCCCTTATCACAACAATACACCCACAACAAAAAACACGCTGATCACCATAATCACCCAATCTCCTGAAAAGGACAAAAAGCTGATCCCACAGCTATAAATTCTCAACTATCCCACAAACTGCACCAGAGCACAGACAGAGTTCTGACTCCTGTCCTCTGAAGATGCCAGCCACAGAGACTGGTGAAACGTTAGGAAGAAAATCCTTAAGAACACGGCCAAACAGCCCGAAAAAACTACAACAACTATATACAGTATGTCTTGAGAGAATGGACAGGTTCAATATTTATTTATTTATTTATTTATTTATTTATTTATTTATTTATTTATTTATTTATTTATTTATTTCCCGCCTTTCTCCCCAAAAGGACCCAAGGTGGCTTACATCATTAAAACAGTATTTAAAAGCTATAAACAGTAAGGATAAAAGTATTTTAAAATAATTAAAGTATTGTATTAAAATGGCAACTATGATCAATATTAAAACATATTTAAAATAGCAGAGCATAGTAGTCCATTTAAAATGCCTCACAGTAAGAGAACTTGGAAAATTATCCCTTTTTTGCTTGCATGTCCTTGAATTCCACTGGCCAGGCCAGCTCAAGGACTCTGGAACTTCTCTAAGTCAAAAAAGAAACTTTTGGAAAAGGAACTTTTCAAAGTAAAATTTGGGAATTGCAGTATAAGAAAGTAACTTATCAAAGCTCCATCAGATCATTATTTCATGTAGGCTGAATGGCTGTGGCTAATTGGGTCTTTTGCTATCATCTGCTATGTGACTGAACATGGCGATACTTAAGCTAGAGACTTCTGTATGTATGCCTTGTAACCAGCTACTTAATGGCAGCCAGTATAAACAGGCCTGTTTTGAATGTAGGATCTGAGAAAGAACTTGAATTCTGAGAAGTGTGAATACTGAAATATCTCTTTACAGCTGTTCTGAAATTTGAATGGTGAACTGCACATGTGGTAAGCCTGTATTCTTAATGCAGACTGATTGAAATTCTTCCCCATCTTCACATATGGGAATGCTTTGCTTGGGAAGATTGCAGCTCCAAATGAAGGTTGGATCAAGAAAACGGTCTGGGAGCAGAAGTTAACCATGGTCTCAGTCTGATGAAACAGATTTCCCCAGCAGTGGCACTAAAACCATAAGCCTATGCATGTGTTCTTGGAAGAAAGTCCTACTATGTCCAGTGGGACCAGGCCTTACTCTCTGATAATTTTAAGGACATAACCAGCCATCCTGCCTGCCTGCCTTCCCAGATCTCCTCTTTCATTTTGTCTCTTCAAAGCTAACAAATTTTATTGATGTGACACAAGATTCTGTAGATTTATTTATTTATTAGAGAGCTAGTGTGGTGTAGCAGACAGAGCAGTGGTTCCCAGTCTTGGGTCCCCAGATGTCCTTGGACTGAAACTCTCAGAAATCCTGGCCAGCACAGCTGGTGATGAAAGCTTCTGAGAATTTTAGACCAAGAACATCTGGGGACCCAAGGTTGGAAACTAGAGATGAGCACCAACTGCAATTTGGCAGTTTGGCCTGGTTCAGCATGGTGCCAGCTCAGATGTTCCATGGGTGCCATGCACTTCCCTCCCCCACCTCCTCTGGGCAATTACCCACTCAGAGGCAGCCATGTGTGTTTCTCTGCCCCACCTCCTCATCTGAGTGGGCTGCTGCCAGAGGAGGCAGAGGAGGGAAGCACGCTGCTGCTGGTGAGTGGGTGATCACCCAGAGCAGGCAGGAGAGGGAAGCGTTTGGCATTCGTGGAACACCTGTACATCCGTTGTTCTTAACCAGGCTGAACCACCAAACCATGGTTCGTGCCCATCTCTATCGGGAACCACTGAGACAGAGTGTTGTACTAGAACTCTGGAGATTTGGATTCAAATCTCTGCATAACTATGGTGAAAACCCATTGAGTGGTGGCAAGGGCAAACTACTCCTTGAACATCTCATACACCTCAAAAGCCCTGTTAGGGTCTTTTCAAGTCAGAAGCAAACTGACAGCATATAACAGGAACAACAATCTACACAAAAGCTTGCCCCAACACATCTGTTAAATATCTTGCAGCCCTGTGTAAGATAGTTATTACTGTAAGAGAGACAGCTGTTACCCCTTTGGAATGCATTGAAAATGTTACACATGCACCTCCCACTGATTTTCAGATGATAATTTTCCTCAACAACCTATCTGGCCCTACGCGCAGGCCTCTTCCTGAGTTATCATATAGACGTCTGTGAATTTCAGAGCCAGCCAGAAGTTTACCAGATTGGAAAAGATCCAAAGATAGCTTTCTCCATGCTCATTTGAAAGGGGAGGCGTTTCACTGAAGGCAAGCTGCTGCCTTTGTCATGCTGAGGTAGTTGCAACAGCCCTAGCCTCTGTGTTATCTGAGAACCCCAAATGTGCAAAATCAATCTGTGAGTGGGTGTGTTGATGTGGTCATCGTTTGCTTGCATCCTGGGGCTGTGATTTTTTTTTTTAAGGACAGCAGCTGCTTCTTTTAATAATTGTCCTGGTTAAAAAAAAAAGGCAGGCAAAATCCACAGTGTGCGTCCTTTAATTAGTTAAAAACATTTCTATTGAACCTGACTCAGGGCTCCTCCATATGCTAATTATTTTCTCTGAGGGGAAGATTTCAGTCTGAGCTTTGTGCCAGCCCTGAACAAGCTAAAAATCCAATAGGTAAAGGTAAAGGTTGCCCTTGACATTTAGTCTAGTCGTGTCCGACTCTAGGGCGCGGTGCTCATCCCCGTGTCTCCAAGCTGTAGAGCCAGCATTTGTCCGAAGACAGTTTCCGTGGTCACATGGCCAGCGCGACTAGACACGGGATGCCATTACCTTCCCACCGAGGCGGTACCTATTTATCTACTCACATTTTTACATGCTTTCGAACGGCTAGGTTGGCATGAGCTGGGCCAAGCGACGGGAGCTCACTCCGTCGCGTGGATTCAATCTTACAACTGTTGGTCTTCTGACCTTGCAGCACAGAGGCTTCTGCGGTTTAACCCGCAGCACCACCACATCCCTCTAAAAATCCAATAGCCTGCATTAATTGAGAAAAGTAAGGAAAAAATGCTCACATTTGCTTTGTTTACTTCTTTAGTTCCTTACTAAACTGTATCTCTCAGAGGCCAATCCCACTACTAAATCCCCCCCCCCATTTAAATCGAGTTTAGCATGTTTTACATTAATTTAAATTTGGGCGTTTACACGAGGTATGTGCACATGTGGAGAAATGTGCTACCTGATAGAGCACTATACCGGATAGCAATAATTTTTAAAAATGAAAACAATGTGGTCTGCATCCCAAAGTTCCAATAAGCTGACAGACCTTGTTTGGATGCTGGGAAAATGGTGACGGATGTGGTGGTGGTGAAGTGGTGGCAGTGGCAGTACTGGAGGTGGCAGTGGCAGTGGGCGCAGTGGTGGTGGCAGTAAGCATGCACACACCAACCCCAAAGTCATGTGAACACCACGTGATTTTACAGCAAATTCAAAAGCAATGATCCCTGTCCTTATTAACTTCATCAGTAGGACCAAGTCCTCATCCACCGTAGCGCTAGCATCCCAACACCTGATACCTTAATAAAATCAAAATGACAAAAAACAGAAAGGAAAAACATAAAATAAAATACATTTTAAAGAAAAGAAAAAGGGTGAAATCCCCCAGAAACTGAGAGGAATTGCTATTCACAGAGCAGCCCATCCCTACTAGAGTGATGCAGTTGATTCAGCTGAATTGCAAAATCGGATCAGTTTGAACTGACACAGAGTGAGTCCAAATTGTATTAGTCACTTGAGATATTTCAGGTGAATCAGACTGGTCAATCTGGACCTCAAATTGCTGTAGATGAAGGCCAAACAGGCTTATTCAATGATCTTGTCTGTTTATGATTGCACAAAGAGGAGGATGTTTTATTTCCATCTCTACTTTCATCTCTGTCCTACAAGTGGAGGGTGATGAGTTTGCAGCTTCTCCGCTATCTATAGATGCTGTCCAAGTGTGTCAGGACCCTGATTTTCCAGGACATTGATTACGGTGGAGCAGTGAAGGCTGTCCCTCTTCAGATCTGTCACCCTCCATACGTAGGAGGGCAACAGAAGTGATGATGAAATGGAAGAAGAACTAGGATACTCCCTGCTCTCAAGGCCTTGACACTCCAGGATGAACAGCTGAAATCAAGCGAGTGTGTGTCCAATGTGTTGCAGAGCAGCTATATAATAAGGAAACTGCCAGGATGGGAAGAGGAAGAATGGGAGGAAAAGAGCTGGAATTTGCTCATTGACAGCTTCCAATGGAGGCAAGAATCTCACTGGCTTTACGGGAAATCTGAATGACCCTGCATCATGTAGTGGTTTTTGGAGTTGCCCAGCATTACTGCCCACCCAAGGCCCATGAATAGAAAAGGTGCCCCATCAGAGGGTACATTGTCCAGTTCCCTGTCAAATGTGGACCATACCTTGATGTTTATTTAGTAGCGAGTCCCAATGGCTGGCTGGATAACTCAGTGAGTTTATGGCTGCAGTGCCAGAGGTTGGGAGTTTGATTCCCCACTGTGCCTTGTGGGTGAAGAGCCATTCTGTGTAGCCCGGGGCGAGCTGCACAGTTGCAGAGTGCTTCCAGAAGAAGGCCAGTACTGAATACTCTATATGTAAATGAGACTGGAAAAAATTGCCATGTATTGGAACCAGCTTAATAGCAGGTAATGATTAAGACCCATTGACTTCAGTATGGTTTGTACCACAGTATTGCAGATTCCATAAGACTCTCTTTGCATCAATGCAATTTGCTAGAATAATGGTACTCCTCAGTAACTGCCTGATTTCTGGAAATAATTTATGTTCCCTGCAATACACAGTAAGCGCTTCATCACTCAAAATGCTTATGGATCTGTACTGGTTAAAAAGAAAAAGAAAGAGAAAATCTAACCCTTTCATATTTTGTTCCTTATATGAATATGAGATGATCCATTTACTACTACTCAGCTATCCAGCAGTTCTTATCCATTGCAGATGTGAATGATCTTTTCTGGCCAATCTGACGTGGAGTCTTTTTTGAAAAGTAAGTTGCATCGTGTTCTTACAAAAGAGAGATGAAAGGTGGCCAGATCAGCATCCTCCCATGTGGCTTTTTTTAAAAAACCCATAATATCTCCTCTCTGTCACTACAATGGATGCTACAATAGACGCCAGGTCAAAAAATCAGACATGGCACACAGTTGTAGTGTTTGTTCTGTGGAGTACTTGGGTGTCCATAAATATAAGGTTCTACAGTGCCTGTGATGTTTTCAGAGAAAGGAGAAAGCCTTTCATGTGAGGAGCATCTTTTGAAAAGGGGCATCATCCAACTCTCTCAGAGGTAGTTACACTGTGACTATGCTATGGGAAGTGCAAATTAAAAACCTACAAGTTGTGCTGGGTCAGACCAAAGAGCTGGCTGTCTAGCCCAGTGTATTGTTACACAGATACCACAACGGGAAATCCAGAAACAAGATATGAATCCACTGGACCCTCCAGCTTGTGTTCCCCACTACAAGCAGAGAGAGAGAGAGAGAGAGTATATGTAAGCATGTCTATATGTAAGTTTGTTAGGAGCCTTGTGATGCAGTGGTTAAAATACAGTACTGCAGTCAAGAGTCTGCTCACAACCTGAGTTCGACCCCAGGCTCAGGTAGCTGGCTCGAGGTTATCTCAGCCTTCCATCTTTCCGAGATTGGTAAACTGAGTACCCAGTTTGCTGGGGAGGGGGCAATGTGTAGCTTGCATAACTAAATTGTAAACTGCCCAGAGAGTGCTTTAAGTGCTACAGGGTGATATATAAGCAGAACAATTTGAATTTTTTAGAATAGAAACTGGTTTTGTCCATGTCCGTAACTGGGTAACTTACAGCATGCCTGAGCTTCGGCTGTATATCTCAGATGTTGTAATTTGGCACTAGCACACTCCTACCAGAGATCTGTGATTTGTGTGAATTTTTAAAACCCATATTTCAACTTGCCATATTCTCAGAGATGGAAAATATTTAGGTTTTTCCCCCTGCAGCCCCCTGAATCCCATAGCTGGCATGCCTAGCCATTTATTGTCTCTCTCTAGACATTTGGCTACATAACATGACTTAAATGCACATTTATTCAGTCAAGTGTGAGTCATTTAAAGCTGCTCTTTTAAATATACTCACACTGTTCCCCATTGCTTCATATTGTTAGAGACAGCTTTGGCAAAATTAATCAATTATATGCTATCAAGCCGATTCCGATCATAGAGACCCTTGCCAGGGTTTCCTGACTATGAAGTACTTGGAAGTGGTTGGCCAGTCCCTTCTTCTGGGGGTGCCCTGGGGCTGTGCAGCTTGCCCAAGGCTACACAGGCTGGCTCTCCTCTTGAGAGGCATAGTGCAGAATAGGGAGAAAGTATATACACCAACATGAATTTGACCAAACTCCGGGAGGCAGTGGAAGACAGGAGGGCCTGGCGTGCTCTGGTCCATGGGGTCACAAAGAGTCAGACACGACTTAACGACTAAACAACAACAAATATACATCTAAGAAATCATACAAGGTAGCTGGGTTCTGTCTGGCGATTCTCAAGTTTTAATTTCCCCATTATTGTCTCTGGTATTGGTATGGAGTCAACATCAAAAAAACTAAGATCATGGCCACTGGTCCCATCACCTCCTGGCAAATAGAAGGGGAAGATATGGAGGCAGTGACAGATTTTACTTTCTTGGGCTCCATGATCACTGCAGATGGTGACAGCAGCCACGAAATTAAAAGACGCATGCTTCTTGGGAGGAAAGAGATGAGAAACTTAGACAGCATCTTAAAAAGCAGAGACATCACCTTGCCGACAAAGGTCCGCATAGTCAAAGCTATGGTTTTTCCAGTAGCGATGTATGGAAGTGAGAGCTGGACCATAAAGAAGGCTGACCGCTGAAGAATTGATGCTTTTGAATTGTGGTGCTGGAGGAGACTCTTGAGAGTCCCCTGGACTGCAAGGAGAACAAACTTATCCGTTCTGAAGGAAATCAACCCTGAGTGCTCACTGGAAGGACAGATCCTGAAGCTGAGGCTCCAATACTTTGGCCATCTCATGAGAAGAGAAGACTCCCTGGAAAAGACCCTGATGTTGGCAAAGTGTGAAGGCAAGAGGAGAAGGGGACGACAGAGGACGAGATGGTTGGACAGTGTCACTGAAGCTACCAACATGAATTTGACCAAACTCCGGGAGGCACTGGAAGACAGGAGGGCCTGGCGTGCTCTGGTCCATGGGGTCACGAAGAGTCGATCACAACTTAACGACTAAACAACAACAACAACAATTGGTATGGAGGGTTTTGAACCACTTGTATACCTGTTTGTTTTATACTTGTTGTATAGTTTGTTTGTTTTATGTCTATGTTTGATGTTTTTATGTATTGCAGAGACTGTGTGGATCTGGGTTGTCCAATTCTCTGTATGATAGGTCTAAGGACTGTAAATAAAGTTAATTCATTATATGCATCTAAGAAATAAACAAAACTCTTGATTAATTTTATTAAATATTATTTGCACAGTTCAATTTCCTTTTCATAGTTACCAACTTTTAAAAAGGATATAAAGTTGATTTTCTTGGGTATGGAATGGTTTAGCTACCATACAGTTATGGTTGATAAGATGTTTTCATGCTATTTCCTTAATAGAAACAACGGGGAAGAGTGTCCTTTTTCACCTTTGGTACTCTTTTTCTTGTAACTACTGTATTATTCAGTGATGCTGCAATTTCTTAATTTTGCCACCTTCTGAAAGCTTCTCTATATGTGTCTTATTTTCCCAAGTGCATAGTGCTAAGGGACAATTATGGGGTGAAAAGTGCAGCTTGACCTCTTCATAGGACTACCTTACGGTGGAATATGTCACTTCCTCAAATGTGTTTCTTGGAGGGAAACTCTGAGCAGCAAATCAACAGCTTATAAGGGCTGGCTAGATTTATGAGTAACACCTTGTGGTTTATATAGCCGCCTAGAGTGGTCACAATTGACCAGATAGGCGGGGTATAAATGAAATAAATAAATAAATAAATATAATATAATATCTATCTCTTTAAGAGACAGATCTAAATGGCAAATTCCTTTCCTTTGAAGTTGAAATGGGATTTTATTTATTTTTTTGAGACCCAGCTGGTCGGGAGAAATTGTTTTGTACAGTAAGTACATACAGTGCTTAAAAAAACCTGTTTCTTTTGCCTTAGGCTATGCAGCAAAACTAGACACACACACCCTGAAGTAATGACAATGTGTTCCTGTATTTCAAAAAGCAAGGGAAAGGGAAAACCCTTCAGTTTCAAGCAAAAGTTATGGCTAAAGCTATATCATCACAGAGAAAGGAAATTTGGATCATAAATCAATCTCACACTCAAAACATGGGCATACTGATGCCTTTTTCTTGTGCCTTAACTTCCACATCAAGTAAACACCACAGTATAGTCCGACTAGCTACCGATTCCTTATATAGTGCATCAGCAGTGGTGCAGAAGATCTGAAACGAAATACTAGCTTTGGTAGCATCAGCGTCTTCTACAAACAGAATCTTAATGCAACCCTACCCACCTTTATATAATCTGAACTATTGTGGTCTAACTGATGTGTATTTGGGAGAAGGAGGTCTCTTGTTTAATGGATCCCATCATCATCATCATGTACTGTCAAGTCAATTCTGACTTATGGTGACCCTTTTCAGGGTTTTCCAGGTAGAGGATACTCAGAAGTGATTTTCCATTCCTCTCTTCTGTAGGCAACATGGCTCTAAGCAGCTTGCCCAAAGTTACATGGGCTGGCTCTACTCGCAGGAGGCACATTGGGGAATCAAACTCCCAACCTCTGGCTCTACAGCCAGATACCTAAAATACTGAACTATCTAGCCAGCCTAGGTAGTAACTCAGGTAACTCAGATTTTTGTTCTTTAGAGAATCAAATAGTGGAGCTCATATTTTGCGTTTACATGGGGGGGGGGTGTTCAGATACAAGAAGGGTGCATCAATGTGCCCATGTTTTCAGCGAGATTGGGGGCAGGGTATATATATGGCCCTGAATGTCCCTTCTCTTTTAGGATATAACTTCAACCAAACTTTTCACTTTAGCAGTCCCTCCACAGTTTGCACATTTTTATTTGACTCAAGGCAATCCACACTATGTGGATGTGTGTTCCTACCAGCATAAGCTCAAATCAGCAGTTCAAGCAAAGAGATTATCTATTCAGAATGTTCTTGCGTCATGCCATTTTGTGGTTAATGCTGAAATAATATCATATTAGCACAAATCCCCACTGTGTACCAGACATTCTGTTCATCAAGAAGGCCATTAAAAGCCTGCTGTATATTTCAAAATCTTCTAATTAGAGCCTTAAGAAACAATTTGCACCAAAACAATTTATCTCCTTGTGGAATATTCACATTCAGATGGATTTTACTCGACTATATTAGTTATTCTAAAATTGTGCTCAGAAAGTTTTCAAAATAAATACAGAATCCTCTTTATATTTGTCTAATTATTGTGGCATGGGGGAAAAATGTGCAAGTCTGCTCCCACAAGTTTAAAGCATAATCACACGGCCTCAGTAGCCAACCATATAAAAAAGATCATCAAGTGCAAGGATGTGTCACTGCAGACCACAACCAAGATCTTCCACACACACACTTGTATCTCTAATCACCATGTATGATTGTGAAAACTGGACAGTTAACGAAGCTGACAGGAGAAGAATTTATTCATTTGAAGTGTGCTGCTGGAGAAGAGCTTTCTGATGCAGGCCACAGAGACTGGCGAAACGTTAGGAAGAAAAACCTCCAGAACATGGCCAAACAGCCCGAAAAACCTACAACAACCGTCAATGTATAAGTCTATCTGTCAGAGGACAGGATGAGTCTTTGCCATTGCCAGTGTTCCATTTGATCTTTGTTCCTCCAGTGCCTCCTCTGCATTGGGGTGGAGGGTCAGATACCCCACTAGTCGCTGGGGCCTCCACTGGGTCAGTACATGAGATGATGGAGGACTTAAGATAGACACCTTTTCTCCATGACCTCTTCCTTTGGCCACCAGGAAAATGTCCTGCACATAGGTGTGCTAGATGTCTCCAATGGCACACAGGACCAGATCCAGATTCTTGCAAGCATTGCTCCACTCTGCACTGTTGGAGTCTGTCTCACTCTCACTCTCCCCCTGCTTCTCTGTCTCCTTTATTCCCAACGGCCCTTCCGCAGACCTGTCCTTGTTCCCAAATGCACTGCATCACATCTTCTCATGGTGCCCACCTGTCAGCTCTTGGCCCATATCTGTGTCCTTCTGGGCGCCAGGAGCTGCGGTCTCCTCTAGGCCTTCCAGAGGGCACAGGGTGAGGATGGATGGCCTGCCAGGGACACGAGTAGCAATCTACTCAAAACAAACAAACAAACAAACAAACTAAGGAAAATTAAGCATAGGCTGCACGTATTGATGAACATGATGTCTAAAAATACATATTTATTTGGACAAATTTGTTACAGAAGTCTTTAAAAATGCATATATTATGATAGATAGAGACAAAATAAGCACCTTTCTTTTCCTTTAAAAAGTTATGCAGTTTTGCAGAGGTGAGGCAGAGCTAATGTAAGATAAATAGATAGAAACCAAATATGATAGATTAGTCAATTCCTGTATGTCATGTACATGTCCCTCGAACTATGCTTGACTCTGAATATTAGATAGTTTAATAAATAGACTAAAGTATTAGAGAAATGCTATGATTCTTTAATAATCTCTTCCTCCAAAGAGAATCAAGTTGTGACCCTTTCTTTGCATGTGGTGTCATCAAAATGACCCTGACTGCAGATATATTCTGAAATCAGTGTTGAGGTTGCTCTTTTTTGAAAAAAAATTGCTGAGCCGTCTATTTTCAAATATACAGCTGCCTTTGTTCGGAAGAGCCCAAAGTTGCCAGATCTACCTCTTTCAAGTGGTGTGCTAAATTATTTACCTCTCCAGGCCCGTAAGTGGAAGCAATGACAGTATTTGCCCAGTTTGCTCCTCCTGACAGATATTTCTTTTCACCTCCTCCTGTAGTCCTAATTTAAACTTCACTGTTCCATTTATTTCCCATTTTCAGTTATATTGCAGGTAGTTATATTGTCCTTATGTGCTGTCAGGTTGCTTTGACATAACAGCGAACCTATGAATGAGAGATCTCCAAAAAGCCCAATAAGTAACAGCCTGCACAGCTCTTGCAAACCCAAGTTTGTGGCTTCCTTTACTGAGTTCATCCCTTAGTTAGTCTTTGTCTTCTCCTGTTGCTTTCAACTTTTCTTAACATTATTGTCTTTACAATAAGTCTTGTTTTCTCATGATACGCTCAAAATATGATAGCTTCAATTTTGTCATTTATTTTAAAATTGTACGGAGGATTCTGGCTTGATTTGATTTAGCACCCAGTTATTAGTCTTCCAGGATACCAACACCACATTTCAAATAAATTATCCCACCTCTTATTTATTTATTTATTTATTTATTTATTTATTTATTTATTTATTTATTTATACCCCACCCATCTAGATCGAAGTCTACTCTGGGAGTAGACCGAAGTCTACTCTCTATCAGCTTTCTCCATTATTCAGCTTCAAATCATAATACCTAGTAATCAGGAATATCATAGTGTAGATGATCTTCACCTTGGTCTTCAGTGACACATCTTTACACTTGTGAGCATTCTAGATACTATTTTACTCAATCAATCAATCAATCAATCAATCAATCAATCTTTATTTGCAGTCTCCGACCCATTAAAATACATACATGTAATATTTAAAATAAATGGAAGCAATTAAAACATTTCAAGACAGTTAAAACAGTATAAAGTAATAAGATAGATTATTTTACTGTTTTGTTTCCTTTCGTTACTGAAGAGTAAGGCAGGGATGTGTGTATATGTCTAATGTCTCTTATGCAATTTTAGCATTTATGTTTCATTTTGGTTTGTTTTGGTTTGTTTGAGAGTCAGGGTGGTGTAATGGTTAGGATACTGACCTGGGACCTGGGAAATCCAGGTTCTTCTGCTCACCAAGTCATGAGGAGCGCTCTCCCAGGCCCTGGACTGCTGTTGCAGTTGGGCTTATGTTAACCAGAAGACTCACAACTCATGATAGTGGTATTCCACTCCCTGCCTTACTTCAAATGGCCCAATATTACTGCACCAAAAAAGTCAGGAAAAGCAGGAGGGGGCTGGAAAGAGACAATTTATGGCTGCAGGCACATGGGACTGTCATGCCATCTGGAGCAACACACATAAAAACACCCTTGCCCTGAGCTAGTGAACCGTGTTCCTAGCTGGGAATAGGAAGAAAATAGCTATGGGCATGAATAAAAAAATGAATTGCAAAACTCACACAAAATTGCTAATTTGTTGATTCATATTCATCAGAACTGATGCCTCCGACAAAAATGAATCGACAAATTTTAGTGATTTTTGATTTGTGTGTCCATCAGGCTATAAAACCGCTCCCCAGACACTTAGAGACACCACAATTGCAGAGGTGCTTCTCCTTACTTTCCTCTACAATCCCTCCAAGTTTGACAAAGTTAGGGGTTTGGACATCCGAGTTATATACTTGGGTCAAAGTGGGTCCCCCCAGGAAAGTGCCCTTAGCAGCTGGCTTGGGAGAAATTCCAGCACTGCCACAAGCCACTTAGAGGAGAAGGATGCACAGATTTTAAAGCTGTTGGAGCTTTTACAACCTCACGTGTTGCCTATGGTTTGACTGATTTGGGAATACTTTTCTGGGCGAGAGTGACTGTCAATCTATCCCACACTAACCAATCGTTCTCTCTAATACTAACAGATTACTTCTTAATATAATTTTACAATCTCGGCACTGAACCCACTTTACTTTAGGATTACTTGAAAGTGATTCCGTACCCTCTCCCTTACCGTTAACAAAACTTTCAGTCTTTCTCATCGGACAATAGCCAGCTCCTGCCTCATTCTCTTTCTACCATTGAAACATTTCCCTTCAGTGGCTCTGTTAATTGGTGTTAATTAGTTCTCTCCCATTCTCCCTCCCTCTCACCCCCCCTTTTCTCTTTCTCGCTCGGTGGAATTATTTCAGAATTCTGAGAATGGAATAAGATGGATGGTCCCTCCTCACTTGTGGGAGTGCCATTCCCAAGGTTGCTAAACCACATTGTTGTTGTAGTGAGGGCACACCCTCCTAGCAAGATGCGGCTGCTTCTGAGAGGCATGGCTACCCATTCTTCCTCTTTCTCATAGTGATAGAGAGCTAACTTCAAAGCCTTTATTTGGGCCAATCATAATGGCATTATGTAACCATTGTCCTATCTGTATACTGTCAACTATCTGTGGGCTTGTAAGGTTAATAAAACACAGTCCTCCTGGGGGCAGGGCAGAGTAGTCTTGATCTTCTCCTTCTAAGACTAGTCGCCCATCAGGAGCACTGCTGGCAGACATCCCTGTGTGTGGCTGACTTCTTTAACTTCTCTAAGACTATTTGCTATCCTAATTACTTGTGACTACATAAACTATCAGCCTTCTCATTTCATGACTCCTACACTCACTACCATGAATTTTATCCGATTTCTCTCTCAATGAAAGTAATCACAGTTAATTCTAAATTTTTATCTATTCACACAAATCACATATGTGAATTGTATGCACATGTGTGTCCTTTTCTGGGATATGTACTACAAATTCCTGCCTGCCTGGAGCATAATGGTGATTCTGTGGTGTGAGCCACAAAGGAGACAATCCCTGGTCTGAGTTCAGATTCTGACATGAATGGGGACAGGTTCATAGCTGAGTGGTAGAATGTCTGGCACGCTTTCTAGATGTTGCAAGTCTCATCTCTACCATTGCCAGGTAAAGCTAGGAAAGATCCCTGTGTTAAGTTCTGGACAGCTGCTACCACCCAGGACAGACAACACTGATAGTGTCTAGACCTGCTATATCCCTATCAGGTTGCATCTCTCCTGAGAAATGGACTATGTTAAAGCGGAAGAAGCAAACAGAATTTTGCCCAGTGTTAATGACCTGAAACTTGTGAGAGCAGAACTGTAGCTGCTTAAATGCACAATAGTCGTATGGAAGGAATTAGGATGTAAACAGTTCCACCATAAAAATAATGAGGGTTACCTTAAAATTTCTGCTGGCACTTTGCTACTGAAAATGGTTCGGGCTGTGGCTTAATCCAAAGGAAATGCAGTTTTTATGCAGGGTGGAGGATGGCTTGCATGATTGGCCTGTGTTTGGTGTTTATTTAAATTTTAGAGTCTGATTCTTTGGGGTTTCCCCCCTCCCCGCCCCTCGTATTACCAGATTGATTTTCCAGTTTTGCTTCCAGGCCCTCCCTTTGTCTGCTTTGATTTATTTGCACAGGTTTATAACCTATACTTTCTGCAAGTACTCTGGGTGGGGGCTAGCATTTAGACAACAAGACCATAAAATATTTATTTCTAAGCACACAGTTGTACATAATATAGCTTACAAGGATCCCTGGAAAAACTGCACGGTTTATATATTTTCCTTCTGCCTTTTTATTGTTTTTGTTGCATCCTATCTACACCCATTCTTTGCTTTTTTATTAGAAATGAAAACCAACATTTCTGAGACAGATGACTGTTATTCATATAAAGACATATTCATGCACTGCCTTATTAGGAGCTCGACTAGAGATTCTCTAACTACTGAAATAAGTCAAAACTATGAACTATTCTCTAGCACTATCAATCAGTGCTGGCCTGACCATTAGGCAGAGTGAGACAATCATGGCAGGAGTATGCATATTTTTTAATTTTTAAAAAACGAGATTGCTACTCTGCCAAAGGCGTTGGCTGAATAGCTCAGTGAGTTACATATCTGGCTATGGAGCCAGAGGTTAGGAGTTCAATTCCCCATGGTGGATCCCAGAAGATCCAGTCCTAGAGTCCCCCCAGAAGAAGGGAATAGTAAACCACTTTTGAATACTCTATAGCTCAAAAATCTTGGAAAAAGTCACTGAAAGTTGGAATTGACTTAACAGCACATTATTATTATTATTTTATTGCCACGTTTCTGAACTTTAATGGTTCTGATTCCTATTGTAGGCTAGTGGGAATGCAGCCATGCGACTTTGCTCACTCTACAATGATATTCAGCAACAATATGCTCTCTTTGATGTATTCAGGCACATCCTGCAGCTCTTCTTTTTATACTTATTTTCTCGTAGAGTTTCCTGCTTTTTCTATTATTTATCTTGTTTGAAGTTTGGGCAACTGCTTTTACGTAATGGAATTAAGTTCAATGGCTACTAGAGATGGACACGAACCAAACCATGAACCAAAGAAACTGATGAATCGGGCTGGTTCGTGGTTTGGTTCACAACCCGGTTTGGGGATCCTGTTTTGCAAAAGCAAAATGAAATACTGAACCTTTTTTTTTCCTTTCAGTGCTTTACTTTGCTTCAGCAAAATGGATTCTAGCCCGCCTTCTTCCCATTGCCCCCGTCATCTTCCTGTCACCTCCTCCACTGCCCTTGGTAGAGGCAGCGGACTGGCTTCGCCTTCCAGGATCTGGGCCTGCTGCCTTTGCGCATGCACCCACCGCCCGGCTGATAGGCAGGCCTATGCGCAGAAGCAGCATGCCTGGTTCCTGGAAGGGAAGCTGGCCCACTGTCTCTGATTATGGTGGTGGAGGAGGAGGAGAAGGCAGCAGGACCAGATAGGGAGGCGATGGGGTCAGTGGGAATGGGGTGAGTGGGCCCCTCCAGCATGAACCCAAAAAGAAACACGAACAGCTTTATTTTTCTGGGAGTTTGTGATCGTTTGTACTTTGTGGTTTGTGAGTAGCCACGGACCATGGACCATCACGAACCATCGGTTTTCTGGTTCATGGACATCTCTAATAGGTACTATAGAAGGATGTACTTTCAATGGCCAGAACGGAAATATTTTTGTGCAAGAATGACTGGAAGACTTTGGCTCATGAGCACAAGGAACGCCCAGCACACACCTTGTTTAATCAAAGTCAACCAAGGTTCCTGCCTATGCAGGAAAAACATTCCAGCAAAGCAGCACCATTAAAGATTTCTGTGCTGGCCACTGTGCCACATTTTCATAAATTTGGACCAACCAGCTGAAAACAAATATCAACATAAAAGAGGAGCTGAAACAGGTGAGGGTGTTCATTAAGAGAGTACGACAGAATGGATGCTTAAAATGAAAACATTACATCTCTCCGATTATCAGCATGATGATTCACATCAGCTTTAGCAGATGTCTTGTGCTGAAATGTTTCACTCTGGGTTTGCCTTGACCTTTTGAATTTTATGCACGTTCGCTGGTCCTAGTTTTTACTGCTACCCAGTCCACCCCAAGAATTTGCATTTCCTGCAAAAGCCTCATGGCGCAGTGGTTAAACTGCTGTACTGCAGCCAAAACTGTGCTCACAACCCGGGGTTCAATCCCAGGTAGCCGGCTCAAGGTTGACTCAGCCTTCTATCCTCCTGAGGTCGGTAAAATGAGTACCCAGCTCGCTGGGGAGGGGGGCAATGTGTAGCCTGCATAATTAACTTGTAAACCGCCCAGAGAGTGCTTGAAGCGCTATATAAGCAGCACACACTTTGCTTATTGTGACGATCGCCCATGTCACTCATGCCATTCATATTCATGAGCTGATTTGCATGAGCCTATGAGAGGACTGGAGAGGCGGAGTCAGCAGCTACATGAGGTTTGGCGGGAAAAGGAGGAGTCAGATAGGACTGGTTAGTCAGAGAGAGAGGGAGCAGATACTGAGAGAGAGTTGGTTAAGAAAATAGGTAGAAAAGGTGGTAATGATATAGCTAGAGAAAAGAAGTATGTACTGAGAGAACTGTTGATGATTTGCTTGTGTATAATGTTTATCTGAGAAACTTCTGTTATTATTCAATCTGCTTCACTTCAATAAATAAGTTCTGTTTCTGTTCACAAGTCAAGTGTTCAGACAAACGTCATTTATATTGTGGATTGAGGTAATCCACTGGTGGCAGCGAGAGGAAAATGCGATGTGAGCCTTTGTGAGGGAAAGACAGGCAGGGGCCACAAGGGCGAACGCCACACTTATGCTTTTTTGTTGTTGCTTTTTTTCCATGCAGGCAAGAGAGCAGATTATGGAGCATTGGTGGAATATAGTATGAAGCTGAAGAATCCATGATCATCAAAATGGCTTACAAACCATGCTAATACAGGTGGAATTAACACTGTTAATATTCTCTATCCTAGCACACATTGTTCCTCTGCTGTTCCCTTGAATCATATTACTGCTCACAGCTGGTCTTTACAACACCACAATCCCCTCCCTCCATTTTTTTGCTCTTGCCTTGTGTTCTGTTTTCTTTCTCTTGCAGGAATGCTTGCAAACCAGGCTTCAAAAGAACTAAACACAAACACAGGGCATTAATTATTGCATGTGTGAGATGCAGCCATACACTACAGACTCTCAAAGCTGGCATGAATGTTTTACTAGTGAATAATATTTTAAATAAATAGATAGCTAGAACACAACTCTGCTGTCCCTTCTATGGATGGAGTCACCTTTCTGGGAATGACATGTAAGGGAGGCCTTTGCACCTATTATGATAACAGGGGTGTCGAAGGGGAAACACTAACAGGCAGGCCAACCAAAGACATTAGGCTTCCTGAAGTGGAGCAAAGAAAGGCACTCACCACCCACCAAGGTAAAAACAGCAAATGTATTCTGGGATGTATTCTGGCAGAAAATCCCACAAGGACTTTGTGCCATCTCCGGCAGTAGAAATAAGCAGTACAAACACAACACTAACAAACGAAATATCAAACTGTTTACTGCCCTTCCTTGGCTTCCCAAATCTGCATGTATATGTATGTTCTGGTCTCCAAATGGCCTGTCAAGCTCCTTCAGACCCAAATCTTGAAAAAGACATTTTAAAACACGGTGGTGCATTGTAGGGATGCATCTGGTGGTGCAATATGATGTGTAAGAAATGGGATGTGCAACCTTTCTGCCTTTCTGCTTTCTTTTCCAGGGGATCTTCCAAGCCTGAGCTGGTCTTCTGATATCTAAGAAGCAGAAAATTCAGATCCACAGACAGCTTCCCAAACCTGATTTTCCTGCTCTTCTGTCAAACCCTCACAGAACCAGGCTACTATTTTCCTCTCGTACGTTTCCTTTTAATCAGACCATTAGTATTCTCACTGATTAACCAGCTACTTCTCAATTTAATTAAAACGTAGGCTGTATTTCTTTTTATCAGGAGCCAAAGGTTCCAATTACATTTTATTCTCATTATACCAAAGCAGACTCCTGTTAGCCAAGAGGTCTTTATCAACCCTTTCCTTGCTCTAAGATAGCAGGGAAGAGATTGGTCCTTTCGGGTTGGTTTCTGCACCCTTTGCAAGTCTTGTTGTTTCATAGATCCATAGCTGTCTTCTTTCATGGAAGCTTCTCAAATCATTTCACCACACAATTATGCAAATAACCTCTCTTCCTTTTAGGAAACATATAAAATATTATCATCTATCTAAAATGTAAAAGCAATTCCCCAAATTCCTCTAGATCAGAGGATGTGTCATCCAGTTCTTCCACTATTCATGTTGACAAGCAGACACAGAGTGAGGAAATGCCTCAGTGCCCTACTAACCCAATGCACTTGCACTGCCATGGATGGAGCAAAGTGTCCCGATGGGGAATGTTATCTTCATTCAAGTGGGGGATGAGAAGAGGCATGGGGCTTTGGCTTTGTTTGGACTGTGATTCTCAGGATTGGCCAGGAATCCCCACAGGCAGAACCCAGGTTGCTGCAGCTGAGAAATAGTAGCATAAAGAGAAGCTTTTCTCACCTTCATGGGGACCTCTGTCTCCATTATGTTGGCTTTTCAAGAAGAAGGAAACTGCTCATAGTGGTACCTAGGAATGGTGCAAGGGTTCATGGGTGTTTCAAGGGAGTATTCAGGTAGTTTAATGTATTCTCGAAGGCTTTCATGGCCGGGATTTGATTGTTGTTGTAGGTTTTTCAGGCTGTTTCGCTGTGTTCTGAAGGTTTTTCTTCCTAACGTTTCACCAGTCTCTGTGGCCGGCATCTTCAGAGGATAGGAGTTAGAACTCTGTCTGTGTTCTGGTAGTTCTTTGAGAATCCCCCTCTATATAGCCTAACAGGCAGTAAAACTATCTGTCTTCTGCTCCCTTGAGACTCCCATAAACGCAGCCTCTGTCAAGAACAGCCCCCTTCTTCTTGAAAGGCCAATTTGATGATGTCAGACCCCACATGGAGGTTGAGAAAAGCTCCTCTTGAAACTACTGTTTTTGGGCTGCTGTTCCCAGGATATTTTTTCTGGGGGAAGCCCTTGTGAATTCTGGATGTTTCAGTTCAGGAGGAATGAAAGTCCCACCCCTGGAAGGGATGCAGAATCTCTGTCTTGGAATTGGAGCAAGCACTGCAGGTGCTGGTTCTCTTTTGTCTCTTTAATTGGCAAAGCAAAGCAAAGTGTGCTGCTTATATACCGTCCCACAGCGCTTGAAGCACTCTCGGGCCGGCTTACAATTTAATTATGCAAACTACACATTGCCCCCCTCCACAGTGAGCTGGGTCCTCAATTTACTGACCTTGGAAGAATGGAAGGTTGAGTGAACCTTGAACTGGTTACCTGGAATTGGACACAGGTTGTGAGCAGAGTTTTGGTTGCAGTACAGCAATTTAAATAGAAGGGGTAGATATGGAGGCAGTGACAGATTTTACTTTCTTGGGCTCCATGATCATTGCAGATGGTGACAACAGCCACAAAATTAAAAGACACCTGCTTCTTGGGAGGAAAGCGATGACAAACCTAGACAGCATCTTAAAAAGCAGAGACATCACCTTGCCGACAAAGGTCTGCATAGTCAAAGCTATGGTTTTTCCAGTAGCGATGTATGGAAGTGAGAGCTGGACCATAAAGAAGGCTGACTGCCAAAGAATTGATACTTTTGATTTGTGGTGCTGGAGGAGACTCTTGAGAGTCCCCTGGACTGCAAGGAGATCAAACCTATCCATTTTGAAGGAAATCAACCCTGAGTTCTCATTGGAAGGACAGATCCTGAAGCTGAGGCTTCAGTACTTTGACCATCTCATGAGAAGAGAAATATCCTTGGAAAAGACCCTGATGTTGGCAAAGTGTGAAGGCAAGAGGAGAAGGGGACGACAGAGGACAAGATGGTTGAACAGTGTCATCGAAGCGACCAACATGAATTTGACCCAACTCCGGGAGGCAGTGGAAGAAAGGAGGGCCTGGCATGCTCTGGTCCATGGGGTCACGAAGAGTCGGACACGACTTAACGACTAAACAACAACGACAACAGCAATTTAACCACTGTGCCACGAGGTACTGAAAATGTTTTTTCCTTCTGGCTCTCGGTTGCCTTGTCAGCCAGGTTCTACCTGGATTCTGGGCTGATTTACCCAGATTTCTTTCCTGCAGTCAACTGGCCCAAAGGCAGTTTTGGACCTCCCTACCATCCCTTGTCTGACACAGCTTTCATTACATGGGCTTGCACTGCTTATCTGTGGTTCTGGCCCTGAAATCTTAGGGATGGGAATGGTGCTGATCGGATGACCCTGTAAGCTTACATCTGCCCAGCCACAATAACCAAGGGATAAATTAGCTTGGGAGGATGAGACAGTAGTCCAGCACACCAGAGTTCACCAGACTGGGGAAGAGTTCGCTAGATTAAAAAGCAGCAGCAGCAGCAGCAGCTGTCTTAGCTCTGAATGACTGAGATCACTGAAGGGAAGGATCAGAAATAGACTGGACCCCAGGGGTCTCCCCATTTCCTTATTACCCTCCCACTTCTTCCCACTCAAGTAAATTGTTTCTTGTCATTCGGAGGTGGGGTGAGGAGAAAAAAATACTCAATGTGAGGGTACTGTGAGGAAAAAGCAAAGTGGGCTGACCAGCCTACTCCTTTGTTCACTTGGTTGCTAAGCAAACGTTCTGTGTCTGCTCTAAGAGATTGTGGACTAGGGACTATGAAGGGAAACCAGCAGAAATGCCACTAACTCATTCTTGCCCTATAAATTAGGTACCTAGCCTGACCTGTGACAGTTTCACTGAAAAACTGGCTGGGACATGACAAATACGCCTTTCAGCATACCTTGGCTTCTTGCCGAAGGAGCAGGAGAAAGAGGGAGGCCAACGGCTCATTGTTACATTATGAAAAACAAGTCCTGCTTAAAATAGAAAACGTTGCTGTCAAGAAAGCCTGTGGGGTCCATTTATCTGTCAACAAGAGGCATATACATATATCAATGGTGAAGGCTGGGCTGAAACACCTGTGCACACTGGAGTCTTTCACACATATTTAGTCAAGAGAACTCTCTCCCATGGCCGTGCTGTTTAAAATATGCTGTTACTCTCCATTTTCATTGAATATCTTCCTCCTGCTCAAAAAACCTCAGTCTCAGGGTTAAAACAGTGCCTTTTATGCACTCAGGTTTTTAAACAGCTTCTTTGTGTGGATGGGTCAGGGATTTTGAGAGTCACAGTGGACATTGGCTATTGCAAAGTTTAAGAATTTTCTAACATAAGGAGCCAAATCCTGTTTGTGAACCTTGAGTGTAATGTCTTCACAGGAGGAGCACAGGGCAGAATTGTATTTTCACTCCATGCATCACAGTGCTCTTCACAGATGGCTGTCCAGCTAAAAGAGAATCAATGCAATGGAGCACCAGAGTAACTTCTCTGGGAAGCTTTGTAAATAGTTACAAAAGTCATCCCAATTTTGTAAAAAGGTGAAGCAACTTTATTTGAGGCCTGGAGGTGAAAGTAGATAATGCAGCAAGTGGTGTGTGTGTGTGTGTGTGTGTGTGTGTGTGTGTGTGTATGTGTGTGTGTGTGTGTGTGTGTGTGTGTGTGTGTTTAAATGTTGATCCTAATGGTGTGGTGGAGGAATTGGGCATCAGGCAGCAACATTTCTTCGACTGGTACTGATTTGTACGTATTACATGCATGATAAATACAACATCCAGAATGAGAGGAAGAGAGAGAGAGAAAGAAAGAGAGAGAGATTGAGGTAATATTAGAAGTCAGGATCCTATTGCATTATGCTGTAAAGCAACTATTCTCAATGGTGGCCATAGGGCCTCCTTGTGGGGCCCTAACACATTTGAAGGGGACCACACACTAGAAACAATTCTTCACACAACACCTTGTAAGGTTTTTTTATGTGATGTATACAATCCTGATTTGGCCTGTATATCTTTCATATTGTGTTTACAGCCATGAGAATGGCTGCTATAGAGTAACAGCAAGTGCTAAACCAGTAAAAGCATTTTGCCAGCTGTATGTTGTGTGACCTTTAGCACAATCAACCATGCTACAGACAGCAAATTGCAGCAGCAAATTGCGAAACCACACGGTTACATATGCAATATTTTGCAACAGGGTTTTGGCTAGTTTTCTTCTTCTTCTATTCCTTACAATGTGGGAGTATTTTATTTTCCACCTCTTCCTTTTGAGTTAAGTTGTGACGAAATCTTTTACCCAATTAAAATTCAGTAGGCTTGGCAAGGGACTAGGAGAGGCCACATCTAGCTCAAGATCCTCCAGTTGGCAATTGTTGACCTTTTCCTTAGAATACACCCTACCTCTACAAGCCAACCTTTCAACCCATCTTCTTAAAGACATGAGATGTCCTCTCCTACTTGAAGGCACCCTTGGTCTGTAGGACCATTGGGTCCAAGTCTAGATGAAATATAATTAGATGAGGTAAGGCAGCAAACATGGCTCCCTGCTAAAACTAGGATTCCTCTTCTCTTACCTGTTCTGTCACATGCACTAACATTCTTATTTCCTTAGAAGAAGTGTGCATAGAATTTCTTTCTTTATGCATGAATACGTATATAACCACATGCCAAAGTCGTGAAAAAATGCATTACATGTTCCCCATGAACATGCATGTTTGCCCCTAGAGAACGGTGTCTTGTATATATTCGTGACACATGGCCCCTGAAAGCAGCAATGAAATAACATTTCTCTGTTTTTTTGTAGAGAGCAGCATTTCGAATTTGATTTCCTAGTGAAAGAGAGAGAGAGAGATCATACTTGTACAGTTTAGGCCTGCAGCAACCTCTTTATGGAAATAGAAATTGTTTCCAGGCCCTCAGTCATAAAACACAAGGTAGCCCTTCCCTTCCTTGAGCTATGAGCTGGGTGAGGCTTCCTGGCTTGTTATGTTACTAGAACATGAAGGATGTGGGAGGAGGCTGGCTTGGCTGACAAGGGAGAGAAGGAATTTGTGGCTCAGCATTTTCCATTCCCTCCCCCTCACCTAGTCTTAATTTCAAGGCAAGGCAGCTTTCATCCGTTTCCCCCCCCCCCCTTTCCTTGTTCTTTGCAGCAGAGAGCTGCCTGCTGCCTGGCAACCGTGCCACAGGCGCTGTCACAGGCACTCAGAAGACTGTGAAAAGGGAATAAACAACAGAGCCTGGATTTGTCTAGAGCCACAGCTCTGGGAGTCTGGCCGGCCTACCAGCATCTGCCAGAGATATTTTCAGAAACCAGGCTAATCCAAATTTAACTTTCAGTTTGCACAAAATCCTCAGGCTTCCCATATTGATACACATCTCAAAGAATCATGGCCTACTGGGAGCACCGAGCAGAGTCCATCTGTCCAACAAATAACAGTTTTTCAAAGGTTGCATCAAAACCACCCAAGAGACATGTGGCACCTTAATAATAATGGTCATGTGTAGAGAAGGGCATGAACCACCAAATCGGTGGTTCGTGCCAGTTTATACTTTGTCCAAACAGGTGTTCAGGGCTTCCCAGTCCTGCCTCCTCTGGCAGGCGCCCACTCAGAGGCAGCACCCTGGCTTCCCTGCCCCACCTCCTCCAGACTCTACCCTTGAGTGGGCGCCCATGGAGAAGGCGGGACTGAGAAGTGTTCGGATGAAGTACAAACCAATATGAGCCACTGATTCAGCAGTTTGTGCCCACCTCTTATCATGTGCCATGAACCTTAGTTTATTTTTTATGTTATATGTAAACCGCCCAGAGTAGACACGTTGTAGATGGGCGGTACTGTATATAAATCTAATAATTTTTTTAAAAAAAGTCAATTCTGATTTCTGGTGACCCTTTTCAGGGCTTTACAGGTAGAGAATACTCAGAAGTGGTTTCCCATTCCAATCTTCTGGGGGCACTTGGGACTGTGCAGGTTGCCCAAGGCCACACAGGCTGATTCTGTTCACAGGAAGCACAGTGGAGAGTTGAACTCCCAGCCACTCTGCCTTCTAAACCACTGAGCTTAAAAACTAACCATTTTTATTTGGTGCACGTTTTTGGGAATAGCAGCTCACTTTTTCAGACACACGGAGTATTGACCTAGGAGGGTGTGAGATGTAGTAGATCCCAACACTGATCATTAATGGTCATTTAACAGTTCTTGGGAGGTAACAAGCACATAGCTTATTGTGAAGCAGTCCACAAAAGCTTACACTAACTAAAACTTACTACTTTCTATAGTGCCACAAGATTGATTAGGCATCCTTCAGTCTCGAGAGACTATGGTAACGTGCTCTGAATAGAGGACTTGGAACAGCGTCTAGTGTGGCTGAGGAGGCCAATTCGAGAGTGACAATCCCTTCCACACTGAAGACAAATACAATCTGTCTCCTGTCCAGCTCCCTGATTTGGCTGGTTTCAGGACTGCCTTTTTGCCTCAGCCTGCTAGACAAGGGTCTCTTCAAATTGGGAGAGGCCATGATGCACCGCCTGCCTCCAGGCTGAACGCTCAGATGTCAAAGTTTCCCATCTGTTGAGGTCCATTCCTAAGGCCTTCAGATCCTGCTTGCAGATATCCTTGTATCGCAGCTGTGGTCTCCCTCTGGGGCGCTTTCCTTGCACTAATTCTCCATACAGGAGATCTTTTGGAATCCGACCATCTGCCATTCTCACGACATGCCTGAGCCAATGTAGACGTCACTGTTTCAGTAATGTATACATGCTAAAAATTCCAGCTCATTCTAGGACTACTCTATTTGGAACTTTGTCCTGCCAGGTGATACCAAAAATGCCTCGGAGACATATGGAACGTGTTCAGCTTCCTCTCCTGCCATGTATAAAGGGTCCAGGACTCACTGCAGTACAGGAGTATACTCAGGACACAGGCTCTATAGACCTGGATCTTGGTATATGCCATCAGGTTCTTATTAAGCCTTACTCTCTTTGTGAGTCTAGAGAACATGGTAGCTGCTTTGCCAATGCGTTTATCCAGCTTGACATCTAGGGAGAGGGTGTCAGAGATTGTTGAGCCAAGGTACACAAAGTCATGAACAACCTCCAATTCTTGTGTGGAGATGGTAATAGACGCAGGTGAGTCCACGCCCTGGCCCACGCCTTGTGCCACAAGACTCTTACTGGTTTTACTGAAACACTAAGGTGGCTACTCCTTTGCTCGTTTAAATTGAGTTGTGTTGTTGAGAGTGCCTGATTAGACAACTCTGAAGCCCCACAAAATAAGAAACAAGCTATCACATTTATACATGTTGGTCAATTCAGATAATGATGGTTTCCCAAGCAGTTATATATAACCAGTATTTGGTAAATGTCAGCCAACCCTGAAGACACTGAGCTTGTCTGATTTTGGAAGCTAAGCAGGTTTGGATCTGGTGAATACTTGGAAACTAGCAAGTAATATGATATCCAGATAGAGTTATGAAAAAATCCTGCTTCAAACCTTGGAGAGTGGCTGTCAGTCAGAGTTGACAATACTGGGCTGTATGGATCAGTGGTTTGACTTGGTATAAGAAAACTTCCTGTGTTGTTATGCAACTGTATATTATCCCTGTAGTGTTTGTGGATGTTGTCCTTGTGGCCATGCTTGGTGTGGAATTCTAGCAGATGTAGTCCCTCCAGAAGTAACATTTCCAACCACTGTATTTTCTTTGCTCGTGTCAAGACACATTGTCCAACAGACCCATTTCCCACAAGCAGGACCTGCAACAATTTCAAATATCATCTCTATCTAAACCAAGAATGATTGTGGTGATGCGCAAACCATTTAGACCATCCATTCATCCTAAGCAGAGTGCCAAGATCAGCAGAAACAAAGTGTGGATGTTGTAGCAGAGCTACTGTGTGAACAAGCCCCAAGGCTGCAATCATACATGTGGCTACTTGGAAGCAGATGCCAGTAAAATCAAGTAGAGTCTTGCAGTCAAAATGTTGACTGGTACCTCCCGGTGCATGTGACTTTCTACCTAGTTGCTTCATCCTAGTTGCCTGCAGGAGAATCCAGCTGTTGCTGCTTTCTTTTATGCCTTTTGATGCCTTACAGGTTGGCTTTCCTCTTGTCACCTTGTTCATTTTTCTTTTCAAACAGGGTCACACAGAATAATAAGCTAGAAGTCCAGAGAATCCTTGTGCATGCTGGATTGCTCAGAGATTTAGGTTTCTGGCTGTGGAGCCAGAGGTTGAGAGTTTGATTCCCCACTGGGCCTCCTTGACAGGGGCTGGACTTGATGATTCAGAGGGTCCCTTCCAGCTGTACTGTTCTAAGACTATTAGATTATGTAACTGGGTTTGTTGTACCCCACTAAAGTGACAGCCAAATAAACCACAGATCATTGGTCTAGTATAGAATGGTATTCATTTGGTCATCAGTCACCCACTCAGACAAGGAGGTGGGACAGGGATTCCTGCAGTGCTGACTGTGAGTGGGTGGCTGACGGAGAAGAGAGAAGAGCAGGCTGCAAAAAGTGAGTGGCTAGTCATGCTGTGGAAGCAGGGTGGGAAGTGCACATTACCCAAGGAATGGGTAAGCATACAGGGGAGGTGGGAGGGGGTGGACGCCATGCATGCACAACACAGACAAGTGCAGTGATGAATTGGGCTGGACCTCCAAATTGAGGTTTGTGCTCATTTCTAGTCATAGGTCAAGAACAGTCCTTCACCTGAAGTGCTTGCTCTAATGAAGGCAAGAAATCAGGACCTACTGTTCGGACAGCACGCTAAACAAGCCATTTTTTTAAAAATCATGTAGTGGTCACTCTAGTCCAGAGGAGGAGGACAATGGGAACAAACAGGCTGGGTGTCCCATTCATAATAAGCCAGGGCTCTCTGAAATTCTGGCTGATGGTTGCATCTGAATGAGACCTTTCTCTGCCCATCCTGCTTTTAGCAAATGTGTCTCTCATTGTAGCTACACTGATCCTGTGATTCTGGGAGCTTCAGTCCATTAAAGCACAGCTTTTCAATTCTTTGCTCATGGAATTTGTGGCTTGACTCAGTGAGGATGGGGCTTATTCCAGCCCAGCCCAGATGTTTGGATGGAACTGCCTCTGTGTGCAAGGTGGTCTGAGGGCAGTGATGACACGCAGATCCTCTGGGGCTTTGGAGATCTGACGATATGGTGAACATGAACATAGTGCACCACATTCACCATCCTATTCCTAATTCTCTCATTCACTAAAGCTCTACTCCCATGTTTCTTTATATACCCATCTATTTACTAGATCACATCAAAGGCCCAGTACTCCAATTCCCTCAAACAAGGGAGAGTGTTCTCATGTTGTTATCTCTTAGCCACTGGCAATTCAGAATTGTGCTGCCTTTGATCCAGGAGGCAGCCTATCGCTGTTGTGAATAGCAACTATTGGTAGCCTCCCTTAATTTGTTGAATTTCCCTTCAAAGTTGTCCAGGTTGCTGGCTGTCATACCATGAAGAAATGAGTTTCACAGTTTGACTATGTAATCCCCCTCTATCCTGAATCTTCAGCTTCATTGGATAGTTCCAGGTCCTGGCATTATCCAAGAGGGAGAAAAATGCCCCTACATCTCTCCATCAAATGCAGAATTGTATACACCTCTTTGGCCTGTCCTTGTTCTCTAATGGGAAATAAAAGCTCCATATATTCTAACCTTTGATCATGGAGATATCCTTTTCTGCAAATAGGGAAGGCAAAGATTTTTATCCTGTCTTTCAGTGAAATTCTCAGTTATGTCTCCATAATGTTCCTCACCTCAATGCTGACAAGTATCTCAGAAGATTCATGATTATCACTCTTCTATCAGTGATCTGTCTTGTTGTTTTTGTCCTAGTCTTCTGTATCTATGTGTATAGCAATGCTCCCTGTTGTAGAAGGCTTGTGCAAGTCAAGAAGTTAGGAAGAAAAGTTTCTTCCCAAAAAGGAAAGAACAGACTCAGGGTGATCCTGACTTCACTCAGGAACAACTAAATTTAGTGCCAGTTAGTGTTAAAACCACTGGGTACCCGGTGTGGTGTAGTGCAGTGGTTCCCAACCTTGGGTCCCCAGATGTTCTTGGACTACAACTCCCTGAAAACCTGGCCAGCTAGTGGCGAAGACGTCTGAGAGTGTTAGTCCAAGAACACCTGGAGACCCAAGGTTGGGAATCATTGGTGTAGTGCATAAAATAATGGACTAGGATTAAGAAGATTTGAGTTTGATTCTGTGGCTCTGTCATGGAAACTCAGTTGAGGGTTGGACTGGTAAAGCCACTCCTTAAATGCCTCACTTACCTTGAAAATCCATTAGGGTCACTATAAATCAGTTCTGATTTGACAGCATATAACTACAACCCCTTCCAAACGCCTTTCCTCCCCCTTTCCATCTCCACCCCTTCCAAACTCCTTTCCTCTCCCTTTCCATCTCCACCCCTTCTAAACTCCATTCCACCCCACTTTCCTTTTCCACCCCTTTTATACTCCTTTCCATGCCTGAAAAGCACAGTAATCTATGCACCCGGGTAGGTGGGGCTAGTTAGCCTTGGAAGGCAGCCCATCTAGGAGAAGGAAAACTCCAATTTCAAACCTCCACTGCCTTGTGGCTATATCCACTGATGGAAAAGGTTTCAGGAGTTAACCTCGAGGCAAAATCCGGAGCCGGAGTCCCGGAGGCAGTTTGTGACTGTGTACAGTCACGCTCTGGCAACTCCTGCAACATCTCTGGAACCACTTGTATTTTTTTATACAAGTGGTTCTTGCCTTTCCATTGGACTACTTCAGTGACGTGGAGAGGGGGGATTTTCTGCTTGGGTAACAGTCTATCCTCCATATTATTTTACCCAGGCTTCGTGCTCTGGAGAGGAAACTCCAGCTTCGCATACAGCGTCGAAACAACATGGGAAGTAGCAGTTACCAGTTATAAGTCTTTGCTCGATTGGTGGAGCATGACACCAGGGCCTACTTCTGATGGTGGGAGAGGTCATTGCACCTCACTAGGTAGCTACCACCCACCTTAAGCTGGGCAGCCCCCAGTCAGTAAGGTGCTGCCTTGCCATGGTCTGTTAACCTCATGGGGTGTGTGGGGTTTAGGGTGAAAGCTGACAAGCAGATTGATAGCCCTGCACCATGCAACAATTATAAGAAAACGTCTGCCCTAAAGTTGGGCACCTGGAATGTTCAGATAATGACCCCTGGCTTTTCTGACGACCTGCAGGAAATAGACGATACATGCAAGACAGCTGTCATCAACATGGAACTGAGTAGGCTGCAGATGGACATTGTTGCCCTGCAAGAGACAAGATTGCCAGACTCGGGATCTGTCAAAGGAAAAAAAAAATTCTTATTCTTCTGGCAGGAAAAACCATTGAATGAGACAAGGGAATATTGTGTTGGCTTTGTGGTTAGAAATACTCTGCTGAGATCCATTGTTCCACCTACTGCAGGGAGTGAAAGAATCCTGTCTCTGCAGCTCCATTCATCAGCAGGAGTGGTCACCTTTATTAGTGCATATGCACCAACTCTGTCGTCTACAGCAGAAGTCAAAGACAAATTCTATGACGATCTGGAAACTTCTATCAAAAAAATCCCTGTGATTGGGTTTATTTGAAAGTTGCGGCAGTTCCTCAACTGTGGCGGGAAATAACGACTGAGACTTGTACATACTGTTTACAACTTTGACTTTATTAACTCTCGGTGTTCCAACAACCACCGCAACCGGATTGAAACAAGACAAATCAGGCAAAGGTCCATAACTAGATGAGGATAGTTCTTCTTGAAAATTAGGATAACTCACTGAGGGGCTGGACCAAAACGCTCCTGATCCGTGGGCTTCCGCAGAGGGGCACTCCGTACCGCGCAAATGGTGCCGCAACATGGGTGTCGAGCCCAGTCTCCCCCTTTCGGTGGCTTGTTGTACATCTGATCCGGTCGGATCACCTTCCTTCCCCCTCCTTGCCCCTGTGGGAAAACAATCACTGTCCATTCTTGAGTTTCAAATGTTGTCTCTCCTTCTCTTTTCACCTCCGGGTCCGGTAACAACCCACCGACCTTTAGGTTAGGAAAGTCTTTCAAAAGACCACGCATTCTCTCATACTTTGAATCTACTCCTTCATTCTCGAATCTACCCCCCAATCTCCTCTCTCCTTGATCTTTTATACTTTCCTCCCATACTGACATTTTTAGCGCCTCCCCTTTTCCTCCCTCTCCTTCTTCTCCCAGACAGACCTCTATCTTCCCTTTCTCCTCCCCTGGTGTCTCTATGGGTAAGGACGGCTCACTTTCCTCCTTATTTCCTTCACAATCCCGGAGAGAGAGCCGCTGTTCATTCTTGGAGACTTTAACGCTAGAGTTGGTGCTGATCACAATTCTTGGCCCACTTGTCTAGGCTGTTTTGGCATTGGGAAGATGAACAAAAATGGCCAACGCTTGCTGGAGTTTTGCTGTTATTATGGTCTTTGTGTCAGCAACACGTTCTTTAATATGAAGCTTCGACACAGAGTCTCTTGGAGACATCCAAGATCGAAGCATTGGCATCAGCTCGATTTGATCCTCACTAGACTCTCTAGCCTTACTAGTATTACGATCACACGCAGTTATCAGGGTGCTGATTGAGATACTGATCACTCCCTGGTGTGTGATCAGAGTAAAACTGTGATTGTATCACACGAAAAATGAAGGAAGACCACGTATTGACATCAGCAAGACTCACGATCAGAGAAAAGTAGAGGAATTTGCTCAAGCGTTTGAGGAAACTATTCCAGGCCTGGCTGGTGCAAATGCACCTGAATGATGGGAACATTTCAAGAATGCTGTTTATAACTCCACCTTGTCCACATTTGGTAAGAAATAAAAGCAGCCCTAGATTCCCTCGCCTCCGGCAAGGCACCTGGGAAGGATAACATCCCTGTTGAAGTGCTGAAGTGCTGTAAAGAGACCATCACCACTGAGCTGTATGAAATGTTTTGTCTTTGCTGGAGGGAAGGTGGAGTACCACAGGACATGAAGGATGCAAACATTGTCACATTGTACAAGAACAAAGGCAACAGGGGTGACTGCAATAACTACCGTGGCATCTCTCTTCTCAGCATTGTAGGGAAGCTGCTTGCCTGTGTTGTGCTGAAGAGGCTCCAGGTGCTTGCAGACAGAGTCTATCCAGAATCACAGTGTGGATTTCGAGCTAATAGATCCACCATTGACATGGTATTTTGCCTCAGACAGTTGCAGGAGAAATGTAGGGAACAATGACAGCCACTCTTTGTGGCCTTCATAGATATCACAAAGGCCTTTGATTTGGTTAGCAGGGACAGCCTTTTAAAAATACTTCCCAAGATTGGATGTCCACCTCGACTCCTTAACATCATCAGGTCCTTTCATGAGGAAATGAAGGGCACTGTAGTTTTTGATGGCTCAACATCAGATCCCTTTGACATCCGAAGCAGAGTGAAACAGGGCTGTGTCCTCGCGCCAACTCTGTTTGGGATCTTTTTTGCTGTCATGCTGAAGCACGCTTTTGGAACTGCAACAAAAGGTGTTTATCTCTGGACTAGATCAGATGGAAAACTCTTTAATCTCTCTAGATTGAGAGCAGAGACCAAAGTCCAGTTTATTTATTTATTTATTTATTTATTTATTTATTTATTTATTTATTTATTTATTAGATTTTTATCCCACCCTTCTAGACAATGTCTACTCAGTTGAAATGCATGTGAGACTTCCTCTTCGCCGATGATGCAGCAGTTGTTGCCCATTCTGCTGAAGAGCTCCAACAACTCATGAATCATTTTAGCAAGGCCTGCCAAGATTTTGGACTAACAATCAGCCTGAAGAAAACACAAGTCATGGGCCAGGGCGTGGACACACCTCCCTCTATTACCATCTCCACACAAGAATTGGAGGTTGTTCATGACTTTGTGTACCTTGGCTCAACGATCTCTGACAGTCTCTCTCTAGATGTCAAGCTGGATAAACGAATTGGCAAAGCAGTTACCATGTTCTCTAGACTTACAAAGAGAGTATGGCTTAATAAGAAGCTGACGGCATATACCAAGATCCAGGTCTATAGAGCCTGTGTCCTGAGTACACTCCTGTACTGCAGTGAGTCCTGGACCCTTTGTGCATGGAAGAAGAGGAAGCTGAACACGTTCCATATGCATTGTCTCCGACACATTTTTGGTATCACCTGGCAGGAGAAAGTTCCAAATAGAGTAGTCCTAGAATGAGCTGGAATTTTTAGCATGTATACATTACTGAAACAGTGACGTCTACATTGGCTCGGGCATGTCATGAGAATGGCTGACAGTTGGACTCCAAAAGATCTCCTGTATGGAGAATTAGTGCAGGGAAAGCGCCCCAGAGGGAGACCACAGCTGAGATACAAGGATCTGCAAGCGAGATCTGAAGGCCTTAGGAATGGATCTCAACAGATGGGAAACTTTGACATCTGAGCGTTCAGCCTGGAGGCAGGCGGTGCATCATGGCCTCTCCCAATTTGAAGAGACCCTTGTCCAGCAGGCCGAGGCAAAGAGGCAGTCCCGAAACCAGCCAAATCAGGGAGCTGGACAGGGGACAGATTGTATTTTTCTTCAGTGTGGAAGGGATTGTCACTCTCGAATTGGCCTTTTCAGCCACACTAGACGCTGTTCCAAGTCCTCTATTCAGAGCACGTTACCATAGTCTCTCGAGACTGAAGGATGCCTACATGGAACTACAACAGTGTTAAAATCATATGATGCTGTTATTCCTTTTTTCTCCCTGTCTTCCACACCTACTGCGATATATAAGAAAGAATTTATTCAGAACTTAATGTGGTTAGAAATAGGGAAGAAATATGAATTCAAATCCCTTCTAGTGATATAACATTCAGTGCTGCATATAGTGATGTTTTGATTGTGCTATAATTTGTGTAGGCTCCACTGTGTCTGATGCTGAAATCTCAAGCATAGGAGAGATAGAGAGAAGGAACTGGGAAAAAGGCCAGCATTTCCAAACAAACTGGTGTTAAAAATCACAAGGTGCCCAGTGACCCCGAGTTAGGAGACTACCATATCATACTTTCTAATTCTGCTTTTGAAACTTTTGAAGTTGCTTCTGAAAGGAAATTTCAAATACTCATTTCTTTTCCTACAAGAACTTTGCTGTAATGTTGGTTATGGCCAGGAAAGGCAACTTCATAGACTTTCCTTAAGGAGCAAGAGCAGACTGTTGGCTACAGATGCTGATGAAGGTTTGCAGACAGAAATGAGCATTGAGAACTCAGCAGTGCTCAGCGTAAAGGAGATGTGAGCCATCTAAGTGTCTAAATCAATGGTTTCCAACGTTGGATAACCCAGATGTTCTTGGACTGCAACTCCCAGAAACCTCAGACAGCACAGCTGCTGGTGAAGACTTCTGGGAATTGCAGTCCAAGTTCCCAGTTCCATGCCCCCCACGGCCAAGCTGGGATTTGAACCCTGGTCTCCTTAATCCCTCATTCTGTCCACTACACCACACTGACTATCCATTTGAGCCATACTCCACCACTATAACCATCACTGTAACCACTACACCTCACTGGCTATGAGATTCCCTTTAGAACAGTGAGAAGGGTATCAAATGTGATTTATTGATGTAAAAAAAGAGAGTCTAAGCTGGCTAGGAAAATGAATTCCAAGCAATAAAGAACACAGAGGTGTTATAAATGAACAATGAATATATACAGCAAAGTAAGGCACAAAGTAACTCTGACCAACCTTTCTCACCTGTCTCTTAAAAATGTGAGTGATTGTTTTTCTACTTGTCACTTAGACTGAAGTGAAGTACCATGAATACAATTGTCTTATGTCATCATTTTTATTATGCCAATGAAACATCACACACTCAAGACATTTTTAATGACTTGGAATAAAAGACAGTAAAAATCAGACTCCTTTTTCTGGTCAGACATTTAATTTGATCTTTTTAAGAAAAGAATTACAAAATGTCTTTGGGAAACTCTGCACCATTAATTAGGAATCCTTGCACTCCCCCCCCCCCCCCGACCTCCTTTGTAACAGTGTTGGAAACTGCAAAACTTGTGAACTTACCTGGATTGGCTAGTTTCCCATTTGGCCTGCTTTGTCTGCTTAAAAGTTCAGGTGGCTCACAGCTGGGACTGTATTGATTTGAATTTATAAGGTTTTGACCTGCTGTTTCTAACAGAAACAATGAGCCAGGAAGGAGGGCAAAATTCCAAAGGAAGTCTCTGAAAAGTTTTCTGGTGAACTTTCTGTTTTAATCATCTCTGAGAGATTGGAGATGCCGACAAAAACTCACTTAGTTCTAGTTCTTTACAGATCAGAGTAACCTACTTACCCAGCGTCAGAGTTCAGATAAGTTCCATTTTTGTTCTAGAACTTCCAGAACTACCCGCTTACCAGTCTAGAGGCTCTGGAGGTGGGGAGTTTTGTTTGATCCGTAATACAATAACAACAACAACAACAACAACAACAACAACAACAACCAGCAAAAATTTTCAAAACCTTTATCCCATCTTCTTTCTTTCTTTCTTTCTTTCTTTCTTTCTTTCTTTCTTTCTTTCTTTCTTTCTTTGAGTACCTAGCTTGCTGCCCCCCACCAGCAAGCTGGGTACTCATTTTACTGACTTCAGAAGGATGGATAGCTGAGTCAACCTCAGGCTGCCTACCTGGTACAGAACCTGGGTTGTGAGCAGAGTTTTGGCTGCAGTACACCACAAGCTGTGGTGCTTGTTTTTTAATCAATCAATCAATCAATCTATCTATCTATCTATCTATCTATCTATCTATCTATCTATCTATCTATCTATCTATCTATCTATCTATCTGAAATATTTTTTACCCTGCCTTAAAAAGGACCCAAGGTGATTTGCATCATTAAAAAGATGATATTTAAAACACTGAAGTGCAGACATTATTTATTTATTTACAAGATTTTTTAGCGGCGCCATTACCAGTGGTCTCTGCGCGGTGAGGCATATATTGTAACCATTCTGCTTTACATTCCTATTTATTAACCCAAATCTTCTCAGGATTTATGCTGGGGTAACACAGACAGCATAACTTTTGGAGGTGAATTGCCTCAGGCTAAGGAATCAAGGCAGACATTTGCTGCACTCTAAGATGTCATGTTCCCTACACATCAGATAATGTCTATGGTGATTTCTTAACTTGAAGCAATTCACTTCCAAAATTTGCACTGTTTTGAGTTATGCTTGGAGTGTGTTTGTGTAACAAACAGGATTTTGGCCCCTGGGTTGATGTCCTGCCTGTACCCCCAATGTGGGACCCAAGATAGCTTAAAGTAATATTGAACAATATTCAAGAATATTAAAATACTAAAACAATAAACAACACTAAAAAGATTACAGCAGAATTAAATTAAAGGTACAGTTTAAAACAACATAGCTTTTGACCATCATCCAGGCAGATGGGATATTATTGGTTTAGAGTCACATTTTGTAGAAGAGTTCACTTAAAATGAAACCTTCTCACTCCCAGGCAATTTATGACACTGTAACTCTAATAATTTTGAACATTGTCCCCACATTTCACTTTTCATTTCCCTCTTATTTATCTTACATACAAAAAACAACTGGAACAAATCGTTCCCAAGCAACCTTCTGCATAACGCATCTTGCTTATATACCACCCCATAGCACTCTCTGGGTGGTTGAAAATTTAGTTATGCAGGCTGCACATTGCCCCCACCAGCAAGCTGGGTACTCATTTTACCGACCTTGGAAGGATGGATGGCTGAGTCAGCCTTGAGCCAGCTACCTGGGATAGAATCTGGGTTGTGAATAGAGATGGGAGTATTCATATACGAATACTCCCGCACAGGTGAACATAATGAGGGTCCAGCCCCATGGGGCCGGACGGTCCACTCACCGTTCCACTGCTGCCGTGACCTCCGCGGAGCCTTCTAATGGCTCCAGAGATCGCGTTTGGCGAGCCACTCTTTGACCTAGCAGAGAGGCTTATCATCCTGCCTCCTGCCAGGAGTAGCGAGCCGAACGCGATCTCTGGGGCCATTGGAAGGCTCCACGGAGGTTGCAGCAGTGGCGGAACAGTGAGTGGACCATTGGGCCCCATGGGGCTGGACCCTCGTTATGTCCACCTGTGCGGGGGTATTCGTATATGAATACAAATACCCACATCTCTAGTCATGAGCAGAGTTTTGGCTGCAGTACTGCAGTTTAACCACTGCACCACAAGGTAGCTATGTGGTGTTTGTTTTTTATCTCAACCACTGCAAATGCATAAGTGTATCATGATACTGAGAAGCGACATACTCTGGTTGTTAGTAGGTTGTCCCCGTTCAGAGGGGACCCTGGAATTCTTGGTCGGTTCAGGCAATACAAGCTTTCTTAACCTTGTTCCTTGTCTTAACCTTTCAAAGACCTCCTAAGACCCTAAACCTTCTGTTACTCTATGAGTTCAGGAAACATTCCCCAAAAATTACCCAGTGCAAGCTTCTTCTTATTCTTTTTAACCTACTTGGATGAAAGTTAAAACTGCACCCTCAAGGAAAATACAACACCCTTTCTCAGCAACTGGCCAAAACCTGCTTGAACAAAAAAGGCTTTCACCTGCCAGTGAAATGGCCTCAGGGAGCGGTCAGCCTCCTTTTCCATGGCAGGGAGTTCCAAACCCTGAGAGAGGTCATCATTCATGGCTCGAAAGAGATTCTTATCACAAATTCTATGCTCACACAGGGGAGACTTTTATGGAGGAAGGAGCAAGAACGTGACAAAATGTGTGCGTGTTCATGGGGAAATATGTGATCAGGTTAAAACGCAAAAGAAATATTGCATGCAATAAATAAAGAAATCCTACATCAGTGAAGACATGCAAGTCTCCACTTGCTGAACACAATTATCTTTAAAGATTATTGCCTAGATCATTCTTCAAGTTTCTACCCCACCACCTCCAGAGATAACAAGCTGCTCAATTTTTCGCTTTTATGCTCCTTGTTAACATTTCCCAACCAACCACCTTCTTTCTACAGGGCAAACACAAGGATGGTGATTATTATTATTTTTTTCTGTTTCCTTCCCTTTTTTTTCCTGCTTTGGGAAACTCAAAGTATGTCTTCATTTTGCTGAGCAACATAACAACTGCACATTAAATGATCGCAAGTTGGCCGGGATTCTTACTGAATGTCTGACACTTATTTACTTCTGTTTACAGATGGTTCCTACACCATTGGAGACAATCAATGCTCAAGCACTGAATGCATTGAGAGGAACTAGGATTGCAGTATTAGATCTGTACCCCAGGATGCACATCTCTGCTTCTGGGGCTTGCATGGGCCCTGGGCTGCTTCCCATGCAGTCCCTGAACACAGCAGCACCTTAGCTGGAAACCAGGTCAAGTGGGCTGCAGGGTGGACATGCTTTTTCCTGTCTTCCATTATTGCTGTCATACCCCAATTAGCTAAGGCAAAGGAAAAAGTGTCTCTGTGGAGATCACTACATGATGGGAGAGCCTTTTGTCTCCTACTCATCCAACATCCATCCCTCTCAGCAGGGAGGGAGTGGATGTTTAGACTCTCACATCCCTGCATGGAGAAGTCAGCGGAGGCTGATGACTGATTTCATGAGGTGAGTGAAAATCTGCTCTGGGTTTTTGTCTGAACTTTAAAGGAGCTAGCTGAGGTACTGAACCTATGAGGGGGTAGGGTTTAGCAGCTCACACAGCTTCACACTGAAATCTGGAATATATTCACTGCCCCACCCCCACTTCCGGCTGAATTGCCTGCATGCGTATGCATGTACGTATATACACATGGGCACATGCAGAAGTCTATTTCCATTGAAACTAAAAAGAGCACAGAAAGGATTTCTGCACCTGGTGTACCTATACAATTTTATTTTTTACAGGTTCAGCTGTGTGTCTGCAGTTTATGCATGTGTTGGGCTTCTGCATGCAATGTGTGGAATGAGCGTAGGCTAGGGACGGAAAGCCTTCTTGCAAAACTGCACCCGCTCAGTGAGATTGGTACTCAGACAATCGCTGACCTTTGTACAATTTCTTGTCTCCAGCAGTAGAATAAAGCACAGCAACCATTTTCCCCCATCTGTAATTCCATAAATTGTGCAAAATAGCTCTGTGCAAAAATCACTTCCTTTTCCTTTGTGAAACAAACACAACAGAAGCACAAAATGATGAACTGTTTGAACAAAAGGACACAAATTTCTTGCCCCTCCCCAGTAATTCTAATATTTCAAAAGTCCAACCGACTGAGACACGGCTGCCATGGGTATGCAAAATTGCTGTAAGTTACAGAACCTGTGCAAAAATCTTTTCGATCGTGTCAGAATATATTATGCCACCTTCATCTCTTGTTGTTGTGCATGAGAATGAGACAAGCAGTCCCTAAGATGGGTGGGTGGATAAATCCCTATTCTTTCCCATATGTTTCTTCTTTATACACCAAACATCTGAGGGGAAATGTGCTTTCTGGGCAACCAATGGAGATCATCAGTGGCTCAACCATCTTTTGGCTGATCTCATTGCTTGCATGGGTGCTGGAGGGAGGTGGCAGAAACTGGTGGCTCTTAGCTGATGGAGCTATGAGGAAAGCCTTATGAGGAAAGACTGAAAGAACTGAGCATGTTTAGCCTGAAGGGAGATATGATAGCAGTTTTCAAATACTTTTCAAATACTTCGTAGGTACTCATACAGAGGAGGGACAGGATCTGTTCTTGATCATCCCAGAGTGCAGGACACGTAATAATGGGCTCAAGCTAGAGGAAGCCAGGTTTTTGCTGAATATCAGGAAAAATGTCTTAACTGTTAAAGCAGTATGGCAATGGAACCAATTACCTTGGAAGGTGGTGAGCGCTCCAGCAAGAGAAAATTTGACAACCATCTGTCAGATCCGCTTTGATCTGGATTCCTGCATTGAGCAGGGGGTTGGACTTGATGGCCTTATAGGCCCCTTCCAACTTTATGATTCTGTGAGTCTGTGAGTCCACTTTGGGTTTTAGTACCAATTTTAGAAGAGCTGACTAAGTGCTGAACTCTGTTCCCCAAATCAGATCAGTGCACCATTGGAAGCCTGCTGTATCACAATATTTCATCTGTTGAGGATGAAGGGAATGATCTGGCAGTGAATCATCTGGCTGAGCGACATGATTGTTCTCCATACGGCAGGTGTGACAATATTTTTTCACTCCTCACGGTGTACTCCAATTTAAAGCTACCTCTCGGGCTTTTAAATGTTGGCAGGGCAGCTTCCTCAGGCTGCTTCAGGGATGAACAAGATGATCTGACAATCAAGATAATGCACTGAAATGTATCCATTATGCCAGCAGCATTCTGTAGAAAGGTTATGTGTCTGGAATTCCGGACAGCAAATGTCAAACAAACACATATACTTTTTTTTCAAAAAGAAGAAGGATGAAAAAGAAAAAAAAACACCCTACAGTAATCCAGGTGCTTTAGTGAACTGCAGATACATTCCTGGTCTTATGCCTGCTCTTTGGATTAAAGAATTGCAACAACAGGCATTTGTCTGATTTATGACTTATGTTTTGCAGGAAGACTGATTCCTACTCCCCCCACCCCAAATAAAGAGAATCATCTTTTGAAAGTGACACAAAAGCCATATCCATAAGAAACTCACAGTGAGAAGTAAGTGAGATCTTTTTGCACCCTTTCCAGAATTGAAAATGCATTTGTAAAGTCAGGGTGCAGAGGAACATTATCTTCTTAGAAGTTCAGATCTGCAGAGCTGGAAGGGACCCTATAGATCAGGGGTCTCCAAACTTTTGACCATGAGGGCCACACCGGATATTTTCAACATCTTTGAGGGCTGAAGGAACAGGAACGTGTGCACGCATATGCATGCCCCCTGCACACACACAAACGCATGCACGCACGCATGGATGTCTGCACGCACACACTCATGTCCCTCTACCCCCCGGCCACCCATATGCACATACGCCCGCACACACACACACACACCGCGTGCATGCCCTCATGCACACACACAGAGATGCATGCACACACACATGGACGCCTGCACACACACACACACACACACACACACCTGCACACACCCCCGTATGCATGCACGGACTCATGGACGCATGCATGTCCCCCGCCCCCTGGCAGACAGAAAGGTCACTTTAAAGGAGATAACTCCCATTAAAACAATGCTTTTCACTGGGACTAGATACATTTTTTTTTGCTGCCATTTGATCTCACTCTTAGAAGGCTCCTTATGATCAAGAAGCTGAGAATGCAGGTTTCATAGAAAAACTTTGAGAAGTTACGTATTGGCTGAAATCCTGTTGTTTAGAGCAGTGGTCCCCAACCTTGGGCCTCCAGATGTTCTTGGACTTCAACTCCCAGAAATCCTGGCCAGCAGAGGTGGTGGTGAAGGCTTCTGGAAGTGGTAGTCCAAGAACATCTGGAGCCCCAAGGTTGGGGACCACTGGTTTAGAGCAATAACTACAGTGGGTCCATTGGATCATTGAGGATTTGGTGGGTGAACTTTTACATGAGATGTCTGATTTGGCTACAGTAATGCATGCCTTAATTACATCCCACTTGGAATACTGTAACACACTCTATATGGGGCTGCCCTTGAAGATGGTTCAGAAATTTCAGCTGATTCAAAATGCTGCCACCAGACTACTGACTGGGGCCAGTTATAGGGAGCATATAAACCCCTCTGCTACAACAACTACACTGGTTACCAATCCATTTCTGGGCCTAATTCAAAGTGCTGTCCATTACCTATAAAGCCCTATACGGCTTGAATCCAGGCTACCTAAAGGACCATATCTCTCCATATGAGCCATCTTGGCACTTAAGATAATCAGAGGAGGACCCCCTCTCGGTTTCATTGTCAGTGCAGGCGCGCTTCATGGGGGACACATACTGGTTCTCCTAGAAACATCAGTCACACAATGCAGGGGAAAGAATTTTCTATCTTTGTGACTGTGCCATTTTGTGAGGGGAGCATGTTAGCCAGTTAGCGAGAATAGAGAGAGACTGCTATTTGCACCATTTTGATTTTCATGGCATAAAATGACTATGCATTGGAAAATATTTCCTTCACAATTGGAAATGTGTGGTCCTCCAGATATTGTTGGGAGTACAGCTCCCATTAGCCTTAGCCAGCGTAGCCAGCGGTGATGGAAGATGGGGACTGGAGTCCAGCAACATTTGGAGAATCACACATTCCTCAGCCCTATTCTAGACTATAAAGCTACATTTGTTTTCCATGTTCTGTAGACTAACTGTTCCACTTAGAAGCACAAGAGGTTCTCATGGGCTTCAGAGATGCAATAGCAAGCCCAGCTAATGGACTGGCTCAGATGTCAAGAACTCCTGCTGGCAACAGGAAGAAAACAATGGGACTGAAATAAGGGGAGTAGTGGTAGATCAGAGAATTGAAAACAAGCTGTATTTTCTTACAAATCTTACAAATCATCATTCTATCCTCCAAACGTGATTTGACCTAAAAATTAAAAAGGATACTATATGGAATATTAAGAGGTTGCTAGGATGAATGGAGACACAGATGTATATTTTATGGGGTGAAATCTGATTTTTCCCCAAATGTAAGGTTATATGTTGCGGTTATATGCCATCAAGTCACCCCCAATTTATGGCAACCCCATGAATGAGCAATCTCCAGAATGCCCGATCCTCAACTGCCGTGTTCAGCTCTTGTAAACTCAGGCCTTTATTTGGTCTACATTTCATATTTGGTCTTTCTCTTTTCCTCCCACCTTTACCAGCATCATTGACTTTTCCAGAGAATCCTGCCTTCTCATGATGTGCCCAGATTAGGACAGCCTCAGTTGCATCATTTTTGCCTCTAGAGACAGCTCAGGCTTGATTTGATCAAGGACCCACTTGTTCTTTTTTTCTGGCCGTCCAGGGTATCTGCAAAGCTCTCCTCCAGCACCACATTTCGAATGAATCAATTTTGTTTCCTGTGAGCAATGTACCCTCTAATTTTCAGCCCTGCTGGGCAGGGCTTCGCCTCTCACACGCGCAACTTCAGCCCTGCGTGCACATGTGTCTCTGCCCCCCTCACGTGCAGGGTTCCATCACGACCAGCACCAAATGTGATTGCTGTGTGGAGGAGGAAGAGAGCTGCGCAGAGGGAAGTGGAGTCGTGCACCTGGCTTAGAGGGAACCTTGCCTGTAAGCTTTCTTCACTGTCCTGCTTTCAGGTTATATAGCACAATAAAATAATTAATCTCCTTAAGAGCCTGCTATGAATCACAGCTTTGATGTGTGTGTTTGTTTACTTTCTCTTAAAAAAAAAAAGACTTCTTAGAAGCGAAAACAAAGAAGAGCAGCAACCACCCAAATGAGAGAGAGAGAGAGAGAGAGAGAGAGAGAGAGGTGTTAAGATGGCTCTAGATCCCTTTGAACTATTTAATGGGGAATTGCATAACAAGTGCTGTGAGGTTGCTAGGTTTTGCCACGTCGCTGCCTCGCTGCGTTAAATATTAACAGGACATGCACTTTCTGAGGTATTGTTCAAGCGCCTGGATACTGCGGAGCCAATCATCATCAGATATGTTGCCATGGCAGCAATATCACTGATTCATTTCATTTACAATGAAATCCACACAGCACTCTGCTAAATGGATCTATAAAAATGAATCACGTAAACTGGGGGAAAACAATCCTTGATATTTCATGTTTGCTGTTCCATATGCTTCCTGTCTTTCTGCGTTTTAATACTAATTTGTACAATATCTATCTATCTATCTATCTATCTATCTATCTATCTATCTATCTATCTATCTATCTATCTATCTATCTATCTATCTATCTATCTATCTATCTATCTAATGTATACACTTGTTCTGTCAAGTCAATGAAGATTTTTCAACCCTAATGGCTGGTGTTTGTATGAAGTTTGTATAAGTTGCCAAGGCTAATTGTAGCTAATTGATGAGGGGCATGGCACATCTCAGATGTGCAGCTGAACACATGACCAGACCTGTGACCAAGACACACCATGGCATCTTGTTGATTAGATGTGATTAGATGTGGCAAGTTACACAAACCTTACACAATCAAAAATAGGATTCTGGGCAATATCATTTGAAAAAATGAATGTTTAAAACTTAATTTCTCCACACTGTTCATCTCCCATATCCCAACCCCTGTATTTAAAACCTTTAAGTAGTGGGGCAGAGTAAATTTTCTGTGGCCCCATCTCTTTGACATGTTTATGTGAATATATTTTTGCTTGTGTTTTGTTGTAGCTGTTAACAACAGCAACACTGTAAGCCGAGGGCCTTGCATTTTGTATGTATTCGTTGTATGTGTTCAATCACACCTTTGTCAGGCCCCTAATTAAGTTAAGTGTGGCTTTAATTTGAGAACTCATTTGAAATGACCTCTCTAAAATGAATCAGGGGAGTTACAGCTGGCTGGCTGTTTGTTGAGTCACACTGCTAGCTCATGGCTGGTTTCTCCCATGTGGGCAATAAAATGATTGCTTTTATAAAATATAAAAAACAAAATAAAATAAAACCCACCCGTCCTGTTTTTAATTTATGGCACAAAAAAGTCTCGAGTGCATAAACAATGCGACCATACAGGACAAGAGAATTTTCCAAAAAAAATGCAACAAAGTGCCTCCCCCTGTGGGAAAATATAAAAGTGAGGTTACCTGTGCAAAACCCACTTGGAAAAATCAATTTTCAACTCCCTTTTATTGGCCGACAACCATGAATTATAAAATAACAAAATTGTGGGCTGCTCATTGGAAGGTTGGGAGGGACTGAATTTGCAAATCTGACTGCAAAAGCATCTCTCTCTGAGAAAATTTTGTTGTTGAAGGAAGTATGGGTTAATTGTAGGGAGCAGCCATGCATCTTAATGTCTAGCTTGACCCTTATTCCTTTTTGGAGTAGACCCACCTGGCTCCATTCATTGAGTACATCCATTTCAGTGAATCTACTCTAAGCATGACAAAGCCTTGGTTCAACCCATGGCCTTCCTCTTGACACCATCACAAACAGTTCAAGCGTCCATTCCTTTGAAAGCAGGCGTGATCTCTATAGTCACTGCTCATTTGTTCCCTTGATTTCCCTTGAACCCAAGCCTTTACAGATAGTCCATAGGAATAAAATGAGCATGTGTCACTAGCAGCAAAGTGACCAGATAAGTTTGCCGTATGGTGCCCTTCATGTGACTATACATCATCACTGAAATACATATAGGCCCACCTTGTGGAGTCTTGGTGACTAATCTCACAGGGATAGTGAGTTTGCTCTGAGTTTTAGTCTGAACTTTAAAAGACCTATCCAAAGTGCAGAACCAATCCACAACATCAGAGTCACTAGTCTCCACTGTGCCCACACCTGCATGAACTCGTGCTTCTGTCATAGATCACACTTTGAAGCTCCAATCTTGCCTCACTTTCCCTGGTGGTCCATTTCTTTCCATTCTTCATTTCATGTGCTGAGGAACTGCTGGATAGCTCAGTGGTTTAGGCATCTGGCTGCAGAGCCAGAGGTTGAGAGTTTGATTCCCTGCTGTGCCTTCATGAGAGGGAATGGATTCAGTGATCCATCCCTATGGATCATGGGGAATAATCTAGCTCTGCAGTTCACTACATGGCACCATTTTGAGCTGCTCTGGGACTGCTACATGGCATCATACCGGGGGCTTCTCCTACTCTGCCCCTGTGCCCCGCCCCATCCATGTGTTGCATCACAGAGCTTGCATGTGACACATGCCCTGCAATATTTGCCTCGCCCTGGGTGCTGTCCACCCATGCTACACCACTAAGAGGGGGGACACGTGGGTGTGGAGGGTTGAGGACTTTCAAAGTACAGGGGTGGGCATGTGCAGCCTCTAGACCCCAGAAGATCACCCATCACAATTTATGCTTTCAGTGCCTGTAGGAACGTAAAAATCTGCCCATCTTGACTTTGTCATGTAAAAAGAAATTCACACACTAGGAAAAGTACACAATTTTTTCATTATAAGACTGCATTTTTTGAGGGCCATGGCTGTTTTTTTCATATTTTTGCGCACTTTTCCTACTGTGTGAATTTATGAATTTTAGCTTATGTACACTATTTCCCATATTGATTAAACCATGTTTCTGTGTACTTGTTGATTTGTACAGTTTTTGCTATTTGCACTTTAAACTATGCATTTTTCTGTGTGCAATTTATCTCTCCAGTATGTCCTCCACACCTCACAAATGTGTGAATGTTCAAGGCGAGGTGCACAAAATTTTATAACAACTCCCAAGAGGTGCAAAATGACCAAAAAAAAAAAAAAAAGGGATTTCCAAATCTAAAGATGTTTGCCAGAATCTTGTGTGTTGCAAGGGTCCAGTGTAAGGGTTCAGTGGTTGAAGACCTTAGTGTTTGCCTAATGATGGTGTCCAGTTATGAGGATTGCCACATTAAAAGCAACAGGATTTCTCCTTGTGCAAAGGATTTGTAGATCCCCCTTGGACAAGTGGAGGGGAAAGAGAAACTATGCACAGAATGTTCTTCATGTCGCTAAAAAGGAGCAAGATACTGGTAAGTGGCTTTTCAGGGTCTCAAGGAATGGTCTTTCCCAGTTCAATCTGGAGATGTCAGGTAGAGAACATTGCACATTCCCACATACAGTGTGTAGCTCAGTCACTGAACTGTGGACCTCTGGAGGTGGTTTGTTTTACAGCCTTACGGCCTGTTTCTCATTGCCACACTTCTCACTTTAAAAAGCAAACTGTGTGAAAATGACCACAGCTGGATGTGGGGCAGAAGGAAGGGAAGCTTGCTTTCTAATCTGTGTTGTGTGAAAATAGCTGACATCACAACAAAACACGAAAGCACTGGAGTCCCGAACCCACTTTTTAGCCTCCATAGGAGGTTGGAAGCACCCTTTTTATTTTATTTTTTATATTTTTGGACTACAACATCCAGAAGCCTCAGGCCAAGAATGGGTGATGCTGGCAATTCTAGTCCAGGAAAGGAACATTTCTAAACTCTGCCCAGAACTCTTTGGGAAGGCATCAGCTGGGGAGGGGGAAAATAAGCATAGGTCCATGTATAGTTTTGTAATTCCCCGGGTTTTGGCCCAACAAAGTGGGGCGAGCATTGTGTTATGGCATAATCACTGTTCCCAAAAACTTCCAGGACTGGAAATAGCAATTGTTTCACCAAAAATATTTTCCCTCTGGAGGAGATTGTGGGTTGCAAAAAGCCTCCTGGGGGCTGCCTTGGCCAACTAGTGATTTTTTTTTTAGTCTTCTGCAGAGCAAATGCTTGACATAATCTGTGCCATTTTTCCTTTTAAAGGTGTCTCTGCTTTTCCAGTATCTCCAAGGAGATGTAAACAGGGAAAATTCTTACATTCTTAGTTCTTCAATTGGTGGCTCACGTGACAGTATAATCAGTAGAGTCTAGGCTGAGCGGAACCCAGACACTGATTATAGTGACGCAAAATGGACTCAGCATTGTGCTTATTAAATGAAAAGCATGTGGAGGGGTTCCAGTGATTCCCTCAAAGTGGAGTCTAAGCAGTTGTCGTAAAAGCTTGTGATAGCAGTGGGGAAGGGAAAGAATTCAAACAGGCTTTTAAACTAATCAGAGTTACGTATAGCAACTGCCAAAGGAACATAACATTGCTTTCAAAATAAACGGCACGACCTTGTATGGGGATGTTACTGAACTGACCAGATTATTATAGTAATGCTGTGATATGATCTACCACCACCCCCCTTTTAAACTTTAAGGAATTTTTTTGCCCCTAGATGCATTAGGAGAATACCAGCAAAAATTATCTAAGGTGTTTTTTTTCCCAGTTTGCATTTTTGCAAGGTTATAGTCAAAATCCTCTTACGTAGAAGAAGGGAATAATGGTGTGTTATCAAGTTGATTCTGACTTATGGTGATTAGAGATAGGCATAAATTAAAAAAATGTATCACCAAATGCATTCAAAAATCACTAATTCATCAATTCATATTCATACTAGTCAATGCTTCCTGACTAATATGAATCAATGAATTTTAGTGATTTTTTATTTGTTGATTTGTTGAGCTATAGAATGGCCCCCCAGGCACCAAGAGACACAAAAATTGCAGGAATGTTTCCCATAATTCTCTTCTACAGTCCCTCCAAGTTTGGTGATAATTGGTTTTTCCCATGCCAGCTGCTAAAGGGCACTTTCCTGGGGAACCCACTTTGTGGGTGTATAACTTGGACATTTGAAACCCAATCTTCACCAAACTTAGAGATATCTAGAGGAGAGCCAGGGGAAGCTTCTCTGTAATGTTAGTGTCTCTAGGTGCCTGGGGGAATGTCCCAGGGGCCCCCCACTTTGTGGGTGTATAACTCAGACGACCAAAATCCAAACTTCACCAAACTTGCAGGGCTTGTAGAGGAGAGTCAGGGGAAATTTCTCTGCACTTTTGGTGTCTCTGGGTGCTTGAGGAGCATTTTATAGGGTTTTAAAGTAAAAAATGAATTGATGAATCAATTTTTTGATTCATCAGAAAAAAATTGTGAATTTGTGATTTGTGGAGCTTGACAAATCACGAATCAAAATTAACCACCATTTTTCTAATTCGTGCCCATCTCTACTGGTGATTTTTTTCCAGGACTTTCCAGGTAGAGAGTACTCAGAAGTGCTTATAATTCCTCTGGGAGTACCTGGGACAGTGCAGCTTGCCCAAGGCCACCTAGGCTGGCTCCTCTCACAGGAGGCTCCGTGGAGAATCCCACCTCTGGCTCTGCAGCCAGATGCCTAAACCACTGAGCGATACAGCTATCTATTTTCAATAAACCTGTCTTGTAAAAATGTACAAAGAAAGGGGCCAAGCTTGTCCCAGAGAAAAAGCCAAAAGAAAAAAGGATGGAATCACAGATACACCAGAGAACATGTATATTACTAATGGAGGGGAATGCTGTAACATATGGACGTTATCATCTTGGACAGGCCAATTCTCATCATCTTCTTTCTCATCCATGCCTGATCTCTGGTGGCAACCTTCACCTGAAAAAATAAAGAAGGAAAAGATTATACTGTAGAGCTGGAAAGGTCAAAGCAGTTTGGGCACCCAGGACCAGTGGTGCTAAATGTGCCCCCAAAGCAGCTTTGTAATTCATGGTGTAAAAATAATACAAGATGTACTTACAGCACTGAACATCTGGCTAGCAAATCTCTTTTTCCACAGGGGTTCAAAAGCGAATCATTTAGCAATGATATACTAAACAAAAAAGAAAGAGAGAGAGAGAGAGGGAGGGAGAGTTTAGCATACAATTGTATTAATAAGATGACTAAATAGTAAGTCTGACCAGCTGTCCTTCTGGATGCTCCTCCCTCTTCAAACTTTGAGCAGAGGCCTAGTCTACTGAACCCTGGGTAGTCTTCTCCTCTGCTGTCTCAGAAGGGCCTGGGATACTGGTCACCTTTCATCTGCTCTCCTCTGGTGGCCTAGTCTACTGGTCATGAAGTCTGCTGTTACGTTACAGTAGAGAAGGCTGCCAACCCAATCTATGAGATCAGGGGGAAGGTGTGCCCTCTAAATTTGGTGTCCTGGGGCAAAGCCCCCTTTTGCCCCACCCTAGTTATAGCCCTGCCAAAAATCATCCCTTCCAATCCACAGGTCACCCAAATTTGCAAAATTGAAATACAGTACAGATGGCTTCTTACTTTGGGATTTTGTCCTTGTAGAAAGTTCAAGGGTGATGTCTTTTTACACAACAGGTACATTATATTACACTGTAACTCATTTGATAGTTTTATGTGCTTGTTTGGCTTCAGATTTGCCTACAAGAAGGCTATTGTTAAAGAAATTTCTATACTACATGCTCAACAGAGAGGCCAGTGTCTTTGCTAACCCCATAGCTCGAGACAGACTGAAACAGTGGTTCTGATCACACTTCCTCTGCCATCCATTTCTTTCCGCTGGCCTCTCATAAAGTCACAGACATGCCCACCTGCTTCTCAGCTAGATAACGTGACCCATGAAACTACCAGTGTTGACCTGTTTTGGCCTGTTGTGTATGATACAAATTGTGTCTTTTACGCTACTGGGTATGGCTGTATCCCCAGCCAGACCTGAGCTCAGGCTTGTTGCTATGTTACAACAGGGATCAAAAGCAAATTAAAACCAAAGGATTTGAAAAGAGGTTGGGGAAAAAATCAGGTGAAGTTTAGATCATTGTAACAATGCAAGAAAAATCCCAGTGGCTAAGACCAAAGGTCTGTGTAATCTAAACATCCTGCTTCATTCAAATATGCACCCAAGTAGCTCCAGGAAGTACACACGGAAGATGTGAAGACACCAGCTGCCCCCCCCCCCGCTGTTTGCCAACAGCTAATCAGCAACTGAGATGCAGAGGCACACCAAGACTGCATTTAGCTCTCAAGACAATGAGCATTGCTTGGCTTCTTCTCCACTTCTTTAAAAAGGTTATATATTAAAGATCAACAAATCTCTTCCCCCCACCCCCCTGTGGAGAGGTGCATTTCCAGATTTTGGAGAAGTTGCTTAAAAAAAAAAAGATTACAATACTCAGCATCCCCAGCCAGTATGGCCAGGAGCATATGTGAAAGAGTGAGAAACAGAGAACTATCCTGGAATCAGTAGAGCGAAGGAAAATCTGAAGGCAGTTGCCCAAAATGATAAAAAATGCTCCTGAGAGGAACTGTTAAACAGGGTGACTCAAATGGACTGATCAAGAGGGGAGAAGGGGCTGATCCCAATTTTGAAGGTGGGGAAAGATCCCCCTCCATCCCTGTCATGAACCATCTGTGGTCTAGGGATAGCATTTGCATGCTAAAGATTTGGACCGCCCCAGATGCCTTTTAATCTTCTGCTTCTGGATATCCTGTAACTTCATTTTTATCCTTTTCATAAAGTGAACCTATACGTGACTACTCAAAATTAAGTCTTTTGGGTACAGTGGGGCATACTCCTAGATAAGAGGGCATAGGCTGGCAGTGTTAATCCACGTTATATTGCCACCCTTGTTTGCTTGCATAATCTTTTGTTGATCAGCCTGTCATTTCTGAAGCTTTATAGTCTCCCTCAAACAGCTTGTTCTCCCAGGCTTTACATAATGCAGCTGAGAGAATTTTAGAACAGCCCAAAGGCAGATACTCTGTTTTATGCCAGCCTCTGGAGGCTGACTTCAGCTTTCCTTTTAAATGTTGAATTGCTTTTAAAATTGCTTAGACACTAAGCACTATAGTCTCTAGCCTTACACTTCCCACTGAGATATTTTCTGCATCAACTTGAGCTCATTTGTTTGGGTACATCAGAAACTCTCTCTCTCTCTCTCTCTCTCTCTCTCTCTCTGTGTGTGTGTGTGTGTGTGTGTGTGTGTGTGAGAGAGAGAGAGAGAGAGAGAGAGAGAGAGAGAAGGCACCTACATACATATGTGTGTGTTACATGGAATGGTGTATATTTGCAAATAGAAAGCATGAGGTACAGCTGCATTATTCTTGAGATTATTTTTAGTCTATTATTTGTATTTGCAAGCTAGATGGATAGCTCAGTGGTTTATGTATCTGGCTGCAGAGCCAAAGGTTTGCATTTCATTTTGTGTATAAAACAGGAGTGTAAAAATCAGTTTAACGTTTCTTTTGCATTCAGCTTTTTGAAAACTCTTTCCATCCCAAATATGGAGAAATTCTGAAAAACAAGACCTGAGTGGACTGTTCATGACAAAACCTTTTGGAGATCACTAATTCATTGAGTCACCCTTGGTCATAAGCAACTTAATAACACAGAACAAAAATGGCTAACTCCAGCAACAAAGAGAGGGGTGCAGCTAAATCTGTACTTATAGTGAATCTCAGTTTGATACCATATTAACTGTTAATGGAAACCATTCTATGGAACTCTCAGCTAGAGAGCTCTAGTGTACTTCCCTGTACTACAGCAGTCTAAGTCCCTCACAAACTGCAAACCCAAGAAGCCTTCTCTCTTGATACCAACTTTTTGAAAAACTCTTCTGCCTTATGTTGACTAAACTGGACCAGGTGGATCCCTAATCACCTCTCTGTTCCCAGTATGAAAACTTGGAGGAGCAAAAAACTTTGGCACTGCAGCTATACATTTTCACCACTGTATGGGGAGTGGCATGGGAATACAGAAGACCAGGGATGTTTGCAAGTCTTTGGTACCAAGTCCCAAGTCTGAGTCTTTGGTATCAAGTCCCAAGTCCCTAAGTCTGAGTCGCTATTGAAAACAAGCTTTTTCCCCAGGAAAACAAGGAGGGGTGGGTGGATTCTGACTTGCGAGTCGAGTCCGAGTCATTGAAAAAAAGAAAACCCAGTTGAGTCTGAGTCAAGTCACTGGTGCAACTTAAGTCAGACTTGACAGTGAGTCCTATGACTTGAGTCCCCATCCCTGCAGAAGATGACCACCCTGTACTAGTACACTGTATAAACCTACATCATAATTCATATACTTCCATGTTAAAAAAGGAAATTGGCTAATGACTATTGGAAAAGACCTGAATGACTCCATATTATTAGCTGGTACATCTATACAAATGTTCAAAAGTACATTTTCACAGAGCATTAAGAGATAATCAATATTCTCAGATGGTTCCATAGATGTCATTTCATATCCTAAAATGGTTTTCATTCACTGCACAGTTTTCTGTGCTATAGGGTCACTCCCATCCCTTCATAATCCAAGTCTGCATCCTGACAAACTGCCGTTCATCGCTCCCTAACTACAAATATGCCCTTGAACTGAAACAAATTCAACAAATTATGAAAAAGATAACTAAAATGATGTTTCTAATAACTTTGTTCAGACATATACTTCAGAGGGAAAGGGAGTGAATTGTAAAATAATGTTTTGCATGGTGAGTGGGTGTGCAAAATTAGCACAGAAGGGAAGGAACTAGCTCTAAATCTTTTGAAACTAGGGCTTCTCTCAGTATCATAAGAAATGAGGATAGTGTTTACTCCTTTGTTGGTATAAGCGAAAGAATGTAGGCCAAACTATTAACTTTGATGCACAATTGCAACTCACCTCATTTGCCAAGGTCAGAGAAAGACGTAGTCAGCCTCCAAACCTTTTAATGAGGTTCTTGGTCTTTGTGCTGTCCTACTGCACAAACTCAGTTCTCTTGCTCTAGTAACTTAGCGCTCTCACCTTTGTCCTATAACTGCCACCCTTTTTGCTCCTCATTAACACATCTCCCTTAGAGCTTTCAACACAGAAAATATGCTCAAGTGCCATACACATGACCTAAATCACTCAAATATAATTGCAGACCTGCCAACTCCAGTGGGAGACTCCTCATTTAAAGTGGATTTCCTGTGCCCTGCTTTGAATTCCAACCTGTAGGATATCCCTTGTTTTTCTCCATTTATTTTTTTCTAGTGCTTGCTTAAATAAACTCTAAAGAACCCATAAAAATGACCCCAGAAAAGCAGAAGCAAGGCAACAGAGAATCAATCTGCTCTGAAAGCAGTCAAGAGTACAACTGACCGACCAACCAAACACCACCACCACAACCACCAAATAAAACAGTCGCCAAACCCTCACCAAAAAATGTACCCTTAACAGAATAAATACAAAGTAAATAATCAAATATCAATATTCAGTCCAACAATATTCAGTCAACAGTCAAACAGAGGAACAACATACACACACACACCCCGATCCATAAGGTCCTTTCCGGCTCTGCAGTTCTAAAATGATGGTGATGGTTATACCTTAACAGTGAAATAAAATACACATATACACAACACCCCTCCCAGAAGCCAAGAAAAGCAAGCAAGCAAATAAAGGCAAAAAATAAAATCAAAGCCCCTTCAAACCAAAACTGCTAGAGAGATTCCTCTCTTCCTAACACTTGATGCCTTCTTTTGAATCTCTTCTCTTCTTTGAGGCTAGCACAGCAGTAGCCTGGTAGCAGAAATAATCCAAGAAAAGAAAAGATCAAGAGAGGGGAAATCCTTGGCAGTAGCACCAAAAATAATCCAAAGAAATGGGTGGGAGGATCTTCCCAAAAATCAAACAAAAAAAGAGGAAGGATTCATCCAAGATAGAGGCATCCAGGCAGCACAGGCATCCAGGCAGCACACCCACAGGAGGGCACCAGAAGCTCACTCACACACCCACAAAAAATAAATGAAACAAAGAATGAGCACTCATTGGGTTCCAACCCACCCAGGCCCTTTTACAGCTTCAAAATTCCTGCTCTCCTCTGGACATTCTAATTGGTTTCTGATAGTAGCCCTTGCAATGCTATTGGATGAAAAATTCCATGACAAACAAAGGGTGAAAGAAAGATTAAACAAAAGAAGAACACATAAAAAAAAAACACAACACTTCCATGTTCCCCTCTGTTGTTAACATGAATCATTCATGTTTCAGAGGCTGTTTCAGGAATCAACAAAAGAATACAATAATGAGGGGGGGAAAGAGAGATCCTTATTTGTTTTTCCCCTTTTATTAAAGCACAAAAGTCCCATCCTTATCCTAACATCTCCCTGCAAAGTTTAGGGTTGATTCCTAAAATGTATATTAATTTGAAAAGTTCCTTTATTGGACTTCCGGCATGACGCTGCAATGAGACAGCAACAGGAGGATGGAGCTCCATCCCCTGGACTGAATTCTGAACTGTTTGGGATCCCTCAGGGGGTTAAAACCACCCCGAAGAGGTGGTGAAATGGGGGAGAAGCCTGTTGATCATGGGGGTGATGGCGGTTATCCCTGTTTGATCCGGGAAATTCCTCAATCAACTAGCGGGTGGAAAAAAGCAGCTGGAAAGCTTTCTTGTAAGTCATCAGCAGCCGGCAATTGAGAAGCGATAAACCAGCTTAATTAACATCGTCTGTTATCATTGGTGAGAAATATTTTATAAATATACGGCTTTATGACTATCCCTGGACGAGACAATTCCCTATAACAGAAATAGCGTCTCGTATCCTCAACACTTACAGAGCAGCGGTGAATCTGAAGAGAGGAAGAGACGCAAAGAGATGCAAAGAAAATAAATTGGACACTAATTAGATAATTAATTATACTTCAAGGAAGGAAGTTTGGTATTATTTTGGTGTTAGAAACTTAAGGAATCTTTCTCTTATTAGTTAACAACCTTGGAGTTATACTGGTTATGTTTTGGCTACAATTATTTACGGCTACCTAAAAAAGCCCAGAACTGGTGAGCAAGTGACCTTCAGCCTTCAAGCAGGGGAAATTCTTCACTTCATCTGAGACTGGATTTAACTTTAACCCTACTAAAATGGACCTATGGAAGCAAGTATTGATGGAATTGGACTGATTACTACTAAGCAACTGGACAATTTTTACTTGGAATACAATCGTTTGATATCTGGGACATAATGCTACAACAAGAAAATTTTTAGGACGAAACAAAATCCACCCTTCAAGCAATCTTAGAAATAGTGAGATCACACAATGAAGAGGCGAAATTATTCAAGGAGCAGCTAAAGAAGGACTATAGTCAACAAGAGACAAGGAAGAATGAACAAGAAAATGAGAGGGTGGTGGATGATGTATGCCAATCAAAGGAGGGGCTGGAGGGAACCAGAAGAGAACATTCAGGAGAATGTTAACCATGGAGCCGAGGAGAGTTTTAAGTGTGCTAAGGGAAGATAAGGGGAGAGAACCAGCATTTAACTAAAAATAGCCTGGAAGATCTATTGGAGATAGATCAAGTGCAAAAAATGATCACAGATGGTACAAGGGACAGCAGCATTTTTAGAGAGATAGGAATAAGAATTGGGAAAAGACAAATAAGAGAAGGAGTTACTTAGAAAGATGTAAAGGTGTTAGCGCAATTACGCGGAAAATTAGCAGGTCCCGGTGGTAAAATGACTCACGCACACACAAGCAGCTTCTCCAGCACCAGACGTGTATTTACAGGAATATTTACAGAAGTGCAGACCAGCAGCATAACAGGATGAACTCATCAAGAAAAGAAGAAGTACATCTACTATACACAGTCCACATATATACATTTGTACATCTGGCTGTGTCCAATCACCACAGACATTGCATCATCTCAGAGCCAGCCCTCCTGAGTCATCCTGACTCAGCATTTCAACACACCTGTTTGTTATGGCTGCTCATTAAGACTCTTGTACTGCTTAGGCCTGTAAATTTTACCTTGACATAAGGGAAAAAACCACTAAGGTGGCCTTCAACGTGGAAAATACACCTAACGTCTGGAATTGTAAGGAGACATATCTTATATATTAGAAAAGGGAATCAAACTGAAATAAGGGATTACTAATCAGGGTTAAGACATAACATGGTGGCTCTTAAGGTAAATTGAAGCTAGATATAAGAAGAGGTAAAACAAATAGTACTTAATTAACATATATCAGATATGATATCAATATAGACATGACAGAAAATGTGAAGATAGAAATGGCTAAACAAAAATATAAAGAAAATCTATATAAAATGCTTTAGATAATCATTTATCATGTGTTAGGAATCTATTTAGTTATTATTGATATAAAATACAAAGTTGGTCGGTTAAATTGCCTCGAAATTACATAGATTTGAAACCAGAATTACTTTTATGAGGTATCTTATTAGAGGATTTTGAGAACATTGTATACTATGAGAGCAATATTATGATAGTAACCAATATTGTACACTAAAATACACATATGATTGGTTCAAATGCTTAAAAAATGTAAAGACTTTGAAGGGACAACTAAGAAGACACCAAGACGCAAAAACAAATAATTATAAGCAACCCATGTAACACAATGTTTAATAAGCACGAACTCATATCTGAGAGAAAACAAGAAAATAGTAAGATATAGAGAGGTTTTAAATCTTGATGGTTCTATCAAAACTCAACAAGAGTTAGTAGATCAAGGCACTGAAATGGATTGGTGGCTGCGATCACAATTATTATCAAGGTTTGCTAAAGATAATCAACAGGGCTTTTATTTAGAAAATACCGCCTTTGACAGAATTCTTCTAGAATCAGAGGGAAAATGTATTAAGTTATTATATAATTTTCTGTTAGATTTTGAAACACAAGATGAAGTGGTAAAGGCATGTATGATTAAATGGGCACAGAATGTAGGGCATAATACTGAACTGGATAAATGGGAACGAATTTGGAAAACAAACATAAAATTAACTAAATCTGTTGTATTTAAAGAGAATATATACAAAATGTTCTACAGATGGTACATAACCCCCACAACACTGGCTAAAATAAGCACCCAGATTTCAAATATATGTTGGAAATGTAAACAGAAAGAAGGAACATTTTATCACATGTGGTGGATGTGCAAAGATGCCCAAAGATACTGGAATAAAGTGAACCAGATGCTACAAGAGATATTAGAAACTTCAATACCAATGGTACCAGAACTATTCCTATTAAATATCTTGCCAGATATACTAGACTCTGAAAAATCATATTTAACTATTCATATTATAACAGCAGCAAGAATAGTTTTTGCGAAACACTGGAAGGAACCTAGAATACCGCAAATGGATGAAGTGATAGATAAAATCCTTGAAACCGCAGAAATGGACATACTATCAGATTGGCTAGATGCAAAAAAGAAAAAAGACCATTGGAAAATTTGGTCACAATTATATACATGGTTACAAGGTAGATAGAATAGTTGACTGATACATAGTTACATCTTACATCTGTCTTCTTTTATTTCTAATTTCCATCTTTCCCAAGGGCACACCTGGCTTCTTGCCATGGGGTTTGGGACTGTCATTGGTTTCCACCAGACCACTCCTGAGACGTAACTAGGATTAAAGGTATGCCTCAACAGAGAAATTTTTGAGAACCTACAAATTATGAGGTGGGATTATCTGTGCCCTGGAGGGTATTAAATACTGAAGTCTGTGGAAATGTGTTTAAAAGAAAAGAACAAAGAGGCAGGCTTCAGTGTTGCCAGAGTAAGGTTTAGACAAGTGGAAAATGAGAGGGAACACAAATCTTCAGCCCATGGTTCTCAGTGTGGGCCATATGCCCCCCCCCAGGGGGCACTGGCACATTTGAAGGGGGGTATAGACTGGAAACAATTCATCACACACTACCTTATAAGTTTTGTTATGCGATTTATACAATCCTGTTTTGGCCTATATTTCTTTCATGTTGTGCTTATGGCTGTGGACAAAAAAAGATTGAGAATGGCTGGTTTAGACCAACCCTCCAGTATAGAGTGAAAAGGAAGAGATGACTTTCCAGGGCTTCATTTGATACTTGAGACTTGTTTTTAATTCCAGACCTCAGCTCTGGAACCTACAAAGTGTGATATTAATGTATTTTTATACAACAATCTTCACAGTCTCTGCTACCAATTTTTCCAAATCATGATATTTGCTGCTGTGAGACTAGTAGCTCTGTCCCTGTTCAGGGCTGTGGGCTTTCAACCTCCTCATGAGCCAGTGCATGCCGACACACCTGCAGCTCACCTGTGGCCTGGGGTGGAGAGGCAGGTGATGACCTGGAGAGTTTGCAGGTGAGTGCGAGGGGGCAGAGAAATCTAAGGAGGAAACAGAATCAGATAAGGAGGACTGTTGGGTGGAGGCCCTCAAAACGTTCGAGGACCATGAGGCAACCGTGATGGCAAGACTCTCCAAGGAGGGCTAGGAGACAATCTACTGCCATGATCCAGACTCCAGTCATTGGGTGGAGTTTTGCATTCCTCCAGAGGAGGCTGCCTGGGTGTGCCGGGATGAGGTGAGGCAACAAGAGGCAAAACATTGGGGGAATCAACACTGGTTATGCCATCGCCAAAAGCAACCCAGGCCCACCCTTTCCCAGGGCCAGCCACCAAGCAAAGGAACTTGCCAGGTCGATCAGCTACCCCACCTCCTTCGCAACTGACGCAGGTACCGTGTCGGCAAGGTGAGACTTCCTGGGTCCAGCTGGACTTTAGACACACCTCAAGGGAGGTGCATCAGGCTGTGGCTGCACCCTCACCATCGGAGGAGCATCCTTGACCCAGCTGGGTAGGCACTGAAGCTACTTGTGTCAGTGAAGTCTGCAGGCTTACATATGCCATCCTTGTTGTAACACCCTGTGCCTTGAGGATTGTCTTGGAGATGATGGAGGAGGCGGGGTTCCACCCTCTCCAGACCTAAAAGGTGGGATCTTCATTTGGGAGAACATTAAAACTCCTTGGCACCCTTAAAGAGACAGTTCCTGTTATATACTGAGTAGGCAATCTTTGAGTTTCTGTAAAACAAGAAGGAAGAGTTTTGTTTGCTCACAACTGACACTTTCAATGGAAGGCGGTGCAGGGGCATCCCACAACTGCAAAGATTCTACAGGGTTATACACAGGAATATGAAATGGAATATCTTATAGAGACCACTGGGGAACAAAATATTCTCAACCACATTTCCAGTGGCTTCAGTTTAAGCCTGAATCTGCTGCTGTTTGGGTCATGGGGATGAGCTGGATTTGTATTCTGAAGTTGAGGCAAACACCACCTTCCTTTGCTTTCTCTGATTTCTGTTTTCTGAGGCTAGGAAGCAAAATGCAAACGAAGATGTTCTCGAATATATGCAGAAAGAGAAAGAAGGGGGTGGGAGGGGGGAGAGCGAGAGTGGGAGAAAGACAGACGGATGAGAGCTGCACTGTAAAACCTGCATTATACAAGACTTTCTAGCCTTGAGACTACATGATTAAAAAAAATACTGCAAGATGTTAAAAATAAACCAGCAAACCCCTAGCAGTCAATAAAGTTTCCAGCTCAGTTTCCAGCTCTTCAAGATTTTTATTAATGACTTGGATGAAGGTGTGCAGGGAATACTTATCGAATTTGTGGATGACACAAAATTGGGCAGAATAGCTAATACCTTGGAAGACAGGGAAAAAAATCAAAAAGATCTTGATAGGCTTGAGCACTGGGCTGAAAGCAATAGAATGAAATTTAACAGGGATAAGTGTCAAGTTTTACACCTTGAGGGGAAAAAACAAACACACAGTTACAAGATGGGGGATACTTGGTTCAGTAATATTACAAGAGAAAAGGATCTTGGAATTGGTGTAGATCACAAGCTGAATATGAGCCAACCATGCAATGTGTCTTAAAAAAAACCAATGCATTTTTCTCCTTGTACAAATGCATTGAAAACACATCTTTCATAATAACTCCCTACTTCTGAAATACTCGTAGCACTCGCATGTTTCCTCCCAATATCCCAGTTGCCCCATCTTTTAACTCCCCATTAAAAAGAATGTTGATGTCCACTCCTGAGGGCTAGAAGCAACTCTTTTAGCTGAAAATGGAGATTATCGGCATCCTAGCTGGAAACCAAACCCTTTGAGGAAAGACTGGAAGAGCTGGGCATGTTTAGCCTTGAGAAAAGAAGACTGAGGGGAAGCCAGAATAAGGCTGAATATCAGGGAAAACTTCATAACTGTTAGGGCAGTACAACAATGGAACTAATTACCTTGGGAGGTGGTGAGCGCTCCAACGCTGGAGGCATTCGAGAGAAAATTGGACAACTGTCTGTCAGATCTGCTTTGATTTGTATTCCTGCACTGAGGAGGGGGTTGGACTTCATGGCCTTATAGTCCCCTTCCCCTTTTAAATGAAAAGAAGGGCTCATTTTCAATAGGGGAACACACAGATGCAGTCCTGCAACTTGGTCAGCAAGTCAATGAAATCTGTGACCTACCAGGGGGTGGTGAACTCTGATTCTCATCAACAATGCCAACCTGACGAATGGTAAGGAATGGTTTGAGTAATATTCTGTCATAATCAGGAGGACAACCAGTTATCCCAACCAGTCACAGAGGGATGTACTTATTATACAGTAAAGTATGTGCACATTTTGGAATAAGATAAGAAGTGACCAACTGGACCTGATTGGTTGTTGTAGGTTTTTTGGGCTGTCTGGCCGTGTTCTGGAGGTTTTTCTTCCTAACGTTTCGCCAGTCTCTGTGGCCGGCATCTTCAGAGGACAGGAGTCAGAACTCTGTGCTCTGGTGCAGTTTGTGGGATAGTTGAGAATTTATAGCTGTGGGATCAGCTTTTTGTCCTTTTCAGGAGATTGGGTGATTATGGTGATCAGCATGTTTTTTGTTGTGGGTGTATTGTTGTAATAAGGGGGAGAGATGATCTGTCACTGTGATTGATGGGTGTCACTAGCTGGTCTTTTGTGTGCAGTGATCACTGGTCCTTGTGGCTGGGTAGAGTTTGTTGACCTTTTGCAGGCTGTGTTTTTCAATGCTGGGAGCCAGGCTTTGCTGAGTTTTAGACTTTCTTCTTTTTTGTTGAAGCTCTGCTGGTGTTTGTGGATTTCAATGGCTTCCCTGTGCAGTCTAACATAATGATTGCTGGTGTTGTCCACTACTTCTGTTTTTTTAAATAGAATTTCATGTCCAGCTTGTTTCAGGGCATGTTCAGCTACTGCTGATTTTTCCGGTTGTTTTAGTCTGCAGTGTCTCTCATGTTCTTTGCTTCTGGTGTGGATGCTACGTTTTGTGGTTCCAATATATACCTGGCCACAACTGCAAGGTATCCGGTATACTCCTGCAGTGGTGAGAGGGTCCCTTTTGTCCTTTGCTGACCGTAACATTTGTTGTATTTTTGTGGTGGCCCTGAATACTGTTTGTAGGTTGTGTTTTTTCAAAAGTTTCCCCATGTGGTTCGTGACCCCTTTGATGTATGGCAGAAATATTTTGTTTGTGGGTGGCTGTTTTTCCTCTTCAGTTTGGTGTTGTTTTCTTGGTTTCATGGCTCTTGTGATTTCATTCTTGGAGTAGCCATTTGCCTGTAGGGCCCAATTCAGATGGTTGAGTTCGGTGCTGAGAAATTGAGCTTCACCGTTCCGATTTGCATGGTCTACTGTTGGGTGAGATGATGCTTGGTGTTCCTGCCACTCTCCAGTTCTATGATTCTGTGAAGAGGTTTACTAACAGTGTTTCAAAATGAGATTTCAGTGTATCAATTTCTCATATGTCAGAAACCAAGCAACTCTTAGTGAACATCAGGATGATGGTGAGAACATGAGGTGATCCTTTGGATCAGACTAAAGGTCCACATAAAAAGGCAACATGGCAGAGTGCCTCATTGAGACCTGTCCCCAAGGAGCCATGATACTACTTCATCTTGATCTTGCAAGAGTCTTTTTTTCCCCTTTCAGTCTCACCTTTCTTACAACGTTCTTCTGAAGAAAATGTAGGGCAGGGTGGTGCTTTGAGCTTATTGGATGAAATATGACATATGAATGTAACAAATAAATATGTAACAACTAAGAATAGTCCAGCATCCTGAGATGCACTATAGCAAATCTGATTCCCCTAGGAAACCCTCACAGGCTTCCTGCTGTGGTTCCTCAGCAGCTGGAGGTCAGGACATATGTTGATTCTGATCCTGGAGATAACATAGAGCCATCATCACTAGTAGCCACTGACAGTCTTAGCTTTCTCCATTAATTTGTTGAATATTCTTTTAAAGTTGTCCACAATTGTGGGCACTGCCACTTTTTTTGGTAGCAGGATCTAGGTTAGGGTGGGCTGGACCTCCACACATGACTGGAATAAACTACAGAACAGAGATGGGCACTTTGTCCATCTGACAGCTTTGTATGTCAGCACAGCACCACAAGAGTGGTCAGCTGCCTGAGGAGGCAGGCCCAGCCCATCCAGGCTCCTGCCCAGATTGGGAAGAAGGACCCGGCGTGTGAGGTCTAGTAAGTGACCCTGTCAGCCGGGGTGGGGGAATGGAGCAGCACAGCTTATTGGATGGACAAAGTGCCCATCTCTACTACAGAAACAATTTCTAGTTATGAAATCTCTTCCAGAGTTTGGGTAGTGACTTGGCTGCCCCAACTACACAGAGCTGAACTAAGCAGTTTTGTCCATCTGGATTCTTCTGGCATCTGCAATTTCCCAGAGATTTCCAACACAAACTTCTAAGCACAACTGGTCAGTGCTAGGAATTCATCATTTTAAAAGAGAAATGACGGCTAAGATACTACTTTCATATTGACTGTTTTTGGATGCTGTTGCAGAACAGTTGTGTATACTGTATACCATCTTGTTTTTATATTGTAAACATTTTGAACAATTAGCTTTCAGGAATGTTACCTTTAACAACATTTGGTCAATCTTCTTTGTTCACTGCCATGGGCTAAGGCAGAAAGAAGATAATTGAGGGACAGAGAGAGAGAGAGAAAGAGATTTTCAGCTACATTACTCAAGCCTGCTTTGATAAATAGCTGGGCACGACCATGACAAAGGGGTTTTGTGAACAGACACGATCAGGACCGAAATTGCTTTATTTTATTATCTTTTAATTTATTTTCAATGCAGGTAAAATAAGGGAGAAAAGGGAGTGGGGAGTCAGGGGATTAAAAGTGAAGAAATTTAATCATAACCGTTAGATTTCCAAGGGTAAAAAACAACATCCAGATGAAAGGTATAGATTTTTCTTCTGAGACAGGCCACTAAACAGGCTGTCTTTGTTCGCTGTGGTTCGGTAATGCAAGTTGACAGAGTATTAAGGTTATTTCAGGTCCCACTGTCTCCTAGGGTCATAAGCCTTCTGTTACGCATGTTAATCCATCATAGCATTCCTGTGAGAAGCTGCGTACGTATGGCAATCTGTTTAGCATACAGCTTTTCCATTTACAGCCTTGTTGGGAGGCAAAATCTCCTAATTACTGATACCTATAGAAAATTGGGGGAGAACAGATGTAGCATAGAGAGCATGCTTTTAAAATATATCCATGCTTGCTCTTTCTGCCTCAGTCTCTCTCCCTCAGTGTATGCATGATGCACATGGGTATTATGCTCCCTCTTTTTTTTAATGTAAAAATGAGTATCACAATGCATTTATTCAGAGCTTTTCCCAAGTGTTTCATTTTGCTCCACATCATGCTGTGCAAATGTGTACAAAACAGTGAGAGGGAGGATGCGGGGAGGTAATGCAAGTGTTGAAAAAGCAAAACAGGGACCAATGTATTGTGATAGTGTCAACCCAATGATGATACTGGAGGCACATAAGGTCAGGTACTTTCCCACAACCTCAAGACTCCCCATAACCCACCACCAACCCTACTGCCTGTGCCATCACCTGAGCCCCTCCATGGCACTGCTGTCACTTTCTGATGCTACCACTGCCAGTCAACCAACAAACCAGTCACTCACCCTTCAAACCAGATGGATTCCCCCAGTGGATGGCTATGGTGCTTCTGCACATGAGCTGAGCTGAGCTCTTGTCTCAGCTCCCACTACTCTTCAAGATTCACCATCTGGCTTCCAGTTTTGGATCCCTGCCATGAATTAAAAAATGAATCACCAAATTTGTTCAAAAATTGCTAATTTGTTGATTCACATTTGTATAAATCAATGAATTGTTAGCAATTTTTGATTCATTGATTCATGCGGCTATAAAATGGCCCGCAAGGCACCTAGAGACACCAAAATTACAGAGGGGTTTCCACGGACCCTCCTCTACAATCCCACCAAGTGTGGTGAAGATTGGGTTTCTCCAAGCCAGCTGCTAAAGGACACTTTCCTGGAGGGATCCATTTTGTGAGTGCATAACTTGAATGTCTGAAACCCAATCTTCACCAAACATGGAGAAATCATAGAGGAGAGTTGGTAGAAGCTTCTCTGTTATTTTGGTGTCTCTAAGTGCCTGGGGGGATCTTTCCTGGGTTGACCTCTTTGTGGGTGTATAACTTGGACATCTGAAACCCAAACTTCACCAAGATTGTGTAGCTTGTAGAGAAGAATCAGGGAAAGCTTCCTGCAAATTTGGTTTTTCTAGATGCTTGGGAGGGCATTTTATAGGGTTTTAAAGTCAAAAATAAATTGACAAATCAATGAATTGAATTCGTAAATTCATGAATTCATGACGAACCACAAATTAAAACAAATCACAATTGTTCTGATCCATGCCTATCTCTACTGCCATTCAACACCCAATATCAATAACACATCACATTTTGAGGAACCTAAAGAGGTACCCACTCTCTGTGACTGGAAGGAAAGCATCAGCTCAGCTCCTTCGTACCTTTGCTTCCCAGATAAATGTATCTTAGGACATGAAGAAGAAGCAACAACAGGTAGTGCTTTCAGGAGTAGCAGAAGTGGCGGCAACAAATGGCAGGAACCAACAGTAGCCCTGGAAGGGGGCCCTTTCAGGGAAATTTTTTTTATCGAATTCTACAGTCTTAACAGGAGTAGCATTTGGTACCTCCTGGGAATCATTATGTGGAAGAAAACCCTCCTCGTATCAAGAACTGGCACATTTAACAGGCTCACAGGGCAGAAATAAAATGTATACGAAACTGCAGAAATCTTATGGTGTCAATTCATACAACTGAAAAATACACAGAAACATGCTTCAGTCAATGAGGAAAACGGGCACAATTAGGGCAAGCAAGTAAAAACGCTCACATCAGAAAAATGTGCAAATATGTGCGAGATAGAGGTATGGAAGACAAAACCTTGCAGCTGAAAGCAAGGAAGGGAAAAACATGTATGTGGGATGTGGCAGTGGATTTTAGATAGACCTCCTTACTGGCCCCATCTGGAGTTGTGGGTGACTAAACATGAGATATTTACCCTACAAAACACATACTCTTCCCACAGAGCTACAGGCAGTCTCTGAAAACCAATCACACTAATTGTACACATGTGGTCTCCTATCCAAGCTGACCCTGTTTAGCTTCCCAAACCAGACATGTTGAGACACTTTCAGGGTATCATGAAACATTATCACTATGTTAGCTAAGGTGGGGATGCCACACTGGAGTGGGGGTTCTCTTATCAGGAGAAAGCTGGCCTATAATGAATGAAAACACACACACACACACACACACAAGGGATATTATCCAAATCTAGCTTGGCAAAGTCTTTAAAACAGTGAACCACGAGTGACAATAGTGCCTGAAACCCGGGCTGAGGCACCAAAAGCAGACTTAAATAAGGGCAGCACTTTGCATTAAGGTCCTGCATGTCCGGAGCTTTACAGTTAGATACACAGGTTTCCCCCTAGCATGGAGGCGCCGAACAATTACCACTTAAGTAGGAGACAGGAAGGGCTGTAAAAACCTTATTTATTTTGCTTTGATTTATAAGCCAACGGGGGCTATTTCTTGGGCTGGGGACAGGTGACTGCAATTGCACGTTAAAAGATAGGCTTCTATTCCTGAAAGACTCACAAACTAAATCAAGTGGGGCACAGGGGAAGTGAAGGGAGCAGCAGAAATTAAATTTTAAATGGTTATATATCAGGAGATGTTCTAGCCGTTCACAGGAATTCCCATTCTCTGTTAGGATTTTTGAATCATAACCTCACTTAGCCAACCTCTAATTGAGCCAAACAGCCAAATCCATCTATAGCCAAAAGGTTGGGTCACCTCATTCCGAATGAGGGCCAGATTTAATTTCGGAGACGTTTGTGGGAGACATACGACAGTGTGTGTGTCTCGGGGGGACATCATACCAGATAGAAACTGGAGGCACTAAAACTGCAAGCCTATGTTAGATTCAAGCTCTCACAGCCGGTAACTAATCCTCAGGAGAGATTTTTCAACCATTTAATTATATTTATTTTGTTTAAAATATTTTACCCCTCCTTTCTCCTTAGAAAGGACCCTAAGGTGGCTTACATCACTGAAAGGCAATATTTAAAATTAAAAACTAAGTATACAAATACCAACAAAAGGACCAAGCAAACACCAAACTATAAAAACAATAAGCAAAAGCAGCACCAAAAACACAACCAAAGCAGTAAATCAAAACAATCCATTAAAACAAAACTTCACTCAGGCAGCCAGTCACTCAAGGAAAGCTTGCATGAAGAGAAATGTCTTTGCTTGCTTGTGGAAGGACAGCAAAGAGGGGGCCAGCCTGGCCTCCTATGGGAAGGAGTTCCAAAATAATGAGGGAAAACTCTCCCTCCCTCCCCCCCACATCCTGAGAAACTGTCAAATGATAGTGTCAGGACAAAGGGGACATGGCCACCTAAAGAAGACAAGAGGGCTGGGCTGGGATTCCAGGACATCTGGATTCATCTGAAGTCCCACATCTCCGCCTGAGGCCAATGTTTTCATTCTTCCTTGTTCCCATCTCCTCCTGAGTTATCTCCCATGGAAACTGAACAAAGGAAGATTTTCCTTTCTGCCTTTCCCCTAAACCGATGGTTCCCAACCTTAGGCCCCCAGATATTCTTGGACTAAAACTCCCAGAAGTTTTCACCACTAGCTGTGCTGGCCAGGATTTCTGGGAGCTGTAGTCCAAGAACAGATGGAGACCCAAGGTTGTGAACCACTGCCCTAAGCCATCTCCAGATTTAGAAGCATTTGTACAGTTTGCTGCAAGAACTGGGGGCCGATCAACAAATCAGACAGCAAAGGAGTAGAATCAAGAATGTCAGATTGCCAGGTGAACAACTCCCCTTTGACTGATATTTCAGGCCCTTTCTTTCTTTGTCCCAGGAGCACCACCGCACAATTAATATATCAGATAATTTCCATGCATTAACAGACATCATAAAATAGCATTTTGGGTAGGTACAAGCTATTCCTTGGTATATGTTAAGGGGCATAGAGTACATTGGCATAGGTGTGACATTTTTCTGCACTTGCAAAGGATTGTGTCAGTGTAAACCCCCCCCCCCCATTATCTTAAGTTCCAAACTGCCAACTCCAGTTTGTAGCCTATTAAGTGACTTCCAAGCAACCCACTTCTCCATTTTATGGGGACTTAGACTTTCCTGGTGTTCCATCCCTCTTAAGAGTTCCTCCTTTCCACAGTATAGTCTTGGTATTCTCTGCTGTTCCTTCAAGATTCACAGATGACCTTGGAAAACCTTTCCTTGATTTTACTCTGGGAGGGGTGGGATGGTAGCTGAAGAGTTAACATTCATGTGATGGAGATGCTTTGAGTCTTTTACTATTAGCTGCTACCTCTCTCTGTATGTCACTAGGTGCAATGCCTGCTAGGGAACTGGTTTTATCAAGAAAGGTTTTATTAGTCAAGGTCAAAACTGGAAACCAGGAATAATTTGTGTCAACAACAGCATGTTTGTGTGAACACATACATGTCTGTGCATGAGAGAATGAGAGAGACAATTCCTGCACTAATTTTCCCTGCACTAATTCTTAAATGAGTATGTACTCAACAAACATCCAGACATCTTTGCACTGAGCCTGTGAGCCTTAGTGCCCTTTGGGAGTGGAAAAGAAAGGTGTGTCCAGATATTGAAGCCACCACTCATGATAAAGCCAAGCTATCTTCTCACCATCACTACTCACCCTGAGATTGGTCTCACCAATGGGAGACCCTGGGAAACATGACACTTCCATGAAAATTCTGGAGCTGCCCTGAGACCTGGAAGCATGATAGGTGGCTGACAGCAAATGGCATTGACTGCATCTAATAACCCTCAACAGTGGTAGGTGCAGGTGTCATATAGCATATAGCAAGTTGCCATCAACCAAGTTAGACTATTAGCACATCCAGCCCAGTCATTTCTACTGCAGCTGGTTTGTGGGTATTATGTTGCATGTTATGTACCATCATGTTTCATCTGACATAGCATCATAATAAGCTTTTTGTACCCAGTGTGGTGTAATGGATAGAGTGACAGACCAGGACTCTGGAAACCAGGGTTTGAATCCCCAGTCAGCCATTGGGGAAGTGGAATTGGTAAAACCACTCCTTTTTTTAAAAATAAACTACAACATAAAATACATAAACCAAAATACACATCAATTGTGTTCCCCACCACCCTAGTTGGGACCTCTTGCAGTAATCTTCTTCTTCCATTGTCTTTATTCTTCTTCTTCCTTTATTGTCCTCTTCTCCAGAACTGCTTTGATTTCTGATTTGGAACTTTCCCTTTTCCTTTTGTTAGCACATATTCAATAAATCTGCCCCATATATCATAAAAATTATTATTTTTTTATCTCTCCTTTCTTAACCTTTAAATTACAAGTTAATTTATCATTTATAGCAATGTTCCATATTTCATTATACCATTGTACCATTTTGGAAACTAATCTTTAAGGAATTAACCGATATATGTGAAAGAGATATAGAATTTAAACCTGAGACAGGTTTGTTATCAATATTTGTAAATGTGGAATATGATATGATGACTGGAGAGTTGATTACCAATTTATGAACAGCAGCCAGATTAATAATAGCTAGGAACTGGAAATCAAGAATGGTAAAACCACTCCTAAAATAGCTCACTTACCTTGAAAGTCTTTTATGGTCACTATAAGTCATTTCCAATTTGATGGCACATAATGAATAAACTTTTCAAGGTAAGTGAGATATTTAAGTGGCGGTTTTACCTGTTCCATTCCCCCACCAATGAATTTCCAATGGAAGTTTTAACCCAGGCCTCTATCCACTACACTACACTGCCACACAAATTTCTGTTGAATTCCTACCCAGTAGTTTGAACTGGAGATACCAAAGACTGAACCTGAAATATCAGAGCTTAGAAAAATTACTTTTCAAAGATTGTGAGTCCCAGAATCCCCCAGGTACATGACTAAAACTTTTCAAGGCACTGGTTGAAATCCTTTAGAGATAGATTAATTTTTCTTTTGAATCCCAGTACTGCAATGGCTGGTGACTGACTGAAAGAAATTTTTCTATGTACTTCCTAAGCTGAAATAAACCATTCCATTTTAATTGCTTCGGAAGAGAGAAATTAAGTATTCCAGGTTTTTTCATATGCATACATCGAATTGGCAGAATTATTCAAGCAGATAATAGCTTTTTCTCCTATATTTTGCACTGGAATCCTTCCAGGGAACAGACAAAAGGAGTAAACAACATCCATAGATTCTCATGCATTTACAATGATCAATATGGCAATTACTTAAATTATTACGTGATCCATGATTAATTGAGGATGACAAATTTCCCAAAAGAGAGAGGGGGGGGAAGCAGTTAGAAGAGGTAAATGAGTCAAGTTAACAACCTGATAAAGGAGCTGTTATTACTAAAAAGATGCTGTAAGACCTTGTATTGCATAAAATCCAGAACTGTGCCACCCACGGGGCGAACGCTGAAGATAAATGTGATGGTTCTTCATTTACAATACCATGTAAGTCACTTAGGAGAAAGAATGGGCTTTAAAAAAAAAGGAAGGAGAAAGAACACCACCATACCTGATAGAAATGGATGGGCTCAAATTTTATTCTTTGAGAGAATGGCAGTGATTCTAAAGGTTAAATGAGCTTTGAGTCATCTGCTCCGGGAAATGATTTTGCAACATTGCTGTTGTAAAAACACAAAACAGTGTTTTCATTGTAAAGGGGGGAAAAAACGAATAACTTTCATACAATTACTATATAAATGTACAATCCTATAACAATGGCAGACAAGGTGGCAATGTATCATTATAGTGGAACTCAGTTTGAAATCCAGTAGTTTCATACAAAAGCATAAAGGTTCCATTTTTGGTCAACAACTCCTGGTGACCATATTGGTTGCAAAATGGTGGGAACTGCTGGGGGAAATTTGAACTTCTCCATGTGCTGCATAACTATACAGTATTTGACTGGAGGAATCAGCTCTAGATTTGAAGAAGCACTGGACAAAATGGCCTCTGGATAGGGATGCTGGATCTCTGGGTGCTACTTGGAGTCTTTGGAAGCTGCCATGTTTCTTTGGATCCCTGTGCATGGAGACAAAATTCGGGGCAAAGATAACTGGAGAATGAGAAAGTTTAATTTTATGCATGTGGGATGGTTTTAAAGCCTGGGCGCACTATCTTCAGTTTTCCAGCTGGTACTGAGGCGCATTTTGCTGCCTGCCCAACAACAGGCCACCAACACAGGGACTTTTTTTTCAGGTCTCTAGGTTTGAATATTACCCAGTTAATAATAACCATGTGCCATCAAGTCAGTTCTGACTCATGGTAACCATTTTTGGGGTTTTCCAGGTAGAGAGTACTCAAAAGTGGTTTCCCATTCCCTTCTTCTAGGGATTCCCTGGGACTGTACAGTTTGTCAACTGCTACACATGCTGGCTCTATTCACAGGAGGCACAGTGGGGAAACAAACTCCCAATCTCTTACTGCACAGCCAGACACCTAAACCATTGAGCTATCCAGCCATTTAACTACCTGGTTACCCAGCTTTTACTAGGATTTGGGCCCATTTACTTGAATTCCACACAAACTTATTTCTATAATCCACTGACCCGGAAGCCGTTCTGGCTCCCTTCCTGTCCCCTGGCTCTTTCTTCTCTGTGACACCATGAGGGCTCACCCTTGAAATTTTAGGGAATCAGATGCTTTTGACCTGGCAATCCTATCTTTGGAGGTCACCTCCTCCACCAGTAGGTTCTCATGGACTTACCTGGAGGTGGAATGTATCTCTGTGTAGCACCTGGAGACCATGTCTGCTTGCCCTTCTAACAGCACATGGTGGTCTAAGGTAATATTATATCAAGGCACTGTAAGAAACTAAAGGGGTACCTGGACTGAAAGCAGAAACAGAGATAGGGAAGAAACTTTCTGGAGCACAATGGGCCATTTTAGATGTGTCTAGATAGTCTTTCCTTTTTGGAAAGAAAAAAAAAAGCCCCCACTGGTCTACAGCACCTGCATGTGTGTGGGTGGACCAAAATGGCCAATTAAACAAACTATACTGGATGAGTGTGTTGGGCCATTGAGAGGGGTTGGAAGGCAGGTACGAGCCTCAAAGTAAAAGGTGGTTTTTTTAAAAAAATGTAACCCCCTAGAATTCTGGAATATGTTCCGGTTTAGTGTGAAGCAGGATTGGAACTGAGTGGATAGTCGTTCTTGAGTACTCAAAAACTTTGTCTTAATTTCAGAATGTGAAGTGTATAGATGTGTAAATGGGGAACAATCATGAAGAAAGAACAAAGAGACTGCTGAAGTGAAGGCGCTGAAAATGAAAGAAACTTTTGCATGCACAGAATTGTGGTGGTGATGGGGAATTGAGACAAAACAGTGGATGATTCCTAATGCAACAATTCCACTCCCCTTTAAAAAGCCCACACACCTTTTCAGATATTTGAAGGCTCCATCATCTACCCAACATGTAGTTCTTGGCACATCTATAATGAATGAATGTGTTTTGGCATATGCCAGATGTTCTGGAAAATGAATACATGATCTGTGTGCTGGAAGGAACTACCCGCATAATGCCACCCTCCCACTAATTTGTCAAAAGTTTTGATAATGGTTGTTGTGGGTTTTTCGGGCTCTTTGGCCGTGTTCTGAAGGTTGTTCTTCCTAACGTTTCGCCAGTCTCTGTGGCCGGCATCTTCAGAGGACAGGAGTCAGAACTCTGTCTGTGCTCTGGTGCAGTTTGTTTGGATAGTTGAGTATTTATAGCTGTGGGATCAGCTTTTGTCCTTTTTTGGAGATGGGTGATTGTGGTGATCAGCGTGTTTTTTTGTTGTGGGTGTATTGTTGTGATAAGGGGGAGAGATGATTTGTCACTGTGATTGATGGGTGTCGCTAGCTGGTCTTTTGTGTGCAGTAATCACTGGTCCTTGTGGCTGGGTAGAGTTTGTTGACCTTTTGCAGGCTGTGTTTTTCAGTGCTGGGAGCCAGGCTTTGTTGAGTTTTAGACTTTCTTCTTTTTTGTTGAAGCTCTGCTGGTGTTTGTGGATTTCAATGGCTTCCCTGTGCAGTCTAACATAATGATTGCTGGTGTTGTCCGTACTTCAGTATTTTGAAATATAATTTCATGTCCAGCTTGTTTTACGGCATGTTCAGCTACTGCCGATTTTTCCGGTTGTTTTAGTCTGCAGTGTCTCTCATGTTCTTTGATTCTGGTGTGGATGCTGTGTTTTGTGGTTCCAATATATACCTGGCCACAACTGCAAGGTATCCGGTATACTCCTGCAGTGGTGAGGGGATCCCTTTTGTCCTTTGCTGACCGTAACATTTGTTGTATTTTTGTGGTGGGCCTGAATATTGTTTGTAGGTTGTGTTTTTTCAAAAGTTTCCCCATGCGGTCCGTGACCCCTTTGATGTATGGCAGAAATACTTTATTTGTGGGTGGCTGTTTTTCCTCTTCAGTTTGGTGTTGTTTTCTTGGTTTCATGGCTCTTGTGATTTCATTCTTGGAGTAGCCATTTGCCTGTAGGGCCCAATTCAGATGGTTGAGTTCGGTGCTGAGAAATTGAGCTTCACAGTTCCGATTTGCACGGTCTGCCAGTGTTTTGATTATGCCTCTTTTTTGCTGTGGGTGGTGGTTGGAGTTTTTGTGTAGGTACCGGTCTGTGTGGGTGGGTTTTCTGTAGACCTTGTGTCCCAATAGGAGGTCAGTTTTGCGTATGACCATGACATCTAAGAAAGGGAGTTGGCCCTCTATTTCTTTTTCCATGGTGAATTGTATATTTGGGTGGATGCTGTTGAGATGGTTTAGAAATTCTTAGGAAAAAAAGGACAAAAGCTGATCCCACAGCTATAAATACTCAACTATCCAAACAAACTGCACCAGAGCACAGACAGAGTTCTGACTCCTGTCCTCTGAAAATGCCGGCCACAGAGACTGGCAAAACGTTAAGAACAACAACCTTCAGAACTGTCAGGATTTTGTTCTGTTTGGTGAACAGGGAGTTAAATTGTAATATTGTAGATGAAGTGCAGAGTCACGAATGTAGAGCAAAAGCCAATGTAATGACTTACAGCATCCAGGTGAAGCAATATGATGTAATGCTTAATTGTTTAACATGACCAGCTGTAAATGGGGAAATGTGGTTGGTTGTTCTGAGTATAAATGTAACTGAGACAGAACAGACCTTACCACTCAGCAGTAAGTCTGGTGGTCATTTACTTCTATGCCAAATGCTCTGAATGTTGCTATGCCAAATATATCTTGCCTTGTATATATGTATGTTGCCATAATCAATATATTATATTATAATTACTAAGAACTCTCTCATGTTATTTTCTCCCTACGTCTAAATCTCTAAGTCACTCAATCCCTACGTCTCTTACTTTGCTTAACGTAAAGGTGGGATTCAACCAGACTCTAGGAACATTTTCTTGAGGCCACTGCCTCATTAAGATTCTGGAGTTTTGGCCCCACGCCAACAGGGTTATGGGCCCAGGGAAATGCCCTGGGAGACGCCCAGAGTGACGCAGAGAGACGTGGTAAGCCTAGGGAGACGTGGTGCCTAGGAGACGTGGTGTTCCAGGGAGAAGCTGAGACATTTGTTGGCCCAAGGAGAAGGCATTTTAAGGCTGCAAGTATATGGAGGAAAAGCCAACAATTGGAGAAGCTGAGTCAGATTCTGAAAGTGACGGACAGCAGATCCAAGGAGGAGGCTTCACCATGATGCAGGCCAGTAACCTTCCATTATTACGTTTAAATGGTCATAATTATATGTCTTGGGCCTATAAGATGGAAATGTATTTAAGAAGAGAGAGTGTATGGCAGATTGTATCTAATCCTCCAGCTCAACTAGACGAAGAAGATACGGCTAAAGATGAAAGAGCGTTATCTACAATAATATTATGCTTGGATGACTCCCAATTAAATTATGTGAGAGGAAAAACTTCAAGTAACGAGGTCTGGGAGGCGTTGAGAGCCGTCTGTGTGAGACAAACAGCTGGTTCCAAGATGTTAATAACACGTAAGCTGTATAAGAAGAGGTTGCTCCCTAATCAAAGCATATCTAACTATATCCAGGAGTGTTCTGAGTTATTTTTCCAGTTACAGGAGCGTGGGATGGATTTCCCAGAGGCCCATAAATGCTACGTTATCCTAAGTGGTTTGGATGAAAGCTGGGAAACACTCGTAATAAGTATGGAAAGTTTGCCAGAACAAAGTCTAACGGTGGAATATCTGGCGGGGCGATTAATGGAGGAGGAACAAAGGAGAAAGGAGAAAGCCGAGGATTTATCTGTGCCAAGTCTACACAGACGAGGGAATTCCAAGGATGATAGCAACAGAAGGATGTCTGCTGATTTCCCTACTGAAAGAATCCTGGCTGTAAAAAAGAAGAAGAAATGTTTTATTTGCGGCAGCGAAAGACATTTGGCTAGAGACTGTGTTTGTCGAAGAAGAAGAGATAAGCCCAAGGACACTGAGAAAGAAAACAGAACTTCAGAGCGTAAAATGAACTCTGTGTCAGTAATTACTGATTGTGACAATGATAAATGGCTGATTGATTCAGGCGCTACACAACATGTTTGTAGACAGAGAATGTGGTTTAAAGAGTTAACAAACTCTGCTAAAAGACAAGTAAGTTTAGCAGACGGGAAAAACATTGAAGTATGTGGAACAGGCAAAGTTTATGTTAAAAGCCTTAAAGATACTTTGGAGAATGTTTTTTTGTACCTAGAATTAGCCATAACGTAATAAGTGTGTCATGTTTAGACCAAGCTGGTTTTTCAATTAAGTTCAGTAAAGGAGTTTGCAACATAGAGAAAGCAAACGTACTTGTTGCAACGGGGCATTTAAAGGGAAATCTCTATGTTTTGGATAAAACAGAAGAAAGGAAATGTTCTGCAAATGTGTTAAATGATAATGTGCCACATCACAAATGCATACATAAGTTGCATAGAGACTTAGGACATGTGAGTTTTGAAGTATTAAGGAAAACTCAGCAATATGTAGGCAATCTAAATTTAAAGAACTGTGATAGATTTCTAGATTGCAATGTGTGTAAAGCCTCTAAATCAAAGAGACACCCAGTGAGTAAGAAGAGCTGTAGAATAAGTAAAAGGTGTTTTGAGCTTGTACACATGGATATAATGGGTCCGTTCCAAGAGTCACTAGGGGGAAATAAGTTCTGTCTTACCATAACAGACGATTTCTCCAGGTACTCTTATGTCTTCATACTTAAATATAAAAGTGAAGCATTCCAAACATTCAGGGAATGGGTGGCTATGATTGAAAGAAGATTTGAAACACATGTAGCCAGCATTCAGATGGACCGAGGGGGAGAGTTTATGAGTAAGCAATTCAGAACGTGGTTAAGAAAGAAAGGGATACGCCATAGAATTGCAAACGTACAAGTCCCTCAAGAAAATGGAGTAGCAGAACGAAAAGGTGGCATATTACAAACAGTTATGGATTCAATGTTAACAGATGCTAATATGTCTAAAGTTTTTTGGGGAGAAGCAATGAAATGTGCATGTTATGTTTTGAATAGAATTTGGAATTCTGTCATTCAAAACACCCCGTATTTTCTGGTGCACAACAGACAACCAACTTTAAATCATATCAAGACGTTTGGTTGCCATGCGTGGGTAAATATACCAAAAGCTTCACGTAGGAAGGGTTCTCCTAAAGCAAAAAGGCTGATTTTTATAGGGTATCAAACTGGGTGTAAGAGCTACAGGTTTAGTGACCAGTTTGGTAATGTGACCATCAGTAGGTCAGCAAATTTTTGTGAGAACGAGAATTGGTCTCGTATACATGCTAATGATGAAGTATTTTTGCCATCATTTAGTAATAAGAAACAAGTTAAAGAGAACCTAAGTAAAATGGAAGCTGAGGAGGAGAATGGGACATATAGTGAGTCAGGAGAACAAAGTGAAGAAGTAGTAATTCCCAGGCGTTCTCAGAGAGCAAATAAAGGAGTCCCACCTCAAAGGTTCAAAGTAACAAATATAAATTTAATTGTTAGTGAACCTGAAAGTTATGAGGAAATGTTAAGATTGCCAACTGATCAGCAACATAAGTGGAAGGAGGCTATGCTTGCTGAGTTTAATTCATTGAAAGAGTATAATGTGTTTTCACCTGTCAAATTACCTGAAGGAGAAAACATAGTTGGCTGTAGATGGGTATACAAGTTACAAACATTATCAGACAATACCCATAAGTACAAAGCTAGTACAACTAGGGTTTAGAAGAAGTTTGGCCGACCCTTGCCTATACATCAAAAATCAGGTTGATGTAAAATTGATATTACTAGTCTTTGTGGATGACTTGTGTTTAGTAGCACCTAATGATACTTATGTCAAGTGGTTCGTGAGAGAACTGAGTAAAAATTTCAAATTGAAACATTTAGGTCAGATAAGTAACTACTTAGGAGTAGAAATAAGTAAAGACCAAAATGGAAATTTTCAAATATGCCAGGAGAAGAAAATAGAGAAATTATTAATAGAAAGTGGCATGGAGAATTGTAACTCAGTACGAACCCCAATGGAGACAAGTTTTCAGAGAAACTTTGAAAGTGAGAAATTTGATGATGTAGAGCTTTATCAATCCAGAGTAGGATCATTGTTGTATTTGGCATCCTGGACGAGGCCAGACATTGCAGCGTCAGTAAATGTTTTAAGTCAGTTTGCTGCAGAGCCTCGTAAACATCACTGGAATGGGATAAAGAGAATACTTAGATATCTAAAGGGTACAAAGGATAAGAAGCTACTGTTGAGAGTAGGAGAAAGTCTGGAATTAAAGTGCATTCAATTAGCTAGTGAATGTAGAATTAAAGGAAGAAGTAAGCACATTGGAATAAGTTTCTTTAATGTGAAAGATGCTGTGGAAAGTCAATTGGTAGAATTGCAATATTGTCCCAGTGAAAATAATGTAGCAGATATTTTCACTAAACCCTTGACACTAGAAAAACATTTGTATATATGTAACCAAATGGGTTTCTCCAATATATAAAATTTAAGGAGGAGTGTCAGGATTTTGTTCTGTTTGGTGAACAGGGAGTTAAATTGTAATATTGTAGATGAAGTGCAGAGTCACGAATGTAGAGCAAAAGCCAATGTAATGACTTACAGCATCCAGGTGAAGCAATATGATGTAATGCTTAATTGTTTAACATGACCAGCTGTAAATGGGGAAATGTGGTTGGTTGTTCTGAGTATAAATGTAACTGAGACAGAACAGACCTTACCACTCAGCAGTAAGTCTGGTGGTCATTTACTTCTATGCCAAATGCTCTGAATGTTGCTATGCCAAATATATCTTGCCTTGTATATATGTATGTTGCCATAATCAATATATTATATTATAATTACTAAGAACTCTCTCATGTTATTTTCTCCCTACGTCTAAATCTCTAAGTCACTCAATCCCTACGTCTCTTACTTTGCTTAACGTAAAGGTGGGATTCAACCAGACTCTAGGAACATTTTCTTGAGGCCACTGCCTCATTAAGATTCTGGAGTTTTGGCCCCACGCCAACAAGAACACGGCCAAAGAGCCCGAAAAACCCACAACAACCATCAGATCCCGGCCGTGAAAGCCTTCGAGAATAGTTTTGATAATCTTTAAGTTCCAAACCCAGAAGGAGCCTAGAGTTATAACCCTGCAGTGTGGGTTCCAGACTTTGTGGGATGAGGCTGTGGATTGTGAAGAAGTGTTGCAATGGGAGACCTGTCTCCAGACATCCCTTCTTCTGTGGAAGTTCCAGGTGACGTTCCAACCCATTTTTTATAACACTACCCTGACCTGATGTGGTTGCATTGACATCCTGAGACTCTACCTCTAAAGCCCCAGGAGAACCACTCTCTCCACTGTGTCACTAGAGTTAATGAGGCTGCAGGCTAGGCCCTTTTAATTCCAGAGGCTTCACTCACTTGAGATAGAACAAGACATACAGGTGAAGCAGCAGTTCTGTTCAAGGTTCATTCTCGAGCGTAAGCTGCTCAATATGATTAGAACAGAGCTCCCTAAAGCACTAAAAGTTGTCTGAACGTTGTAGCAACAACTTGCCTCGCTACGCAATTGGCTTGTTTCTGCTATGTGATTGTTCAATGGGAGGCAAATACTGCCTTCATTTGCAGGTTAACTGCTCATGGTATTTTGAAGGAATCATATGCTTAGAAGGAAAACATCATAGAATCATGAAGTTGGAAGGTGCCTATAAGGCCAGCAAGTCTAACCCCCTGCTCAATGCAGGAATACAAATCAAAAGATATCTGCCAGGTGGATGTCTAAATTTCTCTTGAATGCCTCCAGTGTTGGAGCACTCACCACCTCTCGAAGTAATTGGTTCCATTGTCGTACTACTCTGTTAGGAAGTTTTTCCTGATATTCAACTGAAATCTGGCTTCCTGTAACTTGAGTCCCTTGTTACATGTTCTGCACTTGGGGATGATCGAGAACAGATCCTGCCCTTCCTACTTTAGTAGCTGGAAATACGTGTCTCCTTTAACTTTTGATCTGACTTTCAATTTCCTTGTTGTACAAGTAATGTTTGTGTCCGGGATGACTTGAATGTTCTGTGGAGGTGTCTATAGTGCTACTTGCTTTTCCTGATGGTGCCTTATTTGAACCTGACCTCTTCTTTACTTGACTTTCCCTTGGACCTGAACTCGTGCCTAGGCTACACTCATATGCAGCTTGGCCTGGATCACAACTAGTAGTGTATAACCTATTTTTAAGAGGAAGAAGAACACGTGGAAAGCTTAAGAAAGGTAGAAAAGCAACTCTGCCAGGCCACCAGACAAGAATGCTATTATTTTAGCACTGGACTGTGATTTCAGCTGGACTAACACTGCCACCAATTTCTAGACTGATGGGAGATTTATTATTCTCCTTCCCGTGGGCTCACTGAAGGCTACAGTGCATGACATTCATCTGTCTTGGGTGACACACTGATCAACAGGCAGAATGTCTTGTCTGCCACATCCTGAGTTGCATGGAACAAAGATAGAGGCACTGAATGGTTAACCACAGAGGCACCTCCTGCCAGCCAAGCTGAACTGATCCTGCCAGATATGTCATCTTAATCTTGCCTAGACTTTAAACCTCTTTGTTGAGAGCTTCTGTTTTTCAAGCTGTTCACCTCATCTTTATGGTGAACTATACTTTTTCCTTTGCCATACATACAGCAGACACATTATTTTAGAGCAAGTCAAGAAGCCCAGCTACTGCAACTGAGGAAATAAGCTTCTCCAAGCATGGCTGGAATAAAAGTCTGCACATGGTGCATATACATTTTTGCCTATCCTGGGCAGTCTGACACTACTCCTTGGGTCTGGGTCAGACATATATGTTGATCACTTGATATCACTGAGATACTAAGAGGTGATTTGTATGGGATCATTAAAAATAAAATCCCATTGATTCAATTTCATACTATCTAAATTCAGTACACATATCCAGGCACTGGTCATTAGGTGATGAAGAACTAAGTGATGCGAAATCAAACAAGAGAGTTATATCAGTAGAACAGCTCTCAGTCATTATTAATATCAACAGGTTTCCGGAGCTGAATACAGACCTTTCTGGTCATGGTTCAAAGATGCATGAAACGTCCACTTTGCTAAGTAAGGTTGAATGCCATTACTGCTTGGACTGGAGACTCTTACCATCACTACCAACAATATACCTTTCTCTGTGTTTCATGATGGAACAGATAGGATGCAGGAAGTAATAAACAGAACTATTTCCCTGGTGATTTTAACTCAAAGACTCCATTGTAGGGGCTAAGATGGTTATAGCTCAAGTGGTTTAGGTATCTAGCTGCTGAGCCCAAGTTTGGGAGTTCGATTCCCCTCTGCACCTCCTTGAAAGGGGCTGGACTCGATCCATAGGGTCCTTCCAGCCCTACAGTTCTACGATTATTATTATTAGATTACTATGCTTGGCCCGCTGGTGAGCTCTTCGGCAGCACGGGCCGCCAATATCCCATTCCCGGGATAACGCGAGACATCATAGTCTCGCAAGAGCGATTTGAGATAGAGGAGGGGGAGAGTATTTAAAGGAAAGCTCCTCCTACCTTGGGCCTCTTCCTTTTCAGCATCCCACCCACCTGCCCTGTACGCTAGTGTGAGTTTTTCTGATCGCCTTTTGGGGCCGGATAGGAATTTTTGACCCGCATCCTGATTGGCCTTTGGATGTGGGGAATGTTTGCCTATCCCACACTGGCCGAGGTGCATGGCATTTTAGAAGTCGGCAATATGGTCACACAAGTGGGTAGTGCAGATAAAACAGGTTTCGATGAGTCCCCTCACAACCACAGGTAAGGTATAGCTCATCTGATCTCCCAGTGCAACGGATCGCACGATTACAGTGCTTGGGGGAGAAGATCAGCTGGGGCCACTCCCGGACCAACAGTCAACAAGAAGGAGGGGACTTGAGGTCCAGGGGTGGTCAAATTTGGGCTGGCCGGGTTCTCGCTGTCTTCACGACTGCGAGACCTTGGGGCTCGGGACTCGCCCATAGGTTGGTAGGGGTCCGGTGAGACCCCTCTGCAGAACCTGATTCCGCACTACAGCAGGACCCCCCCCTTTTCCCATTTGAGGATAAATATGAATATTTAATAAAGTGTGGCCCATGTTTATTCCATAACAGTTGTCTCGTGTCTTATTCCGGGGTAAGGGGATAATGCCTCTTAGTCCCTTTTATTAAAGACTTCAGAGAAAAGGTGTTTCATACAAGGAAAGATTTCAAAGGAACTACCCTGTGTTGTTGGTTTATACAGAGCAGCAGACCTAAAGAGCCAGTACATTTATCTGGAAGAACAGATGCTCATTCATTCTTGAGACAGTTCTCAGAGGCTACCGGCCAAGCCCTACACTGATTTATAGACTTGGCTGCCAGATTTACAATTTAATCTGGTGGAGCAGCCCAGGTTTAAGTGACTAGAGGGGACTGCACAAGTGCTCTGGTTCATGTTTTGTTTAATATCTACATTCCATTAAAACCCATTGTAGTTACTTGACCTTAGCTTGGCTTGCGTGTCAATGATCAAGGAGCTATCTTCCGTGTAAGAGAAGGAACAGCTAACCTGAAACATCTCTGTTTCATCTTAATCATTAACATCTGTTGACAACGAGGATAAGGATGATTCTGAAAGCCTGCCAACTTTAATCGTTGCAGGAGGGGTGGTAGAGAAAAGAAAAATGAAATCCTTCTCTTACCTTTAATCCCTGCTTCCCCTCTGCCACTCTTCATCCTACCACCCATCATTGTGTACAAGTAACAGTATTTTTATTCTGTCCTACCAAGTTCAGAGGGAACCACACTAAGCCATGGTCTACATGTTTGTATGTTGCTTCTTGCACAAGTTAGAATGCGACAGAATGCCAGGTGCTGACATATTAAGAGAGAGAGAGAGAGAGAGAGAGAGAGAGAGAGAGAGAGAGAGAATATAGAATTGGCCCATACAGATGTAGTGGCTAAAACTTGCAGTCTAGATCTATAGCTGTTGCTCTCAATTTCTAGGGAACAGCTGCAGAAGAAACTTGTCCTGTGGCCTATGGCATAGGAAACTGCCTTTTCAGAAATACAAGCCAACCCATATGTCTCCCTTGTCTCTAAACAACTAACTGAGCATTAAGGAACCAAGGAAAGCTGAGTCAGACCATTGATTCATCTATCCCAGTATTCTCTCCTCTGACTGACAACAGAAGGTTCTCCACAATTTCAGGCAGGATTCTCTCCTAGCCCTACAAATCTAACTAAGTTCTAGAGTGAAGATATGAACCCATATCTTCTAGTGCCTAATCCAGCATTACAGTAATAGTGTCTACAGTCTTATCACCACCTAAACGTATATCTTGATGGCCTCCCTTCCAAGTGCTAACCAGGCGAACCTCTCTGTAGCTTCCAAAACCAGACAAAATCAAGCAGGGTCTTAGGACAGGATTCATATACTCAAGCCAAGAAGCAGCAGTACTGTGATAAACACATAACTAAGGATCCACAGAACCTCTGATTATCAGGAGGTACTTAGTAAAACCCCATGATTAGCACCACAGCATCTGTGAAACAGGAGGCTAGACTCGATGGATTTTTTGCTGTTCTTATATGTTTCATATGCTTAATGGGCTCAGATGGTATCATTTGAATTTATGTTATGATCCGTGTGCTCTTGCAGGGGCTCTGCAGGTCAATGGGAATTTTGTTTATGTGAGTATCCAAGTTTCCTGGCAATATAGAACATCAGAGCCATTAAGCAGGAATTAAGCCATTCTCTATGCTCTTGGATAACAAAGGCTGAAAAAAAGATGCTCCTTTTTCTTTCTTTCTTTCATTGATTTTAGTTTTATTCTCTTGGGTCCCACTTTGAGAGAAGGTTGCAGACATAAATGTCACATTGGCATTCCATACATAGAGAATTTCTAAAGCTGCCTCCCCCTTTAGTTCAGGGTCCTTTTAAATGTTACCCAACCTGCCTTGCACCTACTTATAGAAAAAGAGCTAAAGTAACACTTAAAGGACTCATGAATCTTAGAATCATACAGGGTTCCACCCTCAGGGAGGCTGATTCAACTATACATATATTACTTTAAAAGGTACGGCAAAAGTAAAAGGAAGCCAAAGCGCTTGGCATAGAACTAAAGTGAAGGTATTGAGTTCCTTAATATAATTTGTATCAATGAACTCAAAGTGCTGATTTCTTTTCTCTAGGTAGTAGAAAAAGAAGACTAAGGGAGAAGGCAAGAGAAACACACTTGATTATGCACGGTTTTCAGAAAACAAATAGGAATGGTTTCACCCATCAACATAAGATGTTATGGAATATTAGACTAAAGGTCTACCTGTGCAGCATTCTGTTCTCAACACGGCCAAGTGGATGTGTTAGAGATGCCATAAGCAAGGCAGGAAGGCAAGTGGTACCCTCCCACTCATGCTTCCCAAAATCTGATATTGGGAGATAGTCCTCTGATCTTCAGAGTAGCATACAACCATCATGATGAATAGTAGAGATGGGCATGACCCAGAAAACCGATAGTTTGTGATGATTTGTGGCTAACCTCGAACACCCAGAAAATTGAACCGGTGAACTAGGGATGGGACTAGCTGCTCCTGCCACATGCCGCATGCCGCATGCCACGTGCCAGCATTCAACTGGGTAGTGGGCACATGCCCAGAGGCAGCATCCAGCTCCTGGCAGGGAAGCCAGACTTGTTGCCTCTGCACATGTGCCTGCTTATCAGCTGGGCAGCAAGTACAGAGGCAGCAGCCTGCCAGGAGCTGGCCACTGCCTCTGAGCAAGTGCCCACTACCCAGTTGACAGGCTACTGGCAAGGAAGCCAGGTGGGTGCTGTTGAGGATGGCACCCGTAGCAGCAGAGGCAGCAGGAGCAGCTAGGCAGAGGGGAGTGGGCGGGCATCCCCTTTTGCCAAAGCAAATGAAACACCAATGAGGAAGAAAGTTTGGCATTTCGTTTTGCTTTGGCCAATTGGGATCCCTGAAGTGGGTCGGGAAACGAACCATGAACCAATCCAGTTCGTCGGGTTTTTTTTTTTTTTTTGGTTCATGGTTTATTTCATGCCCATGTCTAATGAGCAGTCCTTGCTCATAGCCTTAACATCTGTGAATTTGTCTGACTGCCTTTCAGCTGCATGGAGATCAGAAGGCTAGTTTAGTCTGCATAAGGTATCCACTGCCAGGTCAATGGAATCCCATTCCCTGATATTTCAGGGCCAACCCCAAGTAGACCCTTGTGATTCCACATGGGAGCTGATCCTCCAGCAACAACTACAGGATGGAGTGTGTGTGTGTGCTTGTAAAATAGACATGCAATGGAGAGATTCGATGATGAATTTCAGGCCTGTCTATGAACTCCAAAGAGCAACAGAAACCATACTAGATCATGCAAGGTCACGAAGAAAGGAGCATGGCAGAATGGCTTGTACTGGAGCTATTTAGTGATTTATTTTAAATATTTATGTCACCTTTCTCCCAAAGGCAGCTTACAGCATTTAAAAGAAACAAAGTTAAAAGTCAAATAACAAATTATTACAATATTAAAAACCATTAAACAAATATCAGATTAAAACTCATAATAAGAACAATATTAGAAACACAAGTAAAACACAGAATGAAATGTTCCCTTTAAAAATCCCCTTGATCAACCAGTCATTTAAAGGAAAGCCTGCCTTGAGGGTCTTTGCCTGCTTGCAGAAGGACAGCAAAGATGGGGCCAGTCTGGCCTTCTGTGGGAGGGAGTTCCAGAGTCTGGGAGCAGCGACAGAGAAGGCCCCCTCCTGTCTCCCCACTAAATGTGCCTATGCAAGTGACCAAGAGAAAGCTCATAAAGGCAGATACATTTTTAAAGATATGGAACAGCAAAATCTTGGACAACCATTGATGGTGTTCCTTGAGATTCCAGTACTTGAAGCCTGGAGAATGAGTCCTAAAACCTAAGTTTCAGGAACCAAATCTAAGATCTAGGAACCCTAAGCCTACATAACTGAGCAACTTATATGACTTAGGAGCTGAAATAACTTCTCTGTGAGGGTAAGCTGCAGTAAGTTAGAAAAAAGACTAATGGGGGAGCCCATGATCGAGCTACATAAAGTTATATCCTAGTGTAGAGAATGAAGATCAGGGATATTTACAAAGTGAAGTCTTCTCACACCAGCAGTTGTAAGGCATACTCCAGTTACGTATCCTCTCTTTTCCTTCTTTACAGATTTTCTGTTGCAATAATAATAATTTTTAAAAAAAGTGGGAAGAAGCAATGGAAAAATAAGGGAGGGTTATGAGTGGAGGGTGAGGTTGTCTGGAAGCTCTGTACAATTCAGCAACTAAGGCATGGTAGATGCTTTGTCTGGCTTCTTGGGAGGTTAGATTTAGGACACTTTCCACTAGTTAACAAGTTAAGAGTTTGGAATGCTGGAGCTAACAATGCTGTGAAGGACATAGGGTGGACCCTGAGGGTCATCGACACATTACGGGGTAGAGTCTACAGAATATTCAATGGGATAACTGCTACTGCATCAGAGGCTCAGATGCTGAACTAGCATGTAACGCTCCTGACAAACTGGCAATCTGAGTGCTGACTAATTCTGATTAGGTGAAGGGCATTGAAAATGCTCACTGAAGCTGGGGGATGGGAGTGGGAGAGAGAAGAAAAGAAAAGAGAGTGTTAATCCAGTTGTCGGGTGTTTTATTTCCATCCTGGGCTAGGAAAAGAACTCAGTAACAGCGTTTTGCAGCTCTCCTGAGACATCAGAGTGCAATGTTGGTTCGTGTTGGCTGCTACAGATTTGCCTGGTTTTATTTTAATAGTGTGAGCAGCAGCACCACATGCTCTGGGAAGCAGATATTTAGCAAAAAAAAAAAATATAAAAATCAATCCCCTCCTTTGTATATGCAAGCAGACGGGCAATGGCTGAGAGTTTTATTGCCTCGCCTAAGTTGAGAATTTGTAATCTGATTAAAATTTACACTTTCTGCCCTTGACAGATGGTATTTTCTGCCAAGTCCCACTTGAATTCTCAAAAGGTAGTATGGAATTCCAGAAGCTGATTTTGTCTTCCTCTCTTTTTTTCCTGCAGTCTCTGCTTCCTAGGGAAGATTTGTCCTTCCTTTGTGGCCTTTTCACACGCTATTTTCTCACTGATGAAATCTTGAATGGCAGACTTGGCCATATCTACATCATCTTTTCCCAGGAGAAGATCAGATTTGCAAATCTGACTTAGGTCAGACTCACAAATAAGACCACTGTAGGTTTTCTAGATCTCAGAGTAACAAGTGGCCCTACTGATGTTAAAAACAAGGAATCCAGCCCACATACACTCACTTAGCACAGGGAGCAGCTTATTTTTCCATTTCTCTTTGTCTTCCCCACGTAGGATGAAGACCATTGCCCAGTAGGTAATCTCCTAGGGTGGACTGACTGATTCTGGAGTTCAGCTTGGCCGAGAAGAGGAGAATCAGCTTCAGAGACATTTGAGAAGGCTCCAACATTTATTAACCTGCTTTTCAACACTTACTGCACCCAGACTGAAACAGCTCCGTCAGGTTGCAATGACATTGGCTGACACAGGTACACTAATACAATTTGATTCACTGCCTAAATTATTGGTTGAATTCACAGTCCGTGATCACACAGGGGCTGTGGATCAATTCAGGAGTCCAGTACTCCTACTCAATGCAATGTGATTTATATTTCAACCCCCACCCCTGCTTCTTTCCTTCCTTCCTCTGGTTCCACCTTTTATGGGCCTTTGTCAAGCTTCTTGGTTTTGAAAGGGTTGTACAGTGTTCCAAAAATGGTGTGTCCAGAAATATCATATTCCACAAAAATGTCTTTTATTTCATCTGGGTTATTTCTGTTTTGTTTGTAATTTTCATTTTCATTTTCTCATCCAGAAGTGATCTAGCACTAAACTAGTACTGTAGGACTGAGTTTGTATCCACGGGATCAGTATCTGCTGATTCACTTATCCACTGCCTGAGAATACTAATACATATTTATACATATTTCTAAGGCTTATTTACCAGAACTGGCCGTTAGAGGGAGCCAGAGACATACAATCTATCGTGTTTGATACTTCTGTCTTTTTTTGACATCCTTGGGGAGGGCTTGGAATCAATCCCCCACAGATACTGTGGGTCCTACTGTATATTAATACAGTAGGAATGAAGTGATCTAGTGCTAATCTCAAACTTTGCATTAAAAATTCATAAGTTAAGTCCTTGTTATGTGCCATCAGGACAGTTCCCATTGATGGGAACCCTAATAGGGCTTCTGAGGTATGTGAGATGTTGAGGATGATAATACGCGTGAGGCTGAGCCATCAGGGTCTGCTTGTGGAAAGGGAAATTCCAGTTTACCCACATCAGTGGAGGAAATATTAAGCTAAGTGGGCTATTGGTCATCATCATGCTCTTCCCATCACAGATCATTTTTCAGCATATAATGATGATATCAAGGAGCATTCCACCTCTTCAGAATGGAGCTACCTCATCAACACAGCTTAAAGTTCCCCCACTCGGCTGAAGCTGACACCAGCACAATCAGGCTTCTTCGAGGAAACAGCAAAAAAATATTGCCGCCTCCCACTCCTGCTAACCACACTTTGAGAACGAGCATTGCCGACTGGGTCTAACTCTTCATGGATCCTTTGAGCCTAATCAGCAAGAACCGCAGCAAAGTGAGCAGGTCTTCATTCAGATGTCAATAGGTGTGTCTTTTTATTTCATTTCCTAATGGGTTATCAATACCAGTAATCTGGCCCCCATAACATTGCAAATTATGAAAGGGGAAATTTGAACAAGTACTGACCAAGAAGAAAATCAGCTTGACAGGAGCACTTTGTTCTGGCATATGAGCTCATGATGTACGCTGTTGTTGGGACCGGAATCATGGCTGTCTTGCAATGGACCTCGTTATTCACAGTAGAAAATGTGGTTGGTGGTCATGCTTTGGTTTCTAACAAAGTGTATCCATTTGTCATCAGCCTGATTAAGGATGAGTAAAGGAGCAATTCCTGATAGGGCTATGAACCAATTACACATGCCCAGCTGATCACTGGCTTGGCCTGTTTGTACTCTGCACTGAAAACATGAATCAAAACTCTTTATCAAGCAACTGCTTTATAAAGTTCCTTCTTTGAACGACACCGTCCAGAATCGCTGGGAGTTATAATTTTTTTAAGCGAACATTTCCAAGCTCTCAACAAGTCAAGATAATCTTGTTTATGGAATAAGAAAAATGTCCATTCTGCAACCTTCATAAACAGTACAACTTCCAGCATGAGTTTTAATTCATTTGCTTTGTTCCTAACTGCAGCTTCACCATGAAATACTAACTGGTCAAAATGGTCAAGGACTGGCTGAGCCAATCATGGGCCAGCTGAAGGTGGGCTGAATGTAACCACCATTGCCAGCTTAGGGGTGCTGGAAATTACTTAGGGCCTCCCATGTCATACCACAAAAGTGTTGTTTGTGTGATCATATTTGAAATTGTCCAGAGAGTTCTCTAGCACCAGGAATGTTAGCTAGTCTTTGGGTCCAAGTTCTAAGTCTGAGTCTTTGGCACCAAATCTGAGTCTGAGTCTTTGGTATCAAGTCCCGAGTCTCAAATCCCAGGTCTGAGTCCCTATTAAAAACAAGTTCTTTTCTCCAGAAAAAAGAGAGGGGTTGGGTGGGTTACGAACCATGAGTCGAGTCCGAGTCATTGAAAAAAACAACCACCTTAAGTCAAGTTGCCGGTGCAGCTTAAGTCCGACTTGACAGCAAGTCCCGTGTGTCGAGCTCCCATCTCTGCCTAGCACTATGAGGTGGTATATAAGTTGAAACAACAACAACTTTTTGCTTACAGCTGTTTCCCTGGGTTGGAGGAGAATTTAGACCCAGCATAACTGGATACTACCCCACCCCTTTCCTCATCTTTTTCTGATGTTTCTCTTAACACACGTTAGCCAGTAGAACAATTCATAAACCTCTGTGCTTGGCAGATCTTTGGAGTCAGATCTTCACAGTTAGTTTATAATCAGACTGATTTGATACTATTTTCTTCTTACTGTTGTTATTGTCCTAGCAGAGGTTAGAAGGCATCATAGCTATTCTGACTTTCGATGAAGCAACTTTAAACCATGATGTTGGGCTGGATCCAAAATAGTCTAATGGTTTCAGTTCTCTATTTATACACACAGAACTCTAACTGTGGAAAACGTTGTGGCACAAAAGTTCCTTTTCATGGTAGCTTCCACTGTTGGAGGTCCACATACATGTAAACACTGAACAGGATACTGGCAAGTTCTTCTTCATCCTATATTTCAGTTTCCCATTTATTTTACTTTTACTAATTTAATCATATATGGAAGTCAGTTTGGGTGCCATGATGATAACGGATATACTAACAAGTTTTGAGAATAACCTCCATCTGTTGAATTTCCAACTCTCATATAGCTATGACAAGCACAAACTCTAGCAAGAAGGGGAAAAAATGACAATTTCATGGACCAGAAGCAATTCCTAGTTTAATATGAAGACAGCTGCTTTTAATACATGGAATTGCCTGCTTTTATATTGTATAAATGAATACTTAAGAGATGCCTTTGAATGTTCAGACTGGGCAAACCTGAACAAGTCCTAGCCTCTGTTCAGAAAATTACCATTACTTTCTTTCAATAACTTCTAACTGGAGAAGACCTATAATTAACATTTTTAAAAGAATACATTTTTCTCTAGGCAGATAATGTGTTTGCTTGGGCTGGAGTAAAGGGAAGCATTTTACTCCCTTTTATGTATTCATCATTTTAAAAAGAAAGAAAGAAAGAAAGAAAGAAAGAAAGAAAGAAAGAAAGAAAGAAAGAAAGAAAGAAATCAACACCTATTCAAACTCATTCAATTATTTCAAATTTCTAACTACCTTTTCCTACACCCTCAACCTCAGGGCAAGTCATAACTACATAAAGGCTAAAACAGAATTTAGCATTTAAAATGTACCCTATATGAAAATAATGTTTTTTTAAAAGGTACTATAAAGGGTTGTGCAGCATACCTGGCCAAATGCATACGCACTAATGGAATTAGGGTTGTTTGTGTGTTCCTGTGGCAACGGCAGGGTGAAGCAAAGAACTGGGGAGTCAATAGGGTGCAATGACACTCCTCACAGGTCTCTAGTGTCAAGAGGGTTGCAGGGTTGAAGAAGCTGAAATAAAGACTATGCAATGTAATTAAAAACAGGGAAAGGGAAAATATAAGAACATGCTCAGATTCATTCCCTTACAATGAGGCCCAAGACCATTTTGCACACGGAAGTGATGGAGAGACTCTCTGGACGAGGTCTGAACGGCCAGTTGTAGCTACTCTCTGACATTTTGCTTAGCGGGCATGTGAACTGAGGGACTTGTGTCAATGTAGCATATTGGCCTTGCATTCTTGAATTTTCTTGTTTTTATCTTCCAGTTATTATCATCTCTCCAGTTATGAGACTATAGCGCAGGGATGGTTGAGAGGGAGATGCAAACATTGCGGATTTCCTGTACTATCTTCTAAACCAGTGGTTCCCAACTTTGGGTCCCAGACATTCTTGGACTGCAAATCCCAGCACAGCTAGTGGTGAAGACTTCTGGGAATTTTATTTTATTTTATTTTACTTTATTACTGCCCATTTGGCCAAGAACGTCTGAAGACTCAAGGTTGGGAACCATTGTTCTAAACAAATACATACACACAAATTCTAACATGGCCAAACAGAGAAGACACTGGGGCCAAAGCTTGAAAGCCACCTAAAATGATAACATCAAACTTTCTCCTCCACCAATCCAAGATTCTGAACAACTGCAAATCTGAAGACGCCAGTAACAGAATGTGGCCCTTTTTCAGAAGAACTGCAACATGCCTTCTAGTGACAGAACTGAAATTGTTGGTTTCCTGTCTCACTTCCTGTGTTACACTCTTAGCTTCTAATCAGGTTTTACTACTTTCAAACTTGGGTCTATTAAAAAAAACACAGATCTTTAGAAAGAGAGAGGAAAACATCAAAGATTTTACAATTATACTAGTGCTTGAGGGCAGTCTGGAAATTACTGGTAATAATCCCAAGTCTATATATCTACCTCATATCTTTTCTACAGATAGTGGAAAGGTGGCAAAAATGCATCTCCTGAAAGGATGAATTAAATCTCTTTCCACAGGAAGGTCATCAAATCTGTAATGCAGAGCATCCATAATGGAGGGTAAGGCAGGAAAGGCAAATATGTCCCTCAGAACTCATGGGTTAGATGCCATTGTCTCTCTGTGAACTACTAAAGAGTAAAATCAACAAGAGAAATGAAGAAAATACTGTTTCCATGTACTGTATTTTCTGAAAAGAGCAGGGCTTCAGTCATGTGGGACTGCTCATGTCCATAATCCTTAGTTTGGTCCTCAATAGGGCCTTTGTTGAGGTGGCAGAGCTGTCCTTATGTTTCCTTATTGAAATATTCTACCCTGAGTGGAACACCCATATGTACACCACATATTGCAGCCTTTGCTAAAGTAGTCAAGCATGTCTGTGTGTTCCGTACTGTCAAGTCAGAACTGACTTATAGTGACCCTAATAAGGCTTTCAAGGTAGGTAAGATATTTAAGGAGTAGTTTTACAGTCCCACTTCCCCAGTGAGTTTCCATGGCTGAGCAAGGATTCGAACCCTGTTCTCCACAGTCCTGGTCTGTCACTCTGTCCACTACATCATGGGAATCCAAGCAGAGCTGGCTGCTAAAGAGGCTCATCTCTGTATGTGAGGTCAAAACTAAGGGGGAGAGGAGGGCATATGCAGAACCTGTCCCTAATGTCCCAGGCATAAAAGCATCTTAAAAGAGTATCCCATGTTGAACAGAAAGGTCTGCAAAGTAGGGTCAACCCAAGGAATTCTGCTGCCTGAAGAAAGGACAAGACAATGTCCTTACTAACTAGAACAATGGATCTCAACCTTGAGTCCCCAGATGTCCTTGAACTAAAACTCCCAGAAGCCTTCATCACTAGCTGAATGAACTAAAATGACAATTGACTTTTGGGGGGCTAGTCCTCCCCGCAAGTATGCCCTCAGTGCACAAGCTAGTTTAGGAGCCCAAGGACAAGCTGTGTGGCATACCTAGCTGTGTCCTCAAGCAGAAGAGAACAGTCAGGGACTGCCACAAAACAACCAGATTCTTGCAGTATCTTTTGCTCCCTCACTTTTCCTAATGGTAGGAACCCTCTTGCAAAGTTTTTCTGCTTGCATTTGACTGAATGTGGTTCAAACACTGTGTTATCAGTTCTTTATTCCTGATCTGAAAATATACCTGAGACATATTCTCTAAATATACAAAAACAAGAAAGCAAAACCATTTTCTTTTCACATGTGAGGGTGAGGCATTTTTCTGTCTTGCCTAGAGTTTTGTCATAATCTTCGACCGGATTTTTTCACTGAGCCTGCCTGGACATCTTCGGAATTCCTTGGTAGTCCTACATCCAAATGGTTTGTCCTGCTGAACTACAGCAGTTGATGTCTTGTAGCATGGACTTTTAAAAACTAGAAGCCTCAGATGGGTTCTTTGAATGTTTTCAATCAATCAGCTAGTCCCTCTGTGCTTGCTCTGTGCGCACACTTTGCTTTCAAAAGGGTGGTGGTGGTGGGGAAAGCATTGATTTTGTAGAAGTTGCAGAAACCTCAATGAAAAGACAAGGGGGGGGGGAAAGCCCATGTCTAATTCTCATGCCGGAGGCAAGGAATCTCATGAAACTTGACAATTCCTCTTTGAGTGCTCACATCGTTGTGCCAAGATGACCTAAACTGACAGGAACAAAGAATTTAGAGAGTATTCTTTATGTCTTTAACCCTCCACAGTTATATTTTAAGGAGTTTAAGCCAAAGCGTGCATGGGTGTTTTCTAAGTATGTGATAAATGACCTTCAAAACAGACTGCTCACTTTCTGGTAATGAATAGTGCCCACATTGTAACACATATGATTACTTTTTCAGAGCAAGCCAGTTTCTTTCAAAAAACCGATGCGAAGTGAGACCAGAACAAAACAACGTAATGATAACAATTTCAGCAAACCTCCATACACAAGAAAAAAATACACAAATACACATTTCTGCACAGGAAGAAGAAAAACAGTGCTGTCATGCAATCCAGAATTTTGAAGAACACAATGGAAAAGAGATAGACAGATTCAGTCTATTCAAACTATACCATCACAGCCACCATAGAAACACTTACAGAGGAATATTATAGACTCAGTGGTTCCATGTTTCTGGAACTGGTGACTTGTGGCCTCTATGAAATACACATGTGAAGATACAAATAAAGTGAAGCATACATTGGCCCAAGGTGAGAAAATTTTCTTTTTTTAAAAAATTAGCACTCTGAGAATACCACCCATGCTGGCTACAACGTTCTAGGGTTTCGTTGGAAAATGTAACTTTTTCTATCTCAGTTTTAGCCTTCAACTTCACTCTTCTCCTTATTATCCTTACAAAGCTATACGAAGAACTTGAGCTTAGAACTAACATGTTTCAGGTAATGTAGTTACACTTTACATATCGAGTGCAACAAAGTTGCCTCGACTTACGAACGTCCCGACTTACGACATATCGAGTGCAACTGTACCTCAGAAGTAACATAACAAGCATATTGGTGTAACAGGTGATGTTTTCTAGTTACTTTCAAAAGTTATTTGAAAGGCATTTTAAGGGCATTTCAACAGGGATTTTTCAGGTGTTTTGCTATTTTCTTGCCAATCTTTAATCGGTAATTATAACTCCGGACCCCGAAAAAAGTAGAAAAAATGGAAGGTAATTCAAAAAGACAAAGAAACAAGAACAGTATGATAATGGAACCAATTAACACAGGAGGTGGTGAACACTCCAGTGCTGGAGGCATTCAAGAGAAAATCCAGAGAACTGACAGATGAGTGTCCAATCTGTCAGTTATGGATTTGGATTCCTGCACTGAGCAGGGGGTTGAACTTGATGGCCTTATAGGCCTCTTCCATCTCCATCATTCTATGATTCTATGAAACAAACAAATAGCAGCACACCCTAATTTATATAATGTAATGAATTACTTCTCAACACTGCACCAAGTAATGACAACACATGACTCATCATGCACTCTAGCAAGTATCAGGAATGAGTTGCTTTTTAAAAGTAGCTTTCAAGCTCTGGAAGAATCACTAAGGGCATGTGATGGGAAGTGCTTTGCCAACTTGAATTGTACGGTGTGCTTGGATGAAACCACCTCTTTCCCTATGGTTCTAATAGTGCTCAGTCATGCAGATGTTTGCACAGAGCCACATGGCACAGTGTACTGCTGTACTGCAGCCAAAATTGTGCTCATGACCTGGGGTTTAATCCCAGGCAGCTGGCTCAAGGTTCACTCAGCCGTCCATCCTTCTGAGGTTGGTAAAATGAATGCCCAACTTGCTGGGTGGGTGGGTGAATGTGTGGCCTACATAATTAACTTGTAAACCACCCAGAGAGTGCTTTAAGTGCTATGGGGTAGTATATAAGCACCACACATTTTTGCTTTTTTTGCAAAAAAACACAAACTCTTACTCTGTCCCTACAACTTCGTGCTCAGCTGGGGAAGATTTATTGACAAGCAAAGTATTATAGAAATTGAACAGAGGGTTACATATGTGTACCTCCACTGCTACACTTTTAATGCTTTTGTGTGTAGGCTGAACAGAGCTACTATGTTATGATATTGCTAAAAGTAGCTGGCAGTCTTTAAAAACAGCCATTTCTGTCTGAGAAAACTTATGAGCTTTCTATATGGATGAAGGCTGCTTCCTGGATAAATTCTCTTCCCATTTGTTTCGTACCAAAGCTCTATAGAGACATTTATCCTCTCATGTTTTAATTAATTTTTCTATAGTCGCTTCATTAATTGGTATTTATGTGTTGCTTGTGGTACATAAATTGTGAAAACAGCACATCAGAGGGTGTTGTTCATATAGCTCTAGATGTGCCTGGCTATCACAGGAATATTTATTCACCATCATTATAACCACATGTGGGTATGCAAGGTTGAACCATGCCTCACAGGGATGCTGCATCACAGAATATCTTCCTCTGCTTCTTAGGAACATTTAAGAGAGAGAGAGAGAGAGAGAGAGAGAGAGAGAGAGAGAGAGAGAGAGATAACCCTTTCTGATCTATGAGGCAAAGATACAGGCCAGGCATGACCAGAAAGATGTCTATCATCACACCAGGGAGCCAAGTCAGGAGAACAAAGGAGGCAGATACTAGGATCATAGTTGATCAAGCTGAACAATGTTCTTGGCTCTTACCTCCAGGGTCATGTGCTACGCTGCACGGCTTAGCAGAGGATGGATATCAGAGAGTGGGCGCATCCTTCCAAGAATTAAGAGCAGAGGATGCAGATGATTTCCTAATGGCCACTCTTGACCCAGCAAGATCAACCCACTTACAACAACTTGAAAGCAGTCATCATCATCTTCGAACTGCAAAGCTGGAAGGGGCCCTCTGGATCATCAAGCCCAGCCCCCTGTCAAGGAGGCACAGTAGGGAGATGAACTGTTGACCTCTGGCTCTGCAGCCAGAGACCTAAACCAAGGAGCTATCCAGCAGTTAATGCATGCATTCCAAAATTGTCAGCTGGACAGGCACTGCCTTTTGTTGTTGTTTAGTCGTTAAGTCGTGTCCGACTCTTCGTGCCAAAGGTGGTCCTAGAACTTTCAGAATTTCAGAAGGATAGGTTCAGAGCTGAACTAAACAGATCGACCACAGTTGTTGCTGTTGTTGTTTAGTCGTTAAGTCATGTCCGACTCTTCGTGACCCCATGGACCAGAGCACGCCAGGCCCTCCTGTCTTCCACTGCCTCCCGGAGTTTGGTCAAATTCATGTTGGTAGCTTCGGTGACACTGTCCATCCATCTCGTCCTCTGTCGTCCCCTTCTCCTCTTGCCTTCACACTTTCCCAACTTCAGGGTCTCTTCCAGGGAGTCTTCTCTTCTCATGAGATGGCCAAAGTATTGGAGCCTGCCCAGCTAAACCCGAAGCAGAATGGTAAATATGAAGAACTATGAAAAACACAAGGATGAATCGTGGTACTTTTAAACAAAAAGAATAGCACCGAAATGTCAGCTTATGTTAGGCCGGCTGAAAGTGTGCCAGATCTGAATCTTTTGTAGCCTTGGGATGTTGGAAATAATTTAGGACTCTCTGTCAGCAGCTCACTGAGGTCTGCTGGAAGAAGGACGTTTTATAGGCAGAAAAGAATTCCTTCCCACAGAAGAGACTTGTGGCTGTTCTGAGTCCACTACAAGTATTTCTCTGTGTTAGGAATTCTTTGTGTTAGGTTCGGTTTCTGCTGGTTGCACTCTAGCACCGCTTTCTAACTTTGAAAGGCTCCCCCCAGCTCCCAAGCCTTCCCTGGACAAAAGCCTCAGAACCTAAAGCAGGGGGATCAAAAGCTTTTATTTAGTTTTAATTAAATCATGTTACCAGTGCCTGCTGATGGCATCATCAGCTGACCCCACATAATTTTAAGCAAACAGGGTTTTGCCCACCTTGTGTTATTGAAGCAGCTAAGATAACATATGAAGTCATCCCTTGAAAAACAGAAGGGTTAGTGGAACACACTGACACCTTTGGAAGGGAAACATGCCCATACTTACTCTAAGAAGATAAGGAAGCTGGTGGTTATTAGATAAATAGATTGAGATGGGAAAGGTAATAGGAATAGTAATTATATATGAGATGGAGATGCAGAGGGCCATGGCTGATTCCTCATGTCTCAAGAATGATGGCAAGATTTATGTTTTTCATATAGAGGATCAAGCAAGAAAGGTGAGAAGGAAATGAAATGAAAGAAAATCAGTCTAGGTTGGAGGAAGACCACTATAGGCTCCAGCAGATAAAGGACTGCGTAGAAAACCAAAGGAGGTGCCCACTTGTCATACTCATGGAAAGACACACTTCTTCTCCAGGATATACTGGGTTGTACCAAGTCATTTCCAACACTGTGTCCATCATGTAAATTTTGCTTTCTTTAGATTTTCAAAAACAGTTTGACCACCAGAGAGCGGTGCAATTTAAACAAGGGGGACAGTGTATCAGACAGGGCATTCTTGTGCACCATTCTCCTTTAAAAAAGAACATGCTCCCCAGCACACCAAGAAGCTCATAGGTGGGCTTCTAGAAGCATAAATCAGCTTGAGTGATAGAGGTGAACGAGTAATAGCTTGGAGACCAAGAGCATGTCTTCCACATGTCCCATGTCCATTCTGTTTCATGGTCTGTGTCCATTTGGGAACTGAGGTTCAAACTGTCTGTTAAAGGGAAGGTATCTTCTGAATGCTTAACCTGTTTCCCTGCTAAAGTAGGGCTTTCTCAGGGGTATGTGTCTCAGCACTCAAACTTGCAAATTAAGCCCATGTTTACTTTCCATTGACCAATCACTCAACAAAGCATGCTACCTTCAAGATACATGATAGAGGAGTACTATAACATTCACCTTTCAGCACTTGAGAGAGAGAACCTCATCTAAAATGTGCCAACCACACCATCCAGTTTGATCTGCACTCTGCAGCCTTACATAAGAACAAAAGGAGAGACCTGCTGGATCAGGCCAAGGGCCCATCTAGTCCAGTTTCCTGTATCTCACAGTGACCTCACCAGATGCCTCTGAGAGCACACGAGACAACTAGATACCTGTCTCCTGATACCACTCCCCTGCATCTGGCATTTTGAGGTACCTTCCTTTTAAGCCTGGAGATTATACATCCCCATCATGGCTTGTCATCTGCAATGGACTTTTCTGGCCTAGATGCCAAGGCATCTAGGCCAGATGCCATCACCGCATCCTGTACCAAGGAGTTCCACAGACTAACAACATGCTGGGTAAAGAAATATTTTATTTTTATTTTGTTTTGCAATGTAAAGGTGTAAAGCCTTATGCAATGAAAAGGTGTTTTCTATAAAACATGCAGACATCAAAAGGCTTTGCTCAAGAGAGAAATCTGAAAGTCAAGATATAAAAAGAGGGGAAAACAGGAGTGCTTATTTATGATAATCTAAGTTCTAATACTGGGTAACACTGCAGTGCTTCTGCTTGTATGTGTTGGTGTGAACAAGTGTGATGGATTGCCTGTCTGCCTCCTTTTGGATTTTTTTGTCTCAGTTTTCCCCTAGAGCCATAAGCTGGTGTCCTCATAAAGCAGGCCAACCACCAAGAGCAATCAGTGTTGACAGCTTACCCGCAGATGCTTCTATTGAGCCTTTGTTATCTGAGTGCTTTTTTTTCATTATTAATCATTTACCACATTTTACGAGGTTACTCACCTGCATTGTTCCGTTGTTGACACAACCGTTTGTCATACAGAAGAAGGGTGTGGAGGAAGACATCAGGAGATGGGGGCTAGCGGAGAGAGAGGACAGATCCGTTTCCTGGCAATTCATAAACACTCATACTGAGTTACCAAAAGGGTTCCTGGAGTACCTGGTTCTGCTGAGGAATCAAAATGGAAAGATGGGAAAGAGGGACATTTGAGGGACAGGAGTAAGGCTATCTCAGCTGATCAAGTTCAGGCAGAATTGTATGATGATCAATTATTCAGGGGCATGTTACTGTGTTGAGTGTTGCCATGGCTATTAAATTATAAAGTGTTTATTGAACCAGTGCAGTGGGAGAGTTTATGCTTTTGTCTGCAGATTTCAATTGCCTATTACTGGAGGCCAACTGAGAAGGTCAATGCTAGCAAACAGCGTAGAGAACAAATGCTGTTCAAATCCTTGCTCGGTGGGAGAGCTGTCCCTGTATATGCCACTCATACCCATGCAGAGAGTTCTGCTATATCAAGAGGGATTTCAAAATCTTTCATAAGAACTCTAATTTATTTACTGCTACTTACCATTGAAGTTACTCTTCAACTTTTACAGTCTCAGAGATGTCCTGTCCAAGGCACCTCACTCACACAGGTCCTTCTTCCTCCCCTCTGGCTTTTGCCCCAGCTCCACCCTCCTTTTATGACTTCCTAGGAGCCCTAATCAGGCATTCATTAAGCACATGTACTCCAAAAGAGGATGCCCAGTGTGATGTAGTGGCTAGAGTGTCAGACTAGGGCTCAGGAGACCTGGGTTCAAACTTCTGCTTGGCCCTAGAAACTCACAGGGCAAGTGGTGAAAATGGTAAACTGCCCCTTGAACATCTCACATACCTTGACAAGAGTCTTGATGGCAAGTAATTAACACACACTCTCCAGAACACAGAAAATTTGGGCTTCTGTCTTAAGAAGCACTCGAACAGGGCCAAACTGTTTCGTTCCCAGATGTAACAACCTCCTAAATGGGTATCACCCAAAAAAGAATGAGACGAGTTTATTCACAGCTGTTGAATGGCAGTAACCTGGGATGTGGAAAGGGAAAATCTATACAGACACCCTTTTACTCAACTATCACGGCATCTTCATTATATGTAGCCAAAGGCCATTACAATGAAATGTAAATCCATAATAAAAGGTTACATAAAGCACAAAGATTCGATTATGTAGTAAAAGGTAACAAGTCTCTAGAAAAAAATAGTTTTGAACTTTCCAAAGGGGAAATAAGCTTCTGATTAAAGCAGAAAGTTGTGGCTGAAGGTATTTCCCCCCAAAGCAGAGAAATTCAGATGGCAGATCAACCTTTTTGCCTTGTTGAATCTTTTTTGTGTCTTAACTTCCATTCTAAGTAAACACTGTAGTATAGAAGAACTTGGTACTTATTATAATAGAAACCAGCTTAGACCCAACCTTTCTTGCATGCTTTCACCTGAAACAAGTAAACTTTGGAGAATATTCAGGTCACCTGGAGGAGCATCCAACTCCCAGAAGCCTTCATCACTAGCTGTGCTGACCAGGATTTCTGGGAGTTATAGTCTAAGAATATCTGGGGATCCAAAGTCAGGAACCACTGAACTAGATCTTTGTTTTGCCACCAAATACCTAGCTGTTACTTTGGATTGTATGCTGACCTATAAGAAACTATGTCAAAATACAAAGCAAAAGTTCTCCACAAGGAAAAATATTCTTCTAAAGTTATCAGGAACTAATTGGATTACACAGCCTCAAACAGGAAGAACTGGTAAGACTTTTTAAAAGAACATTTTTGAATGATGAAGAAACAGCAAAAACTGCTGGGACTAACTACAGTGTGGAAAGAAAGAACTATCCACCTCTTAAAATGGATGGAACCCCAGAAAAGTCTAGCCCCTGGTCACAAATAGAACTGCGTTACTTGAAAGTCATAGATTGACTGAATCACAGAGTGTACTCTGTGCTCCTCAACAAGTGCTATGGAAACTATGATCTTAGTTATCGCATCATTGGGCAAATATTATGTCTGTGAGGGAGTTGCCCACATTTTAATAGGTTGCTCATTGTACACTCAATGTAACATTGATTGTGAGACTGTTGCACAACCAATTGCATGAATGGTTGCACAACAGGAAGTCTGCCAATGTAGGAAAATGTTTTTGCTATTTCCCTTAGTCTCTGAAGAAGATACTTTTGAAAGCTCAAAACAATGTCTTGAATTGGCAGTGGAGGGTGGGAGTAACATTTTCTCCATACCTTGTATTCACATAAGCTTCAAGGCATTCTTCAAGGATAGTTCTGGAAGAGTACATAGAACTAGTCTAGCTGTAACTAAACTAAATCATGGAGGATTCTTCCAAATCAGGTCTACCCAGGAAAGGTCCATGCTGCTTCACTAAATGGACAACTGAAAACTCTACTCATATTCTTCTGTATGGGATGATGCTGATGCTGACAACAACAACAACAACAACAACAAACTACAGAGCTGGAAGAGACCCTATGGATCGTCAGTAATGTATTTCCCTAATTTAAATCGTAACTGAAAAAAAAATAGTACCATATTTTAATATAGGATATTATTATAATATTGCCTATTTTTAATGGTTTTAATGTTTTTATAGTTTTAATATTGTTGTACACCTCTCAGAGACCACTGGTAATGGAGCGGCTAAAAAATCTTGTAAATAAATAAATAAATAAATATTGAAAAAGAAATCTTGTCCTGTTTCACCTTTAATAAGTCAGAAACAGGCGGTTAGTTTCTATATCACTGCAATTGACGATATCCTATCTAAATATTTCCTGAGTGAGATGCCCTGAGCATTTTTCTTAATTTTTTTTCTTAATCATGCACAATTTGACCATTCACATTTTGAAGCGTGCACCCCTTATCTCTGTAAAATGCACTGGAAACCTCAGAAAACTGAGAATTATTGAAGTGAGGCTCATTTCTTCTTCTTCTTCTTCTTCTTCTTCTTCTTCTTCTTCTTCTTCTTCATCATCATCATCATCATCATTTTCATCATCATCATCTTAGAGCTGCAGAACTGGAAGGGACCCTATATGGATCATGGAGTCCAACTCCTGTCAAGCAGGCCCAGTGGGGAATCGAACTCCTAACCAGATACCTAAACCACTGAGTTATCCAATAGTTCCTGATCAACAACAAACATAACCACCACTATAGTTATCAGCGGTGATCCAATACTTATTACCTCCAATGGAAATACTTCTGATATACTAATACATGGAGGGCCTTGCCTGACTTGAGAAAATGTGAGGACATGTGCAATAATTGTTTACCAATGTTCTTGTTTTTTTCAAAGGAAACACCGCCCCCCCTTTTGTGCAAGCAGAGAGACTTCTTAGAGGTAATTAGCTTCTAAACAACACTGTACTGTATAATAAGTGAAGGGGATCGTCTGTGTTATGAGAGTAATTCATTATTCAGCATGAATAACAAATGAGTGGAATAATTTGCAACTCTTTAAGTTCTGAAAGAGGCCCACTTCCATGCTAATGATCTGGCAGTCCCTTGTGATTCACCCAGAGGACTTGACTCACGTGCATAAATCCTTGTGTGCTCACACAATGTTCTACGGAGGGTACATTTGTTGACTAGGAAATATGGTGCTCTTGTATTACCGTTGTGCCATTGGAAGAGGATAGCTGTGGTGGCAGCAGCTCTTTCTTAGTGACTGGCTATAGAAGATGAAGCCATCATCTGCAGAAAATGTTTGTGGATCTGTGATATGCAGGTCAAGGTGTAAATCACTTGGAAAATGTCACTTATTTGCCCAATTCAATTTTCATAATATGAGAGTTTTCCCAGGCAGGACCTGGTATCCAAAATAGTTTTTAGCTGATACGAATAAGCCCAACACGGGACCAAGCTGGGCCAAGCTGCTTCTTTCTGCACAAAGAAGGCATAAGACCATTCTTCCTTCTGTTTTATAGTATTCACTGATTTCAGTTACATCCTTACTATTTTAAATTGTTTCTAATGCATTTTATTGAGTCTGTGACCATACCAAAAAAAAAAATTAAATTGAATTTTCTTGTGGAAACTCCAAGATAGCTTCTCCCATATTGCATTCTCCACTCAGCCCCATAGGCAGGGAGCAGTTCCCTTGTGACGCTTGTTTGTCATTTACATCTGTATTCCATCTTTCTTCCAATGAGCTGAAGGTGGGATAGGCAATTCTTGTCCTCCCTATTTTATCTTCCCAACAAGCCTGTGAGGTAGATCAGGCTAAGAGACAATGCAAGATTTTGTATGCCTTAATTCAATCATCCGTCCAAATGGAGAGTGCAGCCGAGAAATCAGAAGACTGAGACTTGGAAGGGCACCCATGAAGGAACCAGAAAAGGTCATCAAATGTCACTGGTGACCAAGACCAAGATCATATACACTCTTGTATTGCCAGTCACCATGTATGGGTGTGAAAGCCGGACAGTAAAGAAAGCTGTCAGGAAGAAATTGATTCAGTATCATGTTTCCTTAGGAGAAGGGCCCTCTTCTCAAAATGACTCCTTACTTATGGAAAAGCTTCTACCCATGAGGAGGCCTCCCCTACATATGAGCACATTTCAGAGTCACTTCTAGTCATGCCTTCATCCAGCACCACTCTTTTGGGCTAGGATGAGGCCTTACTTTGTCCTCTGATCCCAGATAGATTGTTGATCTATCCAGCACTAACCAATTGTTCCTTCAAGCTTCTGAAATTCAAAAAGAGTCCCGCCTCTCTGCTGAGTGTTCTATTCCTCTCTTTCATCAGTTGGTGGCAGTTGTTTGTTGCTGTTGATCTGTTCCTGCTAGAATGTGTACAGTAAAGAAAGCAGCACACACAAGTTTGTAATTTCAAGCAAATGTAAGTAAAGAGACAGTTTTTTATTCTTTCTCCTATAAATGTCTCACAGTGAGGTATTGAGATTTGAAGTGCCAGTTGAGGAAAAAGGGATGGACTCGAGGGAACTTGTAGCTATTCTCCTCTGTGGATCTCTGTATTTCTACTTCATAGCAAAAAGAGAGTTTTACCAAAAATTTCAACCTCTGCAACAGTTTTGCACTGAGACAGTTTGTGCAAACTGTGGAGCCCTTGTTGAGACTTTCAATGCAAACGGCCCTTCCTGCTATGAAACAGCTGCCATCTCTAAACTTCTGCCAGAATTGGCACATCAACTTTCCTGGTATTCATTTGTATTACTCCTATAGGGTTTTATTAAATAGTCCTGGTTAATTTATAACAGTGTGTTTTGGCAGTGAAGCGACCCCTGGGCCTATTTTTTCTTAGAGCAGTTCAGTCAGAGTTGATAAGAACAAAGAAAGAATTGTCACGCCCTGTAACTACTTACTCCCTCACTGTTATAAACAAAATTAACAGGAACAGGGTGTCTTCAATTTCCAAAGACTAATTATATCTGCTGCTTTTTCTTCCCTTCCTTGAACAGTGTCCTGAGATAAAAGAAAAAAAATTATCCTTCATGTAACAGGAAATAGAATTCCAGCAGGGCACACAGACAGAAATATTTCTTCCTGTGTGTGACTGATTTTCCTCCATTACCACTTCTTTCTACTCTAACAGGGATGGGAAGCTTCAATTGGGGCCAATTCGTCTGCTCCTTTCTGGGGGCCACACAAAGATGCAAAAAATTAACCCACAAGTTGCTAGTCCACATGGGGATTTCATGGTGTTAAAAGGCAGAGGGGGCCCCATGGCTAGAGATGGGCACAAACCGGTTTGTCCCAGTTCATCCTAGTTCATAAATTTTGCAGTGTTGCTGATCCCCCCCCCCCACCTCCTCTGGCCCAATCAGCCACTCGCCAGGCCCAGCCTGCTAGCTTCCCGCACCTCCTCAACTGATCTCCCAGTTCCAGCAAAAGCTCAGGCTTCTTTGCCCCACCCTCTTGGCTGATCTCCCACTCAGACAAAAGGGCCATTCAGAGAAGTTTGTGCTCTTGCTCCTGACTGGGAGATTAGCTGAGAAGTGAAGAAAGCAAGCAAGCTAGGCCTGGTGAATGGCTGATTGGCTGAGGAGGCAGGGGAGGGGAGCAGCAGCATCTGTGGTGCTGTCTTTATGAACTGTGATGAACTGTGACAAATCATTTCATGACCATTTCTACTCATGGCCAATTTAAATAAGAAATCACCCACTTGTAGAGGCTTCCAGGGGTAATACTTCACCTTTTTTTTCCTTGAGAAGGGAGACGTTGAGGGAGATAGGAGACCTGTAAGAATGTAGCCTTGGAGCTATACTTTGCCCACCCCTGTTCTACAATGACAGTGTCCTCTGCACATTGCAGAATAGTAAGAGGAACGATGGGCAAACACATGCTTTAGATATCTAGTTCTTAAAAATAATTTTTCAGGACATTCAGATAGGTTGAAGACGGAATCAAGTGCAATGTTTCTTGAGTTATCCCAGACCTGGAGCAATTACTCTCATGTGTGGAATTTTTCTAGCACCAGGAAGAAAGAGAAAAAGAGCAAGAACTGAAACTCCTAGAGGATTAGAGTTCTACTTTTTAATGGTGAAAACATTCAGGACTGGGCAAAAGGTATCCAACAGTACCCCCTGGTGACATAGACCAAGCTATATTTTAAGGTGAAGGCTTATGAAAACATCAGTCAGGGTGTCGTATGCAATTATATTTTCCATTAGAGGCATGTGCCACCCCCCTAATCTGTTCCATGACCGAATAAGATTCCACAGACCAACATGTACCCTTTGAGTGACACTCTGATCTGATCCTTGTCTGGATCTATCTTGTGTTTTTCTGGATTTCCATGAAAAATCCCATCCCTGCACATGAGGAAAATGCAAATGACTATGGCTTGTGGGGAGGTAGAGATGGGGCTACGCAGCACCACAAGTTTCAGGAATGTGGTAGACCTTAAATACTCAGAGACACACAAGAGGATTTTTTAAACTGCTCATAGATTCCCTTTCTGTAATCTCACAAAGATCAGAGGGCAGTAGAATTTGAGCTAGCGCACTTATTAAAAAGAAGAAGAAAAAATGTGGAGTGTGGAGAGAAAGATAGCCCACAATGCATTAATTCTGACCTAGATACTCAAAGCCCGTAAAGAGGAACATGCACCTTCGTCCACAGTCACACAAGCATCCTAGTAGTGTAAAAGTTTAGTCAACTAAGCTGAAAGAAAGAAAGAAAGAAAAAAAGAACCAACGAACGAACCAATGAACGAACCAACGAACGGACCAACGAACGAACCAACGAACGAACACTCTAGAACATCAATCCTAGCAACCAATGATGACACAAGTCTTTCACTTTGTCCTGCAGCTACGGAAATGGCTGCTGGGTGGCTGCAAAGGAATAGTACTCGGCGACCTCCGTATGAGCCCTCCATATTGCCCAAAAATGGTTGGAATGCCCAAGAGAGGTCTTGGGCTTTATGGGGAGGAGAAGGGGTGTTCAGCTGTCACTCTTTCTTTGGTGCCAGCTGCGTCTTCCTAGATTGTATATTACTCTTAAGATCTCCTTCTCTGATTGGAATCTCAGCACATATTTAGAACAAAAAATAATAACCCATGGATGCTGGACTGAACATGAAGGAGTGTAACGAATGGTTAGTTGCTCCACCCCAGAGTCATCCCAGAGTGATACAAGTCCACCTGGTCTGGTCTGTTTTCACACATTTGTCTGAAAACTGTACACCCCAAGTTTCCATTGCCCACACTGCAGAATTGTAATTGAATATTGTAATATTATTATTGTGCTGGCAAAGCAAATCCGCATTCTACAAGGCAATTATAAATTGGGAAAAGCCCAAATAAAAAATTACAACTTTGAAACTGGACTTCAGATCAGCATCAAATCAGCTGCCCTTTGCTATGTGAAGCTTGGCATCGTTCTTCCTGCTGGCAACGTAGGAACAACATCTGCCAGCAAGACTGGGCCATTTCTTGGCATTTTGAATAGAGGACACAGCAGCACAATATCCCATATTCATAAACCAGAGGATTTTGTTTTTAAATTGAATTAAACAACTAAACAGAATCAGGTAGGAGAAAGAGGGTGCACATTGGGAAGGTAGTAGTAAGTTATATTCTATGTAAAACATAGAAAACATTCAGAGGCCCAAAGTTTCAGAACCACTGCTATATTCAAAGAGTGGTTCTCACCTTTTAAAATTGTTGAACAAATAGCTAGATAGAAAATGTATTGTGTACATGCATATGAACATGAAAGGTCTTTGTTATTCAGGTGACAAACAAGCAGTATACACAAACAAAGGATGGAAATGTTCCTTGTTTTGAAATTACAGCTCCCAGAAAGACCAAACTAGTGTAGTTTGTGTAGTTCAGAAGAGGCCTGTTTCTCCCAAATTCTGCCTTAGAATGTGTTTGGAAAGATTTGTAAGATGAGATGGTGACAATATCGCACTGGAGTGGGGTGGGTGGCCAGCCAAGCAGTACCAAGGAGTACTCTGATAGGTTCCCTCAAATTACCTCAGACATTTTGCCTAAAGAGGAGCCCTCAAATTCACTCTGAAAATTGCTTTAGGCAAAAAATCATGTCTGATATCAGACTCTTGATTAGATACCATCCCCCCCCCCCCGGGATACCAAACCAGACAGTCACATTCATGCCTTAGGGCCTTGGAGTTGTCTGTTCCTAAGGATTGCTGACAACCCGTCCATCTGCTACACAAATGATCCAAGAAGTTGACATTCATCGCAGCAGGGGGTCTCACAGAAAGTTGGGCTGCCATGAGTTCATCTGCTGGGCAATGTCAGTACTGCTTGCATATATTGGTTGTTACCTGGGCCTCGCTTTTCCTTTCTAATACCCCAGGCTTCAAATTGATATTCATATTCAGCAGTAAGAATGGCAAAGACAAATCTGGAGACAACTTTGCAATACTGACTTGTAGGCCAGCTGGGATGACTCAGTAGTTTATTGCTGCTAAAGAGATTTTTTTTTCCTTGAGAAATCATGAACCACTGAATAATTTCCAGTCCTATTATTATTCTTAGGCCTGCGGCAAAATGACTGTGGTTACAACTGCAGAAAAGATAGCATGTCACTCCACTGAATGTTGCACTCTCTTCCATGCTTAGAGTTAACTGCCTTAAAAATAATAATAATGAAACCAAATATAGTGCAGAAGTTCTCATTCCCATCACAAGAATCTGTCTGAAGTATTAAGTCTCCATTGGTTTCATAAGCGATAAATTGAAGCAAAAGCATACTAGACATGTTCTCTTTCTATGACAGAGTGTTCTCTTGGGACCAGCAACAGCAACAACAACAAGTTGAGAGGAAGCTCTTAAATTTTCCATAACAGAGAAATGGAAAAATGTGAGTTATAAGGTTTGCAGGATAGGCCAGGATTAGAAGTAGCAGGTAGAGAAGGTTGGAATGGTGATCACCTCCCCATCAAAATGTTCAGTCTTTGAGTTCCAAAAGGCAAGAAGCTGCTACAATGTCTTGACTGGAATGTTTTTTCCCTGAATGAAGCATTTATACTGAAATGAAAGGAAATTGTTGTGCCCATTACACAGAATCAGGGTAGAATCATACCTAGCAGAAAGACAAGTCTGCTGCAAGTAATTTGTTACCTTAAATTGTAGTGGGCAAGCAAAAGCAGGTCATCAGATGGTCCAGATTGTAAATCATTCCAAGGAGTCCAGGCAAAGCAAAGAGCAAGAGTTTGTTCATAAGTTGTCCCCACCAGCTAACTGACAGACCTGTAGCATTCACCTTGCCACTTCTGGGTGTCCATGCATATGTCCAGATGTTTCCAATTCACTATCAAGAGACCTTGAGACACTGCCATCGCTTCTTCTCAAATCTTCTGAACTGTCGCCTTTCTCTCAGGAAAATGGGCCCCCAGCAGAGAACTAAAATACGGATAAGAGGACGCTAGCATGTGGAATTGAATTATACTGTTCATGAATATTCCTGTTTCCAGCATCTTGGAGGTCCAAGGGAAATCTTCTGAAGAAGTAAAAATACCACGAAGCTTAGTGGACAATTATTTATGCTTGGAGCTCGTCAGTTACCCCAAGGATCCAAGACCTTGACCACATATTTGAATGGACTTTTTACTCAACACTTCCAGACCCTAGACTTTGATTTTCTATGAGTAGGGACACTGGACTGCACACATTTGCATTGGAGAACTTTATCATATTATTTACTTGCTTAGTATCGGACAGAACATTGTTTAATACATATTGTTTGACGGTTTGATATAAGTTGTTGATACATTTTTGTTGATACTTTTGTATAACACACACTAATGCTCTAAGTTTTGTTCAGCTGCAATATGGAGTTTCTTGTATTTGTTTAAGATCTCCACATTGTCTTCTTCACTGGCAGAAATGGCCTCAACCCTCCCCCCCCCCTCGGTTCACCTAGGGCTATGGTCAAATGGACCAACAAGTTCCTCCTATTCACTGATCCACTCTGGGAGAAAGATACCCTTTCCCCCTTCTGGAGACTGAACAAGATGAGACAATTAGTTTCAGGGACAGTAGTTTTAATTGAACTTATCCTCCTTTTCTTTTAAATCATTTTGTGACCCAAAGTTCTGCACATTAATTGAGCACTGGAGAGGTCTTGTTGTTTTGTTTATCATTGGAGTCTTAATAGGCTTCAAAAATATGTGACCTGAGAGGTGGCAGAAGTCTGAAGCCCTGTTCTCTTGCTACTGGGATATCCACAGGCTTTGATAGTTCCCTGACAGGCAGAGATTTCCTTTTCAACACCATTGCCTGCCTCTTCCAAGCTGATTTTAGGCAATTAAGCAGCAGCTGTGTATAAATCACCCACCAACAATAATCTTAGAACTGCAGAGCTGGAAGGGATCCTATGGATCATCGAGTCCAGCCCCTGTCAAGGAGGCACAGTGGGGAATTGAACTCCCAACCTCTGGCTCCACAGCCAGATGTCTAAACCACTGAACTAACAAGACTGTGGAAGCCCTGCCTGTTACATTAGGGAAGTGTTCAGTGTAATAGTAAATGTTGGATTTGCACTCATCATTGGCACAGCAGCAGTATTCTGGGATCATACATGTATTTTTCCAATATGTTTTTGAAACATATTGGATCTACATCATAACAGAAAGAATGTGTTGATCTCTCTCTCTCTCTCTCTCTCTCTCTGTTTACCTACCAACCTATCTATCTTCCACAGTGAGCACCAACATAAGAAGCTCTAATCAGCAGTTACAAAGGTAATAGATTGTTGTTATGTGCCATCAAGTCACCCTCAATTTATGTAGACCCCATGAATAAGCGATCTCCAAAATATCCTGTCCTCACAGCCCTGCTCAGCTCTTGCAAACTCAAGCCTTTAGCGAATTAATCCATCACATATTTGGTCTCCCTCTTTATCTATTACCTTCCACCTTTCTCAGCATTACTGTCCTTTCCAGAGAATCCTGCCTTTTGATGATGTACCCAAAGTCTGACAGCCTCAGTTTCAGTATTTTTGCCTCCAGAGAGAGTTCAGGCTTGATTTGATGTAGGACCCACTTATTTGTCTTTCTGGCAATGGATTGTAATTCAGAATATCTGGAAGGCCAATGCTCTGCCAGTTTTATCCCCCTTCCCATCTCTTTCGATATAACACAAGTAAAATACCTGGAAATAAATGTTGCTTTGGGGATAGCACCTTTCCCATCAGCCCTTTCCAGTTCTATCTTGCCTTGAACTACTCATCTGGTTTCTTCTACATCCCGTTCTGCCCATGTCTCACCTACTGTACTGTATTTTTAATGGCCCACTTTTCACCAATGCACTCATTATCTATCATTTATTTTTCTTTCCAGCCTTTTGCTTCAGATTATCTTTCTTCTCTTTCCCCCCGCTCCACTCCTGACCAGGCGGCTGCAAATGTTACCACAAGGGAATAATAAATCTGTTGCAGTACATGGGTATCCTTTTCACAATGTTTTTGGAGAAAAGTTGCAAAATGGACCACATATGAGATATTTGTACCCTTTCAGCTGATAATAAAGCAAGATACCCCCAATCATCCCAATTGTAGATTGGCTTGAACAATCCCCCAATCCCGTGCCTCCTCAGCCAACTCAGCCACTCATCAGGCCCGGCTTGCTTGCTTTTTCCACCTTCTCAGCTAATCTCCCAGTCACAAGAAGGAGCACAGACTTCTCTGCTCTGCCCTTTTGTCTCAGCGGAAGATCAGCCAAGAAGGCGGGGCAAAGAAGCCTGAGCTGTTGCCAGGACTGGAAAATCAGTTTAAGAGGTTCAGGAAACTAGCACACTGGGTCTGTCGGTGCCAGAGGAGGTGGGGGAGGGGAACAGCAGCACGTGTGCTTCCTTCCACCTTCACGAACTGGAACAAACTGGGGCAAACTGGTTTGTGTCCATCTCTATCCACATTCATTCTAGCAATATTGAGATGAAAAAAATAATAATACAAAGAGGAAGTGCCATGGAGGGACGAGTTTGATAGCTAAATCACCAATGGGGCCCAAGATTTCTTCCGGGCAATCCAACCACTGAAACTCCAGGGACAGCTCAGAGAGGTTATCAAAGTCTATAATTTCTTCTATATCGGCTTGGGCAGCCATTTTGTATTTAGGATGGAGAGATAATGTATGCTGCATTATTGCACATAGACTTAGCAACCAAATGAATAGATCAACAGCAAACAAACAACTGAACACCAGCTGAAGAAAGAGATGGAAAAATAAACATTCAGCAGAGAGGTAGAGCTGTCTTTGAATTCAAAGTCTGGAAGGAAGCATTGGCTGGTGCTGGATAGATAACTGCCCCAGCCCAGAAAAGTCCCTCCCAGTCACACAAATCACAAACTGCATGCCAGGTTGCAAATAAAACTCCAACAGTTTGGTCCCAATCTTGATGACAGGTATTTAGCTACTGATTGGGTTGGGCCAGTTCTTCTTTCCTATGGAGTTTTATTATGGAGTTGCCTAATCTTATATACCCTTTTTTTGTACCCTGACATTTCTGTCTCAGTATAATTCTTTCCCCTCCATTTCTTCAGAGTTGAAGCCTGTATGACTTTAACTTCCATCTAAAATAAACAGAAGAGTTGAATCCCTAAAAGGTATGTGTATGTGAAAATTCACCTCACCTAGGAATAAGTCCAGTAAACACAATTTACTCCTCCATAATGTGGATCAGTCAGACTAGACTATTGGACACTCTGTAGCTGTGGATAGCTTTGAGCTGCAAATCATTATCAAAGCCTGTGTTTAAAGTACAAAATATACAAAAGTACAAAATGGATGCATCATTTTGCCCATGTTTGGAGTAAGGAGGGGGGGGTTGAACATTATTTCTTTGCTTTGGGGAGTATAGCTTCAGCCATAACTTTTGAATTTACATCAAAGGCTATTTTCTGCTTTCTTTTTATTATTATTATTATTATTATTATTATTATTATTATTATTATTATTATTATTATTATTATTATTATTATTATTATTATTATTATTATTATTATTATTATTATTATTATTATTATTATTATTATTATTATTATTAATACCAGGCACAGTCAATCAAAATTATAAAAACATTGACTGGTATTATATAACAGTATTATATAACAGATACAAGTTTTAACCAAAAACATAAGTATCTGTTAAATATTGGTGCAGTATATATGCTGTTCCTAATATTGCTTTGGGAGGGGTAGCTCTGATGGTGTTATTTCTGAGATCTACAACTGCTTATAATATTGTGTGAAATTTCGTGGTATTGTTCCCGAATTGTAATGTCAATTAATTGCAATGTCTATGATCCAGGCATTTTATTCGTTCTAATGACCACTGCACTAATTTTGTCACTCTATCATGTCTAATTTCAGCTGGAAAAATAAACCACTACATGGACAACACCTGAGAAATATTGATAGAAAGCACAATCATAATTCAACATGGGCATGGCTAAAACTGGGGACCCTTAAGAAAGAAACCAAAGGCTTGATTTTTGCTGCACAAGAACAAGCACTCCAAACCAGCGTGATGAAAGCTAAGATCCAAGGAATTAGTGCTAACAGCAAATGCCAACTCTGTTACATTGTTAAAAGACAATATTTTTATTATATATTTACTATTGCTCTTACTATTCTTACTGCTCTTATTTTCCTCCTCCTCCTTATTTTTATCATCTAGATCTGGAGCCCATATTCTCTGTCTGCAGCACTGGCAATCTCACATAATAATCTCTCTTCTCTCCCTGAAGGATTCTGCCCACAAATGTTGAGTCTGCAAGAAAATGGTTCCAAATGGTAACATAAGGAGAGCCCTCCTATATTCCTCTTGCTGCTTCTGTGGCAGTTTGGAAGGAAACATTGGCACTGGGTATTAAAGAGTGCATTGGCATTTTTTAGAAGAGTGTCAGCAGTCTGTTAACATCTTCTTCCAAAAGACTAAAATTTGGCAGTTTAAAAAAAGGGGACAGACTTCTATTCCTATTCATAAATCACAACCCTGTGATTTACAATCATTTTCATATTCAGTCATTTCATCTGCACAGACATTGTACTGAATCTGAATCTCCTGAATTTATGAAGAAAACGTCTGGTTTTCATTGTGGATATGTACAAACCTGAAAGCATGGGCTGGCAGAGGGTTTGTTCAATGAGTTATTTATGTCTGAATTGTTTTACATGGTAAAAGGTAAAGGTTCCCCTTGACATTTAGTCCAGTCATGTCCGACTCTAGGGCGCGGTGCTCATCCCCGTTTCCAAGCCATAGAGCCAGCGTTTTGTCCGAAGACAGTTTCCGTGGTCACGTGGCCAGCGCGACTAGACACGGAAAGCCGTGACCTTCCCACCGAGGTGGTACCTATTTATCTACTTGCATTTTTACATGCTTTCAAACTGCTAAGTTGGCAGGAGCTGGGACAAGCGACGGGAGCTCACTCCGTCGCGTGGATTCGATCTTACAACTGCTGGTCTTCCGACCTTGCAGCACAGAGGCTTCTGCGGTTTAACCTGCAGCGCCACCACATCCCTAATTGTTTTACACAATTAATCCTAATTCCACATAATTTTTTTAAATCCCACCCCCAGCTGCTTTTAATGACTTCTGAGGCATTTTCTGACCCTATGAGAACTCCAGCATATGGAAATGTGGGAGCAGGCAACACCTTTATTAGACCACTTTAAAAAAGCAGTCAGAAAGTTCCGTGGGCCAACTTCCTCAGGCCATGCAGCACATTTTTGTGCTGCCCTGATCCCCAGCTAGATAGGAACACACAGTTGTGCATGGGCTGTATGTGGCGGGGGCACATGCATATTACCTGGTCATTCTTTGTTTGAGGAGCTGGGGGTGATATCCAACAAACAGCTTCCTAGGATGTAATTTGAAAAACTTGCAGCTCCAATGCAGCCTGTGTTTTTTCTAACTCCCATCTAAGAGGAAACCCCGGCACAACAGTCAGCCATGAACTTCTGGGACTCTCGTTTATAATTTTTCCACAAGACAGCAATGCATAGCCTGAGGAAGTGGACTTGACCCACAAAAGCTTGCAGATCGTTTGATTTTTTTAGTGGTCTAACAAAGGCATCACCTGTGCCTGCATTTGTACTTTGTAAGGATCACACATTTTTCTTTGGGTTTTTTTTGGGGGGGGGGGACATCTTGAAAGTTAGCTGAAGGATTTGGTTGAGGGGCTGGGATGGTGTTATGGTTAGGGTTAGAACTCTTCAAGTGACAATGTTGTAAAACACCTACCTTGTGGGCATAATTCTATGTGAATGTTGCAAATTATATAACTCTCAAATACTAAAATGTCCTCACTGCTTTGATGAGAATTTAGGCAGGTGATTCAGTGTTTAAAAAGAGCCGGAGAATAGTGGTGATTATTTGCTTGGTTAGCAGCTTCTCACCCACTTTTCTTTCCATCCTGCAATATCTGACTGTGTCAACAGCAGTAGAGCCGTTATTACTGGTTGATGGGATTCCTAGTTCCACAGAGAATATGCATCTGTGAATTAATACCAATTAACCAGCAAAGGTGAATGTTTTAAACAGCTGTTAGTGGAGTAGACAAGGGCCATTAACTCAGATGAACAATCCTGGCATAATGAGTTAATAATGAAGTGTTATGAGTTAATATTAACCACATCATTTGAACTGTGCAAACAAGGACAGAGTCTGCAACAGGATGGTACCACTGGGTTTATTAATCCAAGTTAACAGTCCTGGAATAACAATTCTCCAGTCAGTTAAGAAGCTCTGTAAGACATTTTATTGTTGTTATCAGGAGAGGGTGCAGTTTGATATGAGAGGTTGTGCCAAATTGGAATCCAGGAGGTCAGGATTCCACATTGCACGTACAGAAGTCTTTCCAGCATCTTATCCAGCTGGAATAATGATAGATAAGTTGGCCCTGCATGTTTTCTCTTTATTAGAACCAATGGCAGGAAAGAGGGATGATAATAAATTCACACATCAGTTTAAAATTACTTTGATCTAAAATGTTTAAAACATTTTTAATGTTTAACAAACAGCCTATTTTGTTTAATATACAAGCTTGCAAAACTAACACATGATTCAGGGGGATGAGCATCATCATTTCTCGCTTGGAGTACTCTATGTATGCATTGCATCACCTCTACATCTGCTAACATCAGGCTCCATCCAGGGTTGAAGAGCAGCTGGAGACAAATTTGCATTTGTTTTCACTGTGCGAATAGCAGTGGTGCAATGATTTAAACCCCTGCATGCTGAATTCCCTATACAGTACTAGCCTCCCTTCCAACCCCATTTACTGTGGTTTTAAAATAAAAATAGGACATATTCTGTGCATATGTAGATTTCATGTACTTGTTATCTAATTTGTCCTTTTGAGTATTGATTTTTAGTTTTGGTGGAATGGTGTATAAAGAAAAATGAAAATCATTGGAATGTGCATGGGTTTCTGCCTGTTTCTGCCTGTTTCTTTTCTTTCCCTACCAATTTCTGATTTCTAATTTTGTGTTGTTTGATAACACTACAAGTCTACCCTAGTACTATCTATCCCACCCTTAATATTTATTGCTTCCTCACCTTTGCAGTGAGTCATTTTACATACAGAATTTCATTTTTTGCCTCTCTGCATTGAGGAATGTTTTCAGCTTTGTTTTCATAGTTACTTGATTATTTGATGGTGTAAACTGTCTTCCAGCCTTCCACACCCCACACCTCCCATTTGTTTACTCAGGGAACATGAGCTTCCCCTTGACTTGCAGGTCAGTGCTTTCTTCAGAATGCAGTCAGCAGAGATTTTGGGAGAAAAATCAATGTGAAACGTATTACCGAATATGATGCTGACTGAGACATTAAGGCTTGGAAGTCATGCTGGAGTTGGAAACAACACAGTTAATTTTGAAAGGAAAGCATAGAGAACCAAACTCTTTCCTATATTTGGATGGTGTTTGTCATAATAGTTTGCCCTTACCTTCTTCATTGTCTGATGTGGAGTAGTTATTTTTACATTTCATCCAGAAGCTTACTGGGAGAATGTCAACATTATACAGCTACAGCACTTGGGCACCACTTTATGAGATCTGTGATTGGGTTTAGAACCATCTGCTATAATTCACGGGAATATGCACTAGAGCTTTCTAGCTAAGAATTCTAAACACTTCACTGGATCCCAAATTTATTTTATTTCTTTAGACTTATAGCCTGCCCATTTTGTGGATGAGCCACTACTCTGATCAAATCAAATCAAGCTGCAATCCTATGTACCAAATGACTTGAAACTTACTATGATGATGATACTCCACCAGACACTTGCTTTAAAAAAATGACAGAACATGGAAAACAACAGCAACAACAAAATAATTGAGATTAGACCACTGTAATGCGCTCTACATGGGGCTACCTTTGAGACTGATGCGGAAGCTTCAAATGGTGCAGAATGCGGCGGCCAGACTTATTAGTGGGGTGAGGAAACACCATCATATCTCTCCCACTCTGGCCGCATTGCATTGGCTGCCCGTACGCTTCCACGTCTATTTCAAAGTCTTAATGATTACATACAAAGCCCTAAACAGTTTAGGACCTCGATATCTGACGGAACGCCTTCTCCCACCAAAGTCTACCCGTTTCACTCGATCTAGTCTGGAGGTGCGACTGAGGAGCCTAACGTTGAGAGAGGCCCGGAGGGAAAGGACAAGAAACCGGGCCTTCTCGGCGGTGGCTCCTCGGTTATGGAACAACTTACCTTCAGAGATCCGTATGGCCCCCTCGCTGGGCGTCTTTAAAAGCCAATTTAAAACATGGCTGTTTAGGCAGGCCTTCCCTCCGGGCATTATTTGATTGATTTGATTTATTTTTGTTCTCCATCTTGAACGATTATTTATTATTTTTATTTTGGGATGTTGATATTATTTTAATTGTTTTGTTATATATGATGTACGCCGCCCAGAGTAGTCGAAATGACTAGATGGGCGGGATAGAAATATAATAAATAAATAAATAAATAAATAAATAAATAAATAAATAAATAAATAAATAAATAAATAGTAGTACAGGTCTTTCACAAGGAATTAACAATCTAATTGTTGTTTAGTCATTAAGTCGTGTCCGATTCTTCGTGACCCCATGGACCAGAGCATGCCAGGCCCTCCTGTCTTCCACTGCCTCCCGGAGTTGGGTCAAATTCATGTTGGTCGCTTTGATGACACTGTCCAACCATCTCGTCCTCTGTCGTCCCCTTCTCCTCTTGCCCTCACACTTTCCCAACATCAGGGTCTTTTCCAGGGAGTCTTCTCTTCTCATGAAATGGCCAAAGTATTGGAGCCTCAGCTTCAGGTTTAACAATCTAATACAATAATATAATCATGTGTTATCAAGTCAATTTTGGGTTTTCCAGGTAGAGAATACTCAGATGTGGTTTAACATTCCTTTCTTCTGCAGGCACCTTGGGACGACACAGCTTGCCCAAGGCCACACACAGGCTGACTCTTCTCCCTGGATGGACGGTGGGGAATCGAACAGCCACCCCTGACTCCACAGCAAGATACCTAGCTCACTGAGCTATCCTGCCAGCTCTAGCTATAGTACACTCTGATATCATATGTCTCAAACTAAAAATTAAGAAACCCATAAACATTCATACCATTGCAATCTATAGCAGACTAAAATCTCACACCAAAGACTGGGAGGGAAGGTTAGGTAAAGGTAAAGGTTCCCCTTGACATTTAGTCCAGTCGTGTCCGACTCTAGGGCGCGGTGCTCATCCCCGTTTCCAAGCAGTAGAGCCAGCGTTTGTCCGAAGACAGTTTCTGTGGTCACGTGGCCAGCACGACTAGACACGGAACTCCGTTACCTTCCCACCATGGTGGTACCTATTTATCTACTTCCATTTGCATGCTTTCGAACTGCTAGGTTGGCGAGGAGCTGGGACAAGGTTAGTCTCTGTTATATTTCCTTGCTTTTTAGAGTTTTAGTCCAAAACTACGACCAGAATGGGAACCACTGAAGAACCCAGTGGCCATTCCAGTACACTTCTTTAACATGACCTTGCAAGAAGCTCAACCTGAGAGTATAGGCATCATCCTCCACCAGCCACATGTTTATGCTTGCAGTACCATGTTGGTTCATGGAACCACTGGTGGGGGTAACTCTGCATGGCTGGTGGACTGCCTCTGGCTGGGCAGGTCACAAGTAAATACCTGAGTTAATACTGAAAGCATCAAAGCTGAGCTAGCTGGTCTGTAGTCTGTTTCAGCTCTGCGGGATTGTTGTTGTTTCTGTTGTTCATTTGCAGGTGATACAAAATTCATTAAGATCAATGGTTTTTCTGCAAAACAAGTCCCTTTCTGTGGGTGTTTTGTTTTCGGCACAAAAGCTTGCCACGAAATCTGATTTTTTAGCATTTCCATGAAGTCAGCAAAAGCCTGGATTCTCCAGTTTTGCTCAGTATGCAATAACCTGCCTGCACAATCGTAGCTCCTAATCCTCCCTGCCCTACTTTCTCCTTCTTCTCCAAGTCACCCAACACTGCTGTGCTAAAAATACATCTCAATTTCAGACTAGTTATCACCTACAGGGAACTGTCTGAACAAGCTGCAACTCCTGTCACCCAGCAGGCTGTCAGCTTGATTTGTCTGTGTAGTCTGCCTCAATGCTGCTTTGCATGCGTAAAGCATTCCCATGTGGGTGTACCTCCATGTTGGATGATCATGTGTAAACCTTGCAGGCATCACTATGGCTGCTGCATGCAGGTGTATCTGTTTTGGCCCGTGGCTATGCAACAGTAGGCCATTATTAGGCAAAGCATTTTTCTTACTTATAGTGAGGATCAGGCTGAGCTTCTAGAAGTTACTCTTCTGGACAGTGACCGTCAGAATCCTCCAGTTGGCTCCAGCAATTTTTACAACCTCACATGTTGCCTGTTGTTTGTTTGGCTGGGAGGGACCTTTCTGGTCTGGGGTGATTGTCAATCTATTCAGCACTAACCAATTGTTCTCTCTTGCCTTTGAATTCAAAGAAAGCTCCACCTCTCTGTTCAGTGCTTTCTCTCCTCTCTAGAGTCTGTTGAAGTCTGTTGCTGAAAACAGTCATGTTTGTCAGTTTGCTGTTTTATATGTTCAATTGTAAGTCATGAAACCCTTTATTCTTTCTCCTACAAATGTCTCAGAGTGAGTTATTGAGACTGTATTAGGCATCCTTCAGTCTCGAAAGACTATGGTAACGTGCTCTGTATGGAGGACTTGGAACAGCGTCTAGTGTGGCTGAGAAGGCCAATTCGAGAGTGACAATCCCTTCCACACTGAAGACAAAGACAATCTGTCCCCTGTCCAGCTCCCTGATTTTGCTGCTTCCGTGACTGCCTCTTTGCCTCGGTCTGCTGGACAAGGGTCTCTTCAAAATGGGAGAGGCCATGATGCAACGCCTGCCTCCAGGCTGAACGCTCTGATGTCAGGGTTTCCCATCTGTTGAGGTCCATTCCTAAGGCCTTCAGATCCCGCTTGCAGATGTCCTTGTATCGCAGCTGTGGTCTCCCTCTGGGGCGATTTCCCTGCACTAATTCTCCATACAGGAGATCTTTTGGAATCCGACCATCAGCCATTCTCACGACATGCCCAAGCCAACGTAGACGTCGCTGTTTCAGTAATGTATACATGCTAAAGATTCCAGCTCGTTCTAGGACTACTCTATTTGGAACTTTGTCCTGCCAGGTGATACCAAAAATGCGTCGGAGGCAACGCATATGGAAGGTGTTCAGCTTCCTCTCCTGCCGTGCACAAAGGGTCCAGGAGACTGTAAGTGCCAGTTAAAGAGAAAAGAGACTGTAAGTGCCAGTTAAAGAGAAAAGGAGTGGACTACTCTGGGGAACTTGAAGCTATTCTGCTCTGTGAATCCCTGCACTTCTGCTGCACAGCTAGAGGAATTTAACCAACATTTTAAAACTCTGCAACATTGACCCTCATGAGCAGCTGGATGACTGTGGCATTCTGGGAGCTATGCTAAAAACAATGAACTATCCCACACTCCGGGGATAGTGAGACATTCAAACAAGACTGGTTTGGATGAATTTTATGTTTAGTAGAGATCAGGGCTTACAGAAGTTTATTTTTAGGATTACAACTCCAATCATCCATCTGTTAGCATAGCCAGTTAGACTTTGGCCACATTGACTGGAGGATTCTGCAAGTTTCTTTCAAAAAGGGTATTTTTTTCCAAAGCTCCAGTGGAGATGCTGCCAAAACATGTGTTGCTTGGCTCAAATTATAGGTTTCAAGGGCATATGATACCCATCATTAATAAAAATGGGAGGCATTAGATTAGGGGGAGCACTTAGCCTTTTATGACAGCAGCACTCCAACTTGTTTTTCCATTTCAACTTATTTCCAATTTTACAAAATAAATACGATACAACTGGCAAAACTAGGTGTGACCAGGTGTATGGGCTCACTGCCCCATCTCCTGCTCCTTTCCTGTTATTGGGAGGAGGTTCCAGGAGTCGGTGTGCCTCCCCAGCGAGGTGCAGCTGGGAGCCAGACCTCTCCCTGCAGTGGCACACAGCAGTGATGCCAATGCTGTGCACCGTTGCAGGAAGAGGCCCAGCTCCCAGCTGCACCTCATCGGGAAAGTTGAGAGGCACTGATGTCAGCCTGAATCTGTTGACACTCACCTGTCGCCAGGTACTAACTCTGCCAATATCCTTGCCTGCTACAAGTCTTAATCTATCAAGACATAGCAGGTCCCTCACAGACTTGTGTGGCTAACCTTAGAGGGCACAACCGGCCATTTAGCATCAAAATGTTGGGGTGTCCCCCCCATGGGGAATTGGTGTTTGGATGCAGGATGCCCTAAATATCCACATGCATTCACTGGAACAAAACCTCGCCCACCCCCATTTTAAAAACAGCTTCAGCAGCAGTGTTCAGCATTACAAGGTAGCAGTTGTCAACTTCTTGAAGGGCATAGACCCCTTCTAAGAAGTTAAAAACCAGTTAAAGGGGGGAAAGTATTTTTGAACATTTTAAGTACAATAGTATACAGTTTTGTCTTATTATTTGTTTCTCTGTTTTTGCTTGTTGTAACTGTTGAATGCAATCATAACATCTGAACATGTCTTAAGTATCAAAATTCTCCCTACCTATTTTCCTTTCTATGCCCCCTATTCTTTTCGAGAAAATAAAATAAAAGAATCTGATAAAGCTACAGATTCTCTCTCCACAAAAATGCACACTAACCCATGCACATTCTAAAAACATGCCCAGTTTTGAGACTCCTCGCCCAACGCCCACACTTGGACCTCCTAGGAGTCCATGGACCTGTGGGGATGTTCTCTTTTTACGCAGCTTTTGCACTTAGGGTGTGAACCGAACCATCCGATCCCTGAATCATTCAGTTTTTTCCATTTGCATATCCGAAGAACTGGGAAGATTCGCCAAAAATGAAAATGAGATATTTTATATAAATCTCCAGACTCGATTCCCCTCCCCCATCTCCTGTTTGTCCCATTTTGCTAAAAATTTCCCTTAGAGCTCAGCCTTCTGACAAAATTGATCCTTTAAAGCAGGAGGTGGTGGGGAGGGAGACCACAAATGCTAAAGTCCTGTTTAAACGTGAATTAGATCCAAGAAACTGTGGTCTCTCTCAGCCAGTTAACTGAGGAAGCTCAGCCATATACAATGGTGGGGCGGGTGAGGAGGGACTAGAAAGGAAAAACAAGCAGCAACACAGTGCAACTGCTCTGTCATATATTAGGAGAAACTCACTCAGATCTGCAACTCAGGCCTTCCTGCTCTATCCATGTAATTAGGTTGTTTCCATGGTAATGATCTAATTATGGTCTTCTCAGGTTTGTGTAATCACATTTGCTGTGTTTTGGCATTAGATGATTTCCCCCCTTATTTCTGAACAAAGGCACTTGGCAGCTCTGTGCTCATTCTCTTATGCTGAAAAATTACTTTTTGGTATGAAAACCTTAGTGCTTTTTCCCACCACCACACTGGAGATGGAAAAAACAAGGCTAAGCATATGAAAGAGAGAAAGAAGCCCCCTACTTTGTAATGTATTTTCCCATCTTCCTTCATCCTGAACCAGTTTTCTGTTTCCCCATCCTACCATAGCGGTTATGTATTTCTGAGTTAAATCTCAGAAACGATGCTGTGGTTCTTGGTGTCTCCAGATGGAGAGAAATCTCAGGGCAAGTGTCTGTGATGTAGAGGGAAGTTTGACATTTGTGGGGAAGGTAACCTTCAAGCCTGGGTATGTATCTCTCCTTCCTCCCCCCGCATTCCCACCTAAGCACCAGGCCACACTCTACTCAGTATGAAGGTGTATCTACGGGTGTCATATTTGTGCAATATCAAAGCACCAAAAAGCCATGCGTGAGGGGATGGGACTGAGGAGAGAGATGGTACTTGGGCCCGTGATGCCATCTGAAGTGGGGCAAAGAGTGGAATACCACATCCCCTTGCAGCATCAGCACAAAGGTTTTGGGGGTGTGGGGAGGGAGCCAATGGCTACTGGAAATCCTTCCACAAATCCCAGCAGTAATGTAGGGCCTGGAAAGACAGCTCACGTACTAGGCATGTTGGTAAGGCCAACTGGTAGTTTTTTGAGAGGCACCCTCTACAAAGCCTCATGAACAGAGAGACTACTGTTCCCTAATGCCTTGCAATTCCTTTGGTGCTTGGAAAGCTCCACCCATGTCTTTGTCCATGCTTAATGACCATCGGTGGAGAGGGAACCTTAGCAAGGAACAGGGGCCTATCCTAAAACTCCTCTGAGAACATGAGTTGTTTTGTTTTGTTTTGTTTTGTTTGGCTGACACTACCAGAATTGTAGTAGTGAAAAAAAAATCCAAAAACCCCATGCCTACTTTCAACCCACCTTGCTCCAGAGTGATGTACTGTTATCGTAATCACAACAAATATGAGCCATTTGTATGCTTGTTTTTGTCAAGTTGCCAGGCCAAATGTACCCAGGGCTTAGTGGTCCACAGGCCTGATGTTTCTGAAGCTTGGCTACTAAGTTAGTTCCTTGAATTATGTATGTTATATTCCATAAATTTGCATTCAAATTATAACTGTCTTAATATGGTTTTCAAGGCAGGAATGTTTTTTCCAGTTCCACCCCCTCCCCAATCTCAGAGAGATTCCCAAGGCCAAATGGGGATTTGAATCCAGATCTCCTCAGTCCTAGTCCACTACATCACACTTGCCTACATCTAAATCCAGCCCTAATAATGTCTTGAACACCTAAGGATGCAAGGCAAAACAACTACATTCAGGGGATCAAAATTCAAGCAGCCTTCTATCTTTGCCTTAACATAATTCCCCTTTAGGCCCATCTTTTGGGCACAAGGCTTAGTTCCCCACCCTTTGCACCAGGTCTTATGAATCCTGGTTCTGTTCATGGGTTGGACAAACATTTCAGCTTTTCAGCCAAAACAGAATATATAATATCCCTAGCTTGGGAGGAAAGCGATGACAAACCTAGACAGCATCTTAAAAAGCAGAGACATCACCTTGCCAACAAAAGTCCACATAGCCAAAGCTATGGTTTTTCCAGTAGCGATGTATGGAAGTGAGAGCTGGACCATAAAGAAGGCTGACCGCCAAAGAATTGATGCTTTTGAATTGTGGTGCTGGAGGAGGCTCTTGAGAGTTCCCTGGACTGCAAGGAGAACAAACCTATCCATTCTGAAGGAAATCAACCCTGAGTGCTCACTGGAAGGACAGATCCTGTCCTTTGGCCATCTCATGAGAAGAGAAGACTCCCTGGAAAAGACCCTGATGTTAAGAAAGTGTGAAGGCAAGAGGAGAAGGGGACGACAGAGGATGAGATGGTTGGACAGTGTCACTGAAGCGACCAACATGAATTTGACCCAATTCCGGGAGGCAGTGGAAGACAGGAGGGCCTGGCGTGCTCTGGTCCATGGGGTCATGAAGAGTCGGACACGACTAAACGACTAAACAACAACAAAGCTGGGAACCCACCTCCATACATTTATCAAGAAATCCATGCAGGGACAGAGATGTTTTCTGTTAAGACACCCCGAAAGCAACAAAGGTGTTTGTCAAAAACTATTTCATCAGGGTTGCTATGGTGATAGGAAACTCCTGGGGGGGGGAGAAATCAATTAAGTGATGTACTGGCAACAAGCCAAGCAGAAAGACAGAATTCTTCTTTAGGGTTACAGAGAGAGTTCAGAACAATAATGATACTAGAATAGCTAAGCTGCTGAATGGTTTTTTTCTTGGTAAAAATGCTGTCTCTATAACAGCACGGTGTGGACAGACTCTCATCCTTTCCATATCATGTGATTCTAATTAAACTCTTCAAAAAAAAACAACAACACACAACCCCTCTGATTTATGAATGTGGAATATAGTGCTTCAAACCCATGATTCAAAAAGCCAGGACATGGCATAATATTGCTGCATTATATTGTGCCCACATTGGCTGGAAAAAGGATGCCTTTACATAGCAAAGGACAGCCTAAATGTTGACAACACCAATGGCAGCAGTTAAGATGGTCTACAGGGTACTCTCTTCTGCTCAATACCATTCACAAAGTGATACCACGCAAGGCAAAATCCCAGAAGCTGACTCCTATTCTTCATCAGTTAATATCATGTGAATGCTAATACTGGTGCAATTTCTGCATGGCAGGAGGCAACTTAAACATGAAACCTGTGTCAAAAGGAATAGTGGCAATTCTAATTGGTTTGATATTCACAGATCTTGGGAAAGGTACTCAGCCAGTACAGTGCTCATGAGATTCTCAGAACTGTAGTCTGCAAAAGTCGCTTTTTCAAGCTCTGAGTGTCCATATCTTAAAGCAGGGGAAAGGGGCCTCTGGTCTGTGGTTCCAATGTAGGCTGTGAAGCCTCTTTAGAGGGACTTCAGACTCTTCCAGGGCTACAATGTTCCCTCAGGCCATGGCCAATTCCAGTGGTTCTCTGAAGCTGCTTGCGCCTCTTCCTCTAAATTTGCCCCAGGCAGGCTTCAGCTTCAGAGCATCATCCTCCAGGAGGATAAAAGAAACTCCAGCCACTAAGACAAGTTCTGACATATTCTCATGTCTATTGATAGGCATATGCTTCACGGAATGTACACTATCTGAGTCTCAGTCTTCCACTAGAGGTTGGCATGAACCGAAAAACCACCGAATCACAGAACCATGAACCATGATGAACTCCCAGAAAAAGGAAGCAGTTCCTGTTCTGTTTTTTGGGTTTGTGCCAGGAGGGAACCGCCCACCTCCTTCCGACTGCCCCCACCACTGCGGCCACAGTCACCATTGTCAGAGGCCAGCTCTGGGAAGGGAAGCCGGCCCACTGTCTCTGACTATGACAGTGGAGGAGGAGGTGGGGGTGGCAGGGGCAGTAGGGAAGGAGTTGTCAGGCATCCATTCTGCCGAAGCAAAATGAAGTGCCAAGGGGAAAAAAGTTTGGAGCTTTGTTTTGCTTCAGCAAAACAGGATCCCCTAACTGTGTCACAAACTGAACCACAAACCAGCCCAATCCGTTGGTGTTAGTGGTTCATGGTTCAGTTCATGGCCACCTCTGTCTTCCACTCATGATTACAGTCATCCATGTGCTTATAAAATGGCCGAAATTAATAATACTAATCACCTTCAGATCACACGGTGGTTGTGCAACAAAGGCTCAAATTAAAGTGATGATATTGCCTCTGTATAATTCACATTATCATCAGTGGGGTGAGACATGCTCAGATTCTTAAGGAAATGTATTTGCCTAGAGGAACACAAGACAAAGAACACAGTGCATGCCCTTCGTTCACTTGACACCAACTCTGGTTGCTTCTAAATGGCTGGGACAAAGCCAGGAGGTTGCATGAATATTACTTTCAATTTGGAAGGGCTCAAATTAAAACTGACAGAAGGCAGCATTAGCGTGCAGGCTAAAGATGGCCCTTGTTCATCAAATAACATTAACAGGACAATCAATACCACCAGATAATTGCATCTATTAGGGATGCTGAGTGTATGCTTCCAGGAATCCCAAAGTGGGGGGTGGAGGCTACTTCACTGTGGTTTACAGAGAACTGATGGCTCATAAAAGCTTCCAGAATGGAAACAACACTTATTCATTTTGTTACAAACCAGCCATTTTCCTATGGATGGAGGAGAATTTTGCATCAGTTTCTTTTTGATAAGAACCAACAATCCACAGATTTCTTCATGTTCAGGATTGGTGTGTGTGTGTGGGAGGGAAATCCCATGAGATTTTTTTTAAAATTGGAATGGAGATGAAACAAACACAGAGATTAGCCCATCCAGTCTCAGAGTTTTGAGTGCTCAATGATCGAAAGTTTGAATTTAAGTCCCTGCATATTGAAACACGTAGATAGGCTAAAAGGCTTGAGACTACTTTTTTTTAACTGATTTACAGTAAAGAAAGCTGACAGAGAAAAAATTGATTCATTTGAAACGTGGTGCTGGAGGAGAGCATTGTGAATACTGCCAGAAAGATGAACAAGTGGGTCCTAGATCAAATCAAGTCTGAACTATCGTTGGAGGAAAAAAAGGTTTGAAGCTGAGGCTGTTCTACTTTGGGCAGATCTTGAGAAATTGGGATTCTCTGGAAAAGACAATAATGTTGGGAATGGTGGAAAGCAGCAGGAAAAGAGGAAGACCAACTATGAGATGGATGGATTCCCTAAAGAAAACCACAGGCTTGAGTTTACAAGAGCTGAGCATGGCTGCTGAGGATGGAACATTTTGGAGATCGCTCATTCGTAGGGTTGGAGGCAACGTGACGGCACATAACAGCAACAAATGCAATGGGCTTGTACATTATAGTCTTCTCCCTTTTGAGAATAGTCACATCTATGGAACCTAGCCAGCACAAAAGCCGAAGAAAGTCGTTTCAGCCAGCAACCAAAATTCACCTATTCAAAATGGAAAGTACTTGAGCTGTAGAAAAATGTGAACACAATAGGAAATGAAAGTGGTTAATGTATGTTACATTCTCATAGTTTTATGTATGCAGCCTATGAAAGATCATTCCAATATATTATTCTTACTTTCGTAAATAATATATTGGAATGTCAGTCTATGCAATTTCTCCCCTCTCATGAGCACAAAAGGTAAAGAGTAGAGGTTCTCAAGTATCTCACTCCCAACCCTGCAACTCACTTGAAAATTACCAGGATCTCAGCACTTAGTGAAGGCTGGGCTTTGTTTTTTGTGTTTTTTTGTTCTTTAAATCAAAGCACGTGCATATCTCATAACTGCAATACTAACTTTCAAATGCAGTGGATTTGGCTCTTTTTGTGAGCAAAGTTCTGTGAAATCAGGAATAGTGCTTGTCAGCTGTCACTTTGGTCAAGTTCAGCATGCATCCTATTTTTGTCTCTGGAGCGGGGCCAGGCTTGCCATTAAGCTGAATGATGCCATCCTCTCTGGTGACAATGCAGAGGTGACAGTGAATAACAACAACAACAATAATAATAACAATAACCTTTGAACTACAGAGCTGGAAGGGAATCTATGGATCATCAAGTCCAGCTCCTCTCAAGGAGGCATGGTGGGGAATTAAGATGCCAACCACTGGCTCCACAGCCAGAGACCTACGCCGCTGAGCTATCTGCCATCTCCTGTCACCTGCTGTGCTCTGGAGAGGTAGTTCTGCTGTGGTGAGGCCATGTGCCTTGCCACCTCACAGAGTCACCATCTCCTCTTCCCTTTCAGGTCTGAAGCAGTGAGATAGCCAGTACATTTTCCTCAAGGAACAGGTGTTTCTTTCTGTTCTCTTTCCGATTGATGTTATTTCTGGTGAATCTTGCAAAGATCTTGCAAAGATAACTTGGCCTCCTGTGCAGGAACTGTATAATCCACAGCAGCTCGGTGACTTTTTCTGTCCATGAATCCTATTTAGGCATCCTGCTCACCTTGGTATTCTTTGCAGAGCAAATGGTCATGGAACATCAGAAAAATTCCATGAGGTAGAGGAATCTCACTGCAAGGAAAAAGGAGGATTCTAACAAGCTGATTGTAAAATTCACACCCCCTAATTTGAGAACATCTGGAATACAGCACAGCTGGATCAGTGAACTGGCATATCTTCGGGCTCAAACAGATTCCCCTCCCATACAAAACTGTTGATGACCCAGAGCAGTAGATGCTTTATGGTAAGATAGCAAATACCATGAAAGGTGGAAATGGGATTCAACATATTCTGGATGAGAAGGTGATTTGGGCCAGTTCTGCATGTCAATAGAGATAAATATAAAGTTCCATATTTAGGTAAGAGGAATCAGATACACATATACAGAATGGGTGACACTTTGCTTGAGAGAAGCATGTGTATAAAGGCCCTAGGGGTATTTGTAAGACCACGCAAGCAAAGTGTCAAAATATAAGATAGGGACTAAAAAGTTATTGCAATTCTTGATTTCATCAACAGAAGTATAACATTTAGACCAGTGGTTCTCAATATTAGGTCCCCAGATATTCATGGACTAAAATTCCCAGAAGCCTTTACCACTAAGCTATGCTGGCCAGGAGTTCTGGGAATTGTAGTCCAAGAACAACTGGGGACCCAAGGTTGGAAACCATTGACCTAGAACCAAGATACAATAGTACCATACTATATTTTGGCTATCTCACCTGGAGATAGCCAGGCCTCTCCCAATTTGAAGAGACACTTGTCCAGCAGGCTGAGGCAAAGAGGCAGTCCCGAAACCAGCAAAATCAGGGAGCTGGACAGGGGACAGATTGCATTTGTCTTCAGTGTGGAAGGGATTGTCACTCTCGAATTGGCCTTCTCAGCCATACTAGACGCTGTTCCAAGACCTCTATTCAGAGCACATTACCATAGTCTCTCAAGACTGAAGAATGCCTACACACCTGGAGTATGGTGTCCACTCATCAAGAAGGAAAGCAAAAAAATTCTGGAACATCTCCAGAGGACGTCAGAAAAGATGGTGAGAGGCCTGGTGATCAAGTGGCTCACATGCACGGTACCTTAGACACTTCCCAACCTGTGGTTCCCCCTGATATTTTTGCCCTTGTGACTTTTATGCGGTTATGAGGTTTTTTATTTTTTAAAAAATATATTGTAGTTTCTGTATGGAATAGATCCTGGTATATGCTAACTCTGTGGCATTGTACTTTATCCTGCTGAATATAGTTTCAGCCTGAAAAGCCTATTCAGTGACCTGTCCTCCTGACTCTAACATTCATCTCTGGAAGATGCAGGGTGGTTCTGTGGGAAGGAAATTGGGGCATCGTCTGTTTCCTAGCTGCCAGTGAAGATGGTGCTCCCTCAGCCATTACTTTAACGGTATTTGCCCAAGTGCAGCCGGAGAGCTCCAGAGCTCTGAATAACACATTTTGGGATTCGGCTTCATGGTCTGGTCATGATAATTCTCTTTATTCTAGACAATTTATCTTTTGATTAAAGTATTTTTTTTAAACCAAACTTTCCTGGATTTGAGGGTCTTGCTTCAACCTCTAGAAGCTACTGTGAAAGCCAACCTGAAAGCCAACCTAGCAACTCATAGAGTCCTAGAAGTAACTAAAATCCGTTACTTCCGTCGGCGGTTTGGGAAACTCCCTCTCTTTTGGGGGGGGGTGACTCTCACCGCAAAGAGTGAGGTACACAGCTTGGGGATACATCTGGACCCGGCGCTTACCATGGAAACCCAGGTGGCGTCCGTGGCCCCCTCCGCCTATTTCCATCTATGGCGGATTGCCCAGCTGCGACCCTATCTCGATGGTGAGGCCCTCACCACTCTTGTCCATGCGCTTGTAATCTCAAGATTAGATCACTGTAATGCTCTCTACGTGGGGCTACCTTTGAGATTGTTGCGGAAGCTTCAAATGGTGCAGAATGCGGCGGCCAGACTCCTTAGTGGGGTGAGAAAATACCAACATATCTCTCCCACTCTGGCTGCCTTGCATTGGCTGCCCATCCGCTTCCGCATTGATTTCAAAGTGTTGATGATGACGTATAAAGCCCTAAACGGTTTAGGACCTCGATACCTGGCAGATCGCCTTCTTCCACCAAGATCTACCCGAATCACTCGTCATAGCCAGGAGGGACGGCTGAGGGGCCTAACGCCGAGAGAGGCCCGGAAAGAAAGAACAAGAAACCGGGCCTTCTCGGCAGTGGCCCCTCAGCTTTGGAATAATCTTCCATCAGAGATCCGCCTGGCTCCCTCGCTGGGTGTTTTCAAGAGCCAATTAAAAACCTGGCTCTTCAGACAAGCCTTCCCTCCTGTCAATATTTGATTTTATTTTACTATAAGTTTTTTCTGTCCATCTTGAGTACTATTAATATTAATATTATTATTTTGAATTGTCTTATTTTTAATTGTTTAAATGATTTGTATTTAATTTTATGGAACCCGCCCCGAGTAGACTGTGTCTGGGGGGGCGGGATAAAAAGTCTAATAAATAAATAAATAAAATGAAAGAAAAATGACATTTCTCTGGTGTTGAAGGTTGCTGTGTACTCTGGAAAACACTAGACACCGGGAAAAGTGATGTAGGGAAGTTGTTTTTTTTTTTTAAAGCGTGGAGGGAATGGATGTCATTATCACTAATGCCTTGCCAGCAGTTCAAGGCTGGGAATAAGATCAATTTCATAATAAATCAATCCCATTTCCTATGTGCAACACCTTTATCTGGCAGAGTGGACTTGCCGAGGAGTGTGAGATGCCAAGGTGAAATAGAAAAAGACAGATCTTGTTTTCAGCTTTTCCTTAAAACATTCTTTTAGTTACCCTGAGCCAAAGACCTCAGAGAACACTTTTCAGTTTATTTATCTAATCCATACATAGTTCTGCAGGGAAGGTTCTGTTTCCACCTGACAGTGCTTCTGTTTAAAATGCTGCCTACCAGTAGTTTGAAGGCAGTAATCAACTCTCATGCTGGGACATTTTGAAAAAACACCCTTGGATTTTGGAATGTTTTCTGACCTGGAGGCAAATGGCAATATATTAAGGGTAAGAAGTATAAAGATTAGGAATAGGGTTAGAGTTTGGGGGTCTTCTGTTGTATGAACTCACTGAGCATTCCAGTGTTATTGTCTCACTCTAAATGGCAACTACCTACTAGCGATCAGAATATGTCACTTCTCCTTCTTCGCATCATGGCTCTCCAAACAAACAGCATGGAACATTTTTATTCCTATTATTTTTATGTCAGGGTCCCAATGCATTACATCGACTGGGATGAAAAAAGGTAACCCAATGGCAAAATGGAAGAGATTTATAATATTTGTCCCAACTCTCTGTTGCTGGGTGGGGTGGGGTGGGGGGAGCTGTATGTGGCAACTGGCTGAAATGCTGGGTCATCCTTTATGACTGTCAGAGTTGTCAAATGCTTACCTAGTAGGCCTGGTTTTTCTGTGAATTTTGACACAAAAAGTGACTCTGTAGCATTAAACACCTTATCTGCTTGGATAAGGAAATGTGCAGGTTGACAGAGAGAGAATGAGAGAAAGAAAGATATAATGAAGTATAGAAATGAGAATCAAAACTTGGTTTTGTATCAGCTTCAAGAAGACATATTTATGCATAGGCAAGGCTGATCTACTTGCAGCTTGGATATAGCCATAAATACAAACAAACAGCTCTCACAAGAACACCCTCAATTGCCTTTGATGTATTAAAAAGAAAGTGCTTTAAAAATTATAATCTGTGTAAGGAAGAGGACCAAAGTCCACATCTTAGCTGTAAACAGCTCGGCATGAGATCTAAAGTATTCTTTTCCTGCTGGATTCCTTGCATTGATTTTCGTTGGTGGTGAAGGAAAACAAACGAAAAAGAGTGGGAAAATAAGTCCCTAAAGATTTTCTGGTTTAATTGTTCATTTGATTCTCTTTTTCTTGGCACAGCCTGAAAGAAATCTTGGGCAAGTTCCTCTCTAGACTTGCTGAGTCAACAGGTAACTGTTCAAGCTGTGTTAACAAGTGGTAAGCCAGTGGCATGCAGTGGATGGAAAGACAACGGTTCCAACCCAGTTGTTCCAACCCTCAAGGAGTGCATCCATACTTTCCCCACTGAAAATGGTCACAGCTGCTGCTGGCCCTGCCGTGAGTGACACTGAGGCAGCTGCTTCACATGACAGAGCACTGACAATGGCAAATGTGCTGCTCGCTCTCTCAGCTGCTGCCTCAGAAGAGCTCAGTCTGTCAGAGAGAGGTTCCAGTGTGTCAGCAACCCTCAAGCATCATGCATTGCCCAGTGCCAGAGAAGGATGTGTCCATCTCCTACCATTGGAGGAAGCAGCAGTTGTGGCTCCACACCCTCCCTGCACACTACCACTGGAGAAGGAAATGGTAGGTAGCATGGTAGGAGATGCATTCGGAGGAAGTGACCACATCCATGGCACAGGTCATTTCTTTGGCTGTCCCATGGCAAGATATGGATAATCTTTGGGTGTCCCTCCCATCTGTTTGGGTCCAAGAGGATCCTTCAAGTCAAGCATTAAAGAACGGCCAGCTCAGACTGTAGTCAGTTACTGCTCCATCACTCTCCTGAAGAAAGAGCCTCGTGGCACAGTGGTTAAACTGCTGCACTGCAGCCAAAACTGTGCTCACGACCTGGGGTTCAATCCCAGGTAGCCAGCTCAAGGTTGACTCAGCCTTCTATTCTTCCCGAGGTCGGCAAAATGAGTACCCAGCTCGCTGGGGGGGCAATGCGTAGCCTGCATAATTAACTTGTAAACCGCCCAGAGAGTGCTTGAAGCACTATGGGGCGGTATATAAGCTGCACGCTTTGCTTTTAAGAGTGTTGTGGCACTACAGCTGTTCATGAGATGTACCTTCCTTCCCAAGTCTGGGTGATAGGGGAGTGAATGAAATTACTAACACCCACTCAATATGCTCTTTAGCACCCAGGACAAAATGTTATCAAAAATTTAGGACTGTTGCCAAAAATGGCAGTCCATGCATGGGAAAGTTTTTTTATTGGTCCACAACTCCCAGAATACCTAATCCATCATAGCAGGGAGGTTTTCTTACACTTAGCCTGGAACTTAAATGCCCACACATTTGATTTGCCCAAAGATGTCGTAGGGGAATGTCCAGTTTGTTTATTGTATTCATTCCCTCTGAGATTAGATGATGTTTTTGATGCCTTCATCACTCTAACCTCAAAGGATATGCGATGCAGATTGGCTCCAGAATCCTTAACACTTTAAGTCAAGGACTAATGTCAATGGAACAAGCCATTATTTTTTAATATTATGAGTCCTGCACTCAGGCCTTTGTTTCATTAGGTTTCATCTCAGCAGAATCACTTGAATCTAAGCCATTGCAATCCATCACTGGGATCTTGACAGCCACCCACATCAGTCCTTACTTGCGCCATAAGTGCAAGTATTCCCTTGTCATTGTATAGGTTTTGGATGCAGCATCCCATATGTCTTCTGTTGTCAGTTCCCAACATGGAAAATTATTTGCCTAAACACATCATTAGACACGGGAGGGTGGAATGATGGATGTACCTTCTCATGTCTTCAACAAACTGATGGTTCTTACTGATAATTGCATTGTGAGCTATATGAGAATGTGGGCCACGAACACAGAAGGCTCCAAGAGGTTTTTAGAGGATATGAATTTTGTTCAAAACAGAGGTGACTCATTCTGCTGTTTGAATGGCAGTGTATTTCCCTTGGAAAGGCAGAAGGCACATTTTTCTTCTGATGTAAATCCAGAACCAGATCTGTGAATTTGCCTTGGCCTGTGCTTGAACTGAATTCTTTCCAGGTCTTCTTGTATGTATGTATGATAAAGGTTGCAGAGGCTTATCTAAATCTCTGTTCTCTGTCTTATTGACAACAACAGGTCGCCTTGGAACTACCCTGCGTGTTTCTTCTGTAAGATGTTTAATAGCTTTATTTGTGCTTGTGTTTGCAGGCATGTGTTATTTCAACATCTGCTTATCTCTTGCATCAATCACTGCAGCCATCTCTGAAGGAAAGCAAGGCCGGGCTGGTGATGAGAAACAGACAGGTTTTGATTGGACTCAGACAGAGCATTCCTGAGAAAGAACACATTACCCCCTTTTTGCCAGCAAGTTATGTATCAGAGACCTACCCATTTTGCACTAGAGTGAATGGGGAAGAAAGATTCCATTAACTCTTGGTTTTGTACACACACTAAAACCTAGAGCCCACCTGTTGAGTTATGATCCATGCAGGGACCCTTGCTGGTGTCATCTCATAAGTGAGGACAAGGAACTGTAAAACTATTTTCCCTACCCTGTGAAAGGGTGAGGTACTTTTGTAGCACTCTCAAGAAGACAAGGAGAATCAGAATGATTTTTGCATGTATAAAGTAAAATTGCACAAACTCAGCAGCACCAGACACAGGACACAAATCACATGAAACAACTATCACTGCTATGTCAACTGTAACTGCTATGTTGTGGGATGGACTTTTAAAAATTAGACACACGGAGAGCTGCTTCTACATTTTTTAACAACCAGTCAGTTGTTATGTGTTTGGTGTGTGCCTCTGTTTTCCTTCTCAATGGGGAAGGAAACTAGTTTTGGGCAGAGAGCATATTAAGGAAGCCTTGATGAGAGAGGAAAAGCGTGCCTCAGAGAGCAGAGCTTGTACGTTCATTATCCAAGTGTCTTGTCCAGTTGAGAGAGCCTAAAATGACAAGAGTGAAAAATTTAGTGGATATTCTTTATATGCTTCCAGATTCTGTACAGCTGGGAACAAACCATTACTATTGGCTTAGCTTCTCAAAACATACTGTGATTTGGAAGCTTCACCCAGAGTGACCAATTTGGGGCAAGAATCAGGGCTTCTACTTATGTAAGTGAATTATTGTGATTCACACAGTCTGGAATCATGCTGCAATTTTACTCTGGAGTAAGTGAAGTCACGTTAAGTCATAGCAGCAAATTGGGTCTGATTAACAAGGTGCTGGTTGCATGTGTGGTTTCATGTCTGCCATACAACTGGGCAAGTGAACGGCTCTTTGTTAATTAAATGCAATTTGGAGCCACAACCTATGTAACTTGGCTAATTACAGAAAATATCCCTGGAAGACTCTGGACATTTCAATTCTGTGGAAGCTACTGCTGCTTTAGAAAGAATGTGCTTCAGGGATTTTTTAGTCTAAATGTGTGTACACAAGATAACTGGAAACCCCCAAAAAGAAAAGATACTGTATGAGCAGGGCTGTTGAGGACAGGATATTTTGGAGGTGGCTTATTCATAGGATCACCTTAGGTTGGAGGCAACTTGATGGCATATAACAAGAGTATTTTAACATGAGTGGAGAATACCTGCATGGAATGTTCTGGGATGTGTAAATAAAATAGTTTTCACTTGACAATACTGGCCTATGTGACAAGGCTATTGAAGATTTCTCTGAAACCGTGCATGTGAAGTGCTTTCCATGCTAACATATGCTGTATAATTTTTTTGTTATTAAATGTTGGTGACTCTAAAGAGACTTTTGAAGTATTTGCCAAAGTTTCAGAGCTGAAGCACACTTTTAAACCTGCAAAAAAATAATTTTAGAGTGTGTAATATGAAGAAATGCCAATGGTGATGGAATGGGGAAAAGATATAGCCATCTGGGGCCAGATTTAGCTTTTGAGAGAGTTGGATTTGACCACTTGGACGGATGTTCCCCACCCTGCTGCAGATCAGCCAACAACCTTCTTCCCCCACCGCATGTTCTGGATTCCCAACAGTCCAAACCAACATGGCAAGGGTCAGAGATGATAGGAGTGACAATTAGGGTTGTGCATCAGATGCAGGCAAATCCTAAATCCTGAACTGAATTGACCTAAATTGGACCAATTTGTATGAGATCTGGATTGAGATGGAACTGCCAGACCTGGTTCTGGGGCTATGCAAATTTATAAGTCTGTTTTGATCTTGGGCAAAAAAAAAATAAAAAAAAATCACACAACGCACAGAGGACTTCATCCCACTAGGTTTTGTTGAAAAAAGAAAAAGAAAGGGTACATTTAAAGGTGGTATGGTGCTGGAGGAGAGCTTTGTGGATGCCCTGGATTGCCAGAAAGACAAACAAGTGGGTCCTAGATCAAATCAAACCTGAACTATCTCTGGAAGCAAAAAATGTTGAAATTGAGGCTGTCCTATTTTGGGCACATCATGAGAAGGCAGGATTGTCTGGAAAAGATCATAGTGCTGTGAAAGGCAGCAGGAAAAGAGGAAGACCAAATATGAGATGGACTGGATCCCTAAATGAACCACAAGCTTGAGTCTGCAAGAGCTGGGCAAGACATCTAAGGACAGGATATTTCGGAGAGCATTCATTCATAAGTTGCCATGAGTCAGGGACGATTTGACAACACATAACGATAGTATGCAACCACCTAAAAGTTAATATTGATCATGTGCCATCAAGTCAATTCTGACATTGCAACCCTTTTCAGGGTTTTCTAGGTAGAGAATACCCAGAAGTGGCTTACCATCTCCTTCTTCTAGGGAAGCAGCTTGTCCACAGGCTAGCTCTATTCGTAGGAGGTACAGTGAGGAATCGAACTTCAAACCTTTGGCTCTGTAGCCAGATATCTAAACCACTGAGCACCCTAAGTTATCTGTCTAGTGTCCACCATGCCTCCAAGTTTTAGGTGTATCAGTGCAAAAACAACCAAAAAAAAGATATTGCCATTTTGAACTTTTAGTGTGCTGACTTTGTAAATTTATAAATTTACAAATCAGTTCACATCTGGGGCACAAAATGAGTCCAACTGGCCACAAATAACTCTGGTCTGGATATGTTCCAAAAGTCTGAACTGGAGGATCTACCAACAACCCTATTTACAACCTAAAGCATCTGGAAGGCACCACATTGGGGGGACAGTGTCATCCCATGACAGTGGGTACCTCATGTTCCATTTCTTCCAGACCTATTTTTTTTAGTGTAATACTTTGTTTTATCTTCAAGCCTCACACTCTACAGTATGAACAGCCCTTTTCTGTGTACCAAGTGGATTATGTGATTTGCAGATGGAATAGATAAAAAGCATGAAACAGTCTAACTAGAGTGCGAGGAGCACGATCATTATAAAATGGAAGGCCAGGCTTACTTCTGGACGTGAGGAGATTTTCCATCTTCAGTTATGCCTGGTAATCTTCCAGAAATGAAGAAAAGAAGCCAGACTCTGTCAACATTTCCTTTAAGAGGTGGACTGAATTAGCTTTCTAATGGAAATGTGAGAGTTCAAGAAGAGAGATGTGAAAATTGAGGAATGGCAGGCATTCTGAATTGGGGGTGAATTTGAGAATGGAACAATGCACATCTTTAAGACTAAAAAATGGGCACCACAAGGCCCACAGGCTGCTGACAGGTGCTCCAATGAAATAAACAGGCTGTTAATGGAATCAGAATAATGGAGTTGAAAGGGGCTTGTAAAGCCATTGAGTCCAACCCGTTGCTCAATGCAGGAATACAGATCAAAGTATATCTGACAGATGGTTGTCTAATTTTCTCTTGACTGTCTCTAGTGTTGGAGCGCTCACCACTTCCCAAGGTAATTGGTTCCATTGTCATACTGCTCTAACAGTTACGAAGTTTCCTCTGATATTCTGCAAAATCTGGCTTCCTGTAACTTGAGCCCATTATTATGTGTCCTGGGATGATCGAGAACAGATCCTGTCCCTCCTTTGTACAACTATCTTTCAAGTATTTGAAAAGTGCTATCATATCTCCCCTCAGTCTTCTTTTTTCAAGGCTAAACATGCCCAGTTCTTTCAGTCTTTTCTTACATGTCTTGGTTTCCAGCGAGGATGCCGATAATCTCCATTTCCAGGTATACGAGTTGTTTCTAGCCCTCGGGAGTGGACATCAACATTTTTTTTAATGGGGAGTTAAAAGATGGGGCAACTGGGATATTGAGAGGAAAAGCAGGAAGGTTACAGATATTTCAGAAGTAGGGAGTTATTAATAAAGAGGTATTTTCAATGCATTAGTACAAGGAGAAAAATGCATTGTTTGAATTATAGTGCATTTCTTGAACCCAATCAGTGCATTGCTGGGGATAAAAATGAACCACGCCCAAAGCAGGGTTTATGTATGTAGAATCAAGTGTATTTCAACAAATCACATGGGTTAGTTTGTTCCATGCTGTGTCACCAGGCAATTGTTTAATCAAGCCTCTCTGTGCCACTGGCCATCTGTCATGCGCTTCGGTTTCCTCAGGTTAGGGAAGCAGTGGCTTGCTTGCTCATATGACAGATAGCCGGTGACAAGGGGGACACTGTTCCCCAATGGCCTTTGTGCACGCAGTTTTTTGCAATGAGATTTTGGCCATGGAAATATAAGAAACAAAGTGAAACAGAAGCGAAGTACAATCAGATAAAAAGAGATAAATCTCTTGGCAGTTGTCATCTCTCCATCACAATATACTGCTTGGAATGATACAGTGAGTTCTTTAAAACATTGTGTTTTATAGTTTTGTGAAGTTCTTGGAATTCACAGCTGGTGAACTCCAGTTTGTGTCCCTGATCTTTGCCAGATAGTTCTAAGTACTTCACCTTACTACAAAACCAAGGTTTCCTTTGAATGCCTAACTGTGTTTCTGGGCACAATTTAAAGTGCTGATTCAAACTTATAAAGCCCTAAATGGCTTGGATCCAAACTATCTTAAAGACTTTGTCTTCCTTTATGAGCCTGCCTGGGTGTTAAGATCATCAGGAGAGACCTTTCTCTCAATCCCGCCAACATCACAGCTGTGCTTGGTGGGGACAAGAGAGAGGGCCTTCTCTGTTGCTACTCCCAGATGTTGGAACTCCCTCCCACAAGAGGCCAGGCAGGCCCCATCTCTGCTGTCCTTCCACAAGCAGACAAAGACCTTTCTCTTCAGGCAAGATTTCTCTCAGTGACTGCTTGCCTGGGTGGAATTCTTAAAGGGATTGCTCTTACTGCTTTGAATGTGACTGTGGTGTTGCTTTTGTTTACCGTGTTGTAGTGCAATGTTGGACCCTTTTTAATATTTGTATACTTACTGTTCTTTGCTTTAAATATTGTATTGTAATGATGTAAGCCTCATTGGGTCCTTTTTAAGGGGAAAGAAAGAAAGAAAGAAAGAAAGAAAGAAAGAAAGAAAGAAAGAAAGAAAGAAAGAAAGAAAGAAAAAGAAAGAAAGAAAGAAAGAAAGAAAGAAAGAAAGAAAGAAAGAAAGAAAGAAAGAAAGAAAGAAAGAAAGAAAGAGCGAGCTACTCTGTATTCTGATGTTGCTTCCTTCTGCAGGGGAGGGGAGGGGAGGCTCCTGAAATGAAAATGGTAGCCACCATTGGCAGCCAAAATCCACCCCTCCCCCGCAATACAACTCCACCATGAGCCTGTCCCAAGGTTTTGAGTGTCAGGCAGCTCCTTGGGATGCAGCCACAGAGAAGGCATCTGGGATGCCAAATGGGGCAGAAAATCAAGGAGGTCATCTTCTGTTCAGCCCCAGCACATAAATAAACCAACATGAATAAATAAACCAACAAATAAATAAATCAGTTTTGTGTAGTGTGCAAACTTGATGTCAATAATCAAAGTTTGACAGACCTTTTATGCGGTGCATAAAAGTCCAAAACGAGCCAAGTTATTTTGGCACCCCAGGCTGTAGTAAAAAAGAACCACAAAGCAAGTAACTAGGAATTTTGCTATCCTTTCATTACACCCACAATCTTTAGGTTTAGGTGACTGCCCCGTTATACTTAATGATAGTGTCGGCCCTGATGAGAATACAGGAGCTCATTAAGCTGTGCCTCAGCTTCAGCTCAGCTAGTTTCAACTTTGTGCTGTATCATCCCTTACAATACCCCGAACAATGACAGCACTCTCCTAAAAGCTTCTATTTTCTTAAAAGCTGCCGCCTCTATTCAGTTCCTCTAAAAGCATCCCTGGTGTCTTTCCAACCTTGTCAGTTCCTATAGGATGCCACCATTTTCTGATCTTGCCTGGGTCACCTACATTTCCAGCTGGAGGGGTTGTATAAATAGAAAACTAATCCAATTTTCTTCCATGCAAACAAAGCATCTCTCCCCCCCCCACCGCCTCTCTCTCTTCCCCCTCCCTCTCTGTAGTCAGCATACTGCTCTTCTCAATGCTTCTTAATATCCGCTGAATGTAAAACGATCTGCAGCTTTAATGGCACCAGGCAAATTGAAAGGGAAGTGTGAATGAAGGGGGAGAGAAATCTTACATTATTTTGATTGCTCTTCTCCCCCTTATCTTTTTTTTTCTTGAAAGAGAGAGAGTGAGAGAAAGAGAGAGAGAAAAGGTCTAGCAAAGGATTCATCTGAGGCAGATAATAACCTTTTCAGCTAACTTACATCACCTTGTAAAGATGATTTTTTTTTGCCAAAAAGAGGAGCCCACCTGTGAAGTATCCTCTCTTTTTTGTCCCAACCACAATGTGCTTTTTGTTATTTGTCTGAGCGTCTAACCAAAGGCTTTGTGAAAGTGTTGAAACCTCCCTTGGACCAAGGTATTATCCTTTTTTTGAGATGTATCCTGACAGTACTGAACCCTTGAACCCCCTTGGAGACAACATCAATAGACCAGAATCCTGACATAAAATGGATACGAGATGCACCCATACCATCTTCCGTAATGGAGTGCCTCTCTGGAATCTGGTGCAATTAATTAATTGAAGGCAATATTTTTCTCCTGCCTTTCTATGCCATGGCATACTCAGATGGGCCTTGGCTCAGTGGTGGAGCATCTGCTTTACATGTAGAAGGCCCTAGCCTCAGTCCCTGGGATCTCCAGGTACCGCTGGAAAAACCCCAGCCTGGGACCATGGAGAATGGCTATAAGTGTAAAGAGAGTACTGGGCTGGATGGCTCAGTGAGCACCTTCCCATTTTTAACACTACACCTTAAAATACAAGAAGTAGGCATATGCACTGTCTTTGGTCAAGTGTGCAAAAATTGACAAAATCAGATGTTCATACATACAGGAGAAGGAAAATCAAAAGTAATACAGTAGACTGAGCCACTGGCATCAAAGGGGGAGGTGAGTGACTGCTGAAGTCTTCAATAAAGAGACCAACAACAAGATGCTCTAACTACTGAGGTATTAGGGTGGGCTCAGACTGAAGTCATGGTATGTAAGAGAATGTAATTTGTTTTTTAAAACGGAATCTGGAAATGCTCAGATAGTGTTCTTTCACTGAGTCACATGCATATATTTGCAAAATCATAGATTAGCAGTTTCATAAGAACCTGATGATCAACAGTGTACCTTACAATTCACAGGTCTGTCCCTCAGCCCAGACTACATAAGTGGTTCCTTTAGAAAAGAGAGTGCAATGTATCTGAAGAGAGTGTGACTCATGGGTGCCAGACTGTTTTGGGGGAAAAGCAATGAAAGAATAGCTCTCAGACCTTGTTTTTCTATGATGATATGGAGGGTGCAACCTATGTAAGATCAGGAGCTGGCTAATGTCACATAAAGCGATGGAACAAGGTATTTTTTAAAAATGTTCCAAGAGCAAGAGAAGCAGATGACTTTTAAATCCAATAGGATTCAAAGTGCTAGTATTAACCTGTAAAGCCTAAGCAGTTTGGGTCCAAGCTATGTCTAAGATGGTGTCTCCCTTTATCATAGAATCATAGAATCATGAAGCTGGAAGGAGTCTATAAGGCCATCGAATCCAACCCCTGCTCAATGCAGGAATACAAATCAAAGGATATCTGCCAGGTGGTTGTCTAATTTTTTCTTGAATGCCTCCAGTGTTGAAGCACTCACCACCTCTTGAGGTAATAGGATCCAACAAGATTCAAAGTGCTAGTATTAACTTATAAAGCTGAAACAGCTTGGGTCCAAGCTATCTCTAAGATGATGTCTCCCTTTATGAGCCCGCCCGGGTGTTAAGATAATCAGGAGAGGCCTTTCTCTTATTCCCACCACCTTCACAGCCCGGCTTCCCTGCCCCAACTCCTCCAGGAGCTGACTCTGAGTGGGCGCCTGCTGGAGAAGACTGGGCTGGGAACCGCCAAACAACTGCTTGTCCAAAGGGCAAACCAGCACAAACTGCCAAAATAGTGGTTCCCCTCCCCCCCACAAATACAAACAGGAAAAACAAACCACGAAGCAGGTTTGTTTTTCTGGGATCCGCTGGTGGTTCATGGTTTGTGGGTAGCCATGAACCACCCTGATTCGACATTTTTCCAGTCCGTGCCTATCTCTAGTCCTGGCACACCCTTAATCACATGTTCATTTGCACATTTTCCCCCTTGATGAAGGCAGTTTTTCAAAGGTGCACATTTTAGCTCTTTGTATTTTCAAGTGTAGGGATGTGGTGGCGCCGCGGGTTAAACCGCAGAAGCCTCTGTGCTGCAGGGTCGGAAGACCAGCAGTCGTAAGATCGAATCCACACAACGGAGTGAGCTCCCGTCGCTTGTCCCAGCTCCTGCCCACCTAGCAGTTCGAAAGCATGCAAATGCGAGTAGATAAATAGGTACCACCACGGTGGGAAGGTAACAGCGTTCCATGTCTAGTCGCGCTGGCCACGTGACCACGGAAACTGTCTTCGGACAAACGTTGGCTCTACGGCTTGGAAACGGGGATGAGCACCGCCCCCTAGAGTCGGACACGACTGGACTAAATGTCAAGGGGAACCTTTACCTTTACCTATTTTCAAGTGTGCATATAGTCTTGTGCACACTTCATTTCCCCGTGATACCTGCTATCTCTTGTAGATGTGTGAAGTCTTGCATCAAGGTGCATTTCTCCCTATAACAAGCCCCAGAAGGTTAAAAAATGATACCTCTGTCAAGATTGTCACATCCACTGAATTTCCCCGCCATCCCTAGCCATGTACCTGCTTGGTAAAATCTATTTTCTGATAGATATATTTCTGTACTACTTTGTTGCTCATAAAAGGCCTAAATTTAACACATGATTAAACTGTGGCGATCCCACACACATGCTTAATATGGCAAATTTTGCTTGAATATTTCAGGCTTGACTTCTTAAGCAAAGATTTACAACCAGGGAAGCAGTCCTTTGCTTAGAATAATCCATTCTGATTTTAATGTACATTTTTCCTCCAGATTTATTTCCTTGTCATGAGAAAGATTAAACAGCTGAACACAGGAACAAAAGACAAATGTGCCAAGCTTTGGAAAAATCAGGTACTATTGATTTGAAATTAAGGGAGGCTATTGCATGAGTAAAAAAGAAATTTGGTGTATCATTTTTTGTCTGAGCAATAAAGTCAAAACAGCCATGCCATGCAAATGTACAAGCGGTTTCTACTTGAGTCTTCAACCTTGAAGGGATATTTTCTGGATTTCAGTGCCCAGAATTTACTAGGAATTCCTCCAGCCATAATTTGGGGAGCTTTATCCAAGAAATTAAGTTCTCAGAGGAATTTTCAGTTAAGCACAGGTGGAGCATGAAGGCTAGACTAGCCATTGTCTTTCTGTGAAGAAACAGAAGATGGGTTAGTGTGGATAAATTCCATCAGAGCTGCAAGGGATTAGGGGACTGGTAGTCTCTCTGCCCATTGGATTGTGTCCAGGGTGTGTCTCAAAAAACTACCACCTACGACTACATTATTTTCTTTTCTAAAAGTCCCAGAATTCTGGCTGGGGACATGCCTGGTGAATTTCCTGACATCCAAGAAATATGAAAGTCCTATGCATATTGGAATTATACTCCCATCTCCATGTCCTCCTTTAGAGTAATCGCTAGATATTTCTATTTCCATGTTAGGTTAATTACAGTGTTACTTCTAAGTCATGGACATTATCAGAGTTTGAAAAGTTACATTTTTGGACTAAAACCCTTTTCTATGTGATGGTTCATCTGAATTAATCAGGACACCTTAATCTTAAATTATAGTTTGAAGCTGACATCTTCCAATAAACTACAGTTAAGATGAGCCTTAACTGTTTTTCTAGCTTCAGATGACATCCCAAGAGTTGGTTAATCAAAAATTATATTTCCACACTTGTGAGTGTGCTGGAAGAAATGAGAAGAGAAGGAAAAGACACAAAGGAAATAAATAAATAAATAAATAAATAAATAAATAAATAAATAAATAAATAAATTTGCATGGACCCTTAGCAGATGCCCTTCAATGTCAACCCCAGGCACTAGTCCTATGTGCATATCACAATGTGAAGAAGAAAATGAGCCATCAAACCAAAAGGAACTGACAGAATAATAATCAGAAATGTTGGCATTCAGGGCTTAATTGCTCATGCTTGGGTCATGTGATGCTTTGCATATGTGAAGGGAGAAAGGAGGAACAGAAGGATTGCTTGGGTCTGAACATGCAACAGCCATAATGCTTCTGCGTTGTGTATTCTCGAAGGCTTTCACGGCCGGGATCCAATGGCTCACCAGAGCACAGAGTTTTGACTCCTGTCCTCTGAAGATGCTGGCCACAGAGACTGGCGAAACGTTAGGAAGAAAAACCTCAAGAACACGGCCAGACAGCCCGAAAAACCTACAACAACCTTCTGCGTTGTGTTCACCTGTTTTGTTTTCCCTTCTGCCCAGGGAGGAGTGGCTGAAGGAGGCTTTTTGCTGCTCAGACATTTGATTAAGATCAGATATAATATCTGTTCTTTTCTTACACATTGATACACATGCTCAGGTCAGGCAGGTTCATGACCTTCCCTCAGCATATCTTCATGCCCACTAAGGTTAGGCACCTTGGATCAAAGTGCCAAATGGAGCCTAGACACACTAACTGCCCCTAGTTATGGCTCTGGAGAACTGAATGTTGCACCAAATTTGCAGTCATGTCTCTGGGTAGAAAATTCAGAAACAACTCAATCAAAAGAAAGAATTCCTAATGCATTGATTCCTTTTTGGAAACAAAATAAAATAGTCTGAAACTCAAATAATTTGGAGGAAGATATTTCAGGAAGCATCCCTAGAAAGACAGATGTAGATAGCTGAGTCCAGTCCCAAGTTAGTGTTGTGGTAGAGGATAAGCCAATTTTGCTTTGGTCTGGTGGAAGTTCTTGTTAAGAGCAGAAGTAATCTTTTCGTCAGGAAATCCATGCAACCTGAGTGTGGGGAAAAAAATCTGATTGATCACCAGTTCCTATCAACCATCAAAGCTGGCCTTCACTGACCTCCCATCCTTTCAGGATGGCTTTGATTGCAGTTGTCTTGTCTACTGCTGGCACGCTCAATCCACTGCCAGTGTGTCTGTGTTTGAGATGTGACATGTTTCAGTTATATTTCATTCAATATAAAGAATGGAAATTAAACGGGAGGGTCGAAGAGAAGCACAGCTGAAAATGCATATGAATATTGAACTTGAAACTCTTTTATTTACACCCTGTCACCGTCAGAGCTATGGGCCATAGTGATATTAAGGTGGAATTGTACGGCTTTTCCTGGCTCTGTGGAGATACAATGTTGTTTCAAACACACATGTGAGGAATTTAAATTTGCTAAAATGGATCTGAAATTCTGTAAGTTCCAACTTTATTGCGTCTCTCAAAGATGCACCTGTACTTTCTTTCTATTTTCATTTTGCAATCATTTGTGAGACTTCTATGAAAGGGAGCTGACCATTCAGCAACAATTGCAAAATGTGTGTGTCTGTTTGTCTGTATCTGTTTGCTTGCATATGTGTTGGACACATGACCAATAAGGAGTTACAAGTATGAAATTAAAAGCCAATGAAATAGACCTTCCAAGGGTTTGCTTTTCAGGTTCTGATGGGAGAGATTATCAGGCCAATGGCTGGAGAACACAATGAGAATCAAGTGCATTACTAAAAGGAAAGCCAGCACCATTTTCTAAATCAAAGATGGGACAAGACTAAATGAGGATTAATTCATAGATCTCTGGGTAATCGGAAGCACACCAGGATGAATCTTCAAACCAGATCAGGGGTGTCAGATAGCTGCAACCCATTCTGTCTGATTTCAAAGCAAACTCCTAAATCGTGGAGAATGAAACTCAAAATCTGAGCATCAGGGTCAACACCTGAGACCTACTAACACTATATATTGAATGACCTTGAGTTCTTTGAAGAAATGCAAGATCAAAATGTAATGAAATAATTCTGTTATTTCTTCTTTCATTTCTGTTTACGTAACTAAAAATCTTAAGAGCAGGAGCCTGGAATTTGTCCATGAGTATTTAGTAACTGTATAGCAGACTGAAAAGCACACAGTCCACAAACTTCACAATTTGGCCATATCCTGTTGCTTACCAGGATATGGGCAAATATGCATGCAACGGTGCCTATGTGGTCTATCTGCAGTGCCTCTCTGTTGGCGGATAGTGCAAGAGAAAATTCACTAATCCCTTGTACAAGCAGAAATCCATCCCTATTGTTTTCAACAAAGTGGCAGGTGGCTTACATAACTGCAAGCTGGAAGTCTCTGGGACAAATCTTCCAGCTGTGGGGCTTTCACACCCTCTGTTTGCCAATGGGATTACACGGTTTGTAATTTTATTTTACTTATGTTGTAGTAACCATTCTTAATCTGTGCCTGTGCATAGAATTTAGTCTAAACAAATATGCAAATCCGCATTCTTTTTTCTCTAGTTAATGCAGAAGTGACCACACCAGCATCTGATGAATGAATTGGCTAGTGTGTTCAGAATATTTACTTCTCCTTCCTTCTCTTTCATCTCATCTTACCCAGAAGTACTGCTTTATTATTGCTTTCTGTGCCCCAATGCTCCTCAAGTTTCACTGTGAAAACAGGTTTGGGACTTCATGTTGGAGTCACGAAATGAGCTTAGAGAATAGAAGTTGAATGAGCTGGAGGGCCGTTCCTCAAGCCAGTTCCTCTCGGGAGCCTGTTTTCGTGCCTTTGATGAATAGCTTGCAAGGTCCCTGTTAATTGATGTCCTTGCTAATTGATGGTCCCTGTTCATTGATGCCCCACGTTGGGCGCCAATATGTTGGAGTCATGAAATGAGAAGGCTGATAGTTTATGTAGTCACAAGTAATTAGGATAGCAAATAGTCTTAGAGAATAGAAGTTAAAGAAGTCAGCCACAGACAAGGATGTCTGCCAGCAGTGCTCCTGATGGGCGAATAGTCTGAGAAGAAGCAGAATGAGAAGACTGCCCTGCCCTCAGGAGGACTGTGTTTTATTAACCTTACAAGCTCACAGATAGTTGACAGAGTTCAGATAGGACAATGGTTACATAATGCCATTAGGATTGGCCCAAGGAAAAGGCTTTGAAGTAAGCTCTCTATCACCTATGAGAAAGAGGAAGAATGGGTAGCCACGCCTCTCAGAAGCAGCCGCATCTTGCTAGGAGGGTATGCCCTCATTACAACAACAATGTGGCTTAGCAACCTTGGGAATGGCACTCCCACAACTTCAGTCCTGGTTCATCCTGGCATGAATTAAGCCTTGTGTTGAGAAAATTGTTCATCAGTTTTGAAGCCCTGCAGCAGTAGCTAATATTGAAGATAATCATCATCATCATGTGCCATAAAGTTAATTCTGACTTATGGTGACCCTTTCTCAGATTTTCCAGAGTACACAGAAGTGGTTTACCATTCCCTTCTTTTGGGGGCACCCTGGGACTGTGCAGCTTGCCCAGGGCCACATAGGGTGGCTTTACTCACAGGAGAAACAGTGGGAAATTGAACTCCCAATCTTTGGCTCCACAGCCAGATACATAAACCACTAAGCTATCCAACCACTGCCAATATTCACCCCCCACCCCGCAAAGAAAGATAGAAATACCTATACACTGCATTGGGCTTTAAAAACTAATGTAGAGATCTGTTATCTCATGAACTGCCAGTTTGATGGTTCATGACAATTTGTCCTTTGGATGAACAGATATTTGACAGTTCACAGCCCCACCTCCTCTGGTGGGCACCCACTGAGAGGCAGCACTCTGGCTTTCCTGACTTGCCTCTTCTGGACATTGCCTCTGAATGGATGCCGACTGGAAGAGATGGGGCTGGGAAGTGCCAAATACTAGTTCATCCAATGAATGAACTGGCACGAACTGCTGAAATGGCGATTCATGCCCATCTGTAGTTTTAACACATGAAAAAAGCTAAGGGTTCTGGAGGTTTCTTTTAATCGGGTAGCTGGGCAGGGCAAAAGATAGTTGATTCAAGTGAAACAATTGATTCGTCTTGCATATAGAGCCTTTTATCTTGGGTTCCAAGGCCGCAATATGACCATTGCTTCAGGTGCATGCATGTGTGTCTCTCTGTGTGTGTCCATGTACCATGCTCTGCTATTTATTGCATCCTTTTGTGCAGGAAAATATATCTCCATCTGTCAATAATATTGTTACCCTTCAATAAATATTAGAAATGACATAAAGAACCAGAGAGAGGAGGTGAGGAGTGGAGAGGAAAAAAGGCAAAGAAAATATGGCTGGATGCCTAGGAAAGCTCAATAATTTACCCGGATAAAAGAACAGTTAATTAGACTCTTATATCCTGCATTTCTATATCCTTTGTGCATCCAGAATTTCAATGAGAATTTGAGCAAAAGAAACAAAAAATGCTGTCATTGTTCAGCCAATGCAGATGGATGGATGGATGAACACACACACATACTCAAACATTTTGATTCCTCAAATGCAATGCCTCCCTTCATAAACAAGAAACAAGAAGAAATGATTCAGAAATCCCAAGTAAAAACTCAGCTAAGGAAAGCAGAGAACAACCCATGGAGCAGTAAACCATTTAAACTCAAAGGGCCCTCAGGCTTTACTTTCAAATTTAAAGGAAATCCAGTGTGCTGTTTGATACCCAGTATGCAGCAGTGGATAGAGTGATGGAGTAGGACTCAGAAGGCCTGGGTTTGAATCCATGACCAGCCTTAGAAGCTCACTGGGGGCATGGCTGGTAAAACCAATCCTTAAATAGCTCACTTCCCTTGACAGCTTATTAGGGTTGCTATACATCGGGTGTTGTCATTTAGAGAAGTAGTGAGAATTGTGTAGCCGCATTAAGCTCACTAAGCTTCCAATGCAGTTCCTACCCCCTCTTGGCCCCTGAGCTTCCCACTGGTGTAAAAGGGTACCTGTCAAGATGTGAAATTTTGTGTGTATAGGGTGTTGAAATAAATAAAGGGGGTGTAGAAAAAGTAGTCCTGAAAATGAAAGTGCTTTTAAAATTTAGGCATAAATTACAGTTGACTATCGTCATTCAAAAGTATTGGCCATTGCTCCAGCCGAGCAAAGTTGCTGTGCCATAACAATACTGACAAATGTGTTTATGCTGCAATGTGTAAATATGGAGATTGAGTTTACAGGTCCTATAGCTACAATATTCTGGCATTCCAGGAACTTGGTATTACAGTATCCTGCTGCAGCAAATGCTTTATGCTACAGAACTTTAGGTCCTATAAGCTTTGCAAAAACTAGTCAAATCAAGACCTTATTGTCATAGTCGTAGCCTGCCAGATTCGAAGTTACACATATTTAGAGTTACAAAGGCTGCAGTAAACAATGGAGTTTCCTATTATTATTTTTTTCCTTGATGCTCCTAACCCTTGGATCTCCAGGCTCCTGGGGAAAGGATTGTTTACAGCTTGAAGGGAAGGTAAATAACTGAGAGGACCAGGGACTGGTGGCCATGATCTGGTGTCAATTATTGACTTTTAAAGTCTCTCCCTGTTTCACCCACACCTGCTCTAAAGCTCTCAAAGACTTTCCCAGGACAAAAGGGAGCCCTAGGGTGTCCCAAAAGCTGAAATGGGGGGGAGGCAGATAGGAAGTTTTAAATTATTTATTTTAATTTATTTATTTTATTGGATTTCTACCCCGCCCATCCAGAACAAAGGTCTACTCTTTATTTATTAATTAATTCAGTGTTATTGTTTTCAGTATCATAATCCAGTTTACATTGGTGCAAAGTTACACAACAGGATTTTGCTTACTGATTGTATGGACCTACTCTAGTTATGACAGATATATTAGGCAACAGGATTGCAACCACTATGATTTAGAGAAAGAGTACTTGCTAAATTTATTTGTTTGTTTGTTTGTTTGTTTACTTACTTACTTACTTACTTCCCATCTAGTGGCAAGCCACTACTCCTTGTAGGCCCCTTCCAACTCAATTGTTCTCTGATTCTATGACGATATCATGATCTTAGGGAGAGACAAGACAAGTTCTTAATGAGGAATGTTAAAACCCTGTGAGTTTCCTCAGGCAAGTGATCCAAGATATTTTGTGCAAAATGTCTCTAGTATTCTTTCCCTTTGAGAAGCAAGTCGCATATACTGCAGAAAATGAAGGTGATCATTAAAAAGGCTAAAAAGAACCCATTCGGTGCTTCAGATTCTAAACTAAAACAGGAGTCATCTTCGTTTTGAATGACTTGTACAAATTATGCAATTGCATGGGTTGCCCAGCTTTACACAAAAATGTCGCATTTTTGTCCAGAATTGGGCTGTTTCTCACAAAATCTTGCCAATGTGAAAATTCCAGCAAGAGTGGTAGGAAATTCTTTGCCATTTTTGCCAGAAAGGAAGAAAGTTGCAGTTCCTCACCCTCACATGTGAGGGTGAGAAAAATGATAACTTGCATCCCTATTGTGAAAACATTCAGACCTGCAATTCTGCCTACTCATGGTCTAGGGGAAAAAGGGCATATGCCCTTTGAGAATGCTTGCAAGACAGATAAATCAAACCCAGCAATAACACCCACCCACACCGTAGACTCAGAGGTTTTACTGAAGCCAACAGTCATAGATATTTATTAGCAATGCTTGTCAAGGTCTGCTGGCAGTGACTTTTAATTCACATAATTAATCTGATTTCCCCATGATAAAAAAAGAAAACATTTTTCCTATTCCATCTCCGTAACTGGATGAGCCATAAGTCAGAATTAAAATATGATTATCTGCTGCAAGGTTCAGAGATTCCTTTCAAAGTTTCATTATTTACAATCTTTATTTCTTCCCTTCCTTCTTTCAAAAGATGTTTCACTTCACAGAAATTGTGAATTAAGTAATTAAGTAATTAAGTAATTTCACTACCCATTCAACAAAGTTTGTTTAGATAAGTCAACTGTGTGTGGGGAGACAACATGGTCAAGATGCACATGATTTTGAATTGTATAGAGGTAATAAATAAAGAAGCCATTTCATGCAAAGACTAGAATACAGTGGTACCTTGACTTGCGAACTTAATCCGTATTGGAACGGCGTTCGTACGTCGAAAAGTTCGTAAGTCGAGGCAAGATTTCCCATAGGAATGCATTGAAAACCATTTAATCCGTTCAGGCTGTTTTTCGTTCGTATGTCGAGGCGCTGTTCGTAGGTAGAGGCATTAGTTCCCATAGGAACTAATGCAAAGCCAGTTAATCCGTACTCTACCACTAGCAGCACCTGGAGGAGGCAGAATAGGGAAGCCAAGCTGCTGCCTCCAAGTAGTCACCTTCCAAAGAAGCAGCACTTTGGAACACTGAATACCTGTTTGGCCACACCTGTCGGAGCGCCTTTTCCTAAGGTCATCCACCCGACCCACTAGGTCCTCCCAGGTCATGATCCTCCGGGTAGCCACTCTAAGGGAGGCCAAGAAATCCTCTACTAGAAGTAGGGCCTTCTTTGTGGTGGCTCCAGTGCTATGGAACCAACTGCCAGTGGAACTACACCTGGCCCCCTCCCTCACCTCCTTTAAAACATCATTGAAAACACTGCTTTACAGAGAGACCTTCTTGGCAACCCTGCATGACCTGTTTCAGCTGCTCTGTATGGTTACATGCCTGTGCAATTTTTCATTTTATATTTCCGCCACTGGATATTTTGACTGTTATTTTGTTGTTTTTATTCACATTCATTGTTTTAGTTGATTGTAAACCACCCAGGGTAGTGCTTTTGCACTAATGGGGTGGTATACGAATTAAACAAACAAACCACTGAACCAGTGGCTCGTGCCCATCTCTAGTTATGCCCATGATTATGTCTGAAACAAACCAGACCACAAAACAACTTCCTTTTACAACTTAAGTATGTAAGGAGATAAATGAAGGACACCAACAGAAAAGAGATAATTTGTGATGTGGCATCTTTTTCCCGAGCACATTCTTGGACTGTGTGATTGCTCAGGGTGTGCACTGATCACGAGATTAGTTAAGAACACTGTTTTGCAGTTAGGCTAACAGTCTGATTGGATCTGGATTAATTTGTTGGCTATCTCAGATTCCAATCCAAATTCAAAGAGTGATTCAGAAATCCAAATATTCGTGCTTTGAATATAAAATACAGATCTGTTTTGTTTAAAATTTTTCCTGTTCATTCAAATTGAATGAAATATTCAAGCATACTAATAATAATAATAATGAATTATGCCTACTAAGCTGCCGAAAAAATATGCTACTTACCTCTAAATTTTCTTTAAAAGAAAAGGGAACAGGCTATATAAATGAACCTGCATGAACCACCGGTTCAGTGGTTCATGTCCATCTCTAATACACATACATATATACATATATACACATAGATAGATAGATAGATAGATAGATAGATAGATAGATAGATAGATAGATAGATAGATAGATAGATAGATAGATAGATAGGTAGGTAGGTAGGTAGGTAGGTAGGTAGGTAGGTAGAATGTTTGACTAAATACAGTGAGTAAGTGAGGCTGTAGTTACACTGCAATTTGAATTGATTTCTGTCCAGGCTTTTTAAAAAATCAGGTTCAAATCATGTGGTATTTAAACCGGTGGCCATGTTCACATGGAAATCTATTTATTTCCAGGGATTTGAACCGGTTTGGGCATCTACACTGCTGCAATCAACTCATTTCCTTTCTGTTTTAGGAGCATACTTTTGTTAAAGATTTTGATACATCATAGTCGTCACTAGAAACCACAGGGGAAACACTGGAGAGGTGACCCCAGCCAAATAATGTTTTTTTAAAAAATGTGAATGGGGTGGGAAGGTTTCCAGCTGCTTTGTGGGGCAATGATCCTGGTGGGTGGACCATCCTCTGTGTCCTGGCATGCCCGCTCTGTGCCTGCTCTGCACCTGCTGGTCTTCTGCTGCTCTGCCAGCTCCTTCATTGGCCAAATGGAGAGAACCGGGTAGGTGGTTGTAATGCCAAATGTACTGATGAAGTGATGCTGTGATAAGCAATTAAAGAATTGAAGAAAGAATTTTTAAAATTTAAAGAATTAAAGAAAGAATTTTAAAAAATAAAATAAATAAAACAGGCACAAACTGCAACGATAGCAGCATTCACATCCACAAAACTGCTTTAAATTGAACCATTTTGAGAAGTGAGGTATTTTAAAAAGCCCTTGTCGACCAGTTGAAAAAAAAATTGCTTTCCAGCCCATATGAATTGATTTCACCCTTGCATCATATGAACAATAAAATCTAAATCATTTAAATAATGTTTAAATGCAGTTCTTATTGCCCTTGTGACTGCAGCCTAAGTAAGCAAATTCGCCTCTATATATACCGTTAAGAAGATACCATAGTAAGTTGGGACAGATAGAAGGAACTGAATCATCATTTGATTGGAAGAGAACCTGGCGCATAATCCTGAAGTGGAAGTTAAGCAATCTTCATGAGACAAAAGCTTCACTTTGAGCGTTATATAAATCCATGCAGAGTTGGCATACGGACAGAAGCTTAATTGCATGAGAGCACAAATTTGGGTTCAACCCGATTTAACAAAGATTAAGACCTGCAGTAAGAGTTCCATTGTCTGGTACAATAGGCATTTCCCTGTGAAGTGTGTCAAAGGACAAAGGAGTTTTAAGGAAAACAATACATATACAAGAAAGCTTATTTTACAAACTTTACAGATTGGCCCCTAAATTGGGGGGGGGGGGAGTAAAGGAACATAAAGAATAAAACTAATGGGTCATTCTTTTTTATACCTCAACAAGTGTGTCTCTGTTTGCTGCCCCTTCGGAGTCAGTCCCTTAGACGGACTTGCAAATCCCCATTCCTCAACCATCTCACTCTCTACTTGAATGTCTAGGACAAGAGGTGAACAGTGGTACTCCCTTGATCAAGAGCGTTGATGAAGGGCTAGTCTCAAAGAAAAGAGAGATGTGGACCTTATAGAAACTTTCCTCTCTTCTCTTCCCTGGCTCAGAGGGGTTCAACTCCAATGAGCTTCCTGTTGCAGAGTTTTAATGATGATGATGATTTTGGTTAAAAACCTCTAGCTGTGCAGCAGACGTGCAGAGAGTTACAGAGCACTATTAGCTTTAAATATCCCCAGACTAGACCACCCCTTTTGTCTCATCAACTGGCCCTTACAGTCTCAATAATTCATTCTGAGACATTAGTAAGAGAAAGAATTAACATGTTTTATTTACTCACAGTTAAACAGATTTTAAAAAAGCATACTGTACAAAAATGATGGCTTATAGTCAGAGGCCTCAGTAGGCTCACAGCCTGCTTCTGGCAGACTCCTCCAGACTACATTCACATAACTGTACTCACTGCATAACTGCCAGCAGACTAAAAGAGAGGGAAAAGACACTTCAGCAGAGTGGTGTCTCTCTTTGAAATCAGAAGCAAGGAAGAACAATTGGTGACTGCTGGGCTGATTGACAATCATCCCAGCCCAGAAAGACCCCTCCCAGTCAAACTTACTAAAGGCAGCAGACAAGGTTGAAATAACACTTCCTGCCTCTCCTTTTTCACCCCCCCATGCTATGCACGTTTTTGCCCTTCAATGCCTGTTTGCTGCTTGAGCTCCTCCATCTCTCTTGTGCCTACTACAGAGCAGGTAAGGATGTTGACATGGCAGCCAGCACTGCCTCCCTCTTTCTCCTAGTGTTGCTTGTCCTGCTGCAGCTCCCATCTCCCTCATTCATCTGCTCACCTGTCACTGGTGAGGACAGTCTGCAGTCCTGGTTGTTGTTGTTCAGTCGTTAAGTCGTGTCCGACTGTTCGTGACCTCATGGACCAGAGCACGCCAGGCCCTCCTGTCTTCCACTGCTTCCCGGAGTTTGGTCAAATTCATGTTGGTCGCTTCGATGACGCTATCCAACCATCTCATCCTCTGCCGTCCCCTCCTCCTCTTGCCTTCACACTTTCCCAACATCAGGGTCTTTTCCAGGGAGTCTTCTCTTCTCATGAGATGGCCAAGTATTGGAGCCTCAGCTTCAGGATCTGTCCTTCCAGTGAGCACTCAGGGTTGATTTCCTTCAGAATGGATAGGTTTGATTTCCTTGCAGTCCAGGGGACTCTCAAGAGTCTCCTCCAGCACCACAATTCAAAAGCATCAATTCTTTGGCGGTCAGCTTTCTCTATGGTCCAGCTCTCGCTTCCATACATCACTACTGGAAAAACCATAGCTTTGACTATGCTGACTTTTGTTGATGTCTCTGCTTTTTAAGATGCTGTCTAGGCAGTCCTGGTAAAGGTAAAAGTAAAGGTTCCCCTTGACAATTTGTCCAGTCGTGTCCGACTCTAGGGGGTGGTGCTCATCTCCGTTTCCAACCCATAGAGCTAGCGTTTGTCCGCAGACAATCCTCCGTGGTCATGTGGCCAGCGTGACTAGACACGGAACGCCGTTTACCTTCCCACCGAGGTGGTACCTATATATCTACTAGCATTTTTGCATGCTTTCGAACCTCTAGGTTGGCGGGAGCTGGGACAAGCGACGGGGGCTCACTCCGTCGCGTGGATTCGATCTTACGACTGCAGGTCTTCTGACCTTGCAGCACAGAGGCTTCAGCGGTTTAACCCGCAGTGCCACCACATCCGGCAGTCCTGGTAGCCAGAGTCAAATAAATCAAACTCCCAACAATGGTGAGGCTGCTGTGGTTTCAGAAGGAAGCTTCGAGGCGGCCGCAGGCGAGCTAGCGTTGGGAGACTTTCCCAGTCTTTTTGATGGTGTTTCTTCAGTGAGAATTAAGAAGTTGTATGTTTTGGTGTGCTCATGTGTCTCTGTCCATCTGTGTGTGCATTGTGTGTGTTCACGTGTTTGCATGCACAGATGTGTGTGGTGGCTGAAACCCATTCCTGAACCCAGGGAAAAAAGAGGGGGAGGAAATAGATGTGTTGATCCCATGTTGTGACCTGGTTCCCCTACACCCCTGTGCCTATTATCTTTCTTTGAACTTTGGCCTCAGCCATCCTGTGTGGAGGGAAAAAAAGATTGTACTCTTTTTAAAATAAATTCAGCAAAGCTGTCATTTTTGTTAGCATTCTTGTCAAAAGAAAAAGGGGAAAATAATGGGGGTTATGGCTCAGTTAATATAAGCAGTGAACCTTCTGTTAGCTGCCAACTTTAGTTTCTAAATAAATGTCAACATTCATTTGAAAAATTTAAATACATATTTTTCTTTTTTTTTTTGAAAAAAGACCAAAAAAAATTCCTTAATCCCATTTGGCGATGCAAAGCTTTTTCAATTAACTTACTGAACTGCTAACAGGAGCCGCTGGGTTGCATGAGGGAATCCAAAGCTGCGCAAGCTGAACGGCACAAAGACATTAATTAGTTCTAACTAGGCATGTGCAGAGTCTACAGAAAGGGTAGCATTTTCTCATTCCATTTGCAGGCCCAAATTGGCAGAGATAGCAGTTGATTTTACATATCATGAAAGGACAGTGTGTAGATCGTTTTTGATTTTTTTCTTCTTAAAAAAAACCAAAACACCAGTGTGTTTTGCCCAGGATGGAAGCAGTTCTGAGTTTACAGCTGGAGCTAAATCCCAAATGTTAATCCAAACTAAAGTGAACCCATGGATTAAATGAAGCCTTCTTTCTTGTTTGGTGTCAGAGGCACCACAGCACAATTAATAAATTTTAGATTAGGCATCCTTCAGTCTCGAGAGACTATGGTAACGTGCTCTGAATAGAGGTCTTGGAACAACGTCTAGTGTGGCTGAGAAGGCCAATTCGAGAGTGACAATCCCTTCCACACTCAAGACAAATACAATCTGTCCCCTGTCCAGCTCCCTGATTTGGCTGGTTTCGGGACTGCCTCTTCGCCTCGGCCTGCTAGACAAGTGTCTCTTCAAAACGGAACAGGCCATGCTGCACCGCCTGCCTCCAGGCTGAATGCTCAGATGTCAAGGTTTCCCATCTGTTGAGGTCCATTCCTAAGGCCTTCAGATCCCACTTGCAGATATCCTTGTATCGCAGCTGTGGTCTCCCTTTGGGGCGCTTTCCCTGCACTAATTCTCCATACAGGAGGTCTTTTGGAATCCGACCATCAGCCATTCTCACGACATGCCCGAGCCAATGTAGACGTCGCTGTTTCAGTAATGTATACATGCTAAAAATTCCAGCTCATTCTAGGACTACTCTATTTGGAACTTTGTCCTGCCAGGTGATACCAAAAATGCCTCGGAGACAACGCATATGGAACATGTTCAGCTTCCTCTCCTGCCGTGCACAAGGGGTCCAGGACTCACTGCAGTACAGGAGTGTACTCAAGACACAGGCTCTATAGACCTGGATCTTGGTATATGCCATCAGCTTCTTATTAAGCCATACTCTCTTTGTGAGTCTAGAGAACATGGTAGCTGCTTTGCCAATGCGTTTATCCAGCTCGACATCTAGGGAGAGAGTGTCAGAGATCGTTGAGCCAAGGTACACAAAGTCATGAACAACCTCCAATTCTTGTGTGGAGATGGTAATAGAGGGAGGTGAGTCCACGCCCTGGCCCATGACTTGTGTTTTCTTCAGGTTGATTGTTAATCCAAAGTCTTGGCAGGCCTTGCTAAAACGATTCATGAGTTGTTGGAGGTCTTCAACAGAATGGGCAACAATAGCTGCATCATCGGCGAAGAGGACATCCCGCATGCATTTCAGCTGGACTTTGGTCTTCACTCTCAATCTAGAGAGATTAAAGAGCTTTCCATCTGATCTAGTCCGGAGATAGACACCTTCTGTTGCAGTTCCTAAGGTGTGCTTCAGCATGACAGCAAAAAAGATCCCAAACGGGGTCGGCGTGAGGACACAGCCCTGTTTCACTCCCCTTCGGATGTCAAAGGGATCTGATGTTGCACCATCAAAAACTATAGTGCCCTTCATTTCCTCATGAAAGGACCTGATGATGTTATGGAGTCGAGGTGGACATCCAATCTTGGGAAGTATTTGAAAAGGCTGTCCCTGCTAACCAAATCAAAGGCCTTTGTAAGATCTATGAAGGCCACAAAGAGTGGCTGTCGTTGTTCCCTACATTTCTCCTGCAACTGTCTGAGGGAAAATACCATGTCAGTGGTAGATCTATTAGCTCGAAATCCACACTGTATACCGTGTTTCCCCGAAAATAAGACAGGGTCTTATATTAATTTTTGCTCCGAAAAACGCATTAGGGCTTTTTTTCAGGGGATGTTTTATTTTACAGTCATGTCATCTTCTGGTTGCCGCACAATGCTGCACAATGGTGGAGGGTGGGGTTTCACTTAACTAGGGCTTATTTTTGGAGTAGGGCTTATATTACGAGCATCCTGAAAAATCATACTAGGGCTTATTTTCAGGTTAGGTCTTATTTTCGGGGAAACAGGGTAATTCCTGCATTGAGCAGGGGGTTGGACGTGATGGCCTTCTAGGCCCCTCCCAACTCAATTATTCTATTATCCTATGATATATTTATTAAATTCACAGTGTGAATTAATAAATATTTCATAGAATAATAGAATAATTGAGTTGGGAGGGGCCTAGAAGGCCATCACGTCCAACCCCCTGCTCAATGCAAGAATCCAAATCAAATTATATATGATAGACAATTGTCTAATTTTCTCTTGAATGACACCAGCATTGGATCTCTCACCACCTCCCGAGGTAATTGGTTCCATTGTTGTACTGCTCTAACAGTTAAGACATTTTTCCTGATATTCAGCCTAAATCTGTAGCTTGAGCCCATTATTATATGCTCTGCACTCTGGGATTGTTGAGAACAACAGACCCTGCCCCTTCTGTATGACTATCTTTCAGGTATTTGAATAGTGCTATCATATCTCCCCTCAGTCTTATTTTCTAAGATAATCAGGTAATTTTTAACACCAAGTCTTCCATGGTACATATTGAGGGGCATAGAGTACATTGATATAGGTTTGAAGTTGCCCATTCATCTTTCCTCTTCTAGAGTACTGTGTTGGTGGTAGGCCTCTATTTTCTTAGGTACATTTTGATTCTGCCAATTGCACTCTTAAGTGATTTCCAAGTAACCCAGTTCTCCATTTGATGGGGACTTAGACTTTCCTGGGGTTCCATCCCTCTTAAGAGGTAGATAGTTCCTTCTTTCCTCATTATATAGTCTTGGCGTTCTCTGCTGTTCCTTCAAGATTCACAAATGTTCTGGAAAAATTTCTCCTTGATTTTACTGTGGGAGGGGTGGGATGTTAGCTGAAGAGTAAACATCCATGTGATGAAGATGCTTTGCGTCTTTCACTCTTAGCTGCTGCCTCTCTGTGTATGCCACTGGGTGCAATGTCTGCTAGGGAACTGGTTTGATCAAGAAGGAATTTATCAGTCAGGGCCAAAACTGGAAAATGGGACAGACCACAAAAAGAGATGGGTGTAGTAACAATTTGTGTTAACAACTGCAAAATAGTATATTTGTGTGTGTGCACAAGCTTATCTGTGCATGAGAGAGTAAGAGAAACAATATGGACTTCTTACACTAATTCTTAAATAAATATGTCCAACATACACCCACTGAGCCTGTGCCTTTTGGGGGTAGAAAAGAAAGGTGTGCCCAGATATTGAAGCCACCACTCATGATGCAGTCAAGCTATCTTTTCATCCACTCACCTAGAGATTGATCTCACCACTGGGAGACCCAAGGAATGTTGCAGAGTTTTGAACTTTTGGTTAAATTCCTCCAGCTGTGCAGCAGAAGTGCAGGAATTTACAGAACAGGATAGCTTCATGTTCTCCAGGTTAGTCCTCCCCTTTTTCTCATCAACGGGCACTTACAGTCTCAACAACTCACTCCGAGGCATTAATAGTAGAAAACATTTAAAATTTCATTATTTACAATAGATCAAATAGTAAACTGAAAAACATGACTGTTTGAAGCAACAAGCCTTAACAGACTACTTGTCTTCCAACAGACTACAGAGAGGGTGAAAAAGAGAAAGCCGCAGACAGTCACCCCAGCCCAGAAAGGCCTGTCTCAGCCAAACCTACTAGAGGCAACATGCAAGGTTGCAAAAACTCCAACAGGGAAGCAGGACACTTCCATGGAAATTCAGGTGCTGCCCTGAGGGCTGGCAGCCTGATAGGTGGCTGACAGCAAATGGCATTGACTGCATCAGATAACTCTCAACAGTGGTAGGTGCAGGTGTCATATAGAATATAGAAAATTACTGTCTACCAAGGTAGATTATTAGCACATCCAGCCCAGTCATTTCTATTGCAGGGCTGTCCCAGTTTTGTGTGTATTATGTTGTATGTTATGTGCTATTAAGTTGCACCTTTTTCCATGTCACTGGGTGCAAGTGATCTTATCAATGGGGTTCGCTCTAGGTATCCAGTAATTATTCAAATGTCTCAGAAACTCACTCCAAGACATTTGTAGGACAATGAATAAAAATCATTACTTTACAGTTACTTGAAATTGCAGACTTCTGTATGCTGCTTTCTTTACTGCACACATACTTAGCAACCAGCTGAACTGATCAACAACAAACAATACAATGCCTCTAAAGAAGGAAAGAGGGGGAAAGAAACATTCAGCAGAGAAATGGGTGTCTCTTTGAAATCAAAGGCTGGAAAGAATGATTGTTTAGTGCTGGATAGGTAAACACTCACTCCAGCCCAGAAAAGTTGCTCCCAGTCACAGAAATTACAGACAGCATGTGAGGTTGCAAACAAAACTCCAACAGTAAGCTTTGCAACTGAGCTGGAATTGAAGGGATCTCCCTTCTCCAACTCCAACACACTAACATTTACACTATACAGATCAGATCAACATCAAAACTGAAACATTTTGGTAGAAAATCAGTGTAACAGTGAGTGCAATTTGCCTATTATGAAATTTTGATTACTATACATATCAGCATATTATGCAAATAAAATTACCTAATTTGCATATTAATGTACCAGAGTTGGAGAAATAGAATACAACTATTCAGGGGCCCCTTGTACACACACACACACACACACCACAAAAAATTAACACTATTGCGGCTGCTCTTCTTCCCAATAATATTAACAACAGCAATAATTATACCAGTGAAATATTTTTAAAATCACAACCACAATAAGTTAGGAAACGGCAACTGAAAACAGGAATAGTAAGAAATATCTAAGATAAAGAAGGGCTTTATAGAGGCAGGCATCGAAGTCTCACTTCTGAAGACTCCAAGTCTTCCTCAGGTAGGGAGGCCTTTATGTCACCAATACAAACCAACGTTGGGAAGGAGCAAGACGAACCGTCCTGTCAGGCAGGAAATGCCAACATCTTCTGCACAAACAGGAAACAGCTTATTCACTGCTCCAACCAAGCCCCAATTTGAGACCACCAAGAGGGGCTCTTGTGGAAGATATCTGGGCAGGAATGTCTTTCAAATAGCCACTCCAAAACCAGATAGCTGGCTGGATAGCTCAGTGGTTTAGGTATCAGTTGGGAATTAGATTCCCCACTGTGCCTTCTGGAAGAAGAGCCAGCCTGTGTAGTCATAGGCAAGCTGCCCAGTCCCAGGGCACCCCAAAGAAAGGAAGGACAAACCACGTCTGTGTATTCACTACCAAGAAAACCCTGGAAAGAGTCGCCATAAGTAAGAATTGGCTTGACAACACAAGATTATTATTATTATTATTAAACCACATAGGTTTAGGTAGCAATTCTCTATACACGTATTTATTTTATTTAAAATATTTTTACCCTGCCTTTCTCCTTAAAAGGACCCAAGGTGGCTTACATCATTAAAATACAATATAAAAGCTAACAACAGTGAGTATACAAATACTAAAAAGGATCAACAAACACCATACAAAAAACATAAGCAACACCAAAACACAATCAAAGCGGTATTTATTTATTTATTTATTTATTTATTTATTTATTTATTTATTTATTTATTTATTCATTCATTCATTCATTTATTCATTCATTCATTCAATCAATCAATATTTATGCTGCCCATCTGGCTATGCAGGCCACTCTGGGCGGTTTACAATTACAAAATATAAAAAAATAATGCACAAACAATCAACAGCAACTGAAACAAAGTAAAGACAACAAAATACTTAAAAAACAAAAACAAAAAGAGCATGGCGAAGGGTTGAGCATAAAATTATTAAGAGTATCACTGTGTCAAGGTGGTCTAAAGTCCGGGAAGGCCTGTTTGAATAGCCATGTTTTAAGTGATCTTTTGAACATTCCCAATGAAGAGGCCAGGTGGATTTTGTGTGGGAGGCTGTTCCACATATGCAGGGCAATCGCGGAGAAGGCCCAGTTTATGGTCGCTGTTTTCCAGGCCTCTCTTGGGGTCAGGATTGTCAGCCACCCAGCCTGGGAAGATCTTATAGGACAGGCAGATCTAGTCGAAAGGAGGCATTCTGCCAGTAAGGTACAACAATCCATTAAAAACACACACTCAGACAATCAGTTGGGGAAAGCTTGTCAAAAAGAAAGGCCTTGACCTTCCTTGTGGAAGGACAGCAAAGATGGGGCCAGCCTGGCCTCTTGTGGGAGGGAGTGCCAAAGTCTGGGAGCAGCAACAGAGAAGGCCTGGGCTTTAGGACCTTTGGACTATTTCTGAATTTATGAGGTTGTACTTCATGATCTAAAAGAAGTAGACTGCATCGCCGACAATACCACAGCCTGCATGGTTGATCATGGGATTTATTTCATTAGTTCAACATTTGGCATAAATTTGAATCTTGTGCCAAATGGAACACCCATCCAAATGCAGCTCAAATTGGATGAGTTTCCTGTACAGTACAATTTCCTGACTGTTCCATTTATTTTGTTTACTTTCCTTTTTGGAACAGCTTCATGTTCTTTAATGATCTGGGAACTGTTAATATCTAATTATGGCTGTAATTATTAGCTCAGCAATGAAAAGCTTTGGAAAAACAATTATGTAAGAGACTTTTTGAATTATAACAGAGGCATTATTTTTAACTCTACATTTGCCATTGATTAAATCTTCCTAAGGGATAAAACACTGAGACATTTATTTGTCCTTAACCCACATTCATGTGGAGGCTCAGCCTTAATTACTAGTCTGGGTATGCCTTTAAATCAAGAGTGGAGATTTTCAAGGTGTGACTATCATAACAGGCTGGTAAATCCATCAGCTAGGCAAACCTGATTGGTGAGTCTAGCCTTTTGAAGACCTATCTCATCTGTAGCTACAATCATTAAAGGTGTTACAAGAGCACCCACAGCAAAAAAAAAAGTTTTAGGCTGGCAGAGGTCCTCTCATAAATCAAGTTTATGTTCCCAAATGTCTGGTTGGGAAATTATCTCTTCCAATGTTCGTGGATGAAGACAAGGACTTCTTGATCAAACTTTGGGAAAATAGTGGCCTTAATGTAAATCACATTGGCAGCAACAGTTCGTGAACACATTGTGAACAAGGGCAAACACTCTACTAGGAGGAAAATCATCCTTATCAGAAGGAGAGTTAAAAGAATTCTCAGTTGCTAAAATACAACATGGTCCCATATTGTTTAGATGTTGAAGTCCTTGTTGAAGTCCTCATCTTCTTCTTTGATATGCATGTCAGAACGAATTCAGTAATGTTTCCGGTCTGGAAGGGTTGGCCAACAGGATGTTGTCATTGCCCAGGAAACACCCAAATGTATTCACAGCCCTCGCAGTCTTCAGTGGTCCTCCTTATGTGTTCCCTGCAAACCTAGTGTGAAGTTGTGTTGTTGCTACTGTTGGGAGTTTTGCAATCTTACAAAGAAATGTGTATATTTGGTCAATTTTCCTTCTCTGGCTATCATGTCTCTCTTCTGTACAGATTTTCCTCACACTAATTTTAAGATGCTCAGCTACCTTCCAACTTCTGAGATTTAGTTTCTTCAGTCAAGAATGAGTTTCGCCACACTGTCTTATGTACATGGAAACAAGAAAAATATTTTCCAGGCATCTATGTGTACAAAAAAAGAGAGACTAATTTAGAGTGTGTTGTGTAAGATTTGATCAATACACAGATGCTCAGATAACCTTCCTTTTTTTCAGCTATGTGTTAATACATAGGAAATATGCCCAAGAAATCATGTTTATTTTGTGAATGAATCAATAAAGGAACAAATCACAAGGATTTCAAAGAGACATGATGTAGTAGTAATGGAAGATTTCAATTATCCTGATATCTGTTGGGAGGTAAATTCTGCCAATCAGGATAGCATTTTTGAAATAATTGAAAGTTTGTCATATAGAGGAAGGGCAGGATCTGTTCTCAATCATCCCAGAGTGCAGAACATGTAAGAATGGGTTCAAGTTACAGGAAGCCAGATTTCAGTTGAATATCAGGAAAAATGTCCTAACTGTTAGAGCAACACAACAATGGAACAAATTCCCTTGGAACTGGTGACCACTCCAATGCTGGAGGCACTCAAGAGAAAATTAGACAACTATCTGTCAGGTATACTTTGATTTGGATTCCTGCATTGAGAAGGGGGTTGGTCTTGATGGCCTTATAGGCCCCTTCCAACTCTATGATTCTCTTCTGTGATTCTATGTCCATGGGGTACAAAGCAGAACATAAAAGCTTTCAATGGGCAAGGAAGGGAATCACAGGCAGTAGATTTGAACTTCATCATGTAGGTCACAACTTGCTAGCTGATATCAGACCATTCACAAACCAAAAGCCCAGATCATTGGCACAGTTCACACAATCTCTCATTTAACAAAGAAACAGTGAGTTGGAGTGAATCATAGAGATCATCTAGCCAAACTACTCAAACTGAAGGAACTGTGATACAGGAAGCAGCTACAGCATCCCTGCAAGACAGCTGTCCAATCTTTACAGAAGTACCTGCCCTGAAGGAAAGCTTTCTATGGCAGACTATAGCTCTTACTCTCAAGATGCTTCTCCTAATGTTTAGCCCAGATCTCCTTCCTTGTCAAGGCTAAAGTCACAATTAGAGCAGACCCATTGGATCAGAGGAACTTACATAGATGTTGACTCACCAAGTCCCCACTGATTCAACGGGCCTCCTCTAGTTGTGACTTACTACTGGATTTCTTCGAATGACATTTTTAAAAATCCAAAATTCAGGCGTGTTACTGAATGCATGTGTTAGCATGATCTTGCTCACCAGATACCCCTCCTCCTGTGCCTGCATGAATTCCAGTCATATCCCTGCCAATTGAACTGTGGCTGTCAGGATGTAAGGCTGTGTGTTTTAAAATTCTAAACTACCATTTTTAAAACTACCATTTGCACTTGCTGAAAAACAGTCCTGACAATTGCTTTGTAAGTGGTTAACTGATGAAAAAAGAACTCAGTTTCTGGGATTTTTCCTTGCGTGGTGTCACTTTGTGAACCGTAGTGAGCACAAGAGGGTATCCTGTAGACCATCTTGATTGCTGCCATTGGTGTTGTCAACATTCAGGCTGCCATTTGCTATGTAAAGCTTGGCATACTTTTTCACCTGGGCATTATACTGTGAAGAAATATTTGAGCCATTTCCTGGCTTTTTGACTCATGGGCACAAAAGCACAATAACCCAGAATCATAAACCAGAGGGTTTTTTGAAGAATGAACAACTTCCAATTTGCCATTTCATTGAGGAGGAGCTTGCCTTTGAAGGCTGTTCGTTGAACAGTGTTTGGTTTCAGTTTCAGTAATGGAGCCTGAAATGTTCTCCCACTGGTTTCTGGACATTGCCACTGGTCCAATTTTATGACCACTAATTCTTTTGCATGGAGACTTTGTTTATCCTTTTTCTGGCATAGAAAGTCAACACACTATGACCAAAGCAAACAAACAGCCAAGCTTATCAATATTTAGTCTGGGACAAAAAGCCCAGTTCTGCTTCCCCTCCATCAGCCTCATTCCCCCTTTAAACACTGAATAAATTTGTTCAGAAATGGTATTTATTTCTCCAGGAGCATTTGCTTCCACTATCTGAGATCCAGTTGAATGCTGGCAGAGCAAGAATCTCACTGGCATACTTACACAGGATCTTGACTCAGTCAAGAAGGAGGCAGTCAGCTTGGAAACACACTGTTCTGGCATGGAGAGAACTAGCTGGGAGCTTCCAGAATCCCCCTTGAACCAAATAGTGGCCATCTTGGCTTGGAGGGTGAAGCTGTGCCTGGGCACCCTAGTGGCATTTAAGCCAGCTTGGTGTGCCTCTCAAGGGTAACAAGAGAACTGTCAGATACATCCTTGCAAAACTTGGAAAAAGTGCAACTGTTTGCACAACTGGGATTCATGCAAGTGTACCAACATTTGTAGATCCAAGCCATTATATTTAGAGGCGAAGCCCCAAATAACTTTTCAGAATATACAGTCCTATTGTACTGCATACTCTGTCATGCAAAACAATGACAACAACAAAGGAACAGAGGGAATGCATCTAAATAATGAACTCAAAAACAAGCTGGCACCACCATTAATTGGAAAATATGCACTATTTTACTGTCATCAGTAAAAGTAGCTATTTGTCTGAGGTTTATACACTATGCATTTAAAGGGGCTTTCAGACCATTAGGGACATTATTGAATATAAGTGCTACCCTGTAATGCTTCTAGGTGATAATTTACGAGGTTTTCCGTGCCAGCGATCAGGCCCTGAAGGGCATGTTAATCCCAGTAGAGTTGATTCATACTTCAAAGGTGAATAAAGTGGGTCTCCTTCATGCAGTTTTACTTTGTGGGGACTTTCTGGTAAGACTTTGAAAACGGATGGCTTCTCTGTGTTGTGAAAAAGATAAAGGACTTGACTATGTGACAGGGAGCCTCTCAAATGTAGAGCAATCTTTTCTCTCTCTCTTTTTTTTTTCAAACTTTTTACCTTGAAAGCAAGTTTGGTGTGATAGATCAAGTGCTGGATATAGACCACTGCCTCACTCATGCTTTCAAATGATGGGATTCAGAGGAAGAGTCCGCAGACTGTATTGCAACTTCCATGTCTTTAGTGGGTGGTGTATGTAGAGAGCTATATGCTCATAGTTGTGTGTGATGACATTGTAAAGACAGTCTGGAAGCTGTGATGACACAAGATCCCTCATTGCAGAGGAGGCTGTATATGTGGAGTATGTTGTGAAAACACAGGGGTTGACCCTGTCAAATCAGTTATTACATTTAGCACATCGTTGAAAGAAAAAAAACGTAGTATTTCAGCCATGCAGGTCACTCCCAGCATCAAGTCTGAACAATTGGAATACAAATTAATCCATGGCTAATCATAAAACAAAACAAGCTTAGTAGGCTAGCTGCAGGGCATAAGAAAACCATGGTAGTCCCTTCTCATAATGAGCTCTCCTTAGCCTCTAATTCAGCCCTCAGTGAATGTAGCTCCCAAGAGATCAGTCCTGTATCTGCAGCATGACAATAATATTACAGTCCTTGGAAAGAAATTGGAAAGGTATCTTTAAGAGTAATTAGTTTCCGTTATAGTTCCAAGCAGTGCTGAGATGTAATTTGTTACCAATATCAGCCAGAATCCAATTAGTGTTGTCACACACTTTGAGTAATTTACCATGGCTAATTGTAGCTAATTGATGCGGTGCCAGGGTGCTTCTTGATTGCGCAATCAGGGGTGTGACCATGCATGGAACCAAGATGCACCCCAGGACCCACTATGAGCTGCGCATACTGTATGAGTTGCAGTTTCTTCATAGACACCAGTAGTTCTTCTACATTATAACAATTCATTTGTGGATCTGCCTCTGTCCAATAAGAAAGTTATCTCAATGAGTTTCACTGTAAATACACTGTTTTACTATAAGCTGACCAATTTGCTGTTACATATAGAAAGTGAGTGCATTTTACTCTGGTATAATGTGTGTTATCTGCCATCCCTGATATTACTATGTATTTGAATTCTTAATTTGCAAACTGTCTCTTGGGTTTTCCTGGTTTTCCAGCCGCATGTCAAAACAGTAGCATTTTCTCCAGCTGCCTATTTTTTGTGTTCAATTACACACTAAGAAACGAAAACAAAAACATGCAAAGATGATTGCTATGATATACTGCTGTGAAAAATCTGAATGGCATATTTAGAATGCTTAGTCTAGATGGGCAGAAACACCACTTGACGATGCTAGTTTAAAATATGTACTCCCTCTCATTCACATGGAGCAACCTGCCCTTGGCTACTCTCTGCATTCTTCTGCTCTGCCATGAAGGAGGAGAAAAAGGAAGCTTTTTATTTTTTCCCCCCAGACATATTGAATCAGTGCCGCCTTGGTGCTTGAAAAAACAACCTTTGCTTCCTCTCTCTCTCCCCTTCTGCAGTGGGAGGAAGCTTTCAATTTCCTAATATGATCAAGAGGCTTAGGCAAAGGGACAGCTTAAGTTATCTGTTTTGTTTGAATCCCAGCAATCACACACACTGGAACTGAACCAAAATGGAGCCATCCTATTTGCACCAAAAGACCATTAGCCCCTGACAGGGACCCAAAAAGGTATGGGAAGACAAAGACTAGGGAGGGGTTGGTTTGCGATGGCTCATATGTCTTGTAAACGCTGAGAAAAGAAGCAAACCAGACCGTCCCCAGAGCAGACCAACTTTGGACAAATCCCCATCTGATCATACCATGAAGCTGTTCAGAGGTGCAATTAATCTGAACATTTAGTCAAATCAGAGCAGATAAACAGGGAACAAAATCCATACAATGAAGGCACAATAAAAAAAGAAATAAGAGGAGAATAAATGAATTTCAGGCAGAATATAATGTAATGATTAAATGAAAAGTTTAATGTAACTCAGATTAGTGTGTCAGACAAAACTACAACATGCAAAATCAGCCACAGTTAGTGCTTGAAAAAAAACACCACATTTGCCCCTAATCTTCCATCAACCCTTTAGTTAAAACTTACCATGTTTCCAGCTGTTTGGCAATCTTTGGCCTAAAACTGAAGTGGGGGAGAGAGACAGCTGTCTATTTGAAGGAACTGTCTCCTGAAGACTCAAAGGTATGTGGAAGAGAATTGGCCCAAGAAGATTCAGGTGTGAAAATTAGAAGAAAAATGTAAAATAAAGGAATGTAGTCTGAGCATCAGTGGGGAATGTGTATGTCTATGTGCTGAAGGAATAAAAATGAAAGGTGGAAATAAGGGAATTTTAAGAAATTAAAGTTTAGTCAAAGCAGTTAACAGACCACATCCCTAACCTAGGAAAAACTAGTTATATGTAAAAATCAGAAGGGAAAACTCTGATGAGGAATAGTTTTAGAGGACCCTAAAACAAACATAGGCCTAATTACTGCATGTAACCAATGAACATTTAGAATGTGAAACTGATATTTCATCCACCTTTCATTCCATTTCATTCTGTTTCTTTATGTCTGACGAAGTGCACGTGTCCACGAATACTTACATTAAAATGTAATAGTTAGTCTTTAAGATGCCACATGGTTTTCTCTTTTTTTATTATTATTTTGCTTTGGTTTTTTTTTCTTTGGATTTTGCCTGATCTGACTAGGAAGTGAGAAATATCTCAAGAAATGTAACCTAACTCATTGGAAAGAAAGAAAGAAAGAAAGAAAGAAAGAAAGAAAGAAAGAAAGAAAGAAAGAAAGAAAGAAAGAAAGAAAGAAAGAAAGAAAGAAACTTCTTTCAAAGTCAAGGCAGAATGGTAGACCCAAAAGCTCCAGAGAGCAGTCAAAATCTGCAGAAAATAAAAAGTACGTGAGAAAAGTGAGCTGAAAAGCACATGCGTTTCTGAGTCTCCTTCTACCAAACAGCAAATTGGTTTTTGATCTATGGTTGCCTCTACTTTTCCGGTACTCCGATTGGCCACTTTACCTTCATCATTGAAATTGAGTTCTGTAGATTTTAAGTCAAGAGAAAAAGTTCATTGTGCCACCTTTCTTTACTACCCTGGAAGTAAAGTACCACTTTGTCTTGAGACAAATGATATGACTGTAACATCTTATCAGGGTACACTCTGGGCACTGAGCCATAGAAAATATCCAGTGTTCCAGCTTGTCCATACTGTTCTGTTGTTTTTCAACTTGGCCAAAGCCTTGTTTTCACAGCAACCCCGTATCTGTCTTTTTTTGCTCATTCAAGAATTCAAAGGTCCAGGCCAAGAGAAATCCATGCCCAATGTCCAAACAAGCTGTTTGTGAAAGCAACCAAAGATTTTCCCCATTCCATTCAAAAGATAGCCCATTCTGTTGCATATATATATAGTCCAGTCCAATCTGTATACCCATAGCCTTTTCCCCCAGGGTACACTGAGATTCTAAAAGAAGGACCTGGTTAAAAAATTGTTTTTCTTTCTTGTCAGCTTTCTTCTTAATTAGCCATTAGCAACAGGTGAACAACAAGTATGATCAGGAGAGGTACCTTTGCGTACACTAATAGTAACAGAGATACAATTATTTTGCTTAGGATCATGGAAAGGCAGTTTTTTTCAGCTCCACACCAGGAATTCTAATCCTGAATAGAGATGGGGACGAATATAAAAACGGATCTTTTTTCCGACTAATATAGCCGATTCGTTAAATATTCGTCGATCCGTATTTGTGGGTTCCAGAGACCCCCACGACTACGAAGGGATGAATATTTACCTGTTTTTATTTGTCCTTCATATTAAAACAACAACAACAACAAAACACCATTCTGCCTACTGGCTGCCGATCAGCTGATCGGCGGCAGAAAAGCAGCCACCACCCCACACAGCCACCCAATACCACAGCCTACCCCACCCCTTCCTTTCCCTACCTTAGGCCCCGCGCCACCCCACCCCACCCCCACCGACACCCTCTTACCTTTATCGCTGCTGCCAAGGTCTTCTGGCTGTGTGTGGGGTGTGGCTGCCTATCGGCTTCTGATCAGCTGAGGTAGGCAGAATGGGCTTCTGTGCTGTGTGGTAAACTCTCCTGGGGGAGACCAATTTGTGGGTGAATAACACGGATGTCCGATATCCAATCTTCACCAAATTTGGCAGGCGTGTTGGGGAAAGACATAGGAAGCTCTATTGTGAATCTGGAGTCTCTAAGTACCTGGGGGGAGCTTTCCTGGGGGGGTCCTCTTTGTGACTATATAACTTGGGGGTCCGTGATCCAATGTTCACTAAACATTTGAGAGTTGTAGAAAAGCGTCTGGGGAAGCCTCCCTGCAAATTTGGTTTCTCTAGGTCATCGAGGGCCAGTGTTATAGCCATTTAAAAAAGCAGATGAATCGACAGATTGATTCATCGATTCGTCGAAGAATATTCGTATATTCGTATTCGTTGATCCGTTAACCTTGACGAATAACGGATCAAAACGAATCACCATTTTTTTTTATTTGTCCCCATCTCTAATCCTGAACATCTGTTCGTACACAAGACAGACAGACAGACAAACAGAGAAAATCAGAGAGAATCATAGATATGCATGATTGATGTAGGTCAGTGGTTCCCAAGATGTTCTTGGACTACAATACCAGAACCCCTGGCCAGCAGAGCTAGTGGTGAAGGCTTCTGAGAGTTGCAGTCCAGGATCACCTGAGTTACCCAAGTTTGGAAACTACTCACCACCAGCTCCACCCAGTCATGCAACATCTATGAGGTTTGAGTAGCCGGTGCAATGTCCACCTTGAAAAGTCTTCACACCTATTCCCTTCTTAACATAGCTTGCAATCTAAGGTGATTCCAATGTTTAAAGCGCATGATAATGGTGTCAGAAAATGTCTTGCCGTGTCAGTCGACCAACCATATAAACAGTCTTCAACCCATTTCCTTTTTTTCCATTTCCTTCATAGGCAAATATTTATCAAAATCAACCTGCACCTCTGAGAAATGTAACAGTTACACAATAGATGTACAAATACTGGCTATTCTCTCATGAGGAGCAATTGAGTTATTCTTAGAGGCTGTAAGACATTGTTAAACAATAGCTCATTTCCTGGAAACTGCTTTCTATAACCAGCTCAGTTGGCTAATACTCAGATTTCCAAACCTGTTTACAACATTTATTACAGTAAAAAGCTTCCAGTGATGACAAATAAGGGTAACACAGGGGAAGAGACTTCCTATATTTATCTATGTAATCTGTGGGGTAAGATTATAGTGGGCACCTTGTTTCCTGAGGTTTAGTAATTAAATTCTCAATAAAACTGTATAGAACAGAACTGGGAATGTTAATTTTTAAGAGGAACATTTGCTTTACTTATTACTTCTCAGCAGCCAGGTTGTCATTAGCATTATTGCTCCAGTCACACAAGAAAAATTGTTGTGTTGTGCATTATTAATGTGTTCTGTTGTCATCATTACCACGAACAGGCCAAAAAAGAATGTGGAATGCTCTGTGCTGCCTTCTAGTGACCAATTTTGATGCTGCACCTTGGAAATGTTGGTATACGTGAAAGACAAAACAAGAGTACTTCCTTTGCCACTCAGGATTGAAGAGAATAGCATAAAACCTTACATACCTGTCAAAATAAGTATAGAAATGTCTTAGAATGCCCTTTGAAAGTAATTTTTGAATGAAGCAGATGTTACTCTTTAGACCTAAAAAATAACTTTGTAATTACTAGTTCTGTTTCAGATTACCCACAAAATAACTACTTACATGTAATTACCTTACCCATAAATAGTTACTGCCAACTTTTGATATAAAAAAGCACTATATTGAATGGGAAGAGGGAGTTTGCTATTTCTTGAGGAGACAACAATGTAGCCACTCCTAAATGGCTATCTTTGATCCACTTGTTGCAAGTAACTATACAGTTGCAAACCTAACCCAATGAGTGGGGGAAGGGTCTTAAGAGAGTTGTGCTGCAGGTATTTCAAGATGACACCCATGTCTAGACTAGAGATGGGCCCGAACAAGTTCATCCCTGTTCATCTCAGTTTGTTAAGGCGGCAACACAGGTGGTGCTGCTCCCTTCCCCGACTCCTCTGATTTAAACAGCCACTCAGCAGGCTCAGCTTCCTTGCTTTTCTACCTCTTTGGCTAATCTCCCAGTCATGAGCAACAGCACAGACCTCTTTGCCCCGCCCTTTTGTCTGAGCGGGCGATCAGCCAAGAGGGCGGGACAGAGAATCCTGAGCTGCCAGAAGATCAGTTGAACAGGTGCAGGAAGCTAGCACGCTGGGCCTGGTGAGGAGCTGTTTGAGATAGAGGAGGCGGAGGAAAGGAGCAGCAGCACCTGTACTGCCGCCTTTATGAACTGGGATGAACAGAGATGAACCAGTTCATGCCCAGTCCATTCCAGTTTGGCTTCAGGCCTTGATACAAGGCTGAATTTCACTTGGTTGCTCTGATGCATGACCTTTATCAAGAATGGACAGGGGAACAACAACTCCTCTGGCTGCTGGTTGGTTCAGTGGGTTGAAGACACTGTAGTTCAGTTCTTAAACTCTTGCCCACTGAGATACTTCCAGGGAAAGACATCAGGAAAATATTTTAGCCTCCCTGCTCCTTATGTTAGGTGATAACCTAGCATAACTCACCCATTTTGAAGAGACACTTGTCCAGCAGGCCGAGGCAAAGAGGCAGTCCCGAAACCAGCAAAATCAGGGAGCTGTATAGGACAGATTGTATTTGTCTTTAGTGTGGAAGGGATTGTCACTCTCGAATTGGCCTTCTCAGCCACACTAGATGCTGTTCCAAGTCCTCTATTCAGAGCACGTTACCATAGTCTCTTGAGACTGAAGGATGCCTAATCTAAAATCTAATCTAATCTAATTTAGCATACCATCTTGTTACCGGAAACAACCATTAGGAAATATGGAACAAAATGCCTTTTATATGCTAATGCCCCCCAGCTCTATTTCTTTATTATACAATATTTGAATGTTCCAGGTGTTGTGTTCCAGACTTTTCCAGCGCATTTCAGGAATAGGTCATGGTGGCTTTCAGTAGCTGTGGTGGCTTCCTTTTTAAAGATCATCATCCCCTCCCAAGAATGACTTGGAACAATGCTGGGTCTGGGTCATCTGGACAAATAAAATGTGAGCCACCAGGAATCATTTCCTTTGCTTTGTTGTTTAGTCGTTAAGTCGTGTCCGACTCTTTGTGACCCCATGGACCAGAGCACGCCAGGCCCTCCTGTCTTCCACTGCCTCCCGGAGTTGGGTCAAATTCATGTTGGTAGCTTCGATGACACTGTCCAACCATCTCATCCTCTGTCGTCCCCGTCTCCTCTTGCCCTCACACTTTCCCAACATCAGGGTCTTTTCCAGGGAGTCTTCTCTTCTCATGAGATGGCCAAAGTATTGGAGCCTCAGTTTCAGGATCTGTCCTTCCAGTGAGCACTCAGGGTTGATTTCCTTCAAAATGGATAGGTTTGTTCTCTTTGCAGTCCAGGGGACTCTCAAGAGTCTCCTCCAGCACCTTTCCTTTGCTACCAGCACCTAAAATGGTGGCAACAAAAAATGGGAAAGAGGAGTGAAAAAGGAGATAAAAATACACATGTGGAGAGAAAATGAAACATTTGAATGACCAACTAAAAATATGAATAAGAAAATTAGACAGAGAGGCAAACAAAGAAACAAACAGACACTATATATGTCCCTATAGTCCAGTTGTCCAAATGGACAAGTGTCCTGCCATCCGTTGTTTAGTCCAATTCTTTCTATCAAACTTCAGGTGCTTTTGCCCGACTAGGCTTCAGGCTACTGCTTTAATCTCAGTCTTTTCCCTCAGGCTATTAAGATGTGCCTCAGTCTTGGCTTTTAGCCAGACCCCTTTGGGCATCTGCTGCCATTTCCCTCAGTCAGATCTCTTTAGTTACAGGTATCCTCAAGGTCTCTGCCTTGATTGGCCCTGAAGCATTAATTTCGTAGCACCCTGCTGGCTCATTAACAAAAACAGACGACACTGGACCTCTTTGTTTTATTTTAATCTACTTTAATTTACCAATATACAATTGTGTCTTAGTTCTTTTGTCAATTCTGAGTTGGCTGACTGAAAAATGCTACATTTACTGTAAGCACAGGCCCTGTTTAACCAAAAGCATAAAGCATCATATTTCTAAGTACAAGTTGTTTAGATGCATATTTACTCTCATCATTCCACTCGTATTTTTAATGTTTTCCATAAAGGCACACAGAATAATTTAAAATACGTTGCATTTGAATATTTCTTTATTGTGGTAATTTTTATGTTTTTGTGATATATCGTAAGCTGCTTCAGGGCTCTTTGGAGCTGTGTGGTGGGGAGAGAAACCCCAAGACACATACAATTTGGATTGAGATGTGAATATAAAAATCCCAACACAGTTTATACAGATTGTTTTTACCATCTTTCACAACATATAGTTGAGGCTAACGAAAAGGAGTTGCTCAAAAACCACACAGGATAGTGTAATAGTTCCCTAAAATTGGCATTTAGCAAAGGATTATTTTTTCATGAATCCCAAGAGGCTAATTCCTATTAGGACCCTGGCCAGAGTGAAGGCAAATTGGTGTATGACTTCCCTAGTGTGTTTCATCTCTCCAGGATTTTGGAGGGAAAATTGGCATTTCATTTCACAACATGACAGGAAACTGCAGCCTCAATTGAAAGAATGACTGTTTTAAGAACAAGCACAAATCAAGAATAGGACTCTCTGAAAAATTCAGTGAATAAGTTTGGGCAAGTGTACCATAAAAACTTCATCTGACAGAAACCTTTGAAATCTGCTCATTCAAGACTTTCTGGAAATAAGGGTGGTTTTCCCCTATTCTCAGTCACCCCAATTACTTCAGTGATCTTGGGGAAAAACAGCTTGTATAGTAACATGACCTGTAAAGAATTCAAAATTAGAACATTATATTATGGTTTACAAGTAGATGCCATGCCTCTTATTTCACTATGCTCTGCTTCTCAGATTCACTGTATAATAAAGAAGCATGTTTGCTCGGCAGCAAATAATTTCTTCATTTTTCAGTAATTATTATGAGTACAGCAGGATTAGGTTATTATAGATGATGGTTGGTATACAGATGTAATTTCAAGTAATCTGAAAACAGTTTTCCCTAAGTTATACCTCACACTTTTAAAGTATTCAAAATACTCACAATCATTCTGACTGCTTTTCTACTTTTTCTTGAATACCTTCTAGCAAAGGATGAAAAGAGCCCTAATGAAATAGAAACACAGCTGTGTGCATTGCTGTTTACTGGCTGGCCAGCTACCTAGGCGGGAACCAAGCTCCAGTTTTTTATTTTCTTATTTTTATTTTCTTATTTTCTTTTTAAAATCTGACACTCATAGTTTGAAGAAAACGGTGTGGATCCATCCATGGGTTTAAGCCAATGTTATGATGAAGCAAGTAGAATTATTTTGAGAGAAGTAGGAGAGCATGCCCTAATTCAAAAGATGCTTCAGTGTGTCCATTGCATTAATCATCATCTCCATCTGATTGTTGTAAAAGCTGTGGATGGTTTTTTAAAAAATCCATCAGTGTCTTCCACTGATGTGTTATGATTCATACATTTTTAAAAATGGAAAAGTGCATGAAGGTCAAATTCTGCCTTGCCTTTTGAAATATCATTGATCAAGTTGTTTGAAAGTTACCAAAGGTGTTTGTGCTAATTAGACAGAAAGGAAAAGAGAGAGAGAGAGAGATTTTTTAAAAAAAAATAAGGTGAAAAGTGGATGCTTTGATGTATATGATGTTGCTCTAGAAGAGCAAATTGCTTCAAGAGCTGATGAAGAAGGTTCTTGAGATTCTAGACTGTGTCGATAACCCCCAAAAAAGGACTGAAGGACTTCATGGCTATTATCAATACAGTAGTGAAAACAATTAAACAACTCCAATATCTAAACCTGTCTGTCTGTTTCCTTTGATGTTGTCATGAGAGAAGATTAAATAAAATGCACATTCTCTGAACGAATATGAGTTTGGGGCAAATCACTGCCCTTCACTTCACTTGGCCTGGTCCTCACATATTCTCTACCAGTGAGTAGGGAAAAGGATTGGTTGGTGCTATGGACTCCAAACTCTGATATTCCTCACCTAGAAATGCAGCTTCCCATCTAACAAGGAAGGGAAGCCACAAGGCTCTGTGTGTGCGTGTGCATGAGAAGCAAATGTTAATCTCCATGGAACCACATACAATCTAATCTGTCCTTTAAGTAGTTCTTTGTTTAAAAGCACCAAAGAAATATGTGATCCAACTTGAGAAAAGTTACAGTTTTGGAGCATAGTTTCCAGAACTCTTCCAGCTAGTGGGTCCAGATTACCTGACCGATTACACTTCATGATATGACCATCCTTGGGTCTTAAGATCTCCTTGAAAGGCCCTCCTCTCAGCCCATCATCTTGACAGGTATGTTTGACAAGGACACAAGAGAGAGCCTTCTCAGTGGTCACCCCCAGGTTATGGAATGCCTAGCTTCTGTCTCCTGTCATTTGGGTGACAAGTGAAAACTGGTCTCTTCATACAATCTTTTGGCATCCGATTTTAATATAGCTCTGTTTTTATTGTTTCTAAAATTGTTTTTAGAGGCCTGTTTTAATATTATCATGTTTAATAGTGTTTTAATGGCTTATGTGTTCTGCTTTAATTGTGTTTGCTTGAACAATGTATGACCTGCCTTGCCTCCTTTCACTAGGAGAAAAGTAGCAATAAAATGAAAGAAACACATAAAATACACCTGGCTTGCTAGAGAAAGGAAGAAAGACACTCAATGAATGCTAGAACCATTTCCTACATGCCATTTAATGCTGGTAGGAGGATCTGTTTGAAAGTCAGCAGCATTATTACTGTGTGCACTAGAATTAGCCTCTTTATGGCTTGCACAGGCAGTCAAATAAACTTCAGTGACCACGGCAGAATGGCTTGCTGTTGGTGAGATTCTGTTATTCTAGATACCTATAAGGTGGGGAGGGCAGGAAGCAAGGCTTGTTGTTATTATGTGCCTTCAAGTCATCTCCGACTTATGGCAATCCTATGAATGAGCAGCCTCTAAAATGTCCTGTCCTCAACTACCCTGCTCTGATCTTGTAAACTCAAGCCTGTAGCTTCCTTTAGAGAGTAAATCCATCATGTATTGGTTTTCCTCTTTCTTCACTGTAAATGCTAAAGCTGTGTAGTTCTTCTGTAGTCATGATTTTCATCTTCTTAACAGTCAACTGCAGTCCAGAAAACAAGGCTTAAGAACCTAATTTTGGATGTATCTAAGTGCAAACTAGACATGGGCACTTCATATTCGTTTCCTGCCTAATCCCACCTCCCAGAACCAGCGGGGCAACTTACTGGGCTCCATGTGGTGCTCAGCTCCATCATCGTTATCGTCGCACTGATCCTGGCAGGAGCCCAGCTGGCTCTTCCCCGCCTCCATGCACAGCTGACCACTCATTGGCTGAGCAGGGAGACTCCCGGTCCTGCCTCTGGGCCAAAGTGGTTTTGACTTCATTGTCTTTATATTCATTTCTCTAGCGAAATGAATACAAAGTGCCCATGTCTAGTTCAAACTGTATAAACTGCAAAAAAAAAGTGTGTTTCTTTGGGTTGCTTTATAAGATCATATAATTACAGTGGAACCTCTACTTACGAACTTAATCCATTCCAGAAGATGTTCTTAAGTTGAAACGTTCGTAAATTGAAGCAAAATTTCCCATAGGAATGCATTGAAAACCGATTAATCTGTTCCGGCTGTTTTTGGTTCTTATGTAGAGGCGCCGTTCTTACGTTGAAGCATTAGTTCCCATAGGAACTAATGCAAAGCCGGTTAATCCGTACTCTACCACTAGGGGGAGAATTTTTTTTCTTTTAACCTAAGATGACTTAGGTTAAAAAAAAAGGCAGGAAAGGAGGGAGGGAGGGAGGGAACACCTTTTAAACAGAACACCTTTTTTTCGGTTCATAAGTTGAAGCTCCGTTCGCAAGTAGAAGCAAAATTTTGCGGACGGAGCTGTTCGTAAGTTGAAATGTTCGTAGGTAGGGACGTTCGTAAGCAGAGGTTCCACTGTATAGCAAAATAATCATAGTTATTTTAATTTTTTGGCATGCCCACCTAGTATGCTGTTTTTCATAGGAGTGGGCAAGGTCTGAAGGAGTGAACTTAAAATGGCCAAAAAATGGCAGTTAAAAAGAATCAAACAGGAAGTGACTAGATGACTTGATTTGGGTCTTTTTTGAAAAGACTTGGATTCTACTCATGTCTCAGACCCATTTTTCCGAGTCATGTTACTGAGTCCCTAGCCCACATACCCTCCCTCTCCTTCCCTCCTTCCCAGCGATCAAGAAGCAATATCTGTGGGGGAGGCAGAGGGGCAAACATGGAGGAACACACTCCTATAGTCACCCTCCCTGCTCCAGAGCTTCTCCTAACCATTGAGCAAGGGCCCTGCACCCAGATGCATGCACATGGGAGACCTCTACAGAAGCTGTGGAGGGACACACATCCAAGATGGTGGCTGCAAGGACTACAGCTCCCGGAATTCCCCAGATAGGGACTTGCGACTCAGAGTCAAGGCTTGGGACTCCGGACTCAGACCCCAAGACTCATACTCGTACTTGGGACTCTAAGCCCAAGACTTGGCCTCAGACTTCAGACTCGGACCCCAAGACTTGCCAACATGCCTGCAAAGGGATTACACAGGAGCCATGAGATAGAAATGTTTCAGCCAGTGTCTAGCACAAGTCCCAGGTGCCATTGCAGGGAAAGGTGAGCAACTACAATATCCCTAATTGGTGAAACACCACCATTGTCCTTTTTCAGCTGCAGGCCCACCAAGATGTCCCTGTGGCCAGATGGAAATGTATAGCAGAAGAGCTCAGCTGCTAACTGGGAGTGGCAGTAGAGGTGGCCCACCAAGCTAAAGGTCTCCTCAAACTTGCTGCAGCCAAACATTGCAAAGAACTCCAGTTCTTGTTTCCTTTTCTTTCTGCCTACTTTATTTTCTTTTTTTCTTCCTTCAGCAAATAAAGAAAAATGGCATCTTGTAAAGCAGAGGTCATGCACCAGCTACTGCCTGTCACTAAGATACTGTATCATGGAGAGACCATCTGGAAACACAGTGGAGTCAAAAACAAAATTAAAAGCCTGCCGCTCTGCCTAAGTAGCATGAGAACAGGTAGATACACTGTTGGGCAGTGGGTATGTTTGTTTTTAAATTGGTCCATTTCACTGTGACAGCTCCAAGATATATCACCTTCACTGTGAACATCCTGAAGGCTTCCTTAGTTGTGTGTCTCCACACGTCTGCATGCTGATCTGCACTGCAGAACTACGACTTCTGCTAGGCTTCCCCTCTAATCTACCATATCCCTCCAGCGAATACTTCGGATACGAGAGTGAAATCTAGTAATAAGTCGCAACTAAAATAGGCCCATACAATCGGTGGAATGTACAGAGGTGTTGACTCAACATATCCCCACTGATTCAATTGGTCTGCTCTAATTGTGACCTACTATGGGATTGCAACCGTTGGATTGGGCTGTAAGGGCCAGGGGTGTTGGAGAATCTTTGGGTTCAAGTCTCAAGCTGAAGCCCAAGTCTTTGGTACCAAGTCCCACATCCAGGTCTGAGTCTTTGGAACCAAGTTCTGAGTCCCAAGCCCCAAGTCCGAGTCCCTATTAAAAACAATATTTTCCCCAGAAAAAAAGGGTGGGGTTGGGTGGGTTCTGGGTCACGAGTCAAGTCTGAGTTATTAAAAAAATAACCCAAGTCGGATCACCAGTGCGACTTAAGTCTGACTGACAGTGAGTCCCACGACTCGAGCCCCCATCCCTGGTAAGAGCCCTCTTCCAGTTTGCCACTTTTGGTTTTCAGCGACAACCTACTGTGCAAAATAAAATGCCAGCAGCAAAGTTAAGTTCCTCAACATAATTTAGTTAGTCAACGAACCAAAATATCTGTCCACGCTCAGCCATTCACTTTTACTCAGCATCCGTCGTTTTTATTTAGTATCAGATGCTCATCTTCCAGAAAGATAGTGATGATTAAATGATTTTTTTAAAAAGTGACATCATTTGGAACCACTGACATGCCACATAACACTATATTATGCAATGCTCGACTGCGTGGCAAAAAATGGAGCGTACTGTCCTCTTTTGAAATAGGAAGTATCTGCACGTCTCTGTCATTAGTTACTTCGAGAAGAACAGATTTTGTTGTAACCCTCCTTTGCTTCTACGGTGACTGCTGGAGCCAGGAAGCGCTTAATTTCTGTCATCTAATCTCTTTGACATAAAATGTACATGAACTTTCCCTGACCCCTCCATTTATTCTTCCAAATTAATAACACGAAGTCTAGAGTTATTCAGGGGGAGAGTCAAAGAAGAACTCACAATGCAGTCGTAAGAGGTTGCTGCCTGCCTGCATAGTCATAAATATATCACAGTACATTTTGAAGTTGGGGAGACAGAATCCACCCTTTCCTGGTTGGCATTGTGTGCCATGTGAGAGTTTTGATCTGGTTCCCTTACAAACATTCAGAATAATGGGTGAGGAGTTTCTTGGGATTGTGTACTGGTAGCCCCCAAAGCACCTAAATCATGAGACAGGCTGCCTTCATTTTGAAAATATTTATGTTCATAAGTGTTAATGGATTGGTTTCCACCATTCTACATTTTCTGTGGTATTTTAGTAATTTGGAGAGGTTTAGGCTTGCTATTTCTTAAATGTTCTTGGAATCAGAACACCCAGGTATTCCAGGTGCTTTAGTACCCATTGGAATGCCCAGCCCCTGTATCTCTCTTCTATGTAAATCCTCCTTGTCTTGTAATTTATTTATTTATTTATTTATTTATTGTATTTATATCCCGCCCATCTGATCAATTGACCACTCTGGGCGGCTAACAACATTAAAATAAAACAATTTAAATATAACATCAATATATAACATCAATAATCAATTGTTCAAAATGGAAAGAAAAAAGAAAAAAACATAAATCAAATAGTGGCTGGAGGGAAGGCCTGCTTAAACAGCCAAGTTTTCAATTGGCTTTTGAAAATTCCCAGCGAAGGGGCCATAAGAATCTCAGGAGGGAGTTTATTTGAAATATGTAAGTTATATTTTTGTAAGACGAATAACCTACATGGTGTAGAAGTAGTTGTAGGTGCAGGTGTATGCACTAGGCTACCATGTAGGGTGGGGGAAGGAAATGCTAAGGAAGAAGATATAGGTTAGTGTCAAATATGAGCATATTCTTGTATTAAAAAACACACACAATTGTATAGTGGCAAGACAGGTAGAATTTTTGAAACTATAACAGGATATAGACACCAAAGTTCTGCTAACATCAGCTAAGACCATGCACAGTCACAAAGCAAAAAACATGTTAAATGAGTGAGCTTTTGAATATTTGTTCTCTATTCTTTTTAAATATATTTTGAAATATTTTTCCAACCAGGCACAGCATTCCTTTACCAGCATGAATGCCTGTTTGACCAGGAAGGAGTTAAAAATTTCTCCTCCTGAGAGTCAGGTAATTGGATCCTGGCTGACAAGGTCAAAAGTTCAGATTGCTGATTTCCCCTTTGTCAGGAGCCTGGTCTCAGAAAGCTATTTTAAATCTGGGGATGTTTGCTGTTTTTGCCCAGGGGAACAGTTTTACATTAAAAAACAACAACAACTTGAAAACGCTTTGCCCAAACTGCCCCAAATTTTGCACAGAAGAAAAGCAGACTATTTGCTACACATATGTTAGGGTTTTCCCCATTTTTAGAATTGCCTTGTAGAATGTTGCTTTGCTCCACTGCAAAATAGCACAGCTACACGCTCACACATTTATACTATCTTACTTGGACCTACCCCTTTAGGGTTGTCATGATGATAACAATGGGGAGAAGGACCATGAGTTTTGCTCCTTAGGAGAAAGGGAGGATATAAATATGACTGATAGTCATCATTGTTGTTATCATCATTACCACCATTGCACCAAGTACTGGTAGACATAAGGAAATCTAGTGCCATACATCAAAGGGGTCACGGACCGCATGGGGAAACTTTTGAAAAAACACAACCTACAAACAGTATTCAGGCCCACCACAAAAATACAACAAATGTTACGGTCAGCAAAGGACAAAAGGGACCCCCTCACCACTCCAGGAGTATACCGGATACCTTGCACTTGTGGCCAGGTATATATTGGAACCACAAAACGCAGCATCCACACCAGAATCAAAGAACATGAGAGACACTGCAGACTAAAACAACCGGAAAAATCGGCAGTAGCGGAACATGCCCTGAAACAAGCTGGACATGAAATTCTATTTCAAAATACTGAAGTACTGGACAACACCAGCAATCATTATGTTAAACTGCACAGGGAAGCCATTGAAATCCACAAACACCAGCAGAGCTTCAACAAAAAAAGAAGAAAGTTTAAAACTCAACAAAGCCTGGCTCCCAGCACTGAAAAATACAGCCTGCAAAAGGTCAACGAACTCTACCCAGCTACAAGGACCAGTGATCACTGCACACAAAAGACCAGCTAACAACACCCATCAATCACAGTGACAGATAATCCCTCCCCTTTATCACAACCATACACCCACAACAAAAAACATGCTGATAACCATAATCACCCAATCTCCTGAAAAGGTCAAAAAGCTGATCCCACAGTTATAAATACTCAACGATCCCACAAAACTGCACCAGAGCACAGACAGAGTTCTGACTCCTGTCCTCTGAAGATGCTGGCCACAGAGACTGGCGAAACGTTAGGAAGAAAAAACTCAAGAACACGGCCAGACAGCCCGAAAAACCTACAACAACCATCAAATCTAGTGATTGCTGTTTACACTGGCTGTTAGAAGAAGGGAATTGTTTCCCCTATCTAGTGGAGGCTAGTGAGGATGAGGCCCCTGATTTGTATCTGTGCTCACATTTAAGATAGCAGTGTGTCAATAAGCAATGGTGGAGAGGAGTATAACTCAATGGCTGAGCACATGTTGTACATGGAGAAATCCCAGTTCCAAACCCCATCATCTCCACATAGGGCTGGAACATTCTTGCCACAAATCCTGGAGAATTGCTGTCAGTCAGTGTTGACAATACTGGGTTAGATGGATCTAGTCAGTACAAGGCAGGGATGTTGGCAAGTCTTTGGTTCCGAGTCCCAAGTCCGAGGCATAATTTTTGTTACCAAGTCCCAAGTCCCATGTCCGAGTCCCTGTTGAAAACAAACTTTTCTCCCCAGAACAAAAGGGAGGGGTGGGTTCTGAGTTGAGTCCAAGTCATGGGGGGGGGGACCTGCAACTGGAGTCTCCATCCCTGGTATTAGGCAGCTTCCTATGTTCCTAGCTGTAAAATGAAGTCTAAGTTTATTTTTCAATTAATGTTTCAGGAGTATTGCATCCTTCTCTGGAAAGAAGAATAGTAAACAAAAGGCAAATCTAACTGTTATTATCCAGGGTTCTCATTTAATTTGGCTCAGCCAATTTGGCGGGCTTTGCTGGATAAAATAATTAATCTTGACTTTTGTTTAATCAACATTTACGTTTATACCTGTGCCAAACCCTGAGGCCTTGTAGGTTGTCCAATTAAAGCATAATGATCCTCACCCCGCTGGGAAAGAAATTCTTTCACTAATGAATTAACCCTTCCTGAATCTGTCTGGCGGTAACTAGGCCTGAACAAAGTATTTAGCAAAAAAATTCAATGCTGTGTTGTAGATAACTAGAAGGCACCTCCGTAATAATTTAATTTTTTTTTCATCCCCTCTATATGCTTTAAGGAAGGACATTTTGAAGAACCTAGGAAAACTATATTTTAAGACTATAACTCCCAGCATTCTCAGGTTAGCACAGGGGACTCTGAGAGTTATGATACATTAAAAAATAACTTTCTCAAAGTCTGATATTTTATACTAAATCAGAATAGGAATAGATAAAATCAGTCGATTTTATAGTCTCTTGTATTTGAATTTTTGAAAATCTCAAGTTTTTTCATTCCCCCCAAATATCAAAATTTCTTTTGGTGAGTTCTTATGAAAAGAAAACAGATGCAAACAAACTTCTGAAAATCAACACTGCCCCCAGAAGTGCAGCTGTTCTCAGTATGGAAAGGATATCTTCACATATTTTGTTTTCGAGTGGGAGAATGATATATTTCTGACGTTTTCTCTCCATTGGATGAAATTATGACAGTTTGTGCATTCATATTTTGGCAGTTTTGTTTAAAAAATTGTAGAAGTGGTTGTGGTTTTTTTTTTTTTTTGCACAAAACCTTTATTTGCACAGCAAAAAATGTTTTCATGAAACCATTGGCTAGAATCCTACTGTTCACATAAGATGTTCACATATATAAATTGTCACATCTAGTTGAAGCTAATTGATGATGTGCTGGGGCACATCTGAATTGTATGATCAGGCAAACAACCATGCATGCAACCAAGGTGAGCCCCAACACCTTGTTAATTAGGTGCAATTAGCCACAGCAACTAATGCAAACTTTACATGAACACCAGTAGGATTTTAGCCACATACCTCCTTTTTTTTGTCTTGGTGAATGTTCTTCCTGAGGCTTCTTTTTTCACCGTCACATTGTATGTGTGTGTGTGTGTGTGTGTTTGTTTGTTTGTTTGTTTTTACCCCACCTTTCTCCTTCAAAAGGACCCAAGGCAGCTGACATCATTAAAGGACAGTATTCAAAGCCAACAACAGTGAGAATACAAAAAGTATCAAACAAATACCGTATTAAAAAAACAGTAAACAAAAGCAACACCAAAACACATTCAAAGCAGAAGGTTAAAGCAAACCATTTAAAAAATCCCATTCAGGCTCAGGGAAAGCTTGCCTGAAGAGACAGAGAGAGATTTGCCTGCTTGTGGCAGGACAGCAAAGATGGGGCCAGCCTGGCCTTCTGTGGGAGGAAGTTCCAAAGTCTGGGAGCAGCAACAGAGAAGGCCCTGTCCTGTGTCACCACCAAACGCACCTGTGAGGGTGGTAGGACTGAGAGAAAGGCCTCTCCTGATGATCTTAAAACCTCCCAGTGGTTGCCCCCCCTTTTTTGGAGGGGGACAGGGCATATCCATATGTCAAGATGCTCCTTTTCATCAAGGAGAAGAAAACGTGCATATATTTGTGACATCCAGGGAAGGACTACATTTGTGCAGGGAGTTCTCAGTGGCAGAATGAGTTTTCAGGTTGTGCTGCTGTTTTGCTTTCCTTGCTGTATGAGAGTTAGGTTATAAGAGTTAGTCTTTTTTATACTGTTACACTTTAGACCTCTTTCACAATGATGTTTCCTTTCCCCCTTTCTTTCAGCAAAGTTTTGTAGCCTTTTTTTCTTCACTGGTTTGTTATTGCCAGAGATGGAGAAGTGCTCCTTGCCGTTGGCAAGACGGCACCATCCAAACCTCTTGGTTCTTACATGTGCTAACAAAGTGCTTGCACAGACTTTGTTCTTACCTCTGAGGGTGGAAGCAAATGCCTTTTCTCATCACAATCAATGGTACCTTTGGCAGCTTTCCCATTGACTTCAATGGGATATTGATTGCATTCAAGTAAAACAGATTTCGCCCGTGCAACCAGCGTAAACTCAATTATCTGGGAGTAAGTTCCATTGGAGCTGAGGCAATTATGTATGCATAGACATGGATAGGGTTGCATCGTAACTGTGCTTTAACTTAATAAAAGAGGAGTAGAAGACACATCCCCAAATGTATTGAAATTGGATAGCTCAAGAAGGTCTCAGGCTATAGAGCCAGAGGTTGGATGTTTGATTCCTCACTGTGGCTCCAGGGAGAAGAGCCAGCCTGTGTGGCCTTGGGCAAACTGCACAGTCCCAGAGTGCTCCCAGAAGAAGGGAGTGGCAAACACCTTCTCAATATTCTTTAACTAGAAAACCCTGAAAAGGATTTCCTTAAGTCAGAATTTACTGGATTGTTTGTTGTTGTTTAGTCGTTCAGTCGTGTCCGACTCTTCGTGACCCCATGGACCAGAGCACGCCAGGCCCTCCTGTCTTCCACTGCCTCCCGGCCATCATTTACTTGATTGCACATGCTTATTATGGTTAATATTAGGAAACAGGGGAATCTGATTTGTTTCACTTTCATTTAGCAACTGAAAAGCAGTGCATGAAGGAACATTATTATTATTATTATTACCCAGCTCAAACCAAAGCCTATGATTCTTTCAAGAAGTTAACTGACCTTAGTGGTTCCCTGAACCAAAATCACTATCAAATAAAGCAGACTGATAAATCTTTATTATAGTTAATCGATGCAAATGTGAGTTATTTAGAGTGATCACAAACCATAGACACGTTTTCAGGCTGTTGTAAATTTTAGATGAAAAACAACAGTGGCTAGCTTTTCTTCTGATAAAAGCAGCATTTGAATGCATTGTATTGAGACAAGGTAGGAAGACAAAATGTGAGCTGCTTTTGCTTCTTTTCAAATCACCTTCTCTGAGTATTTAACCATTTTTCTTTTTCTTTTCTCTCCTTCTTCCCCCCCCCCCTTTCTTTTTTCCTTTCCCATCTTGGATTAATCTGGATTTTATCTTAGTTTATTTTTATATTATATGTAAACTGCCCAGAGTAGACACGTTCTAGATGGGCGGTATATAAATCTAATAAATAAATAAATAAATAAATAAATAAAATTTCTAATTAATTAAGTGCGGGGACCCCAAGCAGCTTTCAAGACAGACAAAGAACAAATACACAATCAAGTCAGTTAGAATGCTAAAATGCAGTTAAAACAAAAACGCCTTAAAAAAGGTCTCCACTGCAAGAGTGAGAAGAATAATGCTAACATTAAAAATTAAAACAATTCAGGGCAATTATCTAAACCCCCTGGTGTTAACAGGCAGGTAATTGCCTGCCAGAGAAAAAAAAACAAGGGTCTTCCATTCCAAAGTTTGGGAGCCCCCACCAGAAGATCCTTGTTCACCTCTTCATCAGATGTGCCTCCAATGTTAGTCAGATAACAAGACAGGTATCTCTGCCAAAATGAATCATAAAGAGCTTTACACATTCTAGCCTTTATGAATTGTACCTGGAATGGACTTGCTTCAAAGACCTCACTAGACTAACTTTGACCAACAGCAATTGCCATGTGAGTGTACATAGCACAGGCGATCATATGTTGAGGTCAAGATCACCCACATTGTTGTGTTCCCAGTTATTATGGGCAGATGTGAAAGCTGGTCAGTGAAGGAAAGCCAACAGGTCTCTTGAGTCCTAGTCTGGCATTCTATCAGCTACCCCACCGTAGCCCCCTCCATAAATGTGTAAACATGAAATCCATAGGTGGTCTTATGACTCACAGTCAGCCCTATTCTACCTGGAAGAAGGTGTAAAAGTGATCCAGAAATCATGCATTATTTGTACTCGTATAATTTGCATAACATTACAAATTCGTATTATTGATCTTATTATTTATTATATAATTATATTTAATGGCTGAAATCCTGTTGCGCATTTACACAAAAGATGCAACTGTTAGGAGTGCATTTTAATAACTTCGGAAATCTCTGTAGGCACTTTCTGTTGCTTGCCAAATCTTGTGACTCAAGGTGCAACAAATACTGCCTATGGAGATTTCTTAACTCAGGCTAATAGTTACACCTTTTGTGAAACTGTCCAACAAGATTTTGGCAGACAAATATAAATGTATATAATTTGTATAACATGTATATAAAATATGGAGGCCAGTACCTTATTGCTGTATTTATAAATCTCTATAATCTATCTGTATCCCTGGTAGTTTGAAGCATGATGAGATTTTTAACCGCTAGCACAATTTACAGCTGCTTTAAAGGTGGTTTTAAGAAGCTTTAGCCGCAAAATTTAAGATTCAGACTCAGTCCCAAAGTGAGTCACTCTTGCAGACAAATGGGGAAGGATTTTATTTTATTTTTGTGTGCAGCTTAATTCTATTTTTTTCTTTTTGAAAAAAAAGCTCCTATCTCAAAGTCTGTGGCAGCTAATTAAGGAAAAGAAAAAAAGGTATAATTGGCTTTCAAGGGTGCTTACAGATTCAAAGCAGCCATTTGGAGAGCTGGATGCCTTTAAATTTTAACCCTTTATCCACCTCAATGCACCACTCCCATCCATGTCTAGAATTTGTAGATGACTAGCTATGCTGATAGCAACAAAAACAAGGGAGCCTTTTGAAAGTGTGGAAATTGAGCTGTTGATTATGACTAGAGATGGGGACGAATATAAAAACGGATCGGCTTTTTCGATGAAAATAGCAGATTCGTTAAATATTCGTCCCCTCATATTCGTGAGTTCCAGAGACCCCCACAAATACAAAGGGACAAATATTTACCCGTTTTTATTCGTCCTTCATATTACAAAAAAAACACCATTCTGCCTACCGGCCGCCAATCAGCTGATCGGCGGCCGATAGGTAGCTAGCCACCCCCACGGCCAGCCACCCCCACAGCCTACCCCCACCCCCTTCCTCTCCCTACCTTAGCCGAGAAGTGACCTGGAATATTGGTCTGCAGTATTTTAAGCTTGATAGGATGCATGTACCAATGGACTGTAGGAATGGATTGTATAGAGATAAATTTATTGTCATATGTGTGATTTTGTGGGTAATGTTATTTCCAAGGATTATCAATAAAAGGGTGTGTGTGTTTTAATGAAATGTCTCCCTTGTAGGTCCGGGTTTGTGTCAATTATGAAACAAAATAGGAATTCAGAGTATTAAAATGTGCCACTTAACTTGAGGTGGATTAACCATCCATGACCACATTTTGTATTTAAAATATTGATTGCATGTCTCTTCCAGCCTACCTAGATCTTCTGGAAAAACTTAGGGTCACACTACAGGATGATTAAGCACAAGGTTAAAACCAAGTAAGCCACACTTACTAAAATTCATTTAAACATTCAAATGAGGACATAGAGTTACAGTATTAAAAGTACATGTACATCTATGCAGACAGGAATTTTCACTGAATTCAATTAAATGTGCCTATAATTGCACCCTTACCAGATCCTGGTAAGAAATACACCATAAACATCCTAACTTCCTAACTGCTAGAGCAGTATGACAGTGGAACCAGTTACCTCAGGAGTTTGTGAGTGCTCTAACACTGGAGGCATTCAAGAAAAACTTGAATAATCACCTGGCAGATATGCTTTGATTGTATTCCTGAGTTGAGCTTGTAGGCCCCTTCCAATTTCACTTTTCTATGGTTCTATAATTCTACGATCCCAGCAAGGAATGATGAAAAAGAGGGAATTCAACTCACAAAGCAGTGAATTACATCATGGTCTACAGCCTATGCATACCGACTGGAAACATATCCCACAGAATATGGAGGCCAATACCCTATTGCTAGTCAAAACCAGAGAGCAGGCCCATTGAATTAGCTGCTGTAAATCAACACTTACTTAAATACCATTGATTCAGCAGGTCTATGATTGTTGGAAATAGCAACAGGATACCAACCAGCAGGACTTATTTTGGAATAAACATACATAGGATGATGTGATTTGCATTTTCCACAGGAAAACTAAAAAGACGGACAGATTTATTGCTCAGGTGAAACCTTTCCGTGGCTTCTTTAAGCTGTGATTTCTATTGGGTTTGACCTTTCCATTATTCTTAGAAATATCCTGTTGACTCATGGGAGGTAGAAAATGCTGCTAAATGACGAATTCAGGTTATGCTGTCAGAACCACATGGGAGAGCTGGAATAAGGAGGTAAAATGTTTTAGAAAAAAATTGATAAATTACTTATCAGGGAAGACAGAGACCAAGGTCAAGATCAATTTGAGATTCTAGGTGATAGATGGGCATTTGATGGATTGAGGCTGGTGGCATCAGACAGGCCATCCTGTAATCCACTTTGTAGCTGTCATACATTAGTAGACAGTGCTTAAGAGAGGACTTGGAAGAGAGGATGACATGATAACAGAACTATGTCTATCACTTACCATATGTGTGCATGCATGGTACAGAGTGAACTCGTGGTGTCATCAGCTCCAAGTTCATATTAAGGATGCTTGTTTTCTGTTGCGCACCTACTTCCACCGGAAGACATTTTGGAAAAATCAAGGACTCCAACATTATTATGGCTGTGGGAAAGAGTGGTCTAATTTAAAAATTCATTAAATTGAGCCTGTAATTTACACCAAACAATTTTATCAAAATTGCCCCTCCTCCAGCTTTGCCTTTTCCAATCATTTTGCTGACTTCTCAGCATTCATACTTCAGATTAAGTCTCAAGGAAGCCAATGGGTCTAACTTGTGATTAGACAGGTATAATCACAAGTTGGATAAAACAAGAAACAAGGGAGGAAAAGGAATGGGTTCTGCATTGCAAATCGAGTCCCTGTCATTTTTTAAAAAATCCTGAGATGAGTCACTGGTGTGACCTAAGTCTGATTTGGCCGTGAGTTCTGCAGCTCAGGTCCCCATCTCTGGTACTTAGTGTGGTGAAGTGTATAGAGTGACAATGACTAGAGATGGGGACAAATAAAAAAAAATGGCGATTCGTTTTGATCCGTTATTCGTCAAGGTTTACAGATCAACGAATACGAATATATGAATATTCTTTGATGAACTGATGAATCGATCTGTTGATTTGTCTTCATTGTAAATGGCTATAACACTGCCCCCCCAACCACCTAGAGACACCACATTTGTAGGAAAGCTTCCTCAGACACATTTCTACAACTCCTGAAAGTGTGGTGAACATTGGATCATGGACCCCTGAGTTATATACTCACAAAGAGGGCCCCCCAGGAAAGCTCCCCCCAGGTACTTAGAGACTCCAGAATCACAAGGGAGCTTCCTATGTCTTTCCCCAACATGCCTGCCAACTTTGGTGAAGATTGGATATCGGAACTCCAAGTTATTCACCCACAAATTGGGTCCCCCCCAGGAGAGTTTACCACACGGCACAGAAGCCCATTCTGCCTGCTGGCCACTGATCAACTGATCAGAAGCCGATAGGCAGCCACCCACCCCCCACAGACAGCCACCCCAACAGCCTACCCCCACACCCCCTTCCTTTCCCTACCTTAGCCCCCACTCCCACCGACACGCCCTTACCTTAATAGCTGCTGCCGAGGTCTCCATCAGGCCTTCGCAGCCACAAAAGGGAGACTGGCTGCCCTTTGCAAAGATGGCAGCTGTGGCTTCATTTTGGGTAGGGAATTTGCAGCTGCCATCTTTGCAAAGGGCAGCCTGGATTCCCTTAAGGCAGGCTAAGGGAATCCAGGCTGGCCTTTGCAAAGATGGCAGCTGCAGCTTCATTTAGGGTAGGGCTTCTGATCAGTTGAAAAAGGGCCAGTCTCCATTTTTACATGCATGGCTCCGAGGCCAGAAGACCTGGGCAGCAGCGATTAAGGTAAGAGGGTGTCGGTGGGGGTGGGGTGGGGTGGCGTGGGGCCTAAGGTAGGGAAAGGAAGGGGGTAGGGGGGTAGGCTGTGGTATTGGGTGGCTGTGTGGGGTGGTGGCCGCCTTTCTGCCGCCGATCAGATGATTGGCGGCCAGTAGGCAGAATTGTGTTTGTTTGTTTGTTTGTTTTTTAATACGAAGGACGAATAAAAACGGGTAAATATTCATCCCTTTGTATTTGTGGGGGTCTCTGGAACCCACAAATACGGATCGACAAATATCGGCTATATTCGTCGGAAAAAGCGATCCATTTTTATATTCATCCCCATCTCTAACTATGACTCAGGAGGCCTGGGTTTGAATCCCTGCTCCATCATAGAAACGCACCGGGAGTGTGGAACTGGTAAAACACTCCTTAAATATCTCATTTACCTTGAGAGCCTTACTAAGGTTGCTGTAAGTTGGTTCTGATTTGACAGCACAGAACTACAGCAATCACAAGGTACTCCCATTGAATTCATTGGGACTTACTCTGAAGTATGAATACTGAAAAATCAGCAAAATTATTAGACAGGCATAAGATTATGGTTAGGGTTACCAGATCAACAGCATCCCATTCCCTGAGATTTTAGATAAAACACTAAGACCAGGGGCAGACCCTTGTGACATAACAAAGGAGGGGCAGGCATAAATTCACACACTTCATACAGAAACCTTAAACATTCTTCTTCTCCAGCACAGGTTTTCCTGAAAACTGTTTCCATGCCTTGATAGATAGCCAATGTGCATTTAAATGGCTTTTAATTCAACTGTGTTTCCATATTACTATTTGCAATTTAACATTAGTAATAACACTTTTCAAATACTTGAAAGGCTGTCATACAAAAGAGGGGCAAGATCTGATCTCGATCATCCCTGAGTGCAGGACATGTAAGAATGGGTTCAAGTTACAGGAAGCCAGATTTCAGTTGAATATCAGAAAAAATGTCCTAACTGTTAGAGCAACACAACAATGGAACAAATTCCCTTGGAACTGGTGACCACTCCAACGCTGGAGGCACTCAAGAGAAAATTAGACAACCATCTGTCAGGTATACTTTGATTTGGATTCCTGCATTGAGCAGGGGGTTGGTCTTGATGGCCTTATAGGCCCCTTCCAACTCTATGATTCTCTTCTGTGATTCTCTGTCCATGGGGTACAAAGCAGAAGTTGAAAGCTGACCCTGTTTGGGATCTTTTTTGCTGTCATGCTGAAGCACACCTTAGGAACTGCAACAGAAGGTATCTGTCTCCGGACTAGATCAGATGGAAAGCTCTTTAATCTCTCTAGATTGAGAGTGAAGACCAAAGTCCAGCTGAAATGCATGCGGGACGTCCTCTTCGCCGATGATGCAGCTATTGTTGCCCATTCTGTTGAAGACCTCCAACAACTCATGAATCGTTTTAGCAAGGCCTGCCAAGACTTTGGATTAACAATCAACCTGAAGAAAACACAAGTCATGGGCCAGGGCGTGGACTCACCTCCCTCTATTACCATCTCCACACAAGAATTGGAGGTTGTTCATGACTTTGTGTACCTTGGCTCAACGATCTCTGACACTCTCTCCCTAGATGTCGAGCTGGATAAACGCATTGGCAAAGCAGCTACCATGTTCTCTAGACTCACAAAGAGAGTATGGCTTAATAAGAAGCTGATGGCATATACAAAGATCCAGGTCTATAGAGCCTGTGTCCTGAGCACACTCCTGTACTGCAGTGAGTCCTGGACCCTTTGTGCACGGCAGGAGAGGAAGCTGAACACGTTCCATATGCGTTGTCTCCGAGGCATTTTTGGTATCACCTGGCAGGACAAAGTTCCAAATAGAGTAGTCCTAGAACGAGCTGGAATTTTTAGCATGTATACATTACTGAAACAGTGACGTCTACGTTGGCTTGGGCATGTCGTGAGAATGGCTGATGGTCGGATTCCAAAAGATCTCCTGTATGGAGAATTAGTGCAGGGAAATCGCCCCAGAGGGAGACCACAGCTGCGATACAAGGATATCTGGAAGTGGGATCTGAAGGCCTTGGAAATGGACCTCAACAGATGGGAAACCTTGACATCTGAGCGTTCCGCCTGGAGGCAGGCAGTGCATCATGGCCTCTCCCATTTTGAAGAGACACTTGTCCAGCAGGGCAAAGCAAAGAGGCAGTCCCGAAACCAGCCAAATCAGGGAGCTGGACAGGGGACAGACTGTATTTGTCTTCAGTGTGGAAGGGATTGTCACTCTCGAATTGGCCTTCTCAGCCACACTAGATGCTGTTCCAAGTCCTCTATTCAGAGCACGTTACCATAGTTTTTCGAGACTGAAGGATGCCTAATCTGACCCAATGTGCACTATTCTGTTGGGGGAAATTGCTCCCCATTTCTGTCACCATCCTAGTTCTCTCTCTCTTTTTGTTGGTCTCTCCTCCTCCATGGAGGAGAGATCAGCAGATGCACATGGAGAACTAGAGCCTGGAAGGCAGGCAGGAAGACAGGCAGGCAGTCGAAACGCCACCACTATCACCTCTCTTTTCCCTTTCAGTCTACTTTCTTCCCTGCTGCACAGCTATAGCAAATGTGCTGTTCCTAGTGCTTTGTAAGATAATAAAAATAGCCACACTTAATAAATGGGTAAGTACATTCACAGCCCTTTGAGCTTCTTTGTTTTTCTCCTGCATAAGCACATTTTTATGGCTTGACGCTGTGATCTTCCAGAGGATAAGCCATCGTAGGCTGATCCAAGTTAATTTGCTTTCTCTTTCCCTCCCACTGCTCAGCAACAGCCCACCCTTTCCATAAGGCTGCAGATATCATCAAAAAACAAACTGTGCAAATAAAGAAGATGGATGCAGTGGGGGTGGCGTATGAAAGAGAAATTGATTCCGAAACTAATTAAAATAAAGCATACTTCTCAAATCCTCTTTAAATTATTCAGATACAACAATATGGGATTTGGAAGGAAGGGAGAGCTGCTCCTTTCTAAACGATCTGCCTTTGTTTCCACAAATAACCAGCTCTGACCAAATGAAAACTATACAGACTTCAACAGCAAGGGAAGCCTCCCAAAGGACGTGGGTTTTCTGCCAGTCTTCCATTAGAGTTGAACCAGATATTCACATGAAGAACTTTATGTTGATTGAATTGGTTGTATGCAAGTGGTACGGATCGAGATATAAAGTCTTCTTTGATGTTGTGCTTTTGTGCTTTTGTGCAAGTGAGGCTCTCGTGGGCTTTTAACAAATGAACAGGCTTGAGTGAATCAGATAATAGAGCTTAATGATGAAGTCAGTGAAAAGAAGCCACAGGAACCAAAGAATAATGGAGAAGAAAGGGGCCTATAAGGTCATCAAGTCCAACCCTCTGCTCAGTACAAACCAAAGCAGATCTGACAGATGGTTGTCTAATTTTCTCTTGAATGCCTCCAGTGTTGGAGCACTCACCACCTTCCAAGATAATTGGTTCCATTCTTGTACTGCTCTAACAGTTAGGAGGTTTTTCCTGATATCAACCAAAAGCTGCTGCCTGTAACTTGAGCCCATCATTACATGCCTTTCACTCTGGGATGACTGACAACAGATCTTACCCCCTTCTCTGTACAACTGTCTTCACAAGCAGGAACACTGATAATGCAAGGTTCTTGGTTGCTTGGATGTGTCTACTTGTGTTCCACAGACCACAACTAGAAGCACTGTGTACATCTCCAGCCTTCCAAGATGGGGAGGTTGGAGAAGCTGGAGCTAAGGCTGTCATTAATTAATTAATTGTTTCAATTTGATGTACCACACCTGCTAGTGCCATGTGCTCCATCCTTCTGAGACATAGTCTTCAACTATATTGTAATGCCTCAGGAGAACTGGAATTAAACTCATATCTGGAGTCAAAAATCGACTGGACAGAGGTGAAAAAGTTGAAGCTTAATCTAGAGAAGACAGAGGTTGTCCTGTCAGTCCAAAGGTAGGATGGAGAAGAGGCATGGGGCTACGCAGTTGCATTCAGTTCAAGATGTCTGATTTAGGAACATAGTATATGAAGGCTGTCTCTTCACCTATGTTATTGCCTGAGTCTTATGTTCAGGATCTGCTTTCATTTGGATTCCTGCCTTGAGGAGAGGGTTGGACTCAATGGCCTTATAGGCTCCTTCCAACTCAATTATTCTATGATTCTGTGCTTCCTGTTCTTTGAGCCCATCCTCACTAAGATCCAATGGATGTCTGGATGTGGGCCACCTTAGTGAGAACCCTTTAACTGTGGAGTCCCCCTGAATAGAAAGATACATTGGACACTGAGTACAGTGACCTGTCTGAGACAAGTCTTTTTTATAAATTTAAATAAAAAAACCTTTTATTTGTCTTTCTCAGGCCTTTCATGTTGTAGCATGTTTTACTACATCAATTGAATTTTACAATTGCATTTTGGAATTGTTTCTGTCCTGGCTGGGTTGTCAGAGATTTTTTTGCCAGATATCTGTTGCCTTTGATACTTAATCTCTGCTTTGTAAATTGTATTTTATTGCTGCTTTTTTATAGTATTCAACTGGTTTTATTTGGTTTCATGAGGGTGATGTAAGCTACAGGAAAAGATACCGTTCTAAAATCTTCTGTTTATCACCGGAAACAGAATCAATCAATTAATCATACCTAGAGTAAAGGATTATTCACCTTATAACGTCAGTTTGCTGTAAAGGAGTTCATGAAAGGTTGTGGAAGCTCTTGGAAATGGCTGCAAGCAGCCATCTTGGTTATCATTATCTTGATCTTTATCATTTAACTGAAGCCATTCACTTATGACTTAGTCTCCTCAGACATTACTCTAAGTTACTTCAAGCCATTATTACTCTATATTATTTCTCCTCAGGTAAGTTAGGGACCTGGCTGTGGCACCAAAGGTCAGGGGTTTGGCTCCCAATTGTGTTTCCTGGGAGAACAGCCAGCCTATATAGCCTTTGGCAAGCTGCTCACTCTCAGAGTGCCCCCAGAAGAAGGGAATCATAAATCACTTCTGAGAACTCTGTGAGACCCTGGAAAGAAATGAGATAAGTTGGAATCAACTAGATAGCAAGTAATTGTTATTAGACCCCTTGGAAAAAAATATATCTCAGAAAAATAGCTCCTCTAAGCTTTTCTGATAAACAGGCTCACACTGGGTAAAACAGCCAGGTATCAATTTTCTAAACATTTTCATCTCTCTGTCAAACTCAGACAGATGGACAGACCCCAAATGTTGTGAATTTCAACATGCCAGCGTACCCAGCCCTGGACAAAAGCTTCATTCTTACATTCACTTATATGAGTGCAAGGCTTTGTAGATGTGTACAAGGTAACACTCTGACAATAGCTACATTTCTGGAAATAGTCCATTGACTTCTAGACAAGGGCCAGATCTCTCTGGTAGGTTGCATTTCAAACATTCCAGATTGAGTTTCTGAAGTTGCTCAGATGTCATGGGGAAAGAGCACTCTCTGAAGTGTTGGGAGAGCCATTTAAGGTCAATGCAGACAATACATTGATAGATAGATAGAGATAGGCAGATTAATGGTCCAACACAATATAAAGGTGGCATTATACATTCCTTAGAAGGGCTATAACTCAGTGGCAGAGTACGTGCCTTGCATGGGAAAGGTCTCAGGTTCAGTTTCTCACATGTCCAGGTAGAATTGATGAAGATTCTAGTCTAAACCCTGGAAATGCACTGCCTGTCATTGTAGGCAATACTGGGTGACACAGAGCAGCACTCTTTCTGTGGAAGGACTTTCTTAAAGCTTCCACAGAAAGGACAAAGCTTCTGATCTTCTCCAGCTGCCATAGAGGACAATTCCTCATCTAGGTTTTCTTCAGTTTATTCTCAAAGGCTTTTCCGGCCAGGATCTGATGGTTGTTATAGGTTTTTCGGGCTGTTTGGCCGTGTTCTGGAGGTTTTTCTTCCTAACCTTTCACCAGTCTCTGTGGCAGGCATCTTCAGAGGACAGGAGCTAGAACTCTGTCTGTGTTCTGGTGTAGTTTGTGGGATAGTTGAGTATTTGTAGCTGTGGGATCAGCTTTTTGTTCTTTTCAGGAGATTGGGTGATTATTGTGATCAGCGTGTTTTTTTGTTATGGGTGCATTGTCGTGATAACAGTTCTGGTGTAGGATAACACACTAAACCAGAACACAGACAGAGTTCTGCCGGCCACAGAGACTGGTGAAACATTAGGAAGAAAAACCTCCAGAACATGTCCAAACAGCCCGAAAAACCCTACAACAACCATTTTCTTCAGTTTCTTTCACACAAACAGTAATATTGGTGATCAAGCTTGCTTAATGTATTCATCCTTTTTCTTTATGTATTCATCCCCCAGTTACCAGCTTTTTAAGTTCTCCTCATTAGAAGGCTATTCTTAGAAAGATCACCTCTCTAGCAGCTGTTAATCTGTCATTTGCATAGCATAAGTCAACTGCCTATATAGTGCCAACTATTTCAATGCCTCAGTAGGCCAGAGGGAGGGGCAGCCTTACAGAATCATTTGCTTTACTGTTGCTATAGAAGCTTTTATCACCATTGACAGTTTTATTCAGGGAAGCTTTGAGATATTTTAATTTTTGTGGTGCTCTTTCCCCCCCCCTGCAGGCAGCTGAACAATGGTGATTTTGATAAGGAGAAGTTTCACAGTGGGGCAGTTGCCTTGTTTCCTCGTGGTTTGTTATTTTGGAGGGAAAGAACAATATGAAATTCTGGAGCCTTCTGACTTAAAGAAGGTTGGCAACAGTGGATGCAGGATGTTGAAGAAAGAAAGAAAGAAAGAAAGAAAGAAAGATAGAAAGAAAGAAAGAAAGAAAGAAAGAAAGAAAGAAAGAAAGAAAGAAAGAAAGAAAGAAAGAAAGAAAGGAATCTGTGCATAATATTTCCCTAAAAGTATATGTGTGCATACGCATATGTGTGTTTTTGACGAGAGCCAGATATTTGTGTTTTCTTCCTTTTTCTAATGAAAATTTAGAAACAATGTTAAAAATGAATATGTGAGTGTGCACAACCTAAATACAGTTGGTTGTTGTAGGTTTTTCGGGCTGTCTCGCCATGTTCTGGAGGTTTTTCTTCCTAAGGTTTCGCCAGTCTCTGTGGCCGGCACCTTCAGAGGACAGGAGTCAGAGCACAGACAGAGTTCCGACTCCTGTCCTCTGAAGATGCTGGCCACAGAGACTGGCAAAACGTTAGGAAGAAAAACCTCAAGAACACAGCCAGACAGCCCAAAAAACCTACAACAACCATCGGATCCCAGCCGTGAAAGCCTTCGAGAATACACTAAATACAGTTGTTAGTTTCAGCTAGACTAGACCCATGGAACCAATGTGACTTTGGTAAGTCAGAACGTACAGTATGTAAGTTCCTTTGAATCAGTGAGTCTTCTCTAATAGCAACTAGTTATTGGTTTTACACCGTAGTCTTCCTTTTTCTTTTATCCTACCTGTATCCCTATGAGGTGGTTAGGGTGAAAGATAATCCCTGGCTTCAAATCATCCTTTGAGCCTCATGGAGATTAAATCCAGAGTCTCTCTAGTCCTGGGTCCAACTAACTCATATCTCATTGACCTTCATAGGAGAGACTCAACCTAAATGAACTGCTGGGTAGCTCAATTGTTTAGGCTTCAGGCTGTGGAGCCAGACATCAGGAGTTTGATTCCTGAGATTGATAAATAACTGCCAGCCGTACCTAGGTTTCCACTGAATATATGGTTTTAGCCTTCACTGGTCTCTTAACTGGGAGAGGCAGGCCCAGGGGAATAATACCAACTTTCTCCACTCTAGCTTCTTATACAGTATCAATGATAATCATGGTTTCTCTTTGATGCTTAGAGACTGCGGGTGGGCAGGTTGCTTCAAGATAATGACAATGAAGGCTGTGGTAATTCAAATGTGGCACAAAACAGGGTGCCTGCCTAATGTATTATAAATTCTAGAGCTGCATATATTAAAAAGGAACAAATAATGAGTCATTTCTGAAGGCTTTCAGCACTTCTAAGAACTGGGTCAGTTACCATGGCAATAAATGCAGCACAGGAATCCAAATGGAATGCAGTTATGAAAAGTAGAAGTCCCAATTTGCACCAGCCATGTTGGGTATACGTATTAGGAAGGATGAGTTGGGTGGGGGCATGGAAGCCCCAATGCAACATCAGAGAAGTTAATTGTTGTTGCTTTTCCTTCCAATTCATGGGTGCATTTTTTAAATAACAACTCCAGGCATCTTACAGATCAAATACATACTGTATATTTTACATTGTTTATATACTATATTTAGACACATGGACTATTCCCAAGGATATTTTGGATGAAGTAGAACCAGCCAGCTGGAAGGAGCCTTCTGCAGAATCTACTGTTCCATTTTATGTTATTTTAAAGCAGGAATAATAAGAAATGGATCCTTGGAAACTCTTAGGCGGTTAATGACACCCCTGCACTATGAGCTTTTTTTGTGGTGGTGGTGGGGTTTGGGTTTTTTTGTTTTGTTTTTTTGGGGTTGTTGTTTTTTTGCAAAGGATGTGTTTGGAGCAGGAGTGAAGGATTGCCTAGAATAGATTGGTTCTGAAAAACTGTTGTCTTTGAAGAATTTTAGATATCATTACAATGCTGCTCTTTTTCTCCCAGTGCCTGGCAAAATTGCTCTTCTTTATCTAACTAGGCAAAAGGAAATACGAAGGGTGCCTGGTTAGGAAACTGACTACAGAGATCTGTCAGAACCTTGCTTATTCATACTCTTCTTAGAGCTTAAATAAGGGACTGTGACTCCCAGAAACCTCACGGGCAGCATCCATGATGGCTGGGGAATTCTGGGAGGTTTTGTCCAAAATGCCATGTTGTTTATACGTTATGACACTTTTTCCATGTCTCAGCTATAAATAGGCCTGGAGGGAGCGATGGAAGGACAGTTTGGAAATGTTATGTTTTTTGGACCACAGCTTGCAGCCTGGCTGGGGGATTCTGGGAGTGATGGTCAAGAAAAGTAATGTTCAAAGCTCTTGCCCGGACGGGGGTCCCAGTGTAAGAACAAGAGTACCACCAGCTCCCTGAGAATTAGACCTAAGACTGCTGTGTTTTGATATGGCTCCTAGCGAAGCAAGTGGGGAGAGAGCCAGGATAGGTCTAGCAGAGACAGAACAGCAGAGGAAAATTTGGAGAAACATGGCAGCTCAGGTAGGACAAGTGTTTTGTGAGTTCTAGTAATATGACAGATCCAGTGTAATAGAATCAGACCACCAGAAATTTTTAATTTGGGACAATCAAGGAATGATGGCATAAACTGCCACTCACCAACCTGTTCCCTTTTTTTAACCTCTGAGTTTAACAACAATTTTCTGAATAATTATTGAGGACTACAAGGTTTTTTAAAGCAACAATATATTGTTGTGGGCTATCCCTGTTATGCAAGGCATGTGAGGGCAACCTGGCCCTCTTGATACATATCAACACAGACATTTGTATTTTGAGTTTTCATTTAGGGCACCACTGCAGAGACTGTTATAGCAAGGGTTTTTACTTCTAAATTTGCCCCTACAGTACTGCTAAGGTCACACCCAGATGGGTTATGGTTAAAACCTGGTCAAATCTGAGTTTCATTGCCTTCTTAAATCTCCAGGTCATCCTCAACTTCATCTAGACAATATAATCTCTACCCAAAGTTTAATTCTTTGCTTCATCCCTTACTACTGCCTTTTCTACTTTTGATAATCCCTAGATTTCTGACAATGTTTTCTCTGATACGATTGACAATATCCAATTTCCTTTCCTTTCTGGTTCTTGTGAAGCTCTCCTCTCCTCCTACCATGTTTCCCCGAAAATAAGACAGGGTCTTATATTAATTTTTGCTCCAAAAAACACATTAGGACTTATTTTCAGGGGATGTTTTATTTTTTTCATGTACAACCATCTACATTTATTCAAATACAGTCATGTCATCTTCTTCTGGTTGCTGCACAATGGTGGAGGGTAGGATTTCACTTAACTGGGGCTTATTTTTAGGGTAGGGCTTATATTACAAGCATCCTGAAAAATCATACTAGGTCTTATTTTCAGGGAAACAGGGTAATAAGGTCCCCAGGTCATCAGCATCCTAGAGCAATAGCTGTAATGATTCTGTGCAGATTTGTATTTCTTCTGGGAAGAAAATGATCATAAAGATACCCAAGAAATCCTATAAGATTTTTTCAAAAAAGAAATAAAAACCCAACAACATGTAGAGAAATCTTGCTGAGAGAAGAAATTAGGGATTATTATTTTTTACTCCTCTGTTTCTCACCAAGAGTTACAGTCTGTAAAATATACAACATTATTTCCCACACAAATAGAAATTTCACTTCTTCCTGCCCAACCTAGCCCAGGATCACATTGTCCTCCTGGAGAAGCTTAACAATTCTGAGTCTCCAGCAAGTGCCTTGAGATCTGATTTCTTTTCCTCGTTTAGTTGCATCTTTCTTCCATGTTTAATGCCAATTATCATATTTTTCTCTTTTCTTTAACTTAATTTGTGGGATGTTATTCTCATTCGGCTTTCTTCTTATTTGCTTTACTAATTCGTCCCCTGATTACATTAATGGGGCATGTTGGGATCCCTCCAGGTTCTTCTACATTTCCATTTATATGGCATTAACTACCTGCCATTTTTCTACAGTTGCACTTTTTTGGTTCCAGATCTTTGCCTCATTGATGTGCTATTTCCTCCAATTCTTCTTTTTTCCCTTATTGGATGGCCTGTCTCTTTGATAAGAGAGGCCATTGAATATGGATGCTTCTGAAGCCAAGAAAATCAATGGGCATGTTACCATGGCTGTCAAATAATTTGCACTTAGCTGGCAATTAACTAATTGATCAGCAATTAATTATAGGTTTTTTATGTTTTATTTGCACTTTCCATAAAGGACTCTAAAATGCAAAGACATAAAAAGACAAGGAGTGGACCAATTTAGTTAGTAAACAACAAACCATCTATATCTGAAAGACTCATATTGACATCTATAGGACATCTTAGCTTTGAAGACAGAAGTTATCCTAAAGGAGCAACAGATTATAGGACATCATTTATATCAGTACAGTCAGATACCTGAAGCTTGGAAAAGGTGTGTGTTTGGATTTTTTAAGCTACAACCATCATGAACAGTAATTTTCTAAGCTCTGCAAATGCCTTCTTCAGCTACTCTATTCCATGATCATTTTTCCCCATCTTATTACTGTGTTCCCTGATGGAAGCTGCTGAGGTCACTTTTATCCTCATCCATATTCTGACTGTTATTTCTCTAAGATGTCTACACAATTTCCATTTTTTATTTGTAAAAAAAAGATCCTTTTTGCTATCTATAAATGTTCCCGTTTTCAGTGTTCAAATTGAATACCTCAGGGGGTATTCAAATGTTCAATAGGAACATTTAAAAGGTCACAATAGGGCAGTGTTTTGGTTTGGTTTTGCTAGAGCTCACCTTTTCACCTGTCATGCTTCCCTTCCCTTGGCCAACTGCATGAACCTTGGGTCCCTAGATGTTTAGAAGCAAAAGATCTACTAGATATAGGGTTGTCAGATCTCAGGGTATCTATGAAATGTCAGGGCACAACCATGCTTCCCTGGGAAACATTTCATTCCTCAGGAACAAAAGAGTGGAATATGAGAAGAATGGCAGATATCCCTTGATGACAAAGTCTCAGCTTGAGTCATCAACATTGTTTGTAGTCCAAGTTTGTAGAAGGTTGCAGGCTTCCTTCTCATGCCTGAAATTTGCTGAGTGTCTAACTATTAAGGAAGCAAAATCCTGTCTCAATAACAAATGAAAAGCAGTACCATATAGTTCACGTGTAAAATACAAAACCAGGGTTGGGTAACATTTTTATCAGACCACTAATGGATCATTAAAAGATGAGCTTTCCGGTCTTGCAGGACATTTGTTATTCTAGGAATTGCAGGACTTGAGCTGAGAGGAGAAACACAAAAGTCAAAAAATCAAGGCTGAGCACTAGATTCAGATATATGGAAACTCGTCAGCTGAACAGGGGATATTTGTTCACCCTGATGTGCCATAGACCAATGGACAAAGAGCCCTCAATGGTGCTGATAGGCAGCCACACAAATGACTCCAGTGAAATCTGGGATTTGGAAATGGCACTGCATGTGTGTGTTTTAAAGATGTGACATAAGGAAAAGCAGTGAAAGGGAAAATATCAGCACCTTGTAAGGAAGACATGGGTATTTATCAGTAACAACAGAGGAGACTGTCAGCTTCACCCTCCAATGAAACCAAGGATCTCTCCATACTCCAATCATGGTGGCATTGAGGCAATCTCTGAGTGAGGTCACTGGGTCATAGACTGGCTTCCGGACACAATGCAAAATGCTGGTTCTCACCTATAATGCCTTAAGGTATCTCAAGGACCGCATATAAAGTTTTAAGGTATCTCAAGGAGGCTTCTGGCACAGTGGTTAAACTGCTGCACTGCAGCCAAAACTGTGCTCACAACCCGGGGTTTAATCCCAGGTAGCCGGCTCAAGGTTGACTCAGCCTTCTATTCTTCCAAGTTTGGTAAAATGAGCACTCAGCTCACTGAGAGTGGGGGGCAATGTGTAGCCTGAATAATTAACTTGTAAACTGCCCAGACTATTTCAAAAAGGAGTACGACAAGGCTGTATATTGTCCCCCTGCTTATTTAACTTATATGCAGAATACATCATACGGAAGGCTGGACTGGATGAATCCCAAGACGGAATTAAGATTACCGGAAGAAATATCAACAGCCTCAGATATGCAGATGATACCACTCTGATGGCAGAAAGTGAGGAGGAATTAAAGAACCTCTTAATGAGAGTGAAAGAGGAGAGCGCAAAAAAATGGTCTGAAGCTCAACATCAAAAAAACTAAGATCATGGCCACGGGCCCCATCACCTCCTGGCAAATAGAAGGGGAAGATATGGAGGCAGTGACAGAGTTTACCTTCCTGGGCTCCATGATCACTGCAGATGGTGACAGCAGCCACGAAATTAAAAGACGCCTGCTTCTTGGGAGGAAAGCGATGACAAACCTAGACAGCATCTTAAAAAGCAGAGACATCACCTTGCCGACAAAGGTCCGCATAGTCAAAGCTATGGTTTTTCCAGTAGTGATGTATGGAAGTGAGAGCTGGACCATAAAGAAGGCTGACCGCCGAAGAATTGATGCTTTTGAATTGTGGTGCTGGAGGAGACTCTTGAGAGTCCCCTGGACTGCAAGGAGAACAAACCTATCCATTTTGAAGGAAATCAACCCTGAGTGTTCACTGGAAGGACAGATCCTGAAGCTGAGGCTCCAATACTTTGGCCATCTCATGAGAAGAGAAGACTCCCTGGAAAAGACCCTGATGTTGGGAAAGTGTGAAGGCAAGAGGAGAAGGGGACGACAGAGGATGAGATGGTTGGACAGTGTCATCGAAGCAACCAACATGAATTTGACCCAACTTCGGGAGGCAGTGGAAGACAGGAGGGCCTGGCGTGCTCTGGTCCATGGGGTCACGAAGAGTCGGACACGACTAAACGACTAAACAACAACAACAAAACTGCCCAGAGAGTGCTTTAAGCATTATGGGGCAGTATATAAGCAGCATGCTTTGCATCTCCTTTTATGAGCCTGCTCAGGTGTTAAGATCATCAGAAGAGACCTTTCTCTTGGTTCCACCACCTTCACAGGTGCATTTGGTGGTGACACAGGACAGGGCCTTCTCTGTTGCTGCTCCCAGTTTTAGGAACTCCCTCCCACAGAGGGCCAGGTTGGCCCCATCTCTGCTCTCCTTCCACAAGCAGGCAAAGACCTTTCTCTTCAGGCAAGATTTCCTTGAGTGACTGGCTGCCTGAATGGGCTTTTGAATGGATTGTTGTGCCTTTCCTGCTTTGAATGTGTTTTTAGCATTGCTTTTGTTTACCATTTCTGAAAGTGGTATTTGTTTGGTCCTTTTAGTGTTTGTATACTCATTGTTTTTAGCTTTAAATATTGTCTTTTAATGATGTAAGCCACCATGGGTTCTTTTTAAGGAGAAAGGTGGGGTAAAAATAGTTTAAATAAATAAATATTCAAATATAGCTGCTTAAATGTCAGATGAGAAGTGATACTGGTAGCATAGTGTATGCTGGGGTGGGCATCACAGGTTACATGCAGGCCCTCAAGTCTATTCTGTGGCCCACCCAAAAAAAAAAATTACTTAAAAAAACCCATAGCACAGTCTGCTGCTTAAAAATGATGATGTGGCTATCAGCCATTTTTCTGGGTTATCTGCTGCTATTTCATACTAACCCTACAGTACCTAGTTTGGACTTATTTAGTAGTTTAATATTGTTTTCAGAAATAACTGAAGTTTTCCTACCCTTAATTGACCTAACTGATTCCAGAGGTCTTCAATTAGACTGAGTACTTTCCAGTTTCTGCCGTCAAATTAACCTGGAATGACTCTGTCTGATTGAAAACTTCCTGAATTTGTCAATACGATTAAGGTTAAAAAAAAAAAAAAAAACCAACCACACAGATTTTAAGTAAAAATTACTGCTGAAAACATTATACTAAATAAGTATAAACTAGGAGGATTAAGAGTAAAACAATTGCGGATAAGCCAGAAAAGAGGCTTGTCTCTTGTCTTTTTGGTGGCAGTTGTTTTTATGTTTTGTTTTGGATTTCCCCCCTCCCCATGGTCATTTTGGGGGAATGCAGTCAAACTGGAGGTTTTTGCTTATTTCAGATAGATTGAAGGGAGGAGCTAAGCCTTCGAGCTGCCGACTAAACCGGAATTTTGCTCTCAGCCTAGTCAAGATCACCCACCCCTGGTGGTTAGCGCTGGTAGCACAGTGCCTAGGCCCTAACCTACTGAGTTCTTCAATTTCCTCTTTAAAAAATAGTTAGAAATGAATGTGTGTGTGTATGCAGTGGTTGCTCATGTTCTTGTATGGATTTTGAGTGATTAGTTTAGAACTTCAGTTTTAGAACCTTAGAATTTGTCTTTCTCTGCCTCACCACCTTGGTTTCTTGTACTCTATATCACGGCTGAAGTTCCTGAAATACAGTGCAACCATTTCATATACCTCATAACATGCTCATTTCATATAAGGAAGGAAGCTGGTAGTTCGAGCAGCAGCTTGACATGATCTTGCAAAGGACACCCATTCAGGATTGGCAGGACTGAGCAGTAGGCAGGAGAGGGGAGGGAAGGGAAGGGAAGGAGTTGATTGATTGACTGACTGACTGATTCATTGATTATATTTTTAACCCACCTTTCTCCTTAAAAAGGACCCAAGGTGTCTTACAACAACTAAAAGATAGTATTTAAGCTAATAACAATGAGTATACAATACTAAAAGGATCAATAAATAGAATACAAAAAAAAAGAATGCAGCAACATCAAAACAAATTCAATTCAGTAAAGTACAAAAATCTATTTAAAAAAACCCCACTTGACAGCTATTTCATGCTTTATAAGATTAAAACCTGCACTTTGAATTCTGCCCCAAAAAGCATCAGCAGCCAGTGGAGCTGCTGTAACAGGGGGATGTAGTGGATGGCCCTCACCACTGAAAAGGTGTGTCTGCAATTTGGCGCACTGAACCCTTTGTTCGTGTTTTCCCACACTACTAAAATTCATTTCATTGCATAACTGCCCCCAACCTGTATTTGTGTTTCCTCATTCAAAAAAATGTGAATAGCTTTGAAATATTCAGAAACACACAAACAGCAGTATGCACAGACAGATGGTAGTTCTGAGGCTCTCCTAGAAGCCACAGATCAAAACAGATCCTGATCTGTGCAGCTTTATTTGAATGAGGATTGTACTGGAGCCTAGGTTACAGCCCTTCCAAAAAATAATCTAGGCTAGATGTTGGAGCTGCAGGATTTGTAGCTAAAGAAAAGTTCCAAGAGGAAAACTAGAAACTTGAGGAATCAGCCTGAGGTGTAGAAGTACTACAGATTTCACTTCAAAAGATGCAAAAGGTGTTGTTCTGTACCCAAGGCTATGGCCATAAGGAAGTCAGTGGCTCCATAAAAACTCCCTTGACTGTTATCAAAGTGCAAAATCTTTTTCCCCAACCCTACGTTCTGCAATGCAGAGTCTGATCTAGAGTCCTGCCAGACATGCAAACCTGCCTTCTTATGATGGTCCATCTCACCCTGATTTTGGATCTCCCAAGAAATGTATAATTAGAGATGGGCATGAACCAGAAAAGCACCAAATTGGGGTGGTTTGTTTTCCTGGTTCGTGTCTGGGTGGAGGGGAACCTAACATGCCCACTCACTTCCTGCTGACCCATTACCTCCCTACCCGGTCTTGTTGCCACCCTCTTCAGGAACAGTGCCCTGGCTTTCCTTCCAGGAGCTGGGCCAGCTATCTGTGCACGTGCACACCAATCAGCTGAAATGAAGTGCTGGATGGAAAAAACTTCGGTGGTTCATTTTGTTTCAGCAAAACAGGATCCACGAACCAAACCATGAACCGAGAACATGCACATGTTTAAGCTTACCTAGCCTGAATATGACCTCAGTTCGTGGATTTTTTCAATTCGTTCAATTCGTGCCCATCTCTATTCATAACCTAAGAACAGACACAAGAGCAACAACAAAGGAAGAAGAAAGCAATGGGAGAAAGAGTGAGGTGGGAAAGAAGATGTACATGTTTAAGCTTAGCTAGCCTGAATATGTGCTCAGACATGACACATGGGAACTTGACCTATCACTACACAGTTTACAGGCTATAGAATGTGGCTTATTAGAGACATTGTTCTGGAAAAGCCTTTTATTCTGATCAATTCTTGTAGTAGATTTTGCTTCTCTTTGCACACAGCCATGCTTGAGGTAACATTTGTCAAAGTCTGGAAAACTCATTATTACAGAAAAGCGTAGGAGGTGCAATTGCCAAGTTACAGTAGGATCCTATTCTTAGCATTGCTAATGGAAGAACGTCTTGCCTCCGTGTCTCCAGAAGTTAAGCAAGTGGGTCTATTAATTTCTCACCAACTGGTGCAAAAGCCATATTACGTTCCGGCGTGGGGAGAAAGGAGACGGCTTCACCGAATTGCCAAAGGTTTTCGAACAGAAATAATCCATAATTACGCCTGTTCCACAAACTAATGGCATATCATTTGAGTTGCTGGGCTGCATCTGAAATATCACTCCCATCTTCAGGCTCTGTCATGTCAGGATTCAAAGCAGAGGTGGACAGTTTTGACAGGTCCAAGAACTAATTTTCTGGTTCCAAAATGGGAAAAACAAAACTGGAAGTGCCTAACATTCACTTCCAGTTACAAAGGTATATTTTTTGGTATTAAGTGGTGCAGGAGACTATTTCAAAAAGGTAATTTACAGCTCCTGAAGACATTTAGGAGTAGCAGTATAATGGGTATGTATTTGTGTGGGTGGTTTGGGGTTTTTTTGGGGGGAGGGTGGGGTATGGGAGTTTGATACAGCAAAAATAGCTCTGTATGGGTAAAGCTACACTTCACTAACCGCTGTTTTAAAAATAACAGCAGCTTCTAAAGTTGCCCAGTTGAGGCTGATGGCTCCAGTGTCTGTGCGGTAGCAAATCTGCTCCAGATTTTAGTTAAAACTATATAGGAGTCATTCTAGGCATGAGACCCTATGCCAAAATTACGTTCAGCACCTTGGACAGCTACTTGAGTGTTTGGGGTAAAACCTGGAGTAGATACACTGTCCCATGGACATTAGATCCAACACTGAGCCCAAAACTCATACACATACATACTCATGACATGCACACTCCTGATGACATACATACAAGTTAGCTGCATGTATGTTATATGCATGGTAGGATAGCACAGTGAGGAGGTTACACATAGGCTCTTTAGCATGAACTGGGGAAAAAACTCTCTTGTCCTTTTAATCCACTGCTGTGTGGAGTTTACAGAAGAAGAATGGAGTGCTGGAACTGCAGAAGAGAGAGTAAATTCTTGATGTGGTGAAATGGAGTTGGAGCTTTTTCAGGAAAAGAGAATGGTAGCATCAGTTGATAGGCTCAGATGGTACAGTACAGACAGCATGATAGCAGAAGCAGGAATTCTGTTAGTGTTGAAAGATAGCTAGTTATCACAGCATAAGCTTTTCTCCCCTTCTGTAGCTTGCAAACTGATTTCCTTTGTGCTGTTCATTTGGAAATTGATTGGTCAGGCATGAATCTCAAATGGTTTCACCTTGGTGGCACACAGCATGTTTCTTGTACCTCTAAAAGACATGTTGTTTGTATCACAAAATTCCACCCATATCCTTGGCAACAGAAAATTAACATAAGAGGGAACACTTGGAAAAGTTACCTCTTGAAATAAATTCACCAACCTCTAGTTTCCTATCCCTATCCTTCTTACCTACATATAAATTATTTTCCTCCCTCCCGTTTCCCCACGTCTCACTAATGTTCGGCGCGAGCTCTGGGAGGGGGGGAGACGTCACCCCCACCAGTCCGGACCCCAGCCAAACCCTCATCCCAATTTCACCCCACCTCATATTTTTATCTATATATATACTCAAATGCCTTCCCTCCTTACTTTTAACATCTCTTCTTCTTTCTACCACCCAAGTCTAATCAGGTAATCCAAAACAACAATGAGAAAAAAAAATAAAAATAAAAAAAGGAAAAGAAAAAAAAATATGAAAAAGAAAAAAATTTAAAAAAATTAAAAAAATTTAAAAAAATCTTATTAATATTATAAAAAATTTTTTAATATTATAATAAAATGAGCAGAAAAGAAAAAGAAAAAAAAATCCCAACCCTCATTACAAAAAGAAAAATCAAAAATCAAAAAGAAAAAAGAAAAAAAAGGAAAAAAAGGGAGGGTAAAGGAGAAAGAAAAAAAAAAATTCTTCCGACATCCAGTAACGCCCAGTAATCTCTTCCAATTAAAGTATCTTCTCTCAAAAAATCTTCTCTTTCGGACTACCAGTCTTTACAAAGCTACTTGCTTGCTTGTCCCTTCACTCTCATCTTCTTGCCAAAGTCCCCAGGCTTTCATCAAATCCTTCCCATCTTCAAAGGAGTAGATTTTATGTAGGGTTCCATCCTTCCATATTTTCAAAAAGACAGGGTGGCCCCAGTTGTATCTCTTGCCGTTCTTAATTAAAATTGAAGTGATGGGCTTCATTGTTCTTCTCCACTGGCTGGTTTCGGGGCTTACATCCTGATAGATCTGAACTGAATTTGATCTATAAACTAGCAATTCAGGCTTTTCTTTAATGACCCTAAGAAACTGTTCTTTCTTCATATAGTTAAAAAATCTTAGTATTATGGGTCTTCTGGTTTTCTTTGGGTTCCCCACAAAATGTACTCTCTCAATATCTTCCTCAGCCACATGTTGGAATTTCATAACAGAATTAATCCAGTCCATCACTTCCCCCCTCAAATCCTTTTCTTTCTCATGTTCAAAATTCATTATTTTGATATTATTACGTCTTGAATTATCTTCTAAATAGATAACCTTTTTCTGAAGGTCATCAATCACTTGGTGCCGTTTTTTATTTTTTTTAGTTGTTTTTGTTTTTGTTTTTGTTATGTGAGATGCACAAAGGGACCGAATAAGAGGCAGAGAAAGGAACGGATATGGGGAAAAACATAAGGGTAGCGACTTTAAATGTGAAAGGCCTAGGGTCTGTGTTAAAGAGAAGGAGGATAGAATTATTATTAAAGAAAAGTAAAGTTGACATTATCTATTTACAAGAGACACATCAACTAAAGGATGGAGTCAATGAATTGAAATTACAAAACATCCATATATATGAAAAAGCATTTGGGACCTCTAAATCTAGAGGGGTAGCAATATTAATATCTAAACATTGTGAATTTGTGATGAAAGAAGTAATAAAAGATAGTAATGGTAGATATTTGATAATTCAAGGTCAAATGGGGGAGGAAGATTATACATTAGTAAATGTGTATGCACCAAACATGAATCAAGGAGAATTTTATAGAACTGTGATTGAAGAAATGGAAAAGGTTAGGAAAGGATATGTGATTATGGCAGGAGATTTTAATATGGTTCTGGATAAGGTGAAAGATAAATCCACATGCAAAAAAGATGAGTTGAATAAAAGAGGTACCCTCCTGAGTAAGATATTAAACACTACGGATTTGAAAGATATATGGAGAGAATTAAAGGGAGATGAAAGAAGGTTTACATATTATTCTTCTGTACATAATAGTTATTCTAGAATAGATTTTATGTTTATTTCACAAAACTTAATTTCAAAAGTAGTAGATACAAATATTAATGTGATAAAAATAACAGATCATGCGTTGATGGTGTTGGAGATGAAAGTTAAGAAGGACTATAGAGAAGCTAGAAGATGGAGAATGGACTCCAATATTTTTCAACATACAGAGGTTGTGGATAAAGTTAAGAAAGAATGGTTGGAAATATGGTCATTTAATGAAGCAGGTGGGAATAAAATAGGAGTGTTATGGGACACTATGAAAGCAGTCATGAGAGGAATCGCCATAAGAGAATCCTGTAGATTAAAAAAATTGAGAGAAGAAAATATAAATAGAATTGTAGAATCATTAAAGGATTTAGAAAGCAAATATTTTATGGATAGAGATAACAAAAAATTAATTGAGATCCAAGCTAAAAGAAAGGAATTAGAAGGTATAGAGCTAGAAAAGGTCCAGAGAGACTTGATATACGCTAGGAGGAATTTTTTCGAATACAGTAATAAAAATTCAAAACTTTTAGCTAGATTAGTTCAAACTAAAAGAGCAAAAAATATAATTGGAGTGATTAAAGACAAAACGGGAAAGAATTGTAGCTTAATGAAAGAAAAACTAAAGATAATACATGAATTCTATCAAAATTTGTATAAAGGTAATAGTGTATCGAAAGAAGATATAGAAAATTATATTAAAGAAAATGTTAAGAGTAAATTATCAGAGAATGATAAAAAGGATTTAGATAAAGAGATAAAAGAGGAAGAGATTATAGAGATTATTAATAAATTAAAAAATGGTAAAACTCCAGGTTTTGACGGTTTAGGATCAGAATATTATAAAACTTTTAAACCAATATTGATCCCTAAGTTAAAAGTGCTCTATAATGAAATATTGGAAGGAGAGAGAATACCAGATTCTTGGAAACATTCATTAATAACTCTTATCCCAAAGCCTAATAAAGACTTAACAGACCCAAGTTCATATAGACCCATTTCACTATTAAATCAAGATGCAAAGATTTTTACTGCAATACTTGCGAATAGAATTAATAAATTTATTATAAAATATATTAAAGAGGATCAGAATGGTTTTTTAAAGGGTAGACAAATGGAGAATTTGACTAGGAGGGTATTGAATATTTTATACAATATAGAAAAAGACAAATTGAAGGCAGGTATTTTATCATTAGATATATTTAAGGCATTTGATTGCGTGGAATGGCCAACATTAAAGATTTTGTTAAAAGGTTGGGGTTTTGGAAAGAAATTTAGGGGGATAATAGATCAATTATATCTGGGGAATACCTCTGTAGTAATAGTTAATGATGGGATTACAGAACAAATAGCTTTAGGCCGAGGCACTAGACAAGGTTGCCCTCTTTCTCCAGTTCTGTTTTGTTTGATTATTGAAATGTTGGCAAATGTAATAAGGAATGATGATTTAATCGAAGGTATGGGGAAAAAGAATAAAATAAAGATTAATTTATTTGCTGATGATTCCTTGTTGACATTGAAAAATCCGTTAGATTGTGTAGATAAAATTAGAACTCATTTAGAAAAATTTGGAAGAATAACTGGATTATGTGTGAATTGGCAAAAATCTGAATTAATGTTATTTAATCATAATAGAGTAGAACAAGAAAGGTGTGTTGAAAAATATGATTTCAGATTATGCAAATCAATTAAATATTTAGGAATAGATTTAGCAAAAAATATTCAAAAAATAAAGGAATATAATTATAATAAACTAAAGGAAGTGATTAAAAACAAATTACAGGAATATAGTAACTTTAAGCTATCTTGGTTTGGAAGGATTGCATTGATAAAAATGAAAATCTTACCAAAAATTAATTTTTTATTTAGAATGCTACCAATACAGTTAACAGAGGATGATTTGAAATTTTGGCAAGGAATAATTAATAAATACTGTAATGAAGGGAAGAGATCTAGAATAAATAAAAAGTATTGGTATAGAACAAAGCAAAAAGGTGGTATAGGTTTACCAAATATAAAAAATTATTATTTGGCTAACCAATTGAGGTTTATTGGGGAAATTATATATAATCCAGAAAGGCTAATTTGGTGGGAGATGGAATAATCAGAATTACAGGCAGATATAGAAACATATTTATTTGGTATAATTAAGAAAGATAAAATAAGGGAAATTAATAACCCATTTTTAAAGACATTGTTAAATATATGGTATAAGTGCAAAAAGAATTTATGTTCATCATATTCCCCACTTGGATTAGTGACAGAAATAGAAAATTTTCCTACCAATATGAAAGTATATGTGGATCTATTTAAAGAAAAGAAAGTGATTAGATTGAAAGATTGGTTGTATAAAATGAGATCGATAGATCAAATGAAACAAACTCTTCAGAATAGGAGCATTTCATGGTTGAATTATATACAATTAGAAAGATGGACTAATGAATGGGTAAATAAATATAATAAAGGTAGAGAATATACAAAATACGAACAATTGTTATTGTCATATGAGGACATTCGGATGACTGACTCAGTGAAAGGTACTGTGAGCAAAATTTACTTACTTCTTCTTAATTTAGAGGAAGAGGAAAGTGAGAAAGAAGGATTAAAAATAGTGTGGGAGCAAGATATTGGGAAAAGAATAAATGAAGAAGAATGGAGGATGATATGGAAAATGAGGGTGTTAAGATTTATGTCAGTAAGAATAAAGGAAAATTTTTTTAAACTTAGTTTAAGATGGTATTTAACACCGTCAAAATTAAATAAAATTAATGCCAATCATCCGAATGTCTGTTGGAAATGTGAGAAGGAAATTGGTACATACTTTCATATGTGGTGGGAATGTGAAAAAGTGCAAAGATTTTGGAAACAAATTTTTAAAGAATTAAGCTACATATGTGAAAAAGATATAGAATTTAATGCTGAGATTGCTTTGTTATCAATATTTGAGAATGTGGAATATGACAAAATGACTAAAGAATTGATAACCAACTTATTAACAGCAGCTAGATTGATTATAGCTAGGCAATGGAAATCAAAAGTCGAATTGCAAATTGAAGAATGGTATAAAGAAATATGGAATATAGCAATAAATGATAAATTAACTTGTAACTTAAAGGTTAAGAAAGGAGAGTTGAAAAAAAATAACTTTTATGATATATGGGGGAGATTTTTGGAATATGTATTAATAAGAGGAAAAGGGAAAGCTCCAAATCAAGAATCAATGCAGTTTTGGAGAAGAGGACAATAGAAGAAGAGGAAGAAGAAGAAGAAGAATAAGGAAGAGGAAGATTACGGCAAGAGGTCCCGCATATGGTGGTGGGGAACACAGTTAAATTGTATTTTAGTTTGTATGTTATATGTTTTTGTTTAAATTTAAAATAAAGGGAAAAAAAATTTCAAAAAAAAAAGTTACCTCTTGAACTACAGCTCCCAGATTTCTCCCCTGGCTAGAGCAACCATTGGTCTTGCTAACTGGGGGATTCTGGGGACTGTATTTTAAAAACTAATTCCTTCATGTTCTGGTTTAGAACTGCTTTTTCTTTATGTACTGAAGTTTGGGTTTATGCTTTGCTACAGGAAATAGTCTTGCTTTGTGTACTTATTTCTTTTACATGAGGAAGTATTTACTGCCACTGTGCTGAATCTGAAACCATCCATGTTTCTACCTTAAGAAGCCACCATTTCATTCTTTTATCTCTGATGACTGGGCTTAGTGTGTTTTCCATATTTAATCAGTGCAAAGCTTCTTTGCCAGTTACCTGAGCATACTGCTCTGAAGATAGATTGGTGCAACAATAAGAACCTGGCATGTTGGCACTTTTATACATGAACAAGGTGCGTTAACAAGATATTTTCAGCAAAATGCTGTCAACAAAATAAATAGTGGTACAATAAGACCCTGGTATCCATGGACAATCAATTCCAAAGCACACATGCACCACAAATGCCAAAAAATGTAGAAGCAGCCAATGCTATACATTGCATGGTCTTTGGCTCCATCTAGTGGCCAGTTCTGATAAATACACCCTGGAAATACATATAAATATGTATTTCTGGGGTTTTTTATTTAGTATTTCAGGCAGCTGGTAAATGAATCAATGGATACTGATACCACAAATTGAGGGGAGGAGTTCCTACTGCATATGCATTTCTCGTTACGTGTCTAAATGTTTCACCCCACATATATGTAATCAGTAGGAGTTTATTTTAGCTGATACAGAATCTAAAGGGGATGAACAAAGAGTTAATCATCAACATTATTTGGGAGAATGTACATTTTCTTTAGAGATAGGAAAATGTATCATTTGGACTACAACTCCCAGAATACCCATCAGAATGGCCAGTGCTGTAGCTGTGCTGGCTGAGGATTTTGGAGAGTTATACTTAAAGTAATATTTCCAAACCCTGCATCGCTACTACTATTACTACTATTATTCCTTATTTGATGTGTATACTACCCATCTGGCTACCAAGTCCTACTAAAAGGACATATAACTTGAACACCATATTATGTCAAGAGATGAGATGGAATTCTTTCCCACCACAAAATGGGTCAATCCACTGCTTTTGAATAGGGTGGAAACATATCTGTGTTAAGATATGGTGGCCTAAAGCTAAGTCATGATTAAGAGACCACACACCATTGTCCTCCCTGCTTTATTTTTTGCAGTTTTTTGAAGTTTGGTCATAATCTGAATCCCAAGGCTGTAGTTTCTTTCATGCATAAAAGCATCACGGTTTGTGGAACACACCGAAGTTCCTGGGCTTTCTGGTGAACTTTGGGCTTCTTCAGAAAATACAAAGAGATAACTCTGGGGGATGGTGAGCATTTTTCTCTGCCCTTCAGGGATCATGGAACATGTGACGTGAGGATTTAGTGCCATCTCTCAGAGCCTGGGAAGGCCTCAAGATGTGAAAGAAGCCAACTCCAATTCTGAATTCCTCTAATTCAGCGGACAGCGTTCATTGGGTTTTTAAAAATTACCCCTTCATTAACCAGACTAAATTTCCCTCTGAGGTGCAGAGCATTTCTGATTTTAACCTTGTAAGCAGAATTTCGTTTGTATCCCAGTATGTTACTTACTTCTCTCACAAAGCAAGTTGAGGATAATTTTATTCTTGGTGTGTTTTATTATTTTATATATTTATGATTTATGCTGTTATACTGCTTTTTCTCCAAAGAGTCAAAGTTGCATACATGACTCTTTCCTTAGGGCTGCTGGGCCTTCATGTATCCCTTAATCCAGACTCCATATTTTGGGGATTCCCATCTAGAAGGGAGTTGGCAAAAACCTTTCATTGTGGAATGTATTACAGATGAAACCAAATCCTGGAGGCTTTGACAAAGCAGAATGATTTCATTCCACTCTCTGCCAAAATTTCAGAAGCAGACAGTTCTGCCTCTCCCTAGTTACTGCTGACACATTGCTGTCATCAAAAGCTATCAACCCAAGTTTCCACTTCCTCTTTCTCTAGAGTCATTCATCGTGGAATGGATGGAGATCAACATCTATTCTAACACAGGGAGGGCTTGACATTCATGCGAGTGGGGCATTTATTGAATAAGGCAAGATCAAACAAGTCTTAAAGGCCACATGTGATGGGAGCTCAAAGGTTCGGTGCTGGAGAAACATACCTGCAACTTGGAATTCCACATGTTCTACAGCACCAAGTAAGATTCTTCTTTGCAGTCCATCTCCTGCATAAAATCAGCATGTATGTTACTGCAGCTACAATAAATGTTGCCTTCAAGCACAAACTGCCAAATGCTAGACCCTGGATGGGTTGTTTGTGTCTTATTAATCAATCAGTTGATTGGGCTTGCTCCATCTCTGTGTGTGTACTTGCATGTACATAGAGAAACAGCATGTATTGTGTGGATCCATTGTGCAAAAATTGTAGGAAGTACCACAAATAAAGTGCTTGCCATGGAGGTAAGAACTCTTATATGGGCTTGAAGAACCTTTGACAGTTGTCTAGATGTGTTGAGATGGCTCATCCCTGTGAAAACTGAGGCAACAACAAGACCTTTTCACATCTCTACTTAGGATTCTTTAGGATTGCTACCTTCACCAAGCAAGAGGTAAAAGCCACATCATCAATCAGCCTAATTTTTATGCCGCTGAATTGATCCGACTTGAGTTTAAGCAGTTTGAATCCAACTGGGCTAAAATAAATTTCAGTCAGGGAAGTGAAGCTATTCACTGATAGCATTATTTCAAGGTTCTGTTCGTATTACTGCCTTGATGTTCCTCTCCATATTCAAGACTGCTCTTTAAGCCTCTCCTTAAAATGGGGATGAGAAATGAATTGTGCATTGTAAGAACTGGTGTTCTAATTAAAAGGCAGACCTCTCCTTTGGCATTTGGCTATGAGAAAATGAGTCAGCTTCTCTTAATGGCCATTTCTCTGGCTGTCACTCGCATTTGTCTCAAACGGTGAAAATCTGTCGCTGCTTCAGATGCAGAAATGCAGGCTCTGGAGTCTCGGGGTGCTTATTTATTTATTTTGATTTGGAAGTTAGCCCAGCTGCTTTGCTACAAGGCAAATGGCAAGGGAAATCATATTCGCAGAGCAAAACACAAAATGGAAAGGGAAGCAGAAGAAAATATGCCTGGAAGCAGATACTCACGGAAGTATTTAAATATTTTCTTCCAGGAGTGAGAAATTTATCTGTACACACCTAGACAGTGTTCTTTGATGCTTATGAGATTGGTGCAACACTTGCACTGAACACTGAGTGCATTGCTACACAATGAAGTGCTAGCTATGCTCATTATGGATGCCACACTGTTGTCTCCGAAGGATGGGTGGATTAGTCCTTTTCCATTTCTCTTTTCCCATTTTATCCACCTTAATTTTAGTCTATCCGAAATACAGAGTTGTCAGGAGAGGGCAAAGGGGATGCCCCCCCCAAAATCCTAAATTTATTTATTATTTCAGTTCACACATATATACTGTGTTGTAGTAGTGCATGCTATGCTAATATACAGTACCTCTTTGCCCCTGCCATACAATAAAAAATTCCTGAAGAAACTATTGTCTAAATATAAAGAATCTGTATTAGTTATAGTTCCATTGGACCCTCCTCAGGGGCCCAGGGGTTGAGGAGTCCCCAGGCATTAATTCCATAGGTTCCTGCTTGGTCATTCAGGGCAGCTTTTATTAAAGGCACAGAGTCAGTCCCTACTGTTCCTTTTCCTGCATTCCCAAGGGTTGAGTTTCTGGCACTAAACCTCTGGGTATAGTTTGTCTCACTGCAGCCCCAGTTGACTTCACTGGGGTTCCTGGAAGTCCAGGTCTGGAAGTGCAGTAGAAAGTAGGAATCTGGACCTAGAATGCAGTCCTTTTGGAGAGGGCTGGTAAGGTGGGTGATGGGGGCCAGGGCCCACAGTGCTGTCCCTCTGGGAGCCTCCTTCGCTGTGCCTGCTGCAGTTTGCTGGGATGGACTAGGTGCTGCGGCTCCTGTCAGGCAGTGAGGACACCAAGGCTGGGGGGGGGGGGTGCCGGATCAGCTGGGGACTGCATTGTCAGAGGCTCAAGTCCCCAACCTTTCCCCCAGCCGAACAGGCTGGCAGGAGGAGGTGACTTCCCTTGTCCTCTATCCCTGTTTGCACCTCCACAGAGGTGCAGAAGGTGGAGCTCCAGTGCTCATCTGCCTCTCCCCATGACTCTCCTTGGTCCAATGTGGTTGATGATGACCAGAGATGGGCACGAACCTAACAATGAACCAGGAACTTCATTTAAAATCACTAGTTCGTTGATTTGGGTTGGTTCGGGTTCATCCAAACCAGAGAACCCAAACTGACCTGAAGCATAACTTTTTCAGCGATTTGCCGAACTTACTAGTTGGTTGACCCTCACCCCCTTCCCATTGACCCCATCACCTCCGTACCATGTCCTCCTGCCACCACTGCCATCTTTGGAGACAGTGGACCAGCTTCTCTTCTGGTAGCCAAGCCTGCTATCTCTGGGCATGTGCCCACCTATCATCTGAGAGGCATGAGCACGCACAGAGGGAGGTCACTCAGCTGAAGCAGCCAGTTTTTTTTCTTTTTTCTTTAGACAGCCACTGGGCCGGCTCCTGGCAGGCTCTCTCTGTGCATGTGGCCGTCTCTCACCTAATAGGTGGGTGCAGCCCAGTGGATGTAAAAAATAAAAAATAAAAATTAGGGCTGAGGAACCAACAAACTGATTTGTGGTTTGTCAGGTAAAAAGTTGGTGGTTGGTGGACTTCGACAAACCATGAAGCAGGATGTACCACCATTTCCCTGGTTCATGCCCACCTCTAATGATGACCCTGATCCCAGCATCTCCATTCCTCTTATTCTCATTGTTTCACCCTCTTCTAGCTGTCCTGCATCAGATGGTGGCCCTTCCTCCACAGGTGGTTTCTCTCATACTCAGGATTTTTTTTTTAAAGCCCTCAATTCTTTTCATCCAGACTATGAAGAAATTTCAGAATGTTAGCAGCTTTTCATTCACCCCTGTTCTATGATCATTTTATGGCCTGGCCAGGCACTAGCTTACCTACATTCCATCTTGATAGGTGAGGAATGGTGCCAACCAGCAATGCAGGATGCAGGAAGTTTTGATCACAGATCATGCCTCATCTCTCATCTTGATCTTAACTAGTGCCTTTAAATGCTATGCTGCTGAAGATGTAGCTGTTGCTGAACAATGGACTCTCCCATCCGAATAAAAAAGTCACTTATTTCCAGAAACAGAATTCCTGCTTAAATAGGCAGAGATGTTTACGTATTGTGTATTAAGTAGAAGGAAGTGGTTTTTAAAGAGCCCTTTTGAGATTTAGAGCAAGAAAAATCATTGTCTTCATCTTTTGCTGATGACAGACGTCTAATAGATCTCTGCCAATATGGAATGTTGTGCTTTCAAACCATCAGTGGTGTTCTCCCTTTCTGTCAGCCATGGCTATTCAAGCAGACTGACAGCCATGACTTCCACTCTAGCTGGTTGTGGCCACAAGGCATGATGCAAATAACCCCCAGTGCCCTGCAGTGTTTTTTCTCCATACCTAGGAGTTCCCAGTGTGGTGTAGTGGATAGAGTGACAGACTAGGATTCTGGAGAACAAGGTTTGAATCCCTGCTTGGCCATGGAAATTCACTGGGGGAGTAGGACTGGTAAAACCACTCCTTAAATATCTTACTTACCTTGAAAGCCCTATTAAGATTGTTATAAGTCAGTTCCAACTTGATGGCACAGAACACACTCAGGAGGAGAACAATAATTCTACTGACTCCATATCCCAGCCTGCAAGTTGTTTACTCTTCTAGAGCTACAATGAAGTTACTTCTACATCTTCTCAAATTCAACTATGCAAATGCTGATTCTCCAGTATTCTCCAGATGTATTTGTAAATTGACACCCAAGGCATATCTGCACTGCACAGCTATATTGGTTTGGTCCCTCTTATGTAACTGCCACAGATTCAGCTCAAGGAATTCTGAAATTGTAGCTTGTTGAGGTACCTAGGGTTCTCTGCTTGAGAGCTTTACCACACTTCTCAGAACTACAGCACTAGAGCTCTCAAGCAGAGAAATCTAAGGATCTCACAAAAGTAGAGTTATTGTAGGATAGAGTCACAAGAGTTAAAGTGGGATCAAACTGATGTAACTAATGTTATTCCATTTCAGTACCTGGTATCTACTGAGACTATCAAACATCAGGTTCATCATGGGAAGACAAGTGTGCGCCCTGCCAGTGCCCCCACTCCTGTGGCACCAGCAGGGCCAGGGTCCCCTGGCAATAACTCCATGGACTCCAACTTGGCTCAGAACAGCTTTTGTTAGTTGTGCAGTATCACTTCCCTCCGCCTTTCTCCCCACAGTCTCATAGGACTGAATTATAGTCTCTAAACTCTTACGCTACCTGCCTGCTTTGGGACCCAGTTAATTTCACTGAAGTGCCCCTGGGTCCAGGGTCTGGAAAGCAGTTCTGGACACCACAGTTCAAGAAAGATGCCAACAAACTGGAACAAGTCCAGAGGAGGGCAACAAGGATGATCAGGGGGCTGGACACCAAGCCCTATGATGAAAGACTGAAAGAATCGGGCATGTTTAGCCTTCAGAAAAGAAAACTGAGAGGAGATACAATAGCACTTTTCAAAGACTTGAAAAGCTGCCATACAGAGGAGGGGCAGGATCTGTTCTCAATCATCCCAGAGTGCAGGACACACAACAATGACTCAAGTTACAGAAAGCCAGATTTAGAGTGAATATCAGGAAAAACTAACTTTTAGAGCAGTACGACAATGGAACCAATTACCTCAAGAGGTGGTGAGTGCTCCAACACTGGAGGCATTCAAGAGAAATTTAGACTACCACTTGGCTGATATCCCTTTGATTTGTATTCCAACACTGAGCAGAGAGTTGGACTCAATGGCCTTATAGGCCCCTTCCAACTTCATGATTCTATGACAGAAGCTTTGTTGCCTTGCTTGCTTGACACTGGCAACCCAACTCCACCGACTCACCAAAGCAACCACCACCAACAACACCAAGAACAAAAGAAATGCCTGAAGATGTGCCCCAAACCACCACCACCACCCCTACAGCCCAGGGGCACATTGGCACAAAGTCCACCTCCCTGGCCCATGTACTCCCACATAAGCAAACAAAACAGTCCCAAGCACCCCACCATCAACAGAAACCTATTTAACAGAATAAATGTGCAGTGCCAAATAACAATTTAAACAATCAGTCAAACAGGGAAAGCATCCACCCCCACTGGAGGAAATAACAAACGCAAACAGCTCCTGCTACCAAAAACAGGGATTGGGATGGGAATTCTCAGTGGGTTTAGTAAATATAAGACCTGTCAACACTAACCCATGCTCAAGCCTAACCCTTCTATTAACCCGCAATACAGTTGAATTCACAGTTAGAAGCCCAAGCTTCCTGTTCCTGCCACAGTGCTAGCTGTGAACTTTCTTTCTGAGAAAAAAGGTTAGGTGGAGCTTTGCCTCAAGGCCTTCTAATTTAGGCCTTTCTCACAGGCACATCATATTAAGGTGTTTGTAAGGTGTCTGCAAGGTAGACAGAACTTCAAGAATGGAGAATTATTGTATTTGGAATCCATAAACTCCCTAAATCCCATTTACTGTCACAGTAAAATGTATACTAGAATTCACTCAATACAATTTTTTTTTCATTTGCCTGGATTCACTTTGCCAAATGATTCACTTTGCCAGACAACTTGGAAGGAAAGATGGTGTGGTTCTATGCCACAGTTATTTGGTTGGTTGGTTGGTTGGTTGGCTGGCTGGCTGGCTGGCTGGCTGGTTGGTTGGTTGGTTGGTTGGTTGGTTGGTTGGTTGGTTGGTTGGTTGGTTGGTTGGTTGGTTGGTTGGTTGGTTGGTTCCTTCCTCCCTCCCTCCCTCCCTCCCTCCCTCCCTCCCTTCGGAATGTTACTATTGTAATTCCTCAGCTGTCGTGTTGGGAGTCGTAGAAACAGTTCTGAATAAAGCACAAATTTACAGAACATAAAAGAAGTGGGGAACAGAAGAGAGGGCAGAACAGGCCCTGAAGGGAGCCACTCAAAATCCATACAGGAGTGCAGTCATATCCTCCTCTAGCACCACCTCAGCATCTCCATTCTAAGGTACTTAGACTCTTGGTTCCCTTTCCCCATCATTTAAGACCATAGTTCCTTTCTTTATTTTAATCCCAGAATGGTTGGATTCAGTGCAAAGGATCTTTGGGGGTGCTTCTCTTTGCCTTGAGTGTCCTAGGCTCTTTGTTCCACCCTGGACAAATAACTTTGCTCATTCCTTATTTACACATTTATCTGAAAACAGTGGACATCTCTAGTTACTACCAAACAGAGCAGTAAACACTGGTCAAAACTGATCACGGGCATGATGTGGTATAAGGAAAGCCTATACAGTATATCCTGAAAACAGCATTGCTTACATTATATTAGATAAGCCAACAGATGTTCCCTTTCTAATAATGGTAAAGTAAGTGATTCCTTTCCTGCAGTTATGCAGTGTTGCCTGTGAGTTATTGCACAACAGAAGCAGAATGATATACAGCTACAGTCAAAAATAACTAAAGACGGATGTGTGAGAAAGGAAAGAGAGCACAAGCTGAAAAATTACACTAGGCCCTTCTGATCTGTGACTTCCTTGCTGGGAGCTGAGATTTCTAATAATTGTCAGTAGTGTGGCTCTTTTTCTATCATAGACAATCATGCTCACATGCTAGTTAATTATGTTAAAAATAAGCAGGATTAATTAATATATTATGACAATGTTTTTATTCCTTACATTTATATTCCAACTTCCCTCCACAGAACTAAAATTGGCTTATGCAATCTTCCTGCACACTGCTGTTCTCACAACGGGCCTGTGGGGCAGGCTTGGTCAAGAGATACTGACTAGACCAAAGCTATCTAGTGAACTTCAGATCCAAAGGAGGTGGTGAAGTTGTCCTTGTCCAGCACTCTAACGGAGATATGGGCAATTCTGGCCCTCGAAAGGTTTTTGGCTGACAATTCCCATTGGTCCTAACTAGATATGGGCACAAACCTTGGTTTGGAGGTTCATGCTCGTTCTGCCCCACATTCCTACCCCCACCTCCTTGGCTGGATCTCCCACTCACCAGCCGGCGTACTACTCTCCTCTTCTTCTTCAGCTGTTCAACCAGTCTCCAGCAGGAGCACGGGCTTCCCTGCCCTGCCTCCTGGCTGCTCGCCCACTCAGAGAAGGAGGCAACACAGGCAAACTGTGCTCCTGGCCTGAGACTGGTCAAAGAACTGACTAGGAGGAAGAGAGGAGCATGCGCCAACTGGTGAGTGGGTCATTGGCTGGGAGGCAGGGGAAAGGAACGCACAGCACCTGTGGTGCTGCATGTACAAACTGGCAACAAGGTTCATGCTCATCTCTAGCCCTAACCAATAGTGAGGAATTATGAGTTGCAGTGCAAAAACATCTGAAGGCCACAGCTACCCACTCATGTGAATTCCTCTCTCTCTCTCTCTCTCTCTCTCTCTCTCTCTCTCTTTCTTGAGACAACATGAATTGCAGAATTTATCTCTGCACAAAACTAGTGTCCTTTTCTTTTGAGGAGCTCAGAGCCTAAATGCAGCAAGCTCAGAATGATGGGCTGATTGTTTTAAAAAGACACAAGCTACCTAATCTTTAAAAGTCCATCCAAAGAAAGTGCAGCAGCTGTGACCACTTTGAATAAATATTTGTTATTTGGGTTAAAGTGTTATTGGTGTTCAAGCATTATTAGTGCAAGAAGAAGAAGAGGAAGAAGGAGAAGGAGAATTCTTTTCCTTCTCAAGAGTGCTACAAAACACCTCATTTTCTTGCAGGATGAGAATAATCTTACTCTTAGTAGAGTCAAAATTTGCATTGATTCCCCTGAGTAGAACTCTTATCTCTTCTGTCCCCTTCTGTCTCTTCTATTGAAATGCCTGGCCTTGTCAGTCCCTGGCGTCAACAACATTTCCCATCATTAGAGACGGCAGCAAAAGAGTTCTATATGTGAGTGGTCTCAGCATGGGGGAACCCCATTCCCCACATTTTTGGATGAGGTGTCCCCAGCTGGGATCACGAATCACCCTCTGATGTTTTCCACTGTTTTCAACCAGTCTGTCCTCTTCTTTCTGAAGATTCTGCATCACCTCATCCGAAGCCCAAAGAAATGCCACTGCTGCTGGCTGGCCTGCCTTTTATCTGCATTCACATTTCCCCAAAGTGTCTTCAGGAAAGGGAGGGGGTAACGATGATGACAACCGCGCCCGATCTAAGCCTTTTATCAATGAACAACGTGGCGGGTCTATTTGTCTGAGTCCTGCCTGACACCCACTGTCTCGCTAATTCAGCCTGACAGATTCAGGCCATGTTCCACATCTCACAAAAGAAGGCGGAGGCGTATATTGATCCTACATTTAGCAGGAACTGATTTACTGCTTTGCTCCTTTTGCAAATGCGCGGCTGGCATCCGTGTCATCATCATCATCACTGCTGCAATAGAGGTCAGATCAGACCTATGCAAATAGCTTTTGTTTCCTCAATGCTGGCCCTGCTTCCATTTCAACTCTTATTATAAGCAAAATTGGAAAGACATTGTTTTTCTCCTCCTCCCCTAATCTTTTGTATGATCTTTTCTCTACTCCCACCAGTCAACTTTGTAGCAAACCATCTCAAAGCAAACAATCTTTATGAGTTGGCATTTGGTTTATATATGCTCATGTTCTAGACCAGTGGTTCTCAACCTTGGGTAACCCATGTGTTCTTGGACTGCAACTCCCAGAAGCCCCAGCCAGCACAGCTGGTGGTGAAGGCTTCTGGGAACTGCAGTCCAAGAACACCTGGGTTACCCAAGGTTGACAACCACTGCTCTTGACAGATCCACCAGTAATGGGAAACTTTGCATTTTTGCATATTTTTGTGGGAATAAGAGGGCATCTGTATGTTATACCCTTGAAAGTGTGGTCCCACTTAAATTACCATGAGTGGTAATCTGAGGATTTGTAGCTTGGTAGGGTGCCTAGAACAGTCTGCTATGAGCTCTAGTGCCACAGTTTATGGAAGTGCACCAGACAAAATGTGTTGTGTAGTTCTTCCATAGTCATGATTTTGGTCTTCTTAATGTTCAGCTGTAGTCTTGCTTTGGCACTTTCTTCTTTCATTTTCATCAGAAGTCTTCAAGTCATTGCTGCTTTCTGCCAGTTAGATGGTGCTATCCGCATATCTTAAATTATTGATGTCCATCTGCACTGGTGGCTGGGAATCTGGTACCAAAAAGTGTAGCAACTCACACATGAGAAAAGGCCCTGAGGCTGCAGGTTCTCCCTTTAACTCAGGGAGGATTACTTCTAAGTAGAGGTAGTTTTGATTGCAATTTAAGGTCCTTTAAGAATAAACAGGCTGCCTTAGTTTACTTTTTCCATCTAAGACAGGAACTTGGCTACTCTAATACCCCACAGGAATAAAGAGGTTGAATTAACATATTAGCTTTGTCTTTCTACAGGCTTTGATATGCATGAGCAAAAAACAAAAGGCACAGATATAGAAGCTCTCTCCTTTGCAAACAAAATAGCAATAGTCATCATAAGAACAATGTAAACACCCAAAATGCAGCTGCCTTGAGCCTATATGAGGTTGAAGGTTGCATGGCAATGATTTTGCTAGGCATTTCTAGTAGCAGCCAATTAGAAGGAAAAGGAATAGGGGTAGAAGAACCAGAGAGAGGAAAGGGAATGGAAAATAAAATACCAAAAAAGAGAGGAGCTTGTTTTTCTGGGTAAATTCTGGGATTGGCTAATTACACTCTTTGTAACATCGCTGACTAAAATAGTGACCTGTATTTTGCGTCATATCTGTGGTTCTGTAAGGACTAGAGACTTACTTTAGAAACAAAAAATGAAAACTTGGTATCCAGGTCACCTGAAGGGCCAAACAGACAATGGTGGCATATAAAATCTGGATAAAACCCGGGCAATCAGGTAATTTGGTAACCCCATGGGGCACAGTACCCTTGACAACTGTTGCGGAATGCCCACGTCACTCCTGTCCATCATATGGAGCTCAAGTGCAGGAGCCTATGATAGGACAGGAGGGGCGGGATCAGGATGACAGTTAGACAGTTAGAGACAGTTAGAGAGGAAGAATTTGATGAGTTAAAAGAGAGAGTGGAAAGTTGGATTGTTAGAGAGAATAGGAAAGAGTTAAAAGTAATAAGTAATAGATAGATAGCCAAAGAATATTGTTGAAGTGGTTATTGTGAATAAATACATGCAAGCAAACATATAATCCAATCCAAGTTTAATGATTGATCCTAAAAAGCAATAAAAGAACATCTGTGATTTGCTTATGTGATTTACAAACCTGAAAGATAAATAAACCAATTATATTTGGCAGCACGTGTCTAAGATACATATTTGATACAGTGTGGATGATAGATCCACTGGTGGCAGGGGTAAAAGAGGAAACGCATCCAGAGGGTGGACCTGTGTTTGGGGAGGACAAACAAGGGACACTGGGTGGACGCGACAACAACACACTATGGCTATTGGCAACACTTGTTAAATTTATTTTCTCCCTTGCTCTTTAGGGCTCAGCATAAAGTGAGGAGACATACAGAGGGTGTAACTGAAGTTGCCGCCATTTTATTCTGGACACAGGTCACAAGACAGTGGCGCTTAGTATTGCTGTATTGAAGCCACAAAGCACTGAAGGCTAAATAGCTGTCCTGCACTCCTTCTCTCAGTGCTGAGCAATGCTGTGGACAATCAACCATGCTCACCAATTTTTCCTCCTCTGGTCTCTGCTATGGTTGCTCTCGGCAGAGGTAGAGCATCACCGTTCTCCATGACTCCTCCTCTCAGCCTCACCAGTCCTCCTTTGTGTAGCCCAGTGGTTCCCAACCTTGGGTCCCTATACATTCTTGGACTACAACTCCCAGAAGCCTTCACCACTAGCCATGGTTGGGAACCACTGGTTTAGCGCATCATTGCCAGGGTCCAGGACTTGGAAAAGTTTCTTTCTTGTGTTAAAACTCCCAGGAAGATTGTGGAAACTAAGCAAAATAACATTTCCAGTTTTTGGGTAGTCATAGATGTCCACTGGGGCACTGCCCCTGGCAAACCTACAGGAGAATAACACAGGGATAACTTTGGGTGGCATTTACTAGAGACTGACTTTCCTTTTGTTGTTCTTTAGTCGTTAAGTCGTGTCCAACTCTTTGTGACCCCATGGACCAGAGCATGCCAGGCCCTCCTGTCTTCCACTGGCTCCCAAAGTTTGGTCAAATTCATGTTGGTAGCTTCGATGACACTGTCCAACCATCTCGTCCTCTGTCATCCCCTTCTCCTCTTGCCTTCACTCTTTCCCAACATCAAGGTCTTTTCCAGGGAGTCTTCTCTTCTCATGAGATGGCCAAAGTATTGGAGCCTCAGCTTCAGGATCTGTCCTTCCAGTGAGCACTCAGGGTTGATTTCCTTCAGAATGGATAGGTTTGATCTCCTTGCTGTCCAGGGGACTCTCAAGAGTCTCCTCCAGCACCACAATTCAAAAGCATCAATTCTTCGGCGTTCAGCCTTCTTTATGATCCAGCTCTCACTTCCATACATCGCTACTGGAAAAACCATAGCTTTGACTATGCGGACCTTTGTCGGCAAACCTTTGTCTCTGCTTTTTAAGATGCTGTCTAGGTTTGTCATCACTTTCCTCCTAAGAAGCAGGCGTCTTTTAATTTCGTGGCTGCTGTCACCATATGCAGTGATCATGGAGCCCAAGAAAGTAAAATCTGCCACTGCCTCCATATCTTCCCCTTCTATTTGCCAAGAGGTGATGGGACCAGTGGCCATGATCTTAGTTTGCCTTGCCTAGGGCTCATTAAAACATGCACTGCATCTGAAGGCCAGCTGTTTAACGTCTGTGCTGTAGAAGTTTCTAAGACAGTCTGTTTTACCCCCCACAACTCCAGAAAGTACAGATGTGAGCACTATTTTTGTCCTGAGAATAGGAAATTTACTCCCCCTTGGAGAAGAGGCAAGGCAAATGGAAAAACAGTGCCGGTTCACACTGAATATCTCAGTGGGTCAGGCTGCTTAGCTTTGTTAATTCTTGCTTCCTTCTCCGGCATAAATTCTCACAACGAGCCTGCAAAAAATAGCAAGATGCAAATGTCACACACTTAACTGCTCTGCTGACGCTTATAACGTAAATATGAAATATATAATGGCATTTTTACAACCTTTCTTTTCCGTTTCCCCAACAAAAAGGCACACACAAAAACCCCTATGGGGGAGATAAGCAATATCTTTGTAATGTGAATGGAGCCATTTTTATTATCACAAAGATTTCGACAAGCTCCTTCATACGCAGTTCGTCAAGGCGAATGCCGGTAATATCTTCTGAATGCTGATTTTGTTTGTTCATCTTTATTTTTTGTTTAAGATTTCAAAGTCTGAGGTTGTGGGTTTTTCAAAATCTCTTTAAATGCATTGATGATATGACACAAAAGATCATTGGAGATGCTACTGATGAATGCATTGTGAATATCACACAGATGAAACACTGTAGGCTTCAGATTCATTTATGTTTTAGCTTCTTTTATGAGCATTGTTAAAATGAAGGGTTTATTCCAAAGGGAACACAGAAAAAGATAAAGGCTGAGTTCCAACTCCCCATTGTACTCTTTTGCAAAGTTCCTTTTGTTCTATGTCACTGGGATTCATTGCACCAACTTTCTCCCTTTCTCTGTATGGAAGGGGCTGATGGATCAAAGTTCTATGAATCATGACATTCTAGCATTAAGACAGCCATATCCAAAACAGGATATGTTTTGGATTTACAATTTATTTGGAAAATTAAGCAAAGTTGGGGTATTTGTTTCTCAACTGAGGCAAAGGAAGTTCAGAGTGTCACTTGAATAAGAGGAGGAGCTCTTCAGAGTTTGGCATTGTGCTTTGGCATTTCAGAGGTTAAAGAATGAAGCCATGAAAGAGCAGTCCAAGGCTCAGTTTCTCCCACTAGAACCTCTGCTCTTAACCCAGACATAGCATTATAGAAAACGGAATCACCCTCCTGCATCCTCTGTAATTAAAACTGCTGCTGCTGTGAATATTTTGGATCACAGGTGGATCACAGACCTTTGCCATCAAAAGGTTCCCTTTCTGAAGATCAAGAGACAAGGCTAGGCATCAATGCGCACCCTCTGCAGCAGTGGTTCCCAACCTTAGATGCCCAGGTGTCCTCGGACTAAAACTCCCAGAAGCCTTTGCCATGAGCTGTGCTGGCCAGGATTTCTGGGAGTTATAGTCCAAGAACATCTGGGGATCCAAGGTTGGGAACCACTGCTCTGCAGGATGATCATAAATGTGGGTCATCTGCAGATTCCCTTTTGTTGGATCCAGAAATGACTGTCAGCTGAGTGACAGTGCCCAGCTAGTATGGATGGATCTGAAACGTCCATTATCATCATCAACATTCATAGACTGCAGTCCCCTTCTTCAGATGGATAGACTTGGTAGACAGATGTATGTATATACAGATATGGGGAAGAGTGGAGGGTGAAATTATCCTTGCTTCTCTAATGCAGCTTTTAATATTTCACTGTTCCCAGCCTGATTCTGGCCCATGGCATCCAATCTACACCAGTATGAGTGATCCAGTGTCTTTGAAGCAAGAAAGAAAAGAAGAAGAAGAAAAGAATTAACACCCCAACAGCCAACACTGTTATAGCCAACATATGTAGAATTAACTCTACTGACAGCTTGGCTTACTTAGCAGGGGGTATCTATTCCATTTTTCACACAAAAGCAGATATGCTTGCACAAAGCACACTGCTTCTTAAATTTTCATTTGATTTCAAACATGTTGCAGAAATTGTGTTTCCCTTCTCTTTATTTTTGATATAAATAGCCTAACTGTTTAAAATTTACATGTCAGGTGCGACGTGATGATCCATAGGGTCCGTTCCGGTTCTGCAGTTCAAAGGTTAAAGGTTATTATAATCTGAGACAAATTAACATGTTATGTATGAAAATTTGAGGGAAAATTGGCTATTCTGTGTCCATGAAAGATGATAAAGGTATCTCCAGCATGTGTGTTATTATTATTATTATTTTCATATTTTGGTTCAAGAATAAAAAAAAGTTGCATATAAATTGTATGACAGCAGAAGCCATTTTGACATGAAAGGCTGTGGCACTCCGAAAGAAAAACCACCCCCACCCTGATGAACTATTCAATTTTCTCCTCAGCAATTGTTTCTGGCAATATTTTGATTGAAATTGGTCTGAAACAGAAGACGAAGGGGAGTTTAATCAAAAGGTTGTCAAGAGACTACTTTGACTTAAGGATTAGTGGACTGTCAAACTTTACAAAACTGGTGCTTTCTGTAGAATTCCTGAAGATAAATCTCTTGGGGAAAATTGGGGAAATATTAGAATATTCTCCCCTTCACGACTACTTGCTTACTGTATCTTTTTAATGCATATTGCAATTTCATATAAATAGAAAGAAAGAAAGAAAGAAAGAAAGAAAGAAAGAAAGAAAGAAAGAAAGAAAGAAAGAAAGAAAGAAAGAAAGAAAGAAAGAAAGAAAGAGGATTGACTCGAGTAATTCTGAGATCCCAGGGCAAGGAACCTTATTATGTTCTGCAATAATCTTTTTTTTCTCATTGTTCTGTCTCTTTCTTCTAACACTTATTTTACTAAACGTTAATATATACTATTGGGTGTAATAGTGTGTGTAATTGTGGAAATATGATAGCTATGGAAAGGTCTTTCAGGATAGGTCTAAGCTTTGACTGGATAGGTCACACAATGAGGGCACCGTGTAGCCCCTCAGGTCATAATCATTTGCATACGCTGGTTATGTTCCAAAAGATGTCACTCTCTCCCCACCAGAATGTTCTCTGGGTGCACCCCACTGCCAGCTGTTTCCTAGCCATATTCAGTGCATCCATATCAGTGTCAAATGTTCTATTACAGTGGTTCCCGTTCTTGGGTCCCTAGATGTTCTAAGACTACAACTCCCAGAAATCCTGGCCAGCAGAGCTAGTGGTGAAGGCTTCTAGGAGTTACAGTCCAAGAACATCTGGAGACCCAAGGTTAGGAACCACTGTTCTATGAGTATTGCCAAGCAGGAATTCTCCCTGATATAGAATAAGCAGATACTTTTTCCCCAGAGGTCCACAGAGGACCAACGTCTTGACTGAATTTATGAGAGACATTTACTAAACTGGAGATGTTGGCTTGATCAGTCCTTCAGAATTTTGTTTGGAATTCCCAATGCTTAGCGCCTGTTACAAGATCCCCACATCCATTAAGAGCACACATTAGCAGATTTGCAGCTTCTTGTAAGAGAACCATCCTGTAGTCTCATAATGAAGCAAAGCAAATTTATTTTACCCTCCAGGTGTTGAATTAAAAGGCAATTCATTTTTAATAAATGGAAGAAATGCATGCCACAGAGGCAGTTACTGGGTGCTAAATAACAGCGCTGAAGGACATTTACTCAGGTTTCACAACATCCTGTAAAATTAGTCAGCAGCAAACAGAGTTAAATGTCTTTCCTCTAAGTAACTATGTGGCATTTGGCTAACACTATGTGGAATAAATGTCTTATTAAGCTTAAATTGAATCCATGCTGGTAGAATGTAATTCCATGTATTATATGTGGGCAGAGTCATTCAGAATAAGTACAGAACAGATCTCCTAAGCTGAAAAGGAGAGCGAGATGCGAAAGCTGTGTTCGTTTTTGTTGCTTTTTGAGGAAAAGGGCATGGACCTGTCAAACTCCCACAGTGCCTCCAGGGAGAGGGGTCAGCCATAGTCATCCAGAATGTGTGTGGTTGATGGGGTTATGTGCCCTGCCACCTGTGCAGCCATGGGCAAGCTACACTCTCCCAGACCACCACCTGAAGGAACACTGATTGAGTACCACTGGATTAGAAGACCTCACAACAGGTCTCGTGTAGAACAAATTGAGTAACCCAGGAAGAGACCAATGGCATGCTGTTACCTCTCACTTTTGTTGTAAAATGCAATTCTCTTTGAAAATTTACAAATAGCTACGCATTTATCGCATCTTTGGCCGTCCCTGCCTTTAAGCTAGAGGTGCCCAACAATGGGCCATAACCCTGATCCATCTAGCTCGATATTGCATATTCCAGGGATGCTAATCTTTTGGTCATCTAGAGCAGTGGTTTCCAGCCTTGGGTCCCCAGAAGTTCTAGGACTACAACTCCCAGAAATCCTGGCCAGCACAGCTAGTGGTGAAGGCTTCTGGGAGTTGCAGTCCAAGAACATCTGGGGACCCAAGGTTGAGAACTTGTAGAGGTTCTTAGACAAAAATCCTCATCAGCATAGTAAAAGAAGAGAGTTGCCACTCAACAACAATTGGTTTAGTCCCACAACCACAAATATAGTCCATCCCTGCTTATGCCTCTGACCAGCATCCAGGGCCCTGGGGTCTCCTGGCTGTCTTTCCTTGTGACCTACTGCCTGGACTTTTAAAATGGCAATTGGGCCTGGGACGTTAGCATCAAAGCAGGTGCTGTGCCACTGAGATATTACCAAGCTGAGTAATATCTGTAATGCAAAGGGATAATTTCTCCAGTTCTCCCAAAATTTTCATCAAATATTGTTGTTGCTATGTGCTGCCAGCTTAATACTTTCATGAGGGATGTGGTGGCGCTGTGGGTTAAACCGCAGAAGCCTCTGTGCTGCAGGGTCAGAAGACCAGCAGGCGTAAGATCGAATCCACGCGACAGAGTGAGCTCCCGTCGCTTGACCCAGCTCCTGCCAACCTAGCAGTTCGAAAGCATGTAAAAATGCAAGTAGATAAATAGGTACCACCTCGGTGGGAAGGTAACAGCGTTCCGTGTCTAGTCGCGCTGGCCACGTGACTACGGAAACTGTCTTCGGACAAAAACGCTGGCTCTATGGCTTGGAAACAGGGATGAGCACCGTGCCCTAGAGTCGGACACGACTGGACTAAATGTCAAGGGGAACCTTTACCTTTACCTACGTGCTGCCAAGTCATCCCTGACTTAGGGGCAGGCATCATGTACATAGCCAGTTGAGACATGGCCAGATTGTGGAGATAAGAAGGCAGTTATGAGGGGGGAAAGTCACCACTACCAGCATCAGCACTTTCATCAGAAGCAGTGGCATGGATGTGGTATCATGGCAATGAATGGGGAATGGCAGTGGTGGTTCTCTTCCCACTTCTGGCAGCATGAGGGCCTGTGCCAGCATTGCTGGGTTGAGTCATACTTTTGCTGGATCACTGAAAGGTTACAGCTAGAGCCATTATTAAATGTTTTTGTGAGATCAAGTCACTTCCAAGTTATGGTGACCCTATGAAGTAGTGACCTCCAAAGGTCCTTTTAATTAGCAGCCCTGCTCAGATCTTGCAAACTCAAAGACATAGCTTCCTTTACTAAGTCAATTCATCTCATATTCAATCTTCATCTCTTCCTGCCGCCTTCAACATTTCTTGATACTGTTGTATTCGACAACAGCCTGTTAAATAGCATTTCTGTTAGATAGTGTTTCAGTGAGTCTTTTGTTGTTGTTTAGTCGTTAAGTCGTGTCCGACTCACCTGGGGAGAAGCATGTCAAGGATGGATTGAGACATAAAACAAGCAGGCTTGTTGTGTTTTAATAAGAGCACCAAGAGCCACACACCCATGAAGCACCGTATGTAATCATCATAATTACTGTTTAATTCCCATCATCATTAGTACCTGTTATACATAAATGCCACGTCCTCAATTCCACCACTTTGTCACCTTCTGTCACGCTCTAACACAGTGTTCCCAATTTTGGTTCTCTACCTGTTGGACTACAGTCTCTTTCATCCCAATCTGGCATGGCCAGGCATGATGGGAGTTGTCACCCAATGGCTGAAATCCTGTTGTGCAGTTACGCAAATAGTGTAACTTTTTGGAAATGAAATGCCATTGGTTAAGAAATTTCTGCAAATATTATTATTGTTGCATTGTGTGAATGCAACAATAATGCCTACAGAGATTTCTTAACTTACATCAATGTAACTCTAAACGTTATGCTATTTGCATAAGTGCACAACAGGATTTCAGCCATTGACTGGGAACATAAAGATTGGTACCATTGTTTCAGCAGATAGGTGAATAACTTGTAATTATTCCGATATTGTTGGACTGCAACTCCCGTCAACTGTAGAGAGCATAGCTGATGGCACAGGATTATGGGAAGGATTGTTTAGTGGCAGTTAGAGCATCACAAATGTATGATTCACAGTGTGGTGTAATGGACAGAGTGGCGAACTAAGATTCTGGAGAACAGGTTTTGAATATCCACTTGGCCATGGAAACTCACTGGTAAAATCACTCCTTAAATAGCTCACTTACCTTGAAAGCCCTATTAGGACCACTATAACTCAGTTCCAACTTGATGGCACAGAACACACACACAGAGGGTCACACCTTATTCTACAAAGCAAGAATTGTAATACTCTACAACAGCCATTCTCAACCTTTTTTTTTTTTTGGCCACAGCCATAAACACAATATGAAAGAAATATAGGCCTAATCAGGATTGTGTAAGTCGCATAACAAACCTTATAAGGTGGTGGGTGAAGAACTGTTTCCAGTCTATGGCTCTCTTCAAATGTGTCATATAATCCCCATTGAGAATGGCTGCTCTAGAAGACAATTGCAACAGAATGAAATGTGCTCTCTCTTGTCCCCAACCTAGGCAGAAATTGCACCCATCCCATGATACCCCAACCTCTTCACTTTCTCCAGTTTAAGCAGATAGTTGTCATTTATTCATATAGCGGATGGGCAATTCTACAATGGAGACACAAATCCTATTAAAAGGGGTGAAATTCAGGGGCACTCAATGAGAACCATAACTAGCCTTACTGGGGGGCCCTCAGGAGAAAGGAGGAGGAAAATGAGGTCCCCCCACAAAAAAAGAAAGAGAAGGTGTATACTTTCAAAGAATGGAAAATAAAGAGGGCAGAGAAGTAGTTTTGTTTATTTTCATAAAACTTACCATTGGATTTATTTCTAGATTCCAATGCTCTCTAAATTTTGTTGTCCTGGGCCAAAGTCCCAGTTACTCCATCCTAGTTACAGACCTGCACTCAAACAAAGGAGGAAATTGAATCATATGACTCCTTGCTCCATACTTTTAAGAGTAAATTGGACAACCATCTGTCAGTTCTGCTTTGATTTGGATCCCTGCATTAAGCAGGGGTTTGGACTTGATGGCCTTATAAGGCCCTTTTAGTTCCATTATTCTACGGTTCTATGAAAAGCATTTGGACCTCCATCTCCTGCTTAGAGGTCAGGGCAACCTTAGGACTGTATGACTGCACCAGTCATCAAGGACAAATTTCAGTTACATATTTATGCTTTTTTAAAGGTCAAATACTGTTTTATTTGTGTGGGTTATAATAAATAATATCTGTTGCATTTGAGAACATCTGGTGTGTACTCCAGTTTCTCATATGCAAAACAAGCTTGCTTAACACTGTTTGCAAACTGTGCTGGGGAAGCAGATTGAGGCAATCATCAATAGAACTCAGGACAAGAAATATGGAAATATCTCCAAATCAATTTTGTCATCTTTCACTGAATCCAGCCTCTCTTTCCTTCCAAACCTGGCTTCGCAGCAGGTTATGAGACAAGATGCAGACTCCTGTTGTGTAAAGTTATGCTGGCATAAACTGGAACTAGTGCTGGAAAGAATTAATGTAAACTAATTAGAAGCTTCTGTTGCTCCCCTTTCAGGTTCTGAAGCTCTCAAGAGCTCCCTTTTGCTCCAAATGACCTTTGGGAGCCAACGGATGGGGGGGGGGGAGTAAACCTCCAATAGTTAAACATCCCGCTGGTTTTCCACTGCTGGGATTGGAACCACTGATGTGCAATCGGAGAGGGGCTTTCTGTCTAAATTTGGGCAAGCAACCTACTTATTACAATCAGCTGCATATTTAGACCTTGCTATTGATTATACTGGATACCCAGTGTGGAGTGTGGATATGGGTGTCTACCTACACACAAACACACAAATGCATACACACACACACACACCAATATACATGGTTGGGCACATTTGCTATTTAGATAGTGTTCTATAAATTGTACACTATCAGTTGGAAGGGGCCTACAAGGCCATCGAGTCCAGGGGGTTGGACTCAATGGCCTTACAGGCCCCTTCCAGAACAATTATTCTATGACTCTGTGAAATAGAATATAGCAGAGTTAGACCATCTGCCATCTTTTGCCCAAAGACCTCTACATGCAGTCAGTCTCTTTGTCTTTGAAATAAAAAACTGGTCGGTTTATAGAGCTGTTAAGAAACTCTGACGATCAATGTAAATAAGCTTACTATCTTGCCAGATTTTATATTTTTCTTACTGGATATGTGGTATCTTACTAGGTATGTGGCACTGTGATTGCATGGTTTCATGAGACCCATTTGTCCTGAGGATACCCAGTGTGGTCTAATGGATAGAGTGATGGACTCAAGAGGCCTGGGTTCGAATCCCCACTCTGTCATGGAATCTCATTGGGGGTGTGCAACTGGTAACACTACTCCTTAAATATCTGTTACCCTGAAAGCCCTATTAGGGTTGCTGTAAGTCAGTTTTGACTTGTCAGCACATAACAACAACATTGCTTCTACTACATAGTACCTCTTGCATGTGCCTTGGAGAATCTCAGGGGAAGGGAGGGGGAGGGGTGCTCCTTTCGCTGTTATCTCAGGTGGAAGATGTGGTGCTGGGGGCTTGACCCACCAGATTCATGAAAGGTGAGATAGATGTTTAAAATTTAGTCTATATTTTGGTCCTTCCCTCAAGATCCCAGTTGCCTTACCAGCCTACTCTCTGGTCTATTGCCGTTGTTGCTACTAAATGCCAGGTCCATTCATAAATCTCCCACCATCACTGAGTTGATTGTGGATGAAACAGTTGATCTGGTATGTATTACTAAGGCCTGGGTGGATGAGCTCGGTGGTTAAAAGCTGTCTCAGCGACACCCACTGGTGTACTTACTGCAGCATCAATCTAGAGAAGGACAAGATGTAACCATCTTCCATAGGGATTCCATCTTCCTCACAAAGAGGCATTGTGTTGCAATGGTTGTGTTTGTATCTGTGGGACCAGTTCCAGAGAGTGGCACTGGGGAGATTCATGTTCAGATCCATGGTGATTGAGCTGTGAGGTGCCATAGGGATCTGTTTTGACCCTCATACTGTTCAATATCTGTATGAAACCACTGGGAGAGGTCATTTGAAGTTTTGGGGTTGGGTGACACCCAACTCTATTTCACCTTGTCAGCAAAGTTGGCAGAGGGTGTGCAGGTGCTGAATTGCTATTTGGAGGCTATAATCGACTGCATGAGTGTCAATAAACTGAAGCTTAATGCCAACAAGATGGAAGCTCTGTGGTATGGAGGGTCCACCATTCAGGAGTTAGGTGGACAACCTGTTCTGGATGGGGTTGAACTCCCTCTGGAGAAGCAGGTCTGTAGCCTGGGGGTACTCCTTGCCCTATCTTCATCACTAGAGGCTTGGGTGAGCACAGCGGGTCAGCATGCCTGGGGCCATCTTCCATTGGCCCACCAGCTCTGACCTTTCCCTGTACAAGAACAACCTGGCTACAGTAGTTAATTTACCGGTAGCCTCTCAGTTAGAGTACTATAATGAGCTTTATGTAGGGCTACCCTTGAAGACAACCTAGTCGCTGCAGCAAGTGCAATATGGGGCAGCTGGACTGCTAGCAGGAACATTTTTCAGTGCTCATATGACACAGGTTCTGAAAAAATTACACAGGCTGCCACTATGCTTCTCACCTTAGTTCATATAACCTATAAAGCTCTAAATGGCTTGAAACGTGGTTACTTCAGAGAACATGTCTCCCTCTACACACCTGCCTGGTAAGATCTGTTGCCAGCTTGGGGGGGGGGGATCCTCTGTGTCCCACCATGGAGAACAATCCACTGTGCAGAGACAAAGGGGAGGGTGGGCCTTCGTAGCTGTAGCACTCCAGTTATGGAATGCTCTCTCCTTTGAGGCTCAACTGGTGCCAACAGGAACTTCATTTTGGCAGCAAGTCAAAGCATGGTTATTTACCAAGGTGTGCGGGGATTAAGGTAGTAGACAGTGGAGTTTTCCTTATTGTCATCGTTTTTAATGTATCTATAGTATGGAGTTCAAATGCTTTTAATGTTTTTTTTAGAATTTAAAAAAAATATTGAATTGCTTTTAGATTGTTTTTATTACTCTACTCTGTCCTACAATTGTAAGGTATAAATGGAATATAAATAAATGAAATGAAATAAAGAATGGGAATGTAAATAAAATAAAATAAAATAATCACAGTGCTGATCTTGTTTTATACTTTTTAGCCAAGGCATCGCAGTTTCTAAGCCCTGCAATCTTACCTCCACTTTTAACAAATGTGGCACACATTCCTGCTATATTTATTTTTCCTTGTTGGGTGAAGACATTGGAGTAGTAACTCAACAAAAACAACCATGGCAACAACAGGAGCTTGTATTTATTCTTATATATGCCAGTTTGTTTCTTTCATTTCATGACAATGGGAATAGTCTTTTCTTGAAAGACATTAAAGTAGCAATTGTGTCTTGTTTGGTGTATTTACTGCCCATGAAGCAAAAACATAATTGCTATTAGCAAAATAATTGTTGTTTTGGACCAAAATGCATGATTAGTAACCAGCCAAAATACATATCTGCAATTGCATTCACACAGACAGCATTGAGTTTTTTTTGTTTTTTGCTTTTAAATCACTTCACTGCTTCCTTCAAGTAATGGTGTTTCAGGAGGTGTCCTCTGTAGAGCATAAAGAGCAATGAGACAGCCACCTCAGGAAGCAATGGGGCAGCTCCCTCCTAGGAAACACTACAAGCAGGAAATGAAGGCTTAAACGAAGGCCTGGAAAGAAGCCACAGCCTCTTCCAAGTGATTGAAATGGGAGTGTCTGCTGGTGTGTATTTGTAGGCTGAAACCCCCAGAATTCTGCCTGGGGAATTATTGGTGAATTCTGGGAGTTGGAGTTTTTTAAAAAAAGCAAAACCAAGTGGTGTACCTTTACTCCTCTCATCATCTGCTAGTTTGTAGCCACTGATTTTACCCAGAAGCTGGTCTGTATAAATCCTATAAGGGTATCTATTTTTTCCACTTGATGCTACTTTGGGTTCCATCAAAAGGGAAGAAAAATAGTGAACCCTATGGTAGGGGCAGTGCATGGAACAACCCAGGGGGACTTCACCCCAAACTTATTTGGGGAACTCTGCCCTGAGCTGTTCACAAGCTGCCCTGTAGGCAACCCCTAAGAGTTTCACTACATTATGCTAGAGGGGTTTGGAATTCAGTTCTTCCCTTTCAAGTGTACAGAAAAGTGTGGAGAGATCTGCCCAGTTTCACTCCTTCCCCTGGAAAAATAACAATGATCATTCTGTATTCTTTGCAAGCTGCAACCCATCTATGACTGGAGAGGAGAAAAATGGAGAGCAGAGGAACAGGTGGCTAACAAAAGAAGCAACAGGAAAGAAGGGGTGGCCTCAAAGAGATGTGGAAAAAGAACTCAAAGGGTATGGCTATACTAGCAGCAGGGAACAAGCTAGTGTGGTCCACTTTGAAATGGTCAGGCTTGATTAGAATGATCTAATCAAACCTGACCATTCCAAAGCCAATATTGTGAAGTGGCTTAATAAGTGTACCACTTCCAGTTATTGGCAAATTAATAACTTCCCCTGCTCAGCAGAGGGCGGGAGAAGTGACAAAAATGTGTGAAATGGAAAGGGAGGGCAAGGTGAAGAGGACCTGATGATTCATAGGGTCTTTTGCAGCTCTGCAGTTCTAGGATGATGATAATGATGATGATTGTAGAAGCCAATCTAACAGGATTCAAATGTCACACAAGAAATGTGCTGTTGGATGAAGAGAGAAAGAGAGGCAAAGGTCAATGGAGATTAAGTTTAAGAAATGTTAAGATTAAAATAGTAACAAAGACATTTTCCTGTTATCTGTAATGCACAGCCCTCAAGTTCATCTCTCTCTCTCTGTGCTTCTATGCCTATGTATCCTAAGGTAAAGGTAAGGTTCCCCTTGACATTTAGTCTAGTCGTGTTCGACTCTAGGGGGCGGTGCTCATCCCTGTCTCCAAGCCATAGAGCCAGCATTTGTCCGAAGACAGTTTCCGTGGTCACATGGCCAGCGCGACTAGACACGGAACGCCGTGACCTTCCCACTGAGGTGGTACCTATTTATCTACTCGCATTTTTACATGCTTTCAAACTGCTAGGTTGGCAGGAGCTGGGACAAGCAATGGGAGCTTACTCCGTCGCGTGGATTCGATCTTACGACTGCTGGTCTTCTGACCTTGCAGCACAGAGGCTTCTGCGGTTTAACCCGCAGCGCCACCACGTCCCTAGACGTGTATGTATCCTAGGTCACTGGAATACTTTGTTCGGTTTTAATGACTGAAGAGATTCAGAAATGAGAATCTCTTTTTGTTTGTTTGTTTTAGTGCATATTGTTTTACATATTACTAGGACAGCTGAGTATCTGACTACAGAACCAGAGGTTGGGAGTTTGATTCCCCCCCCCCCATGCCTTCTGTGAGTACAGCAGGCCTGTGTGGCCTTGGGCAAGCTGCAAGGTCCCAGGACACCCTCAGAAGAAGACAACGAGAAACCACTTCTGAGTACTTTATACCTAGAAAACCCTGAAAAGGGTTGTCATAAGTCAGATTTGGTTTGATGGCACATGATTCTTATTATCATATACAGTGGGGCCTCGACTTACGAATGTCTTGACTTGCGACCAATTCGAGTTACGACCAGCTCCGGCCGCAAAATTTTGCTTTGACTTGCGACCGGAGTTTTGAGATATGACCGGAAAAAAGGCAGGGGAAAAGGTGGGGAATTTAAACTGCTAACCGTTGGTCAGCAAAGAGGCTGCTTCTCTGTAGCTCTTTCGCACCAGCGGTTAGAGAGTATGCGTTCAGAGGAGGCTTCGGACTGCCTGGTACTGCTTTCTGCTTTTTAAAATGCCTGTTCTGAGTGAGTACGGGGTTTTGCAGCGTGGGTTTGGGCTGGGGGGGTGTTATGCTTCTGTGCTGTGATGGGTCTTGCAGTGTTTGTTTGTTTTTTTGGTGTGTGTGTTTTTTCTGGCCGGAACAGATGAATCGTGTTTCCGATGGGTCTTGCAGTGTTTGGGGGTTTTTTTTGGTGTTTTTTTTTCCCCCAACCGGAATGGATTAATTGCGTTTCCAATGGGTCTTGCAGTGTTTGGGTTTTTTTTTGGTGTTTTTTTTTCCCCCAACCGGAATGGATTAATTGCGTTTCCAATGGGTCTTGCAGTGTTTGTTTGTTTTTCGGTGTGGTTTTTTTTTCCAGCCGGAACAGATTAATCACGTTTCTGATGGGTCTTGCAGTGTTTTTTTTAATTATTATTTTATTTTGGGGTGTGTGTTTTTTCCGGCCGGTAAGGATTAATCGCATTTCCGATGGGTCTTGCAGTGTTTGTTTTTCTTTTGTTGTGTTTTCCCCCCCGGCCGGAACGGATTAATCACATTTCCAATGGGTCTTGCAGTGTTTTTTGTTTTTCGGGGGGGGGGGGGTTCGGCCGGAACGGATTAATCGCATTTCAATGTATTCCTATGGGAAATGGTGCTTTGAGTTACGACCAACTTGAGTTACGACCATCTTCCGGAACCAATTAAGTTCGTAACTCAAGGCACCACTGTACTTTAGGAACAACTTTCTGAACGTCATAGCTGTTTAGCAGTCTATCTGAGAAATTGGTGACTTCTTCATTTGAAGTTTTTAAACAAAAATTTGAATGGCCACTTATCAAGAATGCCTTAACTGTGGATTTTCTGCACTAGAAGTGGATTAGACTCAGCGGCCCTTGAGATACCTTGCAACTTTGTAGTTCTATGATTCAGTATATTTTAGGCTTTCTTTTTAATGTATTGGTGGCTTTATCAGAAAGCTGTTTTAGCTGTTTTAAGCATTACTTGCCTCCAACCTTAATATGAGGTGGGCTAGAAACAGTCCATGCTATGCATTCCCAGCTATAGTCTCCATATTTCTGAGGTGGCCTTTGGTTTTTGCTTTTTTCTGAAAAGACATGTCAGTTTCCCTTGTTGAATGTGTTCTTGTAAGAGCCATCATTTTCAGTGTCCCGGTTTAGACAAACAACACTCACTACTGTCAAGGTCAGAAGCCACCATTCTGTATGAAACAGAAGGGGGGTCAAGCTGTTTTTGAAAACTTCCCATGTTTGCTTGAAAGCTTTGCTGCTTGTTCTGAATTCCCTGTATTCAGAGCTAGTCTCTGGTTTGCAGCACTGGCAACTGCTCAGAAAATCTGTTAGGAATAAACCAGGGGAGAAGTTGGCCAGCAAATGGAACTTTACTGCATGATTCTGAGAAAACTGTCAGTTCTCAGAAGACAACAGATTTGCTCCTGGAAAACATTCTTTAAGAAATTTGTTTCTTGAAATGGAAGGGGAATGGAACCTAAATTGTAGCTTAGCAATGTTCAGTCATTTGAGACTCAGAAACCTAGCTGTCTTTCATAACATACTCCTGTTTTAATACTTTGTTATCTATATCTGTATTAACCACTTCTGAGACTACCTAGACAACCCTGAAAAAGCTGCCGTAAGTTAGAACTGATATTATGGCCCGCAATTAATATTTATTATTGTACAGGTACAGAATAGATTTTCTGACCCTCTCCCATGTTTTATCCATATTTGGTCTAGAAGAGTGCATCATCACTCAGTGATAGAGTTATGTACATAAAGAAGGTTTCACGGTCATCTTACACAGGTTGACCAGCTGGCCCAATGGGAAAAAACTCTTCCCTGGTTTCTTTTCCCCCACTATCAGTAGTTAATCACCAACATAAATGCAGAAATCTTAGTGGTGATCTCGAGCAGATACAAGAGATTTCCACTTCCTCCACCACCCGGTGGTGCCCACATCTCAGCAGGTGGGAGGGGAAATATGATACTCCACATCCCTTTGTGCTGAGATGTGTGTATGGAGAGGACAGGTGTGTGTGTATGTATGTAAATGTGTCTGTGTGCTTGTGAGTACACACATGGGCATCTCCATATTTTGCTGGGATTATACTTTCTTTGTATGGAATGCCTGCATATACAGTTCACACATAGAGACAGAAGTACATTTAGACTGTAAAGCATATCTGGATTGATGGCTTACATATACATAAACAACAGCACACACCCACACACCCACACCCACACCCACACACACACACACACACTCCATTTCAGCTGCATCTCTATCCCGTGAATTCCACTTGCTAGGGAACACTTGTGGAAAGTTGCTACTGCTCTCATATTCTACTTCTGGGCTTCCCATAGACCTCTAGTTGGCCACTGAGACAACAGGATATGATCCAGCATGGCTTACAGAACTACGCTTCCCAAAGGCCCATTGGTTGGAGGCCATGAAAGTTATAATATTGACTTCTGTTTTTTTTTATGGAAAAATTGCATATAGATCATTTCATTTAATCAATTAATTCATAACTGGTTTCTTAACTTATTTATCTTCCTGCAGCCTGCCTAGTCAGGGATAAGGCTGGTAAAATCACAATGAACTAAAACTCAGCAGTGTTCAAGCAACTTTACATCATTCTGCTTATATTTTGAGCCACACAGAGAAAAATGTCCTCTTTGTTCTGGGCAGAGCTGACTCGTGTTGCGACATGTACTCTCCACGAAGGATGAGACACCAAGTGGCGTCTTTATGAGTACAAGCCTTGAAAAATCTACAGTGCTTTCAAATGCCATGTTGGGCGTTTCAGCATACAAAATGCCAGATTCCTCCAGTGCTTCTCTTAAAAAAAATTAAAAGAAAGGAAATAAAGAAAACGGTTTGTACAATGAAGTCTTTGTCAGAAGCTTGCCTGTGATTCATGTCCGTAATGGTGACGTGATATTATATCACCATTCCACTCCTTTAACAGTTTGTCCTTGGAAAAACTTGGGAATCATGCCAGAAATTACTGATGACAAAGAGCCAGTATCTTGACCTCCCTCACGGAATTCAAGGATCAAATGATAAACTTGTCAGAAAATTTTCAGCATTCTGTCTTTAGGAAAACCTGTTGCCATCAATCTCCCTCTGTCCTCCAAAGGCCCTTATCTCTTTGAGGGACAAACTGAGCCTTTGAAAAAGGGAACAGCATGTGATATTTGCAAGGTTTCCAACTATTGTCATTGCAAAACTGCTCTTTTGTCATTGAAGCCAGACTATGATGGCTTAAAACAAGAGTTCTCAACCTTTGGTCTTTGGATGGTGTTAGATGTCTGCCAGCATAGACCATGGTCAGGGATTCTGGGAGTTATAGTCCAACAGCAGGTGATAATGGAAGGTTGAGAACCATTGGCCTACAGAACACTTGAGGAGAAGAGGTGATAGCCAAAATCCTATAGAGGTTTTTATGCCAGCGTAGCTCAGTTCACTTAAATCTCAGTGGCAAATTGCCACAAGTTAAGAAGTTAGTGCAGAAACTTGCTCTTGCACACCTAGTTGTGCAAATTGGCACACAATAGCAAATACCTTTTTAAAATTATTATTTATTTCATCCCGCCTTTCTCTTTAAAAAGGGCCCAAGGCAGCCTACATCATTGAAAGGCAATTTTTAAAGCTGAAAATGAGTAGACAACAGTGGTTTACATCATTAAAAGACAATATTTAAAGCAAAGAACAATGAGTATAAAGAAGCAGCTCACATAATTAAAAGACAATATTAAATCTAAAATAAGAAGTATGCAAATGTTAAAAAGAAGCAAACAAACCACTCTGAGAGAAGGTAAACACAAGTAGTACTAAAGACCCAGTCAGAGCAGAAATATATAACAATTGATCTAAAAGTCACTTACGTAGCCAGCCATGTAGCCAGTTACTATTTTGACAACTTCTGGCAACTTGCCACTGAGATTTACTAACTGGTGTTACTAATAGGAAACCATGCCTGATATGATATGAGTCTAAATCCATTTGTCCATCGTAGTTAACGTAGCGCCATTGGATCAATTTCCCATTGAGTCAATTGATCTCTTGTTAGGACCAAGGACTGGATTTGGGCCTTATTTACTCATAAACACCAATTCATAACATTATATATCAAAGTCATGAACAACATGGAATGATGGAATCAATAGACTTATGTTATCTTAACCCTATCAGTTTAAGCAATATGTGGATATCTGGCTGGCTGCTCCTTTGTTCCATCATTGCTATTAATGGATACAACACACCAGATATGGGCTCTTGTCACACCAGGTGTAAAAGGACCCAACAAAGTGTTTTCTCATGTCCCCCTCCAACAAGAGGTAGTGTTGGTAAGCTTACCAACGGTGAACAGGAACAGTGATAGACACTGTAGTACTATTATCTATGCAAGAACCTGTGCACCACTCACTATTTTGTTTTGACATTCCTGCCGTGCTTACAACATTATGTGACTGGAAATACTCTGAAAACACCCAAATGGTGGCTTCCCTACCATCTGCTACTGCTGCTCACTAAATAAGTGGACATAGGGAAGTAGAAGGACTCAGTCTATGGCCAGAGGTTGCGCTAGTGATCCCTGCTGGATCTCTGGCAGTTGCCTAAATCTGCCATAGCCTTTGTCCCAAAATCTCATGTGGACCATTACACCCTGCAGTCAATATCAAAGAAACAATTCCATTTTTTATGGAAGCATGGTTAAAAACTACTGCATGTTTATGCTACTTGATTTTGTGTAAGCAGCCTTAGCCAGTAAAATATTATGCAACCGCAGAAGGATAATTGTGTAAATATTTCCTCAGCTCTTGCAGGCTCCTCTTTGCAGGTCTAGTCTCACACTGTTTGGGAGGGTGGTTATGCAGTTGGTTCCTTGGCTGCTCACACAACAGGGGGCTGCCAGAGCAGGGAAGCACTTATGCAATTGCTCTTAAGCAACACTGGGCATGGTATTTTGTGCAAAATACAAGGGCCTGTATCCCATTTTACATTGCAGAGTGAAGTATAGAACCCCATGTGACCTGCAGCTTGCTGTGGTCTAAGCTGGAAATTGGTTCATTGAAATGAATGGGGCATAGGAGAGAATGGCATGTTTACAGCTTGGCTTACATATGAGCCACAACTGACACTGGCCACAAATGGCTTGCCCACCTCTAATTTGTGCTGCTGATCTGGAGATTGTCTGGACAGGAATCTAATTTCTCATCCTTTCTCTGGATTATAATGTCTGTTCTTTCTGTCCATTGGTGACTGTGGACTAGAACACATAACTCATGGGCTGTATTTATTCAGAGAATCAGAGCCTAAAGTGCAACCCAAATGACACACTGTGAAAAAGATATGGCCACCAGAAAATCCCGCCTTCTTCATGTGTGTCCCTGATGATGTTGACCACAATGATTTAAGACAAGATTATCTCTTCAGTCCTATGAAGAACCTCTAGATAAGAGTAACACAGAGAAATTGAGCCAGATGGAGGACATGTTTTCAGACTGAGTGTTCCCACTGTGGCAGTGGGAAAAAATGACTGTCACGTTAAAAGTTTATTCCTCCAGAACCATGTGTCATGGCTTACTGCAAATTTTTCTTCCTTTATAAATTTATTTTTTTCTTTACATGCTTGTAAGATGAGCCTCAAGACACACATACTTCTCCCAATAAATGTGTTGTCCTCATATTACACAGATTTCACGCCTTCAAAGACAAATGCTAGTGAGCTCACAAAACTCTTATTTGGCTAAAAGCATCAGTGATTATTTTCTTTAATTCTTCCTGGACTTCCCATCCTTGATGTTTGTTCTTTTTACTTGCACATTTCCATGTTCCAGGATTCCCCCCCCCCCCAATGTTCTTTTAAGATGGTGTATAAATTAGAGTTTCATTTAAAGGAGCAGATGAAATGCCACCAGCCTTCTTTCCCATATTCTCAAAGTTACAGTGACCTCTAGAGGGAAAAGCCCTATATAACAGAACATGAAAGAAAACGAATGAATTTAAAAAGGAAAACGTATGAGTCTAGGATGAAGCTGGCCCCTCATCATGCTGATGGCTTAGGCAGAGCTTTTACAGTAAACCCCCACCCCACCCAAATTCTCCAGTCAGCATGGCACTGCACCTTGGCAGGGCCATAGTGATTGTGGGATTCTGGAAGCTGTAGTCTTCACAAAGCCACTTCATGCATGTCCCGGTTGGATTACAAAAAGCCCTTCCAGAGTCTAGGAATAATCTTAGAACTGCAGAGGTGGCAGGGAATTTATGTCAGGGAGGCATAGTGTGGAACAAAATTATCAACTTTGGGCTCTGCAGCCAGATACCTAAACCACTGAGCGATCCAGCAGTTCTTAATGCAGGCATTGTGTCAATTTATTTATTTATTTATTTATTAGACTTTTTATCCCGCCCCCCTAGACACAGTCTACTCGGGGCGGGTTCCATAAAATTAAATACAAATCATTTAAACAATTTAAAAATAAGACTTTTTATCAAAGTGGAAACAAGTGTTTCCATGTCATTCTATGGCTATTCTGGGGAAAGATTAAAAAGTGGGTAGAGGCACTCAACCCTTTATTAGTTTGAGTTTCTCAAGAAGGAGGGAGATAGGCCTGGAGATCTTTTGCACATTTTAAGCTATGGCCAGTACGACATTCAATGCAAATTAATTTCATATTTTGCTCTACATAGTTTTTCAACTGGGAGATGGTATTAATTAACTTAGGGTGCAACCATATTGGCAAAAAATATGGGAAATGCTATGAGTTTGAGATGGGATGATTCACATTTCCCCCCCCATTGACTACCTAATGCAAAAAGAAATGCAAATCAGTCTGGAGCTCCTGCTCTCTCCATCAGTAGTTTTGCCCTCTGCCACTGAGGCTTCTATTTATTTAATTTTTTTTAGTGGATCCATTCACATCAGTTCAGACAGCATGACTGTCTGATTGGATTGAATCCCCCCCCCCCACTCTGAGATGGAAGTCAATACACTCATTTTGAGACTATTTGGAGACAATTCTGGCCCTCATTTGTGAAGAAGGAAAGATGAAAACAGTTCCCAGGAATGTTCTCAAAACCAAAATGTTTTCTGAGAACTATTGGGTCAGCCCTAACCCAAGAGCAGAATTTTCAGAGTGGCAGGTCTATACAGCATAGGAAATGAATTTGATAATTATGAATGGTCAGTAGTAGAGATAGGCATGTCCATATGTGGCAGGTATTTATGTACTTTCAAATTATATTCCAGTGACATAGAGATTAATACACAAATATGCAAGGAGCTGGGCCCGGTGCCTTCTTAGGATGGCAGTGTTGGCAAGTGGCTTGAAGACAAGGTAGGAAGGCGACAGGGGCGAGGGGAGGGGTGGGCATCCATTTTGCCAAAGGAAAAGGAAGCACTGAGGTGGAAAAAGTTCAGTGCTTTGTTTTGTTTCGGCAAAATGGGTCACACGAACCGAACCACGAACCAGCCCAGTTTGCATTTTTTCTTTCTTTCTGGTTTGTAGTTTGGTTCGTGCCCATCTTTACTAACTGCCATATTTTAATGTGAGCTTTTGTGACAAGTTCAGTTCTTCAGATGTAGGAGTGGTACTACATGACTAATATTTACATATTTATACGTGGCCCCAAACAATTTTTTCCAAAGCATTAGAGTTTAGAAGTTTAGAAGATCAACAACCATCTTAGTTTACATTCTGCTGAAAAGAATCCCCGGGGACCCCCCGCATACATTATAACAAGATTATTGTAATTAATAATTAAACAATTATTTGTTTAAAACATCTGAATGAGGAAGGAGAGGAACAGAGCAGTATTTTAGGTGTGTGTGGGAGGGGGAATAACCAAATGACAGAACAGCAGAGCCCTCTGTTAATAATCTCACAATGCTTCTCTGACACTACAGCTGGTATCACATTCAAAACAACAGGCCTTTTCCTATTCATCTGACTGCTTTTGAAACACGGCTGTGAAGCCATTGGATGGCTATACACACCCGCAAACGTGTTCAGGGAGGGTATCCCAGACAACATCAGGCCTTCCCCATGGCAACCAGCCATGGGAAATGTTTAGCAAAACGTAAATAAGGACTTTCATGGCATGGCAGAGAGAACAAGAACTCCCACAAAGCTGACTGTGCCGCAGTTCCGGACCTTATAATGATCTCTCCGCACAGCACATTCATCAGGCTGAGAGCACTGTTTTGTTTTTGTAGACATTTTTGTGACTTCTGTGCCTGATGCTAAAATGAGCAGACAAATAAACAAAACACAAACAGATAAACAAACAGCTTCCCTTTACCGAACCCTGGCCTGATGAAGAGATGCCATTTGAGGGAACCCGGAGAGCAAGCCATCCATATAACCATCCATCCATTTCCTTGTGGGATTTATGATGGGCTTGCACATGGACCCATCATCAAGACTACCACTAGGAAATAAAAATATTGCCAGTAGTTGAGTGGTCTTAGCATGTATGAGTCAGGCTAATACAAATGGTACATGAGTACACAAGTTGGGTTGACAGGTTTCAGGGCACCAACTGAAGTATCAGGGAATGGCTATTCTTCCCAGTAGCCTCTGGGCAGGGAGACAGATCTCAAGGTTAACAACTCAGGTGTGGGTGTGGGTGGGTGTCTGTGCATTTTATATATAAGGTGGCTCCAAGAGGGCCCGGAGAAGCACCCTATACGATAGCTAGATAAAGACCACACTCAGGTCCCAGTGGGAAAGACAGCAACCACTGTTAGCTGATGGGTGCATTTTGTTGCATTTTGCTGACTAGCCACTGGGACCACACCCCTAGTCCTCAGTTGCCAGGCCCTCTGGCTACTTGGGTTGTATCCAGACTCCCTTCATTTCACAATCAGTTCATCAAAACGGAGCTCTTTCCCCTCCTAACCATTACCTGCTCCACCTCTGTGACATCACACGGATTTTGTGTAACAAAAACTATCTCAGCGTTAGGCCATGAAATCTCAACAAATGGATTGTTGCTTACTTTGCAACCCTGTAATTAATTAATTAATTCATTTATAACATTTCTACCCCATCTTTCTCCTTAAGAGGGACCCAAGGCAGCTTAGATCATTCAAAGACAATATTTAAAGCTAAAAACACTAAGTATACAAATACTGAAAACGATCAAACAAATACCACAGTAAAAGTTTCAAATGCAAACTTACATTACTGTTACTTCCTTTCATTCTGGGTAATATCCACTCCTCTTCACACTAACCCTACCTAACTTAAAACGAAGCTCACATACCTCCTCTATCAAACCCCTACCAATGGTGTAGTTATCAAGATTTGAAAAGAAGCAGGTCACTAACACAACCCTCCAGAAAATTTGTGACCAGGTAGCCAATGCTGCTAGCATATATGTTTGAGTCTTACTGCCTAGTAAATATGTGGCTGGTTATGTACCATCAAATCACACCTCAAGTATAGCAACCCTAAGACAGTTTTCAGAGTATGAGAAATATTTAAGGAGTGGTTTTACCAGTGTCACATTCCAGTGCATTTCCACGGCTTTGAGGGGATTTGAACCCAGGTCTCCTGAGGCCTAGTCTGTCACTTTATCCACACTGGCTCTCAGAAGTAAGTAAAACTTATAAATGGTTACATCACTGCCTATTCTTTCCTTTCTCTGTACATGTGATGATTGGCATGCTTGTGCAGTGTACTCACTTTTTCTAGACTTTTATTCTCTCACTCTAGGATTCAGTTTACTTAAAGTTACACTGGCCCAAAATAAAGGCAGGGCATTGTACATGAAGGGGACAATCTAATTCCCAGTTCCCCACCGACCACTCTGCAGTTGCATCACTGGAACGCCCTGTGTGTGAACGGCTGTTTGTTTTTAATCCCAAATGTTATGTGCCATCAAGACAGAAGTGACTTATAATAACCCTAAAATGGCTTTCAACATAAGTGTGATATTTAAGGAGTGGCTTTACCAGTTCCACACCCCCAGTGAATTTCCATGGCTGAGTAGGGATTCGAACCCAGGCCTCTTGAGTCCATCACTTTATCCACTACACCCCACTGGGTGTCCTCAGGACAATTGGGTCCGATGAAACCATGCAATCACAACGCCACATACCTAGTAAGATACCATATATCTAGTAAGAAAATATACAATCTGACAAGATAGTAAACTTATTTACATTGATCATCAGGGTTTCTTAACAGCTCTATAAACCGACCAGTTTTTTTATTTCAGAGACAAAGAGACTGACTGCATGTAGAGGTCTTTGGGCAAAAAATGGCAGATGGGCAAACTCTGCTATATTCTATTTATGGAACACTATTTAAATAGTAAATGAGCCCAGCCACATATATTGATTCAAAGACTTCAATCTTGTGTATATTTCCTTGGGATAATGTTTCCTCCACTGAACTCAATAGCACTTAACTCCTCAGAGAGAGATGGGTAGAGCTGACTTGTAACACAGGAACATTTGCTTAACAACAACTTTCTTTTCCACCATCTGAAATGCAGTCTTTAGATTTTAAAATCTGAATCACAAACAAATGCTTTTCTATTTAAAGTGCCATTCAAACTCCTAAAAAGTTGAAACTGCTTTAAAGGAAAGGAAGGAAGTACCAAGCTCCTGTAATTTATTTTCTTCATTCTTTTTTGTCTCCCACTGGAAATTCTTCGATTTCGTGTATTATTTATTGATTTAATTGATATCCTGCCTAACTATGGCACTCAGTGTGGATTCCATGCCCATTCTGTTTTATCTAACGTTCTACACTTCAAAATTTTAGAACTAATTTCAAGAAGTATGCAGAACGAAACGGAGGATCAAGTTTTACCTTCTATTCCCCCATCTCAATTTTAAGCCAGTATTATAGCAAAGCAGAGCAAAATGTGCTGCTCATATATCACCCCATAGTACTTAAAATATTCTCTAGGCAGGCGATACATCCTCCCAGCAAGCTGAGTACTCAATTTACCAACCTCGGTAGGGTGGAAGGCTGAGTCAGCCTTGAGCTGGCTCCCTGAATCAGTTGGGATCGAACTCAGAATCTTGACTGCAGTGCTGCAATTTAACCACTTTGCTGCACTCTTTTTGATTGATCTGAATTATATCATTTCTTCTCTAAACAGTTATATTTTTCCACATATTCTTTCCTTGTCTACATCACATGCCCTCAACTTCCTAGCCACTTCTTCTCTGATCTTCCCTCACAAAAGGCAAGCAGGGGCAAAAGTTGTCTGGGGATGGCTCTACCATTAGGCAGAATGAGGCAGCTTCCTGAGGCAGAGGATTCGGAATATACTTAAGAGACAGCAAATTGTTAGTCATTTACCCATGCTGTTGTTGGCCTGAATCCAGTTAGGCAGCTACTTAGAACTTTCTGCTATGAAGCTGTAGGGCGCTTCTGTTGAGTTAATGTAATTTTTATAAAACTGCAGGACTAACACAATTATTAAATTACTATGCAGCATGTCTGCTCTTACTGGGGCTCTTGACTGGTTTCAGGACATGGTCTTTTCATAGCAGGAATGTCAACGTGCATGTGTTTTTTTTATTATTTTGATTGATTGATTGATTGGTTGGTTGGTTGGTTGGTTGGTTGGTTGATTTTTTTTAACCACTGTGTACATTTTGACTGGGATGAAGTAGAGGGGGGAGGTGCCACTTGCTGCTTTGTCTCAGGCGGAAAAATCATGTGAGGTGGCCCAATTTGATTCAAGAGAGGTTCCACAGAACTTGTCCATGACTGCTTAGGATATTTGAAATATCATTTCTTGGTAGACATCATGGTGCATCTCTGAAAAACAGCCCTTTACCAAAAAGATCCACTTCTGTGCCTCCACAGTCGGCCATTTTGAGCCTCAAGAAAGGGGGAACAAGATTTTTAGGGATAGGGGAACACTAAGTAATAACTCAGTAATAACTGAGCTTTCTGAGCCATTGAAATGAATGCTCAAAAACAAAGTTGGGGGGAGTCGGGGGGGAAGACCAGGAATATTAGAGGATTTCATTCAATCTTCATTCCCATCTGAACTGATCCCAAATGCACCTCCTGAAGTTACATGTGGTTTGGAACATAGTTATACTTCAGTTTCATGTTTCTTTGAAATGTGTGGAGCAGTTCCTGGCTCAAAAAAAAAACACAAAAAAAACCCTTACCGAAAAACAATACATATTACAACAAACATCTTAGAATAATATATATATATTTAGTAAAGCAAACTTTGGCAGAAAACACACTTAAAAATACACATGGTATGAGAAAATCATACCATTCAACCATTCAAAATATGTATTGACATAGACATTTAATTTCTGGGCAGCTTTTTTTTTTCTTTTTTTTTGGATCCAGAATTATTTCTGAAGGGAATGTACAGTGACAGTTACTGCAAGAAGACTTTACTTTATATCCTTTAGCAGTGACAAGATTAATTATTGCAACCCCTTCGAAATGGTCAACAGACTATCATGTTTTAATACTGCAGCTTTTGGAGGAGGGCTGGTATACAGCAGTACCTCACCCAGCAGCATAGTCTTTGCTACCTTTGGGTGAACCAGAATGAGAAAACCCCAAAAGAGGCTCTTTCTTTTCATTTTTGGATTCTTTTGTGGATTCCGCAAAGTGATCCTCTTAAACCTGAAGGATTCGATTAAACATAAGGGGGGAGCAAAAATTACGTGTTTTTTCATGTTTCCCTCTTACATTAACTTTTCCTTTGTCCGACTGGCTATGAAACTTTTCTCCCCTCGCTGCCAGTGCTGGGCACCTCTTCACCCTGCTTTCAGTCTGCTGCGTCTTCTCTTCCTTTTCTCCCTCCTTCCCTCATTGCTGCCACGACTCCTCATTGCTCTTTATCCTGCTATCCACCTTTTCTCTCCCCCTCTTTCTCACGCCAATACTGTGCTCCTTACCCTCTTGCCCATCCAGATTTCCCTGCCACTCCCACTGAAGGGGGATAAACAGAATCAAAATGACCTGAAAGACATACCCATTTCCACGATAAATGAAAAGAGAGACACTGGAGGCATTCAAGAGCAAATTGGACAACCATCTGCTTTGACTTGGATTCCTGCCTTGAGCAGGGGTTTGGATTTGATGGCCTTTTAGGCCCCTTCTAACTCAATGATTCCATGATTCTATAACACCCCAAAAAACCATAAACAACTCCCAGTGCTAGTGCCTCCACCATGAACTGAACATCCTTCAGTTTACCCAGGCCTTTTCTTGATTATTTCACTAATAGTTACCCCTTGTTTGAATGAACCATTTTCAATTAGTCTCATGGGTTTACTCAAAGGGAGTCTTACTTAAAGGTTATAGGGCTCAAAGGGTGATGGGGAAGGGGCCATGTGCATAAGCCTTGCTGCCAGTTCCCAACCCCTCCAGGTGTCTTCCAGATCTTCATGAGTTCAGCATAAACATCTGCCCAAATGTGTAAAAGCACTTATGTGGACCTTTACACTCAACAAGCAAACATCTGCATGACTTCTGGGTGGGATGAGGGGGTGAGGACATGGGGGTGGGACTTCCCTGTGTCTCTACTTTCTCAGCACCTTTTGAGATCTACATGTTTTCAGACTGAATAGAATTCATTTCTGACTTATGTGGTAGATATAGAAAGAGTGCCCCTCTTCACACCCCTCACCCTCTACATAAAGAGGTTGATGGGACGTGGGATGGAGGGTGTAAGAATCAGTTCACTCCCCCTTGTTATACATTGATTGAACATGCTTTATTAACATGCTTAATTAACAAATGAATAGGGCTTCAGTTATGAGCATTATAAACACAGTGAAGCTCAGGGGGGACTCAATTCTGCAAGGGCCTGAGCCCTGCCTGTGTGCTGAGCACCCTTCATTGCAAAAGAACTTAGCAAAGCTGAGGGCAATTGCTGCCTTGCATAACTGGGCTTCTAATTGCTTCAAATTGCAGGATGGGAAAGATTATCTCTTTACATTGTTTATTTCAAAGGATTAAAAGTTAATTGCCAAAATACCTTAATTACAACTCTCCAAAGCTCTGTGCTTTGTATGATTTTTCCCGCAGATAGTTCTGTTTTATTAACTTCCTAGACAAGAAAAAAAGAGGAAAGAATGAAAAAGAAGAAGCTAGCTGTCCAAAGCAGTTTAATTCTTTCATGATCCATTTGTTTGGAATACATATCTGCCTCAAAGCTACACCTGGGATAACTTGACCAGCCAGTTTCAAACATTCAGATGCCTTTGATTTAAGAATGAATAGTGTAGAGTTTAATGGCTGTACAAATTTTCATTGTCTCTGTGGTTGTGTAATAGGAAATTGTTAGGCTCGCAAATTATTGTTCCATCTTCACAGAAATATAGTTCACCAAGTCCTTCATAATTCAGTTGAACTCCATTGGGTGGATTAATATGGTCAACTTTAGTGTATCTGCAGGCCACTTTCCTTCTCTCAGAATCCACCAGAGACCACATTAGAAATCTTCCAGTTTTTGTAAAACCCTTGTTTTTTTTCCAGTAAATAAAAGGCAGACAAAGGAGTGCTTCTCCCTCAGGTCAACCTTCTTTCCCACCTGCAGCAATTGCGAGTGGCTACTCCAAAGGAGGCCCAGAAGTCATCAACTAGAAACTGGGCCTTTTTGGTAGTGGCCACCACTTTGGAATGGTCTTCCTGTGGAGGTGCATCTGGCCCCTCCCTCCTCTTCACTCAGGCCTTTGGAAACCTCACCCATTTTTAATTCTTATGTTATTTATGAGGTAATGTCATGTAGACCCTATGGTGTTGGTTTATCATCTAATGCCTGATTTAGTTGTCTTAATTTTGCCATTAGATAGATAGATAGATAGATAGATAGATAGATAGATAGATAGATAGATAGATAGATAGATAGATAGATAGATAGATAGATAGATAGATAGATAGATAGATAGATAGATAGATAGATAGATAGATAGATAGATAGATAGAAGGTGAAGAATGCTTTCTGAAGTTTTTGAAGCAAGAAAAAAATGGGGAGGGTACAGTTTGAAGAGCTCCCAGGGAAACAAAACAATGGAGAGTTATGCCACATGAGAAGATACCACATATATCCCAATCCAATTATGTGGACAGGTAAGTATGTGTCTCAAAGGTTTGTCCATGCAGAGTGGGGTGGGTAAATCAGAAGGAAACCTATAGGAGTGCACATTCACCACTTATATGGACCATAGAGCTCCCCTGCACCATTGAACACCCACCAAAAATCCATTTTTCAAAACCAAAAGTGGAGCCAACTCCAGAGGCTTGATATGGCATATTGCCTCTCCTGAAGCTTGGAGTCAGATTCGGATAATGAAGCTTCCAAGAATTCTCTGTTAGGGAAAACAAACCTTGGAGCCCAAGATAACAAGTTACACAGAGCCTCTTATCTGGTAGCTTCAAATCTTCCCCTTAATTAGCAGAGTAAAGATGCAGACGTGTAAGAAAATGCACGGAGAGAGCTCTGATAAGACTTATAACATTATATATTAGACTTGGTCAGACATATATACATAGCAACATATACATTGGCATAGAATATCTCAGAGCAACATAACATTCACATAAGTAAAGTAATGACCACCAGACTCACAACTGAGTGGCAAAGTGCTGTTCTCATCTCTTGCTTAAATAGTGAGAGCAGCCTATCACTGCAGACATAGCAGCTGAACATGGATGACAAGCATTACCTAAGCTTGTCCCATCTGTATCAGTCATCCATTGACTTGACGTTACAGGCATGACTTTGCATTCTTACTACAATATTAAATTTAACCACTTGTTCACTTAAAGGAACAAATCCTGACACTGCAACCATTTCGTTTTTGTTGCTGCTGCTGCTTCTCAGCAGTCTTCGTGGCTTCTGAAGGATCCTGGGGTGAAGTAGATGATCCTTGCTCTAGAACAATGGTTGCCAACCTTGGGTTCCCAGGTGTTCTCGGGCTACAACTCCCAGAAATCCTGGCCAGGCCAGCCAGTGGTGAAGGCTTCCGGGAGTTCTAGTAAAGAGCACCTGGGGATCCAAGGTTGGGAACCACTTCTCTAGAAGGACCCATGTCCCCTCTGCTTCTGGAAGCAAGATGCCCTCCTGCGTCCACAGAACAGCAATGCTTTCAGAAGCAGAAGCCACATTTTATTCTCTCAAAGATTACCAATGTATCTTCAATATGCCACCTCCAATTCATGCCAGCTGGCTAAAACTCTGAGCAAATGGTGCGTTGCTATTTCTAGCATCCAAGGAGAATGTGAGCAGAGTTCACAATAACTGTGTTGTCAGTCGGCTGTCACTGCCTCCCTTCTATTCCCTTCATATAGGGTGCTAGTTGTACCAGCTGGCATTTACCTGCCCAATCTGCGTTATCCCTGAGATGTCTTGAATATTCCACCTTAGACATGCGGATGTCATACAGGTATTTATAGAGCTCCCGAGAGTGTCCTAGTGACACAGGGAGAGTAAACAAGCTTCGTGAGTCACAGGAAGAAAAAAAGAAAGATGAGATTCTGAAGGATCAAAAAAGATGGCATGGTTGAGAGTGACATTTCCAATAACGACTGCAGACAAACATAGCATTTTAATAATGTGCTCACAGCTGGCGCTTTACCCACAATGCAATACTGCCTTTGTACTTAGTACAAGTACACCAGCAACTCAAAATTACTTCATCTGAGGTCCTGGAAAAATTACTTGTCAGAAGCACAAATATAATGCATGCTGAAACCATCCATAACACAGTTACAGAGAGCTTTAGCCTGTTCTTTTCTTTCATTCTTTTCAAAAGGAACTTCCCAAACTATCCCTCTTGTATGTCCATTCAAGCTTCCAAAAGGTGATGGGTCAACCTCTTTCATGTCAATTTGTCATGAGTTCACCGATAATTCTGTACCATCCAGTCTCCATAGTAATCTATATTTATTTGTAACCTGGGGTCGAGGGGAAGCTCCACCAAAGATTGCTCTTAAATATGCATTTCAAGCTTTTGTTTCCTCTCAAGTGATTAATTCCTAAACATATTTTCCCCCTTTAAAATATGAGGGGTTTATGTCTGTTTTTGATACTTTTTTTGAACCAAGAATTTAGTTGGAGCGTTTGGGAGAGCAAAAGCTGCTATTGCGCACACATTGCATTTATCTGGAGTATGATAATCCTCTATAATATGTTCAGGCAAGGATAAGGACCCCAGTTCTTACAGTGGACAGAGTAATGGACTAGGACTCAAGATACTTGGGTTCAGTTCCTCCTGATTTGCCATGGAAGCTCACTGGGGCCATGGAACTGGTAAAACCACTCCTTAAATAGCTCACTTACTTTGAAAACCCTAACATGGTCACTGGAAGTCAGTTCTGATTTGAATGGGAAAATACATTTCTCACATCAGTAGAAGAGCCACACATCACCTCTCTCATTGTTCTCTCTTTCACCAAGGTGAAACTTTGCTTTAGGGAAAGGATGATGGCAGATGATTGCAGCAGGGGTGCAAGGAGAATCCAGGGAGATGCAACTTGCCCAAAGTAGGCTTCACCCACCTCTGTTTTGTTTGCAATAATTCAGACATCGATGCCCAAGTACGCAGGTATCTCTACTGAAAGGTCTTCAGCATTTCTTCACTCAGCCCCTGTCTTCAAATCAATGGAGGTTTTATCTCTGGCACTTGAGACTGGAGGACATTGGGATATTTTGAAGCCTGAAAGAAATGAGAACCAGAAGGACAGTCTGATTTGGTTTTTCATTGTTTATTTGTAGAATTGTTAAACTATAACCATAAGCATCAGTGTAAACAAGAGAGGCGGGTTACAAAACCTTATTTAAGGATATAATCTGTAGTATAATATACCAGCAAGAAATATCATTTCATTTTTAAATAAATTCAAAAATGTTCAGACGGTCACAGTGCAATCCTTTGTGTGTGTTTTCAGAAGCAAGATAATCCGTGGGGCTTTCTCCTTGTTTAGCATACAAAGGTTTTGCACAGCCAGTGATCCTGAGTACTCTCCCTCACACAATCTTAACTCTGGAACGAGACTGAGATGGCAATGGGGTTCCCTCTCATTGGGGGTTTTGTCATCTGTGCAAAACATAATTGGCATGAAATTCCAATTTCTGTATAGTTCCTGCCTTTGTGAAGCTAAGTATACACACCCAGCAAGCACAACCAGACAGGTCAATTGATCACTAAGAGACAAACAACCCATCCAGGGCTACTACATTTACATGGCAGCAGTCCTCACATTTTCCAGTACTGCACATTTTCTAGAAACTGTAAAGTGTTCTTGGCGATAGACGTAGGGGTGAAGGGAAGGAAAATTCTTAAGGTGCCCCATTCACTACAGAAGGAGGAATGAGATGAGATTTTATATGCCTATATTTTAATGTCATATTTTCCATGGATTGTTAATTTAATACAGGTGCTTCTTCTGTGTTCCCTCAGAATCACTGGTTAATAAGGCAAAGTTTGATCTCTCCCCCATTGGTCCATTAAAACAATTCAACAGCATTTTCTGACATGAAGGGAGAAATGTAGTCAATCGGAGGCCATCACAGGAAGCAATCCCCAAGATGCTTTCCACCCATAGGTTTCTTCCTGCCCCACATAGAGGCAGCTCTGGTTTCGTCTAAAGCAGCTATTCTCAACAGGGGCCATATTGCCCCCTGGAGGGCCTTGGCACATTTGAAGGGGGACACAGTCTGGAAACAACTCTTCACACACCTCCTTATAAGGTTTGTTAAACGACTTACACAATCCTGATTCAGCCTGTATTTCTTTCATATTGTGTTTATGGCCATGGCCAAAAAAGGTTGAAAATGGCTGGTCTAAAGCAACAACTAATAAACCTTAATGTGTGGCAGTCTAACCACACACACACACACACACATACACCCATTATCTTCTTCTCTGAAAGAAAACACATCAACCGAGTGAGTATACATTAAACAAAAGTGCCTGTGGCCACCATAGCTGCAGCAGCACACAGCTGAGAAATAAACTCTTGGCATCATTAAGGAAAGCTTTTTTAAAAAAACCCAGCAAATAAATAAATAAATGAGGAATTAGGTCATTTCCACTGTAGGGCACAGAGAAAGATCATGGAAGGATTAGGCTTGTTTATAGATGGATTTCTGGAGCACTTTCAGGAGTTGCAGCTGTGGGGTTATTGTGATACATCACATTTGCAAGGGCCCCACAAAACTACTTTCTGAGTGGTCAAGAGAGTAAACACACAGCCAGATTCCACACCCCTGGAATCCCCCCTCCTCCCGTTAAACTAATCCAGTTCCTCTGATCTACAGAAGATGGACAAACTCGTATTGTCTGAATAAGACTCCTAGTATCATTCAGCATTTCTGAGCAATTGCTGGGTCCCTAACATCTGAGCCAGACCCACTGGTGTTCATGTATACTTTGCACAGCCTCCCTAGATTTTGGCAGCTCTCCTTAAAAAGAAACTGTGTAGACCCTTCCATGTGTATTATAGGAATGAAAACATTTCCTTGTCCCAGTCTCTCAAGTAAGGATAAGAAACGATTACATTCTTCCTCATGCTACAAAGGTCAGAAAGGAATTTGCAGCCACGCTCAACACTGTGTTCCGCAGCCGTGAAACCAATGCTTTGCACAGTCTGTCCAATTTTTACACAACATTTTGCATTTTACACATTTACACAGCTAGGGTGACTGCTGCTTTGTTGCAGCTGTGTTTACAAATCTGAAGCACTGAATGGGTTGTTTATGTCACTCTTAGCAATCAGACACCCCATCAGGTATGTGTTTTGCCTTTCATGAGGAAAGGAAACAAGTGTTGCATAGATATATTGCACACAAATTACGGTGCTCTTAACAGGACAAAAATTCCCCCCTAAGGCTTTCAAATTCCTTGTCAGGATATCTCAACAAGTCAAGATAGCCTACATCAATGAGGATGAGTTGAATGACTATTCTGCACTTCCCTCCATCTTTAGCAGAAAAGAAAAAAAAACAGTGATCTTTCCCATTGCTGTTAAAATGATGACAGGGGCAACAACAGAGAAGTTGTTAATTTTTTTTTTACAAATAGCCAAGGCACAGGTGAGTGAGATAATCATGGTCCTTACAGGTCCATAGGAATTGAGTTCTCCTTAAAACTAAGACACATGCCCTTTGATGGCAACAAGACGGATGAACACATCAAGGTTTGTGTGCATGCATAGTGTTGTTGTTAGAGATATCATTTTGGATTTTTAAACTACTACAAATCCCTCCATTCTTCTTTCTGGGAGTCCAACCTGCCAGGCCCAGACCTTCCAAATACCTCAGTTGTGCTCACCTGGAGGGCAGTCCTAGCTGGCAACTTTGTGCCTTGGATAGGCCTAACTTCCTGTTTGGAAAGAAAGCTTCCCAGCAACCATTGGGGCAGCTTCTTTTTCAAACAGAAAGTCTGTCCTGTCCGAGGTAGGACACCTGCTGGCTGAGCTTTCTTTCCAGGTGAGCACAATTTAAATGACTGCAAGGTCTGAGTGCTGCAAGCGGAACTCCCAGAAAGGAGAAGCATGGGATTTGCAGTTCCATATCCAAAATGTACACCTCTAATTGTTGTTCTGAATTAACTGCAAAAAAATGTTTTGTTCTTTAAGTCAGAATTCCAGAAACATGGACATAAGGTTTAACGAACCCCTACAATAATAAGAGAACAAAATGGTTATGGGATCTTTTTGTCCTTAATATGTTTATCTGGCTGCTTAGGACTGACTAGGGAGGTCCCAGGTGGAAAATATCTGACTGTGTTTGCTTGGAAACTTCCCCTAGATCTTATGTCCTTTCCACTGAACCAGCTCAGCATCTTACAAAAAGGTAAGATCAGACTGTATTGCAAAACAAAGTGGATGCTGCCATCTCATGGAAAAGCAGGCTATTTGCAATGCCTAGACAAACAGGGGAAAAGAAGAAAATCTTGTCACGTTCAAGACTAACCTGCTTTACTTCTTCCGATGCAGATGGGCTGCAATCCAGAAAACCTCACACCAAATAAAACTTGCAACATTTCAAAGTGTCCTATGACCCATTGCTGCGTTTACTGCAGTAGACCGCCAATGAACACAACTGCACCTCTCTAAAAACACAGAGGAGGCTCTGCTGGCAAACAAATGACAACATCCGTAACTGGATACCACCTTTATTTGGCCAACTAAAAACAATCAACTTCTGAAAATTTGCACATGTTTAATTCTTTGTGAGGTTCCAATACTGGGCAGAAGAAAGTAAGTTTTGTGTGTGCTTCTAGTATACCAACATCCTGAAAGTTTTTTTAAAAAACGATGCCTGAAGAAGTTCCCTTGTGCTCTCTAAGGGATGAGGAGTAACTTTGCAACATTTTCAGGGGCCCAGCACTGCCATTCCCCACATTCATTTTTTAAATTCATTTTTTAAAAACCTGGGCCTCAGTAAATGCAAGGGGCTTTTTACATCTCCCCAAGAGTTTTTCTAAGAAAAAAAAGGGGGGTGAGGGGGTGGGAGCAGGTGCAGCCAACCAAGGTCTAACGATGGATGGATGTCACCAGGGATTGCTGTCAAGTCGAACTTAAGTCACACCAGTGACTCGATTTGGACTCAACCTGATTTTTTTTTTTCAATGACTCAGAGTCAACCCGCAACTTGGAACCCACCCATCGCTCTCTTTTTTTTTCTGGAGAAAATACTTGCTTCTAATAGGGTCTCGGACTTGAGGTTTGGAACTCAGGACTTGTTATCAAAGACTCAGACTTGGGACTTGAACCCAAAGACTCAGACTTGGACTTGGAGCTAAAGACTTGCCAACATCCCTGGATGTCACCTTCCCCTAGACCTCTGGAAGTTGCCTGGGGGCCACACTCCATCTATTCATTGCTAATACAGGGCTCAGGCTGAAGGTGTTTGCATGTGTGTTGCACTTGCTTGCTTCCCCCAACCTTTGCCTACCTTGCCTCTGTGACATCACAGGGACCTGTTTTTTGGCCCTAAGATTCTGGCCCTGAAATCTCAGGAAATAGGAAGCTGCTGACCTGGCAACCCTGCCCTAGATATATTTTTATTGTGAGCATCTTTTCCCAAAATGCTTTGAGACATCCTCAACATAGGAGGGACAAGCTGGTATCAACAGCCTCTGACAGGAGCTATGCTTCACCACTAAAGACAGAATTGGGATGGTGACTGTTGGAGTTTTTACAATCTTGCATGCTGTCTCTAGTAGGTGTGGCTGGGTTGGACTTTCCTGGGCTGGGGTGACTGTCAATCTATCCAGTAGTAACCAATAGTTCTCTCCTGCCTCTTCTTTCAAAGACAGCCCCACCTCTCTGCTAAGAGCTTTTCTCCTCTCTTTAGTCTGTTGAGGTCTGCTGCTGAAAGCAGTCTGTTTGGTTGCTTGTTTTCTGTTTCAGTTAATGAGAAAAGCAGTGGGCTATTCTGGGGAACTTGAAGTTATTCTGCTTGAAAAATCCCTGCACTACGGCTGCGTAGCTATAGGAATTTCATTCAAAACTCTGCAACAGTGATGGGAGAAGGAAGGAAAGCTAGCTGAAGGGATATGCAGTTACCGTCAAACTGAACCAGTGACCCCTTTGAAATGATGACTAGTTCTATTGCCTTCCACACGTTTCCAGGCACTTTCAGAATTTTGAGAGGACATGTTTTAAAACTTTCAGCTCAGCCTAAACGTGGAGCACCTAAGAGAACGGGAAAATTCCGATTGGGTCAGCGTTGTCACACAAGACACAGCGCCAGCAGGGGGTGACGCCAGGGGTCAAGGGCTCAACCTCCGGATAACGAGCTTTAAATATTCACCTTGCTTAGAATGAATATTGAATGGCTGTGTGAAGGGATTTCCAATGACTCTGTGACATGGATTCACTACAGAAAATGAGAGCCTCAGACTGATGTACGTGACGAGATGCTTTTAGACTGCAGTTGTTCCAAAGGATGAAAATTCTTTTTTTTCCCCCTCCCCCCTTGTCTGACTGAGTTGTAAAGTCAGAATTGCTCCACTCCCTTTTATGATACAGTAAAGTAGCATACACTTTCCATCAATGCATTATTGATATAAACCAGCCTTTAAATGGAAAAGGAAATAATTGCTGAAATCTGGGTTGAAAGAGCAGCTTTTAGAACTGGACATTCCCCTTTTACAGGGGGCCAAAATCTTGTGGTTTAGTGTAGTAAATTGCACTACAGTAGGCCAGTTACCTGGCTGGATAACTCAGTGATTTAGACAATCTGGTTGCGGAGTGAGAGACTGAGAGATTGATTCCTCACTGTGCCTCTACTGTGCCTACCAGCCTGTATGGCTTTGGGCAAACTCCACAGTTGCACAGCATCCCCAGAAAAAGGAAATGGTAAACTACTTCTGAACACTCTCTAGCTTGAAAACCCTGGAAAGAGTCATCATAAGTAGAATTGACTTGATAGCCCATGATTAGCTGGCTAGATAGTTCAGTGGTTTTAGTAGAGGTTGGGAGTTTGATTCCCCATTGTGCCTCCCGCAATTAGGGCCAGTCTTTGTGGCCTTAGACAAGCTCCACAGTTCCAGAGTACCCCCAAAAAGGAAATGGTAAACCACTTCTGAGTCTTCTCTACCTGGAAAACCCTAAAAAGGGCTGCCATAAGTAAGGATTGACATGAGGGCACATGATTATTATTCTTTTTTAGGCCAATTGGATCAATTGTGATTTTCTGAGGGAGGAATGAAGTAGTAGTGACCCCTGAGCGCTTTGGAGGTGCCCATCCCTGGAATATACATACAGGGTTAAGATGGCATCATTAAAATATGTACACTGGACCTCATGCATACCCAAAACCAAAAGTGGATGAATGTTGGCCCTTCAGCTTTTTGGACTACAAGTCCCAGAATGACGTACCATTGATCCTATGGGGTGGGGATAATGGAATTGGTAGGCCAAAGTATCTAGAGGACCAAAGATTCTTCACCTCTTCTCTAGTCTCAGGATTTATACATTTCTCCTTCTATAAGGCATATAGTGGGCCTTGAGCAGTGAACTATGTAAAGAATAAACACGTCTGGTGAAATGGTCATCTGCTGGTCCCTTCCATTTCAACCTGCCAGATGATGAAGATGACTTTTAGGGCTAATCTGAATCTAGACTTCCTCTTTGGCACATATTTGAAAAGGGAAATTTGCACACCTTTCTTTGTGTATTAAAGACTCTTGGACTTTAGTTAAGAGTTCTTCGGTCTGCAGGCAGAGCTGTCTAATTAAAGCATGTCATTCCCAGGACAAGTTTATTACCTGTCTTTAGCCAATTTCTATGATTCTCTGAGGGCAATTGAAAAACCCAGTCTGTAGGAGAGAATGCTCTTAAATGCCAAATAAACTTGAAGAGTCCTTGTATATTATTGCCAGCAGCCCACTCCAAGTGTGGTATGGTTTGTAGAGACTAAGAATACAAAGTTCTATTCTTTAATAAAGAACAGATATGTTGGCAGAAATGAGCTGCCCCTTCCCATAGAAATTCTTACAGTTCAACCTAAGGCCCAGTTACACTACTGAAATACCTCGAAATATGTGGCGGTGTTATTGAAATTGATTTAAAGTCACGTGGCAGTCATGTGGTATTTGAATCGTTGTATGCATTCTCTTGGGGTAGATTTTAATCAGGTGTTTTTTAAATGTCAGAGACTACACTCACAATTTAAATTGTGTTTATTTAAATCATTGCATTTCTGCCGACCACTGTGTTTACATAACGAACTAGGAGCCCTATTAGGCATGTTCTAGTGCAGGTGTTCCCGCTTCCCCATGTTCATCGGATCATCTGTACCTGATAACCACTGAATCAGTCTAAGCTTTCCTCTAATTAGGACAGATCCCTATAATTAGCCTCAGATAAAATTACCTACTTCTTCATGTGTTGGTTTCAGGGATTTCCTTGGTAACAGACACTGATGGAGCACATCTTTAAATAGATTTTTTTTAAAAAAATGCTGGCTGGATCACTCAGTGGTTTAGGCATGTGGCTGCAGAGACAGAAGTTGGGAATTTGAACTCCCAACCTCTGGCTCCATAGCCAGATACCTAAACCACTGAGCATCCAGCCAGCTAGGTTGATCCGAAACCACACATTCAGACTTGTTTCCTAATGGGATTGCTTGGTACCTCTCCTTGCTGCTATATTCACATATTCACACAATTAGGCCAGGCTGCAGAATAAATGGGAAGTGGAAGCCATATGTATCCCAATATCCTTAGAGAGGCATGAGGATTCATGGTGACCGAATTTATTGTAGTCCTGATGATATCATTAGGGGACCAACAGGGCTTTGCTCAAATCACAGTACATGAATTTCTTACATAAATGTGATGTGGCTAGATACCAACACAAGGTAGGATTTGGACAAAATGAGATGCAAGGAGGGTGGTGCACAGGAGCAGGAAGATTTGTAGGGGGGCAAAGGACAGAGGAAATATAAAGTGCAACATTTATATCACTGCCCCCCCACATGAGCATCAAAACTGGCCCTGAAGGAGTGGGAATTGCTCTGGAGCTGTTTTTGTGATGGTGTAAAGGGCTGGAGAGCTCAGTGGTTTAGGTATCTGGCTGTGAAGCAGGAGATTGGGAGTTCAACTCCCTACTGTGCCTCCTGAGAGTGGAGCCAGCCTGTGTAGCCTTGGGCAAGCTGCACGGTCCCAGAACACCCCTAAAAGAAGGGAATGGAGACCCACTTCTGTGTATTCTCAACCTGGAAAATGCTGAAAAGGGTCACCCATAAGTCAGAATTGACTGGATGAGACATAATTATTGCTATTAGAGGGCTGCAAGAGGAGGATGAAGTAAATCAAACTTTATTTCTACTGTAATGTAACACTGGATTTACCCCAGCATTGGAAGTGGGCATTTTGGCACTTGCCTGCTCTTTCTATAGAATCGTAGAATGGAAGTTCCCTTGGGTGATCTATCAGAGGTCATCCAATCTAAACCTTGGTTTGAATCAGAAAATTCAGAAACTAGAGCATCCCCGGCAGCAGTCTGTTCAATTTCTGCTTGAAGAACTGCAGTGTTGGAGAGTTCATCATCCCTATAGGTTCCATTTACTCCATCCCTCATGTAGCCTTTCCATTTCTCTAAATGTAATATAAAGAATGTAGAATTGGACCAACAATGTGCTGGTGAAAGACAGGTACCGTAGGTAGAAAAAGATGTTGAGCAAAAGCCAGGTTTTCTTCTCAGGTGGACGAGAGCCACTGAATGAATGGGACTTGCCAAGTCAACATCGTTATATAAATTCCATCATTCATTAAGTCTACTCTAGCTGAGACAAACAGATTTAGCTCATTGGCTTGGGTCAAATGTTAGAGTAGACCTACTCAAAACAATGAGATTTAATATATGATTTGTATGAGTCCCACTTACATAGTACAATGGGTCTACTGTTGACTGTGGATCCCAGCCTGACTCAACCTGAAGGTATCTAGGGTCAAAAATGCAGTTCAGGTGGAAGTAAGCTCCACCTTCCCACCCCACTCTGTTGTCCTGCAGACCCTGGGTTGTTCAACATGAGAGTCTGCACAGGTGTGTATAAGCACATTTAGCAGCCCTTCCTTATCAGAGCAAGGGGGAAGGATTACCTGCATCTCTATCACCCTTTGAACCCTGCACACATTTAGGCTAACTACCTGAATAAGGCTAAAGAACTAGTAACATCACCTGAAACTTCAACTGCAGGCAGCATGGGATGTTCTAAAATCAGAAATAAAAGCCATACAAAAAATTATTGAGCAGCCTGGTGAGTTTCTACATAGAATATGAAATCTCTCTGCTTTGATTTTGTTGAGTTTCTCCAAACCAATCTGCCCATTCTCCCCCCACCACATTGCTAGTGGATCACAAGCCTTTGTGTTGTCTCCTCACATGGGAATCCATGCAGATTTTTATATATAGTTTCCTATTGTGTGCTTTTTGCTTAATTTCCATCACTTTCCCACATTACCTGAAGTGTGTTTGCACATACTTTCCAAATTAAGGGCATTTTAGCTACTCACATTTTGAAATAGGCACCTTGTTTAGTATGCATGTTATTTCTCACAAATATATGAGGTCTCAAGACAAGATATGTCAGATGGAAGAATGCTGCTTTTTACTGAGGTCGTTGAATGCTGCAAAAGGACCCTCCATCCCTAGTTTTCCCTTTAGTTAAAACAAACTCATTAAGACGAGTTGAAAATCAGTTGAATTGATGTCCTGATGTGAACATAAGAAGCCTGAAAAGTTTTATGTACATACCTAGAATAAGCCATTGTGAGATCTGTGGGACTTACTTCTGAGTAGAGATGCACAGGAATGGTATATCTCTGTGCCTGACCAGATGCTATTTCCAGATGTCAGGAGTAGACTCTGCCATTCAATAATCCTATATATAACAATTCTGTCTGAGCTACTGAACACCTCCCAGCTGGCTCTGTGAATGTATCCTAATTGTACAGAAGATGTGAAGCATCGGTCTGGTTCCTAAGCCCAAATATAACTGGGGCATTCAGTTTTATACTGCTTTTAAAAGACCTCACATTTTCAAGAAAGAAGATCGTTTCCTCACAATGCAGGTCTCCAAAATAAAATCTATATAATTTTTAAAAAGGCTGATAGATGGGATCCAGAGTTAGTCCTACTTAGCAAAGGCCCACTGGAATCAATGGGAGTTAAGCTAGTCACCTCTTCAATTCCATTGATCTCAGTTCAATCAATGTGACTAAGTCTACTTCCCATCCACAGCTAAATTTAATTGTTAATGCCAACTAGAGCAGACCCATTGTAGTACTACCTGAAGTAGACTCACTGTAGTAAAGGTAAGGTAAGGTAAAGGTAAGACAAATGTCCAGTCGTGTCCAACTCTAGGGGGCGGTGCTCATCCCCGTTTCCAAGCCGTAGAGCCAGCGTTTGTCCGTAGACAGTTTCCATGGTCACGTGGCCAGTGTGACTAGACATGGAACGCCGTTACCTTTCCATTGAAGTGGTACCTATTTATCTACTCGCATTTTTACATGCTTTCAAACTGCTAGGTTAGCAGGAGCTGGGACAAGCGACGGGAGCTCACTCTGTCACGTGGATTCTAACTGCTGATCTTTCAATCCTGCAGCCCAGAGGCTTTGCGGTTTAACCCGCAGTGCCACCACGTCCCATCACTCACTGTACTGAGGCCCCTTCAAAGGAAGAGGTGGAGTACCTGGCTTGGTGGTACCCATAAATAGCCATTAAAGGCTATTGGCCAAAGGCACCCACAAAGGACCAGTTGTGTGGTGAATGTCAGCCAAATAAAATTGGAAGCCCCTACTGGACTTTTTGTTAAACAAAGAACCAAATGAATTGATAGCATATGGTTTTGAACTCTAGAGACATGTACATAAATGTGGAGACCCCTATAACCTGATTATGGATTAATTTTCTGTGTAGCGAATACTGATTTTGAAGTATCTATTATAGATAAGTGAAAGAACATCTGGTAAACTGAGTAAAATAATATGGGAAGTTTCAAAACATCATTAATCTTAAGAATCTGTACAGCATTATTCTGGATGGTTTACGTAAAACCAGGGAAAAAAAACACCATCAGACATAACACAAACAGCAGCACCAGAAGGAAGAAGGTGAAGAAGTAAGGAGATAAAAGTGGAGGAGCCCACCAAGATGAGGAGACCCTGAGCTGAGGTGGCACTGACAGCCATGGGGAAGGCCCTCACATAAGTGGATTGAAATGGGGGTGAGGTGGGGCAAAGTCCCTATCATCATGGGAAAGCAGGACACAAGTGCTAATACTGGGCTAATATTGTACCAGGTGCACCATCCACTTGGGTGTGATCCTTTGATTGCACACTGCTCACCTAGCCTTGATCCTTTACCATGCTCCATTTGCTTGTGGCTATGACTACTCTCCACTTACCTGGACTTTCTTTGGTGGCTATGCCCTGCTTATCTGCTCTGAATCTGACCCCATGTTTGGGACCCTGTACCAATGGCCTTAATCCTAGGTCTGAAATGATACCACTCCCCATTTCTGTCTTACTGTGACATGAAAATGACTAAGTAATTATGGCCTAGTCACAATCTCTAAGATTGATCTACCTCAAGTGGTTGTTTTGAGGAAAAGGTGGGGAGAAAGAGAGCCATGTATCATCTTGACTTTATTGAAGGAAGTGGGGACATAAATGTAAATTCTTTTTCACTTTGGAATCATGTAGCCTGCCGAAATCTTTGCTGGTGGACTCTTCTCCTGGAAAGTAAAATGAGGAACTGAACTCCCAAACCAGCTCACTGAGCTATCCAGCTAGGTAGGTTATATGGTACTAAAATGTGTACCAAAAGTTATTTGGTCCCATTTCCTGATAGCTGTACACAATTTACCTGAATGGGGCCATATTATGCATATGTCATTCAGTCCTTTTTAGGCCACAATTTCTTTTGTTCTGATGTTGGGGAGCTAAAGATGGGAAGTGCATTTATCAGATTTTAATTCCATATGGAAGCATCCATACCTCCTAAAATTGCAAAGTTCACTGCATTGTCTTTTTCTACCTTTGCAAATGAGGCTTGTGATGCACTTTGGAGGGGGAAATGCGAACGGAACTGTGCATGCTTTTGAAAAATGTGCATGACAAAAATGTGAACAAGAGAAAAATGCATAGACAAAATGTATATTTTGACAATATGTTCACAAAAATACAGAACAAAAGTTTGCAGCATTTAAGTCTCAAAACCAGATGTAGGGATGAGAACAACGGTGAGAAATTAAGAAAGTTAAGTGGGAACTAGACTGACAGAATCCCAGATCCTTGTGTAGAGAATAATCAAATTATTTTGGTATAAGAAGTGCTGATGGAATCAGGGTAACGGATACGTATTGATTGAGGCAGAAGTTTAGACAGAGCCCTGCTTGACACCAAATCACAGTGTGTTTGGGCAGCCAGAGGTATTAGCTACCCAAGTGTGAATAATGTGTTTGCACGTGTCTAAGAAAATGTCCCTCCACAGATTTGCTATTTTGTTCTGTTTCATTTTGAAGTTAATTTTAAAAAAAATCTGACTGCAGGTGGTGCTCAATTCTTTCTTTTCCTTTTTTCTTTTTAGCCAGTAAATATTCAGTTACTTTAGGGAATACCAATTTTTTTCTCCTCAACAGCCTCAAATATGCTAGGAAATTGATAATAATAAAATTGTGTGCCTTCAAGTCAATTTTGACTTATGGCAACCCTTTTCAGGGTTTTCCAGGTAGAGAATACTCAGAAGTGGTTTACTTAAGCCTTCCGTTGACTTTGGAAAACCAAAATAATTATAACTTTTCTGTGTTTACACACACACACACACACACACACATTGTATATGATGTGCGGAGATGCAATAGTCCCTCAACAGGAGAGTAAACCTGCCAAATTTCATACAAGGAGATCCAGGTCTTTACATAGTAGGCACGTCTAAAGATCAGTTCCCCCCAAAAAAACAACAACAACAATGAAGTCTGAAGGATGGGCCCCATCCAACAAGATTTCTGCTGTAGATACAAACTGACATGTAAATTCACTTTGCTTCACCCTGGAACTGAATCTAGGACCTAGTTCTGCTTCAGTCTCAAACACATAAAAATTTGGTCCAAATTAGGCTCAATCGGTTTCAAAATTCGGCTTTGTCCAAATCTGGGGCAATGCAACTGACATAAGTGGTGCTTCCAATTTTATAATGTTCATGGAACAAGAAAGTGACTGTTCTATTTCTTTTCACAATTTTCAAAAATTGCAAAAGTTAGGCGATTTGCACAGACTGCACCATTTGTGCAAAAATTGCTCACACTCTTGCAGAACTCTTTCCAGAAGTATCAGAAAACATCTCACTCATTCATAGGTCAGGATGAAAATTTTCCATTCAACAAAGATGACACAAGCAAAGATTTTTATCCCAGCATATGCCATGCCTACCATCTTTCAATTAATATACTGTCCTTGCTTTTTAAAATAATAATAATTATAAACATAGTTCCATAGTAACACTGCAGGATAGCTCATTGGTTTAGGTATCTATATGCAGAGCCAGAGGTTCGGAGTTCAATTCCCCCTTGTGCCTCCCTGACAGGGGATGGACTTGATGATCCATAAGGTCTCTTCCAGTTTTAAAACTAATCTAAAATTGACTGCTTTCCTCAACAGGCCCTCAGTTCCAAATCTCACTGTTTTTAAAGTCTTATGGTCAAACTGTTGCTACCCTGCATTGCAAAAGATGGCTGGCTATTTCTGGAAAATGCACATGTGAAAAGCCACTAGTTTTCCAGTCTCCCTTTGTGATCTGTGAGAAAGAAAGAAAGAGAAGAGACTTGGTAGCCAAACTGGCTGCAAACATCTGAGAGCCATGGTCCTTTTCCAAGCTCTGACCAGGTCCATCATAGTCAGCAACTATCTCATCCAGTGTACAGAATAACATTCTCCAAAGCATGTACATATCTAAACCTTTAGCCTGTGATGTTCCTGTTTATATGTTCAACTCTTTTTTCCCCCAAGAATGCAATACCAGAGCAACTTAAGTGATGAGACTATTGTCTTGTTTGTGGATTTCTGATAAGCATCTGGTTGGCCTCTATAGGAACAGGACACTGGAGTAAGTAAGCCTTTGGTCTGAGCTAACATGGCTCTTTCTAAACTGGGGATGAGAGTTGTGCAACATACTTCTCACTTACATTTTGTGACACATTTGTCTTGACCTTGATTTTGATGCCACTGGTAGAAATACCACATTTCTTTGTTGTGTCAATGTTGAAATGGCTAACTTTCACATCAAACAGCTAAATAATGTGTCTTGAGAATGACATTTCAGAAGTAATAATATTATCATTCTCTTGTTATCAGCTTTTGCAAGACTAGATCCATTGCTGCCATTTAATGTGAAAGAAATTATTTTAACACTTCTGTGTCAAAATATAACATGTTATTTCCAAGCTCACATAGATAGTAGCATTAAAAAATGCAGAAGCTGTTCAAAAATGACATTGATGAGAAGAAAGATGACTGCTTGATAAAGCATAAACCCACTTTTTAAACTAAAAAGAATAAAATGGAGGAGGACCGAAATGCCAAAAAGACCACAGAGACAGGAGGTGAATATCCCTGGCAAGTTATTCTACAGATAGGTGCTAAGTCTGAAAAGGTCTCCTCTCTAGTAGAGCAGTGTTGTTGTTCTGTTACTCACAAAGCATCAGACTACATCAGACCTAGCCTTCCATCTTTCTTTCCTGGAGTCTGGGAGCTTAGAAAATTCTTGAATTCTATATGGGGGTTGTGGATCACATGATACCTACCTATCCTAAGGACACAGAACGAATTCTTAAACATTTGTGTCTGTCATGTTAAATGAAGACTAAAAGTAACACAAGATTGGGATCTTTTTTTAAAAATTGATTTTTCCCCTCATGGATTATACAAAAAGAGCTGAATCCCTTACTCCCAGCAGTGATGTATATATGACATTGCATGCTACAACAACCACATTTAACAGCAACAACACAAAAGTCCCTAGGTGCTTGTAATGTCATATTACCATTACTTCCATTAAGTGGGGAAAACACATTCCAAACACGACAGAGCCCTTTCCTTCTCTGGTAGATCTGCATTAGTTGGAGGCTATTATTTGTGGGGAAGAAAATGAATTTGCCATTTCATTCCTGGCCATCTTCTAAATGTCAGCAATACAGGTTTCAGCACTGCAAATGTTCCTGAACATACGTACGTAGGCTTGAGTAAATTGGAAGTAATCAGTGATGCTCACTCTGGCTCTCCTGAGCAATAGAATGGAACACTATCAATCTCTCATCACAGTCACAAATTTTCCTTTCAAAGCCTGTGTGTGTGTGTTGTGTGTGAGTCTGAGAGTGTCTTTGTGCTGGCAATTCAAAATAGTGATGAAGTGTGAATAACACGGCCCCCACCTTGTACATTCCCTGTTTTAACCACCAAACTGCATTCCCCAGAAATTACCACATTTTAAAATAGCATTCTGTTTTGAGAAATAGGCCTCCCTGCTCGCTTTTTAGTTGTTAGTTTTGTTATTGAAAGACAATATACTAAAAAATAAAAAATAAAAAGTAGTAAGCTCCCTTGTACCACACATGCTGAACTGCTGATAGGAGTGACTTGCTTCATGGCTGGAAAAAGTTAACAACTAGCAAGAGTATAGTCTTTCTTTGTCTGTTGCTATGAGTACTGGTCTATAGGGGTGTAGCTTTCCTCTTGGGTTTCTTTGTTTGTTTTGCATATTGCCTTCCTCTTCCTTCTGGTAGAGGTGCTTTTTATTATGGTCAGGTGAGAGAGACGACCCAGCTGCCAGCATGGAGCACCCAAATGAAACAAAGCTTGAGAAATGGGGGTAAGTACACCAAAAAATTACACCCAACAAAATTAAGCAGGCATAGCTGTTGTACTGCTTGGATGTTGGTGGTTGTTGAGGGACAATTAATAAATAACAAAGCAAGGGCACAACCAAGCCAAAGCTCAGCTGTTCAGGAGTCTTGGCTGACCGCAATAGAAGGGTCAAGAACAGACTTAATTTTTCCGCATTTATAAGGCTCCAGTGGACAACACTGTGCCCAAATTAACAAAGAATGAAGAATTAATAATGTTTGTGTGCATAGTTATGCTCATAAGACGCAAGGGGAAGTGCACTTTCTTTGAAAAGGAGAATGGAGTTATAATTATATCACCCAATCATTGTTTTTGTGGCCCAAAGTAGGTGCAATTGCAAGAAATAATAATAAAAAACGTTGTTGGTTGCTACCACTTGCTTCATCCCTTCAAACTTCTTCTGGCATTGTCCATGGGGAGGGTCACCCTGGTACTTACAGCAGTGGCCAGCCAGCCTTGTTCCAACTGATGTGAAGAAAATAGACCCACGCCTTCCGAACAATAACAACATCAGTTTCTGATGTTCCTAATATATAAAGCCTCTGTTTGTTTGGAAGAGTCATAATGAAAGAAGAGGGCAGTGTGCCTATGGACCAAGGAGGCTACGGGTCGATGTTTTCATCATTTGACCTCAGATGCCACCTAGGACTATTTTCTGGCTAATGTGCTTTTTAAATAAATAAATAAATAAATAAATAAATAAATAAATAAATAAATAAATAAATAAATAAATAAATAAATAAATAAATAAAAGGGAATGCAATTAAGATCTTCGAGTGATATATCGACAAAGAAATTCATGGAGGCCTTCCAATCTGGTATGATACTGAGTGGTGAAAATGGATAAAGTTCGATTGATTCTTCAGGTTCCATTTTGAATAAAGCAAAGCAAAGCGTGCTTCTTATATATTGCCCCATAGAGCTTATAGCACTCTCTGGGCAGTTTACAAGTTAATTATGAGGGCTACACATTGTTCCCCCAGTGAGCTGGGTACTCGTTTTGCCAACCTCAGAAGGATGGAAGGCTAAGTGGACCTTGAGCCGGCTACCTGGGATTGAAACCTCGGTTGTGAGCACAGTTTTGGCAGCAGTGCAGCAGTTTAACCACTGTGCCATGAATAATGTTTGCCTCCTTTTCTGAGTGATATTTCTCTGTTTTACTGTTGAATCAAGCTTTGTCAAAGAGGTTGCCTTGAAGTTAATGATCTCTTTAAATTGGGTATATGTTCCAAATTGGTTCTTAGGTGCTCCACGGCACTGGATTGCATTACACGGTGAAGAGGGTGATTTTGAGGATGTTTCATGAATCCCTGTGGCTAATAAAATAAGCACACACTTGGCTTATGGAATATCAATTTGCAGCCCTAATGGCAGCACAAAGTGAATGGCATTAAGTGAACCTGTTTTATAATCCTATAATCTCGATACACTTTGATATGCATGCAAGAAGTGTTTGCAGCTGAACTCAGCCAGGAGATAAAAAAAGAACAAGGCAAGAGAGCTTATGTTATTAAACCAATCATAAAACTTTTGAACTACAAAACATCTCCCCTACTGTTATTGGTTGGGGGAGTGATTTTAGAGGAGTATGAAGATTTGTTGAAATGCAGTTGTTTCTTTTCATTATTTTTTTTAAAGGCACACCTGCTGTTGTTCTGTTGCTTTATCTGAGAGTTTCAATTTATGGTTGCAGCTGTGCTAAGTATTCTCTAGTTTCAATATTTGTTTGCAATTTTGAGGTAGAGACTACCATTTCAATGAAGGGGCTATCCTACCCCACTGTCCATGGTACGAATATTCACTTCTTGAAAAATTCTGTTTCTACCATTGCTTTTCTCATTGCTGTTGTTTCCGGATAATTCTTCTCAATTTTTCTTATTCCTTATTCACACTTCATGGATTGACTGATAGCCATCATGTAGTGGACATAAAACTTTCTTTCTTTCTTTCTTTCTTTCTTTCTTTCTTTCTTTCTTTCTTTCTTTCTTTCTTTCTTTCTTTCAAATAATTTTGCCCCGCCTTTCTCCTTGAAAAGGACCCAAGGCAGCTTATAACAATGCAAGACAATATTTAAAGTTGAAAACAATGAGTATACAACGGTGGTTAACATCATTAAAAGACAATATTTAAAACTACAAACAATGAATAAGGAGGCATTTTGCATTAACAGCCAATATTAAGGCAAAGATCAATAAGTGTACAATTTTTTAAAAAAAAATGTCTCTCTGAGAAATGGAAAACACAAGTAGTACTAAAAATCCAGTCCAATCAGTAATACATAACAATCTACCTAAAAATCACACACAGGTAGCTGGCTTACTGAGGGAAGGCTTGCCTGAAGAGAAATGTCTTTGCCTGCTTGTGGAGAGATAGCAAAGATGGGACCAGTCTCGCCTTCAGTGGGAGGGAGTTCCAAAGTCTGGGTGCAACAACAGAGAAAGCTCTCTCCTGTGTCCCCATCAAACACATTGCTCCTTTTACACTGAACCTAGAACAAATGTAACAGCAAATTTACTAGAGGATATGCCAGACAAAAGTGACCAAAACTAAACTATCTATCTGTTATCCGACGTTAATAAGGCAATAACAGACAGTGTCGAAATTCACCCAGAGGTTAAGGAGAGATTATCTGAAGATCCACACAGGTTAATTGAACGAACTTATTTTCTATTGAAATTGTGTGTGCATTTCAATCTGTATTTTGTTTCTAACCCGGCATTTGACGAATGTCTGTATTTGTACTCATGCTTTTTCATCTGCTAGCATTGTTAAGCTTGCACTTTGCACATGTATATACTGCTATTTGTATTTATGCTTTAAATTGGTGGAGGTTGAATGACCAAAGTGGTGGAATCAACAATAAAGTAATCAGGATGTTCATGATTGTTGCTACCCAGCCTGTGATTAATTACACAAGGAACAGGACAGGACAGCCCATTCAATTTGACTACGGTATTGCTTCTTGGAGGATAAGCATGAAGGCAATTAAGGGCAATTAAGAGTGAGGACCTTGGAAGTGTAGAAGCAAACATTCTGAGTGTCAGACACCCCCCCCCTCAAAAGTTGGGGTCTTTTTTTAAAAGTTGCAAAAAATATATTAAAAGACAGTTTGTCGTTTCAACTCTGTTAGGTGATATATGAAGCAGTGTTTTCAATTTATATATGGAACCAAATGTATTATTTGCAAGACCAGTCAAATCAGTTTGCTGCGGTGCCTTGAGGTTTTTCTTGTTGTTAGGCAGAGCTGAAACTTCTTCAGACATGGTCTTTCTTTCATAAATTACATTTCCTAGAATTTATTGCATCATTCTAGTGAAAAACTGTTGTGTGTAGGCCTATTTGGCAGCAGTCAAAATGGTTTTCTAGTCATCCTCTCCAAAACTTATTTTTACATCAACAGTGTTTAATCATTTTTACTGATTATCACAGTAACCTCGCAGACTAGGTAAGACAAGGATATATAGACTTGTCTAACAGCATGCTTCACACTGGAGTGGGGATTTCATGCAACTCCCATCATCGAACTGACTACTTCTCTGTTGACAAACACACCTTCACTTTGAGGTATTATTGAGAATACGAAGACCTCTTGTTTATGAATAAACCAATCATTCTACTTTTGGTTCATGCCAGTTTTACACATGTTCATCCTTATATGCAGGCTGTCTGTTTTCAGCATTATTGAACAAAAAGTACATTTTTTTTCACAGTGTTTTTATTTTCATACCCAATATCAGGGACATAAAATTCTCTCAGTCTTCATTTCAGCACCCAGTCCCAAATGGATTTTCTTCCCATTTTTGTTTTATATCATATAGTGAGATTTTGGGGTGCGGAGTGTGTTTCACGTGGAGATTCATTTGCACATTTGTCTCACTTTCTGGAATCACACATTTTATGTCATGTATGGATGGTTCCTCATTTATTACAGTGTGTGCTTTTTTTTTGACATTTTTATGTATTTTTAGCCATCTGCATTTTGAAATATGACCAGTGCCTTGTGTACAATCTTTCTTTCTCTCTCTCTCTCTCTCTCTCTCTCTCTCTCTCTCTCTCTCTCTCTCTCTCTCTGCAAAACACCCCATAAGCCTAGAAAATGGTCAAATGTGTGTGATGCCTTTCTTCTCACAACAGGTTCAAGTATATGTCTCTCACTAGGACTCTTGAGAGGTGCATTAGAAACCTAAATCAAATGAAATTCTTTTCCAGACCTACTCAGCTTCCCCTAACATATGCACTTTGTGTACAGTTTCCCCAGTATCCCCATTTTCATACACAACTTGTTGCACAGTTTTGAATTTCTGGTAGAATTCTTTTTGCTACACAGTAGAAGTACAGATATTCGTAGATTAGATTCAAGTTCCCCAGAGTCCACCCCTTTCTCATTAACTGATACTTAAAGGGTCAATAACTCACTCTGAAGCATTTTTAGGAGGAGGAATAAAAACATTTCTTTACTTACAGTTGTTGAAATTACAGACTTGTGTATGCTGTTTTCTTTACTGCACTCATACTAAGCAACTAACTGAACAGATCAAGAGCAAACAAACAACTGCCATCAGTTGAAGAAAGAGAGGGAAAACAAACTATTAGCAGAGAGTTGAGACACTGCTTGAATTCAAAGGCTGGAAAGAATGATTGCTCGGTGCTGGATAAATAGGCAATCACATTGGTCCAGAAAAGTCCCTCCCACCCATTCAAGCTACAGGCAGCATGAGAGGTTGCAAATACAACTCTAACACAACTTTTCCTAAAGTTGCCTAACTCTTCTATCCAACTTTCCCCATATTTGGAAATGGCTTGTGGCCTGATTTGGGATTTAGTTTTGTCATGGTACTAGAACGAAGGAAATTCTCTGGCCCTAACTTGGCAGAGGTACCTCTCAAATTTAGAGCTTGAGCTAAAGCTTAAAAGAAGTTCACTGTGGAACAAAGGTGGGCAAGTTTGGCAGGTCTAATGGACATTTTTCTGCACATCTGGGGGCTGCACAAATCACCCAGAATGCCGAGAGAATGAGAGAGAGAGAATGAGAGAGAGAGAGAGAGAGAGAGAAGTCTAGAGGCCAGTTACAGCCTTCAGAAATGGGTAACACCATGGGTTTTATTAACAAGGAAACTGTCGGTCCTTCAGGCATTTCTGGAGAACCTCAGGGCCATTTTTATCATGAAATAAAAGTGAAAGGTGAGGGAGAGCTCAGGGCTGCCTCAGAGAAGCAGATTGCCAACCCCTACCTTTGAATCCACTTTTAAGATCGTGGCCAAAAATGGCAGCAACGATGCTGCAATCATCCATCAGGCTTGTCCAGTGAGTGTGGGGAGGTGCATTTCTCACCACGAGTCCATTCAACACAAAAGAGGAGCCACATTGCTCTGGGAAGTAAACTCATGTTCTTGTTGTGAGCACAATCTACCTTTTCAGGATTGACCAATTGACGAAAAAAACAGCGCTCCTCTATAGAAAGGCTGCACAAAGTGCTGACTGGATGGTTTTCCATAAACTTTTTCCATAGTTTTTTCAGACTGAAAACTCATTGCATTTGCCTCAAATTGAGAAGCAGAAAAATATGCCCCCCTCCAACTTGTAGCCCCAAGTGGTATGTGGTAGAAATATGGTTGCCATTTTGATTCTGTTGATAATATAAATTGCTGTGAGGACTCTGCTGAAACGCAGGGACTCTTAAACAAAGGAATTGTGTGAAAATCACAAAGACAGTTTACGAGAAAAATGTTTACGGGCATTCTAGATTCCATCTCTGAAGATGACCTTTCGAAACAAAGTTAATAGCCACCTGACGAAGAAAAGGCATTTAGAAACTCAGCAGGAAATAAAAGAGAACTAAATATCAAAGCAGTCAGTTGGAAACAAAAAAGAATTAAAACTCATGATGGATGTGTAGTGGGGTTGGAAGAGGAGAGAGAAAAAATGAAATATGAGAAGCAACTTCTAAAAAAACCCAACTTCATCATCGTGCACTCCAGGCAGAAATTACCCAATCACCATTAAGAAACAACTAGCAGGGTAAACAGGGCAGGAAGGAAATAAGATTAGTAAAGGGTATAAATGGGAAAATGATAAGCCAGGTGTTAAGAATTGTGTTAGGAATATAAAAAAGAAGTCAGTCTTCCAATGCATAGGTACAAATCAAAGCAGTAGAAGTGTTGACAAAGGTTGTAATTACCTGGTCTGGAATACAAATTTGTCCATTAGTAATGCTCAGTTGTATTACCAATTGATATCTTTCCTCCCATAGTCCCTTTCTGCTTCAAAATGTAAAACAAGGTTCTGAATATGCACAGTCATTGGAAGGTTCCTTATTAAACCATCTATTTACATTCGGTAGAACCTGTGGCCCTCCAGTGGCAGCTGGACTGCAATTTCCAACACTTCTTACCAGTACAGTTGCTGGCCAGGGCTGATAGCAGCTGTGGGCCAAGGATAGCTGTATGTATAAGCTACCCTTCCCAGATGTAGCACATGACACTCTGTTCTGAGTGGCTGCAGATCTCCAGCAGAGAGTCTAACCCATCACAGACTTGTGATGAGAAATGCCCACTAACATATTACAATCTATTAAGTTATCAATTCTGCTGGATGTTTTCTAACATAATCAGGCAATTTAATTAGTGTTTAGCTTGGAAGAGTTGCATTAATATTTCTCCAGTGATAAACTAGTGAAAGGAGTTTGCGGGGGGGGGGGGGAGAGCTGCTGCCAGGTGACAAAATTAAACTATTTAATTTAAAAAAAAAACTATTTCTTCTCCTTCTCTAAGATGTAGTAGTTTGTCCAGCCTGTTGAAAAGTCTTAAAGTAAGCTAAATAGAAGGTAAGGATAAGGAGATGAGAGTGTAAGAGAGGAAGAAAGGGAAAACAAGAGGAGAGAATTTTCAAAATTCTATTTCCTTCTTTACAAATCTCAAAACAGGGGCAAAGGAAAAGAGAGGAATTAAATAATGGGTGAAATTTTTCACCTTTATTCTGATACAGCTCTTAGTGTAGTAACGTAACATAAATTTAAATATCAATTTAAGGACCTCCTTTTCAACATAAATATAATTTAATTAGATGCTTTAGTTTATTAATGATGAACTTAACTTGTGATCATTTTTTACTCCTTTACCAATGTCTGCTCCTGACTCTTTGTTTAAATTGGTTTGCAAACCATCTGGTCTACCACTATACCTTCATAGTTTTGGTGGATGCCCCATGCTTTCTACTAAAATTTTGTCAAAAGCTATGAATTCTGTTACTAGACAACAGCCAGAAATACACACTTGCTTGAAATTAGTTTGAATGTGAAGCAACTTTTGTCATTTCGCATGACGTAAGCCCTACTGTACTTTAAAATAATGCCCCATGCATGCTATTTTAAAGTCCAGTAGGAATTCAACCAGGTGAGAGAGACCTTCCTCCTTCACAGGGCTTGCTTTTCATGCCAGTGATTGACTGGTGGTGGTCAGAAAGCATGGTGACAGGGGCATCTTCAATAGCCAGGGAACCACTGCTGATGCCAACATATACTCCTTGGCCACCACCTTCTAGCCTCCCACTGGATGAACAAATCCTGCAGAGTTAAAAGGACAGCAGAGTCCTTGCCTGCTCCACATGTGACAAAAATGGAACAGCTAAAGCTGACCCTGCCCCCCATTGAAAAAGCAATGTCACCAGGCAGCCAGTGCTGGAAGGCTTCCCAGCTACCTTGGCACAGGCCAACTAGCATTGTTTTGGTCCCAGAGGCAAAAAAATAAAATAAAATAAAATAAAAAAAAATTAAAAAAAAATAAAAAAAAAAGCTGGTGGCTTTTTTTCTCTCCACTGCATTAAAACAGACTGCTCTCAATTCTCAAGGGAATTTGGTAAGGGAACCAGTTGATACCCTGCCTCCAGGACAAAAAAACAAAACAGAAACTGTGTGTCCCAGTTGATTCACCATGTAAGTCCAAAACTAGTTAGGTACTCTTGGTTAAGGTGGAGAATTCTGGCAGTGTTGCTAGCTTATTTGGCTTCTGTATATGAAAATGGGTGACATTATCTTGTATTTCACCTCAGACTGCAAAATATCTAGAGCTGACCCGGTTCTTTGGCCTCTACTAGATTCTGAACCTCAGTCTGGATACAACCAGGCCTATTTACTTTGGCTTATGATAGGAGCTTGGTTTCTCCCATTGTGGGGAGCTAAAGCTGAAAGCTCTATATTCTGAGAAGAGAACAAATAGCCCAAGGTTTGAGCTCATGCAGTATTATGTCCCAAGACACAGGATCTTGGTATCAGAGAAGGGGTCCAATGATATGGAATATGGGGAAGGCAGCATTCAAGATGGGCTTTCCATTGCAATGGCTGTGCAATAATCTGATGGTAGGACTTGGAAAATATTCTGTAGAAACTGTAGAGAGGGAGGGTATCCCTCTGTTATCTGGCCACATCCAGGAGCAGTCAGAGTCTCGCTATTCCAGCCAGAGGCAATTCATCCAGAGCCAAATGTGGATTTTGAGAATCATAGACTTGTAGTAATAGTCAGAATGCAGGTAGCCCAGAGTAGTTTCCTTAAGATAAGGAATGTAATACGTAACAAAAAAATAAATTAAAATAAGCTTTGAGAATGTACATTGAACGGTGCTGTGCATTCTCAATTCTACTGTATGGTATGGAATTGTAGATTTTAACAGACACAATAAAAATGGTAGATGCATCTGAAATGTAGATTTGTCACAGATTTTGAAGAACTTCACGATCAACAATGCAGAACTAAAATGAGTTAATAATATATAAAATGTAAGACACAGAAAGCTAAAATATTTTGGTCATGTAATGAGAAACTGTCACAAGATGCAAGCACCTCAAAACGGATTCCTTGTATAAATTGATGAAGACCTGAAATTAACCTGAGCTTCTCACGGGAACCACACAGATCTGTTTTTCATGTAATCTGTTTCCCCTGTGTCATGTTAATCTCACCAGCCAGTGGACAAAAGGGAAATCACATTGGACTTCAAAGCACTTTCCCCAGCCAGTTTCAGCTCTCTTTTCACACCTGAGACTCTTTGATCCTCAGATCTAAAGACCAGAGGGGTGACTTAAGGGAAGCGGGCTAAGCCAGGCAAGAAAATGAACAGAAAATGGATAGATAGAGGAATGAAGGGAGATCTCCCAAAAAGCAAAGCAGGCACAGAAGAAGGAGAACAGAATCTGACATGTGGGCAAAGCTTTAAGGAAACAATAAGACTTTAGTCCGCCATGGACTGGTTCTATGGCAGTTAGGATTAGGCCCAGTCTAACCAGTTCATGGCTTGCACATTGCTTATAACCTCGCTTTGGAACGTCACCTTTTATTAGCAACCCCTTTTTTTCATTTTGTCTTGTTGCCTTTTTCTTTGTTTTAATAAAGTTTTTAGCTAGACGCCTTGTCTGGTTGACATGTTCAGAGAAACTACTGGTTACCTAAATCTTGTAGCCTTGACGTTTATCCACAACTACCAAGGGGCTTTTAAACATGCCTAGAGAGCAGAGGCCTTTGACCAGGCACAGAGAGCAAATGGTATTATGGTAACAGAGGGGATGGTGACAGCATAGACAAGAAATAAGTAGTATTCTCCGCGCCTCCATCCTCTCCATGCCAGATAAAAAGTTGTTCATGAGTAGCAAGCCCATCTTCTCTTGAGCAGATCAGAAGATGTACTGTGGTTCTCTGCATTCCAGCCTCTACATGCTGGAGAACAAGATAAGCAGTGTTACAAAGTAGCTCACAGTGAGCCCATCATATCTGCAAATATGTATTAACTTTGCATCAGTTAGCTTGAGGGTGGAAGGTATTACAGGACTTAGCTGTTTTAGAGAAGGGAATTCTTGTAACATGTTTATCACTGGTTTGAATGAACTGAAAGTTGATTATGTTCATATCCAATAGATGGCAGCATTAGATCCAAATTGCGTTGTAAGGAACTGGTGTAGAAAATCAGCCACAAATATCTGAGTATTCAGAATTTACCAGGCACTCAGAAGAAAGCTAGAGCAAACCCTCTGTTTTAAGAAGGCACTTTGAGTCTTAGGAAAAAAACAACTTAGAAGTGCTCAAAGAGAGAGAGGTAAGGAGGGAAATGCTTCAGGCAAGGAAAGGCATGAGTGGATTGGTAAAAGGAAGCAATGAATAGTTGTTTACCCAACCACCCAAAATGCGACCAGTGAATGGAATACCCAGGAGACTGAACTTTAAGATAACAAACGTATGTTTCTGTTCCACATACAAATGATGAACAGGCAGAAGCAACAACATCTCTGATAGATGGACATAGTAAGTTGTCTTATAGTAAGTGAGACCACCATCCAGTATGGCATTGTTAACTTTGGCTGGCAGCAACAGTTCCCCAGTGTTTTAGGTCTACGTATTTTGTGGTATTTCCTGGAGATATCTCACTGACATATTTATGAAGTCTGAACATACTTCTGAAATCAGACAAGATCAAGTATTCAGAAAACAGGGTGGTAAGAACTGCAGCTGTATCAAGTCTCTGTTTGGATTCAGCTCTTCTTTAAATACCACCATAGAAGGTCCATCACCTTCAAAGACAGACAGTCCTATTGTCCAAGGACTTTTACTATTAGGTAGTTTCTCGTAATCTTTTTCCCTGCAATTACCACACATGATTTCTAATCTTAGTCTGCTCCATCTTCTTCATTGCAGCACTCCAGATACACGAAGACTAATCTTCACAAGGTTAAATATACCCAACTCTTAACTGTTCCTCACAGGCCTTGATTTCAATGGCTGCTTGTGACTGAGGTGTCCCCTCTCCCCAAATTTGGACACTCTAGTCCAACCTTCCATCAAAGCACTTTCTTTGCAGCTAAAGCATCCCTAATAGGTTGGCATCCAAATTTTGTTCTAAACCCATGAAGGACAGTCCACCATCTTCTGACAGTTTCCATTTTATTGATAAACAGCTCTCACTGTCAGGAAATTCTTCCTAATATTGAGTCAACATCTCCTTTCTTGTAAATTTAATCCATTAATTTTGGTTCCGCCTTCTGGAGCAACAGAAAACAAGCTTCTTCCATTTTCTACATGACTACCCCTGTGGTTATCATGTCAAAACAAAACAGTTTCCTGTTCGCTAGGTTTAACAAATCCAACTTCTTCACAGGGCCCGGCTTCCAGATCCTTTACCATCTTAGTCTCTGTCATCTGCACACATTCCAGCTTCTTGATATCTTTCTGAAACTTCAGTGCTCAAAACTGGACACAATATTCCAAATTAATTCTCATCAAAGTAGAACAAAATGGTACTATTACTTCTCTTCTTCTGGACACTATACTTCTATTTTATTGACGAAGCCTAATACTGTATTAGCTTTTCCTTTTTACTGCCATATCACAGTGCTGTGTAGCTTACTTGTAGCTTACTAAGCGCATAGATTCCTCCCACATATAGTACTTCTAAACCAGATTTGGAATGATCAGTTTGTATTTTCCCAGATCCTCTTTCTTTGGGGTGGGGGTGGGAGTGAAAGTGGAGGCACGTATTGGCTCACTGTCCATCTCTAGGGACCTCACCTGTTCTCCAAGAATCCGCAGATATATAGAGACTCTGACATTACATCTGCAAGTTCCATCAGTGCCCTTGGCTGGAGTTCATCTGAACCTGGAGACTTGAATTAATTTAAAGTAACTAGATGTTTTCATACTGCCTCTTTCCACTCACTGCCCTCTTTTTGGGGCCAGATGGAGAGAAAATGGGTTTTGAGCAGTTTTCCCTTTTGTCTGTCATCTGTTAGCTTTTCTTCAGCCTTTTCATACAGCATATCTGATTCCTTGCTCTTGCTCTGAGCCTAGCTGCAAACTCCCTTCTTGTTATTTTTAACCTCTCTTACCAGTCTGAAATAATTTTATGGTTTAGCCTTCCCAACCTTCACTCTCAAAATGCTGGTAACCCATTTATACTCTTTCCTGATGGTTTGCTCCTAAACATGCTCCTTTCAAATTTCAGTGCATCTGAAAGCCACCTGTGCAACCATCTCAGTTTCTTTATGCCTCTAATTTTTCTGTCTCATCAGAATTGTGTTTTCAATATCTCACCATAAAGTTTACCATTCACAAATGGTAAACTTCTGTTCATCATGAATTCCTTTCTCTTTCAATATTTCTGACTCCACATTTCCTTAAGTTTACTGAAATAAGTTTTCTTAAAGTCCAGACTGTCTGTCATAATGCTCTCAACTTTCTTCAGTATACCTAATCCATATTGGGTGTGCTCACTTCCACCCAAAGTTCAAACTATTTCCTTCTTCTTGACTGTTTTTCCTTATTCTTAAGGGCCAGATCCAGGACAGCTGAATCCCTTGTCATGTCTTCCATTTTGTAGAAGATAATGATGTCAATAAGGCAACTGAGGAATTTGTTGGTTGCATCAGATGCCAGAGTAGTTGAAGTCTCCCACTGCTATTATATCCTTAAATGCTTTTAGTTATGACAGCAGCATCCAAATCTTCAGTCTGGCTTGGAGGTCTTTAGGAGATCCCACAGTGATGTCACTGTTGTTTCCCTCTCTGATTTTTACCCTGATGCTCTGTATCAGAATTCCATACTCTGAATCAGCAGCCTCCTTGCATATGTACACAACTTGTACATATAATGCTACTTTTCCTCCATTCCTTCCTAAGTCACTACATCCATGTTTTGTTCTGCCAGGCATATTCCAGGCATAAGCCCTCTCCTGGCAATATCTGCATTGCATTCTGGGTGTTATGTATAGTCATCTTTCAGACTTGGATAATTTGTTCCACTTGCTTCCAAGTTGTCTTTCACTGCCCACTGGCGGGTGCCTCTACCACTGCCCCCATCTTCTGTGCATCACTGTTGTTAGCAGTACTTGATCCTTTGGAGTACCATCTGGGACCATGGCTGGATTCAGTTGACACCTCTCCTGACTAGGTTTGCAAGACTCTTAGCAAACATGTTTTCCCCAAGTCTGGTGAAATGCAGATCATGGTCCAAGAAGCCAAACCCTTCAAAGGGACACATTCTGTACATGAATGTCTCCATGGATAGTGCACAGCGTGACATTTTAAACACTGCAGCAGCTGCTGAAGTGTATTACTTTGAACTTTTGATAATGTGATAGGAAAAAAAACACCACTGGTTTTCCATGCAGATCTTTCACCCAAAGAAGAAATGACCTCTTTGAACTTTCATTCAAACTATACTGGAATACAGACAGAAGAGATTCAGTGGAAACCTCAGCCATTTGCAAGCAGGTAGAGATGCACAAGTAGTAAAACTTGGTCTAAAAATATGCCTATGTGTTTATACTTGGAACTTTGGAAAGTATAAGGTTATACCTTAACTCTACCTCTTCTGCACCACATTCCACTCTGGGTCCACTTACAGTTGTCTCATTTATTGAAATCAGAAAGCCAGAAATAAGGAATTGGCGTGGGGGGGGGGGGACAGATTATACATAATGAGTAGCATTCTAAACTAAATTTACTTAAGAAGGTCTCTGAAGTAAGTTTTCCCATTCTATCCTCCCCTTGGCAGCCACTTGTGTCCCTATAAAAGTCTTCTCAAAGGACAAGACTAATACACTTTGGGATACATATCTTACTTACTCCCAAGGAAGTGTCATGAAGCCCAGGTTTGACTGGAACCACCAAGCAGAGGCAGGTGATGCTCTCTCTCTCTCTCTCTCTTTAGGTTCCATATGGAAAAGGAGGAATTTAAAGGGGAATTGCTGGACAAAATTTAAACATTCCCTTATGATTTGGGGGGCTCTAATTCTGTCCAGTGCTCCCATATGTTTCCTTAGGAATAAGAAAGTAAGCAATCCTAAGGTATACCCTATATATTGTTTGATTTCTTTTAATATGTTTTATATGGTTTTAATAATATTTTGTAAGCTGCCTAGGGTAGGGGCATGTTCACTAAATGGTAGGGGTATAAATCTAGATAAATAATATATATATAATATACTCTTAAATATGTATATATATATTTTTTAGAACTGACTGCTTTGAGTCTATCAGCAACCAAAGCCAGTAATTTGGCGGGGGGGGGGGGGCATAGAGTTTTGCTTCTGATTAGAGTTGTGAATCTCACAGCCTCTCCGTTACAGTGGGAACCCAGGAAAAAAATCCCTTGTTTCTCCTCATGGTGAGATTTCTCTCCATGTGACAACCCCCCCCCCCCAAGAAATCTTGCAGGATCTCTTGAATCCTTTGTGCAAGAAGCACTAATCTGTGCAGAAGTATAAGAATTCCTGCACAGGAATGACTCTCTGGAAGAGGCATTGAGCTGCACAGGAGTCAGCAGTTTCTTGTAAAAACAAACTGGGAATACATACATACATACATACATACATACATACATACATACATACATACATACATACATACATACATACATACATACATACATACATATTGTGGGAAGCCAAGAAGCATTGTAGGTGCTGGGAAAAGTCTCAGTGAGAAGTCTTGCCAAGGTGAGATCTGGTAAATCATCAAGAATGCAATTCTCTACCCCACTAATACTCTCCACCTCCCCCCTCTTATTACAGTTGAGGGCTGGATCCAACTGTTGATCCCAAATAGTATAGACCCACTGAAATCAGTGAAACATCCCTCAGTGGTGTCCTACTGAAGTCCCATTGATTCAACTACGAATTGGCCTACCAGTTGGGTTAGTCCTTTGAATTTTGAGAACCAATGGGGTGTGCTCTTTTTTGTTTGTTTGCTTGCTTGATTGTTGTTGTTTTCAGAAGAACCAACTTTGGTCGATGATGGCCCCGCAGAAGTAAGTTTCCAAAAGCTATATAACAGCAACAGCCTTGTCTCAAGCTGAGTGCCGAGGTCTGTTATTCCTTTCTATAGATCAATGTCAGCACTTTCAAATGCGACTCGGGTTAATACATTTATTAACCCATCTGCAGCAGTGATTTCCAGCCTTTCCCAGACCGCTTGCTTTCCTGAGTCTAAGTCACTAAAAAATAAGAAAGGCCTCTACATTTCCAATATCCTCAATTACAATAGCAGAATAAAAAAGATGGGAAACTTTCCACTGCTGACCTCTGATTATTGCTTTGCCACCGACTATGTTTGTCCAATATGCTGCTGTGCATTGCTCTGGATAAGACTATGGAAAAAAAGAACAACCTAATAACAGATTCGATTACAAGCTAATCCCACATTGCAGAGAACCAGTTGCATTGAAAGGGACTCAGTGGATATGTACGCCTACACTTAAGCCAGGACATTTGAAACACCAGCTCTCCGTAGAGATGAAAATAGAGATGGACATGAACTGCAGGTTCGGCGGTTCGTGCTAGTTCATTTATCAGCTGAACAGGTTTCAGCATTTCGCAGCCCCACCTTCTTCAGTAGGTGCCCACTCAGAGGCAGTGCCTGAGCTTCCCTGCCCTGCCTCCTCCTTCTGATACCTGGTATCAGAATTACTTGTACTTACATTTGAGTTTTTAAGCCTCAAGTTCTTTTCATCCCATATATTAAAACAATGTGAATTTTGGAAAGTTTTTATCAAACTTACACTGAATCAATGAAGGCTGATGGCTTCTGTGTCACTGGGCCGGTGAATCCACTCTGGCTTGTAATATGAGCTGTCCACGGTGCTGATCCTATTTTGGAGATGCATTTAAACACCCTGAAGAGCTCGTATAAAGTTTGGGCTGACATCAGAGCCACCAGCCTCCACTTAAAGTTTTTCTTTATACTACCAACTTGTGTGTTAAGATCTCTGAGGAGGCTCTTCTCTAGCTTCCTTTGCAATCACACAGACTCAGCCTGTTCCACCTCACAGGGTTGTTGTGATGGTATTTGGGGTGGAAGACTTGTATGTCACCTTGAAGACATTACAAGAAACATGGGACATAAATTCAGCCACCAAATAAATAATAATATTTGGGTTTTATGCCTCTATATAACATTTTCATAAGTTTGGATAACAGCTGGGTTAAAAATACTTTTAATAAATCATTAGCAATGAACCAGAGCCAGTGGTAGTATAAACTTGTGAGCAGAGGAGGGATGACCCCAAATATAGAAGGAAGAGTTTGGGGATAAGCATGCCCTGAGCTTGATCCCTGAATTGCCACTTAGTGTGTCACTAGTAAATGAATTTGCATTTTCTTACCTGGAATCAGCCAGAAACTTTAGATTTATAAGGGTTTGATCAAATGGGAAGATAGATTGCAATTTGGACCACTTGTGGAGCTGCCTGGTGAGATCTATTTCCCAGGGATCACATGAATCATGGGGAAATGTACTCCAGACTGACCCCAATCCAAGCCCAAAAAGGTTTAGCTGTAGGGCTTCTACTTTTGGTGGCCAGGTTGAAGGGATTCCTCAGCAGGTAGAATGGCCACTTTAAGGAAGATCACTTCTGTTAAAGCAACCCTTTCCCATGTGATCTTGTGCATACCTGTGCAACCATCTGCTTACACCCTAAATTAAAACATTACCATATATCATCATCATTATCATCATCATCTTAGAACAGCTGGACGGGACCCTATGGATCATCAAATCTAGCCTTTGTCAAGGAGGCACAATGGGGAATAGAACTCCTAACCTCTGGCTCTGCAGCCAGATGCCTTAACTACAAAGCTATCCAACAGTTGAAACAAAGCACTGTTGTCTGTTTAAAACTTATTTTTCCTCCTAACTCCAAGTTTGGAGTTAGATGCTAATGTCATGCTAATATCATCAATCAACTCTTGCTTGAGAACACCATGGATCTCCTGTGGAAGTAGCAAACAGCTGCCAATTAACACCAGGCTTTCTGCCATAAACCAATGTTGCTGAAAAAGACCGGAAAATGCTACTCAACTACAAAGGTGTTTGGATTTCGACTCATTCTTTTGGCCTCATGTTCTTTGGCAGCTGAATTCCAGTTTTTTGTTGTCTTTTCCCTTGTGAAAGGCCATTTGGAGATGCGTCCAGTGGCAAAGGTAACATCTTGAGTGACTTTTTAATTTAGAACCACCGGCTCTGAAGAAGTAAGACAGGCAATGACAGGCAAGGCATTGATCCAACATGTGAATCATGAACTTATTCTCTCAGTGTGGAGCCCTGTGAAGCCAAATAGCAGCCGCTGGGCAGCTGAGGTCAACGGTATCAAAAGACGCAAAGACTTCAAGGATCTCAAAGGTTTCAGGAGTAATAAGGGGAAAAAGGAGGGGTGCTAAGAGAGAGGATTGCGAACAGCACAATGAGTAATGAGTATGCTTACTAGCCATACACTTTTGACTGACTGTTGGCGGGGTGGGAGAGGGTTGAAGACTTAGGTGTAATTGGGCAGAGTATCCTGGGAAAAAGGATACTGGTTAGCTGGCTCCCTGAACAGCTGCTCTCTACGCTGCAACGTTTCGTTGAAGGTCTCATTATGTCTTGGTGGATTATTTCACACTTGTCAACAAAAAAAAAAAAAAAAAAAACAGTCCAGACAATTGTTTTGTGTTTGGGTGAAAAGTGGTTAACTGACTGAAAAAGAGACAGTTTCTGAGAGTTTTCCTTGTTTGGTGTCTCTTTGTAAACGGTAATGAGCACAAGAGGGTATCCTGAAGATCATCTTGACTGCTGCCATTGGTGTTATCAACATTCAGGCAGCTCTTTGCTATGTAAAGCTTGGCATCTTCCTGCTGGCAACACGGGCATAATATTGTGCAGCCATATTGGGCAATTTCCTGGTGCTTCAAATCATGGATACAGAAGCACAATATCACGCATCCATAAAATGGAGGGTTTTAAAAAAATTGATTTAATATGCAAATATCCTTCAATCAGCCTGATTGATTGAGATCTGTACATCATCAGTGGCATCACCACTGATACCACAAACTAGTTTTTGGGGTTAATCCTTTCCAGCCTTTCCAGATATGCTTGTTGTAAGCCTGTACCCTATACCCTAGGTCTCTTGATACATATTGCTGCTAGTTACATGAATGGATCCATTGTCATGCCAGCATCATCCAATCATCTTAATGCATTGGCAAGTTATTAGAAGAGGAAATATTCCTTCAGATCTTTAGGTATCAAGGCCTTTGGGTCCTTAATGGTGAGCCCAACATATTGAATTGGCCTGGAAGCAGCTAATGGAGTTCTTTTAAGATAGGCAAGACATTAATCAAGCAAGTAAAAAAAATCTCACCAACACATGATGTACTGTTAACTGAACTTTCCAACTATTTTCAAAAGCAGTCCAATGTGGAACACTTTCCAGTAATCCAAACACATCAATCAGCCCCTTTGAGTGTTTCTTTCTAATGACCAAAAATACCTTCCAAATCTGTAACAGGCAGTTATTGGAAACATGGGAAGCTCTGAGGTACAATATTTCAGCCAGGCCTAGAAGATGGTCTGTGAAATAATCTGGCAGGGTCAATGCAGTTTTGAATCATAAAACACACACTGATATGTGGCTTCAGATTACCAATGTGGCAATGAATTACCAACCTAGCCTGACTCTCCTTTCTCTCTGATGTACATTGTATGAAGTCTGCATTCTTACTAGCAAGTCCCCAGATAGACATCCATGCCATGCCTTGTTCTACTGGTTGTGCATTTTGGACTGTTCTCTCAGATGGTGGCTTTGGATGGTTGTGTTGCATTGTAGAGATGTGTTTTGGATTGTTGCTTTTGTAAGACACAGTCCATTCTTTTTTGGGGGTATTCAATTGTTTGTGTGATTGTGAAAATGTTTTTAATTGTATGCATTGCTGAAACATACTCTGTTTTCAAAAGCAGGGTGGGCAGAGTGCCACCTGTGGCCACAGGTAGCCCCTTAGATGATTTTTGTGGCTCCCAAAGCCCTCAACAACTCCAAACCCCCTGCCAAATTTTTAAATGGATCCATGATGTCACTTTCTACTCTTGAAAGCCTTCCTGTTTTGACTCCTCTGCCTATTCCCCATCTACATTTTTAGTAGTCGTGCATCTTGTAGTAGGTGCTGGAGGCCAAAAATTGGACTCTGGACTCCCTGAATTTACTCATCTCTTGCTAAAGCTTGTTTGAGCAGTGTTTTCAACACATCTGAAATATGTGCAATTTTTTATGTACAAATTTCGAAATGTGCACATTAGTATTCGACCTAGCCAGGACCACATTCATCCATCACCATACAGATTCCAGAGGTGTCATCTGGCCTATGGATTGCTTAACCACAGTTTTTATAAGTCCTGGATATTGTCCAGAGTAAGCCTCCCTTCTTTATTTTTGATCTCTAACTGAATTCCTTTGTTTAAGAAAGATGGCCTTTCTGCTTTTAAAGAACATCTCTTCCACAGGGATTTTTGAATTGTAGGACTTTTGGCAAACTACCATAGAATTATATACTTGTCACTGTGATGATGACACAGGCGAGGTCCTCAGGACAATGAAGGGATTGATGTTACCAATTTGAAACCCCCAAAGTACCATTTCGGAGCAAAGTCTTCTCGGAGATCATATTTGTGCCTTTGGTATCCACTTTACTCTTAAGGATTGACTGTTTGTTTGTTTATTCTCCAAGGAAGCTCCTGGTGAGATGGATAGCCCAGCTGACTTTCAAGCCATGCACCTCCAGTAAACAAAAAGGGGGGGAAAAGAGAAAAAGATCAAAGTTGAGTTCTACTCAATAATTTCCCCAAATTTATGTCTCTCCGAAGCATCATTACAGTAATCTCTCCAAACATTTGTTCAGCAAACAACTTTTCATTTATAGTTATATCAGTGCAATAATCCACATAGTGTGTTTTTTATTTCTCTAGCGACGTTCAAATCGTAATTTGCAAGAATAAGAGGCAATTTATTATCCCTATCTATTTCTTTTGTCCAGAGGTAATTCTTCTGCAGATGGCAAAAGACGGTGCAACTGGTTAATTAGATGCACCAAAAAAAGAAGATTCCCTTACACTCTACTTTTTGATTTTTCTTCACAATATATAGAATCCTATTAATCTTGTATTTGCTTTGACCCAATTACAAGACGTTTTAAATGAAATCTTTACATAGGAGGCGAGAGGCTGAAAGTAAGTGGGAAAGGGAAATGCCTGCAGTTGTTTCCTACTTACTGTGACCCTAGCCATTTTTATGAGGGATGTGAGATGTTCGAGGAGTCGTTTACCACTGCCACCACCCACACCCAGTGAGTTTTAATGGCTAAGTGGGGATTCCAACGCAGCTGTACTGAGTCCTAGCCTTGCACCCCAACCAATACACCACACTGGTTTTCAACAATTAAATTACGTAACTTCCAGGAAAAGAATAGTTCCATAGAGTCAAGAAACATGAGATAAAGATAAGATCTCCATACGCCCCTTATTTGATCCAGCATAGCATTGCCACCACCATTTAGGAGCAAGCAACATTTTATTTAAAAGGAAGGAGAAGATGGGAATTGTGGGCTGGGTGAGTAGGAGGGGAGACTAAGGACTGATTGGTAAACCAAAAGTGCTTCTCTGTGTCACATTTTGATCTGAAGATTCAATTCAGGAGCCCTGTATTGCTTATTCTTTTGCAAAGGTGAACAAAGCTCCCTCCAGACAGCATCATTCCTCAAGTCTACATGAAGTGGATTCCATACTGGTCCAGCTGTCAACATCTCTTCTATCACTCTACTCCTGTCTTCTCTGTTGAGTAGAAGGTTTGAAGCTCAAGCTCTAAGTGATCTGGAAGCCAGCTAGAACCCACCAGAGGCATGTCCCATGTCTCCCAGCACAGCATCATTAGCTGCTGCCTCAACATCTGGATAGCTCAGTGGGATTGAGCACCTAGCTGTGAAGAGTTCAATTCCCCATTATGACTTATATGAGAAGGGCCAGCCTGTATAACTTGGGCAAGTCACATGTTCCCAAAGTGCCCCCTTAATAAGTGACTGGTAAACCACCATTGAGTACTCTATACCTGGAAAACTCTGGCAAGGGTCAACATAACTTAGAATTGATGGCATGTAGTTATTATTCAACACCAGTGCCCTCACCCTGCTATCAGAAGCCTCTAGTGGCCCATTAATGAAAGCAGAAAGTGCCACCTATTCGCTAATTGCAGGTAACTGATGAGGTGCTGGACTGCATCTTGGTTGTGCAATCAGGCATGCAACCAGATGCATCCTGACACCTTGATAATTAGCCACAGCAAATTTCATCAGTCCTACAGGAACACCAATAGGATTTGGGACATTATGTTTTTCCTGATTCCTATTCTCATTCCACCTTCACTTTATATTGGAGATAGATTTTTTTCCTTTGTTTTTACAAAGAAATTTCTACAGATTTCTACCCATGTTTTTAAAGTGTGTTATACAGTTTTGTAACTTGTGATATAGGGCTGGCTAGAAAGAAAGAAAGAAAGAAAGAAAGAAAGAAAGAAAGAAAGAAAGAAAGAAAGAAAGAAAGAAAGAAAGAAAGAAAAAGAAAGAAAGAAAGAAAGAAAGAAAGAAAGCATATTTTTCATCTCTTGTTTTACACATTTATCATCTGCATTTTCCCAGTGATTCAAGTACTGTATGTTTGTACTCATTTTGGACTGTCTGCATTTCACAATTGTACTTATGATTATATGGGTATTTCACCACCTCCAAAACACACTGCATGTCTCAGCAATCCAGGCATTTTTTTAAGGCAAAAAATCTTGTTCCAGTGTCAGCCTCAGGCAATGCAAAATATGTTTTTTTTATATGAAAATACAAACCTCACAAATCTGTAATTCATCCATAGTGTCAAGGAGGGGTGGGCTAAAACATCTCAGTCATTCCAGGCCACCTAAATCATTATTTGCTGGTCCTCCCCATAGCACTGCAACTGTTTTTGTTTCTGTTGTTGTTTTTTGAGTCAGTTTGATCACAGTCTTTTGAAACTGCTCCTGAAAATTCAGTTTTCAAAGCTTGACAAAATCCAAAATCCATGCTTGGGTCGTGTGAATCACTTGCATCTGAAGCCTATAAACTTTACTGAGAATACTCTATTCAGGCCTACATGGAAGCCCATGACAAGCGAGTTGTTTTAAGGAAGAGACAGTATTTGTATTCCCCTTCTAAAAAAATGTCTGCACAGCCTGACAAGGCGGTTTGTCTTTGAGCTAGCGCACTTGACACAAATGCTCTTGATGAGGAAAATAAGAATGATAGCCTTCTGATCATTCTGCCAAAGCTCTGGGAAAAAACAAGATTGTTAGTTATATTCCATCAAGAACAAATAAACAGTGGTGCCCGGTTTTTACCATTCATCACAGCAGATTCTTCTTGCTTGTGTAAAAGGAAATTATTAACTATGCTCTGTCAGACTTATGCCATGTAGATGGAAAGAGCTCCAGCCACCATTTTGTGCTCCATAACGCGGACAGCATCACAGCTGCTGAGCACACAAATACTATCACTTTCACACTTGTTGAAAAGCAGCCCAACCAATTGCTTTGTGTTTGAGTGAGAAGTGGTTAACTGATGAAAAAAGGAGTCAGCTGCTGGAATTTTCCCTTGCTTTGTGTCACTTTGTGAATGGTAGTAAGCACAAGAAAGTTTATTGTAGACCAGTGGTCCCCAACCTTTGATCCACAGAAGTTCTTGGACAAAAACTCCCAGAAGCTTTCACCACTAGCTGTGCTGGCCAGGATTTCTGGGAGTTGCTGTACAAGAGCATCTGGAGACCCAAGGTTGGGAACCACTGCTCTAGACCATCATGACTGCTGCCATTGGTGCTATCAACATTCAGGCTGCCCTTTGCCTAAGCTTGGCATCCTTTTTGCTGTTGGCAACACGGGCATGATACTGTGTAGTAATATCAGGCTATTTTCTGTCACTTTGAATCATGGATACAGAAGCAGAATATCCCACATTCATAAAACAGGTTTTTTAATGAATCAGATTATTTATTGGAAGCTATGAGAAAAGAGACCTAAGCAAATGATCTATCTAAATCATTCATCTTCAGTCTTTCTTCCTTCTATTTCCCACCCTCCACCAGACCTCCAAACACCCCCACCCCCATTGCTGAAATATGGTCACATAAAGACAACAAAAGTAGTGCAATTATTTATTTATTTATTTATTAGATTTTTATCCCGCCCTTCTAGACATGTCTACTCAGGGCGGCTCACAATAAAATTATTCATAAAAACAATTAAAACAACGATTTACATTGACAATATTAGTATTAATCAAGATGGAAAATATGAAACAAAAGATTAAGTAGAAAGTAAAAGTCAAGTATTGACAGGAGGGAAGGCCCGCCTAAAGAGCCAAGTCTTTAATTTTCTGCCTCCAATTTGCTGGAAATCTCCTGTTCCACAGCAAAATAAGATACATGGGTCTGTGTGCCTTGCATTAGAAGGGACTGGTGCTTTCCAGACCTCCAGTTTGGAATTATTACATGCAGGATAAGTAATAATAATGTGCTTAAGCTACATGAATCCAGATTTAGACTGAATATAAGGAAAAACGTCTTAATTTTTGGAGCAGTATGACAATGCAACCAATTACCTCAAAAGGTAATAAGTGCTCAAACACTGGAGGCATTCAAGAGAAAACTGGACAATCATTTGTCAGATATATTTTGATTTGGATTCCTGCATTGAGCGCGGGGTTGGACCCGATGCCCTTATAGGCCCCTTCCAACTCAAATATTCTATGATTCTGACGGCACATTTCTTTTCTAAAACAAGGTCCATGCACCTTGCACACCTTATTTTAGCACAGAAAATGTAGTTTTAAATTGCCATGTTTATCCTGATGCCAGAATTCAGTAGTAGTAGCAGCAGCAGGGGGCCCAATAGCACCAGCTGTGTTTTGCCCATACTTGTTCTACAGCACTGAAGTTATTAAAAAGTTACTTCTACATTTTGGAGTAACATTTCTGCTATACCAGCATTCAGACTGGAATTGGTTCTGGGAGCAGCCTATTTAGCATCTGGAGATTTGTACACTGATAGAAACCTAATCAGTGTCCACCAACTGAAATCTCATTGGAAACCCTATCTTGCACTCTGTTGACAGTGCTATTTACATCTCCTCTCTCCCTCTGCCTCTTCTTCCATTCACTGATGTTAGATAACGCTCGAAAGCACTGCAGTCAAGTGAACTAATCCATGGCGGCAAGCCAGCATCCTCCAAAACATGTTCTCTCACTTGTCTGCTCAGTAATTAGATGACCTTGAACAAATTATGGACTCTTTTCATATTTTAGTTTCACTGTAATTTTACAGACTGTGTGTAGGCAATGATACATAAGGGAATGTTGGCCAAACAAAGATAATAACAAACATATGTGAGATCCAAAATCATATTTCTGTGTATATTGTTTTGAGACTACCGTAGCCAACCCTACCGTTAAGCAAAGGGAAGTGGCTCCCTCAGGAAGCAGACTTGGGAAGGTCATAAAAGAGCAGCATATCATTACACCTAGGGAACCTGAATTCAGTTTTTGTAGATTCTGATCTTAAAAAGACTTGTTCCACTTTTTTTTTAATTTAGGTGCCTAGGAGAATTTGGATTTGCTGTCCTCTGGATGCAAGAATAATACATTTTCTTAGCAGTTGGGCTGCATCAAAATATACGTTTAAATGCATATTTATGGAGAAAATACACATTCTAAAATATTTGCATGCATTTAACTGTGTTTTTTGAGAGGATTTCATGTATTAACCAGTAACTGAACAGAAGAGAATTATGGGTAAAAACCAGTAGCCCTGCTAGCCAGGGGATTCTGGGTTTTGTAGTCCAAAAATATCTCTTCCAAGCTGTAGTTTCTATTGACATATATCTGGAATCTCTCCACATGAGCAGTGTAGTAAGCAATTCCACACACTATGATAGAACACTTCTCATGGCCTTCAAGTCAGCGGAATGGAGGAAACCTCCCTGCATTTGTGTTTATGTATATGTCCCAATGTGGTCTACAGGACAGAGTGACAGACTAGGACTCAGGAGGCCTGGGTTTGAATCCTTACTCAGCCATGGGAGCTCACTGGCGGCAGTGGAACTGGTAAAACCTCTCCTTAAATATCTCACTTACCTTGAAGTCAGTTATAAGTCAGTTCCAACTTGATGTCACATAACAGCAACAACATACAGTATGTCTTTTACTAGACATGTCAAGGTGCAGGCACTAGCTCCGGCCCCTCAGTCACCACTTTCAGCCTGTGAAAATGTCTGTCAGAAGAGCAGAAGGCTGCTGTATTGGTGTAGTTTCCCTATGTGAACCCGAAGTGAGGTGGGGATAGAAAGGACAGGAAGCAAAGGTGGCAAGCATAATTTTTTTCTCACATTTGCATTGAGCGTGGCCTCTTTGTTGGAGAGACAGACTTCCACAGTAGGGTTGCTAAGGGCAACTGGAGGATGTGTTTTAAAAATAAGCATGAAGGGAGCAGACAGTTGTCTGGAGTCAGTGTCCTGGGGAGACAGCTGACAATGAGCTCTTTTTGGGTGTTTTGACTGGACTTCAGCCAAACGATTTGAAGGCCGTTCACACATGCCATGAAGCCACCAACTCTCCTATACTTGAGGATGTAGGAAAGAATGTCCTTTGCAGGATTTCTAATGAACACATTCCTTCTCCACATCTGTGACCAAACAGAAATCTATTCTTCTGTGGACATTTAGAGACAGGATGTTTGGATGGGGTACCAAATGTATATGCTACATTGGCCTCCATAAACCAGTGTTTTTTCAGGTAGCCATCGACCCGGCATTGATCTGGTGGGGGGGTGAAGAGAGCGAGCGAGCTTGAGGGTGACAAATGTTTCTAATTTTCTGAAGTTCATATAACCAAGTAGAAACTATTGTAACTTAGTTACACAGTTTGTACAACTAGCAGAAAAATAATTCTTGCACATGCCAAAAACTCTGGTCAAGATCATTAAAAACATTAAAACATGAAAAACATTAAAAAATCATTATACTGGAGGAGGAAAAAAAAGGTCTGAGAACAAGATAAAGGATGATGTACATTAGTAGTATGGTGGGGATGTGGTGGCGCTGCGGGTTAAACCACAGAAGCCTCTGTGCTACAAGGTCAGAAGACCAGCAGTCGTAAGATCGAATCCAGGCGACGGAGTGAGCTCCCGTTGCTTGTCCCAGCTCCTGCCAACCTAGCCGTTCGAAAGCATGTAAAATGTGAGTAGATAAATAGGTACCACTACGGTGGGAAGGTAACGGCATTCCATGTCTAGTTGCGCTGGCCACATGACCACGGAAACTGTCTTCGGACAAACGCTGGCTCTACGGCTTGGAAATGGGGATGAGCACCGCGCCCTAGAGTCGGACACGACTGGACTAAATGTCAAGGGGAACCTTTACCTTTACCTACATTAGTAGTATACTGTGACCCTTCAGAATTGTTTCCACATTGTCGCCCAGTCCTCTGGAATATATAAAGTCACATATTCTTCAGTCTGTTCACAGTTCAAAGGCAGCAGGCCATCTCCGTATATCAGTCTGCAGGAGACCTTCCCTTTTAAAAGACCAAACAGAATTGCAACAAGTATAATTAACACACAGCAGTCATGTACAGCCATTGCAACCACTGGTTGCCTCCTGCCATTATCAGCCACCTGCTGGACACCATCTGTTGGTCTGCTACCTTTCCTAATGCACCTGCTTTTTTAAAAAAAAAGATCTCCTGCTTGTTTATTCCATTCCTTTTTTTTCCCACTTCAGGAAATCAGACTACATGGTTGTGGCACAGCAGCATCCTCTCTGTGCATTGAGGCACATTGCTGGTCTCCATGCTGTCAAGCAGCTTAGGGTACAAAGCAATTTCCCTCTCCGCTTGCAGCCTCCGGATCCTAATTGAATCCTTTCTTTGCATAGGGATGCTATATAGGGAGAGGTAGTGAATGAACACACACACACACACACACACACAATATTTCAGAGCCCTTGTGACCATCTTTGTGGAACAGAATTTATTTATTTATTTATTTAAACTATTTTTTACTGTGCCTTTCTCCTAGAAAGGACACAAGGAGGCTTACAACATTGGAAGAAAATATTTAAAGTTGAAAACAATGAGTATACAACAGTGGCTAACATCATTAAAAGATACAATATTTGAAGTTGATAACAATGAGTATACAACAGGGTGAATATCATTAAAAGATACTATTTAAAGCTAAGAACAATGAGTATAAAGAGGAATCTTACATCAATAAAAGGCAATATTAAGGCTAAGAACAATAAGTATGCAAATATTTTAAAAATGTCACTTTGAGGTCCTGGCCTTCTTCTGTACTTGGTGCGATTCCTTAACATTACAGACTATACCTAGGGGGACAGCTGGGGACAAGAGAGGCTTTTAAGCTTGGATGTGAGAATTCATATCAAACATTCTTATGTGTTGGCCAGAGTCATAATTAAGATGGGGTAACTAGGGCTTTGACTCTAAGCAATGAAATTTCAGTGGGCACAATGTACTGTTAGAAGGACACAAGCCAAAACATTAGTATTTGCTGCTTAAACCTACCCAGCCCAGCCCAGCCCAGCCCAGCAAGAGAGATTTGTATGCAGAAATGCACTTGTACAAAGGCAGACTATATGGATACAATGTATTCTTAGATGTCTATTTGCATCCACTTTGTAAAATTTATTTGGTCTTCATTGAAATGGCTTGATTGGCTTAAGGAACAGGCAAGAATCTTCTTATGAATCTTATGTTTTGTTTTGTTCTGTTTTGTTTTAAGATAAGCAGACTGGAATGTAGTTATCCTTTGGATTGCTCACTTCTCTAAAGTTGTAGTGTAGTTGAGGACGTAGATCTTCATTTATTCTGGCAGGCAAGATTGCAAAGTTTCAAGGATTTCCTGTTAACTGGTCAAGATTACAAGACTCTTGTGCAGTTCTTGCATTTGAGAACTTTTTTGTGGGGGGAATGGCAATGGTATTTTATATAGAAAACTTTGCATTACATATAGAAGGAACCAAATGTCAAATACACATTTACAGACTCACAACTTTTTTTGTGTGACTTGCTTCTCCTGGTGAAAAACATGGTCGTCTTTTTGCTCTTGTGTAGAAATAAAAAATCTGACATTGGTTGCCCATTTTTCATCAGGGTGTCTCCATACGTTGAGACACCTTGTCCCCTTACCCCAAGGGATAGGAAATTTGCAAGTATTTTTACTTCCTTAGATGTAGTTCTTGGATAAAACCTTATATTGAAGAATTAGGAAAAAATATATGCAAAAATGCTTGTTTTGGGAATGGTACGTATAAAATCATATCAAAGTAAATGGTGTACCAAAGAAGGACTTCAAGGGGCATCAAAAAAGAAAGTACAACCTGATGTGGAAGATGGGTGGAATTACTTAATGACTAAATATATACAAAACTCACATATTCTGGAAATGACTGGAACATCCTAATATGGATGAGAAGGATACACATCTCCATCAAGACCTAAACCACCATAGCCAATGGCCATATTGGCTGTGGGATTCTGGGGAACAGACCAAAAGGTCCTACCAGGTACCATTAGAAATGCATTGGATGGACTTCTTGTGCAACATTTTACAGATATTTTGTGACATGCAATTCCCCTTGGCTGGTGGTCTCTTATTTGAGAAGTACTGGGGGAATTCTAGTCCAAAGGAGTAATTTTACCAAGTTCTGGATCCAAACAGAGATAAGCACTAGCTTAACTTAAATCAGTTAAGTGATCAGTTAAGTTGGACTTTTGATAATGTAGGTGGTCATGTATTTAAAAATAATAATAAAAGTGCTTGTTTGGAATGTTTTCCTTAAACATTTATCTAGTAGTACATTAGGATTAACATTAATTAAGTCAGAACAGGAACAAAAAAAATGTAGATATTGAAGAACAGAAAACTTAATCTCCAGCTTTTCTGAGATGGGAATTGCCACATTTTCACTTTTAGCTGGCACCGGAGTCTACAGAAATCGAGAGAGATGTGATTCCACATCCCCAAATGTGAAACCTGGCATGGCAACATCTCAATTGTTTCTTTCCAGATTGCAATCTCTAAAGAAACTTTTTGTGTAAATGCAGATATCTCAGGAATATTTTTTTTTTCATTTTTCTTTTCCTGATCTCCATTGGGCACCCTGATGAAGAATCCTAAGGGAAGCTAAATGAAAGGAGAAAGGTAAGGAGATGAGACTAAGGGCTTGGTCACACTGCTGATTTACATCACTTTCAGTTCCGACTTTTTATACATCAATGTAAAATTACATGGTATATAAATCGGTACATACATTCACTTTGATTTAAATTACTTTGATGTATTTCTGGTAATTAAAACTGGTTTGGAAAGCTACACCGTAATTGACTCATTTTCTGCTCTGCTTGAGGAACACTCTTGGTTAATTTTTCTTCATTTTTTTCAGGCATCCTTTGGATTGCCTGCATTTCTCTCTTTTTAAAATTTTTAAAGTGGCATATCACTACAACAATGCAGGGCTAATGTTTAAAAAAAATTCAAAATAATATCTGACAGACGGCAGTGTCACTGCCCTCCTAAACCTATGGCTGCCCACAAAGGCACAACAGGGACATTCATAATGTCCAAAGAATTGATTATAGAACTGAGGTATTTTTAAAAGTCCCTGCTGGTCAGTTTTTAAAATTCACATTTTGCAGCCCCTCCAAACTTGTTTCAAGTAGCCTGGAATCATATAGCCAGGAATTACTGAATCAATTTAAATATTGCCAAAACTGATTCACCTGCAGTTCTTATTGCCAGTGTGACAGAGTCTTAAGAGGGAGAAAAAAATGGAAAAGCAATATCAAGTTTTTTGGTGGTGTGAATAAGAAACAAGTTCTTCAAAAATGTATTAAGCTTCTTCATTCTCTCCCAGGCTCAAAACAGGGGCAAAAGGAGTGGAGGAGTAAAATCCTATGTGGGACTTTTCATCTTCACTTGTGTAAGGCCTTTAAGGTCATCATAACTTAATGAAAATGGAAACACCCATTTAAAATTAACATAAACATTAAAAGCATCCCACTTTCACTGTAAATGTCATTTAATTATATTTTAAAAACCTATTGACAATTAACTGGTGACCATCTCCCATTCGTTCTCTGACCTCTGGTCCAGAAATACTCGTTGCTTGAACTGTTTGCTTATGAATACAGCTGGGTGGGGCTGGTGACCTCATTTTAAGAAAGGAGAACCATGGGCCACTCATGCTAATCTTTGAAGGCCACCAGCCATCAGGCAAAAAAAAGATACCTCTCTCAGAGGGGGTTTCTTAGGCAGCTCACAAACACAGGGCAACACTGTGGATGTTAATGAATTAAGTAATTTGGCCTTGTAAAATTAAAGAGAAAAAATGACTCAAACACCATTTCCTGATTTCATGAAGTTGTATCTGCAGCTGTACCTTCACATGTAATCTCCATTCATCGAAGCAGAGGTAGCTGAGTTGCTAGGAGATAGCATTTCCTCACACGTAATACATCAAGGCATCTTCAGCCAGAGGGATGGATTAGCATTAGCAGTATAACTGTGGATTGAAAAAACACCTACAGCTGTTGGAACTATTGATTCAAATTCCCCATTGTACTGATTTAGTCTACATTCATCCTTCTAGAGAAATAAAGCCCAACAAACTTTGCTGGTGTGGGAATATTTTTTCTAATTAGGCCTCTTCCATGGCCCTTTTTAGCAGGTGAGAAAATTTCCTCACATATCAGTTCTCCTCTCCATATTCAAAGTTTTTGTCCTCTTCTCTTTATTCTGATATGGGAAGGTCACGTGCTCTCCATTTAAAGAGCAGTTGAAGGGAACATTCCTATATTTGGTGGCAGGCCCCATTTACCATATTTTTTCGTGTATAAGACGCCCCCCCCCTTTTCTAACCCAAAATTTCTTTCTTTGCAAGAAAGTGGAGGGGGAAAGCGATTTCTACTTTCCCCCCACATTTTTGTTGCAAATGTTTTGCAATGAAAATGTAGGGGGAAAGTAGAAATCGCTTTCCCCCTCCATTTTCTTTGCAAAACGTGGAGGGGGAAAGCTGCTTTTTGCAACGAAAATGTAGGGGGAAAGAAGAAATCGCTTTCCCCCTCCATTTTCTTTGCAAGACATGGAGGGGGAAAGCTGCTTTTTGCAATGAAAATGTAGGGGGAAAGCAGGAATCGCTTTTCCCCTCCATTTTCTTTGTAAAACGTGGAGGGGGAAAAGCAGGCATCAAAGCACTTTGATCCCTCCCCCCTCCTTACTTCCGAGTATAAAACGACCCTCAATTTTCCCTTTAATTATTTTAGGAAAAAGTGTCATTTTATACAAAGAAAAATACGGTAAAGGGCTGTCAAGAAGATGCCCATTTAAAAGACAACAAACCCTATAAGAAGGGACCCTGGAAAGCCAATTAAGCAGGAGGCAAAATAGCCACCTAGTTACAGTCTTCCTCGTACCATCTGTATGACATTCTCTCCAATTCTAACACTGACAATTATTATCTAAAGTTGCATACCTATCAAAATAAGCTCAGTGGTTTAGGTATCTGGATGCAGACCCAGAGGTTAGGAGTTCAATTCCTCACTGTGCCTCCTGTGAATAGATCCAGCCTGCTTGGCCTTGGGCATTGTGTTGCAATTACAAAGCTCTGCTCTCTTTCCCTCACCTTCAGAGTTTGCCAGAGCAGGATCTGTCATGTTGATTTGTGTTCACCGGTTGCTACATAATCAAAGTTCTGAAGGGAACCTGATCACATGCAAGTAAGGCCTTCGAAAGTAAAACAGAACCCACACTTTGGACTGAGTCAAAAAATGTTTGAGTCACAATCACCTGGGAGAACATTGGCTTTGTCCAGGAGGCCCCACTTAGTATTCTGGGGGCATTACTTGAATCAATAGAAGCTTCTGGGCTAGGAGTTTTGGAAGATTTAAGCAGGTATAACACCTACTAAATTTTTCTCTTTCACACAGTTATTAACAGTAGAGAAGTCCTATCCTCTTTTTCATGTGATTATTTTAGTTAGCTCAGTGATTTAGGTATCTGGCTGTGCAACCAGAGGCAGGGAATTCTTCACTGTGTCTCCTGCGAATAGAGCCAGTCTGTGTGGACGTAGGCAAGCTGCACAGTCCCAGGGCATCTCCAGAAGAAGGAAGTGGTAAAACCCTTCTGTGTACCCTGTTTCCCCGAAAATAAGACCTAACCTGAAAATAAGCCCTAGTATGATTTTTCAGGATGCTCGACCAATGCTAGACCATTGGTCTAGATGGGCGGGGTATAAATCGAATAAATAAATAAATAAATAAATAAATAAATAAATAAATAAATAAATAAATAAATAAATAAATATAAGCCCAACCCCCAAAATAAGCCCCAGTTAAGTGAAACCCCGCCATCCATCATTGTGTAGCAACCACAGGAAGATGACATGACTGTATTTGAATAAATGTAGATTGTTGTACATGAAAAAATAAAACATCCCCTGAAAATAAGCCCTAATGCGTTTTTTGGAGCAAAAATTAATATAAGACCCTGTCTTATTTTCGGGGAAACACGGTATTACCTACCTGGAAAACCCTGGAAAGGTTCACCAGAAGTCAGCATTGACTTGACAGCACAGGATTATTATTATTATCAAAATTAGCTTTTGCAATTTTATATGGACCTCTGTCTTTAATTGTCGCCTTCCTTGAAGATGGGTTGCAATAATTGCATGTTTTTAACTTTGCAAATCAGGGGCCAGAGTTTTAGCTCATTATGTTCCTTAAGAAAAAAATACTTGTGTGTCACTGCTATTGCCTATGAATGTTTCTCCACCTGTGTCACTTTTCACTGCTGCTGGCAATTATCTATATGGAGTCACTTGTTGATTTAGCCAAGAAACCAGGAGAAGTCTGAGGCTAGGAAGGGCAGCTATGAAGGAACTCAAACAGATCTTTAGGTGTAAGGATGCGTCACTGGAGACCAAGGCCAAGAGCCTTGAGACTATGGCATGTGCCCTTAACATGAATGAATGTGAAAATCAGCCAATGAAGAAAGCAGATAGGTAAAATGCAAGCATTAGGCAATGGGCATTAGGCATTTGCCCTGAGGAGACAGCTGCAAAAGGACCAGACCACTGGAATGCCTAGAATTCTCAGTCCACAACCTCATCAACCATTTTGTGGAATGAGAAACCTACAAAGGGAACTGGTAAAGGAGGCAGGGCAGGCAGCAGACAGCTGGGAAGACCCTGGGTACAGCATTTAGGAAGTCTGTTTCAATATGGCCACTCTATAGTGGTTGGAGATCAATGAGAAATTGTTTTTAGTTTGTTTTGATTAGAATTACGTAAGAACATAAGAACTCTGCTGGATCAGGCCAAGGGCCCATCTAGTCCAGCTTCCTGTATCTCACAGTGGCCCCACCAGGTGCCTCTGGGAGCACACAAGACAAATAAATACCTGTCCCCTAATACCCCTCCCCTGCATCTGGCATTTTGAGGTACCTACCTTTTAAGCCTGGAGATTGTACATCCCCATCATGGCTTGTCACCTGCGATGGACTTTTCCTCCAGGAATCTGTCCAATCCCCTTTTAAAGGCATCTAGGCCAGATGCCATCACCACATCCAGTAGCAAGGAGTTCCACAGACTATTGATCAACATAATTGATCAACATAGCACTTTTCAGAACTGAATGCAGACCCAAATACAATCTGTAGCCAGTACATTTCCATGTTGGCATCACAATTCACACAGCATAAACATATGATTTTTCAAAACTTCATAATTTGAAAAATATACATGACAAATGTACATATCTCTCCCCTTTAGGGTATGGGAGAAAAATGCATAATTCCAAAAAATATACAGAATTAATGTGTGAAAGCATGCCTGAATTGTTGTGGAGAAGAATGCAAGCAAGCAGTCAGATACTGGTATGAGTCAGAACTAGCTTCATTGTGGAAAGAACTTCAACATGCTTGGGTTTTTTAATTTCTCTGAATAATTCATCAATACATATATTTCATTTCCCTAGTGTTTTGAAGGGTGGCTGATGTTTCCCCTTACAGTAACAGAGATATCATTATGAGCAAGAAATCATATATTAAAGAAACCCTAAGCAGAGTATTTGATAGGTCTCCATTTTAGGGACTTCCAACTCAGTAGGGTACACTTGTGACAGATGAGAGATAGAGCTGCTTGTCATCCGCATATTGGTGACACGAAGCTCCAGAACTCCTGATGACCTGCCCCAGCAGCCTCATATAGATATTAAATAGCATTGGGGAAATGACTGACCCCTGCGGGACTCCACAATTGAGAGTCCACGGAGCAGACAACATCTCCCCAAGCTGAACTCTCTGAGGACGGTCCTCCAGGAAGGATCGGAGCCAGGCCAAAGCCTGACCACCGGTCCCCAACCCCGAGAGCCTCCCCAGGAAGACACCATGGTCAACGCTGAGAGGTCGAGAAGGACCAGCAAGGACATTTTTCCCCTGTCAGCCTCCCTCAAGAGGTCGTCTTGCAGGGCAACCAATGCTGTCTCCGTGCCATGACATGGCCTGAACCCGGACTGGAATGGATCAAGGGCATCGGTCTCCTCCAGGAGAGCCTGAAGCTGGTCAGCCATCACTCTCTCCACCAACTTGCCAATAAAGGGGATATTGGCAACTGGACGATAGTTGTTAATATCATCAGCCGCCAAATTGTTTTTTTCCCGGATAGGCCTAATGAGTGTCTCCTTGAGGGCAAGGGGGACCCTGCCCTCAAGGAGAGACCCATTGATAATAGCCTCTGCCTACTCAGTTGTTACCGGCCCGGCCACTTTCAAGCTGGTCTCAACCCACATTTAAAAATCAGCTTATTTTTGTTTCATATACATGGATGTCATATGTATTCTGGCCCTTAAATTTTGGAGAGAAAAAATTACAGTGATGTTTTTCTGTACATGTATTAGATCATTGGCAAGTAAGTGTTGTATTTTTGTCTAGCAAATATACTGTTGATCCAAGTTCTGTTGTGCTCTGGCAACATGTATGTTGCAAAATCATTGGTCAGTATCCTACTGTTAGTCTCAACTAGGCTGGAAGTTGAGTCATGGCAATTGGATTTCTTTCCTATTAGGTCGAAACGTTTTGCTACTCATCCACATAACTTCTTCAGTCTGAGGACAGTGGGCAAGAGACCCTTGATATATCCTCCACTTTCCTCCTGGTCCGAATAGGCTCCTTAGATGGACAAAGGACGGGAGGGGGTGAGTGAAAGTCTCACTTCTGCAGTCCTTCTCCACCCATTGTCATGGGTAATTAACAGTTGTTAACAGTGGTCTTTCTGGTGTGGGTGGTCCTGATCTTTCTGGGGACATGAAAGGGCAGCATGATAAACAGGAGACAGATTGTATATAAGGTCTCCACCCCTGTTGAGTGAGGGATTTTCTATGTGCACATGTATGGCCTCCCTGACCCCTCTCTCAAACCACCTATCTTCTTGGTCCAAAACGAGTACATCTTGGTAATCAAATGAGTGTCCTTTGTCCTTAAAAAGAAGGAACACTGCTGATTGTGGTCTAGGCTGCACACTTATCAAATCTGTTGCTCAATGGCAAGTCAGTACTTAACATACATTCAGCTGAGTCTACAATTTCCCTTTAATCAGAACTAGCAATAGGATAGTGGTCATTGCATTTTTAATTTTAATTTTATTTTATTTGGGAAAATAACCTGATGTGACATGTATGGGTAAACAAACCCATACTAACTCTCTTACTTTTTCAATCCTTGTAGAAAGCATCGAAGAAGTGTGCAGAATGCATAGAGCCTGGAGATAGTAGCAGAGCAAATAACAAACCTCATTCAGGAACCAAGGCTGAATAATGAATGCCCTTCAATTTCTATATGACTTTCAGAGTCATGGGTAATAATCACTCTTTGCATTTAATGTAACTCATTGGTTCTAGTTTGTGAGCAAGAAAATGCAGCCTGTGCATTTCTAAAATAAGTTCTAAAAGCTCTTACAACATTATTTAAATATGTACTGATTGTTTATTTTAAATAAGCAGGGAGGAAAAAAAACACAATTTTTCAGAAGGATTTTTAAAGTTTAGGACAGAGAACAAACTGCACCTTTCCCCATCAGAGACAAATCTGGCCAGCAGATATTAGTAAAATATAAGCTGGACTCCTGCAGTGCTCTCTGTTGGTAAGAACTTCTGAATGGCTGAGTTGAAACTAAAGGCTGGTCAGTTAGGTTCTCCTGATCGGGTTTATCAGGATTCGTCTGAACACATGAGGAAAGAGAGCACATGAGGAAAGGGAGCAAGTTAACCCTTCCATCTGTTGTACTCTTCAAGGGTAGACGAGTGTCTAAAATGAGGCCCTCTACTATGCATGAAGTCTTTCCACATGGTTCAGAACTAGAGATGGGCATGAACCAGTTCATCCCAGTTCATCAAGGCGGCAGCACAGGTGCTGCTGCTCCCCTCCCCCATCTGATCAAGCCATTCACCAGGCCCAGCTTGCTTGCTTTTTCTACCTCCTTGGCTAATCTCCCAGTCAGGAACAAGAGCACAGACTTCTCTGCCCCGCCCTTTTGTCTGAGTGGGAGATCAGCCAAGAGGGAGGGGCAGAGAAGCCTGAGCTGTTGCTGGGACTGGAAGATCAGTTGAGGAAGTGCAGGAAGCTAGCACGCTGGGCCTGGTGAGTGGCTGTTTGAGCCAGAGGAGATGGGGGAGGGGAACAGCAGCAGCTGTCCTGCCGCCTTGACGAACTGGGACGAACCGATTCCTGCCCATCTCTATTCAGAACACAGAAGAATCAAAGTTTCTGATCCTGTGGGGAGACTGCATAAGTAGAGAACACTGTCCTTTTCAGACTGTCACCCTTCATGTTAAGAAAATGAGGGGCAAGTCAGCTAACCTGGCTGCTTTCTTCATGTTTGATGGTGGTTCAGATCAATCCTATCAATCCTTTGATGGCGGTTCAGATCAATCCTCTCCTGAATGTCTGAACAGGGCTACCATTCCTTTGTGGTGAACAGACACCACTTCAGATATGAAACTAGAAATTAGCACCTCAGCCCTCTTGGTTAGCGTGGATCACATGAGACTGGAGATGATGGAAGAGCAGGAAATAACACTGGTTCTGCAACAAGCACACCAGTTTCATTTTCCATTTTGCCCAGGATGTGTACTTGGGGTGGGCAGCTTCATGCCCCTTCCAGCAGCAGATCCAACTAAACAGGCTTGCACCTTTCACATATCAAATGGTATTCTCTAGAAATGTTGCTCCATCTTAGTTATGGCTCTGCCTGGCTATACAACTGGAAGAAGTGAACCTAACTCCCTCTCTACCCAGAAATTGGAGAAGATGTTCTTCTCTGCCTTATTCTGTAGTTGAGGCAGCTTCTTCCCACATATATACTCAGGCCTGTTCATTAACTCCATACCCCAGGAGACCATTGCCTGGACATGGGCTGACTATTGTAAAACTTTAAGAACAAAATTAATCTGCCAGAAGCCCATTATCTGGTATTATCTAAAGCTGATGCTATTCCAAAGGGGATAGATCTTTAAAAGTAGCTGAATAGACACATGAAAGTGAAGGTAGGACTCCTGTACTGTTAATAGCTGACTGGAAGAGACAACTTAAGCAGGTGCTATACCTGCTTAAATCCTCCAAAACTCCTACTCTAGAAGCTTCCACTGATTCAAGTACAGTGGAACCTCTACTTACGAACTTAATCCATCCCAGAAGATGTTCTTAAATTGAAACGTTCGTAAGTTGAAGCAAAATTTCCCATAGGAATGCATTGAAAACCGATTAATCCGTTCCGGCTGTTTTTGGTTCTTATGTAGAGGCGCCGTTCTTACGTTGAAGCATTAGTTCCCATAGGAACTATTTTTTCTTTTAACCTAAGATGACTTAGGTTTTAAAAAAGGCAGGAAAGGAGGGAGGGAGGGAGGGAACACCTTTTAAACAGAACACCTTTTTTTCGGTTCGTAAGTTGAAGCTCCGTTCGCAAGTAGAAGCAAAATTTTGCGGATGGAGCTGTTCGTAAGTTGAAATGTTCGTAGGTAGGGACGTTCGTAAGTAGAGGTTCCACTGTAATGCCCCCAGAATACTAAGTGGAGCCACCTGGACAAAGCCAATATTCTTGTGACTCAAACATTTTCAGATTTAGTCTAAAGTGTGGGTTCTGTTTTATTTTTAAAGGCCTTACTTGCATGTGAGCAGGTTGCCTTCAGAACTTCGATTATGTAGCAACCTGTGAACACAAATCAACATTACAGATCCTGCTCTAGCAGGTTCTAAAGGTGAGGGGAAAACAGCGGACTTTTGTACAGTAATTGTAACACATATTTGGAGGCAACTCCTGGACCCATGAATGGTTTGCATCAGGATTTGTGGTAAAGATGCTGATTTTGCTAAGGGTGTAAAATCTAACACAATCAGTTAATTTTTGTTGCCACTGTTCAAATATTTCTGTCATTTTATGTTTGACTTTTAAAGTTTTTGTCTGTGCATGAAGTGGCACTCTTTCCATTCTTTATCTATGTGTATCAAATAGCTATACGGAATCTCAGGCAAGCTTTTCATCATAACCTTGGGCATGATTGTTCCAGTCACATGTCTTTTTGTGGACTTATCCAAATGGTAGGATTCCCAGTGTGGTGAAATGCATAGAGTGAGGAACCAGGACTCAGAAGGCCTGGGTTCAAATCCCAGCTCAGCCATGGAGACTCACTGGGGAAGTAGAACTGGTAAAACCACACCTTAAATATCTCACTGACCTTGAAAGCCCTCTTAAGGGTTGCTATAAGTCATTTCCGACTTGGTGGCACAGAACACACACAAATTGTATGCTGACGTTCTCCTTGTTTAAGATGACGACCAATTAGCTCAAAAGGACAAACAAAAGTGATTTGACTGTTTCACAAAAGAGAAACCACCCCAACAACCCTCTGCGTGCCACTATTTGAAAGAGAGACTTAAGGTTTCAGGCACTATTAAATTAACATCATGTATAATTAGATATTGATTGTTTCCACCATCAAACATGGTCCATAATTGGCACTTGCATGACCCGGTTGCATCAATTCACCATTTTCCCCTGACGGATGTAGCTCAGCTGAAGCATGTCTACAATATTACCTTAATAGCTTTTTCTTCTAGATATGCGGAAGTGATAAAAGGCATTTGGTCTTTCCTCTCCACTCTACCATTCTAAATGGTGCAAATGCTTTGTTTATTTTAATTTATTTATTTTAAATACTTTTAAACATATTTTTCACCCTGCCTGTGTTCTTGCAAAGGCTGCAAGGCAGCTTAGATAATTGAAAAGACAATATTTAAAAGTAAAAACAGGAAGTGTACAAATATTTTAAAAGAATTGAACAGAGATTATATTAAAAATAAAATGAATACTAAAAACATATTTAAAGCAACAAGACACCACAATCCATTTTTTTTTAAAAAAAGGCCTCTCAGACAGCCAGTCACTAAGGGAATGCCTGCCTGAAGAGGAAGGTCTTCATCTGCTTGCAAAGAACATTAAAGATGGGGCTAGCCTGGTCTACTGGGAGGGAGTTGGAGAGTCTGGGAGCAGCCACAGAGAAGGCCCTCTCCTGTGTCCCCACCAAGCACACCTATGAGGGTAGTGGGACCGAGCAAGAGGCTTCTCCTGATGATCTCAATGCTCAGGCAGGCTCACAGAGGGCATGTGGTCTTTCAGATACAGTGGTACCTCGATTTACGAACTTAATTCGTATTGGAGTGGCGTTCGTACGTCGAAAAGTTCATAAGTCGAGGCAAACTTTTCCATAGGAATGCATTGAAAACCATTTAATCCGTACCTGCTGTTTTTCGTTCGTATGTCGAGGCGCTGTTCGTAGGTAGAGGCATTAGTTCCCATAGGAACTAATGCAAAGCCGGTTAATCCGTACTCTACCACTAAGGGGAGAAATTTTTTAAAAAATTTTCCTCTTTTGACCTAAGATGAACTTAGGTCAAAAAAAGGGCAGGAAAGGGTTTTTTTCATTTTTTTTTTCGTTCGTAAGTCGAGGCTCGGTTCGCAAGTCGAAGCCACATTTTGCGAACGGAGCCGTTCGTAACTCGAAAAGTTCGCAAGTGGAGACGTTCGTAAGTTGAGGTACCACTGTACCTTGGATCCAAGCCATTTAGGGCTTTATAGGTTAAAACCACCACTTTGAATTGTGCCCAGAAATGGATCAGCAGCCAGTGGAGCTGCTGTAACAGGTGGCTTATGTGATCCCTGTGACCAGCCCCAGTTAACAGTTTGACTGCAGCCTTTTGGACCTGCTGAAGTTTCACTTTCCAAAGGCAGCCCCATGTGGAGCATGTTATAGTAATCCAGCTGAGATGTAACTAAGGCATGTTTTGCTGTGGCCTCTCCAGTAATGTTTTAATTGTGCAAATTTACTCCTGGCCACCACCAAAACCTGGGCATGCAGAAATGAATCTAGGAGAACCCTGAAGCTGCACATCTGTTTTCAGAGGTTGATTTACTATTCAGAAAAGTAAGAAGTCAGTCACAATTGGTAGCAACATGTTTATTAAGACTACCCAGAAATACACAAAATTGTGAGCCAGCTTTTGAGATTTCTAGCTCTCCTCATCCTATTTCGCGTGACACAAAGGAGAAGGAGGGACAGACACTACCTACGTTGGAACTGGCTTTTTTTCTTTCTTTCAGAAAGTTCTATCTGAGATGCTTTTTAAATTTTAAGAAATTAAAAAATGGCAGCCTCCTTTCCATCTCCTGACCAAATTCAATGTGCTCCTGAATCGCCCAAATGATTTGGTGAAACAAAGTGCAGGGTGGGATCTTTCACACAACCATTTCTCATTAACTTCCTGAGGAGTTTGCATGCATTTGTGAGTAAATCACAACTTTCCTGAATCATGAGCCATTCATTCCTGGCTCAATTGGGTTCCCTTTTCATTTCTGTCAGAACTGGAGAAGGTCACGACCAAGCTGCATGAGATGTTATTTTCAAGAAAACCTAGGATGTCTCACACATCCAGGGCATCCAAGACAATGAGAGGTGTAGCACAATAAGACACATCGGCCATTAAGACTTTCTTTGCCCAATTTGGGAACTGTCTGATTTCACATAGCATGTGAAACCAGCCACCAGAAATGAAACTTTCAAACCCAGATCTCCACTTTGGGTAGGTCCACCTTATCATAGAAATATCTAGTGTTGAAATATCTAGTACTAAGAACTTCACATTTGTTGCATTTCTGTTGTTCCCTTAAGAATTATTCTTGAAATGGGAATCTGTATTTGTAGCTTTATTATCCTGATCAGATGTATCCAGCATATAAGTACTGATACGTAAGTGGCAGCATGCCTATAAGCAAGCAAACTCCACATATGTTAATTGAGTTGAATTTATTAGGGTCAAAGACCAGTGCCAAAGAAATTGTACAGTACGAAACAAAACAGAACATGCAACATACATTATGCCAAGTGATGTATCCCAAAACATGTACAATTGATGTCTCAATTATCCAAGACTGGGGGGGGGGGGGGAATCAATATGTTATCAGAGATCTGCAGCAAGCTATGGCACAAAATTTGGCCACTTTATTAGTAATATAGAGGGTCTGATCAGAAAGAAACTATGAGATGTACAATCGTTCTGTTCTACCTGGGAATGTTTGATGATTAGATAAAGTTCTTGATGAAGGTTTTGGTAGAATGAACTGTGTAAAGGAACATGTTCCACAGTTTCCACTTCCCCACAATTGCATGATAGATCAAATGGGAAAGTAGATCCCTTGAAACCAGGTGATATCTTCAGACAGATCAGAATGGTATTGCCCACTGGAGAACAAACCACTGCAAAACATATTTGAGTACTACCTGTTTGAATAGAAATGCAGATAAGGAGAGGCCTTCTCCCCAATGTTTCCTGTATATTAGAACCTTTTCTCATAGTAACTTGGAAAAGTTACTTTTTTGGAACACAATACCCCAGAATGTCGCAACCCAGCCTGGCGAGTGAACAAGCTGACTGAAGAACTGGGAAGCTTTAACCCAAACAGTAATTTTAGTTCTTACTTTTTCTTATCAGTGTGTTGCCTTCCATCTCTCATCTGACGTTTGGACTCTATAAAGTTGTCCTTTCCATTATGGATGTATCCAACTGGCTAACCACAAAGGAGGGAGTAATTGGCTTGGAGAACCTTGGCCTGATCCATCAAGGCTAGAAGGGAGTGCTCTAACCTCACTCCCCTACATGTGGGAAGCAAAAAGTCCATTATTCCTGGAGGCTCTTCATATGAATGAATAATTAATATCTGCATGCTGTTGACAATTCCCTTCTTCTGGGGATGTCCTGGGATTGTGCAGCCTGCCCATGGCTACACAGGCTGGCTCTTCTCTAAGAGGCACAGCAGGGAATTGAACTGCCAGCCTCTGGCTCTGCAGTCAGATACTTAAACCACTGAGCTATCTGGACAGCTCAGGCTAGTTCATGGTTCGTGGCTTGCCCATCAGTTGACAGGCGGGTGCATGTGCAGAGGCAGCAGGCCAGCTCTGGGAAGGGAAGTTGGGCTCACTGCCACTGAGGATGGAGGAGGAGGAGGCAGTGGCAGGACCAGGTGGGGAAGTGGTGGGAGCAGTGGGAAGGGGGCAAGGGACATCCCTTTTAGCTGAACAAAATGAAGCACCAAGAGGAAAAAAGTTTGATGCTTCGTTTTGCTTCAGAAAAAAAGGGACCTCGGAACTGGTTCGTGAAATGAACCATGGACCAGCCTGATTTGTCAGCTTTTCCTGGTTCATGGTTTGGTTTGTGCCCATCGCTAATAGTTACCTCTTTCACCATAGGGTTATCATCACCATGATGCTAGTAAGCTATGCAAGCATTGTGTGCAACTCAGGGAAACAAAGTGAATGAATTCACACCATTTATGAGATGTCCCTTTGTATAGGCTAGTTGGGATAAAGTGACTCTGGGCTTATGGAGCATCTTTTTTTCCCCCTGTGTTTTTCAAGCAAGAAGGATGTATTATTTTAAAAAGAGAGAAAGAAATCAATCTAGCAAATAAAAAAGGTAAACAATCCCCTTCTGCAATTGCTCCCACACTTCTCTACCTACGCTGTCTAGCTGTCAGAAATTGCCCTTTTACTTTCTTCTTCTAACACCAACACAAATGGAACATGAATTATCTGATGAAGCAAGGGCTTCTGGGTTTATTACTTGGCAAACTTTAGATAGATAGGCTCCTATTGAGGTGGAGAGTTTATTGTGTAGAGCGTCTCTGTTCTGTGTGCCAACGGATTTGAGCAAACGATTGGGTGAGAGGACTTCAATTCCGTTTCCTTTAAGTAAAAAAATCAGCAAAATTCTCATATATTTTTTCATGCGTGGGAGGAAAAGGACTTGAGGCTTTAAAAAAAAATGAAGGACAAAGAAAACCTGCCAGAGATTTTTTTTTTTTCATCTAGTTTGGGGTAAACCAATGTCCCTTAAACTTTTTCAACTTATGTAGCCAAGGTTATAATTTATTTATTATTATTATTATATCTTATGCTTCACTCCAGCACCAAAGGTCTGCTGCATAGGACCAAAGAAACTGCTGCACATACACATGTGAGTGAGAATCCCTGGGTACTATTCATCAATAATAATAATAATAATAATAATAATAATAATAATAATAATAATAATAATAATAATAATAATAATAATAATAATAATAATAATAATAATAATAATAATAATAATAATAACAACAACAACAACAACAATAACAACCACCACCACCACCACCACCTCTACTACAGCAAAGTTTTGCAGTGGGGAAGTTTGTTGTCCTCTGCTGATTTACATTGGTGAAAGACTCTGCTCATGACCTGATTTCGATCCTGACAAGCTCAGGTAGATGGCTCATGGTTGAATCACCCTTCTATCCTTCTGTGGTCAATAAACTGAGTACCCAGTTCATGGGGAAGGACAATGTATAGCCTGCAAAATTAAAAACTGTAGACTGCTCAGCTAGTGCTTTAAGCACTATGGGGCATTATATAAGCAGCATGCTTTGCTTTGCTTTGCATGTGCACATGATCATACTTGGCTCATACTCAGAGCTTAGAAAATATGTAAAAAAAACCAAAACCCGACATCTCCTGGAATCCCCTGAGATGTACCAAAAAGTAAGTTTTCCAAGGTCTGGTTGAATCTCCAGTTTTATTTACAATTATTGACATGGGAATTAGTGAGATGTTAAACAGCAGTGGTGACAAAGAATCCCCTTGAAATATTCCTCTTTTGATACTAACTTCCCCAATTTCTTCACCATGGGCCATTAAGATGGTTTTCCATTTTTCCATGTTTTTCTTGAGAAACTTCCAAATGTTTTTACTAATCCCAAACATTTTAGGCAGGTGTTAATCCAGCTGTGTAGCAATGAGTCAAATGCCTTTTTATATTCTATCCAGGCCATGTTAAGGTTTGTTTTTCGTCTTTTTGCATTCTTCAGGATCGTTTTATCAATAAGCAGCTGATCTTTCATGCCTCTTGACTTTTTAAAGTTCCCTTTCTGTTCAGTTGGGTATAGGGAGTTTTCAGTTAAGTAATTATATATTGATCTTGCAAGTACTCCTGTGAGGAGCTTGAACATTGTTGGAAGTCATGTAATTGGTTGATAATTAGTGGGTTCATTGCCCTTTTAATTATCTTTTATTAGAAATATGCAGCCTGTTGTCCTCCAGTCTTCACTTGTAGAATTTTGAAGTTAGTGATTAAATTGCACTGCTATACGTTGATGGAGACTTGTTAGATGCTTTAACCAAAATCTGTGCAGCTCATCTGGACCAGGTGCACTCCAATTTTTGACAGCCTTTATTTGCCTCTTAATCATTTTAGTTGTTATTACAATATCATCCATTTGTTTTCCTTGAGTTTCTTTAGAAATGTCTTTAATCCACGAGGCGTTTTTGTTATGTCCAGTTGGGCTTTCCCACATTTCTTTCCAAAATTTTAGAGCACCATCTTTACATGGGCCTAATTTCTTTTGCTCTGCATTTTCTCCTAGTGATGTATAGAATAATCGTTGGTTATTTTGAAATTGCGTGTTTTTTTCATTCTTCCATAGTTTCAACATTTGTTTTCCTTTCTAGGTCATATATTTTGCATAGTCTAGCTTTTACTTTTTCTTTTTAAAATTTTGAATCAAGTGTTCTAAGTTGCTAATGTCTGCATGTAATTTGTTTACTTTTCTTTCCAAACTAATTTATATTTCTTTCCAGACGAATTTTGGAGTGCCAGGAGTTTTCTGGTTTTTTTGCAGCTTGTAACCAAGTTCCATGGTTATGATGGTAGCTATTCTATACATGAGTTGGTTTGTTTCATTTAGCATGTTGGTTGGGATTGTTCTGATGACTACATTTGCATCATTCAGTAGATCTTTACTGGTTTACTTTGTAACTGCTGCAAATTGGGGAGCCTTTGTCTTTCTGTGTTCTGGCTAATATGGGCTACTATTTTTTCCATCAGTGATGTTTGCCGCTCTGTCAACTCATAATTTCTGGGTTGTTCCATAGGTTGTTCCTCTATTGATATGTTTTCTTCCACTACTGTGTCTACCTCTACCCTCCATTTGTCTTCCATACTATGGTCATTGTTCTGTGTTGATTTTTCTTTTGCTACCTTTTCTAGTTCTTGCAATTCTAGTTCTGAAAACACTTTACACCAGATGATAACCCTTCTCTGGTACATTAATTGTTGTTTAATTATGTCACTACTTGGGTGTTTCCTCTTCCAAATTTCCATCATTCTTTTTTGAAAACCACAGGCTGTTGGGTTTGCCTCATAATAATATTTCATAATTTCTCAATTTTTGGCGAGAGTCCAAGTTTTGTGTTTACGTTGTTCCAGTAGCTTTGCAGCAGCCTGTCCTGGTTCCTCAACAGGGTCTGCTGAGCCCTGTAGCCCATTTGTCACCAGATGACCAGGGGCTATAGCATCTGACATGGTCTTGTTGACCCGGGCAACGACCGATCCAGTATGGATTTTTGTTTATTTCCTCTCATCATAATTGATGGTTGGTGGACACAGTTGGTCTGGCTTCTCCACTGAGACCTGTCTGGCTTGGGAGACCCTTCAGCATAGCTCTCAACCTCACTGAAGCACGCATGCCCCTCTGCCTCAACAGGGCCTGTGCCAATGGAGGGGATTTATTATTGTTGTTGTTGTTGTTGTTGTTAAAAATAAGGCCACTGTTACTCCCCCTGTTCAAGGTCACCTGGTTAATTACATGGCTTAGCAGGGATTTGAATCCAGATACTACAAGCATTAACCCCATATTGTTTGCTCTGCATCATGCAAGAGCAGATGGCAGTGAGGCGTATCACACTACCAGCTAGATGTAGACGTCTCTTCTTTTGTGAAAGAGGAGATTTCCTGAGATTAATATGTAATCAATATTTGGAGTTGCTTCTGCTCAGGCATGTTCTCTGGCTAATTGTTTCTTGGAAAGAAAGCAGGGAGCAAAATGGGAATGGCTATGGTAATGAAACGTGAATGAATGGTGACAATTCAATTGCATCTACATGTAAGGCACCATAACAAATTGAAATAACCCACCTAATGAGGGCACAAGACAGATATGCACCAGTCGCTCCTAATAGGAAGAATAAATCCCCCAAGGGCTCAGCAGGTTGCGGCAACATTGACAATCAAACAGCTCATAAAGCTAATGGAAATGGCTTCAGATGAAAGCTAATACCCAGATTGCTGGATAGGACTGCAATGTTAAGCAAATATCTCTCTCAATCCACCAAGCCAACAAATAACACATGTAAACACTCGGCACAAATCTCCTGCAGATTCCCAGCCTACGGTCTTCTACCCCTGTGTCCTAGCTATTGGAAATTGCCTCTTTTCCTTCTGCACCTGACCAATGTTTGTGGAATGAGGATTGTCTCTTGAAAATGCAAATGTGGCAAGGTTTGCAGACTCTTTTGCCACCCCAAATTTTTCTGGAGATGAAACTGGGGGGAAGTTTAACTAGAATTTTGTTCAAAATAGTAGTTACTTCAGCTGCTTCCCCCTCCAGTGACTTTAACGTCTGTTCTCCTCAGGAAGAGATAAAACATAATAGCTCTCCTAAGCTGTTTGTCCACTATGGGAGAAAAAGTGTATACTTTCCTTCTGTTTTCCCTCCTGAGAAGAATGTAGATTCAGGAGTTGAGTGGAACTGGAAAGTGTTAAACAGCATGTATGAAAATATCTGTGCATACTCACATACACATACATTATTCTTCATCAGAGACAGATCTGTCTATGTGTGTTAATTAGTGAAAGGAAAACTATTGGAAATCAGTTTCCCAACCACAGGATCTAGTATGATCCTCAGATTGCCCTCACAGTTTACAAAGAAACATCAATAGCAGCTGCTGCCATCAAAGCCGACCCTACTATAAGGCAGAGTGATGCAGTGGTACCTAAGGAAGCAGAGGACTGGTTTTCGGTTCAGTGTTAGGATGGGAGAGAGAGAAGCATTGCACATGGTCTTCCCTGCATCTCCTAAACCAAGTTGCTGCCTTCATGAATGGTCTGAAATTTTTACACCCTGGCCCTTGAGACTCAAAGGCTGCCAATTACCCTATGATTGCCCTGTTTTCACAAAAATCAGAGGTAGTAACACCAAAGATTTGAATTGTAGTGCTGGAGGAGACTCTTGAGAGTCCCCTGGACTGCAAGGAGATCAAACGTATCCATTCTGAAGGAAATCAACCCTGAGTGCTCACTGAAAGGACAGATCCTGAAGCTGAGGCTCCAATACTTTGGCCATCTCATGAGAAGAGAAGACTTCCTGGAAAAGACCCTGATGTTGGGAAAGTGTGAAGGCAAGAGAAGAAGGGGACGGCAGAGGACGAGATGGCTGGACAGTGTCATCGAAGCTACCAAGATGAATTTGACCCAACTCCGGGAGGCAGTGGAAGACAGGAGGGCCTTGCGTGCTCTGGTCCATGGGGTCACGAAGAGTCAGACACGACTTAATGACTAAACAACAACAACAACACCAAAGAGGAACATTTCTATATAACTTAGTAAAAGACTAGTTGTTAATGATGAACTAAGTGATCTGACTTAGCATTAGTTAATACAGGACTTAGAGCCCTTAAAATTGTACTTGCATTCAGCTCTTGAGACCTTCAGCTCTTGAGTTTCCCTCTTCTTTTAGCAGTTTTCTATTCTTTTGGAACTTGGAAACAAATCTTTTTTGGACATCCAGTCTGGCCAGCCAGTCTTGTGCTTTGTAGTGTCCCTGAAAGTAATTTTTTTTTTCCCTAACACAATTCGGTACCAAACTTATTGCAGAAGGAGCAGTGACAGAAAAAGCAAGATGAAGTTGGAGGAATGCTGATTTCCATATACCCTGTCTTAAAAATAGGAATATTACAAGACTAGCTAACACATTCTAGAGTAGAAATCTTTTCAATCTGCTGATTCAAGGGTGGGCAAAGTACAACATGTATGCAGCACAGAGGGCCCCGAAACACCACCTTTAAAATATATACTTTTAAAAAATCTACTCCAATTTTGTGCTCTCTAGGGGGCATGAGAGGCAGTGTTCCCAGGTTTTGCCCCCAACACACCTGCCCTTCCCCATACCATGATTTTTAATTTATAGATATATTTAAGTGTTCACCACAGGGTGTGAGGTGACTTTAAAAAAAAAAAAAGAAAACCCTTTGAAAAGAAAAACAGGTTGTGGTGAGATGGACTAAGGGACAGGTGTGGCCTTCCAAATCCCAGGAGTGGGCATGTATGACTCTCGGATCTCTGTCCATTGCCCACCTGGTCTTAAAGCCGGAACAATGCAGGTTTTTGGGGCAACAGAGACGTAACAAAATATATTCTAAAATAAATTGGATTTTTTTTCAAGCTGTGTTTGTTTGCTGCAGCAAAATAACAAAGAATCGTATTGCGCCTTGAAGTCTGACAGGTTTTATTTAGTGTAAGCTTTTTGTTGTCTTGCAACCCACTTCAAATGACAACTTTCTTCATTCAGTCAAGGAACGCTTACAGCAAAGTAAAACTTAACAAACTAAAAAGTCCCACGGGACTCCTGGTTGTTTATATTCTCGTATAAACTATAACTCCTTTCACACCAGCTAACATAAATGGTCATCTGAGTGGGTAACATAAATACCCTGTAAAACAATAAGGAAGGAACTTTTTAAAGAGGCTTGAAAGCCAAGCAAAGAGATTGTTCAACATGTATCATATACAAAGGCAAACCACAAAGGGAATGCAGGACCCAGTCAAATGGAAACTGCAGCCACTTAGCCTCTTTGCTGGTGGTATTATGGTGGTAGTAAGAGTGTTTGTAGAGGAGATGAGATAGGCAATGAAAGTGGATCAGAATGCATCAGTGAGGGCATGATCCTGACCTTGATCAGCACATTTATTTATTTATTTATTTATTTATTTATTTATTTATTTATTTATTTATTTATTTATATCCCGCCCATTTAGACCGAAGTCTACTCTGGGCAGCTAACAACAATATTAAAATAAAATAAAACAACAATATTAATACACTAGAGGCTGGCGAAATAACTTAGGTATCGACAGGAGGGAAGGACTGTGTAAAGAGCCAGGTCTTAAGTTGGCTCTTAAAAATGCCCAGCGAGGGAGCCAGACAAATTTCTGGGAGGAGATTGTTCCAGAGCCGAGGGGCAACTGCCGAGAAGGCCCGCTTTCTTGTTCTTTCTCTTCGGGCCTCCCTCGGCGTTAGGCCCCTCAGCCACCCCTCCTGGCTAGAGTGAGTGATACGGGTAGATCTAGGTAGGAGAAGGCGTTCCGACAGATATTGAGGTCCTAAACCATTTAGGGCTTTATATGTCATCATTAATACTTTGAAATCAATGCAGAAACGAACAGGTAGCCAATGCAAGGCCGCCAGAGTGGGGGAGATATGTTGATGTTTTCTCACCCCAGTAAGAAGTCTGGCTGCCGCATTCTGAACCATTTGAAGCTTCCACATCAATCTCAAAGGTAGCCCCATGTAGAGCGCATTACAGTAATCTAATCTCGAGACTACAAGCGCATGGACCAGAGTGATGAGGGCCCCGACATCAAGATAGGGATGCAACTGGGCGATCTGCCAAAGATGGAAGTAGGCGGTGCGGACCACTGACACTACCTGAGTTTCCATGGTAAGCGCCGGATCAAGATGTACCCCCAAGCTGCGAACCTCAGTCTTCGTGGTGAGAGTCACACACACCCCGAAAGTGAGGGAGTTTCCCAAACCACCAATGTCTGGGCCACCCACCCTCAGGACCTCCGTCTTGTCCGGGTTCAGCCTCAGACCATTCGCCTGCATCCATCCCAGTACGGCATTGAGGTGGTTGAGCCTTCCATTCAATTGCCTCTGAAAATCTGGCTGTGTACCCATGCATATATTTTAGTACAGGCTTCCACAAACCCAACACCCTTCAGATGTGCTAGATTATAATTCCTATCTTTCCCTCCCGCCATTGGTCTGCTTCCTTGAGGAAGATGGAAATTGTGGCCCAATATGCCTGGAAGACATCAAGCCTAGGAAGGCTGTCTTAATATCTAGATTTCTTAGCGCTCAGAAGACTATACTGAAAAAGTAATGTACTGGCATTAGGCATTACATTTTTTACTTGTTACACATTATTCATTATTTTCAGAGTATTGTGTCAGGAGTGCTTTGGGGGAATTTTGTGTTGCTCGTGCCTCGTAGAAAAGGTACTGAAAAAATCGAACCATGGCCCCAAGTCGCCAAAAATCCCACTGAATGACCCCTCAAAATTCTTGAAGTATGGATATGATAAAAATTTTGCCAAATATTTGGTTTTTATTAAGGCAGTTTATGAAGAGTTGTTTGGCCCCGAGAGAATGCCCACCTCCAGTGGGAGAATGAGATGAGTGCCTTTTGTACAAAATGCTTCTTCCTGCAATTTGTACAAAATGCTTCTTTTCTCTTTGTGTAGCAAAACAAGAAGCTAGAAGGACTGGCTGACTGACCAAAACAATGCAAGCAATGCTGCTGATTAGGGGTGTGATGAGAAAGGAGGGAGAAAATAGATGAGGATTCAACAAGTTAAGACCCCTTGCCAAGGCTTGCCCAATGCAGTGAAATTTTCAAGCTTCTTTTGAAAATGATGCCCCAGTCTTGGTTTTCCTGACTTCCACTCCCCTAATTTTTGCCTGTTTTTTTGCACCAGCTGCTGGCAAATTCTGCCCTTTCCAGTGAATCTTGCACAGGAATTATGCTCTTCTGCATATGAAGGGTAATAAGAATGAGCAATATCTCTAGTTGTTCTCTTACTTCATAAAAATTACATTATGGCCTCATTACTCACACAAACTACCACTAATTTTCTTACTTGTAAAATGTTACTTCCAAATTCTAGGATAGGTATATAGAACATCATGACATTATTGCTGGCATAGTTTGGTGGGTTGGAGCACCTGGCTACAGATCCTAGGACTGGAAGTTTCAATCTCCACTGTTTCTTCCTGCAGTGAAGCCAGGTGAGATTACCCAGACAGAGCAAGCGTGGCCTTGGGAAATGAGTACGGCCCAAAATGCCACAGAACAAGGAACTGGTAACGCACCTCTGAGTACTTTGCCCCTAGAACATTCTGGAAGGGTGGCTGTCAGCTGGAATCTACTTGGTGGCTTATTTTAAAAATAGGCTAATTTAGAATATTAACAAAATGATATAAAAAACCCCACAATTTTAAGATAAATTATAACCATGAGCTTTGCAGAAGTGGGGGGAGGGAGAGAGAGGGAAGTATGACTTCTTTTACAAATACCATGAAACCATCTTTTTATTGAACTTAAATCCTTCCATATTAGTTTCTTGCCTTAGAATTCAGAGGTTGACAGTCATGAGGGTTGGCATTTCATTGTTTCCGATGAGAACAAGAGCCCCTGAAGAGGAGTTAGGCCAGCATGTCTTTCTATATTTTCCAGCTGTGTGTAGTACAGGGATATAATCTTTCTTCATGCAAACATACATAATATGTGTGCATACGTACACGCGCCTGCGGCTCCTTTTGTATACCACCAACAGCTAATCAGCTCATCCAAATTTGTTTCCACTGATTAGCTGAATTCTAGGTATGAAGGAGAAATTTAGCATTTGAAAAAAAAAATCACATCCAGAAAGCAAGGGGTCCCTGAAAAAGAAGCAAAAACTCACCCTTCTTGATTACCACAAGGAGCGGTGTAACAAAAATCAATTTGCAACTTGTTTGTAGCCTCAAACCCACACTAGACGTGGCATGTTTGTCAATGGGTTGGCGTATTTTTTTTCTCTCTCCCCCAGTCACTGTTTATCGCTGACTGAAATTAATTTTTCATCTTTCAAATAATGAAAGAGTTGTAATGTTTTGGAACGAAAATGAATGCCGCCCTTCCATAACCATGAAAGGACAATGCCTTCCAGAAAAAATGATGAATGTTGCAACAAAAACACCCATTGTAGCTAATCCCCTCTTGCTAAGTGTTTTTAATCTAATAATTGCATTTGGAGCACAGCTATAAACTATATTTTTCCTTGGCTCCTGGAATGTAAATCACACATGCTTCCTCCCTGAAACCAATGGATTGTAACATCTTGGACACACTTTGAACAAACTGAATCTGATCATTCTAATCACTGCTTCTTTGTAAGCATTCTAACACCCCCAACTCATAAATATATTTACAAACTACGCAGAACATAGCAAGAGAGTTAGTATTGAAAATATAATCTGCAGGGGGTTGGGTGTGCCTGTTGTACTGCATTTGGCTTTCGCCATCAACAGAAAGATGGGTCCCGTCTTTTCCTCAATATGTTTGTACAGACAAACAAACAAAAAAACAAGCCCAAAGTTGTTTCAAAGTCTTCTTGACAGACAGCTTGCTGTTCCAGAAAATGAGACAGTGAAGCTGGAATGTTAAGAGTCATTTAACAATCTCAGCCCACCTCAGAAAGCTCCAGGTTTCTCCATGCAGCCACATCACTTTTAAATTTAGAGAATTTTGTGTATTTCTTTGTTTGAAAGCTTGAAGGTTTCTCTGAAGGATATAACACCAAAATGAAGGGAAGAGGCAAAAAACGGAAAACAAGAACACTCATGCAGAGGTTTCTAAGCCTAAGAGAATGACCTTGTTGATATATAATTATGCAACACAGAATGTGTATATGAATGTTTAAACGTGTCCGCTAGAACCAGTTTGTTGCATTTGCATAACAGACAGTTCTAACCAATCAGAATGATTGGTCAGCCAAGCTACTATATAAGTCAGGTGTCAGTCATAAGTCTGTCAGACAGAACTAAACATGTAACTAAGACAGGGTCCAATAAGGGACAGTACCAAATATGAAATAGACATGATCTAATAAGACAATATGTACCCCAAACAGGAATAAAGATGTAACTACAATATATAATAGGAACTAACAGGTCTTACTGATGTAACAGTATTATGATGAGACAATTATTTAACAGAGAAAAGATGGCTGTCATACAAAATGTCTAAGCAATATAAGTTATATTTTATAAGATGTTTATAAGCAGTAAAAGTTATTTCATGTTTTAACCAAAACACAAGTGACTATTTCAATATCAATTGCTGGCACAAATACACACAAAAGGGAGAACACCAAATCGTATACTTTACAACAGTTTTTTTTAATCTGAACTTTTCCAACTGCTATATGCACATTTTGCTAAGTTACAGGTTATATATTATTTACTATAGACAAAAGCCAACAGACCTCTGGGTGCCATCTGAAGAAGAACTGAAGTCTCGTGATGCTCACTTCTCACTAGAGCCATGGTGGCCCTGCTTCTTTTCTCTCTCTTATCTAGAACTTTCCAGAATAATGTGTGCTGTGATGTCAAAGGAAAGTTAAATACAGCAAGGGTTGTACCCAAGCTCAGGGAAAAGTTTTACTACATTAAGGCAGTGGTCCCCAACTTTGGGCCTCCAGATATTCTTGGACTTCAACTCCCAGAATTCCTGGCCAGCAGAGGTGGTGGTGAAGGCTTCTGGGAATTGTAATCCAAGAACATCTGGAGGCCCAAAGTTGGGGACCACTGATTTAAGGGACAGTTTCTACGCTTCCTCTACTTGAAGCAGGGGATCAGATGGTGACTGCAGACTTTGGGTAGGAATAGATGGCTTTCATGCTTTAGATAACAAATGCTTCAGTGTATTGACTCCTCAACCAAAGATACTGGTTGCATCTCTACCAAACAATACCTTTGGTTTAGGTGTTTCTAACAATGATTATACCTCTGAATAGAGAGCTTTCATACTAAATGGAGTGATGCTGCCTGTGAGATTCTGGGAGTTTTAGTACAAAAAAGTAATTTTGCTAAACTTTTTTTCCAAATACTTCTAATCTGTCATTTGTAGAAGATCTGGAAATCTTTGCAGGTGTTGTTGCTGTTTGTTGTTTTCAAGAGACTCTTTGTCTTGGACCCTCTCTGTCCTTGGCTAATTTTTAAACGGGTTCCAAAAACTCAGACTTCCATGTCGGCAATTTAAAAAAAAAAAAAAGGCAGCTTCAAACTTAAGGTTTTTTTTGTACTTTCTCAAGAAGAAGAAGAAGAAGTCAAGATCTTGTGGGATTTCCAGATCCAAACCTATAGACACCTTGAACATAATACACCAGACATATTAGTAATAGAACAAAGAAATGTCTGGATCATTGACATTGCAATTTCAGGGGATGCCAAAGTTGAAAATAAAGAATTGGAAAAACTAACAAAGTACAGAGACCTGGCAATCAAAACATTTCGCCTCTAAAAGAAACACCCTTCAGTGGTTCCCATAGTCATTGGGGCTTTGGGAACAATATCAAGAAATTTCACACAGTACTATAAGCAGTTGAAGATCTCAGAAATCAGACCACCAGAGCTAAAAAAAAAATGGCAATATTAGGAACAACATATATGCTGTGCTGATATTTAACAAATACTTAGGTTTTTGGTTAAAACCTGTATCTGTTATATACTACCAGTCAATGTTTTTTAATTTTGATTAACTGTGCCTGGTGAAGAAGAAGAAGAAGAAGAAGAATTAGCAACTGAAATTTATTTATTTATCTCTTGCTTGTGGATGAAACATTCCTCAGTGGTCTCCATCATCATCAGGGATTTCGGAATAATATCAAGAAATTTCATACGGTATTATAAGCAGTTGCATATTCTAGAAATATCATCATTGGAGCTACAAAAAACAGCAATATTAGGAACAGCATATATACTATATTTAAATAGTATATAAATGATACTTAAAAGATACTTAAAATTTAAATATTTAGATATTTAAAAGATACTTAGGTTTTTGGTTAAAACTTGTATCTGTTATATAATACCAGTCAATGTTTTTATACTTTTGATTGATTGTGCCTGGTATTTTTGAATAATAATAATAATTTTAGAACTGCAGAGCTGGAAGGGAACTTATGGATCACTGAGTCCAGCTCCTTTCAAGGAGGCACAGTGGGGAATTGAACTCCCAACCTCTGGCTCTACAACCAGATACCCAAACCAGTGAGCTGACTATGAGGAATTAGTTCTGTCATGTCTCCCCTTTGTCAAATCAACCTTCGGTAATATCAAAACCTTGAAAGGAACCATAGCCTGCCATTGGCAATGAAGCCAGGTTTCTGGAACTTTAGGTGGAAAGCAATGAGCAATAACATTGGGATCAGAACCAACATATTAGATAACTATTCCTGAAATGCATGGATGGAATGTATTTATTTTCACATAAGTGGGCTTTGGAGTTACATTCTTCAAAATTGAATGGAAAAATGAACCTGAGTGTTAGTTGCCTTTCCATTTTGGCTGGCAAGTCATCTTCTTATCCTACTCTTCCTCTTCCTCCTCTTCTTCTTCTTCTTCTTCTTCTTCTTCTCCACCTCCTCGTCTCTTAACAAGGGAGAATTTAAAACTCTTTTAAACAATGCGTTCTACAAACCTCTCATTAATTCTGGAGGCTTTGTTGGGTGCCCACGCAGGGTGCCAAAGAGGAGGGGAAAAGACTCAGGCACTCATAGAATATCTGACAGCTTCAAAGCACTGTATCAATATTAACTCATTAATTAGTTGAAAGGCTAATTAAAGATGGGAAGATAGTGCTCATACCCCTCAGGAAGTTAGGTTATCTACCTTCTGGAGCTGATTTTTAAAGTCAAGGGTTTGTCGAAGGATACAACCCCAACCTTTGCATTAACTTGTGGCTGCCCTTTGTATCTTGCCATGGGCCATGCATCAATGGACGCTTGGTTTGGACATACTCCAGGTTATTATGCAAAAGCAAAAAATCCCAGCGGGCACTTTCCATATCGGCACCCTGCAAATCCCCCTTGAAGTCATGTATGAATAAATTTGCATGACTAATAAATATGCATGAATAAGTTTTTTAATATGCAACAATTATAGCAATTTCACAAGGGACTGCTCAGAGATCTGAGGTTAAGGGCGGTGGGGGTGGGTGGGAGAAACTGTAGCCAGACTGGAAAATGGCAAGACTTTTTAAAGAAAAAATACAAAATCATTTAAGACTCAGCAGGGAATGGAGGAGAAGGGAAGGGAAGAAAACTGGAAGACATTTTAACTTGTCAAAAGAGCAAAGAGGAGTAGGAAAATAACTTATTATGAAGGTATCATGGGGAACCGAACATCAAAGCATAAAGTATGGCCCCTAATTAATGGTGGGAGGTGGGCCTGAAATGAACTGCAATGCACAAAGCTGTGAAAGACAAATAAGCTGGAGATGTTTCAGATTGTTATTTTTAGTAATAACAAAAACAAAACAGAAGGAAAATAAAAGTATTGCAGCGTGTTCAAAACTAACAGATTTATTTCAGGGTGAGCTTTCATGAATATAATCAACTTCATTAAGATGCTTCCACCTTTTCAGATTCCTGTCTCTAAAGAAGATGGTGTCTAGAGAAAGCTCACTCCAAAATAAATTTGTTAGTCTTGCTACAATACTTAACATTTTCCTTTCTGTTTTTATTGTTTATGAAAACCTCTCTGAAACCTGTTTTTAGGAAGGTTGCCAGATCAGCAGCATCTGTTTTCCTGAGATTTCAGGCCAAAGCCTAAAATCTGAGGTAGATGCCCGCAATGTCTCAGCAGACAAATCCTTCAGAAGGAACTGCCAAGCAGTGTGTGGGTGACAGACAGATAATGTGATGGATTCAAAAGCCAACAAATGATTTCTGGCAATAGATATAGCTCCGGAGCATGCATGATGGAGAAGACTAAGCTGCTTCTCAGCATGTCCAAATGCCACAATCTGAAACCATGGTCTAGGATTGCCAGCTTCCTAGTGCCCCTTCAGATTTCAGATCCAACGCCTGTGTCCTGCAGAGTAGATCCAAAAACTGAGTCCCAAGGCTAAAGTCTGAGACATCATGGCAAACCTAAGCTAGGTACTTCAGGAAGAAAGCTAATTTTCTTGGCTCCAGCCTCCGTCACACCAAGACATGTCACTGCCTCCAGGGAAAAACAAGGTGGCTTTTCATACTTCCCACCCAGAGGTCTGTTGGATTTTTACAACCTGGCATGCTGCCTCTAGTAGGTGTGGCTGGGAGTGACTTTTCTGGGTTAGGGTGACTGTCACTCTATCCAGCACTAACCAGTTGTTCCTTCCCTGTCTCTGATTTCACAGAGAGCCCCACCTCTCTGCTCCGTGTCTCTTTTCTATCTCTTTTGTCTGTTGAAAGCAGTAAATGGGTCCTTTGAAGTCTATTTGCTGAAAGCAGTCATGTTTGTCAGTTTGCTGTTTGATCAGTTCAACTGTAAGTAATGAAACCTTTTTATTTTTTCTCTTACTAATGTCTCAGAGTGAGTTACTGAGACTGTATGTGCCAGTTCATCAGAAAAAGGGATGGTCTACTCTGGAGAACCTGAAGCTATTCTGCTCTGTGAATCTCTGCACTTCTGCTGTGCAGCTAAAGGAATTTAACCAAAAAAAAAAAAAAAATCAAAACTCTGTAACAAAGCCATGTGGCCTGTCTGTCACATTTTGCTTCAAGATTGGGGACTGAATAATGTTCACCATCTCATCTGACGAATCAAGCTAGTCTAAGATGTGCAGGCTGGTTACATGTGTCATCCATCCAAAAAGAGTAGCTCCCAGGAGGCACAGAAGGGAATCAAACACCTGACCATACCTGGCTCACTGAGTTATCCAGCTAGCTGCCCAAATCATCCTGAAACAGTGGGAAATCTAAAAATAAGAAAAGTCTGGAATTAGTTTAGTTTGCTCAGACTCTGGTCATGTGTTTTGAATTGTTGTCAATAGCTGTCCAGAATAGTTGTTCACACTAACCATCCACACACCCAGTTTTGGGGGGTGGTTATTGTGCTTATATTGTTTCTTAACACATAAACTTTGATGGGACAACTCTTATTCCACTTCTTTTTGTCTGTAAAACTACAACCCAGCAAATATACATGGTAAATAGTCAACTTTTAGGAAGAGGGTCTAGAACTAGAGAGGGGCATGAATTAAAAAATGAATCACCAAATTCATTTTAAAAATCCCTTTCACCAATTCATATTTGTACAAACCAATGCCTCCGACAAATACGAATCAATGAATTTTTAGCAATTTTTGATTCATCCATTCATTTCTCTTTTGTGTGAAGTCTGTAATAAAACCTGGCTCCTGGCACTAGGACACGAAAGCTGGTTGGACACCTGGAAGTTTGATTCCCTACTGGGCCTCCAGGGAAACAAGCCAGCATGTGTGGCCTTGGGCAAGCTGTACAGTCCCAGGGCACCCCCAGAAGAAGGGAATGGTAATTTACTTCTAAGTATTTTCTACCTGGAAAACCCTGAAAGGGGTTACCATAAGTCAAAATTGCCTTGATGGGTCATTATTATCATTCTAAAGCACTAAAATGTCACATATTGGTGCATAAGAGTTAAGAAAAACTCATCTCTCACTGCTGAGATATATTCAACTGAAAAGGTACCTCTTCATTATCAGCAGAGTAAACTGTTAGGGATAGATAATCTGTCTCTGCAGTGATTTGGGGGCTAATCACATGAAATGAACGATATTCATTGAGATTTCAATTTGAACACTTCCTCTATTTGCTAGACTTCTAATTAAAATTTCTGCTTCATTATGCCGTCCTTAGTAACAAAACTAGTTATGCAATGTACATCCCACCTAATACGTCTCTCTTTATCCTGAGTATTCTGCGTACATCACCCTGTATAATTGAATCTTATAAACTTTTCATTACACTTGTTTGCAAACATCATATGCCTCAAGACAGGTATTGTATTTCTACTTTGATAGAGTGATTAATTATTGAAAAGAAAACAGAGAAGAGTTTTCCACAAGAGCCATGTTTCACCTGCTATATCAGTAGTGGTGTCATCCTGAACAGCTGCAGCGATAACAGAGAAAATGTCTTAAAACTTGTGATCAATTTGAAAGCCATGATATCTAAATTTCCCAGTTCCTTAGGCAGAAAACTGTGTTTTGCCTTCTACCAATGCTTTGTCTTGTCCAGTGCTGTTTGCTAAAAAAAAGGCAATCTAGGAGTTCCACCAAGCTCTCCTCTAAAATCCACTATCTGCAGTTCTTTAACTAACAAAAAATCAGGGCTACCTGTAAAGGCCCTCTGTTTGTGAATTGCTCTGTTTGTGATGGGTGAGAAATTCAGAGACAACAAGAAAAGAGAGAAACCTTCAGGCCTTGCAGTTTTGCAGTCCAGTTCTCCAATGAAAAAAATCTGCATAGAACTGCTATGTCATTTGAACAGAGCAGCAAAGCCAAATAACAAATAATCTGCAGGGGGAGGGAATAGGCAGATCGTATAGCTCAGATGTGTTTTCTGCTCTTGCTTTTCTACATCTATATATGTGTTGGTACTCTTAGGCTTCCTTTATTCTTTCTACGGCATCCCTTTCTACTTCTTTTTGCTCCTCTGGCTAGTTTTAAAATAAATATCTTCCAGTAGACCTGAATGTGCAGAAGAACAACTTTAAGAGCTTCTATAATTAGCTTGCAAATTGATTAATTCTTTATCCTCCTTTATGTAATACTCAAAACTGATTTCTGAAACAGGAAATGTGGAGTCAGAGGTTGGGAGTTCCATTCCTTGCTGTGCTTCCTGGGAGTAGAGCCAGCCTGTGCAGCCCTGGGCAAGCTGCACAGTCCCAGGGTGCTCCCAGAAACAGGAAATGGTAAACCACTTCTGCGTACTCTCTACCTCGAAAACCCTGAAAAGAGTCACCATAAGTTGGAATTGACTTGACAGAACATGATTAATATTAGTATTAGGGCTGTGGTTGGCATTAGGGCTAAGGCTACAGGCTGGATTTTATGTACATATTTTATACTTACTCAACCCACTGAAAATTCAGATGGGTCCAACCCAGACAACCAAGGTATGCCACTTCTGTTGTTCAGCATAATGTTTCACCCCAAAATATCGTGGGACTTTTTTTGGTCCCGAATTAATTATTTTGCCCAGGACAAGAAAAGTGCCCTATAGCAAAGAAACAAGCAAAGAAACAAACAAAAACAAGTAGATTTCTCAAAGCATTTTTTGTCCTGGCTCTATCTGGAGTCCAAATAAATAAATAAATAAATAAAAAATCAGAAGCCAGACCTTTTCGGTGGTAGTCCCTATCCTTTGGAATTGACTCCTGGTTGAGCGGCACCTGGCCCCCTCCCTGCCTACATTTATGAGGCTGCTGAAAACAGTGCTCTTTAGAGATGCATTCAACAGGGCAACCTCATATGATCATCCTTTGCCAGCACTGTGCCATTCTTTTATGAAGCGCTGTGCCACCTTGCTTTCAAATTTGATACATTTATCTTACCTTTCTTTATTTTTATTGTCTGCCTGCTTTTGTTCAGCTTTTAAATTGTTCACCACCCAGAATAGTGCATTGCACTAATGGGGCATATAGAAATGAATGAAACAAACAAACAATAAATAAATACATTTGTCTGTTTTTAAAAAATGTATGGCAAATGGCTGAAAGGAACAATCATCATCTGCAACTCTTCATGCAACAGTGTCAGAGGGTACCTGGTTCTGTCTGGATTTTTCAACAAGACAGGACCACCTTAACGCATAAAGTTTAAGTGGTAATGCTATACCTTTTTCATTGGTCTGTGTTTCCCAAATGTTACAAATGTGTCCAGATAATTTACTGATCCTTAAAGAAGGTCACTTAAAAAGAAACAGGCCTGGAAAGAGAACCCCAGAGATTTGGAACATTAAAAAGGATTATAACATTTGGCAGTGTGTTGTTTTGCCTTGGTGTAAACTCACTTGGGGAAAAGATGTTCATTCTAACAGCTGTTATTTAGTTTATCCGGATTTGTTAGCAGAAGCAAACAGAAGCCTGAGAATGAAACTTCTAAGAGAAGATAAAGCCAATATTTCCCTCTACAGGTTTATAGACATTTTTACATGCATCCAATTAGTTGGTGACATTTACTCAAGGGCTTCTGTTTATGTGTCACGTTTCCATCTGGCATGTGGTCGACGGTGTTACTTCTCCACGCAGGGTCCTGCCATATGTTAAGAGGCCGACTATTGAGTTAAGCTGAAACAATCATTCACAAATCCACAGTGTTGGCCGACCATTCTCATGTTGTCATCTAAATTATAACTGCACAATTCTGAATGTAAAACTAAATTTGAAGAGGGTGGTTGATGATCAAGGATTGACATTTGGCTTGCCAAAGAGAAACAAGACGTGAGACTGATCTTTAAAGTTTATGTTTTACAGATGGTTAAGAAGAGTTCTTTCTTTCCCTAAAGGGTTGAATAAAGGAGATGATTCCTTTAAAACTTAGGCTATTAGTTGTAGCCACCTGTCCTTTCCTGACTATGCTAAGTGCCTTTCTATCAGACCTTGTGAAGGAATCTTCATTTTAAATTAAGGTTTAAAATAAATGTAGCTTCACTAAAGATTTCCTGCTGAAATTCAACCTTGCCATGGTGACCTTCCCCTGTAGGGAAAGATTGTAGGGAGACTTGCATGGGGATTCGACCTGAGGGGGAAGACTGGACCTGAGATTAAACCTTGTAGGGAGATTGGACCTGTGAAAATGGTCCACCTTCGGAGGCGTCTCAAGCCTGATGGTTTTCAGAAGGCCTTGAGAGGGTTCCCAATGGATCTGATTGACGAGCCTGTCAAATAGGTGGTATACTGAAGTGATCCAGGCAGTTGACACGATTGCTCCCAAATGCCCTCTCTGCTCCAGAGCCTGGTTCACGGAGGAGCTCCAGGTTAAGAAGTTGGTTAGGAGATAGCTAGAGAGAAGATGGAGGAAAGGTCCTTCAGAGTATAATTCGGCTGTGGTATGAAATCTGACCAGGAGATCTGCCAACATGACAAAATCAGCCAAAAAAAAAGGCATTTAACCTCAGTGAAGCAATAAATCAGCAAGTGGAGCTCTATTGGGTGGTCGAGGGCCTCACTGTCCCTGGTCAACTAAAACAGCCTCAATTCGGCAATTTTAACAGTGAACATTTCTCAGCTTATTTTAGACCTAAAATTGAGGCTGTCTGGTGGATTCTGGACTTCTCTTGAACACTGGGTTCAGTTGAGAGCACCAGTGCATTGCCTTCTCTGACCTGTTTGGATCAGTGTGAAAGGGTTCAGGTTCAATTTGAGGCGACTCCTCATTTTGCGCGGGAAAGACCACAGGAAACGTCTTCTTAACTTTAACAACGTCTTCTTTATTGGGAACTGGTAAATCAACATTATTCATGATTGGATCAAAGAAACTCAACTCAGGCAACATGCCATAACTGTCCAAAGCATAGTCCCGATAACCATCCATCCCATTCACAGGGGTGCTGGGCCAAACCTCTCCGCATCTGTTGGTTTCCGAAGGGGGGCACTCCGAACCGCGCAAATGGTGCCGCAACATGGGTGCCTAGCCCAGTCTCCCTCAAGAGGAGGAGTATTATATCTTGAATCCGGCCTGATCACTTTCCGCCCTCATCCCTTACTCTTTGGGAAGACTATTACTCACCATTCCAAGAACTCGGGATCTGTCTCTCCTCTTCCCTTCGTCTCTGGATCTGGTAGCAGCCCGCCTAGCTTCGGGTTGGGAAAGTCCCGCAATAACTCTTGCGTCTTTACCCTCTCATACTCCCGTAATCTCTCCAACTCCCTCTTGCGTTTCCACATCTCCAATTCCACCTCAAACCGACGCTCTCCTTGGCTACTTATACTTTCCTGCCAAACTGCCAGATCTTGCTCCTCCCCTCTCGCATTCCCGCGTTCTTCTACCAAGTTTACTTCAAATTTCCCACCTCGCTCTGCCTTCTCCTTCTTCTCCGTCGCGTTCTCCCTCTGGTCCGCCTGTTCTCTTCCACTCTCTGTTTCCTCCCCTCCCTTATCTCCTTTGTTCTCTGGGGACGGCACACTCTCCTTTGAGCCACCTTCACAATCAGTTTCAGCCAGTACCATCAGCGTGGTAATACCAGCAAAGACACTGACAACTGCTGGTGATCGAAAGAAGGCCAGGTGGGGAACTAAGTACCCCTTTTCAGTCACGGACTAGATCAGAAGGGCAGTGCACATGTGTAATGTCTACATCCTTTTAAATGTATTTGTTTACCAGATCTCAGAGTCTGTTTCCCATGATATATTTTGAGGCATATGAAATGTTATACATGTGGGTGGGGTGGTGAACAGATTCCTTCTGTTGCTACCTTGCTGCGGAATGGTTAAAGGTGATATATCTAACAGAGCATTGGAGAAGACGATATATCTAAGAGTGTTCATGCAGAGGTAGTTTGTTGGGTTTTTATTATACTTTAGCATGATTCATGGTATTCTGCCCAGACCAAGAAAATATATTATGTCCTAGTTTATACTGCACTCTTGGGACTCAGTCAATGGTAAATGGGAGTAGCAGCAGAGCAATGTGTCTTAGACAATATTGTGTTTGTAGAAGGTTTCACAGAGCTTGCTGTCTGGAGCAGATTTCTAGAGTCTGTGAGCTTTCTTTAAAATGAGTGCCTTAAATCAGTGTCTGATATCCAGTGGTGAGTGGTTAATAGGCTAACAAGCTAAAGCACAAACTACCAAGCTGAGGACACAGATGGGAAAATTACTTTTTCAGAAAGATTAAATACCATTAAAATATCCAAGCAAGTGGGTGCAATTTCAAAGCATGTGGTATGAGGATGTCAGAGACGGCCATTTTGGTGGTTGCACTTAGACTGTGGAATGTCCTTCTAAGAGATGCTTGGGTTGTCCCCTCTCCATTCCCCTTCCACTGGAAATAAACCAAGAGCTTTCTATTCTCTTTGCGGGGGGGGGGGGGCACTTCTTTCTGTTTTAACATTTCTAAGGAAAGAGTCATTTCCTGGTGTAGGATTGCTGTATGTCTTTTTTTAAAAAAAATGAGCCACTTTAAAAACTGCTTTTAGTCCAGCTGCTGCTTTAGGATGATAATCTATTTACGAATCTGTGTTTTAACATCATAACAAGATGAAATAATTTAATGTGTAATGTTTATCCATTTTTAAATGGGGTTTTGAGTTCATCTGAACCCCCAACCTCAAAGAAAGTCTGCATACAAATTAAGCAAAATAAATAAGTAGTGCATTACCATAGCTGCAGCAATTTCTGAAAAATAACGATTATTCTCTTTCTCGAGAGGAACTAAAATAGTTCCAGTCTATAGTTACATTAGGCTGTCAGGTCGTGGCCACAGAGAAAGAGGTCTGCCATGCTTGAGAAAGAACATGATTGTTACAGAGAAAGCTTAGCGCATCTTAGGAACCTGGATGAGCTCTCAAAGTTCAGCAAACATCATTTATGAAGCATCAGATTCCTGAGCATATGACATGTTCCTTGTTTCCAGCAGAAACCCAAAGGGTCAACAGGTAAGCAGATCTGTCTCCATTGCAGAAGCTGCTAGATTTTGGCAACAGGAAGGGACAGAGGAAAAGCAGCCCCTCCTCACCCTGGCTTTTCTCTTTATGCTAGAAACTATGAGAAGCTTAGCAGATTGTCCCCCTTCGAGAGTGGAGACACATGTCCTACCATATTCCTTTCTCAGCAAGACTAGGAATGATGGCCACTTACACATATATGTATAGCATGAATATCTTTCATTCAAAGCTAAGCTGAGTTAGAGATGGGCATGAACCGGTTCATCCCAGTTCGTAAAGGTGGCATCACAGGTGGTGGTGCTGCTCCCCTCCCCGCTTCCTCTGGCTCAATCAGCCACTTACCAGGCCCAGCCTCCATGATCTTCAACTGATCTTCCAGTCCTGGCAACAGCTGAGGCATCTCTGCCCAACCCTCCTGGCTGATCTCCCACTCAAACAAAAGGGCAGGACAGAGAAGTCTGTGCTTCTTCTCCTGACTGGGAGATTAGCCAAGGAAGTGGAAAAAGCAAGCAAGCTGGACCTGGTGAATGGCTTGATTGGCTGAGGTGGCGGGGGAGGAGATCAGCAGCACCTGTGCTGCTGCCTTTACAAACTGGGACAAACCAGTTTGTGCCCATGTCTAAAGCTGAGAGAGTAGCAGATAGTAATCTATAAAAGTAATAAATAGAACCCTCCCCCCCTGCAAATAGTTAGTGACATGAAGGAAGGGGAAATGCAAGCTTCTGGCAAATTTCCACTGCTATTACTGTTACTATAGCTTGGATATAGTGGACCCCCTTCACGGATTGCTGCCTTGTCGTGGTGAAGGGGCTTGAGTAATTCAGAGAAGCTATGGGCTATGCCATGCAGGGACACCCAAGATGGACAGGTCATAGTGGAGAGTTCTGACTAAACGCAATCCACCTGGACCGGGTAGGTGGGGCTCGTCAGCCTTGGAAGGCAGCCCATCTAGGAGAAGGAAAACTCCAATTTCAGACCTCCACTGCCTTGTGGCTATATCCACTGATGGAAAAGGCTTCAGGAGTAAACCTCGAGGCAAAATCCGGAGCCGGAGTCCCGGAGGCAGTTCGTGTCATTCTGGCAACTCCTGCGATGTCGCTGGAACCAGTTGTATTGGCTCTTGCCTTTCCATTGGACTCTTTCAGCGACGTGGAGAGGGGGGATTTTCTGCTTGGGTAACAGCCTATCCTCCATATTATTTTACCCAGGCTTTGTGCTCTGGAAAGGACACTCATACAGAGCACGTTACCATAGTCTCTCGAGACTGAAGGATGCCTAAGAGAAGCTTGGATCCAGCTGTTAATTCCAGCTACAGTAGACCCAAGGAATCAACTACTGACTAGTAAGATTTAGATAAATCCCACTGATTCAGTGAGTCTTCTCTAGTTAAGACTAACAACCAATTCTAGGTCTTTTAATTACTGTTTTTGAAAATCCACCTGAATGCCACAAACCACTGGCCTAATCCATCACAGACCGAGTGATGCATTAGGACTCAGGAGAAGATTTGGGTTTCAACTTCTGCTCAGTCAGAGAAACTGAGGAGGGCAGTGGAACTAATAAAAGCACTCCTTAAGTATCTCTCTTACCTTGAAAGCCCTATTAGGGTCACTATGAGAGGGTTCCAATATGACAGCACATAACAATACAAACAACATGGTACAAAACATGCTTTTCTCCCATCCACCACATTATCTTCTCAACACCCACAATAGACAATAAGGTGGCAGCACAGTATATAGCATAAGCCAGTTTTTGAACCATGTGGCACTTATTGGCTTTTGGCTATAATAAATAATATATAACATCTAACTTTGAAGAGTCTGCACACAGCAGCTTGAAACATCAGATTAAAAAAACACTTTGTAGAGTAAAATTTGATGTTCTCCCTTATGTGCATTTGCACCAGCAATTGATAGTAAATAATCCCTTGTGGTTTTGGTTAAAACATTAAATAACATTTATTGCTTAGAAATATACCATATTTTTCCATTTATAACTCGCCCCCGTTTATAAGACACCCCCCACACACTTTTCTAACCCCAAAATTAAGAAAACTTAGCTTTGAGTATTCAGCCTCTAGGCTCAAAACGCTCGGACATTAGGAGTCTCTTTCGAATCTGAGCCTGCAGGCTCCACCTCCAACGAGGTGTGTTCCAACTGGTTTGTTCTGTATCAGCTGACATAAGTTCCATAAGGCTCATGACTGGAGGAAGCTAAGCCTCATGACTGAAGGAAGCCTGTTTACAGAGGCAAGGAATGTGCAGTTTTGTTCTCTACTCAGCTGTCTCAGTTTACTTCCGTGTATAAGATGCACCTCAATTTTTAGCGCAATGATTTTTAGGAAAAAGTAGTGTCTTATACACAGAAAATTATGGTATGTAAAATATAACATAACTCACAGAGCTTAGACATTTGGTATTTTGTCATGCATGTTGTCCACTTACTAACAGACCTATTTTGCTGTGTTAAATGACTAACTTTTTCATCATAACACTATTACATTTGTAAACTCTATTTTGCCCTATCAAATCCTGTCAGTTACATCTCTAACCCTGTCCGCTCTATCGGCCACTATTACATATTTTAGTCCTTGTCACATATTGGACCCTGTCTGTGTCACATGTTTGTACATGTTCCTATCTGAGTTATATATTGTCTGAGACCCTGTATGACAGACTTCTAAATGACACCACATTCTGATTGGTCAGAATGCTATGATATGCAAATACCACATTCTGGTCTTTCCTAGCAAAAACACTTAAACATACATATACACATATACGCTCTGTGTTGTATAACTATATATACTAACAACACCCATCTGCCACCATTTAAAGAAACCATACTCGCATAATTAAAAAGTAACCAAAAGTAACTAAAAGTGACAATTACTTTATTTTAAAAGTGCCATTATTTTTTCTTAAGGTACAGTCATGATCTAGTAATACCTTTATTGGGAAAAGGAACTAATTCTTGCTATGCTAGGTATTACACCAGCCATTATACGAAGCTCCATATAAAGGTAGGGCAAATATCAGAGCTTGGAAAATCATACTTTTACAGGCTACAAGTCCCAAAGCCTGTCTGGGAATGTCTAGGACTTGTGGTTCAAAAAGTAATTTTTCCCTAGCTCTGGCCAGTAGCCAGAAAAAGGCACCACCTGACTCCCAGTTCCATGCATGCTCCATGGAACATCTGAGTTCTGCTTCCATGTTGCTTGTCTAACGGGAATGGGAGTCCCACTCTGTATGATACAACCTTCTGGCTGCCACGCCTCCTCTGTGTCAGTGCCTCCTTTTAATTAGATAAGCTCCCCAAGACTGCAGCTGCAGCCTTCATTTTTGACTCGGCAACTTCCAGAAAGCCAACCAATCGCCTCATTGGTTCTCTGACTTGAGAATTTCTCCATCAGTTTTCTACGCCCAGCAGAGAGGGCGGAAAAGATTTCTGCTTTGCATCTTGAAGCTGTCATCTCTTTCCTAAGAGGAGAGAGTTGGCTCTGTGAGCAATCAGCCTGGTTAAACAGCAAAATGCATCAGGCTGGGAAGGGAGGGCAAACCAGGGAGTTCTCTACAGAGTCATCAAGCCATAAATAAATAAATAAATAAATAAATAAATAAATAAATAAATTTGGAGGAAGTTAATGACAAGGAGGGAGAGAAAAACCTATTAACAGAAGATTAAAGCAGGCAAATAGTTGTAAGGGCCCTCCCAATCTATTCCATGAAAATAGTTGGCAGCAATTCCGTATATTTCCATCACCATAGCCCTATGTGCAGATGCTGAGGATTGAATCCACTATCCACAATCTGCCTCCAAAGCTCTATAATGTTTCTTTGATTTACAGGAAGGCAGTAATGACATTTATTATAGCTTGGCTGTCTGACATAGGGGGTTTAAAAGAGGCTGGATAGCTCAGTGGTTTACATATCTGACTGTGCAGCCGGAGGTTGGGAGTTCGATTCCCTATTGTGTCTCCTACAAGAAAAGCCAGCCTGTGTGGCCTTGGGCAAACTACACAATCCCAGGGCACCCCCCAGGAGAAAGGAATTATGAACTGCTTCTGAGCATTCTCTACTTGTAAAACCCTGAAAGGGCTCACCATACATCAGAATTGACTGGACAGCACATGAAAAACAAACCAACGTTGTTAGGAGTATCCTAGCCCAAGCAATAGTGGTAAAACATGTTTGTATAATTTAGAGGCTATTTTAAAAGGGTTTGCTATTACAGAATGCAAGGAATAAAACATAAAATAAGGAGAAGGGATCAAAGGTGGATTCGGGGTGGGAAAAGTCAGGACAGGCCTAACAAAATATTTTGAAGTGTGAGCCCAGCCTCCCTGTTTATTAACTTGAGAAAAGATTTAGAAGGCACTGGCAAAGTAGCATCAAGGTCAGACCTAGTATTATACTATACTAGTCCCAGTGATTTTTATGTTCACCTCCCCAAACGATGAGAAAATGGCAGAAAGAAATGTTCAGAAAAATTCACAAAACAGTGAGTTGGGCAGTTTAGAGAGTGCCTGGTTCAAAGGAACGTTTGGCCTGTTTCCAGAGTATAGCACACAGAAAGCTCTCTCATCTGAAAGAAATATTAGGAGTTTATGATGCGGAAATAAGTGGCTGGTGGATGACGCACTGTAAGCTTATGGTGAGCTGTCAGTCGGAAGAGAACGGCTGCAATGTTATGTCTCTCCCTTTGCCCTAGCTGCAGCGGGCCAAAATGCCATGAGCATTACAGAAGCTGAGCCCTTGGTTACAGCGTGCATAAGGAAACAATAGCAGCAATGAAAACTAATGACTAGGAGACATTAGGAATAGCTTGCCCGTTAGCCACTGACTGCACAGTCGGGGTGAGAAGAATGTGATTAAAAACTGCAGAATGTGAGCAAGTTCTGACGTATGTGGTGCAGAGATGTTTCCACAATTCTCATTAAATTTCTCCATGGATTTGGAATACTAATTATAAAGGCTTGTTTCCGGTTGTTCATCCCAATTAGAAAAGACCCATTAAATCAATGGAACTTAAAGTGTTGCTTTAACTAAGTTCCCATCAATTCATTGGGTAGTTCCCATTGATGCTGTGGATTTTTTTTCCTTAGGTGCCCTCAAATTGTGTTCAACTAACAGCAACCCTACAAACTACTGACCTCCAAAAAATCCTGTAATCAAGAGCTCTGCTCAGCTCTTCAAACTCAAGGCTTTCTTCACTGAGTCAATCCATCTCTTATTTCATCTTCCTCTTTTCCTGCTGCCCTCAACTTTTGCTAGCACTGTTGTCTTTTTAGTGAAATTTGTCTTCTGACGATAAGCTCAAAATCACAATCAGAGATATGTACATCAAAAACTTTCACATTTGTCTCATTTTGGGTTATTTCAGGGGATGTGTCTTTAGTTTTCATATTTTCATGCACGTCCTTTTGTTCTACACAAAAAGAAAGGCCTCTTTCAGATCATTCATATCAGGTATCCCCATTTTTAAGGTACTCTGAAAGCCTTAAGGAAACTTTAAAAACAACTGCTAAAAAGCAGAGGCAAGGCAACAGAGAATCAATCTACTCCAACAGTAGGCAACAGCAAAACCAACTACAACAAGCGCCCACACAGCGCAGTGGCACACTAGTATAGTCACAAAGTCCTGCCACCTCACCCACACACCTCCACACAAGGAAACAAAACAACTGTAAAAACCCCACTAAGACAATACTTTTAATAATATGAATACAAAGTAAATTATCCGTAAAACAATACTTTTAATAAACCAATCAAACAGAAACAAACACTGCCCCCTCACACAGGAAAAAAGTAGCAAAAAAACCAACAACATTCATAGCTGCCTCTCCCAGATATCAAGAAAAGCAATCAAACAAACAAAGGCAAAAAAATACAGTCAAAACAAAATTCCCAGACCAAAACTGCTGGAATAAGAGAGAGTTCTCTCTTATGTATCACTTAATACCTTCTCTTCTCTTTAAGTCCCCCAGGTAGGGCAGTCAGCAGCAAACATGAAAGAAAAGGAGAGAGAGAGAGAGAAACCCACACTTATTTGTATTTGGAATGGAAAGAAATTGCAGTCATAAAATGCTGAATGTGAAAGAGGTTATATCTGTAGCTACAGTATGCATCTCTCTATCTGGGGCTACCACTTACAAATTTGGCTTTGACCTCTGTGTATTTACAGCCATGTTTGTTTGAATCAAAGCTATTTTTTTTTCTTAGTTTCCTCTGGCCAGAAAGAGACATTAGAGATCGGCTGTGTCTAGAGGGCAAAAAAACTTTAACTTATGACAGTGGTGTGTGACAGGCACAGCAGGAGTTTTTTCTACCCTAAAGTCCTGGAGTATGCAAATTAGCTTGTTTTGTTTGGTGAATTCTGGACTTAATCACAGGCTTTTTTTATTTTAAGTCTGATTTCACAAACTGCCTCAGTGACCACTGTGCAGCATTAATGTGCTTTTAGATCTAATTATGGGCTAGCTCTAATGTCTTTTTCTGCCTTCATCTGTGTCCTGTGCCTGCTTCTGCTTCATTGCAGGCAAACAGGAACAGGTCCCTTTCCATGTTGGGATCTGTTGAGCTTGGCCAGTATAGATGGCAAAGAATTTTCTTTCCACTTGTTTTTGAAGAATGTACCAAAATTTTGGAAATGTCTCCATATATCAGACAGGAAGAATGTGATGTTCAAAAGATTCAAATGCAGAAGGAAGTGAAGAATGTTCCCATCACTCTTTGTGATATTTTCTGTAGGTAAAACCTAATGTGAGACCACTATTTTTAGAGCTTCCATGGAAAGGAAGAAAGGTTCCTCAAATGTCTCTGCTAATAATAGCCCTTGTTTATGTCAACTCTTGGATCTCTCGGCAAGCATCTGGTGTTGTAAGTGCCTTCTTACAACATGAGGGAGCAGGCACCTGTGGCTTAGAAAAGTGGCTTTTGGGAAGACATCTCTCAGAGTTCTAACCCATAATGGCCATTGACCATGCTACTGGGGTGGAGATAGGGTGACTGTGGCCCAGAATTCAAACCTTCCCCACACTTTGCCACATACTAGGAGAAATATATGCACTAGATGCTGAAACTATATGAATATTCTACTGCAAGCTGCTACTCTTGGTGGAAGCCTCTGACCTGAGCAGTGCTGAGTAATAGGAAAGAAAGTTTAAGAGGATTTCCTTTTTTTTCTCCCCCAAACACCTATAGGATTAGACCAAGGGTCTGTGGCCTTTCAGGAATTAATGGTACACTTCTACTGGAAATATTGCAGATTCAGCTTTGGTGTAAGCTCCAGAGAGTACCTCTTGTGGGGTTCTGAATGATAAGGATGAAACAAATAGTCACACAATTTCTTGTCCTCAACAAACTGAAATGTTCTTTCAAAGCACGTATGAAACTACTATCAGATTTTTCACTCAGCACGAGAATGAAACGTTCAAGAATTTCCCCCCCCCCCCCTATTAGCGAAAGCATTCGTGGAAAATAAAAAACTCATCATTTGTGCAAAAACCTTCTGTTTTCAGAAAAACCCTCTTCCATAATTGGTGGGAAAACCTCTCCCACAATTTATAAAAAAGTTCCAAAAAGCAAAGGATGATTTAAAAAAAAAAAGGTTTTGTGATCTCACTCCACATCTAGAAAACTCTTGAAAATCTTATGTGCAAGGACAAAATAAGATGAGATTAATGTCTCTGTTGGATAATATACACTGCAGCTGCCTGCTCTGTTTTTTTCAAGAGACCAGCCATTTGTAACAGTTGTTTAAAACTGAACTTCTTTCCATCCTAAATGTATAGGAATTTGTGAATTTTATTAACTTCTTATTAAAAAACAAACAGGACCCTCTCTTTCCCATAGTGTTAAAAACAGGATCCATATACAGACTGACTAGTAGGATGGTCAGTCACCAAAAAGTAGAAGCACTGGATGGGTTTTTTGTATCTTTTAATCACTCAACCAGTCCTTCCGTGCTTGCTCTGTGTGTGTCTGTGTGTGCATGTGCATGAGCTCATGCTTAACTTCCCAAAACAGAAAATATGCTATTCTTGTTTAGATACATTTTGCACAAAATGCTGAAACCTTGATGAAAGAAAAGAAAAAAAGACTGACATTCTCCTGCTAGAGTAAGAACTCCCCCACAGATTAGCAATTTCTCGGCAAGTTGTATTGACCTGTCAGTCAATCTCAGCTGAGAATGACAAATTTACAGGGATTCTTCATATCCCTACAGATAGAGATGACTCTCAGGGGTTGTGTGTGTGTGTGTGTGCACATGCACATGTGCTCACATGTGTGTGTGCCACTATATACAGCTTGAAGGCAAAAAATCTCTCCCGGCTGATGGAACTATGCTAGCCATAAAAAAGGGAAGAAAACCTAACATGAGATCACAGTTGAAGAACTTTACAGCAAATACCCAAAGCAAGAGAAATAGAAAAATCAGACAATCTGACACTTGCATGCAACTTCATTATAGGTGCTAAAGCAGAGATGTGCCTCTCATCTTTACCATTCATTAAAGAAAAAACTACCTGACAACATGAGAGAAAGCCTACAAAGTTAGCATATATTCCCACTTGATGTTGTCAGGCATAGTTATGAGCAGATTCACAATTCTCAGTTACTGTGGTCATTTTCTTTGCTGGTTGAACTGTGTGATAAAATGGAAGATCAGATAGTGTGCAACATTTACACTGTATTGTCCATGGAGCTATTTATACCATCAGACCATCCCCCCAAAGCCTCAGGTCAAGTTAAGGTTCCCCTGTCTCCAGCCAGTTAAGACCTGTCGGCTCTTGCACGAAACAACTGTTCGCAAAACACACACACTAGAGGCAGCGAAGAGTTGCGGACAGAGAACTAAAAGTGAAAAATATCCACTTCAGATTTTCTTTCTCCAAACTCAGAGGTCATTTTCTGCTTTCAAATACTGAGATGCCTCTCTTTTTTTCCCCATTTAAAATGACATTGGCCCTGCTTCTTTTTGAAGTACAGGACAGAGGTATTATGATGGTTTTTTTTTTTGTGGGGAGGAAGGTGACCTACAAAATAAATAAATAAATAATATGATGACTGGGTGTCAAGTTCCTGTTAAAGGCACAGAAACGGGGGCGAATGAAACTGATAGTAACTTTATGGCAGTAGCTCTCAACCTTGGGTTTCAGCCAGCACAACTGATGATAAAGGCTTCTTGGAATTGCAGTCCAAGAACACATGGGTTACCCAAGATTGGGAACAACTGCTTTATGGAATATAGTAGATACAATGCCCTATTGCCAGTTGTGAAGAAAATTTCAACAGCCAGTCAACTTCTTTATGTGGGATTCAAGGACAACATATGGTCTGTCCCCTTAAGTGGCCACATATCTTGGACCATCCCTGTACAGAACTGTCCTAAATGTACCAGACATGGTCAACGCTAAAGTTGTGTAGGTCTTCTGCAGTCATGATTTTTGTCTTCTTAACTGCAATCCTGTTTTGGCACTTTCTTCTTTCAGTTTCACTAAAAGTTCTTTCAAGATTGTTGCTTTCTGCCTGTCAGATGGTGTCATCTGCATATCTTAAATTATGGATGTTTTTTCCACCAATCCTCACTCCTCTTTCATCTAAATCTAATCTGGCTTTCCATATGATATGTTCTGTGTACAGACTGAACAGACAGTAGTACAGCATATTTTGGCATGCAAAAGATCCCATGTTCAAGCCTCAGTATATTCAGGTAGAGCCTGAAAAATTCCTGCCTAAAATTCTAGGCAGTCACTGTCACGTCCGTGTCTACAATGCTGGGCTATGATTCTTTGGCTGACTACATTGCCTTATGGCATTGGGGTCATCTCTGAGAACACACATGATCTAGGCTTTGTGTCAATACAGTCCCACTTTGTAGTTCTCAAGTGTTGACCCAGATCAACCCAGTTCTAGTTTAAGTACAAAGGTAAGCATTTCTTATCCAGGGTTTGCTTCTCCATTATTGCTACAGGGCTTACGATGCACTCTGCACCACCACCTAACGTTGTTTAGTGACAATACTAACATCTGAAAAAGCTGACTAAGGTCTGGCATAAAGTTGCTGACCTTGAGTAGAACACATGCCAAAGATATTCGTGTTTCAACTAATGCTGTTTGGCCTTGATTTGATAGATCCTTAAACACAGATGATGCTAAGCATGCGGGGAATTCATCAAGGAAGGAAGGAAGGAAGGAAGGAAGGAAGGAAGGAAGGAAGGAAGGAAGGAAGGAAGGAAGGAAGGAAGGGGAAGGGAAGGAAGGGGAAGGGAAGGAAGGAAGGAAACTAGGGATTAACGCCAGGAGAAGTACTGCCATGACTTCAGGCAGAAGGAAAGATGGATCTTTGGTGTGGTATATGATCCTACTATGTGAATTTATTTGTATGGGGTTTAAAACTTTAACCTTCATGTGCATGGACAAGGCATTTAGGTCCTCCAGAATCTCATTTTGTTGGAGAATTCACATACAATTCGACCTACAAAGTATGCAGTTCACAGCCTTCTGACTGGATGAGTTGCAAACAATGTCTCCACATTTCAGCTGCAGGCCAGGCACAGATGTTGTTTCTAAGAGGAAGCAAATTCTCAGTCAAAATTGCCCCAGTGCATCTATTGCTTGTTGCCAGTGGGGCACCTCGTTCTTTGTCCTAAGTAACCTAACATACTGGGACAAAAAGACAAATAGCCCATGACATTTTCAAAAGTTCACTTTAGGGAGGCTTGTGTCTCTCAGGGAATTTTGTGGGTGGGTGGATCCATCATTCCTTTTTCTTCTAAAACTTATTTGTGTGTGTGTGTCTGTCTGTCTGTCAGACTTAGCTGGCAGGGCTTTTCTTTTTGGACTTTTTTGGCTTCTCTGCCACAGTGGGTCGGGGGGGAAATTTTCCTAATTACATTATACTGAGGGGGGGGCTTTGTTTAGGCTGGCAGGTCACATTTTAGTAAAAGAATTATACCACCATCATTCTAAAAATAAAATTTACACACACTCTCTGACCCTCTATTAGTTTCCTTCCTCAATCTCCATTGCTTTGTTTAGTTGGTTTGTTAGGCAGGCAGTAGAAAATGAAGGGATTTCTTCAGGGGCAATCCAAGGGGAAGAAGGCTGTGAAGCTACGCAGGCTAGGTAGCAGCACCGTCATCACGACCACCATGTGCACAACCACGTCTACGATAACCAGTGCCACTGTCCCTCCTCTGGTGGCCTTGCAGGCAGACATGGAACCAAAGCTTCCAGAGGTGCCAAAAGAACTGCCGCTCCTCTTCCTAGAGGAATCTGAGGAGTTACTGGTTTCCGAAGATCCCCACTCCTATTTGGAACCAGTAATGGCAGGGCAGGCTTCACAGCCCCACCCACCCCTGTCCCCAGTCATCTGTTCCCTCTTCCCAGACCAGCAGCACCCCTGGGACACAGAGTTCTTCCCAGGCCAGCAGTCAGGGGCAGGCAGTGGGTCCTCGTTTGGGCAAACATGGCAGAGGGGCCATGTGGGATCATTTCACGGCGCTCAGCGATGACCCACGGCTGGCACACTGCAATAGCTGCCTTGGGGTGGTCCGGAGGGGGTCAGACCCCAGGCATCTGTCCTCCACCGCCCTCCACCAACATCTGGAGAGGCACCACCCAAGGCTCCTGTCCAGGGAAGGCACTTTGTCCGCGCCGTCTGGCAGAGGGAAAAGGGCAGCTCCAGGTGAGGCAGAAGGGAGGCAGGAGGAGGCGCCTCCTTTCAAAAGGGCTGCCACATGGGTTTCTGGGGCTGGGAGCATGAGGCAGACCACGCTCCATGAAGTGGCACCCGTTGGGTCCGCCATGTCCCTCAGCCGGCGGTCGAAGGGCAAGGCCCAGCAGGCGGCCACTTGTCTCGTCGTCGAGACAATCACCCTGCTCAGACTTCCACTGTCCATTGTGGAATCCCAAGCCTTTTGCTGGTTGCTGCATTTTTTTGCCCCCTGTACGACCTCCCCTCACGGAGAACTCTCAGTTCTAGAGTGCTGCCCTCGCTCTATGACTCTGTGAGGGAGGTGGTTCATGACCATCTTTCACGGCTACAAGGGGCGCAAGGTGCACTTCACAGCAGACCTGTGGAGCAGAGGTCAGCACGGCTACCTCTCGCTCACAGCCCACTGGTGGCAGCCAGAGTAGTGGCAGGGCATCGGCAACAGGGCCGCAGGGGGAGGCCCTTGCCCTGCCTCCAGGCTACAGGTCTGTTCTGCTACAGGCGCAGCACATGGAAGCTCAGGCAATGGGGAGGAACATCGCCAATGAGTTCCTGTCCATGCTGCAGAAGTGGGCACCAGAGGGGGAGGTGACCTGTGGCCATATGATCACAGATGCTGGGTGGAACATGTTGGCAGCATTGAACGCGGCGGGCTTTGAGGGCATTGTATGCATGGTGCACAAATTACACCTTGTGGTGCGCAATGCCCTCGGCCTAGGCAGCCACGTCAAGCCCAGTGGGACGTAGGCACCTGGGAGACGCGGGCACTCCTGGAGCAATGCTGCCAACTGGTGGGCCACTTCTCCCACAGCCTGAAAGCTGCCCGCCGGCTGCGTGAGAAGCAGGAGGAGTTGGGTCAGACCCACGTTCTCCTGACAGGTGGAACTCCACCTACACCATGGTGTCCTGCCTGGTGGAGCAGAAGGCCGTTTTGGAGGACATCATGTCCTCCATGCCCATTCTGCCCGGGGGGAGAGAGGTGGGTATCAGTGCCACGGATTGGCTGGCCCTCTCCCAGATGGTGGAGGTGCTCAAGCCCTTCCTGGAAACCACGGACATCTTCTGTGGTTATACGGCAAGCCTGGGGCAGGTCATCCCCCTGATGTATGCCCTTGATCGGTCCCTGGAGACTGCTGTGGCACCAGGATCCTCCCTCCTTCCATGGACCAGGGCTTTGGTGAAGAGGTTGCAGGCAGGCGTGCAGAATATTATTAATATTAATATTATTGTTTTGAACTATTTTATTTTAATTTTAATTGTTCTAGTGTTTTTATATTTAATGTTTATGGAACCCGCCCTGAGTAGACTTTGTCTAAAAGGGCGGGATAAAAATCGAATAAATAAATAAATAAATAAATAAATAAATAAATAAATAAGTGACCCCATCCTGTCTACAGTGACAGAGCTTACCGCATGGCCTGCCTGTGTGATCCTCGAATCAAGGGGGGCTTGGCAGCATGCACCTCAGACCTCGAGGAGTGGAGAACAGAGCTCTCCACTGAGGTCCGCAGGGTGTTGGGGGCACAACGTTTGCGTGGGGTGATGGGAACGTCAGGCCATGAGGGGCAGAGTGGTTTGCCCAAACCACAGGGAAGGACCTCACCTGGAAGGTGACATAGGAAGCTCCGTTGTGATTCTGGATTCTCTAAGTACCTGGGGCTTTCCTGGGGGGGTCCTCTTTGTGACTATATAACGCAGGGGTTCGTGATCCAATGTTCACCAAACTTCGTTGATCTGTTAACCTTGACAAATAACGGATCAAAATGAATCGCCATTTTTTTTATTCGTCCCCATTTCTAGTTGTGATCATCTCTGACCTTGTTTCCACGATACAGTATAGATTTTAAAAGAATGGCAAGTTCATCTAATCTGATCTGCTTTCAATTGTGCTGGTCAATTGAATTTCCTGCAGTTAAAGGCAGTAATGGGCATGTCAAATTGCATTTGGCCAAAGCATCCCAGTTCGAAGGACATCATCTTATCTTAAAGTCTGCATCATGAACTTTGGGAAGTTTTTTTTCCCCCCTTCTTCCAATCTGGCCACTGTCCATCCACTCACTTGCTCCTGAAAAGTTCTATGTAGTGAAATAAATAAATCAAAACCTACTTAACTTGACCATAGATATTTAAATAATTAGCAGTAGCCAGGATCCCATTGAGGTCAATTGCTCATGCAATGGAAAGCAAGTGAGTGATTTGATTTTTTTTTCTAGATCTTGCACAAGGAGGTAGTCACTGCTTCCTTGTGTAAGCAGGAGCACAATTTCCATAATGAGGATCTCCCCCCATTCAGACAACCACCACATAAAGAAGCTCAGCCATTATTTTTGGACTTTTGAAATGCTTTAAAAAGTTCTGGCAAGATTTTGGAATCCAGGGGAATTTTCCTAGATCTAGAAGTTCCAACACTTTAGTCTTTAAGGGCACAACTACTTGTTTGTCTCAAACTGCTGTCTGCCTGTCTATCAGTCAGGATGGAAAGCCCACGCCAAGTTATTGAAGGCATTTACTATAATAACCACTGAGGGTGTTTTCCCTAGACATTGGAAAATGTAGAAAGTTTAGCACGGATATATACATGGATTGTATATATCCGCCTGCCCCAAAAAAGGCAAAAGTTGAATTAGGTCCTGAATCCATCCAGGATGAGATTAGATTGGAGGAGGGCAATACACAGTCCATGTATATATGTATGTTTAAATTTAAAATATTTATACCCCTCTTTAGGAGGTTTATAAAATAAATATTATGCAAAGATTCCCAAAACACCTTGTTGTTATGTGCCCTCAAGTCAGTTCCAACATATGGCGACCCCATGTATGAGTGATCTCCAAAATGCCCTGTCCTCAATTGCCCTGTTCAACTCTTGTAAACTGAAGCCTGTGGCTTCCTTTGGGGAGTCAGTCCATCTCATATTTGGCCTTCCTGCTGACTTCCACCTTTCCCCACATTATTGTCTTTTCCAGAGACTCCTGCCTTCTCGTGATGTGCCCAAAGTAGGACAGCCCCACCTTCAACATTTTTGCCTCCATGGATAGTTCAGGCTTGATTGGATCTAGGACCCACTTGTTCATTTTTCTGGCAGTTCAGGGTATCTGCAAAGCTCTCCTCCAGCACCATCTTTCAAATGAATCAATTGCTTTCCTGTCACTTTTCTTAAAAAACTATATGAGATAATCCTTATCCACAGGGCTATAAAGTAAAGAACATGTATGAAAGCGGGGGTGGGGGGGGTGGGGAGGATAGGGAAAGAAGAAGAAAACAAACCAACCCAGGTACCAACTTATGTAACAATGATACAGTGACATCTTTTTGGCCTGATGGCCCCATCAAGTGGATGAAAACCATCCAAATTTCTCTCTTAACTTTTGATGTTTGGGTTTGTTTCAACAAAAGCGAGATTCTTATTGAACTGCTTAGGAAACAGAGAGATTATCAACTTGTATAGGAGGTAGGTTCATCATTTAAAGTAAGCCAGGGTTCCTTATTAAAGACATTCTTCAAGGTTTTGGCTCAGATGTATCACTTGTTAATCCAAATTCACCACTGAGTATGTGAGGAGTACCTTCTCTACCTGATAAGTAATCCCTGACAGCCCGTACATATGGGCTGATTGTGAATCAGAGCTTCCAGTGAACAAAGCATGGCTTCAGCTTTGGAATTTTAGAACATCCCACTTAGTATTAGTACACTGGGTTCTGTTTCTCAAGATACAGTCAACCCTCGACTTACGAACGGCCCTAGTTGCGAACTTTTCGACTTACGAACCGCTCTGATAGAAAAATATAGCCTCGACTTGCGAACTTTATTTCGAGTTACGAACCGGAAAAAAACCCTAAGTCATATTAGGTTAAAAGGGAAAAAAAAGAAAAAAATTCTGCCCCTAGTGGTAGGAACGGATTAACCGGCTTTGCATTAGTTCCTATGGGAACTAATGGTTCGACTTACAAACCGCCCCTCGACCTAAGAACCAAAAACAGCCGGAACGGATTAATTGGTTTTCAATGCATTCCTATGGGAAATGCTTATTCGACTTACAAACTTTTCGACTTAAGAACGTCCTTCCAGAACGGATTAAGTTCGTAAGTCGAGGGTTGACTGTATGCCATAGCATGAATGTGACAGAACCCTAGCCAATTTTGCCTAGTAACAGAAGAAATCAGATGATTGGCTGGGAGAATGCAGAAGATGAGCCAATGCAGGAGAGCCTGGAGAAGGTGGAGTCAAGAAGAGCTGGAGAGAAAGAAGAGAGTGAATTTGCATCTGGATGAGGGAGGTTGTATTTTAGCAGGGGTTGTAACTGGAGAAGAACTTATGTTGAACTCTGTTTACCAGTTGATACGTTGTAATAAAGAACTTATCTCTTTTTTTCTTCATTCTTAAACTGCTTCGGCTCGTTTGTTTATGACTGAAGACAAGCCTTTTTAAAGGAAGGATTTTTGAGGGGTGGTCACAATGAACATCAAGTGTGAAGAGTTAAAGGAGGAGGAAGAAAGGGAATATGGAAGCAAAGAAAATGGAAAGAAAAAAGGACCCAACAAACAGGATAGAAAGGAAGCCATGAAGAAATTAGAAAACATCCTCAAGTGTAAGAACGTGTCAAAGATCAATGTCATTCAACGTATGGTATCCCTTATTACTGTGTACTGATGTGAAAGCTGGTCAATGAAAAACAAAATGGATTTATTTAAAATGTAGTCTTTATTTATTTTTATTTTATTTTACTTAATGTTTTGATCCCACCTTTCTCCTTAATAAGCACCCAAGTGTTGGAGGAGAGCTTTATGACTATCATGGACTACCAGAAAGGAAAACACTATGTTATGTTTTCCATATTTTTTGGCATATTCTTGTTAGGATTTCATAGATTCAATCTCTATAGTTTGAAACAGCTCTGCTGTTATCTCATATACTCCTAGTGAGTTATTTCTTCATAGTGCTCTGAGACTAGCTTTCCTTTCACTTTCTAAAATTACAAGTTCTTTGTCACAAGATTCTTCTTCGAAGAATTTTCCATCCTTGCCCCTCTTCTGTGTAGTTCTTTTATACACTGTTTCCATATTTATTTTATTTAGATGAGATCATATATATTCCCTTGTTGCTCTTCAGGATCTCTAATCTTGGTTTATGTTTCTCTTCGATTTCTTGGATCTTACAGAAGACATGCTTTGTTTTTTCCAGTTGTTGTTATCCTCTTCTATTTCCTTACAATGTCTTATAATAATAGTCACTGTACCTATACACAAGTCGGTGAAAAGATGCATTCAAGAACTCTGACCCTGTTTCTGCCACCTTTTACCTTTGCTTCTCATCTGTTGTTAAAAATCTGAAGAGTTTCAATTTTAGTTAGCCAGGGGGAAAAGCAAGCTTTCCAGCTGGAGGACTGCACTTTGATAATGTTCAGTATATACAGCATTACTTCAAAGGAAACAAGATTTACCAGTGTGCTGGACTCATGCTGTAGCTTTGTCAGTTGGTGGTCCTTTGCAAAGATAGGTTTCCGAGGCCAGTGTACGACAGAGTAAGTCACATGCCTAACTGGGCAACTTAAGAGTATTGTTTTGTTCTTTTTCAAACTGGGAGGAAGATATGGAATAATAAGGAAAATCAAAGTCCTCTGCATCAGCTGAAGGGATGAAACACACACACCACATCAAATTTAGAATTGGATGGTTTAGCCATTCTTTGCCTCATTTTAAAACCCACATGGAAACAGATTGCTTGGGATTTCTGACTTTTACCATGGGCTCCCAGCTGCACCCCTGTGATACATACAAAGCAGAAAGACTGGACCCAAATCAGTTTCTTATAAGGTTGTCCCTTTCATAATAAACAGTGACATATCCCAAAGCACTTTAAAGATTAAGCAACCTTGTAGTTCAAAAGGACTTGAAAGTTGAGCAATTAAAGCTGCTTAGCACTGAAGTTTTCTCTTTGGCCAAAAAGAGAGAAAAAAGGGGGTACAGAAGCTGGCTTCTTAACATTCCTTTACATCTTGGTCTCTTTGAAGCAACTAATTCCTGTTATTTTATCCTTTCCTTGTTCACTCCTTTCATGAGTTGAGCGAGAAAGAGTGGAGGAACGGTGGTGCCTGAGATATGTGTGACCTTTCTCAGGATATGAAATGTCCATCAGCATGTTGTGCATATTGTCTCAATCGAGGGATTATGTTCTGGCTGAGGGCCAAGGGGAGCATAGTCTTCTGTGATTACAAGAGAGACAGGAAATTTGGCTACAGAAACAGGTTGAATGCTCAGCTTGCCAAGAAGGCTGAAGGGGGAGATTGGGAAGGGAGGAAGGGGGAGCTGTCTTTCAAAGGAATGGAAAAAGACTATGCCAGCTTCTCTTCAAATATATAAATATATAAAATAGCTATATTCTTGCAGAGGAAAGATAAAAAGGTACACATACTGTATAAGATAAAGAACATCCGGGAGGTATACTATCTGATCTGTCATATGTTTCTTAAAGGTTCTTTTAAGAAAAAAGTTTCTGCCAACTTTTTACCAGAGAATGATATGGACCATAAATAAGGGAACTGAATCAAGAATCAGTCCCTTTCTCTCTTTCTCTCTCATTCTTTTGGGTCTATAGAAGCAAAAAGAGGGCATCATGATTGAAGACTCTGAGGTGGAATTGTGCATCTTGGTAAGCAATCATAACCTGACTCAAAACAGGGATGGACAGCAATCCCAGGGGAAATTTGGAGAAGGAAATAGAAAGCCTGCCTGCCTGCCTGCCTTCCTTCCTTCCTTCCTGCCTTCCTTCCTTCCTTCCTTCCTTCCTTCCTTCCTTCCTTCCTTCCTTCCTTCCTTCCTTTCTTTCTCTTTCAAAACATCTTAGATCTTAGCCTCTCCTGGCCCACCCCGGCCTGTGTCCAGGTGTGTCCTCCGATTCTGATTCAGTATTTCATTTCATACAAATCCAGTGGCAACTCTGTTTCAGGTCTAAGAACATTTTACCCATCTCACCCCACATTCTAAAGAGGGCATCCAATGTTGGCAAAAGACAGTGGATGTTCCCCCTCAACTTGTGACAATTTGAGGTCAGGTCACACTGACAAGGCAATTCTATGCATGTTTACTCAAATGTAAGCCTCCCTGCATTCAATATGTGCCAGATTAAACATATTTAATCATCATCATGTGCCATCAAGTCAATTCTGATTTATGGTGACCCTTGGATCTGTCCTTCCAGTGAGCACTCAGGGTTGATTTCCTTCAGAATGGATAGGTTTGTTCTCCTTGCAGTCCAGGGGACTCTCAAGAGTCTTGACTGCAGTACTACAGTTTAACCACTGCACCACGAGGCTCCTCATTTAGACAACAGGTTAAATAACTCTTGTACAGTTCAGATTAAAACACAGAGCAGGTTCTTTGCCTCATTGGCAGCGAAGCTACCAGGCACCACCAAAGTGTGATGAATTAAGGGAGGGAGGGGTGACCTTTCAGGGAATTCCAGAGTTAGATTAGGATTGAAAGAAGGTCAGATTCAACCCCATGGCCTAGGAATTCCTGTTCATCTCCTGAGACATCCTGGGTCAAAGTTGTTAAAGATAAGAATTAGCATCTTAAAGGAAAACAAAAACCAAAGTGTGCTGCTTATATACCACCCCATAGTACTTAAAGCATTATCTGGGCAGTTTACAATTTAATTATTGATGCTACACATTAAACCACCCACCCACCCCAGCAAGCTGGGTACTTACGACCTCGGAAACATGGAAGGCTGAGTCAATCTCAAGCTGGCTACCTGAGCCAGTTGGGATTAAACTCAGGTCATGAGCAGAGGCTTGACTGCAATACTGCGCCACAAAGCTCCTCCTTGAAGTCCATCCTGAATCAAAATGATAACAAGTAAAGTTTTTCTAAAATGCTCATTTAATGAGTTCCTTATGTCTAATACCAATGGATAGCTGCACATTAAGAAATGCACTTCTGAAAAGTTTAAACACATCACTTCTTTGCATGTGTGTGTGTGCGTGCGCGTGTGTGTGTGCAAAAGGCCTTTTTTATAAAGGAGGCAAAAATAGAAGAGCAGATGATGTCCAATAGTGATGACTCCGGGAAGGTAGATCTGCAGACATCTAAGAATGTAAATGCCTAGATCAAAGCAGATACTTCAAGTAAGAAAGGTGCCTCGTTTCGAGTGATTTTTAAAAAGGAGGGAGAGAGAATTAGCTGGTAGCAATCATTAGAAGGAATGTCAGGTGAGCAAAAAGAAATATAAAGATGTTTGAAGGAAAAGGAATACGGGGCGGGGAGCAGAGGCCAGATACGATGGAAGAAACCCACTGCAGACATATTAAGAGACTGTGTGCAGACAAATTGAAAAGCAAGCTAATGGTCAATTCCCAATCTGTGTGGAAGGTAAACAGCAAAGTGGATTATATTTCACACAGATAAAAGAGATCACACCGGGACTGTGCTTAAAGGAACTATAAAATGAGCAGAGACTGCTCGGTTCATGGGCTTCTTTGATGGGAATGCTGGTGAATTTCATGCAGCAATTTAGCCTGGCAGTAAATATATGAAAAGGAACCTGCGGTCAGGAAAGGGAAATGGGAGGCAGCTACTGCTGTTCACAATGGGAAATGACAGAAGACTTCATTAAGTGTCTCTTGAAATCTAACCTGAAAGGAACTCTTATTGTTCTGTGTGTGTGTGTGTAAAATGAATTTAGGGATGGCAACCTGGGAGAAGCTGACAACAATCATGTTCTCCAAGATGGATACATGGGAAAGCCAACAAGGTGTCCCAGAGGGGACAGCCTATCAGGAATCACATTCCTCTAATGGAGAGACAGTGGGAATCAAACTCCTGGCTCTTCCACAGGCAGGTAGCCAATGCACTAGATCAGTGGTTCCCACTCTTGGGCCCCCAGATTGTCTTGGACTAAAATTCCGAGAAGCCTTCCCCACTAGCTGCGCTGGGCAAGATTTCTTGGAGTTGTAGTCCAAGAACATCTGAGGACCCACTGCGCTCAACTATCCAGCCAGCTGGTCCAGAACATTTGGAGGGCTGTGATACAGCCTACCATATTGTTTTACTTTGTTGCTAGCTAAATAACTCATGTATCTGTGGAGTCAGAGGTTGGAAGTTCCCCCCCCCCCCCACTATGCCCCCTAGGAGAAGAGCTGGCTTGTGTAGCCTTGGGCAAGCTGCACAGTCTTAGAGTGTACCCATAAGAAGGGAATGGTAAATCATTTCCGAATACTCTCTGCCTACAAAACCCTGCAAATATTTCTTGTAAGTCAGAATGAATTTGCCAGTGGGTTATAATTATTAGGATTTACTTAGCAATGTTGTGTGGAGCCTTGGCCTGTGTTTACATTTTGAGTTTATGAGTTTCATTGGAACCAAGCTGAAGACACACAAACACTGGCTAAAGAGATCTGTGGAAAGCAGTCCCACTGAACTGGCCCTCATAATTTGGAAGCCAATGAGCCGAATAAGAAGCTATGCAGGAGAACCTGTTGAGGACACCATGAACTATGTGTTTTTCACTGCTTCTCTAGGAATACAAACGGAAAAATGTGTGTCAAGCAAAGTACAAACCACCATACTAGGTTGCTAGTTGGGGAACAGCCGCTGGCATTCATTTCTTTTAATAGATTTTTTCAGTTTTTGTTTTTCTATAAGAATTTAAATTCACACATCTCTTTATAGTCTTAATGGAGAGAACTTGAGTTTGTTTGTTTGTTTTTAAAGTTTAGTGGCAGATTTGTCTAGCCACACCCAGATATCTGAATTTTTAACTCTTATATAGAAATGGATCATATATATTCAAGAACGATATCAGTACTAAGTGAGAGTTGCCACCTCCCTTTTCTTATAGGCAGCTCCTCTGCAATTACCTAAATGGATGGCAGGTTCAGGGTGGCCCTCTCTATGCTGGGAGTATTTCTGCTTATTGAGTCTGGCTGGGACAACAGAGACATCATTTATTTTGAGTTCCTTTCAGAGAAAGTTGCTGATGTTTGGACACTTCTTTATATTCAGGATGAGAAGAATTTGAGGCTTTAGAAAATCTGAATGCAGCAATTGAATAAATGGATTTCTCATCTCAAATGCTTAGGTTATAAGTTACGGAACTTTAGGGAAAGTTCTTTTTTTTAAAAAACCAAGATACCGTATCTAACCTGCCTGTGGTATTGTTTTAACTTTATCCTTCTTAATTTTAATTTGTGTGTGTGTGTTTTAAATGATTTTTTAAAAGCTAAATGTGGTTTTATCTGTTTTTATTCTTTTAAGAAACTTATATGCCCCATTGAACACTATGTTTCAGCGGAAAGGTGGGGTATAAATGTAATACATAAGATAATAAATAAATACAACTCCTGGAATTTCAGGGAGATTCTCATAACTGTAGCAATGTTTTTCTGGGTTCTGATTAAATTGATTACTATTATTAAACAGCTACAGCTGGAAAAAAAGAGACAGTACCTTTTTTCCCCCCAGATTGCATTTTCTGTTGTTCAGTTGCAGCTTCAGCCATCTGTGATTTACACAGCACTCTCCCTGGGACCAAAAGTCATTTAACTTTATTATTTTTCTGGAAGAGTTTGCACCACTCATCACTGTGAAAAATGACACATACAGATTTGGAGATCCTCTCTAGAAATTTGAAGGTGGGGGGGAGGAGAGAAGGAGGTAGCCTTTATTTGAGAGAATGCAACAATGAAATGGATGGCACATGTACTAGATTATAGCAACCATAGATCTGAGAAGACAAAAGGACCTGTGATTTTTCATTTTAGAAATAATCGCCTTGAGCCTTCTGTCAATAATATCTCCTCACTCTGGCTCTTTAATTTAACTGGAGTCTAGACATTGTGGAAATTGTCTAAACCTGATACATAAATATTTCCAGATCAATAGATTGCTGGTTGGAGATGATCTTTCAGAACAAAGTGTTGTCTGTTTGAAAAAAATCTTCCTGTCCATTTATAAACACAATTCTATATGTTGATCTTAACTATTATACTCCTATGTGGCTTGAGGCCTGGCTATCTACAGGGCTGCTTGGTTTTGTATGAATTGTTCTGACAGCTATCAAAGATTAAATGTCAGCCAAGTCAGAGCTTTTTCTGTGTTGACTCTGCAGATTCAGAATGCTGCTGATTCATAAAAGCTAGGCTACACTTACAAATCTATCTATCTATCTATCTATCTATCTATCTATCTATCTATCTATCTATCTATCTATCTATATCTATATCTATATCTATATCTATCTATCTATCTATCTATCTATCTATCTATCTATCTATCTATCTATTCTTGCCCAGACTGTTTTTCATGCTATCAGCCTCAGCAAAACTTCATTTGTTATTCCATCAATTTTTATGAAAGGGTCTTCATATGTTATGTTTTTTAATGATGGTATTAATTTTATTGAAATTGATTTTTAATTACACAGTGAGATAGACATTCTTCAAATAATTACATGTTTTAAAATATTGATGGTTGCATAGGAATGGCACGGCAGCTGTCACATACTGTTATAGATTGACTGCTCGTGCTAAATTTTGAAAGCCGAGTGCCAGTGAAGAAATATTTTCTTTTTACTCTGAGAACATTTATGCATTCAGGGATTTTTTGCCATCATCAACTGGAGGTGGAATTTTTTAAGAAGAGTTGGTGGACCAAATTAATTTTATTCTATGTGTGCTCTCTCTCTCTCTCCCTCTCTCTCTTCTGTTTCGCAATTAGAAAAAGATTATCTAGTCCAGCACCGCTGATGCTGTCTCAAACAAGCTGTTTCTTCTTCTGTTGTGGAATGTAGTTCGTGGCACCCATCTAATTAAATCAAACACATTTAATTCATTTGCTGGATGGAGTAAATAATATTTGCATAATATTTGCATAATATGTGCAGTGTGTGTCATTTATTTTGCATTCAGGGAACTTGCAAGTTTTGCTTTTTGATAGCGTTGTGGCATTTTAGTTTAAGTGGCTTCTTCTTCTTCAACTTCCAATTTGACTAGGTTGATGATTTGGATACTAGTGAAGATAGATAGGATCTGCAACAAAATATTGCAGCATGTCATTCTCCAGTTCAGATTCCCAGCCAACTGACCATGCCCCTTTCCAAAGTACTCCAACGCATTCCATTCTCTCCCCCCAAGTTCCCATTTTCTTTTCCCCGAAGAGTTCCTTATCACTCTGTGGCCACTGAGCATGCACAGACCTCTTCTTTGTGCGTGTGTGGATGTGATCACACATGTACATGTGCTTGCTCCTAACATTCTTCTTTCTTTCTGAAGGTTTTCTTTCCTACTTCTGCCCACTTAGGAACCCTCTGAACCTACTGATAGCTTCCTCTTCTATATGGGTGGTGCTGTTTTGCCAAGAAGGAGCAGATGATGCTCCAAGACCTGGTGCCTGCAGTTTGTGTGTGTGGTTTTGGTTCCTGCTCAACCTCCCCATACTTGGAAGTCAAGCATGGAACCAAGAATATTCAACCAGTGATTCAAGAGACCATTCCCAACTTGGGGACTTAGAAGTCTCTCAATGCACTTGTATCTGGCTTCTTCTTCATCACCACCACCATGTTACCTTCCTACATGCAAAGAAAAGTAAAGTCAGGTTTCTGACTAAACTTTTGGTTCGACATTGAAACACACACAAGCATATTTGAGCAGCCAGTGTAGCAATGAAACCATTCAACATCCCTCATGCTTCTATCTAAAATGATTTCTAATTGGTTCATAGCCTTTCACTTTCCTCTGGCTTTTTCAGCCACTGTTCCAAAGAGGACCCAACTTCTCCAGTTCCTGGGCAGATAAAGAAACAGAGGAAGTGCTCAGGTCTCCAGCCTAAAGTTCCTTGAATGAACTTAATTGACTTGTACCTGTGACTCATCATCATCACTGACATCACAGACCACTTGTCTCATGATATTAACCATTTCCTGGCATGTCATCAGCCTGTAGCATGAAGGGCCAGTATCAACAGCCCAAGATCAGCCGATCTTGAGGCTTGCAACCCTCTGTGATAACACTGAATCATAGAATTTTAGAGTTGGAGGGAATTCTAAAAGTCATCAAATCCAACGCCCTGCTGAAGATTTGGAAATAAAGCACCTGGGTCTTATTGCCCAAAATCAAAGGAATAAGGTACTTGGGCCCTACACTGCACTGATGTGGATGCATGTATTGATGACCTCTTGCCAAATAAATCAAATGAACAGAAGAGCAAAGCAAAAACTCTATTCTTGATGGTTTTTAAAGTTATGACAAGATTTGAGGGTGGGAACAGCATTTTTTTAAAAATGTACATGTCTTCCTTCGACAACACTGACAAAACAACATCAAAAACAGTTGTGATGCAGCCAGTCTGATGCATCTCCAGTTCTAGTGTGACTGCTCTTTTGTACTGCTGACTCAGCAGACATGTGCACTTGGGAAGCAAATAAATAAGGGGTTGTTTGTTCCAAACCTGCACCATCACCAATCTGTGCCAAAACTTTGGCGGGGGGGGGGGGCACCTTTTGGACTGCAACACTCAGAATCCCCCGGACAGCATGGCCAATTGCTCTGCTGGTGGGAGAATGCTGGTAGTAGTACTTTTTGCAAGTACTTTGCAATTCCCACGGGAACCTTGCTTTATCTGATGCTGGAACAAGGATTCCTGCAGCAAAACTAAGATTCAATACAGGAAGAAGGTTTTACGTTTTATGGATCAATGCCTCTACGTAGCATCTACAAAATTACATATGAAGATATCAATCTAAATCTAAATGCAACTGCATGTCTCAATTAGAGGAATTCTATTGAATGAATGGGATTTACAGAAGTGTCAGCTGTTCAGCAATTGCTTCAGTGGGTTTGCTGTCCTTGGAACTAGCAATCAAGCTGAGATCACCATCATTCATAAACTGGCCATTCACAATGACAGGAAAATAATACCAGCCCTTGCAAAGTGTATTATCAGAAACAAACTGCATAAGGAGGTGTCTTCTCCTTGTGCCAGTGCTGCATTCTTAGCATAGTTTTTTCATTCCCCAGTGGAACTGCAAGAGCAATGGAGCAGATGCCTTGAGAACAGTGAGCCAAATGCATTAGGCTTTATATAAATAAAGTTCAGCCTAGTGAGGGGTTTTAAAAAAATTGTCAGATCATGTTTACAGGAGAAAAGCTGCAAGGTTTCAGACACCTGGCCAGCCTAATGATGGCAGGTGGTAGAAGTGGAAGGGGAAGATAGAATGCACTGAAACAGCTGGTGGAAACATTAAGACAGCCATGAAACTAGCCAGGGAATTTTTTACTTGGATGAGGAATCATTGGTGTGGGGTTGAGCTTCTTGTGATTTTGCATAAGCCAGGAGGAAATGTGTGCAGTGGGTTGTAGATCAAAAGCTTAATACGAGCCAACAGTGTGATGTGGCTACAAAAAGGGCAAATGTGATTTTAGGATGCATTAACAGTAGTCTCCAAATTCTGTGTGGTTCTAGTTCCCCTCTATTCAGCACTAGTTAGGCCTCATCTTGAGTACCCTGCCCAGTTCTGGACACGGCACTTTTAAGAAGAATGCCAGCAAACGGGAACAAGTTCAGAGAACGGCAACAAGGATAATTGGGGGACTGGAAACCAAGCCTTTTGAGGAAAGAACTGGGCATGTTTAGCTATGAGAAAAGAAGGCTGAGGGGAGGTATGATAGCACTTTTCAAATACTTAAAAGGTCGTCATGCAGAGGGGGGGGCAAGATCTGTTCTTGATAATCCCAGAGCACAGGACACAAGCTACAAGAAGATTTAGGCTGAATATCAGGGAAAATGTCTTAACTGTTACAGCAGTACAACAATGGAGCCAATTACCTTGGGAGGTGGTAAGCGCTCCAACACAGGAGGCACTGGAAGGAAAGTTAGACAGCTGTCTATCAGATCTGCTTTGATTTGGATTCTTGCATTGAGCAGGGGTTGGATTCGATGGCCTTATAGGCCCCTTCCAACTCAATTATTTTGTGATTCTATGATTCTGTGAAACAAACATAAAGGTATGTATGATGAAGATCCTTCACAAGTGGCAAGGTGTAGCCTTCCTTTCTCTTAGCTGCTCCTTCTCTTGGCCCGTCTCGACAACAGCCTTATTCTTTTTGCCATCTCACATGGTTGCCAAAAGCCTCGAATGCCTCTCCCAATCAGGGATAGCCAGTGAGCTGGTTTGAGACCAGTAAGTGTTTCTACTGCTCAATGGATGCTGCTCACTTTGTTCTTAGAAAAGCATTGAATCCGCTCCAGAGTCCGAACTTTACAGGATCTATCCAAGGAGTTCAACCCTATCCCAGAATAAGTTCAGAACCTTGGGCAGCTTTTTTTAAATGTCAGAGTAATATCTGGTGCAGATTCACTCCTTAACTCCAATAAAACTGAAATCCCCTGCATAGCAGAGCCCAAGTCATCAGCTGACATTTCAGGGCCAAAATCTGTGACTATAGGTGCATCTTTGTGATGTCACAGAAACAGGACAGGTGAGGGTTGGAAGGGAAGCAAGGACCAAGGGGATTACCTGCCTTACTACCTCTGCAGCCTTGGGAAATCGACCCAGAGCACCCCCAGATGAAGGGAATGGTAAACCACTTCTGAGTACTTTATGCCTACAAAACCTTGGCAAGGATGACCCTAGGTCAGAATCGACTTGATGGCATACAATTTATGAATTTTAAAATGGGACAAACATTCCTACCTTACAGATGCAACCTTGAATGATTTTAGTGTGGCTGTCAGAGTTACTGGTGCAAGGGATGCCCCGATAGTTCAATGTTCCATCTTTTTTGAGTTCCAGTCCTGGGCACCTGTCCTTGACAGTAAGTCCCACTAGACTCAGTGGGGCTTACCATAAGTATATGATCAGATTGTGCTCAAATGTTTTCCTTGGTATCAGCAGTCTGTCTAAATCAGACTGGCTTTTGTTTTTTCCTTCCTGACTTCTACAAAATCTCTCTGAACAACTTCTTACCCGGGCATTAAATTACCCCTGATGTGTGTATCTCTATCCATACATGATACATGTACACCCTGATATCTACTGCATATCAATTAAACATTCATCCTAGTGTATCTGTATGAACAGAATACCAGATTTCTTCTGTGCCGTGGAGCAGTGAATTCACTGCTCTGAGGTTCATCTACAGATCAACTATCTATCAAAAGAAGATACTAAGAAACGTCTTGGCTTCAGGGATCTTGCATTCATTTAGAGTTTCATTTAGGTTTGCTTTTTCTACCCATATAATCTTGGGGGTGGGGGGAAGAGGCAGAGTATATTTATTTATTTATTTATTTATTTATTTATTTATTTAGATTTTTATCCCACCCATCTAGACCAAGGGTCTACTCTGGGCGGTTTACAAATTTAAAAACAATAAAACCAAAAACCCAAAAGTCCAAGATGGCAAAGTTTAAATAATTAAAATATGGCGGTTAAGATATGGCAGGAGGGAAAGCCTGCCCAAATAGCCAGGTTTTAAGTTTATTCCTGAAGACACCCAGAGAGGGAGCCAGGCGGATCTCCACTGGCAAGTTGTTCCAAAGGCGAGGGGCTACTGCCGAGAAGGCCCTACTCCTTTATTTCTGGATCTCCCTCGGCGTTAGGCCCCTCAGCCACCCGGCCTGGCTGGAACGAGTGACTCTGGCAGAACTGGGTGGGAGAAGGCGCTCTGCCAGATATCAAGGTCCTAAACCGTATAGGGCTTTATATGTAATCGTAAGAACTTTGAAATCAACGCGGAAACGGATGGGCAGCCAATGCAAGGCAGCCAGAGTGGGGGAAATATGATGGTACCTTTTCACCCCAGTTAGAAGTCTGGCCGCCGCATTTTGTACCATCTGAAGTTTCCGCGTCAGTCTCAAAGGCAGCCCCATTATATATGGCATATAATAGGAACCGTAAAGCAGATAAAAAGAAATAAGGAATTCAGAGTATGTGAAGGAAGTTTGCCTCCTGACTGTAAGTGAACCAGCATAATGAATCCGAACAACAGATATAAAATTCCTTTCTGAGTCATCCTAATTATAACAAGAATTTGAGAGATGCATAACCGAGGAGTGTAACTATCTGTTACAAATACAGAAGCTAATTACATATGGAAGTACACAATATAATTAATGTTGGAGGCTTTGCGTGCAGTAACCTCCTTTGCTCCCTCAGTGAGTATTGTTCTCCTCTCAGAGCTGCCTGAATTTGCTGTGAAGTCATATGTCTGTGCAGCAGCTGTTGTGTTCCCGCCCCTGCAACATGGGAAGGGCCATGATTCAGTAGCAGATTCAACTCTGATGGAGAGCTTGGGAAAGCTAGGCTTTGGGCTACAGTTCCTCCAATCTCCCAGCTAGCATGGTTACTTGTGGCGAGCCTGATGGCACTGCCCCAGTTGGGTCAACCACAGCACCTTACACCCAGATCACGAGCAATCCTTGTCCTGTTATGGGCACCTTGGGTGGCCAGTCAAAGAAAGAGGGCAAGGCCTGACTGTCACACTGCCACAGAAGGCTCAGCCCCACCCACCACCACCGGATGCCAAGGCAGTGGGGCCAGAAGGAGAGGAGACACCTGCTGTATGTGACTGACATGTGGTGGACTTGGGGGCAATGCATATCTACCACACGGAGGGGTTGTGTGTGACAGAGGGACCATTCAAGGGTGGATTGCTAGGTATAAAAGGGGAAGACATCCAGGGGGAGAGGGAGGAGGCTGACTGAGCAGAAAGGGAGAACACCAGGGGTGAGGCAGAATGGACTGAAGCCCAATTTGGAGAGGACCGGTCACCTTTTGACCTCCCCTGATATCATCTCTCACACCTGGTGCCTCACATCCTTGCTGAGATGGAGCAAAGAGAGAACCATTTCACCCCAGCCCAAAAGAGGTGGTGGCATTGCTAGCACCAGACCTGGTGACTTCACCACCAGTTGGACTGAGGGACTGTTGAACTTGGAGCACTCAACAGTGCTGGGCCTGGACGTAGCTGGGCAAAGAACCCAAACGGGGGCCCACCTGCTGCCTGTCAGGTTGGTAGTGGTGGCAGTGGAGGATGTGGTGGTGGCAGCTTGAAGCCAAGGCCTACGAGAGAAGAGGGGGTTGGGCGGGCATCCTCTTTTGCCGAACAAAATGAAGTACCAAGAAGGAAAAGGTTCAGTGTTTTGTTTCGGCAAAACGGGATCCCCAAACCATGAACTATCCTAGTTTGTGAGTTTTTGTGGTTCATGGTTTGGTTTGTGCCCATCTCTAATCTTGAGCAAATCTTGTGGCACACAGCAATGTTCTCTGATATTCTCTGATATTCTGCTGCTGCCTTCCATCATCTGCCACTGGAGCTGACCACCTTCTGTTGTCTAATGGTAAGATCTGCCCTGCTTCTAAACCTGGACCTGCGTATCATTTTTTTCCAGATCACAAGAATCTCATGAAAGGGAGTGTCTGGGAAGGCACATAGCATGAACAAAACCATCCTTTAACACTGCTCAGCCTAATTCTTTGCTTTCCTTTCCCTCTTGGCATGCTGTAATTTAAATAATTACAAGCTTTTAGCTTTGTAGGTACTTGCATTAGAACACATTAATATCTTACTCTTTTGTCTTTCTCTTCCCATCACTCCACTCTTTTATTCCAATCCATTTTTTAAGATAGCAAATTTCAAGAAGATTGGTTTTATTTGAAAATGCCAAGAGGATTATTGTTTACATCAATGGCTCATCGGTGATGATGACGATGATTATCCAGTGACTCGGAATGAATGGGATTTATGAAAACTGAGGGATTGTTTTTTACACTAGGCATATTATCTTTTCAGTTATTTTCTGCAAATCATCTTTTAAGACAGGCAAAGAGCAGTACTTTGCTTTTTTTGCTAAGTTGGATGCTTGTCCTCTAAGAAATCAAATGAAAACCATCACATTGTCTCCTGATAACTCATTGACTATTTCTCCCACTATGTTAACACTAATGGTCTCCCACTGGTATAAAATTGCTGATTGTTGTTGTTGTTGTTTAGTCGTTAATTCGTGTCCGACTCTTCGTGACCTCATGGACCAGAGCACGCCAGGCCCTCCTGTCTTCCACTGCCTCCCGGAGTTTGGGAGTGCTGTCCTTCCAGTGAGCACTCAGAGTTGATTTCCTTCAGAATGGATAGGTTTGTTCTCTTGCAGTCCAAGGGACTCTCAAGAGTCTCCTCCAGCACCACAATTCAAAAGCATCAATTCTTCGGTGGTCAGCCTTCTTTATGGTCCAGCTCTCACTTCCATACATCGCTACTGGAAAAACCATAGCTTTGGCTATGCAGACTTTTGTCGGCAAGGTGATGTCTCTGCTTTTTAAGATGCTGTTGAGGTTTGTCATCGCTTTCCTCCCAAGAAGCAGGTGTCTTTTAATTCCGTGGCTGCTGTCACCATCTGCAGTGATCATGGAGCCCAAGAAAGTAAAGTCTGTCACTGCCTCCATATCTTCCCCTTCTATTTGCCAGGAGGTGATGGGACCAGTGGCCATGATCTTAGTTTTTTTGATGTTGAGCTTCAGACCATTTTTTGCGCTCTCCTCTTTCACCCTCATTAAGAGGTTCTTTAATTCCTCCTCACTTTCTGTCATCAGAGTGGTATCATCTGCATATCTGAGGTTGTTGATATTTCTTCCGGCAATCTTAATTCCGTTTTGGGATTCCTCCAGTCCAGCCTTTCGCATCTAAAACTGCTGATACTAATATCTAATTTTAGCTCTTCTGTCACCAGCATGGTGAACAATGTATCATCAATACCAAAATGTTTAGGAGGTAAGAATAGAATCATGGGATCATATATGGTGAAAATTACACAGTGACTGGAATCTTTGGTATTCATACACGGTTTGTATAAGCTGCCATTGTTAACTGGAACTAATTTATGAGGTGCCAGGGTGTATCTTGCTTGTACAATCAAGTGTGTGAACAGCATGTGACTAAGATGTGCTGCAGCCCCTCACCAGTTAGCCGCAATTAGCCAAAGCAAGTTACACAAAAGTTATGCAAACACCAATAAGATTCTGACCATTATGTTAAATGTATAGCATGCTGATGCATCTCTTCTTTCACTTCATTCATAAATTGAAGGATATGATGTTTGCCTTGGGGGGCTCTAATCCCTTCCAACAAAGGTCCGCATAGTCAAAGCTATGTTTTTTCCAGTAGCGATGTATGGAAGTGAGAGCTGGACCATAAAGAAGGCTGACCGCCGAAGAATTGATGCTTTTGAATTGTGGTGCTGGAGGAGGCTCTTGAGAGTCCCCTGGACTGCAAAGAGAACAAACCTGTCAATTTTGAAGGAAATCAACCCTGAGTGTTCACTGGAAGGACAGATCCTGAAGCTGAGGCTCCAATACTTTGGCCATCTCATGAGATGAGAAGACTCCCTGGAAAAGACCCTGATGTTGGGAAAGAGTGAAGGCAAGAGGAGAAGGGGACGACAGAGGACGAGATGGATGGACAATGTCATCGAAGCTACCAAGATGAATTTGACCAAACTCCAGGAGGCAGTGGAAGACAGGAGGGCCTGGCGTGCTCTGGTCCATGGGGTCACGAAGAGTCGGACACGACTTAACGACTAAACAACAATAACAAAGTTTTTAATGACTCCAGTTCCGGAAATTAGTAGGGGGAGAAGGATGGCCTGATCTTGCTCCGATATTCTCTCAATTTCTTGCCTCAGTCCTTGGTACTTCGCCTTTTTGTTCTTTCTGTATTTCTGAGGGTTACTTATTGATGGAACTCTCATGTCTGTAAAGTCTGTTTTTCTTTGTTGTTCATCCAGAAGTATAATATCTGGCTTATTAAAATCAATGGTCTAACCTCAGATAACTTGCCTGTCCCATTTTAATTACTGCACTTTGCTTTCTAAATCTGGAGGTGGCTGGAATTTATAATCCAAAGGAAAAAAATGTGAATAATCCATAAGATTTAGCCACCTGCTGAAAAATGATCCTTGCAACATGGTTATGCATTGATGCTAGTTTAGGGTATCCAACTATGATATGATGAATTGCTTCTTTATATTCAAAGACCCTACATATATCCCTTGATCCTTGCTTCATAATTCTTTTCTGATCATACAAATAACTTGGTCTTAGATTGCACATATCAATCCCTCAGCTGGCCTAATTTAAGCCACAGATTCAACTGTTGCCTATCAACATTACCATTCAGGAGAAAACTGGGGTGCTGTCCATGTAATGGTTTCTCAAGCCATGCATCCTTGAACTGTAGGACTTTCATTAATGTAGGATGATTCTCATTTGCAAGTTAGTGTTAGGTTTTTTTTCACTTTCTCCTGTCGTCTGATGAAGTCTAACCATGCTCCCATGGAAGTGACGGACCGTGCTTCTTGCTCAGCTCTTACTTGTCCATGAATCCACACTGCCTCAGCTACCAGCAGGCATTAAAAAATAAAACAGTATAGAAAAGAATTTGGGGTAGGGGTGGGATTGGGAGAAAGAGCCAATTTTGCCCCAGCCCAGGAGGGAGATGTAGCAGCTTTATCAGGGGAGATTATGGTCCACAAACCCAAGCTACAGGATACAGCAGCATAAACTCTAACCCACAGGATGGCGCAACCCAAACAGAAAGTCCTCCTGTTGAATCCCTGGGGATTGCAATAAGCCCTCTCCCAACACCTCAGAATGGGGCAACTCCAACAGAACCCCCTCCCATGAAAACTCCAGCGATTGCAGCTGGCCTTCTCCCAAGCAAGCACCCTCTATGGGAGGGGAAGGGGACACAGGGGGTTCAGAACTAGATGATATAAGGGAGGCATTGGAGGAAGTGAGGGAGCAGCCAGAGAGACATCCATGGAAGAGAGTCACCAGACCTAGTAGTGGAGGAGGAAGGTACCTGGGAAAAGCTCAAGAGGGGTTTGGGGAAACTTTTCAGTCAGATGAGGTCAAGAAGGGTCAACCAGAGCTCCCCAGGGAATGGAAAGAAGACTCCTGGTTTTGCTTAGGGTCTTGAAAGGAGAAAGACCCAAACACCAGTTCCCTCATCCTCCTGCCCAACCATTACTGGGGGGAGAGGAGAGAGATGTTGTAGGCACACACACCCAGTTGTCTCATAGGGTCAGTGAGGGAGAACCAGTCCCAACCCAGGAGTGATGCTGGGGGCAACAACACCAGAAGGCCTGTCTATGCTGCCTCCAGGGGAAACAACTGCAGTCAAAGGACTCCAAGCACTCAGTAAGAGGGCCACAGAAATGCAATGTGTGATGCGGACATACAGGCCCTCGCTTCTGTGGGCCCTGAACTTTGGAAGTACCTGGTGCCCACAATTAATCCCCCAATGTCATTAATGTGGAGGAGCAGAAGAAAAGAGAATGACTTGGGGCTAGTGAAGCCAACTAGCACAAAAGATGATTTGTTGACTAGTTTGTTCGATGCTGATTTCCCTTCCCCTGGTTTAATAAACCCCGTCATTGCTACTGATACTGGTTTCAACTACATGGATTTGGGAATGGAGCAGGGGCCACCCACCCACCAAGGGAGGGTCAGTGAGGCTCACAATCCCCCTTCCCCAAAAAACATCCCAAATCTCCAATAATCAGGAAAGGAAGCCACTCATCCCCCAAGAAATCTGTACTCTTCAGGAGAATGTGCTGCTACGGGTGCAATCAAATAGCTGTACACACAAGCTCCTGATTGCACTGGATCTCTTCTGTTTAACAAGAGTGACATCCCTTAAGGCAGCCCTTCCATCTGCAAGGCAATCACTCCAGCCCAGCCCCCAAAATGAGAAGCCCTACATCTGATCCAAAAAGGTCCAGTTTGGGCATGGATCAGGATTGGAATGCACTGCAGCGCATTTCCTGTGCATTGTGTGGTCGCCAGGAAATAGATCACATTGGCCTGTTCCATAAGCAGTCCAAATTGCCACCTATTTCCCCATGTGATCCCACCCTGAGAATTGTTTTAAAAAAGAAGAATCCTAGGTGGGGGAGTCTTCTCCTTTTGCAGTTTCTCTCCACTCCACTCCTCCACAAAAATTACTGTGTCCTCTGCGAAAGAACTCTGATCACTCTTCCAAGTTTTCCAGAGTAATTGCCAGGAAGGAAGAATAAGCCTAGCTAAATATCTGTGAAGATACGCAGTCATCCAGGCGAGGTTATCCGGAAGTTGAGTCATGGCAACTGGACTTCTTTCTTGTTAGGTTGAAAAGCCTAGCTAAGTTTAGGGATACCAACTCTTCCTTCCTTCTTTTATAACTAGGATATTGGAATGAAGTGTGAGAAAGAGAGAACAGTTTCAAGAATGAGTATTTCTTACCAACAATAACACTGAAAACACACCAATATTGAATCCCTAGTTAATAAATCGGAACCCCAGTCATTTTGGTCATTTTTCTTCATTTGCTTTGGCGTTATTGTTTCATTTTGTTTTTTAAATCCCTTCTCCCAGCAGCTCAGGCAAAGCAATTTCAAGCCGAGCCCTGGGTTGTGTCTGTCATACCCCTATTGTCCTTCCAAACTATTTCAGACATTTTGAGCAAGGGAGTATTATAGGAGTATGAGTTAGCAGAGGGGTTGTGACATTAATGGTCTGAAAAGGCTCTAAGCGTCAGGAGGTAAGGATGACGGCGTTCAACAGCTGGTGGCAGGTCGGAGGATTCCGCCGGATTCTGCTTTATTAACAATTAAGGTGGTGTTCTATGGGCTGGCGTGTCCCCGGCTTTCTTTCCCTCCCCTGCGTGTGGTTTTTCTGAGGAGAGAAGATGTGACAAATCTCACAGAGGTAGGATTTGTGCTGGAAAACAAAGGAATCTCTTGCCTCCGAAAGCTGTATTGTTTTCAGCTGTGTTTGTGCACGGGAGGGGACGTCTGAGAGGCATGCCGGCTGCAGAGTCAAAAGGAAGCAAGGAGGGAAGGGGTGGAGTACACCTAGGGAGTGCCGGAGGGTTTGGTTTTCTTTGAAAAAAAGAAAAATAATGTCAGTCATTTTGCCAAGTGTGTTTTAGTTAATGGCAGCTGTGCCTTGAGAGCAAGCCATGGAGAGAGAGAAAAAACTCTTATTTGATGTGTGTGTGTGTGTGTGTGTGTGTGTGTGTGTGTGCGTGTGCGTGTGTGTGCGCGTGTGCGCGTGTGTGCGTGTGCGTGTGTGTGTGTGTGTTCACACAGTTCTGCATGTCCTGGATCCTGCATTTCCCAGAGAGTTGGAAAAACACATGCACAGAGGTCACCGAAACAGTCCTCCAGGCTCTCCTCAGCCATGCCGGTTTGGTTGTTTCTGGGGCTGGGTTAAGAGTTAGGAGGATGGAGGAGCAGAGACAGAGGGTGTGGAAATGTGTGGAGCAAAACGTGTGGAGAAGATGCAGGGATTCTTCAATGTAGGAGATGTCGGAGATGCTCTTAGCATGCAAACCAGGTCATCGCGTCATCGCAGTGTCACCTGGACTGGGGGGTGGGGGAGGAGGAAAGTAGAGGTTTGAGAGGTGGAAGGAGTGTTCGGTTTCTGTGACTTAAAGGCTGTTTGAGGGTACCCTCAGGGAGAAGAGGTTGGGAGCTGTCCCTGCTGTCAGATCAGCAGCAGTGTGGCCCAGGTCTTTGGGCGCTGGTCTGGCCGGACACGAATTAAAATTTCAAGCAGATAGGATTGCATTTCCCTCACATTCTCTTGCATCAGAGGTTGGCTAGGCTGAACTCCACAACCTGGGTTCAAGGGCGACCCTTGACCATAAGTAATTTTAAACCGTTCAGCTGGCCTCTGACCATGTGCAGAGTTTTTTCTCTCCCACTGATCAGGAGACATGGAGTGTAGCCACCAACAGCTCCTCTGAACAAAGTCCTAAGAAATGTGATTGATAGGCCAGGATTCCTAGAGGAGTCCTCCTGAATGCATTGCAATTGATTTTCAAAACAGCCTGGCTGTCTTGCTATTCCACTCGGTGCCCAAAGCATAATGCAAGAATATAGGAAGTTCTCTTACAGCCCAAGACGTTATCTTACAGTATTTTCTATGCAAATGGGTTGCAAATTTCTATGGTTTCAGGCGGGGGTCTTGCCCAGCCTTCCAAGGGACATAATTGAAGAAGTTCATGCAATACTATTAAGCCACACCCAATCCATAAGGAAGGAAGGCTTCTGAGAGGATCAACAGATAGACATAGAGGACCAGGGACAGCCTGCCTTCTCTGCCATGACCTATTGTTATCTGTCTGGTTTCTAAAGATTAATGGTACACACAAGATGGAAGAATACTATTGTTCTTAAATTTGAAAGGAATTCGGAGAAATATGTTGTCCACCCCGCTGTTTTATCCTCACAGCAACCTTGTGAGCTAGGTCAGGCTGATAAAGTCAGATCGTGTGACATTTTGTTACCTATGTTGCACTGGTGCTTTATGTAATTAAAAATGAGCCACATCAAACACCATTATTTTCAGCATGTTTTATTGCTCCCTCCATCTGTAGTCTTGTTCTGCTTCCCAAAATTTGGACTTCTGCAAAATGCTCCTCCACCCTCACACTTCATCACTATCACGAAATCTCAGTCAGTCCCCGAAGACCAGAGGAGTTGAGGCTGTCAGGGTCAGACTCCATTCTGATTACTAAGGGAGATTCGAGAGTGAGGCGGCAGAAACTGGCTACATAAACAAGTTCCTGTGCATCTCTAAGGGTATAAATAAAGATTAAGGCTTCTTATCATGCTACCTACAGTATATTAATGACCAGTTCTTCTGTAATAATGTATGATGTAAAATATTCTTCTCCCTTGACAGATTCTGACTTCTGTCCTGTAAACAACTCTTAGCTTTCCTGTGACAGCCAAATTTACCTGGCATACGGTTCACTGCCCTGGCTGGGATCTGCTATCTCAATTAATTAAGAGCTTGAAAGTCCCATTGCTGTGTTAATGAAGTTTTGTCACTTTATCTATTATCTACATCCTCACTTCATTGTGACTGTGACCACCATGGAATAAATGTAGGAGACAATTGTTTGCTCTCTCAGTGCGTAAAGAAGTAGCTTTTGATCCACAAAAGCTCACGCCAAAATAAATGTGTTAATCTTTAAAGCTTCACTATTCTACCTTTTTTTATCCTACACGAAGACTGAGTCACATGGCTACTTCTTCAGAAACTGAAGAATTTTGATTGATAGGGATGGTAACATCATCTACCACACTCCTTAGGCTTCTTGGCTTGTTTATTATTTTGGACAATATCTGAAATCTTCAAAGTAGCTGGAGGGAAATGACTTTTCCCAGCAACAGTGTAATTTTGTGAGCTGTCCCTGTTATTGTGCAAAGTAGTTTGGGGATAGCATGGCCTTGAACAGACAATTAAGATCCATTAGCTCTACAAAAGACCCCATTCTCATGCAGATGAAAAGTGCTAGAACTAGTTTGTTGACTGTCACTGAGAACATGGCTACAATGACAGTGAGGATGAGCACATCCAGACCCATTCCAGGCACCAGCTCTGAGATTAACTGACTTTCAAAAGCGAAAGCCTGTATGATGTGTACATCTGGGCCCTGGTAACTCAAATGCAATGAAGAGAGGGAAAATGATTGTAATTCAAAAGACCACAAGAGGAGCTATAAATGTTAAAGTTTTTCATTTTTTTTTTTATCCTGTGCTTAGTTTAACATCACCAGATAAATATCCAGATGTCAAGAGGCAAGTTGCAGGGGGGAAAACATGAGTCTGCAGTTGTTATTGATTGGTTATTGGGAGTTATGGCAGCAGGTTTTGTCATTTTTCCATTATCCTTAACAAGGAAGAAATCAGGGCTCTGTATTGTCCCTTAATCCAGCTTGGGGCTTCCAAATAAATCACCACTGAGTTGGAGGTGATCTGTGCTCCAATTAATTTGATTTGTGCCCACAATCCAGACTAACTTTTAGGCCTGGAATCTCATAGGAAAATCAAAAGGGCCATAACCTCTTTGTTTTTAACCTGATACACATGAAATCATGAGACATGATATACCCTAAAGAAGAACATAAACCGAATCTATCCATTAGGCTGTGATCTAGACATCTCACAATTTTTTCCTGCATCAGTTCAATTCAATTAGTCATTCAGCATGTGTCTGTATTTTATTTATTTATTTATTTGGCTTTTAGACCGCCCATCTAGATGAATGTACTCTGGGTGGTTTTATCTGGTTTATATGTATCTGGCCCACATTCCTAGAATCAGGTGAAATGGCAGGGAGAAGGTCATCAGAGAGCAAAGATTCAGAGATACACATTAGTGGGTCATTCAGAATCACAGCCCCAAAAGGTGGTTTTCGGTGGACATTGGCTGATTCTGCTAAATGTCTGTAAAGTTTTCATTGTGAAACAATGAGAAAAAGCACTAGGAAATAAGTGGCATTTTACAATGATAAAATATACTGCTTTTGAAAGTAGTTTTTGCTTTGTTGTTTAGTCATTAAGTTGTGTCCAACTCTTTGTGACCCCATGGACCAGAGCACGCCAGGCCCTCCTGTCTTCCACTGCCTCCCGGAGTTGGGTCAAATTCATGTTGGTAGCTTTGATGACACTGTCCAACCATCTCGTCCTCTGTCGTCCCCTTCTCCTCTTGCCCTCACACTTTCCCAACATCAGGGTCTTTTCCAGGGAGTCTTCTCTTCTCATGATGGCCAAAGTATTGGAGTCTCAGCTTCAGGATCTGTCCTTCCAGTGAGCACTCAGGGTTGATTTCCTTCAAAATGGATAGGTTTGTCCTCCTTGCAGTCCAGGGGACTCTCAAGAGTCTCCTCCAGCACCACAGTTCAAAAGCATCAATTCTTTGGCGGTCAGCCTTCTTTATGGTCCAGTAGTTTTTGCAGGGGCTGCTAAAAACTGTAGGCAATCAGTGACACTTTTTGTTCTGTTAGATGTTAACATTGATATTAGAGTGCACTCTCACTTTGAGGCTTCCATCCCACACCCACTTACCTAAGAATAGACTCCACAGAGCTCAGACTTGTTACAGAGTTTTGAATTTTTGGTAAAATTCCTTGTGTAGTACAGTAGAAGTACAGAGACTCACAGAGGAGAATAGCTTCAAGTTCCCCAGAGTCCACTCCTTTCTCATTAACTGGCACTACAGTCACAATAACTCACTCTGAGACATTAGTAGTAGAAAAAAAATAAAAATATTTCATTACTTACAGTTGTGAACAGATCAACAGAAAACAAAACAAACTGACTGACTGCCTTTGACAGACTAAAGCAGTGGTTCTCAACAACTGGTTAGTGTTGGATAGATGGACAGTCACCCCAGCCCAGAAAGGTCCATCCCAGTCAAACAAACTACACACACCATGCAAGGTGGTAAAAACTCCAAGACTTGCTTCCAAGTAGACATGTACAAGATTGCTCCGTGAAACTCTTTTCTAAAAAAGCTGTTGCAGTAGTGTAAAGTTCTCAACTCTGTAAATCCTGTTAGAATGGATTGTTTTCATTAAATCTTCATTAGAAGAAGAACAGCTATACTAGGAATGAACCACAGTAATTTGATTTCACCCATCATAGCCAATGTTTCCTTTAAGGAGAATTTTATTACATTAGTGTACGCTCTAAGTGGGTTGCAGTGTAATTCATCTGGTAATGATATGCAGGTGACACTTTTATGACAAAAGTGCAGAATTCAATGGATGAATTAGTGTCACAATGACAGTTGCAACATGAGGTGCAGAATTTTCTCCTGCTCTATAATTTTTAATATGGCCTAAATGACATATTGAATCAAGGTGGCAGACTGTCTGTAAACATCCCACTGTTAAGTTACAAGCAGAGCTTACAGTTATTCTTTTTGCCTCCATCCACTATAAGTGAATAAAACCCATTAAGTTCAGTGTTTAAATAATCCCACCTGTTGCTTGCAAATTCCCTCTTCCTTTTCTGATGTTAACCATTTTATGACACGGAATGGTCACAAACAGTTCAATTGCTGAGGGAAAAGGAATCAATCCTGGAATGTCAACAATTAATCAATGCTGCTCCAGCAGAGGAAGCAGAAATTTGATTGCGGTAGAGAAAACCTCACACTTTAAGTTTGCCTTCTGTCTTGTTATCCCGTACAAGTGAGGCTTACAACAATAGGCTTTTTGAAGAGCGATCTCATGTGGGGAGATAGATCAAGAAGGTGGGCACCAGTCAATAAATAGTTTTGAAAATAGCTGTCGTGTTTGATTGCCACAGTAGTTTTCCTTGCATATCTCCATAAATTCCACACCTCATCTTGGACATGTAGCTATTTCAGAGTGCAATATTTCAGAGACCCCAAGTTGAATGACCGGTTCTCTGGATTCTGGAATTATACAGCTGTTTAACTGAGCCAGGGTTCAGAGCATCAAAGTCTGTAGACTTTCTGAGTAGCAGGGCCAGGGACATATTCAGCCACTCCTAACTCCATCCCACTTCAGGGCTTCCTTGCCCCCTCTGAGCTTAGCTTCAATAACTGGGAGAGAAATTGATTTTCCCAGGAGCAGTACATGTTTTCAAGCTATCCCTGCTCTAATGCAAGGTATTTGAAACTGGTTTGTTCTTCAGTGGGCAATTAACTTTACAAAAGTCCAAGTCGTCTTATGTTGCTAGGGATCAATCCAGCTGCCTGCATTTTTGGACTCTCCTAGGGGAGAGCTGTGTGCAAGGGTTGTTATATAGGGCATCTGCACTTCCAGATTTTCCACTATACCACTGGAGTTGTAGCCCCCAAAAAAGAAACTTTCTAAAATGTGAGGGAGAGCCCAGACAGAGATCTGAGTAACAGAGGCATCATCAACTCTTCTAAATCAGTGGTGTTTACTGTGGGCTTGACGTATATTGGAAGAGTTAGAAATGTTTGCTTAGTTCTGGCTTAAGTAAACATTTCTGAATGTTCAGGATCTAAGGAAAGATATGAAAGAGGGCTTATAAAAAATTTAAATAACGGGGAGAAAATGGACAGAAAGATGCATTCCTCTCTGATAATGTGAAGGCATGGAGGCATTCGCTGGAGGCATTCAAGAGAAAATTGGACAACCATCTGTCAGATCCGCTTTGATTTGGATTCCTGCATTAAGCAGGGGGTTGGACTCAATGACCTTATAGCCGCCTTCCAACTCTATGATTCTGTGATTCTTAAGGTCTTCTGGTGAAAATAATTGGCAGCAGGTTCAAGCAGAGAAAGGTAGGATATGTTTGTTAATGAAACATGGTTCACTTACAGAAATGTACAACTTTTAAAAAATGTGTTGTTTAGTACTCTGTTTCTGAGCACTCCCTACCTAGAAAAAAACTGGAAAGGGTCGCCATAAGTAAGAATTAACTTGATGGCACATTACTATTAACAGCTGGTAACCATGGCAGTTAAGTAGAACCAACATATTCAAAGGCATTTATTATGTTTCTCATAGGGACGGATTCAGCAGGACAATTGGTACCTTTATGTTCTATGTATTAGGCATTTATGTGATTCCAGGGCAACTACAGACAAGAGCAATGGGTGTCTGATCACCCTTGGGGTGGAGCAATACAGATGTGGATCTTTCATTCTTGAACCTCCAAAATTTTTAGGGGGAGGTGGGTTTCCCCAAAAATGAATAGAATATACTTTTCAATCGTCAAGTTCAAAAGGTACAGCCATTCCCAATATAAAAAGGGTCAGGCTGTAGCCACCTGCCCTGTAGAGTCACTTGAAAAAAAAGTGGTGACAACTCTGATGCAGCCCCACAAATATGGGTGAATATATAGAGATTTAAACCTAGCCTTTCAAAAGCTAAGAATTCCACATTTGCTGGTTGGATTGTTCAATCTGACAGTTCCACTATCCCCACTCCATCTTATACAGTATTTCTTTTCTTATACAGTTCTTTTTATTGCATTTATGAAGACAGAGTAAACCCTAGATGGTTGCAATGAGTCCAACATTATTGGTTACCAAAACATGTTCCACAGGCACTGGATTGAAGATATGAAACGAAAATTGATAAAGAGTAGAGATGAGCTCGAAATGAATCACGAACCGAAAACCCTGACGAACCAGGCTGGTTCATGGTTGTCGGTAGCAGGTAGGTCAGGCAACAGCAGCGGAGGGTGCAGAGTTGGGCCCGAACCACAACACACCACAAATTGCTTCATTTTCCAGGTGGCTCATGGTTAGCCATGGACCACGAACCATCACAAATTTCCATTTTTCTGGTTCGTGCCCATCTCTAGTAAGGAGCTAGAGTAGCCCCAGGATTCCTGCCAAAGTTCACCCTCTGAGGTTCATCAAGTCAGAGATTTGCCCATTAGCCAGGCTTGATGTGTGTGGCTAAGAAACGTACATGGCAGTTACTGGAGGAGTAGCAACAGGGAGTAAGCCAACTGAGGAAGACCCCTCAAATATTCTTACACAGTTCCAAATCATGGCTTGATGCCAACTGCAGCAAAAAGGAATCTTTCAGTGCAAAAAGGAATCTTTCAGGGTTTAGTGTAACATTATAAAATCTCCAGAGTCACCAGATCAAAATGGTCCATCAGTGTGATGATGCAGGTAGTTCATGCCACATGTCCCCATCAGGAGTGGAGCAACCACCCCTTTCTCTTTTGACAAGATGGTGGAACATAACATTTTAAGCCAGTGGTTCTCAAACTTGGGTCCCCAGATGTTCTTGAACTGCAGCTCCCAGAAATCTTGACCAGCATAGCAAGTGGTGAAGGCTTCTGGGAATTGTAGTCCAAGAGCAGCCGGGGATCCCAGTTTAAGAATCACTGTTTTAGGCCATGTGTGATCAGCTTTATCTGTTACACTACAGGGTGTCATGTGCATAGATTGGGAAACTTCCCCCATTTTTTGGGATCATGGTCAGTGGCCTTGCTGGCTGGAGGTTGCTGGGAACTGTAGGGACATTACAAAGCTCTAATCCTATGTTACATTTCAATGGTTTTATAATATCCGTCAATATTCTTCTGTAATAGAAGCCACCGATGAGTGAAAACAGCTTCAGAAGATGCCTACAAATTGCTCCACTGGTATCTGTTTACAGATTCTTTGGGAATAATTACCCAGTTCATAGACGACTCATGAGTTCCAAATAGAAATACATTCTTGTTGCTTTCCCCAAGTGCCCATGTTCTCATTGCTCAAGGATGCTCATGCTTGTGTGTGCACACAGTCCTTATACAACTAGCAAAATGAGTGTCTCATCAACAAACACAGACTTCTATTGGAATTCAATGGCCATGTCAATTTCAATACACAATTTGCTAACCTGTAGTGATGAACAGTACTTGGACGTGATGTGCCTTTATATGGGAACACTTCTTCTGCCAAAATCCTGTGGGTTTTTTTACCATGCACGGAACTATTCATTGAGTACATGGTTGTCCTTTTCCTAGACTTTGCACAAAGGGGTATTTACAAGAGCCTTGCACTGAAGCCCTGTTACTTTCAGCTGGGTGATCTCCAGCTTGAACCAATGCAAGTAGAAGATCACACAGAGGGCTGTGTCTGCAGGGCTCTTTCTAACAGGATTCTGGCTCTGATTTTAAATACATAGGTATAATTTGTATATGGTGCAAGGCTGTTTTATTGTGCATGAGGAGGAGGAGTTGCAGCTAAATGGGCAAGCACATGCTTGGATGTAGAAGTTCCCAAGTTGAGTCTGGAACATCTCCAGATGAGCCTCCAAAGAGTCTGTCCTGAAACCCTGAAGAGCCTCTACTTGCCAGTGATAACAGTGCTGCTGCCTCCTAAGCAGCCTCCTAAGCTTTTGCGATGGACATGTGTAGCCCTTCAACCTCTGGAAGTTGCTCTCCTCTGATCTAGCATCATTTCAGGCCTTGCTAGCTAACAGCTAGAGCTTTACCGTCAGTGAAGTGTTGTGTTCCCATCAAAAGAAGCCTCACCATTTTGCTATATAGAAAAGTAATATCAAAACTGGTAGGGTCCTTTTTGGGCCCCAGCAGTGCTTTGTCTAAACGGAAAACTGAAAAGTCAGGCAAGGAGGCTGAAAGATCCTTCAAGGGGCCAATTCTCTATAGCAGATGCATGCACCAGGGATAACATTTTGGGATCAAAGCCACTGCTGTCTACACGATACTGTCTCTTTATCTAGTTAGTCCCACTTTGAAATACCATTTTTTGTCATACCAGAGTGTGACTAAGAGAAAGAAGGTAGAAAAGGGTTGGTGTGTCTTTTTATGCACTCACATACACACATATGCCTATGAAGTGTGAGCAAGTTGCATATACACTAGGACTGTGGTATCAGCAGGCGATCCGTTCCAAGTCCCCTCCATGGATGCCAAAAACTGTGGATATGCAAATCCTATATATAGCATAGTCTCTGGTTCCTTCTAGTGGCCTGTTCTGGTGATATACCTTGGAAATGCGTATTTCTGGGGGGTTTTATTTAATATTTTCAAGCAGTGGGTAACTGAAACCACGGGTACTGATCCGGTGGATATAGTGGTCCTACTGTAACTCTACATTGCTGGGGCAGTCCTACCACTGGGCAAAATGAGGCTCCCACCAGAGGCAGCAGATACTAGAGGAAAGCAATGACGCCTCTCCCAAAACTTTTCCTCCAGAGCAGAGCTTGGCCATATCATTTCCTGGGACTATAGTGTCAGGAATCTCCGAAAAAGTAACTTTTCCAATTTCTGCTCCCAAGATTCACTGGCTATACCCCTCTCTTTGACAACAGAGCTGTATGTTCACTATACAGATTTTCCTGCCGCCTCCACCCCCTAAAACCAGCGTGCTGCTCTCACATGAAATGGGAGACCCCTTTCTGTTGCCAGTGTTGTATTAAGTTTCAACTGCCAGCCACTCCAGTGACATTTGTATATGGAATGCGGGAGGGGGCACTATCTTGACCTTTGCTTTAGGCAGCAAATTGTCTAGGAACTGCCCTTTCTTTTCCTTGTGTGACCCTGGTGGATGTCAATTGGTATTCATAGAACACTAGCACAAAGAAAGAAAGAAAGAAAGAAAGAAAGAAAGAAAGAAAGAAAGAAAGAAAGAAAGAAAGAAAGAAAGAAAGAAAGAAAGAAATTGTATCAGGAGCAAATCCTTATTGTAATAATATAATAATCCTTATAATCCTTATAATGGTCCAACTCTAGATTTTGCTTTAGGGTTTTGTGTTTTATAACTTCTCTGTAACATTTTAATTGTGTGGCAATCAGAAATACAACATATTCTGTCATAGTCTATATAGCAGTGGTTCCCAACCTTGAGTAACCCAGGTGTTCTTGCACTGCAACTCCCAGAAACCCCAGCCAGCCCAGTTGGTGGTGAAGGTGTCTGGGAGTTGCAGTCCAAGAGCAGCTGGGTTACCCAAGGTTGGGAAGCACTGGTCCATAGTACAGCTCTTATTGTTACATGCTGTCAAGTCACATCTGACTAACGAATTACTGACCTCCAAAAGGTCCTATATTTCACAGCCCTGCTGTGCGCTTGCAGACTCAAAAAAACATGGCTTCCTTTATTGAGCCACTCTACCTCATACCTGGTCTTCCTCTTTTCCTACTGCCTTTCACTTTCCGCAACTTTATTGTCTTTTCCAGTGAATACAGCAAACATTCATAGAATCTCATAGAAGATAACACAATTTTTCCCCAGAGGGAGAGGAAAAAAACACCATAGCATTTCAAAAAGACCAGAGAATGTGTTTGAAAGAGACAAGTGGCTTCTCTTACAGAGAGAGAAAAAAACAGCTGTCAAAATGTCAAGCTGTTTGACTTTGGAACAAATGAGAAAAAAGGATTTATAAAAGGAGAGGATGGTGATGGCTTTGATTTACATTTGCTTCTGTCTACAGTGAAAATATCAGATTAAATCCCTCAAACCCATTTTTAATGCACCACTAGAAAAAATTAATTGTGTGCCATCAAGTCAATTCTGATGTATGTTGGCCCCTTCCTGGGTTTTAAAATTTGGTTGCAAATCATCAGGTTTCCTGTGAGCATCATGGAGGGGATCAAAAGAGAACAAACATCCATTATTATGCATTTCTTTAATTAGCTCAGATAAGTGCAAAGTTTGGGAAGTTACTTTTTTTTCCACTTACTTACATGGTTCCTATTATGTTTTAGGCATATTCCAAGTAAATTAGTATAACTCCTTCTGCCCAAAATCTGCATCAAAGCCTTTCTGTTATTCTTTTGTACAGAAAGGAGGAAAATAACTGGAAGTCACTACTTACTGCTATTTAACCAGCAGACGGGCACTTTCCATGTGGACACAGCTCTCGTTGTAGAAAACTGAAGCCAGAGGTTGGGAGTTCGATTGGCCACTCTGCCTCCTTGACAGAGGCTGGACTCGATGATCCATTGGGTCCCTTCCAGCTGTGCAGTTCTAAGATTATTCTTGCTTCCGCCATCTGGCTGTTCTCCCATGTCTGAAACGTCTTGGGGCCTGTGAGCTGCAGTTTCCTTCAGGCCCTCTAGGGGGTACAAGGACCCCTTACTGGGGGCACCAGGAGCAGTCCTCTTACATAGGCACACAAAAGGCTTCAATTTAGTGGGGGATGCCCTACGAAAATGTATATGTTTCAAGATGTTTGCACAAAAAAGGCACTTATTTTGAGAAATGCATGTAGACATTCATCTGGAAAAGGGACAGAAATTATCATTTGAAACAGTGAGCAAAATGATGCTTGATAGATCTGTGCATCCAGGTTTTTAAAACTGATTGAATGTGTCTCTTATCTGCCGCTGCTCACATTGGTCTGCTCTTCAGAGCCGTTGACTCTGCCATATTCCTCCACCTAATCAGTCTCAAGACCTGGTTTCCTTCTTCCACCTGCCTTGTGCACCACGACACATTCTTTTCAAACCCACTGCAGCTGTTTCACCTTTCAGACAGATGCCTTGGTCAAAACATCACACTGGAAAACTGCACAACTGTGTGACAATGCAGATTATTTTCTGCTCCCCCAAGAGGTATTCATGTACAACCAGAAGTCACGTCGGAGCTCCAGTTGCATATTGGTGCATTATGGTGCTCCGGATCAAATTTAGATTTTTCTGTCCTCTTTGTTTGCTGGAAATTACTGAACACATAGCAAGAGAAAGGTTCATAAAAAGACTGATCGGGCCCAAATGCTTTCTCTTTTGCTGACCGTTCTCTCTTCTTCTCTTTCTCTTTAATACTAGGGAGATTTTTCTGTTCAATTGCCTATCATTAAGGCTTCATTCATCCATTCCAATCCCAGTGGAAATTACATACCATGAAAACTGGCAAGAGAGAAGTAAATCAAGAAAAAAAGATGCAGATGCAGGCTTGAAATATCCAGCTGTTCTTTGCAGTGATTCTATATGGCTAATCTACTTGTTATTTCCTACAGAAAAACTGTAGGGAAGTTTTAGATTAATACATAGGCTGAAGATTAATACAGTATTAGATTAATACATAGGTCGATTAGTGTGGCACGTCACAACTGGAGTAGGCCCACAGAATCAGCGGAGATTTAGTGAGTCAGTTTCTCCATAAATTGGAGGATTCAATGGGCTCGCTCTAGTTGCAATTTACTATGCTAAGCAACAGGATTTCAGCCATAAACTCCCTTAAGATGAAGCATTTAATATGCAGTAAAAAAAAATTAAATTGACCTTAAGAATGTGCATTGTAGAGTACCATATATTCTCAGATCTACTGTATGGCATGGAAATGTGGATTTTAACAAAGGAACTTTTTTGTAAAAGGTAGAAGCATTTGAAAACTGAACTGCTGGATAGCTCAGTGGTTTAGGTCTGTGGCTATGGAGTCAGAGGTTGCCAAGGAAGCCCATTCCCTAATGGGCTTCCTTGGCAGGGACTGGACTCAATGATCCATAGGGTTCCTTCCAGCTCTGCAGTTCTAAGATGATGATGAACTATGGACTTATTTATGGAGGCTAAAAAATTATTGGATGAAGAGGCTTACCAAAGAAGAAGTGCTAAAATGAAATGAATAAAGGCCAAAAAAAATCATACAGCACATAAAAGGGATAAAGCTAGAATATATCAGTTGTGTAATGAAATACAAATATGTGGATTGTTACAGTTGATCATCCAAGTAAAACAAATTGGAAAAGAAGTGAAGGAAGAAGAACATAGTGACTGAAGAACCCAGTCACTGAGTTGGATGTTAACACAACATCATTGTTTAGAGCTGCCACCTACAAAGTCAATGTGTAGAGGATGACACAAGTGACAATAGTGAGAATACAACACTACCCCTCCTCACGTAGTTGTATCCACTCATAAAGTTATGGAAAAATAGGGATAATGTAGTTAAATGTTATTTCAGTCTTATTTCTACAGCAGGGCTGGGGAATGTACGTTCTTGGTTTCTTGCAGATGAGGATCCTAGTTACAGTAACAATAGTCCTCTCCATAGTCACTCACATGCATAGGGTAAGCATAGTGAAAGGGGAAGGAGCATTATATGTTTAGTCTAACCTCCAAGCTCACACTGGCCCTCTTCCTTTCCTGCTGCAGAAATGTCTCAGTGGTGAGCAAAGCCTTCTGTACTTGTGGGATTTTGTGCATCAGAGGTTCTAAACAAGAGGTTCTCCATGAGTACAGGAGGCTTTCTACTTCAGATGTCATGATGAACAGGGTATGCTGAGGAGGTGGAAGGTGTGGTGAAATTTGAGGAGTGGAAATAAACAGTATCCCTTTTACTGCCCCATTCCTTTTCACAATGCTTAGTGTTCTCCCCTGTTCTCATTACATGCCGTGATATCACTTCTGACATACGGCCACTCTAATAAATTTTTCAAAGTATGTGAGATATTCCAGCAGGAGTTTTATCATTGCCACCACCACCCAGTGAGTTTCCGTGGCTGAGCTGGGATTCAAACCCATGTCTCCCAAGTCCTCCTCTGTCATTCTTTCCACTGCATCACACTGGATCTCTTGTTCCCAAGACTGAAAGCACAAATAAGGATTCTACTACTACCAAGAGCCACTGAGCAATTTACTGCATGAGCAGATCACAGTGGAAATGTCCCATGGGCAGTACTGTGTATTTCTGTAATCATCATTGTCTTATCATCATCATATTAGAATTGCAGAACTGAACTCATTGAGTCCAGCCCCTGTCAAGAAGGCACAGTGGGGAATCGAACTCCCAACCTCTGGGTCCTCAGTCAAATGCCTAAACCACTGAGCTATCCAGCAGTTTTGGCTGTACAGATCCCTACCTAACGCAAAGGAATAAACACATGAAGCTACTGTTCCTGACATAGATCTTGCACAATGTGGGGAAAGATAGTATGAGTTAGATTTGGGAGTAGAGGAGGTATAAATAATTGATGGCCAAAGCACAATGCAAGTAAGAGAAGCGTAAATTTCAATTGAATTAGATGAAAATGCAGCACACACAGAGTTCCACAATATACTTTTAAAATTCTGGCACCTCAGCCGTGTGTGGAAGATTTCTTTTGTGGCATAAACAACTTTAGAATCTAAGCTTAATGATGTCTTATTGCACCCTCTCCTGTATATATAAAACATCACATCAGAAGTATTTTCTTTTTATGCATCATTTGTACTTTCATGGAGTGTTTCATTTCCTGATGTGGAATTGTAAAGTTAGGTAATAAGAACATCAATTGACCATCCCTCTGTATCTGGCACTTCCCCCCCCCCTCTCTCTCTACCACCTGATTCTTCTTTTTTTCAGTCTCTCAATACTAAAGTAATGTTGATTCTTTTGGTATTTTTTGTGCATTTGTGTGTTCATAATTACTCTTAGGATACTAATCTGTTTACACTTACCTGGGAAGAGGTCCCAATGAATTCAGTGGCATCTGTTTTGGAGTAAATATATTGTTGTTGTTTAGTCGTTAAGTCATGTCCGACTCTCCGTGACCCCATGGACCAGAGCACACCAGTCTTCCACTGCCTCCCGGAGTTGGGTCAAATTCATGTTGGTAGCTTCGATGACACTGTCCAACCATCTCGTCCTCTGTCGTCCCCTTCTCCTCTTGCCCTCACACTTTCCCAACATCAGGGTCTTTTCCAGGGAGTCTTCTCTTCTCATGATGGCCAAAGTATTGGAGCCTCAGCTTCAGGATCTGTCCTTCCAGTGAGCACTCAGGGTTGATTTCCTTCAGAATGGATAGGTTTGTTCTCCTTGCAGTCCAGGGGACTCTCAAGAGACTCCTCCAGCACCACAATTCAAAAGCATCAATTCTTCGACGGTCAGCCCTCTTTATGGTCCAGCTCTCACTTCCATACATCACTACTGGAAAAACCATAGCTTTGACTATGTGGACCTTTGTCGGCAAGGTGATGTCTCTGCTTTTTAAGATGCTGTCTAGGTTTGTCACGCTTTCCTCCCAAGAAGCAGGCGTCTTTTAATTTCGTGGCTGCTGTCACCATCAGCAGTGTTCACGGAGCCCAAGAAAGTAAAATCTGTCACCGCCTCCATATCTTCCCCTTCTATTTGCCAGGAGGTGATGGGACCAGTGGCCATGATCTTAGTTTTTTTGATGTTGAAGTAAATATATAAAGGACTGATTTCCCACACACACACTGTGCATAATTGACTGGAAAGTTCTCCTGCACAAGGCTTCCTGAAATAATAAGTGCTGCACAAGAATGGTGTGATGCTCTTCAGGTGCTCCAATTCACTTCAACTGAGTTGCCCAGGAGAACACCTGGTGGAGGTTGTTTATACATTATTTCTTCTATTATTCAAGCAATACAATTGCAGCCATTGGTGATCTGCTATTTTGATTTTTTTAGAGTTCAGATTTCATGATTCTCCATTCTACCCAACAGATCCACACTTACAGACACCAAAATGTGGCTCACCTGGGAGAAAGGCCTAGGCCTGAAAGTTAGGCCTAGTTCTATCCAAGCTTCCTGTTCAGAAACAAAGCTACCCCAGGACTACTTGGAAGCTTTTTCTCTGAACAGGAAGCTAGGAAGAGCTAAGCCAGTTTAGGTATGCTTCCCAGATGAACCACATTTAAGTATCTGAGAACTCCCAGAATGGAGAAGTGTGGGATTTGTTGTTGGAGTTTTGTTTGCAGTCTCACATGCTGCCTGTAGTTTGTGTGACTGGGAGGGATTTTTCTGGGTTGGAGTGATTATCTATTTATCTTGCATTAACCAGTTTTTACGGCCTTCAAATTCAAAGAGAGCCCTGTCTCTCTGCTGAGTGTTTCTTTCCCTTTCTTTAGTTTGTTGGTTGCAGTTGATTGTTTGCTGTTGATCTGTTTCATTGGTTGCTATGTATGTAATGTATGTATGCAGCAAAAAAAGCAGCATACACAAGTCTGTAATTTCAAAAAACTGTAAGTAAAGCATGTTTAAATTATTTATCTGATAAATGTTTCCAGTTGAGTTATTGAGACTTACGTGGCAGTTAATGTAAAAGGGGTGGACTCAGGGGAACTTGTAGCTATTCTCTTCTACGGATTTTTGTACTCCTACTGTGTAGCAAAGAGGAGTTTTACCAGAAATTCAAAACTCTATAACATTTGTAGTTGAAAAACTTCAAATGGCAGATTTATGGGTCTGCCTGCATGGCCAGGAAACTTACATGACTTATAAAAGCACTCCAAGTCTTTGACATTAGTGGAGGCTGTGGGATTTAAATGGCAGGAGCTCAGAATAGCCAGCTAGGTCTATTCATGCTCTTTAGCACCAGAATATCCAAAATCCCACAACATACTTATGTCAGTGGAATGGAAGCAAAATGTTGCTCACTAACAAGTCCCAACTTGAATTTCTTATTCGGCATCAGCCAGGTAGCTTGGCATGTGACCAGGAATTCAAGCAGGGATTCATTAATTATTGACAATTTGCTAATGCAAGTTATACCACTTTTCCTCTGCCAGTGCATCACAGAATTTTGGCCAAATTTGAGCATCGATTGGGAGGAAAAACATGAGGGGATGGAGTGGAGGAGGGACAAGACAGGCTGGTTAGAGCTGTTGAGTAGCTTTCTGCTAGGAGACCACTTGTTCCATTTCATTTGAACAGTTTGGGAAGTTGACTATTGGCTATACTGGCTAAGGGGTTCCCTGAGCTGCAGTTAAAGGAAGCACCCCTCTCCTCCACTCCAACTCTGCATCATGAACCCTTGTCTTTCTAGGTTCACCAGATAGCTCTAAATTGGCATTTCTTCTTGTGTGCCATCAAGTTGCCTCATGGTGTGCCCAAAGTGGGACGGCCTTAGTTTTCAAACGTTTTGCCTCCAGAGATAGTTCGGACTTGATTTGATCTAGAACTCACTTGTTTGCCTCCACAGATCTCTCCTCCAGCAGAAATCTTTGCAAAGTGATAGAAATATTATTCTGCAGTATCATCAAATAAGGATGACCTAGTGTGTTCCACTGTAGGACTCAGCGGTCTCTGAGATCTGTGGGTGAATAAATATCATCGTCATCTATGACAGCATCAATGAATAAGCTTGAGATTACTTTAGACTCCATTAAGTTCTAGCTCACAAACAATAAAAACGGAGGGTACCAAGACTGGCTGACTAGCCCTTGATTCAAGACCATCAGGCGAGACAGACTTTGCTGCTTTAAATTCTGGTACGCCGGCTTCAGTGCTGTTCTGAAGCGCTGAACTAACCTGCTCAAAATGGAGGTTGGACTAATCAAAAGTGCCCTTCAAGTAGAGAATTAAAAAGGAAAATGTAGAGAGGCTTTAAAATTCAGCCGAAAGGACTGGTACACCGTGTCTCCATAATTTATACTTACAAGCCCTGGCAAGGATCACCATAAGCCGGAACATACATGATGGCACATCATCATCTTCATCATCATTCACCTCAGTTTAAAAACGAGCTCTTATTTTAGAATTTTGTCATGGAGAGAAGAAAAAGAACACTGGGGAGAGCCAAGTTTTTAAAAATCACTGCAGCCTTAGTCCCTACTCAGCTGCACATGCACAGACATCCCAGTTCCCATCCCTGTGTGGCAATCAGGCTTGAAGTCCATTAGAGTTTAGAAAAAAAATATGTCTTTCTGGGATGCACCATCCCATTTCCCTTGAGGGAAGGATGTAGGAACAGCTCTGTAGTAGATATTGAGCCATCGTTGGTGAGGGATGATGGGAGTTGTAATTCAGTCAGGGGAAAAGGAAGCTCAGTAGACTCACACCTCCTTCTTGTCCCATTCCTACTGTTTATCTTTTTTGACATCATTCACCTTGTTCTCATCTCTTTCAAAGATTGGTACCCAACGTACCTTAAATTAAGAGTTTAACTGTCAATTCCTTGAGCAGCCAATTCTTTGAACAATTTATAGCTGTCTGAATTATAGGTTGTTCAGTAGGCAGGCAGCCTGGATGTTAACCATGGCAGATCATGGAGTACATTTTAAATCTATTCAGCATAGGCAGAGCAGCTGTCTGTTCATTTCCAGCCAACTTTTGAACTGGCCTCTGCGCTTCATCCTTTAACAGCAAATGGATCAGCACCAATAAGCAGGGGATTGTGTTTTGCTGTGTACCATGAAAACGTCTTTCTGTTGAGTTCTCCTGATAAAAATTCTACTGAAGACACAGGATTGGGCCTGGCTGGCAAGAGGGGAATGAAGTTGCTGGCCAGGTAGCAACATGATTTCCAGTTGGAGTGCTTGAGAAACAATCAGATTAAACCATCTTAATCTACCCCATATGTTAAAATTACCTGCTCAAGAAATTAGAAGGCCTGCTGCCAAAGTTGGCAATACTGGAGGAGGAGAATGAGGAACAAGTGACATGACCACCTACATCAGTATAAGGCAGTTTGCTCATATATGCTCATATAAAGGTGTATAAATCTGTAAATCTGTATGCTCATATAAAGGTGCGTGCTCTCATAAGAATGAGTGATGTATCCAATACTCTACCTGCTTATGGTACCCAAATGGGTTACTGTTCTTTATATCCTGGGGAGAGGGACCAGGAGAGGAGAGAGAAAGAGCCTAGCCAGACTACTGACAAAAAGACCATATACCAGAAATTTTGAGTTAAGCACTATTCATGTAACATTTATTGATAAGACAGGATATAAGACATAAGATAAAAGATATCAAGAGGCCTCTCTCACACTCTCATTCATTCTATATTCACACATCCAAAATACCCTTCTCTACTACGTGATCAGTCTCTCAGGAAGGGTGATGGGAGCAATCATTGCAGCACTGGTTGAAGCCCACCTCTCTCTTCCTGGGTCATCCTTCTTATAGGCATAGAACTCCCTTGTGGGCAAGCAGAGGTCATATTCTGATTTCCTGGGCAGATACCATGTGTTGCCATGCAGGAATGCTTCCTTTCACGTGTACAGTTTGTTCCATCTGCCACAGACTTGGCTTCAGCTAGCCTGCTTCCCCTTTCTTGTTTGGACAACTGGTTATAGCCAGACTTCTTCCTTTTTTCTATCTGAACAAACAAGTCCACATTTAGAATGCTCTTTCCACATCTGCGGTTTCTTGCTGATATAGAAAATTTGATGTCTTGCAACGTTCTGCAGATTTGTATCAGGCACACTATCCCATCTCTCCTTGCAATTCTCCATCTTCTTTTCAGACCTGGGGTGCTGGTCTTTCTGGAAACCCCCCACACACACACACACACACACACTGTCACTCATAACAGTTAGGTTCACTGAAAAGACTCAGAGAACCTAAGTGTTAATCTCAATGCCTTGCTATTCATAGGCTAGGGCTGACACACAGGGCTTTCTATGTGGTGGCACAGCTATTGTAGAACTCTGGTCTGAAGAAACATCTCAAGATAACTCCCCTTTGGTCTTTCTGAGCTTGGTTAATATCTTTGGGTTCCCTAGGACGTCTGAGTGAACTAGGCAGCAGTGTATTTTCTGTTGCTGCTTCTGTTCAGTTTTGTAGCTAAGTTTCATTTTGCATTTGATGATTAGATGATGCCTCCCATTGTCTCGACCCCTTTCTTAAAAGTTCTCATCAAGGACCCTTGATGAATGGAGAAGCAGTACATGCGCTTACCTCCTAATAAAATGAAATAGCAACACTTCACTTCCACATAAGGAATCAGGTTGAAGGGCAAAAATTGAGAATGTTCTATTGGTTTGTTGCTGTGATATATCTTCAAAAAAACCAACAATCCAGAACATTGGTAGAGAAGACACTACAGTTTGATTATCCTTGGTTGTTTATAAAACCCTGTAAAGAGCCATCCATAAAACATTACTGTTACTACTTCAGGGTATAGTTTGCTTAGCTTCAGCATCAAGAGTTTTAACCTAAACAGACAAGTGGTGTTTGCTACTGAAGATGGATTTTGGTCTATGAAATAACTTGCACAGTTAAAACAATCAATCTCTCTCTTGTTTGCATACTCTCTTGTCTTCTCTCTGCCTCCTGGGAGAGCTTTTGCTACTTTTGCTAGAGTGAAAACAGCAGTGGGGGTTATAAAGACATAGCATTACAGCTGTAAAATGGAGTGGCACCTGACAGGTACTCTGGGTGCATGGGTTGCATTGACTTGAGAGGCATACCAGGGACTGTTCAATTAAATGGACTCAACAGTCTGATTAGTCAGAGAAAAAGAAAAGTTGAACAAATTAGACAATAGAGGATTTGTTTTTGCATTCTAAGACAAAGCTGGAGCATGAAAATAACAGCAAAATGGTTGCCCTGTCTTAAGACTCCTTCTCCACTAGGCAGGGCCTAAGCATGGTGGAAAGCACATATGTTACTGGGGCCTGGGAATGCAAGTCCTGGCCCAGGATATAGTAGTGGTAAGAATTGCCATGCTAGATCAGACTAAAAGCCTGTCTAATAATAATAATTGTATGCTGTCAAGTCAATTCTGATTTATGGCAACCCTTTTCAGAGTTTTCTAGGCAAAGAATACTCAGAATTGGTCTACCATTCCCCTCTTCTGGATGAGTACTGGGACTGTGCAGCTTGCCCATAGCTACATAGGCTGGCTCTTCTCCCAGGAGGTACAGTGAGGAATTTAACTTCCAACCTCTAGCTCTGCAGTCAGATACTTATCTCACTGTGCTATCCAGCCAGCTACAAACAGCTGTGTAGTCCAGCATTATGGTCACAACCAGTTGCCTATGGGAAGCTTCCCAGCAAGGTGTGACTACAATTTATATACGTATTTGCTTATTTACCTAATCTGTATCCCGCCTTTTTTCCAGGAGGGAGCTAAGTCCGTTTACAAAGAATTTTGGGAATTCTTCAAGCCAGCGCTGCTGCTGGCAAGATTTCCAGTTCCAGGTTTAGAGACTGGAAAAGCTACATTTCTAACCACAGCTTACAGGATTCTGCCAAACCAGGAATGTCATGCTAGCTGGGGGATTCCAGGAACTATATTCCAAGCTCTGCCCAAAATATGTATGAGTTAGTATTTAATTCACAGACTCATGTGCTCCATACAGCCATTACTGGCCATAAATATAAATCAGACAGCCAGAAATAAGCAGGTTAAACAAAGATAACTCAAAGAAGGTAAAGGTCTAAAAGGATATCAATCAATCCTAAATCGGGGTTTTTGGGGTATTTTTTAAACACAGGCATGAATTCTCTGCAGTCTGTCTCAAACAATACACTGGCAAAGGGAAAAGATGAGTAAAAACAAAATGGAAATAGTATCAGTATAGAAGACAGTGTTTGTTGCAATGATGAAAATGCTGCCAAATGCGTCATTAAATTCCATTTGAATCCTTTGGAAAGAGAGACAGATACTAAGATCATAAGCACTACCATCTTCAGAAGAAAGTTTACAAAAATCAGGAGTAGTGCTATACCATCTGTTGTGTTTTTTAAAAGGCTTGTGATCCAAAATGTATAACAGATAATTATGTTACAGTTTTTAAAAAATCAGGAAAAGAAACTGGTCTGTTTGTAAACCGTTTGCAGTCGTATTGACCTGTTAGAAAAATAATAAGCAGGGCCCAACAAAAAAGTAGAAAATAGCCCCCCAGTTTTGTAGGACAAGTCTAAAATATTAGTGCTTTGCTTAAACAAAAATAGCAGACACACACACATATCCATACACATACGTACGTACGTACACACACACACACACACACACACACACACACACACACACACACAAAATACTTGAAAGGTAATTATATAGAGGAAGGACACGATCTGTTCTTGATCAACCCAGAGTGTAGGGCACGAAATAATGGGCTCAAGATAGAGGAAGCCAGATTTAGGCTGAAGATCAGGAAAAATGTCTTAACTGTAAGAGCAGTACAACAATGGAACCAATGACCTTGGGAGGTGATAAGCATTCCAACGCTGGAGGCATTCAAGAGAAAATTGGACAATGATGTGTCATATCTGCTTTGATTTGGATTCTTGCATTGAGCAGGGGGTTGGACTCAGTGGCTGAAATCGAGTTGCCACCCCCTTGTTCTGAGATATCTTCCATCTTTAGCCACCTATGTGGGCAGGCAGGTACAACATGGCTCTTTCCATGCTGTGGACAGTTATACCTGTTGGATTTGTCCAACACAAATCTCCACAATCTTCAGGATTTGTTTCATATTTGGGACAGAAAGAACTTGGAGTCTGAACAGCTGAAATACAAGAGAAAGAAAAACTGGGAGATTTTCCCATTGCTTGTCACAGGTTTGTACTGCCTACCCCCAGAATCTGTTTGGACCTTCCATGTATAGTTCAACTCACTCTGTACCATCTCAGCGTCATTATGACACTCATTCCTCTAGCAGCTTCATAAGGTTGAATTAGTGAATGAAGGTAGGCATGAATCTGAAAAAATGGTGATTTGTTTTGATTCGTGATTTGTCAAGGTCAATGAATCACAAATTACAAATTTATGATTTTTTTCTGACAAATTGATTAGTTGAATTTTCAATTCATTTATTTATTTTAAAACCCTTTGAAATGTACCCCCAAGCTGCTAGAGACACCAAATATGCAGAAAAGCTTTCCCTGACTCTCCTCTACAAGTTTGCTACGTTTGGTGATGATTGATGTTGTATGTCCATGTTATACACCCACAAAGAGGGCCCTCCAGAAAAGTTTTCCTCAGGCACCTAGAGCCCCAGAATCACACAGAAGCTTCCCTGGCCTCTCCTCTACAATCCCTCCAATAATGGGATCAGACTCAGGTTGTGAGCAGAGTCTTGACTGCAGTACTTCAGTTTAACCACGGTGCCATGAGACTCCTAACCCTTACCCTACTCACACTTCCAAATTACCTCCTTTTTGAACATTTAAATAGGGTACAAACAGGACATTAGAATGAAATGCCTTATCAAGAAAGAGGTAATGGCCAGGCAGCTGGTTGTAATAACAGAGACAAGCACTTCACACTGCAACATTTTCATACAGGTCCCACTTATGTTTATAGTTTTATCTCAGACATGATGCATTTTTAGGTGGACCACAGGCTGACTTTCAGGTGTACAGGCTGATCCAAATCTTTACGGCACCTTGTATTCTGATCCCTCATTGGATTTTTTCGGTGTTATTCATTACATGATGGATGGCTTTTCGACTGCAGCTGCATGTGTATGAGAGGCTGCAATTGGATGATAATGCTATCTTCTTCCAAAAATCCCAACCCCCACCCCCCAGTGAGGATGATGCAGAGTGTAATATTATATATCCTGAGGTGTGACTTTTTCATTAACAAGGTCTTGTGCTAACCACATTGAAACAGCTTCCTTCTATCATGCAGTCTACATTTTTTTTCCTGAAGCTGAATTGCAATAGATATTTTGATAGGCAAGCAGGAAGATTCTTGTAAATGTGGTACATAATATAGAATTCATATTTTAACTCTTTGGAATCTTTGTCCAGGTGGAATAGAACAAGTCCCAGAATGCTTTGTAATACACTATGGATAGTTCTCTCACACACAAAAATACTACAGTACTAGAAAAATCCATCTCCCAGGGGTGGGTGGGCTTTCCACCTCATTTGTTCCAGTGTTAGAATGAATAAATGGGGGTGGGGTGGGGGATAGGAAAGCCTTCCTGAATCTTCAGTCCTTTCTAGAATGTACATTTTAAAAAAAATAATACTTCAGGAATGGATGTGGAAATTTGCACATACAATTAGAATTAAAAATAGTAATTTCTTTCAGCAACTTTTCAATATTATTTTTATCTCATCTCCTCCTGCCCACCCACTTGAGTTTGTATGTAGGACTGCAAGCATGCCATGTTTGTCATTATATTGTATGAGTTTAGAAAATTAATTTTGAGGACATGATTCAACATCACAATAGCATCTGGTTTTGTTAAGAAAAAAATGTTGCTCAGTATTGAACCTGTACGAGTATTTAGCTCTATGCTCCTCCTAAAGATGAGTGGCATCTCAATAAGTAACATGTAAAGGTAAAGGTAAAGGTTCCCCTTGACATTTAGTCCAGTCGTGTCCGACTCTAGGGCGCGGTGCTCATCCCCGTTTCCAAGCCATAGAGCCAGCGTTTGTCCGAAGACAGTTTCCGTGGTCACGTAGCCAGCGCGACTAGACACGGAACGCCGTTACCTTCCCACCGAGGTGGTACCTATTTATCTACTCGCATTTTTACATGCTTTCGAACTGCTAGGTTGCCAGGAGCTGGGACAAGCGACGGGAGCTCACTCCGTCGCATGGATTCGATCTTACGCCTGCTGGTCTTCTGACCTTGCAGCACAGAGGCTTCTTCAGTTTAACCCGCAGCGCCACCACGTCCCTCAAGTAACATGTACAACCAAATAAATACATACAAAGAGGAAAATCCATCTCCTCCTCATCACCGCCAGGTACTTTGAGGATTTCAGGGAACTCAGATAAATGAAGCCGGGGCAAGGATGGCATCTTTGTCCCTGCTAATTTTAAAGTTCTGATGCTTTAGTCTTACGGCCTCTGACTCCATCAGCACCCTGATCACAGAATGGCATAGGCCAAAGAAGTTATAGGTATTTGCACCATTAAATCACGATCTAGCAGCCATGAGTTCAGAGGCTGCACCTTTCTCTTTTTTCACCACCTCTGGATTCCCACAGCTTTTAACCTGCCCATTTTTGATGCCATATACCAGTGGTCCACAACCTTCTGTAACCCAGGTGGTTTTTGGACTGCAGCTCCCAGAAATCCCCGCCAACACAGCTGCTAGTGAAGGTCTCTGGGAGTTGCAGTCCAAGAACACCTGAGTTACCCAAGGCTGGTAACCACTGCAATAAAGAACCAGAAGGTTTAGCCAGAATATTATTCCAGTACTAAACAAGGGTTGTACAGGTGAGGAATAGCTTTTAAAATGAGGATCATGCCCTTGGAGTAAATGTTTGGCTGTATGGGGTGGCTCCAGGAATAAAGGAGATCTGTGAGCTATACTGAAGTCCCAGGAAAGGTGCATGCAAGCTGCTCACTGTTCAAAACCTATGGCAGATACAGAAACTGTTTGCATCAGAAACCCCTACCAGATAAGGAAATATATTTAACCAATGTTTTATAGATACTCAACAATTATTTTAATTTGTTATTTAGTTGGTTCTGATCTCTGTCCTCTACTGTCAAATGGACTAATCTCTCTCAAAAGCAAGGGAAGTGTATTTCAGAAGAATTGTCCTGAATTTCTTTCTCCCCTTTGTTGAGCTGGAATTGTTTAAAAAACTTGTAGTACAGCCATTTTACAATCCTCGGGTTAGCTATCCATTCACAAACACATCCTCCTGGGTTGTGAATGGTAATCAGCTGAAAATACAAGACGTTTTAATAGAAAGCAGCAATAGAGTTGGGATGAAAACTCCCTTCAGCCATTATTGTTTTCTGAATAGTGGAGCATAACATTCCACACTATCTATCTGAAGGATCATATCTTCCCATATGAGCCTTTGTGGCTCATAAAATCAGATTATGGCTCTCTTCTCTGTTCCATTGCCATCACAGATATGCTTGATGGGGACATGAGACAGGGCCTTCTCTGTGGCAGCTCCCAGATTGTAGAATACTCTCCCTCGGATGATTAGGTTGGCACCTCCTCTTTGTCCTTATACTGACAGTTGAAGACCCATCTTTTCAGGCAGGTTTTTAGTAATTGACTCCTGAGTGCTGGTTTTTAACTTAATAAGTTTGTTTTAAAAGTTTTAAATGTTTTTAATCGTGTAATGTATTTTTATTATTATAGTTTAATTCCTTTTAAATGCATAATTTACTGTGTTTTTAATTCTGCTTGTTTTAAGGTTATGAGCTGCCTTGATTCCCCTCAGGAGAACGGCAGTCTACAAATGGAGATAGATAGACAGACAGACAGACAGACAGACAGATGGCTTGCCTTTATGCAAACTGGAGTTTACCCCATTGAAATGAACAGGGCTTTATGCTAGCATAAGTAGCTAGTAGCTACCTGCTCACACAGTTTTAGAAGAAAATCCAAATTCAAGTGAACTTTCCTCACTTATAGCCCACTTCATCAAATGGAAGGAGCCTCTCAAAAGCCTCAGGTATATAGTACACACGGATGGGGGTGGGATTATATTGACATTGAGAGTATTGAGGAAATTAAATGCAGAAAGTACTGGTAGTGGCAATTCCATTATTCATATTGGCTATTTCCCAAGTTGCTGCTGATAACACAAGCATCCTGACTAGAGATGGGGACGAATATAAAAACGGATCGCTTTTTCTGACGAATATAGCCGATTCGTTAAATATTCATCGATCCGTATTTGTGGGTTCCAGAGACCCCCATGAATACGAAGGGATGAATATTTACCCATTTTTATTCGTCCTTCGTATTAAAACAAAAACGAAAAAACACCATTCTGCCTACCAGCTGCCGATCAGCTGATCGGTGGCAGAAAGGCAGCCACCACCCCACACAGCCACCTAATACCACAGCCTACCCCCCACCCCCTTCCTTTCCCTACCTTAGGCGCCACGCCACGCCACGCCACCCCCACTGACACCCTCTTACCTTAATCGCTGCTGCCGAGGTCTTCTGGCCTCGGAGTCACGCATGTAAAAATGGAGACTGGCTGCCCTTTGCAAAGATGGCAGCTGCAACTTCCCTACCCTAAATGAAGCCACAGCTGCCATCTTTGCAAAGGACAGCCAGTCTCCCTTTTTACACGCTGTGGCTGATGGAGACCTCGGCAGCAGCTATTAAGGTAAGGGGGTGTCGGTGGGACTGGGGTGGTGGCTAAGGTAGGGAAAGGAAGGGGGTGTGGGGTAGGCTGTTGGGGTGGCTGGGTGTGTGTGGGGTGGCTGCCTATCAGGTTCTGATCAGTTGATAGGCGGCCGGTAGGCAGAATGGGCTTCTGTGCCATGTAATAAACTCTCCTGGGGGGACCCAATTTGTGGGTGAATAACTCAGATGTCCGATATCCAATCTTCACCAAAGTTGTCAGGCATGTTGGGGAAAGACATAGGAAGCTCCATTGTGATTCTGGAGTCTCTAGGTACCTGGGGGGGAGCTTTCCTGGGGGGGTCCTCTTTGTGACTATATAACTTGGGGGTCCATGATCCAATGTTCACCAAACTTTCCGGAGTTGTAGACATGCATATGAGGAAGCTTCCCTGCAAATCTGGTGTCAATAGTTGGTTGGTAGCCAGTGTTATAGCCATTTAAATGGCAGACAAATTGACAGAGCAATTCATCGAAGAATATTCGTATATTCATATTCGTTGATCCGTTAACCTTGAATCGCCATTTTTTTTATTTGTCCCCATCTCTAATCCTGACATTAGATAAGGCAATTAGTACATGTAGAGAGAGATAAGAAATTATTACCCTAAGGTAAAGGTTCCCCTTGACATTTAGTCCAGTCGTGTCCGACTCTAGGGCGTGGTGCTCATCCCCGTCTCCAAGCTGTACAGCCAGCGTTTGTCCGTAGACAGTTTCTGTGGTCACGTGGCCAGCGTGACTAGACACGGAACGCCGATACCTTCCCACCATGGTGGTACCTATTTATCTACTCGCATTTTTACATGCTTTCAAACTGCTAGGTTGGCAGGAGCCGGGACAAGCGACGGGAGCTCAATCCGTTGTGTGGATTCGATCTTACGACTGCTGGTCTTCTGACCTTGCAGCACGCTTCTGCAGTTTAACCCGCAGCGCCACCACATCCCTAAAATTGTTACCCTAGTCTCTAATAATTGACTGGAGCTTCCCTTGAATAGTATCTCAACAGTCTGTCACCCTAGTCTCTCCCTTTGGTGTCTTGCTCCACAGTGGCTACTTCAAGGTCTACCTCAGAGTGTCCTGGGAGATTGCTATGGTCTCCCATTGGATCCTGATATTAGATTTGCACCCCTTTATTTATTTATTTATTTATTTATTTATTTATTTATTTATTTATTTATTTGAGATTGGTCTGTTTGCTCTGTGTCAAGCACAGAAGGACATTACTTATAGAAGACAGGGCACCCCACAAGATGAGCAAGTGAATGAACCCCAGCTGTTTTTGGTGACATTATGAGATTCTGTATATATAGTACCACCATAAATATGGGAATGGATTTAACATTTGGAGTTGCTGATAAATTTCCCAGTCAACAGTATCCCATTCCCAGAAACGTCAGGGCCTTAACCCTGAAATCATGGCAGATTCTTGTGATATCACAGGGGAAGGCCTTATGAGGTAACAGAAACAGGGCAGGCAAGGATTATGATGGAAGCAAGCTCAACAACACACATACAAACACCAGTAGTGAGCCACTGAGCCCTGGCACCGACTGCTCATAAGTGGAGATGGCTTTAAAGCTACCTCAGGCACAAAAATCAAACAGTCGTCTCCTCCAGTATAGTCCACCTTGAGATTTGTCTTCTTGCTAGACGATCTATAGAAGCAAAGCAGTTCCTTCAGATTTCAGCTGGGGCCCTGAGAAGTTCTGATCCCTGGATTTGTATCCTTGTTATGTCTACTGAGTAGTTTTCTAAGGTTTCTTTTTGGAGGGAGGTGTCTGTAAGCAAGCAGAAGTCAAGGTTTGTGAGATGGAAGTGTCACTACACATGGTCTATAGTTCATTGATGGCAAGTTTGTACGGCTTCTTCTTGAAGTTGCAGATAACAACAAGTGGTACATTTGTTTTCTGAAAAATATGCTGTCCTGTCCTACATTATTTCAGAATGTCCTTCTGGCCTTCTTGGTGTGTGTGTGTGTGTGTGTGTGTGTGTGTGTGTGTGTGTGCGTGTGTGCGCGTAAGGGCTTGAGAAAAGCCTGACAGGACCAAGCAGTATGAGTCTGAATCGGTGCAGTTGCATTCAAGGGTTTGGCTGCCAATAATGGATTTTGTATTCTGTTGGAACCTGAAAGCTTTCAAGAATGCATATTGTTCAGTGGGTTTTCAATACCAAGTAGTCCATTATATGCCCATTACCTGGGAAAAATGAATGTGTGTGCACTTTTCTAGGCTAACGTTGAATCATAATATCCATTGGCAGCTTGTAGTCTAAGCAGGAACACTTTCAAGATGGGGCACACATCCCTTCTCCTGTCAGAAGCTCCTTATGCTAACAGCAAACATTAAAAACCATGATTTTTTTTTAATATCATAGTTCTTTGTCTCATGCCACTCTGACTTTGATGTTTCTGGTCTGCTGTGTGAAGAACTAAAATTAGCATTCTGTGATGCACCCAGAACTCATAGAATCACAGAATTGTAGAGGCGGAAGAAACCCAAGTGTCATCAAGACCAACCCCCTGCTAAATCAGGATAGCCACAGCTTAAGAATTCCAGGCAGGTGGCTGTCTAACCTCTGTTTAAAAATCTTCAGTCCATTACTTTGGGCCCCAGCTACAGAAAATAAGCTTGCTCCGTCTTCCACATGACAGCTCTTCAAATATTTGAAGATGGCATATTGCCTTCCAGTCTTTTCTTCTTCTAGCTAAGAATACTCAGAAATCTCAACCGTTCCTCACAGGGCTAGGCGTCCACCCCTTGTTCCATCTTGGTCATCCTTCACTTGACATATTCCTCTTTGTACATATACTTCTTAAACTGGGGTAACCAGAACTGGACGCAGTATTCCAGATGATGTCTGACTGAATCAAAACAGAGTAGGTACCATTGTTTTCCTTGAGCTGTACTTCTGTTGATGCAGCTTGGTATTGCATTAACTTTCTTTTGCCCCCACATTACATTGTTGGATCATGTTCAGCTTGTAGTTTCCTAAGATCACTAGATCTTTTTCACACGTATTAAGCCAGCTGTCACACATTCTATACTGCTGCATTGGATTTTTCCTGCCTAAATAATGAAGTTTGCATTTATTTTCCATCTATGGAAACTTGTGTTGTTTTGATCCAGTTCTCCAATCCGTTAAAGTCACCTTGAACTATGATTCCACCTTCTGAAGTATTTCACTACCCAATTTTCAATACTATGACCTTTTAGATCGATCATACAAACATGTGATGATCAGGACCATAAGACGGCATTTTTGTTCCTGAGCGGGATCATCAACTGGTATGCCACTGCCTCAACACCCATCAAGTCATAGAACCCAAGGCCAGGCCAATTAGTTGAACGTGCAAGACAGAAAATCTGACAGGTCCCACTCTCTGTGCAAGGCATGAAAAAACAACCATTACAAAGAAATGAACTATTTGATGCACTTCCCTAACACTCTGAACTACTGAGCAGAAGTAGCTGATTATTTGGTCTGATATCAGGGTCAGCCATGGAGATGTTGCAACTCTTGTATCCAAAGCTGTTCAAAAATTACTACTTTTCCCCAGTAAAATAATGTATAACTAATGTATGTTATGATTGTAAGTTAAGGTGAAACTACACAGCAAGAAAAATGTGCATTGCTCCCCTGTAATTTGTACCTGTGGAGATTGGGTTTCTCTGGGTGAATTCACTTTAGCCATCTAGACAAGAGTCAGCAGAGAGAGAAAAGGAAACTGCCAATCAGCTCTTGTTTGCAACATGTTAAGGCAGCTGCTGTTGCAGCCATTCAGATCTGCAGGAGTCAGCAGAAGCAGGAACTTGGCTATAACAGAAGCTGCCTTAACAAACTGCAAACAAGTGTAGACTGTCAATTTCTTTATTTCTCTCTTTTTAAAAAATTGGTCTCCTAGGTGCTCTATTGAAACTTTGTTCCAGCACTGACATGACATGCAAAAAAGAAGAAGAAATGGTTTGGACACAAGCAATGATCAGTTGAGGGAAATGGACACCTCCGAGTGTACCTTTGCTTCAGCAACACCTACACTACCCCTACACATGCCCCTATTGCTTTTTCTACATTGCACAAGGGATCACACCATCTGAACCAATGAGATTACATTTGCTTGCAAAAAAAAAAAAAAAAAAGGTAGAAGCCCCAGTAGTGTAGGGGAAAGTAGAAATTAGGAGGAGAAATGTCTGGGCTGATTCATACTGACCTGGACATCATATAGTCAATGGAATCTAACCATAGCAATCCTTAAGCAATTCCCATAATGTTTGCCAATGTAGTAGTCTCCTCTTTGAGAGATAGCTTCTTTTGCATTATAACACTACCTTTGTAGCTTAGTCTGTTGCAGAAAGAAAAAGTAACAGCACAGTGTTATGACACCTTAAGGACCAAACAAGTTTTATTTAACATAAAACATTTGTAGGCTGTAATTCACAAAAGCTTGTGGGCAGTTAAAGTTAGTCTTAATGGTGCCACGAGACTCTGGGATTTCTGTGTGTGTGTGTTTAAAAAAAGATTTGACCATATTATAGCAGCATGAGATGCTATTAGATCCAGAGAAACAAAGGAATTGAGGTGGAGCAGAAAAGAGATTATAGATCAGGGTTAGGCAACCTGTCTGCTCCAAATGTTGCTGGACTACAACCTCTGCCATGCCTCACAAGTCACTATATTGGCAAAGGCTCCTGGGAGTGGTAGTTCAACAACATCTCAAGGGGCACAAGTTGTCCATCCCCCACTGTAGCTTGCCCAGTGTTAAAGCAATCTGAACCACTAAGGAAATTATGATGTAACATACACTGGTGTAAACCTGTAGGCATGCCACAAGAACCTCTTGGGATTGCATAAAGCAAAGCAGAACAGATTTACTATCTTCTGCCTCATACCAGCCCTCCTTTAAAAATTCACGAGTCCCAGAGCTGTGTGACCATTTGAAGACCTTCACCCACTCACAAGGTCTTCTTTGCAGTCCCAGTTCCTTTGTGAATGTCATGTCTTCCTCAGTTGAAGAAAAAACTATACATGCCTATAATCTCCTCCATCTGTATTTGACATCAGAATTTAACAGATCAGTATATTAAGATTTCATGTCTTGAAATTGAAAGCCATCACCCAAGGAAGCTCTTCTTTTCATTTTGCAGTGTGTAATACTCTTTCTACATAAGGCATCCTCTTTTAATCTGATAGGAACATCAAAGTTAAAGGCTATGCCTCAGTCAATATAGTTTCCTTGCTGTTAGTGACAGTGAGGATTACTTCATCATCCAGACAGGATAACCAACAAGCTCTTGGCTTGCCTGGGGGTGTGGAAGAGAAGAAGAGGAAAGGAATTAATGGGCTAACGAGACAATAAAAACAGATTGCCTCCATTGAGGTCAACTGACCATGTAAACAAATAACTCAGAATGTTAGATTTTAAAAGAAATTCACAGTGTTACTCATTATTACTCAGTAGCCAGGCTGTGACTATCATTATCGCTGTCTAATTATGCAGGTAAATTGCTGTGTTGTGCCTTATTTAACCAGTTGCTTTGTCATTACTAAGACAGAAAATGCCAGAAAATACTATCTGGTACCCTCTAGTGGCCACATCTGTTATTGGACCTTGGAAATATTTCTAAAGATGCAAAAAGCTAAACCAAGGACAAAATCTTGTCACTCGGGACTGATAAAAGTGCTGTCAAGTTTGAAAAATTCTTGTCAAAATGCTTTCAAAAAAGGTCTTAAAACTAACATTTAAAATCAACTACTTGTTCCTTATCACACCTAAGGAACTTGAGTGTTGCTTGTCAGGCCTAAAAAGCATTCTAATTACATGTAATTACTAGCTGCATTGCTTGTTACCACAAAGTGACTAGTTAAAGATAACTATGTTGTCCATAACTAGCTAAATCCAAGCTATAACAAACAGCATGCAAAGTTAACCAATTATGGTGGAACACTTTCTTATCTAGGGGTTACATTTTGACTAAGCAGTAGGGATGAATAAAGATTAAAGATGGTTCTCATGGCCTAGTCTGACACAATGTCCATCAGCTTGTCTAGCTGCTCACTTTAGAGGCAGAAACAACTTCTGAGGAGCTGGCCACTATTTTTTTTTTCACGATGTTCCAAACCAAGAGTGGGAACTATGGGGTCTATGTGAAACAAACAAACAAACACACACACACACACACACACACACACACACCATTTATGTGGTCTCTGGGCTCCCTGTATTCTTCCCTCACAAGGAAGTAAATTGGGGGACCAGGAAAAAGCAAATTGCCATCCCCAGAAGCCTTCAGTAGTACCATTTCACCTCTTTAAAAATTCTTCCCCTTCCTCCTCCTTCATCACCATCACCCACCATCATGATTTTTCTTTTCAAAAACATGTCCTCCATTTTCAAAGTGGACCTTCCATCCTTTCTGTTTTGTTTGTTTGTTCCTATGTTTTGAAGGATTTATTGAGCTCTATATAGGCTCCTGGTGGGTGCTGGACATAGGAGCATTGTGGGAAAATCAAAATGACAGGCAACTTCCCAGTTACCGCTGCTGCTGCCATAAATATTGGCCAAGGGACAGGCTAAACAACAGCACTGGTGAGCTTTGCAAGGGCATTTGGGTCCCTGGGGCCCAAGGATGCCATGATATAACTACTGGTATGATATAAATGAAAAAAATACACAGAGCTTGTGAAAAGTTACTTTTTGGACAGCAGAATCCACCAGCAAGGAACTTTTTCAAATTTCAAAACTGTGATCATTTCAGATGTTGAAATCTATGGCCAGAAGCCTCTTGGCTTACGCATTTGCACAAGGGTGATTGCTTAAGCCCATGCGTTGCTCCAACTCCAGCAGGTTCTCCCTTACACAACCAGTTGTACACTAGTTGTAAAATCAGGATTGCAACCAACTGCACGAAGAACAGCCTATTGGGAGGTGAAAAGTTCTTACATAATTACCCTTGTGCATGCGGCTTCTGCTAACAGGATTCTGGCCTGTATTTAAATGTGAAAATATTTCTACCATGCCTTACATTCACATCATCAGGATACCAATTAAAAGCAGATTTTAAAAATCATCCTTTTTGAAAACCATTTTAAAAAAATATTCAAAAACAAAACAAAAAATCCCCAGGAGATGCAAAAGGATAATGTGCAAACCAGGAGGAATCAGACAGATCTGTTTTGAGCTGCAGCCCACTTGATAAGATGCATCCATGAAATCTGGGCCAAAGAAAAGGTGATGGTCATTAAGGCACCACAAGACTCCTTCTTGGTTTTGGTACAGAAGATGAACACAGCTTAACCCCAGAAAATTATTTTAATCGGCTAATGCATTAAAAAAAAAAAAACAAGACAGGCAATTGACAGCTCTATTGGAGGTGATGTAACTTTATTATGATGTATTATTTCTGTGTGTAACAAGAGTTTCCAATGTATTATGTATGTAATATGCTTCCAAGGCCTTGATCATCAAAGCATACCATCTTAGGGGAGCTTTGCTAAAGTTAATTGCATTTAAATTGAAGCCAGAATTACATTTTCAAAGGTACATCCACACAGCCAATATCAATATTTATATATTAAACACCATCATTTTCCTAAATCCACTGTAGAGCCGTTTCCTTTCTTTTCTTTTATTCTTGGCAATATTATCCCTCCAAGATGCAATTGGGAAGAAAAGGGCTGCTTCCTTACGACCAGCTTGCACATGAACCTCCTTGTCAAGTAAACTGAGAGGAGCAAGCTTCAACCTTCTTTTGTTCCAGAATTACTTTGGAGTAAGGCAAAGCCTGTAAAAGCCAACATTTACAGGCTTTGCCTAAGAACAGGAGACACACATTATGGCCTTCCCACATTACACACTCGGCGAACCTGGAACGCTTTGCTACTTGAGGAAGCGCAAAAGATGACACTTCCTGTCCCACCACCGACAGCTGGCTGTCCTTGTGGCTGGTGGGGCAGAAGGCACAGCCACCAATGGAAGGGAAAGCCAGGGGGAAGTGTGTGTTCATGCAAGTGTTTGGACTGGAATACTGGCATACTCACATAGACAGAGGCAGGCACACACAGAGATGCATGCCATTCACACATACCTGCAGATAAAGGCTTTCTGCTAGAGACGGGCATGAACCAAACTGCAAACCAGAAAAACCAACAAATTGGGCTGGTTTTGTGATTCCATTCGTGATCCAGTTCAGGGATCCTTTTTTTGCCGAAACAAAATGAAGCACCAAACTCTTTTCTCCTCAGTGCTTTGTTTTGCTTTGGCAAAATGGATGCCCCCCCCCCACTACACCCATTCACCTCCCTGCCTGGTCCTGCCGCCGACGTAGTCAGAGCCAGTGAGACAGCTTTCCTTCCAGGAGCCAGGCCTGCTGCCGCTGCATATATGACCACTGCCCAGCTGATAGGTGGGCGCAGGCGTAGCGGCAGTGGCTGGCTCCAAGAAGGGAAGCTGGCCCACTGTTTTGCTCACAAGCCCTCTATCCGCTGGGCGGCAGCCACATGTGTAGAGACAGCAGGCCCGCCTCCCTTCCTGGAGCCGGCCACTGCCTCTGATGATGGCGGCAGATGCCGGACCAGGGAAGAAGGCAACGGGGGCAGTGGCAAGGGGGCAGGTGGGCAGATGGTCTCCCTTCAGCCAAATTGAAATAAAAAAAACATGAACCAGTTCGTTTTTGGGAGGGGTCGTGATGGTTCATGGGTAGCCATTAACCACAAACCATCACAAACCACCGGTTTTCTGGTTCATGCCTATCTCTATCTTCTGCCTCTGATAAGGAGGCAGGCAGGCAGGATGGGTGTAGCCTGAGCATGCAAAGAGGGCATCACCTTTACTTCCCTAATGGACAAGTCACCATTGCCTCCCACCTCTGCCTTGCCCATGGTTCCATATACAAAAGAACACGGCAGGTCCAGTGGCACCTATACCAGTTCTGTGCCCGTCAGCATTTGCCATCTGCCCTGATGAATACCGGCATGTTGACATTTACTGATATACCACTGATCTTTACTCAAGTCAGAGCATTCATAATACACATTTCATCAGCATGCTAAAATGTCACCCAGGAACTCCATTGGGGTTAGCAAGCAAATAATATTGTGAACTGCTCTAGATAAGTAAAGAATAATTTTAAGAATCCGTCCCCTAATTGCCTTCACTAATTACTTCTGACTTGATGGTTCTTCCGAATAGTCTTTGTTCTTAAGGCTGAGTTACAGGGGAAGGACTGGCTCCCTGGAAAATCCCCCACATGGATCTTCAATTAATTCCTTCCTTGGCTGCTCATAAACTTCCCAGCTATAATGAATTACACCAACTTGTTCTCCCCAATTTGCAGCACAAATGACAGAGAAGTCATCCCGTTGCCTGGACAACCAGGTGACCTTTCCTATCTTACCACAGTGTATGGTAAGAGATAGGGAACATCTCTTATCTCATAGACAGGGAATATCTATTACCTAAGAAGATAGAGAAGACCTAATTTCTCTTCCAGTGTCCTTATCGGTCTTCTTAGATGGGGCAACCTACTGAAGCCTCCTTGCCTCAAGGTATGCTGAGAAAGGGAAATGTGGTTCCATAGAATCAGATGTAGTTTAAAAGGTCCAGGCAGGGCTGGGAAGGAACCCATCCTGAAAGCCTATGGAACCACTCTGTGAAGATGTTAATGGCTTAGATTGGACCCAGATGAGTTGCTATCGGTCACTACAAGATAGCTTCCTGTGCTGTGTTTGAACTGCATATACCACCGGCTGTTGGGCATAGGAAATTGTCTTATACTGAGTTACGTGGTGGCGCTGCGGGTTAAACCGCTGAAGCCTCTGTGCTGCAAGGTCAGAAGACCTGCAGTTGTAAGATCGAATCCACGCGACGGAGTGAGCCCCCATTGCTTGTCCCAGCTCCCGTCAACCTAGCGGTTCGAAAGCATGCAAAATGCAAAAATGCGAGTAGATAAATAGGTACCACCTCGGTGGGAAGGTAAACGGCATTCCGTGTCTAGTCACGCTGGCCACGTGACCACGGAGGATTGTCTGCGGACAAAATGCTAGCTCTATGGGTTGGAAACGGAGATGAGCACCGCCGCCTAGAGTCAGACACGACTGGACAAATTGTCAAGGGGAGTTACTAAAGCATTGGCCCCTCCATCTCATTATTGTCTACATTATGGGTGGGCAACATGTAGCCATCCAGCCCCCAGCCCCAGTAGCACACCTGATATCCCAATAATTTATTTTTTGGAGGGGGAGAAGTCTCAAAACACCTTCTACTGCCTTCTGAAGAGGGACAATTTGGCTAAACACCTTGGTCCCCACACTCCCAATTTAAAAGTTTAAAAATAATATATATATTTTTGGCCACTAGAGGGAGTAGAGGGACCTTTTTCAGTTAAGAAACACTCATTTATGTAAAAAACAAAATTTGGAAGGGTCATGGGAGCAGGTGCAGCCCTCTAAAGTCGAGATGAGTATATGCAGCCTCCTGGAACTTTGAAGTCCACTCATCCTTTGTCATCACTGACAGGCAGCTCTCCATGGTTTGAGACATCAGTCTTTCCTATACGTACCTTGAAATGGGAGAGAAACTACAACACTTTCCCACATCTTTACTTGCAAGCAGAGCTTCAGAACTGACATGTTGCAAGTAATGCAGTTACCTGTGAATAATTAATAATAATAATTACCAAAGCAATTCCAACTTATGGTGAGCCTTTCCAAATTTTCTGAATGCAGTGTAGTTTACCTTCTTCTGAGGACTCTGGGACCATGTAGCTTACCCAAGACCATGCTGCCTGGCTTTTCTCCCACATGACACCTCAGGGAATCGAAATATCAACCCTTGGCTCTGCAACCAGCTGCTCTAGATCACTGAATTATGAAGTAGTTACCTATAAGTGGTTATTTGTTCAATAACAAGGGTGTAACAAAGTTATATTTGTAATATAACAGAATGATTAGGAACAACATCGCTGTGGTGTTGTTAACAAGTTACTTTTTCTAGTTACTTTTAAAAGTTTATTCAAAGAGCTTTTTCAAGCCGTTTAGACCATATGGACAGGACTTGCCCATGTTTAATGACTCTCTTATCAGTCCTGGAAAGTAAAAAAAAAGTACTGTATTTTTCCATGTATAAGATGATACTTTTGTCTAAAATCTTTAGACTAAAAATTGAGGGTCATCTTATACACATAAGTAAGCCGAGGAGAGAACTGCGCAATTGCGAAACTGCCCATACCTTGCCTCTGCAAACAGGCTTCTTTCAATCACGAGGCTTAACTGCCTTAGCTTCCTACAGTCAGGAGACTTAGCTTCCTCCAATCATGATCCTTATGTAATTGATGTCAGCTCATGCTGAACAAACCAATTGGAACACACCTCATTGGAGCTGGAGCATGTAGACAGTGCTCAGATGCAACAGGGACTGGTAATGTCGGAGTGTTCCGAGCCCAGAGGCTGAATAAAGTGATATGCTCAAAGCTAAGTGTGATGCATAATATGACAGTACTGGTATGTAAATGTTACCTAATTACTAAATTAAAATGTGTTCTGTTGTATGTTTAAAATATTGATTTCTTAATTTTGGGTTGGAAAAGTGGGAGGGCGTCTTACACACGGAAAAATACGGTAACAAGTACTGCAACAAGTAATGGTCTGTATTACTTTTACAAATTGTAACAAGTAACAAAACCAGTTACTTTTCAAGCCATGTAATAAGTGAGACAACAATTTTAAGTAAATTTCTAATCTCAAGTGGGAATGTGCCCCAATGAGGCCAAAGTGCATTTAAGAGCCTAAAAGGATGTGCTAGCATCACTCACCAATTAATTTAGAAAGGGTGAATGGAGAGAGATAAGTATGTTCTCAACATATTTCAGGAGAATTTTTTTTCTTTCTTTTAGCTTTCATGTTTTTATATGCCACTTGTAGAGATTCAGGCCTTTGTTTTCGAAGGGTCAATAATACCAAGAGAAGAGCAATTCCATTGCAGGATTCTTTCAAACTTCAGACAGTTTGGCTCAGAGTTCTTCTGACTGTTTGTTCTAGTAATTATTGCAGACAGTACTTTTCCAAAGTGGAGTTTAGAAAGAGACTGCCCAAGATGGATATCCTTTTTTAATGGTGGCCTGTGAAGAGTCCCAAAATGTCTGAATTGACGCCAAGACTCAAGTACTTAGACTTTACAATACCTCTATTCTGGAATAACAGTCCCTGTCGGAGACAGCACAAGCCAAGGAACAGTTGTAATTGTTGCCCATATAAATCTCGATAGGGATCGACTGTAAAAAATATGCATTTGATTTAATTTGCCATTTGTCCTAAGTCTGACAGAGTTGGCACCACAGTTCAGGGAGACTTGAGCAATCTGTCCTCCAAGCCTTTGTACCTCAAAAGGGGGGGGGGGGCAGGCAGTATAGGAAGTGCCGAACCTTGTCTACATCTGTCATTTTTGTGTCTGCACAAAAATGCTTATTCCTTGCTTAGCTTTCTCTAGGTGGCCTAGCTCAGCACCTTCCAATTTCCTGAGATTTCAAGGTCAAAAACTAAGTCTAGGCCAGGGGTCATTGTGATGTCACAGAAGTTAGGACCCTGCATAACAACTACAAAATAGTATACGTGTTTGTGTAGATGCACACATGCAATTCCATGAGTGAGACAGATAAAATTGTGTGCTACAAAGATAGACACACCATGTTGAGCCAGTGAGCCCTGATGCCAGTCGAAAGTAGGAAGAAGATGAATGCCAAGCATTGTGGCCATCATACATGATATACTATAGGTCCATGGTATCCATTGGGGGTCAGTTCCAAGCCCCCTGGAAATCACAGATATAGCAAACCCTATATATTGCATAGTCACTGGTTCCCTCTAATGGCCAGCTCTGGTAATACATCTTGGAAAGACATTTTTCTCAGGTGGGGGCGTTATTTAATATTTTCAGGCAGTGAATAAGTGATATCGTGGTCCTACTGTAATCAGACTCCACTGGAGACCAAAGGAAGCAACCAATTCCCAGAGATCCAGAGACCCAAGAGCTGGCAACCATAACTAGCCTTGACATTTGGATCAGGAATGTTCACATAGGGAAACATGAAGGAATTTCACACATTGAACAGCAGTGCAGGTTAAAAAAAAACCCTTTGAACCAATGAGGCCTTCTTCTAGAATTTCAAACCTATTTGATGATTGAAATCCTGTTACATAAGTTACACCGCAGAAGGCTGATGATGTCATCAGCTGCAGTGATTTATTTTTAAAAAAGACAGTACACTTCCAGTTTCTCCCTTAAAGGCCCTGAGGTTTCCATGAGATTCCTCTGATCACTGGGAAGCCACTGAGAGCAGCAGCAGGATGTAGGGAGTCTTTAATTACCAACAATCACCACCACTAGTAAAATCATCCTGGCTGCAGCAATTGCCAATAATTCAAGATCTTCTCCCACCATCATGCAACCCTCAACAGCTTTCTGACAATGAAAGGGATTCCACAAAAGCGTTCGGACCTTTGGGGGAAAATTTGGAAATATTGCCAAAAACTCACCACAGCTGATGACGTTATCAGTCTCATGCAGGATTTCAGCCAATGTAACCTTTTCCTGGAAAAAAATCCCCTTAATTCTTGTTATTTTACTAGCTCTTGTGACATAGGTTTATAATCCTGGGTTTTCTGGGTTCAAATCCTCTGGACTCAACTGTCATCATCATGAGGACTAGCCATTGACAATATGCTTGCTGTTTTCTCTCTACAGACTCACTGAAGACACTAAGGCTTATGAAACCCTGAGTAGTAAACTGTAAGTGTGAACCGCCGAGGAATAAAAGAAGTATTTTGACTTTGTTCAATGGTTAAAAGACTGTTCTTGCTATAGACTCTTTCTTGCTCTAGGCTCTTTCCTCTTGTATTCTAGAGCTCATGCATCTTCCTGCTACTAGTTACAAGAACTTTATTTCCCCCAAAGAGAAAAATAAATCTTTCTCTGGAGTAAAAGAAACTTCCATGGTAAATGCTGCAATACAAACTTATAACAGTTCTGTGTACGTTTAACTTCCATAGCTTCCACCATTGTCATACACAATATCTTGGAAATTGTAGCTTGTGAAGGATGTGGACAGGGTGCTTGGATCTGTCTGTTCTACCACCACTCTGCTCGACCCTTGCCCATCTTGGCTAATTGGAAGATCTGCCAGGGGGGTTCGCACCTGGGTCCAGGAGGCCGTGAACGCCTCTTTGAGAGAGGGAGTGGTCCCTACCACCTTGAAAGAGGCGGTAATTCGGCCACTCCTTAAAAGCCTAACCTGGACCCAAGGCTGGTGGTTAACTACCGAACTACTGGACAAAGTGTTGGAGCGGGTTGTGGCCGGGCAACTCCAGGCACTGCTGGATGAAACGGATTTTCTGGATCCATTTCAATCGGGATCGAAATGGATTGATGTTGATACTCCTGGACCTCTCAGCGGCTTTCGACACCATCGACCATGGTGTCCTTCTGGATAGGCTGGCTGGGTTGGGAGTTGGGGGCATTGCTTTACGGTGGTTCTGCTCCTTCCTAGCTGACCGTGTCCAGAGGGTGGTGCTGGGGGACAGTTGCTCTGTCCCATGGCATTTAAGTCATGGAGTTCCTCAGGGCTCGATACTGTCCCCCATGCTGTTTAACATCTACATGGAACTGCTGGGAGAGGTCATCAGGAGGTTTGGGCTGAGGAGTCAGCAATATGCTGACGACACTCAGCTCTACCTCTCGTTTTCTACCAATCCAGGTGAGGTGGTTTCTGTGCTGAACTCGTGTCTGGACCTGATAATGGACTGGATGAGGGTTAATAAATTGAAACTCAATCCAGACAAGACAGAAGTGCTGTTAGTGGGTGCTTCGCCGAACAGGCTGGAGGGCCATTTCCCTGCCCTGAATGGGGTTACACTCCCCCTAAGGGGCAGGGTCCACAGCCTGGGGGTGCTCCTGGACCCCAGTCTAACTCTGGAAGCCCAGGTGGACTCGGTGGCCAGGGGCGCCTTCCTTCAGCTGCGGAAATTATACCAGCTACGGCCCTACCTGGATGAGCGGAGTCTCATGACAGTTACACACGCACTGGTAACATCTCGCATAGATTACTGCAATGTGCTCTACGTGGGGCTGCCTTTGAAGACGGTCCGGCGACTGCAACTGGTCCAGAATCGAGCTGCGCGGCTGGTGAGTGGTGGGGCCACTAGGAGACATATCAAGCCGATTCTGTTTAAATTACATTGGCTACCAGTTGCTGCCCGGGCCCAATTCAAAGTGCTTGTTTTGACCTATAAAGCCCTAAACGGCTTGGGCCCTGGATACCTGAAGGACCGCCTCCTTCCATATGAGCCTACCCGGCAGTTAAGATCTAGCCAGGGGGCCCTTTTGAAAGAGCCGTCCCTCAAGGAGGTAAGAGGGATGGCTTGTAGACAAAGGGCCTTTTCGGCAGCTGCCCCCAGACTATGGAATGCCATCCCAACTGAGATTTGTCTGGCGCCGACGCTGATGACATTTCGGCACCAGGTCAAAACCTTCCTGTTCCAGAAGGCTTTTAATTGAAATAATATCAACTGTGGGTCCTGATGGCAATTTTTAGAGGATATATTTTAATTGTATTTTAATTGTTTTATCTTTTTTATTGTATTTTAATTGTTGTAAGCCGCCCAGAGACCTTTGGGTAGAGTGGGCGGCATATAAGTTAAATAAATAAATAAATAAATAAATAAACCAGTGCTCAGGAATACTGGAATCCGTTCTCTAAAAGCCTGGGTAAGCTGTGACTGCTGGGAGGTTTTAGGAAGGAGCATTTACTGAACTTCATTCTGATGCACCACCTGGAAAATTGTAGATAATAATTTGGCCTGCAAAATTATTAGTCTGGATCAGTCACCATTTTGAAGGCCGTTTGTGTGGCCAACAGCTGGGAAGAAGAGAGTGTGTGAGGCAGATTAACTCTCAATGACTCTGGCAGACTGATGATACGGTGACTAAGCCAGGTGCAAACATGTTTAGGAAGAGCCAGTTGACTTGATGGCATATTAATAACAGCAGCAGTTACTAAGAGATGCACAGGGATTGTTTCCTGTTTAACTTTATCAGAGAGTTTTGCCCATTATGATATGCAGGGAACAGAAGAGGGGAAGGAGAGGTTACGCGTGTGAGTGAGATGGAATATACTAAGGCTTCTGCCAGTAGCAGAATGTGTGTTGCATAGACACATGGGCTCTTAAAGGAGGAGGCACAGTTAAAAGCCAAGGAATAAACTTTATTAAGAAAGTTGCATCAAGATAGAAAGGCCTAAACCTTAACATTAACTACTTAGACATGTGAGGGACGTGGTGGCGCTGTGGGTTAAACCGCAGAAGCCTCTGGTCGGAAGACCAGCAGTCGTAAGATCGAATCCACGCGACGGAGTGAGCTCCCGTCACTTGTCCCAGCTCCTGCAGTTCAAAAGCATGTAAAAATGCGAGTAGATAAATAGGTACCACCATGGTGGGAAGGTAACGGCGTTCCGTGTCTAGTCATGCTGGCCACGTGACCACGGAAACTGTCTACGGACAAACGCTGGCTCTGCAGCTTGGAAATGGGGATGAGCACCGCCCCCTAGAGTCGGACACGACTGGACTAAATGTCAAGGGGAACCTTTACCTTTACCTTACTTAGGCATCTGTTCTTGGAGGGCATGTGAAGAGGATCATCAGCACATCTGCTCCTTAGGGATTCAAGAAAGGAAGTGACACTCAAAGGCAGACCCTGAGAATATCAATCTAAAGATAGATGCAGGAGGAAGTAGAGGTCAGAAAGTGAGAGGACCAGATAGCCTTCCCAGCTAGTCTACTCCCAAAGTTCCTTTGTGGTCATCTGGGCTTGATAGGTGCTAAGGAGCAATGCTTGGATCAGACCAGGCCAACAGCATCCAGGTACTCCCCCTTGTGTTTTTGCTGTGATGGTTTTTCCAGTGTGTTGTACACAATATAACTCTCCAGCAATCTGCTAGACAGACAGAGCACTTAGCAAAAGTTCACCTATGCAGCATGCAGGCAACTTAATTAAATTAGCATATTTGGTTAATGACCAAAAGCAAGACTGTCTACAACTTGCAGACAAGCAAACATGTGGAGAAAAGGAGGACAAAATCTGCTTTGTGGCCATAAATATGCCAAATGTGAAACATCATACTGTTTTGAGCTAGAATTATACTGATGTTCGCATAAGGTTTGCATAGCTTGACATGGCTAACTGCGGCTAATTGATGAGGTGCTGGAGGTCATCTTGGGGGAGGTGCCTGGTCCCCTGCCCAATCTCACAACTGAGATGTGCCCTGGCACCTTGTCAATTAGCCACAATTAGGTGTGGCAGGTAACACAAATACTGCCGGGATTCTGGTCTTTACTTTAAAAAACTCATTGAAGGAATTCACACAGAAGAACTTGCCAAAACCTAATAGTGCAGGCAGTCCTAAATACCCTGGGAGACTTGAGACCACTTCTCTTTTGCCAGCTGCCCTCTCCTCATTTCTGCTGGGAAACCAGTTTTGAAGTGAAGGCAATCTCAAAAGTAAATGTGAAGGTTTGGCAAAATTTGTTTTTGTGTTTATCAATGACCCTTGTTAAGATTACACAAGGAAACTGGTGTCTCTTAATGCAGTGAAAGTGTACTAGACTAATGAATGTACGAATGGAGGAGCCTTGTGGTGCAGTGTTTAACTGCAGTACTACAGTCAAGAGTCTGCTCACAACCTGAGTTTGATCCTGATGGGCTCAGGTAGCTGGCTCGAGGGATCACTCAACCTTCCATCCTTCCAAGCTCAATACATTGAGTACCCAGCTCACTATAGGAAGGAAATGTGTACCCTGCATAATTAAATTGCAAACCATACGGAGAGCTCTTTAAGCACTATGGGGCGGTATATAAGCAGCACACTTTGCTTCACTTCACTTTATTTATACAGCACAAATGACTGTTTGGCCAAGATATTACCCAGACACTCACTTCTGCTTGAGATTTTCAGAATTCATACTTCCCCATGCAGAGAGAGAACAAGTTGTGTGTTGTTGTTTTTTGGTCCACATCTCCCTGCTTGACCACTGTCATAATCCAAAAAAGTAACTTCTCCCGTCTCTGCCCTTATATAGTTCTTGAAACTTCCAAATAAAGAAAATGCAGTCCAACTCAATGTGGAATGAATAATGGCACACCTTTCACCTGGCAGTCTATTTTGTTTTAGCTGTAGGTTTCCAAAGGGAGCCAGGAAGGCGTGACCTATTAGATCCAGAACTTGCTCAACCATGGCCTGATGGTTTCAGCTTTCATTTCACGGTGCCCAATATCCTGGCAGCCGATGTCGGTTGCTAGTGAAGCCTAACTGAAATATCTACCCACAGCTGAGGGAGTCGGCACAGCTGCCAGCCATTTTGTATCCCCGCCTTGTCATTTGTTGTTTCTGTTTGTAAGCCCAGGTATGGGGTGAACCACCTTGTTTTTTAAAGGTTGTTTCATCAGAAAAGCCTTCTGGGTATGCCTCAAAATCTGGGCTGTCAGTTTTCCAGCACTCCAAGCAGTCGAAAGCACAGTCGGGGAAAGTGGCTATTGTGGAGAACAGTTCTCGAAAACAGGGAGGAGCAGCCCAAAAAGTGACTTCTCCTAGCTTTCTTGTGGGGGCAGATGTAAGATCCTCTCACACCTGTCGTTTCTGTGTGTAATAAATCGGTGCTGACTAAATGCAACTCTCATGGCCATTTTTTTTTTCTTTTGAGTGCCTCAGCCCCCCACCCTGGGAGTCCCCAGTCCCTCTTGCATCATCTCAGTTTAAAAAATTTTGGAAAAAACTTTTCCTCAGAAGTCTTCTTGTGCCCTTTAGGAGTTGTAGGGACATGTTTTGAGGGGCTCCCAGCAACCCTGGGGCTCCCCATACGCCTCACCAATTTCAATTTTTTAAATTGAAAACTATTTTATATGGCCACTAGAGTGGCCTTTTCAATTAGGAATCACTTCTTTTTAAAATTAATTCCATTTTCCCATTCACAAAAAAGCCCATGGTGGGCAGCTTTACACTATAGAATGAGAGCATCATTTTTAATTAAAAAAATAATAATATTCAAATTAGGGAGGGAATGAGGGCTACCAGCAACTCTGAAAAATGACCCTCAGCTTCACCCAGATTGCCTGTCTCTGCTTTCAAATGGACAAAGGAACACAGTATGAGAAAACAACAGAGCCTTGTGGCAATCAATCAATCAATCAATCAATCAATCAATCAATCAATCAATCAACTGAAAGGCTAATGTTTTTTTCTTGGTGTGAATAGCAAGGAGTGGCCTACAGTTTATGAAAGCTTTTGCCAAATAAAACCCATCAGTCTTCAAGGTGTGTCACTGTTGTTATAATGGACGAGCACTGTCTGTGAATGTTTCTTCTTTGCTTCCCCATGAATAAGGCCGGGGTTCAATGGGTTATGAATCAATACATCAGAGAGGGCGTGTAAGCATGCATGGACACAATCCCATATGAAATCTCTTGAATCTCTGTTATGAGAAAGAACAAGTAGCAGGTGATGGGTGGGCTGCAGCCAAGACCATGCTGAACAGCTGCCAGTAGGAACAGCACACAACAGCAGGGAAGAAGGACACTTACTCTGGCCTTGCCTGGTGTTAGGTGGCTTCTTGGGTCCTCGGTGGTTTTGCATTCTTGCATTGTTTGTTCTTTTGCTCTCTTCCTATATCCTGTTGTTACCGTCCTATGTTATTGGTTGTTTTGCCATCTTATGAGCCGTGCTTCAAAATTTCTCATGGGAACATGAGGGGGAACTGGCAGCTGAATGTGTGGTTTTGCATCTGTAAACTAGGGACGTGATTAATTTTCACAATATTGTTTTCTCTTGTTAAGACAATCTGTCAAGAAATTGCTGAGCCTTATGAGATTTTTCACCTCTAGGACAAGAGGAATGAAGGAGCACTTCCATATTTTCCTTTCCTTTCCTTTCCTCGTCTTGTCTCATCTCGTCTCATCTCTTCTCTTCTCTTCTTTAATGGAGGGTTCCACAATTTGTGCAAAATATCTCTGCATAAAACTAATGTATTTTCCTTTTGTGAAGCACAGAATCATAGAATAATTGAGTTGGAAGAGGTCTATAAGACCATCGAGTCCAAACCCCTGCTCAAGTGAAGTGAAGCACACCTGCTGCAAGCAGAAGCACTGACTGATTGGTCAAAAAGAAGCAGGCAGCCCATTCAGTGCTTCCAACTGTTGCACAATTTTCTCTTGAATGCCTCCAGTGTTGGAGCGTTCACCACTTCCTGAGGTCATTGGTTCCATTGATGTACTGCTCTAAGAGTTAGGAAGTTTTTCCTGATATTCAGTTGAAATCTGGCTATGTGTCACTTGAGCCCATTATTATGTGTCTTGCTCTCTGAATGAGATCTTGCCCTTACTTTCTATGATTACCTTTCAAGCATTTGAAAAGTGCTGTCTTTCCTCCCCTTAGTCTTCTTTTCCCAATGTATGAAAATATTCCGTACCTTTCAAAATGAACTGGTCTGTACAGTTCCATTGCTTTTCATCTCTCCAGCATACTAAGGATGCCCCAGAGGCACTGTAGTGTAGCCTTGTCTAAACATTTGTTATGAAACCATTAAGATCCATTCTCTTTTTCTATTAGGTCTTCTGTATGTATCCCATCATCCCAGGGATGGGTGTTCTCTCTTCCAACATTCATTTCTCCAAATAAGTTTTCACTCAGCTTGCCCTTTGACTTGGGCATGATTTAAAAACATTGCATCAACAACTTGTATTATCTCCCTGCCAATATTTCAGGGCTGTTGCCCTCCCAGCGAAGCTTAAGGTGTATTGATATTTTAACAAGGCTTTTGTTCGCAGGACAGTGTCTCTAAATTACGGCTGGGAGATAAGTCAGTTACTAAAATAACAAATAAACAATGGCCTACAGCATTCGATCTGTTAAGCTACTGAGTCTGCAAGTCGGTGGCTAAGATGGTGCAGAAGGCTCTGGATGCTCTCATGACATCCCATAAGTGAGAGAAAGCCAATTAAACTGACTCTGAATGCTGTGTTGTGTGTCATCAAGTTGCTTGTAGTGACCCTATGAATGAGTGACCTCCAAAAAGCCATACCATTAACAGCCCAGACAAGTCAAAGCTTCCTTTATTAAAGCAATCCATCTCATGTTCACGTTCTGGATGAGGCTGGTGTAACAACTGATGGGCCTTATGAGATTATCTCACATATTTGAAGAATCAGTGCTTGGAAACAACTTATTCAAAATTTACCCATTACCCTAATTTTGTTATTTTCAATATCAAATTTAAAACGTACTATTTTTATCATTTAACACCAGCAACATTAACTATTTTGGTTCCAATTACCTTTCAGTGCTTGAATTTGGAACTTTGGGGCAGGTAAAAAGTGATGAGAGGACCAGAGTGTTCGGGATATTTTTAGTAATATTAATTTCTTTTTCCTAATTTAACTTCCCCTCCCCTAATTTAACAACTATTAAACTTAGAAAATTAATATGGCAATTACACTGCTGTCACTAATTTCTTTAACAATATAATGGTGGCCATTGATGTGCTAATAATAACACAAGCCTTCCCAGTCCCTTGGAAGACTTTGTGCTAAGGATGGAACAATTACATATTTTTCTCATCCTCAATAACAAAAAAAGAGTGTCTCAATACATCAAGACACCCCCTCAAAAAAATGGGAAACTTCTGTGAGATTTCTACCTGAGAGCAAAAGGACCAGTACTTAAATTCAGCAATAGCTTTTGGAAATAACTGAGTTTTTGCAGAAAAACAACTTGTCTTTCTGTATCGAAAACCTTCAGTGCTTTGCAAATGCAAGATGCCTCATTCACATTTATTTTAATACACACTTTGCTCAAGTTTCCACACTTTGTGCTCTAATACACGCATATTTAGACACAACGTTCTTTAATATGCACTTTTTTGTACCAGTCTCTGAGCTCAAAACAGCATCCCAAATATGGATGACTGTATTCTGATCTTCATATTAGTCCAGGAACACAAATGAGGCTATTTTGCTCAACATATGAACCAAATGAATTGCTACCAGAGAAGTCCATAGTTTTCAACAGGGCTGTAGTGATTTAGAGGAAAAATCTCCATTTCAACAGGTCCCTGTTCATGGCTACTTAAAGCTAGTGGTCCTGATACATTCATATAAGAAGAACACTGCTCAGGAATTAGGTCCATTTGAGCTTTCCACCAAAACTATACAAAAATGAAATTCAGGTGGAACATTGCAACCCATCACTTCTAAATCTGATTTTGTAGATTTGGGGTTAGGGTTAGCCTTTATCAGATACTCAACTTTTGACATGAAGCTCTAGAAGTAAGGGAAGTTATTTATATATACTGCCCCATTAGTGTATGGCACTAATCTGGGTGGTGTACATATAATACCAGAAAAAAGGCAAATGACATAGTCAAAAAAAACAGCAGGCAAAGAACAAGTAAGGAGAAAAGGGGGGGGGACCAAGAATGTAAATCCAGGTGGTGTTATAAAACGAGACAGTAGTAGAGGACAGGCAAAATCAGGGAGACTCCAACCAAAAGTGTCCCAGAAGCGCTGAGTCTTCAGCAACCTCCTGAAACCGGACAGGGTAGAGGGCCAGGCATAGCTCCATCAGAAGATGGTTCCACAGAGTTGGTGCCACCACCAAGAAGGCCCAGCTTCTTGTCAAAGATTTTCTGGCCTCCTTCAGTGTAGCTACTTGAAGGAGCATGTCCTGTGAGGTTCTGGTGGAATGGGCAGATTATCTGGGGGAGATGCTCCATCAAGTAACATGGCCCCTAACCATGAAGGGCTTTATAGGTGAGCATCAAGCTAAAAATCTAAATGACTCTGTGACTGAATACTTCAATTAAAAACAAAACAAACCATCAGATGTTTCAGCTGCCATAGAAAAAAGAAGTTCTTCATGCTTAATATTCATAGGAATATTAGACATAGATTCAGGTTGCCTACCAGGTGTTTACCTTTGAAGAAAAATGAAATGATATTTACTGTCCCTTAAGAATCTTCTTCCATAACACCGAATATAATGGAAAGGGTTTGTAAAAACAAGAAATAAATCCCGTTGAGGCTTATCTGGATAACAGCTTCATTTGGAACTGAAGGTTCCTGCATGTTCCACTAAATTATCTGGTTTGCCAGAAGTGAGTGATGGCGTCTGGGAGGGTGTGATATGAACTCGTGTGCCACAGATACATTAATGCCTTATCATGCAAATCTCTGTTCCAGGGCTCTTTAAAATTCATACTGCTACCCTGACAAAATACAGTGGCTTCTGTAGAACTGTGCTAATGTGAATCGGCACAAACGCCGGGTTTTGTAGAAATGGTTTATGAGAAGAGGGCAATAGCACAACCAAGGCAGACTAATTTAAAATATAAATACACAGGAGTATGCAAGGTATTTTGTGTGTTGCTGCATCAATTCTGACTTACAGCAATCTTTTTAAGGGTTTTCTTGATATTCCAAAATGATTTTCCATTCCTGTCTTCTGGAGGTGTCCTGGGTCCATGCAGTTTGCTCAAGGCTACACAGGCTGACTCTTCTTCTACTGGGATGCATAGTGGGGAATTGAACTCCCAACGTCTGGCTCTGCAGCCAGATACACAATTCACTGAGCTAGCCAGGTAAGGTGTAGATGTATGTGCAGTCTTTTGTCCCAAAGCATGGTTGGTCAAAATTCGGTTGATTGGCCAGCTGCTCCCGTACCTGAATAAGAAATGCTGAACAACAGTGGTTCATGCGTTGGTAAATCTCTAAACTAGACTACTATAACACTGTCTACATAGGGCTGCCCTTGACATCAGTACAGAAACTTCAGCAGGTCCAAAATTCAGCCAAAAGAGGTAGTACCAGGAACAGAGTTTTCTCAATTGTGGCCCCTTCTCTCTGGAACAAGCTTCCTACCGGGGTTCATCAGGTGCCATCCCTTTCAGTTTTTAGAAATTAATAAAAACAGGATTCCATAAAGCTGCCTTTTAGGAGTGCTTTTGACCACTCACCTGAGATGCCCAAATTTGTTTTAAATTTGTTTAATTCTATTTGAATGTGGGGGTTTTTTTTTAGCAAGTGACAGGATTTTATTGTATTTATCATATGCTGTAATTTTGTATTGTTAAGTTTAATGACGATTTGATGCATTGTGAATTGCCCAGAGAGTGTTTGCACTAATAGGGTGGTATACAACTTGAAATAATAAACAAAAAAATAATGTACGGTCCAGGTACTGCAGCCATCCCCCAGGCTAGTGAAGTGGCTAGTGACCCAGACTTCACTGGAACAGCAAATCCGCTCCAGGTTTTACCCAAACAAACGTTACAGGAGCTATCCAGGGTGCTGTGCATAGTTGAGAGATCGAGTTCAGCACCCTGGACAGTTCCTTTAAGGTTCACACTGAACTCTTGTGCAGATGCAGTGTCCTTACAAAACTGGAGTCACCAGTCACCCGCATCAAGCCCTTTTTCTGGTTCCCATTCCCCCATTCCCCAGACTCACAAATGATAGTACCTTCTTGAAGAGGAGTTGCAGCTCCCTGCCCTACATTGACAGGTTCAAGGGTGCAAGAAAATGGCATAAAGGAAAGGCACTAAGTGTCAGTAATAACCATAGCAAAACCAATGAATTTGTGCCAGAGTGCACCCTGGTAGGTTCCAGGAATCACATGTAAACACTGAAAACTCAGAAATGCCATCTCTGTTCTAGGCTTCCTAGCACTGGCCTCTAAGCCTGCGGCAAAAGACAGGAAAGACAATCAGTGCAGTAGATACAGTGATGGGCTAGGACTCAGGAGACCCCCTCCTCTTCCTCCTCTTCCTCCTTCAGCCCATTGACATCCATTGTTGACTATGGGCCTCCCCTTTTTTGCTTCCACAAATTTCTGTTTTGTGATATTCTAACCCATGCCAGTCCTGCTGATCTTTTAGTATCACCCATCCATCTAGTCTGCAGTCTTCCTTTACTCTTTCTTCTGATCCAAGGTTGCCATTGATTTATTTCTTTATTCCATCGCTCATCTACTTGTGTCAGAGTGTGGCCCATCCATCTCCACTTTAGTGATGCTGTTTCTTCTTTCAGGTCTATTGTTTTTGCCTTTTGGTTAAATAACCCAATTTCTTGCTTTATCTATTATCCTGATAATTAGCATCTGTCTTTCCATTGTTCTTTGAGTTTTTGTGAGCTTTTTTGTCAAGGATTTTGTTAGAGTGCAGTGGCATAAGTTTCTACTGGCAACACAAATTGATTGCAGTCTGATTTTCTTGATTTTAGAAAGTTAGTGTTTGTTCCACTACAGAAAAGGTTCTATTTTCGACCACAACTCCCAGAATCCCCTAACCAACATGACTACTTGTATAAGCTCTGAGCCCCAACCACAGCCACACTCTAGATTAGTGGTTCTCAAACTGGAGTCCCCAGATGTTCTTGGACTGCAATTCCCAGAAGCCTTCACCACTTGCTGTTCTTGGAGTTGCAGTCCAAGAAAATCTGGAGACCTAAGTTTGAGGACTACTGCTCTAGATCAGTACTTCCCAATCTTGGGTTACCAGATGTTCTTAGACTACAACTCCCAGAAATCCTGGCCAGCACAGCTAGTGGTGAAGGGAGTTTTAGTCCACGAACATCTGAGGACCCAAAATTGAGAACTGTTACTCCAGATTCTGCCCAGAATCCTCCAGCTCTGTTGCAAGTCATATCAGGAGGCTCAATAAATGACGTGAAGCATTTTTCTAATGGCTGTGTTCTCTCAAATGGTCTATGATGTAACTTTTCAAACAACATGTTTCTCCCACTAGGAAAAAATATTGTTTTCTTCTCTCTCTCTCTCTCTCTCTCTCTCTCTCTCTCTCTCTGTTTTGCTCTGTACATCAGCATTCTACCTCATAACTTTCAGGAAAACGCTTTTTTATAATTATCATGTTAATTACAAAAAATTGTAATGTTTTTGTGTTTTGAGAACCATCTTTCCTGAAAGACATATTTCAGTATTTGTTGCAAAGTCAGTGCTGTATTCCTGTTTATACTATAAATGCCATTCTGATTGACTTCTTTATTGACAAGATACCCTGGAAACAGAAAGAGAGCAGATGCCCTGTTTGATGATGCCTGCTTCTGCCATGGACGCAAAGTAGACTGCTTGGGATCTCTTCCAGGCAGAGAGCCATCAAGTGGGAAAAGGCGGGTGGTGCAAAACACCGGTCAGAATGACAGGACAGATTTCTTCTACCAAAAGTAATATTGGGCCTCGGGTTTTTCCACAGTCAGCAATGTTATACACCCAGCTAGGGAACATCTTTATTAAACATTACAGCACCAAGGGGAGAAATAAGATGGGTGATTGCTTACATGATAGTGGAAGATGATAATAGATTTGTTTAGTTACTCTACTAAATGAAACACTAGGCTGTAAGATAAAGTTTTTCTCTAAGGTTTTCTCTACATTTCTACTAGTACATTGTAAAGACCTTTGTTTATTTTATTTAATAACCATGTGCCATCAAGTCAATTCTGACTTACAGTGACACTTTTCAGGGTTTTCCAGGTAGTGAGTACTCAGAATTGGTTTACTTCTGGGGTCATTCTGAGACTGTGCAGCTTGCCCATGATTAAACAGTCTCTACTTGCAGGAGGCACAGCGCAGAATTGAACTCCCAAACTGTGGCTCCACAGCCAAATACCTAAACCACCGAGCTATCCAGTCAGCTTATTTTGTTTTGTTTTATTTTATTTTATTTTATTTTGTGTTATCTAAAACATTGGCGTGGAAAATGCCACTGGGCAGCAGTGAGACATACTATTATACTACAGTAAGCAGGCTGTTCATAACTTACAACCCATCTTCTCAAGCTATAATTGCAAGTTGATAAACCATGGTTTATCAGCCTGAGAATGAGCTGCATACCTATGTAATTCCTTCTCCTGTGATATCATGTTTTTTTTTTCTGATGTCATCAGCCAAAACTGCAACGCTATCAAACACTGGGCAAAATCCTTTTCCATAAGGTTATACCAGAGTAAACCAAATCCAGAACCTGAAATAATTAATCTAAAATAATTAAAAGGTCCCTGTCACATTCCCCCAGTGTCCCCTGTTTGTTTTCCCTCAACCACAGGTCCACGTTCGGACACGATGTACTATTTTCTCCCTTTACACGCTGCCACCAGTGGATCTTTATCCACACTGTACCAAATAAGTTTCTTAGACTCGGGCTGCCAAATATAACAGGTTTATTTATTGTTTGATTAGTAAATCACAGAAGTAAAGTCATAGATGTTCTTTTATTGTTCAATCATTAAACTTGGATAGGATTACACGTTTGCTTGTTTGTTCACATTCACATTCACCACTGTAACAATATCTAAGGACTGTCTATCTATTTTACATTACTTTTATCTCTTATCTATTCTCTAACACACACCAACTTTCCAATCTCTGTCTTAACACTTCAAAACCCTTCTTCCTAACTGTCTTTCTTGACTCCGCCCCTCCTGTCCTTCCATCGGCTCCTGCCCTAGAGCTCCATATGACGGACAGGCGTGACTTGGGCATTCCACCACAGTCCCCTTCATGGATTGCTGCCTTGTCATGGCAAAGGGGCTTGAGTAATTCGGGGAAGCTATGGGCTATGCCGTGCAGGGACACCCAAGACGGACAGGTCATAGTGGAGAGTTCTGACTAAACGCAATCCACCTGGAGCAGGAACTGGCAAGCCACTCCAGTATCTCTGCCAAGAAAACCCCATGAACAGAAACAAAGATAAGACGCTGGAAGATGAGCCCCTCAGGTCAGAAGGCGTCCAACATGCTACTGAGGAAGAGCGGAGGACAAGTACAAGTAGCTCCAGAGCTAATGAAGTAGTTGGGCCAAAGCTGAAAGGACACTCAGCTGCGGATGCACCTGGAAGTGAAAGGAAAGTCCGATGCTGCAAAGAAGAATACTGCATAGGAACCTGGAATGTAAGATCTATGAACCTTGGTAAACTGGATGTGGTAAAACGGCAAGAATAAACATTGACATCCTGGGCATCAGTGAACTAAAATGGACGGGAATGGGCGAATTCAATTCAGACGATTATCATATCTACTATTGTGGGCAAGAATCCCGTAGAAGAAATGAAGTACCCCTCATAGTCAACAAAAGAGTGGGAAAAGCTGTACTGGGATACAATCTCAAAAATGATAGAATGATTTCAATACGAATCCAAGGCAGACCTTTCAACATCACAGTAATCCAAATTTATGCACCAACCACCAATGCTGAAGAGACCGAGATTGACCAATTCTATGAAGACTTACAACACCTTCTAGAACTGACACCAAAGAAAGATGTTCTTCTCGTTATAGGGGACTGGAATGCTAAAGTAGGGAGTCAAGAGATAAAAGGAACAACAGGTAAGTTTGGCCTTGGAGTTCAAAACGAAGCAGGGCAAAGGCTAATAGAGTTTTGTCAAGAGAACAAGCTGGTCATCACAAACACTCTTTTCCAACAACACAAGAGGCGACTCTACACATGGACATCACCAGATGGGCAATACCGAAATCAGATTGATTATATTCTCTGCAGCCAAAGATGGAGAAGCTCTATACAGTCAGCAAAAACAAGACCTGCAGCTGATTGTGGCTCTGATCATCAGCTTCTTATAGCAAAACTCAAGCTTAAACTGAAGAAAGTAGGAAAAACCACTGGGCTAGTCAGGTATAATCTAAACCAAATCCCTTATGAATACACAGTGGAAGTGAAGAACAGATTTAAGGAACTTGATTTGGTGGACAGAGTGCCTGAAGAACTATGGATGGAGGCTCGTAACATTGTACAGGAGGTAGCAACAAAAACCATCCCAAAGAAAAGGAAATGCAAGAAAGCCAAGTGGCTGTCCAACGAGGCCTTACAAATAGCACAGAAGAGAAGGGAAACCAAATGCAAGGGAGATAGGGAAAGTTACAGAAAACTGAATGCAGACCTCCAAAGAATAGCAAGGAGAGACAAGAGGGCCTTCTTAAATGAACAGTGCAAAGAAATAGAGGAAAATAATAGAAAGGGAAAAACCAGAGATCTGTTCAAGAAAATTGGAGATATTAAAGGAACATTTTGTGCAAAGATGGACATGATAAAGGACAAAAATGGTAGGGACCTAACAGAAGCAGAAGACATCAAGAAGAGGTGGCAAGAATACACAGAGGAATTATACCAGAAAGATCTGGATGTCCCGGACAACCCAGATAGTCTGGTTGCTGACCTTCAGCCAGACATCCTGGAGAGTGAAGTCAAGTGGGCCTTAGAAAGCATGGCTAACGACAAGGCCAGTGGAGGTGATGGCATTCCAGTTGAACTATTTAAAATCTTAAAAGATGACGCTGTTAAGGTGCTACACTCAATATGCCAGCAAGTTTGGAAAACTCAGCAGTGGCCAGAGGATTGGAAAAGATCAGTCTACATCCCAATCCCAAAGAAGGGCAGTGCCAAAGAATGCTCCAACTACCGTACAATTGCAGGCTTCAGCAGTATGTGGACCGAGAACTCCCAGAAGTACAAGCTGGATTTCGAAGGGGCAGAGGAACTAGAGACCAAATTGCTAACATGCGCTGGATTATGGAGAAAGCCAGAGAGTTCCAGAAAAACATCTACTTCTGCTTCATTGACTACGCAAAAGCCTTTGACTGTGTGGACCACAACAAACTATGGCAAGATCTTAAAGAAATGGGAGTGCCTGACCACCTTATCTATCTCCTGAGAAATCTATATGTGGGACAGGAAGCAACAGTTATAACTGGATATGGAACAACTGATTGGTTCAAAATTGGGAAAGGAGTACGACAAGGCTGTGTATTATCTCCCTGCTTATTTAATTTATATGCTGAATACATCATGCGAAAGGCAGGACTGGAGGAATCCCAAGCTGGAATTAAGATTGCCGGAAGAAATATCAACAACCTCCGATATGCAGATGATACCTAAAAGAGGAGAGTGCCAAAATGGTCTGAAGCTCAACATCCAAAAAACTAAGATCATGGCCACTGGTCCCATCACCTCCTGGCAATTAGAATGGGAAGATATGGAGGCAGTGACAGATTTTACTTTCTTGGGCTCCATGATCACTGCAGATGGTGACAGCAGCCACGAAATTAAAAGACACCTGCTTCTTGGGAGGAAAGCGATGACAAACCTAGACAGCATCTTAAAAAGCAGAGACATCACCTTGCCGACAAAGGTCCGCATAGTCAAAGCTACGGTTTTTCCAGTAGCGATGTATGGAAGTGAGAGCTGGACCATAAAGAAGGCTGACCACCGAAGAATTGATGCTTTTGAATTGTGGTGCTGGAGGAGGCTCTTGAGAGTCCCCTGGACTGCAAGGAGAACAAACCTATCCATTTTGAAAGAAATCAACCCTGAGTGCTCACTGGAAGGACAGATCCTGAAGCTGAGGCTCCAATACTTTGGCCATCTGATGAGAAGATAAGACTCCCTGGAAAAGACCCTGATGTTGGGAAAGTGTGAAGGCAAGAGGAGAAGGGGACGACAGAGGACAAGATGGTTGGACAGTGTCACTGAAGCTACCAACATGAATTTGACCCAACTCCGGGAGGCAGTGGAAGACAGGAGGGTCTGGCGTGCTCTGGTCCATGGGGTCATGAAGAGTCGGACAAGACTAAACAACAACAACAAAATTTAAAGGTTCCTGTGCTCCCCACTTTCAAGTTCTGAGACTCCCTTTTGCCCTAGGGAAGCCTTTAGGAGCCCCGGGACAGGAGGTAGGAAACTTTTAATAGTCAAAAAATCACTCCTAGATCATCACCACCAGGATTGGGACTGCCAGTGGTGATCCAGTGGCACGTCTTCACTATTAAAGGCTCCCCCCATCCCATCCTGATGCTCCCATAGGACTCACCAGTGCAAAAGGGGAGCCCTAGAACCTCAGAACCTTAAAGAGGGAGATAGAAAGTGTTCAAGTAGTTTAGCTAGTTATTACCTGTGCTGGATCTGGTTTACACCAGCACAATTCTCCATAACAGGATTTTGCCCATATAGAGATGAGCATGAACCCCAGTTTGTTGGTTTGGCATGGTTTGGTGGTTCGGTCCCCACTCAGAGGCAGCAGTGCAACTTCCCAGCCCCACCTCCTCTGGGTGTTGCCCATCTCTATAACACTGAACAAACCATGTTGGAAAAATTGCACCAGCTCCCTAAGTCTACAGATATGTTAACACTCGGGGTCAAGAACTGATGAGTGCCCACGGAAATTCTCCTTCTTGGTGATTTATTCTGATCTCACCATTCCCAAAACTCCTCTTTTGAGCCCCTGCATCAGCAAGATTTCCCAGTTTCCCAGAAAAAGGAGACCCCAGCCTTGTTCTGCCCCCTCCCCTTTTTTTTCTACATAGGAAACTCCCAAATCTGCATAGCTTAGAGCTCTTTCCGAGGAATCCTATGCAAGAACTATGCTGTTTTGCACAGACATTGTAGCAATCTGGCACAGCTCGGTGCCCTTTCCTGCCCTTTCCAGGTGAATCTGGTGCCAGAAAAATACCATTCTGCATACAAACTGTAATACGGGCCCTAGCCGGCTTGACATTTCTTCCCTCCAAAAAATGATGGTTACATTTCCTGAAACCTTGCAAGTTTCCCATGAGATTTTTTTGAAGGAAAAATTACTGCATAAAGAAATCTAGAGGCAAGGAGAAAAAGAGGGATTTTCTTTTTTTCTCAGTTTCTTCCCAAGAGTGAGGGGCTCATGAAACTCATTTCGCACCTGCAACAACTGTACTTTGTGCTTTGTCTCTTATGGGGAAAGACAGAGGGATTCACTTCTCTAATTGACCGTCCAACTACATGCTACACTGAACATGTAGCATGCCACTGTATGCCTGATTTCTCCTTATTCAAGAGTAAACACATGCAGCCCATCTGGACTGAGACCAGCAGACATGGGTAGAGGAAGCAGACGTTTTTCTTTCATTTCTAGATAAAAGAAAGAAACCGTTCTGCATAAGAATTGTAATAGCAACCCTATGCAGCTTGACTTTTTCGAATCCCATCTTTTATTTTTAAATCCCAACTCACAGACAGAGGTATTAAAAGAGGGGAAATTCGGCGGTGCTCATGAAATTGGTTGGTTGGTTGGTTTGTTTAACTCCTGTGCAAGAGCCCAAACCTTTAGATTAAAAATCATACAGAGAAAGTAAACTTCCCACACTCACAGGCACAATCCTTGACATGGATTGGGACAATCCATGTTTAACACATCCTATAGGCAAACTTTGGTTATGTTATTTTTTTCTTGGACTACAGATGGCTGGGGGATTCTGGGAAGTGCTACTTTTTTGAACTACAAGTACTACATATAGTTAGTTCCATGAGTTCAGCCTGAGGAAAGGTGATGATTTTAGAGCACCTGGACACAGTATCCTTCTAGCTGGAAGATATTATTTACTGCTGAGAAAAGAAGTGGATTCCATCAGCAACTGGGCAGCTGAGAAAATTTATGCTGACCTCAGGCTCAGATCTGTTTCTGAATATATTAAGCCAAACATAGAATGCCCTCCCATTAGAGAAGCTAGCAGCAACCAGCATCTGCACTACCTGTATCTTCCAGCTTTGCTTTCCACCTGTTCCTTGGATGCTTTGGACCTCATGGTACAGTGGTTAAACTGCAGTACTGCAGTGAAGACTCTGCTCGTGACTTGAGTTCAATCCCAGGCTCAGGCCAGAGGTTGATTCAGCTTTCCATCTTTCTGAGGTTGCTAACTTGAGAACGCAGCTCACTGGGGTCGGCAGGAAAGCAGTGTGTAGCCTGCATAATTAAATTGTAAACTGCCCAGAGAGAGCTTTAAACTGTATGGGGGGTATACAAGCAACATGCTTTGCTTTGCTTCACTTCACTTTCCTTACTGGGAGCTCTCATAGGCTGGGCAGCGCTTTCAACCAGAACATTACCTGGCTGTGGGAAACCTTTTTGTCATGATTTATCACATGTATCTGTGTTGGATCCAAGTGCATGCTCAACACATGAAGCTCACTTCAGGGGCCTTATCATGGATCCTTCTAGCTTGGTACTGTTTACTCTGGCTAGTATCAGAGTATCTGGAAGGTTTCGCAGTCCATTCACCACTTGAGATGAGACCCTTTAAGCTGCAGATACCAGGAAGTAAGTTCAGGATCAAAGCCCATGGATTAGTCCAACCCCCAGTCCCAAAGCTAGCCCTCTGAAATTCCAGTCTCAATCCAGATGAGGGCTACATGCACTTACTCTTGCATAAGGAGAAATCCCAAAGAAAGTGGCACACCCTGAGTTTAACTGAACTTGTAGTTAGACTATGGGTATAACTCTTTCAGACTCTTACTCAAAGACAGAAAGCAAAGGAACTGTACAGAAGTTGTATGGAGCAAATGAGTTGCACTGCTACAGAATGGGTGACATTCAGAAATCAGAGCAGGCAAAAATTGTCTGTGGGTTTCGCAGAAAAGGAGAGGCAAACAGATCAATAATGTGCAAAAGCTTGTGCACTCTCAGGTTACATCAACAGATGGGATAGCCCATATTGCCGGACATAATGGGACGTGTGTGTTCTGTTTTGGTCACAAAGACCTCACTTGGAGTCTGCTGAAAATATTGACAAACCAGAAGATACCCAGCAGGAGGAAATGACAAAATGGTGTAGAATCTGCGGTAAGGAAAGACTGGATGTCCCATGCCAAACATGTCACCATCATGCTCAAGGACATCCTGCTGGCCCAGCATATCTATGGTGAGAGGGCTTAAAGAGAGTGGCCAGTCCTGAAGGCACTGGGTGTTTTTGTCATGAAGAGCAGAAGATTAAAGGATATCACGTAGATCATACAGAGAAACTTTTCTGTGTTGCTCCCGAGGGGAAGATCCTGTTCAGTTACAAGAAAAACAGTTTCAAGAAACATTAAGGAGAATTTTAAATTGATATTTTGTATATGCCTAATAATAAAGGTTCTGACAATGACATTTTAGGTTTCTTCCAACTCTGTGACTCCAGCAGCAGAGAGGTATGCTTCAAGAAGAAATAGCCTTCTCCAGCTCTTCTTCCACCAGCAAATCAGGAACATGGTGCCACTGAGCAAAAAGGTCCTATTTAGCTATCACAGCTAATATCTGCCGATAACTATACTATTCGTGAACTAGTTTAAACTGAAAGTGCCAGACCTTCACCTTAGAAGATCCTGCTTGGAATGCATGTGCTCTAACACTGAACGATGGCTCCTCCCTTTTCCTGACAGGGAATAAGCAAGGACCAGCTCTGCTTAGTACCATCCCTTCCATTAGACAAGGTGAATCAAAAGCCAAAGCAGTCAAGCGCCCAAGTGTACTTTCCACAGTGTGGCTTTTGGTGGGCTCCGATGGACTTTCCCCCAGCAGCAAAGCTGCTTCAAAGTAAAAGTGGCCCTTCATTCTCCTGAGCCCACCAGTCTAAATTGCCTTGATCTAAGGGGGTCTTCAGAGCAAGGATGGTGGGGAGAGTGACTGTGGGAATCCCCTGTGCTGTGGAGGCATGAGTGGTCTCCATGGCCAAAATGGTTCACCCTGAAGAGTAACTCTCTCAGGGTGCGGTATTTGGGACTAAATGATCCATCAAAAGGACAGTGGGGACTACAGCTTGTGGGTGCGGGAAAGTGGCGGTTCCATTACAGGGATAAAGCCCATATTCCTATTTACCAGCAGGACACTTTATCCCACCCCTGGCTCTGCTTTTCTGCCCTATAAACAGAGTCCTTATTGAAACACCATGAAAACAACCAGAATGGGAGCCCCATATTTTCCTGGGTCTCACAAAGTTCTTTTCTGTTTTCCTGATTTTTCCCTTCAGACATAACATTGCGCAGAGGAAAATCCAGCCTGTCTAACCATCCCCACCTTTCTGAACCCATTAGCAATCAATTAACTAATTAAGAGGTTTTGCCCTCAGGCAAAGATCGAAGGCACAGCTGTTAAGGGCTCCTTCTTTGCAAATAAACAGCAGCATCAACAGGAAGAAATCATACCTTTAAATAAGCTTCCAGAAAACTTCCCCTAATTTTTTTTTAAAAAAATCTTTAAGCTAAAACTCATTGAGAAGAGTATTAAGCAGGCTTTAAAAGGAAACTCTCAGCAATAATAATTATTTCCCCTCCAAAACCAGGAGAAAGGAGAAAGTTGGGTGGCAACATGCCTAGATGGAAATCCTGTCCCTTCCCTCCAAGGTTGATCCAAATCTACAGGCTGTGTAGAAACAGCTGTTTTCTATGCAGAGGTGAGTGGGCAGATGACTGCTGGTTTGAAGCTAACAGCCAGGATTTAGAGACTCACATGTAGAGACAGATTCCACTGAAATGAGGGTGGCAACCTCTGCCTCGCTGCTGTGGACGGTCCTTCATTTCTTCCACACAATATGGAGCAAAAATATTTCTGGGTGAGAATACTGATATTTTGGGAGGTGGTCCACTGGCTGGATAGCTGACTGAGTTCAGGTTGAGAGTTCCATTCCCCACTGTGCATGCCGGAGGATCCAGCCTGTGTGGCCTTGGGCAAGCTGCACAGTCCCAGGGCGCCACCCAGAAGAAATGAATGATAATCCACTTCTGAATACTCTCCACCTAGGAAACCCAAGAAAGGGTCACCATTAGTCAGAATTGGCTTGACAGTACATGATTATTATGGTTACACCTGCAGTGTTCCCTTCAAACATATGTGCTTTTAATTCATTTTTAAAGGATTCTATCAGAAGGAGGATAAAGCCTTCACAACCCTGTTGTCAAAACAGCCTTACTGTTAATCCTATGGCGACTAAAAGCCATATCCAGAGGAATGTATTCCATTGATTTCCACAGGGCTGAAACAAGAGCATTGAAGATCTTGTTCTGTAGACTTACCTGATATATTCATGCTTCTGGTTGCTGCACGATGGTGGAGGACGGGGTTTCACTTAACTGCGGCTTATTTTGGGGGTAGGGCTTATATTGCGAGCATCCTGAAAAATCATACTAGGGCTTATTTTCAGGTTAGGTCTTATTTTCAGGAAAACAGGGTAGTAGATCTCACACTGCAGGACAAAGGGTAACGTAAGGGACAGATGAAAGAGGTACAAGGTAATATAGATGGTCCTATCTGGAATAGTTCATATCCTACTGTTTATTGTGGGCTGCAGTGTTGAAAACCTTTGTGGTGAAATTTCCTATAAAAATAATTGTAATGAAAAATAACCACAGTGACCCCACCCCCCAGTAAACACTTTGTGGTCTCCTTGGGGGATGTGACCCACAGGTTCGGAACCCATGTCCTAGTGTTTCTGAAACAAAAAAATGCTAGAACTCATTTATTGAAGCCAAGAAATTCAGCTGCCTGCATTTTTATACCTTCATTGGGGGGGGGGTTGTCTGTGGGAACCACTGTGACAAGAATTTGCACTTCAAACTTTTCCACTGGTGGGGGTTTTAAACAAATGACTCTGTGCATGACAACTGATGTGAAAAGCTAGTAACCAGTGTTTTATCCTGTCACCCTCTGGAATTTCGAATTCATCCACGAGCTCATTAGGAAGATGCAATGTGAAGCTTCCCCCCCCCCCCCGCCAAATGATTCTGTAATATAGCAAAGATGTTTATACAACTCTTGTCTCTGCTGTCGAAAAGAAGAGTCATAAGGAAAGAAGTGTAATATATTAAAGCATTTTTATTTGGATTATCTCTTAATGGCTGCGAACACCATAGCAGAAATAATTAAAAGGAACCGATTAGGTGACAGGAATAAGGAAGACAGGTTTCCGTAGTGTGGAATGTAAACAGTCAGGGCTGAAACAGCTCACAATTGTTTAGGTTTTCAGTCTGATGGAGAAGAAAATGAAACTATTGCAGTTTAATTTAAGAGAAAGCATCGAAACAACTTATTTATTTGTGGGTTGAAAGTCAGCTTGACATCGCAAGCGAGTGACGAGGAATTCTTGAGGTTGAAGAAAGAATTCATCATGGTTCTACTTGGAAAGGAGTGTAAAATCATACAAAGGCAAGCACCCACCTGGCGCCACAAATGCGACTGGAGCTGCTGACACTTCCTTTTTTTTCGCTCTTTACCATAGCTAATCAGGAGGCAGGACAACAGCATACGATCACGGCATCATAGGCTCACGGACTTGTAGAGGCAGAAGAGCCATTAAGTCCACAAAGGTCCTCTAGTCCACCCCTGCCCATATCAGAATCCACAGCTAAAGGATCCCTGACAAATGACAATGTTTAAGAAAACCCCAGCATGAAGGAGAGTCCATCACCCTCTGAGGCAGTCTGTCCCACTGTCAAACAGCTCTTGCCATCAAGATATTCTTCCTAATGCTTAGTTCTTGTCATTCAGATCCATTGGCTCAGGTCCCACCTTCTGGAGCAGCAGAAGCCAAGTTCTCTCCATCTTCACTATGACAGCCTTTAAGATATTTGAAAAAGACGATTGCCTCATCATCTTGCAGATATGGCAGTAGCAAAAGTCATCGTGAGTGCTTGCATTTTGACATTTCCCATTATGCCTCTGAGAAAGTTTGTATGTGTGGATGTGGATGCGCGCGCGTGTGTGCGCGCACGCACGCACGCACACACACACGTGCACACACACACACACACAGCCAGAGATGTTTGATACTGCCCAGCCCATTCCAGTGTGTCATGGTTCCTCCGTCAAGCCCCCTTACTGTCACTCAGCCGCATTACTCTTTTTCATCCTGGGTGGGAACACCCAGGAAGAGTCAAGATGGGTTGGAGTTTTCTTTACTGTCCAGCTTTCACAGATTATTTTAATTAGGTGGAATTGTGAACTAAATGCACATTTGTTGGGTCGGCTTCTGGTTCTGGTATGCAATTGTAACTGTGCCTTCTAAATGAAAATATTCAAGATTTTGTGTGTGGTTTTTTTTCTTTTGCATTTTGTTTTGTTTTGTTTTGAGAAGTGTATTATTGAGCATTTCTGTTAATGAACCACCTGCATTAAAGTTTTGGCAAAATGCAAATGTACTTAAGTTTATTAACTCATCTGTGGCTATTTGAGGAGTCAGCTAAATCACTTGGCACTCCTACAGATTTAAAAATAATGTTTTATTGATGGTGGGCTTAAGAATGGCAAATGACATACATTTCTCCTTTATATATATATGTATACACAGAGAGAGAGAACTCCTCTCTATCAGGGCTCTCTTCCATAGCATTGACAATCCTTTCCACACAGTACTACATGTAATGAGAAAGGTTCTTATGACCTCCTCATCTACAGGCTGGATTAGAGATGTTGTGTTTGAGGGCAAGTAGACTGCTTTGACACCTTTGATGTTGACCTCATGCACCTGGTTCTGGGTGGCCAGAGACACGGTATCTATCTATCTATCTATCTATCTATCTATCTATCTATCTATCTATCTATCTATCTATCTATCTATCTATCTATCTATAAAAATCTGTCTATAACCCAAAACATGCTGCTCAGACCCATGCAATTCAAGGGAGATTTGTACATCATATGCAAGAAGATAGCAAATAAATGTAAGTTTAGTAATACAGCTTGATCTGTCCCAAGTGAATAATTTTTCTTTAGGTAGAATGGAGAGTTCTCTGAAATGAAAGACTTTGCAAGACTGAAAAATCCAGGCACAGCAATTCATTTCATGCACTAGTTGTTGAATGAGAAATTAATAACAATATCATAGATATGGCACTTTCAGTTTGGTGGGTTTTTTAAAAAAAAGACTTCATCAGCATTTGATTAATGTAAATGAGCAAGGAGGACTTAAGGGGGGAAAAAATCAAACAGTGACATGAGACAAATAGCATGATAATTTTCTCAGTGCCTTTATTTGAGTACAAATTATTTTCTTATTTATGGAAATGTACCAATAGTAAATTTCTTCAAATTCCAGAAAGAATGATTTCCATTCATTAACTGAGTTCATAGAACTTCCATTTAGTTGTGGCACATTTTTTTCTACAGAGTACAACTTTCCTCTGTCAAAATAAATAAATACAAATAACTAGAGATGGGCACGAACCACCAGTTTGACAGTTCCGGCTGCTTCATTCTTTGGACAAAGAGGTATTCACGTTTCCCAGCTCCACCTCCTCTGGCAGGCGCCCACTCAGAAGCCATGCCCAGAGAAGGCAGGTCAGGGAAATTGAGGCACTGCCTCTGATTGGGCACCCGCCAGAGGAGGTGGGGCTAGGAAGCGTCAAACACCTGTTCTTCCAAAGGACGAACCAGCACAAACTACCAAACCAGCAGATCATGCCCATCTCTAATAATAACCAAGATCTAAATCAAAAACTTTGACTGACAGTTGTATTTACAAATGTATTTATTTATTTGACTTTTATACCACCTGATTAGTGCAAGGCCCTACTCTGGTGCTTAACAGGCAAATAAAGCAAATATAATAAGAAAACAGTAAGAAAAAACTATAAACAAACAAATAAAATAATAAGAACAAGACAAATCAATAAACAACATGAACAAATACGTCAAGATTATCAACAATGATAAGATGGGCAGTACAAATCTGGCAAATTCATTAGAGGGTGCCATTAAAAGCTTCTTTGAAAAGCATCGTTTTCAGCAACCTCTTGAAGGATGAGAGCGAGAGGGCCAAGCACAGCTCATCCAGAAGCCCATTCCAACAAAATGGTGCCACAACCAAGAAGGCCTGGCTTCTGGTGAATGTTTTTCTGGTCTCTCTCAGGGTGGCAACCTAGACAAATCTGACCTGTGAAGATCTGGTGGTGCGGGTCAACAGTCTTAGGAAAAGGTGCTCCAAAAGACATGAGGGCCCAAACTGAGTAGGGCTTTATACGTAGGAACCAAAACCCTGAACCTGGCCTGTAACATCATAGAAAACCAGTGCAGGTGAGCCAGGACTGAGGAAAGTGGTCAAATTTGCTCAGATGAGAAATTGCTGAATGTGAGAGTGGTTTCCAATGACCAGCTCAAGTGCCAGTTATATTGTATCAACGGCTGGAAGAATTCACTTCCATCTGATTTGATTAAACAATTCAAGGGCTCATCAGAGATTTGAAGGGGTTCCAAGGGTTTTAACATAATAAGTTTGCTTTATGCATATTCAGCATTGCATAGCGTGGATTAGTTCTACCTGTTTAGCCTCCTTAATTAAATCATGATGAAGGTTTTGATTTTGCCCCTTCTTTTCTGAGCTTGCTTATGGATAAAATGGGAATTCTAATTGGAATGACTGATGAGGAACTTTTATATGTCAGAAACAATGTAGTTGCTGATTCCTCCAATAATTATTCCCACACCTTTCCCAATAGCGTCAACATAATTGGCAGATTGAGAGATTTTATACTACACTGGTAGAGCCAGTCTTACCATGAGGCATAGTAAGGCAGAGGCAGGTTAGCATTAGCCCCTTGTCTGCCCCCTTTTGGGGGCAGTGAGTTCTAGTCAAACTGCCCTGTGCCCCCAAAGCTAGCCTTTGGTATTAGATGAGGGAAAGGAATGGGGACTGATGGCTCTGTTACTCAAGGACAGTGAATTTCTTCTGAATTTTAGGCCAAAATAATCCAAGTACTGGCTTCTGTCCCCCCAAATAAGTTCATCACCTTAGATAGTTTATTTCATTTTTGGACTAAAACCTCAAATTTGGGTGTGGCCTATTGCTGGCGTGGGACGTGGTGGCGCTGCGGGTTAAACCGCAGAAGTCTCTGTGCTGCAAGGTCAGAAGACCAGTAGTCGTAAGATCGAATCCACACGACAGAGTGAGCTCCCGTCGCTTGTCCCAGCTCCTGCCAACCTAGCAGTTTGAAAGCATGTAAATGCGAGTAGATAAATAGGTACCACCACAGTGGGAAGGTAATGGCATTCTGTGTCTAGTCGCGCTGGCCACGTGACCACGGAAACTGTCTACGGACAAACGCTGGCTCTACGGCTTGGAGACGGGGATGAGCACCGCGCCCTAGAGTCGGACACGACTGGACTAAATGTCAAGGGGAACCTTTACCTTACCTATTGCTGGCGTAGTATACATGGCATTAGCTTTTGCACTGAATTGCACTGCACTGAATTCAAGTCACAATGGTACACCTTATTTGTAACATGATGAGTTGAGTGACTCAGTATGTAACAAATAATGCAAATGCAGATTTTGTAATCTGCAGCAAAAGATGCACCAAACATTATACCATTAATACTATGCCAATGAAAATATTGTTGTCATTATACTACCTATTAAAACTTCTAAAAAACAACGCTTGTTAAAATAACTCATTATTTAAATCATGGATGGATTGCACAACCCGCATTTCAAGAATCCATTCTAAAAAATCTCTCAGACAAAACACTCATGTGGAGTATACACACACACACACACACACATATCCAACTGTAGACAAAACACAAACCAAAACAAAAAAAAATGAAAATACCCCGGGCTAAACATGCGACTTAATCCCATCCACTTTTTTCAGTGCAGAACTATTCTTGAAAATAAAGTTCATTTTCACTGGCCACCCAGTTAAAAAAATTTTTTTAATGATTAACTATTTAATTTTTTAAAACAAAATAGGGGGAGAAAGGAGTAACCACCAAAGGAGGCACCTGGGGCCACTTGGGTGCCAATATGTAGCAAGTTGGGGACCCTAACACAGAGAACAATACTACAGACAAGGTCTTGGACCAGTGTATCATCAAAAGCACATATTTTCAATGGAAGACATTCTGTTCACAAGGGGGAAAGCAGTGCTCTGAGCTGTGAGCTTAATTTGGATCCATCTGCAACCAGGCAGGTTTCTTAAAATATTTGTTATGCAAATGAAAACTCTGCTCAACCAAATTAAAATAAGATATTCTAATAATTTATCCGGCACTTAAAGTCATAATCACCCTTTCACTCCTAACAGCTGGACAAACAAAAGTGGTTTTTGTAGGGGTTTTTTGACTTGCGTTAACAGAGTAACCATAAAACTCTGGTCCAGTGAATCAACTATAATGAGGTCGTTAAGACAGGAAAGGATGGCTCATCAAGTGCGCAGTTCATAACCTGATCAGGAGAGACTAAATCTTAATGTCTGGAAAGGATGCATGCAGAAGCAAGGGTGGAACTGGGAGGCCTTCCAGCAGAGTTATTACAGTACTTTATGGTTTCATTTAAAACACTGGCAACTCCTACTGAGCATTTTGGATAAACAGCACAGATAAGAGAGCCAATGGGGGGAGCAGTTCCTGAGTCTTGTCTCTTTGTCACACTCTAGTGCAAGCCAGTAGAACAACTTAAAGTTGGGGTCATGTTAGACAGTGCAAACAAAGGACTGGAACTATGGAGGTTTGCTCTTAGTGCCTTAAAAAAAAAACATTCTACAACTGGGACCTAAGACAGTGACCAAAACCCTGTTGCTCAACATAGTACATCACACTGGAGTTGACCCATTGAATCAATGGGGATTTGGTGAGCACACTCTTCCATAAATTCCACTGATTCAAATTGGTCCCCTCTGACTACAAACTACAAGTAGCACTTAAGGTAGGACCACTTGAATCAATGGAACTTATAGAGGAGTTGGCCCATCAAAACATCATTGATTCTTTGGGCCTACTCTAGTGTGATTTATTAAGTTAAGCAACAAGATTTTGGTCCCTATGTTATGTTGCAGACTCATAACTCTTAAAAGAGTATGTTCAGACCTTGCAAAATTCACCTTTTAGACAAAATCCCCTAGCCTGTCTGGAAATTCTGGGATTTGCAGTCCCTAAAAAGCTTGTAAACAGAAAAGGCTTCAATTTGTGATGGAAACTTCCAGCACTGGGGACTTGCTTCAAATCAATGCCCACCCCACAACTGAATGAGCTCCACCTGGCTTCAACAAAGTAAGAAAAGCCTCTCTCTATCCTGCCCAAGAAAGTCAAAATTGGGGCAGTCAATGCAGAAGAGGTTAGTCTCGTAGAAAAGTTTGTCCTGAATTGTATGGAAGCTTTAAACCCAAAGCAACCTCTTGACTCTGGCTTAGTATCTAATTGGCAACTGATGCAGATTAGAGTTGCATCGTCAGCAACTTCTTGTTCTCTGAGATATTCAGGGCAAAAACCTGAGGGAAAACCATGGCTGAATCTTTATGATGCCACAAAGGCAGGTACTTGTGATGCCACAGAGGTAGGACAGGCAGGCAGTGGTTGGAAGAGAAAGAACTGCTGCCTTTCTCCAAATGGCACTATGTTCTGAACTGCACACACTGACCAGCTTTTTCACCAGTCTCTTGCCTTCATTTTTGGATTTTGAGGGCACCAACACTGGAAGGTACAACACACCCATGAACAGGCTGTAACTTCCTTGGTTGAATCAATCCATCTCACGTTTGGTGTCCCTCTTTTCTTTCCACCTTCAATTTTCCCCAGCATTGTTGTCTCTACTAGGGAGTCTTCTCATGATATGCCCAAAGTACAACAGACTCTGTTTAGTCATTTTTGTTTCTAGAGAATGTTCAGGTTTGATTTGATCCAGAATCCACAAATTTGTCTTTTTATATCTGCCCAGCTTTCTCCCAACACCACATTTCGAATTCATCTTTTCTTTCCTTGCGAAAAATCAGTAGAAAGCATAGCTGTGCACATATGGTCACTTGAAATTCTGTACCCCATTTGTAGTGGGGAAAATAGGAGTACGATTTCACCAAATTTCTTCACAAAGAGGAGGAATTCTCCATCCATTCTGCTGAGGTTGGTTATACTGTTTTGTTCTTTTCTCCACCAAGAATTTTTTGCAGAGTACAAGCTCTCCTCTGTTCTTAGTGGAGTAAGAAAATCCCAGAATGCTTCTTCAAAAAATTATAGTAAAAAAACAAAATTAAAGAAAAATAAAAGAACAGATTTTTAAAAAGACAAAAACATGGTGGCACCTTAAAGACTGTTAAGCTTTCATGGACACGTTCACTTCCTCAGACATAATAAGAGAGAGACAACATGACAAATATTTATACACAGCATCAACATACAGAGCTCATGGTCGGTCAGTTGGTTGGTAAGAAAGTCAATGGGTGTTTAACAGTGAGGTGATGGCCTCTTTGATATACAGGTATATTCCATTGAATCTTGTGCTGTAAAGGATGTAAGAACCTCTGTCATTAAGAACAATAATCGAAGAACATTAATGTTAATTACACTGTGGAGACTGGCCTTTTACAGTTGCTTATGCCCTTTTCTTTATAGGAGGTTGTCTGGGGTAATTCACACATCATAATGATGTGTGAATTACCCCAGGCAATGGGTGAACAGAAGAGCAACATGGCAATGAGTTAAGACTCAGTTTTTGTCTTTTTTTCTGTTTTTTAATTTGTTCCTTTATTTTATTTTTTATTTTATTTTTACCTATAATGCTTGCATAGACTAACACGGCTACCTTTCCTGCAACTACAGTACATGTTTTTTTCCTACTCATTTTCAGGCCCTTTTCATTTGATTATTGTAAAAGTTATGGCCACATCAAGGAGGCCCACACTAACCATTCAGTCACACTGTCCAGACTTTCCCAGTGTGGGTAAATTCCAGTAACACCAGATGTCCTGATATCTGGGGGAAATCTTCCTGCACAGTATCCCTCCCAACACCTTGAGTCACTCTTGACTGCTCAGTGGTCGAGGGCATTACCAAACAATTCACATGAATTGAGTGCTGTAGCCTACAGCCAATCCTAACAGGTAGGAACACCAAAATAGCTACAAAACATAAGGAATCCATTAGGTGATTAAGGTAAGGCCCTTCTTTAGTACCAATCAACCCTCCTTTCCCAAAATTATATTATTTTACTGAAAGTATTAGAAAAAAATATAAAAAATAATGAAATTCCAAACAATTACAAAAAACAGCTTCAAAAATCCAAAAGGAGTAAAAAAAAGTTGAGGAGGTAATAAGCATTCAAAAGATACTGAAGCATGGCAATTCTAACACAGTTCCCACAAAAAATAAGCAAGCTAACTATACTAAGCTAATATTCACATTCAAACAGAACTTCAGCATAGTCACAGAACATGTGCAGAGTACAAAGCGGGCCACAAAGCAGCAAGAGAGCATAGTATTTTCCTGAGAGAGACCAGGCTAAACTAAGCAAACTCCCTTTTCATTTTTATACCCATCATTCACCTTTCTAGACCTTTTGAGGGAACTTTCTAATCAGGCCTCAAGTCACCCTGAAACTTCTGGAAGAAGAAGGTAACTTCTCCAAAGTAATTTCACTCTTGCCCCTTCACTTCAGGTGAAAGCAGTTTTCTTAATTAGCAGGTACCAGGCTTGAGTTTTTTGGCCTTGAAAAGTCTTTCTCGCACAGATAAGACACAGATGGCAAAACCTTCCAATTAACGGGCATATTCTCCTTCTTCTGCTGGCCTGTCTGTTCCAGGTACAAGTTAAAACAGGCCTGTGTTTCAAAGGGCAACTTAATCCATCATTCATTCCCACCCCCCTCTGCTTTCCCAGTCTCTTGAATTTATTATAAAATTGCAAGGTAGCCATGAATGCTGCATTTGTTTTTGATTTTGTTTCTTCTTCTAAAATATTACATATCTCTATTCCTCACTCTGCAGCTTCTCTGGCTGCCCACATATCCTAATAGGGAAAAGGCCCAGCAGAGGAGATACCTTATAAAATCTTCCTCTCTGCTTTAATTGAAGTATGGGAAGATGGGAAGGCTGCTGTCTTCAACTGAGATAACTGTATGTTGTTGTTGTTTTTTAAGTGATGTACACACACAGTTCTCAGGCACCTTGTAGCTCAGGTGAGTGCAGGAATCCTGAGCCTCTACCACGAGAATTTCTCTGAAGGTTCTACTCCTTTGAAATTCTTTTCAAAAGCCATTTCTTTTCTATCAATAAGAATGATGAACTTTCTCATGGGAGAAATTTCTTGCACGGCACTGGTAGAAAGCAGAAACAGAGAAGGACGCAGGTACCCTCCAACCATCTTGAGGTGATTCAGGCAGGGAATGACTGAATAGGGCAACTGAAATGTGACTAATGCCATGGAATGCTTGCAACTTCAACAGTATATGAATTTTTCATTTTGCCCCCCGCCTCCCCCATCTCTCATCTTCCTGCGCTTTGGGCAAGTGCTGCACTTTCCTCACCCTTCTTATAGCTTTGAGGTTACCTGTGAATTGATCAGAGTGGGCAGCCATCCCTGTCTGGGAACGATGGTAATACACAACTTATGTCGACCTCTGAGCTCTCAATCAATCCAGACAGCTTTGGGTATTCTGGCAGTTCCCACCCCCTCTTCTTCCTAAGGCTGTAGCTGTAGAAGTAATCTAATCCAAATTGGCAGGGTTATCAGAAACACAGGGAGAAATAAGGGAATGATTTATTTCTCTCTTGTTCCCCTTGAAGTCCTCGAGTTTCAGCATCCTATCTCAGAGGACAGGAAACATTTTTTTTTGTGTGTGCCTAAATAGGAAAACTAGCAAACTCAAACCCTCTTCACCTGTTAAATACATGAAGGGCACCTCCGTGCTAAAGGAAGGGGCCCAGACGACTCACCCCACAGTCAGTGTCAAATGCTTGGTTTAGGGCAGGTTGGATCAGCAGAGAGGCACCCCACTGCAAAATCTGAGGGTATGATGCCCCCTGTCCCAGACACAAGACACTAGGCTACTCACACACCCCTGATGTACACAGAATGGAAAATTATTTTTTTTTAAAAACAGTGATAATATTACACTTACTTACTTACTTACTTACTTACTTACTTACTTCAATATCTTTGCTTTTCTACCAATATAGAAATGCTATTGCAGAGTATTGAATTTTTGGTTAAATTCCTCTAGTTGCACAGCAGAAGCGCAGAGATTCACAGAGCAGAATAGTTTCAAGTTCTCCATAGCAATTCCCCCCTTTTTCTCAATTAACTGGCTCTTACAGTCTCAATAGTCCATGCTGAGACATTAGTAAGAGAAAGAATAAAACATTTCAATACTCACAGTTGAACAGACCAAACAGCAAACTGAGAGAACATGAGTGCTTTTGAACAACAGGTCTCAACGGACTGAATGACTTCCAACAGATAGAGGACATGGGGAAAAGCTCTAAGCCTTCTCTCCCAACATATCTACAGCATGGTGAAATATCTGTTTTTCTACCCAGTGCTATTTCACCTGATTTTTCTTTAGGTGTGCAGATAACTATCTTTATCTCCTAAGCCTTTGATTGCTGGAAATATTAGTGGCACCTTTTAGATCATTGTTTTTCCCCTGTTGCAGTGCTCTTTTTTATTTGTTAAGAGCTGAGAGGGAAACAGAAAGATCTTGTCAGGCAAGGGAGAAAAGACACTGTTGTTGTTTGAAGAATAAATAAATAAAAAGTTGTAATTCCAGGAATTTCTAGATTTTTAATTACCACTTATCTGTAAAACTTTCAAGATTTTTTTCCCCTCCCCAATCTGCTAAAAAGCATGGCCATTCTTCTTTTTACCTCCATGCACTCAACCTTGCAATTAAGTTAATGGGGTGGATCATTCAGCTGGCACAGAAAATGTTCCCACTCTTTTCTCTGAGCTGATACACGCATCATTATTGTTTTTAAAACCCTGCACTTGATTTGACCCTTGTCTCTTGTGCATGTAACAAAAGCGGCAACTTAGAAGAGGAACAGTGCAAATCAGGTGTGAGGGAGAACCAGAGCTTGGGGGTGACACAGCTTTCTTTCCTTTTTATTATGTGCTGACTGGAGGATTCTGGGACTTGAAGTCTTTAATAGTAACTTTCCACAGGTCTTCCATCCTTCATAATTCCTTTGTAGGCACAGTTCAAATGACTGGTTTCAGTAGCAGAGTCCTAGTGGTCCTCTCAGTATCGCTGGGCTACAATAATTCAAAGCCCCCAGTGATGTTGGCTGAGGCACTGGGGATTGCAGCAACGTCTGGAACACCACCATTGGCCTATCTCTGCTATAAACAGCTCCATGCCAAGATCTCTGAGGGACCGAGTATCTACCTACTACCAAGAACGGGGACTCAAGTTGTGTGGCTCGCGGTCGAGTCAGACTTAAGTCACACTGCTGACTCAACTCGGGGGGGTGTCAATGACTCAGACTCAACCCGCAACCTGGACCCATTTTTCCGAGTCACATTTTTGAGTCCCTGTTCTTTTAATGAAAGGGACATGGTGGCGCTGCGGGTTAAACCGCAGAAGCCTCTGTGCTGCAAGGTCAGAAGACCAGCCGTCGTAAGATCGAATCCACGCAACGGAGTGAGCTCCCGTCGCTTGTCCCAGCTCCTGCCAACCTAGCCGTTAGAAAGCATGTAAAAATGCAAGTAGATAAATAGGTACCACCATGGTGGGAAGGTAACGGCGTTCCGTGTCTAGTCGCGCTGGCCACGTGACCACGGAAACTGTCTACAGACAAAACACTGGCTCTACAGTTTGGAAACGGGGATGAGCACCGCGCCCTAGAGTCGGACACAACTGGACTAAATGTCAAGGGGAACCTTTACCTTATTCTTTTAATGAGGGACACTGTAAACCCAGAATAAGCTTTGCAATGCTCACTAGAAAATGCAGGAGAGTCAGGCAAGTGGCAGAGGAAGAGATAGCAAGGGGAGGGTGTTCAAGAGGGTGGGGGTGGAGGTTGAATGAAGGCAAGGCAGTCAGGGCAGATGGGACCAAAGGTGGATGGTTCACAAGCCTCAGACCTTCACACACACACCCTTCACAGAACCCACCCACCCCTCCCTTTTTTCTAGGAAAAAAGCTTGTTTTTATTAGGGACTTGGACGTGGGGCTTGGGACTCGGGACTTGGTACCAAAGATTCAGAGTCAGACTTGGGATGCGGACCCAAAGACTTGCCAACATCCCTGCTTATTACCTGACACCTTTAGCACATCTCATCTTGTCTGATTTTGGAAGCTAAGCGGGTTCACACCCGGACAGTACTTGGATTGGAATCGACCAGGGGACATGTGAGATCTCCATGTAGGACTAGGAAAGAATCCTGCCTGAATCCCTGGAGAGCTGCTTCTAATCAGAGTGGACACTACTGGCCTAGATGGGCTGGGCCTTTCTCAATGTAAGGTAGCTTTCTAAGTTCCTGTGTTTCTATGACCATTAGCCTTCAGATCAAAAAGAAAAGAAAAGAAAAGAAAAAGCATGCTTGTAACACCCCTCTTTCCATACTACGGTCCATTTTCCTACTCCATCATGATATATTGCTGAAGGAACTTCTCCTCTGTCAGAGAAAATTTTGAAATATGAAGCATCTGTGCACCTTTTAGCGGGAGATGAAATATGGGGAATGGGAAAGCTTGCTACTCGTAAGGTATGATGTGTCGACATATTATAAAATTTTAATAATACAGCCCCAGAAGAGAAAAATAGGAACAGCAAGGTTACAAAGAAGAAGAAACAGAAAATAAGCCTTGTCACTGGTATAAGGGAGAACTGGAGAGTATGGTGCACTAGGCATGGAATTTTCAGATTTTTTTTTGAATTCAACAGAAGTTCCCCCACATAGAATTCTGATAGCTTTAGCCAAAAAATCCAGGTTTCTCCGAGGAGTTTCAGACTGAATCTCTGCTACCTGTGCACAAAACGTTTCATCTCCCTATACCTTCGTGCCCTGTATTAAGCATGTTCCCTACATTTTTGAAATGCATCTTCTTGACCACAGTTGATAGGCCCAGGCAGAGGAGTCCAGAGTCAGAGTCAAGAGACAAAGCACAGGTCTAATAGTGACAGTCCTACTGCAGAGTCAGATAACCCAGGTAGGGGGAGTCGAAAGCCAGAGCCCAAGAACAGTCAGAAGTCAAGTTGGACTAACACTGATATAAAACAAACAGAAGAATCTGAGTAGCCTACCTAAGGCAGTAAAACAAATCATATTCATACTCATATTCAAGCACCCCACAGGAGTCCTCATTTCGGAGTTCAGCCCCCTGGATCCCTGAAGCTGTAGGATCAGATAGTGTGACCTGGAGTTTAGACCCTTGAAACTTCAAGGTCTGCAGGACTTGGCAGTTCCTCGCCAGTGTTGGGTTCTGGCCACACAAGCTCATCTGTGCCACAGTGGGGTCTCAACAGCTCTACCTGCTTCCATATTTACTTCCTAGTTGGTGATGTTGGCTGAACAGACAATATTTTGCTGAGAAGGTCAGCCAGGCATAATAAATTGAGAAGTATGACACCTAACCTTAAGATTGCTCGCAACCCTTATTACACTTAGGCCGCCCAGACTCAAACTTGTGACTTCTGATTTTTCCTCCTGCTCCTCCTCCTTCTTAATGTTAGAACTGCAGAGCTGGAAGGGACTCCACTTGTGTCTCCTCATGCCTGAAACACTAGATGATCTTGGCCCGGTCCATGATCTAATCTAGCAGGGCTCATATCTTATCCTTGAAATGAAAACATTCACAGGGCTTGCCCACCGGTTTTTGAAAGCAAGACATGTAGAAAGGGGAAAAGAGGAAGTAATGAAGGGACATAAGACTAGACATGTATGTTGTACAGTTGTTGTAGGGATGATTTATAATGCAATCCTATGCATTCCTTTCACATTCAGTGGGGTTCCCTCCCAGATAGATGACTGTGGATACAGGAAGTGTATGATGCAATCCTGTCTACTCAGAATTATGTCCCGTTGAGTTCAGTGAGGCTTATCATGGATCAGCAGCTATAGGATTGTGGCATACAAAGGGGTATTTTTATGCTATAATGCAAGTGGAAGCCCTTTTGATTTGAGTGGGGTGATCTCTGGCTCGAACAACTGTAAAATAGACATTGAACAGGGAGTCTTAAGAGTGCTGTGCATGTGGAGGAGTTATGCTCCATGTTTCCAGAAGAGTATTGCACAAGAAGATTGATTTCTATATAAGCATGCATAGAACTTTACAGTAACATAATAGAGGGGTAACTATATTAATGTGTTGTAGAAAAACAACAAATGTGGCAAGGTGGGCTGCAGTCCACAAAAGATAGGCCAGACAAAATGTGTATATGTATAAGATGTCACAGCTGGCTGAATAGCTCAGTGGTTTAGATATCTCACTGCAGAGCCAGAGGTTGGAAGTTCGATTCCCCGCCGTGCCTCCTGTGAGTAGAGCCAGCCTGTGTGGTCTTGGGCACGTTGCACAGTCCCACGGCACCCCCCCACCCCCCCAGAAGAAGGGAAAGGGAAGCCACTTCTGAGTATTCTCTACCTGGAAAACCCTGAAAAGTGTCACTATAAGTCAGAATTGACTTGAAAGCACATGATGATGATTACAAGATGTCACAGGACTCATTTATAATGGACTTAATGTCCTTCATGTGCAAAACTGTTAGTCAATAGGAGTCCTGCTGATACTAGCGGTAGTTTTCAAAGAAGTAACCATGTTAAGCTCTGCAAACATATCAAAGTATGAGACACTACACTGATTCCTACAGTTTACCACTTGTGTCAAAAATGCTGCTGTTACCTTGTAGACTTGTATCCACTACCTACAAACTGAAGTACTGTACTGATAGTTTGAGTTACTAACAAACCGTTGTCATTTTGTCCATTATCTGTATCTTTCCCTGGTCATGGGGTCATACAGCCTCGCTTGAAAGTCTGAAGAAGTGGACTCGATCTGCAAAAGCTCGCATTAAAATATAGCAGTCAGCCTTGAAGGTGCCGCACATTTTTTGTCTTTTAGTGTGTTCATTTTGTCTTTATTTTGTTTCTGGTTTTGCCTCTAATACTAACAGTAGTTTTGTCCTTGCTCAGATATGCTCAGTTTTCTGGGAAAGGACTTCCACAACAGAAAACAATCAGAGACAGCAGTTCTTCACATGGGCAGAACTGAGACACACAATTGAGCAGAGAGTTTTAAAGCAATCGTCTGCTGATTATATATTGCCCCATAGTTCTCTCTGGGCAGTTTGCAATTTAATTATGCAGGCTACCCCACAGCAAGCTGGGTACCCAATTTACTGACTTCAGAAGGATGGAAGGCTGAGTTGACTACCTGAATCCAGGATTGAACTCAGGTCATGAATAGAGTCTTCACTGAAGTACTGCATTTTGGCCACCATGCCACGAGGTCCAATTTAGTGAACACTAAGTCCCAGTGATTTGAAGCACTGAACTTAAGTGCTCTGATCTGGGTTGGAGTGTGGCCATGACACACTGCCAGCATAATTAAGGAGGCATTGCAGGTGATAAAGGAGCCTGAGTTGTTTCAAAGACAGCCAGTAAGGTTTTGTGCAAATGCCAAATGAACTACTGCTCCATCTTCCCTACCTCTTCACTCCCACCAGGCAGATCCTTGGAACTGCATCTCATTTGGCCACAGTTTGATGAAAAGACTTGCAGTCCAGAACATAGTTGAGTCCCTTGCTTTGGAAGTGACTTGGCCCCAGAACAGATGTTGCACTCTGCTGCCAGCAACCTATTCTCTGGGTTCTTCTAGGCCATTTTCCTGCTGTCTGAAAGCTAGGAGGAAATGGCAATTAAACTATCAGTGTGTCAAGAGCGGTCCTGCTTGTCAGCTCTCGAAATAAAGGCTTCAAGCATTTCTGTATAAAACAGTGTTGCAGTGTGTCCATTGTACTCTTGTGCTTACAATCGATTCCCGGGTGTCTGATTCTTATCATCTGGCTCTGGTCTGTGTCCATGTAGAAGGTTATTGTGTGTGAAGCAAAGCAGTGTCGGTAGAATTAATGGCTTTACAATGTGGCTGCACCATGCAGAGGGGTGGCTAGTCAATTTGCTTTCAGGGAGAGGTGCTGTAAGACTTTGAACAAAAGTACCTGGTACAGTGGTGCCTTGACTTACGAACGCCCCAACGTACGAACAGCTCCGTTCACAAAATTTTGCTTTGACTTGCGAACGGAGCTTTGACTTACGAACAAAAAAAAGTGGGGAAAGTGGGAAATGGACTTTGGACTGCCTGGTACTGTAATTTTAAAATGTAAAAATTGGTTTAAAAGCTGCATGGTTTGGTTTAAAGCTGCTTGGTTTTAAAGGTGTTCTGTTTAAAAGGTGTTCGTTCCCTCCCTCCCTCCTTTCCTGCCCTTTTTTTTAACCTAAGTCATCTTAAGTTTTAAAAAAATTTCTCCCCCTAGTGGTAGAGGACGGATTAACCGGTTTTGCATTAGTTCCTATGGGAACTAATGCTTTGACTTACAAACGGCACTTCGACATAAGAACAAAAAACAGCTGGAACGGATTAAACGGATTAATTAATGCATTCCTATGCTGATTTGACTTACGAACGTTTTGACTTACGAACATCTTCTGGGACGGATTATGTTCGTAAGTCAAGGCACCACTCACATCCAACATATCTGATTCTGAAAGAGAAATGGCAGTCTCGGGATGTATGAAATTGCCATTTCTTACCCTCCTTCTCTGGACACAACACTGCAAAACACACATGTGGACTGTTGAGTGAGGGAGAAGGACAGAAGCAAAGTTTCCCAGACCCGGTGAGACACTTATAGGATGGCTCCTTTTCTGGGTTTTAGTTGACACTCTGCACACATGCCCACAAAGACTGGGGTGCAGAAAGCCAAGCCGCCCCCACACTGTCTTCATCAGGCAGACAAGCAATTAGGTAGGTGGGCGGGCACGTGAGAGGTGGGAGGACAAGCTCAGGGGGTGGGGGGAGAGAGAGAGAGAAAGAGAGGGAGGGAGATCCTTATATACTGTATATCATAGCTGCCAGAGGAGAGGGGAAAGAGGGAGTGTTCTGGCAGAGGCCATGAAAAGGGTCATAGATGCAGGAGGAGTACTGGTGCTTTGGTCCCTTGCAGGGTGGCAGGATTAAACCACTATGTAGTTGTTATCCTTTCAAGAACCCTTTATGGTGAATCGGTATCACCATGTCCCATATATGGTATTTATGAGATATGATAGCACGTTCCAGATACTTGAAAGATAACCATACAGAGGAGGGGCAGGATCTCTTCTCTCTCATCCCAGAGTGCAGGACAGATGTTCAAGTGACATGAAACCAGATTTCAACTGAATATTGGGGAAAACTTCCTAACTGTAAGAGCAGTACAGCAATGGAAACATTTACCTTGGGAGGTGGTGAGTGCTTCAATGCAGAAGGCATTCAGTAGAAAATTAGACAACCATCTGTCAGATTTACTTTGATTTGGATTCCTGTACTGAGCAGGAGGTGTTTGACGTGGTCCCTCACCAAAGGCTGCTGAGAAAGCTCCACAGTCAGGGGATAAGAGGGCAGGTCGTCTTATGGACTGAGAATTGGTTGACAACCAGGAAACAGAGAGTAGGTGTCAATGGGCATTTTTTCACAATGGAGAGAGGTGAAGAGCGGTGTGCCTCAGGGACCTGTCCTGGGACCAGTGCTTTTCAACCTGTTCATAAATGACCTGGAGACAGGGATAAGCAGTGAGGTGGCCAAGTTTGCAGATGACATGAAACTTTTCCGGGTGGTGAAGACCAGAAGGGATTTTGAGGAGCTCCAGAAGGATCTCTCCAAACTGGGAGAATGGGTGGCAAAATGGCAAATGTGTTTAATTATAAGAAAATGTAAAGTAATGCACATTGGGGCAAAAAATCAAAACTTTATTTATCAGCTAATGGGTTCTGAGCTGTCCGTGACGGATCAGGAAAGAGATCTTGGTGTTCTGGTGGACAGCTCAATGAAAGTGTCAACCCAGTGTGTGGCGGCACTGATTGAGATGTATAAAATTATGCAGGGGATGGATAAAGTGGAAAGAGGGAAACTCTTTTCCCTCTCACGCAATACCAGAACCAGGGGACATCCACTCAATTGAGTGTTGGGAAAGTAAGAACAGACAAAAGAAACCCAGCATGTTGTTAGTCTGTGGAACTCCTTGCCACAGGATGTGGTGATGGCATCTGGCCTAGATGCCTTTAAAAGGGGATTGGAGAGATTTCTGGAGGAAAAGTCCATCACAGGTGACAAGCCATGATGGGGATTTTTAATCTCCAGGCTTAAAAGGAAGGTACTTCAAAATGCCAGATGCAGGGGAGTGGTATCAGGAGACAGGTATCTATTTGTCTCGTGTGCTCCCAGAGGCATCTGGTGGGGCCACTGTGAGATACAGGAAGCTGGACTAGATGGGCCCTTGGCCTGATCCAGCAGGGCTCTTCCTATGTTCTTATGATCTTAGGTTGTATTTGATGGACTTCCAACTCCATTATTCCATGATTTTATGAAAGCTTGGCAAGAAGTGTTAAGTTACCAGTAGTGATGGGCACAAACCACCAAACTGATTGTGGCGTCCGCCCAGGTCATGAATATTAATGTGCTATCTGCATGGACCAATGAGAGTGCTGGAGAGGCGGAGTCAAGAGATATAAGAGTCTCTGCAGGAGGAGGAGGAGATGAAATTGAGAGTTTTAGGATTGGAGATTGAGATGGGAGATGGGTGAATAGAGATTAGATTGGAGTTTAGAGGGAGATTGGAGATTGGAGAGTTTGAGTTTGGGAGTTTGGAGTTGAGAGAGAGTTTGGGAAGGCAGTAGAGAATAGAAAGGAAGGTTGTTTTAGTTGAGAGCTAACAGCACTGACTGAACTTTTATTCCTTGTAATAATAAACAATTTCTCCTTGGTTTTTAAAATGACACATTGCCTGGACCTCTATTATTAATAATACATAAGGTTGACGTAATCAACTGGTGGCAGCAACACAACACATAGCTTGTGCCCTGTGATTGGTGAAACAACCAAGGGACAGGCGGGAACGTGACACTGATTATTTGTGCCGGTTTGTCCTTGAGACGAACACGTGTTTGGCACTTCCCAATCCTGCCTTCTCTGGTGGGCACTCACTCAGAGGCAGCGCCCCAGCTTCCCTTCCCTACCTCCTCTGGGTCTGCCTCTGAGTGGGTGCCCACCAGAGGAGGCGGGGCTGGGAAGTGCTGAACACCTGTTTGTCTGAAGGACAAACTGGCACATATTGCTGGTTCGGTAGTTCATGCCCATCTCTAGTTACCAGCAATCTCATTCTGCTAGTAACATCACCAGCCTTCTGCAGGTGTAATTTACAGAATAGGATTTTGGTCCTTGTCTTGCTCTTACTGTGGGCAAGGAACTTCATAGAGCTTGACTCAGGGTGTCAAATCAAAACATCCTAATTCAATGGGATTGGAAAATGTAGCAATTATTCTTTGCATTCCCAGTTTGAAACTAGGGATGTGCCTTCAGCCATGTTTGTGATGTCACTTTTTTTCTCTGAAAGTCTCCTTATCTTTAATTACCTATATGGGAGGCAGGTAGAAAATTCTTCTGTCCCCACTGTGAACCTCAGTATCTATTACTTTATCCAATACAGATGGGAGATATAATTTAATATTAGTTTGTTTTCAAAGAATTTATCAAAATATATTTTCAAATTGTATATTATGGATGGAATGATCATGAGATTCACATGAATGCTGAAAAAAAACCGATCTAACAGGACTCACTTTGTTGCAGAGTTTTGAATTACTTGCAATAGAACAGGTTAAACAGCAAACTGACAAATATGACTGCTTGAAGCAACAGACATCAACAGGCTACTAACTGCCAGGAGACAACAGAGAGGGGAAAGGCACAGAGCCTTTGGATTCAGAGGCAGGGAAGGAACTACTGGTTACTGCTAAATAGATTGACAGCCCAAAAATGTCCCTCCCAGCCACACCTTCTCCAGGCAGCATGCGAAGTTGCAAAAACTCCAACACAGTATGATGCCCAGTTATGTTGAAATGTGTTGTTTCTACGGTTTGGTAGGTATGTTTAAATGTGTTGTGTCTATGATTTGGTGGGTATGTAGGAGCCTCATGGTGCTGTGATTAAACTGTAGTACTGCAGCTAAAACTCTGCTCACAACCTGGGTTCAATCTCAGGTAGCCAGCTCGAGGTTGAGTCAGCCTTCCATCCTTCCAAGGTCAGTAAATTGAGTACCCAGTTCATGGGGGAGGCAATGTTTGGCCTGCATAATTAAACTGTAAACCACCCAGAGTGTGCTTTAAGCATTATGGGGCACTATATAAGCAGCACACTTTTGCTTTTTTTTTTTAATGTGATGGGAGAGGGTAAATGGGGAGCATGGAACATTAGCAAGAATGGTTGTAATTGGCTGGGAGAAACTAGTGAGCAGAGTGTTGGTGAAGTTAGTATTTACCTGGGGTTGAGAGATCGAGGAGAGGGTGGTTTGATGTCTAGCCTAAGAGAGGAGTCTGAGAGAGCAATCTGAGGGATCAGTCAAGAAAGAGTGAGTTTGAGAGGGGGAGATGATAGAGAGGATGAAGAAATGTGCTGAATGAAATTAAAGCTTGAAAAACCCGTTTACCTTTAACTGTTATTTTTAATAAAAGTTTGTTTGTTTGTATCCTTTGTATGCTGCTTTTTCCCAGGTGAAGGATCTGGTGAGGGAACTAGAATATTAGTTCTATTCAAGCTGAATGGTGCTGAGTTCAGTAGCTGAGGGCTGGGTATATGCAGGGTGTTGTAAGGGCTCCCAAACATGGGAGCAGCTAAAAGTTGGTGGCAGTGAAAAAGGAAGAGAAAAAATAAGTGAAGATTCCCTTAATCCCTCTCCCTTTCATATAACTCCTTTTTCACCAATCAGGGAGATGTGTTAATTGTCACCCGAAGGAACTCACCAAAACTCTTACTTTTTGCACTACCTGCAGTTGCGACCTATTTAATATATCATCCTATTGTTACCTAATTGTACCATGAAGTAAGAATGGGATGGGCGAAAACACACCTGCCTCCTGTCATGTGCCAATTGTGGAAGCAAGTCAAAAATCCCCGAAGCGACCAGATACTCTAATTCTTAGTTCTCAAGGGTGGGCGGGTAGGCCGCGCTGCCAGCGCCGCAAAAGAGGCCGATCTAGGGGGAGCTAGCCTGATAAAGAAGCCTGAGAAGACTCCCTGGAAAAGACCCTGATGTTGGGAAAGTGTGAAGGCAAGAGGAGAAGGGGACGACAGAGGACGAGATGGTTGGACAGTGTCATCGAAGCTACCAACATGAATTTGAGCCAACTCCAGGAGGCAGTGGAAGACAGGAGGGCCTGGCGTGCTCTGGTCCATGGGGTCACGAAGAGTCGGACACGACTTAACAACTAAACAACAACAACAGCCTGATAAACGGCAGCCAGACTTCTCAGTGGGGTAAGGAAATATCAACATATTACTCCCACTCTGGCCACCTTGCATTGGCTGCCCGTTCGGTTCTGCGTAGATTTCAAAGTTTTAATGCTTACGTATAAAGCCCTAAACGGTTTAGGGCCTCACTACCTGACGGAACGCCTTCTCCCACCTAGATCTACCCGTATCACCCGATCTAGCCATGAGGTGAGGCTGAGGAGCCTAACGCCGAGGGAGGCCCGGAAGGAAAAAACAAGAAACCGGGCCTTCTCGGTAGTGGCTCCTCGTCTTTGGAACAGCCTCCCTCCTGAGATTCGCATGGCCCCGTCGCTGGGCATCTTTAAATGCCAACTGAAAACCTGGCTGTTTAAGCAAGCCTTCCCTCCACCCACCGTCTGAATTTTTGTTATTTTGTGTTTTCTCCCATCTTGGATCATTGTTTATTTAGTAATATATTGTTATGATTTTAAATTGTTACATCATATGTTGTTACCAGAGTAGTCTATATGACTAGATGGGCGGGCTATAAATGTAATAAATAATAATAATAATAATAATAATAATAATAATAATAATAATAATAATAATAATAATAATAATAATAATAATAATAATAATAATAATAATAAAGGCTCTCCTTCCAAGCTCCCCCCCCCGAGCTCTGTGCCGCACAAAGCGTCCATTAACAGGATGCTCCTGCACAACTCTGACAGCCCCCTCAACTGGAGCTGCACAGAGAACATCCTACTGGATTTTTAACTTGCGTTATTTTTGTGGGGTGGGGGGAATCTTCCATGTTCATTGACCATCAAAGTACTTCAAGCACACCTTGCTCTGCGTACCACTTTAGGGGACTCCGCTGTAAGTCTGCCTTGTGTTTTATGAGCCATTTCGACTCTCATTATGGTAATATGATAACAATTGATGCCAGCGAGAGAGGATGAGAGCAGCATTAATGGAGACACGCTCTCAGCTTAATCAAGTATGCTGCTCCCGCCTTTCCCGGCCCTGATTTCAAAAGAAGGATACAGTTGTAGGGAATGAATAGCGATTTTTACAGCACATAAGGGAAAGCTGAAGTTTGAACTCCTTCGGAAAATACTGCTTAAAGATGCAATTTGTGTATTTTCTCTAGCACTGTGAAGAGAGACTACATTTTCTAGATGGAGTGTGATAAATCACCACAGAAACCATGATTTTAAAGTTAATGAGCGGAGATTTTCCTACCTATTCCCTTTTGCAGTATTATGTGACATAATCATAACAATGAGCATTTTGACCTCATTTTGGAGTCAAACATCTTCAGGAACATTATCTTAGTAACTCTTAGAATACCTGTGGAAGTATAACAAACCCAAAATGACAGAGTTGTGGCATCTTTCTCTACCTGTCAGAGTGACTCTTCCGAAGAATAACTACCAGATTCACCTGCTCCTCCCAGGCTGCACTTCTTAAGGTGGCTACTCCGAGAAAAGCCAAATGAACATCAACTAGAAACTGGGCTTTCTCAGTGGTGGCCCCTTCATTGTGGAATGCCTTTGCACTAGAAGCATGTCAGGCCCCTCTATTAGCATTTTCAAAAAACTGGCTAAGGCAGAAATAACAAAGAAGCCTTTAAAAACATTATTTCACTGAGGGAATAACTGTGGACCTACATTGGAATGCCATCAGATGATTTCTTTCGGTTTTTATTTACTTTCCTATTGTACTATTAATTTTGTATTGTTGTCTTGATTTGATTATGTGTGACTTTATGTTTTCTTTTGTTCACCACTTCGAGTAGTGGGTCACCACAAAGTCGGATAGAATAAAAATTAAATTAATAAATAAATCTTAAAGACTGACAGATTTATTTCAGTGTAAATTTTTGTGGATTAGAATCCACTTCCTCATACACACAGTAAGCATGTGTCTTAGGAAGCGAGTGTATGAGGAAGTGCATTGTCATCCGCAAAAGCTCAACAAAGCCATCTTTAAAATGACACAACTCTTTTGTTTGTATTTGTGTTATATAAGCTAAAAAAATACTAACAGAGCTACTTAAATGAGACAGGAATGGCACATTTGCAGATAATATGCAGTACTACAGATTTCCTGCAAACCAGAACAAAGCTATTCCGAACACACATCTTGTTTTCATGCCACACAAAAGAAGCCATTGACTGTTCCCCTTTCCATCAAAAACTATGCTAGTTGGCCAGTGCCGAGAGGCCTCCCAGCTCTGGACAGGTGGCAACATTCTTCTTGCCTTCAGGTCAGCTTCAGCAGCAATTTTTTTTTTTTTTTTTTGCTTCATATTGAGTAGGCGAGGACTCTGCTGCCTTTCCTTATCTGAAGGGCTTGCTTGTCTGGCAGATAGCTAGGCGGCAGCAGCCAGGGAGCACATTAGAGTGGAGGTCTCCCTAGCTGTCAAGGATGCCACTACTGCTGCCACCCTCTCCCACCATACTGCCTGCCGCCACCAACCAACCAACCAACCCTGGACAGACAAGCCCTGTGGAGAAGAAAGAGCTCTCTCACCCAGCTGATTTCACAGGAAGCCCTACTGCACTTGGTTTTGTGTGCACTGGGTGCCATTTTGAAGCACAATAGGGGCTACATCATGTGAAGCAATAAAAGTCTTTATTGGGTGTGTAGTTTAGGCCTGAATCATGCCCCTGTGAGTTATAATAATATATAATATAATAATAATCACATAATGATAATATTATAATAATATTTATTTGTATTGCACTCTATACCAGAGCGCATTCCAATAGTCAAAAACAGTTAAAATACAACCATAACATAACATAACAACAATGATAAAAACATACAGTGAGCAATTATCATTCAATAAGACAACAATCAAAATAACTATAATAACAATATAATGATTGAAATACAGTAATTCTATCCCAATAATTGCCTATTTCCATGATCAGCCCCTATGCTTCCAGGTTGAACAAATAAGTTTTTAGGTCTTGTTTGAATTTGTCCAACTCTGATTCCATGCGACGGTATTGCTGAAGGGAATTCCATAATTTGGGGGCCAGATGAGAAAATGCTCTAAGTCTGGAGTTAGCCACCTTGGTCCAAGGAACGACTAAGAGCCCAGAATCCGCCGATCGAGTCCCCCTACGAGGAATATGCCACCCCACCAGTTCCGCTGAATAGCTAGGGCAAGAAATGTCAGAACAAGAACCTTATAATATGTTCTTGATCTGATGGGTAGCCAGTGCAATGCTCTGCAGTGCTGGGAAATGTGAGAGTAGCTCAGCAGGTTTAGAACTACTCGTACCGCCCTATTCTGCACCAAGGTGAGAGGACGAAGTGCAGAAGAAGAGAGACCAGCTAACAAGCTATTACAATAGTCCAGACACTGTCAAATCAGTTCCAACATATGACAACAGCCATGGTGAAGGTCCTGTCCTGCTTACCCAGCAGATATGCCCCTACTGCCAGTAAGACAGAGAGAAACAATGTTCCTTGAATTCCTTAAGACCGGGTGTCATTTACTCACCCAAGGAAGGCTCATAAGGGATGACATAGCCTGTGAAATAGCCCAGTCCCAACTCTTGTGGGGCTTTATAGGCAGCACTTGGAATTGGACAGAAATTTGAAGCTGTTGTGACAAGGCAGTCCCACACACGCTGCTATAACCTGCCCTGGTCAGCACTTCCTACGGATGCAAAAAGCTCTCAGTCTGAATTGTGTGGCGAATCCCCGAATCCAACTGGCATTCCCATCTCATCTGTTGTTCCTATTAGGTTGAAGGACTTTGCTTTCAGCCTGGAAATGTGTGTGCATTTTCCATAATATGTGCATTTATTTAACATAGGCATTTATTTTCCTAATGTACGCATTATCTATACATTTCCCTCATTGCCTTTGTGCAGGTGTTTTTGTGTGTGTGTGTGTTTTGGTAACTAATCACATTTGATTGTGTGCATATGAAAAATACTGGAAGCCTTACAAATGTGCAGATTTTTGAGACAAGGTGCACTTGGTCTCACAGCAAACCCCAGGGGGTGCAAAACAGCTAATTTCAGCAAGACTCCTGAATACAGATGGGCACAAAATTAACAACGAACCTGATGAACTAGGCTGGTTGGTGGTTTGTTTCATGACCTACTCTGGGGATCCCATTTTGCCAAAGCAAAATGAAATGCAGAACTCCTCACCCCTTGGTGTTTCTTTTGCTTTAGCATATTGGGATCACCACCCACTTCCTTCCTACTTCAACTGCCACTGCCATTGCCTGGGGTGCCCTGATTCTCAGGTGCCGTCCTCAAAGGCAGCAGCCCCAATTTTGTGAAAGTGTGAAATTGTGTTTGCAATGTTCATCCATAGTGTCAAATTAACAAATAGCCCCATAAAACTGTTACATAACCTAACAACATATGGAGGGGGATAGATTACCTATGTTATTATATGCTGGCATGTCACTTCTGACTTATGGTAGCCCAACAGGGTTTTGAAGGTAGATAGGATATTCAAAGAGTGGTTTATCACTTCCTCCCAGCTATCCACTAAGTGGGGATTTGAATGCAGATCACTTGAGTCCTGGCCTGACTCTCTATCCACTACAAACCACATTGGCTCATAGATTCCCTACACCAGAGCTGTTGGATCGGTTTTGATAGAGTAATTACATACGCCTGCTGTAGATTGAAGTCCACAGCTCCCCAAGAAAAGATATTGGCTTCGTTTGGATAAGGGCTCTGTGGGAGAGAGACAATAGTACTGCAATATTTACTTACTTCTCTTAAGAATAACTCAGTTCTGTTGCCATGCCAATAGCAAGCTCTCCCAAATAATTACGCTATACCCAAATTAGCATTGGCAGCATCTGGTCTTATGTTATCAGCTATCTTTTGTTTTTTAGTAGATGTCTGATGCACATCTACATAACTATTCATAAAGTCAAAGCACTCTTTAGGCAGTTACCGTCATCGTGAAGAGACTCAATAAGGGATCAAATTAAAGAACAGAACTTGGAGATTTGCAAGAAGAGAGCAGATTTTGTAGAAAATATTCCACATCACAAGAGGGCTCCCAACTTCTTGGCATGCTGCTAACCCATAAACATGTATTTGCTTGATGCAGTGATTTAATGTTGCGTGCATGTTGGACCTCTGATCTTAAACTATCAGTTTTGTGCCTTTTGATGTCAACTTGATAACAATGACTACGGAAAACAAGTGAACAGGGTATTTATTGTCTCTATTAGTGTTAAAGATTGATTGATTGATTGATTGATTGATTGATTGATTGATTGATTGATTGATTGATTGATTGATTGACCACCCCATTAGTGCTAGGCACTCTTCTGGACAGTTAACAAATAATGCAATCAAAGAAACAACCAAGACACAGGAGACAATAGAATCATAAAACAATGAGGGAAAATCAGAACAGACAGTCATAAATCTCCAGCAGTGCAGTATTTGCATAATAATACATAATAAGACATCAGGCATATGGCAAAAAGAAAACTGTCAGAAGCTGCTGCCAAAGGCATCAATGAAAAGCTGTGTCTTAAACGTGGACATGGAGGGGGCCAGGCGCAGCTCAATGGAGAGCTGATTCCAGAAGGTTGGGGCCACCACCGAGAAGGCCTAGCTTCTAGTCGATGTTTTCCTAGCCTCCATTAATGTGGCCACCCAGAGAAGCATTGCCTCAGAGGATATAGTGGCATGGGTAGATGATGTAGGGCAAAGACGCACTGACAGTTAGTCATAGATCTTTTTATGTGACAGCAAGAACACAAACAAAAAGTTGTAAGCACTATTTATTCCTGTAAATGCTATAAACACTCTTGTCTCTAGGCACATCCATGTCAATATGTATTCATGACCGTTTCATAGACTGCAGGGGCTCACTGGGAACAATCAAGAACAGATTATAGAAAAATCCTCCCTTCCTTGTCTCTTCCTATGTCTCTTTAAGCTACAAAGCAACTGCTGTGGCCAGTATCCTATTGAGTCTCCAGGAAATGGCAAGTCCTATCACCTAGCAATATGGGGCTGCACTGCTTGCACAAGTGTTGCCATTGCACACATGGTGATCTCCGTGAAGAAAACTCAGTTCTGTTTGCACAATGGCATCATTTGTGTAAGCAGTAAGATCCTGCACCACTAGGCTGGTGGGACTTCCCACTCAGTGGAAGCACAATAAGTTACTGGCCCTTGGTTTTTAAAACCATGCAGGCAAGATATTACATAGTAAGTGAATACCCAGTAGTGGAATAGAGTGAGAGATGCGGCAGACTAGGGTTTGAATTCCTCTGAGCCGTAGAAACTCACTGAGACATGGATGTGGTAAAACCACTCCTGAAATATCTCACTTACCTTGAAAGATCATTGTAAGTCACAGAGAGAGAGAGAGAGAGAGAGAGAGAGAGAGAGAGAGAGATCAGTAGCTATCCCCCCATAAATATGATAATTATGTGCTGTCAAGTCGATTCTGACATATGGTGAATCTTTCAAGGTTTTCCAGGTAAAATGTACTCAGAAGTGTTTTACCATTCCCTTTTTCTGGAGACTTCCTGGGACTGTGCAGCTTGCCCAAGGCCACATCGACTGGCTCTTCTGGAATGCACACGGGAACTGAACTTCCAACCTCTGTGTCCTCAGACAGATACTTAATGGACTGAGCTATCCAGCCCATGAATAAGGATAGGATTTCCTCACTGAAAGTCCTCAAGTTCAAGCTCAAACTAGGCAGGCATTGGTTACAGGTGGTCTACTTCTGGATTTCCTGTACCAAACAGGAGGCTGGATCAGAAGGTCTACAAGGCCATCTCAACTCTATGATTCTGGGAAAAGAATACAACAGAGAGGGTCAAGCCTTTCATGATGTGCTATGGAAGTGTGGAGAACCTGAGGCTGTGATCTTGGAAATAAGAACCAGAGCACTGCAAGTGTGTATCTATTTTGACCTATTTAATGTATCAGAGGACATGGTCCTCTATGACCACATGCCTTGGGGATTCTGGGTTTCCAAGCTCTCCATCTGGCAGCCTTTGAGATCAACAAAAATTCAGTGCTTTTCCTGGAACTTCAGAGGTTGGAAAAACTACAGTGCTGACTTGTTTTGTCAGTGCACAGGGCCAAGATTCTGGATCCATTAACATGATGGGAAGGTGGCCTCCAACTACCCATCAGATAAAGGAAAGTCTAGTCCTGAATAGCTTGTTATTTATTCCTTCAGTTACCTTTCTGTTCTGCTCCAAAGCAATTTCCTGACAGACTTATGATTGAAGGAAAAGTATGATTTGGTTATTTTCTACAATTGACTTCTGCAATTTGTATAAGAACAAGATTCACCCCACTTTTTAAAAAAAAACAGTTTGGAGAATCGGTGTGTTTTTTGTGTGTTCAAAGAGGAGGAAGAAGTCCAACAAAAGCACCTAAATGGGGATTATTGAGCTGTCGTTTCCATAAACACTACGCATCTAATTTAACATTAGCATCGCAAGAGTGAAGATGGTGAATGTAAAAAAGATGTACTTGGAATTCATAGATGCAGACAAGGCAATGCAACATGAATGCAAAGGTGATTCTAAGCACTGAAATATTCTCACTGTAATATAATTTGCTCAACCATAAATTCCAAACTGTCCCCCCAAAAAGCTCTGTTTGAGTCTTCCTTGACGGTTTCTTTAAAAACAATGACAACAACAATAGAATAATTTCCCCGGCAACATTTGTGCCTTCTAAAATGTAAAACACTTAAATCTTTTTCTGGCACAGTGCTAGGACTGCAGTTTATTCGGTACAATTGGGAGACTTCTTGATTATCCCATTCTGCAATCCGTGTGGTTGGTTAATTCACTGCCAAATAGAGCTATGAACAGCTTTTTCTTTGGTGGCAACTCTGGGATGAAGGCAGTGGGTTGTGACTGCAGAGAAACCCTCTCCTCGATTTTCCTCTTCTCACAATTTTTTAAAATCTTCTCCTAAGTGATGCATTGCTATTTCAAGTATAAGGGAGCATCCATGCTAGGCAGATGTATTGCTGTAGCGCTATGCCGCTTACTAAATAAAGGAAAGTTCCCAAAACCTACAGAATGACAGCCATGACAAAAGGGGAGGAAAGGGGAGGGGCATCAGTAATGAAAATGGGGAGAAATTGGAGCAATCAGAAGTGCTGTCTTGATTCTTCTCATGGGAGAAAAATAGTCTACCATGTGAATGGAAGGCTCGCTCAAGTGCGAGATAAAATAGATTATACCAAATATAATAAGCTTTTAAATGTGACCCAGGTCACTCCAAATTTCCCCATCTAGTCACTCTAAAAACTATAACATACAGATGGCATGCCTCTCTCTTTAGAAATTTCAACACAGTGATACAGTATATAGTATTTTATTTCACATACTTACATACATGCAACTTAGAAGACTTTATAAAACATAAACAAGGATTTGTGGACTTCCAGACCTACAGAAAACCAGGTCTTATAGGGAACAGTGGCCAACCCTTCCAACCTGCACCATTTTTGCTACTTCTTGGTGATTCTGTTCTTTTCTTTTCACCCCCTTCTGAAGATATTGTGCACTTAGCCAGATGAGAAGGAGCAAGGATATGCAACTGGAAGGTGTCAGAGAGGAGACATGAGCAACTGGCTGGTAGTGGGAGCCAGCTCAGGCAGTAGGCAGTGAACGTGCCCCCACTGCTCTGCTTCATGAGTGACTACTTCAGTCTATCACAAATGTTTAATTTCTGAAAAATCTCCACTGTTGATGACATAATCAGCATTACACAGTGTAAGTTACATCAACAAGATTTTAGCCAGGAGGACAGTATTTGTTGCTGGGTGTAGCAGGATGCACTGAGTTGTCCCAGTACAGCCTGTTCAATTTCTCCATCATGTCTCACTCCCAACACAGACTGCCGTTCCCCTTTCCTTTCTCTATCTTCTCTACCCTGTCCCCACCTACCTCACTCTCTCTAGTTCTACCTGTATGCATGATGTGGAGGGGTAGAAACTGACTTGCAGAAAAATACATAAAAGGAAATATCATCAAACGACATCCCCTTCCACAAAGTGAGTGGATATCAGGAACTAATCTGTACTAGGGTGCACATAAGCACATCCTGTAACAAAGGAAGTCAAAACAAAACAGAAAAAATACACAACAATCTTGCATTGGTGTAAAAAAAAAAACCTACCCCAACACTGGAGAGCTAGAGTATTAGTCCTGCTTTGATACTGTTGACACTAGTTTTGGTCCTGCTTTGTGTGGACACTGGGTGGCTGCAGAAGGGTGTAAGGGACATTGAACAGAATGACTTCTTCAGCCACCAGTGCCACAGAAAAGGCTTTCCAATGGGCCCTAGCCCATGCCCATTCAGATTCACTTGGAGTTTTCTGCCATCCTTCTAGTGTCTGCACTGCTTGTTTCATCACCACCAGCTCCCCAGTAAGCCAGGGAGCCAGTTTGACTCTGCTTCATGAGACTTTGACTCTGCTTCACTTAGGAGTGATCATGTCAACAGCCCTGGCCATTCCCCATTTCAGAGGTTAACCATGGCTTGAACACAATTGCCTGCCGAGATGACAGAAAACTCTCTCAGAGCTGTCAGGAAACCGTGTAGACCCACCAGCCTCCTGGGGTGCACCATCTTAATTGATCTCCCACCCCTGCAGAGCCTCTAAGTTCCTGTGAGTCTAAACCACACCAGATAATTATCTGTCCATGACAATGGAAGTGCAGAGTGTTCCTCTACACCCAGATCACCAACATCTACCCCAGTACAGAAAATCAGGTCTGAAATGTGCAGTGCAGCATTGATGGGAGCAGATTGATTGATTGATTGATTGATTGATTGATTGATTGATTGATTGATTGATTGATTGATTGATTGATTGATTGATTGATTGATTGATTGATTGATTGATTGATTGATTGAGCTTCTAGACCCCTTGACCAAGTGAAATACTACTTGGGGTGGTTTACATTTGGGACACACCCATGGTCATCATGGAGGACATGAAATCCTGAGCCACTCCATACAAAGCCTCAGCATGGATGTAATAAGCTGAGGGGACTCCAAGACCAGCTTGGCTAGCTCAGGAAGAGAGACAGTTGAGTAGTGGGGTTGGCGGTAAACCAACAGAATCCTTATTCTGTCCCAGGCTCCCACCTTTGGATATACACATTCAAACCCAAAAGATGGGGGATGTGACATCTGGTGGATGGAATTGCAATAGACCACTGCAACTCCACTTCTCTACCCTCCACGTTTTGCCTGTTGCTGCACTAAAAAACCTGGTGGACAAAGCTGAGTGAGATTAACACCTCCAACCTTATCCAACCAAGTCTCTGTAATGCAAGCCCACTCAGTATGCAGGATCAAGTTCTGGATGGCTGTTGTTTTCCCTGGCACTTAGCAGCAGCAGTTTAAACCCAGGAGATCTGACATCAAAGCTATCCAAAATATTTAAATTTGGGGATAGCTTAGGGGCAACCAATACTCCTTTGTCCTTCCCTCCTACATAATGCCGGAGCTGCTGTTCCCCACCATCTCTCCCCCTGAACAATTTTCCCTGATTCCCCCTACCACTCTCCCTCCCATAAAAACTCATCCCTTATGGCAAGCTTCTGTTGTGTGTCACTGATTTTATTATATGTCCCAAATGCTTCACAAATTATCCTACTTACCTTCCTACCAACAACAGAAATGTGGAAAAGAATGACAGCTGTTCAACTTCTTCTCAGTCCAATTAATTTTTACTAGAGCTCATAAATTTGCACTGCAAAGCAGGGATACATAAAGATAGAGAGAAAGAGAGAGAGGTTGAGAGAGAGAGAGACGTAGCCAAATTACACACTCATAAGACTTCAGGCAAATTTCAGTGAAATATGACATTTTATATGCAACATCCATTTTTCAGCTTTTGCTTATCCCTAATAGCTGAATTAGCAGTCAATTAGATTTGGTAAATAATTAATGGCAGGCATTTGACAGGAAACTCAATTCCAGCTGGCTTCGGTGGTTTGCAGTCAATACTGTGTTGGAGCACTAGAAATGAGCTAGTAACTCAGAATCCGGAACTGACAAGCGTTTCTGGTATGAAATCTTGGTGTTCCTCAAGTCTCAGATCCCCATCTCCTTGGGGAACATTTAGAAGATTTGTTGGCAAAATGCATTTTGAATTTCTCATTATTTTTCTCTAGGGTGTCAATAACCTTCATCTGAGTGCAAGGTTATTACACAGTGAAAGTGCAAACAAAGTTGTGAAATGGAAAAGAAGAACCTATTTTAAATAATTAATCACATTTTAAAGGATTGGTATGTTGAATTCTGATACACACACACATATTTTTGGATCAAGTACTATCTCTCTCACTAATGTCAAGCGCGTCTGATAAGTACCACCACTAAGATTGTATCTAAACTGCCCTGTTAAAATAGTTTTGGTACCACTTTAACTGTTATGGCTCCATCCTCTGGAATCCTGGGATTCGCAGTTTGCAAGGTATTTAGAATTCTCTGCTAGAATGCTCATGATGCAATTCAGGAGAATGCACAATAATTCTCTACTAAAGAACTATAATCTATGGATTCCACAGGATGCATACGGCTATTTTTGTGCAATGTAGACACATTCTAAGACACTAGAGGAACCCCAAGGTTTTCAGAAATTAAAAAGACATTTGGGAGAGGCAGTCCTTAAAAGTAACTTCTGCAAGCCCTGAGCAGAGGTTCATCCTCCCTCACCCCTTCCCATGAAAGGCAATGAAGCTGGTGATGTGACAGCAGTGGATGAGAATTTCATTTCAGTTTCACCATTTAGAAGAACTTAATGAAAAAATAATTAAGATTTTTTTTTCCAAATAATTCAAAGTGGGAGAAACTAGAACTATCCATAAAATACTTATTAATCACCTAGAGCACTAATTGTTAGTGGGAAAGTGAGATAGAAATGTAACAAGTAAATGGAATAGTCAATAATAATGAAAGGTTCAGAGTTTTGAATGCTTCGCTGTTAGAAGTCTGGATTTTAATCCTTGTGTATCACATTCCTGCTTCACTTAGGGTACCACCTTTTCTTCTGAGAGGCTCTCCAGCTTTCAGACCTATAGAGCAAGCAAGTACAGTACAACAGGATTCTCTCTTCATGCCTTATGTTTTTGAGCCATTTTGACTCTCCTGATGGCAATTGGATGACAGTTGTCATTACAGCAACCACCCTGGATCCCTTTGTTGGGAGAAGGGCAAAGTATCAAATAAGTAAATAAAAATAATTGTGCTCTGTCACAAGAAGGGCCCAGCACCATGTAACAAAGTCCCTGCCTGAACTTTTCATGAATGCAACAGAGGTCAGAGGGCGCAGAGAGTTCACCTCCTTCCCCAGAGTGTGTGAGGGGATAAGGCCTGAACAAGGCTCTTAATTGTTTAATTTTTTTAATTAAAATATTTTTATCCCACCTTTCTTCTTAAAAAGACCCAAGGTGGCTTACATCATTAAAAGACAATATTTAAAAGCTAAAAAGAGTAAGTATTTAAATATTTTTAAAAGAATTAAACAAGTATTATATAAAAATGATAAATAAAATTGATATTAAAAACACACTGAGAAGAGTAAAGTCCTTTGGTGTCACTTCCTTTCAGTGATGACCTCATTGGCAGAAGGCACACCCTTCCACCCACTCTGCTCTTTAGAGATGAACACAAACTGCCAGTTTCCCTGCAGTTCACCGGCTTCCCTGCCCTGCCTCCTCTGTGCACTGCCTCTGAGTGGGCACCTGCCAGAGGGGGCAGAGTGCTGAACCATGGAACACCTGTTGGGCCAGTAAACTAACTGCGCTGAACCACAAAACCAGCAGTTCATGCCCATCTCTACTGTTTTTATTCCCTTCTCCCACAAACAGGTGGCACAAGCCAGGAACGGGGAGGGACAGAAGCTAGAGGCTTCAAGGCAGATAACTTTTCCCATCTCTCAAGAGGAAGGAAAGAAAAATGCCAACAGAGCACTTCTGGCGTCCTTCTCTAGGGCAGTGTTTTATTTTGTGGAAAACAAGTGCAGGCTTAGGTCTGCCTGAAACAATGCCTTCAGTGAAGGTCTGAGGGAATGTTGGAATTTCCTTTTACTCTCCTCTTCCAAAAGAATGGATGGGCATGTGGAGAACATACATGTTCTGCATTTTAAAAAAAATCTGCACAAAAGGGTACATCCACAGGTACAGGTGAAAGGGTGTGTGCTTTGCGTATGCATTTTCCCTAACACAAGCAGGCTGGGCAAGAAATTTCTCCAAATATATGCCATTGTCCTTAACATGCCTATTTTTGCACACCCTTTTCCCATGTGTGCATAGTTTCTTGATTAGGGAACTGTGATGAAAAATTTTGAGAAGAGTAAAACCAGAAATATAATTGGATCCCAGCTCACAAATTACTTCTGGAAGGGCAAATTAGATGAGCTTCTATTACAATGCAAACCAGATACATTTCTTTCCCCCTCCCTGGTCAGAAGTCCCTACCAATACATTCACCACCAGGGACTGAACCTTGTGGGATAATTAGTAGGTAAAACTAAACTGCAAGGAATTTTCCATTCTGATGAGTGTAGAAGGAGGGAAGGAAAGAATACCTGCTGAGTTCTTTGTTCTATTCAAGCTTGGCTGCCACTGCATGGTGAGGTGACTTTTTGCAAGGTCAGAAGACCAGCAGTCATAAGATCGAATTCATGCGACGGAGTGAGCTCCCGTCACTTGTCCCAGCTCCTGCCAACCTAGCAGTTTGAAAGCATGCAAATGCAAGTAGATAAATAGGTACCACCTTGGTGGGAAGGTAACGGTGTTCCGTGTCTAGTCACGCTGGCCACGTGACCACGGAAACTGTCTTCGGACAAACGCTGGCTCTATGGCTTGGAAATGGGGATGAGCACCACGCCCTAGAGTCGGACACGACTGGACTAAATGTCAAGGGGAACCTTTACCTTACCTAAAGTCCCGGAATATTTCTGTCATACACTTGAGGACTCTTCCAGATGGGTTTTTTTGTCCTGCTCCCCTTCATTCCACTTTGTAGTGGAAGAACACAAGATTTACCGGGATCCACATTCACTAGCTGATCACCCTCCAGGGCCCAAGATGGAAACAACAGATAATATATAGTAAAACAGGAAAGCAAAGAAGGACTGCATCTCCCTCTATGAGCCTGCCTGGGCATTAAGATCATCAGGGAGGCCTTTCTCTCAGTCCCACCACTCTCACAGGACCACTTGATGGAGACACAGGAGAAGGCCTTCTCTGTTGTTGCTCCCAGACTCTGAAACTCCCTCCCATGGGAAGCTAGGCTGACCCCATCTTTGTTTTCTCTTTCTCTTTCTCTTCAAGCAGGCTTTTCCTTAATGACTTGTTGTCTAAGATGAGTTTTTACGTGGATTGCTGTGCTCTGTTGTTCTGAATGTGTTTTACTATTGATTTTACTTAAACTTTTAAAAATAAAAATATTTTAAATAAATAAATAAATTTAAATAAATAAATAAAACAAAGGGCAAAAGATAATGAGAGTATATAGGGTGTGCACATAATGAAATAAAAGGACCATGCGATCTGACAGCAAAGGAAGATGATATGTGCTGCTTCTGAACACCCTTCTCTTTTTACAGCAAATTGTTAAAAAGAAGCAAAAGATATGAATACTACCACAGACTCATCTCTGCCCTTTACTTCATTTTCTCTATCCACTCCTTCAATCTACTGCCATTTTTTAATGGATTGGGGAAGTCCCATAATACCAAACCCCTGAAGCATTAGAATAGCAATGGAGGCAAGCAAAGGAGTGCAAGGATCTTTATGAAAGGAAATAGAAAAAAATCTTCAGATTGTGAAGGGACCTAAGTTCCACCCATGGAACAAAGAGGCACAAAAAGTAAACCAGGAATCTGGGGAAGTATAAAAAGATCCAGAAAAGGAAGAAAAAGAAGTGGTACAAAGCAAGGTAAGAAAAATGACAGCTATATGTCAGGGGAATGCTTGTTATGACCTGTGCCTGATGTTGATCTTAAGGGGGTAGAAATGTCCCATCTAGAAGAGCAAGATCAGAAGATACTTTTCCCCTCAAACTACTTTTAATCTGTGTAAAACATTTCTGGGATCCCTTCCCATTGAGAAGCAAAATATAAACAGAGAAAGAGAGAGCAAACACAGAAAGCCTGGTTGGTTATTTAAAAAGATTTCAACAAATCCTCTTGTGTTTCAGATCCCTGAATAAAGTAGCAGTTGTTTTACTTCAGAGCAATTCACATAACTCACAGCATTGCAGTACTTGCACCATTTTGCACAAAAATAAGGAACTTTGGGCAAAAATTGGAGAAAGAGTTTAACCAACACATCATAATCACCAATGCAAGAACTCTGTCAAGAGTTTCCAGAAATGTTTCAACGTTCTTGCCACCAAGAAGAACATTGCAAGGCAAGTGAGCATTTACATACCTCAGTACAAGTGACATGAGCTTTCCTAGAGATGAACACATACACCATGCCTACGCTCAGATTATTATGTTCACCTGTTTGCTACATTCAGAGCCATAAAATCTGAAAGGCCTGGGGCAAAGTATTATTACTTTTACAGCTATTTGTAGTGCATAAAACATTTAACAGCAATTGCTTCATTCACAACCTAATGGCTCATCAATTTAAGCAGAATGGAAAGAAGGAGGATCATAGGACAATTTTTCCAGCCAGTTCTAGGCAGGGCATCAGATGTTGATGTACAAAACCCAGCCTGACTGTAGTGTGGTGAGAAGTACAATAAAAATAGATATGTTTTTGTAATTCACTGTGAATCAGAGCTGTGCACTATATTCACATAGACGCTGAAACACAGACTGGATTTGGGCTATTTGTGCATTTCCATGGCTATAGTCAGGCAGAGCAAAAAGGTTGTGGGCATTCACAGGCCACAGTGGAACACACCCGCCCACCCTTGGATCCTTGTTTGAAATCTAAGACTTTGTGGAATTAAAAATGTTTGGATTCTTTTAAACATGGCACAAAAGCAGACAGAGGGAAATTGAAAGTATTCAAACTTTATAAGAGAGATACTAAGCTGGTATCAGTAGAGAAGGAGACTGAAAGTGTCATTCACCCAATGAAGCCCAAGGCCTCTCCTGCATGTCTCAAAGGCTGCAGTGCTTGAGCGTATCTTTGAATGAGGTCACCAGCTGCATATGTCTCTCCAGCCACTCTCTTGCAGCATTAGATTAAGCTCTACTGTAAAGTGAGGATATGAGTATAGCAAATATACTGTCTTGACCATGTATTCTCAGAATTTTCTCCTCCCTGCTTTCTTTTTAGTTCCCTTATTACAATTTATTACAATACTGGTACTGAGTTACGATGGATGGATGGATGGATGGATGGATGGATGGATGGATGGATGGATGGATGGATGGATGGATGGATGGATGGATGGATGGCGGCGTTCTTGTCTAGGTTTGGAGTGGTTAGGTTAGAACTTTACAGTAGTAGGTTAGCATCTGTTATTTGGTTTTCTTTTTCTCATTGTTGCACTGGTGTCTCTTCTAAAGTTCATAATAGCTTCTTATGCTTCTCCTTTTGTGTGCATGTGTGTGTGTTCTTTGGGCTAGAAATGAACAAATAATTCTGCCAGAACTAATTCTGATAGACCAGTGATTCCCATCCTTGGGTCCCCAGATGTTCTTGAACTAAAACTCCCAGAAGACTTCACCACTAGCTGTTCATGGCCTGGATTTCTGGGAGTGAACATCCGGGGACCCAAGGTTGGGAACTATTGTGTTAGACCTATATCTATGCCCCCCTTCCCCTCCCCAAGTTATAGCCTGTTACATTTTGCCACAGATTTTGTTTTTGTTGTTGTTGTTACTGTTGAAGACCTAGATCAATTACTTTGGCCAGTCTCAATGAATCATCTCTGTAACTCCCACAACTTTTCAGCCATTTGACTGGCAGATTCTGAGAATCATAGTCTTTGAAAATATCTTTCTTAAGTTCTGTTACTTCTTACTCTAGCTTATCTCTGAGTCCTATAGTGGCTATATGTCCCGCTTTACAAAGAATAGTCTTCTGGCAGTGTTCTCAATTTGAGGAGCTACCCAGTCCATGCCCAATTTAAAGATAAAAATCCATAATAAGAAGGGAGAGTGAAGGGATTGAAGTTGCTTGTCCACAGTTATCATCTAGAAGCAGACTCCTGGTTGCAGGTTCCATAGTTTCAGTTCAAGCCCCTGTGGTGAGAGATATTGTATTTGTTTCAGCCATACTAACAATTTCTAAAATGTTCAGGTATCCATGTAAATTAGTATATGCACTTTTTTGCAAATCTATTTCATCTTTGCCTTGGGGGCTGGGAAGGATATTTTTCCTTTTTGTGAGGCATGCATAAATGGCCACCTTAGTGAGGGACAAACTTGTTCCTTAGTCTGTGGTGTGATTGTGCAACTATTCTTAATGCTTGAAAGAAGTGTGTATACTGATCGAATCAAAGACCAGAACTGTAGAATTTGCTTGAATGCAGAAGTGCTGGCACAAAGCATTCTGTCATAATGCCAGTGTTGTCCTACGATATACGAGACCTAAGTCTAACTCTTCAACTAGCCATAAAACTCATTGGGTAACATGGGGCAAATTACAGTCTCTCAGTTTCACCTACCTCATAGGCTTGTTCAGAGAATAAAGTAAAGAGAAAGTGACCCTTGTACGCCCATCTTCATCACTCCTGGAGGAAAGGCAGGATATAACCGTGACAAAAAATAAATGAAATCGATGATGTGTTCTGATGAAACACATAGTAAAACATGCTGACCACCATAGACCCTAAGACTGCGCTCCCCAAACTTGGGTCCCCAGATATTCTTGATCTACAACTTCCAGAAATGCTGGCCAGCACAGCTAGTGGTGAAGGCTTCTGGGAGTTTTAGTCCAATAACATCTGGGGACCCTGAGAAAAGAAAGGTAACTTCATCTCTTGATTCTGCTCAGTGTGGATTGAAATGCCTATCAGGGCAACAAGAAAGAATGATTCTGATCCTGATGCCTCTTGAACCAAACAAGGCATTAAGAGACCCACCCCAAAATGGCAGAGTGCCCCTGCTCCTTGGTCCACCAAATGTCCATGGTTTTCAGATTATGTTCTAGCTGCAGTTCAAGCCACAGTTCCGGCTGTCTGCAGAAATTGTTTCTGGTTCAGGACCCACCGAAATCCATAAAAAAACAAAAGACCTACTGCAAGTCCATTAGGACTTCTACAGTAAAATATGCAATATCCAGATAAATTCCACTTCTAATAACCTTCATTTCTATCACTTTAATGAGAGAAACTTTGGTTTCAACCTCTTGATTTATTGAGATATATTAATTTTACAGGCTCAATTACAGTTACTGATTTTCTTTCCTAAAACAAACTTTCTCCTGAGAAACTACTGTGGATATATTGATCTTGTAGAAGTCGGTTTAAAAGAACATTTTAATTGTTCAAAATGTCGGTTGATGGTTGAAATGTAAATTTTAATGAAGCTCTTTAATTATTATTTTTTTAGGTGACTGTCAGTAAATTTACTTTTGATTAATCAACATGGCTAGAAGGAAATTAGGCTTAGCCTGAGAAATGAAATTAAGCAATTATTTCCAGTAGTCTTTTGCATACTCAAAAGTCCCTCTCCCTCCACACACTTCTTTTTTCTCCATCATTTCTTCAGGCCACGAGTGAAAATCCATTAAAAGTTTCGGAAAAATTAACTATACAACAGAGGTACTGAAGAGCAACCATAGATGTTCAACTTCTTGGCAATGGGTCAGAGACATCATTATTTCATTGGTAATAAATGAACTGGCATGCCTACATCATTCACAAGAATCATGTTGATCTCTAGATTTATTTTGGCAGAGAGCTAAAATAATCTGGCAGGGAATGCACTAAAAAAAGTCACTGGTATTTATCCGTTGCATTGACTGAGAAGAAAATGTCTATCTATCGATCGATCGATCGATTTATTGATCTATCAATCTATCAGTCTATCCAACGATCCAACGATCCATTGATCGATCTACCAATCTATCTATCTATTGTTCTATTGAGGAATGCTTATCAACACTAGATGCACAGAGCTCTATCTTATTGTTAGATTACTCTCATTCAATACTCTAGGAATACCTGGGAATCTTTCAAAATGTATTAGGCATTAATCACTGGGAAAAGCAGTAACAGCAGTAAAGCTTGAACCAGCCTTGTGGAGCCACAAAGGTGTATTGCAGGGTGTACACCATGTAACAAGGGTGAACACCTTGGCCTTTTCAAAACTTGGAGTCATACCTTCTGAGCTGTAACTAGAAATTTGGGCACCTGGGCCAAATGACACTGTCTCCCACCCACTTGACCCTGAGACTGCTGCATAGCTTTGAATTACTGATAAAATTTCTCTTGCTATGCAGTAGAAGACTCACAGAGGAGAATAGGTTCAAGTTCCCCAGACAGTCCACCCCTTTCTCTTTAATTGGCACTTATAGTCTCAATAACTCAATCTGAGACATTTGTAGGAGAAAGAATAAAAATGTTTTATTACTTACAGTTGTGAACAGATCAACAGCATCCAACAGACTAAAGAGAGGGAAAAGAACACTCAGCAGAGAGGCAGGGCTCTCTCTGAATTCAGAGGTGGGAGGGAATGATTGGTTGGTGCTGGATGGATTGATAGTCACCCCAGCCCAGAGGAGCCCCTCCCAGCCAAACAAACTACAGGCAGCATGCAAGGTTATTAAAATTCCAACAGAGAGATGAGTGTAAATCACCACCAAGAAAAAAAGGACCAGAATGGACTGCCAACCCCAAAAGAAAGAAAAAGGGTTTTTTTTCCCTTTCAAAAACAAAAAATGGAAATGAATAAGGCCAGAGGGCATTTGCCATTCATTATCCTAACACTCATCGTGAGAATCATCTCAAGGTTTTGGTGCCTGGGGCAAAGCCCCCATTGCTCTGCCTTATAGTTCTAAGAAAAAAGACAATGCCTCCCACTTTACCATGCTAGTACTACTAATTAGCCTCTGAACAGTCAAGGAAACATGGCGCCTGGCATTGAAGAGCAAAAAAAAAAAATCTGAGCAGAGGGACTATGGCGATGCAGGTGAAGCTGACAATTTTTGATGGCTGGAAAGAGAGAGAAAGCTGTGGTGCTGTACATTTTCATAAATGATACAAAACAGGAGGGGAGCCTTGCCGTGCTTGTGCTAGATGACCTGCAGTCCTGCTGGGTTCAAATTCATCCGGAAATTACACAGCCAGGTAGCCTGCTGCTTCATTGCATTTCTACCGTGATAAAAGCTATGTACCCGTCTGCAAAACTGAGACTGTATAAGCAGTCAAGCCAAATCATAACCTCAACCTTGCTTGCCCAGAGCTTACCTTTTTTTTTTCATTTGGAAGCTTCAGGAACTTCTGATAAATTTCCTACTTTGGACAAGGGATGGAGAAGTTTGCTCCTTTGCACTACTACTCCCAGAATCACCCGGCCAGCAAGGTGGTCATCGTCTAAATATTAACTTTCCAGAATCTATGCTAACTAGAGTACCCCTGCTTGCATCTGTCCTTCCCCTCACTCCAATTTTCTGTCTTTCTAATTAATGAATTCCGTTGATGTTCCTTTCTTCCCAGCTATTCCTTCCAGGAAGCTTTGTGTAGCTTTTGTGAAAGATCATGTAAAATGACGAGTGCTCTAGACTGGTGTTCTCCAGAACTGCTCTTGCTGCTACAACCACTCATGGAATCTTTGGGTTCCTACTGGGTAAATTGGATGCAGATGCCTCTATGCTTAAAGAAGACCCACTGAAATCAATGAGACATACATTAGACTTGGTGGCTCTAACTCTGTGTGGCTGCTTCTGGCTCCAACTCAATGTCATTAGTTAGTTACGTGCTGTCCAGTCCAAGTCAACTTATAGCAACCCTAGTAAAGCCTTAGCTGTCTGGAGAGCTCAATGGTTTAGGTATCTGGCTGTGGAGCCAGAGATTGGGAGCTTGATTTCCCATTGTGCCTCCTCTGAGTAGAAGCAGTAGCCTTGGGGAAGCTGCAGAGTCCCTGGCTGGCCCCAGAGAGGGAATGGTAAACCACTTCTGAGTATTCTCTTCTTAGGAAACTCTGAAAAGGGTCACATTGGTGGCACACTGTTATTTTTTATTTTAATAGGGCTTTCAAAGTAAGTAATTTATTTAAGGAGTGGTTTTACCTGTTGCAGACCCCCAGTGAGCTTCCATGGCTGAGCAGAGATTTGAACTCTAGTCTCCAGAGTCCCTGTGTGTCTATCACTCTACCCACTAAACCATACTGGCTACCTGTCATTACATGAGTTATACATTATATTCTTGCTCCATGATGTTTTGGCTACCCGAAAGAATGAGTGGTTTTCTCTGTGGTGGTGGTGGTGCGGGATGATGATGATGAGTAATTTATATTAAAAGTAATTTTGCCCATGAGAACTCCTGATCAAATCTTCAAGAAGTCAATACAAATATTCTTCAAAACAGATTAGAAATAACTTTTAAAACCATTTTTTTTAAAAAAACAGTTTTAAAAGTCAAAGCCCATGAGATTTTGAACTCTTACTGAAGCTCAGCAAACATGGGGCCAGCCTGACTTACACTGAGAAGGATGTCTACAATCAAGGTGAAACTACAAAGAAAGCCTGTCTCAGGTACTCACCAAGCTAGCATCTCGGGGCGAGGGGACAAGCAACAGGGTTTCTGCGGAAAATCTCAGATTTGAGGTAGGAAGGAGGTGGTTTTCCAGATATCCAGTTCTCAAATCATTTAGGATCTTTAGGGGTCAGAATCAGAACCTTGAATTCTCCTGGAAGAAGCTGGAAGTCAGTACAGTTGTCTTGGGCATGAGGATAAATGGACTCTAAAGTAAATGCAAAATAGAAATCAGGGCTTCCAAGCACTTCTCAAGGGCAGTCCCACATCAAGTGCATTACAGTAGTCTAGTCTTGCCAAGAGGCAATTGAGAAATGGATCCGTACAGCCCAATTCACCTCATGTGAGAAGTAATGCAGGCAGCACCCCGGCCAAAGTCAAGCTCTGATGCTCCTGGCCACCATAGCTACATAGCTTTCTAGGAGCAACTGTGCGTCATGGAGCACCCCTCAAGTTGCCAATCTGGTTCTTCAGAGGGAGCAGATCCTTACAAAGAAAAGGAAGCAGTCCCATTCCTAGGTTGAACATTAGTCTTGTCTAGATTTACTCACAGTCTTTCCACCTGTAAGCAATCCCTCACTGCATCTTGATGGCACTTTAGGACTTCCATAGCCTCTGTGGTATCAGATGGAAAAGACAGAGAGATGAGTATCACCAGCACCATAGTGCAGCTTCCTGATGGTTCTTACATTTGATGGAAGCAGTGCTGGCTTCTCGGGTGCTTCAATGACTTCAGTCTGAAAGTTAAAGAAAGCAAAGTTTATTTTTTATTAAATTTTTGTCCAGACGGTTCTCACACGCACACACACAACACACACACACACACACACAAAAGAAACCCTTCCATGGCAGTTATTATTACTAAAATACAAATGAAGCAATAAAATGATTAAAATCAATACACCCATTAAAATCTGGTTCCCCACTCCTTTCCAATCTTTGCAAATCATCTGCATTCCCAAAAACAGGGTTTTTTAAAAGTCTGAAAGGAATATAAAGCAAAAAAGCAAAGTGTCCCACTTATATACTGCCCCATAGTGCTTAAAGCACTCTCAGGGTGGTTTACCATTTAATTATGCAGGCTACACATTGCTCCTTCCCCCAGCAAGCTGGATACTCAATTGACCGACCTTGGAATGATGGAATGCTGAGTGAACCACGAGCCGGCTACCTGGCATTCAACCCGGGTTGTGAGCAGAGTTTTGGCTGCAGTACTGCAGTTTAACCACTGCACCATGAGGATCCTTTTGTACTCCTATTGCAGGCTTTGAACCAAGGACTTTATTTGTATATTTGTTGGACTAGAGCTGGAGATAGTTACTTTCTTTAGACAATCACAGCAGGGAGATTATGGGAGAGCTAGTCCAAAAGATGAAAACCTTTTTCCAAGTGCGACATCAGCCAATGGCTGAAGGTGAGTAGAAGTGCATATCAACTGCCTCCTTCCATCTGCCCATAGACACGAGCTCCTCAATGTAGGGTTCTCTTCTGCAGAATTGGTTCAAAGCACATTCCGCCAAATATATTTAGAAACCATTGTCACATGTGAAAAGGAGCCTCTGTATGCATGTCTGCATCAGAATCAGGTTTGGTCCTCACGTGTTCAAGCAAATGTCTGAATAATAATAATAATAATGTTATATTACATTGCAGAGAAGACAAGACACACTGTCTGGGTTTCTAGCAAAAGCTTCACTTCCTATTTCCATGTAACAGATTAGTTCATTTCAGGTTACAGGTTTCAGATTCAAATTAACAGCAGAACCCCTGTATCCATGGGGGATCAGTTCGAAGCTCTCCTGTAAATGCCAAAAACTCTATACATAACACGGTCTCTTGCTCCCTCTCGTGGCCAGTTCTGGTAATTACGTCATGGAGATATGTATTTCTGGGCTTTTTCTTTTAATATTTTCAGACCGCAGATAAGTGAAACTGCAGATACTGATCTCACTGACACTATCTAAGTTGGCGGCCATCACTATATGCTTTGATAGCCTGTTCCAGATTAAACCATGTATTGTGAAAAACTACATCCTTTTTTCTATCCTGAATCTCCTCCCACCAGCTTTGCTGCCCACATTCTAGTATGACTCACATTCTAGTATGATAATGTTGTTTTATGCCTTTGAATCGCTTCTGGCTTCTGAGTGAGATAGACAAGGAGTTGTTTGTCATGGAGAGCCTCCAGTGAGCTTCCACAGAGATGTGAACCCAGATCTCATGCATTCTAGTATTACACTGTATACCTGACACCATTGGATGATGTCACACCATGTCACAGTCTAAGAAACAAAAGTTGATTCTGGCTTGAGGAACCTCAAGGCTAGCAGAAATTATAATGAAGTCTAAGAGGGCGACAAGGATGATCAGGGGGCTGGAAACCAAGCCTTATGAGGAAAGGCTGAAAGAATTGGGCATGTTTAGCCTTGAGAAAAGAAGACTGAAGGGTGATATGATAGCACTTTTCAAATATTTGAAAGGCTGTCATACAGAGGAGGGGCAAGATCTGTTCTCGATCATCCCAGAGTGCAGGACACGCAACAATGGGCTGAAGTTAAAGGAAGCCAGATTTTGGTTTAATATCAGGAAAAACTTCCTAACTGTTAGAGCAGTATGACAGTGGAACCAGTTACCTCGAGAGCTGGTGAGTGCTCCAACACTGGAGGCATTCAAGAAAAACTTAGATAATCACCTGGCAGATATCCTTTGATTGTATTCCTGCATTGAGCAGGGGGTTGGACTTGTTGGCCTTGTAGACCCCTTCCAACTTCACTTGTCTATGATTCTATGATTCTAGGAGACGCACTCCCTAAAAAGTACCTTTCCCACACTTGAACATCCTCCCCTTTACCCCAAGAGAGGCAATAAAGCTCGTGATATGACAAAAAGGGGAGTGAGAAGAATTTCTCTCTACCATCCACACTACCTGGGCTCACTAATACTCTAGTGTAACCATTCTCAACCTCTTTTTTTTGGCCACAGTCATAAACACAATATGAAAGAAAGACAGGCTGCATCAGGACTGCATACGTCACATCATGAACCTTCTAAGGTCGTGTGTGAAGAATAGTTTCCAGTCTGTGGCCCCCTTGAAATATCACTACATCACACTGCCTCTCCATCCACTGAGCACCAGTGGCTTGGAAGCAGAGTGTGCCCGGGTTCACTGCAGAGACCTATATGGGGTGGGGTGGGCTACTGAGCCTATGACCTTCTGTATGCCAAGCATGTCTGCTTCAACTCCTCCTCTAACTCAAGGGACGCAGTTCGTAAATATCAAATAAAAAGTGTAATCACACGCGAGAAGGCTGAACAAAGCTTTCTGCTGACAAGCAGCTTTATGCGTTTTCTCTTCAGCTCTTTTAAGTAGCAGAAAATAAAGGGCTGAGGGCAAGAGTCCAGTTTTGTATTCTCTCCCCACCCACCCACCCACCCCTTCCTTGCAAATATCCCTTTGATGATCACTGCAGTGCGTGAAGAGATGCTTCTAAACAGCCAGTCACTCCTGCAAGAGGAGCCAGAAACATCTCTGTGCTGCAAAGCTTTTTGCCAGCCAAGGTGTGCCTATCTTGTTTACATAAAACCTTGTGTGCTTCACAGAAATCCTACCTTTAATATATCCAGACAGTGTTTTCTGGCAGGCAGCCCTGGAGTCCCCTGGCTTTAAGTCAATCACCATCATCATCGTGTGCCATCAAGTTAATTCTGACTTACAGTGACCCTTTTCAGGGTTTTCCAGGTAGAGAATAGTCAGAAGTGGTTTCCCATTCCCTTCTTCTGGGGGCATCTTCGGACTGTGCAGCTTGCCCGAGGCAAGCAACAGGAGAGGCACAGTGGTGAATCCAACTGCCAACCTCTGGCTCAACAATCTAAACCACAGAGCTATCTAGCCAGCTGCTTCAGGTAAAGCCAGAACTTTAAAAAGGTTTCTGCTTTTGTTTTGTTTTGTTTCTGGACTACATCTCCCATAACTTTCTGAAGCTCTGAGGCAGGCTCGGCCAAGGCACATCTAGAGGTATTTAGTATTCAACGTGATGGAAGTATATAGTCAGTCTGAGGAAAGTTTCCACTTTGGGCCTATATTTGGGGGGTTCTTGGGGGTAGCACTTTGGTCAGCAGTTCCCGACTGTTTGGCAGTGGTCGTGGTCTGGAGGGTTGGGGTGGCCTCGGAGGTCACAAAAATGTCTGTGGGGCACCTGGACTAAGGGAACTGGGGTTAATTTCACACAGTGCCAAAATCCTGATCCCACGCCACAATTTCACCACTGGGAGGTCTCAAAAGTGTTGCCTTGTTAAGTCTCCTCTTTAAGGTAAGCAAATGTTGGGGCCAAATTGATCTGAGTAGGGAAAGGTTGTATCTGTCTACACCAGTGGTTCCCAATTTTGGGTAACCCAGGTGTTCCTGGACTTCAGCTCCCAGATACCCAGATGCCCTGGCCAGCACAGCTAGTAGGACTTGCAGTCCAAGGATATCTGAATTACCCAAGGTTGAGAACCACAAATCTATACCATTGAAGTTGGGGAAGTCCGTTCCTCAGAGAGGGCTGTCCTTTCTAAAAAGAATGCAGAGAGCTTTCTACCCAACCACCAGGGGTTTTCACAGCTGCAACTTCTTTACTGCAAGTACTTCACATGGCCAAGAATTTTCTCTTGGTCACATGAAGCTGTGTTTTGATAGCTGCCAATCTGGGAAGCTTGCAAGAATCCCTGACTGCTAAAACGATGGTGTTAGAAATATTAAATTTGGTTTGGTTAAGAAATGAACCCATGTATTTCCAAATTTAATAAATTTGCACATGCCTGAGCGGATCAAAGATGCACCTCAGTGTCTCACACAGCTCTAGTTGTGGCTTCTACTGCCCTTACAGGGTTGTGAGCTACAAATTTGAAGGGTGTGGCCAAGGGCAAAGAAGCACAAATAATGGTGTAATGATTTCACTCACTGCCTTTGATCTACAGCCATTTCTTTGGTTGCACCTACCTGGTGTTTGCATGACAGCGGTGCACCCTATTCAGAAACATCACATATTCCAAACTGAATTGTCCTGTCTTGGATCAATTTGTATGAAAGCAGAGTGGCGAGTTCTGACATGAAACAGCAAATTTACAAATCAGTTTGGATCCGGAGCACAAATCAAATTGAATGGGGCACAAATCATTTCAGCCTACATTTTTTTTTAATCTACACCTGAAGCTACCTGTCTGAAATTTGGTAGATTTTCTCCAGTCCTTGGGATTCATCTTGTCCCTAATTTTCATGTACATCTGTGCAAAACCAAAACAATTATAACTGTTTTGGTTTTTCAATACATTGACTTAACAAATTTACAAATCCATTCAGATCCAGGCTCCAGACTGAATCAAATAAGGCACAAGTCACTCCAATGAACAGGTATATGTTCCAAAGCCTCAAATCACCCTTCCATCGGGACCAGGGAACCTGCATACAACCATAATTTATATCCTTCCCAGACTAGCAGTCCCTCTGCCCCTTAACCAGAAGCTAACATGGGGAAGGATCTATGTAATCAGGGCTGGTTCTGTTGTTTGACAGAATGAGGCAATTGTTTTAGGTGGCAGATGGTAGGGAGCAGGGGTGAGCATTTGAGGGCTGAATAGTGTGTTCAGTATTCATACACCTCTGAAGCTAGCCTAATACCCTTCAGGTGTAGTTGAGATTGGTGCCTGGCTTGCTGCTACCAATGTGGAAGAAAGATGCAACTGCCAGGCTGGTCAGGTTTTGCCCTGGGAAAGAGGGAGGCAGTAGCATACCTTGGGATGATCTATGTCTAGGGCACAAGAACTACACATTTTATTTATTTATTTATTTTATTTTATTTTATTTAACTTATATGCCACCCACACTACCCAAAGGTCTCTGGGCGGCTTACAACATTTAAAATACAATAAAGGGACAAAACAATTCAAATGCAATTAAAATATATACTCTAAAAATTGCCATCAGGACCCACAGCTGATATTATTTCAATTAAAAGCCTTCTGGAACAGGAAGGTTTTGACCTGGCGCCGAAATATCATCAGCGTCGGCGCCAGACGAATCTCAGTCAGGAGGGTATTCCATAGTCTGGGGGCAGCTGCCAAAAAAGGCCCTTTGTCTACAAGCCATCCCTCTTACCTCCTTGAGGGACGGCTCTTTCAAAAGGGCCCCCTGGCTAGATGTTAACTGCCGGGTAGGTTCATATGGAAGGAGGCGGTCCTTCAGGTATCCAGGGCCCAAGCCGTTTAGTGGAAAATGGGAGCCAGACAACTGCATGAAGAAGCAGACTGACGTAAGAAGGCATTGTTTTGAATTAAAAAGGAGAAGAAAAGTATGAATCACCCGTTCGTTAGAGACAGAAAAGTGTAGGAAAGGGTAAAAAGATTCTGCACAAACGCCAAATTCCAAAAACCCACTGAATACCAATCTTATCTGGTTTCGCTAAGTGAGTATTCATGCACTTAAAATCCAGACTGACATGGAAGAAATTTATTACAGATTCGTTTCCTCTGATTTTCAGTAAAAAGTTGCCCCTATATATCCAAGTGTGGGCTCCAAAGCCATATATTTTCTTTAACTGGAAGGCATCTTTGATTTTAATACATGATATCACAAGCCATTAGCTATTATAACAGCTAATCCCACTGGATCAACTTCTTAAGAGAACGTCTGACAAATGCAAAGAAGCTTTGTAGTGAAAAAAGAAAAGTGACGGTATTAAGTCACGGTTGCAATTACTGACAAGTGGAACAAAGTTTTAAATGGGTTGACGTTTATTCGGCAAAAAAAGACTTTTCAAATGCGGGAATAATCAACTAGGAAATTGGGGAAGAGCTGTAGCGCAGTGGCTGGTAGACCGACAGGGTTTATATGTAGAAAGTGCAACGTTCAGTTCCTGATATCTTCAGATCAGTGGAGGCTGGTAACTCCTGTTCCACTGGGACGATGAATCCAGTCTGGGTTTTAGTGGTGGTGCTATTAAGTCACTCAGCCTTGGCTGTGCCTTGTGCATGATCTGCCAAAGGACATTATCTACCATAACAACTAGAAACACATCCTGTATTGTTCCTGAATACATACATATATATTATTTGTTTGTTTGCTTACTTACATATTTATTTTGCCCATTTGGTTGGGAAATTTACTTCTTGAAATGAAGATGGGGAAAATTGTGCAAGAGGGAGAACAAACAACCTTCCCATTGAAAAGAGGCATCTTCATGCGTGCTGCTTGCCCATCATCTTTCCCTTTCAAGTAATATCAAAGAGGCCTATTTGATTCTTGCTTAAGGTTGGTGAAGACATGACCAGCTGTACTAGCGCAGAAATGTGGACGCTCCTTACATTTTAATTGTTCTCGGCATCAACCACTGAGGTTGCACTTCTCTCAAGTGCATCAAACACAAAACGAGGAAGAGATGCCATGAATGACAGACGCCATCTGTCTCAAAGGTATTGTCTTTGCCATCAAGCATGTGTTTGTGGGAGCACCGTGCCGTTCATTAGCACAAAAGGAAAAATAGATGCATCCGACATGAAACAATTGTCAACATTTGCTGCTTTTTGCGGGTGTCAAGATCAGGTAAAGGCACTAGCCCTGCATTAGGCATTTAGGATGAACAGATGAGAGTGAAAAGGAAGGTGGCATGAGAGCAAAGAAGAAGAAACCGGAAATGTGGGTGTGCATCCACCTTGACCATGGAAACTTGTGGGGGGGATGCACCTGGTAAAACAAGGTCAGTGGCCATGGGGACAGCAATATTTTGAGAGCTGAAGTCCAAAAAAGAAAAAAAATTCCCCATATCTGAACAAGTCCCACCTTCATTGGCTTAATTCAATTGCCATTTCCAGCTAATGTAGACCCACTGAATGTATTGTTGGATGGCAAGGCAGTGCTGATACCCAGTGTGGAAGGGCTTGGGAAGCCTAGGTTCAAATCCCCACTCAGCCATGGAAACTCAGGGACAGAGGGTTTAGGTGGCACTGGTAAAACCACTCCTTGAAAGTCATATTGGAGTCACAGTACATTGGTTCGAAATTGATGGCACAATGGCCATGCCTAGGCAAGTCAGTGATTCAATGGGTCTTCTATAAAGGGGACAAATGATTGGACTGAAGCTCATGTCTCCAGGGATAGTGTCAGTTCTTTGGGAAATCGTTTGTAGCTGAAGGACTGAGATTTGCCAGCTAAGCTGCCCACCCCTTCCAAAGGCTACCTTTCCTAAAAGGCTACTCAAGTACCAGTGAAGCTCAGAGGTAGGTAAAAATGGCAGTCACTTCTTATAGCCATAGACAGAATGTCAGCTTGACATCTCGAAACGCTTAACTTGCAGAGACTGCCATGGAAATCCCACAGGGAGAACCTTGTCAATGGCTAGAAGCAACACAGTCCCCTTTCAAGGAATCCTCGGAACTGTTCGGGTTTGATGGACCCATTGTTTGAATCGAAAAGTTTATCTTTGTCTCGGTGGAAATGAAGTGTCCTTCCCTGTATGGATTTGCAAACATGAAAAGACAAGCCAAGTAGATTGACTGGAATCTCAATTACAGAGAAGTACAGTAGGATAACAAGAGCAAGGAGGTTTAACTTCTGCCAACATTTCAAAACCCCAAAGACACTGTTTTGACTAAGTGTCTAAAATGCAAATTGGAGTGTACATCTGATGCTGAAGAAACAAAGAAAAGAGTCCCTCAACCCACAGAGCAGCCGTCGCTGTATTGTTAGTGAGATGAAAGAAGCCAGCACTGATTAGCACTCCAGTACAATAAAGTTCCAATGGTGTAATACACCTTGTGGTGCACAGATATTGTACCAGGTTGTGGCAAATCTTTATTTTACTGTGAAGATCTTACTTTGAACAGGGGAGGCTGTGGCAATTGTAGTTGGGTGTTTTTTTTTTAATTGATATCCAGTTTCTGTTTTGGCAGCTGCTGATTGGATTTGGAGATAACGCTGGAAGACACATCAGGCAAAATATGCTTGCACAAACTAACACAGCTACCTCCTCCAAAAAGTGGAAAACTGCTTTTTGAAAGATTTTCTTCTAATTTGTTGGAGTGATCCTTTGGCCAGTAATACCACCATACTGTTGTGACATCCAGTCTTGTTTGATTTTTGAAGCTGAGCAGGATCAGGCCTGCTTGGCATTGGGATGGGAGACACCACTCCAGAATTCCAAGGATGCCCAGGGTAGACTTAGCAAAGAGTACTAGAGTAGATAATCCTTGGCTGTATGGGCCAGTTGTCTGACTGACATAAGGGAGTTTCCTGTGCTTCTGAATCTGAAAGTTAGGGTCTAATCACACCTGCCAAAAGAACCCTAGTTATACCGATTCTTTCCATATCTCTGTTGTACTGATACATTTATTTTTGTAGTCATGTGATATATACCGGTGGGAGCATTCCCATTGTTTTTAACTATACGGATTTATTTATTTCAATTTGAATCCTTATAGCATGCTACACTGCTCTTAATTTTGTATCAGTTCATTTCCTCTACTGTTTCTTGGGGCAACCAGCCCCCCCATCCTTTTATAAAAAATAACAAAAGTGATACATAAAGTGGCCACAGCACCCAGAAATCCAACCCCTTTGCAACAGAAATAAATTGACAGCAACATTCACATAGGCTAAAATGGTAAGGAATGAAGTGATTCATCATTGGTACAAAATAAAACAAACCTCCCTGCGAGAGGGAAATAAACTGGAAATGAAGTGCTGGTTGGGAAAATGAGTTGATCATGGCCTTGCATCATGTGCTCAAGAATTTATGAAACGCTCTTTAAAAAATTAAAAAAACCAGCCAAATCGGTATAACTGGTGTTTATTTGGCAGGTGTAATCAGGCCCTGAATTGAGGTGATGCATACACGCTCACTTGCATGCATCATTGCAGAGAAAATATCAGTCTCCCCGATTTCTCAGCTCCTTTCCTTTATACTTAAATTAAAATCAGGCTACCTCAGAGTGGCTACAATGCAACTCAGAAGTACACTAAGACCCCCTACCCATGGGGGATTGGTTCCACAGTCTACCGTGGAAGCCTGAAACCGCAGATACAAGGGAACCCTATGTACAACACACAAGGGGGCAAGACAAAGGCCACGAGTGGGTGGGACAAAGGCCACAAGGGGGCACACTTCTATGTTGTGTATAGGACTGTGGCAAACTGCAGACAAGTGAAACTGCTGATACCAATCCTGAAGATATAGGGGTCCTGCTGTATAAATAACTGCCATTTATTGAATAAATTGGTGAATGAAATCAGTAAGTCACAGTAACTTCTATCTCAGCCTGCTACATTCTCTTGAACTAGCCTACTTCGCAGGACCATGATTAAGTCTGATAAGAGTTGCAGTCCAGGAGATCAAGAGAGACTTGGGTTGGCAAATATTGCTGAATGGCATCCTTTCACCCAAATGTGCTTGAAATCATGATTATTAGGATACCCACAGACAACCTCCCCTCTGATCAGTGAAGGTAGGTGGCTTTGATTTCATGGGGTTATGGAATACACTCCAGATTTTAGCCTGAACTCTCATGAGCTAAACATATTCTGTGTGACATAGAACAATCAGATCATCAAAACAGGCTTAAAAGCACATAAAGACACTGAGACAAGCAACAAAAGTACATCCAGCAGCATCTCTGTCAACAGGAGTCTGTTCCTTCTTAAGCACTCCCCAGCTTTAACAGATAAGTCATCAGCAAACAACAGAAGCAGGGATATATAAAGTACATAAAGTATTGGCCGCTCCTAAAAAGACCCTGCTCTGCCCATCCTTGTTCTGGAGTTTGCTCTAAAAATTACATCCACTTTAAGGAATGGAAAGAGAGAATTGTGGGAGAGCAGTTAGCCTTTCTATCAAACTGCAAGGGCCTGCATTGATGTCCTTCTTGTTGGCTTCCTAAATGTACCTCGCTGTCCTCAGCAGGAACAAAACAGTCAACGAGAATTTTTACAAGTTCAGAGGTCTCAATCAGAGAATTTCAAGGTTATCGGAATCCCATCTAATTGTTCGATTTTAAACATACATTTCAAAATGTTATTATGCACTGTATTGTTGTTGTTTAGTCGTTAAGTCATGTCCGACTCTTTGTGACCCCCATGGACCAGAGCACGCCAGGCCCTCCTGTCTTCCACTGCCTCCCGGAGTTGGGTCAAATTCATGTTGGTCACTTCGGTGACACTGTCCAACCATCTCGTCCTCTTCTCCTCTTGCCTTCACACTTTCCCAACATCAGGGTCTTTTCCAGGGAGTCTTCCCTTCTCATGAGATGGCCAAAGTATTGGAGCCTCAGCTTCAGGATCTGTCCTTCCAGTGAGCACTCAGGGTTGATTTCCTTCACAATGGATAGGTTTGATCTCCTTGCAGTCCAGGGGACTCTCAAGAGTCCCCTGGACTGCACTGTATAATTATAACTGTATAATTATACACACTGTATAATCAGTGCAAATATATAGGCACAGTGTTGCTAAGAAGCAAATGTCTCCTAGAAGCTATATGGCCAAGGTAGCCATGTAAAGAAGAGCAGTAATTTCTCTATTTGAGGGGAGGATGAGGATGGAGTTAATGTAGCATCAAATGGAATTTCCATTTTAATAATTATGTATCAAGGTTTTTCAAATATGTCATGCAGAGAAAAGCTAGCCATATTCATAATAGACAATCTACGCAAAAGGATAAAGGGAAATAATTTTAATCAAATATTTAGCCCGAGGCAAGGGATATGCAGTAGGCATCATACATGAGCAAACATATTTGTTTGATGGGGAAAATGGCATTAATTAATTGCAAGAGCACACTTTAATAAACTTTGCAGAACCAAAATGGATAGACTTCTTTGCTGTCTTTCCTGGTCAGGCCAACCAATCAAACCCTACATACCGATAGAAACTTATTCTCTGATCATGGATCAGAGCTTGTAAAGTTTTGTTTTGTTTTGTTTTTTGAAGGAACTTGGTCCATTACTCAGTAGTTCTCAGTCATGTTGCTGGTATAGTTATTGCTTCAGACCAAATAAATAATTTGCCACATTAACTGTTGTTTAGGGCATTGTGTTGTTGTTGGCAGAACAGAAAAATAAGAGGAATATACTCTCTCATGGCCAATTCTGATATTTTATCTTGTCAATACTGACAAAAATGCAAAAGACAAATAATATAATCATCTTAAGAACTACAGAGCTGGAAGAGATACTGTGGATCATAATGTCCTGTGTCAAGGAGACACAGTGGGGAATCAGCCTCCCAACCTCTGGCTCCACAGCCAGAGAACTAAACCACTGAGCTATCCAGCTATTATGTCTTAAAATTGCAGAGCTGGAAGGAGTCCTATGGATCATTGAGTCCAGCCCCTGTCAAGGAGGCACAGTGGGGAACTGAACTCCCAACCTCTGACTCTGGAGCCAGATACCTAAACCACTGAGCTATCTAGTAGTTCTTCAAACCAAACAATACTTCCATTGCCACATAGAATTGGTAAGAGAATCACATACATTCTGGAAATGCCTTCTAAAAATGCCTAAAACTGACCCTTAAAGGTAACTGTCAAAGAAACTAGATCTAAAAAGTAACTTTGTAACTACTTCTTACATTAATAATAATCATGTGCCACCAAGTCAGTTCTGACATGGTGACCCTTTCATGGTTTTCTAGGTAGAGAATACTCAGATGTGGTTTAACACTCCCTTCTCCTGGGGTTCTCTACTTGCAACTTAGACAATACCCTTGAAATCTCCTTGTATGTGAACAAGCAATGGAGGATGGAATGAAAAATCTGTAGAGCCAAGTTGGACTGTGGAGTACCTTTGTTCAGTATACCAGACAGGTAGACTGCCTTGCCCCCTTGTAGAATATTCCATTTTCTTTAGCAGTTGATGGTTTGTAGTATGATATGCCACTGCAAGGTCGACAAAGGCTGCTCCAGTTATTTTATGTGCTTCAAAACTGTCTTATATATGCTGGGTTAGAGTTAAGATTTGAGCCATACAGTTCTTGCCTGGCCTAAAGCTGGCCTGTTCTGGAATTAGAAGAGGTTCAATTTCAGGGGCTAGATGGTTTAATATCATTCATCCAAACACTTTGTATAAATGGCATAGTAGGAAAATTGGCCTGTAGCTTTTGCAGTCTGATGGTCCTTTGTCACATTTCAGTACCGCGATTAATTTTCCTCTTCTGCCATATTCTTGGAATTGGTTGCTCGTCCAGCAGTTATTAAAGAGTTGAAGGAGCCATTCCTTTGTGTTTTGAATTGCTACTTACAGCTCTGGTTGATGGCAGGGTTGAAAACAGGGCCACAGGAAGGCTGTTTCCTTCTCTGGAAGGGAAAATACAGTGACTCCCTTCTAAAATATATCCATGCTAAAATGAGGTGGAAAGGGGACATAAATCCTTGTGGCTAGTCGGTGGAGACGGTAGAATAAATGTAGCAGGAAAGAGCTGTGATCCAACCTCTGAACTGTTGCTGTTGTTTTTCCTTCTCTTTTTACTCAGTAGCCATTTCAGAGAAGATCCTGTTTCAATTAGAGTACCAGTATTATGGAGTATTGAAGGTCTTCCGACCTGATTTTTCTCAATCTAAATCTCTTTGTGTTAAAGTCTACAGTAGAAAACACACACACACACACGTTAGGTATTCACTATGCTACAGTATTCTCTTTGTTTCCCAAAGGCTGCCAGAGGTAGAAAATTGCCTAGAAAAACTGGCCAGACTGACCAGTTCCAAACTGAGTAAACAGACAGGGTCATATGAGAGAAAAGACTGTCCCTCAGCTTTGTTAGTTTGAAGCAAATGAACAATTGCCCCCAAGTGACCAAAGAGAGGGAAAGAAACAGTCAACAGAGAAGCAGAATTCTCTTGGAATTCAAAGGCTGGAAGGAACGATTGGTTAGTGCTGGACAGACAGTCACCCCAGCCAAGAAAAGTCCCTCCAGTCACACAAACAACAGACAGCATGCGAGGTTGCAAATAAAACTCCAACAAAGAAGAGGGAATGGCATTGGTGAGATTTTCTGGTCTAAGTGGAAAAGCAATTTAGCTGGCCTCTTGGGAGCTATATAACTTGATGGGGGCAGTCTACTTCACCTCCAGCACTTCTGCCTCAGGCAAAAAGAAAAAAGAAAAGAAAAATTCTGCCTCAGGCAGCAAAATATCTTGTCCCACCCCCTAAACATTGCTACTATCTTCTCCACTAGCGGAAGTTCCTAACACTTTCCAAAGATCCAGAACACAATCGATCACAGTGAGATATATTATTACATCACATGGTTTAGTAGTCATTAGAGACGGGTATGATCCACCAGTTTGGTCATTCGTCCTGGTTTGTTTATTGCTGCAAGAGGTGTTTTATATGGTTCAGCACCCTGTGCCCACTGGTGAGCACCCACTCAGCGGCAGCACCCAAACAAGATGGGGAAGGGAAGTTGGGGCACTGCCTCTGAGTGGGTGCCTGCTGGAGGGGGTGAGGCACTGAACTGCCAAACACCTGTTGCCCATCTTTAGTAGTCATTGATTGTCAGTGGAGAGGAAGAAAACATTGTAACTGCATGGAGAAGGAACATTTTATATCATACTTTTTAATCTATCATATTTCATACTTTTGACTGCAGACCTTTACAATTTCAAGGTTTTCTCTGTCTCCATGAGAGCAAGACACTCTTAGAATGGGTAGCTGTTTTGTGGGCCATTTGGTGACAGGAAAATGACATCTATAAATGCTGGAATAAATTCATTAGATTAAGCTAGGAGGTCTCCATCCTCCTAACGAAAGTAGGGCAAGAGGCAGGAGGCAGGTTTGGTTGAATAACACTCGAAAGAATACAGCCAACATGGTGGATAACAAAAGTTGACTCTCCTTAAAATAAACGCTAAAAAAAACCAAAACACTGAGGTAAAGAAAGGGGAAAAGAGAGAAGTAGGAACCTGAGCTATAGGTTACCTACTCTATTAATCACCATCTGATAATTCCATCCCAACCATGGAGCAACAGGAACAGCCTCAGAGAATGTTCATTATTCTGGGAAGAAATATACTGCCACAGCCAGAGGGGGTGGGAGAATTGATGGACTTGCAGTGGTGGAGGAAACAATGATGGACTCCCTGGCTACCAGAAGGCCTCAGGACAAAAAGAAACCAAACAACAGAAGAGTAAGGATGACTGTATCCTCAGTGCTTTCAATAGGTTCAACTGATGGAAGAAGTGGATATAGAACTCAGAGTTTCACAACATCCTAGATTTGATTTATCAATGCAAATTGTTCCTGTGAGAAAGAAAAAAAGGTCAAATTGCTCAGAGGCATAGACCATAAGAGTCAAGGGACAGTTGTCTGAGTCTGCTACAGCAAAAGTAACAAGTAGTCTTGTGGCATGTTAAAGATCAGCAAGTATATTTGGCATAAGATTTTGTGAATTGAGCTGGCTGGATAACTCAGTGGTTTAGGTATCTGGCTGTGAAGCCAGAGGTTGGAAATTGACTTCCCCACTAGGTCTCCCAGGAAACAAGCCAGCCTGTGCAGCCTTGGGCAAACTGCACCGTCCCAGAGTGGCTTCAGAAGAAGGGAATGGTAGATTACTTATGAGTATTCTCTACCTAGGAAACCCTGAAAAGAGTCACCATATGTCAGAATGGACTTGATGGCACATGATGATGATGATTCATGGCTTGGGCTTCAATCCACAAAACCTAATGCCGAATAAAACGCTTCGTTTTTAAAGTGTCACAAAATTCCTTGTTGTTTGAATCACAAGTGCTGCATGGGATCCTGTCATCTTACAAGATTCTGATTCAGTTACCATGGAGATTAGAGTTTGATTCTAGGAACCAGTTTGACCCACCAGTTCCATTCTGGCTGCCATGATGGAACTTAAATAGAAGGCTGATGGCATTGATCATTTGCACCGTTAGGGCAGAGAAAGTGAATAGGTCTAAAACTGTAACAACAAAGTTCCAACAACATGAACTGAGAAGCCTTCAACTTGACATATTGGCTCATTTTTATGTGGATCCAAACTTGACATACTTGCTTACAGAGTTGACTGGTTTCTGATTCAGATTAGAAATGGAATTGAAGGCTGAGCTGTAATAAACAGCAAGGCGGACCATGGACCTCTATGTTGTCACACATCCAGCCCAATCTACCAATGGCCTCTCAACCTCTTTGCCCTTTTACAAACTCAGCAGCAGCAGCATCGTCATGTGCCATTATGTCAATTCTGACATATGTTGACCCTTTTCATGGTTTTCCAGGTAGAGAATACTCAGAGGTGGTTTCCCATTCCCTTTTTCTGGGGGCATCCTGGGACTGTGCAGCTTGCCCAAACCACCCTTTTACAAACTAGACTGACATGGGTAAATTAACTTTTTAGTTCATGTCTCCCAGAATTTCCCCGGTTAGCATAGCCACAGGCCATGCTGCCTGATGGATACTAGCAGTTTTTACCAATTCAAAATAACTTTTGGAAGCTTGAAAATCACTCTCGCACAAAAGCCCTATGCAGTTTTTTTCATACACTTAAGGCATCAGCTGAAATCTCAAGGAATTGCTGTGTTTCTCCAGACAGAGAGACAAAGCTCAGAGCAAGCGATGCTGAAGAAGAAAGTTGAATAATGCTGGGAGATTCTCTCACTCACTCTCTCTCTCTCACTCACTCTCTGTGTACTTTAAAGTCTGGGGTCTAATTTCCACCTATTCCCATTGGGTTCCAGGACTCAATGGTTCAGTGCAAAAAGGGCTGTGTGGGTGTTGTGCTTGGGTGACACCAGCACACCAAAAAGCCAGGAGCAAGAGTAGACTGGGGAGAGAACTGCTGAGCTCATGCACTTGGGACTGTTTGAAGCAAGGCAGGGATGGAGCCCTGGAATCATGATGCATGAACTTACTTGTTGCCCAGTCTTGGTGGCAGCAGTGCAGGGCCTGGGGGCAAGTCAACTCCCTATGCAGCAGTGTGAGCCATTGACAAATCAGCAACACGCAGCCTGCAAAAACTCTCCACCTGTTGTATATGCTGTTGTTAAGCCCACATAGGAAGCAGACCATAATGGAAAAGGCATCAGACTGCTGCATCTACTGGATACATTTTGTTCCCTGCTGAACCACCAAAACCTTCCAAAACCTTTTGAAATGATATTGCTGGCTGGGGGATTTGAAGCATTATAGTCCAACAGTAGTCACACTCCCAAGCCCTATATTCATGATCACCTGCAATGTGAAAACTGTTGCAGAGTTTGGAATTTCTGGTAAAATTTATCTAGCACTGCAGCAGAAGTGTGGGGCTTCACAGAGCAGAATAGCTTCAAGTTCCTCAGGTAGTCCACCCCTGTTCTCATTAACTGGCACTTACTGTCTCAATAACTCACTGTGAGACACTGGTAGGAGAAAGAATAAAAATGTCACTCACAATTGAACAGATCAAACAGCAAACTGACAAACATGACTGCTTTCAGCTATAGCCATCAGCAGACTAAAGAGAGGGAAAGGAAAAACACTCATCAGAGAAGTGGGGCTCTCTTTGAACTCAGATTCAGGGAAGGAATGATTAGTTAGTGCTGGATAGATTAACAGCACCCCAGCCCGGAAAGGTCCTCCCAGCCAAACGTACTAAAGGCAACATATGAAGTTGCAAAAACTGTCTTTTGACTAGCTTTCCCCAAAATAGTACCCTCCTGACATTTTGGACTACAGCTTCCAGATCCCCTGACAAGCAGATCAACTCATCTGGAGAGCACCAGGTTGGGAAGAGTGCTTTAGACCCACATCCCTCGGGCAAATGTTAGAAAGTGTCCCAGTGTCACTGGTGTTTCTGCAGCAGCCATTCAGACTCGGTAGATTGAGTACTAGCAGGGTTCTCTGGTTTGTTTCCTCTGTTTGCTGTTCCATGTTTTGTTTTTCTTACAAAGGTCACCAGCAAAAGGCTGCAAAAACATCCTAAAGGGTATTCTAAATGCTGAAGCTGTTCGGCAGGCAGGTACAAATAAAAAAAGGGGCCATTTCTGCAAACAGAGAACCTCAGGCACTTACCCACCTGCCAAATGTTATTGACATTTTAGTCTGTGATAATTGCTTCATAATGTAAGCAGTTTTATTATCAACGTGAACATTGCAGACAATTCATTGCATAATGCATCATCCAGAGTTCGAGACTCAATACTGTGACGTTTGTAATTTCCCAAAGCAAAAAAAATGAAGATTGAAATATGCTTTAACTTAATTGATGGCATCACACATGCCATTTTCTTTTACAGCAGGAGGTCATTAAATGGATGCACAAACCATCAGGATGTGGAGAGGGACTGCACAAGAGTATAGCAAACATCAGAGTTTAGGAGTCTTCTTTTGACATCTCCAGTGTAAGTGTACACAGGAAATATTAAGAAAATGGAATGGCTATTTTCCAAATCAACATCTCTCAGAATTTGCTGCCTCTGGGATTCTGGGAGTTATCATCCAAAAAATTAAATTCTCCAAATTATGACTATATCTGGAACAGGAAGACTGGAATTCTATCAGTGATTTCCACATCAGTAACTCAAACTGTACAAGTCATGTTGGCAAATTGCTACTACTCATCAAAGTTGGGGGCACCGCTTTACGGTGGTTCCGCTCCTTCCTGGCTGACCGTGTCCAGAGGGTGGTGCTGGGGGACAGTTGCTCTGTCCCATGGCGTTTATGTCATGGGGTTCCTCAGGGCTCGATACTGTCCCCCATGCTGTTTAACATCTACATGAAACCGCTGGGAGAGGTCATCAGGAGGTTTGGGCTGAGGAGTCAGCAATATGCTGACGATACTCAGCTCTACCTCTCATTTTCCACCAATCCAGGTGAGGCAGTTTCTGTGCTGAACTCGTGTCTGGACCTGATAATGGACTGGATGAGGGTTAATAAATTGAAACTCAATCCAGACAAGACGGAAGTGCTGTTAGTGGGTGCTTCGCCGGACAGGCTGGAGGGCCATTTCCCTGCCCTGAATGGGGTTACACTCCCCCTAAGGGACAGGGTCCGCAGCTTGGGGGTGCTCCTGGACCCCAGTCTAACACTAGAAGCCCAGGTGGACTCGGTGGCCAGGGGCGCCTTCCTTCAGCTGCGGAAATTATACCAGCTATGGCCCTACCTGGACGAGCGGAGTCTCATGACAGTTACACACGCACTGGTAACATCTCGCATAGATTACTGCAATGTGCTCTACGTGGGGCTGCCTTTGAAGATGGTCCGGCGACTGCAACTGGTCCAGAATCGAGCTGCGCGGCTGGTGAGTGGTGGGGCCGCTAGGGAACACATCAAGCCGATTCTGTTTAAATTATATTGGCTACCAGTTGCTGCCCGGGCCCAATTCAAAGTGCTTGTTTTGACCTATAAAGCCCTAAACGGCTTGGGCCCTGGATACCTGAAGGACCGCCTCCTTCCATATGAACCTACCCGGCAGTTAAGATCTAGCCAGGGGGCTCTTTTGAAATAGCCGTCCCTCAAGGAGGTAAGAGGGATGGCTTGTAGACAAAGGGCCTTTTCGGCAGCTGCCCCCAGACTATGGAATGCCATCCCAACTGAGATTTGTCTGGCACCGACGCTGATGACATTTCGGCGCCAGGTCAAAACCTTTAATTGAAATAATATCAACTGTGGGTCCTGATGGCAATTTTTAGAGTATATATTTTAACTGCATTTTAATTTTCACTCACCCCCCATCCTTTGTCCATCTAATGAGCCTATTCAGACCAGGGGGAAGTGAAACCAATGTGGAGGATATATCAGGGATCTCCTACCAACTCTCCTCAGACTGAAGAAGCTACTTGGATTTATTTATTTTATTTATTTATTTCTTGAACTTGTATGCCGCCCATCTAGACATAGTCTACTCTGGGCGGCTCACAAAACACAAAGTAAAACAATTAAAATAAAATAGCAGTTAACAGCACATAGACAATAATTCAAGATGGAGAGAATAAAAGAAAAATTAAGTAGTGCCCGGAGGGAAGGCCTGTCTGAATAACCAGGTCTTAAGTTGGTTTTTAAAAATGCCCAGCAAGGGGGCCAAACGGATCTCGGAGGGGAGTTTGTTCCAGAGACAGGGAGCCACAGCCGAGAAGGCCCGGTGTCTCGTTCTTTCTTTCCGGACCTCCCTCGGCATTAGGCTCCTCAGTCGCCCCTCCTGACTAGAACGGGTGATACGAGTAAATCTAGGTGGGAGGAGGCGTTCCGCCAAGTACCGAGGTCCTAAACCGTTTAGGGCTTTGTATGTAATCATTAATACTTTGAAATCAACGCGGAACCAAACGGGCAGCCAATGCAAGGCGGCCAGGGTGGGAGTGATATGTTGGTGTTTCCTCACCCCACTAAGAAGTCTGGCCGCCGCATTCTGCACCATTTGGAGTTTCCGCATCAATCTCAAAGGTAGCCCCACGTAGAGCGCATTACAGTGGTCTAATCTCGAGATTACGAGCGCATGGACCAGAGTGGTGAGAGACCCAACATCAAGATAGGGACGCAGCTGGGATAATCCACCAAAGGTGGAAATAGGCGGTGCGGACCACTGACGCCACCTGGGTTTCCATGGTGAGTGCCTGGTCCAGATGGATCCCCAAGCTGCGAACCTCACTCTTCGCAGTAAGAGTCACCCCCCCCAAAAGAGAGGGAGTTTCCCAGACCGCTGATGGTGGGTCCGCCCACCCTCAGGACCTCCGTCTTGTCCGGGTTCACCCTCAGCCCATTTTCCTGCATCCATTACAATACAGACCCCAAACAGCACTGCAGGGACAGAACAGCATCCACTGTAGCTGGAAAAAAGGAGATGTAGAGCTGCGTGTCATCAGCATACTGATGGCACGATGCTCCACACCCCCTGATAACCTCACCCAGCGGCCTCATATAGATATTAAACAGCATTGGGGAGATAGTCGAGCCCTGCGGAACTCCACAATTGAGGCTCCACGGGGCCGAGTCACTCTCCCCAAGCTGAACTCTCTGAGGACGATCCCCCAGGAAGGATTGGAGCCAGGCCAGCGCCAGGCCACCAATTCCCAACCCGGAGATCCTCCTCAGGAAGATACCGTGGTCGACAGTATCAAAGGCGGCTGAGATATCGAGGAGGACCAACAGAGACGTTTTTCCCCTGTCGGCCTCCCTCAATAGGTCATCTAACAGGGCGACCAATGCCGTTTCTGTACCATGGCGTGGCCTGAAGCCCGACTGGAACGGATCCAGGGCGTTTGTTTCATCCAAATGCGCCTGAAGCTGATCGACCACCACCCTCTCGACCACTTTACTAATGAAAGAAACATTGGCGACGGGCCTATAATTGCCAATATCGTCCGCCGCCAAATTCATTTTCTTTCGAATGGGCCTAATGAGTGTCTCCTTGAGGGCAGGAGTAGCAAAATGTTTCAACTTAATAAGAAAGAAGTCCAGTTGCCATGACTCAACTTCCAGATTGCATTACCAAGGTGTACCTGTGGAGCATGGCGTCTGTAGCAGAATAATCCTTGTCTCTCCTTGTGCAGGACCCCATCATGCACCACACATTATTTACTGGTTTTCTGCAGTCATATCCCACCACTGCCCCCAACTAGATATAAACGGAGTACCTAAAAGTTAGGTAAGTTAAGTTAAGCAACATCTGAAAATGCTAGATGTACCTAAATATTGCTCCATGCTCATATCAGTAGCTAATATCATTGGACAGGTGCAAGAAATAATAATAACTGGAGACAAATCTTATCTTTAATTACAAATAAATTACCACTTGCAGACATCAGAGTCTAGATTTGTTGTACATCCAGGGGATTACTAACTGGTTAATTATGCAGGCTGACTAATTATGTATTTGGTAGAATCAGTACTTGCATCTCCCAAGTCCTTTTCTTCCTCAAACAAAGGATAAACAGCTTTATATTTGAGGGATGCTTAAAGCTCAAATCATGCAATACAAGGAGCACATCATTAGAAGCAGGAACTCCTGAAGTGCTTAAAGATGTCTGATTATCGTAGCATGAGTTTTCTCACCACCAGATGAGCTTGCTTTGCTTTGTGATTTGAGCATCAGAAGGTAAATGCAGGTTTTGTTTGCAAGTCTGATTGCTGAAGATGAATAATGACGTACTATCTGTATCATGTGATATCTGACTTGACCTTTAACAATCAATCCCAGGACCTACCTTAACAGAGGACTTACCTTAAACAAGTCTCTACAGGACTAGAGCAAGGAAATTATTAATGCTGCATATCTATCTGCTTCAGCTGTATTTAAATCTCTCCATGCTCATTCTCAGATCTTGTATATTAAAAGTTTTCCTTCTCTTCTGTTCTTCATCCTGAGGATTTCATCCTTCCTAGATACAAAACAGTGACCAAGTTATATCTAAATAGCTCAGTGGTTTAGGTATCTGGCTGTGGAGTCAGAGGTTGGGAGTTCAATACCCCACGATGCCTCCGGGGAAAAGAGCCAACCTGTGTGGCCTTGGGCAAGCTGCACAGTCCCAGGGCACCCCCGGAAGAAGAAAGTACTAAACTACTTCTGAGTACTCTCTACCTGGAAAACCTGAAAAGGTTGCCATAAGTCAGAATTGACTTGACAGCACATATATAGTCTAGAAATTGAGAGAGTATCTAGTACATATTCTACAGAATTCTAACCACTTGATACCACTTTGCTTACTACTTATAAATCTTGCAAACACGTTTTCTCAAAATAAGTCCCTTCTTATTTGCATTCACATAACAGACAACATGACCAATTGTAATAACAACATGTGCATCCACGTCCTTCGCAGCAGCACCAATACAGAAGTTGCCTATAGAATTTGCAAAGTTCAGGTGTCTCTTTGATTTCAAAGTGGGACAAAAATCCAAAATATCTTCCTTAACTGGGTTGGGTATCCATAACATAGGAAATTCTTCAAAACCCTAAAAAATAAATAAAAAAAATCAGTACCATTGTATGCAATTAATGAATTCACTATGTAGACTCACCCCCACCCCACTCCTCCATTAGACCCAAACCAAATTGGCAAGGGCCTTAGTAGTCCAACTGGCAACAGCAGCTCTGGCCTCTTTAGCACACACACACACCGTTCTTTCTGAGATTCAAACCTCTTACTCACAGCCCTTCTCTTTCTTAGTCCCACCCCTTTGGGCTGAACCAATATTTCATAGGGGTTAAACATCCACTTGAGCTCTAGTGGAAAATTCAAGTCTACGTGGCTCATCAGACTGCATATCCTACCATTTCATAGGATATATTCATGGCCGTTAAAGTGGTAGCAAATGTATGTAAACATTTGGTGTGTTATGCGCTGTTTAAAAAAAACCTGCCATTGTGCAGAAGATGCACATGCCCCCCCCCCACTAACAACATCCTATTTGGTCACATGTGAGTTACTGAAACAGTAACTGTCATAACAAGCCAGCAGCCTGTTCGGCTCTCATCTTTTATGGAACAGGGATCATACGTGGTCACCCCAAGCACATCGTGTCCTGCCAGCAGGAGTCTTTGCGTGGGTAGGAAAGCCATCTGTTCCTAGGTAGACCCATTCACCATCAATATAGGGTCATTTATTATTTACAATTTATTTCCTGTTGTTTATATTCTTTACGTGCCACTTCTGCTGCATAGAGAGCTAGAGTGTGTTCCTACCAATAATGCTTTCTGGACTGTTACAAGAGGCACACGAAGAGAGTCCAGGTACCTGCAACCACCATTAGACCAATAGAAATGAAAGCTTGGGGAAGTCACTTTTTTTTACTATTGCTCCCATAGTCCGCCAACCCGTATGGCTACTGGCTGTGTAAAGTTTCCACACTCTGCAGCAGTCATACTAGCTAGTGGGAGTTGGAATGTGTGGCCCTTTAGATACTGTTGGGCTCCTATTTCTTGGAGTATTTGCAACCTTGCATGCTGCCTTTTAGTGGGCTTGGCTGGGAGGGAGCTTTCTGGGCCGGGCTAACTGTCAATCTATCCAGCACTAATCAATAGTTCCTTCCCTGCCTCTGAATTCAAAGACAGGCCTGCCTCACTGCTCTGTGCCTTTTTCCCCCTCTCTTTTCCCCTCTCTTTGGTCTGTTGAAAGCAACCATGTTTGTCAGTTTTGCTGCTTGATCTGTTCACAATTGTATGTAAAGAAAAAAAATTTTGTTCCTTCTACTCGTGTCTCAGAGTGAGTTAGTGAGAAAAGGGGTGGACTACTATTGAGAACTTGAAGCTATTCTACTCTGTGAATCCCCGCACTTCTGCTGTGCAGCTAGCGGAATTTAACTAGAAATTCAAAACTCCGCAACACCATCATCCCCATTCAGTATGGGAAATTGTCAGGAAATGTGGAGCAAGACATCCATGGGCCACAGGTACCCCACCCCAACTTCCAGGAAGTGTCTCGTTTCTCCAGTGACCCAATGAGCCTTTGATTTGGTTTAGCTAGAGTTAAAGAAAGCTGCACGTGTTCTGCCTTTATTTATATCCAGACCTGTAAGCACTTTTCATGCAACTTCTGTATCATTCATCAGCCTTCTCTTCGTAGAGCTGATCGCCTCTATTTGCTTATGGCAATATTCCATACTTTCACTTCTTCTGTTGCACTGATTAGCACATTAAACACGGCTTGTCTCATGGGAGCCAAGCTAAAAATAAAAAGGGTGTTGTTGTTATTTCCTCAAGATGAATGGAGTCTTCTTCTGTAATATACCACCAGGAGCTGATTGGGGGGGGGGGGGGGAAGCTGCCATTGTAAAAGTTGCCCTGCAAGAGGTCCCATTCATAAAACCAACCACACACATTGTATGTCCTTTCCTCCCCCTGCCATCTTTTGTTCCTACTGACTTCACCGTATGTAAGTCTCCAAAGCTGATGACTCAGCAAAAAAGTCGGGGGGGGGGGGGGGCGGAATGGAAAGATGCTGCAAAATTTAATGAGAACTGGGGAAGAGCAGAGAGACTGGAACATATATACTCATTTTGAAGGAATGGCCTATGGCTGGGATGAACACAGTTTGGGTATGTATAAATAGCCATGGCCACCATTTGCCACTTTCCCCAAATAATAGCATTCTGATGAGAGAGAAAGGGGGAGGGGAGGATGAAACTGTGTCTAACTCATTTTTTAAAAAAATTCACAATACTTTCTTCCCCGAAGGCAAAAAAAACCCCCTAAAACCCAGGAAGAGCACCCCATCTCCATACTAATGCATCAATGTCACAATATGCCAGGAGCCAAATGCGAGCATTATTATTTTTTACCTTTGTTCCTCTCATTTGAAAACCCAATTCTGATAGCACCATGTTGACTATGAGATTGAGAAACTGGAGAAAGAGCAGAGGTTTGGAAAAGTTCCCTCTTGAATGACAACTTCAGAATCCCTCAGCCAGCACAGCTGCTGCCTGTTTGTGCTAGAGGGTTCTGGGATTTATTATCCAAAACCTAACATTTTTGTACACTGGGTGAGAGACTTGGGGATTCCTCTTGTTCATGCAGAGAATCTATGTGGCCCACAAACTGGTACAGTGAAAATAGCGTTCCACTTATCATGCCAACTGGCATTTAGCCTCTGGCACATTGATTTTGAGCATGGGAATGGCATGTAGCCATAAATCTCATGATTTGCCTACTTAAAAAAAAAACTAACATAGTTCGTCAAGTGGTGAGAATGTCTTTTCCAAAAAGACATCATTCTCTAAGGTTTCAGACAGGATTCTCTGTCTGGAGATATGAGAGATTTTGAACCTTAGAGCCTTCAGGTGCAAAAGCCATAATTTTGCAAGCATGAAATCAAGGTGGATTTATGTTTTAAAAAGTAGGATTTGTTGGAGTTTTGTTGGCAACCTCAAAGGTTGCCTGTTTGTGGGACTTTACTGGGCTGAACATGAGTCAGCAGTGTGATGCGGCTGCCAAGAAAGCCAATGCGATGCTTGGTTGCATCGATAGGAGTCTAGTGTCTAGATCAAGGGAAGTGATAGTACCACTCTATTCTGCTTTGGTCAGACCTCACCTGGAGTATCGTGTCCAGTTCTGGGCACCTCAATTCAAGAAGGATGTTGACAACCTGGAACGTGTCCAGAGGAGGGCGACTAAAATGGTTAAAGGTCTGGAAGCCATGTCCTACGAGGAGCGGCTTAAGGAGTTGGGCCTTACAAAAAGAAGGTTGAGAGGGGATATGATAGCCATGTTTAAATATTTGAAAGTATGTCATGTTGAAGAGGGGACAGGTTTGTTTTCCAGGGCTCCAGAGACTAGGACACGGAGCAATGGCTTCAAACTACAGGAAAAGAGATTCCATCTGAACATTAGGAAGAACTTCCTGATGGTCAGAGCTGTCCGGCAGTGGAATAGGCTGCCTCGGAGTGTGGTGGAGTCTCCTTCTTTAGAGGTTTTTAAGCAGAGGCTGGATGGCCATCTGTTGGGAGTACTTTGATGGATGTTCCTGCATGGTGGGGGGTTGGACTGGATGGCCTCAGTGGTCTCTTCCAACTCTATGATTCTATGACTCAAAGAGAGCCCCACTTCTCTGTGGAGGGCCTTTTCAGTTGTGACATCCAAAATTTAAAGGAGGCCTAGTAAACCCACTCCTGCCTCCTTTTCGGTGGCCAACAATGAGAGTTTTTAATCCAGGGAATTTTGGGAGAGCCCCACCTTTCCATTGTCTTCTGTGTTGCTACTTCCATGTGCTTTGTTGTTTCTTTCCTGTGAATGCCACAACTGAAAAGTTGGAAGAAGCTGATCTTTGAGATTTTCTGGTTCCAAGCTTTGTAGAGCTCCAGAGATCAAAACCAGCATCTCGAATTGAACTCAGAGATGAACTGATTGCCAGTAGAGCTGGGGACAGATAGATGCTAATATGATTTTATTTTTAAAAAATGAAATACAATTCCCAAGTCTTCTTGCTCACCTAGCAGTGATCTTGCTAGTTAAGGAATGATGAGAATTATCATTCAAAAAAAGGCACTGGCATTTTTACTTCTGCTGTGATTGTTCTGAGTTTCATCCGTCTTTTTCCATTCAGTTACTCTTTTGTTCTTACTGTTGCCTCTATGTTATCATGCCCTGCTTTTAAATTTTTTTTTTTTGTGAGCCTCCTGGAATATTTATTAGAAAGTCATAATGGAAAGGCCACAAGTGCTGAAGAGAAATGAATATGCTGGCACAACTCCTGCCACCAAATAATCGCCAGCCTAAAATACCAGGCTTGCCCTAACCAGGACGTTTTGCTGCACCATGGTCTCAGTTTCCTCTCTTCTGCCCTAGATCTTCCAAGAGAAATTAATAATTTTGAAGTCAAAAGATTAGGAGTCCAATACATGGGGAGGCAGCTGTTTTCTGAGTGGGCATCGATGTCTCTGGAGAGCAGCACCATTTTCCTCCTGCCAGGGGCAAGTTCATTTCACGTCTCTCAAGCTGCCGTTTAGCGCGCGCACCAGAAATCTTCCTCCGCGTTACGATAAGGAAAGGTCACTCAAGTGCAGACAGGTGCAAGAGCGGCCAAGAAGGAAGCTGACAATAAAGGTTAGCTTGTTAAATGTCATCGCTAAAGCAAAAGGAAAACATGCTGATGTGAACATACGTTGCTTGAGTTGAGGACCAGGCTGCCTTGGTTCTAGAGCTTGGACAAGTTACCTTTGTGGATTACAGCTCCCAGATGTCTCCAGGCAGCACTGGCCATTAGACATGCTGGCTGTGAGATTTGAGGCATTATGAGTCCAAAACAGTAACCTTTCGAAACTCAGCTCAATTGGGAGCCAATCTGTTTTTCTGCTCTGTGGCAACAGCTTCTCCCAGGTCAAGAGCAAAAGTCTTCTTCAGTTCTTCCTCCAAGACTGAATCTGGGACCTTCAACTTGCAAAGCAAGTACTCTACCTTTGACTTTAGCCTTTCTTTGTGGTGTGCATGGATGCGTACATCCATGCACACATGCATGCTGATGGAGCTCAAGGCCAACAATATCTACGTTGGCCTTGAGGGCGATGTTATCACCTCCATGGTCAGAGCTAGTCTGCTTCTGTAATTCAGTGGCTGGGAAATACACGATGGAGGGTGCCGCTACACTCATATCCTGCTCATGGGCTTTCCATAAACAACTGTTTGGTGACTTTCTGAATCATTGGACCAAATGGGCACTTAATCTGACCCAGCATGGCTTCTTCATTTGTGTGTTGTGATACATGACTCACTGGCTGGGTAGATGGTCAGTTGGTTGGTGGGTTTTTCCCAAGCCTGGGACTTAGGAACTCATAACAAGATTTTAAAATCAGATACAAATAAAAACATAAAAGCTTCCAATTCAAAAACACAGTGAGGCACATTATAATAAGCAAATACAGTTGGATGGAAAACAGCTTTAAAAGAGGTTAGCCAAAAAGAACAGGACTGCTTCCTATAAAGCCCACTACTCAATACCTTACCAAAATAAAAAAAAAAGACTTTGCCTGTCTCCTTTCTTGGAGACTGGAATGTATATTGAGCATTTCCAGTCCATGAGCTGTTGTTTTTCTTTTCCATATTTGTTGACATATTCTTGTTAGGATTTAACAGATTCAGGCTCTATGGTTTGAAACAGTTCTATTGGTATTCCATCTACCCCTGGTGATTTATTTATTTCTAGTGCTTTCAGAGTAGCTTTCTCTTCACTTTCTAGAACTGCAGGTTCTTCAGCATAGGAGTCTGTCATCCTTTTATCTCTTCTGTTTCCACCTTCTCTTTATTATTTTTTTCTGGTCAGATAGTGTGCTGTTGGTCATTCAGCATTCCTAATCTAGGCTTCAATTCCCTTCTGATTTCTCGGAGCTTCTGAAAATTAGAGTTGATTAAATAGAGCTTTAACAGCAGATTAAAAAATGAATGCATGCACACAGGAACGCATATACACACATATATTAAGCAGTGCCCTTGTTGGCGAACAAAAAAAAAATGGTACAATGGGATCCATGATGAAACTGCCAGACTGGCAAACAAAACAGTTCTGCCCGCACTCTCCATCTAGTGCCAAATGTGATTTTAAAATAAATTAAAATAGGCTTTTTTCTTCTGATCTGTATCTAAAGTGAAAATATATTTTTGCTTTATTGCATTCACACTTTGAAACAAGCTATTGTTTCCTTCCTTCAGGACTCTTTTTGCTTTTTAAGGGCATCTTGGTTATGGCTTTGTAATCCATAAATCTTTTTAAATATAATAAATGTTCAGCTTAACTATTTGAAGGCTAGCAGGCTGCAATGTGATGCTGTTGGCCACGAACAGCCGTGTACCCATCTCTGTGCATCACCTCTCAGCCAAGAAGGGCATAGCCTTAGCCAGGTTGCTTTCAACTCATCTATGTTACCTCGCAGGAGACTTTTAAGGCCAAAACGGGAGCAGGAAGGGGCAGCCTTTGTTAAAACAAGGTTTAACTCTTGGATGCCCATCTTAGCATGGTTATGGGGGCGGAGTATGTTGGGAAAGCTGAGAACAATACCACCTGGAGGCTGGACTCCATGATGAGGCTAGACTCTTGGCAAGGTCATCCAAGGTGGAATGGTGTCAGCTGAGCCACCTGACTAAGATGCGTCCAACCCTCTCAGAAATTGACAGTCACATCAGCAAAAGAGAATTAATACTTCTAGTAGTGATGGGGGTAAAGGAACTCTTGGAGCAGCCCTAGTGGAAGGTAACAGTGGCAGAGGATCTTTACAGATAATGGCAGTAACACTCAAGCTTCCTCTTGTTACTGGTCAGGAGGACGCAATGGTAAACTACTTCTGAATAATTTATACCCTATGGCGAGACAATCCAAAATGAAACAAGAGATAGTGCTGGAAGATACGACTGCCAGGTTGGAAGGCACTCAATCAGCTACCGGCAAAGGATAAGTACTTATGGTGCTGTCACTGAAGAAGACATTAGATTAAAGGTGAAAGGATATTTAGTTGCCAATGACAGGCAGGCAAAACCAAAGTCCAATGCTGCATAAAACAAATACTTGGAGTGAGACGAGTATTAATCAAGGGAAGCTCAAACTGTAAATGGAAGATATAAATACTGCAATACTTGGAGTGAGCTTACTATAATGGACAGGAATGGAACACTTTCAATCACCTGTTTAGAAAGTGTTTTACTCTAGAAACAACAAGCTTGGAACAAATGGTGTGATTCTAATAGTGAGGTTAGTTGTAGCACAAACAGCCAGGAGCTATAAAGCACAGTCTGATTGAATAATATCAGTCAGACCTCATGGAAAGCCTATCAATATAACAATCATTTAAGTTTATATTCCCACTACTGAAGCTGAAGAAGAAGAAATATGAAGCTTTTATGCAAATATTGAGGAAGACATCAATAACAAACCAAAACAAGATGCACTGGTAATCATAGGTGACTATAAAATAAAATTGGGAGATAAAGCAAAAACAAAAATTGCTGAAAAATTGGACCTAGGACACAGGAATGAAGCAGAATAGCAATTCATAGTATTCTGTGAATCCAGCAATTTCTTTTTTGAAAACACGTTCTTCAGGCAGCCAACCAGACAATTGTACACATGAAATGACTGGGTAGCCAATACAGAAATGAAATAGGTTCTGTAATTGGAAGTAGAAGATGGAAAAGCTCTGTTCTTTCTGGAAAAACAAGATCAGGAGCAGATTTTGTAAAGATCATGAATTATTAATATGCAAAAATTAGAGTAATGTTCAAGAACACTAAAACAATCATAGCGCTGAAAAATAATTTAAATGCCATTCCCAAAGAATTTAAATGCCATTTAAAACACTAGTTTGTATACCTGAACTCTGTGACTGGGAACCCAAAGAACTATGGGTTGGAACCTGAAACTGTTAACAACAGAGAAGAAGTAAAAGCAAAAGGTGAGAGAAATAGGTTTCTAATCCTAGATGCAACCTTTTATCGCAAAGAAATGGGAGAGAATAATAACTTTAAATAATGGATGTTTCTTCCCAATTTTCATTCTTCTTTCATCTGCATTTCATCCAGTTTTTCATACAATATGCTCCACACATAGACTGAACTGATAGGGAGAAACAATACACCCTTTTCTGTCACCTTTGCCAACGGGAAACCATTTTGTTTTTCCATATTTGGTCCTAACAACAGCCTCTTGTCCATAGTCTAGGTCAGAAGTCGTCAACCCCTGGTCCGCGGCCCGCTGCCAGTCCGTGGCCTGAGCCCTACCGGGCCGCAAAGACAGACCTCCCGCCCCCCCACGCACTCCCCTCCCCACAGCTGCTTTGCGCACATGCGCGCGTGCCAACGCCGGTGTGAGTGCTCCCTCACCCCTTCACGCATGCGCCCGCATGCGCAAAGCAGCTGTGGGGAGGGGAGTGTTGCGGGGGGGGCGGGAGGTCTGTCTTTGCGGCCTGGCGGCGACGGGAGTGACCCAGAGCCAGGAGGCTGAGCATGGCTGGGTGCTCCGGTTGCTCAGGCTGCTCGCCTCCCAGTGGCGGTGGCGGTGGTGACAGGAGTGGCCCAGAGCCGGGAGGCTGAGCATGGCCAGGTGCTCCAGGTGCTCACCTCCCGGTGCCAGCGGCGGCGGCGGCGGCAGAGGGGGGTGGCCCAGAGCCGGGAGGCTGAGCATGGCTGGGTGCTCTGGCCGCTCGCCTCCCGGTGGGCTCCAACGAGGCCGGGGTCGGCGCTCCTCGCCGCCCTCCACCATTTGAATTTCCCGCCATCGGCCCATGGAGGGTGGCGAGGAGCGCTGCCCCTGGCCTTGTTGGAGCCCGGCGGGAGGCGAGCGGCCAGAGGGAGCACCCCGGCCATGCTCAGACTCCCAGGCTGCTGCTGCCACCGCTGGCACATGCTCCCTCACCCCTTCACGCATGCGCCTGCGCGCAGGGGTGGAGTGGGCGCGTGGGTGGGCAGGTGCTCCTTCGTGCATGCATCCGAGAGTGCGAGCGCGAGGGGGTGCCCCACCTCCCTCAGAGGCTCAGCCGGTCCGCGGTACGAAAAAGGTTGACGACCTCTGGTCTAGGTTACTCGCATGAGGACAATCAAATGTTGTGGCACATCCATTTCTTTCAGAATGATCCATAGCTCAGAATGATCCTCTTTCCCACAGCCCATCATCAAGCTGGCTTAGAAGGATATTATCCAGCCTTCCTCTGAGTACCTCAGCTCACAGCCAGGTTTGCTTCCTTTATTCCTACAGCCCCCGGGTTTTGCAGTTCCATGCCTCTTGAGCCAGGTACCTCCTTGCCTCAGTTTCATTTTTAGAAAGGGTTTTATGCTTCTACTGTTTTTCTAAAATGCTTTGAATTGTCTGTAGAGACGTTCATGACTGGCTCGGTGTGTTTTTGTAGGCTGTGCTTTATAGATATAGTTCCCAATGCAATATTACATTGGTAGTTTAAAGTAGAATTTTCTTTTCCCTCCTGTCACCTGTTCAACCCTTCATGCCTCCCCCAAAAATGGTTTCAAAGGACTCCAGCCCTCCAGAACCAGTATTGAAGGGAAAGGGAGGGGGTTCCCCACACACCCCCAAAACCTTAATCTTGAAACCATAGGGAGGCAGATTGAGCTGCCCCCTGCTGTTCCGTCAGAGGAACGGTGCCTTTGCATGTCATCCCAGTGCTACAAAATATAGGTATATTTAGAGAAGAATATTAAAAAGGCATGAATATAAATACAGATGTGCTTTTTTAAAAAAAACTATTTATTTATCAGGCAAAATCCAAAGAGAAAAAGAACAAAAATAAAAAAAAAACGTTCTGGTTTATAAGATTAATTTATATTTTAATGTGAGCTTTCCTGGATCAAGTCCACTTCTTCAGATGTATGGAATAAAATAAAATACAGACTTCACAAATAAAGCACTCAAAACATTCATTGGATTTAAGAGTCTGGAGTGCAATACTGCACTTGAGATGTACCCATACACCCATACAGACTAATACAACTACCTCTTGTAAGATTACATTTGTCTGTCTGTCTGTTTGTTTGTTATTTGGCAGTGCTTTAAGGAGCAGGTGGATCTTTTTTTGCTGGAAGATACTTTGAACAATGCGGGGGGGGGGGAAGGAGCCTGGGTTTTAAAAAAAGGTTTACAGCTCACTGAATTCCTTGAAACAGATTTCCAGTCTTCCACCCCACAAAGAAAAATTGAGAGGAAGGAAGGAAGGAAGGAAGGAAGGAAGGAAGGAAGGAAGGAAGGAAGGAAGGAAGGAAGGAAGGAAGGAAGGAAGGAAGGAAGGAAGGAAGGAAGGAAGGAGCTTGAGAAACAGAGGAGAGGGCAGGGCTTTTGGCAAAAGCAGTATAAAGCTAGTGGACTGACATGCCATGAAAAAGTTCAATGCGTGTGGCTTTGCCCCTCATCATGGCACAGGATGCAGGGCCCACTCTGCCACACAGCTCTTAAAGCCACAGGCAAGCCACTGAGGCTCTTGATGGATATTCTCTCCCTGCTCCTCTAAAGGGCTCTGACCGCTGACGTTGGTGCCACCTACTTGAAAGCAGAGAATGTTTCACTTCTCTCTTTGACCTACCTTTCTCCAAGCATACAACTTCTCTCAGGCAGTGACAGCCTCCTATAAGCGAAAACATGCAGCCAGGAGGAACACATTTCAGAGGCTGTGATTATGCACACACAAGAGAGGTCAGCTGGCTGTTTTCTAATTGCCCAGGAAGTGGGTTACTAAGCAGCCTCTACTAACCCAATTGTTCTTCCCCTGGGAAGAGGTCAGCCGATTCCCAACCTTTGCAGCCTACTCTCTGTCTCATTAGAGACTCAAATAAAAATGTCTTGTTCCCATTAAATAACAACACAAATCTTTCTTGTCCTTTTATTGACATGTCAAGTGCAGGGTCCAAACACCATTTTCATAATCATGATTTCTAGTGAACAAATTGTTCATTGGCTAGATATTCCCCCTCTCTCTGCAACCTTCCCCACCCTGCAAAATAACAGATCTGAAAATGGGCGTTGCCCCTGAACCACAACACAAAATATATAGGATTTAGGTAAACTGCACCTAGCATGTTAGTCTTCATTCTCGCTGTATTATATCTTTAAATCAAGTGAGCCTGCCCCTCTCTCTTTCTCTCTCTCAGTGTGTGTGTGTGTGTGTGTGTGTGTGTGACACAAAATCACTGGAGAGAAACAGCTAGTTACCAAGGCGACCCCCAGATGAATCAGTGAGACTGACTGGTATAAGATCTAGACATACTGTATCTTCTTAATTCATGAGACCATAACATTTTAAATGAGGAGGAGGAGGAGGAGAGAGGGATATACAAGCCAAGTCTGAGAGACGCACTTTCCTCCCAGCATCAAGGGCAGCTCTCATTGTTTTGCCATGCCGCCAAGGAATTGAGCATGTGGTATCTGAGAAAGAGATGTAGACAGAGCTGAGAGGGAAATTCTCTGGAGCCCTCTCAGATTCAAGGGAGAGTAAAAAGGCAAATACCACACAAGGACAAAGTGGTCCAGATGGAGGTGACGGAAGAAAAAGCCGAAAAGCTTCCATTTCAATCCAGGACTGAAAGCAAGTCAGGGAGCCCTGTAGAAGTGTCGGTCTCTTAGCTGCAGCCTTAGGGTTTCTGTGAAAAAGGGGGGCTCTGTTGTTTCCTCTTGCGCATCTGTATCCCCCACACAGGAAAGAGAGACAGTTTCTTTCTAAAAATTCTAACTGAAAGGAAAGCTTGTTCAGATTCAGTAGCTGGAGTTCTCTGAGCAGTCTTCTGAAGGATGCTGAACGCTGCATGAAATTCGGGCAGACTGCCTTCTCGTTGCTGCTTCTCACTTCCACACAGTTTCACCAAGTGGCAGATGAAGTGATGAATTGGGCCAAAGAATCTTAAGCGGGGGACTTGGCTTCACCACGGCGCAAACCTGGACGTTTCCTCCCTGCCAGAAGGAGTTATCAGAATGTCTGGGAAACGTGTGCACGGCTCGGCCAACCAAAGAGATGTAAACACGGCGGAAGGAGGCTTCGGGAACAGAGGAATAACTGGAAGCTTCGTCGAGCAAACTTTGGCTGAGAGAAGCTCAGCTTTTCATAGACTTTCTGGTTCCGATGGAGTTTCTTACCCCCAAATGGATTGGCATTGCTCCTCCTTTTAAGAAAAAAATCTTGAACTTCTTTTTCTCCCTTCTTTTTGCCATTTTCTCTCCATCTTGGTTTAGGAACAAAATTGTTCCAGAGAACATCTTCAGAATGGTGAGAAAAAGCACAACATCCTTCTAACAACTGAATGTGAAGACTTATGAAAACCTCCCACATCCACATAGCTTGGTATCTGCCCAAACGTGAAAACTACAGAAGTATGTAGATTAAAGAGAGAGAAAGCCTTCTGCCAGATCCCGTTTGACATCTCCAGATTGGGAACAGCTGGACCACAGTTGCTAAGGTAACCTGATCAATTAAAGATTGTCTAATACAGCGGGATGTATTGAAATATATGTCAGGAGAGAGATTGGGGTGGGGAGACTGAATGTCACCACTGTGTCTAAGAATGAAGTCTTGTTACAGCATTCCCATTTTGAGGTATATTTTGGACGGTTGATTCAGGAAAGACCAGCAGCTTGTGAGTTAAAAAGATGCAAACCAAGGACATTTTTAAAGGTAATTAATCTGAAGTGTTCTTTCCTAATGTGAATTATACCCTCTTATATCAAAAAGGAGAATTAGCTGCATGCATTGTTTACTACTCAAAACTAAACGCTAACAAGATTAAAGTAGTGTTTCAGTGAGGGGAATTGTGAGGTATCTTACTGGCAAAATTGAAAGTAGTTTGATTCTACTGGAGTACATCTTGGTTGGCAAGCCTGGGAATGAGGCATCTTTTGAAAATGTTGGAACTGGTGATAGTTGAAACAGCATCAGAATACCAAAGAGCTGTGAGGAAAGGTGAAACCTTACCTGCACACAGAAGTATGCATGCAAGAAAATTCCAAGCAGTAGCTGAAAGCCAATCATAATCCCTACCAACCTTTTTTTTTTAAGTATTATGGTTGTTATTATCTAAATGACGAATTATGTTAACTTTTAGGGAAAGACTGGAAGATCAGTGTAGGATTTTAACACTTCATTATCTGAGGTACTTTTTGAATGCTTTCTGGTTTAGAAGGTATGAGCTGACAAGATATAAGCAAGTACTTCCAGTCATGACAATATCCTGAATTCTAGCTGCCAGAGTTTTTTGTAGACTTTCTAATTTCTGTGCTGAATGACAACGTTGGGTGGGGAGAGCAGTACAGTCTATAACTATGTCCATTTAACTTGCATGTTGTTTCGGTGGTGCTGTGAGGTGATAAGCAGCACCCCGCCCTAAGCATATTTGCTGAGAAGTAACTTCCACTGAATTCAAGGAGCCATGCAGTCTGGTTCTCCACATGGCTGCTATGAAGTAAATCTCATTGGGCTTCAGTAGGCTTTACTCCCTAACAGGTCAGGTTAGGGTCGTAGTTTAGCTTGGCATAGCTTGTAAATGTCCACTGACACATTGACTGGGAAAGCTTAATTTAATTTTCATTTTGAATCCTTTGATCTGGAGTGTGTTGGTGAACAAGCATCAACAAAGAAATAGCACCGATGTCATTTTATCTCAGTGGGAGAAACTGTTATGGATATCTGGTTTATTTGACATGGCGCTCATCTGAAGTATGAAACACCCTCAAGTTTTTTTTTCTCTAGATCATCTAGAAAGGCATGGAACTTGGTTTCAGAGGGAATGTTGTTCTATAGCTTATATTGTATGAATGAGAGGCCTCTTGAACTAATTTCTGACTTGCCAAGACCTTTGCTGAGTTTACAGCAGACCTCAGTAAGTGATGAAAGTTAGGGGAAGTTGAACTTCAGGAAGGAACATGACTGTTAATGTGCCTGAAGCAAGGTCTACATAATTGAAGTCAGGGTGCTACTGGAAAGAAAAACAAGTAATCTATTTTTTTTAAAAAGTCTAAGATGTGAACGATGTGCCCTATAAATGAAGTTGTTCCTTTACTGTATCCTAACCCTAATTCTTTCTCTGTCTGTCTGTGCCTGATTCTAGCATTTGACAAAATAGATTGTTGCCCACGCATTGTCCAGCACAATGTCTGTTAGCTTTGATGGCAGTACCCAACATCTTTGGTCCCATATACTGACTGTATTAAAGTTTGTCCTTTTTTCCTTCACCTATAATATGTGGCATGATATGAAAGCAGGTTATAGAAACAGTATGTGTATATGATGTACTTTAGAGAAAACATCTCCTCTCTGCATTCCGAGTCTCTACTAACTTTCATGCCAGTTTGGTAGGATGTCAAAACTTCTTCAACTACTGTAAAGAGCTCCCAAGTCTGTGAAACTGACCCTGGCTCTCTCTGCTCCACCTTCCAACCAGGAGTGACCTAGTCATGGCAATAAAACCTCTTGTAAAACTAGGGATCAATCCGGTACAGGGGGAGGGTTTTGCTTGGCAGGTGACCCCAAGAGGGAAAATCTTCTGAAGACCAATCAAGAGGCGTGCTCGTCCCGTGCACTGTGCAGTCGCTGCCTGCTGCGCTGCCTTGCTGTGGAGTGACACGTGGGTCCAGGTTCACTCATTTGGATGGCAGGATGATCAGCTTCTAGAGTAGAGGAGAGAGAGCATGCCCATTTGGGAACAGCCTTGCTTGAGTGACACGGGTCTGACTTCAATGGGTTCTGGTTGGAACCCATTTCCACATTTGCTCCAATGCCAGAATATGTTACACCAAGGGAAGTCGCACCCAAAGAAACGGGGAGTTCACCAAGAAGATTCAACCTACGTGAACCTTCCAAACACTGGTAAATCTCTGCCCCATCCCTCTCAACCCCTCACTCCTCTCTCTCTCTCTCCCTCCCTTTCTCTCTGCCTTCCTCTCTCTCTCTCTCTCTCTCTCTCTCTCTCTCTCTCTCTCTCTTCTCCCTCACTTCCTTGCTCCCTCTCTTTTCCTCTTTCTCTCTTCCCTTTCCTCTCTCTTCCTCTTTCTCTCTTCCCTTTCCTCTCTCTTCCTCTTTCTCTCTCTCTTTGCCCTCTGTTTCTCTGCTATCTTTCTCCATTTCTGTGCTATCTTGTTAAAGTCTCTCCATAGAACTTTGTGGTCACAGTTCAGGACCATGGAGAGTACCTGTTTTGTTATCTAGTAAGTAGACTGTGCGGTTTTCACAAATGAGATGAAAAACACTGTGCCTGTGACTTGGGGAGGAAAGAACCATTTTTAAGGTCATGCAAAAACTGGTGGAAGGGCATGACCTGTAAAAATGGCCTGTGCTGAGTCCTATCAGGTGGCTAAGCACACCGCGGTGGAGACAGATGTTTGGGGAACAGTGAGGAATTGCCCGCAATGGGGCAATCGAGTCTTGGAGAGAGGATGGTAAGAAAAAAGGGGTGAGGATGCTCCTATTTGGCTGATGCTGGTGTCATTTGTCCACAGCAGAGGTATGAAAGGTAGAAGAGAATAGAGTAAATGGCAGAGAGTGCTAATGTTTCAAGTGTTGGATATGAATAAAATAGTACTACAGTTATAGCATGAGCCCAAAAGGTGCCTTCACTCAAGGCTGTATTTTTCTTTGATTTGGAAACCCTTTGATTCAAAATATGTTGCACTAAGTTGGGACTAGATAAGGATGAGGGAATGTCCCCTATGTATGTTCAAGGATACTTTGTTCACACGTCACACGTTTTGGGGCAAAGCCTGGACACAGGTCATAGAGCTGAAGCCTCATTCCAAATTAAGCTTCTGTTGTAATTGAGAAGATCATAAAACCATTGTTATCAAGTGACAGAACTTGGTCTTACTCTGCAATCCCATTTGTGGCAAGATTCTCTTCTGAAAGTACCCAATGACAAAATGTTTAGTAGGCAGAAAGTTGCAATGGAGACTTAGGTTTGTGTCTGTATGTGGATGATGGAAGAGAGGTTGCATGAGATGCGGGGAAGAAGATGGGGAGAAGGAAGGAGAAGTCAATAATCCATTAGGTGATAACTGCCCATGCAAAAGCTTTTAGTCAATATTATGAGCGGCATCTATTAAAAATCTTTAGGTCTGAGGTCAGACAATGCGAAAAATCTGTTTTAGCATTTTGCACAGGCAATCCTTTACTTGAAGTGTAATATTTTAATTTATGTATTATTTATTATTTTCCTTTAAATGCCATTCTTTTGTCTAAAGACGGCCAGAACACAATATGTCACACCCAGAACAGCACGTCACAAGATAAAGAGCCATTACATATATTAAAAAAATAAGAATCAACAAAATACTTTACATAAACATTAAAAACATTTTTAAAATATCAACAGCTAAAAGACGACCACTGTGGGGACGCAGGAAGAGAACTCTAATGCATAGGGGCAGCAGTACCAAAATATTTTCTCCTTCCATATTCAATACAAACAGCCTTAAGATTTGACGCCTTAAAGAAGGCCATTACGGACAACGTCAATTGGTACAAGAGTGCTTATCAATGACCTTGGGTTCACAGGAACTAGATTTTGGCAGTCTTTTATTCTGATGGCTTCAATTATTTAAGAAATAGTGTAAAGTCTCCACATCTCTCCATGCTACACTGTGACATGAAGGCTTACAGTGTGGCTCTGAATCAGGAAGTCCTGAATGTACACATCTGTTGAAAAGTCACTCATAGGCAAACCACAGTCTCTCACTTGTGTGAACTGAAGGTAGTGGCAAAGCTGGGGTTCCCTCTATGTGGTCTGTGGTGGCCCTAGAAAAATATCTCTTGCACGCTCTGTTGGTCCAGAGATGAAAATGGGAGTGATTCCTAAGCTATACGCTTTCAAGGTTCAAGATTATAATCCAATTTAACTGGCATGTTGTGTCAGCAGTGCTGTAATGTGTGATTTGCCGACATGATGACTCTTGAGGTACACACCAGTTTCTCCTCCCATGTGCGTCACCATGTTTCTGAGAGAGAGAGGAAGGCTAATTTATTTATTTATTTATTTATTTATTTATTTATTTATTTATTTATTTATTTATTTATTTACCACCCATCTGGCAGCCAAGGCCACTCTGTTCAGGCTGATGTATCCAGACAACAGTGACAAATGTTGTCTAGGAATCAAATCCATTGAGGAACCGTTGAGGGAGTTGATTGAGTATGTTTAGTTGAGAAAAGATTGGAAGGTAAAATGAAAACCGTCTTCAAATAGGCTGTCACATGGATGATTGTGCAAGCTTGTGTTCTGCTCCAGCGAGTAGCAACGCAACTTATGTATTGAAATAACAAGGAACAAAATTTCAACTAAGCATTAGAAATAAGTTCCTGCGCAAGTAAGAGTCGTTCCATAGAGAAACGTACTGCTTGGAAGGTGTTGCAGTCTTCTTCATTGGAGGTTTTTAAACAAAGGTTGGATAACCATCTCTGAGGGGCATTTTAGTTGTGGACTTCCTGTAATGGCAGAGGACCAGACCAGGTGGACATTACAGTTCCTTCAAGTCTTTATTTCTGTGATGATATGGTTTGCAATGGTAATTGTGCAGGAGGGAAGGCAGGATTTGAAAAGCCCATTCTTTGGATGCATTCAAAACTCTGGGTTAATGTGGAATGGAATAAACAGCAAGTTAGTGGTTGTGCTGTAGAAGAGCCGATAGAAGGAGCAGAAAATGCTTTTTTATTTCCACATAAATATTATCTTACTTCTCTTTGCTTTATGAAACTAGAATGTGTTGGAACCATTGCCATTCTACATGGGGCTCTCTTCGAAGCTGGTATAGAAGCTTCAGGAGGTCCAGAATGCAATGGCCAGACTGATTGTTGGGTGAGGAAGTTTGATTATATCATCTCAACTCTGGTTCACCTGCACTGGTTGCCAGTCCGCTCCCATGCCAGGTTCAAGATCCTGATTCTAACATATAAAGCCCTAAACAATTGAGGACCTCGTTACTTGTCTGAATGTCTTCTGCCAAGTTCAATGGCCCATCTGATCTGGTTCTCATAGACCTCATGCCTGTGGGTGTGTTGACACCTCAAGGTTCCCCTTGACATTTAGTCCAGTCGTGTCCGACTCTAGGGGGCGGTGCTCATCCCCGTTTCCAAGCCGCAGAGCCAGCGTTTGTCCGTAGCCAGTTTCCATGGTCACGTTGCCAGCGCAACTAGACACGGAACACCATTACCTTCCCACCATGGTGGCACCTATTTATCTACTCGCATTTTTACATGCTTTCGAACTGCTAGGTTGGCAGGAGCTGGGACAAGCAACGGGAGCTCACTTCCGACCTTGCAGCACAGAGGCTTCTGCGGTTTAACCCACAGCGCCACCACGTCACTCAAGAGGCCCAGAAAACATCAACCAGGAGTGCATTTGCACAATTAAAACTAGTGTGCTAGCTACGTCTGTTTCTTGAGAGATCTCGTCTGGCTACTGTGACACATGCCCTAGTTACTTCCTGGCTGGATTACTGTAATTCGCTCTATGTGGGGCTGCATGTGGAATGATGCAGCAGCCAGATTGCTGACTGCAGCTGGTTACAAGGATCACATAACCTGCCTGTTACAGCAGTTTCATTGGCTGCCATTCAGTTTCTGGGCACAATTCAAAGTGCTGGTTTAACTTATAAAGCCCTAAATGGCCTGGGTCCAAGCTATCTCAAAGACTATGTCTCCATTATGAGCTGGCTTGGGTGTTGAAATAATCAGAACAGGCCTTTCTTACAGTCCCACCACATTCACAGGTGCATTTGATGGGGACACAGGAGAGAGCCTTCTCTGTTGCTGGTCCCAGACTTTGAAACTCCTTCCCTCTGGAGGCCAGAGTGGCATTCGGTTTTTTGTGTTTTTTTAATATTTGTATACTTACTGTTCTTAGCTTTAACATTGTCTTTTAATGATGTAAGCTGCCTCTTTTTCCTCATTGTTCTTAGCTTTAAATATTGTTTTTTAGTGGTAACCACTGTTGTATACTCATTGTTCTCAATTTTAAATATTGTCTTTCATTGTTGTAAGCCGCCTGGGGTCCTTTTCAAGGAAAAAGGCAGGGTAAAAATATTTTGAATGGATGGATGGATGGATGGATGGATGGATGGATGGATGATATAGATAGATAGATAGATAGATAGATAGATAGATAGATAGATAGATAGATAGATAGATAGATAGATAGAAAGAAAGAAAGAAAGAAAGAAAGAAAGAAAGAAAGAAAGAAAGAAAGAAAGAAAGAAAGAAAGAAAGAAAGAAAGAAACTGGGCTTTCTCAGTAGTGGCATCTTCCTTCCTTACTGCAGGAGTTATATCCTCCCTTCACATCTTCAAAATGCTCTTAAAAACAGAGCTGTTTGGAGAAGCTTTTGGAGAGGTTCTCCCCAATAACTTAGGACAATGGACGACGGAGGACAAGAATACTGTATTGGAGACCCCAAAATTCTTATTAGCTGCTTGTCCTGTTTGGTTTTTTAAAAAATTTGTGACAGCTGACTGTTTTACAGTATTTTTTTTGTATTTTTCTTTATTTTCTTTGTTGTACACTGCCCAGAGTAGTGATTTGCTAGATGGGTGGTATATACAGTAGGACTGTGGTATCCATGGGGGATCGGTTCCAAGCTTCCCTGTGGATGAGGAAAAATGCAGAGGTATTGACGCTATACATTGCTTGGTCTCTGGTTCCTTCTAGTGGCCATTTCTGGGTGTGGTTGGTTGGTTGGTTTTAGTATTTTCAGGCAATGGATAAGTGAATCAGTGGATACTGATCCCGCAGATACAGTAGTCCTACTGTAAACCTAATAAATAGATAAATTCTTCCCTCTTAGATTTTTATTTTTAAATTAGAGCAAAGAGTTATAGGTAGCTGTGCTAATCCAGGAGGACAGTGGAAATTGAAAAGGAGTCATAACGTGCATCATTAGGTCTTACTGAAAATAGTAGGTAAACCTTTGACTTCGCCAAGTTTCTTCATCAGGTTCAAAGTTAATTAAAACCACAAAAAAGGGAAGTGGGCCAAGAAAGGATGTGGTGAACATGATGGGAAGCCCTCAGGATGTGTTTAGTCAGTTTCTAAAGCTCAAGTATTAAAAAACTATGATATTATGGATCAAATTATTAGTTCCTCTAGGCCTGTGTTTACTCCAGCTGATAGAAGCTTTCTCAGATCTTATGCAGAGATTGTCCCATCGCCTAAGACTTGGTGGTTATCCCTGTCTGGGAGTAACTTAGTCTTGGTCCACTTATGCAAAACTAATGCTGTGCCATAGAGCTGTGATTTCTTTTTTGTAGATGGAGGTGCAATACCTACCAATAAACAGTGCGCTTCCTCTGAATCAGAGGTGCAGCCACTTCTGCTGAAGGCAGATGGCTTCAAAGGGTGATGGCAGAGAAGGACCAGAGACATGAGAAGGCATAAAGTTGCCCCCAAGGTAGTTCCAGTATTGGACAAAGGTTCATGAGATGTCACATGAATCAAATCCAAATATCTTGGTAGCCAGCTACAAGACACCCAGACTGAACACCCTCCTTTAATGGGAAAGATTCAAGGTCTGTAAACTAAGAAATCTTACATGCTATCTCTGATCTACTTGGGTGCTGTTGGCAATGTGGCAGTAGCTCAGGTGTAGGCCCTCTACTGTCCTTGAGGCCATGACAGGCACCTGCTCCCAGCCGCTTTGAAGCAATCCCCCTGACATCAACAGAAGTGGCTGCAGAAGGATACATATGCAAGAGTTCCATGTGAAATAGCTACAGGAACAGCAAGATTTGAGTCCAAATTATATCTTTGCTGTGATATTTCCTGGTGACCTCCATCTGATCACAAGAACATTAGGAAGCTGCATCGTACCAGACCTGATTAGTAGCTGGAGAAAATTAGGCTATGAGGATCACTGCAGCCCAGGCTAACTCTTGCTATGCCCAGCATTTGCTTTCCAGGAAAATCCTTCTCATCCTGTGCTATGTCACCAAAGGAAAGTGGTTCCCAACTTTGGGTAACCCAGGAGTTCTTGGACTGCAACTCCAAGAAACCCCAGCCAGTACAGTTGGTGATGGCTTCTGGGAGTTTAAGTCCAAGAACACCTGGGTTACCCAAGGTTGGGAAACACTGCCCTAGGAGGTGTCAGGAACCAAACTTTGGACCTTCTGGATGTCAAGTAGCAACACTGCCAGTGAGCCTTCTTCAGGCACCATTCCTCTAGAAAAATGGTTCCCAACCTTGGGTCCCCAGATGTTTTTGGACTACAACTCCCAGAAATCATGGCCAGCACAGCTAGTGGTGAAGGCTTCTGGGAATTTTAGTCCAAGAACATATGGGCACCAAGATTGGGAACCACTGCTCTAGAAGCCTCCCAAAACCTACTGATTAACTCTTGCCTTTTGAGTAAAGCTCATAAATGTCACACCTTGAACTACAACTCTCAGAATCTTCCAAATAGCATGACTATCAATCAATCAATCTTTATTTGCGGTCTCCGACCCATTAAAATACATACATGTAATATTTAAAATAAGTGGAAGCAATTAAAACTTTTCAAGACAGTTAAAACAGTATAAAGTAATAAGATAGATTACCCATACGTTGTTTTTTATATTAATATTATATACAATCAATCAATCTTTATTTTGCGGTCTCCGAGCCATTAAAATACATACATGTAATGTTTAAAATCAATGGAAGCAATTAAAACATTTCAAGACAACTAAAACAGTAAAAAGTGATAAAATAGATTACCCATACATTGGTTTTTTGTTTTTGTTTTCTTATGACGGGGTTAGGTAGAGGTCAAGATTGTTTTTCGTATTCTTTGGGCAGAGAGAAGGAATTTGGCCACTGATTCGGTGGTTATCTTGTTTGTGTCGCTTAATAAATATTTTGTATGCCAAATCAGAGTCCTACCTGGGAAGACATTCATTATGGGCTTGAGGAATTTGATACGCTCATTTCTGTAAAAATTACACTCAAAAAGGACGTGCTTCAAAGTTTCAATTTCTCTATCCTTACAAGGGCACAATCTTTTTTCATAAGGGGTGCCAGAATATCGCCCATCTAAAATTGCGGATTGGAGACAGTTAAATCGGGCTCTTGAGAAGACATGCCTGTATTTTGGGATAATCAAATTCTCCAAATACCTAGCACTTTGGGAGAAATTATAGTTTAGGCCAAGGTGCAAGATGGAGCATGTTTTGCGAGTCAGATAACATGACTAGTGGCCCTGCTGTTGGGGGAGAGGAGGTTCTGGGAATCACACATCTCCATCCTGCTCGCTTTCCCTCTGTTGCTCCCCAATGGGATGATGTCCATATCTGTATCTCACAAGATTTTTAGGCCTGCCGGTCTAATTATGCCTTTTAGCTGCTGTGGATTCTTTTAAAATGCATTGCACGTTTTCCTGCTGTGCAGGTACAAGCACTGGAAGCAATTAATCAGGGAGTATGAACCACTCTTTCACTGGCTTGCTTCTCTCCCGTTGGATGGCCTGGCAGAGGCAAATGTGGGTAGCTCACTGGTTATGCCGTGCTTTTCTGCCATGAACATTAAAGCTTGTTCAGTAGATTGACATTGCATGTTCCAGTGCATTTGACTGGGGGCTCATCTAAAGAAGTGGTTTTGCTCCTAGTACTATTCCTACGTCTACTGTTACTGTTACTACTGTTGCTGCTGTTGCTGTTATTGTTGTCACCACACATTTCGTTATCTTCGTCATCGCCAGCAATTCATAAAATGCATTTTCATGGTTATCTCTTAAAAGCCTAAGGGAAAGCTAGTGTCAGATTCCCAAAATCAATGCTGAATTGATAGAAAGATTGATCTGAAGAGTTAGTAGTAGCTTCCAAATAATATGATTTGATAAGCAGTAGATAGAAACAGAGCAGCCAATATGGTGAAATGGATAAGAGGATTGATCTTTGCCTTGACATATTAGGGCATAAATCCTGGTGAAACCAGGAAAGCTACTAGAGTTTGTCTGATTGATTGATTGATTGATTGATTGATTGATTGATTGATTGATTGATTGATTGATTGATTGATTGATTGATTGATTGATTGATAGATACTCCATCTTGCCACCAAAATACAGCATTCAAGGCTTACAAAGTTTTTGAAAGAAATAAAAACATATAAAACCAACACTTAGTGATACCTTAATAAAATTGTATAAACCCACCCCACCATAAAACTCAAAAGCAGTATGTTAAAAAAAAAAACATCAAAATTACAATGGGTGCAGATAAAAGCAAGTCTCTAACAAGCCTTGAGCAAGCCAAATATGGAAAATCTGCCAGTTTTAGCTTTGCATATTTGAATTTTTAAAACCTTGTGTTCGTTCCACCCTGGAGTATGAAGAAATTTTCACATGTTTAATTATCTGTCAAAATTTGGAAATTTCTCTTCTATTAGTACTGGCCAGTTCAATAGGTACAGCTATTCCCAGCGTCAAGAAGACTATGCTGTACCTGCCTTTAACAGGTGTTAAAAATAAAATGGCCCTCCGGAAAAAAGAAAAAGAAGAAATGGCAACCCTAATTCATAGTTGAACACACCAGGATTCAACCAGGATATTTAAGAGGTGATCATGCAAAGCTTCTTTGAATGAATAAGGCTGACTCCCTGGGTGCAATCAGATGCACATTTGTCCTTCTGCTCCACTGTGAGGACAGGCTGGTTTGCTCCTTTTTCCTGCAATCAGACAACATAATTGCTAGAGCATAATAGCCCATCCCCAGAGCATCCCTACCCACTCCTTTCTGTGTCCCTGTTTTTTGTGTGTTTTGTTATTGTTTTTGTTGTTTTGGTGTGGGTGAGATCGCTCCATTTTGGTTTGTTTCCAGCGCATGTATTCATTGGGAAAAACCCAAAGCAGAGCTTGCAGCTTTACATTTGTCTTCCACTTTCAATTTCCCAGTATTGTTAAGTGGCTTAAGAAGACAGCTGAGCCACTTGACAATACTGGGAAATTAAACACTTCCTCTGCTCCTCCCTAGAGGAGCAGAGGAAGGAAGCAAGGAAGGAAGCAAGGAAGGAAGCAAGGAAGGAAGCAAGGAAGGAAGCAAAAAAAATATTTTTAAAAACAATCCACTATGACATGAACTATGCCACTTAGAAAAAAGGAAATAAAAATAATTGAAATCTTCCTCCCAGAAGCAGGAGGAGAGAGAAAGGGCAAGAAAAGGGATGTTTGCTTTGTTTTGTTTTTCTTGTTTTTCAACAGGGAAGTGGACCAAACAGGGTCATTTGAGGTGTGTATGCACATGGATGCAAGAATCACGTCATGTCAGAATTCTACCTGACCTTAAGCAACCCTAATTAGCCCAGTCCAACCGACTCCATTTGAACCTGTATAGACAAGCCTTCAGTTTCTCCTAAATTAAAACAAAAACAACAACAAAAACCCTCAGGTTCTTTTCATCTCACATGGAGGTTGTTCTACTGTTACCAGTCTCCTATCCCTAAGCCCCCTTCGTGTATCCTGTTATCCAGTTTAACACAAGGAGAGGAACACACTAGCCCTGCCCTGCCCAACATCCCCTTCCTGACCCCTACCTGACCTTAAGCATGAACTCTATGGACAACTATAGCGATGGTATCAAAAGCTGCTGAGAGACCCAGCAGAACCATCAGGGACACACTCTCCCTATCCAGTTCCTAGCATAGGCCATCCGCCAAGGTGACCAAAGCCGTCTCCATCCCATAGCCAGGCCTGAAGCCAGAATGAAATGGATCTAGAAAATCCACTTCATCCAGGATTCCTTGGGCTGAGAAACCACCATATGAACCCCTTTGCCCAGAAATGGAAGATTTGAAACTGGCCAATAGTTGTCCAGTAAAGTGGGATTCAAAGAGGGCTATTTCAACAATGGTCTTATTATTGCCTCCTTTAAACATGCTGGGATCCTATCCTGTTCGCATTCACCACTTCCCTCACCCACTTGACCATTCCCCCTCTGGCTGCTTTTATAAGCCAGGGAGGGCAAGGGTCTAGCACACATGTGGTGGCTTCCATCTCTCCAAGAATCTGGTCCACATCCTTAGGTTGCATCAACTGAAATGTATCAATTTTAACAGGACAAGCAGGGACCAAAGTTACATTCACAGGACTACAGCCTCCAAGTCAGAGCAGATCCAAGTGACATTGTCTGCAAAGTGTCATGCAAATTCCTCACAGTAGGCTGCGGAATGATCCTGATTCTCTCTCTTTCCAGTTCCCACTGGATATATGAAAAGGTCTACTGCTTCTTGGTGTAAAAAGCTTCTTCAGTTTGTTGGAAGTACAGCATAAAATTAACCCATGTAGACTACCTTGAGCTTCTTGGAGGTTAAGTGAGATATTGCAGTAACAGAATCATGTGCACAGGGATGAGAGTGACACATGAATATCGGAAGTTTTCTTATACCAAGCCAGATCATTGTTCCATCTCACCTAGTTCTGTCTCCTCTGGCTGGCAACAGACAACAGTCTTGTCCAACCCTACCCTGCTGGAGATACCATAAATTAAACCCAGGGCTTTCTACATGTGGCACATTTGTGGCTTGCTCTAAACTATGTCCCCTAAGAAATGACTTCCCACTGCATGTCGGGGAGATGTATCATGGTCATTTCTTCACTTTTACAATGGGGTACTTTTTTCCTGCCAGATTCTGCACTCTGGCCTTCTTGGAACACGTCGTGAGAGCATTCTACTGCATTGCTCCCACCTTTGCACTATTGCTATGCTCTGCTTTTTCTGTATGCCTTTTGTTGACGTACCATCCAACCCCTCGGGCAAGGTCTCGTCAATGACTTCTAGATTCTCCCAATATTGTCTTGTTTCAGCCAAATTGTATCACTCCGTAGCATTGTCATTACTTACTGTAAAAGCTGGCTTGTAACCAGATTTCTAGTTATAGTCTTGACTTGGTTCCGTTAAATATGTGGAGAGGAGAAGAGGAAAGGAAACAAGATTAATTGAAATGCCTAAAGCTCCGGCCTTCTGGATGGCTCTGGTCAAGCACTGATAAAAAATAAAGCAATTTCACTCCTTTGCACACAAGGTGCCCCAACAATCTCATTCCGGAAGATGAGCCAATATTGGCTCACTTGACAACTGTGCTGCTTCAAATCCCATGCACAGCAGGCTTCACAGTCACTGCCTCCACAAAACCCAGGCTTAACCCATTCCCTATCTGACGTAGGATGCAATGGGAACACCAAAAAGCCTTCTTCATCAACTGCCTGCAATTTGGCCATGAGCCTTAACCATTTTGAGGGTTCTGCAATGGCTGGATTTGTAATTTTAAAGCCAGCCCTTAAGAAGTTTTGATACCCACCATTTGTTCTGGTTGTTCAAAGACACCATTATTTTCCTGCTGCTGCTTCATTCTGGTGTCACAGGTATTTTGACTTTTCTGTCAGAAGACCACCTTAACCACAATCGTAATACAGGGATCTGAAAAATCTGTTTTATTTTTATTGCACTTGTCCCACCAGCATTAATATCCCATTCAAGTTCCATACCAAGTTATGAAGCATCTCTCTCGTTCTTCCCTGGCAATTCTGTTAGGCACTTTTCCTAATATATGTGCATTTAAACACATCATTCTTAATATATACACTTTTATGCCTTCACCCGACTGACCACAATTTCTTTGGGCAACACTTTGCATATACTCATTTTTTTTGTTATTCACCTGGAGCGAAAATAATCAGATGCTCTTTCTTTTCTATGAGGCGAAAAAGAAATATATATTTTAAATTGAGAACAATGTGTATACAACAGTGGTTATCACTAAAGGACAATATTTAAAGCTAAGAACAATGAGGAAAAAGAGGAAGCTTACATCATTAAAAGACAATGTTAAAGCTAAGAACAGTAAGTATACAAATATTTAAAAAAAAAAAACCCAAATGCCACTCTGGCCTCCAGCGGGAGGGAGTTTCAGTCTGGAACCAGCAACAGAAACTTCTGCCGATGACCCAGGGTCAGCCCAAAACATTTTGCTGTCAAGGTAGTAGTGGCCCCCTTACTCACTATCGTGATTTATAACTAAGAGTACCAATAATTCTAAAGGAAATCAACCCTGAGTGCTCACTGGAAGGACAGATCCTGAAGCTGAGGCTCCAATACTTTGGCCATCTCATGAGAATAGAAGACTCCCTGGAAAAGACCCTGATGTTGGGAAAGTGTGAGGGCAAGAGGAGAAGGGGACGACAGAGGACAAGATGGTTGGACAGTGTCATCGAAGCTACCAACGTGACTTTGATCCGTGAGGCAGTGGAAGACAGGAGGGCCTGGCATGCTCTGGTCCATGGGGTCACGAAGTGTCGGACACGACTTAACGACTAAACAACAACAAAAATACGCACTTTTGTTAACTGCCCCACAAACCACAAATGGGACGGATTTGTTTTGGGGTTTTTTTGTGTGTGTTTTTTTAATGATGCATAAGGAGAAATTCTTTTCCATCTCTAGTGGTGAAGAAGAATGCAATAAGCAGAATCTGTAGGTCACCAGACCCCCTAAGATACAGTGGATAATTTAGTATTACAGTGGCATGACCTGTGATCTTCTTTCATCTTCATGATTTATCATCTCCTCCCCTCCACATGTCAAGGCCTCTTTTCTCCCCTAAAAGGTCCACTGAGACAGCTTGGTTGTTGTTATCCATATGCTGGTACAGTGGTGCCTCGCTAGACGATTGCCTCGCAGGACGAGGAAATCGCTAGACGATGGCTTTTTGTGATTGCTAATGCGATCGCAAAACGATGGTCTCCTATGGGGGATTTTCGCTAGACGACGAGGTTTCCCCATTGGAATGCACCGACTAGTGGTCAAAAGCTGTCAGTGCATTCCAACGGGGACCCGCGCTCGCTAGACGAGGTTTCCCTATGGACGATCTCCGCAAGACGACGACTTTTCCCTTGGAATGCATTGAAGAGATTTCAATGCATTCCAATGGGGAAACGCGCTTCGCTAGACGATGTTTTCACAAGACAGCGATTTCCGCGGAACGGATTAACATCGTCTAGCGAGGCACCACTGTACTTTTCATGGTGTTCATTGTACGTAAGGGTGACTTTAAAGAAGGGAGGTAAAGATCAGAAGTTTGGGAGGCATTCAAGAGAAAATTGGACAACCATCTGTCAGATCTGCTTGGATTTGGATTCCTGAATTGAGCAGAGGGTTAGACTCAATGGCCTTATAGGCCCCTTCCAACTCCATTATTCCATGATTCTATCTTTATGTATCTGTTAACAATCAGCCATTGCATTGTGTTTGGGAGAGATGTGTGTGCTTTGCTTCGGAAAGGGAAAAGACACAGGTTTTGTGCAAACCATGTGAGCAAATTATGGAAACCACAAGGACACAAAATATCTCTTACTGTTCTATTCCTACCTGGAGGCATGAAATCTTACAGAGGCTAAACATTTCTCATAGGGGCACCTTATCAGATCAAGACAGTCTAACTCAATTAGAGTGATTAATTTAGTTGATATTCTTTACACCCCTGCTTTAAAGAAAAGGGTGTAAAAAGGCTCACTAAATTCCAAATTCTCATTGATTCACGTTGTTGTGTTATGACGACACCCCACACAGGGGAATTTTCCAAACTGCATGGGATTCCTAGCCCTCAGGTGTAAAGAAGACAAGAATACCTAAATTTTTTCATTGAGTTGTCTGTAATTTGCAAAATCTGTCTCTGTGCAAAACTAGTGTCTTCTCCATTCCAGAAGCAAAACACAGACACAGCAAGTACAGACTAAATGTTCAAAAGGACACGCGCAACCCATCCACTGCATCTAAGCCCTAAATATCTGTGCAAAAATGGTCAGCCATCAGAGTTTGGCTCAATTGCAGAAGAATTTTCTTTGTCCATATGAGACCCCTCAACAAGAGCACCAGAAAATATTTCACCCGCTTGTGCACAAGATGACTAATTCTGAAGTTATTGGGAACCTCTGTTTGTGTAAAGTGTAGTAGCCAAGTTAATAATTGGGACTGTTGTATTGAACATGTCTTGCCAGTTCTTAAAGAAATATATTAACTCACAGTTAGTTCCTAGATTAAGGCTGCTACTACATGGTCAAATATTGCGGTATTTGTTTTCTTTCTTTCTTTCTTTCTTTCTTTCTTTCTTTCTTTATTTATTATTTAATTTATACCCCGCCCATCTAGACCGAGGTCTACTCTGGGCAGCTAACAACACTCCAAGAATGATAAAATAAAATAAAACAACAACATTAATACAATTGAAGATGGCAACATAAATTAGGTGTTGACAGGAGGGGAGGCCTGCCTAAAGAACCAGGTCTTGAGTTGGCTCTTAAAAACACCCAGCGAGGGAGCCAGACAAATTTCTGGGGGAGATTGTTCCAGAGGCGAGGGGCCACTGCCAAGAAGGCCCACTTTCTTGTTCTTTCTCTTCAGGCCTCCCTCAGTGTTAGGCCCCTCAGCCGCCCATCCTGGCTAAAGCGAGTGATTCGGGTAGATCTAGGTGGGAGGAGGTGTTCCACTAGATATTGAGGTCCTAAACCGTTTAGGACTTTATATGTCATCATTAGTACTTTGAAATCAATGCGGAAACGAATGCATTCTGCTTATAAAATGGATGAATTCAAAGTATTTTTTACTGAACACATGACACAAATGCTGATTTGAATCCCAAGATGGCTTTCTGTCACAGGGGGCTTCTACATTTCCAAGCTGGGATGGGCTTTTTTCCATGCAGCTACTTAGATCAGAAGAGGCAAGACCAGAAAAGGAAGGAAGGATCAGCAGAGGCAGGAGGAAAGGAGGGAAGAAAAGAAGTGTGTGGTGGGCTGGAATGCAAATCGCGTCTCATCCATTATGAACAGTGAAATCCCAATCAATCTGCAGCCCCTGTGTGAGCACTGATGGCAATTTCCAGCATAATACAGGCTGTGAATCAAATTGCAGTGTAGTTACACCCTTAATTAGTGTTATTGATATTCAAGCTAATAAGCCTTCAAAGGCTTTGGGGCTGCATATCAAGAGTGTCTACTGTGAACCTGCCTGGATGTTTTGCACTTATTTATTTAAATATTTTTTAAAAAATATTTAAACAAATTCAATCCGAAACAATATAATTCTGAACTCTGTGAAAATCATTTAAAGTAATGAAACTTAGTTGTCTAGTTGAACATGTATCCGCTCTTTTGTTGTTGTTTGGACTTATATACTGCACCATAGTGCTAGAGCACTCTCTGGGTGGTTTACACAAGGAACAATTTCTAAACCAATTCCTTCCAATGATGTTATTGAATCAGCACAACAACCAAACAGTACAGAGTCTACACTGAAACCATACTGCTATTGCACCTTGAAAGTCTTAAATTTCAAGGTTCCTTAAACTTAAAGTTGCCTTCTCCATTCTAAGTACATTATAGGGATGAGTATTCCACATGAGAACATTCCACTACTATTCATACTTGTTGAAAAATAGCCCTGACAATTGCTTTGTGTTTGGATGAGAAGTGATTCATTGATGAAAAAGGGAATTAAGTTTTTGTAATTTTCCCATTTGGTGTCTCTTTGTGAATGGTAGTGAACACAAGTGGGTATCCTGTAGACCATCTTGACTGCTGACATGGGTGTCATCAACATTCAGCCTGCTCTTTGCTATGTAAAGCCTGGCATCCTTTTTCCCTCGGGCAACACGGGCATGATAGGTATGGTAAAGGTTCCCCTTGACAATTGTCCAGTTGTGTCCGACTCTAGGAGGCGGTGCTCATCCCCGTTTCCAAGCCGTAGAGCCAGCGTTTGTCCGTAGAGTTTCCATGGTCATGTGGCCAGCGCGACTAGACACGGAACACCGTTACCTTCCCACCGTGGTGGTACCTATTTATCTACTCGCATTTTTACATGCTTTCAAACTGCTAGGTTGGCAGGAGCTGGGACAAGCGACGGGAGCTCACTCCATTGCGTGGATTCGAACTGCTGATCTTTCAACCTTGCAGCCCAGAGGCTTTGCGGTTTAACCCGCAGCGCCACCACGTCCCTATACAGGCATGATACTGTACAACAATATCAAGCTATTTCCTGGCATTTTGAATTGTGGATACAGAAGCACAATATCTCACATTCATAAACTGGAGGTTCTTTGAAGAATTGAACCAAAGCTGAGATATAATGCAGGATTATATCTCATTGGGTTTGGTGGATAGACTGATACAACTGACAGCCAAAGTAGTAAAATGTAGCACAGCAACTGGTGAGTTGGACTAAGATTCCAGAGCTATGGGTTCAAATCCCCACTTAGATATGAAACTCACTGAGTGACCATGGGCTAATAATTCTCACAGCATGACCTACCTCACAAGATCATTGTAAGGCTAAGTGTGGCCAACATAACCTCACTAGAAAAAAGCCAGGCTATAAATGTAATAAACAAATACTGAAACTCCACATGGAATAGTCATCCACCGCAAGAGCTCTGAAAAGTCCAAAAAAGTAACTTTTTCAGAGGTCTGTACAACATTACACAAAATTCTTTATGGTCAATGTCTTCTTACTTCTCACAGCTAGCAGATTTTTTATAGTTTATCCTCATACTGCCATGGAATGCTATTACACGGTGATCTTTAATTACATCACTTTCTAGAAACTGGTTCCCTGGGCATTTTGTGATTTTTAAAGAAACACTTTACTGAAACAGAGTGTCCTGCTGTCCTACTGTCCTGCCTTCAGGAAGATAGCTAAGTGTCTATCCCAGCTGGTGATCAGATCTAGTGCGGTGTGGTAGGGGGTGCATTAAGAATTAGTGTGTGCAAACATATGGGTTCATCTCTGCTTCTTGCTGTTGAATATATATACTGGGGCTGAGACTTAACATCTGCTTCTTGTTTCAGCAGCTGTGCAAAAGGACAGTGAGCCACAGACAGAAGATGCTCGGAATGTTTTCATAGGACTTCTGTTGCCAGGGCAACTGCCTCCTTGTTATCTGTGTGTTCTCCACAGCCATCTCACATGGGCATTTGCACTCAGAGAGCAGGGAATATGTCAGGCCTTGGGGAGTTAACAGAGGAAAGAGAAATAGATAAAAATACACAACACGTGTATATCAGACTTATTTTTTGCCACTGACATTGTTATGCACTATCATTATGTGTCGTGGGAATGTAGCGGGAAGCAGGACTTAGCACCATTGCAATAAGCAACGCAACATATTGCATTATTCTTATTCATAAGATTGTATTTTAAAAACAAACTGTTGCAGTTCTCTTGTCTGTCTTATTAGACATGGATGCTTAATCCTAAGTGAGAAAATATTCCAACCTACTTCTTATTAATGCCCATGATTTATAATTCAATGGGACTTCTCAGCAAATCACATCTCTTGTCAATGTGTCAGTTTCTGGAGCATCGTATTTACCTCCCCTTGACAAGGCTTCGAGGGAGGAGGTGATTATCTATCAGTTGTCCACCTTGATCTTGAGGCAATTGGATTGTAAGAGTTCGAGGTACTCATGAGAAATACAAAATATTCTTAAATTATTTTACAGGCTTGAAAATGAATTGTGAATTGTGTGGCTACTGTTTCAGAACAGGGACTGGGTTGGTCTAATGCAAGCTGCTGTCAGTAGACCATTGGTCTAGATGGGCAGGGTATAAATCTAATAAAATAAATAAATAAAATAAAAATTTCCTTTTTCAAAATCCCAGGGGCCCTGGGCTTGTATAACTCCGTTTAGGGTAATGACCGGCTATCATATGACTGCCTGGCCCTATCATTAGGTAAAACAGGAAAGCTGCCTCAGATGGCACAGGTTGGGGACAGGGGTTTGTAGTGAGGCGTTGAAGGTCAGAATTATATATGTCAGACTGCTTCTGCTGTAGCTTCTAAACTAGGTTTCCAGCATCAGCTGTGGTGGAAGACAATTAGTAAGACACAATGCACTTGTGGCTCTAGTCATTTTCTGTACCTGAGGAAGAGAGAAACTGCAATGTGTCCTACTTTACAGATAGTCCTCTGCCCAAAGGCCTATTGAGTCCTAGTTCAATATAATGCTCCTGGCCCAAATCCTGTTGCCTTTGGGCCAGGAATTGGCATAAATGCAATCAGCGTAAATGTTGGTGGCACATTGGTAGAAGTTAAGATGTCGGGGTAGTCTATTTAACACACTGAGCCGTACAACTTAGGACGCAACAGCAAATGTCTACACTACCTTTTTAAACTTGTAGCATTTTGGCTCCCATATTTACACCAACAGTGTTAGGCTAGTGGGTGTAACTAACAGGATTTTGGCCAATGAAATGATTGATACGAGAGTAGGGGCTTAAAGATGCCCATCAGCAGACACCAGTCTCCTTGTCACAGTCTTCATTATAGGGTGGGATGCATTAAATTATACTAAAAGCTTCCGGATGTATATCTAGCCACAAAAATTAGCACACACAAATTATATGAAGATCAGTGCACTCTATGTATGATGATGCATTTCCTCTTTTTTGCCAGTGAGTAAGGGGGACACTACTACCTTGACAGCAAAATGTTTTGGGCTGACCCTGGGTCATCGGCAGAAGTAGAAGAAAAAGCAGCCATATATGCTGAGTGAGAAATATGATTTAGGATTCATTTACATTTAGAGGATGGCCTCCTGGTCCTTTACTCACTGCTCAAGCCCTGAGGTGATACGCATATTGTTTCCTAGCAATTATGTGATTATTCTGGCTAATGTCATAAAACTGATAATTAACATTAGGGCATTATTTGGTCCCTCATCTAAGGCAGAAGATCCTGTGTCTAGTTTGCCTCATGATCCAAAATTAGGTCTTGATATTAGCTCCGTAAAGTTTTCAGAGCCCAGACTGAGAAATGTTATCACTTTTCCACTTTTAACTCTGTATATCCCAATGAATAGAGGAATCCCCTTTATGCTTCCTTCCTCTTCTGTAAAAATAGTATACCACACATGAAACCTGTTTTTAAAAAAAAAGAATTCTGCTATCATTCACATGGGGTTAACCCATATTTGGAGTTAAAAGATGAGCTGGTTAGATTTCCTGTTCAATTCTCTTACCCCCCTTTCATATATATATTTCCCCCTCTCTGGTTTCATCATTGAGGGGTATCTATATAATCAATCTATTTAACAATTAAAGACTTTGCAATGGGTTAATTTATTTATGTATTTATTTATTTATTGCCATTTTAGACTAATAAACAGACTGAAAAACACAGTACTCTCTCTCTCTCTCTCTCTCTCTCTCTCTCTCTCTCTCTCTCTCTCTCATTTTCCTTTGAGGTTTCATGTTGATTCAGTGGGCTTTTTGAGGGCAAGATGCTTCACCCATTTCTGCCCAGAGGTTGTCTGCTTTCTGAGTCGCGTTGGTGTCAGGCTAGGGTGTGTGAGAGAGACTGAGCTAGAGAGACCTCACCTGCTCTCTTTGCCCAGCTGAGGTAGCAAACCATCCCCGGTGAGTTTCTTCGAGTGCAACTTTCTGACAGTGCCAACCTCGGAGTTCAGCCGCACCTCCCTCCTGCCAGGAGGACGTTTGGTGGATCATGGTGAAAAGCCAGAGGCTGTTTTGCACCCGTGATGAAGGTCCACCTCTGGAGAAGAAGATCAAAATGGCAACCTGACTATCTGTCTCTGAGCTGGAGTTTTTTTTTAAAAAAACTGCCAGTAGGCTTCTTCCTCTCTTGTCCTCGCGTTCTGCCCACACTCTGAGTTCTGAACTCCGGCTTTTCCTTATGTGCCTTGACCGTGGGTAAGGAACACTGACATGCTATTGCATTGTGATTATATTTTCTCTCTCTTCTGTTAAGAGTTCTGATCTGCAGATAATTGGAATAATAATAATAATATAATCAGCTTCTTTAAGCCTTTCAGAGCTTGCTGTCTGGGTGAAAGCACTGCTAGCCATTCTCTGAAGGCAATGCTGCAGTTGCTGTTCTTTCTTGACAGGTACTAATAATGGACACAACCCTGGTGCTTATTTTTCAGACAGGCAAAGTGACATCTGTGCTGCTTTTTGTTCCTCTACAGACACTCACCTGGAGTGCTTCTTTTGAGTCTGTCTGTCTGGCAGGTTTCTTTTTGGGTTGTTTTCATGGGGGGGGGGGAAGAGGTACATGTCAAGTCCTGCATTATCTGCAAAGTTCCAGTGTCCTCAGGGCCCTAGTGCCCTGCCTCGTTTGCTGTTGTCTCTGTTTCTTTGTGTTTAGGGGTTCTTGTTTGTTTGTTTGTTTTTATGGTGCATGCTTAGCATGCAGGAATACAGCTTTAAAATTGAGTGATAATGCTTCACTGGGTCACTAGCATCCCAAGTTTGCTTGGGAAGGAAAGATTGAGCAGTGCAAAGGAATTGCTTTATAATTGAAGACTGCAGCCTGCAACTTTTTGCTGCTGTTTAAAGTGAAAGCGGCAAAACCACACTAAGCAAACTGTCGTATGTCATTTCTTCAGGAGCAGTTTAATGAAGAAACGTCATCATTTCCATTTTTCCATGCTGGCAACTTGGTTTTTAGCAATAGAGACTGGTGTGTTCTGTGTTTCTCTTGCATTGTTTATATGTGCTGTTTTCTTTTGAGATACATTACAGCATGTCACTTCCGTCAAATTCCTTCTACAATTATTGTAGAAAGTTAATGGGACTCGATATAAATGTCTCAACTCTAAGGAGGTGTGGAATTTATAGATAAACAGCCAGATCTTCTTTGACTTTAGAAAATGGGCTAATTTTAATGTTGCATTGTTTTCTTCTATGCAAGATTTGTTTTGATTTAGAAGAAGAAGAAGAAGTTATTGAGGGTTCATCTTGTTTTTAGCTATGACCTTTCTTCAAGGTGTATCTTGCTCTTTCATTCACACAACCGCTATGCTGGTATTATTACTGCAATAAAGAAGGCTAATGTACAAAACTCATTTTGGAACTGGGAACTGAAGGTGGAAGACTGCAACTCTCTAACTACATCCTATAATAGCTTTCAGCTTCAGGGGAACTGCTCCCACACTGGCTGTTCTGGCAAAGAGTGCCTCCATCTTTGCCAAAGAATCTCAGATGGTTCTGGGATATGTTCCGGGTTGCTCATACAGTTCACGCAGGGCATTGGACAGCCCCCTTACTTCACCCCAATGCCATGTGGGACATCAGGGTGCAGGATAGAAAGTACTTGCATTCTCTTGTGGCTGCATCTTGAAAGGCAGATGCCTTTGTTAGAAGTTTTCCAGGAAAAGCTGTTGTGACTGCCTTCTTGAAAAAGATTGTTGAAATCATCATTTTGGGTCCATGCCTAGTCAGCTATGGAGAAGACTGACTGCCAGTAAAAAGGACTAGCATTTGCTGTCGATTCTGCAAGCTTAACAGGCCTTAAGGTTCATTAAGAAATATATTGCTTTACGAGTGTCCATTTAATGGCAGGAATATACTGTTAATAGAAATGAGATTGGGCAGGATATAGTCAGAAATGGGGGAACGTTTCTTTTGCTAGTTATTCTGTGAACTGTAGTCCAGAATACTAGCTTTTCCCATCTCTGGAAGTCACTTCAGTGGTATACCACAGTGTGTCTCTGCGTAATTGCAGAGGTAAAATCCCTCCAACATATCCACTTAAAGGTTCACAAACAGAAGGAATGGGAATGACCGTCCTCTGCTTTACGGCTTTGAGGTCTGCTGATAGCCAGAGTAGGAAATATGGTGCAAAATGTGGTTGCTGTGCCCCATCACACATCTTTCAGTAGGATTCCTCAACACTGTGGAGAATCTGAATAGTCTGAAGTTAACTTGGCTGTGGATGGGAGGTAAATTGCAGTGTGTGCAGTGTGTCTTCTCAGAAAGAAGTCAGAATTGAATCCAGCAGAGATTTCTTCCAAGTCATTAGATACAGGATTGCAACCTTGTGATCCCATTTTGAACTAGGAAATAAAAGAATGAAAGATTAGCTAACATATATTTCACTTACATTTTGCTTAATAAATATTTTACTAGATTTATCATTTTTTTCCTTGGGGGCAAATTTTAGGGTGCCCCCTGATTTGGGGAGATATATTCTGCACCCTTATTTCTTGAGCACATTTATAGCCCAGTTTTCCTTTTGAGCTCAGAGCAGCTGAGTGTGTCTCCCATTAAATTTTTACAAGAAAATTTGCTTGTTGGTTTGTATGTTGGCATTTTAATCTTTAATATTTCAAACAACAGACTGTCGGGCCCAGGTGTGAATCTTTTCCCCACAGGAGAAGTCACAGAAAGGTTGTTGATTTTTCCACTGTTTTCTGCTACAGCAGTGGAAAACCTGTGACCACATGACCAGATGTCATCGGACCACATGTTCCATCAACCCTAACCACAGAGCCAAGGCTAAGGTATTAGGGGGATTGTAGTTCACCTCCATCTGGCAAGTCACATGTTTCAATCCCCAGTCATCCATCTGGGCAGGACACCTGGGTTCCATTCATTTCTCCCATTCTGCCTGGCTTAAAAGGGCATTTCACTTTCAGATTTCCTATAAATATTTTGTTATGTGTGTATACTATAAGTGGGCGATGGGAAGAAAATGTCACTTTCTCATTCTTGATAAGACACAGCAGCTAAAATCCTGTTGTGCCATTGTACAACTGGGATTCATAATACAATAGATAATGTCTGTGGAGATTTCTTAACGTACCACAATTTGCTTCCAAGACATATGCCATTTGCATTACTCTGCAACAGGATTTGAGCTACTGTCTTAATGCATTGCATCAGCCTGGTAGGAGTTTGTTAACCCCTGAGAGATTTTTTGACTCTAGCATGAGAACAAGACCGGTGCTTTCCTGTCAATGTTTTTGCAGCTTGTGCAAAATGCCTCTGCACAAAACTAGGGCCTTTCCTTTCCCTTTGTGGAGCAAAATATTCACATCCACAAGCAAGCCCATAAGGAGCCAGCACATGCAATGCTTAGGGTTTTTAGAACCCCATGTCCTTGCAAATGCACAACCCCCTCAAAACTGACAAACTAAAATCTTGCCATCTCTCGTGTGTGTTTGTGTCTGTGTAATTTCTCATTCGCACATTCAAGAACACATAGTTTTACATCTTTCCTCTAAGTACTGATGCTAAAAGAAGCACAAGCATGTCTATTTTGCCACATCTGTATGTGAGACACACCAGTTCTCCACCTTGAAAGTGAAAGGCTGTCTTGGAAATCATCAAATGTAAAGCAGCCACAAACAAACTCTTTTCCCCCCTTCTTGTTGTTGCTTCAAACCAGGTTTCCCGAGTTGGAAAATAAATGCAGTCACTTAACTGCTGAATTCAATTGCTTTTTGAAAGTACAGGAATGTAAATGCAAAGCATTTATTGTCTGCAGGACTTGAGGAATTTTCTCACTTTCTTCTTGCGCTCTCAAAAGACAAACATCTGAAGAACATAGCTGTCATGTAAAAGCTGCAATGCTCATTTATTTCTGATAGGTGTGTGGCTGGAAGATTAGCATAATAGAACAGCAATGCTAGATAAGAAAAGGGATTACAATAGTATATTGTATAGCTACATTCCCAGCAGCCTATGGTAAATAAGAATCAGGGAATATTAAAGACGATTTCCATTTCTTATCATTATCAACTCCTTGTTTGCGCTTCCTTGGTTCTTGAACTCTGAACTTAGGCTCTTAAGTATAGGGATTCGTCCTATGAACATGAAATAGACACATTTGGGATCGTTGGGATAGGGCAGTGAGGACAAGTAGACTCGGATTTCACAGGGGTAGTGAATCTATTCAAAGTTCTCTTCAAAGCTATATATGAGCTATCCAAGGTCCTGAACCCTATTCCATTAAACCAGTGGTTTCCAAACATTTTCAACTCACAGTTCCAGTTGTCTTACTGGCCACTGGCCGTGGCTTCTCCAATGTGATACTTTGGGTGAGGGGGGAGAAGGGAGGGGCTAAGCCCGACCTGAGTTGTACTTCCGCAGATTCCACAGAAGTATTTCTGAGGATTCCCCAGTGCCCCTAGCTGGGTTTGGCGGTGCCCCAGGCACCACAGCACAGTTTGGGAACCACTGCACTAAACCTATACCAATACATTCAGTGCCTTTGATAGGTTCTTTAAAGTTTAGACTAAAACCCAGAGCACATTCCTTGTCCCATAACACTGGAATCATCAACCTCCAGTTGGATAGAATGAGCAATGCAAACAGACAGACAGAGGATACAAGGATGTTCAGGTGAAGAATTTTAATGTACTCAATCCTATCTTTCTCAATGGGAACCTATTTTTTCTGAACATGAGTGGAATCATACTGCCTACTTTACTATTACTTCTACCATGACTGCTACTATTTTGTTAAATGACAAATGAAGCCAATTTCAGATTCAACAGAGTTCTCAATACAATCTCTGGCTCCACCAGGTGTAATAGGTTCAGTCACCCAATACAGCACTTCTCAACTTCCAGGATTCTCCCCTTGAATCTCAGGATCCAAGACCTTGGAGACTTTGTTGTTCTATTTCAGTCAGCTACTACAGTCACATTTTTGCAAGTGCTGGCTTGCAAAAGACACCTTTGGCAAAGACAGGTGATTTCTTCAGATGGTAAACGCTAGGAAGGGAACACTAGCATTCCCCTTTCTAAGAGCTAACCACAGAGTCTATCCCACACCCCTTAAACTAGCTTGGTTCCATAAGATGTGCTGGTAGATGCCATCCTGTCTATCAGTGTGCAGAGAGCCTCATGGCATAGTGGTTAAACGGCTGTACTGCAGCCAAAACTGTGCTCACAACCCAGGGTTCAATCCCAGGCAACCAGCTCAAGCTTCATTCAGCCTTCCGTCCTTCTGAGGTCAGTAAAAGGAGTACCCAGCTCACTGGGTGGGTGGGTGGGGAATGCGTAGCCTGCATAATTAACTTGTAAACCACCCAGAGAGTGCTTTAAGTGCTATGAGGCAGTATATAGGCAGCACGCTTTGCTTTTGGGCTTTTGCATGAAATGGAGGCAGCACTAGCTCACCCTTTACCTTGAGCAGCAAAATGGCTTGGACTAGAATTGAATTAGAGGGATGCGGCTCTGATAAAATAAAGGTGTGATCAAAGCATTTAAAGTCCAATATAGAGATGACTCCTCACTGTTCATCAGATGTGTGGCTTTAAACTACTGCATGCGGAATCTGGGAACTGTAGCCCAAAACCACAAATGTGTACAGCTCTAAACTGATTTTTTTAAATATAGCAGAGAAAAGGTTATTTACACCAAGTCCCATCAGCCTGTGTGTTAATCCAGCTACAGCATCTTCATTTCATCTGGTTTAAACCTCTTGATTGGGCCTCCAGAGAACTGTTGGAACATTTGAATGTTCTCCAAGGTTTCACTTTGGCTGACAGGTTGTGTGAATTCTTTTTTTTTTTTCCCCTTCTCACTGTGGATGCTGTTGGGTGATTTCCCTGCTGCACTGTAAATGCCCAGCATTAAATTTGATAACATGTAAGCTTATAATGTTCTGGCATACTTTCCAGTGCTTCCAAATTGATTACTAGGCTGGAACTCTGGTTTTGGTGATTGTTTTGTTATGCCAGCTTCAGCCTGGTGTACTTCAGGGTTGTAATCAAGGCCAGCCCATGTATTGGAGGAAAAAGCTATCTGTCTTAGTGCCAGCCCTACGGGGTTACTGAGCAGCTAGTTTCCAGGTGCCCAAACTTAATAGCTTCTGCTGTTGGAGCCACTTGAGAGCTTAGAAAGGTTACTTGGGGGGCTACAGCTGCTAGTAGCTCCATTGCACAGAGGGAACATTTGAGAAGCTGTGATCCAGAACATAATTTTTCCAGACTCTGGCTCAGGCAACCAGTTTCTGCGGCCAAATGTAAAAAGAAGAGACAGTGGAATTCATCAGTGTTTTGTTATCTGACTGAACAAAACTACTTTTATATTGAATTATATTATTGGTCTATCTAGCCACATATTGTCTACTCCAATTGGTAGGAGGTCAAAATTTGTTACCTGATCCTTTTAATTGGTTAGACTAAGGACTTAGCTGGGAACCTTCTGCTTGGAAAGAAAGTGCTCTTCCACTCTGCTATACTCCTTCCCATCTCGTATTTAAGGGATGTTGCCACCATCTTGGAATGAAGACACAGCTACACATTTAAGGAAAGGGAGTTATGGTTTGTCTTAGTAAGTTCTCAGCTACATATTTAAGGAAAGAGATATATGTTTTCTCTTAGTAAGCTTCCATAGACTCTGAGCTCCTTGAGGTAACAGGCCCTAGAACAGATGTTTCCATATTTATTCATTAAATCCTTTCCACTGGAAACCAGATTGTGCTCGTGTTGTGCTGACCAATAAATTGTATCAAGAATATCCCTAGATTAGTTCTTCAACCAATATATTAAATACTAACAGACTGAGGCCTAGTTCTCAAAAACAGCAGACAAACTGGTCAACATGAGTTTGGGTTGATCTCTTTCATACCCACACATATTGTCCAATGTCAGGGAGAAGGTCTGTAACCTCTGCTAATGTGATGCTAATCTTATATGTTCTGGATATATATTTTTTATTTTATTGGGTGAGAGAATAAAAGGGCACATAATCCCCCCTCAATTTCTGATCAACCGCTAGCCTGTCAACATGAGATCACATTAACTTTCCAGAGATGTGACCCCTTTGTAATCACAGGCAGTCAGACATGTGAACAGGAGGTTTGAGAGGCTCCTGTTGTGATAATCCAACCTGAAGACATTACCTCTTTTAAAGACAGGCTATCTGTATAGTATAGTATAGTATAGTATAGTATAGTATAGTATAGTATAGTATAGTATAGTATAGTATAGTATAGTATAGTATAGTATAGTATAGTATAGTTTGGTTCCAAATTGCATGAGTCCTTGTCAGGTGGTGGAAAGCAGGTCTGTGCAAAAAAAAAGCCAAGCACTATGGGACAAAACCAGTGGTAAAAAAAAAGAAGAAGATATTTTGAGTTATGGAGTAGCAAAACACTAGCAGAGAGAAAGAGCAATCTGTGTAACTCCCAGATGGCCTGGGCTTTCCTGCTGTCTGAGGCTGGAGGGGGGAAAAGCCACACGTTTTAACCACCTTGTTCTCCCCCACTGCAGCTACCTCCACCCAATGCCTAGTCTCACCTTGGCTCCTTCTTCCATGCCTCCGTGTCACACAGCAGTGGTGGTAGCCTGTTGGTCTGCCTCCTTCCACTTAAGCCAGCACCAGCCACTTTGTGCAGCTGGCAGCACTTTGCCGAGGACGGACAGGCAGGGATCTGAGTTGAGGTGGGAGGCATAGCCCTGGGGCACAAAGGACCAGTTGCAAAGAAGGAAGGCAGGGTGGTGACAAGAAGGAAGACGAAGGACGGAGAAGAAAGAGAACATACAGGGATGGTTGGTGCAGTGAGAGAGAAGAAGGATAGGAGTCCAAGTTTGGTGGTGGAGGCTTTCTATCAAGCAGGGGCTTGTACAGTTTGTCACTCTTACCCTTCCACCGCCTGAGGCAACAGCCTCACTTTCCTTAATAGGCCAGCCAGTCCTGCCACACAGTAGAGTTTATTACATCCCTCTCATTTCATTGCTTCAAAGTCGTACTCTCTTCTTTATTCTCCCTGCAAGTCATGTTGATAAAAGTATTCTTAGCCATCTTTAATCTTCCTTTGCCACACATTGATATATTTATTCCTCGGTGTGAGTGCTTGTGGCATTTCTTCTTCCTTCGTAAGGTCCGTGTATATTTTGATCGGCTCCAAATGACTTCACTGTATTTAAAGGAGCATTTCCTACACCATGGAATTTCTGCCATTCATATTAAAGTGAAATGTCAGGTGCACATCCCATAACAGTCTCTTAAGGCCAAGACCAGTCTTTCCTATCATTAGGCAGAGTAGTAAAGCATTCACTCTGGATAGCCGATTTTTAAGTGGCATCATGACAAACAGGATTTTTAAAATTATATATTTAGTTATTGTGTTTTTACTGCCAAGAATAGGGGAATGCTTGTGGGACTAGCTGCCTTAATTGCTACACTAATTGGGGCCTTGACATAGGTGAAAGTAGAGTTCCATTTACTGCTCTGTTTCAGGCAGCAAAATGTCTTGGGCTGGTCCGGCGTAGAGCAGAGGAAGACAGTGCGTCAAGCCTTTGGTTGTGGTTCCCCAGAAATTAAGACAATAAAAATCATCTCCGAGCAAGCAGGGAGAGATAGCACCCTCCAAAATAAGTGCAGTTTGGGGGTTTCTTTGCTCACCTGCTGATTGATGCATTGACTGATTGGCTGAGGCTGATGGAGAAAAACAACTCCATAGCCTCACCAGAAGACCTGCTTCCACCCCACTCCTCTCTGAAGCATGCCACGTGTTGGCTTGTCTAGTCCCCGAGGCTCTTTTTTTCACACATTTCACTGGTCGGCAACTAGAAAGGCCTTCTTTTGTTTGTTGCCTTCTATTAGAAAATGGGTCTCACTGTGAGCAAGCTCAGCACTAGAACCATAATAAACAGTCAGAATGGGCTATGACTAGGATTCTTTAGTGCTGTTGGGCCTCTCTCTCTCTGCTTGGAGCAGGGTGAATTGATTTAAATTACCATGAAGAAAGACCATTCCATTTCTTTCGTCATGCATTTCCTGCACAAGACGAATTACATATTCTAATTGGTTGCTATAACAATTGGAGCATACGTGTGTGCACCTCAATGAAACGTTTATACCATCATAATTTACAGCTACTGGTATTGTATCCCATATGCCTTTGTGCTATATAGTTATATCTCCTTAGAGACAAGGTGGGCGGCTGTGAAATTAACAGCCTGTTTTGTTTCACTTTGGGCTGCCTGCATATATTTAAGGGCCCTAAGCAAAACTGCAGACTTCAAGCAATGGCCAATAATCGAGAGTGCTAAACTGTAGATTATGAACCTATGCCTTCTGGACAATCTGTCCCTGATATTGCAACAACGCTTCAATAATTTTCAGACCTTGGGGAAATTACACTTCTGACTATGTAGGCTGTGGGGATTTTGGGAGCTGTAGTCCACAAACCTAACATTTCAAAGCTTTTGGTTTTCCAGTTGGTTTTGCAGGTCCTGCATGTTCTGATGCAATTTGTGGCTGAAAATTGTAACAGTTGTAATAGAATTGGTGTTGTCATTGTGTGCTTGAATAATGCATTATTTGAGAGCAATTAAATTAGAAATGCATATTTTGAGACGAAAATATAGTTATAATTGTCTATGGAAAGAGAACACGCATTTCCAAATATGGATTTGGGGTTCATACTAAACACAGAGGTGTGTATTGCACCACTGATTTAAACTTGTGGCAATGGCATAGAATGCACTTATGCCTGAACACAATGAAAAATGACACGGAACAGGTGTTGACTAATTTGTCCATTCTTGCTATTTACCCATACCCTCCCTATTTACTGGTCCTAGCCACTGTTAAATCCATGTCACTATTTTGGCCCTATTTTGGCCTTTGGGGATTCCTCAATGAAATGTTGAGGACAAGACATTTTGGAGATCACTCATTGATAGGGTCGGCATACATTGGAGGTGACTTGGAGGCATGTAACAGCAACAATAAACTTCTGTTAGAGAAAGTTGGTAATCAGATAGTCTTAAACTGTGGTCCATTAGGTCATTCATTCTGTTCATGGAAAGATTGTGGGAACAGGGAAAATGCTGATTTATACTTTCTAACAACGGAGGTAATGCCATCTTGACTGCGGTCCAGTTATCAGGCAGGGTGTAAAATCCATGTCCTAAGGACCACAGTTTTCACAATATAATGCTAGTGCTCTGTGTTAATCCTTCTCACAACTTGAGTTGGAAGCTGACAAATGATCCCTGACGTCACATACAGAAACAGGTACATCATTACATTCAAAGGCAAAACGATGGTGATTAAAATATGAATTAGTTGTACGCTTTCACTTGTACACCAGAAACCAGTTGATCACGGGGTCTACTGAGACCACTAGCACTTTACAAATGGTTCAGAGTAGAAGGGGGAATTTGGGGACCTTCTTCATTCATCGTATTCATTCATCAGGTTTCCAACCCCTTTAAAAGTAAAGGCCAGTTCTCAGACTGTGATGTGTTCACCCATTTATTCTGTCCCTGCAAAAGCTGAGGGAGGCAGATAAAAAATATTTATATCCATGTATTATAACACGCTGCAGTCCAGGATTATACAAAGAAAATGAATACATCCAGCAATAATTTCTGGGATTAGAACAAAAGTGTTACCATCCAGTGCCTTGAAAGGCTGTGGGATATGTAAGCACCTGGAGCTTTTGAGATGCAGTGCTGGCGATTACCGGGCAAAACATTGTTTCTCCATGGGATGAGAAGCAAGCATCCATGCTGTCTGGCAGATTGCTATAAATATTCATAATCTGCTGCAGTAATTCATTTCTCCCTTGAATTGCATGGGTCGGAGCAGCACAGTTTTGGTTATGCATGTATTTGTTTCACCAAATAAGTATTTCAATCAATAAATACATATTCAATAAATAAATATACAATAAATACTGTGCTGTTGTTCCTCTCCAGGAATTGGCCTGAGAAAGGTGGCTCTTGGACTTACCGAGCTACCCCTCCCCCATTCAATGGCGGCAACCATTGGCCTGGTGGCTCCACGGGAGAGCCAGGGAGGGTGGTAGGGCATGCTGGGAGGCTGACATGGGTCAAGGGAGGTCACTCTTCAATGTCTTTGAGAGCATAAGAGTTATACATGGATTTTGAATTACACAGGGGTCTGGCACCTCTAGCCCCAGCATTGTTGAAAGGAGAAGTGCATATACAATATATGAGCTGTTGTATCATATTTATGCTTCACAGATAGAATCATCTATAATATTATTATAACTGCAAAGCTGGAAGGGCTCATGTTGTTCATCAAGTCCAGCCCCTCTCAAGGAGGCCCAATGCGGAACTGAACTCCCAAAGTTTGGCTCCGCAGCCAGATATCTAAACCACTAGTAGTTCAATCAAATATTGTTTCCTATGGCTTCTTTGGTACAGTAAAAAGAGGCTTTAATCCAGTGTGTTTTCTCAAGATTTATGAATTCCACTTTAAGAGATACATAATCTTACAGAAAACAAACCTCATATATGGTTCAGTTTTTAGCTAAATTGTTTCTAGAAGTTATATTTAAGTTGTGTACAAAAGTACCTAATATCCAGATATGCTGTGGTCTTTATCTCTAATTAAATGAGCCTAATTCCCCCCAGGTTCTCAGCACTGGTCACAGATATATGTGTCATCACTTCAAACACTGATTTAACTATCATTATTGCCTCTTTTCTTCTTTTTAAGAAAAAAGTATGTTGATGCAATTAAATTTTCATCAAGAATACATTTTAAAATGCAGATTCTTTTTTATCAAACTGCTCCAGTGAGGAATTTGTGATGTCACAGGCATTAGCCTATCAGTACTGCACAGTCACTTTCTGCTGCAGATTAGTATGATCAGTCTTCTGCTGGACTCTGGAGAAATTTTGTTTATTCTACTGACCATGGCTCAGGAACATCCAGAGTGAGTCACTCATCAAGTGATGTTTCATCAGCATTCACTCTTTTCTCTCTGCCCCCCCACCCCCGCCCTCTATTGTTTTTAGTGAGATTTTCTATTTTGCAGAAAGAGTTAAATGAGTTAAATGAAAAACAGAACACATACAATTTATGGGGCTCATCACAAAGCATATAGTTGAACGGATTAGTTTAGCAAGTCTGTCCACAAATCAACATGTGTCAAAGTAGACAAGGTTTTGTCTACTTTGACTACCCCATTGTTTTGTCTACCGCATTGTTTTATCATATGAAGCAATGCCATGTTTGGAAAAGTAGACATTGGTTATTTGTTCTTGGGTCATGGATCGGCACTGCTAATTTTGTTGTTTTATTTACAATCTTGCATGCTGTCTGTGGTTTGTGTGACTGGGAGGGACTTTTTCTGGGCTTGGATTGATTGTCTATCCAGCATTAACCAATCGTTCCTTCCAGCCTTTGAGATCCAAGAGAGCCGCACCTTTCTGCTGAGTGTTCTTTTCCCTTTCTTTGATTGCTTGGTGGCAGTTATTTGTTTCCTGGCGATCTGTTCAGTTGGTTGCTAAGTATATGGGCAGTAAAGAAAGCAGCATACACAAATCTATCATTTCAAGCAACTGTAAGTAAAGAAATGAGGTTGTTTTTTTAAAATCTTTCTCCTACAAATGTCTCAGAGTGAGTTACTGATACTGTGAGGTCCAATTAATGAGAAAGAGGTGGACTCTGGGTAACATGTAGGTATTCTCCTTTGTGAATCTCTATACCTCTACTGTGTAGCAAAAGGAATTCTACCAGAAATTCAGGACTCTGCAATAAATTTCTCCATGAGCTTGATATGCCAGACCTTGAATTAGAGAGAAGTCCCTGAAGGTTAGTTGCTGTTATAAGTCTAGCTGCCAAACCAAATAAAGAATTAATGATTTATTTAACACATTGGAGTTCTCTTCAAAAAAAACAAAGATAATAGTCCCAATGCTGGAGTTAATGCTTTTTCTTTGTTTTATTAGAGATGCCATTTTTTTCGAAATAGTGTCCCAAAAGAGGAGTAACTTCAAACAAATCTATCATATGCCAGGTATATGAGTCGGTTTCATGACGCCCTCTCCAACCTTTAGTGCTTGTTGTGCAATTAATCTAGTTTGATCAATTGGGAGCAAGACACCCCCTATAAACTAATTTAAAGTTATGTTCTCTGAATCTAGCAAACAGAATTTAAAAGGTGGTTTATTCCATTGTGAAATCCAATGTTTATCAGCAATAGGAACACCAATGTCATTTGCCCAGAATTTATTCTTAATATAATAGAATTTGGCATTGGGAAGAAGTAATTCATTTTTGTCTGTGCTGTTTTGGTGTGTTTCTGTGGAAGCAGGAATAGCACTGGGAGAAAGATGCTCCCTATAACATATTACTATGTATCTTACCTCTGTATGTGACCATCATTCTCATTGTCTCTGTCTCTCTTTTTCACACATACATGCAAACATGATTTTCTGAGTCTTCCGCTTACGTTATAAGAATCCTCATCGGATCCCAGTTCTGTTGTGTGGCTTATGGATCAGATGCTGTCAAGAAGCCCACCTAAGATGCATCCCATGCTTTTTCCAGTGATGGGCTTAGGGGCAAAAATGAGGTCCTGCTCCTTCAAACACACATCCCTTCAGCAAGACATGGAAAGCTAGGGACCAGGCCTGCAACTTCTACATATTAAAACATAGATTGCTTTTACATCTTTCTCAAGAATAACTTCTTACTGTATTGATCATTCCATTGTGAACATTCTGCTGGGTTTCTTCTGCTTCTTTGCAGTACATCATGTCCTAATCCTGTCAGGACCTGTCAACTACCTTTTACAGAAGGGCCTCGTTACAGTGCCTTATTCCCTATGGAAATTGGCAGACGTCCATTCAGGTGGAGGAGCCTAGCTTGGTAATACTTGCATGTCAGCAAAGCCCACAAACCATCTATCTCAATCTATCATGCTTTGCCAGCCTTAGTGAGGGCTTCTGCCAGCTCAACATCCCATTAACTTTTCCACCCTTTATTTCACATGGCCCCGTGTGTGTAATCTTAATCTTTCGTTTCTTGGCAAGTGATTATCTCTCTATATTGCTGGTGTCCTGGTGCCTGTTAAGTCCATGAATGGTTTGGAAGAAGTACAACTGATAAAGGATTTAGCAAATGGATTAAGTACCCTGCCTGGCCCAGAGAACAGAGTGTTCAACTTAGGTCCCCTTCTTAACTTTACGTTGGAAGAATCCCTCTTACTTATGCAGGGCTGGCCCTACCATTAGGTAGAATGGAGGCTCCGTCTCTGGAGCAGCAAATGTTTAGTTATTTCACTAATCTCCTTCGATTTTTTTAAGGAGAAAGGCCAGATAAAAATATTTTAAATTAACTTATTAATAATTATTAATTTACTGTATTTTCCCAGTACTTGGAAACTTGCATTCGAAAACTAATTCATCCCCATTACTCATTGCAGTGTTTGAAAAGTAACTTATTGCTGTTACTCTTTACAATGCCAGAAAGTGGCTTGTTTCATTACTTGTTGCACACTTCGTCACTTTTGAATTGCTTTCTGTTAACTTTCTTTTTAAAAGCTTACACAATTCACACAGCACTAGAGAACCAGCACTGGTTCTGTGGTTCGTGCCAGTTCATATAGTGGCCAAATAAGTGTTTGGCACTTCAAAGCCTCGCCTCCTTCAGTAGGCGCCCACTCAGAGGCTGAGCCTGGAAGAGGTGGGCAAGGGAAGCCAGGCCACGTCTGAGTGAGTGCCCACCAGAGGAGGCAAGGCTTTGAAGCACCAAAGCCTTGTTCAGCTGCTAAACAAACCAACATGAACCGCTGAGCCAGCGGTACATGCCCATCTCTAGTAGGGCCTAACTGCAGGTTATACAAGGAAGGCAGAATATGTGGCCCTCCAGATGATGTCTGACAACAAGCTCTGGTCATCCATCCCCTCTTACCTTCCATCCTTGGGTTATACCTTCTCTGTCCTCACACCAATGATGAACAAGAGTTACACGGAAGAGCTTACTAGTCTAATTTTTTCATGGTAGGACACTGCTGGCAAACTTTCAGACCCTTTAGTAAGCAATTTTTTGTCTTTTTTTCTCTTCTGTGTCCATCCACATTTTCTTCTGAATTCCTAATCCTATGTAGATATACTCAAAAGTAAGTTCCATTGAGTTGAATAAGACTTACTCCCAGGTAAGTGTATATAATGGTTTGGACTCGGCAAGCTTTCCAGATCTATGTTAGGTTTGATCACCATCCCGAACGCAAACTTCTGTAGTGCAACCTCAATTGCCCTTTCTCATGCAGAGCAGCCCAAGGTTAATAATGTGTGAACTGGCATTGACTTTCTTCTAGAGTTAAAGCCTCCAATTCCCTCTGTTAGATCAGACTTTTTTGTGACTTATTTCCGAAATAAGAAGCTTCTTTCCTGAAAAAAATAATAAGGAATTTACATGATGTTGAGCAAACTGTCCTTTGTCTCACAATCTTCTTCTTCTTTATTTACTGAGGCATCCTCGCCTTTACATTTTTGTTTTTACATCGCTGTTAATGAAAATTTCCCAGACATCCAGACAACCTTCCTCTTACCTCATGTTGCACTTTTTTTGTTTTGTTCTTCTGATTTCCCATGCCTTTCTCCTTCCCCAAACACTTAGTTTGTTTGGAATCATAGAATAACTGAGTTGGAAAGGGCCTTTAAGGCCATCGAGTCCAACCCCCTGCTCAATGCAGGAATCCAAATCAACGCAGATCTGACAGATGGTTGTCCAATTTTCTCTTGAATGCCTCCAGCATTGGAGCACTCACCACCTCCTGAAGTAACTGGTTCCATTATCGTACTGCTCTGACAGTTAAGACGTTTTTCCTTCATCCCAAATCTGGCTTCCTGTAGCTTGAGCCCATTATTACATGTCCTGCATGCTGGGATGATCAAGAACAGATCCTATGCCTTCTCTGTATGACTAACTTTCAAAGTATTTGAAAAGTGCTATCATATCTCCCCTCAGTCTTTATTTCTCAAAGCTAAAATTGCCCAGTTGTTTCAGTTTTTCCTCACAGGGCTTGGTTTCCAATCAGGTTTGCAAAGGAGTAGCTATGTTAGTTTGTGCAAACATATCCAGACAAAAACAAATCAAAACAATTGTTGTGGCACTTTAAAGGCTAGCTGTTACATTTCAGTGTGAGCTTTCATGGATCAAGTCCACTTTTCTAGAAAATTGAAGGTGTCTGAAGAGTTGGATATGTCTACAGTAGCTCACAATGAAATATACAGTAAGTCTATCCTTCCTTCCTTCCTTCCTTCCTTCCTTCCTTCCTTCCTTCCTTCCTTCCTTTTCTGGATGTGTTAGTATTGGACAGAGGACTATAGCGCTTTGCCACTTTCTAAGCATTAACACAAATGAATCAGCCAACAAAGCACACAGAAATCATGCACACATAATTCTCAGTTTTAGAATCCTTGGAGCTGTGGGTTTTGCTATCTGGCACACTCCATTTAGATGTCCCGTTTTCCCATGCATTGCTAGTCCCTCAAAGTGGACGAGAGTTCAGGGTCTGCCACTAACTTGTGCCCTTGGAGAGGAAGGAAGGAGAAGGTTGCCAGAGGAACTGTGGCAGCCCCACTTTATCTCCCACTCACACCACGAACGTTCACATCAGACCTTTGCCCCAGACAGCCACACTGACTTCCAGGAGACACTTTTTGTCTCCAGAGGCAACCCCTAGAACCCCTCATTGTCCTGCAGGATTAAAGCACTGAAACACTTTGCTGTGAGAACACAAAGCCCCAATAAATCCCATGACAGTCAATTCCCACTGACAAAAAAAGGAACTTCAAATTTGTTAGGCGATGCTACCTTTGAAAGACCCCCTGGCACAGCAGACATTGTGCCCCTGCAACTGGAAAAGTGACTCTCCTGCACTTGAACTCTCAGAACCCTTTAGACACCATGGATGGGACCCTCTGTCAAATGGAGTCAGAAAAATGACTTTTCTCAGCTTTGTTTGCAAGACACAATTAAACTAACCAAAATTCATGTAGAGAAAGGGGAGTTGAAAGCTCCTTTGTTATTATTATTATTTCTGAAGGATTAAAGGCAATTCCAAAACAGTACATTTCCCACTTTCTGGCTAGACTGATAAATTAGCTTCATATACTTTCAAGTCAAAAGTGTGCCTCTCCTAAGCCATTTCCTTAGAAGCTAGCGATTTGAAAGCTATTGATCTATTCATACAGATAAATACCATACAGAGTTATCAAAATAGACACAAAACAGCAGGAAGACGATTAGGCAGACAGAATAACAACAACAATAAAAAAGAAAGGACTCCCCCACCCCACCCCCAGTTCCCTCTGTGGAAATGGCACGCTTCTTAATCAATTGAAATGCCAGCTCCAACTGCGTCTTTGTGTGCCTTCCACCCTTCACCCCCTAGAAAAAGCAATCCTAAAGAAAATACATAATTTAATGATTTTGTTGTGAGGCACAGGTATGAGGTGGCGGATAACATATACTTTCAAAAAGGTAGGGGAATGGGCAACTTACAGTGATTCGGGGCTACAGACACGGCCACCCCCAGGCCTTGGACCTTTGTAGCACCCCAATCCCCAAAATGTGTGTGTGCCTGTGTACTTTTATTTATATTTTTTACTGAAGCAGCCCTTTGTGCCCTCTAGTGGCTGTAGAAAGCAATGTTGCCAATTTTTTGGATGCTCCTTCATAGAGATGGGCACGAACCGAACCACGAACCAGAAAAACCGATGAATCAGGCAAGTTTGTAGTTCAGTTTGCAACCCAGTTTGGGGGTCCTGTTTTACCAAAGCAAAAAATGAAGCACTGAACTTTTTTCCCTGTCAGAGCTTCATTTTGTTTCGACGAAACAGATGCCTGCCCACCCCCTTCCCACTGCCCCCATTGCCTCCCTATCTGGTCTTGTCACTGCTGCCACCATCCTCAGAGTCAGCGGGCCTGGCTTCCCTCCCAGGAGCTGGGCCTGCTTCCTCTATGCATGCGCCTACAAATCAGCTGGGGGGGGGCGGGTGCATGCCCAGAGGCAGTGGGCCCAGCTCCTGGAAGGGAAGCTGGCCTGTTGTCTCTGAGAATGGCAGAGGTGGAGGCAGTGGCAGCAGGACCATGCGCGGAGCCAATGGGGTCAGTGGGAAGGCTGCAGGCAGGTGGGCAGTCTCTGCATGAACCCAAAAATCAAACCACAAACCAGTTCATTTTTGGAGGGTTCATGACGGTTCATGGTTCGTGGATAGCCACAAACCATCAGTTTTCCAATTTGTGCCCATCTCTACTCCAGAGCTGTTCTAAATGATTTGGATAAAGTCCTCCCTCGACTTAAGGAAGATGGAGGGAGGGATGTTGATATTGATCTCAGACACACACACACAAACACACACACACACACACACACACCCCGCAGATGGGAAAAATGAGTTTTAAGAAAATTAAGAATTGTGGGGCGTGAGGATGCTGGGGGCACATGGGGTCTGGATGAAGGACTTTCCTCACCTTTGTCCTAAAGAGATTGGACAGGGAGAGATGGGTGGAGAAGCACAATTAATTAAATTGGAACCATTGTAGGACGTTTCATATTGCATGTATCTTTTCCCAAGGATTTTATGGGTGTTTTACAGATTTCGTTTGTGAACTTTATTTATTTATTTATTTATTTATTTATACATACATACATACATACATACATACATACATACATACATACATACATACATACATACATACATACATACATACATACATACATACCTTGCCTTTCTTCTTAAAGAGGACTCAAGGCAGCTTACCTCATTAAAATATGATATTTAAAAGCTAAAAACAGTAAGTATACGAATATTTTAAAAGAATCAAGCAAATACCACACTAAAAGCACAAAACAAAACTAACCCCCAAAACACCTTTGGAAGCAACAAGGCACAACAATCCATTTGAAACCCCTCTCAGACAGCCAATCACTAAAGGAAAGCCTGCCTGAAGAGAAGAGTTTGGAATTTAGAAGACTGTCCCTACCATTAGGTGAAGTGAGGCGGCTGCCTCAGGCAGCAGATTCTAGGGGTCAAGTGTTCGGAAGTAAAAGCTGTCCTGCACCCTCTCAGCTCACCTGCCATCCCTCAGGTATGGTGGAAAATGCCAACTCATCATACATGATAGAGTAAAAGTCAGCTAGAGCTTGAAAAAGTTACTTTTTTAGACTACCGCTCCCAGAAATCCACAGCAGTCATGCCCATGGCTATGTTGGAGGGGGGGAGGGAATAATTCTAAAAACTGCCAGTATAATTAGCTATTTTGCATGTGATGAGAATCTCAGAATTTTGTCCTTCACCTCAGAGAAGCAAGGTGTCTTGGACCAGCCGAGGTAAATGTTACTAATTTTCTAAGCTGAGGAAGCAAGCCGAAGGCATCATACAGAACTAGTCTGGAGGTAATTGTTTGCTGAAGCTGAAGATTTAAAACAATGACTGCAGAAGAATTACATAACTGTAAAGTTGACAATGAAGAAATCAGAATTGTTAAAAGTGCTGAACCTTGGTTCCATCATCAATCCAAATGGAACCTGTAGCAAGAAAGCAGAAGAAAACTGAGGCTTGTTAGAGCAAGAACCTGGAAAGTTGTTTCCAGTACAACCAACTGGAAATGGTTTTATGTTCCAAATAGCATATTGAATACAATTCCCATCAATTAGTTACCGTGATCTGAGTGAGAAGAACTAGCTTTTACTACGGACATAAATGACTTTCTTGAATGAGATGCCTTAGCCAAGTGTCATGTAATTAAATGATTCGCTTGATTTTTTTATATATCTGTGAGAGTTTTTGAAAATCAGAGCCAAGAACGTTTCGTTCAATCCAGCCATGTCTATAAATAACAGCAATCTGCCATAATTAGAAACCACGAGCACACTAAACTCATCATTAATTCTTTACCATATTATACGTTTGAAAATTGTTCAGATGGTTATTTAATATTCTGCTGTAGTTCATTCACTCCTGCTGCCAACAAATGGTGCCAATATCCAGTAGCACAACCTGAGTTAATATGGGCAGAGTATCTGTGTGTGTCTGTGTGCGTGCAGTAGTGGCTTAAAATTTTATTTCTTGAAGAGATTGTGACTGTCTTTAAAAGGTGGGGTATACCACCTGTCAGCTAAAGACTGGAGAAGGTCGCTCTTTTGGACTACAAATTCCAGAATACTCCTGCCAGCCCAGCCTAGTGGCCATGATGGCTGGGGACTTTAGGATTTGTAGTCTTTTTAAAAAAAATTAGTCTCAAATGCTACATGTGTTGCCTAACTTATCACCTGAACTCGTCACCTGAACTGTCACTTCATCATCTGAATGTCATGTTCCTGCCTGGTTTCATGAGCACAAACTGCTGGTTTGGCAATCTGTGCCGGTTCATTTAGAAGCCAAACAGGTGTTTGGTGCTTCTGAGCCCCATCTCCACCGGAGGGCACACACTCAGAGGCAGTGCCCAGAGGAGGTGGGGCAGGGAAGTACTGCCTTTGAATGGGCACCTGCCTGCGGAGGCAGGCTAGGACACACCAAACATCTGTTTGGTCGCTAAATAAACCAGCGCAGATTGCCAAACCAGCTGTTCATGCCCATTTCTACACAGTAGCCTTGGGAGGCAAAGCATCCCCAAGCACAATTGCACCCATTCCTCATTTCTGTACTTCATTTCTGAATAAACGACACTCCAAGCATCCCACAACAAAAAGCATGGGGGGGGATAAGAATATAAATATGTCAGACCCTCAAACAATACATGTTCATGGCACTTCTCTGTAGGAGACAGTTCCAAATGGTTTCTGAAGAGATACCCAACAAAAAAATGCCAAATGATCAAAACAATTAATATCTCCTTACCAACAGGAAGTGAAAGACATGCAGTGACATCAGTGGCACGTACTGAAGCCATGCTGAAAATCCTTTCCCCATTTCTGTAGGACTTTCTACCATCACCAGGACACAGAAGGGAGAATTCACTTTGATTTTGTGACAGGAATTCTAAATACTTTTGAAATATGAGATTATAAAGGGCATTGCTTCCTTGCTGTCTTTAAAATAAATTGTGTGCCATCAAGTCAGTTCTGACTTACTGTGATTCTTTTCACAGTTTTCCAGGTAAAGAATATTCAGAAGTAGCTTACCATTCCCTTCTTGGACAGGGGGTGCACTGGGATTGTGCAGCTTGTCTAAGAATACACAGGCTGGCTGTACTCCCAGGAGGCACAGTGTGGAATTGAACTCTTGGTCTCCAGCACTGCAGCAAGATACTAGATATTGAGCAGTCTTTACTAGCTTTTAAAAAGACTTCTCCAAATAAAGCCCAGGTCATTTCTTTCACAGAAAGCTCCTGGGTTTCTCCGTGATGTCAGCTCCACTGTTCTGATCCAAGCAACAGGGTGGGGATAAGCACTATAGTTTTTCCTCATGCACCGTTTTCCTAATCAACCCTCCCCTTTCCCTCACCTCCCTACAGCTGTTTTTGTGTTTAAAAAAAGAAAGAAACAGGGAAAGATACCTCAGCTTGGGGGGGAAATCCTTACTTTGTTGTTGTTTGGTCGTTAAGTCGTGTCTGACTCTTCGTGACCCCATGGACCAGAGCACGCCAGGCCCTCCTGTCTTCCACTGCCTCCCGGAGTTGGGTCAAATTCATGTTGGTCGCTTCGATGACACTGTCCAACCATCTTGTCCTCTGTCATCCCCTTCTCCTCTTGCCTTCACACTTTCTCAACATCAGGGTCTTTTCCAGGGAGTCTTCTCTTCTCATGAGATGGCCAAAGTATTGGAGCCTCAGCTTCAGGATCTGTCCTTCCAGTGAGCACTCAGGGTTGATTTCCTTCAGAATTGATAGGTTTGATCTCCTTGCAGTCCAGGGGACTCTCTCCAGCACCACAATTCAAAAGCATCAATTCTTCGGTGGTCCGCCCTCCTTATGGTCCAGCTTTCCAAAATCCTTACTAGTCCTGGCCAGATAGCTCAGTGGTTTGGTTGGGAGTTTGATTCCCCACTGTGCCTTCTGTGAAGTAGAGCCAGCCTATGTGGCCTTGGCAAGCTGCACAGTCCCAGGGCATCACCATAAGTCAAAAATTGACTTGACTACACATTATTATTATTATTATTATTATTATTATTATTATTATTATTATTATTATTATTATTATTATTATTATTCAAAACACCAAGCACAGTCAAAATTATAACAACATTGACTGGTACAGTATTATATAACAGATACAAGATTTAACCAAAAACCTAAGTATCTGTTAAATATCGGCACAGTATGTGTGCTGTTCCTAATATTGCCGGGTTTTGTAGCTCTGATGGTGTGATTTCTGGGACCTGCAACTGCTTATAGGACTGTTTGAAATTTCTTGATACTGTTCCCTAAGCCCCAATGACTACGGGGACCACTGCAGTGTGTTTCTTCCAGATGCAAGATCTTTCGATTGCCAGGTCTCTGTACTTTGTTAGTTTTTCCAATTCTTTATTTTCAACTCTGGCATCCCCTGGAATTGCAATGTCAATGATCCGGACATTTCTTCATCCTATTACTACTATGTCTGGTGTGTTATGTTCAAGGTGTCTATCCGTTTGGATCCAGAAATCCCACAGGATCTTGACGTCGTCACTTTCTGACACCTTCTCTACCTGATGTTCCCATGGGGTTTTGGAAGCTGACAAGTAGTGGTGCTGTGAGTCTTCTACACATCCAAAACTCAAATGTGAGGTACAGGCTGGGGGGGGGGGGGGTTGCAGGCATTTATCTCTATCATGGAAAACAAGGAAAGGACAGTAAATGCTTTCACAGTCATTTGGCTCAGAAGTGCTTCCTGACCCCTTCCCAAACCTTGCTTGGCCTGCTCCTGTAACATCCCAGGCAACCATTCGTTAGTCTCATGTTTATCCTAAAATCTCAGGGAATAGGATGTTGCTGACCTGGCAACCCTAGACACAACCAACAGGAGGAAGCTACCATTTAGGGCCTTCATGGGAACAATTCCTTCTTAATAACTGACCTGGATGGAAGATGCCAGAGTCCATTAGCATGGTTGCCTCTCATTTCTCTTCATTTGGTGACAGATCACAACACTTCACGTCCTGCAAATATGTCTTAAATGGGAGGTAAATCATACATCGGTCTCCAATGGAGAGGAATAAATTGGACCACTGTGACTCAGGCAGAACCAAGTCTCCATCGTCAGGGCAATTACCGAGTTTTCACAAGAACATTTTTTTTACTTCTCCGGGCCACTACAAAGCCAAAAGGTGTTGAACTTCATTATAGATCTCTTCCCCAAAACCTGCTTTGTAACTTTTTCAAAATTCAGATCTCTGGGGAATTCATTTAATGCTACAAGCACTGCATTTTTAGCTGCCATGACATATAATGAAATATTGCTAGTACCACAGTGGGACAAATCTACCAAAGCAATAAATAAAACAAAATTTCAAATCTTTTACTATGTTTATTCCTCCCAGGAGAGCACAAGCCAGGCTAATAAACCACCATTAACAGAGTTTCTGCTCATTAGAGGTTTGTTGGGTAAACTCCAAATCCTCCTATTTGTTTCCCTGATGCTGAATGTATCTATCTATCTATCTATCTATCTATCTATCTATCTATCTATCTATCTATCTATCTATCTATCTATCTATCTATCTATCTATCTATCTATCTATCTATCTATCTATCTATCTATCTATCTATCTATCTATCTGAGATAGATAGATAGATAGATAGATAGATAGATAGATAGATAGATAGATAGATAGATAGATAGATAGATAGAGGGAGGGAGGGAGGGAGGGAGGGAGGGAGGGAGGGAGGGAGGGAGGGAGGGAGACAGACCATAGCTGCGATACAAGGATATCTGCAAGCGGGATCTGAAGGCCTTAGGAATGGACCTCAACAGATGGGAAACCTTGACATCTGAGCGTTCAGCCTGGAGGCAAGCGGTGCATCATGGCCTCTCCCATTTTGAAGACACACTTGTCCAGCAGGCCGAGGCAAAGAGGCAGTCCCGAAACCAGGAAAATCAGGGAGCTGGACAGGGGACAGATTGTATTTGTCTTCAGTGTGGAAGGGATTGTCACTCTCGAATTGGCCTTCTCAGCCACACTAGATGCTGTTCCAAGTCCTCCATTCAGAGCACGATACCATAGTCTCTCGAGACTGAAGGATGCCTAATCTAATCTAATCTAAGATAGATAGATAGATAGATAGATAGATAGATAGATAGATAGATAGATAGATAGATAGATAGATAGATAGATAGATAGATAGATAGATAGATAGATAGATAGATAGATAGATAGATAGATTACACATTCATATGCAAAAAACTTCAAAAACACTAATTAAAATTGAGATTTTTTTTCAAATAAATAAGAAGCAAAAAGAAAGCTGGAAAACGATCAGAAGTTTCAAAAATTGAAACTAACTGTAGTTGTCTGTATGTCTATCCCTAACATTACATACTTGTACATTGTTTTTTTGATCTATATTATTATATATGGATAGCTCGGTGCTTTAGGTATCTGCGTTGGGAGTTTGATTCCCCACTGCCCCTCTTTGACAGAGGCTGGATCCATAGAGTCCCTTCCAGCTCTGTAGTTATAAGATGGTTGTTGTTATTGTTTCTGTTTGAGAGCCAAAGTGGTGTATTGGACAGAACGTTTGACAAAGACTCAGGAAACCGGGTTCAAATTTCTGCTCAGCCATGAAAATTCACTGACAGGTGAGAATCTCAGAAAGTTGAGTTTTCAACAAGTCTCAGAATTATAATTCTCCTTTGAAAGAACTCCCTTCCAGTCACACACAAGCTAGCCTTTGTTAGCAGACTGAGCATCAGCATCAGCCCTTGAATGCAGGAATAGTTAGCGGAGCACACCTCCCCTTTTGGGAAGGAAGTCATATCCAGACTTCTAGGAAAATAAGAATGCAATTCTTTATTAGAGAAATACATCAAGATCGGAAAAGTAACAGGAATCCTAGTTCTGTCTGACTAGGGTAGAGGCACGGACATCTATGGCTGCTTTCTACAAAGTTGGTGGTGGGATATTACAAATCCCAAAAAATTCCCTTGTGGGACGTCTGCCTGACAGACACCTAAATGTGGTTCTTCTGGCAGAAAAGCCTAAACTGGAAGCTTCCTGTTCCTGCCCCAGAGCTAGCTGGGAGCTTTGTGTCTGAACAGGAAGCTAGGGAGAGCTAGGCCTAGATAGACCTCAAAGCCTTTCAAGTTTTATTCAATGGAGGAAAGAAAGGAGGGAAGGAGTTAACCATATCTCTCAAACAAGGCTGTTCAATAATCTGGGAACAGCCACAGAATAAGTCCTCTCTCACATCTTTGCCAGATGTTCTGATGAAAATGGTGGAAATGAAAGAAGGCACTCCCCTGAGGATCTTAATACTTGGTGGGATTCAGTGATTTAGGTCTCTGGCTTCAGAGCCAGAGTTCAATTCCCCACTGTGCCTCCTTGACAGGGGCTAGATTCGATGATCCATAGGGTCCCTTCTAGCTCTGCAGTTCTAGGATTATACAGGGAGATATGGTTTAACAAAATACATATGCAATAGGCAATACCTTTATAGACTACTTAAAAATCATCATACACTATGCAAGCTTTCATGGATCAAAACACCATGCCATTGAGCTGTACCAGTGTGAAGACTTAAAGTCCAAAGGTATCGCCTATTGCTTTTGTATTTTACTTTTCTTTGACCACACAGTTCCCCTTTTATTTCAATGGTCTAACAAATAGCCTAGACCTGGGTCATGCATGGCTTTAAAGGTCACAACCAGCACTTTGAATAAGCCCAGAAACAAACCGAGATGGGAGTTGTTGATTTTGCTCCACTCCTCAGGCTTCCAAAGAAACTGGCTTCATTTGGTAAAAAGACGGAATGAAATAAAGATTCCAGTTGAGAAAGTTTAGAAGAGGTAGCCATGTGTGTCTGATCTCCCCACCACACACAGAGAGAGACCCCACTGTTAATACAGAATGTTGTAACAACAGCAAAGTTAGATGGAAAAGTCCTCCAATTGCTTTTAAAAGAGAAGAAAACTAGGAAGCAACATTTCCCAATAGCTGCAATATGGCAATAGGTCATTTCTGATAGTGTGGTCCAAACAATAACAAGAACATCTATTACTTTTAAAAAAAAAATTACAACTCCCAGCACCCACAGAAGGTGTGTCAGAACTGTAAACCAAATAAGTAATATTTCTAAATTCTGGTTATGCTATGTTATTCTGCTATGAAATTGCATCCAGTATAAAGTAGCCCTTCATGCTGGCTGGATAGCTCAATGGTTTAGGTATGGTTGAGAGTTCAATTCCCCACTCTGCCTCCTGTGAGTACAGCCAACCTGTATGGCCTTGGGCAAGAAGCACAGTCCCAAGGCACCCTCAGAAGAGAGTGGGAAAATGTTTCTGAATATTCTCTACCTGGAGAACCCTGAGAAGGTTGCCTTAAGTCAGAATTGACTTGATGGCACATGATTCTTTTTAATAGAGTTTACAAGGTATGTAAGCTATTTAAGGAGTGGTTTTACCAGCAACAGAGAGAGAGAGACACACACAAGTTTCCATGGTCAGGTGGGGGTTTCAAGTCAGATCTCCTGAGTCATCGAATCATAGAATCATGAAGTTGGAAGGCCATCAAGTCCAACCCCCTGCTCAATGCAGGAATACAAATCAAAGGATATCTGCCAGGTGGTTGCCTAAATTTCTCTTGAATGCCTCCAGTGTTGGAGCACTCACCACCTTTCAAAGTAATTGGCCATATTGCTATACTACTCTAACCGTTAAGAGGTTTTTCCTGATATTCAACCAAACTCTGGCTTCCTGTAACTTGAGCCTATTCTTGTGTGTCCTGCACTCAGGGTTAATCGAGAAGAGATCCTGCCCCTCCTCTAAATGACAGCCTTTCAAGTATTTGAAAAGTATTATCATATCTCCCCTCAGTCTTCTTTTCTCAAAGTTAAACATGCCCAGTTCTTTCAGTCTTTCTTCATAGGACTTTGTTTCCAGCCCCCTGATCATCCTTGTTGCTCTCCTCTGAACTTGTCCCAATTTGTCAGCATCCTTCTTGAAGTGTGGTGTCCAGAATTGGACATCGTACTCAAGATGAGGCCTAACCAGAACCGAATTGAGGGGAACTAGTACTTCATGGGTTCTGGAGACTATATCTCTGTATAGTCCTACTCCATTACTGTATCCACTACACCATGCTGGCTTTCAAAACTCTGGTTGTATAAAGTGGCCTCTGCCTCCAGCATTGGCTGCTGCATTATGCATGTAACACTAAGCAATGGTCTGTACTTATGGGGTGCAGCCATAGCATGTCTCAGCCTGATGCACACTTCTCACCCCACCACCTGAGATTGCAAGCACAAAAATGCAAAAACAGACATCAGGGAAGATGCCACCAGCCGTATGGGTGCATCGGCCCTTTCACAGATAGAACACTGACTAGACAACTGCCCTGAGAATCCATATGACATTTTCTCTTTATTCGTGTCAGAAGCACCACCATATGATTAATAGAATTCAATATAAAATCAGGCAGTGGCCTATATATGAAATCTACATATATATTTATGAAATACAAACTGATTTACAAAACTAAAATTATAAAGCTTAGATAAGTATTTCCAATAATTTTCACCCAATCATCATCAAGATTAAGAGCATTTGGGCAGCTAGTGTCAAATCTTCCATGGTGCATGTCGAGGGGCATAGAGGACACTGATGTAGGTGTGACATGGCCTGTTATTCTCTGCATTCATAGAGAGCTGTGTCACTGTGAAAACCCCATTTTCTTAGGTTCTCCTCAGTTCCACCAGCACCATCCCATAGACTTATGATAGCACAAGGCCGGAGTAGATTTAGGTTGATGGAAACCTATTGCACTTCCTAATATAAAGCGATGAACCTTTCTAATCCATCAATGGAGGGGAAAGATGTTGTGCAGTTAGGTCTGTTTTAGAGAAAAAGGAAGAAAATGCCATCGCTTTGCCTCCTTCTCAGCAGTTTGCCAGCATTTTGTCTAAAGAACTAGATGACTGTGTAGCAAGCCAGTCAGCATTCCAAACTGGAAGCTAGGATTGGTGAAGATATCTTCCCTGAGGGGTGTATTCACTGCTCTTGAACTTTTGGCTTCATCTAAATTTGAAGGACTTCAAAGGCACTGAACCCTTGTAGGGCAACAGAGTTCATTATCTTGAATATCCCTATAAAGGTTGGATTAAAAACAGGAGTAGATTCACCACCCTCACAACACGGGAGTCAGCAGCCTCCAGTAATCTCCAACTAGCATAAACTGTGAGGTGAGGGGGAGATGCCAGTACTGAATTCTCCTTCAAACAACAAAATTCTCGGTACATGAAAAGGGAAGGGAAGAAAATGAGAATGATAGCCTTTTTTTCTGCTAATGTCATTTTTCTTGTGTTTTTGTGAATTTTTGCGAATTTACACATAGCCGATTAAGCATGGGTTTAACAAAACCACATAGATTGTGAATAATAGTCTCCTTTGATAAATATGTGTGTGCAAGCCAGCAGATAAACAAGTCTGCTGAATAGCTCAGTGGCTAAGGTCTCTACCTGCAAAACCAGAGGTTGGGAGTTAAATTCCCCATGGTGCCTCCTTCACAGAGGCTGGACTGGATGATGCATAAGGTCCTTTCTAAATCTGCAGTTCAAAGGTTCTTCTATTATTATTATGGAGAACTTCTGGAATGGAGGGAAATTTCTTCTTATAAGTTCCTCAACTGCAGTCTAAAGTGTTACACAGCTTTCAAACATGTTTCTCATTCTTGACTGTAAGAAATAGGTATAGATAAACTATAGGAAGCTGTTCAGCATTTCTGTGAACCTTAAATTTGCAAGCTTGTGGGGAAGGCTTTTAATGGAAGCCCTTACAACATGAAGGAAATATAAACCAGGATGAATCTCTGGCCAGGATATTTCAAGGATGCTGTAGAGCCCTTTAAGGAAACAGCTGTGTTTGAAGTATTTCTGGTGAATTCAACTTCATTGCTGGGCTTGGGGGAGAAAGCAGTAGTTTAATGGAGGGCCATCCTTGCAATAAGAGGAGTCAGCTAATGGATCTGTCTCGAAAGAGGTACAGATGTCCATCAGGACAGCTACTGAAATAGCTCAACAAGTTATGGTTTTAATCTGAATGTTATGGGAAATAATTGAAACTTGTGCCGAGTGCCAGGCATGGGAAATGCAAATTAAACTACAGTCAGTGTGGAATCCTTAACAATTGGAGGAAGATCAAAGAAATATGTGATGCTGCACACCAATCTTCAGTTAGGTTGCTGCCAAACCTGACTATGGGTGCTGATTTTCACCTTTAAGATGCCACTAAAACAATTTAGTGGCATCACTAAAACAATTTAGTGGCATCCATGAAGGCAGCCCCTTCACGGATTGCTGCCTTGTCGTGGCGAAGGGGCTTGAGTAATTCAGAGAAGCTATGGGCTATGCCGTGCAGGGACACCCAAGACAGACAGGTCATAGTGGAGAGTTCTGACTAAACGCGATCCACCTGCAGCAGGAACTGGCAAGCCACTCCAGTATCTTTGCCAAGAAAACCCCATGAACAGAAACAAAAGGCTAAAAGATATGACGCTGGAAGATGAGCCCCTCAGGTCGGAAGGCGTCCAACATGCTACTGAGGAAGAGCGGAGGACAAGTACAAGTAGCTCCAGAGCTAATGAAGTGGTTGGGCCAAAGCCGAAAGGACGCTCAGCTGTGGACGCGCCTGGAAGTGAAAGGAAAGTCCGATGCTGCAAAGAAAAATATTGCATAGGAACCTGGAATGTAAGATCTATGAACCTTGGTAAGCTGGATGTGGTCAAACAGGAGATGGCAAGATAAACATTGACATCCTGGGTGTCAGTGAACTAAAATGGGCGGGAATGGGCGAATTCAATTCAGACGATTACCATATCTACTATTGTGGGCAAGAATCCCGTAGAAGAAATGGAGTAGCCCTCATAGTCAACAAAAGAGTGGGAAAAACTGTACTGGGATACAATCTCAAAAATGATAGAATGATTTCAATACGAATCCAAGGCAGACCTTTCAACATCACAACAATCCAAGTTTATGCACCAACCACCGATGCAGAAGAGGCTGAAATTGACCAATTCTATGAAGACTTACAACACCTTCTAGAACTGACACCAAAGAAAGATGTTCTTCTCATTATAGGGGATTGGAATGCTAAAGTAGGGAGTCAAGAGATAAAAGGAACAACAGGTAAGTTTGGCCTTGGAGTTCAAAACGAAGCAGGGCAAAGGCTAATAGAGTTTTGTCAAGAGAACAAGCTGGCCATCACAAACACTCTTTTCCAACAACACAAGAGGCAACTCTACACATGGACATCACCAGATGGGCAATACCGAAATCAGATTGATTATGTTCTCTTCAGCCAAAGATGGAGAAGCTCTATACAGTCAGCAAAAACAAGACCTGGAGCTGATTGTGGCTCTGATCATCAGCTTCTTATAGCAAAACTCAAGCTTAAACTGAAGAAAGTAGGAAAAACCACTGGGCTAGTCAGGTATAATCTAAACCAAATCCCTTATGAATACACAGTGGAAGTGAAGAACAGATTTAAGGAACTAGATTTGGTGGACAGAGTGCCTGAAGAACTATGGTTGGAGGCTCGTAACATTGTACAGGAGGCAGCAACAAAAACCATCCCAAAGAAAAGGAAATGCAAGAAAGCAAAGTGGCTGTCCAACGAGGCTTTACAAATAGCAGAGAAGAGAAGGGAAACCAAATGCAAGGGAGATAGGGAAAGTTAGAGAAAATTGAATGCTGACTTCCAAAGAATAGCAAGGAGAGACAAGAGGGCCTTCTTAAATGAACAGTGCAAAGATATAGAGGAAAATAATAGAAAGGGAAAAACCAGAGATCTGTTGAAGAAAATTGGAGCTATTAAAGGAACCTTTTGTGCAAAGATGGACATGATGACAAAAATGGTAGGGACCTAACAGAAGCAGAAGACATCAAGAAGAGGTGGCAAGAATACACAGAGGAATTATACCAGAAAGATCTGGATGTCCCAGACAACCCAGATAGTGTGGTTGCTGACCTTGAGCCAGCCATCCTGGAGAGTGAAGTCAAGTGGGCCTTAGAAAGCACAGCTAACAACAAGGCCAGTGGAGGTGATGGCATTCCAGTGGAACTATTTAAAATCTTAAAAGATGACGCTGTTAAGGTGCTACACTCAATATGCCAGCAAGTTTGGAAAACTCAGCAGCGGCCAGAGGATTGGAAAAGATCAGTCTACATCCTAATCCCAAAGAAGGACAGTGCCAAAGAAGGCTCCAGCTACCGTACAATTGCACTCATTTCACACGCTAGCAAGGTTATGCTCAAAATCCTACAAGGTAGGCTTCAGCAGTATGTGGACCGAGAACTCCCAGAAGAACAAGCTGGATTTCGAAGGGGCAGAGGAACTAGAGACCAAATTACTAACATGCGCTGGATTATGGAGAAAGCCAGAAAGTTCCAGAAAAACATCTACTTCTGCTTCATTGACTACGCAAAAGCCTTTGACTGTGTGGACCACAGCAAACTATGGCAAGTTCTTAAAGAAATGGGAGTGCCTGACCACCTTATCTACCTCCTGAGAAATCTATACATGGGACAGGAAGCAACAGTTAGAACTGGATATGGAACAACTGATTGGTTCAAAATTGGGAAAGGAGTACGACAAGGCTGTGTATTGTCTCCCTGCTTATTTATCTTATATGCAGAATACATCATGCGAAAGTTTGGACTGGAGGAATCCCAAACCGGAATTAAGACTGCCGGAAGAAATATCAACAACCTGAGATATGCAGATGGTACCACTCTGATGGCAGAAAGTGAGGAGGAATTAAAGAACCTCTTAATGAGGGTGAAAGAGGAGAGCACAAAAAATGGTCTGAAGGTGAACATCCAAAAAACTAAGATCATGGCCACTGGTCTCATCACCTCCTGGCAAATAGAAGGGGAAGATATGGAGGCAGTGACAGATTTTACCTTCTTGGGCTCCATGATCACTGCAGATGGTGACAGCAGCCACGAAATTAAAAGACACCTGCTTCTTGGGAGGAAAGCGACGACAAACCTAGACAGCATCTTAAAAAGCAGAGACATCACCTTGCCGACAAAGGTCTGCATAGTCAAAGCTATGGTTTTTCCAGTAGCGATGTATGGAAGTGAGAGCTGGACCATAAAGAAGGCTGACCGCCGAAGAATTGATGCTTTTGAATTGTGGTGCTGGAGGAGACTCTTGAGAGTCCCCTGGACTGCAAAGAGAACAAACCTATCCATTTTGAAGGAAATCAACCCTGAGTGCTCACTGGAAGGACAGATCCTGAAGCTGAGGCTCCAATACTTTGGCCATCTCATGAGAAGAGAAGACTCCCTGGAAAAGACCCTGATGTTGGGAAAGTGTGAAGGCAAAAGGAGAAGGGGACGACAGAGGACGAGATGGATGGACAGTGTCATCGAAGCTACCAACATGAATTTGACCAAACTCCAGGAGGCAGTGGAAGACAGGAGGGCCTGGCGTGCTCTGGTCCATGGGGTCACGAAGAGTCGGACACGACTTAACGACTAAACAACAACAAAACAATTTGGGCCCTATGTGTTTTAGGGAATTCCTTCTTCAATATAAACCTCTACCTCTTGTAAGTTTTTCTGAAGAAATCTTTTTATCAAGTTCCAGATCAATTGGATGTGTTTGCTCCTTATACTGGGCTTACATCCGGACTACCCCCACCTCCATTCATAAATATCAATATCAAACAGGGAATCTACGTATATAACTGGTATCTTGAGCAGAGCTTGACATGTTAGTTTTTGGAATACAACTCACAGAATTCCCAGCCAGCATGACCACAAGTGGGTTATTTCTATTGCTAGGTCTCTATATTTTGTTAATTTTTTCCAATTCTTTCTTTTCTATGCTGGCATTCCCTAGAATTGCAATGTCAATAATCCAGACATTTCTTCATTCTATTACTGTTATGTCTGGAGCATTATGTTCAAGGTTCCTGTCTGTTTCAATCTGAAAGTCCCATAAGATCTTAACTTCGTCATTTTCTGACACCTTCTCTACCTGATCTTCCCAGATTCCTGGATACTAGCAGATTATATTTTTTACACAATGACCCGTGTGTTAATTTTGCAACTGCATTGTGTCTAGCTTTGTAGTCTATCTGCACAATCTTTCAAAATTCACAGATATGGTGTGACACAGCTTCATCTTTTTCTTCGCAGAGTCCACATTTGCTCCTAGCACGAATTCCTTGAATTTTAGCTTTCAGGACTTTAGGTTGGAGTGCTGGTTCTTGTGCAGCAAAGATCAAGCCTTCGGTTTCTTTCTTGATGGTCCCCAGTTTTAGCCATGCCCAAGTTAAATTATTATCATGTTTTCTATTAATATTTCTCAGATATTGTCCATGGAGTTATTTTTTTCCAGCTGTTTAATTTATCTTCAAATTGTTGTTTCTTATATTCAGTCTTCGTTTCTGTTATTTTCAAGATATTTTCCATTTTCATTGCTTTAAGTCATTTTTCTCTACTTCTGTTAATATAATCATGTAGGCTCCTTTTGTCTTCCTCTGCTACATGTAGTATTTGTAGTAATCCACAACCTCCAATTTTACACATTAAATATTATCTGCCCACATCACTTTTGGATGCAGTGAACGATACACATTCAATCATTTCCACATTTCTCAACCCAGTTTTTCTAATTCACTTTGGGCCCACTCTGTTCTTCCAGCTGGGTATCTAATTACTAGAACTGCTCATGTATTTATAGTTTTGATTGTATTTCCATGATTTAATGTTCTTTTTTAAATTTTCCGCAGTCTTTTGATGTATTCCCTTTGTGTCAAATCTTTAACTTCTGTATGCAGGAGATTATCTGCTCCTAGCATTCCAAGGTATTTATAATGTTCATCACTTTATAATGATTTTATGATATCATTTTTTTAGCTCTATTCTGTCTTTGGATCTTGCCATGTTGCATAGAGAAAACTGCACATTTGTCAAGTCCAAATTTCATCTCAATATCTTTGCTAAATATTTGCACTGTATTTAGCATTGATTGTATCTTGGTGGAACTTTTTTCCTATAGTTTCAGGTCATCATAACAGATGATTGATTTTTCCTGCTTGATCTGAAAAATGGCAGCCCAATTTGGTTTTATTTAAAATTACTGACAAGGGGATTGGTGAGAAGTTAAACAGTGATGGTGACAAAGAATCCCCTTGAAATAATCCTCTTTTAAAGCTTCTTTGCTTCTTGTTGTTGTTGTTGTAAACTAGCAATACTGGCCCCAAAACAGCACGTCCTAAAAGCTATGGCTCTACCTGAGAAGCCAAACACTTCTGCCAGCCACTTCCAGTAATCCAGGGTCATTCTTAGCAGTCCGATTAATAGCTTCAGAACAAGCTTCAGAGTTGTTCCAAAAACATTAATCATATTTTCCTGATTCAGAGAAATGGGAAAATACACTCAAGAGAAGACGCACTGATCTGTCTGTTCCTACCATGATGGGAAGAATGGAAGTGCAGTGCCTAGAACCCCAATCATTTGGACTTAGTTTAGTCATTGCCTCAAAAGATCCATTTATATCAATGGTTCTGCTCCAGCATTATATTTCTAAGATGTGTTACTTATGCAGCAAAATATCTGCAATATGAAAGTCACAGTTCTGCAGACAAGTATGGTGAAAATTACCCAGATTTCACAAATATTAATAGCAATTGTATTGTTGTTGCTAGAATTTAGAAAGCAGAATCACTGAGTATCATGTTTTATGCACATCACACGTACCCTAAAATGATATGATATTTTGGAGGTCACTTATTCATAGGGTTGCCCTAAATCAGAGCTGATTTGACAGTACATAATAACAACAAATACCCTAAAAACAGAAGTACATAGTACATTTCAAAAGCATAATGCCACCAAAACGTGTATGTTTGGGCTGATTTCTTCCCTTGTCCTGTGTAATTTCTAGGACGACTTCACATCTGCCATGGTGTCATCATTTTGTTTATTTCACTGTTCCCTGTATGGCAGCAAAACACAGCCTGTATGGCAGGGAACACAGAGAACATTATGATGCCATTGCATGGGATGGGAGAGGGTACAAACTTCACATCTGGACACCCATTTTCTCTTGCTGTCCTGGACTAACCTGCAGTTCTGCCTTCAGTGCTAGGTCCAGCTGTGGTCCTTCATTATACATTGGAAAGGCCAGGGTTTTCTCTGAATAAAATGCAGAGATTGCAGACCTCATCAGTATGCGGAGCATCATTACAACAAAGAAGGAGCAAATTGAGCTTCACTTACTGTCATATTTCTGGAGGTATATTTGCCAAGTGTTACTTCAAAAGACATAACGGATGGCATACCCTAAGGGAACTGAACTCTTGTTGCCAAAATATTTTTCCACAACTCTCAATCCATAATGCTTTATAGATTAAAACCAGAACTTTGCAGTGGGGTTGGAAGTATTTTAGCAGTCAGTACAGCTGGGCCAGAACAAGATTAGGGGTAGGGGTAAAGGTAGGGTTAGCAGCATTAGCACTGGAGTTTGAGGTAGGGCTAGGATTAGGGTCAGGGTTAGGCTTAATGTTAGGGTTAGGTGGTCTCTGTTATCACCTACCAACCACATTCTGCACTAGCTGTATTTTTCAAACTGTCTTGGAAAGCAGCTCATTTCAGTAGCCTAGACCAGATGCTACCACAGCATAGACCAGTAAAGGGTTGGTTAGCGTTGGGGCTGGAGCTGGCTACCAAATTTGCCTTGACCTCCTGTCATTCAGACCATTTTCAACAACCTGTTGACAATCTAGAACTGGATCCCTTCTTTTTTTTCTGTTTTTCCTTTATGTATGTGTGGGGAGGGGGATTTTTCAATATCTTTGGATTATTTTAGATGCTGCCAAGAAATCTGTCTGCGCCAGTATGTTTCCTTGGGATTATTTTTTGGATTTTTTTTCCCCTTGAATTTATTTGAAGATTTTTTTTCTTGCTTTGGGTGTTCTTGTTGATGGTGGTGGTGGTTCTTTCCTTTTTTGAATTATTTTTGCTACTGCCTGACATGCCTTTTGCTGACTCAAAGAAGAGAGGAGAGGAGAAGGAAATCTCATATTCTAGTCATTTTGGTTTTTGGACTGTTTGATTGTATTTTTGCCCTTATTTTCTTGCTTACTTTTCTTGGGTTTGGAGAGAGAGAGAGAGAGAGATTTTGCTCTCCTCCCCCCCCCCCCATGTGTGTGGAGAGGGTGCTTTCCCTGTTTGATATATTTTTAAAAAAAAAAAGTTATTCAGCTAATTTACTGTGTATTTATTCTGTATGTATTTGGGTGGGTCTTTGGGACTTTTTTTTCTCTTTTATGGGAGGGTGTGGACCAAGACATGGACTTTATGACTGTGCCAGTGTGCCATTGGGCTGTGTGGGTGGGTGGTGATGGTGATTGGGTACAACTTGAAGCATTGCTCTCTTGATGTTGTGTTGGTGGTGGTTGCTGCAATGAATGAGTGTCTCTGTGTGTCAGGCAGCCAGTGCCTGCCTGGCTAACTGCCTCCTTCCCTTTTTTTTTGTTATGTTATCCGGGCCTAGAACGACGGTGTTGTTCTGAGCAGATGGCAGTGAATTCATACTATTGTTTTCTTTATCCTAATATTTGGGTGCTTGATTGCCTTTTTTCCTTTTCCTTTTTTCTTTTTTTAGGTACTTTGGCCTGCTTTGAGTAGATTGACTCTCCATCGTCTTGCTTCTGTTTTTTGGGAGTAGTTTTTAATGGGGTTTTTGGTCTTTTGGAGTCCCAGAACCCCATGAGTGAGGAAAAACGAATGGCTTTCCTTTTTTCATGTAAAACAAAAGGACCAATACTTGAAAAATACAAAAACAAGAGGCATCTCCAAAGAAGCCAAAACAAAGAAGGACAAAACTTTTCACCGTGCACATCCCTACATTGGTCCATCTAAGCCAGTATTGAGGACACCAACTAGCAGTAATTCTCTAGGGATAAATGTAAGATCCTTTCCCAACCCGTCCTGGCATCACCAAGAATTGAACCTGGGAGTTTTTGCTATGGTCCCTCCCCACATTTGGATTTATAGAGTTCCTCCCCTGCACAAAACATGCTGGGGAACCCCACGGAGAAGTCCCCAGGCACAACATTCTTTCTCCCACTCAACATTTCCTCCACTTCTATCAGTCATCACTGTTTGACAAACACTGCCTTTTCCACTTGGCATTCAGCAGATATGTGTACAAATTCAAACCCTTCACAGTACAAATAATATCCATTTCAGAAGCTCAGCATCAAGGACATTAGAGTGGCAATTATTCGTTATTTCAGGAAGAGAGGAAAGGGTGGACCCGAGAGAGATTATCTTGAGACAGAAGCTCATTGCTGGCTGGAAGATAGTAGAAAGGCATGACTGGGATGATCACTCATTCATTCATGAAAAGGCAGCCAGAGGTGGAACAAGGACAGAAGCAGCTTTGTTTAGCTTCCTGCTTCCCACCAGAGAATATTTATTAATTATCTTTAGAGGACAAAGGCAGAGGTACCATTTCAACAGTGGTCACAATTAAGGGAGTTCTTCATTTACTCTGCAATCAAAGCTTTCTCGATCTCTTTCTACATGCTGTCATTTCAACCAGGACATGTTTAAGGTGGGGGCAGGGATAACAACAGAGGCAACGGCCCTGAGTTTCATAAATGAATAAGAGTATCAACATTGACAAATGGTACGCAGTAGTGCAGTCACGAATTCAGAGGTGCAAGCCCCCTCCACAAGACTCGCACAGAGACAGACAGACAGACTCTTTTCCTCCTGAGTGTGAGTGCGCACATATTCACACACTCCAAATTATGCCTCAGCTGGACCTATGGGGGAGGGGGGAGGAATCTGTGTTGAGGAAAAGGAGAGGCCGCTGTTCAGTGACCAGCCGCTCCACCCACCTTCTTCTTGCATGGCTTCTGAAGTGTTGAGACCACAGTAGCAGATGCAGCTTTTCAACTGCCCTGATGCCCAAGGGTTCTACCCTGATCCTTCATCCTTCTCCTGGTCTCAAGCAATAGGACACTGCAAAATACAGAGGGGGGGAGTTATGTGGTGGAGAAGGAGGGAAGCAAAGTTTTCCAAGCAGTCCAAGCTGTGAGTTCCAGGATCACTCCTTTTCTGGGTTTTAGCTGACGCCTTGTATATATCCCAACGAGATGCAAAAGGAGGGTGGTTTTGAAGACGGGGCCAATCAGAAAAGACACAAGGTGGCTACAAAAGGAGAGGAAAGGAGGGAGGGATCTGGCAGAGCTGGTAGGGAGCAATCCAGGAGGGTCCTGGTTGTAGGAAAAGTTGTTGGCTCTTCGATCCCTGCAGGGTGGTGCAGCTACAACACTGAAAGGAGAAATGACATTATCTTATCTTCCAGTGAAAGTGACTAAACTAGAACTAGAAACTGCAGGTATTTCATCATCGAAATTTGCTACTGTTCCAGAGACAAGGTTCAGGCAGACCTTTGTGACTGAGCAATCACACTTGCAAATGAAGCCTGTGTTTATCTCCTAATGACCAATCACAAAACAAGCTAACTTGCAGACTGTAAAAAGCTCTTGCTGTGATGATCAGCTGTTTCCCACACTTAAGGAGTTACTTCTGCTAATGATGGCCCTTCTTTTTTATTTATTTTTCTTTTGCCTTTTGCCTTGATATCCTTTAATTAACATACCGTTCTTTTTCTCCCCTATTTCTGTCTGTCGATCTATCTGTCTGTCTCTCTGTCTCACTTTATATCCCTCCTTCCTCCGAATACTGGGACACAAGGAGGTTCATGTGATTAAAAAAACAAATACAACTAAAACCTAAACAATCAAATTAAAAACAATTTAAAAGAGCCCCTTAGCTTGCCAGAAATAGGACCACAAAGTTGCACCAGCTCTAGCAGACCACCTGGAAGGAAGCCTTTTGCAAGTGGCTATTCATTTTCTGAATGTCTTTGCTTTGGACTAGAAGTGGGCAATTTTGCTGTGGCTCAGCAACCACCAGTGGTCAGGAATGGGGAGAAAGCAAACAAGAAGCTACAGGTCCAGAAAGCAAACAAGAAGCTACAGGTCCAGCAAGACCATCTGACAACTGACTAAAGTACACTGGGCATATCTCTTTTTTGCCCAACAGATAGGCTGGCCCTATTTCAATGAAGTTGAACACGTTCCATATGCGTTGTCTCCAACGCATTTTTGGTATCACCTGGCAGGACAAAGTTCCAAATAGAGTAGTCCTAGAACGAGCTGGAATTTTTAGCATGTATACATGACTGAAACAGAGTCGTCTACGTTGGCTTGGGTATGTCGTGAGAATGGCTGACGATCAGATTCCAAAAGATCTCCTGTATGGAGAATTAATGCAGGGAAAGCACCCCAGAGGGAGACCACAGCTGCGATACAAGGAGATCTGCAAGTGGGATCTGAAGGCCTTCAGAATGGACCTCAACAGATGGGAAACCTTGACATCTGAGCGTTCAGCCTGGAGGCAGGCGGTGCAGCATGGCCTCTCCGAATTTTGGCTTCAATCTGACCACACTAAACCTGGTGAGTTTACTAAATTATCAACCCAATTCTCAAATGGAGGACTCAGGTTTTCTTTGTCACCACCAGCACCCCTGCCAATCAGAAACATATATGTTTCGAACTAAGACCAAATGCGGAGATGTGTGTGTACACACATGCCTGTGCTTCTTTGTTTGTAGAACTGGCTGCCTAAATTACAACCATAAAACAGCAACCAGACTCCTTATCTCCATCTAAGTGAGAAAAGCCAAGAACTGCTGGACTTAACATCTAAGAGCCACTTTCCTGGCAAAAAAACCCCATCTTGCCATGGACTTTTTGATTTTTAAGTTCTTCACACTGGTACAATCTTGATGAAGTGGTGATTAATCCATGAAAGCTCATTTTAGTGTGAGATGGTTTTTAGTGGTCTATAAAGGTATCTCCTATTTTTGCATTTAGAAACACAGGGACATTTTAAAAAATTATTTGATTCAAAATATTTTTACCCCGCCTTTCTCCTTCAAAAGAACCCAAGGTAGTTTACATGATTACAAGACAATATTTAAAACTAATAATAATAAGTATACAAATATTTAAAAGGACTAGACAAATAGTACACTAAAAAAAGGGGGGGTGAACAAAAGCAATACTAAAAACACATTCAAAGCAGCAAGGCACAGCCATCCATTTAAAAACCCCATCCAGGCAGCCAATCACAAAGGAAAAGCATGCCTGAAGAGCAAATATGCTTGCAGAAGGACAGCAAATATGGGGTCTGCCTGGCCTCCTGTGGGAGGGGGTTCCAGAGTCTGGGAGCAGCAACGGAGAAGGCTTTCTCCCGTATCTCCACCAAACGCACCTGAGAAGATGGTGGAACCAAGAGAAAGGTCTCTTCTGATTATCTTCACACCCAGGCAGGGTCATAAAGGGAGACACGGTCCTTGAGGTCATGCCAACAAGGATCCTACCATCTCTTTTCTTTATTGTATTTTATTTGTATTTTGCAAATCAAAATTGCACTGGGTTGGGTGGGAATCTTGGCATTTTTGTAGCAATTTGCTGAGCTTTTAAAGGCGAACTGCTGCATCTCCTTCAGCAAAATGAAAATCAAACAACAGTAAAATTAGGTGATCAAAGAAACAGGCCTGCAGGGTTTTCTATTCTCTTTGTCATGTTGTTTCTCTCTTCCTGTATTTATTTACTTTTTTTTTTTCAATGTCAGGATTCGGAATGAATGGCTGCAGAAAAAGCAAATTTGTATTTCAATGCATTCGCTATGAATGGCAGCCGTTTCCATTCATAAACTACACATCAGAGCTGCAATTGCTGTCTTGTTCATCTTCAGGTTTCTTTAAGGCAGATCCAAAATTCCACCTAAAGAAATTGTGGGTGGGGGAAACCTGAGTCATTCCGAAACTATTCCATCGCTGTTGCGCATCAGCTCTGCCTGTGCATTGCTAAAGAGTCTCATCTCTGTGGCTTTGGAACAAACTTAAAAGGCGGTTTGTACATGAAATGCAATGCAGGAAGAATGAGACAGAAGAGTCCGAAAATGACAGAAGGGACTATACCAGTTTAGATTGCTGACTGTTTCTGAGTCTGACCCTTTCTTAGATATTCTATCATGTTAAAAAGGAAATAGTTACTGCCCTGCAAGTAAAAAAACTGGAACAGTGAGGAAAGGAAAGGAATCTTTGACCCTGCAGATATTTCAGACTTCATTTTTCAGATGAAGCTCCATCCAGCATGGCCAATAGTAAAGGGTTCAGGAAGCTAGCATCTGAAGGAACAAAGGTCCCTCATCTCTAAAGCAGTGCCTTCAGCTTGGCATGAATGGAAAAGCTTAAAAATCATCATTTTGAAGATAATTGCATGTTTATAGCTGCATCCCATTCTTTGTCTCTGAAAAGCAGTTTCATGCTTGGTTCTTTGCGGAAAACAGAGTGAAGACACTCAACTAAGAAGGATTTTTAAAAACTGGAATGTTATTATCTGTCAATTAAGAGCCAGATCTCTCTCTCTTTTTTTCCCTTTCTTTCTTTCCATTACTTTATATTTTATGTACGCTGTTCACAGCAATGGTGTTCATTGTTCACCTGGCATAGGAAGGGGCGCTGAGATTAAACCTGCGTGCCCTGCCCCCTCCCAAACACCAAACTACCTGAGGACCACAGGTTCAGCATCCGTGTGTAGTGACCCTTCCTGTGTAAACAAGGAAAGATGTACACGCACAAATCCTCTTCACAGTAATACCAGACACACAGCAGCTGGTGACTTGTCCCACTGATGGAAGGTCTTGGGGAAGGAGCTGATGTGAAAAACAGGCATGTGATCTGCTCTGTGCTTCTATTTTGAGATGGAAAAGCAGAACATAGATATGGTGCACAAATAGACAGATTGATAAATGTCGATCTTCCAAGCTGCAGGCCACCACCCTAATCCAATATTAGGCAAAGTATAGGCTGCAGGCTGCATAGAGCTCCTAGTGTGGGGGCCCCAGCATCCCAATGCCACAAAAGTATTTTACAAAAAAAATAAAATTGCACCTTCAAGCAGTAGAATATGTGTGTAAATTTCACCATATATTGTGGCCCCTGGCCTTTTCTTTTCTTTCTTTTTTTTTTCATAATTTTTTTATTATTATTAAATGAACTACAACATAAACATAAAATATATAAACCAAAATACAAATCGACTGTGTTCCCCACCACCCTAGTCGGGACCTCTTGGAGTAGTCTTCTTCTTCCTTTATCTTTCTTCTTCTTCTTCCTTTATTGTCCTCTTCTCCAGAACTGCATTGATTCCTGATTTGGAGCTTTCCCTTTTCCTCTTGTTAGCACATATTCAAGAAATCTACCCCATCTATCATAAAATTTATTATTTTTCATCTCTCCTTTCTTAACCTTTAAATTACAAGTTAACATCATTTATGATTTATCATCATGGCCTTTTCTTAAGCCAAAGGACATTTCTGGTCCTCTTCCCCAGGCCAAAAGCAAGCCAAGAGGGGGAGTAAAATGTGCAAAATGGTGCCCAATGTTTCCTGCAGCAAAGAAAATAGAGTTTCTCTCCTTTTTTTTTCTTTCTTTCTTTTTCCTTTTTCTTTTTTAGGAAACAGAGGCAAGGGGTGGAGGAGGTCTTCACGGTCTGGAGACCACATTGAGGGGGATCCTGGATTCTTAGAAGTTGTCCTGCTGATGATCTAAGCAGTACACTACATTGTTTCTCTGTCTGTAATTCTATAAAGCTATTCCTGGAGTATAAAAATGCTCTAGATCAGATTCAGTTGTTGTGTATGTAGGCTCTGAATTTTGATAGACACATTTGGTTGTTGTGTATGTAGGTAGGTCACACATCAGTCCATTTTTTAACATCTGCCCTTGGCCTTGCAGAGCACCCTGAGAGCATCTAAGATGGTAAACACAACGTTCAGCATGTCCTCATGTCCTGTGTCAAGGCAAACCTGTCTCTAACGGATGAGGCGTGGAAAACATTGTTTTCTACAAACAAACAAAAAAAACAGTTTGCTCTGAGGTGACAGGCAAAGTGTCAATTTTTGTTGGCGGTTCTGAGGGACAGTGATTCCAGCTGAGTGTGACATGCCAAGGAAAGTGACCTCTACCATGTGACCTCTACTGGAAATGAAACATTCCTCATAACTAAACAATAATGAGGAAAAAGTAAGGGGGAACTCAATCCAAGTGGAGATTGCAGCCAAGAAATCAGAAGGGGGCTGAGACTAAAAGGGGTAGCAATGAAGGAATTAGAAAAGATCGTTAAATGTAAAGATGTGTCAGTGAAGACCAAAGCCAAGATCATCCACACTTGTGTGTTTCCGATCACCGTTTATGGGTGTGAAAGCTGGACAGTTAAGAAAGCTGACAGAAAAAAAATGATTTGTTTGAAATATGTTAAAATCATAACAGCTGTCCACAGCCATATTACAATGAGACAAGCAAGTGGGTCCTAGATCAAATCAAGCCTGAACTATCTCTGGAGGCAAAAATGTAGAAACTGAGGCTACTTTGGGCACATTGTGAGAAGGCAGGATTCTCTGGAAAATACAATAATGCTGGAAAAGGTAGAAGACAGCAGGAAAAAAGGAAGATCAAATATCAGATGGACTGACCCATCAAAGAAAGCCACAGGCTTGCATTTACAAGAGCTGAGCAGGGCAGTTGATGACAGGATATTTTGGAGCTCACTCATTCATAGGGTTGGCATAAATCGGAGGCAACTTGACATCACATAACAACAACAACAACAACAACAGTCTTAAGAAAAGGCCTGCTGGATCAGGCCAAAAGCCACTGTAGAACAGCACCTTGTTCCCCACACTAGCCAACCAGATGCCTATAGCATACCCACAAGGAGGTCATAAGAACAATGGCTAGGATCCTATTGGTGTTCACAGAGGGACTGAGTAACATACTGTGGCCAATTGTGGCTAATTGGCAAGATGCTGAGCCTGTTAGTCATGTGCCTAGTCATGCACCCAATTGCATGGCCTGCACATGCCCTGGCATGTTGTCAACTCACCACAATTAGCTGTAGCAAATGACACATTTTTCCTTCATGAACACCAGCAGAATTCCAGTCAATAAATCTCTAAAAAAAATCAGCTGTCAGCAGCCACATTACAATAAGAATTAGCAGGACCCATTCCCCTCCCTCCAGTATTTACTTCACTGGTTAAAATATTATACTGCCACAAACACAGGACAACACTGCTCACACATGCAGAAGGTAAATGTGATCTCCTCATACTAGTGTGTCTTTCCAAAGATTAACATGAGCTGAAGTGTAGGAGGCTATAATATGAATCTACTTGGCTGCAACATTGAATAGATTGGAAACCAAAGGCTAAAAATGTTTGAAAAAATCATTATTATCACTATTGACTGTTGATGGCTTGCTTTTCCTTTAATGCAAAAAAGCAAATCTTCTCCTCCCAGATATCAAATGAAACATCACCTACCCCTTTCCAAGAGCTTGCTGTACAGAGTATAGCTGCTAAACAACACCCCTCAAAACAGACACACACACACAACCTGATCAGACTTTATGACACAGGGCTGCATTATTTTCATTAAATAAGGAAATAAGCCCCCATGCAAGAAAGAATCACTTGGTTATTCTTTCCATCTCTTGAAACAGACGCTTCCAAAAAATGACACCTGAGGACAGCCCCCCCCCCAATATGTAAATATGTTTCAGTAGCATTGCAAACCCTCTAGCACTTGGGGTCCAAGTCTCTATATATGTTCTTTTGAAGGCACCTAATGCGACCTATAAATTACTTTGATGGTGTGCTCAACTATATTCTCTGAAACAAACTTGTAAAGGTTACTCCATAACCTTTTCCACTCCTCTGTAGTAAATGAGCTTGCTAGATCACTTTTCTGGACTCCTATGACTGGTCCAGGGTTAGAGGCATCCTGCCTGGAATCAATGTAATGAGTAGAGCTAAACAAATCATATAGTTAGTATGTCATTAGAAGCAGAACATCCTTAAAAGATAAAAGGAGTCTGTTTCTCCTAGTGTGAATTCGGCTCATACTGTATGCTATGTATTAACTTGATTTATTTGTTTGTGATTGGTCATTAGGAGATAAACCCTGGTTTCATATGCAAGTCTGAATTAAGAAAGTGTCTGAAATGAAAAAAAAAGTTTTAATAATAAGCAGTGCACATTTCCCTTAAGTCATTACCCTTGATATTTTCCTGGAAGGTTGTTTCAATTGAGAGATACGGGGCACTGTTTTATGGCACTTCCACTCCTACTTGGCTGTGTTCTAGTTTCAGGCTGAAAGCACCCAATAAGGCTTTGAAATGATGCCAGTAAATGGTACAGCCTTACAAGGGTATCAAGAGAGGAAGGCCAGAAAGCTAGGCCAGGGTTGGATGCATGAAGGATTGTGTAACAACCAGTTCAAAGGAGCAGATAAGTAGGGGTGGTTAGGACAAAGCCAAGGTACAACACATCCAAGTCAAAGAGTAGCTTTCTATGTCAGAGCAAGAAGACCTCAGGCAGGTCCATGAACAAGCCAAGGTCATGTTCAGTCACACAAGAATCACGGAAATTCAGGAAACAGGAAACAAGCTGGCTGAGTTCTACATTGTTCTTAGCTTCTGTCTCCAGTGGATCCACAGACGGCTGCAAGGCAGTAACGGGATTTCCTCCTCTGATGCAGAACTTCCCAAGTGGGGCACATCATCATACTTAAAATCTTCCTCCAAGGACAACGCCTCCAGGCGGTGCATGACAGGATGATTGATCCCAGAAGGTTGCTTGGCCTTGGGGAGATTCTACTTTGCTATACCTGAGGGCTGTATTCTGTCCATCTTTCTAACATTGAATAAAATCACAGAACAAGGTTGTCTGGAGAGATGGAATGAGGTATCATCAGTATACAGATGCCATTCAGCTCTATCTGTCTTTTTCTTCAAGTATGAGTGAGATGGTGACTGTCCTGAACCACTTCTTGGAATCAGTAATGGGACAGATGAAGGTCAATAAGCCAAATCCCCACTTGGCCATGGAATCTCACTGGGGGACGGTGATGTTAAATCATTCATCAAACATCTCACATATCTTGAACCCCTATTAGGGTCACATATACCTGATGCAATATGACCGCACATAACAACATCAACATAGCAGACAAGCTGGATGTGTGTTAGTAGATGGTTCACCTACCTCTTTAAGCAGTGAACAACCTGTTCTAAATGGGGTTATGCTCCCCAAAATGTGCAGATTCATAGTCTGGGGACATTTGTAGATCCATCTCTGTCTCTACGAATCAACTTAATGAGTCAGAATATCTTTCTACACCACTGATGACCTGGTTTGGACAGAGATAGCCTATACAGTAATCCCTGTACTGGATTATTGCAACGTGAATATACGAGGTTATATTTGAAGGTGGTCCAATTAGTGCAGAGCACACCACAAGGCTGCTCACTGGGACTGCTCATTTGGAGCTGAACTTTTGAACTTTGAAGATGTGCAGATCTTCCTTTGCCTATTTGTTTTGCTTTTGTTTGTTACTGCTCAGTAAACACTGACCTGATGATGGGATTACTGCTACCACACTGCTATGGATGCATCAGCATTCAGCACGGCAATACTACCCAAATTGCTAAATACTCCCAAAGCTGTCACCCAATGATATAAAAGCATTGTCTTTTGCAGCTGACCCTCTAACTGCTATTTTTTTAAATCAAGATAAACCTTTTAAACCCCATTTTCCATCATTTTCAATTTCCTGGAGTGTTTCTTTGAAGTCAGAGCAACGGACTGAACAGAAAGCAATTTTGTCCATGTCCTCCATTCTTATGTACATTTGCTCGAAAAATGTCTGTTTCAAATGTCTCAAATAAGTGCCCAAAGAACTGCACCTAATAGCCTTTGAGGGTCACATTCTGAAAGGAAATAGATGTTTACTCAAGTAGGTTGAGATCTTTAGGCTTCTTCTGAGTCTGCTGATACATGACACCAATGTGGTCTTGCACACTGATTTTCATTTTTGTGGGATATGTAAGACACCCTCCTAGGGGATCATGTCAAGTGCCTTCTAAAAACATTCTGGGAATACATGTGGCACATAGTTCAGCTGGACATTGCCTTGAGTGTGACCCTTCCTGTTTTCAGAAGGGCTCTGGCCAAATCCTTGCTATCCAAGCCACTTGACATACAGAAAGCATAATCGAAATCTTACTTTATATTACGTAACATGAATTTTGACCTATACAATAGGACTGCCATATCCACAGGATCAGTACCCATGGTTTCAGCTATCCATTGCCTGAAAATATTAAATTAAAAAAACCAGAAATGCAAGTTTCCAAAGTGTATTACCAGAACTGACCATTAGAGGGAACCAGAGACTGCACTATATATAGGGTATTCATATCTGTGGTTTTCAGCATCCATAGAGAGATTTGCAACTGATCCCCTGCAGATACTGTGGTCCTGCTGTATTCAGTCCAAGTCCTTAAAGCTTTTATACAGAATCCATGATATATCCTTGAATAATAATGGACATTTCCACTTGCATAAGGGAAATAGCAAAAGTCTTAGCAACAGATTGCCACTCATTAACCAGGTCTTGGTTATGTCCCTTGGTCAATGTAATCATGCTATTGGGTAGACACCCAGAAACACAACTAGCACCTTGTTAATGAGTGGCAATTTGCTCCTGAGACATCCATAGTTTTCCATTACACAAGAATAAATGGGCAATAGGATCATAATTAATTTCTTGCACACTTTTCTCCTCTGTCCGTCTTTTTTGTTTCCTTAGTAAATTCAAACACGCATATTTGATTCTTATTGGTTGCCAAGTCTTCGGGATTGTGTTGTTTGCAGGCTCAGGAAGTATAAGAGGCCAGGATAACAGTAGAAGACCCTCAAAGGAGGAAGAGAAAACTGGTTTTGATGGTTGTTGTGGGTTTTTCGGGCTCTTTGGCCATGTTCTGAAGGTTGTTCTTCCTAACGTTTCGCCAGTATCTGTGGCCACCATCTTCAGAGGACAGGAGTCAGAAAACTGGTTTATTTGCCTGCTTGGAGACAGAAATTTAGGGCAATTTACAATTTTACCAAAAAGAGAAAATTATTGTGTCGGTAAGGTCTAGTTTATTTTTATTATACTTCATCGGTGTTTATGTTTTCTATAGGTGTTTTAATGCATGAAAGAGCTGTTGTTGATAGCATTGGTTTAAAAGCACAGTGCTACATTTCTGCCATCCCGGAGGTGAAATGCCACACAAAAAGAGCCATCATTCTTACCAATTAGCAAAAATGCTCACTGCTGCGACCATTATGGTACCTATGGGGCGGTATATAAGCAGCACGCTTTGCCTTTTTGCTTTATCGAAGGAGGGCAGGTGTGCTGCTTCAGACGTACGGAGTGGAATACCTCTTTATGTGCTCTGAACTATCCCTAATTGCCAAGAAGTCAAAGAAACATGGCAAATTCATTTTAAAAGTAACATCCCAAGTTCTGACTCCAGTCTATCCCGCAGTTCTTTCCCAGAAAGAGAGAGAAGACAGCAAGGTTTGAACTTAGTGCACAAGCAGTATAGATGAATTAAACATGAAAATGAGATGACTTAGAATCACTTGGGAATTTCCTTCTCCCCAAAAAAACACTTCTGCTTATATTGTCCCTCTTATATTTCTTTGGCTATACCCAGATGTGGACAATAAAATAAAAGGCTTTCGAAAAAGAGCACATCTAATCCATGTCAGTCTCACCTTGAAAGGAGAAAGCAATCACCCCAGAAAGAGAAAGCTGTCATGAACTGAGTGATACACTAGTGAACTATCTAATGATCTCTAGAACAGTTTCTCTCAGCTGTCTACTGGAGAGGGCACTGAACCAGTAACCTTAAAAACAGGAAAACTCTGCAGCTAGTACTTGAGAGTTTTGGAGGTTAATTGCTTTTATATCTATTTTAACTTGTCCTGCGTGCTTGTGAGGGCCTTGGTTACATTTACAGTGCCTTGACAACATAATGTTCATACTGCTTCAGGCTGCGGGCTTTGCATGCATACATTTCAACAGAAAACCAGAAATTTCTGAGTTTATGTGATGCTAAAGGTTTATCGTTCAACCTGTTTTCTCTTCTTTTTTAATTCTGTTGCGTGTTGTCTGCACATAGTATTTGAGAATATCACAGTACAGATGATCCTGGTTTCCAATGACACTTCCTTCTTATACAGTGGTGCCTCGCTAGACGATTGCCTTGCAGGACGAGGAAATCGCTAGACGATGCCTTTTTGCGAGCGCTACTGCGCTTCGCAAAACGATGTTTCCCTATGGCGATTTTCGCTAGATGATGAGGTTTCCCCATAGGAGTGCGCCGACTAGTGGTGAAAAGCTGTCAGTGCAGCTGTCAGTGCATTCCTATGGGGACCCGCACTCGCTAGACGATGTTTCCCTATGGGAAATTTTCGCTAGACGACTGCGTTTTCCCTTGGAACGCATTGAAGCGATTTCAATGCATTCCAATGGGAAAACGTGCTTCGCTAGACGATGTTTTCGCTAGACAGCGATCCTCGTGGAACGGATTAACATCGTCTAGCGAGGCACCACTGTACTGTGTACTGTTCCACTGTTCCGTGGTTTGCCCACTATGGTGGACGCCCACTCAGAGGCATCACCCAGAGGAGGCCGGGCATAGAAGCCAGGGTACTGCTTCCAAATGGGTACCTGTCAGAGGTGGCAGGGCACCGAACTGCAGAACAGCTGTGTGACCATCAGCTGAACCAGCATGAACTGCTGAACCAGCGGTTCATGCCCATCTCTAGTCAAGTCATATCCAACTTATAATAACCCTAATAGAGTTTTCAAGATAGGTGACATATTTACAGACTGGTTTTATCAATGTGAGCCCTGCCCCCAGTGAGATTATAGTAGGGATTTCATAGAATCATAGAATAGTGAATTTGGAAGGGGCCTATAAGGCCATCAAGTCCAACTCCCTGCTCAATGCAGTAATACAAATCAAAGGATATCTGCCAGGTAAATTTCTCTTGAATGCCTCCAGTGCTGGAACACTCACCACCTCTCAAGGTAATTGGTTCCACTGTCTTACTGCTCTAACAGTTAGGAAGTTTTTCCTGATATTCAATTGAAATCTGGCTTCCTGTAACTTGAGCCCATTATTGCGTGTCCTGCACTCTGGGATGATCGAGAACAGATCTTGCCCCTAGGTCTCCCAAGTCTGAGTCTACTTTAACTGCTACTCTGCACTGGCTTTCTGATATATCCTTATACTTAAATATATTTTCTAGTTCCTTAATATTTGCCTATTCAAGTCTTAGTCCTTTTCTGATGTCTTCATTGCCATCTCCATTTGGATTGCTGACTGAGCTAAGATATATGGAAATCTTTATTTCAATTTCTTTGTTGTCAGCATAAAAGTTATGTTATTTCTTCTGTCGCCATTATTTTGTCTTCCTAAGGTTGCTTGTGCACTTTGATCTTGCTTTTGTACTTTCTTCTTTAACCTTCCTCAATAGTTGTTTCAAGTCATGGTTGCTTTCTGCCAATAATATCATGTCATCTGCATAGCTTAAATTATTGGTATTTCTTTCTACCTAATTAGTACTAAAGGGAAAATCTGCACCTCCTGGAGTCTTCTGGGAGTATAACTGTACATTTTATGCAGATTCATTTTATTTTATTGCTGATGGGGCAACCATGGAATCAGTCAGGATCCTGGAAATCTGTGTTTCATTTGTGGAACACACAGATGCCACCCTTTGCATAAACAAAGGCCCTGAGTTGTGCTTGTCATTTTCAGCTCTTTGGTGATCTTTCAGGCCAAGAGTTAAAGCATGTAAGCATCAGTATCCTGTGGTGCTGGAGGAGACTCTTGAGAGTCCCCTGGACTGCAAGGAGAACAAACCTATCAATTCTGAAGGAAATCAACCCTGAGTGCTCACTGGAAGGACAGATCCTGAAGCTGAGGCTCCAATACTTTGGCCATCTCATGAGAAGAGAAGACTCCCTGGGAAAGACCCTGATGTTGGGAAAGTGTGAAGGCAAGAGGAGAAGGGGACGACAGAGGACGAGATGGATGGACAGTGTCATTGAAGCTACCAACATGAATTTGACCCAACTCCGGGAGGCAGTGGAAGACAGGAGGGCCTGGCGTGCTCTGGTTCATGGGGTCACGAAGAGTCGGACACTACTTGACTAAACAACAACAACAAAATCAGTATCCTAAATCATCTTTTTTAAAGCCACTAGAGAATGCAAATAACATATGATTGAAATGATGACTGATTTCTCGGATTAAAATGTGACAAACACGTATGAAGTCTATTACATATCTCCCAGTGGTAAATCAACAGAAGTAAATCTACTTTAAGTCCAGGCATCTTTCCACAACTGATTAGTGGATTACATCTTCTGTGCGTAAATATGGCCAAGGAAGTTCTGACTTGAACACATTTCAGTTTCTTCTACCTGGATCTGGAATAAAAGGACGTCTCAACAAGTAGATCATATTCAGTAGAGAGGTTTTGAACCCTCCATGGGATCTCTCTCTCTCTCTCTCTCTCTCTCTCTCTCTCTCTCTCTCTCTCTCTCTCTCTCTCTCTCTCTCTCTCTCTCTCTCTCTCTCTCTCTGTGTGTGTGTGTGTGTGTGTGTGTGTGTGTGTGTGTGTGTGTGACCTTCCAGCTTTTGTAAGACCTCAACTCCCATTGTCATGATCAGGCATGATAGGATTTATAGTTCAGGAATATCTAGTGGGCCTCATGTTCCACATCCATGTATTAAAAGCCAGAAGAACTGAACTGATGGGAAGAGATATGGATTTGGGTGTAGGTGTATAGAAAATAGATGTTGGGATGATTTCATTTTCTGCATGCTGAATTCAATTGGAGAACACGCTGGATACAACCCTAGCATTTTCTGAGAACTATATATAATTGCTGCATATCAGAGATGACAATTGCAATGGGAATGCCTATGAGCGTGGTTTAATTGCTGTTATTACCTCCTGGGCTCCTCTGTCCTACTATAATAATACTGACTGTAGGTACTTTGGTTCATCTCTCCTAGACCACATAGAGATGGACTAGGGTGGCAAAAAGTGGGAAAAAATGGAGGGAAAGGGGGAGAAAGGACAAAATATTATGGTACTTCAAAGACTAACACATTTGTGTCAATGTGAGCTTTTGTGGATCAAAATCCACTTCATCCATTTCTTGTGTCCTGATCCCTAAAAGCTCACAGTGAAACAGATTCATTGCTCTCTGAAGTACCACAATATTTTGCCCTTGTTTTTCCTTTTTTTTCTTTCTCCCACCCACCCTCCACCCTTTAATTTTGCCAACATGCTGAGGCAGATGCACATGGGAACATGGTGACTTATTTGGAAACAGCTACAAGACTGGAAAGTTTTAACTCTGGGCTTCACTGGGTGAGAGGCTGATTCCTGATTCTGTGTCCATAAGCCCTCCATCCGGAAAAGAAAAAGAGGGTCTATTGTTTATTCTAAGAGTATCTGGCCTCAATCCACATTTGGAAAATCAGCTTGCTTTGTTTTTTGTAATGGGTCAATTGGGAAACAGCAGGGCTTTGCTTGCATGCCTGATGTCTGATGTCTGAGGCACTAGCGCTGAAAGATTTGCATTGCCTGCTGGAATAATACTACAGTAATCTAACCCTCAGAGTAGAAAGCACGGTCAATTTCTGCTCTGTTTTCTAGTTCTAAAGCAGCATTTAACCCAATACTTGACCTTTTCTGAGCTGAAAAGCAGGGTATTTGAAATGTTTTAGATAATGAAATAAGTCAGCCAGAATGTGGCATCATGTAGTACTTGGGTGCTCACTCATAAGGAAAGTAGATGTTCCTTTGCTTCATGGTGAAACTACAAGGTAGATCCAGTGAATTGTTAGGGTTGATTTACCTGTGAAGGCAACAGTATGAATGTCCAAGCACATTAGAAAATGGGATACTTGACTAGGTGGCCTTTTGATCTTGTCCAGTAGGGATCTTCTATTCTTCTACGGCAGCAGAACATTGAGGTGATAAGAATGGATTACTGCTGCTCCAGATACGACAAGACATCCATAGATACCAATCTAGATTCCTATATATGCGTACTTGCTTCTCCCCTTTCACCATCAACCAGTGATTCATCTCTTTAAAATTAAGGGTCAGCAAAGTGTAGCCCTCCAGATGTTGTTGGACTGCCAGCTTTAGTCACCATTGGCTAAGTAGGCTGAGGATGATGAGAGTGGCAGACAGCATAAAATAAAAAATGTATATTTGTAAAACGTATCTTTGTATAAATACTTTTGTTTTGTAAAATCTGTTGAGTATCTTGAGTAAAAGGTTGTATGTTGTTGTAACAACAACAACACGAACCAGGTCATAATGTACCTGCCAAGTTTTCATCAGAGCTTAAAAGTAATGGCTGAAATCCTGTTGCTTAATTGTGCATGCAGAAGGCAAACAGCATAACAGTTATGCTGAGTCCTAAGTGACAAGTCCCCACTGGGATTCTCAAGTGCACATCAAGCCAGCAGGTGCATGCTCTCTGAACATGCCTATTACCAGTTATAGATGATTGGACGTTACACCGTTCGCCTTGCATCTATAATTAAGCAACAGGATTTCAATCAATAAGTTACAAGTGTCATTTAAGTACCTGTAAATTTACATGTTAAGGACATTTTAGTGGTAGTCTGAGTGGAAGTTCTCAAATTATATATTATTCTATTATTAAGCCTAAGGGTTTTTAAGTAAGGAGAAATGGAATGAGCAATATAACATATTGCTAAAAAACATGAATGACAACCAATTACTTGGAAGGGTGTGTAATGGGTTACCTAAGATTTTGGCATTGTTACGTATTATCAAGTTGCTTCTAACTCATGGCAACTTGATAAATTAGTGACTTCCAGACAGTCCTGTCACTAACAGTCCTGATCAGGTCTTGCAAGGCCATGGCTTCATTTATTGACTCAATCCATTTCATATCCAGTCTTCCTCTTTTCCTTGTTTCCCACTTCTCTTAGCATTTGTCTTTTTCAGTGAACCCTGGCTTGTCATGATGTGTCCCAAGTGCAATGGACTCAGTTTAGTCATTTTCACTTCTAGGTAGAGTTCAGACTTGATTTCATCTAGCATCCATTTATTTGTCTTTCTGGCAGTCCATGTTCTCCATAAAGCTTTCCTCTGCCACTACATTTTGAATTAATTGATTTCTTCTATCAGCTTGTTTCACTGTTTACCAAAGAAACAACGAAGCACACCTGAAATCCTACCTCACAGGGTTGGAGGTTCAGACTCCCTTTTGTCCCATGCTGCCTATCAAATTTGGATGGCCACTGCATGTAGCCAGGCTTCCAGTAACAACCATATGGAATAGATGCAATACTGATCCGTTCGGTTGTGCTTCGAATGTGACGCCTAAATGCAAATAAATGCTAGAGAGATTTGCTTCTGACCTTTGGCTATGCTTGTGGTGCTGTCAGTGTAACAGTACTGCACGGGGTTAGGCATGAAATGGCAAATTAAACAGTGAAGGTTGCCATGGCTCACCCTGATAATGAAGCAGGCGACATGATGATGTCACAGATGGACAGCTGCAAGGCACTGGCAGAGTGACACATAATGAAACCCTTCTCTTTTAGAAAGGACACTTCCTTAATGTGCGTTATTTCACTGACTTAGCCAGTGCTTGGAAAAAATGACCTTTCAGCTGACACCATCCCCCAAGTCTCGTGGTGTCTCTCTCAGGGAGTTGTAGTTCCAAAAAAAAAAAAAAAAAGTAACTTTGGTGAGCTCTGGACTCCACCATTTTGCTTTCAGTGATTTCAGACCATTGGTCTGAGCGAGACTATGAGGAAAACCCAAGCTGTTTCCCTTTGCTACTGTCACAGACGAAATTTGTGCACAGCGAATCATCGAATCATGAAGTTGGAAGGAGCCTCTAAGGTCATTGAATCCACCCCCTGCTCAGTGCAGGGATACAAACAAAGGATAGCTGCCAGGCGGTTGTCCAATTTTCTCTTGAATGCCTCCAGTGTTGGAGCACTCACCACCTCTCAAGATAATTGGTTCCATTGTTGTACTGCTCTAACAGTTAGGAAGTTTTTCCTGATATTCAGTAAAAATCTTGCTTCCTGTAACTTGACCCCATTTATGCATGTCCTGAGCTCAGGGATGATCCTGCCCCTCCTCTGAATGACAGCCTTTCAAGTATTTGAAAAGTGCTTTCATATCTCCCTTCAGTCTTCTTTTCTAAAGAATATACATGCCCAGTTATTTCAGTCTTTCCTCATAGGACTTGTGTTCCGGCACCCAAACATCCTTTTTGCCCTCCTTTGAACCTGTTCCAGTTTGTCACATCCTTCTTGAAGTGTGGTGTCCAGAATCGGACACAGTACTCAAGATGAGGCTTAACTATTGCTAGTACCTCATGGGATTTAGAGACTATACCTCTGTTAATGCAGCCTAAAATAGCAATGTTGTGGGAAGTGTCCTTCATGGGAACTCTACATATATCAAAGTTGGAAGCCGCTAAATCTCCTAGTTCATCAGCTGGTGAAGGAAATGATTTAGACCAGTGGTTCCCAATCTTCGATCTCCAGATGTTCTTGGACTAAAACTCACACTAGCTGTGCTGGCCAGGATTTCTGGGAGTTGTAATCCAAGAATATATGGGAACCCAAGGTTAGGAACCACTGATTTAGACCATGTTTGCTGTATAATTCTCACAGGTTTACATATAGTAGGAACACTGGCTGAAATCCAACAATGTAAAGTTACTCTGTGCCAGTCTGATGATGTCATCAGTCACAGCCATTTAAACCTTTCTTATCTCCCCCCTCCCCCAGGTTCCCGGGCTCCCTTAGAGAAGCCTTTGGTGGCAGCGAGATTGGGCAGGAACTCTGAAACGTCTAAAAATAATTGCCATCAGTCCTGATTTTCCCACATTTAAGACTTCTCCCCATACCACAGCCCCCAAATTCTCCCCCAAGACCAAGCGGATCCTAAGGGACCCTAGGAAACTTGGGGTGCAAGAAACATTTAATTACAAAAATATGGGCACAGATGATAATGTCATCAGACTTAAGCAGCGTGACTTTCTGCTATCAGATTTCAGACACTGATTCAGAATATTTCCTATTTTCCAAAATGGTGCAGTTAAGGAAGATTATACCCCTTATTGTTCTGCCCCCACCAAATCTTTCACAGATCACTTTTCAGGGGCACATAGCTTCAGTCCCTCCCAATATGGTCATGCCAAATCCTGATGTCCCAAAGAGATAAAGAGATAAAGTAAATGCTGGTATGACTGGAAGTCACTGCTTCTTTAGAGCATAGGAGAAATTGTTTTTGTGGGATTTTTTCAGAGCTGGCCTTCCCATGAGTCAGGGTGAATCCCCTGCCATAGCCCCTGTAGAGCTTTCTTCTGAAGTTTTGTGTAGTGTGGGATTATTATTATTTTTTTGCACTTGTACAGAAGTGCAAAAGTAGAGCTTAGTGATAACTTTTGGTTCCCTGTGCGACAGACAGCACTCACTTCTTCACATTGACAATACAAGGCATGTTTTATGATGTCTTGATTATCTTTCTTCAATGTTGTTCTTAACATTTTGTGAGCTACTTGGAGAATTTTTCATTAGTCGGGTAAGTAAGTCACTCCTCTGTAGATAAAGACACTCCAAATACACGTGGTATGGCTTGATTCAAAGAAACCTCATCCTCTGGTAAATCTAAAGCACCTAGATGTTATAACCATTCAGTTGTCAGAAACTCACTTTTCATTCAAGTGGTATCCTTTTTAACTCTCTTGGACGGAAAATTTTAGTCGCTAGGAACATGTTTTGTTGCAGAAGCTACACACAACCAAACTTACAAAGTAGGTTCTCCAAGTAGCTCACAAATCTTCTATGGAATTGTCATTTGAAGAGTGGCATCTCTGAATTAGGCATGTATAACTTATTTCTGACAACCAAAGTTTTTTCTAGGACAAAATTGTTTGAACCAATCTTCTGTGCTTTGTCATGGAAGCAACTATTTTCCCTAACCAACATCACACATTGAGACAAAGAGAGAGAGAGAACCTTCTACCATTTTCTGCTGAAGGTATCAAGATACTGAGATATTGAGCAGCAGAAGTAAAGTGGGTTGGCTGCCAGTGGGTTGGCTGTTTTCAGAAGGAATGTTGGGATTTTCCATCAAGAAAAACAAGAGCCTAAATATAGTAGGTATTCTCACCTAGAATTAGGTAGTCTTAAGCAGCACTTTTTTTAGCCCCAACTCCCAGCAGATCAGTTGCTCAATGGTAAGTCAACATCTGTGTAAATCCCATGGATCTAATCATTCTGCTCTAGTTGGGACTACAGACATCTCTAATGACAATCCTAACCTTACTTGTAACTGTCAATAAGTTGGCATTTTCACGGAGTCATAAAACATCCCACAACTCACTCGGTGTGAGGCATATGTGTGTTTTAAGCCCTAGTGCATGAGTGTTAAAATAGTGGGCTAGAAATACTTCTCTCATGTTTTGAAAAGATCCTAGGAGTTTGACCAAGCCTTTGCTGTGTAGTATATTTTTTGCTGTTTGCAAGAATCTCTGAACAATCTCCCTGCTATGGAAATACCTTTTTTTTTTCCCTTTGAGGCCCCTGTTTCCATTTTGTAGGATGGTCTCATGTCCTCTTTGAGGGAGGACCATCTTCCACCTGTGTGAGGACAATCCTGTTTTGGAAGCTGTCTTCTGTTTGATGGGCTGTGCACTCCACAAATGATATAAAGTCAAAGGCTGAAATCCTGCTGCTTTTTTATACAGATGGAAGGCAATTGGCGTAACTCACAATTAATGAGCCACCACTGCAATTCTCAAGGGCATCCACACCCCCTGGCTTGGCAGGCACTTGAGAATCTATTGGAGGCTTGCTAGTTGCCAGCTAGAGGCAAGTGAGTGTCACACCATTTGCCTTCTGCCTGCATAACAAATGCAACAGGATTTCAACCAAAGGCTAAAATCCTGTTGCTGAATGTAGGAAGTCAGAACTGGAGCAGGCCCATTGAATTAATAGAATTCATGGAGGAGTTGCTTCACCAAATCACCACTGATTCAATAGGACTATGCTAGTTGCAATCTACTATGCTAAGCCACAGGATTTCAACCACTGAGTCACAAGCTGAGAGATCAGGGACCTTGACATTGCTCATCCACAGTGTAGCACCTGGACAGCAAACTCAGGAGGCACACAGGTCACCTGGTCACCTTTTCCCCCCACCCCGCACTTTTATGCAAACATTTTGTCTTTCTTTTTGATGACACATGCCTTCTCTTTTGATGATGTGTAAGTGGCTACTCTATTGTGAGTAGTCTGTCAGGGTGGCATGATGATGCTGAGCAGGAATGCAGGGGAAAATAGGAAGAACCATCCTTTCTGTCTCTTCCTTTCTCTCCCCCTCTTCTTCCATGCCCAGTAGACTAGGTGCAGGTTAGATTTCTCTTATCAGCTACTTCCATAGGGCCACAAATTACCCACATCAGATTAAAAACTCAGCGCCATTCAGATACTTGCCTTCATTCACCTGTCTCATGGTAGGTTGCTAGTGTTCCCCTTTTTAAAATCTCAGCCATTTGAGGTGGCTTCTGTTTTTGTCAGTTTTTCACATGCATATAGAAGAAAAGGTAAACACAGCTGTGCATATAGCGTATTAATTATCCATGTTCATAAAAATGTATTGTTTGGGATCTGTTTACAGAAAGAAAGAAGCTCTAATGAGAAGGACAGCCATGTAGGGACTAAGCAATGATCCTTTGATTGGAGAATAGATGACCAAGGACCTAAGAGTGTTCTTTTCATTTGTGAAATGTAGGGGTGGTAAGAAGATGTGGTTAGGGAGCAATAGAGGGAAGAAAACAAAGTGGCTTTAACATTTACCTTGCAAACAACCTCTTTCTCCAGTGGTAGTAGGTTACCATGACCTCCTTCCACCCCTCACAAAGCAGTGCCAATCAGAGATCAGTCAGGGAGCCATCAGATGATGGACTTTAACCACAGTTTAAATGAAACGGCAGCTTTGGTAACAGATGAGTGCCTTTGGAATACACAACCCTAATGGCCAGGATTTGTACCGTTGCTTAGAGAAAATGTACAACATAGGCTCCTGGCTAAAAGCAGCGGAGAGAGAGAAAGCCTGCAAAACAGTGACATGTCTGGGTGGCTTGTTTAATACGAGGGGGTTTCTATGCAAAACCCAAAACAATACGTTGACACCTGAGAAAACAGCAAAGCGCAGTTTTGCTAAGTCTAATAGTAGTTGGGAGGAGGGAGAAAGAGAATCTAACAAAGTCAAGTCAGTGATAATTTAAAGTCAATTACACCTCCTGGAAAGAAAAGGAAAGGTCATCTCTGTTGGCTGACACATCACTTGGAATCATCGAAAAGCCACCCTCCATGGAGCAGGGGCTGCAAAGCATTTGACAAGCAGTCAAGATCTGGCACTTGGGTCTGACGGATGTAATGTGGCCCAGCAGGTTCCCAGTCCATGGTGATAAACATCGTCCATTTCCTCCTAGGTCCTACCACCATCCGTCCAGGACCTCCACGGTAAGGAGAGGCAGCGGAGACCAGACCTCTAAGATGTTCATTTGGACCAGTGGCCGGAGTTCCACGTCCTACAGACATGATGAGAGAAGGTACATGGCGTCTGCACGGCGTGCGTAACTAGAGCAATAGGCTGGCTGTCCCCTGAAAGGGGGCAGTGGGAATATTGGAGTGAAAAAGGAACTGGGAAGCCCTTGTGAAAGTGACTTTCTGGGATTAAAACTCCCAGAATGACCCAGCCAACATAGTTAGAGGATTCTGGGAATTGTAGTCCCAAAAAGTCATTTTTCCAAACTTTGGAATTATAATACTCCCCAACCCCACACCTGAAATTGGGAAAACTTCACCTGGAGCACCTCTCTGCTAGTGCTGGTGCCATGGCTAGTGATCAGCAAGACACACCTTCCTTTTTTCTATGTCCCACAATTTTGAAAAAAAAGAGAAGAAGCTTTCTTTTAGATCCACTTCGTTAGTTTGATATTATTTTGGATTCTTTTTGAAGATTAGAACATTCAGAATATTTACTGCTAAACTTCCATGAGGAACAGAGCATTTTTTTGAACATATCAAGGAGACTTGTTAAACATCAGCAAAACAATCTACTTCCATTCAGAAGCCCTATGGTTTAATAAATGTTGTCCCTTAGGGGTGGGGTCTATTATTTTGCTTTTGGGGTGGGTGGGTGGTGATAGTAGTAGCACTGTGATGTGTTCTCCCCTCCGGCAACACTGCGCACATCTGTGCCATCATCTGGTAATGTACAATGTGAATGGTGTTTGCATGAGAATTACATTAACAGCATGCTAAACCTGAATTGAGCCTCATCCAGAATAACTCAAAGAGACATGGAAATCTAATAGGGACTTCCCTGACTATGTTCTCCTATCAGAAAAGGTCTAATCGGCCTTGGCCACTCTATGCTATAATTTGAGAGCACATACTCTTCTGTTTACTATTATTTTATTATATATTTTGTTATTATAATTGTTTACTAATGGGGTTCAAAAAGGCAATCAACAAGCTGTCAGTGCAACATATAGATTTCCTTCTAGTGATGTTACAACAGCTAAGAAACTTCCTTCCTAGATGTTTCTGAGCAACAGATATGGTGGGATGTCTCACTTTTTTCTGAGGCTGGGGGTATAAGAGCAGCCACATTATTCCCCTACGTACTGTAGAATATGCTGCTCAGCTAGTGGTACACAGAAACCCTCATAGTCTAGGTGGAATGCAGTATTCCAGTTTTTACACTGTTCTCATACTAGTATTAAAATTTAGTAATTAACAGTATCATTTACAACGTCTAATGCATTTGCAATGTTTGTCAGCTCCCAACTAGAGACAGGTATGAACCACCGGTTTGCCAGTTTCTGCTGGTTCATTTATCAGCCAAACACATGTCTGACACTTCAGAGCCCCACCTGCTCTGGGGGGTGCCCACACAGAGGCAGTGCCCAGAGGAGGTAGAACAAGGAAGCCAGGCCATTGCCTCAAAGTGGGTGCCCACCAGATAAGGCAGAGCTTTGAAGCACCGAACATCTGTTCAGTCACTAAACAAACCAACATGAACCATCAAACCAGTGGTTCGTGCTCATCTCTACTCCTAACAATAGAATTGCAAATTTTTCCCCTCAGAAATTGCTATAAATTATACTGTAATACCATAGCAGAATAGTTGTAAACATTTAAACGTTCTAGTTGGGGGAGGAAGAAAGGGTATTTGTGCTTCTATCATGGTGGGATCCTGGTTCACTGACTTTTGTGATTGGTAGGATGTCAGATAGGAAATGTGAGGAGAACCATTCACCTGGAATGTCAGGGACTTAGTTGACAAGTGGAGTCCATCTCTCACTTCAAACAGGTTGTGGAGACTTCAAAGAAGCAGCAGGAATCTCGCTGTACAAAGTGAGAGACTGTTCTGCTCCTATTCTTCAAGTTTTCTTTTCACCTGCCAGAGATTATGGATGGCAGTACAAAGTTCCTGAACAATTAATCAGGTGAAACCAAAAGAAAAAAATAAGGAAGACAAAAATGTTGTGGCACCTTATGACCAAATAATGACTGGCTACCTAGGCTAGCCACATGCTAGCTTTGACGGCCTCCTAAAGACCCATAAACGTAGATAAGGGATAAGGAAAGGGAAAACACCAGGCTTCCCCAATTCCCTTCTGCAACTTTTCTTCCCTCATTGCCTACTGTCCCATCGTGCAACCTTTTGGGAGACTCCATACTGTCATCACTGCTGTAGCTGCAACCAACACGTGGCAGCAACTGAGTGTCTCAGTGGTACAGAGAGATGCCTCCCATACCATACAGCCTTGCAAGGCCTAAGCCAGAGTGTCTTATTCTGTCACTCAAGGAGTTGACAAGAAGAGGGGAAACTGGTACTTCTCAGCACAATTGTTGGTGTGATGTTGGTGGTCCGGATAGTAGCAGCAGGGATGGAGGGAGGAAATGGGGAATGGACTGTGTGTAACCCACTCTGATGTAGACCATAAGTAGAAGACAAGGGTGGGTAAACGGCAGCCTATGTAAAAAAGGTTTTGTACCCACATCCTCTAGTCCCCTACAAACCTATGCAGTGTTTGCAAATAAAGGCAGGCTGTTGGGTTTTGTGGAAGCTTCTTTTTCAAATTTGGAGTTCATAGATCATAACAGTTTGAGACATGACACTGCATTGACCAGAGTGTTTTCCCTTCTGGAGTGATCATCTTGAATTTGCTGATATCCTGAGGTGGCTCATTTACTAAGCCACTTTACAATACCGGAAATAGAGTTGCTTGAGGTTGGTATGCCATTTGGATGCAGGGATTGCACCAAATGGCATATGGCTCCTTCCCTCTCAACCTCAAAAGACCCTATTTAGACCACCCCAGCCTGCACCAAAAGGGCCAGTGCAGTCACACTCACAGTCGCTCCATTTCTTTTTTCACTCTTGCACACACACTCTAATATTATACATCACAACACTGCTGAAATGACATGATTTAATGCACTAGAGGAAAACTGAAACAATGTAAAATACTCGATTATAAGCCAAAAATCAATAGTGCCTTCATTTTGAGTGACAGAAACTGTAAGCTAAGTGAGCCTCAACAGCCGTAGAGGTAATAATTTTGCTTAATTTTATTCAGTCATTGATTTTTTTTAGAGCGTTTAGCAGTTGCACAGCAGAAGGAAATGAGAGAGAATTATTTTGTAATGGGGTTATTTTGCTTTACAACTGGGTAAAGTCTCAAGTATAATTTGGCATGGCTGCATTCTTATAAAAATAAATTCAAAGTCCAACAGAACAAAGTGGCTTCATTTTCTGTGCATTGACCGGGATTTCTGAGGGTTATTCTTCCTACCACAGTCTGCCTGACAAACCAGGCCATGAATCAAAATCTTCAGCCCAAATTACCTTCTGAAGCAAAGGCCAGAACTACCCATTTCAGATAACCCGCTGTAAGCTTTTTACTGCAAGTTATCTGCAAACAGACATGACATTGCCTGTTTGCAGACACCTTGTTTTAATGCAAATCCTCGCATTAAAACAGGACAGGGAGCAGCCAGTGGGAAACTTCATGCCACTACTGGCACCACCAGGGTTGGGGCAGCAGCTCATCTACTCAAAAACAGAACCTCTGGAGCTGCCCCTCCTAATCACAACACCATCAGCCAGTGCTGAGATAATGGGGGAGCCTCCCTGGTCAGGGAGCCACACTGTTGTTGCCTGAGAGGCAGCTCCAGTGGCTCCATTTTTGCCACATGTTTAGTGGACAAGGATTCTGCTTGCCCTGAACCCAGTGCTGTCAGCAGCTGGGAAGTCTCCCACTCAGCACTGGTCCACTAGCAGCAGAGGCCCCTGATGCTATTTTTAAAAGTGCTCATTTGCACCATTTTTAAACCACACCAGGTCTTGTTGTTTGTGCAGCAAAATCACTGCAAATTCACTGGATTTTCTGTAATGTGCAGTTACAGCCCAAGAGTGTTCCATATTCAAGGGAGGCTACAATTCTGTGAGAAGCTGAAACTCATTAGCACACTCTTGGCTTTCCAACTGATTGCCAACCAACCTTTTCCCCCTGAGATGCCTTGGTATGGGAGACATTACCACTATTACCCCTTCAAAAAAAAATCAATGACCCCCAATACCTTTTTATAGCAGGTGCCATTTTTCACCACAAAGGCCAGAATTCTATGGATGACTGTGCAAGTTTTGTGCAGCTTATGGCACCAAGTGACAAGGTGCATCTCAGTTGTGCAGGTCAGGCATGCGAGCAGACATGTAGCTGAGATACATCTTGGTCCCTTGTCAACTAGCTGCCGATTAGTTACACAAACCTTAGGTGAACACCCGGAGAATTTTAGAAAATGCTTCTTGAACAGGGAAAAGATTTGGTCAGAGATATAAAAGAGTTTTCCATGGAGTTTTCTCATCCCCTCAAACAAGCATATGCTCCCATCCCTGTAAATTCTCAAAATCTTCCCCTGCTTGAAATTAGTCATTGAAATAAGGAGAGGGATCTTTGGTGCAGCACCACACATATTTTTAGAGAGGAGACACAGAGAGTACCTGCTACCAGTTCCTCTCCTGCCCAAAGGTGGAGGCATAAAGAAATCTCACTGTTTCTTGTTCTCTGGGAAACAGCCTGATGAAAGTTCACTAACTCTGTGAGATCTCTCACCTAGAGCGTGAAAGAGAGAAAATGAATGTATGTGTTTTTCCATGGAGGTTTCTGCAATTTATACAAAATGACTTCGTGCAAAATTAGCGTCTGCTCTTCTTGGGCTGCAAAGCACTCTCACACAGAGCAAAAAACAAAAGGACTGCCTGATTAACCAAAGAGTCACAAACAACCCATCTGATACTTCTGGTTTTAAGAAAATCCAGGAGAAACAGCAGCAAAGATGGTAGCTTTGAGCAATTTGCAGTAGTACAATTGGTGAAAAAAAAATCATTGACACAAATAGTAGACTATTGTCTAGAGGGGTGGGGTAAAAGTCAAATAATTAATTGATTAATTAATTAATTAATTAATTAATTAATTAATTAATAATAAAATGAGGAAATTCTCACCCGTGGAAAATATCTCACTGTTTTGCACACAAGGAAGGAAAAAAATGCAGTTTTTTGTTCTTATATGTGAGAACAAAACAAATCAGAGTTTACCTCTTTAGCTGCAACATGTACCAATACAGAAGCTTAGCATCAGTTCATTGTTTCAAGCTCATTTCCTTCAGCTATTCTCATTAAATGTTTTTCATTCATTCATTCATTCATATTTTTGTTTGCTTCTTCAACTGCATAGCTTGGTGACTCCTGAACGCCCAAGGTGAGTATCAATAAAGAAAGAAACTAATCCACCCAATGAAAATAGATTTCCAACAGCTACAGGCTAACAACTGTCAGATCCCAGTCCTCCAGGCTGCATAACTCTGCTAGCATGCGGTACCTCTAGATGAAGGTTCAGAAGCAGTAAAATGATCTTACAGTGATTCCGAAAGCATTGTAAAGGTACAGCATTCCATTGTTCAGAGACCATTAAAAACATCTCTTTACACATCCTAACTTTGGCACATGACATGAATGGTTTCTTTAGATTTTGGTTGGAGATGGCCAATTTTTTTTCAAAAGTGTTATCATTTATAAGGTACCTATCATTTCTAGGTGCTGTAGAAAAAATCAAAATCAAAAACAATGCTGCCCTACCCACAGAATATAGAATATAATGACAAAGACAAGACTCATGGCAGAAGAGGGAAAAGTTAAATAAGTCAAAGTGTGAGGACTGAGGTCAACAAGCATGAACAGAGGTGGTTTGGAAGTGCTTCCATGCAAAAATGGAAGAGAAGCGTTGTCAAGTTGAAGTTCATTCTGTGGCAGAGAGCTGCAAGGAAGAAGCAATGCAGGCAGAAAGGGGCTTCTTAAGGTAGACTAGAAGATCGGTTTCTGAAGAGTAGAAATGGGCAACATGTGGCCTTGGGGGTGATGCACATCCACAGCTGTTTTTGTTCCTCCCCTTTACAAATACTGCAGAAGGCATTGGCAGTGTCACCAGTGCTGCTATGAGCACAACAGCAAACATTTGGTGCATCAGGAAAAGGCAAAGCAAAGGAAAATAGACCCTCTACCCCACCTTTCCTTGGGACTCTATGGTAGAGGACACTACAAACCTTTCTATATCATGAGATCGTTGCTACTAAAGTTTTGCTATGGATACAGCACACACAGCCACCACTGATGCAACCTCTAGTGGGGTAGAAATCTAGTGTGCTCCCAGACATCAAGAAGTCATCCATCCCTATTGTAGAGTGAAAACCCTAAGGAAGAGTATAGAGAGAAAGAAGAGAAGACTGGGGGGGGGGGGGGGGGAGGCAACAACATGGATATATTTTAAATTTGGTTCATGTGACCAGAACAGTGAACCAAACATTTCAAGCTTGCATTTCAGAGCCTGCCTCCCCCACTTGGGGAAGCACTCAATTGGGGAAGCACTCAACGGCTGGCTGAGCGCCGTTACCAGTGAGACTGGACATAGTTGGCGTCAGAGCAGAATTTGAAGAACAGGTGTTGAACAGGACATTTCTTCAATAATTAACTGCAAAGTTGGCTCTGCCATCTATTTGTTTTACTATGGTCCATTTAGATGAGGAGGTGATAATGGGCCAGTCTTTGGTAAATCCCACAGAGAAAGCCCCAGGTCCCTTTATGCATGCTCCCTGCTCTTTGCTTACTTAGTGGCCAATTTGAACGCTTCAGGGAACCAGGTTTGATTGAAGGACTACCAATTGTTGACTCTTATATTAGCCCTTCAACATGTAGCCTTTGGCTTTTTTTATGTGATGCTGTGTATTTGATAACCACCAGTTTTCATGTAGAGGATGTTTGGCTGTCCAGGATTAAACTAGGCATGATGGCATGGCAGCCATAATGTGGGCTTGACCTTCAGCGACCATATTGATGGATACTTTTGGCAACTTACCTGCTACTTCATCTCTTTTCTCTTACCTTTTCTCTGTACATTTCATGGCTCAAAGCCTTCTGTGGAAAGACAGCTGCAACTCTTTTCTATTAGTAATCTTGCTTCTCATTCACCCATTTGAATCACATTTGTGTCCTGTTGACAGTGTTGACTGATTGTGTGGTGCCTGTTTTATGTCTACAGAATGACACAAGTTGTGCTGCGAGATGCACTAATGTTCCAAAACGGCACGACAGTCTCAGCCTTTCCTGCCTGCTCTCATTTGGGAACAACACAAATTCCAATAACAAGCCATCACATTTAAATACATTTTGATTAATAGTTTCCACCAAGTGATGCCTTAACACATTCCTTCACCTTATTTCCTCCATAGGCAATGAAACTGACATTATACAGTCCAGCATAAGTTACACATACACACAACTTTAATTCCCAGTCTCTAGGAAGGGTGCTTCAAAAGGATTATCCCCTTCCTCTTTCATTTGTTAAAAAAATAGCTTTTAGAACTCAGGTGTTTGTTTTTTAAATGAATTTCCAGAAATCCCTAATGGCAAATGAGAAATGAAACACACCAGTTTGGTGGAGATAATGGAAGGAAACGTAATGAGAAGTAATTGTCATAAAACCAGGAAGAAAACAAAACAAGCGATAAATCTCCAGAGACCTACGTGACAAATGCTGTGATCTAGTGCGCACTTACCCTAGAAATAAATCAACAGAGCAAAGTAAGATTAATAGTACAGGGGCTGTATGGCTGCGGTGCTATGCATCCTTGCTCGGAACTAGGGTTGAAAAAAAATCTGTCAGTTTCACTTTTGTTGCATTGTTCAGAATCCCGCTGGCATCCTCATCACATCCTCATTTTGCATCAGATTGGAACACTTTTTTCCTTTCTTCTCACACATAAATCCACACACATTTGGTACCTATTTTCCTAAAGTATGCATTTAGCACATTCCCCCTCTTCCAGCTCTGAAGTCTTAAAATGATGATGATTATAAAACAGAGATGGGCAAAATGCACACCTCTAGATGTTGCTGAACTGCCACAACCATCAGCCTTAGCCAGGACAACCAGTGGTGTGGAATTCTGGGGGTTGCAGTCCGACCACATCTGGTGGGAGATGTTTGCCCACAAACATGTGCATTCTAGTGGTGCATATTTTCCAAGTGAGCATGTGGTAGTATGTGTGTGCACATTTCTAAAGCCTGCAATGGGTTTGCTTAAAAAATATGTGCCAATTTCCAAGATAACAAGTGTTTTATCCTATTGTATGGATCAGGAGATGGGATATGGATGCATTCACTGGGAAATGTGAACCCCACAGATTTATTTTCCATCCTGTTTGGAAGGAAGTCCCACAGATTAAGCCTGCTGGGGATTATTTTTGAATCAGTATGTATTGGGTTAGCCTGTCCAGCAGAGATTTTGCTTGACTGTTTCCAAACATGCACACCATTCTCATGGGATAATGCCTTTGAAACTCATACAGACCTTAAGAACAGTTTGTGATAAGGCACAGATGATTGTTCTTCGAAGAGGGAACACCCAGAAGAATCACTGGCCAGGCATGCCCTCCAAATTCATAAGCGTAACCAAAGAAGAGGCCCAAGTGCATCTACAGAGATAACAGAGAATCAAAAGGAACATTTGTATTGCAAATAAATCAGAATAAACACGGTTTATTATAATAGCATGCTCTACCTGCACATAGAATGCTAACAATGTAGATATTCACTATTACATCTTGTTCCATTCTGTGGGTTTTAGCCTGAAGCCTTTGAGTTCAGGGCTGACCCAAGACATTTTGCTATCTTAAGCCAAAAAGTTAAAGTAGCACTTCCTCTTCAATGCTCATGCAGAACCTAACTGAACTGGTAAATGAACGGACGAGGTAAACTCAGAATGGAATAAGCCAGAACGGGCACTTTTAATAAAAAATCAATGCCAAAACTAGCAGGATGGACACACATCAGAACAATCTTTTAGAAATAAAATCCATCACATATTACTCTTTCATTCTTGTTATTTTAGAAAAACTAGATGTGTTAGTCTGTGCTAGCATATTGGGCAAAAACAAAAGAAAAATGAAAAAGACAAAAACATTGTGGCTCTTTAAAGACAAACCGCTATATTTTAATGTGAGCTTTTGTGGGTATGTCTACAAGTGTCTGAGGAAGGGGACTTGTCCATGAAAGCTCACATTAAAACATAGCGGCTAGTCTTCAATATAGCGGCTAGTCTTCATAGCGGCTAGACCCTGATGTTGGGAAAGTGTGAAGGCAAGAGGAGAAGGGGACAACAGAGGATGAGATGGTTGGACAGTGTCATCGAAGCAACCAACATGAATTTGACCCAACTTCGGGAGGCAGTGGAAGACAGGAGGGCCTGGCATGCTCTGGTCCATGGGGTCACGAAGAGTCGGACACGACTAAACGACTAAACAACAACAACAGTCTTCAAAGAGTCACAATGTTTTTGTTGTCTTCATTTTTTATTTATTTTTGCCTGATAGACTCTTTCATTAACACTTCAGTGTTCCGAAACAACCTGGAACAGTACACAATGGCCCAGGACGCCAACCTTCAAGTAGAATAAACCAACCAAATTCATGACTTACAGGTGACTAGAGGAGGCTGATGCAGCAAGCCACAAAGCATCCCCTGGAACCACAGTGCCCATTCTATGCGGAAAACCCATATGCTCCAAAACAGCCCAAAATGGAAATTTTCAAATAGGGGAACCCAGTGAATTTCTTCCATCCCCTCAGATTTGATGGGACTGATGTCACAAGCGTCAAAATGTCCTTAGGAGTCACATTCCAGGATCCATTCAAGGCAGAAATCCATATTGGGCAAAAGGGCATGCAATGACAATTTCCAAGTAGGACAGCCCAACAAAATTTACCCGTCTTTATTAGGATAGACAGCACTGAGACAACAAGCCTCAAAATATCCCCAGGCCACTAAACATAATATGAATTTTATTTTATTTTGCCAAGAATGGATACTGCTTTCTAGGGTTGTAACCAATCAAGAAATCCAGTGTAGCTCCACTCCACTCTGTCAGATATTTTCAAGCTTCACTTCGGAGACACCCACTCCCTATGTAGCTCTGCCCCTCTCATCATCATGTGCTGTCATTCATTCATTCATTCATTCATTCATTCATTTATTGGATTTCTATCCCGCCCATCTAGACCAAAGGTCTACTCTGGGCAGTCATGTCAATTCTGACTTATGGCAACTCTTTCCAGGTAGAGAATACTCAGAAATGGTTTACCATGTCCTTCTTCTGGAGGCACTGTGCAGCTTGCCCAAGGCCACGCAGGCTGGCGTTACTCACAGGGGGCACAGTGGGGAATAGAACTCCCAACCTCTGGATCTGCAGCCAGATAACCTAAACCACTGAACTATCCAGCCAGCTTCTGTCCCTTCCCCTCTAAGCTATCATATTCCTCCAGGCTCCAGAACCAAGTCACCAATTTCTGCCCTTGCCATGCTTCCTATGGCTGGGAGCATCTGAACTCACCAGATACTGCAAAAAAAATTCATTTTGTGGACTATAATTCTGAAATCTCATTGCTAGAATGGCTACTGACTAATGGAGTTCTGCAAACGGTTGTTTAAAAAAAAACATTTTTCTCAGCTCCATTGTTACCAAGGGTGTTCGGAATATAAACCTAAAGTCTGAAGCACTAATTCAACTGCTTCCCCCACCCAAAAAAAACCCTGAAAGATTGCACTATATTGAGATTAAGTCCTTCCGTTAATATTCTGGCATTCAGAGTTTGTTTGTTCTGAGAAATTCAATGACTTTTTCTTGAGTGATCCTAATAGAGAGACACATTGTCATTACAGAAAGACATAATGAATAGAATCGTACACCAATGAATATGGATTGTTGGCTCTTTATGTGTCATTTTATGATATCAGGATAGATAGCAATAATCCTAAATGGCTTTGCATAGATTTATTTGCAATTCAGGTGCTCTGGTTTTTTTACTTTTTTTTTTTAAGATCATAATATTGTAAGCCATAGGCAGCAAATTATTGCTTTATAGTATACCGCCGTTACTCTCATTTCAGGGTAATGGTGGTGATGATGATGAACCATGTGAAAAGATTTATTTGAAACATGGCCAACACTTCTGGATGAGAAGTACTTCTTTATACAAAACAGAGCCTTCTCAAAAACATAGGTTCGTCACTGGGGCCAGCCTCAGAAATTTAGCAGTCTGAGACAAAACATACTGGTGGAAATCCTGTTGCTTAGCATAATTACTATGTTACAGTAAGTCACAACTACAGTAGGATTTATTTGATTCAATGGAACTTATAGGGGAGTTGACTCACCAAATCCCCACTGATCCAGCGGTCTACTCTGGTTGCCACTTACTATACTGAGCAACAGGATTTCATGCAGTATGGCATTCTTCCACCCTCCTTGGTCACCAACAGAATATGGCCAAACTTACTTTGAAACTGGTGATGGGACATTTTATGTTTTGTTTTATTTTATATCTTCTTCGGTAGGGGATCCCAAGGTGGGCTTGCAAAATGCTTTTAAAAAACAACAGATTAACTTTAAAAAGTAAAAATGCTAAAAGAATTAAATATATTATCATATATTTAAAAGCACAACAGAAAAACAAAGAAGTACAGCATTCCACATTTAAAACCTTCTCCACAGAAGTCAGCCAGCTGTCCAAAGCCTGCCTGAATAAAAAGCCCTCGGCCAGCTTTAGATAGTAGGCTAATTTATGAGGGGCAGAACTCTATCCTCCAACCGGCTGTGAACAGATGGGGGAGCTGCTGTACCTTTGCCACCATCTGACATTTACCTTCTGGCTTGACTGCCTAGGTCTACCAAGCAGTAGGATCTGCCCTGGCTGCCAATCCAAACAGCAGCCCTAAATCCCTTACCTTTTCTTCTTGCCCCGTAACATATAGTTCAATATTTTTGTGCCCCAATATCACTGTGCCGTACAGATAAACACTCCCTGACTACACGTTATTGGCTGTTACTGGGGTGGGAAGGAGAAACAAGAAATTGCTAAGCATAATAATGTCAGGACCCACCAAATAAACTGAACTGCACATTATGAAGGAGAAACGGGAGGTTGATGCTATGCTCCCATTTTCGGCAGCATCACCCTTGCTTCTAACCATGTGCAGTTCCAGCTGATTCTCCCACAAAGTGGTACATCCAAATGGAGAGACCACAGCTTAATGGAACATACAGTTGCACTTTTTGAATACAGAAGGTCTTAATTTCAAGCCTAAACCATTTCCAGCCTAAGAAGCATCTGCAGTAGGTAACGGGGAAGGCGTTTGAATACCAGTTGCTGTGACTTATGGAGCATCTTGTTCTGCTCAAGTCCTGCTTGTGAGCTTTCCATAAGTGCCTAGTTTATTTATTTCATGTTGTTGTTTTTTAATTTGGATTCTCAGTGTAGTGTAGTGGATAGAGTGATGGACTAGTACTCAGGAGGTTGGGGTTCAAATCTCTGCTCAGCCATGGAAACTCTTGGGGAAGTAGAACTGGTAAAACTACTCCTTAAATATCTCACTTACCTCGGAAGCCCTATTAGGGTTGCTATAAGTCAGTTCTGACTTGAAGGCACAGAACACACACACATTTTTTTATTTATATATCCCAACTTTCCTCCCATCAGCTCAAGTGAGCTTTCATGGCTCTCTCTCACACACACCTTTATCCTCACAACACCCTTGTGAAGGATGTCAGGCTTAAAGACCATAACTGGCCCAAAGACACCTAGTGATGTTCTGGAGCAAGCAGGAATTTGAACCCAGGCCTCTTAAGTCCTCGCCCTATACTGTAACTGCAATGTCACACTGATTAGTTACCATGAGAACAGAAGGCTGGGTAGGTAGACCTTTGATTTGATCTTCTTATATTCTGCTGGACAGCCTGAAATTCACCACCAGTCTAGATAAACATTACTAAGATGCAGGCACAGATAAACTTACCTGGCATAGAGCAATTTCCTTTTTTCCTTTTGCACTGATTCCATGATGTTCGTAGCACTTAATGTTATTTGCATCATTTTATCTCTGTAATCTCTGTCCTGCTTTTCAGGATCAATGAAATGCAAAAACAAAATGCATTGCAATTTTACTATTAAACTTAATCCTCGTAATATAGGAAGTATTTCTAAAAGCAGTGAGCTCTAAATGGGCCAAGAACCAGAGCTAAGAAAGAAAAAGGCCCACTGAAATAAAATAAAACCAAAGCTCATCTAAAAGTAAGCACCAAAGGAACCAAATGTACTTCTCACTGGAGGTCATTCTACACTCTGGAAGCCACCACCAAGATGGCACTGCCCTTCATTGGGGGACAGGGTAGAAGGTGAGAAGTGTTTCCTGACAAGTTTATGGAGGGTTAGGTGATTCCTAAGATGTTACTTTTAAGGCAAAAACACTTGGAAAAGTTATCTTTTTGGACTACAACTCGCAAAATCCCCCAGCCAGTCATACTGACTGGCAAATTCTGGAAGCAGTACTCCAAAATGATAACTTGTTGAAACTCAGAAAATCGGCACTTCAAGTTGAGAAAGGAAATAGATCAGTCACTACTGACATTGATAAAGAATCAATGTAGTGTAAAATCAATCTCTTGGTGCTAGACTAGAATAACAACTTCTGTGATGTCCCAAAAGAGAGGTAACCCTTTTCTTAAGAGGAGGATTTTCAAAAAGCGTGTGAATATGTGTGCATGCATGCGTGTGTATGCAAATTTAGAAATCATAAAACAAAAATAAAATTAGAGATGGTGCAATTCATTTATCAGCTGAACAGGTGATCCACAGTTTGGCTGGTAAACGAACCCTGCCGAACCACCGAACCACCAGTTCATACCCATCTCTAAATAAAATGCATCTAACTATCTTGCAAAAGTCTTTATGATCAGGTGACCTCTTTCTGCTCAGTCCTCTGTCTGAGAGGATATTACTATGTAGCTTCAAAGCCCTTTTTCTCACTTATGGGTTTTAATCTTTAGACAGAGGATGTCTTTAAACAGAATACTGGCTTTTAACAGCCCTTCAGACAGAGGACTGTAACATAAGGCAAATGAACATCCGACACCATACATGGACACCCTACATCTCCCAAACACATTCTGGCCCAACTTAGGTTTCCAGTGTTTCTACAATGTCTGGAAACTAAGTATGAGTTTCCAGATGCAAGAAGCCCTTTAAAAACATTTCGGCAACAGACAGTTACGTATTCTGAAATGTCAGTGATTTTTTCCCCCCAATAGCAGGTTTGAACAAATTGTTTAGAAAACATCAGCTGTGGATGCGTTAAAGCCCTGTTCTCCCACGAAACAGGCCCTGACGGTGGAGCAGCCAATCCTTGTAGAGGGTTTATTGATTAAGTGTGAACTCCACATAAGAATGTATTGTTTTCAACCTCAGAAATATTTACCAAAAAATCAGGGATCATGATCTACTGGATAAAAGAAAAACAGTCACCGCTCTCAAAGCTGGAGAAGACCGAGCCATCCTCCTCGGACTGACCATGATGGTGTGTTCCATTATGATGTACTTCCTCCTGGGAATCACGCTTCTGAGGTCATACATGCAAAGGTAATTCTCTCTGCTCCTTGTTCCCATTCTATAATATTGTTTAAAAAAACCTCAAAAACAAAGTGTGAAAACACTGGGTTTGGGGGCTAACAATCAGGAAATATTTGTTCAGCTCAAGATTCTGTATGTTCTCAATTTCATTCATGTTTTGTTATCTCTATTATGGCATGGAGTTGATTTCAGAGGCTGCCCTTCTCAGCATGCCTTTTATTTGCTTAGGAAATAACTCTCCCAATGCTGCATTATTTGGGGATATTTTGATAGGAGAAAATGGCAACTGCCACAAAAATTTGCCACCCCAACTAGTGCACCTGTTTCACAACTGATTCTACACAAGCAGCGTACGTCCTTGTCAGGATTTCTTCACTTGAAGTCCTCTCTTGGACTATCCTCTCTTATGTTCAGTACATGATGAATTTTCCCTGCTGGACTCGTCTGTCAAAAGAACTCCTGGTATAAGTCCTTGGAACATGATACCCTACTGCATGCACAGTTCATCTCTTATTTGGAAGACTGGTGTTATTCATTTTGTGTTCTAGCCAGACTTGTCGTATCTTTTCCTTGCCTTTTGGAAAGCTGCCCCCTTATTTGTCCCTTATTAGCTCACATGGGGTCACGAAGAGTCGGACACGACTTAACGACTAAACAACAACAAAAAGCTCACATGAGCTGAGACAACTGTTATCTAGGTGCAGACTGAACTTGTTACAGTTGAATGAGGTTCAGGGACATTACATGGACCAACATGGTACAGGCAGACACTGCCCAGCAGAATGTTCTAAAATGGAGGACATGGTACACTATCTAACAGAATGTCCTCTGGTATGCAGATCTGAGGGACCCATATCTAAACCCCTTAACAGCTGGGATCAAGAACACTTCCCCTCTATGCACAATCCTATTCCTGCTAGCTGGCACATCATATAGGACTGCTAAATTTGTTAAACGAGCCATGGAAAGGCAGAACTTATTGCCTGTTTCATAAATTATTCAAATTAATCTCACATCTTGATACTTTTTTTCTTTTTTGAGAACGCTATTACATTTTATTACTTTTATTTTATCATTTTATGCCTTCTGTGCTTGTTTGTATGTATTTGTATGAGCTGCCGAATACTATTTTATGATTGGCTTAACCTATGTTCTTGCATATAACCTGACAGTCTACAAAGCAATAAAGTATTCGTACCAGCTGCCATATGATCTTAGAGTTGTCTGAGCAGTATTTCCAAAACTTTGCTAAGTAGCAGGTCATACACAGAAATCTCAGGACTTCCTTGACATCCTGCAGCATGGAATGCGATCTTCTTCAATACATTTCCCAATTGCTCCATCCTGGTTTGTTTGTTTGTTTGTTTTTTAATCTTTCGTTTATTTCATTTTTCCTGGGATTACCGTGAGCATCAAGTCCACCTGTCAGTATAGCCAATGCATGCTGTACTTAAGGAATATATGAACATAATATCTCACTCATTTCTCTTCTTCTTTCTCTAAATCAGGTATAAAAAGTTTTGGTTTCACTTTCCTCTTTATTACCATGGCAATGGTCACAAAAGAAGTTAAACTCTTCATTTCACATTTACTATGCATGGGCTAGATTCTGAATTTACAAATTCAATATACCCTGTTTCCCCGAAAATAAGACCTAACCTGAAAATAAGCCCAGTTCGAAAGCATGCAAATGAAAGTAGATAAATAGGTACCACCTCGGTGGGAAGGTAACGGCGTTCCGTGTCTAGTCGCGCTGGCCACGTGACCACAGAAACTGTCTTTGGACAAAACGCTGGCTCTATGGCTTGGAAACGGGGATGAGCACCGCCCCCTAGAGTCGGACACGACTGGACTAAATGTCAAGGGGAACCTTTACCTTTACCTTTAGGACTTTTCAGGATGCTCGTCATAGAAGCCCTACCCCAAAAATAAGCCCCAGTGAAGTGAAACCCCACCCTCCACCCTGGTGCAGCAACCAGAAGAAGATGACATGACTGTGTTTGAATAAATGTAGATGGTTGTACATGAAAAAAATAAATAAAACATCCCCTGAAAATAAGCCCTAATGCGTTTTTTGGAGCAAAAATTAATATAAGACCCTGTCTTATTTTCGGGGAAACACGGTACTTAGTGGTTCCAGGCCCTCTAAGTTTTGCATAGGTTTCCCCCCCTTCAAGTCCCTACCCCCATGAAAGGTTGGGAGTTCTATTCCCTACTATGCCTCTTCTGAGTAGAGCCAGCCTGGGTGGCCTTGGGCAAGCTGCACAATCTCTGGTCAGTCCCAGAAGAAAGGAACAGCGAACCACGTTGGAGTGTTATCAACCTGGAAAACGTCACCCTAAGTCAGAATAGACTTGATAACACAACATTGTTATATTTAGGACTCAGTCACTGCTGCCACCACATGTCATGACTGATGCCACAAAAGTTCTGCCTCAATCTCTGAGGCCTCAAGGAGTTCTTGTTTCCTCCCAGGGTGCACAACCCCAACAGAAGGAATCTCTCGTGCCTCTTTCATAAAGTTAGGGTGGCCTTTTCTTTTCTTCCAGAATGTCTTGGAAAGGAAATTTTTAAATGGTGGCAGCGGGATCGTAGCTGTCTGTTCCCAGCTACAAAAAAGGTTCGCCCTGACTAAATTTCAAATGGGTGTTTGTGGGACAACAAGAAAAAAACCAAAAAACAAAACTGTTTGCACCCGGTGATTGTTCACTCTCTTTGTTTCATAACTAATGCCAGTCAAAAACAAGTGGGGCCTGTTTGAAAGGAATGAATTTACACCCCATAAAGGATTAGCATTTTCACACAGATACCATTGTGTGGGTCTGAAAGCTTTAATTGGCTTAATTAGAGATTAATCAACTAAATATTAATATGGAGGTTTATTTTAAAAGACTGGGCTGAGAATTAAGGTGGGGGAGAGAATTAAGGTGGGGGAGAGAATTATTTCTTTTGTTGCTGCTATGTTATAGGAACAGGAATAAAGAAAAACATTTAAAAGCACCTTTCCTTCTCATAATGAATAGATTTTTATTTTTATTTTTGTATATACTGTATCCCAAAAGGGCATTCCAGTAAGATTTGGTAATGCTCAAAAGTTTTGAAATGCTATTGATAAATAACAAATGAATGATTCATACTCTTTTCAGCCTGATATATATGAACATCTTAATTATAAGCAGAACGTGTTTTTAGGTCCCTAGAGCCTTGTTAGGGACAGTGTGTTACTAATGGGAGCAAAAGTCATCAGGATTAGGCACAGGTCTATTGGAGAATCTCTAGACAAAATCCAGGTTTAATCACTGACCTTCTCTTACATCATGCTGGGTCCATCTTGGCAATCTGATTGGCCAAGATACAGGTTATAAGGGAAATTTTCAATACCATTTTGAACTCACTGTGGAGATAGATAGAATACAAAGGGCTTGTCTACACAGGCTCATTGGAGTAGCTAAAGTGCATAAAACAGGGTCACTAGAGGTCTGGTATGCCATTTGGTGTGATCATCGCATCCAAATGGCATTGCCATTTGGTACCGTCGACCACGGTATCCTCCTGGGGAGGCTCTCGGAGTTGGGAATCGGTGGACAGGCACTTGCCTGGCTCCGATCCTTCTTGGAGGACCAACCACAGCGAGTCCAGCTTGGAGAGAGTGTTTCGGCCCCATGGAGCCTCAATTGTGGGGTTCCGCAGGGTTCGATCATCTCTCCAATGCTGTTTAACATCTATATGAGGCCGCTGGGAGGGGTCATCAGGGGGTGTGGGGCTTCGTGCCATCAGTACGCTGATGACACCCAGCTCTACATCTCTTTTTCACCTTCCTCAGTGGATGCCGTCCCATCCCTTGAGCGCTGCCTGGAGGCTGTACTGCGGTGGATGCAGGAGAATGGGCTGAGGCTGAACCCGGACAAGACGGAGGTCCTGAGAGTGGGTGGCCCCTCCATCTGTGGTTTGGGAAACTCCCTCTCTTTTGGGGGGGTGACTCTCACCGCAAAGAGTGAGGTTCGCAGCTTGGGAGTACATCTGGACCCGGCGCTCACCATGGAGACCCAGGTGGCGTCAGTGGTCTGCTCCGCCTATTTTCATCTGCGGCAGATTGCCCAGCTGCGTCCCTATCTTGATGTTGGGGTGCTCACCACTCTGGTCCATGCGCTCGTAATCTCGAGATTAGACCACTGTAATGCGCTCTACGTGGGGCTACCTTTGGGGTTGTTGCGGAAACTTCAAATGGTGCAAAATGCGGCGACCAGACTCCTCAGTGGGACGAGAAAATACCAGCACATCTCTCCCACGCTGGCCGCCTTGCATTGGCTTCCCATTTGTTTCCGCATCCACTTCAAAGTGTTAATGATGACTTATAAAGCCCTAAACGGTTTAGGACCTCAATACATGGCGGAACGCCTTCTCCCACCTAGATCTACCCGAGTCACCCATTTTAGCCAGGAAAGGCAGCTGAGGGGCCTAACGCCGAGAGAGGCCCGGAAAAGAAAGAACTAGAAACCGGGCCTTTTCGGCAGTGGCCCCTCTATTATGGAACACCTTGCCGCCGGAAATCACCCTGGCACCCTCGCTGGGTGTTTTTAAAGAGTCATCTAAGACTTGGCTCTTTAGACAGGCCTTCCCTCCAGTCAACACTTGATTTTTTTTCAGTTTCCTTTTCTTCCATCTTGAATTTTTTAATTTGTTGATTTAAGTATGTGATTGTTTTTATGATATATTCATTAGTTATAATGAAGATTTTATATTGTTACATTTTATGATGTTTTATAACTGATTGTAAGCCGCCCCGAGTAGACTTTGTCTAGAGGGGCGGGGTAAAAGTCAAATAATAAATAAATAAATAAATAATTGCCCCCTTACCCCGGAATAATGACGCGAGACAAATATCATGGGATAAACATGGACCACACTTTATTGAATAATCATTCTTTCCCACTGTAAAAGGGGGGTCCCTGCCGTAGTGCGGAATCAGGTTTAAGCACAGGGGTCTCAACGGACCCCTTACAAAACAAATGAGCGAGTCCCTAGCCCCAAGTTCTCGCGGTCATGAAGACAGCAAGAACCTGGCCGGTCCCAATTTGACCACCCCTGGACCTCGAGCCACATTCTCCTTGTTGACTGTTGGTCTGGGTGTGGCCTCAGCGCATCTTTCCCCCCAAGCACTGTAATCGCACGATCCGCAGTGCAGGGAGGTCAGATACATTACCTGTGATTGTGAGGGGACTCACTGAAACCTGTTCTATCCGCACTACCCGCCTGTGTGACCGAATATTTCCACCCTCAAAATGTCATCACACCTGCTCCAGTGTGGGATAGGCGAAAAATCCCCGCATCCAAAAGCCAATCAGGATACGGGTCAAAAATTCCTATCCGGCCCCCCAAAGGCGACCAGGTAAACTCACACTAAAAAATAGGGCGGGCGGGGTGGGTTGCCAGCAAGGAAGAGGGACGGAGGGAGGGGGGAACACCATTTAAGTAGCTCACTCATTCCCCCCTCCCCTCCAGGGACGCTCTCGCGAGACTCTAAGTGTCTCGCGTTATCCCAGGAAGGAGGCAAAGGAGACCCATGCTGCCGAAGGTAAACTCGTCAGCGGATCCAGCATAACCTCAAGTGACCCTATTTGGTCCACCCCTTGCTCTTTGAATTTCCCATATTATAAAGTGGCTTAAAAGGTCAGCAACTTCATGATATTGGGAAATTAAACTGTTCCTCGGCTCCTCTGTAGAGTGCCAAAGGAAGTAATTTTCACACTGTATTAGAGCATCGCTGGTGCACTGCATCACATATAAAAAATAAACCAAAAATTTAAAACTTCTTCCCAAAACCTGCGCACAGCCAAATCCACCATTGGCCAGTAAAAAAAATATTTACTTCCTCTGCCTCTCCATGGAGGAGCAGAAGAAATGTTTAATTTTTCAATATTGTGAAGTGACTGTCTTCTTAAGCCACTTCACTATATGGGAAATTCAAAGAGGAAAAACAAATTGACAGTGGAAGGCTCACTTTGGTTCATTGCTGGAAACAAACCAAAATGGAGCGATCCTACCTGCACCAAAAATGTAGAAGCCCCAAATAGGGGCCAGAAAGGTTTGGACAGGAATGTTCTGGGGGTGGGCTAGTTCACTCTAGCAAAGATATAATCTGATTGCTGGCTTTAAGAGCACACCAGCCCATCCCCGCAATGGAGCAAACAGTGGGCTGAATGCCTGTGCTGTCACCCTCGAGGTCACGTGTCAGCATTAGTGTGGAAGCTCACAGCATTGCTCCAGAACACAATCTGGAAAAACACAACCATGTTGACTTGGGGGAGTTCTGGTTTCAAGATTTTCACTTCCAGAATGAGAAGGAGACTAGGAATCTATTTTGTTCTGTAGTCTTTTTGGTTATGATCTCCACAATTTGTGGAGTAAGTTCCTGTGTACAATTAGTGTCCTTTCCCTTTGGGGAACACAGACAACAAGCAGAGAATGACTGCTTCTTTAAAAAGGCACAGACAACTCATCCAAAGCTTCTGTTCTCTAGATGTTAATGCAGACAAAGCAACAGCCATGAGAGTTTCGCACAGTACATGGAAAAATAATTCTTGTCAATGTCAGAAATCTCACTGAGAGTACCAGGAAATATTCTGCCCTCTTGCAAAATGATGAGAATATTTTGCAGTGCCTTGTCTGTGTATGCAAATGCAATACAAGCATGGATTTATCTTCCTACCTCTAAGACATATTGGGTGGTATCTTGTACCATCAGATTGCTGATTAAAGGCTTCCTTTTACGATTCTGGGGTGGACACAGCTCAGGTGCTATGCAATGAAGTTGCATGCACCTGGAAATCCCAAAAGGAAGCCTTTAATCCGTGGCAATCTGTGGCACAAGCAGACTCCACCCAACAGGGGTTTGGCCATCATTTGCACGATGCCGAGCTCAGAAGCTTACATTAAGTACTGGAACCACATGCAACAACACACTTTATCTGTTGACGCTGCTTGTCTCATTTTGGGCTAAAACTGCTGTGATTCTGAGCTCCTTTTTTCTGTTTTGGTTGCTATCCAAAGTCCACATCAGGCTTGATGGCATCTCAGGACCTATCTACAGATTTACAAGATAGAGAAATTAGAAAAGAAAGTAGCACAGAAACTTCCTCCTCAACAAGAATTGGAAAATAGGCAGAAATAGCATTTTGCTTGTACTGAAGGGAATTTCTTTTCAGGATCTAGCATCGCACATAGAGTCTCCTTCATTTGTCCTTGTTTAAACCCTGGATTAATCAGAGGAATGGAGGAATGGAGAGCTTAGGCTCTGCAGCCTTTTCCTTCACAGTACGAGGGTCTATTCTTTTACTAATATCCTTATCGGCTAATCAATGTCCCACTGCAGTCCACAAATGCTTGAGCGTCTATCACTGAAAAACAGTCCCATCCTAATTCAGCAGGGAGCAGCCGTGAAGAAGGATCAGCAGCCCAGAGAAACCTAAGCTTTCAACTAGGAACGGAAACAAAATAAAGAATGTTTAATTGGTTAAGAAAAGTGGAGGTCAAGTTCTTTACAACACTTTTTGCAGCACTTCCAGGGATTATTTTCCCCCCCTTCTTGTATTGGGCTAATACCATCCTCCACACAAGTGGAAAGCCTGCTGATCCATGTAATAATTTTGCTACAAGTGAGGCATTATCCCTTGTATTTCTGGCTGCTCCTGCATGCAAAGTTTGAAAAAGATGTTACTGTTGTTACAAGCCATCACGGCGCCTCCGATTTATAAAAACTCTATGAATGAGTGATCTCCAAAATGTACTATCCCCAACAGCCCTGCTCAGCTCTTGCAAACTCAACCTCGTGGCTTCCTTGATAGAGACAATCCATCTCATATTTGGTCATCCTCTTTTTCTGTTGCCTTGAACCTTTACCAATATTATTGTCTTTTCCAGAGAATCCTGCCTTCTCATGATATGCTCCAAGTAAGACAGCCTCAGTTTCATCATTTTTGCCTTCAGAGAAAGTTCAGGCTTGATTTGATCTAGGACCCATTTGTTCTTCTTTCTGGCAGTCTGGGATATCTGCACAGCTCTCCCCCAGCACCACATTTCAAATGAATAAATCTTTTTTCCCTGTCAGCTTTCTTTACAGTCCAGCTTTCACACTTATACGTAATGATGAGGAAGACAATAGGTCTTGGCCTTGGTCTGCAGTAATACATCCTTAGACTTGATGATCTTTTCTAATTCTTTTATTGTTGCATTTCTGAGTTGCAATCTTCTTCCAATTTCCTCAATGCAGTCTCCATTTGGATTGGTGATCAAACCAAGGTATACAAAATCTTTTCTATTTCCTCCTTGTCAACATTACAGTTGTGTAGTTCTGTAGTCAGGATTTTTGTCTTCTTAATGTTCAGCTGCAGTCCTGCTTTGGCAGTTTCTTCTTTCACTTTTGCTAAAAGTCATTTCAAGTCATTGCTGCTTTCTGCCATTAAGGTGATGTCATCTGTGTATCTTAAATTATTGTCTGAATAACAAAAACAGTGTTTCAAGTTGAGTAACAGTTCTTGCATGCCCATAGAATAAAGAATTACATACTGTCCAGTCCGATTATATTATAAATAACCTCATATTTAAATCAGGTTTTAACTCAATTTAAATGTGGGTGATTACACAATGTATTCAAAAGCACAGATTAATTTGACAGGGAATTGGGGTTTTCCTATGCAGCAGAGAGGTTTTTTAGTCCTCCGCCAGAGGTCTGTTTATTTTAAGGCAAATGTGAAATCGTTTCATTGAAATCAATTTCACATATGTGAACACCCCATCTGTGTTTTTTTTTTAACTTCCTGCTATCTGATACAGCACTATACTAGATAGATAGATAGATAGATAGATAGATAGATAGATAGATAGATAGATAGATAGATAGATAGATAGATAGATAGATAGATAGATTGATTGATTGATTGATTGATTGATTGATTGATTGATTGATTGATTGATTGATTGATTGATTGATTACGGTCTGCTTGTGGATACTTAGCATGGGCTTCTGTTGTGCTTCCCCTCATTGCCCCATGCAGCTGACAGGCAGGGCACCGCACCAAACAGCTGGCCCTGCCTCCCTGCCTACTTGCTTGCTTGTCCCCAGTCAGAACTGAGTGCAGTGGCAGTGGCAACAGCAGCAGAAGCAAGGGGGCTACATTTCAACAGCTGGAGTGCTGAGAAGTAGAGCTGGCCCTCTGTTCCTGGGCCAAGCCACTGGCCCCGATCCCTCCTGGTCCCATTGCATGCCCAGCACCTGGGGAAAGGCTACATGGCGGCTTCTCGATGTGTGCCCAGGCCAGATCAGGGACATCAGGTTAGTAGCCATGGAGGCAGAGGGGGGGATGGGAGTTGGGGTGGTATCCTGATCCCTGTTGCGGGCTCCAGCTGCCAAGAAGCTTCCACTCCTCAGTGCAAAGAAGAACGAAAAGGGAAGCCAAGCCAACCAAGCGGGCACACAGGGACTGCTCTTGCCCGTTGCCTCCTGGGAACGCAAACAGCTATTCGAATACTGCATGAGAGTCACATGATTTCTAAATCAATTCCATTTAGAACAGAGCTTATTACAAGGCAAATGTAAATGTAACCAAGCCCTCTGACTCATGTCAACCTTTTCCAGGGTTTTCTGGGTCAACAGCACTCAAAAGCCGTTTAGCATCCTCTTCTTCTGGGGCTGCTCTGTAACTGCACAGCTTACCCAAGGCTATAGAGACTGGCTTTTCTTCCAGAAGGGACAGTGGGAATTGAACCCTCAACCTTTGGCTTTGCGTCTAGGTACTGAACTCCCGGAGTTAACCCACCAACGTAGACTCTTTAAGCTCCACAATGATCTCACAGTCCTGAATTGAGCTTGTTTTCTAATAACAGCCCTTGGAGCCCTTCCAGTTGGCCCCCTGAGCCTCTTCTTCTTCCTCCTCAACCCAAACCATTCTCTGAAGTCTGACTTTGCATACTACTTGCTTAGACTGCCGCACCTTGGTACGCATCGAGAGTGTCATCCTAAAACACTGCCACTGCATGTAGGGTATCCACAACTGTTAGGAACAGCAGCCCCGTGTTTGCAGATGTTAACACCAGGGCTGAACTTTGGGGAGAAAATGTAGCTTAGGGTCAGAGCACATCAGAAGATTCCTGGTTTCTTTCCCAAAATTTCCAAACAGAGCTAAGAAAAGAATCCTGCCTGAATTCATGGAGATCAGATGCCAGTCAGAATTCAACAGAGATAGACCAATGGTTTCATGTGGTATAAAGTAGCTTCCTATGCTTCCCCACCCTCTGCCCTATTTTAATGCTTCATTAATTGTTTCTCCAGAAGCCACCATGTCCTGCCCTTTGTCTCTGAAAGAGTTAATCGTTTGGAGAGAAGCCTGATTAGAAAGCCAGCCAGCAGTATTTACATTTCAAAATCGTTCTCTTCTCAGGCACCCTTAATTACACATCCCTGCCAATTACAGTTAAGGTCAAATTACTCCTCTGGAATCACTGGTGATGTTGCTTCCTACATGACACCCCGTACACCACCAATGAATATCAAAGCTCTGGAATAACCTGAAATTAATTGAGGCTGACAACACTCAAGCCATGTTGAATGTTGTGAGTCTTTTGTTTTTGACGACTGGGGGTCAGAGAAATCCATAGTCCTCCTGAAAGCGATCCGTTTTGATGCTAAATCAGGGTTGAGAAAATTTGGAATTCGGGACTGCTGCTCCCACAGTCTTCCACAGATTTGGGGAGCGGTACACCAAAAGCCAAACTTTTCCCAGCCATGCAGCAAATTGAGCCTGTAGCTTTGGAGGCAAGATGTCTAGATGCCAAATGCAGAAGACATGCAATGGGAGAGGGGCTTGTGCCATCGTCTTGCTAATCAACTATGACTCTCTCTATGACTGACCTCCTGTCTCAACCACACCTCCCAATCCTTGATGCTGTGGGTGGCCACTGGCCACAACAAGGAGGCCCAGAAATTGTTCAGCTAGGAACTGGGCCTTCTCAGTGGTGACCACCTCGCTGTAGAATTCCCTTCTGGTAGAGATGCACCAGGCTTCTGCCCTCCTTAGTTTCAAGAAGCAAATCAAAACCTGGCTTTTCACCCAGGCCTGTGATGGCTCTATGTGTATTATTTACGGCTCATTGTTTAACTGTGGCTCCTATTTCCACTATCTTGGTGATTGTGATAGATCGTTGGGTTTTGAGGTGGGCTTTGTTGTTGTTGTTGTTTATTGATTTAATTTTGCCTATTGTGTATCTTTGTTTATTCCTTTTGTAGCTGTCCAGAGTAGTGGCTCACTGCTGGGTGGGTGGGGTATATGGTTGGTAAATAAATAAATAAATAAATAAATAAAGAAAGAAATAAATAAATAAATAAATAAATAAATAAATAAATAAATAAATAAATATTGCTGCAGAGCTGAAGAAGGGGGAATCTGTTTCTCATTCATGGTTGCCCATAAAGATAATATTTGGCCTCTCTGGAAAATAATGTCACACTATACACCGATTCAAAAAGAGTAGGAGAGGTGAAGGGTCCTCCACGTGTTTTAGGACTTCCTTTTTTGGCATCAAGGATTGGCGATGAAGGCCAGAAGACCTTTGAAATGTGTCCGGAATCAGACTAGAAGCCATTGTACCAGTTCTGAGATTAGCAAGAAGATATTCTTCCTATATCGGGCACCAGTTCAGATATTTATTTTGCACTCACTGCTGTTTACAGTCTTCAGAGGCAGCCCCCTGTACAACATAGTCCAGTAGCCTACTCTCTGATGATGTTTGGCAACCAGCTTTGGTTCCATGGGCCATGATTTCCTCAGGCAAAGTTCTTGCTATAATTGGACAATCCTAAAGAGGAAGCGTGTTTGGGACTGTTCCAGCCCTTTTATGTACAGTAGTTCCTTCTTTCAGTATGTTTTTTGTCTAAACCCCCTCTGTTTTCCTTTTCTCACCAGTGTTTGGACAGAAGAGACGCAGTGCACCCTCCTCAACGCCTCCATCACAGAAACCTTTAACTGCTCATTCAGCTGTGGTCCTGAGTGCTGGAAAACCTCTCAGTACCCCTGCTTGCAGGTGTACGTCAATGTATCTTCTTCAGGGCAAAAGTTCTTACTTTACCACACAGAAGAGACCATTAAAATTAACCCTGAGGTAAGAACATAGTCCACCGCGGACCAGTTTTCCAAGCAATTTGTTTGCAAGGGCTGGGGGAGGGGCTGTGCATTTCCAACTAAATCAATTCAAATATGCTCCCCTTCCACAGAGAAGCAGATCATCCTGTATTTATTTTGATCCCTGGGATGAAGTGGATTGGTAGCCATGAAACCTCACAATGACATAAATCTGCTAGTCCTACTTTTCTGTTTTGCTTTTAGTTTCGTTTGGTTGTGGTGCTGAAAAAGATACTGGGAATGTGCAGTCATGGTGGCTGTGGTTGTGGCTGCAGTTGTTTCACAGGGGGAAGTTTCTAGACCTCATTATAATAAATGTCTGGAAAGTGAAGGAAGTTGTTGTGGAAAGGATCTGGTGGCCATGTCTGTGAAACACATGGTTTGCTTAGTCATCTCCCACCCCTTCATGACTTCCATTAACATTCCCTTTTCTTCCAGCCTCGAGATCCCCAAATGACTCACCCACATCTGCTGCCCCAAAACTGCTCCCTGTTAAAACAGATAAATAAATACTTTCTGAGAATACAGCAATATCAGATTCGGGATAAAACAGGTCATTTGTGCAACTTGATGCAAACAATGCTCGTCTGCATGAATCAATTTGACAGAACTTAGCATTTTCTTTAGGGACAATTCGCTTTTTCTTGGATTTTACAAGAATTTTAATGCAACCACATTGCACAATGAAGGGAAGTTTAATTCTTCCTTCCCAGCGGTGCTCTCTTTAAAAAATCAGAAACTTTTGTTCGTAAGCCTTAGAAGTGTGGTGGAATGCATTTATGACTGGGGAGAGAAGGGGGGAAACTCACCTTCTCCCTGTGCTGTGGTCTCAGCGAAAAGACAGAGAAATATCTTTTATTAATTTTTTTGTAAATCTGACACTGTGTCTCTCATGATGCATTTAGTGTCACATGGAGTCGGACCCTTCAAGGAAATGGGTTTTGGCTGGAGTTAGCTTAGCAGGAAGCAGCATTGGAAGTTGCTACAGGGTTTGTGCTGCTCATCTTTGCAACTTAGGGCGCGGTTACATTAATGAAATACACTAGATTCTGGATCAGGGATTTTTTTCAAATTGATGTAAAGTCACGTGATAATCACTTGGGTTTTGTGTCACTCTTTGCATCCCCTTGGGACAACTTTTAATCCAGTGTTAAGCTTAGTCTCAGAGCGATCAGGGAACTGCATGGAAATTCCCTCTTTTCCACTCTGGTGCTTGTTGCCCCTCAGGGCCACTCACTGCTGCTGCCGGGGTGTTATTTTGAATACTTGTTTTAATTTTTTATTTCTTCCAAAGTGAGATAGTGCTAGTTCAGTATTACAGATTGGGGGGGGGGGATGAAACAGACATACACACAGACACACACTGCCACGCTGCAATCTCATCGGAGTCACACAGGGGCTACTTCCTGACTTCCCTTTTGGAGCCTCTAATTTCATTCTCTGGATTTCTCTCTCCCCCCCTCTCTATTTCTTGAAGGTGGGCATTCCTGTTGAGTTGAGGCAGGATGAGGGATAAGAGACAGCCAGAGAAGAGAAGAGGTATCTCTTCCCCCTCCCCACCTCTTCACCTCCATTCTGGAGGACGAGGAAAGCTCCTCTTGCAGTAAATTTTTTGAGTGACAGCAGCCTCCTCTCCTTGCCTGAAAACCTGTGACGGTGCAGCTACTCTACGGGTGGTGCAGCTGCGGGAAAACTCATTTAAAAAAAAAAATCAAACGTGCTGCTGCATTGCATAAGCACTTATATGATGTCCAATTAATTTTACAAAAAAAAATTATCTTAAAGATATTTATGCCTCCCATTACCCTGCAGCCTGAAACGTATGAGCCTGGCATCCAATATCTGACAAATCCACAGACACAACTTACTGCAACAGAAGCGTTCACATATGCCGAAACCATTCAAAATAAATTCGTGTCACAAGCAACTTAAAATAAACAACCCTTTGGCAGCTGATTAAAAAACCTCAATTAATAACCAAAAAACATGCTTGCCATCAAAATAAATCCATTCTTCCCTGTGTCATGTAGTCAGCATTTTTAATTTGATTAGAAACATGCTAAACCTGATTCCCCCTTCACGGATTGCTGCCTTGTCGTGGCGAAGGGGCTTGAGTAATTCAGAGAAGCTATGGGCTATGCCGTGCAGGGACACCCAAGACGGACAGGTCATCGTGGAGAGTTCTGACTAAACGCGATCCACCTGGAGCAGGAAGTGGCAAGCCACTCCAGTATCTTTGCCAAGAAAACTCCAGGGACAGAAACAAAAGGCTAAAAGATATGACGCTGGAAAATGAGCCCCTCAGGTCGGAAGGCGTCCAACATGCTACTGAGGAAGAGCAGAGGACAAGTACAAGTAGCTCCAGAGCTAATGAAGTGGTTGGGTCAAAGCCAAAAGGACGCTCAGCTGCGGACGCGCCGGGAAGTGAAAGGAAAGTCCGATGCTGCAAAGAAGAATACTGCATAGGAACCTGGAATGTAAGATCTATGAACCTTGGTAAGCTGGATGTGGTCAAACAGGAGATGGCAAGAATCAACATTGACATCCTGGGCGTCAGTGAACTAAAATGGACGGGAATGGGCGAATTCAATTCAGACGATTATCATATCTACTATTGTGGGCAAGAATCCCGTAGAAGAAATGGAGTAGCCCTCATAGTCAACAAAAGAGTGGGAAAAGCTGTACTGGGATACAATCTCAAAAATGATAGAATGATTTCAATATGAATCCAAGGCAGACCTTTCAACATTACAGTAATCCAAGTTTATGCACCAACCACCGATGCTGAAGAGGCTGAAATTGACCAATTCTATGAAGACTTACAACACCTTCTAGAACTGACACCAAAGAAAGATGTTCTTCTCATTATAGGGGACTGGAATGCTAAAGTAGGGCATCAAGAGATAAAAGGAACAACAGGTAAGTTTGGCCTTTGAGTTCAAAACAAAGCAGGGCAAAGGCTAATAGAGTTTTGTCAAGAGAACAAGCTGGTCATCACAAACACTCTTTTCCAACAACACAAGAGGTGACTCTACACATGGACATCACCAGATGGGCAATACCGAAATCAGATTGATTATATTCTCTGCAGCCAAAGATGGAGAAGCTCTATACAGTCAGCAAAAACAAGACCTGGAGCTGATTGTGGCTCTGATCATCAGCTTCTTATAGCAAAACTCAAGCTTAAACTGAAGAAAGTAGGAAAAACCACTGGGCTAGTCAGGTATAATCTAAACCAAATCCCTTATGAATACACAGTGGAAGTAAAGAACAGATTTAAGGAACTAGATTTGGTGGACAGAGTGCCTGAGGAACTATGGATGGAGGCTCGAAACATTGTACAGGAGGCAGCAACAAAAACCATCCCAAAGAAAAGGAAATGCAAGAAAGCAAAGTGGCTGTCCAACGAGGCCTTACAAATAGCAGAGAAGAGAAGGGAAACCAAATGCAAGGGAGATAGGGAAAGTTACAGAAAATTGAATGCTGACTTCCAAAGAATAGCAAGGAGAGACAAGAGGGCCTTCTTAAATGAACAGTGCAAAGAAATAGAGGAAAATAATAGAAAGGGAAAAACCAGAGATCTGTTCAAGAAAATTGGAGCTATTAAAGGAACATTTTGTGCAAAGATGGACATGATAAAGGACAAAAATGGTAGGGACCTCACAGAAGCAGAAGACATCAAGAAGAGGTGGCAAGAATACACAGAGGAATTATACCAGAAAGATCTGGATGTCCCGGACAACCCAGATAGTGTGGTTGCTGACCTTGAGCCAGACATCCTGGAGAGTGAAGTCAAGTGGGCCTTAGAAAGCATGACTAACAGCAAGGCCAGTAGCAGTGATGGTATTCCACTTGAACTGTTTAAAATCTTAAAAGATGATACTGTTAAGGTGCTACACTCAATATGCCAGCAAGTTTGGAAAAATCAGCAGTGGCCAGAGGATTGGAAAAGATCAGTCTACATTCCAATCCCAAAGAAGGGCAGCGCCAAAGAATGCTCCAACTACCGTACAATTGCACTCATTTCACACGCTAGCAAGGTTATGCTCAAAATCCTACAAGGTAGGCTTCAGCAGTATGTGGATCGAGAACTCTCAGAAGTACAAGCTGGATTTCGACGGGGCAGAGGAACTCGAGACCAAATTGCTAACATGCGCTGGATTATGGAGAAAGCCAGAGAGTTCCAGAAAAACATCTACTTCTGCTTCATTGACTACGCAAAAGCCTTTGACTGTGTCGACCACAGCAAACTATGGCAAGTTCTTAAAGAAATGGGAGTGCCTGACCACCTTATCTATCTCCTGAGAAATCTATATGTGGGACAGGAAGCAACAGTTAGAACTGGATATGGAACAACTGATTGGTTCAAAATTGGGAAAGGAGTACTACAAAGCTGTATATTGTATCCCTGCTTATTTAACTTATATGCAGAATACATCATGCGAAAGTTTGGACTGGATGAATCCCAAGCCGGAATTAAGATTGCCGGAAGAAATATCAACAACCTCCGATATGCAGATGATACCACTCTGATGGCAGAAAGGGAGGAGGAATTAAAGAACCTCTTAATGAGGGTGAACGAGGAGAGCGCAAAAAATGATCTGAAGCTCAACATCAAAAAAACTAAGATCATGGCCACTGGTCCCATCACCTTCTGGCAAATAGCAGGGGAAGATATGGAGGCAGTGACAGATTTTACTTTCTTGGGCTCCATGATCACTGCAGATGGTGACAGCAGCCACGAAATTAAAAGACGCCTGCTTCTTGGGAGGAAAGCGATGACAAACCTAGACAGCATCTTAAAAAGCAGAGACATCACCTTGCCGACAAAGGTCCGCATAGTCAAAGCTATGGTTTTTCCAGTACCGATGTATGGAAGTGAGAGCTGGACCATAAAGAAGGCTGACCGCCGAAAAATTGATGCTTTCGAATTGTGGTGCTGGAGGAGACTCTTGAGAGTCCCCTGGACTGCAAGGAGAACAAACCTATTCATTCTTAAGGAAATCAACCCTGAGTGCTCACTGGAAGGACAGATTCTGAAGTTGAGGCTCCAATACTTTGGCCATCTCATGAGAAGAGAAGACTCCCTGGAAAAGACCCTGATGTTGGGAAAGTGTGAAGGCAAGAGGAGAAGGGGACGACAGAGGACGAGATGGTTGGACAGTGTCACCGAAGCGACCAACATGAATTTGACCAAACTCTGGGAGGCAGTGGAAGACAGGAGGGCCTGGCGTGCTCTGGTCCATGGGGTCACGAAGAGTCGGACACGACTTAACGACTAAACAACAACAACAGCAACCTGATTCAAAAACAGGCTACTGAGCTCTCAAATACAGCATTGACAGTTTTCCCACCTTTTCTAGAAGCTAGGGGTGGGGGGAATCGTTTGTTTGAAATGTGCTGGAGGAGAATTTTGTGGATACCCTGGACCACCAGAAAGAAGAACAAGTAGGTCCTAGATCAAATCAAGCCTGAACTTCCTCTAGAAGCAAAACTGACAATATTGAGGCTGTCCTACTTTGAGCACATCATGAGAAGGCAAGATTCTCTGGAAAAGTCTATGATGGTGGGAAAGGTTGAAGGCAGCAGGAAAAGAGGAAGACCAAATACAAGATGGATTGATGTCATCAAGGAAGCCACAGGGTTGAGATTGCAAGAGCTGAGCAAGGCTGTTGAGGACAAGACATTTTGGGATATTGCTCATTCATAGGGTCACCATGAATTGGTGGTGACTGACAAGAGATAACAACAACTAGAAGCTGTGGTGCAGTGGAACCAGGGGAAACAGGGTCAAAACCTCCAGACCTTTTAGGTAGCAGGGACTATGACATCATCTGCCACCCCCTTCAGACTTCCTGGTTCATTCTGAGCTTAGCAGAAGACATCACAGTTCTTGGGAAAGAAACATCTAATGTCCAAGGAACAGCAAATTGTTCCAAGTTAAATCTGTTGTAATGCTAAGTATTTGAAGGTGGTTTGGTCTTGAGTGGGCAATTAAGATCCATTAGCTTGACAGAAGGTCTGTTCCTCATTTTTTTTATATATGAACCAAGCAGCCTGGGCAAGCTACAGGGTCCCAGGACGCGCCCAGAAGAAAGGAATGGTAAACCACTTCTATGTATTCTGTCTAGAAAACTATGAAAAGTCTGAAAACTCATAAGTCGGAATCAACTTGACAGGACACCATTAATTAATTAATTGTCCACTGATCTGCTCCCCTCCTGCACAAACATATGAGGGTCTTCTTTTCTTTAGAAGTGTGCTGCTTATATACCATCCCATAGTGCTTAAAGCACTCTCTGGGTGGTTTATAAATTTTTTTTGAATTATACAGGCTACACATTGCCTCCCCTGCCCCAGGAAGTGGGTACTCATTTTACCAACCACAGGAGGATGAAAGGGTAAGTCAACCTCAAGCCAGCTGTGAGATCAGCTGGTCCCCAACACTGACCGTGAGCAGAGTTTTAATTGCAATACTGCAATTCAACCACCGCGCCACGAAATTTGTAAATTCCCTCTTGTCCTGTTCTCATGTGTGAGAAAGAGAAATTTATCAAGTCTTCTTCACAGCCCTGCAGACCACTGAACATATGGGGGTCATAGGTGGAGGGCTTGTGGACATTGGGGTTCTGGCTGGGGCAGGAGGCAATGTCCTGCTTTCCCCCATATATGTGCAGGGAGAGCATGTGTGGAGCCCTCTTGTTTCTCAGTATTAAAAAATGCTGTTTTTACTAGCTGAAGCCTGCAGTATTCAACAGGCTGGAGTGCTCAGCTAGGAATATGACGGTTTCTCTGTCCCATTTTTAATGCATTTCTTTCTCAATTCTATATCTATATGTAGAAACTTGGCCACCCACCTGGAAATTTACATGTGTTTTATGCATATTTTTTTTCCAAAATGTTCACCATTTTTCCAATGCAGGCATTTACTTCCATTTGTCTTTGGATGTGCGCATGCGCCCACACATTTTCCAAGATATATATTATCTTGTCCGTACCTGTTTTCTCTAGGATGTACTGCAAGTCTTGAAAATATTTCTGAAGCAAGATGGTCTTGGTTTTATCGTCTGTCTTTAGAGGTTTGGAAGGGACATTTCTGCAGGGAACTGCAAACCTAACCACCTTCTTTCCCATCATTCCTTTGAGCATTAAGCTCTTCTGTTAAGTCACCCCCCATCACCATTCAGATGCCAGCCTTGGTGAAACCATAGCAACGGGCCGGCTTGTGATCATCAAGGCAGTCTAAGCCTCACCACCTCCGAAATTGCAAGGAAAAAAGGGGGGAAACACTTCATTGCACACTGAACTGTGAGACTCAGTATGCAACAGGTAATGCCAGTGGAGATTCTTTAACTTATAGCAATTCACTATTAAAAATTATGCCTATTCCATAACTGTGCAACAGGATTTTGGCCACTAAATATTAAAGTCTCTCTGTGAAAGAGGTAGAATTATTCCTCACTGAATTCCAATTGCATTTAACTTCAGTTGTATTTGTCCTATTTGAAATTAATTACAACTAACCAATCATTTGTAACTAATTACTTCTGTGCTCTGATCTGTTCTTATGTTTAGATTGTCTCATATCAGAGATTCAGGCCAAGCAATATCAATCGTAAATATGCACATAAAATGACCGGAGGGGGGGGGGGAGTTCATTTATTTTCACAATAACACAAGCAAATTTAAATATGCATAGCTGCTTTCTTCCAGCTTAGTAGACGTTCCTGTTACAATCCCAAAGAGCATGCAGTATGGCTGAGCCAATTTAAATAAGTTTTGGAAACTGCTGTATGCTGCAACCAAAGGTCCATTATCCATGTTGAGCAGCAGTTGTAGCAAAAAAGAGTTTTATGTCACTTGAGAGACTAGCAAGTTTTCTTTGACATAGGTTTTCATGGCTTATAGCCCCATTCATTGGATGCAATCCGAATAGATAGACATCAATACATACATGAAAAGGAGGGAGTTCTGAAATGTATCAGAAATGCAAAAAGTCTAGCATGGTGACGGTCTTAGCTATGGCTGTTGAGGATTGTTAAGCAGTCCTTATGACAAATACCAGTCTTAACAGTCATCATTAAGAATCATTGAAAGCTAAATGACAAGTAGATGTATGTGTGACCCCTGTGAAATATTGGTTTGGCCTAAAGGGGTGGGACTAAGAAAGAGCAGGGCTGTGAGTGAGAGGTTTGAATCAGAAAGACCAGAAGAACTGCTGAGGCTGAAGCTGCCTTTGCCACTTGGACTGCTTGAAGCCCTTACCAACTTGGTTTAGGGTTTTGAAGATTCACATGTGGAGCTGATTCTTCTATGTATTTGATTCCCAACCCAGTTGAGGAAGATGTCTTGGATGTTTTATCTGAACTTGAATTTAAATTGACACTTGAATTTCGCAGTTCTACAAAGTCTGTATTGGTGCTGTTGCCTAAGTCTTGGGTGCACAAATTGTAGCATTTGGTTGTTGTTATAATTGCTCATGTTGTCTGTTATATAAGTGTGAACAAGAAACTAACCATTTTGTGAAACTGTGTTTGCAAGGTTCGTCAGTAGTTTATCTAAGTAAACAAATATAGCCCCATTGAACGTAAAAGTGTTGCACGTGCAGATTTGGGTCTTTGGACTACAGTTCCCAGAATTCACCAGGCAATGTATCTGCATGACTCTTGTGACAAGTATGCTCAAGCAAAGATAAGCAAGTAGATTTATTCATTATTTATTATATTTCTATACTGCACCATCTAGTGGCATTGCCACTACTCTGGGCTGTTTCCAATAGTGAAATAAACATAAAGAGCACAACCACAGTACACCCAACCCACAAATACGAAAATATAAAAATATAGTATATAAAGAGAGCTACACAGCTAAACACGCAAGATGGTGGCAATGGACAAGATGCAAACTACAAAATATAACAGATAAAAATAAGACTAAGTAAGAATAGTTATAAAGGGAGGGTATCCTGAAATCCCTGAAGAGCAATGTTTTTATGTGCTTTCTGAATATTAAGAGGGAAGGAGCCTCCACAGGTAGAGCATTCCACAGGGAGGTGGCCACCATGGAGAAGGCCCAGGTCCTAGTTGAAGATCTCCTTGCCTCTCTCAGGGTGGCCACCCACAGCTTCAAAGCCTGAGAGGTGTGAGTAGCACAGGAAGTTAATCTTAGGGAGAGGTGTTTCAATAGGTAGCAAGGTTCCAAATTGAGAGACGTAAGGTGGGAAATATTTGTCCAAGCCCATTATATAGAAATGCATGCTTAATCCAGGATTGAAATCAGAAGGAACAGAGGGAAGAAGAATGTAGAAATTAACAAGCAGACAATACAGGCAAATTTGACCGGAGCTCTTTAGGTTTTCAAAATAAGAGTCTTCTTCAACCCCATCTGGAAATGCCAAGGTGGAGGCTGGGAGGTTTTGCATGCAAAGCATGTGCTCAACAGCTAAGCGACAACCCCATTTCCTTTCATGTTGAACATATAATGAATGCTACAAATGAGGAGAGAGAGCATGCACATGCCGTGCTGTCTGCCGAGCTGCAAGTGCATCTGTGCTGACGCAACCTTGCTGTGCGCATCACGCCTTCTCCTTGTAATGTGCAGCTCTTTCTCCAGATGGCTGTTCGTCTTCCTTTGTGTAAAGGGGCATCGGAGGTCCTTCAGCTTTGTGTGGGTGATGTTCGCGGGGGACTGTATCTGTTCATTATCTGTCTCAGTCGCTCAAGATATGACAGTCCTCGTTAAGCAGAAATTTAATTGCCTGAGATAGGGCAAAATCAGATACTTAGAGCCCAGATCCAAATGATTGCCAGCAGATGCATAATTGCAAACGCCAAGCATAACGAACTTGGGCTAATGGCCTTTTGGAGGGGATGTTGTACTGGCGCAGCAGAAGGTCTACCACCCCCCTGCAAGCACGTACAAAGGCACTGTGATTTTTAGGGCCTTTCCAGGCAATTATCTTGGATTACGGCATAAGTTGTTATTTCAATTGTAGCAGCATCTGCAACATTTAGAGCAGGCGAACATCAGAAGCTGCCTTCTACTAAGGTTGTCGATCCATTTAGTCCTGTATTGTTGACACTGACTGGCAGCAGGCCTCCCAAGTTTCAGGCAGGACTGTCTCCTAATGGATCCTTGATCTTCCCTGGTGGTCTTCCATCCAAGTACCAGCCACGTCCAACCTTGCTTAGCTTATGAAATCTGACCAGATCAGGTGTGCTCATGGTGCTATGAGCAGGATGGATGTGTGGCAGAGTTTTAAATTTTGGGTTGAATTCCTCTAGCTGCACAGCACAAAATCCAGGGATTCACAGAGCAGAATAACTTCAGATTCACGAAAGTAGCCCATCCCTTTTCTCATAAACTGGCACTTTCAGTCTCAATAACTCACTCTGTGACATTAATAGTAGAAAGAATCAAAACCATTTTCTTCATTTACAGTTGTGAACAGATCAAACCGCAAACAACTGACTGCTTCAACAGATTTCAACAGACTCTAGAGAGGGAAAGAGCTCAAAAGCAGGAAGGCAGGTTTCTCTTTGAGTTCAGAGGCAGGGAAGGAATGATTGGTTAGTGCTGGATAGATTGATAGTCACCTCGGCCCAGAAAGGTTCCTCCCACCCAAACCTACTAAAGGCAGGATGTGAGGTTGTAAAATCTCCATCAGAATGGAGGACCTCTGACCTCTCAAGCAAATCTGGCTCACCAAAGTTCCCCATCTGACTCACTAACGATCTGGGTGAACCTCACTTCCTGATGCCTGAACCCCATGTCCTGATGCAGGGAAATTCCTTAGCATGCTTACTGTTCTTTCCATCTGTAAGGGCAAAAAGTATGCACAGGAACCACAGGGTGATCAGAGACAAGTGGTAACAACAGGAATGTCCTTCGGCTGACATATGTCCAGCCCAGTGGAGCAAGGCACAAACCAGATTAATTTTATTTATTTATTTATTTATTTATTTATTTATTTATTTATTTATTTATTTATTTATTTATTTTATTTTATTTTATTTTATTTTATTTTATTTTATTTTATTTTATTTTATTTTATTAAGCTCATATGTACCTGCCTGGAATCTGGCATTGTATTGCATCTGCTTTCTGCTGTTCCTGTATAGGAACCATCCTGAGATAAAGCCAAAGCAACAGCTTCAGAAGACATCTAGCACCTGAATCAGGGCCAGCTTTGCTGCATGTGGTCTTTATCTTTGTTTTCGATTACAGAACAGGGATAGAAAAGCTTATAGGGGGGGGGGGGCACTTATCAGCCCACGGGATCTCCCAAGGTCCACACCACTCTACTTTTTTTTAAAAAAAAAGCATAAATGTCCAGATGTTTGCTTCTAGGGTTTTTTAAGCTTTTTTGTGGGTCACACAAGGTTTGGAGAGGCTGCGCTTGGTTTTAAATATTAATTGCTGCTCTAGGAGGTTTTTGGAGCACCCTTGCTTCACTTTAGTGCTGTGTGAAATGTAACTGTTCTTGTAGATAATCCCAAGGGAAAACCCTCTCTTGGCACCCTGAGTGAGAACAGCGAAGTATGAAGCAGCGTCCTCCAGCTGCAGCTTGGGTCAAAGAGAGGAGGGCAACTGAGATGGTAAAAGGTTTCTTATAAGAGCAAGTGAAATGCAACTTAACAGTGTTGAATGGATTTGTGTTGTGTCAGTTTAATTAGATGAGGCTGCTCTGGATACAAGCTGCATCTTAGGTTGCCAACCAATTAACACCAGTGGCTGTTCCCCTTCCTTTTTTTCAATGTATTTGTACCTTCATCCACATTGACAAAAAATCATGGGGGTGGGGACACATGTCGAGCAGAAAAGCAAACAAGACATCCAACAGTTAAGCCCTAGTTCTTTTGCCTTGCCACTTTTCCACTTGAGTCACAAAGAGGTTTTAGGCTTTAAAACGAGTTCCTCCAGGCTGCACATCATGTCTAGTTTGGCCCATAGCTCCTGTGCTACATTAGCCCTAGAAACCTTGAAGAGCTTTGCCTTTTTATATTCACATTTAAATCCTCCCACTTGCCAGATTCTTCGTAATGTAATGCCGGTACAGTTAATGCTTGCCCGGCTAGAGGCTGTTTCACAGGTTATGATTGCCTCTCTAGGGTTTTCTGCGTTTCTTTTTTGCTTAGACATACAGTTGCACCGATGGAATCGCAAATCAATTTTATTAATGCGCTGTCCTTTGACGGTAATTCTTGACTGTTTGACCCGGAATGGAATTAAACTATTCTTAGCTTTTAGCCTCTCTGAATACAGAAACAGAACTGGCATTAGGTGGAGCTGTCCCACGCTCGTCTCACAGGTGAAAACAGCTCCATCCCTGAGAAACTGGCTAGCAACAACCTTTGTGGACGAATGATGTCGGCAACTCCCACCCCTTCCGGGCTCCACATGACGATCTTGAACAGGGAGGGCTGCCCTATAGTGTCTGATGTGGCCTTGGGCAACTTCCTCCCAATATGCACATGCCCTATCACTGTTTATGATCAGAGTTTAATGGAGGTGGAACAGAGCCTTACCTAGCCATTTTGGCCCTTTGGGCAAGCAGTGCTTCCTCTACTCCAGTCTGCTGAGGCATGGACATGACAGCCCTCCCCCCCCCCCCAAGAAAAAGGAAAAGAATGTGGCACTCCCTTGGAAAAGAGAATCCTTACGCTTTCCAAAAAAAAGAAGAAGAAGAAGGAAAGTAGAGCTGGGATAGTTGCCATTTATTCTCATAAAACTCACCAGTAGATCCAACTCTAGATTTTGGTACCCTCTACATTTTGTTGACTTGAGGCAAAGCCCCAGTTGCTCCCCTCTTAGTTACAGCCCTGAGGAGAAATAATCATGGGTCTCTATCTACATTCTTCTTATTATGAAACAAAGAATAGAAAACAGATCATTAGGGCTCCCCTATGTTGCACTTCACTGGAAGGACAGATCCTGAAGCTGAGGCTCCAATACTTTGGCCCTCTCATGAGAAGAGAAGACTCCCTGGGAAAGACCCTGATGTTGGGAAAGTGTGAAGGCAAGAGGAGAAGGGGACGACAGAGGATGAGATGGCTGGACAGTGTCATCGAAGCTACCAACATGAATTTGACCCAACTCCGGGAGGTAGTGGAAAACAGGAGGGCCTGGCGTGCTCTGGTCCATGGGGTCATGAAGAGTCGGACACGACTTAATGACTAAACAACATGTTGCACTTTCTGGTTTTAGAATTTTCCAAAAGGAGAGCTGTGTTATTTTATAGTCTGTTGCAAGAAAAACCAAGAAACAGTCTTGCAGCACCATTAAAACTACCAAGCTTCATTTACCCTAAGCTTTCATAGACTGCAGCCAACTTAAGGCCCTGATTGCAGCTGAAGAAGTGGGTCACATGAAATGTCAAGATACCACTGTGGACATCCTGTTAGTCTTCAGGATGTCATGAGATGTGAACAAGACTCTGCCATGAACCTAGATGCCAGTGGTGCCCCCACATCTATGCTGGCAGCACTATCAAGGATCCCACCAATGTCAGCCACAACATCAGGGGATCATTGATGAACAAGTTCATACTTGTTCATCCTCTAATGTACTTTATGTCATCCTCTGCCAGCATTGCCCCTCTGCTTTCTACATAGGACAAAAAAGACCAATCCCTATGCAAAAGAATGAATGGGCACAAATCTGAAATCAAGAGTGGCAACAAAGAAAAACCAGTTTCAGAACATTTCAGCCTCCCAAGAAACTCTGTTATGGATCTCAAAGTGGCTCTTGTAGAAAAAAATAATTACAAAGGGAAACTCAAGAGGGGAGTGTACAGAAATTGACTAAATAAACAAATACCAGAGCATTTCTAAGGGCCTAAATAGAGATCAAGGCTTCTTAGCACACTGCATGTATCAATAATCCTGCTTGCTATAGTATCATCTGTGTATAAAATGCATACTCTGACCTATCTTCCTAGAAGAATTCTTAGCAACTGTGATCGCCTGGTCTGCCTGGCATATGAGTTATCACCCTGGTTAGGATATGCTAATTAATGGACCATTGTCACTTTGTCTCTTGCCTGTATCCTCACCGGACATGACTCCGACCACCATGGGAATAAATATAGGGGACAAGCATGCACTCCGTGCATCTGATGGATTTTGGTCCATAAAGATCATACTGAGCTATTATCTGACAGTCTTTACAGTGCTACAATATTTTGGATTTTCTTTCTTCCTTTCCTTTCCTTTCTTTCCTTTCCTTCTTTTCTTTTCCCCCTTTACTTTTGACGACAAGACTTGTTTGTTGCCTTTGATGCAGTGGAGTTCAGAATGGACATGATGTATAAATGCTACACATTATCAAATCAGCAAAACAACTTCCATATATCTTATTGTCTTTAAAGAATTCCCTCTGACGCTATCTCCTCCAAGAGTCTTCTCTGAGTTATCAGATGAATACTTGAAGGGCAAACTGATAACACTTGCACGCTGGACCCAACTGCAGATAGACTCCATCAATCATAAGCTTTCTGCACATTCCACAAAAAAGCTGACCTGAAAGAACATTAGAAAGAACTTTTAGCTACAGTTTTGGCTCACCCATAACCAGAGCTTGGAACTGTTAACTTTTGGAGGGGGGAGGTTCTATAGTGCCCAGAATCCCCCAGCAGACATAGCTACTAGCAATGCTGCCTGGGAGATTCGAGGAAATGGTGATCCCAAAAAGTGAAATGTTCTATGCTTTGGTCATAATTACAGACAGAAGTCTTGAAATCTGGATAGCTTATTAAAAATCATTGGGAAACAATCTGGCCTTGTCCAGGAGATTAGGGGAGCCCTGCTGCCCTTTCCTTAATAGCCTAATAAGGCCTGATAACCATATTACTTTAGAATCACAGAATAATTGAGTTGAGAGGGGCCTATAAGGCCATTGAGTCCAACCGGGAATCTAAATCAAAGCACATCTGAGAGATGACTTTCCAATTTTCTCTTGAATGCCTCCAAGGTAATTGGTTCCATTGTCATGCTGCTCTAACAGTGGGATGTGCATGTATGCATATGCATACATACACACAGATACAGAGAGAGAGAGAGAGAAAGAGATGCTTACAGATGGATGTGGATCAACATAACTGCCTACATTTCTAGATTCTTCTTGAGTGGCAGTTATGGAGATTTTCACGATGAGCCTCCACCAATCGGAATGCACCATGACACCACGGTAGCCAATGAGCCAGCTGCTGCTTGCTTCTCCCTGCTTCCTTCTCCTTCTGCTGCCCTTCATTTGCTCTCCTCCTCTAGGCAAGGGAGCAGGTGAGTAAGCAAGTGGTGATGTTGCAGAGCGGGGAGAATTCTTGACAGCAGAGCCCTAATGGGACCCAAGCACAGGCAGCTCTGTGCCTGTGCCAACTTCCGGCAACCTCTCTGCAGAGTCAGATAAATGCACAAGCACAGTAAGCAGCAGTTTAGGGCCTCAGTCTGCAAGGGAGGGGGCTCTAAAAAGTTTTAAGAAGTAAATTAAAAAATTGACATACTTTATAAAATAATAATAATGCACAGAGGGCTGCTATGGGGCCCCTTACACCTGACACCTTTCACGGCTTCAGCGTACCTTTATACAGCCCTGCATTCATAAGAGTGAGCTTTTGCACTTTTCTGATTGTCACATTATACCAGCAGTAGAGAAAGCCATTCCTATGCTGTAGGCAAGATCTCAATGAGATGCAGCATGAAAATACAGTGTCTTAAATTTTGAAAGGGGAATTTCCTTTCTTTTCTTTTCTTTTCTCTTCCTTTCCCCGTCACACCCCTACCTAGCAGCAAGGTAAACAGAAACAGTCAGATGCTCTTGCAGGAAGCAGGCAAGAATTGCTGATGGGTACATCCAGCTGTTCAGCTTCACAGGTTAGGAACCGTATGTGTGCACCAAAGGAAGGAAGGTATGAATCCAGACCTGTCTGGTTCCCCTGGGATACTGGTTGTCCCTTTTTCTTCCCTCTTCATGCAAACGCCAGGTTCAGAGCTGGTGATGTCCTTGACCCCGCTGGCAGAGGGAAGGGAGGTCCTCTCACATCCTAGAAGGTCACCACTAGCGATGCTCAAAAGGTCACTGTGAAATCTGAGCAACCTTTCTGTTTCACTGATCACTCCGTACTAGTGTGCCCACGCACTGAAGTCTTCAACTCAGCTGCCTGTTTTCTCCTGTGATCACAGGCACAAGAGGATACACATCAATTTCCAGCCACATCAGACGGTAACGCATGCTAATCTCAAAAAGGTCCTCCCCTGCCTGCAGGAATTCACTCTTTTCCACTACGGCACACTCTTTTCTCTTTCTGATTGCAACAAAAGAGAAATGAATGTTTGGTTTGGTTTTCTCAGAACCATCTCAGGGACCTGCACAAACTTTTGTTTTGTGTATCTTTCACTCCCAGTTTTTAAGACTTTTGCTTAGATTCTTTTCTGGCTGGATGAAGCTGGCAGGAATCTCAATCAGCAATATCCACAGGGTTTTCTGGGATGCAGCAGGCAAGAACTTGGGGGGGGGGGGGGGAAGCAGAGTTGCAGTGGTCTATCGAGATTCCTTCCCCCTCACCAGATGTCATATTCCCCAGCTTTCTGGGTTTGAGTGCTTACAACTGATAGTGAGGACTCAGGACAGAATGCGGATTCTATTGGTGTAACACACACTTCACTGCTCAGCCTTTTTCTTTCAGTCCCGCCACCTTCACAAGGGCCTTCCCTATCCCTGCTCCCAAGCTGTTAAACTCCCTGTCGTGGGAGGTCAGGTTGGCCCCCTCTTTGCTGTCCTTCTGCAGGCAGGCAAAAACTTTTTTTCTCAGCAGCTGACTGCCTAAGAGATTTTGGTTTGGGTTGGGTTTTGTTTGTTTTTTGTTTTTTCTGTTTCCTTTGAGTTCTGATATTGTTTTTCATATTGTAAACTACTAGAGCTGGACAGTCGTAAGATCGAATCCACGCGACGGAGTGAGCTCCCATCGCTTGTCCCAGTTCCTGCCCACCTATTTATTTATTTATTTATTTATTTATTTTATTTATTAGATTTCTACCCCGCCCCCCTAGACAGTGTCTACTCGAACAGTTCGAAAGCATGCAAATGCAAGTAGATAAATAGGTACCACCACGGTGGGAAGGTCATGGCGTTCCGTGTCTAGTCGCACTGGCCACGTGACCACGGAAATGGTCTACGGACAAACGCTGCCTCTACGGCTTGGAAACGGGGATGAGCACCGCCCCCTAGAGTCGGACATGACTGGACTAAATGTCAAGGGGAACCTTTACCTTTTACCTAAACCAAGTGTTCAGTGCTTCAAAGCCACACCTCCTCCTGGGGGTGAGGCTACTCAGAGGCAGTGCCCGGAGGAGGCAGGGCAGGGAAGCCAGGCTTCTACCTCCAAGTGGGCGCCCCCCAGAGGAGGAAGGGCTGCAAAGTGCCAAACATCTGTTCAGCCACTAAACAAACTGGCACAAACCACCAAACCAGCAGTTCATGCCCATCTTTATAAGCCACATTGGGTCTTCTTGAAGAGAATGGTAGGGTGTGTGTGTGTGTGTGTGTGTGTGTGTGTGTGTGTGTGTGTGTGTGTGTGTGTGTGTGTGTGTGTGTGTGTGTGTGTGTGTGTGTGTGTGTGTGTGTGTAAATTAATAAATAAACCATGACCATGGTGAATCAATTGGTGTATCTTGTGCATTTACAATGTTATCCCTCTAGGTCAGTGGTTCCCAACCTTGGGAAATCCAAGTGTTCTTGGACTGCAATTCCCAGAAGCCTTGAACCACCAGCTGTGTTGGCTGGGGTTTCTGGGAGTTGCAGTCGAAGAACGCCTGAGTTATCCAAGACTGGGAATTACTGCTGTAGATGTTTTAGTGCAAATGCCTGAGAAGTAGATGTCCAAACAAAACAGCGGTATCTTGTAACTGACGAACTACAAAATAAAAGCAAGCCAATATGCCAAAAGCAGATTGATGCAAGCTCCTGTTAGAACAGACATCTTTTCCTCTTAAATATATGTGGCTTCTAGATGCATGCCTTGTAGTGAGACCCTAAGTCGAGTTCGCTCCATTTTGCTCATTTCTCTTGTTTGCCTGCAAACTGTTAAAGCAACTTTGGGGAACACCTACTTTCCACAATAACAATTTGTGCTGAAGTAAGAAGTGCCAGTGTTGCACTTACTGTTTCAATACATCTGAAAAGAGACTTTCCCTGTGAAGAGAAGCAGGTATCTCTGATATGGAGTTAGCACACACATCTCCCTACACCACATGTGGGCGTCTGCTGACTGGTGTATTCTGGGATCTGTGGTCCAAAAAAAGTAATTTTTTCCCATCTCTAGCCTTGGCCTACAGTTAACGCAGAAGTAGACCTGGTCAACTCGGTGTAAGAGCAAGGGATACATAGAGGGATGCAATGGAGCAGGAATCTGGGAGAGTAAGTGTTGAGAATTTTTTTAGCTAATACTTAAGCTACATTTTGCTGCTCTTTGGAGTTTTCATGTACATAATGGGTCAGTGGTGGACAGAAGGTAGATCTGGGTATACTGGTAGATCATTGGGTGAGTTATTATATTTCACCAAAGATTTGTGACTCCAAGCTCATTAACAGTACAGCAGTCAGTCATGCAGCTAGACCAGCTCCCTTCAAATAACCATCCAAAGAGCAACAACTGAGGAAAGCAGTATGGAGGTCAGCATCTAAAACAAACATTTAATAGTTTTGTGGCCGATAAAATATGAAAGTGATTATAGATGGTCCACCTATTATTGTCAGTCTGTATGCAAAATTATGCTTCTTCTGGAGTAAATATGTTTAGTTTTGCAACAGAATAAGAAAACTCCATTATATCCTTCCAGGTGATAGCAGTGATATAATGTCAGCAAGTTCTAAAGGCAAAACTTTAAGAAGAATGCTGACAAATTGGAACAAGTTCAGAGGAGGGCAACACAGATGATCAGGGGGCTGGAAACCAAGCCCTATGAGGACAGAGTGAAAAAATTAGGCATGTTTAGCTTTGAGAAAAGAAGACAGAGGGGTGATATGATAACACTTTTCAAATACTTGAAAGACAGAGGAGGGGCAGGATCTGTTCTCGATCATCCCAGAATGCAGGATATGCAACAATGGGCCCAAGCTACAGGAAGGCAGATTTTGATTGAATATCAGGAAAAACATCCTAACTCTTAGAGGAGTATAGCAATGGAATCAATTAAGAGGTGGTGAGTGCTCCAACACTGGAGGCATTCAAGGGAAATTTAGACAACCACCTAGCAGATATCCTTTGATTTCTATTCCTGCATCGAGCAGGGAGATGGACTTGATGGCCTTATAGGCCCCTTCCAATTTCACTATTCTATGATTCTATGAAAATTCTACATGCTACAACTCCTGTAATTTTTTTAACAGGGCTGGCAATCAGGGGTGTTTGGGGGGGTAGATTTTTTATTATTATTTAACTATATCAAGGATATATATATAGTTGTAAAGCATAGGATGCAAGGCAGGGGAAGAAAACAAATGTTTTTTGTTTGTGTGCTTCACAACTTGAATAATATATGGTTATCTAAAGCACATACTACTGTACAGTAAACACTGTTGATACCAGCATCCGAATTATTCAGCTGCGACGAACCATCTTCTACTCTCAGGAATGGTGGATGACTCTGGGTTCATTGGGCCTGTGAATCTATTCCAGGTTTTAATTTGAACTTTGCAGGAGCAGCCCAAAGTGTCAGCCAATTCTGAGGATAGATTCAGCACCTTGGAGAGCTCCAGTAAAATTCAGATTAGAAACTGGAATAGATTCACCATCCCCATGAAGCTGGAGTCACCAGCTACTCTTGACTCCCTCCATCCTAAAATGAATCAGAGTGTTCTGGCAACAAAGATAGGACTTTTGTGAGGGCTGTAATCTTTCAGTTTTCCAACCTAGAATTAATTCTTTGGCTGAAAATTCTCAGAATTCTCTGGTGTTTTGGATTCTATTTAAAAAGAGAGAGAGAGAGAAAAAAGTAGATCCTGCAATTGTGAAGTCTGTCCAGCTATAAAATGGATCAAAACAGCTGTCTCCATTTATGAACTACCCACCAGGACATGGCTACAATGTAAGCTACCATAATGAGCTCAGGCATTTCAGAATGTATCACTCCTATATACCTAGGACAAGATCCAATTGGACCTGTGTAGAGTAAGCAGACAATCTTGCAAGCCAACTTGTATTTCTGGCCAGCTGTCACACTCTTCAGCTCCTCTAGGTCAGGAAAACTGTCACTCATGCAAAAGACAGCAGGTGACAAATGAAAAACTGCTGCAAGATTGCCCTTGTGTAGACAGTTTTTCCCAACAAGATTCTGGCCACAGAATTTACTTTTTTTAGTATTATCTAACAATATTCTTCAATGATGCAGGTGTGCTTTTGATACACTCCAGAAATCCCATCACTGTATTAGAGATGTTTCACAGAATACTGCAGCCAGTTTGGTTCCTTGAGTGAGGTGTCTGGCTGTTGAATAAGAATTTGGCAATTTCATTCCTCACTGTATGTCCCAGGAGAAGAGCTAGCCTAAGTAGCCCTGGACAAGCTGCAGAGTCCCAGAACCCACCCGCCCCAGAAGAAGGGAATGGTAAACCACTTCTGACTACTCCATACGTAGAAAACCCTAGGATTGCCATAAGTTAGAATTGATTTGATGGTGCTTAAATATTATTAGGGGCATTTCGGGATTTCTGTAGAGGAAATCCATAAAAGTGTTGGCATAGACATGCCTTTTATGCCACTTCTGAAAGCACCCTGATCATTGTGCCGTACCATCTTGCTTTTTTATTATTACTGTTTGTTCTTTCCTTCGCCCAACAGTGCTCCTATATACCCAAGTGTGGCAAGAACTTTGAAGAGTCTCTGTCTCTCGTCAATGTCGTCATGGAAAACTTCAAGAAGTATCAGCATTTCTCCTGTTTTTATGACCCAGAAGGTGTTCAAAAGAATGTGCTGCTAACCAAACTCTACAGTTCCAATGTGCTGTTCCACTCACTCTTTTGGCCAACGTGCATGATGATTGGAGGACTTGCCATTGTTGCCATGGTCAAGTTGACCCAGTACTTGTCCCTTCTCTGTGAGAGGATCCAACGGATCAACAGATAGAAGCAGCAGCTCGGTTCCAGGATTGACTTACAGCTAAAATACTGTTTCTTTTCTTTTCTTTTTCTTTTCTTTTTTCATTCTTCACCAAAGAACCTTAAGTTTGTAACTTCTACGTCTGTTCTAAGTTCACTTATATTTTTACGAAGTAGAGCAATAATGAAAAAGGCTGTTCTTTATGCAAACGTGATGCTATTAATATGCAGAAGATGAGAGAAGGAATTGCCGTTTGCTTTGGCCGTCTACATGCTCTTGATTTATGCTGCAACTTACTTCTTGTTCCTCTTCCTCGCCTTCATTTTCTATAACCAAGTTAGGGCTCAGTGTGACCATTTGCCAAGCCTTGTCTATGAATGCATCAACATTTCAGCACAAATCCATTCTGGAGGGATGTATTTTATTGCCACATGTTTTTTAATGAGCCATTCATGTTCCACTTCAGCCTGTGGCTGAAGAAGAAAAACTAGGAACTTAACGCATTGATTTAACACATTGACATTAAAATCATTGCTTTTTTGGTAAACAGGAGGAATGCATGTAATCCTTTTTTTTTTTCCAAAGCATTTTGAAAATAACATTGAAATGTTTAAAACCAATATGCAAAGCTTATACCGATGCAGCCATCCGTTGGTTTGCCCTGTTAACACAGAAGTAGTGATTTTAACATAGATGCATTAGAGCTAACTTGCAACTTCATCCTTTGTGATGGAGGGGGTAGAAGGGTTACAGAATGGAAGTAAGACCAATGAAAGGTAAGAGTGTTAATTGGAGTGAATGAAATGGAAGAGATGGATGCCTTGATCCAGAAATCCTTGGCAGGTGTGGGAGCCATAGCTGCTTCATCTACTGAGGTCAAAGGGCACACACAGACAAAGATGGGAAATGCTGGGTTTTTGCACCATAACACCTTGAACTCTGCAACCAGCAGAGTCATGGCCATGTATTTTTGTAGTCCAAAACATGGAATGTTAATATAACTTATTTTCTTTGGATGGGGTGGCGAGAGGCTGTCAGATTCCGGATTAGGGCCACAGTCTACATGTTGTCTTCATGCTCAGGGTTCAGCTTTCCTTCCTGGTGTTTTAGATTATCTAGTAGAACTTTTGTTTGCAAAATACTTTACTCATGGATTATTATTTACCAAAGCTAAAGCCAAAAAGACAAAATAATACCACCCAACAAATCTATAACATTTGTCAACCGCTTTTCATTTTCTACTCCAGCATGAGCCCTGCTGGCAGATGTGGGACCAGAAGTCACCTTGAGTACAAGTCTATCATGTACATTTTTCTCGTATTTGTTACCATAACACTGTAAAGACGAACTTTAAAAAATCCATAGTCAGCTATTTTTTCATTTTTTACTTCCAACTATTTTAGATTTTTTTACTGGATATTTTAAAAAAACACTAGACAAGAAAACAAACAAGGTATATTATATCTAGTGGTGTATTGTAATACAAATATGTTATATTTTATTATTTCTTTTGTGAACTGAAAAGTGAGCAGTACCTTTCTTGTATTTCGCAATGTCCAAACCTGCTTAAATTGTAAGAAAAATGTTTCTTTCTTACAGGTGGTGGGGGATTAGATTATGTACATGGCAGTTTTCCTGTTCAAGTAAACATAGTTGGGACTTAGTTTGGAAAATAAAAGTGGTCTCCACTCTGAGAGGCCAGTGAAGACAATGAGTAGAATATAATGTTAGTCCTAGTGAAGATTTAAGAAACAAAGAAATCACAGTAGTTTTTCCTTCAAAAGGATATAAATAGGAGGTTTAAAATTTAGGTGATGTTTACATGCACTGAAAGGCATGAGGTAAAATGGGGAGAAACCAAAAATGTGCATACATTAACAAGTGTTCTGTAAGGCCTGTATTGCCACTGAGAGATTCTAGGTGGTTGCCTAGGAAAGCAGATTGCAAGTGTTTGCTTGGGGTTTTTTTTTAACCTGCAAATCTGACTTTGATGTAGCAGGGGCAAAGAAAAGATGGAAGTCTTGATGGGCAGAGGAATGACCATGCCATTGATGACTGGCCCAAATGAACTGTATGGAGGGGAAAGAGAGAGGAAGAGTAAGCCTGAGTAAAATGTGAATGAGTCGGGACTGGGGGAATGGACCACAGGAAAGCCCGAAGTCCTCATCAGGACTGAGGGAAGGATGGACCACAGGAAAGCATGATGTAGAAGAGAAGAAATAGAAATGTCAGTCATTTACAGCTCTACAAATGAATGATGATAAAGTGCTTTGGAATCCAGTTTGACATGGGGATTAACCAAATAGATAAGGAAGAAGCAAAATTATATTCCATTTTTTTCCATCCCCATCGTCTGCATAATTACGGATAGTATTTGCAGATTTCTTAGAGTATATCTATAAAGACAATCCTAAGAGGTTCTGATGCTAAATTTTGTTCAAAAGGCTACATGTGAGGTACTTGATGAGCACCCCCAAAGAATCATGGAATTTTTAAGGGCAGTTACTTGAAGGTGTGCTTGAAAGTTACTTCTTTTTCGCCAAAAGGAGGTGGGATTTTTGACCTGTCCAGTTCATCTGTTATCTGAGTAAGTACTTCTTTACTCCCATAATGTAATATTGAAAACAAAAACTTTATGGTGTTAACAAGAATCCATGAACTGTGCAAGTGTCGTCTGAGCTGTACAAATGAAGTCTGCAGCAGTGAAATTAATCTTTGATCTTGTAATCCATAATGCAACTTTTTTTCTCAGGCAAATAAATTCCTGGGGCGTGTAATCAGGACTTCAAAACTGTGTGATTTGGTACAAAAAATTATTCAATTAAACCTTTGAGATTTCAATATGCTTGGCTGTCAGAAATTGCCTTATTTTTTTTTTAATTGCTAAGAAAAATGCTAGTAGAATCCAATCTTTCATTATTCTTTCTCTTTCTCTTGTGCCTAGTTAGGAAAATAGAACTCCAAGGCTTCTAAATAAGGGACAGCCCCACATAATTTTTAATGTATATCCCACCGCTACATCGTTGATTTCTCTTCAACTAATTGGAGGTGATGGGGTGATTCTTCTCAAGTGTGCAAGAAGGAGAAGTGTATGCCTTCCACCCTCGAATGTGACCACTGTCTCTCACCCACACCACCACGGACATTGATCTTCCTACCTTTACAAGGGGAGTTATGGGGGACCTGACTGTGGGAAGGAATAAATATTCCTTCTCTGTTCACCTTGATTGTGGAAAGAACAGGTCTTTTTGCTCTACAACTCCCTGAATTCCAAAGCTAGCCCTTTCTGACTTGTTTGTTAACCTAACGTCTCAACTTCCAAAGCAACCATGGATAGGTCTTGCTGCATGTCTGTTTGGTGGAAATGAGTAAATGGGAGAATATTTTTCACTCCTACCCTCAACCCATCTTATTGAAACAAAACATCTCAGTGCTGACCTATACGTTACAGGTAAGCCATCATGAGAACTGCAGAAAATGTATGACAGACGTCTCACTTCACCTTTCATATCCTGAAAATGGTTTTCTGCTCCTAAGCATGGCTATGTTCCCAGATCTAATTTCCAAAACATGGATCTGGGTCTATAACATGATTTTAGCTCTAAGGACAGGTTTTCTATAATGCTCAGTTTGGGCGTCAGGCTCCATAGCAGACCTGATTTCTTTCAGTACCCCTCCTGGAAATCTCAATCCGATGGGTAAACACATTTTTGATGGTTGTTGTAGGTTTTTCGGGCTGTCTGGCCATGTTGTTGAGGTTTTTCTTCCTAACGTTTCGCCAGTCTCTGTGGCCGGCATCTTCAGAGGACAGGAGTCAGAACTCTGTCTGTGCTCTGGTTCCGACTCCTGTCCTCTGAAGATGCTGGCCATAGAGAAGGAAAAGACACAAAGGAAATAAATAAATAAATAAATAAATAAATAAATAAATAAATAAATAAATAAATAAATAAATAAATAAATTTGCATGGACCCTTAGCAGATGCCCTTCCATGTCAACCCCAGGCACTAGCCCTATGTGCAATTGCAATGTGAAGAAAAAAATGAGCCATCAAACCAAAAGGAACTGATAGAATAATAATCAGAAATGCTGGCATTCAGGGCTTAATTGCTCATGCTTGGGTCACATGACACTTTGCATATGTGAAGGGAGAAAGGAGGAACAGAAGGATTGCTTGGGTCTGAACATGCAACAGCCATAATGCTTCTGCGTTGTGTATTCTCGAAGGCTTTCACGGCCGGGATCCGATGGCTCACCAGAGCACAGACAAGAGTTCTGACTCCTGCCCTCTGAAGATGCCGGCCACAGAGACTGGCGAAACGTTAGGAAGAAAAACCTCAACAACACGGCCAGACAGCCCGAAAAACCTACAACAACCATCGGATCCCGGCCATGTAAAGCCTTCGAGAATACAAACACATTTTTATTTTCACTTTTTGTAATTTATCATGTTGTTCGAAATCCAGAATAAGATACCTGATCTCTTCAGTAGTTTGTGCACACTGTAGTGCCCACACCACCACAGCAGTGAAAAGCATATGAACGATGAATGGAAAGAAGAGGCCTGTCTCCCCATTGAACCTTTGGCCTATGAGTGGCATCCCACAGACTTTTTGGAAATCACTGTTTTTCCTCCACCCCACCACTTTTCCTCATCATGCTGGACCCTGCTGAAGATTCTTTTTTTTTCCAGAGGTGGAAGAAGGACCTTTCTAGCTTTCTTCAGCGCATTCATGAGGACCCAGGACTCTGCTTTTCTGAACAAAACAACTGCCAACCTGATAAGCTTTTCTTTACAATTAAAGGAATAATAATCTGAGAACTACAGAATGCTGCAATACTCCTGGCCATTTTAGTTGCCCTCCTGTGAACCTTCTAGAAAGGTGCAGGGAGTTTTAATACAGAGGCATTCTCAAAGAAGTGCACAATCGTGCCTCCCAAAGCAAAAGAAACTGGTACATGAAAAATGAAGTTGAACAGTCGAGTCAGCCCTTTTTCACTTCTGTCAACAAATATTGTCCCAACAAAATGGCTTCTTCTCATGTATCTTGTCCTGTGCATACATACACATTATGGAACAACATAAAAATTTCCAGGGAAATACTGTTGTTCAAACCTGGCTGCTACAGGTGAGTTATTATCACTGATTTAAAAAACAACAACAACCTCTCGTCATCTCTCTTTATGGACAATAAGCAACCCATTTTATTTCTGACCTAAATGACCTCCTTGGGTGACAGAAGGAGCCTTGTTGGTTCTGTTGGACCAAGGATCAAGAAACCTCAATGGAGGCTGGCGACTCTAGTGTCACGGGGGTAGTGAATCCATCCCATGCTTTATCACAGACCCGAAAGGAGTTTTCCAAGGTGCCGGATCTGAAGGTCTAGGGTTCAGTACTTTGCATAGCTTCTATAAAGTTCATACTGAGACCTTGAGCAGCGCAACTGCCTCTTCCTGACAATAATTACCACCCTCCGCTGCTTAACCTTTAATTACTTTCTCTTGAAGGTTGGGATCTTTAGCAAGTCATCGTCATTGCAGTCCACTAAGAAATGCAAAAAGTGACAAGGACAGAGGGGGCAGGAATGTTTGTCGTGATGAAAAATAGGTCAGTTGGTTTTTTGACTTAAAAGTAACATCTTCTTGATGATGTAGTCAGCTTCCTCTTTTTGAAAGATGAATCAATATGCTTTGAAATGCATTTTCCTCGGGATTGGTGGGTGGGAGCAAGAATGGTGGGGGAGGTAACTGTGCCAGGAACCAGGCTGCTAATTCACTTTAAATTATTGTTTTACCTCACACAGTCCAATTACCTCACGTTATTTCACTGTCCCACCACTCTCTGTGCTAATGGCAACAAAATAATTACAGGCTGTAAGGGCGTCAAGATGTTTCACCCTCAGGAGCACCAGTAAAATGTTTATGGCCCAATATATTGAAAACAGTGTTTGATGTGTAAATGTCAAGCATAATCAGTAATCCTGTCTCTAACAAACAAAAAAGCCGGAAATACGCACGCACTGAAATGTCATCAGAGAGTCTTCAAAAGCTGTGTTCTTGTCAACCATGTAAATCCTTGAGCAAATGGGCAGCAGAGTTTGTCAATCATTTCCTGGATGGTTGTTTCCATTTAGCACTATTTGCCAGTCGATCTCGTTACTTAACAGAGAGAAAGCAGAAAAAGATTTCAGCGGTCAAGCTCTCTAGTATCCCATGTGTTAGAGCTTCTGAAAACGGGGCCCTTCTGTGTATGTTGCTGCATAGACTCTGGAATTGACAGGAGATCAAGGCGACACAGGCGGGCTCGACTCATAGGAGCCACTGTGGAGAATCGAATTCCCAATATCTGGCATATGTCGTCTAAATATACAAATAAACAAATGAGAGATGGGGAATTACAGATCGTTACAATGTCAAGGCAGAGGTAAGTTCCACTAAACGTTCCAGCAGGAGGAAGTGGAGGAAACTAACCAGGCACATGGCTACCATTTTCAGAGGCAACTTCACATTTAGCATATGATCCTGTCTGGCCCAAAATCACACATTTTTGTCTGATCCTGCCATTCTTCCTTGACCTCATCATTCACAAAATATACTTTTCTAAGCAGAACTTAGACCTAACTATAATTTATACACTACCCATCATCTAGCAGCAGTGAGAAAGCAGTTATCCCAGCTGGGATGCACCACCTTGGATAAATCCTGCAATGTTTACGTTCACATTACTTTAAAACAATTGGCTATTTCCAATAATCTCTCTGCTTGGCTGTTTAATGAAAACATTGAATTAAGAAATGTAATTCCAATTAAATTATTAATGACTTGGATTCAGGAAATGCTTATCAGATTTGGAGATGACACAACATTGGGTGGAATAGCTAATATCCTGGAAGACAGGAACACAATCCAAAAACATCTTGAAAGGCTCAAGCATTGGGCTGAAAACAACAGAATGAAATTTAACAGAGATAAGTGAAAAGTTCTACATCTAGAGAAAAAGAAACCAAATGCACAATTACAAAATGGGGGATACTTGGCTCAATAACACAGAGAAAGGATCTTGAGATTACTGCAGATCACAAGCTGAATATGAGACAACAATACAGTGCGGCCACAAAAAAGGCAAATGCTATTTTAGGCTGCATTAACAGAAGTATAGTCTCCTGTGAAGTACTAGCTCCCCTCTATTCAACATTGGTTAGGCCTCATCATGAGTACTGTGTCCAGTCCTAGACACTGTACTTGAAGAGGGTTGCCGACAAACTGGAATAAGTTCAAAGGAGGTCAACAAAGAGGATTGGCAGACTGGAAACCAACCCCAAGAGGAAAGACTGAAAAACTGGGCATGTTCAGTCTTGAGAAAGAAGACTGAGGGGATATATGATAGCACTCTTCAAATACAGAGGAGGAGCAGGATCCGTTCTCAATCATCCCAGAGTGCAGGACATGTAATAATGGGCTTGTCACGTTCCCAGGGGATTCAGCAGGTGAAAGTCCAATAAGCCAGTCCAAGGTCAGAAGTCCGGGAGATACAAAACAGATGCCAAATTGTCAAAGCCAAAACACAAACCGTAGTCAGAAGTCAGAGTCCGAAAGCCAAGGGTCAAGAGAGCAAGGTTCAAGGCAAGCAGGAGCATGGACGCAAGCCAGGGAATTGACTTGTTGCTTCCACAAGCTTCCAAGCCTCTGAGTACAAATTATATAGCAGCAACAATCATCTAATTCCTAGAAACATTCCATCCTGTTAAAACTCTGGGCTGGTCGACCTGATGTTCCTGTGAGAAGCATTCATGCGAGCCTCAGACCTCCGTGTTGTGAGTCTCTGCCGAAGCTTGTCTCTCACTCTGGCTAGTGGGGGAGGAGAATCTGGCGGTGATTCAGCTGTCTGTGATACTAATTGCCCAGCATTTTCCTCAGCTGTAATTAACTCCTCTGATTCCAGGCCTTCTTCGGCTGAACTCATGACAGGGCTCAAGTTAGAAGAAGCCAGACTTCAGTTGAATATCAGAAAAATTTTTCCTAACTGTTAGAGCAGTACAACAATGGAATCAATTACCTGGGAATGTGGTGAGCACTCCAACACATTTCCAGGTAATTGGAGTGCCTCCAATTGGAGCACTCTTTCAATGGAGGCATTCAAGAGAAAATTGTACAACCATCTATCAAATATACTTTGATTTGGATTCCTGCATTGATCAGGGGGTTGGATTCGATGGCCTTATAGGCCCCTTCCAACTCCCTTATTCTATGTTGCTATGATTCTATGAAAGAAACGTGCTAGCCTGATTATTAAGTGTAACCTATTCTTTTCCACAATGCCCAGGGCTTGAAAAAAGGCACTCATCCACTCATCTGTGATGAGTGAAAAATGCTGCTGGACGAGTCACAGCTCCCTCCCTGCCTGCCTCCTTCCCCTCCGACTGTCTCTCTCTCTCTCTAATCCTGCAGTCCTCCCCTCCCCCCTCCCATTGCAAAAGGAAAACTGCCCTCTTCTCGCAAGAAGAGAGTTCGATCGGCACATAGAGATATAGCTCTGCAGGAGAATGTAGAGTAGTCCCATGCTGGAGAATATAGAGATTCCCTGCTCCCAATTTCAACCGAAAGAGGACACATCCTGGGGTGGGAGGGAACCGTGGCTCCTTAAGAGGCCGGATGCTTTTGCTTTCAGTTTTATTTTTGCTGGAGACATCCAAAAGAAGGAAATCAACCCTGAGTGCTCACTGGAAGGAAAGATCCTGAAGCTGAGGCTCCAATACTTTGGCCATCTCATGAGAAGAGAAGACTCCCTGGAAAAGACCCTGATGTTGGGAAAATGTGAAGGCAAGAGGAGAAGGGGATGACAGAGGACGAGATGGTTGGACCATGTCATCGAAGCTACCAACATGAATTTGACCCAACTCCGGGAGGCAGTGGAAGACAGGAGGGCCTGGCGTGCTCTGGTCCATGGGGTCACGAAGAGTCGGACACGACTTAACGACTAAACAACAACAACAAAAGCGGTAGTGAGAGTAAACCATTTCACTTTAGAGATCTGGTAACCATCCAGATAGGGCTGAGACTGCTGCTCTTTGCTTTGAATGCTGCTAATGTGCTTGGAGATTTATCTGCGACCCCTGATCATCACTGGAGGTGCCTCATGGTGTTCTCCATACTAAACAAAGGCAGCAGCCTTTCAGTGCCATGGATGCTTTGATCGCTGTGACAACAAGGCATTAATTAATCTACTCAAAGTCCAAAGTGAGTGAGAAATACTCCAATATAAGCACAAAAGGAGAGGTGCATGCTGGTTAAAAAGCAAACAAAGCTAAAACATAAAACAGTCCCTGGAGCTTAGGAAAACATTTTAGGTCTTTTCAGCAGGTCTAAATGGCTCTTCAGGCAGGATCTGAGGGTGTTAGCATCATTAACACAGTTCAGTTGAAAGGCTTAAAGTGCTTTGCATCTCTTGTCTTCCTTTGCAATGGGCTCTTGAAGTAGATCACTGTTATTCCCTTCTTTTAAACAGATGACAGAAGTGGAGAGGCGTCAACATGTTACCCACAAGCAGCTCTTTAGCAGTAGAACATTTCTCGGATCCGTCCACTTATACACATAGTTACCTTGAAACAGGACTGCATTTGAAACTTAAAGGAAGTATTGTGATATTGGTTTGTTGCTGAATACATACACGGGGCAGGGGAAGGCAACCACTCAGAAAGCATTAATTGTCGGAAGGGATTGTTGTTGTTGTTGTTTAGTCATTAAGTCGTGTCCGACTCTTCATGACTCCATGGACCAGAGCACGCCAGGCCCTCCTGTCTTCCACTGCCTCCCGGAGTTGGGTCAAATTCATGTTGGTAGCTTTGATGACACTGTCCAAACATCTCGTCCTCTGTCGTCCCCTTCTCCTCTTGCCCTTACACTTTCCCAACGTCAGGGTCTTTTCCAGGGAGTCTTCTCTTCTCATGAGATGGCCAAAGTATTGGAGCCTCAGCTTCAGGATCTGTCCTTCCAGTGAGCACTCAGGTTTGATTTCCTTCAAAATGGATAGGTTTGTTCTCTTTGCAGTCCAGGGGACTCTCAAGAGTCTCCTCCAGCACCACAATTCAAAAGCATCAGTTCTTCGGCGGTCAGCCTTCTTTATGGTCCAGCTCTCACTTCCATACATCGCTACTGGAAAAACCATAGCTTTGACTATGCGGACCTTTGTCGGAAGGGATTAGAGCCCCCCAAGGCAAACATCATATCCTTCAATTCTCCCAAGCAACAGAAAGCCCAAGCATCTGCAGGTTATATCCCAGACTCTAACAGTTTCTCTCCCTTGACTACCCAACAGAATCAGACCAAGACAAAAAGTTAGCTATTTGTTAAGGAAACACCCAAGCTTTCAAAAGAAAAGAGCCTATCCTAGAATGCTCCCAGCCAATATAAAACTCAGGCTTCCTACATTTTCTGTTGGTTGAATATTCACTGCTGGATAGTGCAGAGAGAGGCTGGAGCTTTGATTCCCCACGGTGCTTCCAAGAACAGCCAGCCTGTGTAGCCCTGGGCAAGCTGCACAGTCCCAGACATGCCTTCAGAGGAAGTGACTGGGTAAACTACGTCTGAGTATTCTCTGCCTAGAAAACCCTGGAAATGGGTTGCCATATGTCAAAATCAACTTGACAGCACACAATTATTTATAATTAAGAAGCAAAGCGTGCTGCTTATATACCGCCCCATGGTGCTTCAAGCACTCCCTGGGTGGTTCACAAGTTAATTACGCAGGCTACACATTGCCCCCCCCCCCCAGCGAGCTGGGTATTCATTTTACCAACCTCGGAAGGATAGAATTGCTGAGTCAACCTTGAGCCGGCTACCTGGGATTGAACCCCAGGTCATGAGCACAATACAGCAGTTTAACCACTGCACCATGAGGGTTGCTAACCATATCTCTCACCTGACTAGCAAACTAGACTGATTGGACCAAAGCAAATCTGAGGCAGAGGAGCAAAGCAGTGTGTCCTTTTTCACCTCACTTCAAGGGCTGAAAAGACTGATCCAGCAGAAAATATTATAAAAGGCCAAACAAGCAGAAAATCCCAGTATCCCAGAAGTATCTCTTCCTCCCTGGAAGGAAAACTAACATTGCATTATATTGTATTAAAGGCAGTACCATCCATGTGGTAACTTTTTAGTACACCCAAGTTTAGCTTCCTGGAAATCAACCACCTCACTCTGCCTAATGATAGGGCCGGTTGATCACCACTCTAAGACACATGCATGACACAGGCTGGGAACAGTGCAGGAGAAAGCCATCACCTGCTTTTCTCATCAAGCCAGCATCTGCAGGCAATGGTACGCTGCAAAATTGTCTCTCCTGAAACTCTTGTGAACTGTACAGATTCGTCACAAGACCAGTGATCCCTTCGACAGCTATGCCCGAAGCCATTTACACTGCTTCTTGGCAAGTCACTATAAAATGACTGGGGATAGAGACCTTGCAGAGAAATTTGCCCTGCCATCACTCTGCTCTCACCAAATTTGAAACCCCTCAGCTTTCCTTACAGAGGCTTGGCACGTCCCTGTTATTGTTGTTTAGTTGTTAAGTCATGTCCGACTCTTCGTGACCCCATGGACCAGAGCACGCCAGGCCCTCCTGTCTTCCACTGCCTCCCGGAGTTTGGTCAAAGTCATCTTGGTAGCTTCGATGACACTGTCCAACCATCTCGTCCTCTGTCGTCCCCTTCTCCTCTTGCCTTCACTCTTTCCCAACATCAGGGTCTTTTCCAGGGAGTCTTCTCTTCTCATGAGATGGCCAAAGTATTGGAGCCTCAGCTTCAGGATCTGTCCTTCCAGTGAACACTCAGGGTCGATTTCCTTCAAAATGGATGGCACGTCCCTACCTGTCCATTAAAAAAAACAAAAAACCACAGGATTGCAGAGCTTGGGGAACTTCTTTTCATGGCACACCTGACAGAATCCCACAGGACACTACCCAGAGATAGGCTGTCCTTCAGCCTGGAGAAAGCAAAGGAAACCAAGTTTCATGATGACTAGGCAAGATGTAGTTGTTCAGCCCCAGAGCCAAAAGGAGTCTGACATCAAGTAATACGGCAAGACAGCTGGAAATTGCAATGGAAAGGAGTGAAAACTGCTGAGTGCAGCGATGGAGAACTCAGAGGGGGGTCCAGAATTAGAGCACTATCATTTCCCTTTCACTGCCTTGCCATATGGTTAAAGACTGGGTGAGGAGAGATGAAGAAGCAGCACCAGCCACAGAACACCCTCCCCACCCCCGCCCCATAATCCAAACACACCCAAAAGTGAATGGGGTCTTCTCGCTCGCTTGTGAAGCCACTGAGATGCCTTTGGGATCTATGCTTCAGAGTTTTAACAGCGCCGAAAAAGAACTAAGGCAACATGGCACACTTCGACCTTTCTTGGAGATGCCCCCTTTTGATCGGGCACTTGGTAGGGTGGCCAGGTCTCGGAGTGCTGGCCGAGGAAATTTCCGTAGGTCCTCAGATATCCAGACATGGAGACAAATCTCACAGCAAGGAGCCCTGGAATAGGAGGCTCTTTGGTTTTCGTTTCTGAGGTTGCTTCTCGTCCGCTAGCCCTAGCTGGTATAAGAGCTCATTCATTCAATATAAAAGTGTTTCTATGTATGCAGTGCTCATGCAGCATCAGTAGATTGAAAACAGGAAGCAAAGGGAAGGGAGTGGAGGAGGGAGAACCCATAGGGACCTTTGAATCCATCCTGGCCAGTGGAGCAAGCCAAGGAATAGCGTGCCACCATTGTGACTCCTGTTGCACAAGCAGCAGCTGTGCCAGCAGTTCAAGCCCTTGGGGAAAAAATTCCTGGGGGCTGAAGGTGAGCATTTCACAAGTCCCAGCAGAAGCTGAGGTTCTGGGGGAAAATCATTCACATTCCATGTTCACTGGAGCCAAAATTACATAGGATGAGAGCCCTAGCAAGAATCACGACAACCAATGCAGTTGCTGAGCACCTTTTTGCTGCCTGCCCAGCTGCCAATTCCTGCTCCCTCTGTGCTCCAGCTTGCAATCTTTTCTGGTTAGTTGGATTCAAACCAGGATTCTGGCCCCATTTAGCCCCCTTCTCTTCCTGCCTTCTTTCCACTGGCTCAGAGTTGAGTTTCCAGCCCTTTTTCCTGGTACTTGCCTGCCCCACCTCTATGACATCACAAGAGTTTGCCCCTACTCTCAGGTTTTTGTTGCAGTGGTTTGGGGAAATTGAGTGGCTTTATTAATTAAACTTCCTCTTATTACACAGTGCATAAAATGGTTCTGGCAGAAATTTACAGAGCAGATTGAACTACAGTCCCTCTTAGTAGACCACCCCTTATTTGTTAGTTTACCTCAACTAGCACTCATTTATTTCAATACTTATACTCAGAGACTCTGGTAAATTAGAAAGAATTAAATGTTACTGTTTATTTACAGTTCTTCTTATATAAAAACAAACATCATATTTTGTGGAAAATGTTAACTTCTTACATTACTGAGCTTTACTGCTTAATTTACTTCATTACTAACTGACTGGTTACTTTGCTGACAGAACACTTCACTCTAACTTGTTCACTTCTGACTCCATAATTCTAACACACAGGCAGAACACTAACTACTAACTGCCAGACTCTTATCGAACAGAACCCTTCTGACTGAAAAAGGTAAGGGAAAGACTCTGAGGTGGAGAGGAAACTGTTGGCTGTTACTGAGTTGACTGACAGCAACCTTAGTCCACAAAAGCCCCTTCCAACTAAAAACTCCTTAAAGCAGTCCTTCCCAACCTTGGGTCCCCAGATGTTCTTGAACTACAACTTCCATAAATCCTGACCAACACAGCTAGTAGTGGAAGTTTCTGGGAGTTTTTAGTCTAAGAACATCTGGGGACCCAAGTCTGGGAATCAATGCCTTAAAGGCATCATATGAGGGTGCAATACTTCCAGCTGTTTTGACTCTGAATCTCAGGATGCTGCTGACTTGGCAACCCTCACAATATACTTGTGCTCCCTTTAGATCCTGGTCAAAGAGTTCTCATCATGTCATTCCAGTGAAAACAGACCTGGCCACAAGTCTTGGTAGGCCTTCATTTCATCAAGGCTAGATCATTGGACTGCGCTTAAAGGGACTTTCCTTAGACAAGCATTTGGAAACTTCAGGTGATACAAAATGCAGCAGCTAAAGGTTTGACCAGGACCCTGTTTCTTTGTGGGGTTTCTAGCATGTGTCATTCCTTGTTTATACTACCTTTGCTGCCTTCCTACTCATTTCAAGGTTCAGTTGAAGTGCTGCTTCTTACTTTTAATCCTTAAATGGTTTAAGATGGCTTAAGGAAATGGCCATCTCCTTCCACAGACTTGTTTGTTTGCTTGCTTGCTTGCTCACTTGTGTATTTAAAATTGTACCCTTAAAATTTGCAATGTGAAGATACCAAGTGGTGGTAAATATTAGAAACAATCACAGCACCAAAGCATAATTTGGAAAAGTTACTTTCTGGACTACAACACCCAAACACTCCTGGTTATACTGCTTGGGAGGCTCTGAAAGCTGTCACCTGAAAAGGAACTTTCCAAAGCTCTGATCCCAAATAAAGCACCCACAGAACTGTGGGTTTCAGATGTGAACAATCAGTTACATTTTCACATTTGAGCTGTGAATTTTGAGGCAAAATTGTAAATAAATGTTCACATTTAAATAATAGAGCCACACAGTCTTGCTGTCCTTCATTTAGCAGTGCCAAATGTCCAGCCTGCTTATAAACATTGACCAGTATCCTGTTGACCATCCTCTGAGCATAAAGTCCCACCAGCTCTGTAATGTGAGATGACACTACTTCTGGAAAACATTGCCATTGCAGAAATAAAGGTGGATTTTTTTTTCCATAGACATCACTGCGTGCACAATAGCTTAATCATGTGTTGTGATCCCATGTCACATGGAGTGGGCTGCTGTCTAGCAAGCTAGCTATTATCCGACTGGCAAGTTCTGAGAACTTCTCCAAGCTGGGCATATTTTGTGGGCTGCCCACAGAAGTGACTGTTCCACAGCGGAGGCAATTTTGCCAGATGAGAAAATGAACAATGGCCTGCCTGAGAGGTTCTAAGAGCCCAGTGTTTAGAAAACAACTCCAGAGAGCTGAGCCACACAGTGGCAGTTCTCCAGAGTGGTGGTTGTGGTGACTGGCTAAGTTGCCACTCTTGGTGTTCAGCTGCCTAGGAAAGCCACCTCAGTTTGGCTAATGGCACAGCCAGCACTAAGAGCTGCTAACACTAAACAATTTTTTTTAGTCCTTAAGGTCCCACAAAACTCTTTGTTACAAATCCCAAGGATTATCTAGGATAATACCATGACAATTAGTGGTATTGAACTGCCATAACCATTTGGTGTAGATACATTTGATGTATGAAGGAATGTCGTCAGAAGCAGCAAGTGGAATATTCCTGGACCTTTGATTCTCAAATTGCGAATGTGCATGCAAGTTTTAAGCTGTCTATCAGTTTGTCTATTATGATGGTAGACAGAAAATGGATGAATAAATACTGCCTTCATGAGGTGTCCTGTAAAGATATTTTCCTCAAAGAACTCAAAAGGGGAGCCAATTCTCTGCATGCAGTGCTGAAGCTGGAGGTCTGGGAAATGTCACCTCTGAACTGGTAATTTTTCATTGTGATTTTCATGTTTCAGGTTTTCTGTATTATAGATACCAAGAAGCACTGGGAGAGATTCCGTCCACAAGCATTTGGCTTAACTTCTTAATCCTCATTCCCAAAACAGCAGCAAAGCGTATTGTGTCTGTAACTGCATTTGTCCCAAAGGACGGTCTGAAGATGCAGCCACGTGTCTGAAAAGATGAAGAGATGTTCTTTATTTTGTTTTTCAGTTCTGTAATTCTATGATTGAATACCCAGTGCGGCATAGTGGATATAGTGATGCACTAGGACTCAGAAGGTCTGGGTTCAAATCCATGATCTGCCATGGAAACTCACTGGGGGTTTGAAAATGGTAAAAAGGTAAAGGTAAAGGTTCCCCTTGACAATTTGTCCAGTCATGTTCGACGCTAGGGGGCGGTGCTCATCCCCGTTTCCAAGCCATAGAGCCAGCGTTTGTCCGAAGACAATCTTCCGTGGTCACATGGCCAGTGCGACTTAGACACGGAACGCTGTTACCTTCCCACCGAGGTGGTCCCTATTTATCTACTTGCATTTGCATGCTTTCGAACCGCTAGGTTGGCGGGAGCTGGGACAAGCGACGGGCGCTCACTCCGTCGCGTGGATTCGATCTTACAGCTGCAGATCTATAGATCTTACAGCACAGAGGCTTCTGCGGTTTAACCCGCAGCGCCACCACGTCCCTTCCGACAACTTGGTAAAATGGTAAAACCACTCCTTAAATATCTCACTTATCTTGAAAGCCCTATTACGGCTGCTATAAGTCGGTTTTGCCTTGATAGCACATAACAACAACAATTCTATGATTAACTCTCTCATTTTGCAAGCATAGCAGAGATGCTGACAGGACTGGAGGCATCGATCAAGTAACCGGTGCAAGAAAAAGCCAACTTATTAATCTTCATGCTTGACAATTAAGAAGATGACCTTTCATTGACTCTTTTAATTAGCAATCAACACAAGAGGTCTGCTCAATCAGTCTTAAGAGCCAAATGCTTACTCAGTGGCCTTTGAGGATGTGCAGGATTGATGGTCAGGTCAGGCAGGCAACCATGGACCTCCAAATCCACTCTCTGGGAGTAGTTGGTTATAGGAATCACACCCTGGGCAGCTCAGCTGGTAGTTTCACTTTTGCAGCGGCCAGCATGAGAAGCCGCTTAACTAGCTAGTCCTCTTCCCATGTCTGCCCTCTTACTGTTCCCTCCTCAGTCCATCTCATGATGAGCAGCACTCTGTCTCAAGTTCCCACAAATGAGCCACTCATTTAATTTCCCCCAAGCCAGCTACTAAAGAGCACTCTTGGGGAGGTAGGACCTGTTTGGGGGACTATAACTCGGATGTCCCAAATCCAATCTTCACCAGATTTGAAGGGGGTGGGGAGGAGAGTGAGTGGAAGACAGGCTGCGAGGTTGGCACTTCTAACTCTGTTCTACTGCTCCAGGAAATCCTAAATCACACAAACCACAAAATGGTTCATTTCATCGGAAAGTTCGTGAACATCTGTGGTTCGTGAATAGCAATGAACGACGAACCATCACGAACCAACATTTCCCCAGTTCTTGCCTATCTGTAATCTGCAGCCATCTAGTCCTCTCTGGGCTGTGTTTAAAGGATTCTCCTCCTGAGGTGTTTTTTTTTCTAAGCCTTCTTGTTTAACTTCTATGAATCTTGGGGTTCCTGCAAGCTTCTTGGTTGTGAAAACAGTACTGTTCTAAGAAGTCTCAAAGGAAAACCGACTAGAACTCAAAGAATGAGTTCATCGACAACATATGGCAACCTTCTCCAAACTGGTGATCTCTAGAAGTTTTGGGATTTCAACTTCCATGTCCTCTTGTGGAAGGTCCAGTCCAAAAGAGCTGGAAAACACCATTATTAATGGCCTAAAGCTTGGGGGGAAATGGGGTCTGCTACCTTTGGTGACTAAGGAAGCAAAGAAGAAGTGATCGCTGCCCCTGGCATTTCATACTACTTAAAAGATAACAGCATAAGAATCCAGACCGGTCCTTAGATGTCACTTGCTACCTGTCAAGAAAACCAGTGCCACAGCATCCATTAACAAGAAGTACCAACTTCCAGACTAAGACCTGGTATTTTAATTGCCTGTCTGTCTAACAGTAGGCAAGTAACTTTGGTTCCAGTTGCTTGGGTCTCACTGTCTGCCGTTCTTGCTTCACTGGGTATATTTGATGCTCTGATAGCATCTTGGCTGCCTGCTTGCCTTCCATATGTTCACAAATTTGAGTGGCAGACGGCCAGCAGTTCTTACGGGGAGATCACTTTCCCCCCCCCCCTGTGGTTGAAAGGAAAGGTGAAGATAAAATTGTTGGTGCCCAACCTGCATGTGAGAGATCGCTAGTGGTACAAGCTCTGTGTGATTGTACTACTCAGATTTCAGAAAAGGTCCCGCTCCTTTCTGGCACAGCACTAGGGCGGCAAATTTATTCAACACAATTCAGAGTGCTCCAAATTATCCCATTGTGTAGCCTGTGCAGTTGGTTAATCCGTTCCCAAATAGAGCTGTGAGCAGTGCTCTCTGTGGTGACAACTTTGTGGCTTGTGACTTTTAAAAGGATGATGGAGAAACCTCTTCCTCTGTTTTTGTCTTCTCTGACTTATATTTTTAATATTTCCCTAACTGAGACAGCACAATTCTAGAAACACTGGAGATGCCCTTTGTTGGAAAATGTAATTGTACAACACAGTATGTGTATATATCTATATATGTACATGTATGTGTGTATGAGTTTGTAGGGGAAGGATTAGAATGTGATATTTGCATAGTGAAGCATTCCAACCCATCAGAAGGCATCTGGCATCAGCCAGACAGATATATAAAACAAGTGTCAGTTAGCAGTCTCTCAGACAGGGCCATAACATGTGACATGGTTTAATGGGGCTGACAGGGTCAAATATGTCGTAGGACATAGTTTTGTCAAATAGGGCTAATAAGATGTAATAGCGTTAGAACTTGGTTTGATAGGGCCAAATATGTGATAGGTTTACCTAATAAATGAGATAGATATGTCTATCAAGGTTAAGAATGATATACAAACATAACTGACTCAAATACAAGTTTATATAACAAGTACCAATATGTCTGGGGGACGTGGTGGCGCTGTGGGTTAAACCGCAGAAGCCTCTGTGCTGCAAGGTCAGAAGACCAGCAGTCGTAAGATCGAATCCATGCAACAGAGTGAGCTCCCGTCGCTTCTCCCAGCTCCTGCCAACCTAGCAGTTCGAAAGCATGTAAAAATGTGAGTAGATAAATAGGTACCACCACGGTGGGAAGGTCACAGCGTTCCGTGTCTAGTCGCGCTGGCCATGTGACCACGGAAACTGTCTACGGACAAACGCTGGCTCCACGGCTTGGAAATGGGGATGAGCACTGCCCCCTAGAGTCGGACATGACTGGACTAAATGTCAAGGGGAACCTTTACCTTTACCTTACCAATGTATCTAAGCACTATGAGTTTATTCTATTCAACATGTGTTTTAAATAGTAAACATTATTTAATGTTTTTAATAAAGACCAAGTGATCATTTTATTTATTTTCAACTGCTGGCACAAGCACTCACAAGGGTAAATACAATTTTTACTCTCCATGTGGTTTTTTGGTTGTTGTTTTTTAATCATAATGGCTGAAACTGCTTTGGGCAAACTCTGTCAGTTACATTTTATATTATTTTAAAACCAGACCAACAGAAGGTTACACTAGCCCAAGTCAACAAAAACCCTTCAGTACTTATATTGTATTTGTTGCAACGCCAACTCGTTGGGAAGAACTTTTTTTTAAAAGGGGGGAGTCGCCACAGTTGGTGGGCAAAAATAGGCAGAAAAGGGAGTGAAAAGGATTTAGTGGTAAATTTTGACATGAAGAGGCACCTCATGAGAATCCCCAGAGCTATACCCCCACATTGCTCCACAAACCAGTCCCAGCCGTCTTCCTGTCCAACAGGAGATCTTTTGTAAAGCTCATGGATCTTAATTGCCTACTCAAGTCCAAAAATCCTTCCTCCATCACCACCTCAAAAAATATACTTTGAATACTAACAAATGGGCAGTACATCCCCAGTTGGTGTGTGAAGATGGCAGCTAAGCTTCAAGGGAACAGGGAAGACTATGGAAGATTGGCAGACGACCTCCATGTCCCTGATTATAAAAATCATTGTCCTTGCTAATCAAAAAGTCACGGGTCTTCTCCCGGCAAGCCCTTCATACATCACATGAGTCCAGCTGGTAGCAGCCGTGACGGAGGTGGTCACTGGCACTCAGCCAGGTCTGGAAGCTGCTACTTTAATTTCCCACAATCCCATTACACACAGAACAGATGATTGTTCCAGAGCACTTTTAGAAAGAGGATCCCAAACCAGTATCATCCATGGGCTCTTCTGAAAGGCTTATATCCTGCCAGTTGCCCCAGGCTGTGTCTCCTGGCTTGCTCAGATATATCCACCATGACATATCAAAGCTTCTGCTGCATAGAGAAACCCATCCTGGAAAAATGATTGGGAGGGATGACAACCCACAGAATCTCCCAGAGTGAGGGCTGGAGAAGTCTGGGAAATGCAAGAAACTTTCCCAGCTCTGCACCAGCTACATCTCTGCTCCATGTTGCCGGATGTGTCATTTCACATATACTTTCCCTTGGGAAGCCTTCATAAAAGTGAAATGTCTTTTAAAAACTGAAATGAAATCAATGTCTGTATCTTCCTACCCTTGTGAACAGAAACTCCTGGGACAACTAAGAGAGGTTATTAAAGGAGCAATGAATAAGCTCTTTGTCACTAATCTCCTACATACAGTGATGCCTCGCAAGACGAAAATAATTTGTTCTGCGAATCGTTTTGTATTGCGAAAATTTCGTCTTGCGAAGCGCGCAGTTTCCCATAGGAATGCATTGAAATTTAAGAAGAAGAAAAATGCAAAAAAATTCGTCTTGCGAAGCACGGCCATAGAAAAAATCATCTTGCGAGTCACCAAAAAAATCGCAAAACGCTTTCATCTTGCGAGTTTTTCGTTGCGTGAGGCATTCATCTTGCAAGGCATCACTGTATACTCATCAAAAAATAAGTCCCCAAAGGGGGGGGAACACCCCTTGATTTAAAGCCAAAAAGTTATGGTTGAAGCTGTGTCCCCCAAAGGTAAAGCAATCTGGAAAACCAGAAATCACACACATACATGCTTATCTCTCAACAAATGGACACATGGATCTATATTCTGAATTTCCCTACATTTGGTGAGACCAACTTCAACTCTTGCTTTAAACCAAAGGTGTGTTTAGGATTTCCCTCCCTTTTTTCAGTATTTTCCTGCCTTTTAAAAACATGGGGACATATAGATATTAAAGAAAGTCTAGCTTGACCGAACAATTATAGGTGTTTTTAAGCCACTATCTTAAAAAAAAAAAAGCGAACAGTCAACAGCAAAGCACCGGTTTCCACCCCCAACCACCTGCATTGCTAAGGAAGCCAGAACATCCACTAGCTGAGCAGATGGAGTTCGTATTTATGTTTCTTTTTCAAACAGACTCATCCAAACATATTACAAGGTATTACTCACAGGGTGTTACTCAGAGTCCCTCCCCCTCCAGAAACACATTCCAAAATCAGGTATGTCTACTAAAACCTAGTCCCACTCAAGGATGTGGGAAGCCAGCACTCTGTTCTAAATTGTCCATTTGGGTAAAAGAAACAAATAAAGACTTCAAGATTTCAAAATAGGGCAGAACTAGGGGTGAAACTCCAGCACCCATAACAAAAAGGCTGCCAAAGACAGGTTGTCCACCCTCAGTTTCTGTCAGTGAGACAAGACGGAAACCTCTCGTCAGCTGCAACTACATGATGGCTAGAGCCACTGTATGATACGATGAGCACATCCCAAAGATCACGAGCCACCCCGGAAAGTGAACATTTCATTAATGGCATTGACTTATTTACTAATCAATAACCATTCCAGAAGGATCTGTCTTGGCCACGGCCATCTTGTACACTTGTTTGGCACCTTAGCTCTCATTCTGCTTTTTGCTGTTTGTGGAGTAGCCATGTCTCAGCGGAGCTAATGGGTTCGGGAACAGAAGCAGTTTAGAGGGACCATGTGGGAAAGTTACAGGAAGAGGAGAAAGAGAGGAAAAGAAGAAGAAAAGGTCAAGTGAATCACTAGAGGTGCAGCGTCAATAAAAATCAATTGATGTACAATTATAATTGTACCGAAGTAATAGCTGTGCTAGTGCTGTTTCATTCCTCCAAGAGAAAAGTGCCACTGAAAGCATCTTTTCAATGGTCCCAGAAAATCGTAGAAATCACACTGTGGGGATATATACTGTATCAAATTAATAGCAATTGATGAATATGGAGATGAAGATAACACTCTCTTGATTACAAGAACATTGTGTTTCTGCAGATCCCACCTATATTGTCTTGCTGTCCATGTTTTATATCAGTTTCTGACGCTATGTATGAATGTGTGTACATATGTATGTAAGTATGTTTTCCTGTATGGAAATTCATGCCTATTTTAGCAAGCATTTTTATTTAATATAAGTACTTTTTAAAGGTGTTTTTGTAGCATAGAAATGTTCTAATGCATTGTCCTGCTCAGTAATACTTCTTGGGGAGCTTGTTTGAAAGCCATGCCTTTCAAGCTGTGCACATTTATTTATTTGTATATATCACAAATGGGTGAAGTAGGGCAGGAGGATCTGCTATTTGAAGTTTCTTCTCTGCTACAGGAAGCCTGCAGATATGCATGTACTTTCATCAGTAAGTATCACGATTGGATAAATGTCTTCTAAAGCAAAAAAAGAACAAACAAAAAGTTGGTGCAATGTTCCTCATTCGTACTCATGAAAGAGTAGATTTTTGCCTTTGCATTGCATAAAAGCAGAGAAAAAACATTCCATTTTCCAGGCAAAAATTCTCAGGATTGACATGCATAATAACCCAAATGCTTGCTGCCTTGACAGAATAGAACAGACCATTTCCTAGGTAAGGAATGATTCGACCTGCTTCCCGGATCATCTGCTGCTGCAGACTTACAGCCAACAAGAGCCAGCTCCTCTGTGCTGTGGAGTAGATTAGCTGCATCATTGTACGCTAGCAAGACGTCCTTCACGGAGGAAACGAAATCAATGCACCTCAGGCAGCTTCTCCAAAAAGTGCTCAAGTGTTTGGGTCATTAGGCAGCAATGAGCGAGTAATGAAGGAACATGTCCTCACGTAGTTAGAAACAGATTCTTTGACAACAACTTCATTTTAGTTTTAATAATTGCAGATCCAAGAGAAACCGTTGTGAAGAACAGCAGCATCCTAGGGATTTTTTGTTGTTGTTGTTCCTGGCTTCTGAGAGGGCAAAAAGAATGTAACTTTAAAGCAGGGATGTGCAGGGATGCGAAATGTTCATGCGCACGCACGCGCGCGCACACACACACACACACACACACTGGTGTTCTGACTGCAACTCCCATCAGCCTTAGCCAGTGTTGCAATTGGTGAAGAATTCTGGGATATATAGTCCGCTGACATCTGGATCTTAGAGAGCCATTCCTGAGACTCACATTCCCAGAAATATTTTCTTATGAAATGACATTTTAAAGTCATAACAGCCATCTTGTGCCCTCTAGTGGCCAAAAAATATATCATTTTTAAATTTTAAAAAAATGAACATGTGGGAAGCAGGGGATCAAAAATGAAGACATAGAGGATCTGACCTGGATTAGGAACACAGCAGAGACAAAAGTTTAAAAGCCCCTTGCACCAGCACACACATATACCTCCAATTGTTGGGTGGCATAAGAATCGAACTAGGTTCCATCCAGTGTCACAGATAATTCTACTGTTAGACAGATTGGAGCAGCCTTCTCAGGCAGCAGATGATGAGGTGTGGTGTCCCTTAACTAGCCCATCCTGCATCCCCTAAGATAACCCTGGGTATGGTAGAAGATTTAGCCAGTTAGCTACAGTACATGGAGCAGGGAACAGTATTTTGTTCTTTGCCTCAGGCAGCCAAATACCTTGGGTGGTGCAGCATTATAACACTACACTCTCCAACCCGATTCCCCAGTCTGAGCAGCTTCTTTGAGGGGAAGCCAGCTTCTGCCTGCCTCTATGCCCACTAGTATCCTATATTCATTTCCCCAGACCTTGCTTTGCCTCCAGATGGCCAACCCTGGCATTCAGAGTGATGAAAGAGTTAACTTGAACGGGCTTGGGATATTTAATTTCAAAGAAGCCTAAAAACCTGTCGGGGAGTAATTACAGCCTTGATACCAGAGAAAGCATATTTGATCTTTTCTGAAGATCACATGACACGCCAGCCCTGCAACAGCTGTGCTTGTAATTTCACTGATGTTTACTTTGCATAATATGTGTGGCTGGGTTGTTTTGAAAAGCAAGGGGGGACAGGAATAATTATAGGAAGGAAGGGAGAAAAGGAAGATTTTGCACCCGTTTTAAAGAAAAATATGTGCTTTCAAACCCAGGCCCTTCTTTAAAAAACCACACACACAAAAAAAAAACATGTAATCCTTACACATGATACCTTTAGTAGATCACTAGAAATAAAAATTTAAAAAATTGCTAGCTTTTGAATTTTGATATGATTGCCAATGATTGTTTGGTTTCATTCTGGAATTAGTCCTCTTTTGGATAAATGCCAGCTGTGATGAACACAGGCATCTGATTTTTCCCGAGAGGTCTCCAAAATTGTGTAGGTCTCTTACTGGTATGTTCAGGCATCAGCTTATCTCACCTGACAAATGGCTGCCAGGTAGTCAGTATTTTCCCAATTACCTTCTTTTGGAACTCATGCTTCCTATTTGGCCGTGGAATGAGGTTACACAGAAATGTGGCAAACCCCCCTGTCAGAGAATTGGAATTAAATTCAGTCGACCCAATAGGTGAAGCCAATTGCAGCCAAATTAATAGCATTGCCTGCTGGTTGAGAGGTTTTCTTCAGTTTGCCGTCCTGCTTGGCTGATGTTAATTGTCCACGTGGTCTTCTAGATGATGCTCTGGGCAGCTATTCGGGGTATCCTCCACAGTCCAGAAAAAACAAACAAACAAAGCCAGGTGGTCCATCTAAAGCCACATAGCGCTTCAAAGCCACACAAAGGTGAGTATGGCCTTTCTGTTATTGTCCAAGCAGAAGAAACCTGGGAGTAAAGAAATCAATGTCCCACCTTTCTCTTTCGCACCCTCTCTCCCTTTATTCTTTCATGATCCTATGTGCAAAAATAGACGGACTACATGAACAATTATTTTGTGATAGGGTTTATTCCGTTTTGTCCACTCTCAAAGGCCCTGCAGCATTCACACAGGCAGGGAAAGTATCCAACAGCAGCAGGGAAATACATCCAGATGAAAATAAAGGATTCTTCTCTCACAGGTTGCATCTTTTAGCTTTCTTTAGCTAAAGATAGTCAGCAAGGAGAGGGAGAAAACCCTCCCGCTTCTTTTTATTCCACTTAAAAACTAGCACTATTTATTTCTTACCAACCTTCAGGGATTTCTCTTCCTGCTGAGCAGTGGTTCCCTGAACTTTGATACCTGGAGGATCTGTGTGGTTGTGTTTTCATTCACTCTGGCTTAAATTTTCATTCTTTAGTGTTGCTTTGGATGAGATCTCCATGAGAGAGCTTCCACTGTGAAGTTGGCTTCAGCCCAGACACAGTGATCTCCTTTCAGACCAAATTGCAAACTCTGTATTCATATATATCTTCCCCTCTCCTTATCATGTGCATTTATGTTTACACTCACAAATTCACCCAGGCTTTGGTAGGCATCCCTTTCAAAAATGCAGAGAGATTCCCAGCTTGCTCTCAATGGTAACTCCCATCAGCTGACATGCTGGGCTACTAGCTGGAAATCTGCCTAATTAAGGAGGGATCAGCACATGGCTGTAGTCTGTCACTCTTAGCAGTGATGGGCAGGCAGCCTCCTTGAAACTCTCAGATCCTCTGCTATCCTCAGCACCATGAATATAGCAACTACAGTAGGACCCCTTTATCTACAGAATCAGTATCTGCTGATTCACTTATCCACTGCCTGAAAATACTAAATAAAAACGCCCAGAAATACATACTTATACAGTATGCATTTCCAGGGTGTATTTACCAGAACTGGTCACTAGAGGGAGCCAGAGACCATGAATGTATAGCATTTGATAGGTCTGTGTTTTTCAGCCTCCATGGGGAGGGCTTGGAACCGATGCCCCACGGATCCTGCAGTCTTATTGTACTTCAAAACTTCCCTTGGTGTCCAAAGGGCCCCATGCCCTGCTTGTTGTTTTTGTTTTTAATTTTTAAAATCACTGTTTATCCAGGCTCCCTTCAAGGTAAAGGGCTTGTCTCCTTTACCCACCATCTTTGTTTTTATTTTTAAAAGATTTTCTCATTACAGCTGCCTTAAGAAGTAATGGGTTGGTTGTTAGGTTGGTTGGTTGAAATATTTTTGTCCTGCCTTTCTCCTAAAAGAAAAGGACTCATTAAAAAGACAATATTAAAAGCTAAAAACAGTAAATTATTCAAATATTTGAAAAGAATTAATAGCATGATATTAACAATGTTACGTAAAAGTGTAACAACAACAAAAAAAACAGATTTACAAGCACCAAAGTATTAACCATCCCATTTATTGTCTCCTAGACCAGAGGTCCCCAACCCCCGGTCCGTGGCCCGGTGCCGGTCTGTGGCCTGGGCCGGACCGGGCCGCTGAGACAGACCTCCCGCCCCCCTGCACATACTCACCCCCGCGCCGCCCGTTTGCGCCTGCACACGGGCACGCCCGCACGAGCGCCGCGCCACCATATACGCATGTGCACGGGTGCACACACGCATGCACAAGCACTGCACTGCCGTTTGAGCATGCGCGCGAGCGCGGGGGTGTCCCGCCTTCCCCAGCCGGTCCACGGGCCGAAAAAGGTTGGGGAATGCTGTCCTAGACAGTCAATCACTAAGGAAAAGCCTTTGTCTGCTTGCAGAAAAATATATTTATATATTATGAATGTATAATTTAAAATGGAAGAATGGTGGGGGAAGTGAGCAAAAATCCCCCTCCAAAGTGGCCCCCATACCTGACATTATTTCCTTGAAGTGAGAGGGCAGTCTGCAGAGGAAAGATTCTGTGACTTGTGGAGTTTTTCTGTGCATTTGGGGATCTGGAAAATTAGAGTCCCTGATCGTGTGGAAAAGCTCCACGCGTAGCACGGCTGCCTCCTCAGACTGCTGTTCTGCATGTGGAGATGCCGACAAGCAGGAGGCCCACTCTGTCCCTGCTCATGCTTTCAAGGTAACCCTTTTCTGATCACCTGCATGGAGTTAGAGTGAAACCAGCCCCACTCAGCTCTTGCAAACTCAACCCTGTGGCTTCCTTTAAGATTGAATCCATCTCATATTTGGTCTTCCTCTTTTCCTTCCAGAAGCTCATGCGGTTGGGATGGAGCCTTGCCTTGATTCCTCGGCTGAACGCCATAAACTGGGGACAATCCTGCTGTGAGCGGGTGTGCCCAGCACCAGTCCCTACTGCTTGGAGTTGTTATTCACCCACAGCCTAAGCTGGACTGCCGGCTGCCAGTGTTTTAAAGAGAATGAAGAATACAACAGACACAATATAAATATAAATATATCCGTGTATGCAATAATGGACTAAAGATAGAAATATAAAGATAATTAGAAGGCTGAGTTGTGTCTCTGTGTTGGTAAAGGATTCTCTAAGATCTGTCCAAGATCTACCAGGTCTAATTGTCTGATGAGGGTCTCAGGAGAAAGTAAGCTTGCTACACTAATTTTCTTTCTAACTTTACCAGAACATTTGACAACATGGAAGCAAATGGGGCATTATGCAAACCGGCTTCATGTTGAAGTATTAGATAATTCATTATTTGTTCATCATAAAGGCCTTTTTAGCAGGAGTTATGCAAGTGTCGGATAATTTCTGCTCTTAACTGTGTTCATCGTGAATAATTTTTGAAGATCCTACAATGCATTGTGATTTGCTGCAGTTGCAATATACTTTGCTTGCATCCCATTAAAGTAGGCTGGTTTGTGTAGCAAAATGGGATCAATGAATCTATAATTCCTAAATGTTGTGGCTTGTATTCCAGGCAGAGATGTTGTTATGGACCATCAAGGCATCTCGGACTTATGGTAATTCTACGACTGAGTGATCTCCAAAATGTCCCGCCTTCAACAGCCCTGCACAGCTCTTGCAAACTCAAGCCTGTGTTAAGACTGAATCCATCTCATATTTGGTCCTCCTCTTTCCCTGCTGCCTTCAACCTTCCCCAGTATTAGTATTGTCTTTCCTTTCCATGTATAGCGTTATTCCTTTCCCCACTCTGCTCCAGACTATATGATGTATTTTATGTGAACTATATAACGTTTATTGGTGCTGTTCCGTGTATTTATCTTATTATTATATACACTTTTGTCCTAGAGGGGTGCATAAGGAGAGTTCCAAAACGGTTCTGCCTTGGGGTTACCCCTCTGAGACCCTGCATTTGGCTCAGATGCTCACAAACCCGAAAGGAAACCTGAGATGCCTTGTCTTTGAAGCCAATATACTCAATATGAATATTGCAAATACATATTTTATATCACATATTCAATATGAATAAGTCAAAGATGTATAAAATATACTTTGACAGTTTCGCCCTCAAAATGTAAATAAAATTCCTTTTGCCCCGAAGGATATGTTTGTGCTGCCTTCTTGACGGCCAGAAAGACTGTTGGCCTTTTGTGTTCTTTATTTACGAGGAAATTTCCCCCATCCCACCTCTTCACTACCAGTGGTACCTAGTCTGATTAAAGACAAAGCAAAGTGTGCTTCTTATATACCACCCCATAGTACTTAAAGCTCTTTCTGGGCAGTTTGCAATTTAATTATGCAGGCTACACATTGCCCCCAACCCCAAGCAAGCTGGGTACTCAATTTATTGACCTTAGAAGGACGGAAGATTGAGTCATGCTGAGCCAGCTCAGGTCGAACTTAGGTCATGAGCAGAGTCTTCACTGCAGTACTGCAGTTTAACCACTGTACCAGAAGGCTCTAAAGTAAACCACCAGGCGTTTAGGAGTTCATCTAAGGGCACAGATACGTTTCTTAAACTGCTGTTTAGCTTGTGTGTTAAGTTTTGTCAACAAGAACATGAGTTGGACAAATAGCCAGCTTAGATCCTGAAAAGCTGGCAGATCCTAGATATTGGGAACCAATATGAATCATGATGATGCACAAATGGTAACCAGAAGTTAAACTGCAGTTTTCTCTCCTCAACAACTTTCTGAAGCTTCTGTCAGACGTCCTGCAGCTCCCTTGGAAATTTCTGTCACCTGAGACATTGGCACGTATGAACCATGACCTCACCAGATGGTGGCTATTGAGCTGGACTTCTCATTAGGTTTGGAAAAACTACAAAATCTGATGTTTGTTAGCTTGTGTGCTTTCCTTATCTGAAGTACTGTAGTGCTTTTCTCTTTCACTGCTTCCCTGCGAAACCAATTCTGGGCCATTGGTAAAAGAAAAGTAAACAATGCAAGGAAAACAGTCGTTAAAGCCACACACCACTTCTGCCTTGACGGGGAAAATCTGAATTAGGACATTTGCAGAAAGGCTGTGTCTTGACTATAGTTTATTTTCAAAAGACATGAAACTCTCCAGAGCCCTAAATACACATTTTTTGATCCTAAAATCTGAAAGGTGCTTTCACACTGACAAGGGTAATCGCTTGACTCAGGTTATGTGGGTGGCATTTCACAAAATGACATCCACAAAGAGCACTGTCTTCTCTAGATTTTTTTTTTATTCGCATGGATAGTTAATTTGCATTTCTACTCTTTTTTAAATCATGGGTTTGCAAATGCACACATTGGCATCTTTGTATAGGCCATCCTGCACCAGTCCAGACCCTTTAAATGGGCAATGCCTTATATGGTGTTCTTCTCCTCTACAAGCAGGTAATTCACAGCCACCTGCGATCTTCCTTGCCACCAGTATTGGGGTGAAATTGAACATGGACCCTTCCAACCATCAACTCACGCCCATTATCCTTTCCTTACACTATGCACAAAGATGGTGTGTGCATCCTCACAGTCACCAAAGAGAACCCACAGCATCAGAGATATCAAGAGTAAATACATAGTAACATGGGGGAGGGGGGGGAGAACCACATTGGGGGGAACAGTGTGATGTGATGCAAGGTTGTGAGTGATAGGTATTCATGTTGTATGAAACACACTGAGTGAAGCTGATGCAGTGATTATTTGTCTCGCTGGTGTAGATCCAGCCCAGACACAGAAGCTGACTAAAATAGGGGTAATTGCTACAACATGAACAGGAAGCAATAATATAGGCTAACCCTACAAACAGGAAGCTTTTGATTAAAGACACAGTAGCCCATGAGAGCCTCAGTAGGTTGTGTTGCCTGTTCACACCCGCATTGCAATTGCATTTTATTTAAAAGAAGTGCCACAAATCAGATTTGAAAGGGCAGGAAAGGAAAGGACAGACTCTGGAGGGCAACTGTTTCACAATAACAACATCTGACTTCTCCCCTAAAAGGGAGCAACTTAAGAATATTCCAGAGTAATGAACTACGTATAAGGAACATAATTGTCCACCCCTTTTTCTTATTTTGTTTCTCTTTCCGAACTTCCTCTCCACTCCCTGCTTTGCTTAGTCTTATACAAAGATCTTCCACCTACTTTTGAAAGCTAATCCTGGCGCCTTCGATTACCACATAATGCTTAAGCATCTCTCCCCTCTCATTGTTCTCCTTGCCTTTAGAGGATCGTGGGCTATTTTTAACAACATAGCTTATTACAATAAGAACCTTTAATTACAAGATAAAATGTGACTGTGCAAGACAGCATAGACCCCTTTTTGGTAAGGAAAAAGAAGGAGGGTCTTTGAACAGCAGTGTATTATGGGGTAGCTGTGCTTAAGCTATAAATGGCTCCCCATTTATAGTAGACATGGGCTATTCGTATTCATATCCCTGGGGATACGAATATGAATCGTGGCACTACAGGTGCCACGGAGGTTAATTCCCTCCCCCCTCAGAACCGGCCAGTCCACTCACTGGTCACCACTCAGGTCCTTCATTGTCACACCAATCCAGGAAGGAGACAGGCCAGTGTTTCCCCGCTTCCCCACACGAGGAGGCAGGATGGGGAGTCTCCCCACTCAGCTGATGAGGCAGCGTGAGGAGGTGGGGAAGGGGCAGCTTGGCTCCTTCCTGGATTGGCATGACGACGACAATGAAGGATCCCCGCGCTGAGTGAGTGGACTGGCCAGTTCTGGGGGTGGGGGGGGAGGGAATGGGCCACTATGGGACCTGTGGTGCCATGATTCCTATTTGCATCCCTATGGATACAAATACGAATAGCCCATGTGTATTCGTTAATCATTAATAATTACATGCAGATTTCTAAACTAGCATGAGGTCTGCCTACATTGAAAACAAAGAGGAGATTATATGGATTCCTAGCAATTTCCTCCAAAGAAAGCCAGTACTGCAGTGAGGTGTAAGTTAAAGAGGTGAGTTGGTTACAATACCACTCAAGAACTGAACTTATTAAAAATCTCTACACAACTCAAGTTTTTTTCCCCATTTGACAAGGTACTACCTGCAGTCTCCAAGTCCATCTGGTGTTTAGAACCATCAAGTGCCTTAAAGTGCACAGAAATTAAGCAGGAATAGTCTAGGAGCCTAATGGTGCGGTGGTTGAACTGCAGTACAGTGGTGCCTCGACTTACGGAATTAATCCGTATTGGAACGGTGGCCGTAGGTCGAAATTTCCGTAAGTTGAAGCACCATTTCCTATAGGAATGCATTGAAAACCGATTAATCCATTCCGGCCGAAGAAAAAAATACCCCCCCCCCCCAAAAAATAAAAATAAAACACTGCAAGCCCCTGGGCCTGCAAAAAAACAAAACAAATCTAAAAATAAATGTAAACATAACCCCACCAGCCCAATCCCACCCTGCAAAAGCCACCCAAAACAGTAAAAAGCAAAAAGCAGCACCTTACCTCCACTGCTGCCGCCCGGCCCTGGCTCTGCCGCCGCCACGACTGCCGCCGCCGGGAGGCTTGAGCTGGCTGGGGTGCTTCGGCCGCTTGCCTCCTGGCTCGCCTCCCGCTTGCTCCACGCCACCCTCCGTGGGCCCATGGCGGGAAATTCAAATGGCGGAGGGCGGCAAGGAGCGAGCGGGAGGCGAGCCGGGAGGCAAGCGGCCGAAGCACCCCGGCCAGCTCAAGCCTCCCGGCACTGGGCGACCGCTGCCTCCACCACCCGCCGCCCCTGCCACAGCTGCCAGAGCACCCAGGAGGCTCAAGCCTCCTGGCTCTGGGTCACCCCTGCCGCCCGCCGCCTGCGCCGCCGCCGCCACCCGCCAGAGCACCCAGGAGGCTCAAGCCTCCCGGCTCTGGGCCACCCCCACTGCATCCCTTTCCCTAACCGTTGGGGCAAAAGAGCTACAAAGAAGCAGCCTCTTCACCACCAACAGTTAGTAAATTTAAATTTCCCGCCCTTTCCCCCTGCCTTTTTCCTTTCGTAAGTGGAAGCTCCGGCCACAAGTCAAACCCAAATTTTGCGGCCGGAGCTTTCCGTAACTCGAAATTTTCGTAAGTAGGGACGTCTGTAAGTCGAGGCACCACTGTACTGCAGTGAAGACTCTGCTCACAACCTGTGTTTGATCCCAGTGGGTTTAGGTAGCTGGCTCAAGGTTGACTCAGCCTTCCATCCTTCTGAGGTCGGTAAAATGAGTACCCAGCTCGCTGTGGGGGCAATGTGTAGCCCGCATAATTAAACTGTAAACCATCCAGAGAGTGCTTTAAACACTATGGGCAGTATAAAAGCAGCATACTTTTTGCTTAGTCTAGTGTAGTGGTTCCCAACCTTGGGTCCCCAGATGTTCTTAGACTACAACTTCCAGAAGCCAGGATTTCTGGGATTTGTAGTCCAAGAACATCTGAAGACCCAAGATTGGGAATCACTGGTATAGTGGAATGGGGATTTTATTGGTGGATAAAATAGCATGGCAATACATTCCTTGACTTCTTAAAAGCATGCCAGCATAGTCATTATACTGTTGCTCCATAGGGATGGGACTTTTGCATTTTTAGGACTTATGGTTTCAGAATTCACCCAGAGTTTACCCCATCCCACCCCCGCCCCCGTTGAGTTGTGGAAGTGAAAGCCCTGGAACTAAAAAGGATTAGACCAGCCCTTCCTACCTCCGCGCTCTTCACACACCTTTTCTGCTTCAAAGCACAAGAAAACTGCCCCGCTGCACTGTGGGAGTCCCAAGACTTTCCGCAACTTGTAAAGAGATGTGGGAAGGCTGCATTAGTGCTATGCATGGGGGTGGTCTCTTCCGGCGACCACTGAACCTGCATGTTTCAGGGACTGCCAAAATGTGAGTTGTAGGTGTTCCCTTATTCCATCGCTGAAAGAAGATATTCTTTTGAAATGGAAATTCTGTGTCTGGAGGATACTGGGCATTGTGGTCCAAAAGAGTGATGTCTCCAGGATCTGTTCCACAGAGTAATCCCACCTTGGCTTCTTTGCCATTTATGGGAGAAGCAGAGAGCCCACAGTTTTTTCACTAATCAGTGCTAAGGTAATTTCCCATGAGATTCAACAAGGCAGAAGTGCATGGAAAACAACAACCATTCTTGCTAGCTGAGGAAGGGGAAAATAGTAACTTGCTGACGGGAACAGAGGGGGCCAGAATTTGTCACAAAAGCGGAGTCCTCACAGTCCTAGTCTTCTTCATAAGGACCACTTTGTGGCCTCTCTAATTGCAACTTTCCAAACAGGCCTTTACAAAAAACTAATTCCCATTCATTTCCATTATATACAGCTGAACACTCACAGCCTAATTCAAATGTACTCTGAGAAAGTTTACTCTAGAATATATGTGTTGTCTGCAAAATTAGAATCAGGGACGGTTAAGCAGTTTCAGAGTTGGGTTTTCTTAAATGTAACTGAAGAAGATTAATCTTAGTTCACAGCTACTTCTGCTGAATATATAGCTGTGAATTTTTCCTTCCTGTTTTCATCTTAAATAGAATGAAAAATTGGGGGGGACTAGAACATGAATCATCATTTTATTTTTGTTGTTTTCTTTCCTTCTCACTTATTTTTGGGAACCATTTCCCCTGTACGTTCTGAACCAAGTAGCATATTTTAACTTCCAGTCCGTGTTAAAATTGAATTGTGTTTATTACTGTCAGATATTCTTTTTTTAAAAATTATGGATCCCTAAGTGACTTCCAGTTTCCCCCTTCCCCCCTGCCCTGATGGTCAATATTCTTTCAGACATATAGATTAAAACTGTGTCTTCTCAGAAATAAGTTTCCCACTGACGCTACAACTGCATGGTCAACTACTATTTAAAAAAGTGCCATTTTTCTTCTCTTGAAAACTTCCAAGAGTAGTGGTTTTCCAATAAAATGGAGTGCATGGCCCTTTAAATTCCCCCAGCAACCCACAAAAATACCAGAAGCAGACTTCCAGCAACATTTACCTTTCTTTTTCTTTTTTTAAAAAAAAATTCTCATTGTCTTGGTTGGTGCAGCCCTGTTGAGTCCTGGAAACAAAGGACCCATCTTCAAATCCTACAGAGTTGCCCACCCTGGTCTAGTGCCTTCTTCCTGCTGCTATTAAAGGCTCAGGCACTTAGGAGATGAAAAAAGCTTTAGTAAGTTGGAGCTGCATGGATTTGGCTTTTGAAAGCATCAAAAATTTCACTTTATCGTTCTGGACTAGACATAGGGACAAATATAAAAACGAATTGCAATATTCAATGAATTTCGCTGGTTCATCAGATATTCGTTGCTTCATATTCTTGAGGTCCAGAGACCCTGACGAATATGAAGCAACGAATATAACCCTTTTATATTCGTCTCTTCATCTATCCCTATCTGCTTATGCCCGCGCAGATCAGCTGTTCCTCGGGGGCATAAGCAGAGATGGGTTTTTCCTTTGGGCGGCTTCTTAAAGCTTGCCCGAAGGGAATCCCACCCCACCCCTTTTTACAAAGACAGGGGGATCACTTTGGTCAGGATTCCCCTGTCTTTCTATGAATCTGTGGCATAGACAGGAGAAGCCTGACGAAAGGAATTCTCCCCGCTGTCTTTGCAAAGACAGGGGGTGGGGGATCGCTTTGATCCCACTTTGATCCCGCTTTGATCCCGCTTCCCCTGTCTTCCTATGCCCAGGCAGACATAGAAAGAGAAGGGAAGTGGGATCCAAGCGATCCCCCACCCCCACTGTCTTTGCAAAGACAGCGGGGGTGGGGGAATCGCTTGGGTCCCACTTCCCTTGTCTTCCTATGCCCACTGGGGCATAGAAAGATGGGGGAAGCCGGACTGAAGCGATTCCCCACCCTTGCTGTCTGTGCAAAGACAGCAGGAGGAATCGGCTCAGTCAGGCTTGCCGAAAGGGAAACCCTCCCTGCTGCTCTGAGCAAAAGCTAGGCAGCTGGAACTGAAACCGTGGTTCCAGCAGTCCAGTTTCTGTGTCCACGGAAGCCGCCACGGAGCAGGAGGAGGCAGCTGGGAAGGTAAGCGGCAGTGGAAGGGGATGGGGGCAGGCTGTGGGGGCAGGGCTTTTTTTTTTTTTTTTAGAAAGCCCCATGGGCTGTCTAAAAAAAAAAAATGACCGGACAAACCGACGAATTGATTCGTGGTTTGTCGGGCCACTGGGGGGCAATTCGTGGTTTGTGGGTCATCAAGCTTGATGACCCACGAACCAAGATGGTCTCCATCCCTGTTCTGGATATACGTTTCGCTCTTACACCATTTCTACCAAACTGGCAAATGTTGTGGTGATCTTGTCAACCCCAGTGTCAGTTTCAGAAAACTGGACTAATACCCAGAAACGGTGAAGGATTCATTTCTGGCACCAAATATAACATGTAGGCTTGAGCGAAAGCTGTTTCAGAAAGTGTCCAGTTTAGAAAGCCACAGAATGAAGTCCAATAGTATATGATTGATTCTGTCTTCTATGGAGCCTGTCAATAACCTAATGTAGTCACTAAGAATGTATGAGGAACGTTAGTGAAAGGTCATGACTGATGCTTCATCAGCGTCACTGTTGAGTGACTTAGCATACAGAATGACTGAAAGATGCCTTTGTTGCAGATTGCGTTCACTTGCAAGAATTCTTTTATCTGCATTTTTGGTGAGAGTTTACATTCTGTTGCATTCCTTTAAAAGAAAAATAAAACATGTCATTAGGATGCCATTAAAGCTCAGGGCAGACCCAGATTCCATGCTGACATTATACAGATATGGAGAGAATTCTGATTAGCAGATCTCAGAATAGACTAGCTGGCCAAAATCCTGTCGGGATGTTATGTGTGCAATAGGAAGCACATACATTGGTAGAGCTAAGAGTGTTTAATTGATGAGGTACCTGGCGTGTGTCAGGCATGCGCCAAGCACCTAATAGGGAGTGTGACTGGCATGCACCTGGCACCGTGTCAGTTAGCTGTGGCAACTGTGTATTCATCTTACACATGTGAAGAATCTCAACAGGATTTGGGCTGTTACAAATAACAGGTTAGTTTTTGTCAGGGCCCAGCCCTCCATTAGGCAGAGTGAAACAACTGCCTCAGAAAGTAGATTTTCGGTATCCAAGGCAGGAAGTAAATTGTTACCTATTAATGCGTTATTGCTTTGTATTGAAAGGGACAGAGAAAGGTGCTTGTAAGATTTTCTCCCTAATGTGACAAAATACTTTTGACTGGTCTTGAGTATTTTGCACCACAACTGGGGAAGATAGCGCCAATGTCCTGGGCTCATGCTTTCTGGCAATACCTGAAGCATAAGTAAAACACAGGTTTTGTGTTTTGTGGCATACAGTAGTACTGTGGTCTCTGCGGGATCAATTCCAACCTGCCGCCCCCCCCCCCCCCGGCCGCAGATGCTGAAAAACAAACATGGTCTATGTCTCCCTCTAGTGGCCAGTTCTGGTAAATGCACCCTGGAAATCATCATAGAATCGTCATAGGGTTGGAAGGGATCTTGGAGGCCTTCTAGTCCAACCCCCTGCCCAAGGCAGGAGACCTCATACCATCCCGGACCTCATACCATCCCGGACAGATGGCTGTCCAATCTTTTCTTGAAAACCTCCAGCGATGGGGCACCCACCACATCATGAGGCAAGCTGTTCCACTGCTTAATGGTTCTCACCGTCAGGAAATTCCTCCTTATTTCCAGGTTGGATCTCCCTCTGACGAGTTTCCACCCATTGGTTCTTGTCTTACCCTCAGGCACCATGGAGAATAAATCGATGCCGTCTTCCCTGTGGCAACCCTTCAGATATTGGAAGACTGCTATCATGTCTCCCCTCAGTCTTCTCTTCATTAAGCTAAACAGATCTAGTTCTTTTAGTAGTTCTTTATAGGATTTAGCCTCTTGTCCCCTTATCATCTTTGTTGCTCTTTTCTGCACCCCTTCCAGGGCCTCAGCATCTTTTTTGTATTGTGGTGACCAGAACTGGACTCCAAGTGCGGCCTCACCAGCGCAGTATAGAGTGGTACCATCACTTCCCGTGATCTTGATGCTATCCCCCTCTTGATGCAGCCTAGGACTGTGATGGCTTTCTTGGCAGCTGCAGCACACTGCTAAATCATCCTTAGGCTGATATATATGTATAAATACATATTTCTGGGGGGTTTTATTTAGTATTTTCAGCCAGCAGATAAGTGAAAGAGCAAATAGTGATCCTGTGCATATGGGGCTCCTATTGTAATTATAACTGAAACACAGTTATAATTTCACACAGCTTTGTGGTGGAATGATAACCGAACCATGAAAACCGACATTAAAAAAATATAAAGTTAGTTTTTAAGGTGCCACCAGGTTTTTGTCTCTTTTTTTTTTACTTTTTTTTTATTTTATTTCACCAATAATGCTAGTCAAAGAAGCTATTTGTTCCACTTGGGACATAAAATGTTTCTTCCCCCGGAAGGAGTAGATGATTCTTATCTTCCTCTTGCCTCTGCCAGTTTGAAGGTAGAAACAACCATTGTTTGCTCAGGGTGACCTCTGTGCCTTGGAATGAGGGAACTGGCCATCCATGAGGCTTCAAAGATCATGAACAGTTGGAGGATGTCTGTGTGTTCCCATTTCTATCATGCTACACCCCTGCCAATACAATAAAACTTTTAAGTGGCTTTCTGTCTTCTTCAAAATTTAAAGAACATAAACTCATCCAGGTTCCTGTTGGTCCAAAACCCAGCAATTAGCACAACAGGATATAGGTTTGGTTGGATCTATGACACCAGAGAGGATGATTTTCTATCTTTCCCCACGTCCTGTTTATTGGAATTTGAGGAAGTTACTTTTTTGGATTAGAACTCCTAGAATATCCCAGCTATGTTTGTAACAAGACCCATCTTGATAGATAAGGGTTTCAATGTGTAAGCAAGAAATGCCCTGTAAAATGAATAAGCAAAATGAGTGAGCCAATTTGCATGGGATTGTGACTGACGAACAAGGGCTGAAATCCTGTTGTTTGGCGTAGCAAGTCACAACTAGAGCAGGCCCATTGAATGAGTGGGGATTTGGAGAGTCAACTCCTCCATAAATTCAATTGATTCAAATGGGTCTACTCTAGTTGTGACTTACTATGCTAAGCAACAGGATTTCAGCCATCATTTTAAATATTCACTTGGAAATGTGCATTTTTGTCCTCAATAGAGAATATTCATTGTTGCATGTAGATACCATTAATCCTTCCTGTTTTAATTGTCGCTGCATGTCCCACTGCTATTTTTTAGTACACATTAGCACAGTTGGGAGATCCAAGTTCCATAATAGGACAATTAATTGCAATGGTTTGTTTGGTTAAGCAATAAATCCTACTGCAAATGGTTGGCAGATAAGCTCCTATATCCGGAGCATATTCATTTAATAACCAGCCACCTGGATGTATAAGAATCAGGTAAATATAGTTGGAAAGTATCAGGCGACAACAGCTTCCATGTGGGCACAGCTGCAATATGGATTGAATCCACCCACATACTGACACACTAAAAAGGTTGAATGAATCATCCCTAATTCTAACATGGCATGCTCTGGAGGATTCATAAATTGTGATGTATGGCTGGCGGAATCAACAAAGGAATTGGATTTTGTTTAGGAAGAAAGAGAGAGAGATTGAGAAAGAGAGAGAAAAAGACAGAGACAGAGAGCAATGTTCTGAGATTGGGCGATATTTCAAATTCTTAGAATCTGGCCTTGCACAGCACCAAGATAACTCTTCATCAAAGTCTGTGCCTGTCTCCTCATATGTAAACTTCATGCTGTTTACAAGGAGATATGCATTCTGTTTATTTCAACTTTTCTCCAGGAAACAGAAGGCAGTACAGTACACCTTGTTCCCTCCTCAACCTTCTTGTCAACAGTTCTGTGAAATAGGTAAGGCTAAGAGAACAAGACCAGTTCATGGTAATCCAGTGAAGTGAAAATATCAGGAATAAGTAGTGATTCAAACCTATGTCTTTCCAGTTCTAGTCAAATGTTTACAACTAGATTCCAGCATCAAATTTCTATATACATAAGCTACCAGGGACACAAGATTTTTATAGGCTGAATACTTAAGAATTTTTAAAAAATCAAATTATACCAGAAATAAATCAAACCAAATGCTTTTATGTATTTATTTATACCAGGCCTTAGGTTGCTAGATGGGTTCTAAATCAAATCAAGTCTGAACTCCTACTAGAAGAGAAATTATGTCATTGTACTGTGGTCATATCAAGAGAAGATAAGACTCACTGGGAAAGACAATAATGCTGGGAAGAGTTGAAGGGAGCAGGAAAAGATGAAGACCGAACATGAGATGGACTGATAAAAGAAATCACAACCTTGAGTTTGCCAAAGGTGAGCAGGTCTGTTAATTATACGACTTCTCGGATGACACTCATTAAAGAGTCTGTTGTAAGTCAGAAGCAACATGAACACAACAACTTTTTAAAAATCCTCTGATGTGAATGGAGCACTTACAGTAGATGTTTAAAAGGTTTATATTGTCCCCACTCCAAAGCTCAGGTGTTTCAGTTTCGGAGGAAGAAAGATTAAGTCTTGCCCTCAATTCCCCCGACCTCTGTTCAGCAGCTTCCCCACAATAACGCTAGGAAATGTTGAAGGCAAAAGGAAAAAAGGAAGATAGAACATGAGATGAATTAACACAATAAAGGAAGCCATGACCCTCAGCCGGGATGGGGACTTGTGATTTGCTGTCGAGTCCAACTTAAGTCGCACTGGTGACTCAACTTGGACTCAACTTGCTCTTTATTTTCACTAACTCTAACTCAATTCACAACTCAGACCCATTTTTCCAAGTTGCATTTTTGAGTCTGGGGTCCTTTCCTCTCTGGCCTCCCTCCCGGTCCCCAGAAGGACACACCTTCACCCCCAAAGACACAATGGGAGGGCAGCTTCCCCTGTAGCAAGAGGCAGCCTTTGAAGGAGCTGAAGCCCTACTTCCATCTGGAACAATTAAAAGGAGGGACAGGAAGAGGTATTTTGGGGGGAGGGGCAGTTGCTGAGGAAGTTCCGCTCCCATCCCCTGGTTCCCTTCCCTTCTAGGAACTGCAAATTGGTACCTTTAACTCTTCATTACCATAAAGTTTCCCTTGAGTTCCCAAAAGAAGCATGCCTTGCACCGGCTTGAGTTTCGGCTTCTTGGGTGCTGGGATCTCTCTTCTCCCTCCTGGCTTTGAGCCCAGAAATCCCTTTTTAATACGGACTTGAGACTTGGACTCGAAGACTTGGACTCAGACTTGGGACTTGGAGCCAGAGATTTGGATTCAGATTTGGGATTCAAACCCAAAGACTTGCCAACATTCCTGACCCTCAGCTTGCATGAGCTGAGCAGGACTGTTATTGACAGGAACTTTCCAAGGTCATTAATGCATAAGGTTGCCATAATTTGGAAGTGATTGGTTGGCACATAATGCTGACACAGTCTTGGTCCTACTCTTTGGCCTTTGGCGTCACCTGCCACAGCAATGGAGCCCCCAAGAACTTGTCTGAAAATGAAATCAGCCTGCAAGCTTGGGGTGGGGGGACCACTATTGGTCCATTGCTCTGTAAACAGGACTGTTGGATCTTCGTGTGGGAGGTGTCCCCATAGCAAACAGAGTCTCAATGTACTTCCAGTCTCTGATGCCCAGACAGGGATCAGCAAGGAAGATGTAGGGAGAAGCACAGAAGAATGGATCATCATGCCTGTTGTCTGTACTCATGTATCCCAATTAGCTCCCACCAGTTGTTGTTGAAACTAATACAATCCATCATACGAGCTCACAAATGAATTGCTACAATTAACTTCTACATGTTGTCAATCAACCAGATTGCACAGTCAACTGTTCTTCCCCATTTGGCACCATGTTTAATTCCCGGTATTTAACCAATATGTTCTTTGCTGTTGTAAATAAATCCATTCTACCCACCACTTCTAATATCTAACTTCCCTTCTGACAGTCTGATTGCATCTTAATAGTACAACTAAAAGATTATTCCTTAATCTATACTGAATCATATTGAATCATATCATGCATTACTCTCAGTACTTCTGCTGTTATTATCTTCCATTAATAACCCACCAGGAGCATTAAGAGATGCATCAAGATATAAATCTATATTATTCTGAAGTACCAGATGAGCCAGAATTAAAGATCAGATCGGGGGGAATTAATAAAATGAGGATTAAATTTTGTAGAACATTCATGGTTGCTGTCCCTATCTGTGATGGCCCTTTCTCACTAATTCCATATTGTGTGTGCTGTGTTTCGTTTGAGGGTTTGGTCTTCTGGAACTAATTAAACTGTGGGGCACTGTTAAGTCAGATGCACTTTGATGGCACACAACAAGCAAATACACATGTATATATTTTGGATTATTCAAATTTCTTTAAGCACAGCAACTGCTGTTGTTTTTAAAGACAAGATCTATGAGAAACTGCATCAATTCCTATGTTAGTGGGCTGTAACTCCCAAGCATTCCTCGCCATTGGCTGTGCTAGGTAGGTATGCCACAACGCCATTCAAGAATATCTGGAGGGCCCAGGTGTTTATTTATAGATTCATAGAATAACTGAGTTGGAAGGGGCCTATAAGGCCATCGAGTCCTACCCCCTTCTCAGTGCAAGAATCCACACCAAAGCAGATCTGACAGATGATTGTCCAATTTTCTCTTGAATGCCTCATGTTGGAGCACTCACCACCTCCTGAGGTAACTGATTCCATCGTTATACTGCTCCGACAGTTAAGAAGTTTTCCCTCAGCCTAAATCTGGCTTCCTGTATCTTGAGCCCATTATTACGTGTCCTGCATTCTGGGATGATCAAGAACAGATCCTGCTCCTCCTCTGACTATCAAGTATTTGAAGAGTGCTATCATATCTCCCCTCAGTCTTCTTTTCTCAAGGCTGAACATGCCCAGTTCTTTCAGTCTTTCCTCCTAGGGCTTGGTTTCCAGTCCCCTGATCATCCTTGTTGCCCTCCTCTGAACTTGCTCCAGTTTGTTGGCATCCTTAAAGTGTGGTGTCCAGAACTGGACACAGTACTCTAGATGAGGCCCAACCAGTGCTGAATAGAGGAAGACAAGTACCTCATAGGATGAAGTATTTATTTATTATGTTTTCGCACTGCCCCTCCCAATTTAGCAAAGCTCCACTACTCTGGACAGTTATATAAACAGAAGTCATCCCCTCAAACCCCAGCCCCACCCTCCAAAAACCAAGAAAGAAGACAGAAAACAACAAATAACAAAACTCAAACTAAAATCTTAATGGCAGAGACTCTTCTCCTGGTAAAATCTAAGCCATGGGTCAAATTCTTAATAAAGGGAAAGAATGTCCTTAAAGGCTTCTTTAAACAGGTCAGTTTTTAACAACTTTTTGGGAGTCTGGAGGGAGGGAGGCCTGGCAGATTTCCAATGGAAAATCATTCCAAAGTGACAGGGTCCCCACCAAGAAGGCCCATTTCTAGTGGAAGCCCTCTTGCCCTCTCTCAGCACGGCCACCTGTGACAAGAAGGTCTAGGAGGACCGAGGGAAACAACCAGCAATTCTTTGGGAGAGATGCTCCAACAGGTAACGAGGTACCAAACTTTTATATGCTAATACCAACACCTTGAACCTGGCACAGAAAGGAACTGGTAACTAACGCTGATAAGCTAGGACTGGAAAAGCCACAGTGTTGGGTTAAGGCTAAAGTGTGGCCAAAACCTAACAGTCTTGTGCCATTATCCTAACCCACCCCTGCCCTATGATTACACTAGCAGGCAGGAACCTGAGTAAAACCATGTTAATATGGATAGATTTTGGCAGCTGCCATTTGTGCTAAGGATTTAGTCTTCGGTGGAACTCCTAGTCATCATCCTAGTATCTCAGGGGATCAGGCCCTCATTTCCCTTGATTGTATTTTTAATGAAAATGGGAAGAATCTCATTTTCAAGAGATAATCCACAGGCAACTAAAATGACAAGATTGCTCTGGAAGGGGTCACAATCTAACCAGAATTATTTAAGATGTTAATTAAACAGCAGCTATTCTTGGAATGCTGGGTTATTTTTATTCATTCACTGAATAGACATTGAAGCTGCTGCTTTTCCAGATGCTGCTTGCTTCCAGGTACTGGCAGTTGTGGAAATGGTCAATGGGTAGCCACCTAAATGTTTATTTTAAAACTGTCTATTCCTCTACATGCCCAGATGACTCTTGGTGTATGACGAAGGTGTTAGCGCAAAACTGACGTCTCTGGCGCAGAGTTTTGTCCAGTCCAGGCAGTCCAAATAACGCACACGTATACAGGCAGCTTCTCCCGACACCAAAGTATATTTACAATATATACAGCAGCATCAACTGACAGCATGACAGGATGACATCAAGTAATAGATATGGGGTACATCTTCAGTTCAACTTCACACATATATATACATATACATATTAGCATATAGCCATCATAGTAGATGTTGCATCATCCATGACTCAGTATATGTTGCATCATCCATGACTCAGCATTACTCAGTACTCTTGCACACCTGTACAAATATGGCTGCTCATTAATACAAACCTTGTTCTGCCAGGTTTGGAAATTATCCTTGACAGAAGGGAAGGCTGGGAGAGCCTGTAAAAAAGAACCTTTCAGATGAAATCTATTAGACACGAATCAAGGCAGTACCGAAATCAACAAATGCATAGTACTAACCTTTCTATAATCAAATGTAGGTTTATGATTACAACTAGTAAAGTAACAGGGTGGGTTTGGTTTAAATTTTAAAAATTGATTTAAATTAAAAAAAATTGGATTTTTTTATGATTTAATTTTTTAAAATGATTTTTTATTTAAATCAGTTTGATTGTTTTTTAATCATTGATTTTTCTCCACTTTGTAAAGTAATTATAATTCTTGTTTCAAGGCCCCCAAGTTACTATCACAGTGACATATCTGTGAAGATTCTCAGTCATCCAGGTGTAGTTATCTGGAAGTTGAGTCATGGCAACTGGACTTATTTCAACCTAACAAGAAATAAGTCAAGTTGTCATGACTCAACTTCCAGATATCACAGTGACAGTTCTTGAAAGGTAACTCTCTACTCTCCCATTTTTCAAACATAATAACAAATTTTACTTTTGCATACTTTTTTTTTAAAAAAAAAGTCTGGATGCCACAAGAAACTGGCCTGTGGTGCAAAACACATACTCCTCCCATCTACTTGTTTGTTGACTGAACACCCACAAAAGTACAATGAGGTGGCAGCACAAGGCACTTCAGTCATCCAATATTTGTACTCTGTCATTTAGCGAGGTCATGTAAATACAGCAGGACCTCTTATCTGCAGGATCAGTATCCACTGATTAACTTATCCATTGTCTGAAAAATATCAAAAATATTAAAAGAAAAATCCCAAAGATATATATTTCTAACAATGAAGTTACCAGAACTAGGCACTAGAGGATGCCAGAAAACATGCCATGTATAGCATTCACTAGAGAAATATATTTCTATGATGTCATTACCAGAACTGGCCTCTAGAGAGAGCCAAATACCATGTCATATGAATAGTGGGAACAATACTGATAATAACGTTAGCACTGAACCTGCTACAGAGAACGAATCTTTGATCTGGAGAAGCCCTTAGCCTAGCGAGGACCTGCAGACCATCATCTCATAGGTTCAAGGCTAGTAATGCAGTTATCCAATACCAGTTTCTAAGTGAAGGTGTCAAGTGGGAATGTGCTACGCAAAAGATCTCATAATCAAGAAGTAGAAATGAACGAGAATAGGAAAAGGTCATGTTTCAATGTGGAACCATAGAATAATTTGAGTTGGAAGGAGTGTATGAGGCCACTGAGTCCAACCCTCTGCTCAAGGCAGGAATCCAAATCAAAGCAGATCTGACAGATGGTTGTCTAATTTTCTCTTGAATGCCTCCAGCATTGGAGCGCTCACCACCTCCCGAGGTAATTGGTTCCATTGTCGTACTGCTCTAACAGTTAAGAAGTATGAGCAGTTCCAGATGGAATTTTTAGGAATCTCCCTGGGAATTTCCCAGGGGCAGCAAATTCACTCCCTGTGGCCAGCACTTCCTCATGTATGCAACTTAAAAACCTGCTAAATTTTAAAAGAGAGGCCTAAATTTTAAAAGAGAGCCATTTCTGAGTGAAGCCCTGGAGCAGCTGGTCACACTTTTTCCTTCTGCGCATATACAGCACAAAAGCTGAGCATCAAAGACACTCTGTCCTTTGACCAATATTTGGCTCGAGGGTTTTTTTGTGTGTGTTGTACTTTTTCCCTTTGCTAATTTGATTAGAAGGATTATCTCTTTTATCTTGTTTACTTAGGACAAGAAGGGCTTTTTAAAAGCTGACACTAATAAGCCTAATTAGCAAAAGGGGCTTTTATTAGTTTGCTTAATATCTTATTTGATTGATTTAGAACCTGTTTACTTAGGAAAAACAACATGTTGTAATTAGATTTATTTTTTTTAAAAGACCTTTTCTAGCTATCTAAAAGGGCTGAGAGGACAATCGATAGAGGTTAAATTTGGGAAAAGAGAATTAATGCCAGACCATATTCTCTGCATAAGAAAAACAGGAGGCTAAATTAAAGAAATTTCACCTGGCTGATTTAACAGAGACATTGAGAATTACATGTTAAAAATCCACTCTTGGGATAAGGACCGGGAGGAGAAGGGTGTGTATTCATGTGTGTGAGAAATAAAAGTGATAGAACATTGTCCATAGTTATATAAGAGGAAACTGAGTAATGAGACCGGGGGTTACAGTGTCACATTGCAATCGTTAATTTTATGTGAAAGAACTATATTCTACCTATTGGGGAGGGAGACATCCATAAGATGTTATTTATAAATTAACAGCCACTGAAACATTGTTAACCTAGAATATGTTGATATGTGCCATCAATTTAGAACTGACTTACAGTGACTTAATAGGGTTTTCAAGGTGAGTGAGGTATTTAAGGAGTGGTTTTACCAGTTCCACCCCCCCTAAGTGAGTTCCCATGGAAGAGCCAGGGAATCAAACCCATGTCTCCTGTGGCATGGCATCTGAGCGTGATCTTAAGGGCAGTCTCAAATGGGATAAGAGCCATGTAACCTCTCTGCCAATATCATAGCCGTGCCTCTGCTGGTCACATCCTATTTTACAAGTTTGCAGCTAGGTGCCATGGCAACATAGGGAAGTAAAACATATTTTGTCTTTCCTTGGGCTTCTCTCAGACCAAGGCCGGACCAAGCACTTCTGCTGCCAGAGGCAAAGACCAAGAAAGTGTTCCAATGACAGAAGTGAATTGGGTGGGTAGCTTGCTGGCCTTATAGGCCCCTTCCAACTCAATTATTCTCTGATCCTATGAGGTTTTGCCTTATGCAGGTGTGGGCAAACTTCAGAGATCGGAGAGCCACCCAGAGCCATCTCTGACCTTCGTTGGGCTACATCCATTCTTACTCCCTTTCCCCCTGGTTTTTCCCGCCCTTACAAATGGGGCTTTCTAAACTAGAAAAAAGTGAAAAGCTCTCTTCTGCCCTCCAATGGCCAAAAATGATTTTTTTAAAAAACTTAAAAGTTGGGAGGCTGGGAGAGAAGATGCTTTTCCAAAGGAGCATGATATGGGTATCATAAGCATGTTGAGGGGTAAATAAGCTCCCAGCGATACTTACAAGGTTTCAGTTTCTGTGTATTAATTTGAAAGGGGTTTGTAACATGATAAATGTATGTATGGGGCAGAGATCAATAGACGGGCTTTATTTTGTTCTGCACAGTATTAGTTGCCACAGTGAAAAACTTAGTGATCTCTCATGTATTTTATGTATTTTCTTTGCAGGCAAACTGCAAAGTATTTAAAAGTAGTAGTAATTGGAAAGTTATTGGGTGGTATTAGAATTAGCGGGTCTAAAAATTTCCTGAACCTCCTGAGAATTCCAACATCATCCTCCCAGTGGGGTCCACCTTTTTGTTGTTTAGTCGTTAAGTCGTGTTGGACTCTTTGTGACCCCACGGACCAGAGCACGCCAGGCCCTCCTGTCTTCTTCTGCTTCTTAGCACCATGGCTTGTCAACTAGGGGTAAAATGTAGCCCAGTTACAAAATGCATTAGACCTGTTGGGACACTGTTTGCTCCAGCTTCTTTTATCTTCTTCTTCTATTAAAAATACTACATGGCAATAACCAGTCACCTGAAAATATGGGTGGGTGATGCAGAAGGCATTCTATGCTCCTTTACCACTCTCTTTTCTCATTCTAGCACCTAGGTTGTTAAAAGCCTTGCAATGGAGAATATATGTATGTAAAAAAACAATGTTCTTGGGTGACTATAGCCCTAAACATTGTTGTTGTTATGTGCCTTCAAGTCAGATCCTGAAGGTTACCCTCATGGGGCTTTCAAGGTAAGTGAGATATTTAATGAGTGGTTTTACCAGTGAGTTTCCATGACTGATTGGGGAATTGAATCTGGTCCTCCTGAGTCCTAGTCTATCACTCTATCCACTACACCACACTGGGTATCACTAAAGTAAATAAGTTGGTGTATGCTTTCTTTTTAAGAGATCTCAACGCCAGACTTGTGGAAGGAATATAAGGGAATGGTTGGAGTTTAAGCAGAAAGTAAGAGGAATAGTAAGGGCTGGCCAGACCTCATCACACTCTAAGGCAATTCTGCACCCATTCAATTAGGTTTCAAGTTTCTCTAAAGCAAGATGTTGCTTGTATTCCAGAAGGTTTTCATAAATAACTAAAGATGCCTGTGCATAGTGCTGTTTCCTGTGTTCAAGAGATGTCAATGTGTGCTTTTCAAACTGCTGTGTGGATCCCTCAGAAGCTTAGCAGGCGTTCTTCCAGAAGAACTGGGAGCTGCAACCCCCAAACAGTAGTTTAACAACACACTGATAGACACCTTCACATTGAGCTATTGAACCCTGGCACCAGCTTGAATGGATACTAATGGGTGCCCATCCTTTATTGCCACCTGAACACACTTTGAAACTTCCTTTGTTTCAAACCCAAGAGGGCCAGAAAAGCACAGTCATTCCCTGAGGCTGTAGTTCCAGCATCCTTTGCAAATCACATCCTATCCTTACTAGACATACATGTTTGCTCCTTTACAAGTGGGCATGGAAATGGCTTCTCTAATGGCTGAAATGTCAAAACAACCACAGCAACAGCAACACAGATATAACAAAAGAATATATAGAGAATTAGCCAAATGTATCAATGCAGCATCTTAAAAAGCAGAGATATCACCTTGCTGACAAAGGTCCGCATAGTCAAAGCTATGGTTTTTCCAGTAGCGATGTATGGAAGTGAGAGCTGGACCATAAAGAAGGCTGACCGCTGAAGAATTGATGCTTTTGAATTGTGGTGCTGGAGGCGACTCTTGAGAGTCCCCTGGACTGCAAGGAGAACAAACCTATCCATTTTGAAAGAAATCAACCCTGAGTATTCACTGGAAGGACAGATCCTGAAGCTGAGGCTCCAATACTTTAGCCATCTCATGAGAAGAGAAGACTCCCTGGAAAAGACCCTGACGTTGGGAAAGTGTGAAGGCAAGAGGAGAAGGGAACGACAGAGAACGAGATGGTTGGACAGTGTCACCGAAGCTACCAACATGAATCTGACCAAACTCCGGGAGGCAGTGGAAGACAGGATGGCCTGGCGTGCTCTGGTCCATGGGGTCACGAAGAGTCGGACACGACTTAACGACTAAAGAACAACAACAAAATCAATGCAAAAACATGAAGCTGAAGAAGAACACACACAAGAGAGTTTATTATTGTATAATAGAGAAATTATATGCAGAAATGCAGAATTCAGTGCCATTTTTTTAAAGCAAAGAGGAGAAAGATGCTCGGTTCAAAGCCCCACTTGTGCAGAAGGCGCCACGAGAAAGTCATTTTCCTCAGGAATGGCACACAGATCAGTCCACACACACACACACACACACACACACACACACACACAAAGTAGCCCAAAGTAGAACTGGTTCAATACTGTATTTCCTATTTGTATAATATTTATAAAACTTCTTTTCACTTCATTCCCTGTAGAAGGAAGATGAAACTGGACATGGAGGAGAAAGGGTTATATAATTCTCCTCTCTCTCCATAGTGAGTGCACGCTAAATGCATAACACTCAAATAGACTTCAGGTAGCATTCTCACAGAGAAGGTGTAGCAATCTACCTATTTATATTTATTTATTTATTTATTTATTTGTCTTATTTATAAGCCACCTTTCTCCCAATCAGGGAACTCAAGACAGCTCACAGTATTAAAAAGAACAGAATTAAAAACACAGTAAATTATACATTAACAAATAATTAAACTATAAAACTGATTAAAATACATTGAATGGTTAAAATCATGTGAAACATTTAAAATGATCTTAACTAAGAAATGGCATTCAGGGACTCAGCCTGCCTCAAAAGATGGGTCTTCAACCATTGATGGAAGGATAAAAGGGAGGGAGCCAATGTGACCTCCCGAGGGAGAGCATTCCATAGCCTGGGAGCTGCCACCGAGAAGGACATCTCTTGTGTCCCCATCAACCGTGCCTGCGCTGGCCACAGGATCAAGAGGAGGGCCTCCTCTGATGACTTAAAGTTGTGAGAAGCCTCATAAGGGGAAGCTTCTCCCCTTACAGTCCTCCAGGTAGCCTGGACCCAAATTGTATAGGGCTTTCTATTTACTTGGCTCTACACAGTTATCATTGCAGGTGGAAGCTCATATAGCTCACTACTTTTCAAAAATACTGAAAACATACAGAAAATTAACAATATCTGGAAGAAAATGAGAAGAATTCACAAATTTTAGTTTTCTATCACCGTAAAAAATTTAATGGAGAAATAATCACCTCTTTAAACTCCATTTTGAAGTGGTACAGTCCAGACACACGTTCACCATCGTATCTGCCATTTTATATTAGGAAGCAACTCAGATACCTTATTTTTGGATCAGGAGCGTGTCAATGACATGCTGTCAAATAAAAATCTCTGATTGTTTTCAGCTTGCTACACATTTTCAGTGTAAGCAAGAGCAGTTCTGTCAGAATCTTGACTTTTGCTCTTGATACATACAGACTTTGCCACCAACTAATTTGTGCAGATATGCAGATGATACCACTCTGATGGCAGAAAGTGAGGAGGAATTAAAGAACCTCTTAATGAGGGTGAAAGAGGAGAGCGCAACAAATGGTCTGAAGCTCAACATCAAAAAAAAACCAAGATCATGGCCACTGGTCCCATCACCTCCTGGCAAATAGAAGGGGAAGATATGGAGGCAGTGACAGATTTTACTTTCTTGGGCTCCATGATCACTGCAGATGGTGACAGCAGCCACGAAATTAAAAGAAGCCTGCTTCTTGGAAGGAAAGCGATGACAAACCTAGACAGCATCTTAAAAAGCAGAGACATCACCTTACCGAAAAAGGTCCGCATAGTCAAAGCTATGGTTTTTCCAGTAGCGATGTATGGATGTGAGAGCTGGACCATAAAGAAGGCTGACCGCCGAAGAATTGATGCTTTTGGTGCTGGAGGAGACTCTTGAGAGTCCCCTGGACTGCAAGGAGAACAAACCTATCCGTTTTGAAAGAAATCAACCCTGAGTGCTCACTGGAAGGACAGATCCTGAAGCTGAGGCTCCAATACTTTGGCCATCTCATGAGAAGAGAAGACTCCCTGGAAAAGACCCTGATGTTGGGAAAGTGTGAGGGCAAGAGGAGAAGGGGACGGCAGAGGACGAGATGGTTGGACAGTGTCATCGAAGCGACCAACATGAATTTGACCCAACTCCGGGAGGCAGTGGAAGACAGGAGGGCCTGGCGTGCTCTGGTCCATGGGGTCACGAAGAGTCGGACACGACCTAACGACTAAACAACAACAACTAAGCCTAATAGAATGCGGCAGCAGCAACTGCTATGCAAATAATAATTGTGCACCATCAAGTCAAATTTGACATATGGCGACCCTTTCCAGGGTTTTCCAGGTGGAGGATACCCAGAAGTAGTGTCTCATTCCCTTCTTCTGGGGGCATCCTGGGACTGGGCAGTTTGTCCATGATTACACAGGCTGGTTCTATTCACAGGAGGCACAGGAGGGAATCAAACTCCCAACATAATGGATTTTTCAGCAACATGGAAAGCACTTCTAATTGGCGTTCGACTGCTTCATCCATTAACACCATTTTAGGAAGGCATTACACACCCCTTTATTTATCGTGGCTTTTAGAAATATGTATAGGGAGAGATGTTTAATGTTGGTGTAAGTTAGCAGAGTTTTTGTTTCAGTCCAGGCAGTCCAGTTGAATGACACAGACAAAGACAGCTTCTTCCGACACCAAGTGTATTTACAGTATATACAGAAGTTCAGCAGTACAAACCGGCCGCATGACAGCATGACATTCATTAGAAGAGATCCTACATCTTCTCCACATGTCCCCACAGTTATAAAAGGTAAAGGTAAAGATTCCCCTTGACATTTAGTCCAGTCGTGTCCAACTCTAGGGGGCGGTGCTCATCCCCCGTTTCCAAGCCGTAGAGCCAGCGTTTGTCCGAAGACCATTTCCGTGGTCATGTGGCCAGCGCGACTAGACACGGAACGCCGTTACCTTCCCACCGAGGTGGTACCTATTTATCTACTCGCATTTACATGTTTTCGAACTGCTAGGTGGGCAGGAGCTGGGACAAGCGACGGGAGCTCATTCCGTCGTGTGGATTCGATCTTACGACTGCTGGTCTTCCGACCCTGCAGCACAGAGGCTTCTGCGGTTTAACCCGCAGCACCACCACGTCCCTAGTCCCCACAGTTATACACATGCACATTTACATACAGCCAATCAGTGTGGACATTGCATCATCCCAGACTGCATGATTCAGCATTTTGCACACCTGTCAAGAATGGCTGCTGATTATCATAGGCCTTGTTCTGCCTCAGTGTGGAAATTATCCTTGACATTTAATGGTTTGTTTTACCTGGCATTTTTTATTGGTTTTTAGCAGTCTCCTAGGCTGGAATTTTTAAACTGCCTGTTCTAGCACAGGTCCACATTCATGTTTTGTGAATTATTGTTGTTATCTGTACGTGTTGGAAATTGCCTCAGGAGGGTTTTCACCCTTAAAAAGTGGCACCTATAGCATTTTAATATATAAATTTAAAAATAAAATATCACTATGTGGCTGTGCACACTCTGTGGCAAGTTACCATGTGGTAAATACCCATTTGTATCCACCCTGCATACGATGCATAGAGAATGACATAGAAGAGGGGCAGGTAATGTGGTAAAACAGATGCCTGGAGATGCTTAACCTCTGCAAGTGATAACAGGTCAGCAACTGATACAGTAAATCATAATAGCTTTGAGTTAAGGCAGAAGCAGGAGGGACCTAAGATGGATGGCACTATTTCTACAATCTCAATTGACTGTCCTTTGTTTACATTGGTGCAATCATGGCTTACTAATATGCCATACGCTATTGCCCTTGAGATGACCGACCCGGTTCCACCTCCACATATACCGTATATAAACCTAAGGCCCAGATGTTGTGCTTCATATGCCTGAAGAAGTGGACTGTAACCCATAAAGGCTCGCACTGAAATAGACTCGTTCATCTGAAAGGAGCCACAATGTTTTTGATTTTGTTGCTGCTGAAACAGGCTAAGATGGCTACCTCTCTGAAAGCTATCTCAAGAGGGACTTCTGAAAGTCAAATACATCGGAGACAATTCATACAGTATATTCTTTGTTTGTTGATCATAGCTTTTGGTGACAAGGTGGGATTATTAATCACGATGTAGGGAGCATTGACATCCCCAGTATCAAGTCAAAATCCAGTACTGTTCTATGGACACTCCTTCACAGGTACATGTGAAAACTAGCAATAGGTAGGCATGTGTGATCAACTCCTTAGTGTGGAAAGGAAGAAATATTTATCCTAATAAATAATGAATCACTGCAGACAGAAGTGCAGGATCATTCCCGTAGCTTTTGTCAAATTTTAATATAGCACAGCATTTAACTTTCAGGACAATCCAAACGGTACACATTTTATTATAATGTTGTACCTTTAAAAAAAAAACCCTGCAGAAGATAATTTCTTTTGTACTTGGTGTGTGCCACTGACATTAAAGACAGGAATTGTGATTTAAAGACTGAGAGGAAAACTCTGAAACCATTTAATTAACATAAAGACCAAAAGGAAGAGGCAATGGTGGTGAAGCAGTTCAAAGTCACTGAAATTAATATTCTATAAAGGTCAACCAAGGCGCCTGTTTAACCAAAAAATGAGATTGCAGTGTGATTAATATGGCTGCTGAGGAAAAAAAATGAAACCAAAGTTGGGGTGAGCTGCAGAAGGTCCAAATATGGAGGACTCGTTTTCCTGAAACTGGCTCCCAGTTTGTTAACTGTAATTTCCAGATAGCCAGCACTGTATCAGCACCAGCTTTCGCTAGCACTGGAATGAGCATGCCTGTCAATATTAATACGTGCCATTTCAGTCCTGCTGACCAGCCAAAAGCATGACAAAAAGAAACCTACAAAATGGATCTTGGATGAGGGGAGATCAGGAAAGGCCAAATCAATATATGACCTGCAGTTGTTAGGGTTAAAAATAGGCATTTACAGAAAAACATGAGAAAACAGTGAGGTTGTAATAAGACTTCCACGTTGTCATAAGGTGACCACAGTTCAGGATGAGGAGGGTGCAAATTATGACATTATAAGCAGTCTCCAGTCACAATCAACAACATTACCAATGCCCTGAACAAATGACTGATGTTGCCAGGGAATGTTTGGTGGATAACTGTGTTCATGTTTCCAGATGCTCACCTCATCCTTTCCAATGTTCATTTTTGCATAATCTTATTATCAAAGGTTCCACTATATGAAGTGCTCATTTTATATTTAAAGACCAAAACAACACAGGTATGGCAAGGGGGGAGGGGTTCCAAAAGAGACACACTTCAACAAACAGAATAAATACCTAATAAGACCTGAACTGCTTTTAAAAAAAAGGAATGATGTGGATATTTTCAGTGTTAAAGAAGCAAACATTAAAATGAAACAAACAGAATCATACCTTAAATATTTATAAGCTCATTAGTGCTATGCATGATGGAAACAAATACAGAAATACACAGATTAAATAGCAGCCAAAAAAAAATCCCATCAAGTCTACTGGCCAATGTGTCACTCTGATAAGTATTTTAATTACTCCCCCATTTCTTCCCTGCCTTCAGACACGACAACCGATCACCAAGACGATGATCTTCAACATATCATGTGCAAAAGATACCAATGCACTGTTCTCAGTAGCTACAGTGTGCATCATAACCCACACGTTTCTAAATAAAAATCAGATATTCTAAATTAAAGGTATCCCTTGAGTTATAGCTCAAAAATAGGCAGCCTCTGATACATGTGCTCTGCCGTACAAAGGGATATCAAGTTTGGTCAGAAACAGGAAAGGTTGGGTGGTGATTTACTCCATCTCCCAGAATTCCATGCGGTTTTGGTGTTAAAGTCCAAAAGACTCAAAAATTTCCTATCCATGGTCTTGGCTTGTTTGTATTCCAATGTGTTATACCATCAGGTTCAGTCTTTTTCCTATCCTCAGGCAGAATCCATTCTGGAATTTCTCCTAATGAGAAAGGAAATTTTCTCCTCCTCAGTAGTGATACCTTATGTCATTTGCAAAATATCATTTGAAAAATAGGACACCTGATGACCCACTGGGGTAAAGAACAGGGTGAGAGGATGGCTCTCACCAATATAAACCCAGAGATTACAATGCCATACTTTTTCCAGCTTGCTGCCTTGAAATTCATCTCAAATCAAGAGGAGCATTGATAGAGGACGGACAGACTTTGGAATTTCCAAAGTCTAGTCAGGCACAAACACTCTAAAGCTGTAATCCTCTGCATGTTTATTTGCAAGTAAAACTGTTGAACCCATTGGGATTTGCTTCTGAATTAACACGGATAGGATTCAGCTGCTGAGTGGCCTTGACTGAATTGATACTGGCAAGCGTTTATGACTTTTGCATTGAAAATAATGGGATTTTAAAATGACAGCTGGCTGCAACTGGGTCCTCTCTTTCTCACCCACACCGTTTCAAATTTACTCATATGTAATAACGGAATGAAAATAGAACCTGTTTCGTAGTGCTAGTATAGGCATAATAGAATCTAGAAAACACTGTTACATGCCCTAGTCCTGACCTCGCTGGAAGGAATGTAAGCACTTTCCTCCAATCCATAAACCAACACTGTGAAACTCATGGCCCTTCAGATGTTTCGGATCACACTTGTTTTGCCATTGGCCATTCTGGCTAGAACCTCATGAAGGCCAAAACATCTGGATAGCCAAATGTTGCCCGTCCCTTTCTTATTCTTAACATCCACCACCTGCCAGATGTTTGGGTTTGCATGCTTGTTTTGTTTAAAGTGGGGGAGCGATCAAGCAGGCAGTCCTTGAACACAGTCTGAATGTGTATCCTATTATTTTCGTTCAGGCAATGTGTAGATCTGCATTCAGACTCTTGAGGTCTACATTTTTTTTAGTTTAGAGAGAGTGCAAGAGAGAGGAGGATAAATGGAATAAAAAATCAATTGATAAATCATTGCACCCATGTGTCGGTAAGAAGAACAGCAGCTCAAAACTGACAGATCCATTGATTTATCTGAACCTTGTAAGAGATACAGCTTACCAGGACTGAATTCTCCAGGCCCTGTCCTCAAAATAAGTTTCACTTATTTATGACAACTGGGTTGGATTTGTCTGTTCTCCCATAAGGGAACTGGTACCCGACTCCAGCTAGTAACATATCAAAAAGGGAACATTAACTAGGCTAAACAGTTGGACATCTTTAGAAAAATGATACTTGGAAGCATGCCTGGAATGAGAAAAGCTGTCCAGCTATCATCATGACACTGCCAGCCAAGGAAAGATACTTCCAGATGAGCGCAGATTCACCTGGACTGAGTTTGTAGCACATCAGGGGCTCTGGCAAAACAGTTTCAATCAGCTACACTGATCAGAAGAATCAGTACTCTGTCTCATATGTTAGAAATTTGTCCACCACTGGCCTTACCATGAAACAACGGCTAAAAATAGCAATTTTCCTGCCTTTCTTGGGTGTATGGTTTTAATCAGGCTCAGTCCAAAATAAACTATTCTAAAAATTTTCCCAGTTCAGGTATAAGAGTGTCCAATACTTTGAAAAGCAATTAAGAGTAGGGCAAAATAATTTCATATCAAAACATGGGGTTAAATCCAACTCTTAGTCTCAACTAGAGTAAATCTACTGAGTGAATAGGACTTGCATTTCTTTTTTGACTGGCCTACGATGCCTGCCCTGGTGTATTGTTTTTAACTGCATCTTTCATTGTTTTTAATACAGTTGACCTTAATAGGTTAAGGGTGGAGTAGTTTACCTGATCCTATGATTTTTCAGTTAGATTTGGGTTTCTGTTTTTGTTATTTTAAGAAGTTTGTAAGCCATCCTGAATGTTATTTTTAGTGTAAAGGCAGGGTGTAAATGTAATAAATAAATAAATACAATAAATACATATGTGTTGATCGAACCACCCATTCTATGAGTGGATTTACTCAGGTTAGGGCTAAAAACTGGATTTAGCCCACTAAGTTGGAGGAGAGGAAAAAGACACCTGATGTTACAGAAATGCAGTGCATTCTTAAGAGAACCGCTGCTGTTCAATTATATGTACACGAGTGACAAGGATCCTTCTCTCACATGTAATCTGAAGAGGTCATTGAGAACTAATCAGGATCTTGGAATGATAATCTTCAAAATATACACCCCAGATTCTGCAAATCGAATGGCTGAGATTTGCAGCAAATTTTATACTGATGTTGGTTCTGCAAAAAACAAAGTCAAATGTTAGGAACTCCCCAAATTCACCCTTTTACAATAACGACAACCAGAAACAACCTTGTAGGATGGCAGGTCAGGCGGTCGTAAGGGGAAAGGAACCTGAACACCATGAGGACAGGAGACTTCAGTCTTTATTTGTGCAGAGAAAAAACACTTCTTAAACTCCTAGAATGTCTATCCAGGTTCCATGGATACATTGCTGAGACCTACATCCAACAGGTGGCCCCTAACTAGAGTAGGTCCATGGAATCAATGGGTTTACATATGTATTGACTTACCACTCAAAAAGTGATTCAGTGGGTCTACTCTAGTTGACACTAGCAACTGGATTTAGGCCTCAACACTTATCCCATCTGCCTGTGGGATGCCTGGCTTCCCTTTCTAGATCATCCACTACCAACCTGTGTTGGACTACCACTTCCATCATCCCCAGCCAGCAGGGCCATTTTTTTTTCTTTTTTCCTCTTTCTGCAGCTACAGGGTAAAGATGGCAATAGGCAAGGCTACCAAAGAAGAGAAGGGGGCAGAGGAGGAGGAGGAGGAGGACCTTGTCCCACCTCTGTGGAGTTGAGGTACTGCTCAGGCTAAGCTCACTCCTGCAGAAGGGAGGGAAGGGGGAAGGGGAAGGAGGCAGGGCCTCCTCTGAAGGCAGTGAAGAGCTGCCTCCGCTCATGAATCGACAGAACAAGAACACTTGGCACACCACAGCAGGTCCTCCAGGCCAAGTGGGAACAAAAGAAGACCTTCCAACATCACCTACTTGCCATTAGGTTTTGGTGGGTTGTTAAGAACACAGAGAGAGCGCTGGGGAGCACATTTCCTAAGGCACGGGGCACAAAAAGCAGGGTGCACGGCAAGCAGCAGGTGAGGAAGCTGCTCCTTCTCGGGAGAGGCGCAGGGAAAGAGCGGCTGGCAGGAATCCCGTCTCATTGCACATAGCCAAGGTTCTCCATCTCGTTCTTATACCGCTGCTCAGACACTTTGCTCTTGTGCTGTTTGCTCTCCAAGTGCTGCCGGAACTCCATCTCCTCGCTGGCGCCCGCGTTGCACATGGAGCAGTAGAACTGGCCACTGGGGGTGACGCACATGGCGAGGTCGCGGGGAATCCGCTGGCGGGAGCGTGGGTTGAAATAAGGACCTACAGGAAGGAGAACGAGAAGAGAAGCATGTGGAGTTCATGCCCAGGATGCAACCCTACAGAGGTCATGGATGCAACTTCCACAAGGATACTGTACATTACTGCACAACGAAAGCACCGTTTTGGGGTGGGGATGCTGTGCAAATAACAGGCACCTGTATAGACCTATGGGAAGGGGTCATTCTTCAGAGACAGTTCTTCCACATAATTCCTACCTTTCTGCACGTCTCTATCCACTCTTGAACTGCATGGAGTTCACTTAACCATGAGCCTCCATAAGCTAGGAGACCATCAAATCTCTCATCAGCATGCATCATGCTCTGTTGCCTACAGAGGCAGCAAAGGGCCACAAAACAAAAGGGAGCAGGAAAAAGCTGGGGCATGATGTCTACAGAGCAAGCTATCACCAGCGGCACCAGCAAGGGATGAGAGCCAAGTCACCCCCGAGGAGGGGAGGAAAACAGCAGAGATTGTTTCCCTGCCTGAAATAAAGTGTTATACCCACTCACTGGCTGAAATCCAGTCATAAGTTACAACTGGAGTAGGCCCATTGAGTCAGCAGAATTTGCATACATGTTGACCCACCAAACTCCACAGATTTAGTAGGCCTACTCTAGTTACAATTTATTACTGAATTTCAACCTCTATTTCTATAAACCCTGCTACAATACCAAACTCCTCCGAAGAAAAGGTTCTGCTCAAGTGGTAAGTCCGTCCACCATATTTATGCAGCTCATAAAAGATAGGTTCCTCTTGGGTGTCACTTGCAAGGGAGGAATCTCTGTATCAGGTTGAGCCACCTAAGTGGAATCCTTCTAGAGCAGTGGGTCCCAACCTTCGGTCCCCAGATGTTCTTGGACTGCAACTCCCAGAAGCCTCCACTGTTAGCTGTGCTGGCAATGGCTTCTGGGAGTTGCAGTCCAAGAACATTTGGGAACCCAAGGTTGTGAACCACTGTTCTAGAGCCTGAAAAACATACATATTTGGACTGCAAATCCCAACTTTCCCCATGCTGCCTTGGAGATTCTGGGAATTCAGTAAAAAAGTAACTTTTCCATGCACCACTTTATACGGTTATACTGGCTCAGTAGACTGGAACACAAGTATCCCGCTGGATCACAGCTATGCACACAGAATCCAACATATGCCAGTCAATTCCAAAGTTGCAGGATAAACAGATTGTGTGGTTTGACCTAAGCGGAGTGAATTTTATGCAGACCTTCAGGAAGTTACTTTTCTTTTTTTTTACTACACCTTCCAAAATCTTCTAGCCAATGCAGTAAGGGGGAGTTAGCCAGGCTAAGGAGGGGGTTATGGACTTGTAATCCCCATGCTACATCCAGGAGACTTTTTGAGCAAAATAAATAAATAAATAAAGTTTTCTAAAATGGTGAGGGGGAAGGGGTGAGCAAAGGGGTTCAGTGATGACCTTTGGGACTCTGAGGGATCATTTTTGACCCATGGGTCACGTTCTGGCCACCCTGTCTTTTAGGGCAGGGGTCCCCAACCCCCGGTCCGTGGGCTTCCCAGGACTGGGCTGTGGAGACAGATCTCCGCCCCCCCCCCCCCGCACGCACACACACATGAACGCACGGTGGGCGTGTCATGCTTGCGGGGGGCGTGTCACGCTCGAGCGCATGCACAGGGGGGCGTCACGCCCATTGAGCCCTCCCTCCCCAAGCAGTCCGCGGTTCCAAAAAAGTTGGGGACCACTGCTTTAGGGAGAAGGTCACAATCTCATTACAATAGCTTTCACGGGGGGGGGGGGGGGAAGCTTTCTGAAGATATTTCAGTGAATGTTTGGGGAAGAAAGAAACCCAAGTACCTCTTGATCCATCCAAAAACAAGACAGCAGACTAGCTGTCTACTGGATTGTTAAAATGCAGTATTTCAAATGCCTGGGGGGAAAAGATCAGGACCCTCACAACAGATGGCTTTGGAGAGTGGCTAACCTGCTCTGTCATTCCAGATGACAACAAGGTGAAGAGGTTTTGGGAGTCGTATAGCAAGAGTCAAATGACCTGGCCTTGCGCCAAGGAAACAGAGCAGAAAATCGCCCCTGCTCAGAGCAGTGGCAGAGCAGGGCAGATGGCAAGGTGAGAAACTCAGGCTCACCAAGAGGCAAACAAAGTCGGACAACTTTGAATTGGATGCTGAAAGGACAAAGGCAGGCAGATAGATAGGGGTTAGCAAAAACTGGACAAAAATGGTATTTTCTGCTGTTAGTACTTGCTTTCTACAGTGGGGGTGGGGGACTTCTCGTCCTCTTTAAGCTTCATATCTTAATGTAGATTTTTTCCCCTTGCTTCACGTCTTAATTTGTCATTATTATTGAATGTTAGCTTATGTTGTTGACGCTCTCATTGTAAGCTGCCCAGAGTAGTGGCCTGGCCACTAGAGGGGTGGGGTAGGAATTGAATTAAATAAATGAGTAACTTTGACCCAAAAAACTTCACAAAACCATAAACCACAAATATTAAGCACAAAAGCAATATCAAACTGGAACAATGGTTTTTCCTATCTCCTAAATAGTTCCTTTGCTTTCTCCAGTTTACCATCCAATCCCACTCCAGTTACTCTTTCCACTAACCCTGTTCCAGAACTTAAGAAAAATACTTTATTAATAATAATAATAAATAATAATAATACTGCCAGAGCTTCTTTCCCCAATGTCATCTATCCAACCCACCAGATTTTTTTTTTGGGGGGGGGGGGGTTCGTAAGTAATTTACAAGAGGCCAGGCCTTCTTCATGGCGGCACCCACTTTGTGAACCAGCTCCCAGTGGAACTATACCTGATCCCCTCCCTGTTAATGTTCAGAAGGCAACTTAAAACACTGCTTCTCAGGGGGGCCTTCCACACCAGCCCTAGGTAATTTATGCTTCTAGTCCTGCTGTTTTATTTATTTGTTGTTACTTCCATTTGTTTTTGATGTTGGGAAAGTGTGAAGGCAAGAGGAGAAGGGGACGACAGAGGATGAGATGGTTGGACAGTGTCATCGAAGCTACCAACATGAATTTGACCCAACTCCGGGAGGCAGTGGAAGACAGGAGGGCCTGGCGTGCTCTGGTCCATGGGGTCACGAAGAGTCGGACACGACTAAACGACTAAACAACAAAGAAAGAAAGAAAGAAAGAAAGAAAGAAAGAAAGAAAGAAAGAAAGAAAGAAAGAAAGAACGAACGAACGAACGAAAGAAAGAAAGAAAGAAAGAAAGAAAGAAAGAAAGAAAGAAAGAAAGAAAATGGTTTTCCCCGGCCAGCACTCTGCTGCTATTCAATTTCTTATCTTACACCACTTCCTTTTATTTTAAATTTTGCAACTTGGATGCTTTTTTTATTATTATTATTTCCTACCCTTCTCTTCTTCCTGATTTGCACTGGCTTCCATTTCCCTATAGCAGGACTTCCCTACAGGTTGAGCCTCCTGATGTTGTTCAGTTCCAACTCCTGCCAGTTCTGGCCAGAGCTGTCAGTGGTTAGAGGATTATGGGAGCAACATCTTCAGGACACACATTCTCCCTCCCCGACCCTTGAGGACTGAATGTTTGTTTTATTTGCCTCATAAATGTCTGCTTGGTCAAGGACCTCTTATCTTTTTCCTGTCTTATCAGTTGGATGTTCCTTCTTACTCTTTATCTTTCCGTTGTCCTTCACTTCTTCTTAGACCCCAGATTTCATCTGTTATCTCTCACTTATACCCCTGCTGTTCTTCCTCTTTGGCATGTCCTGCCTTCTAATATTAGAATATTTCCATGCATTATTTTTACTTAACTGGATAGCTCAATTGTTTAGGTATCTGGCTGCAAAGCCAGAGGTTGAGAGTTCAGTTCCCCACTCCCGTGAATACAGCCAGCCTGTGTGGCCTTGGGCAAGCTGCACAGTCCCAGGATGTCCCCAGAATAAAGGAATGGGAACCCACTTCTGAGAACTCTCTACCTGGAAAACCTTGAAAAGGGTCACCGTAACTCAGAACTGACTTGACAGCACAAGATTATTATATTATTTTAAGCACTATGGTAAGTCACATTTTTGTTTTCCCTGACTTCTACTCATTATTTACATGCTCCCCTTTATTTGCACTCCTATCATGTTACTTCCCACTTTCCTTGTTTGCCCATTTGATTATAACTAGTGAAGATGTTTCTTAAATTTCTGCCCTTTCTCTAAGCAATTCAGAGCACTATATGCAATCCTCCTTCTTCTTTGTCTTCACCACAACCCTGTGAGGTAGGCAAGGCTGAGAGGCCACAATTACTTCCAAATCGTCCAGTAAGTGAATGTGTAAGTGAAGATTTGAACCTGGCTGTCTCCAGCCCTAATTTGACATTCTAATGGTTACTCCAGACACTTAGAATTTAATTTGAAAATGCTTTAGAAATACATTTGCAAACCTCTCTACCTGATGCATTCCAGGCTCCAACTTCAGTTCTCAATATAAACATTAACACCAGTAATTCAGGAACTAGAGATTCTTATGTTCAAAGATAATCCTGACATCCAAAATGTTAAGAGTTTTTACAACCTCACATGCTGCCTGTAGTAAATCTGGTTGAGAGAGACCTTTCTCGGTTGTCAATCTATCAAGCACTAACCAATAATTTCTTCCTGCCTTTAAATGTAAAAGGAGCCCTGCCTCTCTGCTCTGCTCTTTCCCTGTTTCGTCTGTTGTAGTTGTCTGTTTGCTGTGGATCTGTTCTTAATTATTAATAATGAAATGTTTTCATTCTTTCTCCTATAAATGTCTCAGAGTGAATTATTGAGACTGTCATAAGTAGGCATCCTTCAGTCTCGAGAGACTATGGTAACGTGCTCTGAAAAGAGGACTTAGAACAGTGTCTAGTGTGGCTGAGAAGGCCAATTCGAGAGTGACAATCCCTTCCACACTGAGGACAAATACAATCTGTCCCCTGTCCAGCTCCCTGATTTGGCTGGTTTCGGGACTGCCTCTTTGCCTCGGCCTGCTGAACAAGTGTCTCTTCAAATTGGGAGAGGCCATGCTGTACCACCTGCCTCCAGGCTGAACGCTCAGATGTCAACATTTCCCATCTGTTGAGGTCCATTCCTAAGGCCTTCAGATCCCACTTGCAGATATCCTTGTATTACAGCTGTGGTCTCCCTCTGGGGCGCTTTCCCTGCACTAATTCTCCATACAGGAGATCTTTTGGAATCCGACCATCAGCCATTCTCACGACATGCCCGAGCCAGCGTAGACGTCGTTGTTTCAGTAATGTATACATGCTAAAAATTCCAGCTCGTTCTGGGACTACTCTATTTGGAACTTTGTCCTGCCAGGTGACACCAAAAATGCGTCGGAGGCAACACATATCGAACGTGTTCAACTTCCTCTCCTGCCGTGCACAAAGGGTCCAGGACTCACTGGAGTACAGGAGTGTGCTCAGGACACAGGATCTATAGACCTGGATCTTGGTATATGCCGTCAGCTTCTATTAAGCCATACTCTCTTTGTGAGTCTAGAGTACATGGTAGGTAGCTGCTTTGCCAATGCGTTTATCCAGCTCAACATCTAGAGAGAGAGTGTCAGAGATCGTTGAGCCAAGGTACACAAAGTCATAAACAACCTCCAATTCTTGTGTAGAGATGGTAATAGAGGGAGGCGAGTCCACGCCCTGGCCCATGACTTGTGTTTTCTTCAGGCTGATTGTTAATCCAAAATCTTGGCAGGCCTTACTAAAACAATTCATAAGTTGTTAGAGCTCTTCAAAGGAATGGGCAACAACAGCTGCATCATGGGCAAAGAGGAAGTCCCGCATGCATTTCAGCTGGACTTTGGTCTTCATTCTCAATCTAGAGAGATTAAAGAGCTTTCCATCTGATCTAGTCCGGAGATAGACACCTTCTGTTGCAGTTCCAAAAGCGTGCTTCAGCATGACAGCAAAAAAGATCCCAAACAGAGTCGGCGCAAGGACACAGCCCTGTTTCACTCTGCTTCGGATGTCAAAGGGATCTGATGTCGAGCCATCAAAAACTACAGTGCCCTTCATTTCCTCATGAAAGGACCTGATGATGTTAAGGAGTCGAGGTGGACATCCAATCTTGGGAAGTATTTTAAAAAGGCCATCCCTGATAACCAAATCAAAGGCCTTTGTAAGATCTACGAAGGCCACAAAGAGTGGCTGTCGTTGTTCCCTACATTTCTCCTGCAACTGTCTGAGGGAAAACACCATGTTAGTGGTGGATCTATTAGCTCGAAATCCACACTGTAAGTGCCAGTTAATGAGAAAGGAACGGACTTTGGAGGACTTGTAGCTATTCTTTTCTGCGAATCTCTCTACTTCTACTGCGAGCACAAGGAATTTTTACCAGGAATTCAAAACTGTGCAACACAAAAGAAGCTTAGTGTAACCAGTAAGGTTTCCACCTGGGGCTTCACTGTCCTATTGGTTAAACTTGAGTAATGAGAGATTGGCATGCATGAGGAGATGACAAAAGAAAGAGGATGAACACCTAGATCTGAGCATTACATATCCACAGTTAGGGATGGAATTGTTGTATTTTCTGGGTCACATATACCATCGTTCTCCATTCTGGGAGTTCTGTCTACTTTGCAAGCACCTGACAAACACCTCAATGTGGCTCAGCTGGGGGGGAAAGGCCTACATTACAAGGCTTTGAGGCCTAGCTGGGCTGAGGAAGCCCGATGCTTCCTGTTCCTACCCCAGTGCTAACTGGGAGCTTTCTTTCTGAGAAATGGGTGGAACGGCCCAACTAAGCCTCAAAGTTGTCTAATTTAGGCCCATCTCCCGGGTGTATCACATTGAGGTGTTTGTCAGGTGCCTGCAAAGTAGACAGAGCTCCAAGAATGGAGAATGATGGTATTTGTGGTCCAGAAAATTTAAAAATTCCATCCCTGGACATAGTAGTCTGGTGCCCCATCTACCTATTTGATGGGAGGGGTGTTCCTACATGAGAAGGAATGGCTGGAGACAGTATACACACTGAGGGAAGACAGGTTTACGCCTTTCTGGCTGCAGACACCAACATGCAGGTTTGTGCCCTGCTCAAAGCAAACTCTTAAACTCTCTAAATGTTGGCGCCTTGGGTCAAAATCCCAATCTGTCCCCCACAGTTCCAGCTCTGCTCGAACTACAGATGTACATGAAACTCTACACACACACACAAAAAAAGAACTACCTGTGTTATTCTGGACAGCACTAATGTTTCTTCTGTTCTGCATCATCTTGTATTCATTCCCTTCTTTCCGCACCTTCCTTTTGCCCACCACGTCTGGTGTCTCCCTGGGGAAGGGGGGGGAGGGAGGAGAGACATTTTACTGCCATCATAGCAGAAGGTGTCAGAATCGCTGCCATGCACACTTGAGAAAGTTCAGCAATACCTACGAGAATGAGTGGTTCTGTGCTTCTGCCAGCCGCAACCTCTTTGCGTGATTCTTCCCTTGATAGTGAGCCTGGGCCACAGCCGGTGAGCTAAAGGAAGCATCACACAATTTACAGTAGTCATTCTCTGTAGCCAAGATCACTCGCCCTCCTGGTTTTGGAGACGCCCCCTGGACGGAAAGGAAAAGCGATGAACACACGGAGATTCATTCTTCCTCTGAGATGTTCTGTTTTGATGTGATCTGTGTGCCTGCAAAAGCCTAAAAGATTTGGGACCTTGATTGTCCAAAGCATTGCATCTTCCAGTATGCACCAAACTGGAAGGTAAGAGATCAGCCTCAGAGGGACCTCTCGGGGCATTCCTAATGTCAAAAGTGCAGTAGTGGGTAGCTTGGGGGAGGGACCTTTTTTAGGATCACACCCTGGCTTTTTTTAACTACTGCTCAGGAATTCCCATTAAGCATGGCTACAATCCCTATTGTCTGGAGATTCTGGGATTTGTAAGCCAACAAAGTAAGTTTTCCAGAAAGTTACTTTCTGTTTCGTGGCCTTTTGTGTATCAACAAAAAAACCTTTCAATATTCCTCAATTTTTTTTAAAAAACCCTCTCAAAATAAGTTTAAAATTAAGAGTCTTAAAGGACCTAAGGGAAATAAACAGGTTTTTCTTCCTGGCAATCAGAAGGCCACAAAACAAAACTTGAAAAAGTTGCCTTTTGAACTACAACTCCCAGAATTCCCCAGCCAACATTTTCTGCTTCATAGTTTACTCTTGCATTTCTTTGTTTCTCTGTTATTGAAATTCTTGCAGAAAACATTCTTATTGGGCAGTACAAAAATATTATTAATAATAACGCATTTCTTTTCTATCCTATCCTCTTTTTCCTAAAAATGGTTAATTAAAACATTCTTCACCTTATGAAAGGTAATGATTAGTTCCATTCACCCTGAATGCTTCTGCTAAGCCTTTTTTTCAGATGTCAAATGAAACCCTATCAAGACACAAGGTAGCTGTTCGCTCACCTTGCAAAAGAGGTGGCTCCAGCTTTCATGGGCCCTGTCCAAAGACCCCCCACTCTGAAGCAGCTTCAGATACCCGTTTCAGAAGCAGGACTCCAGATTGGTTTTGACTACATGAATCCTACCATCAGTTAGCTCATATCGCTTAGCCTAACTAGTTCCCAAAGCTACAAAAGACGTTCACAATAGCTATGACATACTGGCTAAAATCAGGGAGCTGGACAGGGAACCGATTGTATTTGTCTTCAGTGTGGAAGGGATTGTCACTGTCGAATTGGCCTTCTCAGCCACACTAGATGCTGTTCCAAGATCTCTATTCAGAGCACGTTACCATAGTCTCTCGAGACTGAAGGATGCCTACTGAACATTGGCTGAAATCCTGTTATTTTGTTACACAAGTGGAAGGCAAAAGGCATAAGAACATAAGAAGAGCCCTGCTGGATCAGGCCAAGGGCCTCACAGTGGCCCCACCAGATGCCTCTGGGAGCACACGAGACAACTAGATACCTGTCTCCTGATACCATTCCCCTGCATCTGGCATTTTGTGGTACCTTCCTTTTAAGCCTGGAGATTATACATCCCCATCATGGCTTGTAACCTGTGATGGAGTTTTCCGCCAGAAATCTGTCCAATCCCCTTTTAAAGGCATCTAGGCCAGATGCCATCACCACATCCTGTAGCAAGGAGTTCCACATAACATTCATTTGCTTCTAGCTAGCAATTAATGAGTTGTGGCTACAATTCTCAGGGGCACATGCACACACAGGCTTGGTGTGTGCTCGAGAATCCCAGCAGGGACTGCTAAACTGCTGGCTAGAAGCAAGTGAATGTTACGTCTTTTGCCTTCACCTGCATAACAAAGCAGTATTTGTTCAGCCATTATATCATATTCCCTCAAACATCTGACAAACAAATGCAGGTACATCTCTTCCATCACAACAGTCATGAACTCATCTCAGAGCTTAGAACAGTCACTTGCTTGGAATAGAGGTCATGCTGATAGAGAATTCTGGGAGCTGTAGTCTAAAAAGGTAACTTTTCAATGCTTTGACATAAACGTCAGAATCAGCTACATTCACAGCTTTGCTAGGGGTAGGTTAATGAACTAGGTCACTATGGGCACCTGCTCAGAGCTCAGTTTCCAAAACAAGCAGAAGTCCAGCCAAAGTTAAGCCACTGGCCTGTGAGCAAGACCCTTGGCACTTCTGATGAAACCCTGTCTCTGTGAGCCTTTAAGGTGCCACAGCAAACTAACCCAGTGACTGTTCTAGAGTTAAGCACTGAAATCTCACTGAGCAGTCAATCTCATAGATTTCATTAGGAAAAATTAAAGCATGTCCTTGACTCTTTCCCAGATCATCATTGAGGCCTTCCAAGTGTTTACCTCTAGCTGGATCAGATACCAGTACAGGCAACGAAGCAGACACACTGCTGGAGGACACAATGCATCACAAAAATTTCCCATACAAAGGCAAAAATGGTGTCCATTCATTTCAGTGAACTGTGGCCACTGCAAGAAAAATTGACCTCCTAACACCCAATTAGGCATCTTGGGACTAATAAACACCAGCAATGATTACACATCTGGAGAATCTGAACCAGCTATTTGCGCCTTCATCTGGATAGTGGCTCAGATGCTAAAAAAAATCCACTGAATTGAGATTTAAAGAGAATCTTTTTTTTTAAGTGTATACAGAGAGAGGTACTGGTTGGATAGCTCAGCAGTTTAGGTTTCTGGCTTCAGAGCCAGAGGTTGGGAGTTTGATTCCCCACTGTACCTCCAGGGTGAAGAGCCAGCCTGTGTAGCCTTAGGCAAGCTGCACAGTCCCAGGGAGCCCCCAGAAGAAGGGAATGGGAAACCACTTCTGAATACTCTCTACCTAGGAAACCCTGGAAAGGGTTACCATAAGTCAGAATTGACTTGATGGCAAATTGTTGTGTTGGTGGTGGTGGTGGTGGTGGTTATTATAGAGGGGGATCAGAGAGAGAGAGAGTATGGCAGATGCCCTCACTGCAACATTTTTCTAGTACAGCATTTTTTTCTTTTTACTTCTAAAACTTGAATAGCATCCAGTCACTTGAGTGTAAGAAAGGGTTGCATTCGGAGACATCACCCTATGTTTTAAAGCAGAATAGTAACCAATTTTAAAAAGAAATTGTCTCCCCCTAGTGGCCGAACTCATCAGATATTCCAATTTTCATTTACACCTAAGGTATTTTCTTTTAGTCCAGGTGATGGGAGATCTGTGTGCTTTTTCAAGAACAGAATGATGTGGCGCTCTCACAGTCCGTTCTGTGATATTACCACATTGTAAGTGTCCTCACTCCTGCATTGCTGGCAGCTCTTAGGAAAGGTGGGGAAACTTTATGATGTCATGGTGTGCAATAAGACTTAGCACCTGATTCTTTTTTCTTCTTTTTTTCTTTTTCTTTGGTAGAATTTAAATTCAGACAATTCCATGTCTTCCTTGCACTCTGATGCACATCCAAAATTTTCTGTTTTAGGGGGCTTTCCCTCCTTCATGATGGAGAAACTTCACACAAGCCTCTCATTTAATATGTCTCATTTTGTGGTCTAAATTAGGAGCTTATGCCTGCTCTAAATTAAAAGGGAAAATCTTTTTAGAGGCAGGGATTCCATATACATTCCAGAGTTCACAGAAGGAACAAAAAGCTTGTACCACATAGTGGCTAAAACCTTGTTGCGCAGCTCCATGTACGCAACGGCAATGACAATAGAAGCAGGAGCAAACTGTGTCGATTAAAATGCAATTTTGGGGTGCACACAACTGGTAAATGACTACGCAAAAGCCTTTGACTGTGTGGACCACAGCAAACTATGGCAAGTTCTTAAAGAAATGGGAGTGCCTGACCACCTTATCCATTTCCTGAGAAATCTCTATGTGGGACAGGAAGCAACAGTTAGAACTGGATATGGAACAACTGATTGGTTCAAAATTGGGAAGGAGTACGACAAGGCTGTATATTGTCTCCCTGCTTATTTAACTTATATGCAGAATACATCATGTGAAAGGCTGGACTGGATGAATCCCAAGCCGGAATTAAGATTGCCGGAATAAATATCAACAACCTCAGATATGCAGATGATACCATTCTGATGGCAGAAAGTGAGGAGGAATTAAAGAACCTCTTAATGAGGGTGAAAGAGGAGAGCACAAAAAATGGTCTGAAGCTCAACATCAAAAAAACTAAGATCATGGCCACTGGTCCCATCACCTCCTGGCAAATAGAAGGGGAAGATATGGAGGCAGTGACAGGGTTTACCTTCTTGGGCTCCATGATCACTGCAGATGGTGACAGCAGCCACGAAATTAAAAGATGCCTGCTTCTTGGGAGGAAAGCGATGACAAACCTAGACAGCATCTTAAAAAGCGGAGACATCACCTTGCCGACAAAGGTCCGCATAGTCAAAGCTATGGTTTTTCCAGTAGTGATGTATGGAAGTGAGAGCTGGACCATAAAGAAGGCTGACCGCCGAAGAATTGATGCTTTTGAACTGTGGTGCTGGAGGAGACTCTTGAGAGTCCCCTGGACCGCAAGGAGAACAAACCTATCCATTCTGAAGGAAATCAACCCTGAGTGCTCACTGGAAGGACAGATTCTGAAGCTGAGGCTCCAATACTTTGGCCACCTCATGAGAAAAGAAGACTCCCTGGAAAAGACTCTGATGTTGGGAAAGTGTGAAGGCAAGAGGAGAAGGGGACAACAGAGGACGAGATGGTTGGACCGTGTCATTGAAGCTACCAACATGAAATTGACCCAACTCTGGGAGGCAGTGGAAGACAGGAGGGCCTGGCGTGCTCTGGTCCATGGGGTCACGAAGAGTCGGACACGACTAAACGACTAAACAACAACAACAACAACTGGTAAACAATGCAACAAAGTCGGATGCACCCAACCAAGCTCAGAGAAGTAAAGAATAGATGCTGCTGTGATAGTCTCCTTCCAATGTCTGAAGGGTTGTCATGCAAAAGATGGAATAAACTTGGTTACTGCAGCTCCAGAGGGAAGGGGCCAAACTAATGGTTTCCAAGGATGAGAAAGGAGATTTTGATTAAATAAGAGAGAGAACTTCCTGACAGTAATAGCTGTTTAACAGTGGAACAGCCTGCCTCAGGACATGAAAAATTCTCCTTCATTTAAGGTTTCAAAACAAGGATTGGATGGCTTTCTGTGGACTTCCTTCTTTGGCAGGAAGTTAGACTTGACGATCCTTGGGGGTCATCCTTCCAGCTCTAGAATTCTATGAAACTATACAATACATTAAGTGTAGGTATGTGTTAATGTGTCTCATTTTGTGATTTAAATAGCAATCACAAACTGGTGACCAGGACCATACTATCTAGAAAAGGTGGTCAATCTTCTACCTTCACACTATCTCCTAATGACCTTCCTCACACAAACACAGTTAATAACTTACCTGGAGCAATGCTTATATTGATATCAGATATCCTAGGACATGTAGCAGTGGCGTGGAGCAATGGTGCAATTTTCATCAAAACGAGTTACCCACCCTCCGTATAATCCCCTGGGTTATAATCCCGTATAATCCCCTGGGTTACTCCGTATAATCCCCTGGGTTTTAAACAACTACAAAACAATAACAAGTAGACCTGTTAAAATATCAATCTGTTTCATGTATCATCTTATTTGTCCATAAATTTATAACTTGGCATTCTGCAAGCCAAACAAAGCAGCTGACAGTAAGGCAGAGTGAGGAATATATCTGAAAAAATACATCAAAGCTGAATAAAAGAAAATTAATATCATCATCTTAGAACTGCAGACCTGGAAGGGACCCTATGGATCATCAAGTCCAGCCCCTTCAACGAGACACAGTGGAGATTCGAACTCCCATTGCCTAAATGTTATGCAATATCCTTTCTCTGAAGAGGAGGCATGAACATGCTTGCCTTTGTACACATACCTGGGAATAGATCCCAACCAATTTAGGGAGGCACACTTCTGAGCAAACATACCTAGAATTCCACTGTAGGACTGCAATCTTAAGCACACTCACCTGGGGTGGAAGGGAAATTACTGGAGACATAGCTGGCTCAAGTGAGTTACTCATCCTGGTAGGAATGGGGCAGCTGTTGGCAGCATAGTAATTCCGGAGCTTCTTACTGTGGTTTTTACCCTACAAAGAGAACTTTCATTAAAAACTGTCACAGGCAGCCACGTCTGTACATGAAGAACTGCTGGGGAGGTTTACTCTGAAGGCTGATGCAATACTTTGCTGTTGATGTTAAGGTAATAGGATGCATTTAGTGCTGAGGTAGGCAAAGTGTAGCCCATGGCAGTACCTCAATGCCCTCCCCATTTTTCCCTTTTAAAAAACTGCAGTTACAGTTTGCCACTTAAACTCAGCAGCAAACCAGCAAATAGGCTACTTACTTCAATAAGCCAGTGTTGACTGAAATTGTTCTCATTATTTACTGGAAGAGGAAACCTTTAGCTACCCTTAACTACAAACCTTTTCCCCCAGGTTGCTCTCAGTCTTTGTCTTTCTTCTTCAAATAGCTTTTGTTATTTAAGCCTTTGCAAGCATCTGTTATGTCAGAAGCTCCTGCAGTTTCTTCTTGAGCAGTAGCCTTACTTCATGTGAATGGTGATAAAAAATTATTTAAATTTACTCTATGAAGAATTAAATGTAACTGGAGATGGGGGTATTCGTATTCATATACAAATGCGAGTACCCCCACACAGGTGGATGTGACGAGGGTCACATCCACATCCACACTCACCCATCCGCCACCAGCTCCGTTCTCCCTTCCAATTGCTCCGGAGCTCCCGGTCAGCTATCCATTCATCAGCCTGGCAGGGAGACTCGTCTTCCCTCCTCCTGCCAGGAGTGGATAGTCGATCAGGATCTCCGGAGCGATTGGAAGGGAGAGAGGAGCCGGAGGCAGACGGGTGAGTGGACGGTTACGTTCACCTGTGCCATTACGTTCACCTGTGCGGGGGTATTCGTATTTGTAGACGAATACGAATATCCCCATCTCTAAATGTAAACTTAAATCAATACTAATTTATCTTAAATATCAATGGGTTCAAGAAACAACTAAAGAACTAATCTGTAATGAATTCAAACCAATTTTTAAAAATTATATAAACTTCCTAAATATTAAGAACTCCCCCCAAACCTACTGAAATTTAAATTATCAGTGGGTTTCTTAATATAAGGAAAGTTCATATTTAAAATGTACACATATATGAATGTATACATATTCATGTCTCTGTGTGTGTTTCTGTCTATCTAACCATCTGCACATATAGATTTCAAAGCATGAAAAAACATAGTTCTGGATTCCAGACGAATGCAGTTAATAACTTTGAAATACACATTTATTAGAATGACTAACAAATCATACTTGCCGACAAAGGTCAAATAGTCAAATAGTCCGCATAGTCAAAGCTATGTTTTTTCCAGTAGCAATGTATGGAAATGAGAGCTGGACCATAAAGAAGGCTGACCGCCAAAGAATTGATGCTTTTGAATTGTGGTGCTGGAGGAGACTCTTGAGAGTCCCCTGGACTGCAAAGAGAACAAACCTATCCATTTTGAAGGAAATCAACCCTGAGTGCTCACTGGAAGGACAGATCCTGAAGCTGTGGCTCCAATACTTTGGCCATCTCATGAGAAGAGAAGACTCCCTGGAAAAGACCCTGATGTTGGGAAAGTGTGAGGGCAAGAGGAGAAGGGGACGACAGAGGACGAGATGGTTGGACAGTGTCATCGAAGCTACGAACATGAATTTGACCCAACTCCGAGAGGCAGTGGAAGACAGGAGGGCCTGGCGTGCTCTGGTCCATGGGGTCACGAAGAGTCAGACACGACTTAACAACTAAACAACAACTAAACAAATCATAGCAAGATATTTCAGGTTCCACCTTCATCAGCTGCTCTGAATAAGTGTGCTGTATCCAAAATACCAATTATAAAACAAAGAAGATGTATTCCAAAACAAACAAATATCAGGTGTTGTCCTCTAAGTTCGGGCCATGAAATTTTAGGGTGTCGAGCCTATGAATCCTGAAGTTCTTTTTTTTCTAGCATTCTTGGATCTGACAGCCTCTCTATCCCAAACAATAAATTAAATGGTATTTTTATTTGTTATTTACTTATGTATTATTTATTCATGGTATTAATAAATATAATTTTAAAACTACTAAGCTTTGCCAGTACTCCTTAGGTCATGCCCTATTTGAGTGCGGCCTTCAAGCAGCTGACCATAAAGAAAATGGACCTCCAGCTTGGAGGAAGTTCACTACCCCTTATTTAGCTGCGCTTCGGAGAACTGAATACTGTATATGGAGATAACAATTACTGGTTCCAAGGACGTCCTCAAAGCAGCATTCAAGGAAAGGAACAGCTTTCTGGTGCCGTGCTTCTGAAAGTGCCCTGCCTCCTTTTGTTTCTCCTATGCAAGATACCTAGATTGATTGATCGATTACTTTAATTTATATACCACTCTCATTAGTGCCGCAGCACTACTCTGGGTGGTTCACAAATACACAATCGTAATAAAATAATATAATAAAAACCATATAACTATCTATTGGCATGAAAATAGAGAGCGCCAGAGCAATGTTGACACTAAGAGTAAGATAAAATATGAAAATAAAAGTAAATGGAACAGTTACTGGACGGAGATGTAAGACCAACCTCAGCTCAACTGGGGTTGGGATGGAAAGCATCCATGAAAAGCCATGTCTTCAATTGCCTCTTGAATGTCAGCAGAGAGGAAGAGAGAAAATAGGGAGGGGGCGAGGCAAAGCTCCTCCAGGAGCTGATTCCACAAAGATGGAGCCACCACAAAGAAGGCCCTACCTCTCGTAGAAGCTATATAGGACTCCTTCAGGGTGCTACTTAGAGGAGCCCTTATCACTTATATTCATAGGAGAGAAGGGGAGGGGGAGGAGAAAGGCATTCAACCCTCAGCTAAGGGCAGCTTTGAAGTTCCAACTGCCATGGCTGCCTTTTCCTCCTGCACCAGCAACAATGGGCCGTGGTTGTGAGGAGACACCACGGAGACACCACATTCAGGTGGAGATGCTTGAGGTAGTGGCTTTGCATTCTGCAGCAGGCAGTGGGGTGGGCTGCTTCTGTTGTTTTTTTATGACAAATGTTTGAACATCTTTGGAGAACTTCCTCTACTTGGGATGTTAGCATTCCTATTTCACACCAGCCACTCTAATTAAATGCCGCACACTGGGCTTGGTTTTTCTTGTATTTGATGGAGACAAATGCTTTTCTTAACATACAAAGTTTAATCTGCTTACCAATGCCTAGCTGTACTGTCATCCATCAATGATCTTTCAGCAATTCTGATTACCACTAAAATTTGTATATATACACAGGCTGTTCATGACCATTGATAAGCACTGAGAAGACCATTTTCTAGTTGAACCCATCCATGTTTCCCCCATGCTTTACTCCCCATGCTTTCATGTGTCAGTTTGCTGAACTCACACTTCATGCATCTGAAGTGGTCTTCCAGATGGCATAAAACTCTTTGCTGTCTCATGGAAATTCACACCTCCATGCATGCCATTTTAGGAACAACCAGCAGCCCTCAGACCCTGGAATTATATGCTTCATATTTTTCACACCTTTCTTCTTACCTGGTAATGGGCCTGGGCTTGCTGAGCAGAATTCAAGGTGACGTTACAAAGCTTGCAGCACAAAGGCTTACACAGTTCCTCCAGGACCGGATCCTGCTCCACCCCTGCCCCAAGTTCCTCATCTTGTGCAAGTGGCAGGGAGGGCCCCAGTCCAAGTGGCTTCTGTGGAGAGAGTAGCAAATTGGCTGTGGGCCTGGTGGCCACTGACATAGGAAGAGATGGAAGCTTCTCAGGAGGAGGAGGAGGAAGAGGAAGGCCACCTTGTTGCAAGATGATCATTGGCTGAGAGGCCTTCTGGCATGCTTCCTCTGAAGACACAAGACCAACTTGGGATCTGGACGAGAAAAAACAACAACAGAAATTCAGCTGAACAGGGTTTTTGAAGAGCAAATTTCAGAAGTGCAAGGATGTTGGGAATCCTGCAGGCCAAGTTCTGGTTTGTTAGTCCTAATGACCCCATTGTGATGGACAGCACTGGAATTTATTCTCCCTTGGATGCACCTATCATAGTTTTCAGAAGGAGGTAAAAGCTGTATTAGCTACTAGAGAAAGCTCAATGCTAGCAAAGAATTGGAAAAGTGAAGCATGATTTTCAGTTAAGTGATTGGTATAAAGAAGTTTGGAATATAGCTATTAATGATAAGTTATCTTGTGGTATTAAGGTTCAAAAGGGATTAATTAATAAGAATAACTTCAGTGATATTTGGGAAGTTTTTGTTATATATTAATAAAAGGAAAGGTTTGTGCACTATCACAAGACTCAATGCAGTTTTGGAAGGGTAATGGAGCTTCCTAAAGGAAAAAATTATTAATTTGTCTCCAGTGGTCAGAGTGGAGAAGTGCACTGTATATATGTATAGTTTAAGTGGTTTTTGCTTTGTGTTTATTAAGTTTTCTTATTACTTTAGTTAGAATTTTTTGTGTTGTGGTTTAATTTTCTCTGGTTTGTATCTTTTTTTCTTTATTCATTTATATATAAAAAAGAGAGAGATTGTGGTGGGTTGGAGGAAAGAGAAAAATGGGAAGTTGAGTAGTATGGTGTAAACGGAGCAGTTAAAAAATCCAGGGAAAGGATAGAAAAAGATAATTATATTTTAAAAAAACAAATGTTTGAGACTTAGCCAGCCTAGCACTGTTAATGTTGAGTCTTGAACATGAACTTTGACTGTTTCATGGTTTAATCACTACTACCTCAGTCTCTTTGGTTAGTGTAGCTACTGGACTCCAGCCACATACTAATAGAAAACGCACAACCCTACTTTTTGATAGAATTCTCTAATTCCTTATAGATTCCTAGGGTGGGTTCTGAAAAACAGAAATTGAGATCACCTATACTATGGTATTCCCAGTTAACTATGTACAAATGGAAAACTGGACAATGAAGAAAGCTGACAAGAAAAAAACAGATCCATTCAAAATGTGATGTTGGATGAAAGCTTTACAGACAGTGTGAACCACCAGAAAGACAAATAAGTGAGTTTTAGGTTAAATCAAGCTGGATAGCTCAGTGGTTTAGGTATCTGGCTGTGGAGCCTAAGGTTAGGACTTCAATTCCTCACTGTGCCTCCTGAGACTAGGGTCAGTCTGGGTGGCCTTGGGCAAGCTGCACAGTCCCAGGCCCCCCCCCCCCGAAGACAGAAATGGTAAACTATTTCTGAGTACGCTCTATCTAGAAAACTCTGAAAAAGGTCACCATAAATCAGAATTGACTTGACGGCACATGATTATTGACTAGGTCAAATCAAGCTTGAATTCTCACTAGAAGCTAAAATGACTAAATTGAGGCTGTTGTACTTTTGACATAGCATGAAAAGGCAAGCCTCACTGGAAAAGACCACAATGCTATGGGGGGGAAATGAAAGGCAATATGAGTAGAAGAAGACTTTAAATGAGATGGACTGACTCAAGAAAAGTTGACATCTGATCTGGGTTGCCAGATCAGAAGTGCTGCTCTCTTACCCTTGATTCTCCCTCAGCAAAATGCAAAGAGTACGATCATGGGAGGTGAAAACATTGTAAATTGCCCAGCTTAGTAAAATGCTATGTGCACCTCTTATCAGTGGCACTTTCCCATGTTCCTCATGGCAGCTCAAAGGGGAACCTCCCTCTTCAGAGGTGGCTCCTGCTCCGGACGACCATGTCCCACTTAAGGGCTTCTCTGCCCAATCCCACACTGTGGCAAACACAGGCTGGTGGACTATGATATGCCCATCCATGCACACAATACCACGCAGCATCCAGGCAACAACATCCAGCGCATTGCACTGCAAGGAAAACAAGGACCCTTTAAAAAAAACAAATCTACAAAATAATCTCAACGTGATTCAAGGGAACACCTGAAGGAGAAACAGCAAGCAACTCAGCTGCAAAGAAATCCCTTTAATGGGCTTGACACTCATCTACCCCTGCAGAAGATCACAACATTGCTTTATGCCGGCTGTCAGACGAGCACATTGCAACATCATGGACTTACCGGCTTCCCAAAGACTGGAGAGAAGCGGGGGGGGAGAGAGAGAAAGAAAGAAAGAAAGAGCGAGCTCACGGAATTATTTCTGCAAGGATCCCCTTGGAATCAGAAAATCTTCACTCCTTCCTCCCCTACTGACCCTTTTAAAAAAACAACACTGATCGCTTTCAGCCGGCTTCTGTCTTGAAGGGGTATAGAGGAGATGGACGGGGGGGGGGGGGGGAGGCGATCAGCATCACCGGACGCTGCTAGAAACAGCTGCAGGAAGTGACTGCGGAGCAGGGAGGAGACTGGGGGAAAACTGCCCTGTCACGTCGCGCCCAGGGCGCATGAGTCTTCTGTGCGCAGCGTCCTGATCCTCGAGGATGTTGTCTTCCCTCGGACGGAGGCTGCTGTTGGGAAGAGCAAACTCGTGGTCAGAGACGGAGCGATGGCTGGTCCCCGGACCTTGATCCTGGCTCTAAGAGCTCCTCTCCTTAAGCGCCGTGGCGCGGTAGGCAATTAGGACGGCGCAGGTGCTCATCCTGACAATACCCATTAAGAAAGCCCAGACTACTGAACTGGTGGGTGTCAACTATTCAGCAGCAGGGCTTTTGCAAAATAAATGGCTCTTAATTGCCTATTCTGGGAAGCTTATGGTGATGACAGATGATGCCATAGTCCCAACCATTAGAAGGAGCATCCTCACAGATGCATCTGGTGGGGATACAGGAGAGGGTCTTCTCTGTGGCTGCTCCCAGACTCTGGAACTCCCTCCCACTGGAGGCCAGGCTGGCTCCATCTTTGCTGTCCTTCTGCAAGCAGGCAAAGATCTTTCTTTTCAGGCAGGCCTTTCCTTAGTGACGGACTGTTTCGGAGAGGTTTTTTAAATGGATTGTTGAGTCTTGTTGCATTAAAATGTTTTTTTCTAGTATTGATTTTATTTACCATTTAAAATACAAAATTTGTTTAATGATTTAAAAATATTTGTATGCTTACTGTTTTTTTGCTTTTAAATATTGTCTTTTTAATGATGTAAGCTGCCTTGGGACCTTTTTAAGGAGAAAGGCAGAGTAAAAATATTTTAAATAAATAAATGTCATTTATGGTTGTTGTAGGTTTTTCGGGCTGTTTGGCTGTGTTCTGGAGGTTTTTCGTCCTGACGTTTCGCCAGTCTCTGTGGCCGGCATCTTCAGAGGACAGGAGTTAGAACTCTGTCTGTGTTCTGGTGTAGTGTGTGGGATAATTGAGTTATGTCATGGACATAGACTCTCAGAGCCCTGGATCTGTTACAGTATTTCACTGATCCCCATAATCACCCCCCTTCCCGTAGGGATAGTGTAAAAAAAGGCAAGTGGCAGGGGAGGTTCATATTAACAAAATGAGGAGCTTTTATTTGTAAAGTTGATGTCTTTTACTTGCCAAGTCAAGAACAAACCATCTTAAAACACTTTGTGTTACAATAGGGATAGCTTGCAACTCTTTTGAAGGAAAAAAACCTCAAATGGCACAACATCCATACCTTTATTAGGTGGAATTGCAATCCCTGTTTTTCACAGAAAACGTCTTTAGGGAAAAAAGCCATGCCCTATCCTTTCTTCTCAAGAAAGTTGTTTTCCCTCCCAAGCATTAATTCTGAACAAGACTACTTTGCTTTCTTATATTTTGTTTTAATAAATGGATTATTCTATTTGCATCTAATTCAGTTATTCTGCTTTACCACCACCTTCTTGTTCCTCTCCTATGAAAGGCTGGATCCATCATGGTTCCTTGAACTTTGGATGAAATAGGGCAACACAATGATGCTATGCTGCAGCCAAAACAGTTTCCTAAGTTCTTTAGCCAATATATTATTTTTCTTCCTGCACTTTTTCCAATTAGGTTTCCATGAATGATTAGTTGTAACAACCTGTCCTTCCTGTTTCTAGTATGTGATCCAAGTATTATAGCTTTCTGCATTTTATGTGTTTATTATATATTCTTGGTCTTGACCCATTCATTTCAGTACTTCTTTGTTGGCCAGCCAATTGATTGAAGAAATTCTTATCACCCTATTATGAATCCACATTTCAAATGCTTCTCTCTTTTTAATATAGTTACCTGTATTAAAATCCGTACTTCTGTGTCATGCAGTAAAACTGAGAATACCATCATAGTTCTATTTAATCCCAGAAAAAGAGCTGAATTGCAGAAGCACATTTCCACCCATAACAGGCTGGAAGAAATCTGACATAGTAGCAAATCTGTCAAAGAGTTTAAGCCAAAGATGTGCATTTTTAAAAGGCCGAAGGAAGAAACCTATTTCCTTCTTTTTATCGTTATGGCTGTAGCAAAGCCCTCTAGCTTTTAAAGGTGAGCCCATTGAATAGGGGAGAGTAAAGATGGCAAATTGTTCCAGTAGTCCTCTTAGGATCTGAACAAATGCCCATGAACAAGATTTCCTTGGGGGTCTATAAGAGAAGCCACAACTTTCTTGCTTTAAAAGACTTTGTGAGGCCACTGTACATTGACAGAACTGAAGCAGCAGCATCTTTTGCTCACTGTAACCATTCATTTAACATGTGGAGTTCCTTGCAATGTTTAGTCTTGAAAGATACTTACTGTAACAATAGTGGATGTAGAATAGATACAGTTAAATGGGTGTGAACACACATAACTGAGAGTGAAGAATGAACCAAGATAGCTGCACATCAGTGTCAATACACCCACAAGATTAAACGTCTTTTAAATAATCTGTCATGCTTTGAACCTTCCTGTCTCACATCATTGGCCATATGACAATAATGCTGGCCTCCTTAATAACAGAGTTCTAACAGTTATTGAGAAAACACAGAGTACTCAAGATAGTTAAAGCACTTTTTCATTCTCTACACTAGCACTACACTACACTTTCTGCTGTTGTTTCCTTAAATAAATTGATCTTTTTTTTTCCAGACTCAAGCTTCAAAAGAACTGAGTACAAAACAGGTGTCATAAATCATTACTAGATGTGAAAAACACCTCATCATCGCTGTCCCTTTATCTTAGAGTCTTGCATGAATATTTTACCATGCTATCTCTGACTCTTATATCTGACAAAGTGGGCATGTTTCATGAAAGCTTACAGTAAAATATAGCAGTTTTTCTTTCAGGTGCCATAGCGTCTTTTTTTGCTTTTGTTTTGTGTTTCTTGTTTAAATGCTTGGTATTTACATAGCCATTATCACTATTTCCAGTGTCCTTGCTCTGCAATTCAACAATTTCACGCTACTCTGAAAGCACAACCCTTGTGACAATAGTAAGAATCCTAAAGTGCATCACTAGATGGCAGCAATCAATTAGAAATGGAAAGGCAAAGAACCTTCCACTGTAGCAAATACATCTTGCAAGATTTATTTCCAGAGAAAGATCCATGTGGTGATGATAATGGATTCTTGAGGAGTTACAAAGGGACTTAGATTTTATTTACATTTTCTTTTGAGCAGACACAGAGGAAATGATTAACCTCTAATTTCACACTAGGATGCTGCTGAATGTAACAGGGAGGCATACAAATCAAATTTTGTCGTATGCCAGGTGACACTTAAGTGTCAGAAAGATGACCCCCAACTGGAATCATCCGGAGATGATCTCTACTGGAATGTCATCATCGTCAGTATCAAAAATCACAATGGGTACAGTATTTTCAATTGGCAATATTACTCAGTGAGATATTACAGCATATTTAATACAATACAATACAACACAACAATGAATGCTAGCCACAGGCTTAAATATCTGCCTACAGATAATATGCTTCATCAGTGAAACAGAATTTTGGACATTAGTCAAACACTCCATCACCAAATAGCTGATTTTCTCAGTGTGTGTGTGCGTATGTATGTACAGTACATATTTATTTTTTTGATTTGATTTACTGCCCCTTTAGTGGAAACACTACTCTGAGCACTTTAAAGTTAAAACGTAGAACTCCACATGACCCCCACATGCCAACACAATATGGTGGTTCACCAATGTAAATCTAAAACTAATACAAAAAGAAGAAAGAACAACAAAATAAAAAAATAATATTAATAGCATCCAGGAGATAGGTTACTGAAGGCAGCTTTGTATAATTCTGTTTTCGCTAATTTCCTGACTATCAGGAGGGAAGTGTTTATTTGCACTTCACTATTTTAGCTTTTAATACCACTATCATCATGGGTCCATCTTGCAGAATCCTAAAATTTGTACTTCAATGAGCTATTTAGGGTTATGTGCTAAATAACTTGAATACTGTAGTTCAGGGAAGGTCAATGGAGCCCTCTAGTAGAGAATGCTGAGTACTTCCCCAAACTACAAATCCCAGAATTCCATATACTGTAACAGACATGGCAGTTGCTCTTATATGCTGTCAAGTCACTTTCATCTTATGGTAACCCTATGAATTAGTGACTTTCGAAAAGTGATGTTGTCAACTGCCCTGCTCAGCTTTGCAAACTCAGGGCCATGGCTTCCTTTATTGAGACAATTGATTTCTTGATCTTCCTCTTTTTCAGTTGCCTTCAACTTTTTTCAGCATTATTGCCTTTTCCAATGACTTATGTCTTCTCTTGATGTCCCCGAAGTATGATAGTACTGCAATTAAAAAGTATCAAACTGCTGCAACACTGGAGTATTATATTCACAACTTCCTCATAACTCATTTTACTACATGGCCATTGGTCTTTTGGAAACAACCTCCCAGAATTAGCTCTTCCATTATTCAAATATTATTACCACTTGCTTAGATAAGTTTTAAGAATATTGAATAAACACATGTACAATGGTTATATCAACAGTGATTTTCTACAACCTGAACTAGGAAGTTATTTTCTGGTTGGAAGAGCTGGGAATTATAGTGCAAAACAGTAACTTATTACTGGCAGGGTCTCGGACAGTTTAAGTGGAAAATCAATTATTTGAGGCAATATACCTGAACATTACATGGTAAGGACAAATAACAGGCTGTAACTTTCGTGTGAGTTTTTAAAGTCATTTGTTATGTTCTTCAACTAATAATCCTTAAGGAGCAGAAATAATCCTGCCCGGATCAAGGACTGATCTAGTCCAAAATCTTATTTTCAACAAATGCTAGATGGCTCCATACAGAGATCTTTGCTGTTTGGCCCCAGCATCTGGTATTTCAAGGGATATTGTACCTGAACAAAAGAGAATCAGAAGCTTGGATAAATTTCATTCATTCTTTGACTCAATATGTCTGCCATCTCTGTGACACATCCGAATCATGCTCAAACTGACAAATTGCATCCTTCAGCCCTGTCTTTTAGGAACTGTCCGTAAACTAACCGCCAGATCTTAAACTTCTAGAAGATGAACAGTCCCAATGTTTTCAGGCTGTGTAGTAACTGAGTTTTTGTTTGTTTGTTTTGTAAGCCTTGTCAATTTCTATAAAAGGAACCAGTATTTTCAGGCTGTGCTGTAAGTCTTTTGTAATTACAAAAGCCTGGTCTTTTGTAATTTTCCAGGATTAGATGCACACTCGATACACATGACTAACAGTCATATATTCTACTACCTGATGGCATCTGTCATGAGATGGTATAATTATTCTCTTAAACCTGGCCTTGCCGGACACACACACACACACACATATAAAATGTTGTGAAATAATGGGCAATGGCTCTTGGTGACTCAGCACAAGATGACTAGCAATACTTTCATGCTATCAAAACTTGTCTGGCATTAAAAATAGCCATACGTGGAGAGAAGAAGCACATAAAAAAACTTAATATGATACAGCATAGTTATGTCTCTGGAAATTTATTATATGAAGAAGTATTCTTGCTCGGAATATTTTCTGCCTGCCCTTAGCATGTATGTGTGGTAGGCAAAATTTTAACAATGCGCCTTCTCCTAGGATGGAGTGGGAGATAGCTCTGTGGTCCAGTAGCTCAATTAAAATAAATAAATTAAAAAGCAGTTAAGTGTTATCTTTATTGGTGCACCAAACAGTAAGAAAAAAAAAAGACAGGAAAGCAGCCTGTTCCAGCCCTTCGGGATTCTAGCATGGAGAAACAGAGGTGTGGAGCACTCCAGCTGTTGCATTTCTACCTGCCAGTAACTCTGCAAGGCACAAAAAATTGCCAAGATTACTACGTTTTACTGCGGGGGGGGGGGGGGTTGCGACTGTTGTTATCCTGGCAATAACCCAAGAAGACCATCTTCCAGGGCAAGTGTTTTATTTATTTATTTATTTGATTTATATCCCGCCCATCTGGTATATTCTACCACTCTGGGCGGCTGTTTGGGCCGCAGTCCCAAGTCTGAATCCCAGTCTTTGGTCCCAAGTCCCAAGTTCGAGTCCCTATTAAAAGCAAGCTTCCCCCCCCTCCAGAAAAAAAAAGGAGGGGTGAGTGGCTTCCAAGTTCATATCATTTAAAAAAAAAAGAAAAATGGGTCGACTCAAGTCCCCATCCCTGACATGTCCTCACGTTCCCCCGGCCTCGCGCCTCCCCCCGCTTTCCTCACACAAGGCTTGGCAGGGGCTCGGGGCGCTCGCGCTCGAAATGGAACCTTTCCCCTCCTTCTCTCCCTCCCTCCCTCCCGGGGCGTCCCCGGCGCATGCGTAGTTAGGAGCAGGTCCTTGTTTATGTCTGTCTGGGCGCCTGTGTAATTTCCCTGCCTTTTCCCTTCTTCCGTCTACATCCGGGGTTACCGCTTTTTTTTTTTTTTTTGGCTTCCTGTTCTGGGTGTGTGTGTGTGTTTGTATATACTGTACAGTATATATATATATATGTGTGTGTGTGTGTGTGTGTGTGTGTATCTATATTGTTTGTTTGGGTGCTGTTTGGTGGGTAGGTGAAGGAAGGAGGGAAAGAAAGAGGGAGGGAAGGGACGAGCGAGCGAGTGGGTGAAGTTAAGTCACTGAGGGGGGGGGGTGTTGTTGTTGGGGGGGGGCGGCGGGGAGAGAGAGAGAGGGACCCGAATGGGCGACCCCAGGGCCTGGGTGGGCGCTCGCGGGCGCGCGCCGCGACGAACTCCGCGCGGCTCCGTCAGCTGAAGGGAAAGAGAGAACGAACCGGAGCGCAAGTTCTTTCCCACCACCACTAACACACACACACACACACACACACACACACACCCTCTTGCTGTCAAACGCGGAGGGAGCGAGGAACGAGGACGCGCCGCTGGGATCTTCGGGGGGGCGGCGGCGACGACGACGACTGAGGGGGGGACCGAAGCGAAGCGCGGTCGGGACCGAAGGAGAGCGACCGGCAAGGGAAGTCCTGTTCCCCGCCTTCCTCCTCCTCCTCCTCCTGCTCCTCTTCTTCTCTTGGCGGCTGGGGGTGTCTCCGGTCCCCTCATTCGTTCCCCCCCCCCACACACACACACACCCCTCGGATCCCGTCCAGAGGCAGAGGTACAAAATAATCATTTATTAATTCCCTCTTTCTTTCCCTCCCCCATTTTCGGTTATTTTAAGGGTGGTGGTTTTTTTCGGCGGGGGTTGGATTTCGGTCCTGGGACAAGAGGGGGGGGGGGGAGAGAGAAAGAGACACGAAGAAAGAACCGCCTTGGAGGAGGAAACTCGCACTTGTGGAGTCGTTGCCTCGTCGACAAGCCCCTCACCCGCCCGCCCCCCCGGTTGGGCACTTGATGGCTTGAGAGAGGTGTTTACTCGCGAGTAGACATGGGTCCGCCGAGTGGGTTTTGCGCAGCAAGCCGAAACATGTGCGCGCACCCTCCCCACCCCTTTTTTTTTTTTTTAGTTGGGTGTAATTTAATTCCACACGTTAAGGGAAGGGTGGCTTCCTCAGATGATATCTTACACACATTTCCCAAAGAGGGAGTCCCATTGACCTTAATGGCTTTACGCTTGTTTGTGTGAGTAGGCATTTTATTTGTTTTCCCTTTGCCTCGATTTTACACGCCCACGAGGAGCAGGCTCTTTGAGCTTTGCTGGAAGGACTTCACTTGTATCCTCTTCTTCCCTTTCTGTCTTCCCTTCATGGTAGGGCTTTTTGCTCTTAACATGTCCTTCTCTGCTCCCACCCCTCTCGTTACTCGTTGTGTTTATTACATTTTTCTCACACCCTTTTCCCAAGGAGCTCAGGGAAGTAAGTGCAGATGTCCCTCACCCTGGTTCCCTCTCTTCATACCTGGGGAGGTGCTTTCTACTCTCTCGCTCTCTTTCTCAAAGAAGTTCTCTTTCACTGACTTCTTTCTTGCACTCTCATAAGTGTGCACAGGATAAGAAATGACAGTTTTCTGGCACAGTTGAAGACAAATACACATATTGTGAATTTAGCTTGCATGAATCACAGGATGCCTGTGAAGGGTCCTGCCTTAGACATGTTGACTCAGAAGTGAATCTTACTGTGTTATACTGAAAGGTCCTAAAAATTAAGGTCAAAAAGATCCACCTGCCCCACCTGTATAGTATCCCCATTTCCTGCCCTCCTTTATTCTGTTTGAGTCATTCATGCTCTCCTATCCAGCTTCGGGATAACTTGTATGAGGAAGGTTTTTCTGTTCTCTCTCCACACCCTGGGTTTGTCCTGTGTTTCCTTTCCTCTTTTCTACCTTGTGAGTAAGGGCTTCCTTGTTCTTCTGTTTCCTCTCTACCTGTGGACTGTTTCTGCTTCCTGCCCATTGCCCTTCCTGTGCTTTGCCTCCTTCCTTTCTCTCCCATTCACATCCTCTCTTCCTCATCTGCATTCTCATCCAGTGGCCCTTTGTGTTTTTCCCCACAAGCTACACCTGATGAATGAGGGAGATGGGAATGCAGTTCCATGGGATGGATCTCCACTTTCCCTGTTCCTTGGTGATGTGAGATATTTACCTGGATTCCTGTGCATTGGGATTGGAAAAAATAATACAAATGTACAGTCAGTGGTTTGCAAACAGCTGTGTTTGTGAACAACTGTGTTTCCTGCCACCAGCCTTGCCTTGCTATTTGGACTGTGTGTTTAAATATGTGTGAAGCAACCAGAGCAATTTTAGTAAGGAATCAAGTACATGAGGGGTTGTGGTTGATGACATCTTACAACGTTTATTGTTATAGTTGTCTGACATTCAGTGTCATGATTAAAACAGGATGAGAAGAGGCTGTTCATGTAAAAAGTTGGAAAGACCAGTGAGTGCATTCACCTTTACAATGGGGTTGTTGTTTTCACAATAGGCATAAATGAATGTGTTTGTATATAGCTTTAGGCCACACCACTTCCTGGTTTTAAATTGTGTATCTGATTACCCATGCAATCTGAAAAACAAATTACATAATTTCAGTAAAGTTATTCTTTGCGGATTTTGTCAGAAGGCTCCAAAACCAGTAGCAGGGCTGTAACTAAGAGGAGAAATCCCTTTAAAGCTGTTTCATAACCATGCTTTAGGTTTTACAAAGTGTGCTTTTTCAGCATTTTTAAGAGAATGATTATAGCTTTCAAGTAGAACAGTTACATCAAAAAATCTGCCTGGTTCATAGTGATCCTTCTGTGTAAGGGATGTGTAGATTGGCATTATTTAACTTGCTGTCTTGGAGCTTTAATGTCTGTTGATCTGTAGTTAATGTAAATGCCACCCTTTTAAACAAACAGCAGCTACAAAGAGTGACTTAATATTCAAGATAATAGTGCACACATGCAAAGACTTGAGTAACTAGCAACTTGAGTAAGAAGTTTCTGTCCATCTCCAAGGAAGCTCTCTTGGTTCTAAACCAGTGCTTTGTGTTAGTAGTGGACTGGATGAAGGCAAACAACTTGAAACTTAATCTAGATGTGACAAAGGTGCTTCTGGTCAATCAAAAGGCAGATGAGGGAATAGGAACTCAACTTGTGCTTAATGGAGTTGCACACCTCATGAACATTCAGGTCTGCACTTTGAATATACAGTACTCATTCCTGAGCTTGGAGGGCCAGGTTTCAGTGGTGGTCAGGAATTCATTTTTGGACAACTAAAGTGGATGGGCCAGCTACACCCATTGCTTGAGATGTCCAGTTTGGCTACACTGGAACATGCCTTAGTTACATCCCACTTGAATTACTGTAATGATCTCTACATGTGACTGCCTTTGAAGACAGTTCAGAAGCTTCAGCTGGTTCAAAATTCAGCAGTGAGACTGATGACTGGGGCCAATTACAGGAAGCATATAACTCCCCTGCTATGACAACTTGACAGTCTATTTCAGGGCCCAAGACCCATAAAGCTCTATACTGTTTGGGTCTGTCTGAAGGACTACATCTCACCATATGAGCCGTCCTGGCTTCTAAGATCTTCGGGGAGGCCATTCTCTTGGTCCAGTTGCCACTACAGGCATGTTTGACAGACATGTGAAAGAGGCTTCTCTGTGGCTGCTCACAGATTATTGAAAGCCCTCCCTTTGAATTTGACCCTGTCCCATTTATCTTTTTGATCACATTCGAAGATCTGCCTTTTTAGTCAAGCTTTTAATAACTAAATTGGGCAAGATTAGTCCCTTCCAGATACTGGTTATATGTTCCTTTTAAGTGTGTTTTTAAAGCTTTTAAAGTTGAATAACTTTAAGATTACTATTATATGTTTAATTGTGTTGTAACTTTGTAACTTACTGTGCTTTTAGTCTAACTTATTTTAATCATTGTGAGCTGCATGAAGTGTCTCACCCCAAAAAAGAGTCTAGAAATGAAACAAACAAATAAGTAAATTTTGGATTGTAGTCCATTTCTCAAGACTCCATCATTCTAGGTGTCAGTTTCATCTGCATGAATAGTGATGTACTTTTCTGAGTCCCCCTGGCATGATGTCAATTAATGGTGTTTCTTTTTTTGAGTTTGTTTAAAATTCAGTATATCACAAGAATAATTATTCCATGAAATAAGTAAGGTTCCATTGTTAAAGGGGGAGGGGGTATTCTTTTGTATGTATATCTTGAAATCTTCAGCTGTGTATTTAATGCAGTGGCACTTGATCCAGTGCAAAGGTATGAATGTTTTGTAAACTGAGGGAGAAAGAGATTATGTTAAAACATTCAATTGCAGAAGAAGGGTCTGAAGCTTTGGCTTGTGTCCTTAGTTCCAAACAGAATTGCATTTTATGTCTGGTAGCAAATAAATTCTGAAACATACTGCATCCTTCAGGGTTTTCAGTCTCTAGCTTGCTTCTGTTCTGCAGCGAGTGAACTTCTGATTGAGGACAAAAGCTTAAAAGAGGTTAAGAGGAGAGAATACTAAGCAGATGTTTAAGAGAAAAGAGTACTGTAATGTTTCCCTGACCATCAGAGTTGTATAGACATTGTGAACAATTTGGAAACTGTCAATATTGTTCTTGAAGTGATAAGAGTGATTCATATATTATATATCAGAACTTGGAATAATTAATAAAAGTATTATATGAATTAGAAGATACAAATTTAGCTTGCAAAGTTCTGTAGGCAACCCAAAGGTATTATTAATTTATGTAATGTTATAATGACAGTGTTATTGATTGTTTGCTAGTAGTCTCTGGAAATTCTGGCTGTTGCTGTTGAATGGCTGAAAGAAGACAATTATAAAATTATGTGAGAAATGGCAAGTGGATACGTTTTACCAATCATCACACTAAAACTCAAATGTACGCAGTGCATTGATTGGCAATAGATTCACAACAGACAAATGAAATTTTTGTCAAATGACTGACTGTATGGTGTTCACTATCACTAGCTACAGTGATGGCCACAGACGGTTTTTGAAAGGATTCAGCAATTTTTTGCAGGGCAAGTGTGTGTTTTTACATTGCTAGCTAAATAAAATTGTGACATTGAAAGGCAATGTGCTCTGATACCCAGTTTGTAGAAAGTAAACATAGGAGAGAGATATTGCCCTCATGCTGTGTTGTGGCATCATCAATTTGGCTACTGTCAGATAGAGGATCTTGGAATGAATGCTTCATCTGATCTAGCAGGATGCTTAATATATTACTAGATTATTTTCAGCCACAAAAGTATAGTTAGAGTTCTTCCTTAGAAGTAAGACATTCCTCCTGCATATTTATTTTGTGTAGAAACACGAAAAGGGATGACACTTCCACAGCTGGAAATTAGGTAAAATAACAGTTGACTGACTGCACAAAAGAAGGATCAGCAGGAAGTAATCTTTATAGGCAGTGTATAAAGAATTTAAAAATGTACTCCCTGCCTGCAGTGTTATAGTGTAGTAAACAAAATAAAGAAGAGGAGAGGGGATAGAACAAGAAAGCAACCACATCTGGGCAAAAATTCTTCATAAAATAGGATCCAGTTATATCCTGAATCAAACCATCTGTGAAATGACCTCCCTACTATTTATTTCATTGTCATTTCATATACTTTTAGTAGGGTGTCTGAAGCATGAAGAATTCCCTCAATTTTAGTCTTGGGTACTGCCGGATCCTGCTCATTTTCTAACTTGTTTAAGGCATTTCCTTGCATCATACTGGAAATAAATATCCATAAATAGGAATATACTTTTTAAACTTGCTAACAGAAACAATTGCCTATATAGATAATCATATTTCTTTTCTAAAATGTTTTTCATTGTTTTAATTTAGGAGTTCCTTGGTGTTCGTATTGCTTGTTTAATTGTATTTTAATATTGTAACTATTTTTATATCATTTTGTAAGCCCCTTTGGATCCTTGCATTGGGAGAAAGATGGGGAAATAAATTCAGCTACTATCTTTTTTTCCATCAGTTTTTAAAAAGAAAGCACAGTATTGATGTGAAAACAGAAATGTCTTTAACAAGTTTATTTCACATAAACTTTTATAGACTGTCATCCACACCTTCAGATGGACCATCAAATGAGCAACAGTCCGTGAAAGTCTATGGCAAAAAACCTCCAGATTTCTCCACCTTATAGCTGCCACAAGACTTGGCTACTGTGGGATTTCTCAGCTAGGGTATTATTATGGGAAGCACTTTGTTTTTAAATGGTGAAGTCCTAACTGCTCTAGATATATTCAGATTACCTCCATATTCATTCAGTGTCAAATAGTTTAATCAATATGCTGTGCTAACAAAGTGGGTCAGTCCATAAGCTATGGCTCACCTTGATTCCTAGCTTTAGTGCCATTGACCTCTCCCGTTTTCAAGTCCTCTGGCACTGTGGTTCTCAACCAGCTTTTTATATATTAGCATCCTGCCAGTCACTCTGTCGAACCTGAGGCCCACTGTAATAGGAACAAAAGGCGCACTTTCTCAGAGAAGGACATTTATATGCTTGCAGACATCCCTGATTATATTGTTAATGAGAAATCGGTGGGCAGTTTGAACAGAGGATTAGGTGTCTGACAGTGTCCAAAGTTACTGCTATCAGGCCAAAAGGTCATAGATAAATAATCTATGGCAGGTGGGGTATTTAGGATACATTATCATACTCATCAGAGACATGAGCGCTGAGGGAGAGTGAATTCTTAGTAACTGTTATGAACTACTAGGACTACATTTATGTCCACCAGTGGTACATATGCCACTGGTTGAAAGTCACTGCTCTAAATATGCATAGAAAACTCAAGGAATAGGTAGAATCTTTCACATCAGGCTGGAAAATCAGACCTTGGCAGTCAAGCATAATGAGACTTGCAGGCAGTGCTGGCTGGCTGTTGATTATTGGAGTAGGGGTGTTGAACTTTTGCCCCCAACTATTTGAAGGTGATGCTGATAACATCACTTTAGACTTTAGAACTGTGTGGCCTACCAAGCCAGGTACAAACTATGTTTCAAGAGGGAAAATGTAAGCTATAAATCAAGAAACAGGGTACCTTTAAAACAACGGCTGAAATCATGTTTGTGTAAGTTTTGCATAACTTGGCACGGCTGCTTGAAAAGGGGCTGTGGCACATGTCATTTGTACAATCGGGTGCACTGCAGCACCTCATGCATTAGCTACAATTAGCTGCAGCAAGTTTTGTAAAGCTTAGGTGACTATGCCTAGCTTCCTGTTCAGAAGGGAAGCTCCCACCAACAAGGGCAGGACCTGGAAGCTTAGGCAGTGCTGAGCACTTAAGCAGAGTTGGGCTATCCTAAGCCTCAAAGCCTTCCAGTTTAGGCCTTTCTCCCAGGTGAGCCACATTTAGGTTCTATAAGGTGACTGTCTGTCAGGTAGAATTCCCTGAAAGCAGAATTATGGGATTTATAGTCCCAAGAGATCTGAAAATCCTATCCCTAGGTATGGCTTTCCATCCCAAATAAATACAAAAAGTAAGCTCCACTCTTTGATTCAATAAAGAGAAAAGACCTCTCTTCACTTAGGAGTAAGCCCATTAAACACAACCAGATTTCTTCCCCCCCAAATGAATATTGTGTAACAGTAGGTGGAAGTGTGCTGTGAATCTGTTTGTAATGTTGACATTTCATTGCAATGTTTCTACTTCACTAGTGATGTGTTATATAGGGGGTAGGGTGGCTAGTAGAACTATACCATAGTATTTACTCAGAATAGAAATGAGGATGCATTCTTGTGCCTATGTTTGGAGGGAGTGTTGATCTGGTCTGAATTTTCTTCTCTTAGAGGTGTGGACATAGCTTCAACTATAACTTTTGCTTTATCCTTGCTTTACCTTTGGGAATTTTTCTGTAGGAACACAGAGATAGAAATATTGGGGAAAGAAAGTCTGTCTTTATTGAACAACTTAAGGTTTAAGATTTTTTTTAAAGCCACTGTACAAATAAACAAAGTAAAGGGTCAACACCAACAAAGCTTGACTTACCAACTCCTCTAACAGCAGTTGGATTCCTAAGAAAACCAGATCCACTCACAAAGGAGACTTGCCCCTTTAAGTTTCTCGTTTTAAAGGGGTCGGTCTTACATACTGTAACTGTTACTTGTAGTAGTTATGTTGCTCAAAATTTTCCTCGAGGAAGCTTCCAAGAGGATGTTACCTCTCTGCAGGAGGAGGGTTATAAAATCACAATTGTCACCTCATAATTGCCCTCCAAATTGTCCGTTTGGGTAAAAGGCTTTCAGAAGGTGACAGAATTGAGAGGTAGAACTAATAGAGCAGTTGTTGGCTAAAAACCTTACTGATACGGTTGCCAAAAGGGTAGAGAAGCACACCATTAGTTTCTGTTAGAGATATAGAATGGAAACCTCGCTTCAACCATAACTACATGGTGACTACAGCCACCATAAAATTCAAAGTCAGAACTTTTGCTTTTCTTCTGGAAATCAACCAAAGATTTATAAGTGGATCCCTATAGAACTTCTGTCCACAGAGCTGAGGAATATATTTTCTTATAGAACATTGTCTTTTTACAATGGAGACACTTATTATTACAAATGTTGTAGGACTGAGAAGAGCATTATAAAAAAAATGAAACATGGATTGACATTTTATTTTTAAACATTATTTTTCTCATTTTAGTGTACAGCTTTCAGAATAAATGTCAAAAGCTGCAAGCAAGTGAACATTTAAAGAGGTATCATTCATAATGATTTCAGTCGGGTTTGCATTGTTCCCCACAATTTTAGGATTGCCAACTAATTGGGAACTACACCTTGAACGTCCCATGCCGCCTGGTTAATGAAGGGGTATGTAGAAACAGTTTGCAAATAATCAGCAGTTTTCCCTTTTTAAAAATCTTTTGGGTTCTAGTGATGTGTTATTGGCTTTTTAAAAAAAAAACCCTCTTACCGTATTTTTCCATGTATAAAACGACACTTTTTCCTAAAATAATTAGAGGAAAAATTGAGTGTCGTTTTATACACGGAAATAAGCAGTCGCGCGCGCACTCGGGCGCCTCTTGCTGCCACCGCTGCCCAATTGCCTCTTCCAGAGCTCACGGCTTGTCCCCTCTGGTGGCCCCGAGGCAGCAGCAGCAGGAGGCGGAGGCGAAGGAGCAGTCACACGCGCTCGGGTGCCTCTTGCTGCTGCCTTGCCCGCCTGCCCGATCACCACCTCCAGTGGGACTGACGGGCTCAGCTCGTCGCCGCCTTGTCCCCTCCGGTGGTGGAGGCGGAGGCAAACAAGCACTCGCGCGCGCTCAGGCGCCTCTTCCTGCTGCCGCCGCCAGATCACCTCCTCCCACGATCTCCTTAGGGGACAAGGCAGCGACGTGAGCTGGAGGTGAGCAGGAGGTGAGCGTCGGCAGTCGCACTGGAGGAGGTAATCGGGCGGGCAGCAGAGACAGCAGCAGCAGGAGATGGAGGTGGAGGAGCAGTTGCCCATTAACTGCTCCTCCGCTTCCATCAAGGGTCAAAATTAGGGGGTCGTTTTATACATTGGGGGGTCGTATACACGGTAAAATACGGTATATCTGGATGTCTCCCATTGGAGAAAACAAAAATATAGACCTTAAAGAAGTACAGGTTGAAAAACCAAGCATTTGTGTTTCGATAAAGATCCAACACAGAAATATGAAGATGAACTTGAGTTATCTAGTCCTTGTTTTTTTTAATGTGTGTTTAATGGGGAGAATAGTTTATTTCTTCAAACATACTGAAATATAGCTATAAGTAAAAAGAGCACATGTGAGAGCTGTTTCCTTGTGCACTGTTAACTGCTGAAAAACTGTTGTGACTGAATTGTAAAGCTGTTGGTACTTTAAGATGCTGATGGTTTTCCAGTCAGGAAAAGCGGCACACACAATCATCAAGTTTCTAAAGCAGAGCCATTGTCACTATGCAACGGATTTGAACAGCCATAAAAGCAGGCAGGCTAGCAGCCCTGCCAGTTCTTGCTCTGCATTCTGAAGTGACAGTCATGTTTAAGGCAAAACAAAAACATTGTGTTCTTTCTTCTTCTACAGTTTGGGAATTCTAGGCTGAAATGTTGGCATCCAGGGACAATAGCTTTACTTAGAGAAGTATTTTTACCCCCTGGGAAAGTGACTCATGTCCAGGACTTTGGCTTTGAAGAGATGTTCTTGAGTCCAGTGACAAGTTGATGTTGAAAATACATCAGTGGAAAATGAGAAGCAAGAAGGAGACAAATATATGAAAAGCTACTTCTGACCATTTTGCAAGTCCCATTGCCATGTGGGGAATGGTCATTGCTTGAATGAGGGGGTGAAATAATAGGTTTGGGGATATCTTTCTATTCCTTCTGATGTTGAAAATTTGCTTCCTTTATGTAAATTCCCAAATGGAAAATAAATGTGACCATTTGCTGGCTCCAGAGAAGTGGGGAGTAGCTGGAAAAAAGAGGCCATTAAAAAAGAATCCTGTGGACTACGGACAGATGAAGCATATTGTACATTTTAAGATGGGGTGGGCAAAGTAGAGGCCTTCAGATTTTATTTGACGATGTCTTCCAGCGTCCCTTTCCTTAGGTTATGCTGGCTAGGACTGAGTCCAAGAACACTACTGACCTTCTGTTTAATAGAAAGTTCTGCTAAAGAAGAGTTTAAAGAATAAAGAAAGTGGCCTAATGGACAGAGAAGAATATTCTAGAGAGAGAATAACAGCAGTTTTGCGAGAGCCCTGTATAGATGGTGAAATTAGGTCCTTGAGATCCTTTGTGATAGAGAAAAGCCAGATAAAGCCTTGCTGGTTCATTAGGAAAAATAAAATTCACTGTTGGGCAGTAGTTTATAAGGTCCAATCAAAATGGAAGACAAGCATGCAAACACTTCAGAACTGTTCATCGGGCTGGGCGGTATACATTTATGAGATGTAGGAGGAAATGTGTGTAGGCATCCTTCAGTCTCGAGAGACTATGGTAACATGCTCTGAACAGAGGTCTTGGAACAGCGTCTAGTGTGGCTGAGAAGGCCAATTCAAGAGTGACAATCCCTTCCACACTGAAGACAAACACAATCTGTCCCCTGTCCAGCTCCCTGATTTTGCTGGTTTCAGGACTGCCTCTTTGCCTCGGCCTGCTGGACAAGTGTCTCTTCAAATTAGGAGAGGCCATGCTGTACCACCTGCCTCCAGGCTGAACGCTCCGATGTCAGGGTTTCCCATCTGTTGAGGGCCATTCCTAAGGCCTTCAGATCCCGCTTGCAGATATCCTTGTATGGCAGCTGTGGTTTCCCTCTGGGGCGCTTTCCCTGCACTAATTCTCCATACAGGAGATCTTTTGGAATCCGACCATCAGCCATTCTCATGACATGCCCAAGCCAACGTAGATGTCGCTGTTTCAGTAATGTATACATGCTAAAAATTCCAGCTCGTTCTAGGACTACTCTATTTGGAACTTTGTCCTGCCAGGTGACACCAAAAATGCGTCGGAGGCAACACATATGGAACGTGTTCAACTTCCTTTCCTGCCGTTCACAAAGGGTCCAGGACTCACTGCAGTGCAGGAGTGTACTCAGGACACAGGCTCTATAGACCTGGATCTTGGTATATGCCGTCAGCTTCTTATTAAGCCATACTCTCTTTGTGAGTCTAGAGAACATGGTAGTTGCTTTCCCAATGCGTTTAATCCAGCTGGACATCTAGAGAGAGTGTCAGAGATCATTGAGCCAAGGTACACGAGGTCGTAAACAACCTCCAGTTCTTGTGTAGAGATGGTAATAGAGGGAGGTGAGTCCACGCACTGGAGGAAATAGCAAAGCCTCAAAATTGTTGTGGCCCTGAGGTTTTCAGTTAGACTTAGTTTCTAGATGGAGATTGCAAATGAAATGAATCACTGGTAGGTATGCAGGTATCAGATTACACCCAGTGATAGGGATAAATAAGCAATGGCTGGTCTCCATTTCTGCTTTGATACAAAGAGGTATGCACCTCCAATCAAGTGCTGAAACACAAAGCAAACAGTATTTTAAATAAATATTTACAATTAAATATACTGGCTTGGATCCCAAGATAACCTACCTGGAGGAAGTTCGTGGAAGGAAAATTTCCTTCCTTTCTGCCTCAGCCTTGTGTCCAGGTATCATCTGTCTTTACCCTTGAAAATGCCTTTCCAGATAGTTGTGAGTGAGTCTTTGTGAGCAATTTGTGATGGGACATGGGGAGTTGCCGAGAAGGAAGAATCGTCTAGATCAGCGGTCCCCAACCTTTTTGGGACCGCAGACCGGCTGAGCCTCTGAGGAAGGCGGGGCACCACCACCCCCATGCTCGCACGGGCGCACGTGCTGTCTCGGGTGCATGCGCGAAGCAGTGGGGGAGCGCGTGCTCACCAGCGCCAGTGTGAGCGCTCCCCCGCCCCTTTGCGCATGCGCAGGAGCGCCTGCATGCCTGCCTTCGCGCAGGCGCTCGGGCGCATGCGTGAAGGGGTGGGGGAGCGCTCATGCCGGTGCGCAAAGCAGCTGTGGGGAGGGGAGTGGGGGGGCGGGAGGTCTGTCTCCACGGCCCGGTCTGGCTCAGGCCATGGACCGGCACCGGGCCACAGACCGGGGGTTGACGACCTCTGGTCTAGATAGTGCGATCTGTAAAAGGAAGTTTAGAGGCTTCCTTTCTTCCCAGCCATTTCCCCTTATAGAGAAAACTGGAGACATAGAATAGCGGGTCCTATCTTTTCAATGGAAAAAATGAAGCTTGTGATGACAGACTAGAATGCAGGAAAAAGACCCTAATAAACACTTCTTTTGGGTGACATGCCTTTCCAGAGAAGCATATTTTATAAGATGCTTGATAATGACTGGATGGTGAGCAATGATTCCTGCATATACTGTAGACTTAACAGAAGACTCAAATGCTAGATGTGTTTTTGTACTCAAAAGTTGGTGCCTTCTACATAAGACAACTGTAGCTTTTTGAGATAGTTTTTATCTAAATAATAAACTTTCTTTGTTTGCAAAAGAAAGTTTATTATTTTGTTTTCAGCTTCCCCCACCTCCTTTTCAGGTGGCAGAAACTAAGATACATGTGTTGCATATGATACAACAGTTTGTATCTCTTCATCTGGTATAGGTATGCTAGATATATTCTCAGTTTTGCCTCTAGAAAATGAAAGCATTTATACTTCTGAGGTTGCAGTCCTGTGCATGTGTATTTTGCTGTTGCTATGTGCTGTCAGCTTGCTGAATTACCACAACCTTATGCATTAATTCTCTCCAAATGCCCTATCATTAACAGCCCTCCTAAGATACAACACATACAATGCAGAAACATACATATTGTTTAACTTCTTGGTTAAACTGTTGCCATGCCCACTCCACCAAATGCAGACTAGAAAGCTCGTCCAATTTCCAAACCTTTTCCTTTGGGTAGGCAACCTAAGGAAGAAAAGCTATATAGACCCAAAAGCTCTATGAACATGTTGTGTGCATGTTCTCCAAAATATGTCCATCGCCTTTTGAAATGAAAAAAAAAAGGAAGAGCTGGGAGTTAGCAAAGATTGTCACTGGAAACCAAAGTCATAATCATTCATACAATGTGAAAGAAAGACAGGGAGAAACATTAATTAATTTGAAATGTGGTGTTGGAGAACAGCCTTACAGATGCACCACAAACAGCCAGAAAGGCAGAAAAGTGGGTGCTCAGTCAAGTCAAGCCTGAACTCTCACTAGAACAAAAAGGAGAAAAACCAAAGCTGTCCTGCCATGCATATATAATGAAAATACAGAGCTGACTAGAAAGGACAATATTCCTGGGGAAAGGGATGGGTGAATAACATCACTGTATTCTTGTGTAGTGATAATTTATATGCAGACTTTTTCCTGTAGGGAACACAAGGCGATTCACAAACTATTAAACCTATAGAATGATCACAATTAAAACACCATACAAACTACTAATAAAAACTATTAAACATTTATCAATATTTAAAACCAATATATTGGTGGCATAAGAGCAACTCTTGCTTAGCTTCTTCCTGTGCTACAGAGGTAATGTAAAAAGCTTCCCATCCCATCATAGTCCCACTTTGTGGGAGAGATGGGAAGATGGCATAGAGAGACACTGCAGTCTATAGTGCTTGTATGATTCAGGGCTACTCTCTCATGTTGATCTTCCTGTGTTGGTAGAAGAATAATGGCACAACATTACTAGGAGTTTTAGATAGAAAGGGTCAACTTTTGCTTATTATAGTAATAATTGGAGGCTTCTTTGAGAGCAGAAATGTGTGTGTTTATATATTTAAAATCTGAAATTTTATTTTATTTTTACTTTAAATTTAACATTAAAAATTGATGTGTGCTTTCAGACTTCGTTTTCTTATGTTGCCCATGATATGATGGTGTGCATTACTTATTTCATGTATAAGTATTGGACATAACTTTTTCTATAGTTAGAGCATGCACATAAAGTGTGATTGAAATAAGGGATGGATAAAAGTATATCTGATTCCTGGGTACTTAAACAGAGACAAAAAGAAATAGTGGATCAACTTTTTAAATGGTGTGTAGTTTTTGCCTTGGAATTAATGAGAAGACAGTATTTTTAATTGATAGTTCAATTACTACAGCTTTCACAGACTGGTAGAGGGAAGGAAATTTTAATTAGCTAAAATTCAGAGGCCAGTTTTTTAAAAATTTTGAATCAGTTCTTATGAATTATAATAAGAAATTAATGGAAAATATATGACTACTTAGTCCTTAAGTGTTTACTTTTGTTTACACAGTTGTAAGTGACATAACAGTTACTTCTGTCTCTTCAATAAGACATATTAAAGAAGGTTTCAGTAATGTGTGTATTTATTTTCAATCAAGTTAGTCAGTCAATAAGTGAAAACAGGTAAGCAATGTTCCCTCTAATTTTCAGCCCCACTGGGCAGGGCTTCATTGCAACTGGAAAGAATCGCTGTGAGTGCGTGGAGGAAGAGGAAAGCTGCGCAGAGGGGGCGGAGTCACACTTCCTTGCACAGTCACACACTTAGAGGGAACTTTTCAGGGAAGTTAATGAACTAACATCTTCATGATTGTCAGTCTATACCATATGTGCCTGTTTTTGATAGTTTTGTCACACATCTACTGTTGCACTCGTAAGGTAAACAAGAGTAAGTTAAACAAGAGTAAAGTTGGGTTAGTGTTCTGATGCATGGGTTACATGCAGAAATCATCATCCTCTGAATTCAACCCTTCGGATGCAGCCCCGTGAGCCAAAATAAGAGGAGAATAAAAGCACTGTGTTCTTTCATTCCTCATTCCCTCCAGTACATTTTTTCAGTGTGTCTCAACCTGGAATACATCTATTGATATAATTCTTTTCTCTTGTTTCCCTAGATTTGGTCACCTTGATCAAACCCAAACATCTTATTTCACCTAACTGCAATTCTTGGAAATATGTTGAATCTAATTGTAGTACGGATTCTGCAGTACAGATTCAAATAATACGGCTTTTCAGAGTTGGGGGAAAAATTCGTATGAAGACTGTAGCAATGTTTCTGGATTATATCAAAGATCTGCATCTTTATATTGTACAACATGTAACTAATGCAGCACTTTTACTAAAGTGACCATCATGTGAATTTGGGAGCCCTGTGGGATCTTCCTGATCCAAAAGGACAAGAGACGGCGGGTATGTAGAAGTTATTTTATCTGTAGTTTTTTGTTTGCATGGCACAGGGGCCCAGCAGAAGATTATTTACCTTGGAGACAAAACCCTGGATTCAGAAACTTTATTTGTATTTCTCCTTGGTCCAAGGTGAAGGGAACTTCAAGGATTCTTTCCGTGAATATAGTAGAGTGAGGAGGAATATTTTCAGATTCAAAAAATTGCTTCATCCCAATTTAAAGTATTGGGGGGGGGGGATTAGCTTCTAAGAAATCCTTGAAATCTTGATGCCATGACAACTTGTTGACATTAGCCATTAACAAATGACAAAAGTAAAGCTGCAGTTACTATGTGGTTCTAATACATCAAAGCTTATTCTCTTTGACACTTGTTATTTGGGCAGAGTTTGGAAGTAATGTTTTACCAGTAAAGGTACCGTGTTTCCCCGAAAATACGACAGGGTCTTATATTAATTTTTGCTCCAAAAAATGCATTAGAGCTTCAGGGGATGTTTTATTTTTTTTCATGTAAATCTACATTTATTCAAATGCAGTCATGTCATCTTTTTCTGGTTGCTGCACAATGGTGGAGGGTGGGGTTTTCACTTCCTAGGGCTTATTTTTTGGGTAGGGTTTATATTACAAGCATCCTGAAAAATCATACTAGGACTTATTTTCAGATTACAGTCAACCCTCGACTTACAAACTTAATGCGTTCCGGAAGGAAGTTTGTAAGTCGAAAAGTTCGTAAGTCGAATCAGCATTTCCCATAGGAATGCATTGAAAACCAATTAATCCGTTCCGGCTGTTTTTGGTTCTTAGGTCGAGGGGTGGCTTGTAACTCGAATCATTAGTTCCCATAGGAACTAATGCAAAGCCGGTTAATCCGTTCCTACCACTAGGGGCAGAATTTTTTTCTTTTTTTCCCTTTTAACCTAATATGACTTAGGTTAAAAAAAAAGTTTTTTTTTCGGTTCGTAACTCGAATCTAAGTTCGCAAGTCAAGTCAATATTTTTCTATCAGAGCGGTTCGTAAGTCGAAATGTTCGTAACTAGGGCCGTTCGTAAGTCGAGGGTTGACTGTAGGTCTTATTTTTGGGGAAACAGGGTACCTGTAACACATTGCTCATTGGGGTAATAAGGGAGTAATGCTATTCCTTTTGAAAGTAAAGTAATTACTAGTAATGTTACTTTTTTCCACAATTGTTACTTTCATCTGTTTAATTTTTTTTCAGAGAAGAAATGATTGGGCAGGATTTTTCCAAATTTTAGGCTGTTCTTTGGAATAATGAAAAATTAAGTAATACAATTAGCACCTTAAAATTTTCTTGTACAAATTGTAACAAATAATTTTAATGTGTTACAACTAAAACTACAGCAAGTAGTAGTAATGATTCATTTTAAGAAATAACTTTCAACCTCCATATTTAGACACCATCCAGGAACATATTTGATTCTGCTTTTCTTTTTGTTTAGAAATGAAGAAATATCTGGCATGTTTATGAAATTCACATATACAGTACAACCCCATATCCGCTGGAGATTGCTTCCAAGCCCTCTCTGGATACTGAAAACTGCAGATAATACCAAACACTATATATATAGTGTTTGCTATATATATAGTGTTTGCTATACACAGAGAGAGAGAGGGAGGGAGAGAGAGAGATACATACAGAGAGAAAGAGAGAGATGGTTGTTGTAGGTTTTTCGGGCTCTTTGGCCGTGTTCTGGAGGTTTTTCTTCCTAACGTTTCGCCAGTCTCTGTGGCCGGCATCTTCAGAGGACAGGAGTTAGAACTCTGTGTTCTGGTGTAGTGTGTGGGGTAGTTGAGTATTTGTAGCTGTGGGATCAGCTTTTTGTCCTTTTCAGGAGATTGGGTGATTATGGTGATCAGGGTGGTTTTGTTGTTGTTGTTGTTATGGGTGTATTGTGATAAGGGGGGAGATTATCTTTCACTGTGATTGATGGGTGTTGTTAGCTACTCTTTTTTGTGCAGTGATCATCAGTCCTTGTGGCTGGGTAGAGTTCGTTGACCTTTTTGCAGGCTGTATTTTTCAGTGCTGGGAGCCAGGCTTTGTTGCGTTTTAGACTTTCTTCTTTTTTGTTAAAGCTGTGCTGATGTTTGTGGATTTCAGTGGCTTCCCTGTGTAGTCTAACATAATGATTGCTGGTGTTGTCCAGTACTTCTGTATTTTGATATAGGATTTCATGTCCAGCTTGTTTCAGGGCATGTTCATCTACTGCCGATTTTTCCGGTTGTTTTAGTCTGCAGTGTCTTTCATGTTCTTTGATTCTGGTGTGGATGCTGCCTTTTGTGGTCCCAATATATACCTGGCCACAAGTGCAAGGTATCCGGTATGCTGCAGTGGTGAGGGGGTACCTTTTGTCCTTTGCTGATCGTAACATTTATTGTATTTTTGTGGTGGGTCTGACTACTGTTTGTAGGTTGTGTTTTTTCAAAAGTTTCCCCATACGGTCCATGACCCTTTTGATGTATTGCAGAAATACTTTATTTGTGGGTGGCTGTTTTTCTTCTTCAGTTCGGTGTTGTTTTCTCAGTTTGATGGCTCTTGTGATTTCATTCTTGGAATAGCCATTTGCCTGTAGGGCCCAATTCAGATGGTTGAGTTCGGTGCTGAAAAATTGAGCTTCACAGTTCCGATTTGCACGGTCTACCAGTGTTTTGATTATGCCTCTTTTTTGTCGTGGGTGCTGGATGGAGTTTTTGTGTAGGTACCGGTCTGTGTGGGTGGGTTTTCTGTAGACCTTGTGTCCCAAAAGGAGGTCAGGTTTGCGTATGACCATGACATCTAAGAAAGGGAGTTGGCCCTCTATTTCTTTTTCCATGGTGAATTGTATATTTGGGTGGATGCCATTGAGATGGTTTAGAAATTCGAGAATACAAAGATAGAGAGTTTAATTCTTAGAGATAATAATGAATCTCTTGAACACCTTTTGTTGGCTTTTTTTTCCATTCTGAATGATGGGATAGGTGTTGCCACATTTCCTAACTGACATGCACATGCAACTGGGCTGTGTATACATGAAACACATGTATATGGGGACCTTTAAAAAGTATAATTTGTAGCTGGTGACTTTATGCACTATGCTTTTGCTCATAGTGGAATAGTTACTTCTAATTTGGGGAATAACTACCTTGAGTACACTTGTTTGAGGTGCAAAAGCATAGACTTTATTTTTAGAGATTTTTGTTCTCAGATACATACATAAGCATCTGTTGTAGAAAAGAACAACATCTTGGTTAGTGTGCTCATCTGGGTTTGTTTCCAAGGGAAATGGGTTTGTTTCCCAGGTCTAATAGACTTTAACCATTGTTGCTATGTGCTGTAATTAGATAAGAAGACATTTGTGAAATCACTGTTTTCCAGATGAGGAGGTGAAAGATTAAGGATATGGCAGAGCAAGAGATTGGAAGGTTGCTTGACGAAGAGAGTGTGACTGCTGGTTAAATGGTAGACTTATGAGGTGGTAATAATGGTGGAAATTAACAGATTTATGAGGAAAAGAAAATAATTTAAGCAGGAGCAACTAAATTTATCTTACTCAAATGAAGGAGAACCTAATAGAATTTACTTCCTGGTTGGATATCAAAAGTTTGAAAATTGCTGTGGATACAAATTACCTTCAAATACCCCAGGTTTAGTTATAGTTCAAAAATGGGTTGATAGCCCTGAGCCACATAACAGATAGCTACCTAATCCACACGATCTATAAACATCTAAGGCTCTTGAATGGATTGTAAAGGAGAGACTGAATGAAATCCAAGCTATTATCATGGGTTCTGGAGCCACACAACGTTTAGATGGGAAGTCTTGGCAAATGGGGCTTTACTTTTAGTTTCCAAGACAGTTGAAAGACTGAGCATTCACTTGAGACTTCTTGTTAGCCGTTTCCCAGTACCTTAAGTCGACCCTCCCTAAATTTGTGCCTTGTATAATCTAGAAGTTTCACATATCAACATCCATGATTATTCATCATCAGACTTGGGCTGAGGGAAGCTGCAGTCAAAAAGCATGTCTGAAGTACCTCTGAAATGTAGTTTCTTTACTATGAGAGATGTTAAGGTTATAGCCAGGCAGCTAGCTGCTGGGTGTCTGACATTTCGTGTAATAAAATATTTGTAGAAGTATTGCAATTTTTCTTTATCTCAATAAAAATTTATGTTTATAGGCGTTCTTCAGTTTACCAAAACCACAATCCCTTCTGTTAAACAGCTCTGCCTGCCAATTGTATTTTAAAACAGCAGTGTTTTTATATTCCCTCTTTCCAAAATTTCAACTTCTGGAGGTGTACATCCATGTGTCAGCAAAATAAATGTATACACATTCTAAGTATGGAGAATCTTTTGCCAGTCCCTGAAGGAGAAAAACATAAATGCCAGCTGCTACTTTGATCTAACTGCTCTAAAATGGGATACTTCATTTTACCTCTTTTTTTTTTTCAAATAAAGGGGAAGCAAAATAGCTTTCTTGATGCACTGCTATTTTAAATTGCCAAGGAAAACATTCTCACAATTCAATTTTCAGAAAAAGATATATCTACTGTCTTACCTTGACACCAAACTGCATGTGAGTTTGGTAATAAATTCCTTAGAATTGGTTCTTCTTCGTGGCCTCTGTGAATGCACACAAATGGGCTTTACTGCACCTGCGCAGGACTCCTCGGAATATTCCAGAGCTTAAAAAGATGTGATTAGTAGGACGTTGCCCCGTGGCGTGCATGCTCCGCCCGCCCATAATACCTCAGTTCCTTTTAGCCACCGCTGAAATCGGACTTCTTGTGACTTAGAGCTTGTGATTGTGATTCTATTTGTGATTCTATTAATGGTATACTGATCTGTGGACTGTTTACGATTTACGCTTCTGGATTACAGACTCAATCAAGTTTTTCATTTACAGACGTTCCCTGTGAGTTATTTTTCTTTGTCTTTTCCCCCTTCCCCCCTTCCCGCCCTTTTTTAATGGCCTCCTCAGGCCCTTTCAAGCGCTGCGCGACGTGTGCCAGTAAAATTCCCTTTACCGACAGCCACGATTGCTGCTTGTTTTGTTTGGGTGAGAGTCACCAAACTCACAATTGTCCGGAGTGCAAAAAGTTAACAAAACCGGCTTTGAAACTCCGACTTCAACAACTGAGGTCCCACTTGTGGGAAAAACCTTTGGCACCTTCCAGTTTGCCAACCAGTCCTACAATGGAACTTACCCCAGTTCCACAGACTCGATCTGAGTCTTCTATGGCTCTTATGACTCCATCACCAAGGTCCTCTACCAAGGCTTCCAAGCCTAAATCACCTTTGATGTCGACCTCGATGTCGAAGTCTTCCTCGGTGTCGGCGAAGACTCAATCTGGTACTAAGCAAAAAGAGAAAGAAAAAGTTAAACAGAAGAAAACAAAGCGGGCTCCTAAACCTCATCAGCCTCGTGAGCCTCCAGTTGTCCATGTCTCCCTCCCATCTCCCATCCTGGAGGAATCGTCAAGGGACATCCCAGACCAAGGCTCCATTTCTGAGGCAGGGGAATCAAGTCTTCCCACTCGGACTCAAGCTTCGGTCTCCATACCGAGCTTGTCGCCAAGTCATGGCCGTTCAGAGGCTGATATCATATCCAGCCCGGCCTCGGCCCATTCTAGCCCTGTTTCGACCGGACGGGCGACTGTTATTCACCTATTGAATTCGTAGGCATCGATCTCTCAATCCCCTCCGAGGAAGAGGACAGCAAAGGGCCGTCACACCTCTCCACCTCCGCAGTATCGAGGGGTGATCTTCATCCCGCATCCATCTCGTCGCCATGCCTTTCATGAATATGGACAACCTCTTTACGACGTTGATCAATATGGTGACCACCACCGATACCGATTCGACCAATATAATTCTCCCGACGTTATTTCCTAATCCATCTTCTGATGTTGAGCGCATGCTCCACTCCCTCGACGTTCGTCGTGCCCTAGCATTCTACATTTCCAGAACTCAGGACTTCTGTACTTCTCCCAGACTTTTTGTATGTTTCCATGGCCCACGAAAGGGCTTTCCTGCCTCCTCACAGACAGTCTCGAGGTGGATTGTCTCTGCCATTACTTTGGCTTATGACTTGGCAGGCAAGACTCCGCCAGAGATGCTAAAGGCGCACTCCACGAGAGCTATGGCTACGTCTACTGCATCGTTGCGTGGCGTTGAGGTCCCTGACATCTGTCGAGCGGCCACTTGGTCTACACCCTCGACTTTTGTGACACATTATCGTCTGGACGTCAGGGCCAAAAAGGAAGCAAGTTTTGGAAGGGCTGTGTTGACTTCATTGTTGGCGTGACGGCCCTCCTTCCGGTAAGTGAGCTTGCTAGTCACCCATTTGTGTGCATTCACAGAGGCCACGAAGAAGAAAGAGAGGTTACTTACCTGTAACCATGGTTCTTCGAGTGGTCCTCTGTGAATCCACACATCTCGCCCAGCCTCCTCGCTGTCTGTCACTTGTTGTCTTGAGCTTTGTTGGGGTCAGAGCCTTGAGAGCGACGGACATTTCGGAACTGCGGTATTATGGGCGGGCGGAGCATGCGCGCCACGGGGCAACATCCTACTAATCACGTCTTTTTAAGCTCTAGAATATTCCGAGGAGTCCTGTGCAGGTGCAGTAAAACCCATTTGTGTGGATTCACAGAGGACCACTCGAAGAACCATGGTTACAGGTAAGTAACCTCTCTTTTTGAAGGTAGGATGAGGTGTAAGAACAAAAAATAATACAATATACAGAAAGTTAAATAGCTACAAAGAGAAACAGATTCCATGAAAAATATTTTATTGAAATGTGGTGGGCAGTATAAATTCTTTTTCTTGCACCTACTAATGGTTCACCTCCTGGTTTTATTTTGTGTTTCGATTTCAAGGCTGAAATTTTGTTGGTAGGGCTGTGCCATGCGACAAGGATGAAGTCATTGGCCATAACCATGCTGCAAGTGTTTCAGGACAATAAAAAATGTCTTAAAGGTCGTCTCTTCCCCACCCCCCACCACCATGAAGGGCATCATTACAAGGCACAACTCCACTGATCTGTGGTTCTTAAAATGGCCTTCTTGCTTCAATGAACTTTGTTAGTGGAAAGACAAGTATTTTGGTCGGAAGAGTCACTTTGAGACTAACTCCCCAAAATCTCTTGCAATGTGCAAGTTTTTCTATTGACAAGAGGAGCAAAGTTTAGAGGCTTAGAAGATCTGGATGTCACACACATTCAGCAATTTTTCAGGTAGCAGAACACAAAACAAACAAAACACAACAAAGTTTTTGTGTGACTTGCATTATAAGTAGTTTAGAGTGGGTGCTCCCAAATAGGGCTCACGTTGCTGCATTCTGAATGGTTTCAAAATGCTTCATTTTGAAATGGTTGTTCATATAACTATAGAAGAACTTTTGCAAATAATGTTAGGCAGGACTTGGGAAGAATACATTTCTGCTCAGTCAGCAGAGTTGTTTTGTTTTGTATTTGGCAGATTGAAGGGAAGAATAATCTGGGGAGGGGGAATGATAACAGTTGGCAATCCGGCTGTGTCACAAACTTTGTTCCAGGCATGCAGCATCATGGCCAGAACCACATTGCTTCTTGCCTCTGGCAAGAATCCTGCATACCTGGCAGCCTTCTCTTTTTCTTCTGGTAAACTCTGTCTGTAACATCCAGCTAAACTTGATGGCTGCTGCTGTTTCTGTTTCCTCTCTTTGCTTTCTTGTTTTTCTTTGCTTCCAAATGCTCTGTAGCTATGGGGCCAATGTTGTTTTTAGGTATTTGTCAGGCATGCTTAGCACTCTTGTATTTATTGCTGTAAATATGCTTCTGGTCCAAGCTATTTTGCCATATGGCTGCTCACTTTCTGTTGAGCCACAGTTGCTGCGATAATTTGTAGATGATGATGCAGAAGAGGGAATGTTAAACACCACATTCCTTTTCTGCCATGCAAAGTGAAGAAAATGTGACAGGAAAGACCATGGAAATGAGACTTGATTGTGTTAACCAACTATTTGCTGCTTAAATGCTATTTTGTTTTTCTTTAGGTTTTCCTGCAGGAATTTACAAACTTGTTTTTTTATATATAACATTAAGAGAAGATAACTAAGAAAATGCCGCCACGGCCATCATCTGGAGAATTGTGGGGCATCCACTTAATGCCACCAAGAATCTTAGTAGAATGTCTTCTACCTAATGGTATGATAGTGACTTTAGAATGCCTCCGTGAGGCCACACTGTTAAATATTAAACATGAACTCTTTAAGGAAGCTAGAAAATACCCTCTCTATCAGCTCCTTCAAGATGAGTCATCTTACATTTTCGTAAGTGTTACACAAGAAGCCGAAAGAGAAGAATTTTTTGATGAAACACGGAGATTGTGTGACTTGCGGCTCTTCCAGCCTTTCCTAAAAGTCATAGAGCCAGTAGGCAACAGAGAAGAGAAGATTCTTAATCGAGAAATTGGTGAGACTTGCAGTGTTCATTTATTACCAGTACTGATAAGCATATTAGTACAAAGATGTTCAGAATGCTATGTAATTGAAAATAAGTTATTTACAACTTTCTCCCTCCAGAATGAAGACCTGTTGGCCAGATTCTTATTGGTGTTCCATAAGGTTTGTGTAACTTGTCATGGCTAATGGTGGCTAACATGCCCAGCACATGTCTTGCTCATGTGCCTTGTCATATACCCAGTGGCACAACTTGGATGTGCCTCATCACCTCACCAATTAGCCACAAGTAGTTGTGGCAAGTTTTGCAAATTTTACATGAATACCAATATACATACATGGGATTTTTGTATAAATAAATAAATAAATAAATACATACATACATACATAAATACATACATAAATAAATTCCACTACAGCTGCCACAAGTCACCAGGAACCCTCCCCCAGCCAGAATTCTGGCAGCTGTAGCCAAAAAATCCAAGTCCTAAGAGGAGATCAGCACATACACTAGTGGCCCAGCATATTCTTCTCTGCAGCCATTGCAGAGGGAGAGAGTGGGTATGACTTGCTAAGCTCCATGGGAACTCTAAGGGATTGTCTTTTTTTTTTACAGCCACCATGTACAGAGCCAGATGAGTAGAGAAACTACCAGTCTCCCAATCCCTCGCAGTTCCCATGGAGCTCAGCAATTCCTGGTGAATTATGGTAGATGTGGTGAAAAAAATCCAAAAATTCCCTGCCTACAAATTATGTGCCAATATACCAATAAATACCCCTCCCCTTCCCAGACACACTGCACAGGATGGCGGACTATATAGAATCGTTTGGTTTGGTTTGTTCTGGCTAGCTGTGTTTTGTTAGCTAAAATCCTGTTGCTTAGTGTAGTAAGTCACACTAGAGTACATCCATTAAATTAGTGGGGATTTGGGGAGTCAACTTTCATAAGTTCCATTGATTCAAATTAGCCTATTTTAGCATAGTAAGTCACAACTAAAGTAGACCCATTTGAATAAATAGAACTTACAGAGAAGTTGGTTCACCAAATCCCCGCTGATTCAGTGGGCCTAATCTAGTGTGACTTACTACACTAAGCAACAGGATTTTAGCCATTATGTTATCTGGAGTGTCAGAAGAGCAGTTCCTGTTAACTGTGGTTCATTTCAAACAAGGCAACTTCAAAGGATGGTTTCTGAAGTTGGCCAGTTGAAATTGTATGTAGTTAACATTCACCGTAATTCTGGAGCCAGGCAACAACAAAATGTAGCTAGCCAAATGTTAAAGCTTCTAAACTTCACTACAAATGAGGAAGGGAGAATATTCAGGCCCAGAGTTCACCCTGACTCCTTGTATGAATGTGTTATATTAAAATGTGTTATAGCATAATATATAAACATGTCCATTATGTTGAAAACAGCACGCTGTTGCATGAAGACATACTCATTGAGGGGTGTTTTTTGTTTTTTTGTTTTGGTTCATTTGAAAACATACCGTAATTCTGCTGTCGGGTAAAATTAAGGTACCTTTTCAAATGAAACATACACATGGATACACAGTGTGGTGTAGTGGATAGAGTGACAGAGTAGGACTCAGGAAGTTTGGCTTCAAATCCCCACTCAGCCATGGAAATTCACTGGGAGAGTGGAACTGTGTTCTGTCAAGTCATTTCTGATGTATGCCAGCCCTTTTCAGGGTTTTTTAGGTAGAGAGTACTCAGAAGTGATTTACCATTCCCTTCTTCTGGGGGCATCCTGGGACTGTGCAGCTTGCCCTAGTTTACACTGGCTGGCTTTTCTGTAATGAATCCCAGTGGGGAATTGAACTCCCAACTTCTGATTCCACAGCCAGATTCCTAAATCACTGAGCTATCTAGCCATCTGGAACTGGTAAAACCACTCCTTAAATATCTCACGTACCTTGAGCCGTATTAGTGTTTTTATAAGTCAGTTCTGATTTGACAACACATGACAACAACAAACCATACACATAATTTAAAGTTTGATCATATCTGGAGTTGCAGATGAGCACGTAATTTCCATACATTTCAGAGCAGTCCAGTGATAAAGCTGTCAATAAATCTCATAATTTATAATCTAGCACTAATAGGATATAAAATGCCTAAACATATATTTTGTATGCTACTTGAGTATATTGGGATAGTCTGTCCTTATTTCTGATGTCCCTGTCTCATAAGTGTTTAATAATAGAATTTTAATAATAATAGTTAAGTTGTTAATATTCTTTTTACTTAAAAAAATCTATATTTCAATTTCCATGTATAAGTATTTGCCATGTTGAATCTCTTTCTCTTATGTCTGATGAAGTGGACTTGTTCACAAAAGCTCACATTAAAAAATATAAAAATTAGTCTTTAAGGTGCCACTGCGTTTTTGTCTTTTTTTACTTTTTATTTCTGTTTTGCTTTTATTTAAAAAAAAACAAAAAATCTTGTCACCATGTTTAGATTGGCCTTATAGACTCTAGGATGTTGCTGTTGTATAAATGGAACAGGCACGTGGAACCTGTTTTTTAAAAAAAAGTCAAAGATGAGAAGGACAAGGAAAAGGGTTATGCCACTCTTCACAAATGTGCACACCCATTTACACTATATGGCCTCATGGAGCTAACATGCAGCTCTTCTGTCTGAGCTGAAGGTATCAGACATAAATAAGCACCTGAATCTCTCTGGCCCAGAACGACTACAGAGCGTCCCTCAAGATCACTTTCTCTGAGCAAAGTTCACTGCTATCACTCCTCAGAGTTAGCCTTTGTGGGCTGGAAGGGTCATTGTAGCAGACATCATGCTATACAACCTATTAGAAGCTGAACTTTCATAGAAAGTTTGCATTCAGTTTGGGCCCTCAGTACATGGCAGAACGCCTGTACGTAACAGGGACTGCCCATCCCATATGCACTTCGCAGGCTGGCCGGCTGAGGGTACTGACCCCAAGGGAGACTCAGAGAGAACAAGAAAACGGGCCTTCTCTGTGGTCACTCCCTGCCTTTTGAATAATTTACCACCTGAAATCCACCTTGTCCCCTCCCTGATGTCCTTTAAAAAAACTCTTTAAAACATTATTGTTTTGCTAGGCCTTTCAGAATGTGCCAAATTAATCCTGATTTGGATAACTGACACCCCCCCTCGAGTCCCACAAAGATTTATAGACCTCCCGGGCAGAGAGAACAGATTCTATGATTCATCATAGCTGACATTATCCCAGTAAAGGGTTAATATCCTAATGAAACCAAATAATCAGTCACAATAGCATCTCCAAACTCATCTGGGTATCTTATTATCAGTGTCTTCATTGTTGCAGTAATTCCAGGCCACTCCAGAACTTGTTAATTCTATAAAAGTTCAATTTATTTACATCATTTCTAGGTTCCATGCTTAAAGTAGTGAATTAAAGAGGAAAGAACTGTAAGCACATATGCTTAAATCCAAAAGTCATACAGACATGTGAAATAGTAAGCATAAAATACTGTAGGCTTATTTAAAATACATCCGTGCAACTTTTTAAAAAAGATATAAGTATTGACACTTAGGTTCTAGGCATAATTTAAGCCACGTATGAATCAAATTATAACATTATTAAAACACAGGAGCTCATCGCCTATAAAGGCAGAGAATGCATCTCTAAAACACCTCAGAGTTCTTAAGAATAAAATCATAGAAAGCAAGAAGCCTTATAGTATTCAGTGATAGGCATGAAGAAGTGTTTAGACTTTTAAAAGTAAAAATATACAAAATCAAAAGCATTACTCAACTCTAAGCATGTTATTAACAGAGAAAAATATTTTTCTCACCAAACCTTTAGCTATGTTATTCCCATGACTATTTCCTGGCCATTCTCAATCCTTTTGTGTCTTCTGTTTCCCACTCCAAGCAGAGATTTCTCCCCCTTGTTGGCAAAAGCAAGGCTTCTGTATCCTTTGAGATGTGCTTAAACATGATAGAAATCTTGTTAATATACCTTTTGATGTTACACTTAGTCAAAACATTCTGACATAAGATTTTAGCTTTCTTGTGGATAAGTGATGCCCTGATGTAGCAATCTGCTATCTAAGCGATGAGCTGGGGTGGTGATCAGCTAGGTTAACTGGGCTCTATAGTAGCCCCCTCCTCTGGAGTACAGTGTGCTAGGTGTTGTTATTTCCTAACACCATATTTGGACAATGCAATACATTTTGAATGTCTCTTACAATTTTCATGTTATAAAATGTTCACCGTTTTCTTCTTTCTTCCCCTGCCATATATTTTTATCAAAACGTATAATTGACAATGTCTTGTTTTATTATTTAATTTAACTTTTTATTTATTTTATGTTGTCACTGATTATGTAAAAAAATTTGTTATGCTCTTATTATTCATGTTAACTGTGCAGAATAACCACTGGGTTAGATGGGCAGTATCAAATAAAAAATCAAATAAATAAATAACAAATATATCCAGTTTGCACGTGTGGGAATGGAATCTCATTCTGGGGGTTTGTTCTGTTTCACAGTATATCAAACATTACTGTGCTCTCTCACTCTCTAACTCTGTCCCCCACTTTTCTTTTGTTAGGTTTTGCTATTGGCATGCCTGTCTGTGAATTTGACTTGGTTAAGGATCCAGAAGTTCAGGACTTCAGAAGAAACATTCTCAATGTTTGTAAAGAAGCAGTGGACCTGCGAGATGCTAATGCACCCCATAGTAGAGCATTGTATGTGTGTCCCCCAAACATAGAATCTTCGCCTGAGTTGCCCAAGCATATATATAATAAACTTGATAAAGGTAAAAGGAAAAAGGGGGTGCTGAAGTAGTTCAATGAAGTAGTTCAGTGGGAACCTGGAAGAATAGTGAAATGTGACCATTTTTAACAGACCTTGTTAGGCACACTTCCCTTAAGTCAAGGTGATATCCTCAGCATAGATTTTTTTTAAAAGCCAGGTCATACTTTGTTTTGATGTAAGTTTTTATTTCCTAATTAAGCAACATTACAATATTTTATTCACAGTTATATCATTATTATAGCTACATAATAAATTACAACTGCTGCAGTCTCATTCAAGTGCTCTGGAATAATTAGAATCCAGAATTGGAATTGGAATAGATGCCAAGACAATTTAAAATCACGTTTGTATTTATTATATAGGTATTAGTAGCTGTGTCAACCATGGGCAGGTTCAATCTTGTTTTCATTTCACACTATTTTAAAACCTAATCTGGTGGAGAAATATAGATGAATCCATAGCTTGTCACATCTGCTTCAAGACACACATCCTGTGTAGAATTATGTTTGGGATCTGTTCATTTTCATTTCTCTCAGGAAACGGAGGGGCAGGTAGGGGCCGGATTTTCTCTTTTCTACCTTTTGTTGTTTTATTCTTCAACCTGACCTACTGTCCTTCTGTTCTAGGACAAATAATAGTGGTGATATGGGTTATAGTCTCCCCCAACAATGACAAGCAGAAGTATACCTTAAAAATCAATCATGATTATGTGCCAGAGCAAGTGATTGCGGAAGCAATTAGGAAGAAAACACGAAGTATGTTGTTGTCATCGGAGCAACTAAAACTCTGCGTATTGGAGTACCAGGGGAAGTATATTTTAAAAGTATGTGGTTGCGATGAATATTTGCTAGAAAAACACCCCCTGAGTCAGTATAAGGTGAGTTAATATATTTTGGAATGTAATGCTGCTTCCTATTTTGGAATGTAATGCTGTTGTGAGAGTAGTTTAGAGTTTTGAGTATAAAGAAGGAAACGGATAAATCAGAGTGTGAAAGAGGAAGTAGTGAAGCCAGATGGCAATTTTTGTATGCAAAAGAAAAAGGCAAAGACAGACAGGCATTTGGCACAGTTTACTAGGAAGTATTTGGTACTTTTGCTGTGGTCTGCATAATGATGGCTGGCAAGCTGTACACTTAATTACATCATTTTCCATTTCAGACAGGTCAGTCAGTTTCTGTAACTATTGAGGTGTATTCAGGTGCTTGTAAGCAGCAGAATTTTAGATAACTTGTGTGAGGCATTCAGAATAGAGCTGAGCAGAAGAATCTCAGATGAATTGGGCCAAATCTGAGGGATAGAAGCCCTTCTAGTAGTGCTAGGAATGTACTACGGGACATGATCCCCATGCTCTGGTGCTCCTCTGTAGCACTATACCAACCCAAAATATTTTATTTCCAAGTTTTTATTCATTTTCGGTAGGGGTTGGGGTGTGGATACAGGGGAATAAGGAAGGGATGATTAAGGATGGGGAAACGATAACATTCCAGAGAGCAAAAGAGTATTCTTACATCCACATACTTAGTTATGCTAAAAAGGGAGATCACATAAGTAAACAATCTAACAATTTTTCCCAGAATATCTATCATTACTACTCTCTCCATTCCTTTCAACCTTCTCATACTTCTTTTATCTACTTTCCAGTCCATATTTTGGATCCAATTGTAAAACTGTTCCCATTTTTTGAGTCCTTTTTGAGAAGATCTTTCACTTAATGCTTCTGTTAATACATCCATCTCCGCCAGTTCCAGTATCTTTTCTGTCAGTTCCTCAAGAGACGATACCTTTTCTGTCTTCCAATATTTTCCATATAATATCCTCGCTGCCGTAATTGCATGTGTTATTAAATATCTCATTTCTTTATCTACAATTTCATTCGTAATATTCAATAGAAATAATTCTGGTTTAAATGCTATCACATAAGATAAGACTTTTTGTAACATTTCATGTATTGATCTCCAATAATTTTTTGCTTCCCTGCATATCCAAAAAGTACCCTCCTGCATTTTTCATTTCCAACATTTGTTGGAGGTATTTTCGTACATTTTAGACAATCTAGTTGGAGTCATGTGCCATCTATAAAACATCTTATATATTTTTCTTTAAAATTTTTACTGATTTTGTAAGTTTAATATTATTCTGCCAAATTTGTGCCCAGTGTTCTAAGTCGATATTATGACTAACATTTTGTGCCCATTTTATCATACAGACTTTCACCACTTTATCTTCCATTTTCATATTTAAGAGATATTCATATATTCTTTTAATTATTTTATCATTTGCCTCTAACAGTAGTTTATCAAATGTTATTTGTTCTTCATAGCAACCCATTATTTTATCTTTTGCATACCTGGAGTCTAATTGTAGTCTCGTCCACCAATCTAAAAAAAAATTCTGCTCCTCTAACTCCTCTCTAGTCTTTAACGCCCCCTCTTTCTTAAGCAAGTCTGTGATTGGGTTCTTTGTCTGCTAGGGGCGGGTCTTTCTTTTCGGCGGGAAATAGAGACGGAGACGAAGATAACGGTACAGACAACAATTCTTTATTTCTTTTGCTTTCTTGAAGGTCAACACAAAACGGATCTAAACCACTTAATTCAGATAACAACTTATAACTTTTAACATTCATTGAGTCACTTTCTTTCATCATTTTTCTCCCTTCTTCATCCCACATTGATTTTGTGCGACTCTGGTCCATGTGGGAAAACTCAGTGTTGCACATATTGTCCCACAACAGGGGTGCTTCACATAATTCCCTTCCAGATAAGGCAGGTAATTGGTAGTACCAATGTATGTTATTCTCTTTCCCGCCTCCTGCGGACGGGGTACTGCCACCATTCTCCATCCAGGTTTCTCTTCTATATTTCCCCTCTCTCCTAAACTAGGAGGGTTAGGCAATAATCCTCCCCCAGTCCTAAGGTTGGGAAACTCTCTCACCAATTCGACTGCTGTATATCTTACTAGTTCTTCTTTCTCCGTTTGTGTACTCTTCTCTTCCTTGTCATTGTCTCCTCCTTTTCCTCCTGCTTTCTCCTCCTTTATATCCTCCCAACTCAGTAAGTCTAACTCCTCCCACTTTCTGGTTTGTCTATCCTCTGCTAAGAATATCTCTATGGCCCTATTCCTCCCCGTTCCCTCATCTTCTATCTTGATCAGCTCCCCTACAGCACATCCAGACACCATCTCCTGTCTGCACTCCTTGGAGGACGGCTCACTAGGCTGTTCTCCTTCACAAAGTCCCTGTATCAATTCTTTATTTACAGTCCTTAGACCTATCATACAGAGAAGTGGACAACCCAGTCTCTGGAATACGTAAAAACATCAAACATAGAAATAAAACAAACAAATGTACAAGCAATTCAAAACCTCCATACCAATACCAAAGTCAAGTATGAGGAAATTTCTGAAACTTGAGAATCGCCAGACAGAACCCAGCTACCTTGTATGATATCTTACTATCCCTGTCCGAGAGGAGATACTCAAGTCTAGTTTTCTCTGATCGGCCAGGGATGTTTTCAGTCAATGGGGTAATAATATGATTTTGTGCTACTGCATAATGGGGACAGCGGAAAAACATGTACTCCATGGACTCGACCTCGCCAAAGGAGCAGAAACATAGCCTCTCAGCAAGTGGGACATTCTTATACTTCCCTTCAAGCATAGCAGAGGGGAGGACAGCACACCTTGCCAGAGTAAAAGCTGTCCTAAACCCTTTTACTTCCAGTGATGTTAGATAATTAGCTGGTTCTATAACATTTTTAATATAGTCCCTTGCCATAGTGTTTTGTAGGCTGGAAAGATCTGATTGGTGCTCAATATCCTCAATTCTCTGCTTAACAAGTTTTTTATTTTGCCTGGTCTAATCCATATAATAAAAGGGCATGGGGATGGACACCAATTTTCATCATATAGCTCTGAACAGATATGTCCCAGTTCAATTGTAAGTTATCAATGAATATCAGGGGAAGCAGCCCTTGTGGGATAAGATAGTCCTTTAACCACGTGTTTATAGAGAGGATGCTAATCCAGGCTTCTACTTTTAGGCATCCTGTCTCCAGTCTTATCCTGGCATTTGAGACACATCTGGGGACCTGTAAAATGGTTCTTAAAAATTTGGATTGTACCCTTTCCTGAGGTGCAAAATGTGTGCTGACTGGCCCTAGGAATGACCCATATAATAGTTGGGATAATGTATTGGCCTTATAGAGTTTTAGCGCTGCTGGAACAAACGCACCCCCTTGAGAGTAGTGAAATTTTACTATGCTGTTCGCTGACCTTTCTCCTTGGTCTGCAGCGTATTCGCTGTGTTGAAGTCTAGCGTCCAAAGCTTATAGAACTACTCCAAGATATTTAAAGTTTTTTACATACTCAATACAGTTTCCATCCCTGTATCTCACCAGTCTTATTGAGTCCATTAAAGTAGGCTTTGTGAATGCTTCTAATGGTGACATCCAGCCTGGAATTTTATTATATATTTGTTTTTGTATCTTCTTGGTTTTCATTGGAGGCATATATATTCACAATCAACACCTTTTTAGCCTCATTTTGGATTTCCACCCTTAGTATCCTCACATCTTCAGACGCAAAAACTAATTTTGGGTCCAGTTCCTTTCGTATATATGTTGCCACACCTCTCTTTTTCTTATTTAAGTCTGCTGCTATAAATAATTCTCCTAATTTTTTATTTTCTAATAAGTGTTGATCTATTTTTTTCAGATGAGTTTCTTGGAGACAAATAATATTTAATTTTAAGTTTTGCAGTTGTTGGTAGATTCTTTTATGTTTTGGTGAATTTACATTAACTGATAGAATTTTAAGTCATTTTTTACTCATTTGATCCATCTTTATTAATCTTTTCCTTCCTCCTCTTGGATCCTCTTGTTTCCATAGTAGGTTTTCCTTTGGTACTACCTGTTTGGTTCTCTGGCTTAGATTCTGTGTTTTCTCCTGAGCTTTGTCCTGATGAACCACTTGATTGTTCCTCTTCCTGTTTCTTGTCTGTCTTTCCCTCTCCTTTCCTTCTCAACTATTTTCCCATTTTTCCCATAGTCTTCTGTCTTCATTGTTGAATTAATGTTGTATCTCTGCGATTGAAATTGGAAAAGGATGCCTTCAGGTATCAGCCATTTATAAGAAATTGAATTGGCTCTCAAGAGTTTTGTCAACTCCCCATATTGTCTTCTTTTCTGTCTTATTTGTCACAGAATATGTTTCAGAGTCTTAATTCCTTTCCCTTTTATAGTAAAATCTTCATATTGCATAGTCTTTAGAACTTTTTCTCAAAATATCATTCTCGTGAACTTAACATGAATTTTTCTGGGGAGTTTATTATTCCTGGTATATGCTGTGTTGATTCTTCTTACTGTATCTATGTTTTGCTGTACTTCTGGTTGTATCTTCATAAGTGAGGCTAAATAATTAGTTATCAGTTGCACTGTACAGTGGTGCCTCGACTTATGAAATTAATCCGTATTGGAATGATGTTCTTAAGTCGAAACGTTCGTAAGTCGAATCAGCATTTTCCATAGGAATGCATTGAAAACCGATTAATCCGTTCCGGCTGTTTTTTGTTCTTATGTTGAGGCACGGTTTGTAAGTCGAAGCATTCGTTCGGAACGAATGCAAAAGCGTTTAATCCATCCTCTACCACTAGGGGGAGAATTTTTTTTTAACCTAAGATGACCTAAGTTTAAAAAAAGGGCAGGAAAGGAGGGAGGGAGGGAATGAACAGCTTTTAAACAAAACACCTTTAAAACCAAGCAGCTTTAAACCAAACCAAGCACCTTTTAAACCAATGTTTGCATTTTAAAATTACAGTACCGGGCAGTCCAAAGTGCATTTCCCGCTTTTTCCGCGTTTTTTGTTTGTTTGTTTGTTTGTAAATCGAAGCTCCGTTCGCAAGTCGAAGCAAAATTATGTGAACGGAGCTGTTTGTAAGTCGAATTGTTCGTATGTAGGGGCATTCGTAAGTCAAGGCACCACTGTATCTTCAGCTTTTTCTTCTGGAAGATTCTGGAATCTAAAAATAAGGTTAGCTCCCTCCAGTTGTAGCTTTAGTAGGTTGGCTTCATCTTGTTTTCTTCCCTGTTGCATTTCTTGCAGTTCTGCCTTGACGTCCTCCACTTTTTTCCCCGTCTTCGTTGAAAGTTCAGCTATTTTAGCTATTCCCTTTTATTTTCTGTAATTTGGTTTTTAATCTCCATCATTTGTGTCCCTAAATCTTTGATTTGTTCAGATAGCTGCTCCATCCCTCCTTGTATCTGTTGAAACCCAGTAGATAACATGTCTTGAATACTCTTTTGCCAGTCCTTGGAGGTGTCTTGTCCCATTTTCTTGCTCAGGTTTTGCTCCTGTGCAGGGAGCCTCTAGGTGTTCTTCCTCCTTTCACTGTCATGGTTTAGGTTCTCTCCTTTTTCTTTTTTCCAAGTGCTATCTGAGTCTCTTTTATCGGTTGCTGTCCTTTTACAGGTGCTATATGAGTCTCTCTCCAGCAGGTGGCACTGCCACCTCACTTATCTTTCATTCCGCAGCTTAGACTGGCCTTTCTTTCTGTTTATAGTAATCTCCCAGTTTGGAAGTAAAAACAATGAGTGTTTGGAGGAACAGCCCGTGCCTTCAGGCAAGTAACATTTACAGTTCAGTCTCTCTCTCCAGCCTTTGCGATTAGCAGTAGTTAACGGGGGAGGGAAGGGCTTTGTCTTCTTTTACGCTGTTTCCTTTCATTTAATGTCCTTCTCCTTTCTTCAGCCCCTCCACTTAAAACTGGTCCAGGCTGTAATAAAGGGGATTGCCTCCACCGCTACATCAAATCTAACCACCGTGCCTTCTCTCCGATACTGGTACACAGATTTAAAAACACTTCCTGGATTCCAAAGTTCTTGTCTCTAGTTCTTTAGTACTGGCTACATCCATCAGCTTTGTAATTCAATAGTTTATAATTTGCAGGAGCAAGTCTTATTCAGTTCAATCACAAACTCGTTTTCTCCTGCCCTTTCTTTCTCTTCCTCCTTTCTTTTTCTCCCAATCAAGCCTTCAAGCAGAGTGGGGGGAGGCTCACTCTACCGCATCTCACTGGGTATAGGTCTAATCGCTTTCACTTTCTCTGACAGATTACATCCACTCTCTTCTGTATCATTATTTAAAGTATCCTTAAAGTTTCCATATACGAAACAAACATCTTAACTTACTTAGAGTTCTTGTCAGCAATATTTTCCAAAATCCTTCTATAATCCTCCACTCTCTGCAAGGGGCGTTCCCAGCTCTTTACCCCAAATGGCTCCCTCCTCAGTCCATGCATTCAGATGAGACTTCAAAGAGAAGAAAAACAGGCTTCCGCCAGTTCTTCTTCCCCTTTGGTCACCTCTGCTACTTCACACGCCACTTCTCCTAGTGGCAGTTCTTTCCCCTCCAAGTTTGGAGGGTCCCGAATTGAGGGGTCTCGGTCCGTTTCAGGAGCTTTCCTGAAACCAGACCAGTCTCGCCACAATGAAGCCCCGCCTCTCTATACTAACCCAAAATATTAATGTCACATTAAGGATATGGCCAATATTGGTCCAAAGGCCTTCAGTGGTAATTTGCTAGAACGATGAGGATTTAAGACTGTAATACAAAGTAAAGTGAATCACTGAACACAGTGGACTTGGAGCCTGTGAGTCAGGAAGAGACTGTGAATCTGAAATTGATGTTCATAATTAGATCTTGCTTTAACAGAAGAACTGAGATTTTTGTGCTAATGTGCTGCATGTCTGTTCACAGAGTTTTCTGAAATAAGGTTTTGAGGCAATGTATTTATACTACTGAGTAGAGTTCATGCAGAAGTAACAGCTTCACTGCCAAAAAATTCCACCGTAACTTCTTCCTCTCCTTGACACTCTCCCCATCCCACTTTCTTTCTTTGTCTTCCTAAAGAAAGAACAGGGAATGTGAATAGCTTGTTGTTAATAAGGAAACAGTTTGTGTGAATATTTATTTTCTTTACATGCTAAGTTACAGTACAAAAAAACAGTTTTGAGGCTTGTATGGCATTCCTTTTGAGTACCTTAGAATAACCTGCCATGACCGCAAAATTTGCAGGCTGCTTTGATCAGAAGTTTAGGCTATGATGTATACTTGGGCCTGAGTGGCAAAATACTAACAATTATGGCATTGTTATTATTGAAGTTAAGCAGCCAGTACATTAATTGTGTTTCCCACACCTATTTCAGTACATCCGGAGCTGTATCATGCTTGGTCGAATGCCCAACTTGATGCTGATGACTAAGGAAAGTCTTTATGAACAGCTACCACTGGATACCTTCACAATGCCATCTTATTCTAGACGTATTTCTACAGCTACACCATATATGAATGGAGAAGCCTCTGTTAAATCCCTCTGGCAGATTAACAGCAATCTCAGAATAAAGATACTCTGTGCAACCTATGTAAATGTAAATATTCGAGATATTGACAAGGTAAAAAAATGCTTTTCAAGATACGACTTGAGCATGTGCACATGATGCTAATGAATGAGTCTTAAATATGCTGTGATTTCAGAATTTCTGCATTGCAAGCTGGGGCCCCTGAATCTTGAACAGTATCTGGCTATGCTCTGGACATGACAGTCTGGTCAAAAAGCCTGCCCCCCAAAATGAAGTTGGCCCACAAGTTTTTGGCATCAGAGAAAGAAACATGTATATGTGGTAGTGGTCCAAGGCCACAATATGGAGTGCCACGCACTGGTTGTTATCCGGTTAGAGAATACCCTTCTTTGACAGAGTCTCTAAAGAGTGAGCATATTTCAGACCTGTTATGTCTTTTGAGCTGGCTTTCAGAGAAGACAGGAGGGCCTGGTGTGCTCTGGTCCATGGGGTCACGAAGAGTCAGACACGACTTAACGACTAAACAACAACAACAAAAATGTCTTTTGAGCTGGCTTTCAGTAGTTAGGATTAATCTTTTAGTAGGTGGTATAAGCCAGAAAAATAAGTAGGCTTTTTTTTTTCATTTTATTACTTGCTCTTAGCAGTCAAATGTATTCAGCTGCAAAGCAAAATGGGATTCTTCTTTTCTTTTCCTGTCCTGTTGTATATAAATAGTATTTTTGCTGTAAATTTCAACAGTGCTATTGTCAGTTCTTTCATGTGGGAAGATCATTTTCCTTATTGAGACTTCCATGCATTTGGAGCAAAACTGCAGTAAAAAACCTCATTGGAATCTCTGTTAGACATGATAATAAATTATGTCCTGCTGCTTGTGAAATTGATACTTAACTTGGAACTCCTGTTTTAACTTCTAATATAGTTATGGTTATAAATGTACTATTTTCAGATCTATGTCCGAACTGGTATCTACCATGGGGGAGAACCATTATGTGATAATGTGAATACTCAGAGAGTCCCTTGTTCCAATCCCAGGTAAGGAGCAGCAGCCCAAACTTTAGAGCAAACCACGTTTGAAACAGTCACATTGTGGGATAGACTCAGACAATTTAAAATCACTTTGATATTTATTATAAAGTTAGTGGTGACTGCTAGTATGAAGAGTATTTAATTTTTAAAATAGAAAATTTGTTGAATTTTAAAATAGTGGGATCATGCAATTGGCCTGTTCTGATTCAACATTGAACTTTCTTTAGATGACAACATTAAAGTAATGAAATTTTCCTTGTGAATTGCTAGCTGAAAAAAAACTAGAAATTTTGTCTTAGGTCGTCTTCCCCTGCTCTCATGTTTAGTAAAGAATTGGCTATCAAATAATATAATAGTTGGATAGCTACCCTGAAGACCATTCTTTGGTTTAAAGACCAACAAATAAAAATGTAATTTTTTAAAAGACTATTTAAATGCTACTTGTTGAACATGTCATTGTAATGAAGTACAAATCTATTGTAGTAATTGTCTCTTCTCCAGAAACCTGGTTAGAAACCTAGAAATAGTTTTAATTAATATCATCAGCAAAAAACACCAGGATTTGTTCTAAGTTAGAAAATTCTCTTGATGGTAGCAGATTTAAACTGTGGAACCAGCAGTAAGTGTATTTTGTATTCAGAGTGTGTAAAGCCAGTGGGGAAAGCTGTCACTAACAAAACTGTCAAATACTTGACAACCGTAAAAGCTTTTCTACAGTCAGACAGTGAACCTTATCTTCACAGATGGCAGTGTGGAGACTGTGGGTGGTGAGGAGGTAGACAGAGATCCTAGTTTTATTTCAAATCACACCCAGATAGTAGTCCCACTTTACATATGTAAACATAAGATTAAAAAAGGCCAGCAAGGTCAGATTAAACTCCCTTCTAGTCTAGTTTTTGGTTGCTTAGAAGAGTCAGACTTATGTTTCTGGAAAGTTCAGAAGCAGAATCAAAAAGCAGTAGATCTCATTCAGCTACTATTAAGCAGCTGATATTTAAGTGTATATAATACCAGTGAGTTAGGGACATGGTGGCGCTGCAGGTTAAACCGCAGAAGCCTCTGTGCTGCAAGGTCAGAAGACCAGCCGTCGTAAGATCGAATCCACGCGACGGAGTGAGCTCCCGTCGCTCATCCCAGCTCCTGCCAACCTAGCCGTTCGAAAGCATGTAAAAATGCGAGTAGATAAATAGGTACCACCTCGGTGGGAAGGTAACAGTGTTCCGTGTCTAGTCGCACTGGCCACGTGACCACGGAAACGGTCTTCAGACAAACGCTGGCTCTATGGCTTGGAAACGGGGATGAGCACCGCGCCCTAGAGTCAGACACGACTGGACTAAATGTCAAGGGGAACCTTTACCTTTACCTAATACCAGTGAATCTAAAGATTCTATTTAGTTCTCAGGACTACTAATGCACCTTGCCTTAATTGATCTGACTAATCATCTTTTAACATTTTCTGAGATAGTTGGGAGGGTTGTTTTTTTGGCACTGTGCCCATATTAGGGTGAACCTTCAGGAGATATAACATGGCCTCTAGCAGCACTCTGTCGCATGTGGTACAGATACTCTACACTCAGCTATTTATTCTGAATCCTTAGGTCTACAAGTCTGCTGTGTGTAATAGCTTTTCCTGTTAGGCACAGATAAGGAAATAGTGATCTACTAATCTCAAAACTCATTTTTTTATAATGGGATGGAAGATCCTGGCCAGAATTGCCACTGCTGCATTCAAAATAAAATGTTCCTTGAGAGAGCCCAATCTTCTGTTTAGTTTACCATCATAGTGGGTGGGAAGGAACATAAGCACTGCCTTATTAGATTGTGCCAAGAGTCTGAACATAATCTTAAACCAGGAGTAAAATGTGACCCTCCATATGTTGTTAGACTGTACCTCTTAGCACTCCTTATGAGTGGCTATGCTGTCTGAGTTAAGATCCGCATCTGGAGGGCCACACTTTGCCTATCCTGTCTTAGAGTAAATAGTCCATTACAGTGTCTGAGAGGCTTTTGTTAATATAACAGGGTAAACCCACTTGTTAGTCCCAGACTGAGTATACCCGTTGAAAGAATGGGATTTAGCATAACACTAGAGTGGGTCCCATGGGTCAGCTTTAGCGGGGACTAAAAAATGGGACTTAGGCCAAATGTTATATAGTATGTTTTGCATCATTCCTTTTCCCCTTGTCTTAAATTTCTATGGGGCGTTGAACTGGTGTTTGGATCCTTGGATTATGTCTGTACTGAATTCCATTTTGATATATCGTTATTCAAGAGGTAATGCATTACTGAAACAAGAACAGAATGCTGAAGAAGTAGTTTAAACTACAGACTTCATCCCTTACCCAAAATTATTTTAATAATTTTAAATGTATCCTATTATATTAAAGGCATTTTTACATGACCTTTTATTAAATTCTGGGGTAAACCTATTACTGTATCTCTTCCAGGTGGAATGAATGGCTGCAGTATGAGATGCATGTTCTTGATCTTCCACGGGCTGCTCGGCTTTGCCTTTCAATCTGCTCTGTTAAAGGCAGAAAGGGTGCAAAGGAGGTAGGGTTTCTGTCATTAGCTTAAAAATGTTTGAAAGAGAGCAGATACTTTGAAATTATTCTTCAGTCTTGTACTGTGTTGCTTTCTAAGCTGTTAGGAACAGTTACAATGTGCTTTGTGATTTTATTGAAATTTCCCATTCCACTTTAAATTCCATTGAATCTGAGCTTGCACCATACAGTGTGTTACTAACAGCTGAGACTAAACAGTGATTATTTGCTCTTTTTAAGGAGCACTGCCCATTGGCGTGGGGGAATATTAACATGTTTGATTACACAGACACTCTTGTTTCTGGCAAAATGGCTCTGAATCTGTGGCCTGTACCTCATGGGTTGGAAGACCTGCTAAATCCTATTGGTGTCACTGGATCAAATCCAAATAAGGTACGTAGATTATGATTATGCTGATGGAAAAAGAAGTAAATAATTGATATGATGCCAGTTTCCTGGAGTATTTACAACCAGTTTGGCTGAGTTAAATATGGGGATGGGGGAGAGGATGCCAAGTGAATCCTTGTTGTTCCTTTTGCATGAAAATAGTCATAGGGTCGGTCTTTAAGGTTCAGCTATGCCGTAGCAACTACTACTGTCTATTAAATTCCACCTAATATCTGTGGAATGATGTTCTGTAATTATCAGTGTAGCTAATCATAGCCACACAAACTTTTGTCTCCCAGGAAACTCCATGTTTGGAGCTGGAATTCGATTGGTTTAGCAGCCCTGTCAAGTTTCCTGATATGTCAGTGATTGAAGACCATGCGAATAGGACTATATCTCGAGAACTAGGATTTAACTATGGTCACGCAGGGCTGGTAAGGAAATTTGTCTCCCTTGATTATGTTGTAGGGAAGCACAGAAGTTATGGGCCAGTGGACATTTTACGTTCACGACGAGTAACCTAATAAATTTCTGGGTGACATAATATTCTGTCACAGCCTATATATATATGTCAGAGATAATTATTTTTTCTTTACTGTACTGTAAATGACTGTTTTTTGGGCTACTGAGAAAAAGAATATTAGCTTGTAGAAGTTTTATTAAGGTACAATAGAAATGTAGCAGTGATAGTGTTAACACATTACTATAACCTGATGTGCAGCAATAGAGGAGCATAGGATAGTTGAAGGGTTCTTCAGTGAAGTGGTGCCAGGGACTTCTTTTGGCCATTGCGATGCAGGTGGAAGTATGGATCTTAGAAGTGACTGTCCACCGGATGTCACTGCCATCCTGTGTCACCAAAACACACACACAATAAATAATAAAGTAGGAAAAGTAGGGGGAAACTGTGCTCTGCCTGCCTTGCACAGGATACTTCTGTAGCTCTTGCAGACAGGCTAAGTTGCCAATTTGTTTCTCTAGTAATGCATTACACCTTGTGTATCTCTATTTCACAGTAAAGGTAACTGGGATGTTCATGTATATGTATTGATCTCCATCCTTCCTACAGCAATCAGATGAACAGGTTGCACCTATCAGTAATACTGTTCATTAGGTCAACTTGCATTTGTGGAATCAAAGTGTTGGAAGGGCTCAAAGGTTGTCTGTCTAAATCTGCTACTGCATCATCCTTGATAGGTAGCCATCCAGTCAAGGGATGGAATGGAATTGCACTCAATTCACATGCTGATGAGAATATATCTATATTGATCGATCAATAGATATAGATACATTTTCACTTCTTATCATTTGAGTGTAGTTCTCCAGATAAAGAATGAGTACAAAAAGTATTTGCTCCAGTATAAAATAATTTGACTAGAACATTTAGTACCATTGCAGATGTGGTAAATTTGATGTGAGATTATTCATATCCTTTGGGGCTGTTCAAGAGTACAGGCACACAGGAGTCATGTTTTTTGGGGGGAGATGGGTAAAATTAATGATGAGGATTCACTTTGAATATATATACTTTAGTAAATGTGTTTAATCCAGAAATTATTAGGTATAGATTACAAAGAGTTCCAAGAATATGTGAGGGATCTTCTTCCATTCAGTCACTTGGGATATAATATGCCTTCCACGTAAAGATGAAATGCCCTATTTAGAATGGCTAAGTATTCCTAAATATAACATGGATTTTTCCTTGGCAAGTTATAATGTTCTTCACATTAATTTATTAGAGGCAGATACAGTTTTGATAAATACAAGATGCTGCCCCATAACAGTGTTGGGATGAAGTCTGTTTTGCATGCCCTTTTCCAGCAGCTTTTACCAAGGGACTAGAAAAGATCTGTTATATCCTATGATTCAGTCCCTTCCTGATGGCCCTTCTGAGTCTTTTGTGATTACTTCGCTTCAGAGCTCTAACAAGTCAGTTACGGAACTAGTGAAGTTTTTTAATATCGCTGTTATCTCTTCACGACATGTGAATGTTTGAATTTTTAAGTACCTTTTTATACAACAGTATCTTCAGTGTGTCAGTAGCAAAAATTCTATTGCTTAGCTTAAGAAAATTTTTAATTTTCAGTCTTTTTCTAGTTGGCAAATAAAAGTTCCTGCTGTGATTCTCAAGTGAGGGTGTGTGTGCACATACTGGCTTGGTGCATGTATGTACATCCCCAAGGATCATAAGCGTGGACTTATAATTTGCAGGTTAAGAACAGATGGAGAATTTTCGATATTTTTTATGCTAAGCAACAGGACTTCAGCCAATGTGTCCTTTCTTGAATGATATAATACCCTGTTTCCCCGAAAATAAGACAGGGTCTTATATTAATTTTTGCTCCAAGAAACGCATTAGGGCTTATTTTCAGGGGATGTCTTGTTTTTTTCATGTACAGCAATCTACATTGATTCAAATACAGTCCTGTCATCTTCTTCTGGTTGCTGCACAATGGTGGAGGCCCCAGGGTTTCACTCAACTGGGGCTTATTTTTGGGGTAGGGCTTATATTACGAGCATCCTGAAAAATCATGCTAGGGCTTATTTTCAGGTTAGGTCTTATTTTCGGGGAAACAGGGTAGTCTGTTGGCTGCATATAATGGCAATCATAATGATGGTGTTTAATAACACTACTGATATTTCAGACATATACCAGATACATGCACTTGCTGATCTGTTGGTGGCTACAAAGACTGGTCTGATAAATACTGAAAATCATTAAATATACTAAGTACCAAGTAATTGGTATTGAAGTATTACAGCTGGGCTGTGTGGTTAATTGTTGGAAATGATGCTTGACTAAGAATTTTTTCTTTAAACTTTTTTCTTTTCCATTTATTAGACTTTGAAACAGCATATTTCTGTTAAGAATATGTATGTGAGTGTATGAGAGAGTCTGTTATGTATTGCTTTCAAGAGAGTTTGTTATATTTTTTTAATTTTGTTAGCAACTAGAATTTTAAAAAATTTGAAACACACATATTATGGGAAAATTCACACAGAAATACACAGTCATTCAAAAATGAACACAAAACCATTATAAGAGAAAGCGGCTTGCAAAAAAAATTATATATTTGGCAAAAATGTCTTTAAAATGTGCATATTAGGAGAAATATGCACATAAATACATTGTCATTTTTCTGTAGACTTCTGAAGAAAGTGAGAAACTAACATCGAAATTGGGTGGATTGAATTAGAAAAATGAGAAACAAGGAAACTGAAATTGATAGGTTTATAATATTTTTCAAGAGGTATTGGAGTGGAGTGATGTTGGACTATGACTCAGGGTGTATAGGCTCAAATCTCAGTTCAGCCATGGAAACTCACTAGATGGTGGCAATCATTCCTTGAACATTTCACATACCTTGGAAACCCCATTAAGGTTGCATAAGTCCAAAGTGACTTGAAGATGCATAATAGTAAACAACATAATATTAACAGCTATATAATGCTGTGACAATTTCTTTGAAGTCATGATTAGTGACTTGTTCTGAAATCAAATAGAAAACTCTCTGAGTAGCCTAACAGTAGAGATGGACAGTATATTCGATGTATGAGTGACATGGTATATTCTCTTGTTTTACAGAGCAATAGACTAGCTAGAGATAATGAATTGAGAGAGAGTGACAAAGAGCAGCTCCGTGCAATCTGCACTCGAGACCCCCTCTCTGAAATAACTGAACAAGAAAAGGACTTCCTTTGGAGCCACAGGTATGATAACTCGAGCTATAGCCTTCTACATGGTAATACTAGATCACAGATGGACTGGCAAAAAGTAGAGCAGATAACCAGAATATAACAAACTCAGTGCCCTAAGAACTACCTTCTCTGGGAAGCACAGAGAACAAGTTGACCATAGATTCCCCTAAATGCAAATCATTGCCCCAGACACTTAAATAGCACCGTTTTTAAAATTTCTCTTCCATCAAGCTTTTATCTCTGTTGTTGTTACCTGTTAATTCTTCATTTTTTTAAAAATGCTACTTTCGGCTTAACTGTTTAGTTTTGATTTTAGTGTTGTGGTTTATTGTTTTTATCTTTGGCTAGGTTTTTCAGTCACTTAAGAGTGGCTTTCTTAGGGAAGGTGACTGGAGTAGAAATCTTAGAATAAATGAATGCATTTAAATGCAGATGGTTTGGTTTGATGACCAGTAAGCTAAATAGTCTTGAATAGTGTGAAAATAACAGCCTGAGTTTTGTTCAGAATGCCTTTGTTTCTTTTTGCAGGCACTACTGTGTAAATATGCCAGAAATCCTACCAAAGCTACTCTTGTCAGTTAAATGGAACTCCAGGGATGAAGTATCACAGGTAATATTAACCATTACTGAACAAATGTTTAAATAATCTCTCTTTTTAAAATTATTGTTTTTAATATGACTGTGGTTTGGATTTTCTTATATTTCATTTCTTCCTAGCTAATTAAATATATATATATTGTAAGGATAATCTTTAAGCTCTCCTCAGAACTTCACAGAGATAGTATTACTGGCCACAATTTCTTCTTCATATCCTCGTGGCCTGTGATTCACATTTTAAAGAACTTCTGGATTTTATTTATTAATTTATTGAGTTTCTAGACTGCCTGACTTAGTGAGATACTATTTGGGATGATTTACATAATTAAGCAAAACATACAAACTAAAATATAATAAAAGAATGTGTAGATAATACCACAAATAAATGGGGGGGGGGGGGAACGAAAGGCAACCAAGGATTGCCACCTGGTGGCTTAAATGAAGCAAATTATATAAACCATAACATAATAAAACAAAATGTCTAGTAATATATTAAAATAATCAAAAACCGCAATACAATACGGGTCTCAAAAATTAACCTAGGATATTGCCAAAGGCCTCCTCAAATAATTCATTTTTTACTGATCTTCGAAAGATCTGTAGGGAGGGGGCCTGCAGGTTACTGCAGGCAAACCCGTGGGTTACTGTTATCCATATTAATTGGATGGAAATTCAGTGTTCAGAGGATGCGAGTTCTCAATGGAGATACTTTACTGAAGGCTAAATGACAAAACCATCATCTCATACCTTACTTTGGAGTTCTCTCCTCTGCCTGCTGTTGGAAGGAGGGCACTGGGCTAGGTAGAATTTGATCTGATTCAGCAGGGCCATGCTTATATTTTCATGGCTGTATCAGTGATAGAAATCCATTGTTCTCTGCTGCACAGATGTACTGCTTGATAAAAGACTGGCCTTACATCAAGCCTGAACAAGCCATGGAGCTTCTGGACTGCAATTACCCAGATCCAATGGTGCGAGCATTTGCCATCAGATGTCTAGAAAAATATCTGACGGATGACAAACTCTCTCAGTATTTGATTCAATTGGTGCAGGTATTTATTTTTTTCTGTTATCAATAACATCTTCATTGTATATGCTAGTGTTTGAAAATTGCATATTTATGCTATATACGCTGAGGAAGAAGAAAAAAATTGGTACACCTATATCTGATTATGATGACCAAGGTATTCTCAAAAGATTGAAGTTGGCCTGTACTGCAGAACACAATAAAGGTAATAATAAGGACAATTAAAATGCCCCAAAGTCTGAACACGTTTGCGTTCTCTAGATCTCTTCATCAGCCTAGCTGTAACAAAAAATTCAGAAATGAAGAAAGAGATGGGGGAATCCACCATACAGGCCAAATGTTGTAACCTGAATTCTGTGGTAAAATTCTGTCTCAGTTGGAGAGTTCAGAGTGTATGCGTCACACACGTTATATGCAGGTATAATATTACACCTAAAAATGCGTACCAGTGAGAAAGAGTCATGGTAGGTCTCTACTTCTATCTGGGAGTTGAGTCAGGGCAACTGGACTTCTTTCTTATTAGGTTGAAACGTTTCGCTACTCATCCAAGTAGCTTCTTCAGTCTGAAGAAGAAGAGGAGTAGCGAAACGTTTCAGCCTAATAAGAAAAAAGTCCAGTTGCCCTGACTCACCTTCCAGTTAACCTAGCCTGGACGACTGAGAATCTTTACAGATATGTCTGTACTAGAGATGGTGTGCACAGGTGGACATAACAAGGGTCCAGGCCCCTGGAGCCGGACCGTCCACTCACCTTCCGCTTTTGCCGCGAGATCCGAGATCCTTTCCTGTCGCTCAGGAGCTCGCGGTCTGCAAGCCGCTCTTCGACCTTGCAGCAAGGCTCGTCCTCCCGCTTCCTGCCAGGAGTGGCTTGCAGACCACGAGCTCTGGAGCGATAGGAAAGGATCGCGAAGCTCACAGCAACAGCAGAAGGTGAGTGGACGGTCCGGCCCCAGGGGGCTGGACCCTCGTTATGTCCACCTGTGCGGGGGTATTGGTATACGAATACCCCCATCTCTAGTCTCTACTTCTAAAAACACAAGGCTGGTTGTAATTTAAAGATATTTCTTTGACAAAACAGACAGGTTTCTGAAATGACAGAGAACCAAACTTCAGAGCTGGAGATTAAATTTTAGCTGGTATGTTAAGTAAAAACTGCTTCCGGACCTAGAAGATTAAGAAAGAATAAGAAAATTGAAAAGAAAGGGGGGAAATCTATTTCTACTTGCTGTGGCTTTCCGAAAAGAAATTGTTCCTTTACCCTCTCCAAAAAACAAAACCAAAGAAAACCTAAGGAATAAAAAATAGATATATATTATTTTTAAATCTCTGTACAATTAAGTCTCACTAGTCACTCCTAATTGTGTTCATTGAAAACACAATTTTCTGACTTGGATTGATCTCAGGGTAAGTGCAGATGAAAATGAAGGGGGTGTTACATTTCAGGTAGGCTGCAGTTTCATATCTATATACTTAGATGAACAGCCAATCACAAGAGTCTCTTTAGAACCTGTACATGAACAGAGATCTGGAAATAAATTGCATTCCAAGAGTCTTTTTCCACCTCATCCCAAGGCACAAAAAACTACTAGCATAAGAAATCATATTCTGACTTTCCTGATTCCAAACAATTCTGACATATAGCATAACATGAAACATAAACGGAATAAAAGATAGTGGCCAGAATCCTATTAGTTATGTTCACCAACATAAATTGCAGCAGCAAGGTGAAGTCAGCCCTGTATTGCTTGGCACACACCAGTTGTGTAACTTGGCATGTAGTGAGAAGTACAAGCATTGATTTCAGCAGCAGCAGTTTACGCCATTTGACTTAATGCCAGCATACGTGAGTAATCCAAAAGTATAAAGCTAGTAGAGGTTATCAAGTTGGGAGTTTGTTAGAAACAAAGTAGGTGAAAAAGTAACAGTTCATATATTGCATCAATAGTAATAGCTCATTCAACTTTTATGGCTTGGATTTATTTTTCTTTCTAAAAGACTAGATGCTGCTGAAGGGTAGGCTGTGAGGTAGTGATGCTGATCAATCTGGGTGATGTGTAAGAGGCAGTTTTGAAGCTTTGGATCACTATTGTTGACATGAAATAATGGCAAGACCTTGATGTTTGCTTCAGAAATGTTGCTAAATGCCAGTTACTGTTCATCACTCTTGTTGCATCTAGGTTCTGAAATATGAGCAGTACTTGGATAATCTGCTGGTGAGGTTTTTACTTAAGAAAGCTTTGACCAATCAGAGGATAGGACACTTCTTCTTCTGGCATCTAAAGTAAGTTTATATTTCTACTTTAATCTGCATTCTGTTCTTATAAAGGCATGAAGTCTTAGTTTACACACCTTATATGTAAGCGGGTCTTGAAGTATTAATTAACTCTTTTAAGAAGCTCTTATATTTTAAGTACTTGTTTCACATCACTGGAAATTGCCCTGTATGTTAAGAAATACAGTAGGACCCCCGTATGCATGAGGGATTGGTTTCAAGCCCCCCCCATGCTGAAAACCACAGATAATAGTGGATGCTGTACACAGAATAGTAAAAGAAAAAAATCCAGAAAAAAGTATTTTCATCATGTATTACTAGCAGTGGCCATGAGAGGGAGCCGGAGACCATTCTTCAACATCAAGAATACATAACATGGTCTCTTGCTCCTTCTAGTGGCCAGTTCTGGTAAATACATCATGAAAATACTTATAAATATTTTCAGATTGCAGATCAGTGAAACCGCTGATGCCAGTCCTGTGGATACAGGAGTCCTACTATATGTTTTCATTGTACCTTCGACTTTTAGCCATTCCAGTGCCTTAATTACTAAGAGCAAGATTTTAATGCAGAATACTGATTTTGGTTTATACTATGATGCTTCAGACATTTGTATAAATAAAATAAATTATAGTTGCTTAGAAAGGCCCATGTTGATGTTCATACTGAAATTATTTTGTTCTTGACTAAATGAGCTGTATTTAAGACCTGTATCTCATCCCCATATAGAAAGTATGTTGACTTTCTGTGGTCACATGTGGAGTTCAGTTTCATTTTGCTAATGGACATTCTTTTAATCAGCTTAAACATGAGTAGCTAATTTTGTTTTTTGTGACAAAGGCTTTGCTAAAAATTGCTATAAATAATCATGTTTAGGTCTGAGATGCACAATAAGAATGTGAGCCAAAGGTTTGGTCTGCTTTTGGAGTCCTACTGCCGAGCATGTGGGATGTACCTAAAACATCTAAGCAGGCAGGTGGAAGCTATGGAAAAACTGATTAACCTCACAGACATGCTTAAACAGGAGAAAAAGGATGAAACACAGAAGGTAAGTGCATGTCCTGAGCAATACAGGGTATAACACTGAAACACATTCCTTAGTGAAAATTTAAAAAGCAACATTTGTCGAACAGGTTTTATTGTTCGACGCTCTTCCTTGAAATGTTCTGTTTTAAAATTTCTTTTGGACACTGTGGCTATTTATGCTTAAAAACTGAAAATTGTCATAAATTATTGTGTTCTCTGGCATGTGACTGAGGGTATAAATATTTGGATGCTATTAACCCATCAGGTACAGATGAAATTCCTTGTGGAGCAAATGAGGCGGCCAGACTTCATGGATGCACTGCAAGGCTTTATATCCCCTCTCAATCCTGCTCATCAACTTGGAAATCTTAGGTATCATTTTCTTCCTGAGAATGTATCAGAATTAAGAAAGTATCTGGGCCATTAAAAAGAGAAAATTATTGCTATCAGGGTCTTTATAGTAGTCTTTTTGTTGTAAAACTATGTAAGCCAGTGATTTCAGGCCAAGATGCTAGTTGTCGCTGTTATCGGGCCAGTGCTAGGCTAAGAATATGTCGTCTTGATAAAACTAGGTCACAGTGGAGCATTTTTATTTGTTGTTGCATCTTAATTGGAGAATGCTCTTAGGCTTTAGTACGATGTTAGCCATTCTTTGTTAACAGAAATGCTATCATATGTACCTTTTTATGATATTAACTAAAATGCATTTGCTAAAGTAGCCATCTTATCCTTTCATAGGCTTGAAGAATGTAGAATTATGTCATCTGCTAAAAGACCATTATGGCTTAATTGGGAAAACCCAGATATTATGTCAGAGCTGCTGTTCCAGAATAATGAGGTCATCTTCAAAAATGGGGATGGTAAGAAAGAATACTGTGTTGTGACATGCGTATTTTTCCATGCTTTTACAAGTTGCAAGGATGCGTTTTAAGTTATCGTGGGTTATAAGGAAACACTGTGATGTGTTTTGCAAATCTTTAAAAGGACTTCTAAAAACTGTTTTTCACTTTCTACTTGTCCATGACAATTATATTCACTTGCATGGTTTCAGATCTCCGCCAGGATATGCTCACACTTCAAATAATTCGAATTATGGAGAACATTTGGCAAAACCAAGGCCTTGATCTTAGGCAAGTATTCATAGAATGTGCTAATGGTCCAGCCTGTGTCTGTGTTTGCTATTTCTGCTTGATTAAGAACATATGCGAATCAAGAATTTGTACACTTTAAACCATATAATAATAGATGAATTTCCCTACTTTACAAATATGTTACCTTTTTTCCTGTATCTTATGAATCAGTTGCGTTGCAACTTAGCTGTGCAGTGAAGGTGCAAGGGGGCTCAAAACTATTAGAATCACTGTAAATGCTACAGTAACTTCCATGAGAATGGTTGCACTAGCCTGAACTAATTTGTGTCTCCTTGTGATGAACCCACCCTGGTTCTAGGTATACCTGGTGGGATGTTTTCTGTTGAATAGCAGACCACATTTCATGCACAAACAGCATTTCATACTGCCTTTCTGTTTCAAAAATGGTTTCTGTGGTTTAAAAGATTGTTGCTTCAGAAATGTAAGTCCTTTTCTTTCCCCTTGGTGGCTTGGAATGACTTGTGGAATTCTTTGGTTGTTTATCCAAATGGCTTTATATTTCGCCACCTTTCCAGTAGGAAAGCAAAACTTGACTCGTTACACAGATGGAGACTTTGCCGCCTCTGTATTTTGTTCATTGACCATATTATTCTCTTAAAGTGTGCACATTATATTGGGGGGAAAGAACCTCTTGTGTTTCTCTTCTAGGATGCTGCCTTATGGTTGTTTATCTATTGGTGACTGTGTGGGGCTCATTGAGGTTGTGAGGAATTCACACACAATCATGCAGATCCAATGCAAAGGTGGTCTTAAAGGTGCACTGCAATTTAACAGTCATACTTTACATCAGTGGCTCAAAGACAAGAATAAAGGAGAAATGTAAGTTACAATTTTACTTGTCTCCACCCCGCACACATGATTTACTAGATTCTTTCCTTGACAGAAGTTATGGAACCTGTATTCTTCCTCAGCTATACTTTTTGTAGCTGTTTTATACATCATGACCACAATCCAGACATCTGTTTCAGCCAATGTATTTATGCCTAGTGAGGGATTTAAAATTTTTCTTGGAACAGAATCTAGTATGTCACAAAGTGCTTTTGAAAGTCTCAGCCGTTTGTGTTGTGGACTGTGAGAAGACAATGAGTTTCTTGACTAAGTTCATAATGCCACAGGTAAATGATCTAGTCGCCTCGTGTTGTGGTTTGGGGCTGATAGGTTCAGTTGTGATTTTTCAGATTTGTTGGAAGCCCAAGAGCTTCACTCCAATGCGGAAAGGCTAACAGTTGTGTGGTGGCAAAGTGATAAGAGAGTTTGAAAGGTAGCTGTTGCAGTTATGTTCGGGAAAGCAAGCACATGAGGCCTGTTTTCAAAGGTTGATTTTCATGGGGCAGCACACAGTAAAGGGCTTCAAGGCCACCAGTAACTCAGAACAAATGAGACTATGACTCAGATTTCTGCAAACAGAAATTAGTGTCCAGTAGCTGATACCCATAAAGATATCGGAAGTTATCAGTGCCCATTTAAGAAGATTCTTCATTATGATCTTTATGCATTCACACTGATTGGTCAACATCTGCACAGAGCTACCACATTTGGAGTCTGTCAGACTGAAAGCTTTTGACCATTCGTTCCCTCCCATCTTTTCACATTCCACTGCTCCTTCCTTAGTTTTGTTTCATCGACCACAGTGGCTACACCCTGAATTACTCTCTTCTGACAGCAATCACTTCATAGTTTACAGTATTTAACAGCAACAGTTATTACCTGGAAAGAATAAAAGTTACATTTTTTCTCCCTCACAGCCCCTGATATTTTCTTCAAGTTGTGTGTGGAGTGTCATAGGAAAATCTCATTTCTAGTCTATAATAAACGGCCTTTTTTGCCTAAGAGAAGGACAAAGTTAATACTTGTAAGATTTGTTTAGATTTTGCTTCTTAAACATGAAGACAGTGCTTTGGAAAAGTTGTATCTGTTTGAGAAGGACTCATCTATGGTTGTTACTATCTCAGGGTCCATCAAGGAAGCTGTTTCTCGGTCACCTGGGGTTCTAAAAGGCCCTTTTGTCACTGGTTTCATCAGCCAAGGCTTTGCCTTTGACTACTTAGCCAGACCCTGCTTCATCACAGGACAAGGCTAGTCAACATTAGTCATTTCAGCATGGAAGAAGAAGGTGGTTGAGTCAAGGAGAGACAACCTTTCTAATCAGTCAGCAAAAAAGAAGAGGAAAGGCACAGTTTGCAGCAACTTCTTCAATTGTTTGAAGAAGGCAGAAGAAGTTCCTTCTGTAGCATTGAGAAAATGTTTCAACAGTTAATGTTACACCCTCCAGCCATACCTGAATCTGTCCTAATAGTCCTTCCATGGAGGGTAAAATCAGAGAAGAAGCAGAGTTGGCCTTGCTGACCCAGCCAAATGCTGCTGAGCATGCAGGTGTCTTGGCATGCTTCAGTACACCAGTAAGGCCCTTGACATCATTGTCTTACTGCTCTTCTTCTAGGCCTACAGGGACAGCATCAAGTATATCATCCGACAACACTGTCATCAATTGAGGATCCTTATTACTGTCTTTATTGATGTTCACCATCTCCCAATTGGCATTGGTACCAGTCTCCTAGATTGGAACACTACCAACGTCCAACCAGCTGGTCTTACCATCAGTAACATAGGGAATGTGGAAGGCAATATGTGTCATCTCAGCATTTGCTGCCTGTGACACCAGCATCAACATTGAGGTTGGCACCACCTTTGCCCATTGTTCTTGTCGACCTCCCATGCAAACTAGTTTCATTTCACAGATGATTATGGTGCTGACAGCTACTTTGCAGCTTTATAAGCTCTCTGAGTCACTTGGTATTAAAGGTCTCTCTGCACTGTCAGAGAGAACTCTTCATATGCTCAGTGTATGGAGGACTTTGGCGTTTTAAGAGCAAAGGGCAGCTAAGTATACATCGACTCCATGAGTTTTCATGGCAGACTGTGGGCATAAGAAGGGACAAACCATTTTTGCCCAGAGACTTGCAAAATGGCAGTTGTAATGGCTTATCAACTGGCTAAGAAGTTTATTCCTGACGCACCAAGGAGCTATTCAACTAGGGCTATGGCATTCTTACAGGGGGTTTCCATATCAGAGTTAGGCAAAAGCGACCACAAGGTCTCAGCCATCAACCTTTATACAGGACTACTGTTTGTACACCAGAATAAAGAGGGGCACTTCTTTCAGAAAGACTGTCCTTTCCACGGCTTCAGTGATTGCAGATGCCAACCTAGCTGCTGCAGCCCTTCATGCTAGCGATAAGCTCACTAGGCTTCACCCACATCACTGTGAATGCGTGTAGACCATGCAGAGAAAAACACTTAATTTCTTGCAATGTTTGGTCTTCAAGCAGTCTTCTGTTGCATTCGCGGGATCACCCTTTTCTCTTCTCTGATATCTGAATGACAAGGGGATCTGTATCATTTCGAATTTGTTAACTGAAGAAGCATGTGTTATAGAGGAGCATGTGTTATAGAGGAGAAGTGGGGAGGAGATGCTCTCACTTTCAAAGATTCCAAAAGGAGTAGATCTTCACAGGTGCAGACTTGGAGTGTGAATGCATAAAGAACAAGCATTGCAAGAAGCAATCTGTTTGTCTCTTAACCATTTCGGCCTGTGAAAGGACACTTGCTATTGGCTAAATAAGCTATTTATATACAAAGTACAAAACAGACATGGTACACTACATGCAATTTCTGTGCCCCTAGCCCAATCCCAAGGGCAGGGGTTTGACTCTGGATTCTCCAGATTTGACCACCCCAGTTTATGAGGTAATTCAACCATATTGTTTGTCCAATGTCTTTTGTCACAGAAGTAAAAAAAAAAAAAAACAACCAATGAAATACATAAAATTAAACATGCTGTGTCTGTTTCTGATAGGTATGATCCCGCTATTGATTTGTTTACACGTTCCTGTGCTGGCTATTGTGTAGCTACATTCATACTGGGAATAGGAGATCGTCATAATAGCAATATCATGGTGAAAGATGATGGGCAGGTAAAAATATATAGAATGTTTTCTTTATATTTATTTATGTATGCAATGCAGTCATTTTGAAACTGTCCACTTCAAATAACACTTCCTATACCTGCTTGTCTGGTGATCAGCCTCTAAGGAGCTGAACATCTAGCCGAGAACTAGGCATTGTGGAGGCATTTGGGTAGAGTAGAGATTTATGCTGGGCACCATCCAGCTTTCTTGTGCATCACTACCACCACTTGTATGAATTGAAAGCTCTTTCGAGTGCATAGAAATGTTCCTCTGTGGATGAGTATTTCAATGGCAAATTGCTAGTGGGGGATGAGCTGTGTTTTTAGACGCTTGTCCTCATTACTAACCTGTTCTCTTAGGAACCTTTAACAAGCTGTTGCAAAAGTCTGGGGTTCCTGGAACAGTCTCAAGGCCCCAGATATAACAGATAAATAATTATCCCAAAGAAAAGGAAATGCAAGAAAGCAAAGTGGCTGTCCAACAAGGCCTTACAAATAGCAGAGAAGAGAAGGGAAACAAAATGCAAGGGAGATAGGGAAAGTTACAGAAAATTGAATGCGGACTTCCAAAGAATAGCAAGGAGAGACAAGAGGGCCTTCTTAAATGAACAATGCAAAGAAATAGAGGAAAATAATAGAAAAGGAAAAACCAGAGATCTGTTCAGGAAAATTGGAGATATTAAAGGAACATTTTGTGCAATGGACATGATAAAGGACAAAAATGGTAGGGACCTAACAGAAGCAGAAGATATCAAGAAGAGGTGGCAAGAATACACAGAGGAATTATACCAGAAATATTTGGATATCCTGGACAACCCAGATAGTGTGGTTGCTGACCTTGAGCCAGACATCCTGGAGAGTGAAGTCAAGTGGGCCTTAGAAAGCATGGCTAACAACAAGGCCAGTGGAGGTGATGGCATTCCAGTTGAACTATTTAAAATCTTAAAAGATGACGCTGTTAAGGTGCTACATTCAATATGCCAGCAAGTTTGGAAAACTCAACAGTGGCCAGAGGACTGGAAAAGATCAGTCTACATCCCAATCCCAAAGAAGGGCAGTGCCAAAGAATGCTCCAACTACCGTACAATTGCACTCATTTCACACGCTAGCAAGGTTATGCTCAAAATCCCACAAGGTAGGCTTCAGCAGTATGTGGACCGAGAACTCCCAGAAGTACAAGCTGGATTTCGAAGGGGCAGAGGAACTAGAGACCAAATTGCGAACATGCGGCGCTGGATTATGGAGAAAGCCAGAGAGTTCCAGAAAAACATCTACTTCTGCTTCATTGACTACGCAAAAGCCTTTGACTGTGTCGACCACAGCAAACTATGGCAAGTTCTTAAAGAAATGGGAGTGCCTGACCACCTTATCCATCTCCTGAGAAATCTATATGTGGGACAGGAAGCAACAGTTAGAACTGGATATGGAACAACTGATTGGTTCAAAATTGGGAAAGGAGTACGACAAGGCTGTATATTGTCCCCCGGCTTATTTAACTTATATGCAGAATACATCATGCGTAAGGAAGGACTGGATGAATCCCAAGCCGGAATTAAGATTGCCGGAAGAAATCTCAACAACCTCAGATATGCAGGTGATACCACTCTGATGGCAGAAAGTGAGGAGGAATTAAAGAACCTCTTAATGAGGGTGAAAGAGGAGAGTGCAAAAAACGGTCTGAAGCTCAACATCAGAAAAACCAAGATCATGGCCACTGGTCCCATCACCTCCTGGCAAATAGAAGGGGAAGATATGGAGGCAGTGACAGATTTGACTTTCTTGGGCTCCATGATCACTGCAGATGGTGACAGCAGCCACGAAATTAAAAGACCTCTGCTTCTTGGGAGGAAAGTTATGACAAACCTCGACAGCATCTTAAAAAGCACCTTGCCGACAAAGGTCCGCATAGTCAAAGCTATGGTTTTTCCTGTAGTGATGTATGGAAGTGAGAGCTGGACCATAAAGAAAGCTGACCGCCGAAGAATTGATGCTTTTGAATTGTGGTGCTGGAGGAGGCTCTTGAGAGTCCCCTGGACTGCAAGGAGAACAAACCTATCAATTCTAAAGGAAATCAACCCTGAGTGCTCACTGGAAGGACAGATCCTGAAGCTGAGGCTCCAATACTTTGGCCATCTCATGAGAAGAGAAGACTCCCTGGAAAAGACCCTGATGTTGGGAAAGTGTGAAGGCAAGAGGAGAAGGGGACGACAGAGGACGAGATGGCTGGACAGTGTCATCGAAGCGACCAACATGAATTTGACCCAACTCCGGGAGGCAGTGGAAGACAGGAGGGCCTGGCGTGCTCTGGTCCATGGGGTCACGAAGAGTCGGACACGACTAAACAACAACAACAACATATTGGTGTTTGCATTGAGAAATCAGAGCAAAAATATAGATGGCCATTTTTTCCTCTTAGCTTTTCCAAGATGTGTGTGTGTGTGTGTGTGTGTGTGTGTGTGTGTGTGTGTGTGTGTGTGTGTGTGTGTGTGTGTGTGTGTGTGTGTGTGTGTGTGTGTGTGTGTGTACTTTTACCCTGCCCATCTAGTGGCGAGCCACTATTCTGGGCAGCTACGAAATCAGTAACATAAATATGCAACCCGAGTGAAAACAAAACATAACCAACACTAAAACCACCATATTTTCTTCAAAGCTGTTTCACATTGATTTTGGACACTTCTTGGATCACAAAAAGAAGAAGTTTGGCTACAAACGAGAGCGTGTGCCGTTTGTCTTGACACAAGATTTCTTGATTGTGATTAGTAAAGGAGCCCAAGAATGTACTAAAACAAGGGAGTTTGAAAGGTGAGCCCTCTCATAACTGAAATTTTAATTTTATAAGCCAAGTCTAATCTAAAGGAGACCTTTAGGTAGATTTTACTGCTTTGGCATGTTGAGGAAAATGTTTCTTATTAAAAGAAAATTGTAATTGGCTTGCACTAATTTTTCTTGAAGACATATAAACAAAATGGCTCATTACTTTCATGCATAGTTTATTTTGCAAAGAATTATAGAATATTCTAAAGAACTCATGGAATGGATTGAAATTCAAAGGGCTAAGAACCTTTTTTACAGTATGTGTGCATAGGAACCTTTGAGGTACACACTCTTCATGGACACATACACCTTCTCCAAAAAGGTGTTTTTTGAATGTCAGCCCAGAGAAAGCAATACATTTGTTCTGCAAAAAGGGAGAATTGCCCCCATTTAGGATACTGCCATAATACTGGCTGAAATCCTGTTGCTTTGCATTGTGAGTCACATTAAAAGCCGGTGAATCAGTGAAATCTATGGAGGAGTTGATTCACCAAATCCCCACTGATTCAGTGGGCCTACCCTAGTTGCAACTTAGTATGCTAAGTAACAGGATTTCAGGATTTCACTGAGGCCATTACTCTGTCTAGCCTAGTACTGTCAACAGTGACTGGCAGGAGCTCTTCAAGGTTTCAGGCAGGAATTTTTTCAGCCTCACCTGGAGATCCTGGGGACTGAACCAGGAACTTTTCTGCATTCAAAGTATGTGCTCTTCCACTGGTTTATAGCCCCTCCCTTCCCCTTGTATACACATATGCCTCTGTTTCCTGACTGATATCTAAAACACTGCATATAGGAGTTGTAGGGATCTGTATCCTGCCCTAAAAAGTTTTGAACGGTTTTCACTTTGGAAGTTTAGAAAGACTTATATCAGTTTTATAATGTTAATGTTTTTCATTTAATATTGGAATATAGTAAGGTATATGTGTAGCACCATCTCAAGATGTTAGATGGATTTAAACATCTCATGCCTTGCACCCTGCAGAGGTGAAGCCAGGCTCCTCTTTGCTTTGCTTACATCAAGGGGAGAAACATCCAGAGTTCCAGATACCGTACACATACACCCTTGTGCCTTGGAGGGCAGCATGTGGTCCTTTGCCACCCACCCCAATCCAAAAAATGTTCTTCCATTTGCAGGGGCTACAGAGTGACAGGCGGCATTTGGAGGGGCTACAGAGTGCAACTTTCCTATCTCTTCCTGTTGCTCCCTAAGCAACTCGGACTTTTGATGTTGAAAATAGTCCCCACCTTTTCTAAAACAGCTTATGAGGGAGGGGCAAAACATGGCAGAATTGCCCTCATCTCTCTTGAAGAGCACAAGGGGACTTTCTGAGCAAACTATATATTTTGGGAAAATAAATATTTTTAGGGCGTAGGTGTTTTGGGGAGCCACTCTCTGCCTACTCTTGCTTTGCATCATTGACATGAGAAAACATGTTTAGTAATGGCAAAGCCAGAGCTGTCAAAGGGCAAGGTATATCTCAGATTGAGGAGCTTGTAAACGTAGGCAAGTTAAAGCAGAGAACACGGGTGGTCTGTCAGTTGCAGAGAGTACCAGTAGGCACAAACCTGTATGATCTGATTTGGTTAAGTTTGGTGTGCCATATTTCTGGAGACTTTTACTTCTAAGGTATTTCTCAAGCAGTTTCCTTTTGGGAAAGATCGACGTATGATTGACAACATGTCTCTCCAGTAGAAAGCATCATGAAAGTCATTTTCTTTTTCTCTGTGGAAAAAATGTTTTCCTCAGTGCTGCATAAAAAATAAAGTTTGATAGCATTGTCGCCTTTTCCAGTGAAAATATTGGCTTCTGTTTTTAGGTGCTCAAATTTCTGTTGCATTGATCTGCAAACATTTTTCTAGATCTTACAGAACTTGATTTCAAACAATTTCATTCTTCCTCCCTCCCCCTTTTCAAGGTTCCAAGAAATGTGTTACAAGGCTTACCTAGCAATCCGGCAGCATGCCAATCTGTTCATAAACCTATTCTCCATGATGCTTGGTTCAGGAATGCCAGAACTACAGTCTTTTGATGATATTGCATATATTCGCAAGACTCTCGCATTGGACAAAACGGAGCAGGAAGCCCTTGAGTATTTCATGAAACAGATGAATGATGCTCATCATGGTGGCTGGACAACAAAAATGGACTGGATCTTCCACACAATCAAGCAACATGCCTTGAACTGAGACAAAAGTAAAGACATTGGAAAAAGGAGGGCCCGTTTTTGGATGTTCCACTGCACTGTTGACTATTTGGCAGTAAGAAGTAGATTGCATCATGATTGCACAAATCAAGGACAGCATTTGAACTTGTAGTAAGATTAAAAACTCAAAGCTACCTGGTTTTGGAACACGACAGATCGTGCATTTCAAAACATAACTTTCCTGTATCTACAGTCGTGTTATGCCTTAAGTCAAGAAAGATAAGGTTTGGAGACATTTATCTTGGTTTGTTTAAGTAGGAAAGCTGCAGCAGCATTAAAACCAGTCTTTCACATGTTCTGATTGTACTGGTGGGAATTTAACTCATAGTGGTTGCAAAAGATTGAAAAAGAAGGAAAGCTTAGCAATAATTACAATTGCTCTTAGAAGGGTTTTCCACTCCCATGACCTCTGCTCAGTAAATTATAGGAGATGGTGCCTTTATCATGTCAGATGCACTTGGTGGAATTAAAGAGAAGCAATCTTTCTCAGTTTGATTGACCATCTAGTTCAAACAGGTCCTTAAGAGTAGAGCTTAAGATTCTGCTGGACAGTATTAGTAGAATTAAGAAGTACCTCCCCACCACCTCAAAAATCTGGTTAGTGAGGAGGATTAGGTTTAGTGCAACACTTTGGACTTTATTTTTTTTTTCTAACCTAAGCCTCAAAACATTTTTCACACATGCTTTCCAGAGCCTAAAATGAGGTGAGTTACTAGAATTAAAGATTATTTTTATAATGGTTATTTATATAACAGAAACTATTAATATATAATGTTTCTTTACATTGAGTTGTCCGCTTTCCAGTTATTTTAATTCTGCAGACCACTTCTCTGTCTACCAGCCTGATTATAGAAGCCACTAAGTTCATTCAGTGACCTATGGGATCACGTTGAAGTGTCCCTGTGCTGGTCAAGGCACAACATGGCAGTATGTGCAGGGACCTGACTCGGGACGCTGTCCCGCAGCTCCTCCTTAGTGTACTTTCCCTGTATCAAAGGCTTTGCCCAGCTCTAGCTGGGGTGGGGTGGGGGGGGGTGTTACAGTGGCAGATTGGGCAGAGCTACACAGCTGCTCCCACTGTGCATGTTAGGACACTGCTTGTTTACAGCAGCACAAACTTCTTTTCCTGAAGTGGCCCTCGAGAACCAGCCTGCAGTTCAAGCTTATTTGCTCAGAAAAAGGTTCTGTTGAATCCAGTGAGACTTGTTCCCATGTAAATATATTTTATGATCAGTGTGTCTAGCTTGGTTTCCTGGAACAGCCTTCCCCAATGTCGTGTCCTCTGGATTTCTTGGACTACAACTTCTGCCATCTCCATCCAGCATGGCTGATGGTTGGTGCAGGCTGATATGTAACAAGGATGCTTATACTTCAATAGCGACTTTCAATCAAGCAACAAACGCATGCTGAAAAAAACATGGACTTGCATCAAATCAGTGGAGATACAAGCAAGAAGGTATTTCTCTCTTGCAAGGAAGTAGGCAGATCTTTGATTAGTTCTCAGTACTGCTAGTTTAAAAAAAATCAGAAGAGAGGGCTCCTGTGGATTGGGAAGTGGGAGAAGGAGACCAAGGCAGGGAGTAGAGGAGTTCATGCTTCCACTGGTAATGGCTTGTTCCTCCATAGGAAGATCTGCCTATAGAAATGCAAGCATGAAGATAAATTGTAACTAATACTTCCAGTGTCAGTGGCAGTTCTGGTGCATTAGGATGAAATGAGACCCTTCTGGTCTTCCTCCCAATAATCTCAGGCAATAGTCCTTAAATGATATTCTGAGTATTTTGTTAATTTTGACTTTGCAGCCCACTTCCGTCTTGGCCTTCTTTCTGCTTAATCATGGTAACTGACAAACTAGAAGATATTTTTTCAGACTGATCGCTAAATAGTCCTTTGTACTGCAAAATACTCAACAATCCCTAGCATGCAGAGCTGACCAACCAATATTTTATAGTTGTTTGTGTGTGCGTGTGTGCATATATATCTGTATATCTCTGTATAACAACATGAAATTGATAAAATTGGCATCACGTAGCAGAACTCTTGGTACAACGTGTTCCCCCTCCCCCAAATTTATAACACCAAGTATTTTGAGCCTCGGATACATGAAGTGCCATTTCTTCCACGTTAATATTGTTGTCTCACTTGACTCATAGAATTTGAGATGTTCCACAATTCTGGGTAACTGAATGCACTTGCCATTTCTTCTGTCCCTCAAACCGAGGTATTACTCAGAGTGCAATACCAATTTGAATATAATGTGCTGATACTAGGTATTAGAATATAAACATTATAAATAAATTTGTATAGAATATAAATGGGTGAAAGACTACTTTTCTTGGTCAAGGTGAACTTGTGAGTGTGCAGTCTGTTACTGCAGAGCTTGAATTTATTTTAGTGAGATATAGATTTACTGTTCTTTAGGTAGCATGATTGAAATGTGGCTAACTGCAGTGACAGCATACTGATCTTGAATACTAATACTGATGAAGGCAATGCCTTGATTTATAGAATCTTGTTTGAGGCAAGAGTTGTCAAAATAATTGGTCACCTTGACTCGTATTTGTCTTCAGGTCCCTTTCTTGAGGTTTAAACATCCGTATGTGTACAGAACCTAAAGGAAAAAACCACCAGTTCCATGGGTTGGGCTTGTGTTTTCCAAACATAGTTCTTCAATCTCAAACCATGTTTGAAAATGAGGGAAGTTCCAAAATAAAATCTTGAATACACCATGTTTGAGTTGACATGGGAAGTCATGTTGGTCACAAATCACATTGGATATACTTAAAGTCATTCTCTAGAGTCCAGCCAGTGTCTTCAATTGTTGTTTTTTCTTTGCGAAGGGGATTAAATTCCTCGTATTCATATTGGTTAACTGGTTAGCACAGTTTTACTGATTTTTTTAGATTCTGTCCTTTAGTAACAGCAAGGCCTCTCCAAAGTATATTTTTCTGGGAATCATGGTGCACACCTTTAATGGAGCAGAGGGAACTGTCTTAGAGCAAGTCTGTTGGTCCATCTAACATAGTATTGTCTACAATGATGGGTAAACTCTTCAGGGTTTTTCTCATCTCTGCCTGGAGATGCCCAGGATGAAACCTGGGACTTTCGCATGCCAAACCATGTGTTCTGCTATGGAGCTCTGGCCTTTCCTGATTATAATCCACCTTGAAGCAGAGTCTTCACCTTTGAAGGAATACTCTTACTGTGCTAGCTTTCCAGCATTTCCAGCATCAATGAGAAATTTTGCATGGCCACAGAAATCTGTGATTTCTTTTATAACAAATTTTCATGGTGTAGAAGGGGAAGGACACTCTGTATTTGAAGGCCTTGAAGGAAGATCAAGTTGAAAATGCATGTTATGTCTTCCAACAAGTATAAACCTTTATAAGACTTGCCAGAAAGTGATGCCCACCCAGTGCTTAGATTTCTGTTCAATAGCAAGCAAGTCTTTGAGAAGTGTGGCTAAAAAAGCAGTTACCACTATTCAATGTTGATAGTCCACTTTACTTGTGGTGGTTCTCAGGTACCGAAGACAGATGTAATGGTACAAAGACCAGTAATGTAAAGCACAAAATCATACAAGTTTTATTCTTTAAACCTCATGCAAGCAAGTAGGTTTTCTGGAAGGGTTCTTTGAAAATGAGTTGCTTGCATCCTCAATAGTAATCTTTGACATGCTTTCACTCCACTAACCTATTTTTATGGCATTGTTCCTGCTGGAGCCCCAGAGTGACTTGCTAGCAGCTTCTGTTGCTGTGGATACCACTTTCACCACACCTTGTTCCTGGATTCATAACTAGACAGTTAGTTGGTCTCCCTCAGGAGTCCAGTTGCTGATACAGAAGTTAATTCTTCCCCATCTCTGCTTATAATGTTTTTGTTGGCAACCTTCTACATGTATTTCATTTCATGAAATTAATCTGAATGTGTGTGTTGAGGAAGATCTTTATAAGCATTCTGGGTACATCAGTGGATGTGCTTGGTGTTACATAAAATAGACGAAGCCCTGGTATTTCATTAGTAATGAATGAAGAGATCAAGTCTGTGTGTATTATTAGGGATAGGATGGTCCTCTTTTTTGGTTTGTACTTTGTTTTTACATGTAAAACTCCTAAGCGTGGTCACTACATGTTTGCTAATATTCTGCTTTCTTTCACCTTATTTTATCATGTGCATGTTAAGTGTTTGAAGTCTGTGGATTTCTCTCCTGTTTTGGTCTGTGTACAGGCTGCTAACCAGGGCTGGATCCCTGTAGGGAAAACAAGGAAAATATTTGCAATGTAATTCAATGTCTAAGATGCTTTTAAAAATGTTTTATTGGAAGTAATTATTAGAGGTGACTGTGCTACTTTTAAGGTCTTTTCATACTTTCCAATTTTAGATTTAATTTCAATAGATAAATAATCACATGTTTTAATACCAATATATGTGTGTCAGACATTCACTTGCTTTGTGTATCATGCATTGTTATTTTTAATCTCTCTTCATCTAAGCAAAACTAGCCATTGGCTGTTCACTTTTTGAATAATTATAGAATGAGAATGTGTGGGAATTGTAGTATGTAGCAGGTTCATATCAAGTCAACTACTTATGCAGACTCTCTCCAGATAGATATATAATAATCTGTCTTTATTTTCATCGATAAATAAATTGACAAAAACTGGGAGTGAGGAAAGTATAAAACTGAATGTTGTTGAACCACACATTGTGACGTTTACCACGTGGCCCCTGCTTGTTTCACCAAACAAGGCGCCCACGCTATGTCATCCCACCAGCAGATATCAATTTTGATGTTCCCTCTTTTCACACTGCCACCAGTGGATCTCCTTCATCCACAATGTAATAGACTTTAGTCAGACACTTACTGCCAACAGAACTTATTTATTGAAGTGTATTAAATTAAATCGGAATCACAGATGTTCTTTATTCAGTTCATACAATCAAATCATTTAAATATCATATATCTTGCCACCTTCACCACCTGCTCTATCTAGTTATCTGGACCAGCTTATCTCTATTATTATCTCTTCTCACTATCTATCTCTCTCTGCTCTGACTGAACTCTCTCTCTTGCCACACCTTCTTATATCCGCTGACTCCGCCCCTCCACTCCTCTCATAGGCTCATGCAAATGAGATCCTGGATATGAGTGACAGGGGTGACGTGGGGCGATCGTCACATCCTAGAAAACTATGGGGGTTCATACATGGAGCAGACCTTTTAAGGTTTTAAAGTGCTCAAACCTTTTGTACCTTTTGTAACTATTCTAAGTTGTTTCTACCCAACACATTTAGTCTAGAATTGTCATAGTTGGGTTTTTTAATTGGATATCCACACGTCCAAGTGCTATCATCCAGTCACTATCCTGGATTTTCCCTGTGTCATGACTTCCAACGCAGGAAGTCTTAATTTTTTTTATTTATTAAAATGAAGTAGGAGCACAATCTACATAGGAGTAGATTCCTTTAATAATACTCTTCCCTTTATTTTAAAAGATTGGATATTGACATGGGCAATGATGTACCAAAAAAGTGAATCTGTCACATCTTGTTACATACTTATTTTAACTTTTGTAACTGATGCCATTTTATGATCTTGTTTTTGCTCTTTAAATCTTCTAATTATCATTAAAATGTTTTCTAATTATATTTTTAATTCAGAGGTTTAGTACTGTAAATTATAACAGTATGTTGATTTTTCTATTATAGTGGTATAAAACAATGGCTGAAATCGTTTTGCTTAGTGTCACATGAGTAAGCCCATTGAACTAGTGGGCATTTGGTGAGCCAACTTCTGCATAATTTCCATTGATTCGGATGGGCATACTCTAGCTGCAACTTGTTTTAGCATAGTAAACTAGAGTAGACCCATTTGAACTAATGGAGAAGTTGAATTACCAAATTCCCACTGATTCAATGGGGCTACTCTAGTGCAAATTACTACACTAAGCAACAGTATTTCAGCTATTGTTAATTTTGAGGGATATGGTTTCTTAAACATTATAGACGCTGTCGTTCAGTGCCCAGAAAAGGCTCTTTGAGTTGGGTACTATTGTCATATTATGGTGGTATTGTGCGCTATTTCTTTCTCTCTAAAAAGTCATGGATCTAGTAGAATTAAAGACTAAGAAGTTTTGTTTGGCAACAGTTCTAGAGTATCAAGTTTTATTTGGCATAACCATTAATAGACCGTGGTTCATTTCATCATGTGCATGGGCTGCAAGCCATCTAAGATTCTGTGAGACAAAACCTGTTTGCTTTTAAGGTGCCAAAACTCTTTTATTGTTGTTGGAAGAGACTTAACACAGCTTCCCCTTGAATTTTTTTTCAAAAATGACTTGGAAAATATTTTTAGTGATAAAGAAATACTAATTCAAAATTCCAAAACAAGTTTATAAAATGGTGCCCAACACAAAGATTATGGTAAATGTGAGCAGAGTTTCAAATGGCTCCACCCATTACAGTTCTCACATTCATTGTAGACACGTTAAACTCTCTAGACATGAAAGAGGAGGATGTACACATGCAATAGAAGACTCTGCAATTGTGTACATTCAAACTGCAGTTTCATGTGTGGTTTATAGTAGAAGAGGAACAATTTGGTAATATTGGAACACCCATCTCAATGCAACCTTAGAAATGATGACTTCAACATACAAGTTTGAAGGAACAATGGAATAATCCACTGTTTGATCAAACATTGCAACCAATTAAAATTATTTAGTTGCAAAATATGTCAATGGCAAAATATGGAGGAGGAGAATAACCATACCAGATTTTAGGATGGTTAGGTCATAAAGCAGAAAATTAGAAATGGTGGTCAGTGGTCAAAAGAATGCTGACAATTACTGTGTGATGCTTTCTGGGGGAGAAATGGAATTTTTAAAATATAAATGAAACATTGGTTGCTGTATTTGGCATATAATTGAGTGGTTTTCTTTTCATGTTAAAACTTAATCGTGAAATGTGCAACTTGAACTATTGGGAGGTTACTGTTTAACTCAAGATTTCTAGACCTATTCAAAAGCAAATAGCTTTGTTGGAATTTTGTCAAATAGCTTAATGGTTGTTTAAGCACTGAAAACTAATTTATATGGACATTAGAGATTTTAACACTCCCTTTAAAAGCTTTTCACAAAGTCCTATTTAACAAGTTTTGAAAGTGGCAGCCTTTCTTAAAATATATTTATAGGATATATTTTGCATAGAAATTCCCACAATTTCCCCAAAATATAGGATATATTTTATGGGAAAGGCAGTTCAAGAAAACAGCTGTCTTGTTTGTTAACACATTCCACTGTCTCCTTGGTCATAACTATGATCGGTACAAAGGGCTGTATAATTGACAGTGAAGAGTTTATGTTGCACAGCCCTTACAATCCTGATAGCAACTGACACAAAATGGAATGGTTTTATTTGGAAATTAGAATGCAACCATAATGCACCATGTTTTCCAAAGTGCTTATGTCCACGTTGGTCCTTTTTAATGCAATTATTTGACTACCTTTGCCTTTCAAAGATTCCACTTTCTCCTGCTGATGAACATACTAAAACATGCTAAAACATCATTTTGTCTTACCTACAAAATGATAATCAAAATTGTTTTGTATGATAACTGGGTAATAATGGTTTTTATCGTTTTATACACAGGAAAGAGCTGGCTGAATAATGGTAGTTTAAAATATTTGATATGGCAAGATGCATATGTTACCATTGATACTATCAGTCTGCAGTATGTTATAAAATTAAACTTTTTTCAACTTTTTTTTTGCTGTGTTACTGAAGTGTTGGGCAAAAGCTGGCCTCCACAGCTATTGTAGTTCATGTTAATCCACCTCTGTAAATAGTATTTTTATTGAACATTACCATACTGCATTACCTCATGCTGTATGTTTTTTAAAACACGTACTTCTGTTTTGATCACCTTGGGAATATGAATGTATATAGTTAAAAAAGTAAACTTTAATATGGTTGGTACCTTTTTGGGAGTTCTGAAGTGTATAAATTCTCTCTGATGTATTGTAGCATGTAAGATGAATTTGACTCTAATTGAAATTCTTTTCATAGAATGATCATGGTGCAATTCTTATTTTTCTAATCTGATCTATCCCAACTCTGTGTCAACTCTAGCAGCAGCTCTCCAGTGATTTAGATGGAAGCCCTTACCTGTTTAAGTGGAAAGTTGAACTAAACCCAGGCAATTCTAATAATAATAACCTTTATTGGCATATAAAATATAAAATAGACATAATCAAGTTAGTTTGTTAGGTTCAGGGCTTCGCCTCGTAACAATTGACTCAAGGAAAACTACTTGTTCCATAATGTCGACCACCTCCACTGATAACATAAAACGGACCTCATCCAGATCAGATTTCCCCTCCAGCTTTAATAATATTGAGGTGACGTACTTTTTGCGGCAGTCCTGATGAATCGGACAGTGCAAGAGCATGTGAGTGTGGGTTTCCAAAGCACCCTGCTCACATGGACAATATCTTTCGGAATAAGGGGTTCCGTTATACCTACCATACAATACGGCACCAGGCATGACGTTACATCTGGCCAGAGAAAAGGCCCTGTGGTTTTGTGGACATTTAAGGAGCATGAGGAAAGCAGCTGGTTGTCCCATTTTAAAGGGGATGTGAAGAGACAACAGGGAACAGGTCTTATCAGCTGTGCTCCATAATTCCTGAAACTCAGTGTCCATTATTCGTCTCTTTACTGTTTGAAATGCTAGCTCTAGACTTAGTGAACCTAAAGAGCCAATGTCTAGGCCAGCAATGGCGAACCTATGGCACACGTGCCACAGCTGGCACACAGAGCCCTCTCTGTGGGCACGCGAGCCATAAGTCACCATCGAGAAATACTTACCCGTCCTCCGATCCCAGATTTTGGCAGTCCCCTCTGCTGGTGCAGTGGTCCAGCGGAGGGGTGCAATGGCAACCATTACTGGTCTAGCCCAATGGGGGATTGGAGGACCGGTAAGTATTTATTTGTTAATACCGCCCATGAGGGGAAAAAAACAAGCATTTAACCCTTGCAGTGCAGGAGCAGTTGTTTTTTCTAAACTAAAACCTCAGTATTCGGGTTTTAATTGCAGTATTGGCACTTTGAAATAAATAAGTTGATTTTGTGTTGCAGTTTGGGCGCTCGGGCTCAAAAAGGTTCACCATAACTGGTCTAGGCCAATCAGTTTCAGTTTTTTAAAAAGGACGATAGACCCAAAAGGAGGGTCGGAATCTTGCAGGAGCTGATATAATAAGCTGTCTTGGTCTGAGTATAAAACATTTTTGGCCAGAATTGAAAAGTTCTCAGCCATGCCATCATTTCCAGTGTGGATAGTGCAGTCTCAAGACAGAGTACCGAGTAGGGAACACACCTCGGTAGGCCTAATACCTTACGTAAGAAGTGGGATTGTAGCTGTTCGATTGAACGATCCATGGTATTTTGCCAAACTGGGATGCCATACAGAATTTGTGGGGTAGGGCTGCCGGGACATACTGGTTGTCAATGTAATAAAATCGAAGTATGGACTGCACAGAAAGCCTGGCTGTGTTTAAGACTGATTTGCGGTGAGGAACCCAGGAATGTTTACAGTGAAAAAGAATACCTAAATATTTATACTGTTTGATACTGTTACCATTTAGTTTCCACTGTAATTGATTCCAGAACTTTGCAGAAACTAGTATTTTATGCTTGTTGTAATTCAATTGCATTTTGTTTTTGTCTAAATACTCCACACATCTATTAATCAAACATTTCAGACCAGGACAGGTGCGTGAGATAATAACGGCATCATCCGCATAAAGCAGTAGCGGAACAGAATATACCCCTAATTTGGGAGGGTGACCATCCACATTCGCTAAATAAGGAGCTAGATCATTCATAAAAAGGTTGAACAAGGCGGGAGCAAGGATGCATCCTTGCTTCACCCCCTTGTTGGTTGGAAACTGGTTGGCTAATTCGCCCTTCCAAGAAGATCTAACTTGACAGGTAGTGGCGGAGTGTAAATTTTTTATGAGAGAGAGAAGTCTTTTATCTTTACCCAAATTTTGGAGTTTATCCCATAAGGACACACTATCTACAGAGTCAAAGGCTCCTTTTAGATCAAGAAAGGCTACATACAATTTAGAATTTTTTTTCCTTACCTCTTTTTTGATGAGGTGTGATAGTATTAGGCAGTTACTTGCAGTGGCCTTTCCTTTCCTGAAGCCAGTTTGCTCAGGGCCAAGAATAGCCTGGTTATTAATCCAGGAAGTAAGTTTGTTTAATAGATGTTTAGCATAAAGTTTTCCAATTACTGACAGCAGGCTAATTGGTCTAAAATATTTTGGGACGTGAAGGTCTCCTTTTTTATATAGGGGGGCAATAATTGGTCCAAAATTTGGGTATAAACCCTGTGCTGTCTATAGCAGTAAAGAGGGGAGCAAGTAATGAAACCCACCAGTCCAGTTCACCTTTTAATAAGTCTGGCGGAATGGCATCAGGACCAGCCGCTTTCCCTACTTTCAACTGCATGATTAACTCTTTAATCTCTTCAGTGGTTACTGGTGGCCATACAGGTAGGTCAAGTGAAGAGAGTATAATAGGGGCACTAGGAACTATGTCCTTGTTGAAGAAGAGGTCCGAGAAATGTTGGACCCATCTTTGTGGTGAAATTATGGTGGGATCATGTGTCTCCATCCTGGAGGAGCTAGCCACGATGGCCCAGAATAGCTTATTATTTTGGGGGTTGCAGTTTATGCCATTGCTCAGGCAGTTAATTCTACATGCAAAACATCAGCTGTGTCACTGAATCACTGACTTCCCTGAACAATTCTTTTGGATGTGGGGATATTTGTGCTATATATACCCATGGTTGATCGCGTTTCAAAAATTGGCAAAACCCCGATATAACAGAAAAGCACAAGCATCTTTTATGGGCATAGCTAGAAAGCATACATAAAAAGCACAGTTCTTAATAACTCAAGAATGAAAGCTACCAAGTCTGCACATATAACAGCCTCCCTAATTCTGTTAGTAGCGCCTCTGCCCAATGATGGGTTTTGCTCTGTGGAGCCTTCAGATGGTTGGTTGGTTTGGGTTCATTTCTTTCCATATAGGTAAAGGTTCCCCTTGACATTTAGTCCAGTCATGTCTGACTCTAGGGGGCGGTGCTCATCCCCGTCTCCAAGCCGTAGAGCCAGCGTTTGTCCGTAGACAGTTTCCGTGGTCACGTGGCCAGCGCGACTAGACACGGAACGCCGTTACCTTCCCACCGAGGTGGTACCTATTTATCTACTTGCATTTACATGCTTTCGAACTGCTAGGTTGGCAGGAGCTGGGACAAGCGACGGGAGCTCACTACGTCGCGTGGATTCGATCTTATGACTGCTTGGTCTTCTGACCTTGCAGCACAGAGGCTTCTGCGGTTTAACCCGCAGCGCCACCACGTCCCATGTTTCCATATAGTCGGAGACTAATCTTTTAAATGATCAGGACATTTGTGTAAAAGCTTGAAACACACTTCAGGCCTACTCATCCATGGCTCTTCAGTGAAACTAGAGGTGAGCAACACATGGACTGCATGCTGCCCTTGCACTTTTTTGCACACATTCATGGCCCCCCTGATTCTGTTGCTTTCTTCAGCAGTGCCCTGTCACGGGATGATACTCTACCCCTTTCTTTGCCACAGAGCTAATTTAGTTGGCAACTTCAGCAGCAGCTGAAGGGTTGCAGCCCCTGATGGATGAACATAGAGATTAAGGTAGCCTCTCTGTAACAAAATTGCCCAGATCTAATTAGACCAACTCTGGTAATACCTATTTTGAATATCTTGTTTCATAAAGTTGCATCTGATTGATTGATCCCTCTGAGACCAATATGAGAATGAGGTCAACCAGATCAGTGGTTCCCAACCTGGGGTCCCTAGATGTTCTTGGACTAAGACTCCCAGAAACCTTCACCACTAGCTGTGCTGGCCAGGTTTCTGGGAGTTGTAGTCCAAAAAACATCTGGGGGCCAAAAGTTGGGAACCACTGGACTAGATACATGTCTTCCATAATAGGGCAAGCAGTAGATGGGGGGGCGTATTTTCACCAGGAAAGTAGACCAAGGTGTCTCCTATCCAGCACTGCAATGCTAATATAAATCAGAGGAGTACCACAGCTGCTTTTTTACAAAAATAGTAAAGAATCTAAAAGCTCAGTTGGAGATATTAATTGACCTAAATAACTTGCATCCTTGATCTGGAGTCATCAGTTGTTTTTTCCAAGCTTTCTTTTTAAGTAAAGATGGTACTACCTCATTTTTCTGTTTTGTGTTTAAATCTAACCAGTTAGATGGCAGTACAGTAGTTTCTCAAACAGCTGGTTCCCAGAATTAAGTTTTTCCACTGATTTGGGTAACCAATGAACCAACATGCTGGAGGCAAATGATTCTAAAATTAAAGCACACACAGAAGGATGGAGGGAATAATCTGAATTTTAAATGATGTTCCAGTGATGAGCAAGATCTCAAGTGTTGCCACAGAGCTGTAAAAAGAGAAAAATGTATAATATGACTATTTAAAGCAGGTCTTACAATATATTTGTGGCATAAAAAAACTGCTCTATTATATATTTCAAATACAAATAGCCTTGCATAAATTATGTATGTTTTGTGATATTTAAACTCACTAATGCTACTATACATATCAATGCTTTAAAAACTTAATACACTGGCCGAAATCTATAGCTAACTGATGAGCTGCCAAGGTGCATCTTGACTCCAGTATCAGGCATGCAACTAAGACACACCTAGCATCTTGTCAATTAGCTACAGCAAGTTACACAAGTCTTATAGAAATACCAGTACAATTCTGGCCTGTATAATTACAATTGCCACAGAAGCTCAGACCCAACTTTTTCATACATTTTTCTTTAACTCTCATCAGTCCTTAATACAGGCAATGTTTACAGAAACTCAGATTGTATTTCTCACTCGAACTCTTTGAAGGGTTTCCAGTTGTTGTTGCAAATTATTCGTCTCAGTTTTTTTGCACATGTGTTAACAACAATTCCTGCCAAAACTCTTGCTCTCACTCTGTGCTCCACTTTTACCATGGATCTTCTGACCTCGGTTGTGGTTTCAAAATTGGTACCTACAGTTTCAGCACATTCTACCTCTGTTTCAAAACCCTTGACTTCTGTCATGACTGCCAGCAATACAGAGAGGACGCCTCTGACTTTGGGACATTCAATGTCTTGGAAACACAATAAGAGACCAATGAGACTGTACCTCAGAATACTTGGGCATGAGGTCCCATAACTGGAGGCATCCTCTTAGTATCATGGCGTCCTTATCCTAAGAAGGAGAAGGAAAAGAGCTCACACAACTGAAAAGATTCATTTCAGCTTACACATTTTCAAGTGTAAAGAGTTGTCTGGATTTGAGAGAAAAAATTGTGGAAAAACATCGACAATCTCAAGGCTACAAGTCCATCTCCAGAGATCTTAATGTTCCTGTGTCTACTGTGTGCAATATCATCAAGAGGTTTACAGCCGATGGCACTGTAGCTAACCTCCCTGGACATGGACGGAAGAGCAAAATTACTGAAAAATTACAACAAAGGGTTGTTCGAATGGTGGATACAGAACCCAGATTAACTTCCAAACAAATTCACAGGATACAACAGTGTCAACTCACACTATCCGTCGCCATCTGAATGAAAATGGATGCTATGGAAGGAGACACAGGAGGACACCACTGCTGACACAAAGGCATAAAAAAACAAGACTGGAGTATGCCAAAACATATGTAACAAAACCACAATCCTTCTGGGAGAATGTACTGTGGACAGATGAGACAAAAGTAGAGGTTTTTTGGTAAAGGACATCATGGCACTGTTTACAGAAAAAGAAATGAGGCATTCAAAGAAAAGAACACAGTCCCTACAGACAAACATTGTGGAGGTTCAAAGATGTTTTGGGGTTGCTTTGCTGCTTCTGGCACTGGATGCCTTGACTGTGTGAACGGTATCATGAAATCTGATGATTACCAAAGAATTTTGGGGCGCAACGTAGTGGCCAGTGTCAGAAAGCGGCGTCTCCACCAGAGGTCATGGGTCTTCCAGCAGGACAATAACCCGAAACACACTTCAAAAAGCACTCAGAAATTATTACAAACAAAGCACTGGAGAGTTCTGAAATGGCCAGCAATGAGTCCAGATCTGAATCCCATAGAACACCTGTGGAGAGATCTCAAAACAGCACTTGGGAGAAGGCATCCTTCAAATCTGAAGGCCCTGGAGCAGTTTGCAAAAGAAGAGTGGTCCAAAATTCCAGTAGAGAGGTGTAAGAACTCATTCATGGTTACAGGAAGTGATTGATTTCAGTTATTTTTTCCAAAGGGGATGCTACCAAATATTAAGGGTGCCAATAATTTTGGCCAGTGTATTTTTGGGCTTCTGTGTCAAATTGTATCAGATTTGACTTTTCTTCTCTGTTTTTTTGTGTTGTTCCAACGCAAACCAAATAAATGAACATGTGAGTACCAAAACATTTGCAACTGCAACAATTTTCTGAGAGAAGGGTTGCCTTTTCTGACAGAATTGCAAGGGTGCCAATATTTTTGGCCATGACTGTATAAGGGCCCACCTGGACTCTTTGGCAGAGAGGATAGTTCTCCTCCAGAACTATCCTACTAATCCGTTGCCTCACATGCCATTTCATTTATTGATGGTACTGTTCTACAAAAGCTGTTCAGCATATCTGGAGTCCTACGGCAGCTAATAACAGCAGTGTCACTGTTTGCACAACTGTTTTGGCCTTCTATAGAACTGGTTTCTCTTGAGGCTTGACCCAGAACTCAATTCCATAGGCAAACATCTTTGGCTTCTACCTGAAGTTCATCACTACCTTCACTGGTGAACATCATCTGTCAGTTTAGGCATGGGTATGCCCTTCCAGCAACTGAGACCATCATGATAACAAACATCTTCTTTCAGGGGATGTGCTGGGGAATGTCCTGTTGAGACTGGAGGTTACATGCGCCCTGAAAGAAACCCATCTGCACATCAGAGCCTTGGGAGATGCTGGTAGTGATGAAGGCCTTTCAACCATTCAAGTCCTGCCTACACAATGATGTGGTTCAAGTCACCACATATAATACCACAGGGACATACTATGTGAAGAAGCAAGGTGGGACTCAGTCAGCAAACCTAACTCAACTTTCCATGTCATTTCTGAGATTGGTGTCTAGCTCACAACATCTACACCACAGTAATTCACCTGGCAGAATGAATAGCCTAGTGCAGGGGTCTCAAACTCAATTACCCTGGGGGCGCTGGAGGCAGAGTCTGGGTGAGGCTGGGCCGCATCAGATTTTCTCTCATACTATGGCTCTCTAGCAAGACCTCTGGATCTTCTCTATGCAAAACATGTGTTCTACCATGTTTTACCAGTGTACCACTTTCTTCTACACCCACCCCCTGCCATACAGCTAGGCTCCCACACATTCTAAGTTTCATTCTATAATAGAATGTGTGGAATAGCATCATGCCGCCACCACCGGGGGCAGCAAACTAGCTTAGAATCGTAGGCCAGGCCAGTGTGGTGTAATTTAGAGAGCTGGACTAGGACTCAGGGGTCCTGGGTTCAAATCCCCGTTTGGCCATGAGGCTTTCCTTGGATGAGTTCCACTCTCAATCTAATCTATTCTGCAGGACAGGGTGGGGAAAAGAGTCGCACAAACGGCCTTGGTCTCATTGGAAGAAAAGCAGCACATAAAGTGGAACAGGAATGAAACAAATAAATAATAACAGCCACTGTTATTCCGTGTTGTTATATTTACCTGACGTGATCTGAGTGGGTCATCGGTGGTGCCAATTCAAAACTTGAGGGCTGCTCGAATGGCCTGGCAGGCGGCCCTCTTGACCTCTAACGCCCTCTCCGGCTGGCCTGACTGGTAGACTGCTACCTGAACCTGAACCTCCGGGTCCGTCCCATCATGCTCTAACAACAAATCACAGCAGAAGAACCCATCTAGCAAACACCTCAGCCAGCGGCGTGCCCGGGCCTCCTGTTCTGCATCTAAACCAGGGTCCGGCTCCACCTGCACAATGACTCCGACCAGGGCCACAGGGTTATAGTAGATGCAGTTCTTCAGCTTGTGTAGCATTTCAGCCAGTCGGTCCAGCTGATCCCAGGACTTTAAGAAAGGGGCCCTGCACAGGAAGAAGATAAGCTGGGAGTAAATCCTTTCCTGTTGCCTAGAGCAGCCATTTTCATTTGGGAGCTGGGGCCTCTCCGGTCTCTGGGCAGCTGCTTGATCACAGCAGATCACCGAGCTAGTCACATGGAAAGCTGGGATAGGGAATTTAGCAAAAACCTCCTGGCGGAAGTCCTCTACCACCGCCTGGCTTTGCAGCTCGCCAAGCAAATGGACGTTGCCTCCCATCATAAACTGAAGGGTGACAAATTCCAGTTCCAGCTTTTCCTCGAGGGGAAGGTCGGATCTGGCGACCACCGCCAACAGGTCCCTGACTAGCTTGAGGCCCGCTTCTTGGCCTTCGCTGTCCTGTTCCATCGTCTTCCCTTGGCCTTTTCCTGCTTTCCCGGTGACCTCTCCCCAAGATCTCCCGGCTCGCCTCAGGATCTTCTTGTGGGTTCCTTTCGTTGCCCATCCTCTGAAGCCACCCTGGCCCGCTCCAAAGTGCTCTGTATTACTGATCGGGGATTCCTGAGATAGCTCCATCAAATCTTCTTCCTGCGCTGCTAGAACTGGCTCCTTGATCTTTGGCCTGGCTCCTCGAGCTACACCCATGAGAAACTCATCGTTCCTTTCTGTCTCCTCTGAGATTTCCTGCTGAGAAATGGCTCCATCCAGCTCAGTGCTCTCCTCCTGCAGTATTAGTGCCTGCTCTCGAGTATCCACTGGTTCACTCTCCTCCAGATCTATGGCCTGCTCCTCAAGGGTCCCATTCAGCTCCTCGGTGTTCTCCTCAGCCTCTGTTTCTTGCTCTGTGGCCTCCTCTTGGATTCCTCTCTCCTGCTCCATACCCCTTAGGCTCATTCCTCCCCCTGTTCATTTCCCCAGATCCTCCCAACTCTGGCTGACTTCTTGTTGCCAAGACCCATAGGGCCTTTGTGTCACAATACACATTGACTTGACTCATTCAACATACATTGGCTTTGGTTCAAGCTAACTTTGTGAAACCCACAAAGCTACCCCTTTAGGACAGATGGCTGCCAGCTCAATATCTGAAATAATTAAAAGGAGGGGGGTTGGAGTTCTGAGGAATTATTCATTCAGGATATACAAAGAGATGAGGCGATATGGGCATGGAAGGTGCACAAAACTGTTCTATATGAGCCTCGTGGCACAGTGGTTAAACTGCATTACTGCAGTCAAACCTCTGCTCACGACCTGAGTTCAATCCCAATAGGCTCAAGTAGCCAGCTCATGGCTGACTCAGCATTCCATCCTTCCTAAACTGAGTACCCAGCTCATTGGGGGGGGGGGGGGGAGAGAGACAATGAGTAGCCTGCATAATTAAATTGTAAACCATTCCGAGAGTGGTTTAACCACTATGGGGCAGTACAAAACCAGCATACTTTATATAAACAGTTTGAAAAAGGAAGCAACTCATTCTCCAACCAGCAAACAAGCTGAGGGGTGTTGACAGACAAGTCTTGTAGCAGAAGGAGGCGGTAGGTGCACCATACCATAGTGCAGTGTGTTGCCTTACATAGGATTTATGTGTGAAATACGGATGGCTTTTTAATTTGTGGTTTTACAATGTATGCCTTGATTTAAAGCAAGAGTGAGCAGCTCCTGGTCCTCCAAAGGTTGTCAGTCTACAACTCTTACCAACCCTAGCCAGCTTAGCCAATGGTGAAAAATGATGACAGGTGCAGTATAGCAACTTCTGGAGCAGGGGGTTCACAAGTTGCCCACTTCATCTTTAAATAATGACAGCTTGTTTTGAAAACTGAAACAAGTGTCCTCTTTAAAAAATAAAAAGTTAGTTGGAGTTAATATTGCTGCAAAACTCCAGTGGATCAGAATGGATTTTTCAGGATTAAAATTGTCTTGGAAGGGAATTAAGTGATAGAAAGGAATAACTGATATAGCAAAATGATCCTTGAAGAATTATATATTTATGTTATAGACAGATTCTGCCTCTTGTGCTCTCTGATCGTTTTCAGTTTTTATTGTATACTTAACCCATCATAAAGAGTGCTTGACAGCAGCAAAAAGCAAGTCAAAATTTTTGTTTCTGCTAATATCATGGGGGTGAGTAAAGCGTAATAAAGAGGTAACACTGGCTACCCAGTGTAATGTAATGGAGAGAGAGAGATGGATTATGACTCAGGAAACCTGGTCTCAAATCCCTGCTTGGCCACGGAAACTGAGGGGCTGGAACTGGTAAAACCCTTCCTTAAAGATCTCACTCACCTTGGAAGCACTATTAAGGCCCCTATTAAGCCAGTTCCAACTTGACAGTACATAACACATCGAACTATGTGAAAGCATTACATATTAAAGCTTTCTAGCACTCCCTCCCCTGCTTATCATTCATCATTCTGGCATCTCTATAGACAGCTCCTCTAAATGTTATAATTGCTTTGTATTGTGCTCTTGTTTCTTGTCCTTTTTTAATCTTGCTATCTTTATGTGACACAAGACTGAAATAACAATGTGTAACACAAGGTTAAAACCTAACAATAAATGATTAACAATATTTTTGAGATTTTTTATGAGATTTTTCAAAATGCCTATTTAATTCTTGCTATTCTGTTAGTTTGTAGTCTGTGGGGTATTTTAATGCTCTGTGCATGAGGCTGCTGACTTTATCTCCCCCTTAAATTATCAGCAATTTAAATTATTAAAGGTAAAAGCAAAATAGAAATAAAAAGTTAAAAAAGACAAAAACATGGTGGCACCTTTAAAGACTAACTTATGTGTTTTTTTAATGTGAGCTTTCGTGGACAAGTCCTCTCCATCAGATGTAAGAGAGAGAGATTTTGCTTTTATCTATAATGCTTGCACAGACTAACACAAGTACCCCTTCTACAACATAAAATTATTAAATGTCAAATATAACAAAATTATTAATTAAATGTTCAGATCACTGAAAGAAGAGAGTATAGCTTAAAAGAAGCAGAGGACAATGCTACGGAGCTGGAAAAGGTGAGTTATTAGGTGCAGTTTCTGTCAGACCAGGGCACAGAAGGCATTATTTGTTTCTGCTTTATTGGAAGGAGTTCCTTGTGTGAGTCACACCGGACTCAGTGATGTAGTGGTAAATTTGACACACACTCATTAGGACTGTCTCTATAGCCAGTCCCTCCCAGGGGAATACAAGCAGCTGGATCAGACCATATCAAGAGGTGGGGAACAGGTCTTTTGTACAGTTAATGGCTCTTAATTGCTGTTCAAGACAAATCCGCACTCCCAATACTTTGCATTACAGCAGGAATAGCTTGAACAGTAACCTGTTTATTGAAAAATATTTTTTTGTCTCCTAACTAATGTGAGTTAAACTCATACAGAACTAGGAATCCGTGGTGGTTTCTTAAGTCATTACCTAGGTTTAAGCCATTACCAAATTCAATACTTCTGCTATCTACTGCCACTGTTAATTTTCTTCACAACTACAAAGCCCGTATCTCATTACAAGGCTCAAAGGTAAAAACTGTTCATATTCCTTACGTTAACAAATGGGATTCCTCTGCCACCTTTTCACCTTTATATCTAATATTATTTTTTCCTCCTCTCGAGTTCTAAGTGAATCCCCAGTCTTGGGAGAGAGATAAAAACACCTCTCCTCTTTCTTCTCTTTCCCTGCTCATCTTCACCCAGGCTTGGTGTTTTCTGTCTCCTGAGGAATTTTTACAATAAAGCCCTAAAACAACACAAGCCAAATTGGTTGTTGTGGGTTTTTCGGGCTCTTTGGCCGTGTTCTGAAGGTTGTTCTTCCTAACATTTTGCCAATCTCTGTGGCCGGCATCTTCAGAGGACAGGAGTCAGAACTCTGTCTGTGCTCCGGACAAGCCAAATGACTGCCTGTAAATGTACCATATACACCCAAGAGCCAATGAATATTTAGTATGAAGCTGGTATTTCATTCAACGTTTCATTCTGTTTCCCTATGTCTGACGAAGTGGACGCATCCATGAAAGCTCACACTAAAATAGAATAGTTAGCCTTTAAGGTGCCACATGTTTTTGTCTTTTGTTTTGTTTTGTTTCTTTGGATTTTGCCTGTCATGATCTCTCCTGTTCAGAAAACGCAGAAGCTTCGACCCTACAGGGACCCCTGGCCCTGGTCAGGCCCACAGCCCCTCTGTATCTGTCCCCCTCAGATAGGGTTGCCAGACGTTAGGCAAAAGGAGGACATGTCCTCCTATTTAGCCTAATGTCCTCCGTCCGGCAGGCAAAGATAAAAACCTTTAAAATGTCAGGCTTTTGTATATTTTATGTTATAATTTTGGATGGGAGGGGGAGAGGTGGAAGGACCCCCCTCCCCTTGTCTTTCCCCGCCCCCACCCACCTGCCCGCCCCCCATTACCTGCCACCGGAGCCTTGTTTGGGCATCCAGATTAGCAAGGTTGCCTCTGAGCCTGTGCAGAGTGCGAGCGGCCGGGGGATCCCGCAGCTGAGCCGGGGTGGGTTCGGGTACAAATGGCTGTTTAAATAATGTTTTTTGCTATTTTGAAAAAAAGCCTCCATTGAATTTATTTTTATTTTTTAACATGACTGTTTCTTGGTCAGTTCACTAAGAGACATTTATTGGCAGCTATTGTAATAAAATTGTATTGATTGCAGGTTTAATCTGGAACGATTCAAATGAAACATTCAATACGTCCTCCTATGTCCTCTTTTTTGTCTTTCTATGTCCTCCTTTTGGTACCCATGTATCTGGCAACCCTACCCTCAGATCTGCAGGTGTGACACACACACCCCGCACACCTCCTTGTCTCCACACGTGGTCCCTTGTGGGGAGCCGGCAGGAGGGCCGGGAACTGCCACCGCAGCCGTCCTGAGAGGGGGGGGGGGCTGGGAGAGAAAGGCCCCCAAAAGGCTCTGCCCCGGGTGCCCACTTCAGGAAGTGCCGAGGTTTGGCAGGTCAAAGAAACGCAGGCCAGCCTTCCTGTTTCGCCTCCAACCGGAAGGCAGGCTCTGCCCCGCGCGCCCCCCTTCGCGACGTTGCCACGCTTGCCCCGCCAGTGCGGCAAGCCGGCCTGCGCAAAGCCGCGTCACCGGCGCGAGAGCTCCGCGGCGGCACGTGCACACGCCCGAGCCAGGCGGCCCAGCTCGCCGGAGAGTGGAATGTACCATTTCAGACAGCACGGGGGGGGGGGAGAGAGAAAGAGAAAGACGGCTCACATCTTGGAACGCGGGAAAACGAAAACGCCAAAACAGCTCTCCCGCCTCCGTCAGCGGTCTGCCCGGCGGAGCGTTAATTTGAAGGGAAGGGGCTTCGCCAACACCTCCCCCGGGGGCAGCCTGATATGGTCTAGTCCGCCCTCTCACCCTAAGGTGACCTCCTCGAACTCCTGGACGGGCAGAGCAGGCCTCCATTCTTGGGGGGGGGGGTCGGGGGGGCGGAGAGACGAGGCGGACGCTCCTCTTCCCTCTCCTTTTCCCTCAGCGACGGGGCGGAGGAAAGCGGCGCTCGGGCCCGCCTCCCGGCTCCCTCGCTTCTCGCCCTGCCTCTTCCCGAGTGGCTTGTTCTGGCGGCGTGTGAGGCGTCGCTTGCGGCCTGCTCCTCAAGGTGAGTCCTGAGGGAGTGAGACGGGGGGGGGGGGGGGGAAGAAAGATGTTCCCGCTTTTACCTCAGTTTTTTTTTTTTACCCCCGTATCTCCCGCTGAGGGAAGGTGAGGAGAAAAATAAACCCCCGCCTGGGTGGTGTGTGTGTGCCTCTATAGTGCCTCTTTCCCCCTTCAGCTCCGAGGCCAGGCGAGCTGCTTCGTCCCCTCGGAAAGCCCCCTTTTCTTTCTCAGGGCATGTCTGGAGATGCTTTTGGGGGCATTTATGGTATTTCGGCCTTTTATGGGGTTCGAAGGGCGGGGAAAGGCCTGACTCGGCCCCAATTCGCGCCCAATGGCAACGAGAGAGGAGGATTCCTCTTAGTGTAACGCGCGTTATCCCAACGAAGCCCCCCAAGAGGGAACACCCATTAGGTTTCCAAGCACGTCTGAACCCTGCGATCCGGTGTTGCTCCTCCACTCTGGAAGAAGAGAAGCCGCGCTAAACGCCAGGGAGGATTACAAAGACGGGGGAAACGATGAAGCAAGAGGCATCATTTCGAAACACCTAGGGGCGTAATGATAGGGGGTAGTTACTCACAAGTAGTAACTCCTGGTAGTCAGTGACGTTTTACTTCCGTGTAAATGACTCGATGTGTAGTCTTGAATGATCTTGTAAATCGAAATTGAATTGTCTGGAAATCGAATGGGGGAGCAGGGAGGACAGACATCTGGATTTTAGGAGGTCTTCCTCACAGTGGGGGAGAGAAGAAAAATTGTTAATTATGCCCGTATTAAAGACAGGGGAAGAAGGACATAGAGAAATCTGGTTGTCCCCCCCATCATCACATGATCTTTCCTAATTTACCTTTTTTTAAAAAAGGGCTAAGATGTCTGCCTCTTTTCTGCCAATTTTTGTTTTAGTGAAGTCTTCAATATATGGTTGTGTAAGGGTGATAATGCTTTGTCTGTTTACATCTACTGTCCTCAGTAAAAAATATCCATGCAAGGAGACTCATTGATTGGGAAAGGAAAATGTTACCCACCTTCCTGTGCCCGCCTTGAGTTAGATGTGGTATCATGAGCGCCCATTCTGCCTGCTTCCTCCGAAAAGATAGGGCTTTGAATAAAATAGGCAATTCTTGAAATGGTAGAATGGCCTTTGTCACTTCAGATGGCTAATGAAGATGCCATATTTTCTTCTAGATAAAAAAAACTCTGCAAGTGGAAAACTAGTGCTGTAGGATATGAGATTTCTCCCTGATGCATTAGGCTTAGAAAACAGTAAGGCACATTCCTGACTAGCACTTTGGGTTTAGGGAACATGTCCCCTTCCAGGTTCTTGTTGGACTCCAGTTCTTGCAGCCCCATCCAGCCTGAGCACTATGAAGGATTCATGGAAGTAGAAGTTCATCGGTAGTAGTTCATCGGTACTTGGAAAGCTGCATGTTTCCCTCTCCATATCTAATATCTAATACTTACATCACAGGCCAGTAGTGGTGCGCACACCTACATAGGTGTGTGCATGTGGCACATGCATCTTTGTGCAGTCTTGTTTTGCACTTCAGGATTCTACTGAATATGGAGATCAGATCTCAGTATTGCTCAAGAGGAGGATTGTTCTTCCAGTATTAAAGAATCTCCTCATCACTCCTGTGCAAACTTCAGAGAAAGAACTTCTGCCAAAGAGAAGGAAAGGCCAGCCACCACACCCTCTCATTCTGTTTGTCAACCATTATGGAATATGTTTATTCTAGGAAGGAATCTAAGGACTAAAGCCACTTGCTGATCCCAACTAGAGTGGACCCGTTGACACATGTAGTTGTTGACTTACTTGCCATTCATACAATAGATCTACTATATTTAGGATTAACAAAGTAGATTTTGTTTTAAAATTACAGTTCATCTTTATTAGGTCCTTAGAAGAACTGCATTATTTTCTCATGTTACATGTATTTTATTGTTCTTAAATGGTCTTCCAATGATATTTTAAATCAAGTTCTGTTTAATATGATTTTCCTGAATTTGCAATTCAAACACCACCTCTTTTACTTCATCATTGCAGAGGAGATGTTGGTTACCCTCTTGTATATATAGTGTTAGCAATAAGTGCAAAATAAAAATCATAAAATAATCTTAGGAATCATGTATGATACCTAATCCTAGCACTATACTGATTTTTTTTTTTTTTTTTGGTGATCAGGCCATAGCCATAAGTTAGAATCAATTTGATAGCACATAAAGAATGAGAGAGAACCACATTTGTGTAATCATTAAGTGGAAAATCACTTCATTTTGCATTCAGTTGCTCAGTTTACATGCTTCCGTTTCAGAGTCTTAAATCAATATCAAGATTAAGCAAGCGGTAGCAGAAGAAGTACTAGCCTACAGGAATGGGTATTAGAGCTTAAACTGTTGCTTATTTTCAGATAACCTGTTTCCCCGAAAATAAGACCTAACCTGAAAATAAACCCTAGTATGATTTTTCAGGATGCTCGAAATATAAGCCCTACCCCAAAAATAAGCCCTCGTTAAGTGAAACCCCGCCCTCCACCATTGTGCCACATTGTGCAGCAACCAGAAGATGACATGACTGTAAAATAAAACATCCCCTGAAAATAAGCCCTAATGTGTTTTTTGGAGCAAAAATTAATATAAGACCCTGTCTTATTTTCGGGGAAACGCGGTATTTCCTGCATAGTTTCACACTTGTGTTAAAAAATTATTTTTCATGAAAAAAGAAAGCTGAATTTTCAGAAATTAAAATGTCATGGTAAATATATTATGTGTGAAGAATCCCAAAGAAGGTTGGAGTTTTAACTAACAATGATTCCAAATGCCTGTACGTGATGACCTGTATTCCTTTGGAGGATACCATTCCAAATTTTTCTTGTCACAACAATAGAGAGCACTCTAGAGTGCAGAGGAGTGCATACACTCCATGCTCCAGTATGCCTAGCCTGTTTTCAAAGGAATTATGTTCAATCAGCTCGTGTTGTGAGAGGCAACACTCTCAACTGCATTATATTCTGGAAAGAAGGAATGGTATACAAGGCTAAAATGGATCAACTGGAATTTGTTTGAGAAGTGCTCAGGCAGCTGGTGGGCATGTTGAAGTAGCCTGGGAAGGGTCCCAGGAAAAAATAGGCATGTTTTCACCTTGGAAAGACCTTTATGAACACAAGAAACCAGATGAGCAGGCTGCATGCCACCTCCTGTTGGTCCAGTCCTGATCTGTGTCAGCAGTGCGGATTTGTAGAAATGAGCACAAGCTAAAAGACCCTGCACATCTGGAGAGTGCTAACGATTGACATAATCCTCCAAATTACAGTTTTCTGGACTTGCCCTTATTCTCCCTCTGGATAACAGTCTTCTGTTGATTGCTGCTTAATGAGAAAGCGATTGTAATTCTGTTCAGAACTTTAGCTCTTACATAATATACAGTAGATTTGCAGGAAAAGAAACTGAAGAAGAGACTGGTTGTTGTAGGTTTTTCGGGCTGTTTGGCCATGTTCTGGAGATTTTTCTTCCTAACGTTTCGCCAGTCTGTGGCCAGCATCTTCAGAGGCCACAGAGACTTGCGAAACGTTAGGAAGAAAAACCTCCAGAACATGTCCAAACAACCCGAAAAACCCACAACAACCATCGGATCCCGGCCGTGAAAGCCTTTGAGAACACATTGAACAAGAGACTGTTTGTCCTTCCTCCACATCTTCATAGTCTCCATTTTTTTGAGGGTTAACCTCTGCATTATCTAGTTGTGTAAGGGAGCTTAATGATTTGAAAGTATATTTATTTCTGTTACCAAAAGCAAGATCTCTATATGATCTACATGAATTATCCTGTATCTTTTGGAAATGGGTACTGTTCCATCTGATAAATATCCTGTTTCCTGCATGGAACCTTATTAAATTGTTCAGTTTGGCTGAATAAGCAATAAACAGCATAATTTTATTGCTGCATATGTTTTAAAATTAGGGTCACAAGCTGATTAAAGAAATGTAGTTGATGGTCTTATTTAGACTGCTGCACTGTGCTGAACCAGAGACTGCGTTTGAGGACTGTGCAAAATAACAGTACCATGATTTCTAATTAGTATGAGATACATGAAATATATCTGCCAGTTCATAAATAGGTCCATTGGCTTCTAGATTCTTTATGTACAAAATTTAAAATACTGGTTTTGACTACAGAGCCCTAAATTGCTTGTGTCCAGATTAGTTCAGGATAACCTGGTAAGGTCAGCCTCTGGGACCACTGGATTTTGCTGCCTAAAGAGACAACGTTCAGTGATGATAAAAGATAAGAATCTTTCTTTTTGCCATTCCTGTTTTTGAAATTCCCTCCCCCGAGATGTACTTCTTACGCCATCCTTGCAAGAACCTTGTCTACTCAGGCCTGTTAACTGCTAGAGATTTTGTGCTGATTGATGCGGTGTGATTTGTTGTAGCCTTTCAGGAATATACTGAAGAGTGGCATATAAATGTGACCCTGTTGATACTCCTGGACCTCTCAGCGGCTTTCGACACCATCGACCATGGTGTCCTTCTGGATAGGCTGGCTAGGTTGGGAGTTGGGGGCACCGCTTTACGGTGGTTCCGCTCCTTCCTGGCTGACCGTGTCCAGAGGGTGGTGCTGGGGGACAGTTGCTCTGTCCCATGGCGTTTATGTCATGGGGTTCCTCAGGGCTCAATACTGTCCCCCATGCTGTTTAACATCTACATGGAACCGCTGGGAGAGGTCATCAGGAGGTTTGGGCTGAGGAGTCAGCAATATGCTGACGACACTCAGCTCTACCTCTCATTTTCCACCAATCCAGGTGAGGCAGTTTCTGTGCTGAACTCGTGTCTGGACCTGATAATGGACTGGATGAGGGTTAATAAATTGAAACTCAATCCAGACAAGACGGAAGTGCTGTTAGTGGGTGCTTCGCCGGACAGGCTGGAGGGCCATTTCCCTGCCCTGAATGGGGTTACACTCCCCCTAAGGGACAGGGTCCGCAGCCTGGGGGTGCTCCTGGACCCCAGTCTAACTCTGGAAGCCCAGGTGGACTCTGTGGCCAGGGGCGCCTTCCTTCAGCTGCGGAAATTGTACCAGCTACGGCCCTACCTGGACGAGCGGAGTCTCATGACAGTTACACATGCACTGGTAACATCTCGTATAGATTATTGCAATGCGCTCTACGTGGGGCTGCCTTTGAAGATGGTCCGGCGACTGCAACTGGTCCACAATCGAGCTGCGCGGCTGGTGAGTGGTGGGGCCGCTAGGGGACATATCAAGCCGATTCTGATTAAATTACATTGGTTACCAGTTGCTGCCCGGGCCCAATTCAAAGTGCTTGTTTTGACATATAAAGCCCTAAACGGCTTGGGCCCTGGATACCTGAAGGACCGCCTCCTTCCATATGGGCCTACCCGGCAGTTAAGATCTAGCCAGGGGGCCCTTTTGAAAGAGCCGTCCCTCAAGGAGGTAAGAGGGATGGCTTGTAGACAAAGGGCCTTTTCGGCAGCTGCCCCCAGACTATGGAATGCCCTCCCGACTGAGATTCGTCTGGCGCCGACGCTGATGACATTTTGGCGCCAGGTCAAAACCTTCCTGTTCCGGAAGGCTTTTAATTGAAATAATATCAACTGTGGGTCCTGATGGCAATTTTTAGAGTATCTATTTTAATTGTATTTTAATTGTTTTATCTTTTTTATTGTATTTTTATTGTTGTAAGCCGCCCAGAGACCTTTGGGTAGAGTGGGCAGCATATAAGTTAAATAATAAATAAATAAATAAATATAAATGTTTTAAATAATAATATGGGATTTAGTTGCTTGATCTATTGATTGCATTTGTATTGGTCACAGATGTTTTGAAAGCAAGAAACACATACTGTTTTCAGAGGATAAATATATGTTGCAGCAAGTGTCTTCTTACAAGGGGTTTTCCTCTTATGTGGGAGAAGGGAATAGGCCTGATAATTCTAGACAACTGCAATTTCACTAAAAAAAAAACCCTGTCCAGTAAATTAGGACACCTTCTTAATTGATTAGACTAGTCAATTAATTAATTAATGATTGTATCCCTTAGAAAAACAATTTATTGAACAAGCTTTTTCTGATCATCATAGTACGGTACTTAACATTTACATAACACTTTAGAACACAGTTGGAGAACTTTGGCACTGTGGCTGATGAGCTCCAGCATCACTCACAATTGGCCAGGCTGTCATGGACTGTTGAGTTAGAGTTCAAAAATACTTGAAAATCCAACCCTATTAAAGAGCGTTCAAAGCATTTCACATATACAGTGGTGCCTCACTAGACGATTGCCTCGCAGGACGAGGAAATCGCTAGACGATGCCTTTTTGCGATCGCTACTGCGCTTCGCAAAACGATGTCTCTCTATGGGGAATTTTCGCTAGACGATGAGGTTTCCCCATAGGAATGCGCCGACTAGTGGTGAAAAGCTGTCAGTGCAGCTGTCAGTGCATTCCGACGGGGACCCTCACTCGCTTGACGATGTTTCCCTATGGGAGATTTCGCAAGACGACGAGTTTTCCCTTTGGAACGCATTGAAGAGATTTCAATGCATTCCAATGGGAAAACGTGCTTCGCTAGACAATGTTTTCGCTAGACAGCGATCTTCGTGGAACGGATTAACATCGTCTAGCGAGGCACCACTGTATGTGTTATCATTTCAACATCTCTGTAAGCTCAACCAATATTTTGCTGACCCCACATTGCAGATAAGGGGCTTGCTAAAGGTCACATAGTAAGTTTTTTTATAACATTGGGATTCTGTATCCTACGAGTTTTACGATACTTAGTCCTGTCACTTAACCGCTATGTTACGACAACTCATAGGTTGCATAAGAAAAGTTTCCTCTCTAGCCTTTTGAAATGCTTTCACTTACCAGAGCACACTTACAAGTGTGAAAATAGACTCTTGCTCAATTTCTACAGGTCTTGTTGTGTTCTGCTGTTGTTCAGGTTATTCTCCAACCCATCTTTCTTCTCCCCAGTTCCCCTCCTAATTTGTAAACCAAGAATTGGAAGTTATTTTCTACCTGTTGGCTCACCAGGGAGCTCAAGACTGAAAAGTTCAATTTCTGGTTTTAATACACTTGCGCTGGATAGCTCAGTGGTTTAGGTCTCTGGATGCAGAGCCAGAGATCACTGTGCCTCCTTGACAGGGGCTGGACTCGATGATCCATAAAGTCCCTTCCAGCTCTGCAGTTCTAAGATTATTATTATATCATAATTATTATATAGACTGTACTTGTACAGTTGGGCACATGGCTAAGACGTGCCCTAGTATCTCATCAGTTAGATGAGATGTAAACAATTAGCCATGGCAGGTTGCACAAACCTTGTAAGAGTATCAGTAATATTCTGGCTAGAGTCTTGGATGTGGAATATACCTAGGGGTTGAGGAATAGAACTTGTAGGGTCTTTACTTCTCCTAAGTTCTCACCATGATTATTAGGAAGACTTGTACGTACCATGTGCTCTATATCTCTGTATAAGCCAGTATATCACCAACGTCTTAAAGTCATCCAGATTAAAAAGGATCCTATGTGCATGTTTATAGAAATATGTATTATAATCTGAGTTAATATTTGGATTTCATTGGGTTGTTTTTATCTTTCCCTCTTGTAGATGCTTCATCTGATGTCAGAAGCTGTGTAGTCATCAGTCCTTCAGCTTTATTTCTCATTCTGATAATGAGGAGTCTGTCTGGTAAGTTGAAGGAATTGAATTTGAATTGCCTTGCCATTTTTGATTTGTAAAGACATTGAGGACATCTAGTCTGAAAATGTAATGCAAAAGGACCTTGGTTAATCTAACTGGTTATAAACTGACATTTGGCAAAATTTAGGACTGGGGGATGGGCAGAGAAATTTGTCCTTATCTGTATCTGATAGTATCCTCTAATCTGAACAGTGAGGTAGACAGTGATGGTTGAAATTTGGAAAAATGTAAAGTCTCCATATACTAGCTAGAGCGAAAAATTTTGCACTGCTTACAGAAGATGACTACGTTATAGTTAAACCTCCACTTCTGTGCACTTCTGTGGCAGTGGCAGTGGATAGCTAAGAATTCTCAGCACTTTTCACTGGCTTTCCAGGAATAAATTAATCTAGCATTAAACTGATTTATATTCATATTGCAAATAATGCCCTCAGTGGATTACTGTGTTGCTTCAAAAGACTTTTGGACATTGTATCAGAAACTCTTAAGGAGTCAGGGAATCACTTCTGGGTTATGCTTTGAAACCGACAGATGCATATCAAGCCAAAGCATATTTCGTTCGAAGTTATTCCAGGCTTGTGATTTTGCCATGGCTGCAAATGGCAAACCAATAATTATAATTGCAATTCTTAGAACAATTTTTTAAAAATTAAAAATGCAGAACAACAGGAAAGCATGCAACCATCTTTTGGAGAAAATGTTAAGTGTACATGAAATTGTGAACTTCATTTTTTCTGTCTCAGCATACAAGACGGCATGCCTGTGCTAACTTCTTAACTTGTAGAAATTTGCCAGCAAGAGAACAGTGTTGATGAAATTTGGTCAGGGTGCATAGGTACTTCCATCTCTTTGACTGCAAATTAACAGGAAGGAGCATTAACAGATAAATCTATCTTTTCATGGTTGCTTTCAACTATTTTAGACTGAAGCAAAATGAACGAGCATCCAAAGAAGAGGAAAAGGAAGACTCTACATCCTTCACGTTATTCGGGTAGGTCAAGAATAGATATGTTAACTTATGAAATTAATGATGATGATGTGTCATCAAGTCAATTCTGATTTATGGCCCCCCTTTTCAGGGTTTTCCACGTAGAGCAGGGGTCCTCAGACTTTTTAAACAGGAAGCCAGTTCATTGTCCCTCAGACTGTTGTGGGGCTGGACTATAGTTTACCCTCTCCAGCCAACACAGCCCAGATGGATGGGAGTTTTAGTCCAATCACATCTGTTAAGCCCATCACGGTTGGACTCAACTGCCAACTGGTAGAAAGCGAGAGAGAAAAACCAAGCAAGTATACAGCAAAACTGAAGTATTCCAGTCCCCTTAAGACAAAAGAAAGGTACCACAGCACTTGGGTGTACTTTTTTACTTTTCTCTTCGGAAACAGACTAAAACAGCTGCCTGTCCGAAAAGCAGCTCCCAAAGAATCCCAGTGCAGTGTGGTTTAATTCCCTGATTATCTCGCCCAGTTGGCCAGGACCTGCCGGGAGCGGAGAAACGCAACTGACTGAAATGCCTCCCCGTCTTCCCACAACAAAAGGAGAAGAGGAGTGTGCGCACACGCGCCCCTTCCCTTTCTCTCTCTCTCTTGTTCCCTCCCCCCTGCCGCTCTGTCCTTCTGGGGCTTTCTGTCCCCCACGAGGTGCGACGGCTGGGTTTCAAAGGGAAAAGGAAACAACACCCAATTCCCAGCAACAGTCAGGCCGCGGCTTCCTCAATGCCTCGGCACAACACTCCACACGGGGATGTGGGAGCAGGGGAGGGAGGCATGTCAGCCCAGGAGCCCCACGTGGCTCCCACCACGCACGGCCCGCCGCCATGGGCCAGACAAAGAGGCCCGGCCAGTACTTGGCCACAGCCAGCCTTCCGCCCACCAGCGCATCTCCTCTGCCCCCACCTCCCCGGCACACACCTGTTTCCAATCATCCCAGGAGAGGATGTGCCGGGAGGAGGGGGGTCTCCCTTCTACAGCATGCCCGTAGAAAGCGGTGGTGGTCCACAATGGCCGGCCAGGCGCGTGCACGCCATGTGACACCCCCCCCATCTCACTGCCCCCACGAGCATGTTGCCCATTGTTAACAGCAAGGCCGCAGCTCTCTGTCGCTGCGGCCGAGCCCACCTCGGCGAGGCATCTCCTGCCTCCCTGCCCCGACCAGCTCGGCTCAGCACGCTCTCCTCACTGTCCCTGTACCAAGAGCAGACGGGGATAGGGGACACATGACACCCATACCCCTGTGTCCCACCCGGGCTACCTTTGCACCCTCCGCCTGGCTTCCCTCTACAAAAGAAAGGTGCGCGTGCAGAACAGCGCAGCCTGCCTCTCCGCGCACTCTGCACACACACATAGCCACACACAAAACTGCCCCAAACCCACCAAGCAACCGCCCCCCACCCCCGCTGAAAAGAGTCGCCATCTCAAGGCTCATGGCAACCATCCCGAGCGAGAGTCTCTGGCTCGTTTACCTTCTACGCCCGCACTCCTGCCCCCCCAACGCGCATGTTGGGCCGGATAGAAAGGCAAGGCAGGTCGGGTGTGGCCCGCGGGCCGTAGTTTGGGGACCCCTGGGGTAGAGAGTATTCTGAAGTGACTTACTGTTTCCTTCTGGGGCTGCCAGAGGCCCAAGGCCATGCAGGCTTGCTGTCCTCCCTGGAGGCATAGTAGGGAATCAAACTCCCAACTTCTGGCTCTGCAGCCAGATACCTAACATGCTGAGCCAGACTTGTAAAATAGATTTAAATAGATTTATCTATTACAATAAATACATTTCATGTTACCTTCTGAACATCTTTGTTAAAAATATTCAAAAGCTAAATTTGTAGGTAAGTTGGTTAAAGGATAACTATATTATTGAAAGAAGCACCATCTAATTATTTATTTATTTATTTAAAATATTTTAACCCACCTTTCCCCCCGAAAGGACCCAAGGCGGCTCAACATAGAATTTTCACAGTTATATGAATGAGTTAAAATGTAGATTCACTGAATCTAAAGTATGACATTATGGACAGACAAAAATGTGCTATTGCTGTGAGTTCTTTTTCTCTGTGGGAAGTAGAAGTAGGTCTAGGGAGCTGTGCATCTATGTGCAAAGCACAGAGTGATACATAGTTTAATGCTGCCACCATAAAATAAGCCAGGTTGCAAAACGATAACTCCAACTAACAGTACCAGACTTGCTTCCAGGAGAAACATGTGAAGCAGTAATTTTATAGTTGTCTTCTGAGAGTTCAGCATAAAGGAATGACTTCCATGTTTTAGAAAAATGCATTGCTGCATAAATTGTAAATGCTGTTTTAGTATTAACAGCCAGTGCAGAGGGTATTGGTTGTGGCACTTCAGTGCTCAACCAAAAGACAGCAGTCGTTTCTTGTGCTTCTGTATCTAACATGATGTTTGCCTTTCTTTCTGCCTAGATTCTTCTGGTGTTCCCAGATATATAGACAACAGTGGCATATTTTCTGACCACTGTTATAGTGTGTGTTCTATGAAACAGCTGGACTCAAAAATTTCTGATAATCGAGGTATGGTTTTAGTATATTTATTTATTTATTTAACTTATATGCCGCCCACACTACCCAAAGGTCTCTGGGCGGCTTACAACAATTTGTCCTTGTGGGGCAAGTGCATGCTTTGCACAGAACCTGTTGACCTGTTATTTTTAAATCACGGGACTAGATCCACCCTGAATTTTGAGAATAGTGTGTGAAATGAACTTCAAATTGCATAGATACATGGTTATTGAGCTGTGTGAACTGAATTAGTACAAGAACAGAGTTAGGACAAGAATACTAAAGTGTACCTTTTCTCAACAGCCTGATTTCACCATGCAGTAACCTCCACAGATAATTGATGAAGATGGCAGTCCAGTGTATACCTCTTAAGTGGAGTGGGGCCTAATCTAATGTCAAGGAGGCTACATTTGGTGGCTTCTGAAGAAAATGGCTAATGAGAGATGGTTGTGCCAGTGTTATGGCCGACCTTTAACTACATTTCTTTTCCCTCCTTTTAATAAAGAATGTTGAATGTGCAAGAAAAAGCAGCATCAGTTGCTGACAATCTCATTAGCAATGTCTCTTACTGGAAGTTAAAAAAAAATCTGCTTGAGAACCACTATATTGTAATGGTTATACTATTGAATGTAGCCCAGAAAGATCCTGATTCAAATCCCAGCTCATTAGGTGAGCTTTATCTTACAAGGTTACTGTATGTAGAAAGTGGGATGAGTGAAGCATTTATCCTGCCTTGAGGTGCCTTCATGGAAATGTGGATTGAAAACATAAAACTATGCAGGCTTATTCAGAAGCATTTCCCAGCACTGAGTTCATTGAAAGTTACATGTAAGTAAGTATGCATAATTTATAGTCCCAGTGATCCAAATGGAATTTTGTATTGAATATTGCTGCTATTTTCATAATGGCATACAATATTTAGTATGTAAATAGCATGAGAAATGTGTATTGTTTATGCCAGTGAACCAAGGCATTCTTTCCATCTTTGAGGATAGGAAGACATTAAGATCTAAACTAGAGTTTGTCCTGTGCAAAACAAACATGGGCTGGTAGATTTTTATCTGTCAGATTAAAAGAGTGAAATTAAATTAAAACACTGGGTACTGTGACTGTTTATAAAAATGTTGATTGTGCATATCTTTTTTGTAGATAAATCTGCAAATAATGGGATTTTTAAAGACACATGTGAGTCCCCAGTCTTCAGTGACAGTTTACCTGAAGAGGAGAAACCACTGGACATTCAGACTGTAGAGATCTCCACCACTGAAGTCCAGGCTGTAGAAGTTCATGACATAGAAACCCAGACTATTTCCCCAGAGAAGCTTGAAGCTGAGGAAGCAGAGGAAATTCCCTTGGAAAACTGCAAGGTTCTTGAGGGGAACCCTCCCTTGAATGTCACCATTCAACCCAAATGGCCTCTGCTGCGAGCCAACAGCAGTGGCCTGTATAAATGTGAACGCTGCGCCTTCAACAGCAAGTACTTCTCAGATTTAAAGCAACATGTTGTTCTGAAGCATAAAACTTGTCCAGAGGGCAACATCTGCCAGGTGTGTAAGGAGAGCTTCTCCTCCAAAAAGGTGCTGATTGAACACTTAAAAATCCACGAGGAAGACCCCTACATTTGCAAGTACTGTGACTACAAAACCGTGATGTTTGAGAATCTGACTCAGCATATAGCAGACACCCACTTCAGTGACCACCTTTACTGGTGTGAACAGTGTGATGTCCAGTTCTCCTCTAGCAGTGAGCTGTACCTCCATTTTCAGGAGCACAGCTGTGATGAACAGTACCTCTGCCAATTTTGTGAGCATGAAACGAGTGACCCAGAGGATTTGCACAGCCATGTTGTAAATGAACATGCTGGACGGCTGATTGAACTGAGTGAGAGCTACCATAGCAGACAGCAGCAGCAAGGCCAGTACAGCCTGGTCAATAAAATCAGCTTTGATAAATGCAAGAACTTCTTTGTGTGCCAAGTGTGTGGTTTCCGCAGCAGGCTGCACACAAATGTCAACCGACATGTAGCAATTGAGCACACAAAAATATTCCCTCATGTTTGTGATGACTGTGGAAAGGGTTTTTCGGGCATGCTGGAATACTGCAAACATTTGAACACTCACATGTCTGAAGGCATTTATTTGTGTCAATATTGTGAATATTCCACAGGGCAGATTGGAGACCTCAAAATTCACCTGGACTTCAGACATTCAGTTGACTTGCCTCACAAATGCACTGATTGCCTGATGAGGTTTGGGAATGAAAAAGACCTTTTGAGTCATCTTCAAATGCATGAAACTGCTTAATTGTTTTTGTAGTGTGTGTTTTTAGCCCAGAATATTAGAATTCAAAACTGCATTTCCACATATGCTATCCTAATGTTACAGGAGAGTTTATATGTGTCAATGAATCTGTTAGTGCATAATAATATGTACAGATCATCTCTGAAGGTAACCTAGCAAAAAGTCCTTTTGTACTTATGGAGGGAAATAAATAAATATACACAAAAATTCATGCATCATTTGTGTTCATATTATTCTTACTGAACAAAGGAAAAGGCATATGTAGTTTGTCTTTAGTTTTAAAAGTTGAACTGAAGACTCACGGTATGCTACTTTTAAGTGCTGTACTGCTGTCAGGTTCCAAAAGAAAAACGCTAAAGCCAGTGACTGGCGTTCAATTGACAAATTATGCCAGCATAAGTCAATAGGCATAAATTTCATTGGGGAATTGCCATAAGTTAAAAAGTTAGCATAGACGTTTGCTGTCATACATCAAATCATACCAGTGCTGTGCAATAGCAAAGGCTTATGCCAACCTCTTAACTAGTAGAAATTTGCCATTGAGATTTACACCAGTCCATTTTGCTGGCAGGTTTGAGTAATAGGGATTCTGGCAATTATACCCTCATTAGATCATTAGAAAGATAAAATACTGTGAAAGCTTTTGAATTTTTCAGAACATTTATTTTGGCTAGATGGTAAACAAGGCAAGGAAAGAAAATAGGAAGAAAGTGGCAAAGCAGAGAATCTGCATCTGGTTACAGTTACAATGTAAAGTTAGGGACTGTAGACTTTCAAATCACACCCTATCATGTTCAAATGTTGCACTTTAAATTGGAAGGTAGATTTTAACACATAATTTGACTTGTTAAAGGAAGTGACAGCCTTGAGTTTGTAAGACCTGAATAGGGCTGTTAAGGACAAGATCCTGTGGAGGTCACTAACTCACATGGTCAGAGTAAGTTGACAGCACAACAAATTTTAAGAGGCAGGGAAAGTTTGGATTGTGATAGAAGGAAATTGCACATGGCAGTATAGACATTTAGTGGTGATATCTGAATTTCAGTCAGATATGTTTGAAAAACAGAAAGTATGTAGTGCTTCAGACTGATGCAAGAGATGCACCATGTAGATGTCAGAAAGTTTGAAATATGGCTTATTTGCAAGCTATACCTTCATACCTTTCTGTTCCATGTTCCTGTGATGCTGCTCATCCGTCCCAGTAAATGCCATACTTAAAAGAATAATTTTAGCATTCTTCCAGCATGTTACCCCCTTGACATCTTTACAGAGGTCGTTGGAGACTTTCCGTGTTGTCTTATTTAGATAGTTTCATATGCCAAACGTTGCTGTCTGTTTTCTAATGCCTCATTTCCATTACCAGGGAATTCTTCCATATTGTCTTTATATATTTCCATCATAAATGTTTGCCAGACTCTAGTATTGAGGTTCAGACATCATCCCAGAGGATGCCCACTCCTCCTTTGGGTCGGGTGGCTTTCTACAGCATCAGGCAGTCTACCATGAGTACTTTTTTAAAATCTGCCCAGGTCCTTTCTGTCTGTCTGTTCTTCTCTCATTTAGATGACTGACCAGCCATGTGGAACTTGCTGTTCTCATATCTTAACTCCACATTCCCATATGACCCCCAACTATCTCAGTTGTGAAATTGTAGCACATATTACTGAGTTGAAGATTGGCTTGCATGAAATAATAAAATCTAACAACATTTAAATACTTCTAAAATTTCCATTAATTTGGGGTGCATGCAGTATTTGTGTCCAAAACAGGCGGAAAAAACTAGTTGAACTTACTCAATATGGCTAGAATATGCTTAGTGAGTTTAAATTATAGAAAGAATACAAGGAACCTTGACCAATTTTTGTGCAGATGGATTGCATCGGGTGTATGTGATTAAAGTCTGTTGCAGCTTTCTCAAACCTGCTGCACTGTAGATGCACTGGAAGTTTCCCACTATACCTCAGCCAGCATGGCCAATAGCTGAGCTCTCTGGGGAATAACGTGAATTGTAGTCACATACAGAGGTCAGCAGGTTAAGGAAACCTGATCTATTGTAAGTCAAGTAAATTATTTTGTATTGTTCCCCTTTTGGTTTATATGTTTGTTTTTTAGCATAATTGCTCATGGTACTTCAGGGAAGTTCCATCCCCTATTTCTTCTGCATAAATATTAATACTACCAGAAGGTTAAATCCCTTGTTGTCCAGAGATTAATAGACTTGGACCTACAGCACTTAAGAACTCTAGCTAATAAACGCTGCTCTCCACTGATCTACAATAAAATTAATAACTACGGACTCTTCATTGCTCCATACCTATATGCATTGTCCATTCCAAAATATAGGGGAGCATTCATGTTAGCTTGCTTTAATGTATTGCCATCAGCTATACTAGATGGGCGATTTAGGGAAATTCCGTTTAATGATCAAACTTGTCCTTGTGGAAATGGGGATACTGAATCAGTTGAACATGTTATTTTTCACTGCAGAATGTATGATGATTGTAGAAAGAAGTTAATCTCTCCACTAATAGGTGTCTCTCTGTATGGTAGGCCCACAGATTTGTTACTGTCCTGCTTAGAGGGTGCATCCACTTATATTACTAACGGTATCTAAATTTTTGTTGTTTGCTATGAGAACTAGATGGTTGGACAGTGTCATCGAAGATACCAACATGAATTTGACCCAACTCCGGGAGGCAGTGGAAGACAGGAGGGCCTGGCGTGCTCTGGTCCATGGGGTCACGAAGAGTCGGACACGACTTAACGACTAAACAACAACAACGAGAACTAGAGAGGAAATGTTGAAATCACCTTGAAAGAAGGTTTTATTTACTACATATAGGAGTTATGTTCTGTATGTTTTTTTATAATCTTGCTGGTCTGTGACCGTAATAAAGAATGATGATGATGATGATGATTAATACCAGAGAGTAGTTTACATAATAACATTCTAAAAGCTTTCTCCAAAAGTCTTCATTACAGTGCTGGCATCTTTGCACTGCTTTTAAAGGAGGGGGTAAAGGACTAAATTGATTGTAGTCCTCTGTGGGCCAGATGACATCACAGGATATGGCTAAAGCATTTCATACTTTTGTTGTGAAGAGATTTGGGGAGAGTTAGATTCTAAAGGAAGCAGTGTTTCTGGACTTTTTACACGCAGAAATAGTTGCTTTGTGTTCTACTTGCCGTTATTGGGAAAATTTGAAAGGGAAGGAGTGAACATTCACTTCCTTTCTGTGCTTATCTTTAAATTATTATTTTTTAATCTCGTACGTAATGAATGAGCAAGGCTTGTGGAACATTTGTCTGGAGGTCTCAAAATGAAGGTGGTATTTCTGCATAACTGAAACAAATAGACCTTACAGCTGCCTTCATCTCCATTCTGTTTAATGTCCCAAAGACAGGGAAACTTCTCTGGCTCTTCAAGAGAGAGTTTTGGGACACAGGACATTAAAATCTAGTTTGCAAATGTTGGAACTCTACTCATTGTGATAAGATTTCTGTCTGTGCCTGCGTTTCTCTATGGAAGCTGTTACAATTTTTAATACTAAATTATTCATCTTAAACTACATGACACGTGAGTAATCTACAGTCCTGAACTCTAATATACAAAGGGTACATTTTAATGTTTTTACAGTACTAATAGCCTTGGGAAGGTAGCAAGTTGGGCTAGTAGTTTGCCATTTCTTGGTAGATTAACATTTCATTTTTCCTACAGCTGCCTAATATGATTAACACCTAGCAATTTTTACTAGGTGTAGGTTCCACTGAGCTCTGTTCTGAGCAGGTAAACATAAGATTGTGCTGTTACTAAGGTAACCACTTGAAAAGGAGGAAGATGGAATTTCATCAGGGATAGTTTGTCATGCAAGCTGTTGTTACATGCCGTGAAGTTGCCTCTGACTTATGGCGACCCTATGAATGAGCAATCTCCAAAATTTTCTCTGCTTAACTGCCTGACTCAGCTCTTATAAACTCATGGTTGTGGCTTCCTTCGTAGAGTCAATCCATCTCATATTTGGTCTTCCTGTTTGTCTGCTGCCCTCAACTTTTCTCAACATTACTAATTTTTTTCCAGTGAATCTTGCCTTCTTGTGATGTGCCCAAAGTGTGACAGCCTCAGTTTACTAATTTTTGCCTCCAGAGGTAGTTCAAGCTTGATTTGATCTAGGACCCATTTGTTCAGGGGTCGTCAACCCCCGGTCCGCAGCCCGGCGCCGGTCCGTGGGCTTCCTTTAACTGGGCCGTGGACACGGATCTCCGCCCCCCCGCACACATGTACAGGGGGGCGTGTCACGCTTGCGGAGGCTTGCGGAGGGGCATGTCGCGCTTGTGCGCATGCGCACGAGCGCAACACGGCCACCCGCAAGTGCGACACACCCACCCACTCTCAAAATCTGCCTGGCTTCTAATTTCAGCCCAACCTGGAGCGGGAGCAGCAGCGGTGGCACCTACTTGGCGAGCGCGGGGCTTCCTCCCTGCCTCGTAGGGGCTGGGTCCCGCCTGCCCCCCCGAAGCACCCACGTGTCCAGAAGGGGAGCCCTCTTCCTGCCCGGCAGTCTTCTCCCTCAGGGGTTTGGCGCCACCGGGGCTTCTGCTTTTAGGTCTCTCTCTCCCCCCCCCCCCCCCCGCTCTTCGCAGGTCACCTGGCGAGGCTGCTGCTGCTGTCGCCTCGTCCTCTCTGTGGCTGAGGTGAAGGAGGGGCCCCGCTCGCAACCTGGCCGCACGCTTCTCCTTCCTCCCACCTGGCGCTCCTCCGCTCCCTGCCCAGGCGTGCTGCGGGAGGGGGTGATGCCGAGAGAACAGCCTTCTCGCGTGCGCTCCCCTCCCCCCCAGTCTCCTTTCGCAGCCTGCCGCGGAGAGCTCGCGCCAGTCCGTCTGTCCGTCTTGACGGTCTGTCACTCGTTTCCTCCCTCTCTCTTCCTTTCCTTTTCCTTTCCTTCTGCTGCTTGTTTGCCGCCGCCGCCAAGGAACAAGGAACAAACAAAAAGGTATCCAGACCAATAATTGATTATTCTTCCTGCACTGCTTCTTCCATTCATTTTACCTTTTACCTGTATGATCAGCGGTAACAATCTGTCACAGATTGCTACAAATACCATCTCCATCTGCAGCTCTTGGAAACTTCTGTTTAAAATTTATAAGGGTCCAACCCTTGGATCTCTATCCTTCAGGATCAAGAGAAAGAGGAGAGCTTTTTTTCTTATGTCCAAATGGGAATGCCACTAGTTTTATGTTTTCTTGATAAATCAGTAATGCTGATCATGTGAGCCCTGTCTCGGTCATTCACCTCTTGTGTGATAAGAGGCAGAATCAGTAGGAAATCAGTATAGTGTCAGGCCTGTGATTATTCTTGTGGATATCCTACATTTGGAGGGGTGGGAGATGGAACTTTGCTAGTGGCAGTCAAGACTGCTTTTGGGATGAACTGTGGAGCTATTGAAAAAGAATGCAAAAGAGAAAATGTAGAGGAGACATGTAAACTGTCTGGAAAGCATTTGAGAATTTTTATAGTTAAAATATTCCGCTGTGGTCCCTTGTTGACTATTGACACTTTGGAATATACAGTAATACTATGAATTTCCAAAACACTGTAGATTTATTCACATGATATTTTAAAGTTCATGAAATTAATATTCAATGTTTTCCTCCACCACTGTTATTTAATCTCTGCCCACCCACTCCCGAAATAAAGAGACGGACACAGGTGTTGGAGTTAACTAGGGCCACACTTTATTGCTTTTAACCTCCAATCACTCTCATCCTGCAGAGGGGCCTGGACGTCATGTGGATCCCTGGGGCAGGCTCTAGGGGTATCTCTTACCCCCTCTCCAATCCTAAGCGGGTGAGTCCCAAGCCCCTGGTCAGAGCTGTCCCCTGAACAGCTCGTACCCAGCTGGCCACAGACTGGGAAGAAAAACCTCCCTATCTGCCATCCATCCATTGTCTAGAACTAAGACATGCAATGGATGGGACTATACCTTATTCACCCCTCATCCCAGCAAGTGAAACGCTAGATCCTGGTTGCTGTGATGCTGGGTGCAGTAGGACCCCATGTGCTTTTTGGGAGCTCACTGAAACTCACCTTCTCTTCCGCACTACCTGACAGTTTGACCTATTTAAACGTGACTCAAACCTAGAATAGCCCTCAGAATCCCATGGGTAAACAGTGTGGGATAGGCAAAAATACGTCCGCCCACCTTTTATATGCCAATCAGGTGAGACGGACCCAAAATTCCTATCCGGCCCCGAAGCGACCACCTCAGCCACACTGGACCCAGGGCGGGCAGGTTAACTCAAAGGAAAAAGGGCTGGCTGGGGGCAGAAGGATCTTATAATTGCACCAACATCCAGCCCCGGCACAGCCTTGTGGGAAGTTCCAATTGGTATCTCTACCTGCCTATGTCAGATCAGGAGACGTGGGAAAAATAGTTCCAAGCCAGCGTATAAATCCACGCTGGCAGAGGTATACATTGCCCACCAGCTCCAGAAATACAGAGATGGACTCAAGTGTTGGAGTCAACTAGGAACACACTTAACTGATTTTAACCCCTCTATTGAGGGGTGGGTTGTGGGGGGCATGTTATAAATGGTGTGAGGGATTGGTTAGGGCTGTCGGGCATGTGGGGCATGGAAGGGATGAGGGGAGTGCATAGTGGGATGCTTTTTGTCCATGTGGGGCAGAGGAGTCGTCATGTGGCATGTTGTGGGATTGGGAGGGGAGGATCTCCTGTAGGGGAGCCATACGGCTGAGAAGAAGGTGGAGTGTGTATGTATGAGAGGAGAGTTGGGTGGGTCTAGAGGTGATGGTTTTTTTTTAAAAAAGTAATAGTATGTCTGGGTATGTGCATATGAAGAGCAATGATGGGGGATTGTGGGTAGGAGGAGAAGAGACATGTTCTGTCGGTTGCTGGAGGGAGGGAGGTGTGGGGAGGGCAGGTCAATGTGATAGTGGATGAATTCAGATGTAGGGACTGAGTAGGGGTGTGTGTGAAGATTTGGCTAAGGAGTGAGATGGAGACGAAATGTGTGAAGTATATATGGGAGAAGGTACTTCGTGTACCTTGGCTCAACGATCTCTGACACTCTCTCTCTAGATGTCGAGCTGGATAAACGCATTGGCAAAGCAGCTACCATGTTCTCTAGACTCACAAAGAGAGTGTGGCTCAATAAGAAGCTGACAACATATACCAAGATCCAGGTCTATAGAGCCTGTGTCCTGAGTACACTCCTCTACTGCAGTGAGTCCTGGGACCCTTTGTGCACGGCAGGAGAGGAAGCTGAACACCTTCCATATGCGTTGCCTCCGACACATTTTTGGTATCACCTGGCAGGAGAAAGTTCCAAATAGAGTAGTCCTAGAACGAGCTGGAATTGTTAGCATGTATACATTACTGAAACAGCGCCGTCTACGTTGGCTTGGGCATGTCGTGAGAATGGCTGATGGTCGGATTCCAAAAGATCTCCTGTATGGAGAATTAGTGCAGGGAAATCGCCCCAGAGGGAGACCACAGCTGCGATACAAGGACATCTGCAAGCGGGATCTGAAGGCCTTAGGAATGGACCTCAACAGATGGGAAACCCTGACATCTGAGCGTTCAGCCTGGAGGCAGGCGTTGCATCACGGCCTCTCCCAATTTGAAGAGACACTTGTCCAGCAGACCGAGGCAAAGAGGCAGTCACGGAAGCAGCAAAATGAGGGAGCTGGACAGGGGGCAGATTGTATTTGTCTTCAGTGTGGAAGGGATTGTCACTCTCGAATTGGCCTTCTCAGCCACACTAGACGCTGTTCCAAGACTTCTATTCAGAGCACGTTACCATAGTCTTTCGAGACTGAAGGATGCCTAATACAATACATACATATGGGAGAAAGCAGGTCTGGATAGGACCTTGTGTTCCTCCCAAACATTTACTTACCTCTCCTGCCAAAAACCTATTTTGTTGTTTAGTTGTTAAGCCGTGTCCGACTCTTCGTGACCCCATGGACCAGAGCACGCCAGGCCCTCCTGTCTTCCACTGCCTCCCGGAGTTGGGTCAAATTCATGTTGGTAGCTTCGATGACACTGTCCAACCATCTCGTCCTCTGTCGTCCCCTTCTCCTCTTGCCTTCACACTTTCCCAACATCAGGGTCTTTTCCAGGGAGTCTTCTCTTCTCATGAGATGGCCAAAGTATTGGAGCCTCAGCTTCAGGATCTGTCCTTCCAGTGAACACTCGGGGTTGATTTCCTTCAAAATGGATAGGTTTGTTCTCCTTGCAGTCCAGGGGACTCTCAAGAGTCTCCTCCAGCACCACAATTCAAAAGCATCAATTCTTCGGCGGTCAGCCTTCTTTATGGTCCAGCTCTCACTTCCATACATCGCGACTGGAATAACCATAGCTTTGACTATGCGGACCTTTGTCGGCAAGGTGATGTCTCTGCTTTTTAAGATGCTGTCTAGGTTTCTCATCGCTTTCCTCCCAAGAAGCAGCCGTCTTTTAATTTCGTGGCTGCTGTCACCATCTGCAGTGATCATGGAGCCCAAGAAAGTAAAATCTGTCACTGCCTCCATATCTTCCCCTTCTATTTGCCAGGAGGTGATGGGACCAGTGGCCATGATCTTAGTTTTTTTGATGTTGAGCTTCAGACCATTTTTGGCACTCTCCTCTTTCACCCTCATTAAGAGGTTCTTTAATTCCTCCTCACTTTAATTCCTGCCATCAGAGTGGTATCATCTGCATATCTGAGGTTGTTGATATTTCTTCTGGCAATCTTAATTCCGTTTTGGGATTCATCCAATCCAGCCTTTCGCATGATGTATTCTGCATATAAGTTAAATAAGCAGGGAGGCAATACACAGCCTTGTCGTACTCCTTTCCCAATTTTGAACCAATCAGTTATTCCATGTCCAGTTCTAACTGTTGCTTCCTGTCCCACGTATAGATTTCTCAGGAGATATATAAGGTGGTCAGGCACTCCCATTTCTTTAAGGACTTGCCATAGTTTGCTGTGGTCGACACAGTCAAAGGCTTTTGCATAGTCAATGAAGCAGAAGTAGATGTTTTTCTGGAACTCTCTGGCTTTCTCCATAATCCAGCGCATGTTAGCAATTTGGTCTCTAGTTCCTCTGCCCCTTCGAAATCCAGCTTGTACTTCTGGGAGTTCTCGGTCCACATACTGCTGAAGCTTACCTTGTAGGATTTTGAGCATAACCTTGCTAGCGTGTGAAATGAGTGCAATTGTTCAGTAGTTGGAGCATTCTTTGGCACTGCCCTTCTTTGGATTGGGATGTAGACTGATCTTTTCCAATCCTCTGGCCACTGCTGAGTTTTCCAAACTTGCTGGCATATTGAGTGTAGCACCTTAACAGCGTCATCTTTTAAGATTTTAAATAGTTCAACTGGAATGCCATCACCTCCACTGGCCTTGTTGTTAGCCATGCTTTCTAAGGCCCACTTGACTTCGCTCTCCAGGATATCTGGCTCAAGGTCAGCAACCATACTACAGTGGTGCCTCGACTTACAACCATAATCCATTCTAGAAGATGTGCATAACTCGAAATGGTCGTACGTCGAAGCACCATTTCCCATAGGAATACATAGAAACCCCATTAATCCGTTCCGGCCAGGGGGAAAAAATACCAAAAAATAAATAAAATAAAAATAAAACACTGGAAGTCCCATAGGAATGAGCTGGGGCCAAAAAACAAACACACCAAAACAAACAAAAAACACAGCCATCCCCAGCGGAACACAATGGGGCTGGGGAAAAAAACACAAGCCCCCCACACACAGCCAGCCTCAGCGAAATGCTATGCGGCTGGGAAAAAACCACTCAAAAACAACCCCACACACACAGCCAGCCCCAGCGGAACGCCATGTGGCTGGGGAAAAAAACACCCCCCACATACACACAGCCAGCCCGAATGCGATGGGGCTGGGAAAGAAATCACACCAAAACACAAAAAACATCACAGCACAGGAGGTAAGGCAGTAAAACTGGAAAAAATAAACCAAAACCAGTTTTGATCTCTTACCTGGTCGGTGTCTTGGGCTGTATAAGGAGGGAAGGTGGTAAAAATGCAAAAAATAAACCAAAATTAGTTTTGATCCCTTACCTGGTCGGTGTCTTTACCTGTATAAGGAGGGAAGGTGGTAAAAATGCAAAAAATAAACCAAAATTAGTTTTGATCCCTTACCTGGTCAGTGTCTTTACCTGTATAAGGAGGGAAGGTGGTAAAAATGGTAAAAATAAACCAAAATTAGGTTTGATCTCCTACCTGGTCGGTGTCTTGAGCTGTATAAGGAGGCAAGGTTGTGAAAATGGAAAAAATAAACCAAAATTAGGTTTGATCTCTTACCTGGTCGGTGTCTTGGGCTGTATAAGGAGGCAAGGTTGTGAAAATGGAAAAAATAAACCAAAATTAGATTTGATCTCTTACCTGGTCGGTGTCTTTACCTGTATAAGGAGGGAAGGCAGTTAAAAAGGAAGAAATAAACCAAAATTAGTTTTGATCTCTTACCTTCTCAGTGTCTTTACCTGAATAAGGAGGGAAGGTAGTTAAAAAGGAAGAAATAAACCAAAATTAGTTTTGATCTCTTACCTTCTCAGTGTCTTTACCTGAATCAGGAGGGAAGGTAGTTAAAACGGAAAAAATAAACACAAATTGGATTTGATTCCTTACCTGGTCAATGTCTTCACCTGCATAAGGAGGGAAGGTGGTAAAAATGGAAAAAATAAACCAAAATTAGGTTTGATCTCTTACCTGGTCGGTGTCTTGGGCTGTATAAGGAGGCAAGGTTGTGAAAATGGAAAAAATAAACCAAAATTAGATTTGATCTCTTACCTGGTTGGTGTCTTGGACTGTATGAGAAGGGAAGGTAGTAAAAAATAAATAAATCTAAATTGAGTTTTGATCCCTTACCTGGTCAGTGCCTAACCATAAGATATGTTGTTTTACCTAGAAGATAGTTATGTGATACGTATTAACATTTATAAACCACTATCTCTTAAAATTTTGAGCAAGTAATTAACACTATGAATATGGAAATAGATGCAAGAGAAATCAACCCAGAAAGAGAACTATTAAGCTGAACAAGTCAATAGATCCTGGCATATTAACACATTAAATGGGTAAATATTTCGGACACAATAATCTTTGGAACCCTTCAGACTCGGAAACAATATGTAAAGAGGTCTGTTGTTCATTTCTGAACAACATAAACAAAAACTTTTTTTCTAATGGTTACTAAGGAAGGAGATTAACCAAATACAATCCAATGAATGCTAGGGATGAAATACACAGATTAATCATGCAGAGTGGGCAAATGTTTCAGAAATGAAACATTTCTGTTTCATTTCCAACAACTACACCCGCGGCTCCATCAGAAAGGGGGCACCCAGAAAAGGATCCCCACAAATGCTACTCTTTCCCATCTGTGTGGGAAGTCTGTTATTGAAATCCAGCTTACATCTGGCTGCCCCCTAACAAACCCATTTATCTCCATTAAAAAACAACAGCAACCTCTCAAAAGTACCACATCAACTGCCCTGCCAGACCTCACCACCTTAAACCTACACTACCCAGGCAACGCCTTAATGTAGTTTCCAGAGCTATAGACAAAACAGGAAGCAATCCTGTCCGTTGATACAGAGTACATCTCTACAAACTATGAACCTGAATGGCTGAGAAAGTCCACGGTTAAGCCCGGATGAAAGGTAAATGTAAGTAATTTTGAAAAGCCAAGGTCTCTCTAACTCACTCTGCTCCCAATGGCTGTTGAGGCAGGAAAGCAGCAAGTGGGCAAAGACCACCTGTCAAGAACTTAAGAGCAGTGGTCCCCAACCTTTTTAATGCCAGGGACCGGTTTTGTTGAAAACCATTCTTCCAAGGACTGGGGGGGGGGGGGGGGGCTGCCGCTGCCAGCGTCCATGCGTGGGGGTACTTATTATGCAGTAGTATGTTATGCCATCATTTAAAGTGCCTCTGAGGAATCCCAAATAAAGATCAGCTGTGCTAGTAGGTCTTTCCTGACATTTTCTTAGTCACATCCTACAGCAGAAGTCATGGTCCACAGAGAGCTTTCAAAGCATCAGAGGGATCTCATTGTTAAAAAGGTATAAGTCAGGAGAAGGGTATAAAAGAATTCCCAAGGCATTAGATATACCATGGAACACAGTGAAGACAGTCATCCTCAAGTGGAGAAAATATGGCACAACAGGGACATTACCAAGAACTGGACGTCCCTGCAAAATTAATGAAAAGTCTAGAAGAAAATTGGTCAGGGAGGCTGCCAAGAGGCCTACAGCAACATTAAAGGAGCTGCAGGAATATCTGGCAAGTACTGGCTGTGTGGTACATGTGACAACAATCTCCCGTATTCTTCATATGTCTGGGCTATGGGGTAGAGTGGCAAGACGGAAGCCTTTTCTTACGAAGAAAAACATCCAAGCCCGGCTAAATTTTGCAAAAACACATCTGAAGTCTCCCAAAAGCATGTGGGGAAAAGTGTTATGGTCTGATGAAACCAAGGTTGAACTTTTCGACCATAATTCCAAAAGATCTCTTTGGTGCAAAAACAACACTGCACATCACCAAAAGAACACCATACCCACAGTGAAGCGTGGTGGTGGCAGCATCATGCTTTGGGGCTATTTTTCTTCAGCTGGGACAGGGACCTTAGTCAAGCTAGAGGGAATTATGAACAGTTCCAAATACCAGTCAATATTGGCACAAAACCTTCAGGCTTCTGCTAGAAAGCTGAACATGAGGAGGAACTTCATCTTTCAGCATGACAACGACCCAAAGCATACATCCAAATCAACAAAGGAATGGCTTCACCAGAAGAAGATTAACATTTTGGAATAGCCCAGCCAGAGCCCAGACCTGAATCCGATTGAATATCTGTGGGGTGATCTGAAGAGGGCTGTGCACAGGAGACGCCCTTGCAATCTGACAGATTTGGAGCATTTTGGCAAAGAAGAGTGGGCAAATATTGCCAAATCAAGATGTGCCATACTGATAGACTCAAACCCAAAAAGGCTTAGTGCTGTAATAAAATCAAAAGGTGCTTCGACGAAGTATTAGTTTAAGGGTGTGCACACATATGCAACCATATTATTTCAGTTTTTTATTTTTACTTCCCTCCACCTAAAAGATTTCAGTTTGTTGTTCAACTGAGTTGTACAGTTCATAGGTCTCATTAAAGGTGGAAAAAGTTCTGAAATGATTTATCTTTGTCTCATTTTTTTACATCACAGACACTTGACATTTTAACAGGGGTGTGTAAACTTTTTATATCCACTGTATTTCTTTGACCTTTTTTAGTATTTATATGCTCACTTGGGTTAGCCTTAATTTTGTCTTTTAATGTTGTAAGCTGCCTTAGTTCCTTTCAAGGAGAAAGATGTGGTAAAAATATTTTAAGTAAATAAATAAGTCCACATTAAGACTCATTAAGAACAGAAGCAGGCAACCTGATGCCCCTCCAGACATTTCAGACTACAATCTCCATCATTCCCAAATACTAGCCATGCTGTCTGGGGTACAATCTGGACCTATTAGTTTTACAAAAGACTTGCCTTGGGAGGAGAATCATCAAAGATACATTAAAAAATCAACACCTTCACATGTTTTCAGAATGTGCACACCCAACTGCACCAGTGCCAAGTTCTACATGAATGGAAGAATGCTTCCAGATTAGTTTTTTATTGTGAATTCATTCTGCCTCAAACATTCAGTTTTACTAGGGAGAGGCCAGTGTTGAGGTCTCTCATTTGTAACCCTACCCTATTTTCTCACAGTTTCTTCTGTCTCATAGCCTAGAAACACCATATTTAAGAGAGAAAAATTAATACCTTGTCTTGTTGCTGCTAAGCTGCTCTAAGAGGTGGCTGGATAGCTCAATGAGCTGGGTACCTCACTGAGGAACCAAAGGTTGGGAGTTCAATTCCCCACTGTGTCCCCCAAGAGAAGAGCTACTCTGTGTAGTCTCAGACAAGTTACAATATCTAAGAAAGCCCCCAGAGGGGGAGACGTCACTTCCGCTAGAATGGCAATGTACGGCTGAATTTTCATCTCTTCACCCTGGAATCTAAAAAGGATGATAAATGTCCTTCTCCCTGCCTGAAATGTGAGTAAATAGCGATTAAACTTCTGATGAAAGCTTTAGGCAAAGATAGAAACACTTTTTGAAGTGTAAACATGCTGTTATCTATCTGAAGAAAGTACTTTCGTTTTTGCCTGAGAAGACGGAGGCTGCTAGAGAGGCAGAAAACGGCCTGTTAAACACGGCTTGACTCCTTGAGCTATAAATCTTTGCTTAGCTTGGTCTATACATGCGAAAAGGCAGAGATAAAATCAGGAGCTGGGTTCGTGGACAACCCCATAAACCATCAGATAATAGTGTCGAGCGTATCGCCCGTTTAAAAAGGCTGGAAGAGGGGGAGTCCCTCCTTCCTGAAATCAACAGAGAATTGACAGATATTAAGACAAGTTTAGGCAAAACAGAAGGCAGGTTGCAACAGCTGGAAGATTTCCAGAGCGTGGCATCAAAACGGCACCAAGTGATTGATGACCTTCAGAAAAAGGTTATCTATTTAGAAGATAATTCAAGACGTAATAATATCAAAATAATGAATTTTGAACATGAGAAAGAAAAGGATTTGAGGGGGGAAGTGATGGACTGGATTAATTCTGTTATGAAATCCCAACATGTGGCTGAGGAAGATATTGAGAGAGTACATTTTGTGGGGAACCCAAAGAAAACCAGAAGACCCATAATACTAAGATTTTTTAACTATATGAAGAAAGAACAGTTTCTTAGGGTCATTAAAGAAAAGCCTGAATTGCTAGTTTATAGATCAAATTCAGTTCAGATCTATCAGGATGTAAGCCCCGAAACCAGCCAGTGGAGAAGAACAATGAAGCCCATCACTTCAATTTTAATTAAGAACGGCAAGAGATACAACTGGGGCCACCCTGTCTTTTTGAAAATATGGAAGGATGGAACCCTACATAAAATCTACTCCTTTGAAGATGGGAAGGATTTGATGAAAGCCTGGGGACTTTGGCAAGAAGATGAGAGTGAAGGGACAAGCAAGCAAGTAGCTTTGTAAAGACTGGTAGTCCGAAAGAGAAGATTTTTTGAGAGAAGATACTTTAATTGGAAGAGATTACTGGGCGTTACTGGATGTCGGAAGAATTTTTTTTTTTTCTTTCTCCTTTACCCTCCCTTTTTTTCCTTTTTTTCTTTTTTCTTTTTGATTTTTGATTTTTCTTTTTGTAATGAGGGTTGGGATTTTTTTTTCTTTTTTTGTTCTGCTCATTTTATTATAATATTAAAAAAAAAATTTTTATAATATTAATAAGATCTTTTTAAATTTTTTTTAATTTTTTTTAAATTTTTTTTCTTTTTCATATTTTTTTTTCTTTTCCTTTTTTTCTTTTTATTTTTTTTTCTCATTGTTGTTTTGGATTACCTGATTAGACTTGGGTGGTAGAAAGAAGAAGAGATGTTAAAAGTTAGGAGGGAAGGCATTTGAGTATATATATAGATAAAAATATGAGGTGGGGTGAAATTGGGATGAGGGTTTGGCTGGGGTCCGGACTGGTGGGGGTGACGTCTCCCCCCCTCCCAGAGCTCGCGCCGAACATTAGTGAGACGTGGGGAAACGGGAGGGAGGAAAATAATTTATATGTAGGTAAGAAGGATAGGGATAGGAAACTAGAGGTTGGTGAATTTATTTTTTTTAGTTGTTTTTGGTTTTGTTTTTGTTATGTGAGATGCACAAAGGGACCGCATAAGAGGCAGAGAAAGGAACGGATATGGGGAAAAACATAAGGGTAGCGACTTTAAATGTGAAAGGCCTAGGGTCTGTGTTAAAGAGAAGGAGGATAGAATTATTATTAAAGAAAAGTAAAGTTGACATTATCTATTTACAAGAGACACATCAACTAAAGGATGGAGTCAATGAATTGAAATTACAAAACATCCATATATATGAAAAAGCATTTGGGACCTCTAAATCTAGAGGGGTAGCAATATTAATATCTAAACATTGTGAATTTGTGATGAAAGAAGTAATAAAAGATAGTAATGGTAGATATTTGATAATTCAAGGTCAAATGGGGGAGGAAGATTATACATTAGTAAATGTGTATGCACCAAACATGAATCAAGGAGAATTTTATAGAACTGTGATTGAAGAAATGGAAAAGGTTAGGAAAGGATATGTGATTATGGCAGGAGATTTTAATATGGTTCTGGATAAGGTGAAAGATAAATCCACATGTAAAAAAGATGAGTTGAATAAAAGAGGTACCCTCCTGAGTAAGATATTAAACACTACGGATTTGAAAGATATATGGAGAGAATTAAAGGGAGATGAAAGAAGGTTTACATATTATTCTTCTGTACATAATAGTTATTCTAGAATAGATTTTATGTTTATTTCACAAAACTTAATTTCAAAAGTAGTAGATACAAATATTAATGTGATAAAAATAACAGATCATGCGTTGATGGTGTTAGAGATGAAAGTTAAGAAGGACTATAGAGAAGCTAGAAGATGGAGAATGGACTCCAATATTTTTCAACATACAGAGGTTGTGGATAAAGTTAAGAAAGAATGGTTGGAAATATGGTCATTTAATGAAGCAGGTGGGAATAAAATAGGAGTGTTATGGGACACTATGAAAGCAGTCATGAGAGGAATCGCCATAAGAGAATCCTGTAGATTAAAAAAATTGAGAGAAGAAAATATAAATAGAATTGTAGAATCATTAAAGGATTTAGAAAGCAAATATTTTATGGATAGAGATAACAAAAAATTAATTGAGATCCAAGCTAAAAGAAAGGAATTAGAAGGTATAGAGCTAGAAAAGGTCCAGAGAGACTTGATATACGCTAGGAGGAATTTTTTCGAATACAGTAATAAAAATTCAAAACTTTTAGCTAGATTAGTTCAAACTAAAAGAGCAAAAAATATAATTGGAGTGATTAAAGACAAAACGGGAAAGAATTGTAGCTTAATGAAAGAAAAACTAAAGATAATACATGAATTCTATCAAAATTTGTATAAAGGTAATAGTGTATCGAAAGAAGATATAGAAAATTATATTAAAGAAAATGTTAAGAGTAAATTATCAGAGAATGATAAAAAGGATTTAGATAAAGAGATAAAAGAGGAAGAGATTATAGAGATTATTAATAAATTAAAAAATGGTAAAACTCCAGGTTTTGACGGTTTAGGATCAGAATATTATAAAACTTTTAAACCAATATTGATCCCTAAGTTAAAAGTGCTCTATAATGAAATATTGGAAGGAGAGAGAATACCAGATTCTTGGAAACATTCATTAATAACTCTTATCCCAAAGCCTAATAAAGACTTAACAGACCCAAGTTCATATAGACCCATTTCACTATTAAATCAAGATGCAAAGATTTTTACTGCAATACTTGCGAATAGAATTAATAAATTTATTATAAAATATATTAAAGAGGATCAGAATGGTTTTTTAAAGGGTAGACAAATGGAGAATTTGACTAGGAGGGTATTGAATATTTTATACAATATAGAAAAAGACAAATTGAAGGCAGGTATCTTATCATTAGATATATTTAAGGCATTTGATTGCGTGGAATGGCCAACATTAAAGATTTTGTTAAAAGGTTGGGGTTTTGGAAAGAAATTTAGGGGGATAATAGATCAACTATATCTGGGGAATACCTCTGTAGTAATAGTTAATGATGGGATTACAGAACAAATAGCTTTAGGCCGAGGCACTAGACAAGGTTGCCCTCTTTCTCCAGTTCTGTTTTGTTTGATTATTGAAATGTTGGCAAATGTAATAAGGAATGATGATTTAATCGAAGGTATGGGGAAAAAGAATAAAATAAAGATTAATTTATTTGCTGATGATTCCTTGTTGACAGTGAAAAATCCGTTAGAATGCGTAGATAAAATTAGAACTCATTTAGAAAAATTTGGAAGAATAACTGGATTATGTGTGAATTGGCAAAAATCTGAATTAATGTTATTTAATCATAATAGAGTAGAACAAGAAAGGTGTGTTGAAAAATATGATTTCAGATTATGCAAATCAATTAAATATTTAGGAATAGATCTAGCAAAAAATATTCAAAAAATAAAGGAATATAATTATAATAAACTAAAGGAAGTGATTAAAAACAAATTACAGGAATATAGTAACTTTAAGCTATCTTGGTTTGGAAGGATTGCATTGATAAAAATGAAAATCTTACCAAAAATTAATTTTTTATTTAGAATGCTACCAATACAGTTAACAGAGGATGATTTGAAATTTTGGCAAGGAATAATTAATAAATACTGTAATGAAGGGAAGAGATCTAGAATAAATAAAAAGTATTGGTATAGAACAAAGCAAAAAGGTGGTATAGGTTTACCAAATATAAAAAATTATTATTTGGCTAACCAATTGAGGTTTATTGGGGAAATTATATATAATCCAGAAAGGCTAATTTGGTGGGAGATGGAATCATCAGAATTACAGGCAGATATAGAAACATATTTATTTGGTATAATTAAGAAAGATAAAATAAGGGAAATTAATAATCCATTTTTAAAGACATTGTTAAATATATGGTATAAGTGCAAAAAGAATTTATGTTCATCATATTCCCCACTTGGATTAGTGACAGAAATAGAAAATTTTCCTACCAATATGAAAGTATATGTGGATCTATTTAAAGAAAAGAAAGTGATTAGATTGAAAGATTGGTTATATAAAATGAGATCGATAGATCAAATGAAACAAACTCTTCAGAATAGGAGCATTTCATGGTTGAATTATATACAATTAGAAAGATGGACTAATGAATGGGTAAATAAATATAATAAAGGTAGAGAATATACAAAATACGAACAATTGTTATTGTCATATGAGGACATTCGGATGACTGACTCAGTGAAAGGTACTGTGAGCAAAATTTACTTACTTCTTCTTAATTTAGAGGAAGAGGAAAGTGAGAAAGAAGGATTAAAAATAGTGTGGGAGCAAGATATTGGGAAAAGAATAAATGAAGAAGAATGGAGGATGATATGGAAAATGAGGGTGTTAAGATTTATGTCAGTAAGAATAAAGGAAAATTTTTTTAAACTTAGTTTAAGATGGTATTTAACACCGTCAAAATTAAATAAAATTAATGCCAATCATCCGAATGTCTGTTGGAAATGTGAGAAGGAAATTGGTACATACTTTCATATGTGGTGGGAATGTGAAAAAGTGCAAAGATTTTGGAAACAAATTTTTAAAGAATTAAGCTACATATGTGAAAAAGATATAGAATTTAATGCTGAGATTGCTTTGTTATCAATATTTGAGAATGTGGAATATGACAAAATGACTAAAGAATTGATAACCAACTTATTAACAGCAGCTAGATTGATTATAGCTAGGCAATGGAAATCAAAAGTCGAATTGCAAATTGAAGAATGGTATAAAGAAATATGGAATATAGCAATAAATGATAAATTAACTTGTAACTTAAAGGTTAAGAAAGGAGAGTTGAAAAAAAATAACTTTTATGATATATGGGGGAGATTTTTGGAATATGTATTAATAAGAGGAAAAGGGAAAGCTCCAAATCAAGAATCAATGCAGTTTTGGAGAAGAGGACAATAGAAGAAGAGGAAGAAGAAGAAGAAGAAGAAGGAAGAGGAAGATTATGGCAAGAGGTCCCGCATATGGTGGTGGGGAACACAGTTAAATTGTATTTTAGTTTGTATGTTATATGTTTTTGTTTAAATTTAAAATAAAGGGAAAAAAAAATTTCAAAAAAAACAAAAAAAAAAAAAAAAAAAGAAAGCCCCCAGAGGAAAGGAGTATAAACTACTTCTGACTAGTCATACCTAGAAAATCCTGGAAAGGTCACTGTAAGTTAGAATTGAGTTGATAGCATGTAGTTATTAATTATGCAGAGTAGAGAAATAGCAGTAAGGGAAATTTTTCCACTCACCCCATTGCTTAGGAACAAGCATTGTTTTGACCCTCAGATATTCCTCTTGTTCCTTTGTACAACCTCTCCTGCTGGATGCTAGGCATCATCATGACTCTACTGTCAGCAACTCTAAATGATGTTAATTTTAACACCGTCAAAATTAAATAAAATTAATGCCAATCATCCGAATGTCTGTTGGAAATGTGGGAAGGAAATTGGTACATACTTTCATATGTGGTGGGAATGTGAAAAAGTGCAAAGATTTTGGAAACAAATTTTTAAAGAATTAAGCTACATATAAAAGATATAGAATTTAATGCTGAGATTGCTTTGTTATCAATATATGAGAATGTGGAATATGACAAAATGACTAAAGAATTGATAACCAATTTATTAACAGCAGCTAGATTGATTATAGCTAGGCAATGGAAATCAAAAGTCGAATTGCAAATTGAAGAATGGTATAAAGAAATATGGAATATAGCAATAAATGATAAATTAACTTGTAACTTAAAGGTTAAGAAAGGAGAGTTGAAAAAAAATAACTTTTATGATATATGGGGTAGATTTTTGGAATATGTATTAATAAGAGGAAAAGGGAAAGCTCCAAATCAAGAATCAATGCAGTTTTGGAGAAGAGGACAATAGAAGAAGAGGAAGAAGAAGAACAATAAGGAAGAGGAAGATTATGGCAAGAGGTCCCGCATATGGTGGTGGGGTACACAGTTAAATTGTATTTTAGTTCGTATGTTATATGTTTTTGTTTATGTTATAGTTATATAATAATTAAAAAAAAATTTAAAAAAATAAATGATGTTGCATTGCATGCAAACCAATCTCAAAAGGTTTCAGCTTATGAGTCCTTAACCTTTCTGTATTTCTTTGCATATTTATTTTACTGTAAATGATCCATTGTAACAATCTTTACTTTTAATTTCTCCTCAGATGACCAAAACATTCTACCCTTCTATATGTTTTATCATTTTTTAAATCTTTATTCATTTTCTTCAGTACTTCTTCACTGGTCACTTCTTGATCTAAGAACTTCTTAGCATCCTATGATAGATCCATGTTTCAAATGATTCCACTTTTTAAACAGCTGCCTGAATTAAAAGTCCCTGTTTCCTTTCCTCCCAGTAGAACCAAGAATACATAGCACTGTGAAATGTTCATTCTCACTGTTCATTTTAAGTTTTGGTTCAATATTTGCATTCTTCACCCTAAGGAAGACACTCTGCTCTGGGCCATCTCTGTTCTGACTTTTATTGTATGGCTATGATCTCACACCCCTTCACGGATTGCTGCCTTGTCGTGGCGAAGGGGCTTGAGTAATTCAGAGAAGCTATGGGCTATGCCGTGCAGGGACACCCAAGACGGACAGGTCATCGTGGAGAGTTCTGACTAAACGCGATCCACCTGGAGCAGGAACTGGCAAGCCACTCCAGTATCTTTGCCAAGAAAACCCCATGAACAGAAACAAAAGGCTAAAAGATATGACGCTGGAAGATGAGCCCCTCAGGTCGGAAGGTGTCCAACATGCTACTGAGGAAGAGCGGAGGACAAGTACAAGTAGCTCCAGAGTTAATGAAGTGGTTGGGCCAAAGCCGAAAGGACGCTCAGCTGTGGACGCGCCTGGAAGTGAAAGGAAAGTCCGATGCTGCAAAGAAAAATACTGCATAGGAACCTGGAATGTAAGTTCTATGAACCTTGGTAAGCTGGATGTGGTCAAACAGGAGATGGCAAGAATAAACATTGACATCCTGGGCGTCAGTGAACTAAAATAGACGGGAATGGGCGAATTCAATTCAGACGATTACCATATCTACTATTGTGGGCAAGAATCCCGTAGAAGAAATGGAGTAGCCCTCATAGTCAACAAAAGAGTGGGAAAAGCTGTACTGGGATACAATCTCAAAAATGATAGAATGATTTCAATACGAATCCAAGGCAGACCTTTCAACATCACAGTCATCCAAGTTTATGCACCAACCACTGATGCTGAAGAGGCTGAAATTGACCAATTCTATGAAGACTTAACAACACCTTCTAGAACTGACACCAAAGAAAGATGTTCTTCTCATTATAGGGGACTGGAATGCTAAAGTAGGGAGTCAAGAGATAAAAGGAACAACAGGTAAGTTTGGCCTTGGAGTTCAAAATGAAGCAGGGCAAAGGCTAATAGAGTTTTGTCAAGAGAACAAGCTGGTCATCACAAACACTCTTTTCCAACAACACAAGAGGCGACTCTACACATGGACATCACCAAATGGGCAATACCGAAATCAGATTGATTATATTCTCTGCAGCCAAAGATGGAGAAGCTCTATACAGTCAGCAAAAACAAGACCTGGAGCTGATTGTGGCTCTGATCATCAGCTTCTTATAGCAAAATTCAAGCTTAAACTGAAGAAAGTAGGAAAAACCACTGGGCTAGTCAGGTATAATCTAAACCAAATCCCTTATGAATACACTGTGGAAGTGAAGAACAGATTTAAGGAACTAGACTTGGTGGACAGAGTGCCTGAAGAACTATGGATGGAGGCTCGTAACATTGTACAGGAGGCAGCAACAAAAACCATCCCAAAGAAAAGGAAATGCAAGAAAGCAAAGTGGCTGTCCAACGAGGCCTTACAAATAGCAGAGAAGAGAAGGGAAACAAAATGCAAGGGAGATAGGGAAAGTTACAGAAAATTGAATGTGGACTTCCAAAGAATAGCAAGGAGAGACAAGAGGGCCTTCTTAAATGAACAATGCAAAGATATAGAGGAAAATAATAGAAAGGGAAAAACCAGAGATCTGTTCAAGAAAATTGGAGATATTAAAGGAACATTTTGTGCAAAGATGGACATGATAAAGGACAAAAATGGTAGGAACCTTACAGAAGCAGAAGACATCAAGAAGAGGTGGCAAGAATACACAGAGGAATTATACCAGAAAGATCTGGATGTCCCGGACAACTCAGATAGTGTGGTTGCTGACCTTGAGCCAGACATCCTGGAGAGCGAAGTCAAGTGGGCCTTAGAAAGCATGGCTAACAACAAGGCCAGTGGAGGTGATGGCATTCCAGTGGAACTATTTAAAATCTTAAAAGATGATGCTGTTAAGGTGCTACACTCAATATGCCAGCAAGTTTGGAAAACTCAGCAGTGGCCAGAGGATTGGAAAAGTTCAGTCTACATCCCAATCCCAAAGAAGGGCAGTGCCAAAGAATGCTCCAACTACCGTACAATTGCACTCATTTCACACGCTAGCAAGGTTATGCTCAAAATCCCACAAGGTAGGCTTCAGCAGTATGTGGACCGAGAACTCCCAGAAGTACAAGCTGGATTTCGAAGGGGCAGAGGAACTAGGGACCAAATTGCTAACATGCGCTGGATTATGGAGAAAGCCAGAGAGTTCCAGAAAAACATCTACTTCTGCTTCATTGACAACGCAAAAGCCTTTGACTGTGTGGACCACAGCAAACTATGGCAAGTTCTTAAAGAAATGGGAGTGCCTGACCACCTTATCCATCTCCTGAGAAATCTATATGTGGGACAGGAAGCAACAGTTAGAACTGGACATGGAACAACTGATTGGTTCAAAATTGGGAAAGGAGTACGACAAGGCTGTATATTGTCCCCTGCTTATTTAACATATATGCAGAATACATCATGCGAAAGGCAGGACTGGATGAATCCCAAGCCGGAATTAAGATTGCCGGAAGAAATATCAACAACCTCAGATATGCAGATGACACCACTCTGATGGCAGAAAGTGAGAAGGAATTAAAGAACCTCTTAATGAGGGTGAAAGAGGAGAGTGCCAAAAATGGTCTGAAGCTCAACATCAAAAAAAACTAAGATCATGGCCACTGGTCCCATCACCTCCTGGTAAACAGAAGGGGAAGATATGGAGGCAGTGACAGATTTTACTTTCTTGGGCTCCATGATCACTGCAGATGGTGACAGCAGCCACAAAATTAAAAGACGCCTGCTTCTTGGGAGGAAAGTGATGACAAACCTAGACAGCATCTTAAAAAGCAGAGACATCACCTTGCCGACAAAGGTCCGCATAGTCAAAGCTATGGTTTTTCCAGTAGCGATGTATGGAAGTGAGAGCTGGACCATAAAGAAGGCTGACCGCCGAAGAATTGATGCTTTTGAATTGTGGTGCTGGAGGAGACTCTTGAGAGTCCCCTGGACTGCAAAGAGAACAAACCTATTCATTTTGAAGGAAATCAACCCTGAGTGCTCACTGGAAGGACAGATCCTGAAGCTGAGGCTCCAATACTTTGGCCATCTCATGAGAAGAGAAGACTCCCTGGAAAAGACCCTGATGTTGGGAAAGTGTGAAGGCAAGAGGAGAAGGGGACGACAGAGGACGAGATGGTAGGACAGTGTCATCGAAACTACCAACATGAATTTGACCCAACTCCGGGAGGCAGTGGAAGACAGGAGGGGCCTGGCGGTGCTCTGGTCCATGGGGTCTCGAAGAGTCGGACACGACTAAACGACTAAACAACAACAAATTATCTCACTGATCATTTAAGTAAATCACAAGTACTTACATTTAATCATCAGCATCTTTGAACTGCAGAGCAGGAAGGGACCTTATGGATCATAGAGTCCAGCCCTTGTCAAGGAGGCACAGTGAGCAATCAAACTCTCAACTTCTGGCTCGGCAACCAGAGACCTAAACAGCTGTGCTATGCCTGTTTTTCACTGATTGCCTGCAGATACTGATGGACTACAAGTCCCATCAGCCCTTGTCTGTTGACTAGGCAACTAGTTATGACTGATAAGAACTGCACTCCAACACTACCTGGAGGGCTACATCACCTATCTAGGGTCTAAGATTTATTTTAGACCCTAGAAAGGCCTTATTTTGCATCAAGAAAGAGAAGCAGGGGTAGAAGATTAGGAGGGAAAACCAGCTAATTAAATGGGCTCATGTGCACATATAAAATGCCACTTCTCCATTGCAAGCAGTCCCCTCCAAATAAGCAACAAAACTTCCGGTGGCTCGACAGGGCTCGGGGCGTGAAAGCGGCTCGGGCCCTTGTTTGTACCCTCCGTCCCGACAAGCCCGCTACTCACTGGCGTCGTAAAAGGTGTCCAGCACAGCCGTCTCGCCAAAGCTCCCTCCTCCTGTGGGGCAGTCTCTGTGGAGAGTTGGGCAAAACCACAAGCTTCCCCAGCGCCCTGCCTGACGCCTCGAGGCAGGCAACCAGGAAGGCACGGGGGGGGGGGGGGCAGGGAAGGCCAAGCAATGGGGGGGCGGGGAGTGTGTGTGTGTGTGTGTTTTGGAAGGGGGAGAAGGCGGCAATGGGCCCGTGCCTCCAGGCAGGCAACCAGGAAGGCATGGGAGAGCAGGGAAGGCCAAGCGATGGGGGGGGGGGGGAGTGTGTGTGTGTGTTTGTGTGTGTGTGTTTTGGAAGGGGAGAAGGCGGGTAATGGGCCCGTGCCTCCAGGCAGGCAACCAGGAAGGCACAGGAGAGCAGGGAAGGCCAAGCGATGGGGGGGCGGGGAGTGTGTGTGTGTGTTTTGGAAGGGGAGAAGGCGGCAATGGGCCCCGTGCCTCCAGGCAGGCAACCAGGAAGGCACGGGGAGAGCAGGGAAGGCCAAGCGATGGGAGGGGGAAGTGTGTGTGTGTGTGTGTGTGTGTGTTTTGGAAGGGGAAAAGGCGGGGGGGCAGAGATCCGTGTCCGCGGCCCAGTTAAAAGAAGCCCACGGACCGGCACCAGGCTGTGGACCGGGGGTTGGGGACCCCTGACTTAGAGCACTGTGACTTAGAGCACTGTTGCTCCAGCAATCATGTGACCTCAGAGGTCATGTGACACCTTCTCTCATTATGTCCTCAGCGGTATGTCGATAGTTATTTAAATGTCTCTCACACTCTTCAGCCCAACCAGGCTGCTTGCAAGAGTGAAATAAAAGTCTGGTCCTGTGGATCATAAATACTTCTGCATGGGCTGCTGTCGGGCTGTTTTGTTTTTGTTTTTCTTATAAGCTCATAAATGATAAGTAGTATCTCCAAATGAGCATCCATTAACTATCTTAGTTAATGACGTGGAGCTATTTACCTACTCCTTTTTAGGTCAAGAGTCAAGAATGGAATATTAGAAGATGTTGGAGAACTAATTGCCATTCAAAGCACTATTTATGTCACAGAACCCTGGTCCAAATTCAGAAAATGTTAGCACTAAAATAAATCTTTCTTTCTTTTTCTCGTCCTGACTTGGGGCACAATCCTAACTAGCCAGGCTGGCCTTAGGCTGGCTGAACCACTCTCTCACAATTAAGAGGGAGATGCCTGTTAAAGGTACAGTGTGCTATTTCCCCCAAATGCAAGTCCTTTCTGCAGCTGCCATGAAACCCATTGCAACACCAGTTTGCGCCGTAGAAGGCTCAGCCCCTCCTAGTGCATCTGGTGCAGTCAGAGTGCCCCCATGACATCTGCCTTTCTCTCATTTAAACATCCACCCACCCCACTGTCTGAGAGAACCACAGGAGGCAGCCAAAGAAAACTTCTGTTTATTGATCTATAGGATGGCCTCACATTACTCCCTCTTCCCCCTGCCCTAGCTCATGATTAGTGGCAAGGTTAGTGACTAGAGCTGTGTAAAGTTATACTTCAGGCAAGAATTCCTTAGGCTGTGCTTTCCAGGGATCCTATAGTCTGTTGTCCATCTGACACAACTCTACACAATTCTACACAACTCTACACAGTTCAAGGCCTGGCCCTTTCACTGTCCATCTTCCTGCTCTCCTTCCTGGTTGGGTAATGTTGAGTTTGCACTTGGACTCTCCCTTCTGTTTTTACTCATGATTGGGCAGCTTGGGTCCCTTCTACAATACTAAATTTGTGGCTTATGATTGGAGGGCCAGCTTGAATCCCTACCACTGTCAATCCACCTGCCCCTTACCTCCTGGTTCATGATTGGGGGGGGGGCAATTTGAATCCCTCCCACCCTCGCCTCTTGGCTCAGGATTGGTGGGGCCAGCTTGTATCCATCCCAGTGATATCTTGCCCACCCCCTACCTCCTGACTGATGATTAGGGCACCAGCCTGTATCCATGCCAGTGTCTTCCCAGCCCCCTCAGTCTCATGAGTCATCCCATTCACACAGCTCATGATTGGCAAACCATGCATGCCTTCCCACCCTCCCCATCATTATCAATGAAAATAGGGTTTGTGTCCCTCCCTTTTTCCTGCAATATCCTTCCCTAGGAGCATGGCCCTGAGCTACCTTGTCCAATAAAGAAACTTGACTCAGAGTTGTTGTACATAGCATTTTATTGAGCAGGTATCTCTCCTCAGAAGCACCCTTGTATCTTAGACAATGAGTAGACAGACAGCAGAGAGACATGTGCAAAGTGCTTTTGTGTAGCTGTGCTACAGCTGATGCATAGCTGTCTGACCAGACCAGCTGCAGGACTCGGGCAGTTCAGTGGCTGCAGTCACACATGGCTGGGTGCTTTTGGAGCTGCACCTGTAGCACAGCTGGCTGTTGATTCCAAATCCGGAACAAGGTGAGTGTACCGGCGAAAACCATCCTTGAGCCTCGTCAGGAATTCATTTGGGGATTCCGTGGGGTTTTTTTAACAATCTCATATACTCTGTGAAGGTTTCACAGCCTTTGGCACTCCTAGTTTGAGACCATGAATTACAGCATTTCTTGCTGCTTTCAGCAGGCGGGCCCCAGCAAACTTATTAGGATTGGGATCAATAACTCGGGTTATGAGGGCTGCTGCTTCAGGCCAAACAACTGTTCCATTGCCATCGGCTATTTATTGAACCTTATGAGTAGTATACCAGGCGTAGGTCTTAGCAAGAGCCTGGCATTTCTCATCTTCACTTAGGAGGCTGCTCAGAAGAGTGGTGACTAGTAATGATCCGTTGCATCAAGTCCAGGTACTTCTGAAGGGCCTCTCGATGTGGTGGAAGATCTTGTTTCCAGTTAAATAAATCAGCAGTGGGGAATGGGGTATGGGCCAGAACTAATTTATTTCCCACTGGAAGCTCCATTAGGGGGAGAACTTTCTCCACAGGTTTAGGTGTAAAGTGATATGGGGGCACTCCCTGTGTGGTTTGTTTAGACTTGTTCATCTTTCTGGCAGTGCAGGGTATCCACAAAGCTCTCCTCCAGCGTCACATTTCAAACAAATCAGTTTTGCATTCCAACATTTGCCACAGGCTGGAGTTTGCAAGAGCTGAGCAGGGCAGTTGAGGACAGGACATTTTTGAGATCCCTCATTCGTAGGTTCCACATATGTCAGAGGCAACTTGATGGCACATAACAACAACAAAGCTATAAGCATGTCTTGGTTTTGTGTGTGATCAATTCCTTCCTGGATGCTGGCATAAAAGCTTTTCATTTTGTCTTGACCCGCTAAAATTCCCTCTTGCACACAACTATTAAAAAAACAGGTGGCTATGCTAGCGGTTAAATAGGTACACTGCTGTATTATACTGGCTAACACTGCCATAATATGCATGTTTACATGAAGTAAGCCCCATAAGGATGTCACCTCTAGTTGGCCAAACCTGAACAGGGCTGTTAATATATGACATTTTGGAAGTCACTAATTAATAGTTCTGTCAAACGTCAGAAGCAACTTGACAGCACATATGTGAGACCAGGAGTGAGAGAGAGACCCCTCTCACGGGAGTGCAGTCCCTCCCGCCAACTGCTGAGAAAGAAAGTCAGACCCCGTCAATTCCCCCACCCAGGAAGACAGGACCTCCCGGACCAGACCTGGGGAACCTAGAGAAAGGTTTAAATGAACTAACGGTTAAAGAGACCGGGACTCTCTTGGCGGGCGCAGGAGAAAAAGGGCGGGAAGTAGTGGAGGTGGGGTTGGTAGATATAAAAGGAGGGGAAGGGGAGTTACCGGGTAATTGGAAATGGATATGAATAGAAGACCCTTGGACGGGGCAAGTGGAAAAGCTTAGAGTCCCCAAAGAATAAGCGGATGCTCGGAGAAGGAGAGAACTCACTCCCAAGCCATCATACTGGGATGAGAAAGAGACAAAAGAGTGGCGGAAGAAATTAAGGGAGGAGAAAGAGAAAGTTGAGAGGGAGCGGAGGGAGAGATTTGAATGGAGGATGTGGGAGACGGATCAGAGGGGATTCGAGAGACCCCATGGCAGATGGGGGAACCCACCCGGGAGTGTGACTGGGTGGACTTCCGAGAGGAGGACACCACCCCCTTATTGGAAGGAGAGAAAGGATTATTATTAAACCCGGACACCCCACCTGAGTGGCCCAGTCCGTGGAATGTTTAAAGTGGAACCCCTTTTAAGTTTGAAGATTGGAAACCCCCTGTTGACCGGTTGTCTGATGGGGAGAAAGCCCGGAACATGTTCGTAGATACTGGACTGTTATTAAATAATTCAATAAATGTTACCCCTATTGCGAAACCTAAGAAGTCTGGTGATTTGTTTGGAGCAAATATGGAGCCACATCTTGAACCCTCACAACATACCAAGTCCTTTTAAAGGAATTCCTGTTATGTGGAGGTTGTAATGTATGTATATGTTTGTTTCTATGTATTATTAAGAAACTTGCTTCACATCACAGCAGTAAAGCTGCAACCTGAAATTAACTCTGTAGTTTATTATGGTGTATCTCCCCTACCCCCACATCCTTCTCTGTGGGAGAAGCAGGCATGAAAACAAAATCCAAGAAAATGTGTAGTTAGAGCTCACTGTTTATTAGGAAAATGCTCTGTAGCCTGCAATTTTGCTCCAAGTCTGTTTATGGTTGGTTGTGGATTTCCCCATTTGTAGATGTGAGCATTAATAAATTTGGGGCTCAACCAGGAGATGGCTCTGTAGTTTCCTTTCCCCCCCTTCCCCCAAAGTGGAGTCACTGTGGTATGACTTACACAGGTATGTCTCAGCATGTTTCAGATGGTACCGTGAGCTTAGCTTTTCGCATGCCTAGCTTTGGGATTTGAAAAGGGTTGTGATTGTCAAATTGGAGAAGAAGTGGTGACCATATTGCTGGTGCTGGAGTGTGTTAAAGATATCCTAATTTTATCAGATTCTTTATTCAAGTTGGAGGAATGGCTAGTGCTAGTGGGCTGATGAATGGAATTTGGTCTCTGAATGCCAAACTTAATTTCATGGGATCTGATTTGTTTGGGATAATGGAGCCAAAATTAGTTGATTGAAATGCAAAATGTACTTTGCAACACTCTGATTTTGGCTTTCCTGTTCCTTTATCCTAAAATAAAAGTTCTTTTCAGAAGGAGAGAATGTGTGAACGGCAAATATGGTGGGAACTGGATAATATTTGGTTGTAGAGTCTTTTCATTTTGTTCTACTTGAGGGGATTGTCAAGATTGTTAATCAACAAGGTGGAGCATGACAGTGTTGTCTTTTTTGAATGTTGTCAGGACGTCACTGAGCACGTTGGCATAGAGTGGATTCAGATCTTGTGTGTGGAGTGTGAGCACCTACTAATTTTGTGGGATTGTTTGTGATATAGAGATTAAGGAAGCCTTTTCTTTGCCTTCTGGCTAGTAACGGAGTTGTGGCTGGCAGGGGTGGGGACGACATATTTCAGGACAGCAGTTTGTGGTTCACGGTCTCCTTTGCAGGTCTGCAGTATAGTGAAGTAAAGGTAGTTTTCACAGTTGTCAGTGGTTCCCATTACGTGCCATCAAGTGGCTTCCAACTTATAGCTGGAATGCATTGCAACTAAATGTCTTCTGAAGGTCCTGTCCTGAATAGCCCAGCTCCAGTCTTCTGAACTACAGCTCATGGTGTCCATTATTCAGTCCATCTTGTTTGGTTTCCCCCTTTCCCTGCTGTCTTCCACTATTCCCTGCATTATTGTCTTTTTCCAGGAACTGTTATCTTCTCATGATCCTGGCAAAGTAGACGTTTAGTCATTTTAGCTCCTGTTTGGAGTGCAGACTTGATTTGATCCAGAACTTTAGCACCCACAGTAACACCAAAAAGCTATCCTCTGCCACCACCTGGAATAAATATATTTTTCTTCCCGTCGGTTTTCTTCACTGTCCTGCAACAACTGGGGCTACCATACAATGGGTGGTCCTGGCCTCCCACCGTAGACACATCCTGGCTCTTGAGGAGCTTTCCTAGTCTCTTCATAGAACCGACCGTAGGTGGCGGTAAGAACGGCCTTTTTTTTTTTTTTTTGGCGCGGCTTCGCTATGAAAATCCAGGACGAGGAGAACCGACACCACGGAATTCCCTCCGTCTATGACGGTGGAAGGGGCGTGGCTGAGAAGAGGGAGAGAGCGCGCGAACAAGCCTCGGCGCATGCGCAGGAAGCTGCTGACGCCCAGAGTCGTCCCCGCAGTAAAGATGGCGAAGCGCGTGAGGAGTGGAAGGAAGGTGGTAGGAGGAGGCGGCGGAAGTGGGATGTGCCTCCTCCGGGTTGAGTAAGAGCAAGGGGGGGGGGGAAGAAACCGCTGAGGTGAGGGGGAGCCCCTCCAGCATCCCAGCGGCGTTGCCAGGTATGGGGAGAGGGAGGGAGGGAGGGTCGTTGACCTTGCCTCTGTTGGCGTGGGGGACGAATTTGACCCTATTCTCTCAATTAGCCCTTAATTGGTCTTCACTTGGGGGGGGGGGCGGCGTTATTATTCATTTACCTGAGTGCACAGGATGGGAGGGGGCAAGATATTTTAGTTTTGACGGTTTCTCCCCCTCCCCCACGTGGAGGGGTCTTTGGGATGTATTATGTAACACGGAATTAAATGCCATTTTGGCAGCAGCTGTGGCGTTCGTGTGTGTGTGTGTTTTATATATACAGCTCCTGATACATTAATTCGCGCTCATTGCTTTCCTTTCTTTTCAAGCGGTAGTTACAGAAGAAACTAAGTGTACTTGGGCTGGAGGGATGGGAATGCCCCAGTCTCCTTATCCCTTTTCGGGATGATCTCAAAAAAAAAAAACTGGGCTCACCTCAAAAAAGAAGAAGGGTGTTTTGAATAAATAAATAAATGTGAAACTGCTAAACCAAAGGGTTGCACGGGAGTCAAAGCCAAAGGTCTTGGCATGATGCCCTGCTATTTTCTTCTTTATTTTTTCACTTGTGAGCTAGTAAAAGTGAAGTTATTAGAAGTTGCTCCAGGCTGCTTGTTGGCTGTTAAGTTTCTTTTCTAAGCTGGAGCTAGTCACAAACTCTAGTCAGTTTCAATCTGCGTTTGGCACCTTGAATGAAGGACTTGCCTGCTTCTAAGTCTTTGTAAGATTCAAAGCTCTCTTGACATTTCCAAGCTCAGCTTGAAAAGATTTTTGAGGATCTACCGTGAGGGATAACGGTACTGCTACTGTGCAGAGGTTAATGTTTTGGCCGAGGGATAAGTGAGAAGAAGGTGATTAACACAAGTTCGTCAAATTTCATTCACTCTCCAATTAAAAGTCTGAACTGAACAATTAAAGGTGCAAACTTTTTGTTCATTATTTGACTTATCTGAATTGCTGCAACTGTTTCCCTAAATAAAGCCAAGATGAATAATAATAATAAAAAGTCTGAACTGGCATTGGAAGACATTGCTTGCTCTATAGAATTTATCTTATTTCATAGACACTTGCTTAATTCACTGATTTATCTGTTTGATTTTAATTTAATGAAACCGTTTGATACATTGTGTATGCTTTTATTTACTAGTATGCTATTGCTGGTTTCAACTAGATTCTGCTGACTTAGTGAAATTTACATAAGTGCTATCTTTCCATTCAACAAATAATTCAGTGGATCTACTCTCTAGTCAAGACTCTCACTGACCATTCTGTATTAGTGCGTGTTTTATAAGGGTGAATCTTGTATTTATTATTTAGTTGATTTATGGAAAACTTAGCGATAGACATGCTCCTCAGTAAAAACGTGTGTAGTTTCAGTGTGTGGGCTTTCCCACAAGTAGCAAGGAAAGTGTGATTAAAAGGATTTTGGAATTTACTGTATGGAAGCCCAGCTTTCTGTAACTAAAAATTTGTAGATAACAGAAATAAACATCTCTCTGTAGTATTTAAAACTGTCATGGAAACTATGCTCAGAAACTTAACATTCTTAAAATATTTTTAGGAGCAAATGTAAATACATTTCCCACAATAAACCCTACTGGGAAAGTCAGAAATAAGATATATTTTCCAGATTGACATCTGCCTAAACATGCTTCCTCCATGGGCAGTGGGACTGGAGGGAGGGACGAAATTCACAATGAAGGTGATGGAAACGAATATGACAGCCTTGGTTACTGAACACAATAAATTGGAAAATAAGTTTCAGTTATTGCTAACTTCTCTACCATTTAATTTTTTTTAGTTGCAGAATGGCAGACTTTAATCCCTCCCCACTGAAACACTTTGTGCTGGCTAAGAAGAGGATTACTGCCATTTTTGAAGAACTGTTGGATTATGTTACTGAAGGAACTAATTTTGTTGAAGGTTGGTTATTGAAGGGGATATATGTCTCTTTTTGCAGAGGTTAAAAAAAGGCTAAGAACCAAAACTTCTCTTTCATAGCACTGATTAGATAGTACCTAAGAAAGATCTACCTTTATGTAGGGATAATAGATTTTGTTAGATATTGAACAATTCACTATAGGTTTTTATTCTTTCTGAGTTGGAACAGGGCACTGTTAGTGTTAGCATGATTGATTTGGCAGAAAGAAGTATTGAAAATTGTTATTGGACGTTTATCATGCATTGCAAAACTAAAAAATAGTCATTTGTGTGTCTTTCCATAATCTCTGCTACATATTCTCTGACATCTACATTCCTTGTCTTCCTTGATTCCATTATTGCTGTGATGGATACAGGCACGCAGCAGTTTGGCAACCCCATTCATTTCCACTCGTTAGCTACTCTAGTGTGACATAGGGGTTGAATAGGCTATAAAACTGAAGAAGACTTCTAGTATTGATGCATTTGGACATTTTCAGAAGAGGCAGCCAGTCTTTATGTGCTGCTTATCAGATAAATGGGAATAATGTTGATATTAGTGTTATTTTTTTTAAGGCAGACGATTGGAGCAGAAATCCTCAAGGGAAGGGAATTCAAAATGAATTTTAGCTTTCTGGAAGAAACTTGACATGCTAGGATTTGGATCCCGGACCAATAAGGTGGTAGTGGATAGAAGAGATGAAGGACTATAATGGTTTCTTTTTTTTAATCCTAGAAATGTTGGGCAGGTCTTAAGTAAAGGGAACAGTGATACTTGACGCTACCATTTGAAGATCATATTGGGACACTGGAAGAAAGAAGTGACTGGAGGGAGTGGTATGAGGGGCTGGGCTAGCAGAGCCATAAAAAACTTAATTTGTTGTTCCTGATACTCTTCTAAACAGGTTTATAGAAAGATGTGGAACTGTAACATATGGTGACATGTAAGTGTGTGAATTAGTAGGTCAAGATTAGTCTAGTAATCCAAAAGTGCTAAATCGCAAGTCTTTGAAATAGATCTAGTGCTAAGTTGACTTATTGGGATGAAGCCCAGGACCTTAAGAAAGCAACAGAGTTATGTGACTTACCCTGTAGAATTGATAATATGTGTCTCTAAGTTATTATGCCATTTTCTGATTGTTCCATGTGATGACAGATACATACAGAAATCCAGAGCTTGAACATATAACCACTGAGGATGAACTGGTAGAAATACAGGCATATAAAAACAAGTTGGCCATCATAGGTGAAGTGCTTGCACGGCGTCACATGAAAGTAGCTTTCTTTGGCAGGTAAGAGGTTAATTTATTCTGAATGAATTTTTAAGTTTGTCTTCTTGGGTACAGTCTGCCAGGGAGCTCTCTGTAACAATCCTGTCTCTCTAAAGAGACAAAGATCGCGGTCAGGGAGTCCCTCTGGGTGCAAAACTACCACCTTTATTTCCTGAGGTAGGTCCTCTAGGCCTCAGAAGTGCATAGTAAGCCCCATAGACAAGCCTGAACCTTAAAGTAACCTTTGATTGCTTCCAAAGCAATAAAACATAGGCTTTGTGTTTCCTTAGAATGCACAACAGCCTTACCAAGTTGGACAGTAGGACTTTTTAACTTACAGTAGCAACTATTAACTTTCTTTCATCCACACTGGATTTAGATAGTCCTGCTGTATCAAGAGACTAGATCCTTGTTGAAGAATTATATTTGTTTTATTAAGAAAATAAAATTTCATTAGAATACAGTTGTAGCTTTAAAGCATAAGCATTGAGCATTTCCAGACTATTACAATGTTTAAATAAACCTACAGTTTCTAATTAAAATAAAAACAGCTACCCTGTTTCCCTGAAAATAAGACCTAACCTGAAAATAAGCCCTAGTATGATTTTTCAGGATGCTCGTAATATAAGCCCTACCCCAAAAATAAGCCCCAGTTAAGTGAAACTCAGCCCTCCACCATTGTGCAGCAACCAGAAGAAGATGACATGACTGTATTTGAATAAATGTAGATTGTTGTACATGAAAAAAATAAAACATCCCCTGAAAAAAAGCCCTAATGCGTTTTTCGGAGCAAAAATTAATATAAGACCCTGTCTTATTTTCGGGGGAAACACGGTAAGTAATCATATTTGCTCTATGTCCTACATGTTGGCATCTAGAAGCTGGGCTATTCCCCCCCCCCCCCTTCTTCTTGAAAAGAAAAACAAGCCTCTCTGTCTCACATTCCACAGCATTCATGGACCGTTTTTTCTACGTAAATACACAAACCCTCTCATTTTACATCTCTTTAGGACCTCCTTCTTCATTACACTTTCAAGCTGACACCCAATTAAGTCCAAGTAGGCGTAATTCAGAACACTCCGATCACCGCCCAAAGTTCTCATGATCCAAACTCCAGGTGTCTTATCTTCTCCCAGTTAGTGGTTTTTGTTGCGTCTCTTCTCTCTGGACTGTTCGACCTTGTGACTTTGACAAGCAACTCTGCATAACAAGCTCATGAAAAACATTTCTTTCTGATTTCATCTTACACAGAACCTAACAGACTCCATCTTAGTGTAACTACAATTCCCAGTTTCCTTCCATTTCCTTACACTCCCATTGAAGCGATTTAAGCTCCTTGAAATGCATGGTACAAAAAATTTTGATGGTGACACTTAGACTTCACATAACATCTTCCAGTTGTTCTGTTAGCTCCCCTGAAACAAGCAGGTATAGTTCACATAGGGAGACTCTGGTTGTGAAACTTGGGTTGTGCAGAGCACCTGCTGAACTTACGGTAAGATTTGAACTACAGGCCTCCTCATTCACAATCACATTTTCCTTACTGCTTTCTGCAGGAGACCGGTTCCTTGCTGGATTTTGTCTTTTATCTGTCTTCTTTTCCCAAGACTCCACTGTCTGTGAAAGGCGGTGACAGGGACTGAGATGGATAAAGCATTGTTTTCTTTCCTAAAGAGCTGTACTGGGAAATAGGGGAGGGAGAGAGTAGCAAGTTGGAAAGGAAAATGACCTTGAGAAATACCCTGAAGTTGGAAGAGGAGGCTGGCTTCACAAAACCCTAGAAACAAGACTGTGTTTGTGTAGTGATTCCTGCAGGATGTAGAAGAATAACACAGAGTGTGCTGTTAGGTTCATAATACTGCTTCCAGCAATTTTCTGCTTTCATTTTAAAACAATTATCTGTTTGTGGGTGAAGCTGTGTTTGAAAGTCTAATTCTCAGGAGAGTTGCTAAGTAAATCTCCAGTTACTGAAGCAGGGTTCCAACGTCCTGCCTTGAACTTTGTCCCTCCCATGATTAGCAAAGTCACAAGAAATTGTACAAACCAGTGGAAAGTCATTATGGAATAATGCAAAATAAGAGAAATCAATCTAAAGTGCTCAATTTTTGTCACCCCCATTGATCTCTTCTTGCTATAGAATTTAAAGTTCAGCGGGTCGCCTTCTTTTCACATGGTGTGCTCACACATCTGCCTAAAAGTACAAAGTTTAAAAGAGTGTGCTAACACTGTCCTCCCTTTCCCTCTCTAGAACCAGTAGTGGAAAGAGTTCGGTTATCAACGCAATGCTGTGGGACAGAGTGCTCCCCAGTGGCATTGGGCACACAACCAACTGTTTTCTCAGTGTGGAAGGAACAGATGGTGATAAGGCTTACCTCATGACTGAAGGCTCAGATGAAAAGAAGAGTGTCAAGGTATGTGTCTGGGAAAGGTTTTTGAATGTGTCACACTGCTTCCTTATTCCTTAACATTCATAACATAACATTAATTTCGCACAAGATGCTTCTCTAGATTATTCAAAGTAGCCTCCAATAGCTGGTGCACAAAGATTTTAAGATGTGTTTCAGAATATTAAGGGTCTGAAGTATGTTCTGAAAATATCTAAATAATGCTACAATGAAAGAAATATATTTATTTAGAAAGAACAAAGTATGTTATAGAAGAACCATGATAATGTGTCTAAATCTTGGTTACACTTTGGTTAATTTGGATCTGTGTTCACCCCATTGTCTGTTCTTGGAATTGGGAATGGGGCTACAGAAGGAAGGACAGGAAGTCACAAAAGAGTTGAGGATTCACAAGAGGAAAGTCCTCTTTCATTGTTGGTAAATGAAAGCTGAGGAAAAACAATAGCTGCAATCTTTGTAATTTCCAAGGGGGTAGATTTCTGGCTTCCAGTTGTTAAAAGAAGTAACAAAATGACTGTCTTCCCTGCTTGTTCCACATTATGCTGCCAACATGAAGAGTAGAGCAGAGTAACAAGGAATAGAATTCTGTGTGGAAGGAATGTGAGCTCTGTTCAACTGCCACTCAAAAACGTATTTCTGGGCTAAGAATTTTGTAATTCAAAGTATGTGTCCTTTGCACCAGAAACCTGTTGGTGTATCTGGAGGTTCTACTTTAATAATAATTTAAAAAGCACAAAGTAGACCCTGCAGCCCTGATGTCTGCCCACCCCTGTTTTAAAAGCCTTTTAAGTAATTGTACCTTTACGTCACCATACTATCTCTGCAAGGCTGACCTCTTTCTAACCTGTGAACTTTCTTTGCAGACTGTTAATCAGCTTGCCCATGCTCTCCATATGGATAAAAACTTGGAGGCCGGCTGCCTGGTGCATGTGTTTTGGCCTAAAGCCAAGTGTGCCCTTCTGAGAGACGACTTGGTGCTAGTGGACAGGTACAGTTATTTATTCGTTTTTGTTTGGCATATAAAAGCGGCCGCTAAGCAGTAGATCTTCCCTTTAGGCACAGTTTTGCTCCTGGCTGTACTCTCATCTCTAAAGGCTGAGCTGCTGCACAGAGGTTGGCTTGAAGACAGCTGGAACAAGAGGAAGTCCCATGACCAAGCTTAATAAAGGGAATCTGGCACCTGGACAAATTTTAAATAGGTGCTTGCACAAGAGAAGAAGGGACAATGCAAGAATGATCACTGCCACTTTCAAATTTAGTCATGCTCGGCTTTTAAGATATCAAAGGTCTGCCAGATAGGTTAGGAAGAAAGACTTCCAGAGAGGAAGCTTATGAAAAGTATTTGAGAAGAGGGACAAATTCTAATGTCTTATAGTTAGGTACCTTTAAAGTTTTACAGGTTTATTGTTGCATAAGCTGTTGAACACTAGACTCTACTTGGCAGCAGCTGCTATTTTTAAAACTTATTCTAGGCTAGTTTTTGTTTTTTTAATTGGTGTGTTTTATATTTTCGTAGTGATTTTTGAACTTGGCATGTTCTCTTCCATGGATCACTGAGGGGGTTTTTTAGTTGAAAAATAATTATGGCGTTGGCACAGTAGCCTCTCGTTCCAGAAGAACAGTGGACAGATGTTTGAAGGCTGTCCACTGTTCTGGCTCTGTGACCGCCTGTCAGGCTCGAGGTAACCAGCTCAGTCGCCCCCTCCGCTCTAAAACTGGTGTTGTTGAATGCCAGATCTGTATCCAATAAGTCCCAGTTGATCTACGATCTTATTATGGAGGAGGATGCAGATCTGGCCTGCATAACCGAAACTTGGATGGGCAGTGATGGGGGTATTCCTCTGTCCCTTGCCTGTCCTCCCAATTATGCTGTCCAGCACCAGGGTAGACCGGGGGGACGGGGTGTGTGTGTGTGGCCATTGTTTATAGAAGCACTCTGGAGGTTGTTAGGCTCTCTGCTGTGGTGCCGCCTGGTCTGGAGGCCCTCCACGTGTTGATTGGGGCCAGAGATGGTATTGGGATCTTGCTGGTCTACCGTGCTCCCCACGATCCAGCTATTTCCTTACTGGAGCTGGCGGACTTCATCTCCGCGGCTCTGTTGGGATCCCTGAGGCTACTTGTCTTGGGTGATTTCAACATCCATGTGGAGGCGGAGGTTTCCAGTCCGGCTCTTGAGTTCTTGGAAACCATGGCTTCCTTGGACATGTCCCAACATGTTAACGGCCCCACCCACGTGGGTGGTCATATGCTAGACCTGGTGTTCTCTTCTGAGCAGAGGGAGTGTGGTCCGATGGTGACTAACCTTGTGTCCATCCCCTTGTCATGGTCGGATCACCACCTAATAAAATGCAACCTCACAGTGGCTCCCCCCCCCCCCCCGCGGGGAGCAGGGACCTATTTTAATGGTCCGCCCTCGCAGGCTACTGGATCCCATAGGATTCCAGGACTCCATGTGAGGGATACCGATTAATCTGGCTGGCGCTCCTGTCGAGGCTCTGGTTGACGGCTGGTTCGCCACCACCACCAGGGCTGTAGACACGATCGCTCCTGAACATCCTCTCCATTGCAGAGCTCAACCAGCACCCTGGTTTAACCAGCAGCTGAGAGCTATGAAGCAGAACAGGAGAAGACTGGAGAGCATTTGGAGGCGGAACCCGACAGAAAATAACCTAAAAGCTGTTAAGATTGTGTCCAACCTTTACCTTTCTAAGATAAAAGCTTCAAAGAAAGCTTACTTCGCTGTCCGGATAAGCGAAGCTTCCAAACAGCAGGTGGAATTATTCCGCATAGTACGCGATTTATCCGGAATTGGTCACAGTGATTGGCCTCCCCCTAGTATCTCACCTGACCAATTTGCAGCATTTTTAAAAGCTAAAGTAGAGGCCAACCGCCGGGACCTAACCCCCTATTTGAAACCACTAGATCGAGCCAAGACATCCAGCGCACTGTCTTGTCTGATGAGAATTACTCACTTTCAGCCGGTGACGTCACTTGAGGTTGACAAGGTACTTGATCACTGCCGTGCCACCTCCTCCTCCCTTGCCCAGCCTGGCTAATCAAAGCAGCCAGGCCTGTGACAACTAAATAGGCCACTGCAATAATTAATGGGTCTCTCCAGGAGGGCAAGGTTCCCCTTGCCCTCAGAGAGACACTCATTGGGCCCATTAGGAAGAAACCGAGCTTGGCGGCGGACAACATTGGCAATTATAGACCCGTCGCCAATGTTTCCTTCCTTAGCAAGGTTGTAGAGAGGGTGGTGGCCGATCAGCTTCAGGCTCTCTTGGATGAAACCAATGCCCTGGATCCATTCCAGTCGGGCTTCAGGCCACGTCATGGTACGGAAACAGCATTGGTCACCCTGCTTGATGACCCACTGAGGGAGGCTGATAGGGGCAAAATGTCCGTGTGCTGGTTCTCATTGATATCTCAGCCGCCTTTGATACCATCGACCACAGTATACTCCTGGGACGGCTTTCTGATTTGGGAATCGGTGGCCTGGCTGTTGCCTGGCTCTGGTCCTTCTTGGGGGACCGTTTCCAGTGAGTCCAGCTTGGAGAGAGTGTATCAGCCCCGTGGCTGCTCAATTGCGGAGTGCCGCAGGGCTTGATCATCTCTCCAATGCTATTTAATATCTATATGAGGCCGCTGGGAGGGGTCATCCGGGGGTGTGGTGCTTTGTGTCATCAGTACGCTGATGATACTCAGCTCTACATCTCCTTTTTTCCAACAACACTGGATGCTGTTTGTCCCTTGAGCGCTGCCTGGGGGCTGTACTGCAATGGATGCAGGAGAATGGACTGAGGCTGAACCCAGACAAGATGGAGGTCTTGAGGGTGGGCGCCCCTCCTATCAGTGGTTTGGGAAGCTCCTTCTCTTTTTGGGGGGACGACTCTCACCACAAAGGGTGTGGTCTGCAGCTTGGGGGTCCATCTTGACCCAGCGCTTACCATGGAGTCCCAGGTAGCGTCTGTGGTCCGTACCATCCATCTACATCTTCGGCGGATTGCCCAGCTGCGCTCCTATCTTGATGTTGGGGCGCTCACCACTCTGGTCTATGCGCTCGTAGTCTCAAGGTTAGACTACTGTAATGCGCTCTACATGGGGCTACTCTTGAGATTGATGCAGAAACTACAAATGGTCCAGAACACTGCCGCCAGATTATTAACTGGGGTGAAAAAATATAATCACATTTCCCCCACTCTGGCGGCCTTATACTGGTTGCCCTTCATTCCCACATTGCCTTCAAGATATTAATGCTTACATATAAATAGGACCGCGATACCTGGCAGAGCGCCTGCTCCCACCTAGCTCTACTTGTGTCACTCGATCTAGCCAGCTGGGTGGCTGAGGGGCTTGACCCTGAGAGAGGCCCGGAAGGAGAGAACTAGAAACCGGGCCTTCTCGGCGGTGGCCCCTCGCCTCTGGAACATCTTGCCTCTTGAGATTCACCTGGCACCCTCTCTGGGAGTTTTTAAGAACAAGCTGAAGACTTGGTTCTTCAGGCAGGCCTTCCCCCCTTCCATCACTTAGTTCCCTGTGTTTTCCCATCCTGGACTTTGCTTACTTTTCTTTTTTGTTTGGATATTGTCTGTTTTAATTCTTGTTTTATATTGCTTGGACTGTAAGCTGCCCAGAGTAGATTCGTTTGAATCTAGATGGGCGGGGTAAAAGCCAAACAAACAAATAAACAAAGAAAGAAAGAAAGAAATAAAAATTTAAAAAATGCCACATAAAGGTATTGATTTGGAGTTAGGGAACAAGCATTCAGGAGCACTGGTTAGGAAAGAAATTTTTTACTAATGCGACCAAAAATCCAAGACCAGGTGGTTGAGGTGTGACACAGAACACAGGCAAATTTGAGAGCAAGTTGGAACCGAGAAACACCTTTTGCCTGAACGACTTTTACTGTGACCAGTGTTAACATACTTCTCAGAGGGATGTAATGGCCATCATCAAAAGAGTCTGACTTGTTGCATGGGAGATAAAGAACCTTTTTCCTACCCTTGTTTGAGCTGGCTATTCTATTTTTGTTTTAGCCTTAGACAAGTCACTCTGTTTTGGCCCCAGATCCCCTGTTTTCAATATGGGAACATTACTGAGCCAAAGTAGTTGTCAGGGTTACGTTGTTAATATTATGTGTACACTCCAAATGTTATGTAAGTGCTAAGTATAACAAAGAAGTTTATCCATTCGTGCACTGCAGGAATCCAGCTAGGTGGTGATTTATTTTCCTATGAGATCAGTGGCATAGTTTGCTATTTCATGAAGATTCTGCATGCACGTAAATGTGGAAGTAAGATCTGAGGAATTGATTGCCTAAAATGTAGGTGTTTGCTTAGTAGAAATTAAATTTACAGCACATTCAGATGAAGCAGGAATTGTACATCATCAGCATATGATGGGAGCTGCTTTGTCTCTTGTGTCAGAATTGAATTGTGGCTAATTCACGGGGTGTCAGCATACATCTCAGTCATGTGCCTAGAGGTGCATATGATTGCACAATCAAGATGCACCTTGACAACTCATCAGTTAGCCATAGTTACCCACAGCGAGTTACATAAGCCTTCATAAACACTAATAGGATTCTAGACAGCAAGATGAGATACTCACAGGTCTTTTGGCCAGGCACACAGTCTCCTTTCCTTCCTTGCTTGATCTGAGCTGGCAGACTTCCCTCTGCTATAGTTTTTTTTAATTTCATCTGACATTCAGAGTTAACAGTTTTGGAAAAAGTCAAAAGATTTTGCCCAATTTCAGCTATAGATTAACATTCTGTCTTGTTCCAAAGCTTAACTGTACTTTCAGTTAACCGTAGCCAATGAGTGTTTCCCTTTTTAGGCCAAATGGAAACTACACATAGTGGAAGACGTAGTGGATTTGCTTTGCAGTTGCAGTGACAGAAGGACTGCATGTGTGCCCAAAAGACATATTTGTATTTTGGCTTACTAAATTGAGATGTGATTGTCCAAACTGTACTGTGTGTGTATTCATATTTCTAAATTGAAATAAGTTTGTTGTACTGCCAGGTAACTTTATGACTTCACTCCACAGCCCTGGCACTGATGTCACCACAGAGTTGGACAGCTGGATTGACAAGTTCTGCCTCGATGCTGACGTCTTTGTTTTAGTGGCTAATTCAGAGTCAACTCTCATGAACACAGTAAGTCCTCCTGTTATTTTTTGAATAGTTTTTTTAAAATTGACTTTTTTTGTACCTTGCCTTTCCTTCTGCCAGCGTACAAGAGCTTATCCTCATTTTAATCCTTTTCCACATTGCCATGTGAGGCAGGATAAGGGTACTGTAGAGCTGCAGGATGTGAAAGGAACTAAATTGTAAACCTTATGCTTTAGATTTAGAAGGTCCTGTGTTCAATCCTCAGGGTATGCAGGTAGGGCTAGGAAAGACTTTTCCACGAAACTCTCCCAGTCAGAGTTGACAATACTGGGTTAGGCACACCAGTTGGCTGACTTAGTATGAGGCAGCTTCCTATCTCTCTCAATCTTTGGGTAGTTAATAGTGACTTTGTTAATCTAGGCATCATCTGTCAATAATTAGAAAGATTGAGTTTATGGGGTACAAAAATATTGCCCTAAAAATGACAAGAGCTTTTTAGAAAGTGCTTCAGAGGTTGCTGAGAAAGTGAACGTACATGTAAAAACCATAGTCTGGAAGATAGTTTACATTATAGTCACAAAACAACCAGTTTGTTTTGGAACACAGCTACTGATAAGACAGAAAGGCAGAAGTAACTCATTCATTCAGTTTGCCAGTTTTTGCGAAAAGGTATAAACAACAATTCAGTGTGAAAAAGAGAACAAGGAGGAGAAAATGAAGTACATTTTAAAATTGATTTATTTAATGCTCTTCCAATGAGAAGGCTCCCAACATGCCTACCTTCAATGAATTCTGCTCCAAATAGGTGACTGTATCTTTTGTACTAATGAACAGTGTAAAAGATTTTTTTAAAAGTTCCTAGGTTGGATGGACAGGAAATGCAAACACCAACACCAGTTCATAAAGCTGAATAGTAGTTCTAATAATGACCACTTGTAAGCAGTTCAGAGTAAGAAGTTCGATGGCTTGGTCTGAATGAATGGATGGATGAATGGCTCTGGTTGTCTTCTCATCCCCCTCTGCCACAGCCTGATGGAGTAGCTGCTGCCTTGTGTAACATTTAAGGAAAGGGCCTTGTGGAACAGATCTTTCAGCAAGGTTGATGGAATGGCCCTGTCTTTCTTCTCATCGCCTCCATGTGCACAAAGAATTTACAATTGATGTGCCTTTAGCTTCTTATTTAACAGCAAATTTTAATGCTCTCTTTTAAAGACTCATTCATTGCCTTTTAAAATATCTCACCTAACTTCCTTTCTTTCTGCATTAGGAAAAACATTTTTTTCACAAAGTGAACGAGAAGCTTTCTAAACCCAATATCTTCATCCTGAACAACCGTTGGGATGCTTCCGCATCAGAGCCTGAATATATGGAGGATGTGAGTTACAGGTTTTCTGTTATTCTGAACAAGGGCCACAGAAGTGGCCTCATTCAACATGTCAATGGAGAGGCAAAGAAAGCTTATGGATTAACATTGCAGAATAAGCTGCTACCACATTTCCTTTGTATATTTTCCATTGCCTATTCAAAAACTGTAGTGTATGATTTAGAGTCACTCAAGTAAGTAAACAAAAATTGTACTAGGAACTCAACAAAGAGACAAGAGTATTTCCTATAGTTAGAAGTGATAGTTGAGCTGTATTTCTGTCTGCTGTGGGCTACAGATATGTTGGTTCAGAAAGTCTGATGGCTGAACAACTCCTAAGAGACCTTTATACACCTCGGGGGGGGGGGGGGGAATCAGAAGCCTGTGTTCATCACAGCTGGGATTTATCCCAGAAAAGGTAAAATCCAGAATGAAGCTAACCATTTCTAACCGTATCAGAATTCATCTGGGTATTATTAAGGTAAAAGTTGCTTCATTGTTGCAGTGATTCCAGGCAACATCAACTTGCCAATTTCTACAAGCTTTATTTATCTACATTACTTTTGTGTTCTGTGTGCACAAAACAAAGTGGTTGAAAATATCCAAAAGTCTTACAGCTATGGAAAAACTAGGCACACATGCTTAAACAATGTTTAAAAACTTAAATTGCAAAAAATATATATTCAGATTTCAATCAAAATTACAGGAGCATAAAAAGTTCAATAAAACTATCAAAAAATGTTTAAATTATATTCTAAAAATGCAGAACCTTGTTGCCTTAAAAGGCAAATTGAAGATACAAAGAATATACCTCTAAAGTATCAAAGTTCTTCCAATTAAGAATATATGAAAGAAAATACATTTCTTAGTCTTAAAGGACACACACAGAAAATTATTAAATAAATTTTTTGCCCAGTCGAGCCAGCCATGTGCTAGTTTGCATCTGTGGAGGGAAATCCATGATGATTGTGTTGTTGGCTTCTGGAAATGAAACCTGCTGTTGCACTGCTACATGCTTGCTGTTCTTTGGTGTCTAGTGCCCAGTATCACTGTTGTTAGTATCTGGTGTGTGTGGTGTGGCTTCTTGTTCTGTAGTGTGTCTGTCTCTTGCCTCTCTAATTTATATTTCTCTCAGTTGTTAACATTTCCCTTCAACTCTAAACAACTGAATTTTGCTGGTGTAGTAAGTTACTGATCCCTATAAATGGTCAGAATTTTTTTAATTGAAATCTCTATTACAGCCACTATAGCAGATAATAGCCATTGTTTTGACTAAATGGGCCCCTGTACCTGCACAAATCGTAAGTTACTTGGGTACCGTTTTGCCAGGCAGGCAAAATGCCATGGCTGTAAAGTGCTGGTGAATTAATTTGGTCAAATGAAATGGATTCTTTGCAGTGTAATGTTATTTTACATTGACCTTGACTTCAGACCTGGCTGGAGAGCTCCCTAGTTCTTTCATAGTTATTTTTAGTAAACTGTTGTTCAAACACCCATTTTGAAAACACAATGTTAGGTTTTCAGGATTGCCTTTTCTACACCCCCCCTCCATAATTACTTTTAACGCTCTATGCATAAAAGATTTCACACCTTGACATTATGTTGCTCCCCCTTATTTATTTATTTTATTTATTTATTTAACTTATATGCCGCCCGCACTACCCAGAGGTCTCTGGGCGGCTTACAACATTTAAAATACAATAAAAAGACAAAACAATTAAAATGCAATTAAAATATATACTCTAAAAAATTGCCATCGGACCCACAGCTGATATCATTTCAATTAAAAGCCTTCTGGAACAGGAAGGTTTTGACCTGGCGCCGAAATGTCATCAGCGTCGGCGCCAGACGAATCTCAGTCGGGAGGGCATTCCATAGTCTGGGGGCAGCTGCCGAAAAGGCCCTTTGTCTACAAGCCATCCCTCTTACCTCCTTGAGGGACGGCTCTTTCAAAAGGGCCCCCTGGCTAGATCTTAACTGCCGGGTAGGTTCATATGGAAGGAGGCGGTCCTTCAGGTATCCAGGGCCCAAGCCGTTTAGGGCTTTATATGTCAAAACAAGCACTTTGAATTGGGCCCGGGCAGCAACTGGTAGCCAATGTAACTTAAATAGAATCGGCTTGATATGGTCCCTAGCGGCCCCACCACTCACCAGCCGCGCAGCTCGATTCTGGACCAGTTGCAGTCGCCGGACCGTCTTCAAAGGCAGCCCCACGTAGAGCGCATTGCAGTAATCTATGCAAGATGTTACCAGTGCGTGTGTAACTGTCATGAGACTCCGCTCGTCCAGGTAGGGCCGTAGCTGGTATAATTTCCGCAGCTGAAGGAAGGCGCCTCTGGCCACCGAGTCCACCTGGGCTTCCAGTGTTAGACTGGGGTCCAGGAGCACCCCCAAGCTGCGGACCCTGTCCCTTAGGGGGAGTGTAACCCCATTCAGGGCAGGGAAATGGCCCTCCAGCCTGTCCGGTGAAGCACCCACTAACAGCACTTCCGTCTTGTCTGGATTGAGTTTCAATTTATTAACCCTCATCCAGTCCATTATCAGGTCCAGACACGAGTTCAGCACAGAAACCGCCTCACCTGGATTGGTGGAAAACGAGAGGTAGAGCTGAGTATCGTCAGCATATTGCTGACTCCTCAGCCCAAACCTCCTGATGACCTCTCCCAGCGGTTTCATGTAGATGTTAAACAGCATGGGGGACAGTATTGAGCCCTGAGGAACCCCATGACATAAATGCCATGGGACAGAGCAACTGTCCCCCAGCACCACCCTCTGGACACGGTCAGCCAGGAAGGAGCGGAACCACCGTAAAGCGGTGCCCCCAACTCCCAACCCAGCCAGCCTATCCAGAAGGACACCATGGTCGATGGTGTCGAAAGCCGCTGAGAGGTCCAGGAGTATCAACAGGGTCACACTCCCCCTGTCTCTCTCCCGGCAAAGGTCATCATACAGGGTGACCAAGGCAGTCTCCGTACCAAAACCCGGCCTGAAACCCGATTGAAATGGATCCAGAAAATCCGTTTCATCCAGCAGCGCCTGGAGTTGCCCGGCCACAACCCGCTCCAACACTTTGCCCAAATAAGGGAGGTTCGCCACTGGTCGGTAGTTAACCACCAGCCTTGGGTCCAGGTTAGGCTTTTTAAGGAGTGGACGAATTACCGCCTCTTTCAAGGTGGTAGGGACCACTCCCTCTCTCAAAGAGGCATTCACGGCCTCCTGGACCCAGGTGCGAACCCCCCTGGCAGATCTTCCAATTAGCCAAGATGGGCAAGGGTCGAGCGGAGTGGTGGTAGAACGGACAGATCCAAGCACCCTGTCCACATCCTCAGGTCTCAACAATTGAAACTCATCCATTAATACTTGACCTAAGCACGGCACACTGGACACATCCTCTGATTCTGCAGTAACGGTGGAGTCCAACCCACTGCGAATCTGAGCGATTTTCCCCTCAAAATGAATAGCAAACTCATCACAGCGAGCTGATGAGCAGTCCGGGACCTCCACCGGATTTCCCGGTTGAAGAAGATCCCGGACCACCCGAAACAGCTCTGCTGGACGACATTCTGAGGAAGCAATACGGCTGGAGAAATATTGCCGTTTCGCCAGCCGTATTGCCACGAAATAGGCCCGATAATGGGCTCTAAGTCGTGTTCGATCGGACTCCCAGCGGGATTTCCTCCACCTGCGCTCCAGCCGTCTCCCCTCTCGCTTCATCGCCCGCAGTTCAGAAGTATACCAAGGAGCTGTCTGGGCTCTGCGTGCAGGGAGAGGGCGCTTAGGCGCAATCGTGTCAACTGCCCGGGTCATCTCCCTATTCCATAGGGTGACCTGAGCTTCGACAGGAGCGCCGACCATATCAGACGGATAATCCCCCAGAGCGTTCAGGAAACCATCTGGATCCATTAGTCTCCGAGGGCGGATCATCTTAATAGATCCCCCACCCTTGCAGAGGGAAGAAGAAGCTAATAGACTAAACTTGACCAGGAAGTGGTCTGACCATGAGAGTCCCATGATTGTAGAACTATATTGAACAATTCTAATAGCATTTTGAAGAGAGAAAGAAGCCCTTCTGCCTTTGATGGCATTTCACTACAACACTACATGTGCAATTGTAACCCGGTTTTGGCAATCAGAATGGTGAAAAGGCTGCCGCTGTGAGATACTATGTCATTCTGCGGAGTCAAATTGCCCGTGTCCTGATGACATCTCTGTTCCACATCAATGGCTGACACGGGCAAATGTGAGGGAGTGCATCATGTTAAGGCATCAAGAACAAGGAATTAAATTTTATTATGTGTTGCAGAGGAAGAAGGACAAATTCACATAGAAGAACACTTTGTTTAGTAACCATCTTGTGTCTCTTGCAAAATATGATTCCACCCAGAGAGACGGTTGCTCATAATTTATCATTCTCTTCCTGTAAATTCTCTTGGTCAGACCAAGAAATGATGCTGTTTTGACATACTATTTCTCATGTCTTTGTGCAGGTACGGAAGCAGCATATGGAGCGCTGCCTGCGTTTCTTGGTAGATGAGCTCAAAGTTGTCGATGCTTCTGAGGCCCGGAACCGCATCTTCTTTGTTTCAGCCAAAGAAGTCCTCAGCGCTAGGAAACAGAAAGCCCAGGGCATGCCAGAGGGAGGTGTGTGTGTGTGTGTGTTTACTGCAGGGGTGGGCAACACTCCCAAGGTCTGCTTCAGGCAACCCAAATGCCAAAGAACCAAAACAAGGGAGGGAAAGTGCCAGGAAGTCCACTTTTTGTTTTGAAAAATAGATATTAGAGCCCTTAGACTTTAAAGTGTAGCTGTTTCCTCTGTGGCTTCCAATAATTTTAAGTTCACTGCCTTGGTTTGTGCTTTATAGGTGGTGCACTTGCTGAAGGGTTTCAGACGCGATTTCAGGAGTTCCAACATTTTGAGAAAATATTTGAGGTAAACTTCCCAAAAGCATCTAAACCAGTTGTGGTTGGGTTTTGTTGCTGTTGTTTGTTTTTATTTTTTAAGAATGCTGTACTGACTTGTTTACATCAGGGTTGTCAGTGTGGTCTATTGGTAATTGTTTGCATGTAGATGAAACTGCAACTTTGTCTCTTGATCTGCTTGACATTCTTGGATATTATTATTTTATAAACACGCGTGCCCCTTTCCAGGCTTGTCCCTGAGTAGATACCTAGAGTGGGCTGTAGGTATCTCTTTGATCCTGGAAGATTAAACCCAGAGCCTCGGAAGAGAGTCTTCATTTCAGCAATCACAGGATCGTAATTAACTCTGTAATGTTTCAGTCATTTTCACCACATTGAGGAAAGTGAAGGGGGAATTACAATTGCTCAGAGTGCATTTCTGATCTCTGGGGACAGTCCTTTGAGGCAGGAAATAATTTTTACTCAGGTCAGTAGAAACCACATTACAGTGGTGCCTTGACTTACGAACTTAATCCGTCCCAGAAGATGTTCGTAAGTCAAAACGTTCGTAAGTCAAATCAGCATTTCCCATAGGAATGCATTGAAAACCGATTAATCCGTTCCGGCTGTTTTTTGTTCTTATGTCGAGGCGCCGTTTGTAAGTCAAAGCATTAGTTCCCATAGGAACTAATGCAAAATCGGTTAATCCGTCCTCTACCACTAGGGGGATAATTTTTTTTTTTAACCTAAGATGACTTAGGTTAAAAAAAAGGGCAGGAAAGGAGGGAGGGAGGGAGGGAACGAACACCTTTTAAACAGAACACCTTTAAAACCAAGCAGCTTTAAACCAAACCAAGCGCCTTTTAAACCAATTTTTACATTTTAAAATTACAGTACCAGGCAGTCCAAAGTCCATTTCCCGCTTTCCCCACGGGTTTTTTTGTTCATAAGTCAAAGCTCCGTTCGCAAGTCAAAGCAAAATTTTGCGAATGGAGCTGTTCGTAAGTCGAAATGTTCATACGTCGGGGCGTTCGTAAGTCAAGGCACCACTGTATATTTCTACCTTGGAGAAAACTGATGAAAGGAATGGGAGAGATTCCTTCTTAATGCAGATACATGTACTCTTCATGCTGTACATCAAAAAGCATTTGCCTCTTTTCTAAAACAACTCAAATTCTTTTTCCAAATTAGATGATCTAAGTCAGTAAGCAATGCACATCTGGTTATGGTAGTTGTTTGTAGAACTGGGTGAATCTGTTCTGACTGTTCAGAAAATATGTCCAGAATATGAGCTTTTGGTGAATTATGGATGGATGGATTTGCTTTGTATCCTGCTCCCATTAGTGCCACAGCACTACTCTGGGTGGGTTACAACTCGTAAAATAGAAAACAAAAATAAAAATAGAGATATTAAAACCAACAGCAATAACCCTAAGTAAAAAAAAAACACTATGTACTATAATATTATAATATATAAGATATATAATTATATATAATTTTAAAAGGCATTATATAATAGTTGCTAAAGCACAGGCACTATATAATAGTTGCTAAAGCACAGAGTGATTAGATAGTCATTATCACGAGACCTTGAAACTTTTGTTGCCTTAATCATAATATGAATGCAAGATCTCTTAGAAGCCAATGTTTGGTGTTGTGTCTGCAGTCATATAGGAGACTTCGCTGTTATCACCAGATGCAGCAGAGAAAGGTACATTGGGATTGTATCCACTTGATTAGGAGACGGGGTATCTCATATAAAGTTTCACTGGTGCAGTTTATGTATATTGGCTAAAATGAATACAAATTATGTATTTCCACCAGTCTAATGCCATTGCCGTAACATTTGGTGGCGAATTGCTGCAACTTAAGATGTCAGCATAGGTTTTTCCTATTACACACCATGATACGCAACTGTTGTATGATAGGAAATGTCCACACCAGTTTGCTGACTTGTAGCAGTTCACCACAGAAAGTTATGCCAGTGGTATCATGCCAATGGTATAGGCCTCTGGATGTTGAACGTCATTGAGCAAACATTCTGAATTTTATTAAAAAAAATATTACTGGCAAAATTAGTTCCTTGAGAATACTGCACTATTGTGCAATGCCTTTCCAAAAAGCCTACTAAGTCTGTTTGAATGATAAGATGGCTATTTTAAAATTGAGGTGTTTGAACGCAATGCTTGGAAAAGGTATTTTTTGCTCCACAGGCCTATTGGACAATTTTTGGACTGCAGTCTCAGGTTTCCGACTAGCTGCATGGTCATTGGCCAGGCTGGCTGGGGATTCTGTGAGTTGTAGTCCAAAAAATCCCAAAACTGTTCTAAAAGTCCATAAGAAGAGTAACTCTTCTTAGATTTAGCCTCTTCCCAACATGTGCTGCCTGCAGGAAGTCCTGGGATCATTTTTTCTGATTTCTGTTTGAAGGGAGGCTGTAGTTAGGGTACGGGCCCTCCTTGAGACCATGGGGAGTTGCCACTACGAGGCAGCAGAAAATAACTGGATTAGAAAAGTCAATAGTTTGACTTCAAAGCCATGGCCTTGTAATGTCTTCCCCAGTCCAGTCTTCCAAAGATTGCTTGAAAGGGAGATGCTAGGTATGGATTGTCCAAACCATTTCTATAGAGAATCCTGTGCTCTGCCCCTGAGTTATTTATAGGGGAGGCCAAGTTTCTGTACAGTCATTTGTACGTTCAGAGAATGTGGATGAGTGATGTTGCTTGGACAGCATACTTACTTCTTTGTACTTTCTGTCTTTTTCCTGATGCATGACTAATTTTTCTCCTTCTTACAGTTTTCTACTATGGATTTTCTGGTTGTGTAGTGCGTGGGGGGTGAGATCATAACCCTTTCACCTTCTACCTGTTTGAAATACGACTTTCCTTCACATCTTGTCTGGCTCTAACAATGTGCTGTTTATATCTGAACCTCTTGCATTTTCATTGCTGATTTCTAGATCTGCTTCATCGAGGATCAAAGCATTCTTTTTAACTATTATTTCTCATATATTTTTCCTTTGTTTTGTTTTGTTCTGTTTTTATCACTCCACAACCAACTGGGTAGAGTGGGACTGTGACCTGAAATCTTGAGCACAGCAGAACTAAATGCAAGCACGTCAGCATCTTCATCAGATAGGTAGATAAGGATAGTAGCAGTCAGTAACCAGTAGCATGTGTCGTAGCTCGTTAAAAGCAGCTTTCCACATGTTTCAATTTATTATTTTATCCTTGCAACTATAATGACTAGTGGCTTGCTTTAGCTCATCAGTAGGAATAATCCCCCAAATCCACATTTGTACTCCCATACTTTAAGATTAAAAGTGAAAACTCTTCCATTTGGAAGCTTCCAAGAGCAGTAATTCTACTCTAAAACAAGGCATGTTCCCCAATTCCAGGGGGGAAAAAAGTTTCATTTCTATCCATTGAGTCACTTCCAGTTTTAGGTGTATACTAAAAGCTATCATATCTAAAAGGTGAGTGAATAGAAGCAGAGAAGCAAGTTTTATGAAATGGTGAATGAATGGTTAATGTCACATGGGTTTACTTTGATCACAATTGCTTGCTTTTTAAACTCTTTTATCCCTTGCACATTACTGTAACTGAAGCGTAATGGAGAACACTAATTTATGACTTAATCAATTTGTGGGTTTTGATTTCAGTCTGTCTTGTTTTTCTTTTCCTTTTCTCTGTGTTTTCCTCCATTTTAAAAGTTACGTTAGGATTTAAGTTTTCACAAAGAGCAGCAAAAATGCTTTCTGTCCTTGAAATTCCAGCTGTGTGTTGGTTATGGAATTGCAGTAATGTGTGTTGTGGCTTGGGCCCCTCGCAGGAGTGTATCTCGCAGTCAGCTGTGAAAACCAAGTTTGAGCAGCACACTATCAGAGCTAAACAGATCCTAGATACTGTGAAAAACATTATGGACAGCATAAACGTGGCAGCAGCCAACCAAAGGTAGGCATCCCCTGTTGTGTTCTTCTTTAGCTAAGCTGGAAATGGCCCCCAGTGGCACTGACTTCTTTTCCCTTTATCAGGAGGTATACAGCTCTTAGTCCTGTGCCCGTAAGAGGTAAGTACAGGATTGTTCTGGTTTGTCCCTTCAGATCCAGAAAAAAACAAACTTGGGGCTTATCCCAATGGGACTGGTTATTCGCCCTTGCTGAGAGCCTAAAGTCCCAAGTCAGTGTGAAAAATTGCCTCTAGATCTGAGCTGCTTGTCCAAACCGGCTCAAACCTCAGGTATGCACTTCAGGTGTTATAGATGGAGATTGGTGTTGGTAGCATGCTAGAGGGGCCTATTTCCTTTCTAATGTGAGAATAAGTATTTAAACAGGGCCATCAAGGGAAGCCTGTGTAGCAAGGCAAGTACAGTATATTCCATACCTACTATTTATTTATTGAACTAGTACCATTCCAGTATGAGCTATAAATCCACTGGTTTTTAATGAAAGGGTCAGCATCCATGTTCTACCGTAAGTGTAGGGAGGTGCATGTCTCCATGTTCTCTGTCTTTGCATGGAGCTTCTTTGCTGTAGGTTGTTTTCTTCCCGCATCTCCTTTATCTATAAGGAAAGCGTAGAAAGAGATGCATCAGAGAACAAGGTTCCTTTAACTTTAAAAGATATGGAATTTTTCCAGGGAAAGGGGAGAAGACCCCTAGCTGCTGAAATTTCCTCTTCTCCTGTGGTGGAAGCTACAGGAACCCCATACAAAACAGGAGACAGATGGTCATATAGAATAAACCAGTGGTTCTTAACCTTTGTTACTCAGGTGTTTTTGAACTGCAACTCCCAGAAACCCCAGCCAGCACAGCTGGTGGTGAAGGCTTCTGGGAGTTGCAGTCCAAAAACACCTGAGTAACAAAGGTTAAGAACCACTGGAATAAACAATAGCCCTCCCTATTGGTAATCCAGACGTAGTTGAGGTTTCAACCTGCTGCTCTGGTTTATATTCTTGTGCTTAGTCTTGCTTTGAGCTGATAAAGCCAAAGAGATGGCATCAGTCTCAGGATTAGTTTCTATTCCCTACTATATTTCTGGGGGAACTGGTGCCATATATAGAAGCTGACAGCTGTCTTTCTGCTACTTTAGAGTGTATTCAATGGAAGAGCGAGAGGAGCAGAAAGACAGGTTAGAATTTGTACGAAACCAGCTCAACCTTTTAACTGATGACATTAAGAAGAAGATCAAAGAAGTTACAGAGGAAGTTGCGGACAAAGTAAGTTGCAGACTGTTCAAGTAAATGTCTTGGAACATTATCATCATGGCTGTCCATTCAGTCCACAGGTCATTACTTTAGAAACATTCTTCCAAAATGATAATGCTTAACATCATGAATCCTTAGTGAGTAAAATCATACAGTTAAATTACTGCCTTTTGGGGAGGTTTAATGACCTGTCGTACTGGAGTGTTCTAGTAAAGTCAGTAAGTGCTCATCATCTGTAGAGCAGAGTTGGCTGAGAACATGAGCTGTGAAGCTGAAATCCATGGACTAATATTAGTCAGGTCTCTGCATCTTAGACTGACCCCCCTCATCCTATGTGGGAACTACTGCTGACCAGCCTTCCTTGGTATTAAGGAATGATGCCGTATTTGAGATAGGAGCTTGGGACACATGTACTTGAAATCAGAAGGTCTTTAATTCAATTCCCAGCATAGGTAATTAAATAATCTTGTGTAGCACAGCTGGAACAGTGCTTGCAACCTTAGAGAGCCACAACTGTAAAACTATTAAGAGTAATGGATGAAAATCAACTGCAAACTCTAGAAGTAGCAAGTTAGATACATAAATTATATGATATGAAAGAGTTTCTATATAACCTTTTAATATTTTGCAGCACCATATTAGGAAAAGACAAAGATCTTTAAACAGCATCTTGGATTTTTTTTTAAATAACCAACCCAGATTTCTTTGTTAAAGATCCTTCATGCTGCCCTTCTTGTCTCCATTCTCTCTGTTTTCCAGGTGTCTTCTGCCATGACTGATGAAATTTGTCGACTTTCTGTTTTAGTAGATGAATTTAATTATGATTTCCACCCATCTCTACAAGTTTTGAAGCTATATAAAAATGTAAGTTTTGCCACATCTAGAAATATGTTTCTATTCCCTTCTTTTTTACAGTATATGAAGACTGATCTTAAGGTAGTTTTTTCTTTTACCTCTGCATCTGTTACAAAGCTTTATATACCTTAAAAAGCAGAGTCTGGAAGTGGTCAAAATTATAAGGAGGGGCATGAAATGTATAAACTTTTTAGGATTCAAGAGTTACGGCTTTTCTTTTAACTACTGCCTGTTTATTTGGTCGAATGTTATAAAGAATCCCAGGATTTTAGTAAAGATAATCATCAGAAGAAACACTGTAGGAGGAACCTTCTTTTGTCCAAGGGCCACATTACCTGTGCAGAAACTTGTTCCAAGCTACCTGCCAGGAGTGTGTGTTTTGTATGTGTGTGTGTCCAAACCAAAAAGTGGGTTAAAAGACTAATTTTTTGGCTTCTACTACCATCCCCCCCCCCCCCCCCCCGGTATCCTTTCACACACATTTAACATACAGCTGAATGCTTCAAAGACTTGCAGCTAAAGATTTATCAGCCTCTGCTGAGGACAAAACAAGGCTTCTAGAGCTGAATGAACAGTCTATAGTTATCTCTTCAAAGTTTTGAAGTGCTTAGCTTGGTACTAGTTGCTGCTCTGAACTGCTGTGGGAATGACTGGCAGATTAGTTCAGATCACAAGAAGACCGAAATGCCTGAGTCAATACAGACACATTCCAGAAGCTCGTTTAGAAAGAAAGCCAATCAACTGATCAAAAATTAAAGGAAGAAGATTAATGGGAAGGAGGAGTAATGCAGGATGGGGATGGGGATTTACCAAGAAAGCTATGTGGGTCAGCTTGGGGGCCCCCATGGACTGGATTAGGTTGGGAGCCTATTTCCCATTCCTCCTGTATTATGAGCAGTCTCAGGGCCATTAAAAGTTGGTTTTAAGGAAGAAAATGGCTGGTCTCTTATTAGTGTGGACATGAAGTTGGTATAATTGCAGCCAATTGATGAGTTGAGTGCCAGTGGACCTTTGTTGCACAGTACGGCGCACGACCAGGCATGCAACCGAGACACACCCTGACATCTCATCAGTTAGGAGCAATAAGCCACGGGAAGCAATACAAACTTTATGCCAACACTGGTAGGATTCTGGCCACTGTGTCTTTTGAGTGGAGGGGATAGAAACACAGTGCTTGCATTATCCTCCCCCGATCCTACAGAGCACACGGGCTATTCCTTTGATCAGAGAGGATTATGAACTTCAGTTGTTTGTATGGTACCGCTGAGGTCAGCTAGAGAGCTACAACATCAGTGATGACAGAAGTACCTCTAAGAATCAGGACTCTGTGTGTTGGTATTGTCAAGATGTTCTAGATGTTAAATTTAGGAAGGAAATTAAGTCCTCCTTCCACATGCAAAATAGAATCATGTTAATATACTGCATATTTTCTTCTCTGTGTGTTTTTAAGAGCACTTCTGGGGAAACTATAGGTACTTTAATGACCTGTTATTAGCAAGTTGCCAATGGAAAGCTCAGAATGCTTGAAATTCAAGCCTCTACTGAGTCTGCTATTTAGAGACTAGATGTTGCAGGTATGCAAAAGGGAGAGGACAGGATGAAGTAATTGTTTTGTTGATAATTTTTCAGTCTACCTTGGGAGACCCTGTTTCTTTCTACGGTAAACATGAAGCAAAAGAGACAGTCCTCCTGGGCACAATATTCTGTGTATCATAAAAGAGCAGCAAATCAGTTAATGCTGTTGCTATATTTTTAATACCAGGGATCGGGAAAGTTGCTTATGAGATTGTCTGCCTCATGTACCAAAATAATTTAACTGGTTTTGGTTGTGGCCAGAGGGGCACACGTTTGCTGTTATGGTAAGAAGCTTTTGTCTCACTTTCCCAGTGAGAATCATAGTATAATTGAGTTGGAAGGGGCCTCTAAGGCCTTGGAGTCCATCATTCTGCTCAATGCAGGAATCCACTGTTCTTCTCTTCCTGTCTCTTTGGGTGAACATTCAGGAAGTGAGAATGTTGTGCATTTGCCAGCAACCTTGAAACAGAAAATGTGTGATGCGTACAGTGGCTTGTGCCTGAGAGAGGATGCCGAGGGATCCCTCCTGTTAGAATGTTAGAAATAGCAGCCATCAGTGTGTCTAAGAACATTCACTTAACTTGGTCAGCCTGTTGGCTCTGCAGTATCTACCCTTGTCTTGGTTATAGGCTGAACTGTTTGCTTTCTCTGTTGCAATGACAGGAACTTAACAAGCACCTAGAAGCAGGTTTGGGAAAGAACTTGGCAGACCGTTGCTCCAGTGAAGTCAACATGTCTATGCATCAGTCTCAACAAGAAATGATTGGTAACATTTACATTGAAGAACGCATAGGCTCCACACTTTTTTTTTCTTTATATGTGTGGCACTGCCCTCCTCCAGATTTGTAGTTTTTAGGAACACCATGCTGTCCCATTGTTATCCCCTTCCATGCAATGTAGCTCCGTTTGAACCAGAAGCTATCATTTTCCTTCTCTTCTGAGCCCCAGTTCTTCTTGGTAAGCTGCTTTGTTTCTGTCGTATGAGTGCCTGAATTCTCAGGCCCTGGGGTTCTTTCAAGAACTTCAGCTTCTGATTCTACCAGCTAGTCAAGGGGATTAGGTCAGGCTGCTCTGAGGGGATCATTCATGCAGCAGGGCACACATGTTGGCCTCTGGGACTGTACAAGGCCATGGTTGGGTTCAGGTAAAGGTATTCATTGGTGCCTCCGTGTAATGGATCAGCAACACATGGCATGATTTGTCTTTTCCTCTTTTTGAGCTACCACTTGTGTTAAGTTTGGGGTAGGCTGTCCCTACGTCCTGTGCTGCTTCCATGTGAGTCCTGATGACTGTTGACCTTCACAACAGTCTCACAAATACCAATTTCTCTGTTTCTTCCATTGTTTTGAAATCTTACCTGAAGTCTGAATTGCTTAATTGAGGCCTGGTCTACACAGCAGAGAGAAGTGATAGTGCTACCAAACCATTCAAGCTACAAGCTCTCTATCTGTCTGTCTGTCTGTACACACACACAGCAGAGAGAAGTGATTGTGCTACCAAACCATTTAAGCTACAGAGCAGGTGTGTGTGTGTTGGGGGGGGGGGGGTAGAACCTGTTTATAACACCTCAAACACATGTTATCTCCTTGTGCTCCACGTCTACCCCAGCCTCATGATACACTAAATTCATGCCAAGACTCATCTCCTGACTTTAATTTTTAAATTTTTGTTACCTGGACCTGAGTCAGAAAGTATATTCAAGGTAAGCAGGTGTTTGAGAGCAGAGGTTACAGTTGGTCTTCGTGTCTGGCCACGAACAAGCCCATATATGCCCCTTGAGGTCTGCTTGGTGGTTTCCAAGTGAGACATTGCACATGGTATGCATTTTTTTCTTTTGTTGTTGTTGTTTTGTTTTAATTCTCTTGTTTAACTGATCTGTGTTTTTTTTTTAATCTTAGCAATGGTTAAAATGAATGCTTATACTGTACCTGGAATAATCACAACAGAATGGAAACACATTCTGAAATCAGTTTGGCTTTATTTTAATTATTTTTTTTTCTTTTAGAAAATCTGCAGGCTTTGTTGCCTTCAGATGTCCAGAAAAACCTTCACTTGCTAATTCCGTGTCGGAAGTTTGACCTCAGCTATGATCTGAATTGCCACAGCCTCTGCTCGGATTTCCAAGAGGACATCTCGTTTCGATTCTCCCTGGGCTGGACTGCCCTTGTCAGTCGGTTCCTGGGCCCTAAAAACACCGAGAGGGTCCTTCTGGCCATGGCAGAGCCAACTTTTGCAGTGAGTGCTGCTGAAGGTTTTTTGTCAGTAGATTCAGCTTGTTGTGCTGCCCGTATAGCTGGCTTTCTGACCCACTGCATGCAGGCGGCATCACCATTATGAACGTGGTACTAGTTGAAGCACGAGATCTGCTTCCTACTTCAGTGACAGGAACAGGTGCTTGACTGTGTGCATTCAAAGCTGCCTCCAGCAGCAGGAGGAGATCTCGCGCGTATAGCAGCACATGCCACCTTTTGCTAAATTTTAGATTGGAGCTATAAGCCAGGATGGAGTTGTGCCGCCAGGCATGTGTGAGTGTTATTTGTGCAAGCATTTGTGTCTTTTCTGATCTCATACAAGGAGTAGCTGATAACTCCACAATCCCAGCACAACAGCATTGTCTACAAGCAGCATTGCACAGCTCCAGCATGACATGTACTCATCTGCTTGCACAAAGTTATACTTGTGCAATCCAGCATAACAATGATGGCAGCGACTTTCAGTCTGTCAGCATTATAGGATTTAGGCCATGTTACTTGGTGAACAAATTCCTAGACGGATTTTTTCTCTCTCCTCTCATGGTCCTGTGAAAACTGCAGTAATTGAAATCCTGTTGCTTAGCATAGTAAGTTGCACTAGAGTAGGCTCATTGACGCCATTGGGATCAACTCCTCTGTAAGTTGTATTGATTCAAATGGGCCTACTCTAGATGCGACTCACTATGCTAAGTTCCAACCATTATGTCATCTCAAGTATAGAATTCATTTTTTTCTGAGACCCTTTTATAAAGCAAAAGTAAAACCCTTGAGGCTTGAAAGGGGTGTGGGCGGCACCAGCTGAAATCTTGCTGAATCAGTTTCACAGCTGGAGCTGCTGAGAGGTGCAGAGTTCCTTATTTTGCCCATGCCTAGCAAAATCAGAAAATGTATTGTAAGCTAGTAAAATGGCATGTTCAGGAGCACTAGAACACAAGCTTGTGCCTCTTCCAGAACTGGCAGACATGGTTCCCTTTGTTGAAAGAAAGGCAGGGTGTAAGTAAAATGGAAGAATAAATGCAATGTAATACAAGTAGAATATTTAACATATGGGTACTTACTTACCTTGGACTGTTGGGCTGGACAGGTCTCTGGTCAATGAAATAGAATAGATTAAAAATGGCAACAATGGACAGTATTCAAGCAGCGAGGCAAAATGTCAGCTGTCTGTTGCAAGAAATCTATTTTCCTCAAGTGTGATCTTTCCCCAAAACAATTTGGAAATCCTTCAAGAACGTTCTCTTGTGCGCTTTTTGACTGCAACCCTGCTCTTTAAGTAGTTCCATTCATCTAGATTCTGCTTTTGGCTCATAAACACATAAATATGGCATCCTTCTTTTAAACCCAGGTGGTCAGCCTTATCTAGAGCTTGCACTCTTCCCTTCTAGATCCCTCGGTCTCTGGCCTCCACCCCTTGTGTCAGCGGTGCTCCAGCTCTGCCACCAGAGAGGGCATCCCAGGAGGAGCTCATGGTCTCCTTGGTCACCAATCTGGCGTCGTTGACATCCCGGACATCCATGACTGTCATCATTTTTGGTGGGCTGGTTAGTACCATGATGACTTCTGCCTTGGTGGGAAATCCTAAAGAAGAATATTTGCCTAAGGATGAGAAGCATCTAGTGGTGGACGGTGCTCAGCATTGCATCTGCCCCTGCCCTTTGATACTTTTCCTGACCCATGTTTTTGGGGTCCCTGTCCTGCCCTGAAGTCTTTGCCTGCAGTATTTTTCACACTACACTCCATGTAGTGTGGTCAGAGCTAACTCGCCTAGCTATAGTGCCGCAAATTCCAGCATGTCTATGTGCAGATGTACCATTCTGCTGGAATGACAGTTCTTGTTCCCCAATTTAAAGGCTTGTTATCCATGACTACAACTCTTGAGAACAGGGTCACTGCTTTTAATAAGCAAAGTTTTGGTTTGGAAATATGTCTGTCCCTTATGGTGATGCATCATGTCCACTTTGTGGAGGGAATGGCCAAGAGCCAATTAATTTAAGTGGAAGCAGATCGGAGAAGAATAACATATCCATATACCATCCACCATCCCTGATGTATGTATAAGCAATGGTCCTGTTGCTTAGTTTAGCAAGTTGCACTACAGTGCTGGGGATCTGGTGAGTCAAGTCCTCTGTAAATTGCATTGATTCAGATGGGCTCACCAAATCACCACTGATCCAATGGGTCTACTGTAGTGTGACTTAGCGCGCGCACACACACACACAGAGCCTTGGAGCTATTACAGAAAACCTTTGACCCCCTTCTAGCTAACAATCTAACCCCATGAGTACAGTGGACCTCCCTAGAGAGTGTAGTAGATGGTTGTGATGCATCCAGACAAGAGGCAGTTTGAAGTTTCTTGCCTCTAACAAATGCTTTCCAACTGATTTTCACTTGCCCGATCCATCTGTTTGATAGCTTCTGCTTAAGTTGTAATCTAGTGTTTCTCTTCTAGGTTTGGAGAACTGTTGGCTGGAAGGTCATCTCCCTTTCCTTGAGCATGTATGGGCTACTCTATCTCTATGAGAGGCTCACTTGGACAACCAAAGCCAAAGAGCGAGCCTTCAAGCAGCAGTTTGTAAATTATGCTACAGAGAAGCTGCAAATGATTGTCAGCTTTACCAGTGCAAACTGCAGTCATCAGGTGCAACAGTATGTCTTCTCTGTTCTGTAACGTGAGCTTTTGTCCCGGAGGGTAAAGTTCTTTTTGCAGATATTGCTCGGTCCTTGTTCTTAAAGGGGCAAGGATTTTGCTTACATCACTGAAGGACCTGTGAGTATTTCCTGCCCCCTCTCAGACACCAAGATCGTGTGCTTGACTCTCCAGGCATCCTTATCAGAATTTGACATTGTGGCAGGGTTTTTTTTTCCTTACAACTGTAAGGAGGGAAAATCTTCTGAGGCTGCAAAGCAAATTCTCTTTCAAAGAGATCTTGTCAGTTATGTGTATAACACAAGTCTATAATTCTCTCATAGGGAGTCTGTTCATAGCAGGAGCTCTATCGAGACAATGAGACATTCCAAACAGGATTTCTGACACCCCACCCCTATAATTTCCAAGACCTTTCTCCCCACCCACCCCTTGGTTTATAACAACCCACCCTTACCGATTAGCAGTCATCCATTTGTAGTCTCCGGCAGATTAAAATAATAAAACCACATATTCTTCTACCTACCTTAATTTTGTACCATAGAACTGTAGCTAAACAGCTTCTACAGCGATGGGTCCTTAGGTGCAAATAGGGAAAGAGATTGCCTACTTAGCTATCATCTTCCTCACCTTGAGGATCTTGACACTGGTTAATATTGTGGGTATCTATATTCAAGTATTGTGTACCTGTGTTCAGAAATACACAAAGATGCTTGTATTGTTGCAAAAGATGGGAAGGATCCCTTACCTAGAAGGGATAATGGGAGAAATATTGACATAGTAAGTCACAACTAGTAGGCCCTTTGAATCAGTTGAACTTATGGAGGAGTTGACTCACCAAATCCCCACTGAGCCAATGGGACTACTCTAGTTGCAACTTACTGTTGGATTTCAGCAACTTTGTATGTGTCCAGATTTGCTGACATCTTATTGCTATCTGTGTGCATAATGAACCTCTTTAACATAATTGTTAAATTTAGGATTTCAGGATGGGAGGCAAACTCTCCCCCTTACTTCTCCCCTGACACCCATGGCTGGCATTTACTATATTTACTATACCCAGCAGGTTTTTATATACATTTAACTATGGTCTCTATTTTTAGAATTCTGCACCCGGGAAAGCTAGATTCTGAGATGAGAATGAATATTGCAGAAGATGCTCTGTTATCCTGTTCATTGTGTAATGGGTTCTGTTTCTATGGTTTGGGTCTTGAATGTTTTAAAAACACAGTTTCAAAGAGAATGGGAAAATCAGGATTTGCTTTTAGTGACAGGAAAATTCTCCAGTGCTATCACAGAGGCCGTGCACTAGGACACTAAAGAAGGGCTGAAGCAGTTGTATTCCTGAGCCCCGGTGGTTCTTCAGATGGAGTACAGACATGCATACAGGGCTGCAGTGGGAAGCTCAAGGGCTTTGTGTTTTTGCCACAGATTTCTTTTGGAAGCTTCCGAAGGGAAACGAGCCGAGGGATTCAGCTTTGTTCCTTTCTGTTACAGAGAAATGGCCACCACATTTGCTCGTCTGTGCCAGCAAGTTGATATCACAGAGCGAAACCTAGAGAAAGAGATTGCAAGATTGTCCAAAGAAATTGCTCAGCTAGAAAAAATCCAGACCCACTCAAAGCATCTACGGTAAATAGCCATGTGGGGGGCAGGAGGGAAGGAGGGCTGGTTTTGCAATGACCTTCTGTCATCAATGGCTGCCTAGTGGCACACAGCACAGAGAGCCTGTTCCTGGTTGTTTGAGATATTTTCAGGCTCCATAAAATCATGGCTGTCTGTTCATTTAACTGAAAGGATATGTTTTACTCAGACTGGTTTAGAGGGTCCCTTTTTATTCTACTCTAAATTGTATTTTAGACCTGAATGTGCCATCATCCATTGAAGTAGATTTTCTGGTGGTATATGAAACATTAATATGAGCAATTTAATAAAATACAGATTAGAGATAAAAGATGCAGATGAAATATTGAAAAGAGATTAGGAAATATTAAAATGTTTGGGTAAATAAAAATGGGACCTTTATGTGCTGGCTGGATAGCTGAGTGAGTTAGTTATCTGGCTATGGAGCCAGTAGTTGGGGGGTTGATTTTCCACTCCTTTTTTTTCCCTGTAAAAGAGCCAGCCTGTGTGGCCTTGGGCAAGCTGCACAGTCCCAGGATGCCCCAAGAAGGGAATGGTAAACCACTTCTAAGTACTTTATACACAGCAAACTCCAGCAAGCGTTGCCATAAGTTGGAATGTTGTTGCTGTTGTTGTTGATAGGGATAATAGGGTAAGTGCCAGTCCAATCTCTGGAGTGCAGAGGGCACTGCCATGGCAAAGAAAGTCCACTCCTGGAGATGTCAGTTATATACTATTGAAGAAAAAGACGAGGAAAGAGGCTTTGGTCAATGATCTGAAACTGTACACAGGTTGATCATGGTTGCAGATGTTCTTCCAGTGGATTAAAGCCCAATACCTTAAATGTGGATTTAGAACTGAACAGGTGACGGGGTGGGGAGTAACGTAATGTAGGCAAGACAGACCTGCCAGTCAGAATTGTGGCTGTCGTGTTGCATACCAGTCAGTGCTTTTGAAAAGCCTACAAAATCAGCCCTACACATTATTTGCAAACTTGTTTTTGCCGTGTTTACTTGGAGGGGAGTCTTCTTTAGTTCATGGCATCTGTACCGATAAATGAGAAAAACCATGAGTGTATATATAACAGCTGTGGTTGGTGTTTGTTTTTTTTTTAATCTAGCCCCAGCCTTCTTCCTTCACTGCTATTACCCCTGTTGTTAAAGCCTAAATTATAAATTCCACTAGGAAATCATGAACTTTGAATGCAGCAGTTATGGAATCCAACAGACAGATTCTACCATCCCATTTCTGTGTTCTTAAAAAAAGGGTAGCCTAAAGATTATACTCCCCAGATAGCACAAGCACAATGTAGAAATCAACACCTATGGTGTGACAAGCCTTCACATCTGCATGTTCCTGGCAGCAGGTGAAGCAAAACGTCTCACCTCAGGGCTCATGGACGAGTTAAGCACCTTTCGCAAACATCACAACCAAAAATACTTCATTTGTATGAAACGACTGAATTTCTTGAGCTGCCCTGCTGTGTTGCAAAAGGGTGGAATAAAGATATTTGAAAAAAGTAAAATTGCCTGTTCCACCATACGCACTTTTTGGCAGTTGCATGAGGTATATAACATGTCCATCAAATTCGGTGTCGCAGACTGTGATGGTGTTAATGCAGGTACGAATCACTTTGTATTGTCTCTCTGGTAATCCTCCAGATCAGATTTGCCTGAATGAAGACTTTTAGTGGGAAGGGAGGAAAACTGGAAGTTGCTGCCCCCCCCCCCCCACTTTCCTCTGACAAACACCTCCCGTCAGTGGAGTGACCACCATGGGTTATAACCCATTTGTTTCCCTTTGTTGCCAAAAATTATTTGTGAATTTGGAAGGATGTAATGAGACCATGCATCTAGCTGGAAGCTGATTAATTTTCCCCCCTTCTGTTTCACAGAAAAAAAGCAGTTCACCTTGAAAATGAATTTGACTGCTTTACAAAGGATTTTCTCCAGAAGAAGAAATGAGACGCTGTCATGGTTTTCTAATGCTCCGGGTGCAATTGAAAAGATTTCGCACACATCCAGGTCAAATGAATTTTTTAAGCCCCCTGTATTGTACCTGCCCAGTGTTGCCTGGCTCTTTTTGTGCTTGGGTTATGAATTGTGCCTGAGAGAGGAGGACAGTATTTAATCCCTAGATGAACCATTTTGCAACTTAAATATGAAGTTTCTTTGGAGATGTAAAAGGAATAATAAACCAGCAAACAAGAAGCAAGAAGTATTTCGCATTAGTGTTTACCCCAAGAATCTCAACCCCCTCTTTCTGGCATCCAGAAAGAGACTTGAGGCTGTGTCCACCCTGGGATCCTGTGTCAAAGACGGAATTCTCTGTGGGAATGTAGGTTGCTGACCTTTACCAAAATTCTGTTACCCAAGGTTAAAATATAGAGTGATAACAAATTGTATTATGGAATCTGAATGCAGTAGACAATCAGCTTGGCTGGGCATAAGGTGCAAATCCAGAATTCTCATCTGATTGAGAGGCAATGAGATTTTTATATTTTGTACTGCATATTTAAAGCTTTAATATCACTCGCATATAAACGTTCTCAATTAAGAGGAGGCAGCACATTGTTTAGCAAAGAGAGGTATATTTCACTGAACTGTTCTTGGGAAGTAGGTACCTGCATTCTTTTTCCATCATCTTGTCTTGAAAGACCAAGGAAGGTGTGATGGCTTAAATAAGATGGCTTAAATGTGTGATGGCTTAAATAAGATTTGTATGTTTAACATTATGGAATTCTCTGCAGTAGTCGATCTAGCTGCACCGGTCTTCTAACCTTGGCCTGTTAATAATATTTTTTCGAGGTTCCTAGATGTCCAAAATCCATCTGCATCATCTGTCCCAAGGGCTTCTAGGCTAGAGACCTGGTAGTGAGACATTTCTGAAGACCTTCCAGGCTGACAGATGTTTCATGTGACAATATGAGAGCCCAGCCCCTTGTGTCTCCCTCTCCTTCCCATGATATTGAAAAGAGCCCAAAGTTTAAGCGCCCGATAGAGTAGTTAGCAGTGCACTTTAGGAACTATCACAAAATATGAATTGAGTTGATCAGTAATGGAGGAAATGCATAAACAGGGCAGTCTTTATTGCTCCCACTGGTTCTTTCCATGATGGTGGTGATGGATAAGCCCCCAATATTAACAACCTGGGTAATCAAGGACTATCCTGGCATTTAGCTATTGTTCTTGGGACACTTTTTCCCCGCACCGGCATCTTCCCAGGGCGCTCTACTAAAATGAATAGAAGCAGAAGCTTCAATTACTCATACCCCTCTGTTGTGCACACATCACAGATGACTGTAACATCCCCCATCCTAGTACCACACTGGATATGCTGCCCAGGGCTGATGGGAGTTGCTGCCTAATCCTGTGAAGCCCATATGTTCTCCACCCCCAAAGTAATGTGTTACTTTATGAATTGCTTTACAAAATGTGTTTAGTTGGGGAAGATATAGATATGCATGTCTTTCAACCAAAATGGAAAAGTAGCGTAAGTTGTAAAAACAAAAATACATTCTCGTGGTGGCACTTGATGATAAGGTAACTGGTATAACAAAGGGCTAATAAAACAATTGCTGAGTTTCTACCTTTTGTTTCTTTTTCAGCAGCAAACAAGGTGGTTCCTTGTACTTTTACTCTGGTAAACATGAAATGTTTATAATGGCTTCCACATGGGGTGGGGGAACGAAATTATAAAGATGGCTGTTCAAGTTCTGAAATTTGATGAAATGTGTAGCAAAGTCACAGAAGGAACAGTATGAAAGTCACAATGGTAGATCAGAAGAAATCAAGCTGTTTATAGAGTTTGATGAATAATCCACATGCTCAATACTTGCTCTTTCCTTGCAAAAGCTACTTTCATAGGCTTTCCAGAGTCATTCAGAATCTGCTACTGCAGTGGTCCCCAACCTTTTCTGAGTCACAGACAAGTTGGGGGGGGGGGGTCCATTCGTGGGGGGCAGGGCACTCACCACACTTGCTGGTGAGGCGTGCTCGGGGGGGGGCGTGCATGCGCGGAGGGAAGCGGCAGGGTGCGCTCGTGGAGGGGCGCATTCGCGCATGCACGAAGGGGTGGGGTGCGCTCGCAGAGGGGAGGAGCACCCATGCGTGCACGTGGCAGGCCATGCGGGTGGGGGGGAGTGCATCCGGGGGGGCGGGAGATCTGTCTTTGCAGTCCTGCCATGGCCACGGACCAGCACTGGGCCGCGGACCGGGGGTTGGGGACACCTGTGCTACTGTCATACACACAGTTCCATTTTGTTTGCTTGCTACTATGTAGCAAGTACTATGAAGACGTGACTTAGGGTAGAACAGTCTGGTGAGGCTTACTGCCTGATGTCAGGTCAAGTGGGAGTTTAAAGCCTCATTACTCCATGAGAATAACGTTTTCTTTGTTTAAGATGATTAATGTATTGCTTAACATAACAAAACAAACTTAGCTTTCCTTTCATAGTGAAATGTCCTCAATTGTCCACAGTCGATCAAATGCTCAAGACATCTCTTACGTTTCATCCAGGCAAACTCTTTATAGGTTTACAGCATATTTGTACTACTGCAAACCTCAAGGGTTCTCGGAGCACGTTGGTATCTTCCCCAAGTGTAGAGATGGTGCCATTTTGACTATGCAAGCAGCAGGATTTGAAGAATGGATGTGATAGTGACATATAAAAGTGAGACCTGTAACAACATGGCAGTGTGGATTTATGTCCTTATGGTTTCCCCCCTCTAAAGATATCTCTGTATTTCTTCAAACTTTCCTGCTGCTACCTACCCATTGGGCATTACTCATGAGGTTCTTGCTACCCAGGTAACAGCATTTCCATTTGCTCACAAGCAACAGAAATGTCAAGGTGGGATGTTTTGTACTTATTTAGTGCTTTTCAGTAATTTGAAAGTATTTTTATGCATATAAAACACAGATTTGATGTAGATGAATAAAGCTTGTAGAATTAGGCAAGCTGATGTGGGTGTGGATGTCTAGGGAAGACTTATTGCACTATGGTTTACTTGCATCCACTTCTAAAAAAAATGGCTGGTTATGTATTATTTCTTAATTTTTCTTTAATACTGGCATTATTTAAGTATTAATTCATCTTTGGGGTGGTGTAGCGAGCACCCACTCAGTAAAGTTCTGTAGAGTAGTGCTGACTATATCAGTTTTCAGGCCTAGTAAGAAAAAGCAAGTTACTTTCATATTCTGAAGTTCAGTTGTTCTTTTTCCAAGTGTACAAAAGAAGATCTAGTAAACAGCTGAGATAACACTGTTTAAGTAGCCTGCGTCTGGTAAAAAATAATCTAATTATCTTAACATTTTGATTTGTTTTTAATTTTACCTATATTTCATATACATCCATAATATTAAACTGTGCAACGCTCTGATACAATTAAAGAAATATTAGATTAACTAGATCAGTGGTTCTTAACCTTTGTTACCCAGGTGTTTTTGAACTGCAACTCCCAGAAACCCCAGCCAGCACAGCTGGTGGTGAAGGCTTCTGGGAGTTGCAGTCCAAAAACACCTGAGTAACAAAGGTTAAGAACCACTGAACTAGATCACCCCAGGGGTATTTCATTCCAATTTTATTGAGGTAACTTGTGTAAGGGCCAAAGATTTTTGTTTGCAACTTCTTGGGGTACAGATCTATTACCTGCATACATCAAAAAAATCTCTGCTGCCTTCTGAATATGCTTTGTAATGGACTTGCATGAAACATATAATTATCTCACCAGTTTTTTCCTGCTAGAGGTGTTTTAAGCTTTAGTGCTCTGTGAGTTTCTGCTAGGTCTTCTAGAGTCATTTTGAGTAAAGTTGAATTAATCCACTTCAAGAGAAATATAATTAAATCAGTCCCTTCTGAAGATTCACCCAAGCCATATAGGAAGAGATTATCCTAGTGACTTCTGACTTGCAGGATCTTTACTCATAGCTGCAAGCCTTCCTTTGAATCTATTAATTTTTAAATTGCTGTTTCATTCTTTACTCCTAGGTATAAAAGTTGTTTCAGCAGTAGAGTCAACTGCTACTGCTTCCATTTTTTTTCTTGTAAAAGATTGATTGTCTCAGCCCAATAGTGTCTCAGTTGTACTTACTCTGCTACATCTCTAGTTGGATCTGCCCACTTTTGGTACCTTTCCTGTCTTTGCTTATGCCACTTTCTAATTTCCCAGTGTGGTGTAGTAGATAAGAGTGACAGACTAGGACTCTAAAGAACAGGGTTTGAATCTCCACTTGGCCATGGAAACTCACTGGGGGAATGGAACTAGTAAAGCCTATCCTTAAATATCTCACCTTGAAAGCCTTATTAGGGTGGCTGTAAATCATTTCTGACTTGATGGCGCAGAACACACAGAAGCCACTGTCTGAATCTCTTCTAGGCCTTATTTCTGTGAGGAACGTTTTGAGTTGAAATACATGTGCAAATGATTTTCTTTTGGTGTGGAAATGGAGAATTATTTCTACTATGTTTATGTACAGCGATATATTTGCTTTTTGTTTTTAATTTTGCTCTGACAGTGGGTAATCAGTCCACAATAAGTAGCTGTCTAAGTTCTTGACAAGCTTTGCCTTCTGGCATCTGATCCCAATCAAAAGATTGTGATAACTAACCAGAGTATACCCTTAGGATCAGGAGGGAAACAAATCAATTACAGTGGTGCCTCGCAAGACGAAAGTAATTCGTTCCGCGAGTACCGTCGTATTGCGAAATTTTCGTCTTGCGAAAAAGCGGCTTCCCATAGGAATGCATTGCAATGCATTCCTATGGGAAACCTCGCAAGACGAACAAATTATTTTCATCTTGCGAAGCATCGCTCTTCCGAAAAAAAAAATCGTTTTGCGAAGCACGGCCATAGAAAAAGCCGTCTTGCGAGTCACCAACACGATTGCAAAACGCTTTCGTCTTGCGAGTTTTTCGTCCGGCGAGGCGTTCGTCTTGCGAGGCACCACTGTATTGTTTAAAAATCAAATTTATCCTGATTAGGATGTATGTATAAACAGTATACAAAAAAAAAAATATGGATGTGGTGGCGCTGTGGGTTATACCGCAGAAGCCTCTGTGCTGCAAGGTCGGAAGACCAGCAGCTGTAAGATCGAATCCACGTGACGGAGTGAGCTCCCGTCGCTTGTCCCAGCTCCTGCCAACCTAGCAGTTCGAAAGCATGTAAAAATGCGAGTAGATAACTAGGTACCACCACGGTGGGAAGGTAACGGCGTTCCGTGTCTAGTCGTGCTGGCTACGTGACCACGGAAACTATCTACGGACAAACGCTGGCTCTACGGCTTGGAAACGGGGAAGAGCACCGCGCTCTAGAGTCGGACACGACTGGACTAAATGTCAAGGAGAACCTTTACCTTTACCTATAAACAGTCAAGTGTCATTTTTCCTTTTTTTTAATTGATATTTTAATTTTCTCTATTTCCTGTCAGAATGCAATGATATTATCTATTCATGAAATTTATCTGACTGACAAATACAAAAGTAGAATTTAACCCCCACCTTTTTGTACATGGGTGTGTTTACTATGTCCTATAGTACGCCACCTCTCTTAAGAAGCATAAACGAGGGAATAAACCACCATAACCAGGGAAATCATAGTTAAAAGCAGTTTATTGGTTACAATGTCAAGTCAGGCAACATTTTTCACTGAGCCACTGTACAAATACAAAGGAAAGAATCATTATGGAGGGGGAAAAACTATAAACAATTCATAGCAAGTGATTTTTTTTCCACAGGGAAGGCTTTATAACAACAGCACTGTTAAAGAACAAAATGACACAAGTCCCTGGGTTCTTTGTGTTTAATTAGGTTAAATAAAAGGATAGGACTTTCTGAATACACGATCCAAAAGAATCACTTGGTACCTAGAAATGTTTCGGAAGGTTGTCTTCAAGCTGGCAACAAGTGAAGTTTAAAAAAAACAAAAAGCCACACATACAACTTGGATGTGAGAGGTTGAGATAAGTCATTAGTTAAAGCAAAATTAAAAAGATGATTCTAAAAAGAATTTAACGTATTTCCTTTGGGTAATGATGCAAGTATACATACATAGCGATATATCGCAGCAAGGATGAAACAAAGAGAGCACCATTGTGTTGTAAAAACAAAGGCTTGAAAATTTCTATGGTGTCCATGTTAGTCAAAACCAAACATTGTGTGGCACAAGGAAGGTCAGGCACATTTTAAAAACTCTTATCATTTCTATACATCATTAGTAACACTGTTCACAGACTCACCATAACATCACTGAGCATTTAACAGTCTTGCATGTATTTTACACAATCAGTAATTGACTTTAAAAAAAAAAGACTTGCAGTGCCTCAAATGTGGAAGAAGTTGTTTGGGCAGCACGAGTACCACTTTAAGGTAAGAGGAAGGGGACCCAGAGACCCTAATTTCTAAGAAACTGCCATGTGGCATTTCTAAATAATGGCTCGGCTCCAAGAGCTTTGTACATGTGCTTAGGATTTTTCCACACATTCATGGGGGGGGCAGGCTCCCCATCTATAGCCATCCAAGAGCTGAGCACTTTCAGAGGAACATTCCTGGGAGGCAAAAGGGGCTATAGTGAATATTGGGAATGGAAGGAAACGGTCACTGAAAGCCCTAAGGAGGCACGCAGGGCTTTGGATTCAACCCACAAGGGAACAGGGTTGTCCCTGGACTGATCACAAAGCAAGCCCTACTGCAACCACAGAGGAGTGGAAGGTGTTGCGTGGCATGGCACAACTTGCTCTGTGATGTGATGCCTCTAGGCCAGGTGCTTTTTATGCAATTAAGAGCCATCCTGGTGGGACTGCCTACTACCTGGTTGCCCATTCTCTCTCTCTCTCTTTTTGGCACCATCAAACCCAAATTTGTAACTTCTACTAGATATGCTACTGCCCGGCACTTCAATACACAGGGTATTTGAAGCCAACAACCAACTACCTAGTCATATTCACATTTACACAACAACAAAATCTGACAGGGGAGGATGAAGAAAGGGAAAACACAGAATTTTTGACTACTGACCTTTGCTGTGGAACAAGTTACCAAAACAAAAAAACAGCATGAAAGTTATTTTCATTTTACACACGTGTTAAATGTTTCAGAAAAGATGCTTTACTAATCACAGATCTTTCCTGGCAAAAAAGCTGTTCAAACTCCTAGCCTAGGATGTTCTCATGTCTTAAAACACACTGGCCAGAATCCTATTGGTGGTTTATGTATGTGAAACTGCATAACCCACAATAAGCTACTGAGGTGCTGGTCCCATTACAAAGTATCTGCCCAGTTATGCAAGTGGTGTCTTGTTAGCAGAAATTTACAAATGTGAGTTACACAATCTAGTATATGCATATGTAAACCACCAACAGGATATCTGCAACAATTTTTTCCAGATAATCTGAACAAAAAGAGAACCACTAGCACTATTTCATGATTCTCTTCAAATGGTCACTCAGCCCAATGAATTCTCAGCTTCATTTTAGAAAGGTAATACAGAACTAGCATCCTTGCAACTTGGAGATATTATCAAGGTACGGCTTCCTATTTCTCATCAACCAAGCCAGTTAATACCACTATTATAAAGCCCCCACTAATCATATAAATCAACTGGGATATGATTTAATGCAGGATAAGTTGAGCACAGTTATTGGCAATCACTCAGAAAATCTTCCCTTGCCACCCATCATCTAGTACAACTCAACACTTAAGTTGGCACCATCTCACAGAGATTTATGGAACTCATGAAGGATCCATTTTAAAAGGTTCCTCATTCTGGCTACATATTGTTGGCAGCTGGTGGTGGGTAAACACATATAGAAACTTATACTAACAATATGGCTGTTGGGCAGAAAATCCATCGCAGAGACATCAGTTCCCATGTGGTAATACCAAGAATAGCAAAAACACAAAAAGAAAAATATTGTAGGATGCTGTGAGTGAGGAATGTGTTTCCAGGGTCCAGAATTAGCTGGCTCTCCTCAAATGAAAAATCTGGCAATACCATCTCAACTACTTGAACCAACATAAGACAGTGATGTTTGTATGCATGTAGTAATGACCTTTCTGACTACATGCATACAAGTGACCTTGTATGCATGTAGTAATGACAATTTAACATAAATCCATATAGAGGAAAACTGGTCAGTGATTCACTTAGAACAGTCTTTCAATGAGACAGGACAAGCTAGAAATCTAGCCATAGCTTACAGCCTTAGCTGTAGGCATAAAGCTATACGAATGATCTATTGTGCTCAGAATTTCCACAGATGCTTACCCTGTTAGCCAGTGGTCCAGACCATTATTTCTGAACCAGCACAATGCATGAAGGGTGGTTTTCACAAGCCCATCAAGACTATACAGTGTCTGCCAGATTCACAGAGAGGTCTGCAGTAGCTTCACAAACCATCTACTCTTAATTTAAAAGTTCTCTTCTTGCCCTTGCCCATTCTTATCATCAGCATACAGCAATCTTAAAAGCCAGCCAAAGATGGGTAGGTATATGATAAAGAAGACTAAGAAGGAGGTTGGGGGCAGGGTGTCAAGTGCTTCACAGAATTCAGAACGACTACCTAAACATGATGATTATCAGCAAATCCTAAAGCACTGCCTCATCTTGATAACATCAATACTGGACTTGGAACAGAAAAATTCATAGAAAATTTAGCAAATACTGCCAAATCCTGTTACTTGGCATAAGACCGTTCCACCCTGGTGAATAAGCCATCCCTGCTGCAAGTCTCGGGGGGTGCCCAAGAACTGCAGCAGGAAACTTCATTTACCAGGGCAGAACAGACCAAAAGCTACGATTTGGTTTATGCCACGAAACAGGATTTTAGCCACTGTTATGAATTTATAGAGTTAGTCCTACAAATGTTCTCCCATTTCTCCAGAACATAACTTTTTAAGCAAAATCCTTAACAAAATGCTGGTCTTTTTTTTTCTCCCAAGTCTACTGTGTTCAGCACAGGAACTGATAATTTTACTGCTGTAAACACAAAAAAAGGGAGAAAGACTGAAATTAAGGTTAAAATCTGCCCTAAAACTGACAAAACAAATGGTTCACCAATTTATATTTGTTAATTTGTTGACAACCACTGCTGCTTGCTAAAAGAACAAGGTTACTGTAACAGCTCCTCTCTTTTCTTACACAATGAGAAGGGGACATTTAACAGTACACTTAATTTTCATCTTCGATGGACATAGAGAGAAAACATCTTAGGACTGAATCCCATGCTCATCCACAAATACTTAAATAAAAGTGAGATTTGTGTAATAATTGCTTACAAACACAAGAGCATTTCCACCAGAATCAAAAACTGATTCCAATGGTTAATTTAAAAAGAGATCAATCTGTTTCTATTTAATTGTACTTTCTGTCATATTTCTGTGACTAGAACAGTTCTTATAAATTGTCACTGGATTAATCTCATCTCACCCCAAAATTTAAGCTGGTTCACTCTGATGTTTTTCTACATTGTCATGCTTCCCAATAAAAGGCAAAGGTTACAGTTATTAATGTATCAGCATCTTAAAATTGGGCTGCAACATTCTAGTGAGAGATGAAGAAATAGGATGGCAAATTTCTTAATTAACACTACCATATGACACGGGTTCTCTGGCATGTACACACACACACACAAAGGCAACTCTGTTCTGCAATGGAATGTCTGAATAACCCAGTACACATTTTGGCAGTGTTAGAATGAACTTTCAGCATTTCCACATTTTCTTTGCTGCTGATTGTGGTGCAATCACACAGAATGTTTCAAAAGTCAATCCAAACACTCATGTGGAATACACTACAGTCCACAAAAACCGCATGGTGGAAGAATGGCACATTTCAGTGCAGTCCTCATTTAAAATGTCTCTACCTGTGCAGTCACGTTTTCCAGGGAGGCATTTCCTACCTGAAATGTGTTAACCTCTGCATAAGCAGGATAACTGTAATACACGTAAAAGGAGATGCACTGAAAACACTATGCCCCACATGCAAGAAGTCTCAAGTGGCTTTGCAGTCAGTCTGACATCAGACAGAAATGGCCAATGATATCACAAGAAGCTTAACACCATCCTGTTTACAACAATCCATTCATAAATATAATCCATTAATGATTTGTTCAGCCATTAACACCCATCCCTCCTTTTACAGGCTGAGCCAAGTCACATTAGAGGCTGCTAGAAGGAAGCTCAAAATCCAGATACCAACGAATCCAAGTTCTTCTTTTTGAAGGGGGCATTTTGTTGACCTATTTAATTCTGTGGTGCACGGTGCCCTGGTTCCCAATGTGATTAACTAGAAACTACTGGCACTGAGGGAATGAACTCCATATTTGAATAAATAGGTCACTGAGTTAAGTAAGGCGCTAGGTGTCACAAGGAGTCATCTGTCCTAGGTGTCACAAGGAGTCATTTAAAAAAAAAAGACACAAAAACCAGAAACAGATCAAGCAATAATTGAAACACCTTCTGTTATAAAATTCACAAATAGCTCATCAACATCACACTTTATCTACAGAAAATTCACCCGCCCCCCCCACCAAAAAAAAAAAAAGACATTTTAAAACAGCAATCTAGTTGATCCACTGAAGGATTGAGGAGGATAGACATCTTGGGTTAAATGCTAAGTTATATAAATGCAGTTTTCTTTAAAAAATGCAAACATTATTTCTTTACTTACAGACAAAATGTTACATGGTTGGCTGCTATGTGTATTCAGTTATGTACAAAAAGGTAGAGAATTAGCAGGACTGGGGCACAAGCAGAAATCCCTTCAGGACAATGCACCAAACCAAACCTAAGGCGGACTGGCTGTTTTAAGCTTCGGGTCACCGTGAACACCTGTGCTGCCCTCCCCTTTTTTTCTTTGAAGAAAAAAATGACTTAACTTCTCCCACTCACCACTTCTTCAACTTTTTTTTTAAACTTCATTTACAGGAAGCATATTTATGCAATAATCAGTGAGTAGAAAAACTTCACCTGTAAATACAAGGTAGAAGTGTTATTTCACAGCAATAGGCTGCAGCATTGATCTCTCCGGTCTCAGTGGAGAAGGTGTGCACGTCTATCTGTCTGTGTTTTGGCTGCCAGATTAATTCCAGATTCGGAGAAAACTGTCCCAAGACCCTGTAGCTACTGCCATGCCATCATCAGTAACTCCTAAGCAGCTGACTCGGTTGTCGTGACCAGCAAGTACACCTGGCAGAACAAAAGAGGGTGTTTAGTGTTCAAACAGGTCCCTGAAATGAGGGTTGTTGTTTTTTAAAGGTTTTCACTTTTTAGAGATATTCCTTCATAAAGGGAGGGAGCTTACAATATAATAAAAGTACAGATAAACACACACACATGTGCGCGCACATGAAATGCTGTCTGGAATAAAGACTGCATCTCCCTTGTTCCAGAAATCTGCATTGGAAATCCCAGTTTTTTTCAGTTCTAAACGACAGCATTTCAAGAGGGGAAAAACAGAATACATTTGAACAGCATTCTTAATTTAGAGGGGAAAATTGGTTTTCAGCAGAGATTGACATCTCATGAAATAGTGCATTCAAGAGATTGGTCATCTATTATATTTCTATTTCCGCATGATTATCAAAGTCAATCATACAGAAAGAGAGTGAGAGAGAGAGAAAGAAACACACACACACCTACGTGTACATTCCTTCTATCATATTTGGGCAGCATGTCACTTCCCACAATCTCCCTCACTTCCTACTCCAATTCACAATGGTAGTTTAACCCAGAAGCTTGGCTAAGGGTACTTGTAAAGATTCACAACAAAGTAATATACATGGTTACTGATTCTGGCTTGAGGGAGATGGTGAGTCTCCTTACTGTCAGCCTTGAAAAGCTGACTCTCTGCATGCACATCAACCAACCTGCACGCTCCCCCTTCAGGGTGTCCCAAACGTTGCAGTTGAAATCATCATAGCCTGCCAGCAAGAGACGGCCACTTTTTGAGAAAGCTACTGATGTGATTCCACAGATGATGTTGTCATGAGAGTACATCATAAGCTCCTGATCAGCTCGCAGGTCAAAGAGCCGACAAGTGGCATCATCAGAGCCAGTGGCAAAAGCATGGCCGTTGGGGAAGAACTGGTAATTGAAAGGAGAAACAAGGATCACACTCAAAAACACAAAGGGAAGCAGAAAAAGGGCAGACTCAGAAATTAGTCATCTATTCATTTATATTGTAAGTCACAGACTAAACTAGCCAAGTCCAAGATGGGTAAGAACAACTTGCATGATTTTCAAAAGATGTAAGATTTCCGATTACAATGGCATTTTAGATGGCAAATGTGTTTGAAACCTTTTAACATTTATAAACTATTATTTTAAACATCAACTTTAAAAACATACCAAATCTTTGTTTTTAAAAGCTGAAGATACAGATCTCTCTTCTAATCAAAAATGTGTTTTCCCCCTATCATTTAATTATTGAGACTCAGTTACTTGTTGAGAGAGAGAGAGAAACTCATAACAGGAACATCACATTTTCTTGCTTCACTAGCTCCATTTCTCAATCAAACAATCCTTAGTGAAGCCAGCAAGGGACTTTACTTCCACCAACCTGAACTACCTCATTTATTTACTGCTCCTCTTACAACAGCTGGCCAAACAATATTCTATGTCCTATACTTGCAGGGGATCCATCAACATCTATCCATGTCTGGGATTAAGAAAGTAAGAGCAGCTATTTAAATTTATTATCTTCCCTTTGTTTATGAGCACTGCGAGACACTTACACACACTGCATTGATGTCAGACACATGCCCTGTAAAAGACTGCCTGCACATCCCATCTCGAATATCCCAGAGCTTGGAGGATGCATCACAGGCACCTGAAACGAAAGTGCTCATGTCTGGGCTTAAAGAAAGACTCATTACATCCCCAGTGTGTCCAGTAAAAGCAGTAGTCTGTTGGCCAGTCTCAATATCCCACAGTGCACTGCAAACAAAAGAAAAATATTTGAATGCAGCATATTAAACATCTTGAAATGTCAGCTTTAGCACTGTTCAGAATGAAAGTCCAAGAAACTCACCAGGTAGTGTCTCCTGAGCTTGTGACTATTTGGTTGTCATCCAGAAAGCGACAACAGGACAAGTACCCTAGGGGGAAAAAAAGAAAAAAAATCACCTCCTAAATTTATGGTGGGAAAAACACATGCAAACAGGTCTAAAAAATCCATCACACTCCCTTTTTTAAGTAAGTTCATGTGGACCATAAGCATTATGTAACTGCAACTAGAAACAGTTTTTATTCATAAAACATTGAATTAATAAAAGGTTTCATTGGCACTTAAGGCCAACAGGTGGGTTACTTTAAGAGCTGAAACAGTGCTCATATTTCTACAGATATGCTTAAATGTATTCCATTTTTTACAGCCAGGATATCATATAGAATAGAGCTGAGATGGGGAGTAGTAATACTGGTACTAGTAGTAGTAGTTGTTTTCAATCAGAACTTTCAGATCCATCTATTACAGCCAGAGCAGGACTACATGCAGGTGCAAGATCTGAATGCATGCTTAACTTGGACTTTGTTTTCAGTAACAAAACCAAGCTCATTGTCTGTTCATCAAAAATCTATTCTTGGGTTCCTCCCAAATGTTCATTTTAGCAGTCTAGGTTTTGTTGTGGTGAGAAGTGGGGACATTTGTTGCTACTGTTAAACAACTGTGAGTCAGAAGCCTTCATGCTCTTTAGTAAATCACAAATTTTTTTGCCAGATTTATATCTGATTTTGCTCTTCCTTAGAATACAGCACTGGAATTCGGCTAAAGGGACAGAAAAGTCAGATTCCTACCTAACTCTGAAGATCACTGTGTGGCACTCAACAAGACTCACAATGCTTGAGAGAAAATGGGAGTGGGGGAATCAAATGTAAAGAGCAAGGCCTAGAAGTTCAAGTATTCAACATGGAATCTATTCCAATCATTGTGTCTTAGAGCATATATTCAATTCTCTTTTGCAACATGACCCCCTCCCAGCTCTTAGGGAATTACATAAGTCTAAACAAGGCACCATTTCATCAAAAACAATTTTAATAAGCAAAAAGAAGAAGGCAGCTGACCAGTATGGCCGGGTAGCTCTCTGCTCACTCGTACGTTCCCTTCTCTTGTCTTTAAATTGTATATCGAGCAAATGTTGTCCAATCCACCGCAGGCAACGTAATTGCCAGATGGTGCATATGCACAGGTCATTACCCAGGAAGATCTCAAAGGAATAGCATGCATCTTCAGAGAGAGAGAAAAGAAAAGATAATGTAAGAGAGAAATGTCAACTCCTCTGGTGGGGTCAGATATCCCCCTAATGCTATGGATGTTTCAGCTATGATTGCCTGAATTACCACAGATGTCTATTTATGATACTGAAAGATAGTTAATCACAGAATCATAATTCACTGTTTTCTAGAAGGCATTTCAAGATTTTATGTTATGGTAAACAATGTTAGAATAAAGCAAAACGAAAGGTTGTTTTCAGCCAGAAGCATGTGTTCAAAACAGCAAACATTAGATGTTGTTCAAACAGAATCATCATCATTTTGCTGCTCTGTTTTAACTGCCAAAACCTCTAGCATCTCTTTCCCTGTCCCAACAGTCTCCTGTGACCTGTGGCTTAATAAAATAGTATTTCTATCATCTCATACTTTTTCCAGTCCTCTACACTGAAAACATAGATCTGCCAAACAGCAGTCGGTTCTTATCTCCTATTTGCTGGGGTCAACTAACCAACCAAAATTTGACTCTTGCTAGGATTCCACTCTCTTAAGGGGCAGGGTGTTGGAAACACAGTATGAAGTCAGAGAGAAATTCCATGCTTCCCTTTTCAGCTACAATCCTGAAAAGAAGAGGACAAACCTTTAACTCCTCTAGAAGCTCAGAACTGGATATAGGACATGAGGCCCGCTCTGCCTCTAAATCCCTCAGCTTCTACAAACTCAGAACACCTCTGAGGAACACAGGTGAACCGACACGCCTCAGCCTCCTGTATCCTACCAATAGATACTGCCCACCATTAAAAAAAAAAACCAACACCTGAATAGCAGCCCTGAAAATAAAGCTTATTCTCTTTCATAAGGTAGACCTAAGGATAGAAAATACTTTAAACACCTGCAATTCTTCAGAGAGGTCCCCATTTTCAGGTTATAATAAAACTTCTCTGTTTGATCAGAAAACCTGTGAGTCTCATAGGATTTCTATAACTTGCCCACCAAATAATCCCACTCCTTCACAAAAGTGTTTAAACCCAACAGTACATTGACCCAAGCAAATGAGCCGCAGCTGTTAAGAGCAATGAGACGGAAGAGTCAGTGAGAAGCTCGAGTTAACAGGCTCATATTCAAAAGGAAATGAAAGCAAGGCAAATAATATTAGAGTTGGGAAAGGAGAAAACTCAAGAAGCAAAAAAGGCAATAAAGAAAAAAATGGAAAAAGCAATATTCCAGGTAGAGAAAAATTACAACAAAAAATTAAAAGTAGCAGTGTAAACAAAAAGCAAAGTCCATCAGTAAAAGGCATATAAAAATGCCAAAGAGGATTATGTGTTTTTTTAAAAAAAAACTCTACCTTGTTTGTGGTATAACTATCCCAAATAATTAATTTTCCATCTTGGGAAGCACTCACTAGTAGCCTAAAGATAACCACAGAAAACAAAACACACACACAAAAAAAAACACATGTTAACAAGTTAACGTTGTGCCTCCCTGTTCCCGATTTCAAAAATGTCAAGTGTTTCATACAAGTCATTAAGATGCCAGTTTTGTCTCTTCTTTCAAGTTGGTAGCTTTTGGCATAAGCAGAGGACATCTAGTCCACATGCTACAAAGTCTATCACCCTTTTCTAATCTTAGCAAAATGACTAAATATCTGATGGAAGGAGTCAGGGGGAAAGAAGAGCCCCACATATTGTCCTTTCTTTAAGAGAAAGTTCTGATGACTCAACATGGTGGGGGCAACTTTTCCCCACCACAATGCATTTTTTTCTCCACAGCCACTGGGAGAAAGGGAAGATGCATTCTCAGAGAGAACTCTGAGGTGAGGATAAATCTACCCTGTCCATTAACAAGGACAGTTGGTGAGGAGGGGAAAGGAAGACGGTTCTGTATATAGGAATAGTCTTGTTAGCTGTAGTCCATTTACTAAGAACCACTGAATTCAAGAGTTCAGAATTCCAGTAAGCCAAGCCCCACTACACAGGTATCCGAGTTCCTCATGTGGTGGTACAGACAAGTTAGCACTCTGGAACCTGAGGCTTCCAAATATACATTAATTGATACTAAAAGCAATGCAAATCAATCTATCCATATAATTCTGGAAGAAGGAATCAGGTTTAGACACTAAGTCTTTAATATCCTAATATAGTTCCAATTATCAAAAGATTCTGTGGCTTGTTTGGAAAGATGTTAAAAGTTTTTGTTTGTTTTACTAAAGTACTTTTGCTAAGAATACATTTTCAGTAGTGAAGTATAGTATCTTCATATACAGGGTATGACAGATATATTTAAATAAATCAATGGCTGGTCCTCAGATGTTCTTGGACTAAAACTCCCAGAAGCCCTCACCAGTAGCTGTGTTGGCCAGGATTTCTGGAGTTGTAGCCTAAGAGCATCTGGGGACTGAAAGTTGGTAACCACTAAAATAAATAACTATTTCCTTCAAATATAATAAAATATAAGTGTTTTATAAAGGTATGTCTAAAGTACCACCTGCCGCATTCTGGGATTTCTCTTTCAAGACTAACAGTGGTTTCTCACACATTGTTCTTTCTTTGCTTCATTTCATCTATTTTTAACTGACAGCCAGATTGCCCAACTATAAGTACACATTTACATTTTCCAAATTATATGAACATCCTCTGCCTTTTATACCAACTGTAGTACAAACCTTGAATCAGATCCCCAGTGCATGGCATAAATTTTTGCTAAATGGCCTCTCAAGGTACGTCTTGTGCGCATCTGGATTCGACCCACAGAATCAAGACTTGTGGTGATCTAGGCAGAGAAGGAGGGGAAGAATATTATTCAAAAACCATCTCCTAGACAGATTACAGGAACAATCTAGAATATCAGGATATATCACAAGTGCTACTCATAACTGCATTTTCTTACATGGAGACAAACTGAACGAATCTCGAGCTGACACCAGCATTATCATGCTTGCATAAGTCGTCATAACAAGAAGCAAGACTGTGAGGCAGTAGTTCTAAATAGGTTACTGATACATTCTCCAGTCAGAAACCTCATGAGGCCCACCAGGTCTTTAGGATATAGAACTGATGCCTTACCAAAATAAAAATAAAATTTACCACTCATGTTGCCCTAATGACCAGCATCCAAAAACAAGTGCCTCTTCTCTTGACTATGGTATTGGGGCAATCAGGATTCATTCACCAAGTGGCCTGCTCAATCCCAGTATTGTCTTTAATCACTCACTAGTCTTCTGCCTAACAAGAGTCACCCTTCAAAAGAATTAGGTCCCCTCTCCATCACCTGTGATGACCTTCAGAGAAAAATGATGTTAAATCCCTTAATGTGAAATCCCAGCATACTGTACAAGAATTCTGATGGATGTTTCAAGATGCATGCTTTAGAAATCCCCTATAGTAATTCTGAAATATATAAAAAAGCTTCTATCTATTAAAAAAAAATTAGAGTATCTATCGTAGAGATACTGCAATGATGGTACCTGGGATTCTGACAATTTATCAGAATGTTAACTAAATAATTACTTTATTTGGTAACAAGCATGATTCAGTGATGTGCTTTGTAAAAGCCCTACTGAAATTGCAAATATGTTTTATACATATATTCTTCATAGGTCTCAGCTAGTAACTCTGAGACAATTTAGGGACTTCTCACTTAAAGTAAGTACTTATTTTCATATAGTATTTTCTGTCATTAACTTTAAGTAACTGACTACCATATGGGCACTTGTAAAACAAAATAGGAAACTCTACCAGTTCACAGAAATTTCCCAAACCCAATAATAGATTAGGTTATTTTATATGCTTTTATATTGTTTAGATTGTATATTAGCTTCTTTAGGAGCCTAGAGCAGGAAGGTGTGATATTAATTTAAAATAAATACATAAGCATCATCATCATCATCATAAACAAACATACATACCTGAGCAAGAGTTGTGTCACTACATGCTTTTCTGGCATCCTTTAAAAAAAAAGATGATATTTATAAAATAATTGAAATAACCCAGCTTGAATCTATTTACATAACCCAGCTTGAATCTATTTACACCATGAAGAAGTCCTGACTTTTTATTTATTTATTTAATCATCAGCATAATCAAGTACTGTAAAGCTTCTGCTAAACTGTGACAACCTGTAGTGAAGAATAATACATTTGGATGTTCACTCACAGAAGAAAAGGAAAAAACTAAAACTATTCTACCACAAAAATGCAATATCAGGGATTTTAGCTATGTTTCTTCTTGGCCTATTAAAATTTTACATGCAGGAGGATTTATTCCAAATGGCATGGTCAAACATGTCAATGTTACTTGCAGCTTACAGTACTACATGCAGAAAAAAAAATGTTACCACTGACAGGAGGCGGTGACATTAGGACCATGGGTGGAATCACAAACCTTTTTCACAATATGCTTGTTCCCTGAATCGATCAAAAGTCTGTCTGCCCTACAGCTCTCAAGGGTAAAGCCTGTTTCCTTTCTCTGTCTAATATAAATACTAAGGAATTCACACTACTACACGCTTGCTCCCTGTGCCCATTCCCGTAAAGCTGCCTGCTAGGTTGGAAGAACTGGAAGGGAGGAAAAAGACGTGGTTTTTGCCTGACTGTGCCTGGGGTTGTGATTTGGGCCTTGTGCATAAGAATGCCCTCCCCAACAGGCAACAAACTCACATGGGGGAAAGTGTGGGAGAAGGGAGGGGAAGCGGCATGGGAAAAGAAATCCTCTCATAATTCTCTTTCCCCACTTACTACTCAGGGTCATTGCAGAAATGTGTGAAGATGACATCTTACTCTGATTTGATTCCGGAGCTGTTCTGCCTCCTGCCGCAACTGTTCCAGTTCACTCATCCTCTTGAATGAGTCTTCTTCCCACAATTACAGTACTAGTTAAGTGAGGTCTCCTTAACAAAGGGGGGGGGGGAGAGAATACAAAGAATGTCAGTCATTAGCATACAACAGCTTCTATCTTTGAACAGCTGTGTGGTGGAGTCAGAGGAAGAGGCTAGACCCCCCATCCAGTCCATGAGTAGGACACGGACTAAAGTCACAAGTCCAGATAGAGGTTTCCAAAGTACCGTATTTTTCCGTTTATAAGACATGCCCCCCCCCCTTTTCTAACCCAAAAATTAAGAAAAGTTAGCTTTGAGTATTCAGCCTCTGGGCTCAGAACGTATGGACATTAGGAGTCCCTGTTGAATCTGAGTCTACAGGCTCCACCTCCAACAAGGTGTGTTCCAATTGGTTTGTACAGCATCAGCTGATGTCAGTTCCATAGCGCTCGTGACTGGTGGAAGCTAAGTCTCCTGACTGTAGGAAGCTAAGCCTCATGATTGAAGGAAGCCTGTTTATAGAGGCAAGGTACGGGCCGTTCTGTTCTCTCAGTGTTCTCAGTTTACTTCCATGTAAAAGACGCCCCCTCATTTTTTAGTATAATGATTTTAAGAAAAAGTAGCATCTTATACACGGAAAAATATGGTAGCTGGTTGAGAGAGAAGCTCCTCAAGAGAAAGAGCCTCCTCCAGAATAGGTGGTCTTCTTGGATTAAGCCCTAGCTCTTAGGGAGACCAGCAGACCAAACCCTTCAGGTGAATTCCTTCCTCAGTTAGAGACATACCTGAAACTAAGCATGGGTGGGCTCTCAAATCTTCAGTTTGAGACTGAGTTATTGGAGACTTCCTCTCTAATGGTTCTTACTCCTGCATCATGCAGGAGTACCTGTACCCTTATCTTTGACTGCTGCACTGTGCATTTTGTTTGGGCTAGATCAGTGGTTCTTAACCTTTGTTACTCAGGTGTTTTTGAACTGCAACTCCCAGAAACCCCAGCCAGCACAGCTGGTGGTGAAGGCTTCTGGGAGTTGCAGTCCAAAAACACCTGAGTAACCCAAGGTTAAGAACCAGTGGGCTAGATGACTACACACCTTGGATGCTTCCTACTGGTTTGCAATGGATACTGATCTAGCTTTACTTTTTGGATTTTCACTGGTCTGTGGGGCTCTGGATCTCCTTGATTCACCCACCTCTTCAGTAAGCCTCTAGTTATTGACTTCCTGCATTCATCTTACATCTTATCTTAGAACTGCAGAGCTGGAAGGGACCCCGAAGTGATTTTCTTCCTCTCTCAATTAAGCAATATAAAGCATATGCCAATATGACTTTGTAATATATAAAAGACCAGATCTTACTGAACTTCCATTTTCCAAAAGTTCGACCAGCATAGTTAAGAATCATGCTGCATGTTGTAAACATTGCCACTGCACAAGAGAGGATGAGTTTTTATCAGAAGATTACAGACTGTATGACAATGTTTGTTCAAGTGACAGAATAAAAGCAATGGCAAAGAGTAGACTTGAGAATAAGAACTAGACATGGGGACGAATATAAAAACAAACTGCAATATTCAACAAATATTGCTGATTCGTCAGATATTCGTTGCTTTGTATTCTTGAGGTCCAGATCCTCAAGACCTATTCATCCGTTCGTCTATCCCTATCTGTTTATGCCCCCGCGGATCAGCTGTTCCTCAGGGACATAAGCAGAAAGGGGTTTTCTTTTCGGGCAGCTTGCTAAAGCCTGCCCAAAGGGAATCCCACCCCCCATTTACAAAGACAGGGGGATTACTTTGCTCAGGCTTCCCCTGTTTTTCTATGCATCTACGGCACAGACAGAGGAAGCCTGACCAAAGGAATTATCCCCGCTGTTTTTGCAAAGACAGCAGGGGTGGGGGATCCCTTAGATCCCACTTTGATCCTGCTTCCCCCGTCTTCCTATGCCCACTAGGGCATAGAAAGATGGGGGAAGCCTGACTGAAGCGATTCCCCACCCTTGCTGTCTGTGCAAAGACAGCAGGGGTAATCACCTCAGTCAGGCTTGCTGAAAGGGAAGCCCTCCCTGCTGCTCCTAGCAGAAGCTAGGCAGCTGGAATTGAAACCGTGGTTCCAGCAGCCTAGCTTCTGTGTCCACGGAAGCTGCTGCGGAGCAGGAGGAGGCAGCTGGGAAGGTAAGCGGCAGTGGGAAGGGGCTTGGGGCAGGGCTTTTTTTTTTTAGATAGCCCCACTGGCTGTCTAAAAAATATATATGACCTGATGAACTGACTAATTGATTCATGGTTTGTTGGGCCACTGGGGGGCAATTCGTGGTTTGTCAAGTTTGACGACCACCAGGACGCACTTTGTCCCCATCTCTAATAAGAACTAATTACACGTCAGTTCTTAAGCCTCACTCGAGTAGTCTCAAAGAGTTTTGTTCTTAGCTAGAAAGAGTATCACCATTTAAAACCAGATTCTAAAATGTGCCTGCAAATACAAAAGATAGAAGCGGAATACGTATTTTCAGATCCAGTATAACACTAAACAAGTCAACTCACTCATCTGAGGAGGTGATTATATATGTTCTCATGGTACATTGCTCAAATACTGCACTGATAATCAGTTTTCTTCAGATGCTCTTTAAACTAGAGTGATCTGAATTAGAGGCAGTGCTAATGAGTATAACTATTATGTTACTGAGCTTTTGCTGAACAGAAAGTCATGTGTTACACATTATCACAACCACTATTTTATGTTTCATACCATTATTGCCCATTGTATATACATTAATCTTCATCTGCATACATGATTTAGTTACTTGATTTTAATTGCTTCAAAGTTAGCTCTAATTATTCCAAGAAATATTAACACAATACATTCAATTTATTTGGGTTTAGCATATCTAATCCCTAATGTTCTTTCAAACTGTACCTTGTTTATTGGGAAATAGCCATTGGTTTTATGTGTCTTGAAGAAAGGAAGTACCAGATGGTAAAAAACAAAAGAGGTGATCCTCAGGTAGCTGTCCAGTTTTTAAAAAGCATAACATATATGCTTAACTAAGATTTGATTTTTTAAAAAATAGCTCTGAATACCTCTGAGAAAAGATCGTGAGAATGTTCTTTCCAGACAATGCAAGAACATGTTGCTCCTTAAGGAAGTGGCTTCTTCAGTTAAACTGCATTTTGTATTTCACATTATCTACCCTTTTTTAAAAAATTAAAATCTACTGTATTTTAGAAAGCAAAACTCAACTTTTAACCTTATCCCATGTGTATCATATATTTCTGGAAACACTGAAAAATAAATAAGCTGCTTCTACCTTAATATTTAATACTGGGGTGCAAATTTAATAACCTTAAGCCGACAAATTGAAGTAGAGGGAATGTCAGACTAGGACAGGAGATCTAAGTCAAATCCTCACTCACTTAGGGATAGCAGTGGTAAATTACTCCTCAAATACCACACTTACCTCTAAAACCCTATCAAGGTAACCGTAAGATGGAAGTGACTTGACAGCACATAACAGCAATCCACCAAAACGAGACAATCTTCTAGTTATGGCCAAATTCTTTTGAAGTGTTTTACCCTTCTTTTCTATCACATTATTTCTAAACCACCTTGCAAGCAACAAGTAATATAAACAAAACAAAATAAGCTTCCAATGTACACAATCCAAATGCCTTCACTCTTCTGGCTGAAGTCCCAGGAAATCTGCCAGTTGAAGCCAACTATTCTTTCTGACTTAAATAAAGGAGAGAAGCAAATAGAGAGGTTACCTACCTGCAACCATGGTTCTTCGAGTGGTCCTCTGTGAATCCACACAATTGGACCATACTGCGCATGCGCAGGACCTATCAGAAACTTCTAGAGCTTAAAGATATGTAATTAGTGGGACGTTCCCTCATAGAGCGCATGCTCCGCCCGCCAAAGACCTCCTCAGTTCCCATAAGTCCGCCATTGTCAGACATAAATTGAGACGACAAGTGACGGACAGAGGGGAGGATGGGAGGGATGTGTGGATTCACAGAGGACCACTCGAATAACCATGGTTACAGGTAGGTAACCTCTCTTTCTTCTTCGTGGTCTCTGTGAATGCACACAATTGGGTGACTAGCAAGCTCATTTACCGGTTGGTGGGACGTCACTGAAGTAAGGAGGTTAGGACAGCTCGTCCAAAGGCTGCATCACTCTTTGCTCGAACGTCCAGACGGTAATGGGAGATAAAGGTCGATGGAGCAGACCAAGTGGCAGTGCGACATATATGTGAAATGTCAATGCCGTGTTGAAAGGCAGTTGATGTTGAGACAGCTCTAGTAGAGTGTGCTCTAAGGGGTTCTGGGGCTGATTTGCCCGATAGTTCATAAGCCAAAGAAATTGCCTGTACAATCCACTTGGATATAGTTTGTGAAGACACAGGTGAGCCCTTATGAGGGCCATGGAAACAGATAAAAAGTCTTGGTGATTTTCTGAAAGATTTCATTCTGTCGATATAGAAGGCTAGGGATCGTCGGACGTCGAGTATGTGGAGCATATTCATTTGGGGAGATGAAAATAGTGAAGGTAGAATCAATGGTTGGTTAAGGTGGAAATCGGATACGACTTTAGGGAGAAAGGAAACATCAGGCTATAGGGTGACCTTGCTTGGATGAAACTGTATATAAGGAGGGTCTGATCTGAGGGCTGAGAGTTCGCTAGCCCTTCTAGCTGATGTTATTGCGACTAGAAAGAGGGTTTTTAGAGAGAGGAGCTTTAGGTTGGTCGTGGCCATGGGTTCAAACGGAGGTTTGGTGAGTGCATTTAGGACATCTTGCAGAGACCATTGTGGGAGAATGGGTCGCTGAGGGGGTCGCGTGTTGCGAAGACCCTTGAGGAACTTTTTAAGCGTCGGGTGTGAGAACAGGCGAGCTGATTCAGAATTTGGAGGCTGGTGTGCAACAATCGCAGAAATATAGACTTTTAGTGTGGAGTGGGATAAACCATGTTGAGAAAGATGTAAAAGAAAGGTGAGGAGGGTCTTCAGAGAGACTGGTACCAATATTAAGTTTTTGGAGGTGGCAAAAGAAGAGAATGATTTCCATTTTTGATTATAGAGAATCTGAGTTGACATCTTTCCGGCTCTATTGAGGATAGCCTTTATGGTGGGAGAATCCTCCATGCCGTAAGTTTGAGAGACATTAGATCTGGATGGTGGATTGTCCCCTTGTCTTGAGTCAGTAAGTGAGGGATGGTTGGGAGGTGAAGATGATCTGAGGAGATTTTCCTGAGTTGGGTGAACCATGGTTGTCGGGGCCACCACGGAGCGATTAGAATGGCATTGGCGTGGGACTGACGGAGTCTTATGATGGTCCGCTGAATGAGCAGGATTGGAGGGAAGAGATACAGGATGCTCTGAGCCCAGTCGATCATAAAGGCGTCTCCGAGTGAGTGAGTGCCAGTTCCTGTTCTGGAGCAGTATAGGCGGCACTTTGAGTTGTGGGAAGTAGCAAAAACGTCTATTGCTGGGGTTGCCCATCGGTTGCATAGCTGGTTGTACACGGTGTCGTCTAGAGACCATTCGTGCATGGACGTGGTCATCCGGCTGAGGTGATCTGCTAGTGAGTTGTTTTGGGTTGCTACGTGAAGTGCTACAGGAAAAACGTGGTGGGAGTAGCACCACTCCCACAGTCTTACAGCTAAATACAGGAGGGGGAGAGAATGGGTACCCCCCTGTTTGTTGACGTAAAAAAGTGCAGTCATGTTGTCTGTGGCCAGTTGAATCGCCTGTCCGGAAATTAGTGGTCGGAATGCTCGAAAGGCTTTGATTATTGCTAAAAGCTCTAAATGATTTATGTGCAGTAGTTTTTCTTTTAATTCCGCAGGGCGTGAACCTTGCGACCCTGACAGTGTGCTCCCCATCCCAAAGGGCTGGCGTCTGTTGTGACCTGAGTCGTCAGCTGAAGCGGAGCAAATGGTCAACCAACGAGGAGGTTTGGGCGGTAAGTCCACCACATAAGCTGATGGGAGAGTTCTCTTGACACAACTAGGAGTTTGGAAGGGTGGTCCTCTATGGGGTCGAATAGAGAGGAACCATGATTGAAGAGACCGCATTTTGAGACGTGCCTGCTGAATGACTGCCGTGGTGGATGCCATGAGCCCGAGGAGGTGTTGGGCATGATGAGCTGAGACAGAGTGTAGAGGTCGAAACGGTCGGATGGCTTGTTTTAGTTTGTCTATCCTTTCTTGAGGCAGAAAGGCTCGCGCTCGAGAGGAGTCTAACTGGGCTCCTATGTATGTAGCAGTTTGTGCTGGTTTGAGGCGCGATTTTGAAAAATTGACTTTGAGCCCAAGATCCGCTAAGAGGTTTAGTGTAAAGCGAGTGTCCTTCAATGTGCTTTGGTAAGAATCAGTGTCATTGAAGCTACCAACATGAATTTGACCAAACTCCGGGAGGCAGTGGAAGACAGGAGAGCCTGGCGTGCTTTGGTCCATGGGGTCACAAAGAGTCGGACACGACTTAATGACTAAACAACAACAACAAGAATCTGAAACGATGAGCCAGTCATCGATGTACGGGAAGACTGTGATGCCGTGCAGACAAAGAAAGGAGGCAACTGGGGCGAGACACTTGGTGAAAGTTCTTCATGCAGTAGAGTCCAAAATGGAGGGCGCAGAACTGGTAGGTGGTGTCATTGAAATGGAAAAGTAAAAATTTGTGATGTCAGGGATGGATAGAGATATGGAAGTATGTGTCTTGTAAGTCTATGATGACGAACCAGTCCCCCTGAGAAAGAAGAGGGATAATGGTGTCGAGGGTAGTCATTCTGAACCGTCTGGGATGAATGTAATTGTTGAGTTTTCGGAGGTCGAGTATGGGGTTGAGGCCTCCGTCTTTTTTCGGTATGGTGAAGTAACGGGAATAAAAGCCGTCGTGGATATTTGAGTGTGGAACTGGAAGGATGGCACCTTTCTGGAGGAGAAGAAGTACTTCTTCGTGTAGGACTGTGGAGAACAGTGTGGTTTTTATACGAGTGAAAGGTGGCAGTTGATCGAACTCGATAAGGTATCCTTGATTGATGATTGAGAGAACCCAATGGTCGGTGGTGATACGGGACCAAGAATCGAGAAACAGAGAAAGACGTGTCTGGAAGGTGCGGATCTCGGGCTCAAAGAAGTCAGGGATATGGCTTGTTCTTCTTTTCCTGACGACAAAATTGCTGGCGTTGTTGTTGCTGTTGAGGTTGGGACTGAAAGTTAGGGCCCGAAGAGGTGGATGGTGCGGAGCATGGCCGGTCAGAAGATTGTGATCTGTACGGCTTGTATTGTGGCTGGAAGGGCTGGTGGACAAAGGTTTGTTTCCTCCATTGAGGGCGTTGATATCTGTAAGTTTGTTGAGTCGAGTAAGACTTCGCTGTTTTGCGACTCTTATGTAAGTTGTCCATGACTTCGTCCATTTTGTCATTAAAAAGACCGGCACCGTCGAAGGGGAGGTCTTCAATACGGGATTTGGTGTCATCGGAGACTCCTGCAGATCGTAGCCAAGCGTGTCGACGTAAGGCGATGGAAGTAGCCATTGCTTTGGATGATGCGTCCGCTGTATGTCTACCCTGTTTCCCCGAAAATAAGACAGGGTCTTATATTAATTTTTGCTCCAAAAAATGCATTAGGGCTTATTTTCAGGGGATGTTTTATTTTTTTCATGTACAACAATCTACATTTAGTCAAATACAGTCATGTCATCTGGTTGCTGTACAATGGTGGAGGGCGGGATTTCACTTAACTAGGGCTTATTTTTGGGGTAGGGCTTATATTACGAGCATCCTGAAAAATCCTACTAGGGCTTATTTTCAGGTTAGGTCTTATTTTCAGGGAAACAGGATAGAAGCTATGTGTTGTTGCTTAGCTAAATTGGAAGCTTCGAGATGGATATTTAAAGCATCTGATCTGGATTCTTCAGGGGCTGCCTGGAGAAAGGGGAGCTCTCGGTTCCAAAGTTGGCGCTGATAAGCCCCCATGGCAGCTTGGTAATTCGCGACCCTCATGACAAACGAGGTGAGCGAGTAAAGCCGTCTCCCTAAAATGTCGAGTTTTCGTCCCTCTCTATTAGTCGGTGCCACGGAGGATTTGTTCCAGGCGCGAGATTGGTTTGACTCAACTATAATAGAGTGCGGAGTGGGATGTTTCCAAAGGAACGAGGCGTCTGTGCCGTGTGTCTTGTAGTGGTTTTCTACTCTCCGAGAAATTTGGAGGGAGGATGGCGGCTTATCCCATGACTCCTTTACAAGAGCTAGCATTTCAGATATGAATGCGAGACTTAAAGGGGGTACCTTATCTTGATTAATATCATCAAAAACTAGATCCTGTTTTTGAGGTGGAGGGCTCCTCGACTGCAAGTTCAAGGGACTTGGCCATTCTTAACACCACCTGACTATAGGAGGTGAAGTCCTCTGAAGGTGATGGTGTGTGATTTTCAGCCACATCTGAATTTGGTGTGGGAAGGTTGGAAGGTGACTCCTGAGATGTAGTTGAGGAGAGCTCATTATTGGAGGTAGATTATTCTAAAGAAGGGAAGCGATGTCGTGGTTTTTGCATTTTCGATGTGGTAGGCTGTGATAATGCGAGGTCAGATTCTGGTGGCGGAGGGGGAGGACCAGTATAGGTAGTTGTGACATGTAAAGAAGATGTACGGTGTTGACGGTGAGATGAGGGCGGACAGGTAGAGACCGTTCAGCTGTAGCCGATGTCTTGGAACGTTTGGCTGGAGGTTGCTCGACGCCTACAGATCGATGTTTCAAAGCAGGTTTGGAAGGTTTTGCAACTTGATGGTAGGTCGCTGCTGTCAACGGTCGGACACGATGTCGATGTCGAGGAGGAAATTGAAGGAGAGTGTGGATAGGCCACCGCATATCGCACACGCTTGGGCTCGTCATAATAAGCCGGTCCTTCGATATCATCCCTATGAGGGTATACCTCATATTGTACGGGATAGGGACCTCTGTAAACATCTCTTCGGTGGTACCGAGAAGGTTCTCGGACGTAGATGTAATCTCTGCGAGGCGGGTCGTAGTCCTTGGGAGAGAGATGTCTTTTCTTAGCTCTGCACTTACGAGGGGGTGACCTCGGAGGAGATTCAAGTTCAGACATCTGTGGAGACATTGTCCGCCCTGAAAATGCAGGGCTCGAATGGGCCAAGGCCAGGCTGGATGGGGCATCAGCCAATGAAGGGCCAAAACTAGGTGATAGGCTGTCAGCCAAAGCAGGAGGTTGGCCTAGAGGCAGAGAAGTTATGTCATCTATATCAGAAACAGTCTCTGGAGCTTCCCTGGAAGATTCTTCAAGAATAGGAGATGGGAGAGTCGGTTGCGGTGGATCTGGATGGACCGACTGGGGAGACTTCTTTGATTTTTTTGTTTTGGTTTTGTCTTTCTTCAATTTAGAGACGTCCTTCGGCTTGGAGGACTTCAACGCCGAGGTCGGCTTCGATCTCGAAGGCTTCGGTTGTTCTTTGGGTCTTGGAAATGGAGTTGCCGAGCTCGGGATCGAGCGTTGTTCCTGTCTGGGAGCCGGAGGGGAGCCTGATTCCATCGTGGGAGCCAGAGCGTGGAGAGATTTCTCCCAAAGGTGAGATCTTAACCTTTGTAATCTTAATTTGAGGGTTGGTTTTGTAAGCTTTTTGCACTCCAAACAGCTATGTGTCTGATGTTGTTCTCCGAGGCAGAAGAGGCAACGATCGTGGCCGTCGTAGAGCGGGATCTTGTTTGTGCAAAGCACACACCGCTTAAACGGCCCTGGGGGGGGCATAAAAGAAGGGGAAAGAAGGGGAAGGGAAGGGGGGAAGGGAAAGGAGTTGGAAAGAGGCAAAAACTCGGGAGAGTATAAAAGGAAGATAAACTCACAAGGGAATGTCAAAAGAAAGAAGAATTGGCCGTAAGGCACGATAGAAGATGATTTTCAAAATTGAAAGTACAGCACTAGCTCGTCGAAAGGTCTGGCCTGAGCGGTGGCTAAAAGGAACTGAGGTCTTTGGCGGGTGGAGCATGCGCTCCATGAGGGAACGTCCCACTAATTACATATCTTTAAGCTCTAGAAGTTTCCGAGAGGTCCTGCGCAGGCGCAGTATAACCCAATTTTGTGTATTCACAGAGACCACAAAGAAGAACCTCTGGATCTGCTCCTTCTCTGGCTGGCAAATGGGCCCGGCCTAGCTGAGAGCAGAGAAGGTTGAATATGGGATGATACACAATTGATGGGTGGTAGTCGAGGGATTGAACTCACATTTCCAAACATATCTATATGGCAACTACTGAACAATATGAAACAATATTTTAAGTCTGTTTTTGTGCTTTTCAAAAATCACAAATAATAAATATCTCTGCACCCACCTACTGATAATCACTTAAGGGTTGCAAAGCCATGTCCTACAACAGAAATAAAAAGTTTTCCATTCAAATGTCAGAAAAAGCAGGTGCAGATCAAAGTTTCTGTGATGTGCTTCACCTCTCCATGTACTGTATAGTAAAGGAGAATTAAACTTGTTAAAGAAATCTGTTGAAATTTCAAAAAGATTATTACTCAAAGTGTAAATAAAAATTGGGAACAGTTTAAAATGCACACTCCTTTTCTCTTTCTCTCTTCTTTACCTTTAAAAAAAGGTAGCATTTTCATTTTTCCTATCTCCAATTAACACAAAAACTTTTCCAAAAGCAGTTAATATATTTCACCTTAAGGCAAGTTTCTATCTAACAAGCCCAAGAGATCAGGGTTGAACCACCTTTTACACACCCACAATTATGTTCAGGTTCAAGTGGCAACCAGAGTACTGTGTGTTCTGTGCTGTCAACTCAGGAACAACATACAGTGACCCCAATAAGGTCTTTCAAACAAGTAAGATATTGAGAAGTATTTTCAACGGTGCCAGCATACATAGCCCTCAGTGAGTTTGTACAGACAAATGGGATTCAAACCCATATCTCTTGAGTACTAGTCCATCACTCAATCTACTACACCAGTGGTTCCCAAACTTTGGGACTCAAGTGTTCTTGGACTACAACTCCTAGAAACTCTGGCCAGCACAGCTGATGATGAAGGCTTCTGGGAACTGCAGTCCAAGAACACCTGAGTTACCCAAGGCTGGAGACCACTCTACTACACTAATGAGATTTCCCTGAAGGCAATAGTTCTAAAGGACATTTTTCCATGGCAGCTGCCAACCATACGGATATTCGCAGACTCAGTGCTTCTTTGGAAACTTTGGGAAATGAAAGAGCTTGTGTCCTCATGGAGCTTTCATCAGAAATGGGGCAAGTTAGGGACCTTCCCCTCCCAAGCAGACTCATTCCAGATTTCCTCTTCACATTAAGAAGTGGAGTTTGTGCAATCTTACACACCCAGTGTTGTCTTTATGTAAATTACTCTTCCTCAGATATAGAATTGTATGCAGAAAATATAGAATTAGTAGTCAATCAGGCCTGTTAAATACAGGAGGAGGGAAAATTACATTGATGGCATCCCTTTTTATGAATACCAAATCCTTCTGGTTGGCTACACTCTGTCTTAGAATGGATTTTCCCTACTGTTATCATTGCAATTGTTTCTGTTCAACTTACTCTCCACTGTATATGCTACACTTGTAAATGTGCTGCAAACTATGTTAAAATTTCTCACCTGGAACATGATACTCTATTGGTCCTAATGCAATAACATGCAGAGTCTAACAGGTGAGACCTTGACAGGTGTAAATATATTGAATGTAATGTAGAATTTGCCAGACTAGGTACATTGAAACTACTGATCTTTAATATAGAAAAATGAGAATGGGAGAAATAAGGAAATTCCTCATCAGTGTAGCTTTTCAGATGTAGCCATATGTGTTCGAATTTAGCAATTATATAAATGACTGTATAGCCAACTATTTTCTTATACCCTGTAGTATAGCAAAACCCAATGTATATGGGAAACCACAATTTCTTACAGAACATAAAGACATATAAGCAGCCCTGTAACAAAGAAGGTATCATAAAATAACCCAATGCCTCTTGTCCTTTGAGTAAACAAGCTAATTCTACACATCACTTGGACAGGCCAGATACAAAAGAAGCATTACAAAATAGCCTGTAAAGAAGGACCTTCGAATAAAGATTTTTGTGAGAAAGCAAGCTTTGGGATACCAATTTTAATCAGTGCGGATTTGAATTAAATCATTGCAAGGGGTATAAAATCAATTATTTTTTAAATGTATTAAAATCTGATTTAAATTTTAAAAATTAATTTAAATTTTAAAAATCTGATTTTTTAATTTTTTAAAAAAAACATTGATTTTTATTCACCCTGCAGTTATTTAAATCATGATTTAAACTGATTTGATTTAAATCAAATCCACCCTGGTTTTAATTATTTATTCATGGTGCTTTGTGTAGCTATCTATAAAAGCTATCCTGGAATTTGGAATCTAAATTTCTATACTGACATACCTTAGAGTATGTATGTATTGATTTTGCCTGAGGAAGTGTTTTAACATTAAAAAAACACTTTTCTGATACTCACCTAATACACCTCCTGGCAGTTTTCTAAGAAAGGTCTCCACAACACCACAGTGGGTAAATCATAACAGGCAAGAATTTGAAAATACCATGTGTATAAAAGATACTTTCTCAAGCTTCCTGGTTACTACAATCCTTTTAAAGGCATATCTTATACTATTGAACAATCTTCGATCATCTAACTTGCAACCTTGTGTTTGCAAAAGCACTTGGATGGCAAACATTTTAGATTAGGCAAGCAGAAGCAAATGCTGACCACATGATTTGGGTTCCCATCTACTTCAAAACATTCCTGGCATCTTCAACAGGGCAAAAGGAGAAAAATAAAAAAGATAAATCTTTACACAAGACTCTGCTTTGTCAGATGAATTAGGACACAGGCATACAGGAAAACTCTTGTTAGAATCAGCATCTTACACTCTGAAGCACCACACAACTAGTACAATTCTGTACACTGACTCTGCCTATATTAGGTTTTCATCCCAAGGGATGCAGACTTTAAAACAGGGCATAGATGCTTCACTCAAGCATTTACAAAAGTGGCTGCCACAGATTGCATGTAAAGTAGTATCATACCAATATTCTTTTAAAGCCAAAAAAAAAAGTCAAATAAATGTTTTATGGTTTGACAAATCCTTTTGCTTCTCAAACGACAGGTACAGGAAACAAACCTGTGTCCTTGATCCGTAAAGCTGAAAACATTGTGCACATTTTCAAAATGCTGTGCAGCAATGGTACTCTATTACAGATCTAAAATGAAACATAGGAAGCTGTCTTGGGGGTTGTGGCCTGAATAGCAAGATTTTATTTAGACCCCATTTTGGCAAGGCCCCAAATTTAGCAGAGGCTTCTTCTACCTGCTTCCATTCATTATATCTTTGGAAAGTCTAAAGGTTCACATTTCTCTCTACTGCTTTTGACAAAACTAGATGTAATTTGCAGGGATAATAGTCACTCCTAGTGAATTATGCCTAACAGTTTTCAGACAAATAGGCGTTGAGCCTAACTAGGTGGTGCTGAGTCGGTGGAACTTGGTGTTAACAACAACTCACTGAAAAGAAAGTGCTGGGCACGTTCCAGTTAGTGCTAGTTCTCAATCCATTCATAAATGCCCTGAACACAGTATTTGCATCACCTCTGCTGCCAGAGGTATGCAATTACAAAATGCAGTGAAAACACAAAAGTAACCAAAGCAGCTGTGACAAAACGAAGATTGTGGTTCAAGTTTGGCCATGCCCTGAAATGAACTGATTAGGGCAGATATGGGATGTATCCAGATTGAAGTGAAGCTCCTCTGAATCATCCCGAATTCAAACTCAAGGGTCACAAATCCAAACAGTGTGTCTACAAAAACAGACCTTCTCCCCAAATTTTCTGTATACAGAAAACAACAAGGCAGGGCAAGAAAGGAGTGTAGTTTTATGACTGGCAGCTCCAATTTCTAATCATAAGAAATGGCTTTACCAAGCCTCTTAATCCCAGTGCTTTAGGGCAGGAATGCTGAAGTAATATTTCACAGAATTCTTTCATTGTTCACTGCTAGTTCTCTCTCCCAAACCAAAAAATGTTTTAAACGTTTCTGAGGAATTTGTGAGTAGATATGGCAAGTGTACCTCTGGCTGCAAATTCACTTCCTTGAAAAATGCTGGATGTTTAAGTCCTTCTGCCACCCTACATCCAACATCATCTAACCACAGTTTTGGTGACACTGATGCCAACTAAAAACAAAAATAAAAAGTCTTGAACACTCTCCCACTCCCACATCTCCCTAGCTCATGCTTCTATCCTTTTTTTTTTTTTTTTTTTTTTTTTTTACTACCTTGTCTGTGGAAACCTCAACAATATGTAGCATGCAAACTTCTCCCCCCAAATTATGGAAGGGTCCAAGAGGAACTGAATCATTCCCTCTTGCCATTTCCTATTTTAAGAAACCACTTGAATTTTTTTTAAAAAAGCATCTATTATGCCATTTGCAAATTCCCCAACTAGTACCACCTCTGTGTTATATAACAAAACCACAACAACTGTCCACATAAAAACTGTCATATTAGGAAACTATTCTGCCACAAAGCTTTTTTCACCCATTCATCTGAAATGTGGTGTGTGTGTATATATATATATACCGTGTTTCCCCGAAAATAAGACAGGATCTTATATTAATTTTTGCTCCAAAAAACACATTAGGGCTTATTTTCAGGGGATGTTTTATTTTACAGTCATGTCATCTTCTGGTTGCTGCACAATGCTGCACAATGGTGGAGGGCAGGGTTTCACTTCACTGGGGCTTATTTTTGGGGTAGGGCTTATATTACGAGCATCCTGAAAAATCATACTAGGGCTTATTTTCAGGTTAGGTCTTATTTTCAGGGAAACAGGGTAGGTACTATATATATATAGATAGGTACTATCCTGAAACTTCCAGAGGTCTGGGGACTGCATCTCCATATCCCTGGATCTTGGATGGTCGTAACTACTCCAATGACTCTTGAACCTCCAAAAAACAAAAGAAAAACTTTTTGAAGAATGGAAGAAGCCCTCTTGCGCCTTTTAGTGGCCCAACGTTTTCTAAAAAATGGGGAGAGAAGTTCTGAAAGCATGAAACAAGGCAAAACTGCCCCCTCAACAACCCCTAGAAGGTATAGAGAATTTTTGAGCCAATTTTTTTTTAATTCCACTTCGGAGGTCTAGGGCTGCTGAGGCCATGTTGCCTATTCCTGATCTAACAGAACACACAGAAAAATGGTGTAGCCATTTTTTATTTCAAATGACAATATTTTCCCTGACTAAGATTTGGATTTCTAAATCAACTGCCAGCAGTCACTTGGCAGAGGTCTGCTGGCACAGCAGGAATGCCATCATGAACAGCAGCAGACTGCTACTAATTAAATAGTTCATTTTTTCAATGTCAGGGTGAACATGACTTCATTTCAGTGCATGTGACTTGTATACACCCCAAATTTTTTAAAAATGAATTCTTTAATTAGCTGCAACCCACTGCTGCCTGTGATGTCTGTCTCCTGTGCTGGCACAGTTCTTCTACAAGAGGATAAGAGCCAACGTTTGGAATTCGGCACCTTCAAATCTGAATGAACTGGACTGTCTTCTGAGTGACTAAATCAAGGTCTGAAAACAATATAGTGATTGGTACATCCCTACACAAAACAGAAATCCCTGCCTTACTCCCTTGCTCAACCCTATAATTTTATTTGTATAAAAAGCCTGAGAGGAAACACTCATTTTTACAGTTACACTGGCCAGAATTGTGTTAGTTAGTTTGCTGGTGTAACATCGCTATCGTAACTTTCGGCAGCAAACTGCCGCAAAGTAAGAAGTCAATATATGCCCTTCCTATCATACCCCAGTTGCATGACTCAGTTTCGGATAAGAAATACCTATGCTAACTTCTTAACTTTTTACTCGTAGCAATTTGCAACTGAAGGTTACACCAATGGAGTTACTCTCGCACAAATACAGAAATGTAACCTGGCCACTGTCTGGGTTCCTCCAAATTAATCCTCGAAGGAGTCCAGATTCATTTGGACAGACCAGAACAATATTCCCTTTGCTACAGAAAAATCCTGAATCTCTAAAACAGCCCAATTCAGTTCAGAGTTTGCCCAAAGCAGATGTACAGTGCTGTCACTTATCACTTATGTAAAATGCCATCAAGTAAGAAACAACTTACAACAACCTTACTAGGGTTTTCAAGGTGAGATGTTTAAGGAGTGGCTTTACCAGTTCCACTCAAGACCCCAGGTCTCTGGAGCTCTAGTCTGTGTTTCTATCCATTACACAAGTGCTTCCCAAACTTGGGTAACCCAGGTATTCTCGGACTGCAACTCCCAGAAGCCCCGGCCACACAACTGGTGGTAAAAGTTTCTGGGAGTTGCAATCCAAGAACACCTGGTTACCCACAGGTTGGGAATCACTGCACTACACTGTACCACATATCCCATCACATATATTATGATCTAAAACTCTGACTTCAGAGCAGAAGTCTGTGCATGGGGCAGGAATGAGTTTCAATGGGCAAACTGCTAGAAAGGAATGGGCAGGCCCTCAAGGTACACAGTGCAATCACCGTGCTTCAGCATCCTGTTTCTCAGAAAACTATGTCTGCTTATTACCCTTTACAGCAAGAGTCTATGGTATATTGCACAGGCAAGTTCCCTAAGCAAGCATCTAAATTATATGTAGAAGTCCCTAGCTATGGCTTGTGATACATAACTAGCCTAATACTTCAGATGAAACTGGAACTCGTAATACTGAGTTAGAAGCCTACAGCAAATTCCTACATTAGCTGCTATAACTGTATTAGTTTCAAAACTTAGGGAGATGCAAAATGCAATCAGTGCACACATTAAAGTAGCATACTTGTTCTGAAACTGTTATTGTCGTGCTTATACTGATAATGAAAGTATTTACAAAGCAGCCTCAAAAAATGCAGTAGTGAGGATAGATTCAAGTGAGCACTTTGTTCCAACAAGGCCAGAAGCTCAACTGAGACCAAGATTACTCCCTCAGGTTCCATATATTCCCAGGAAGTTCAAAACTTTAAAAGGATGGCCCCTGGTCTGGAGTCTAGAACTCTAGGAGCTCCTAGAACAGTGTAGGCGAACCTATGGCATGTGTGCCCCAGGTGGCACGCGAAGCCCTTTCTTATGGCCCACCCACCCTCCCTTGTGAAGGGAAACCTTATGAGCCGGCAGCCGGGATTCCCTCTTCCACAGCCACTTCCTGGTCCTCTGGGTCCGTCGCTATGATTCCCCCTTAAACTTCCTGTTCCTGGTCCTCTGGGTCCGTCCCTATGATTCTCCCTGAAACCGCCACTTCCGGTTCCAGACTTCCGGGCGGCACCGCAGCCACTGGTTTCTCCCCCCCCCCCTCATTTTGGGCATGCGAGCCCAAAAAGGTTTGCCTCCACTGTCCTAGAAGAAGGTGAGCTATCTCAGTACTAGCACCAGGAGTGGCAATCATGCCAGTTCAAGAGAGAGTTAAGGCCAGGTAGCTCCTCCTCAACAGCACAATTGCTCAACATGGCACAATTTCAAATTTCTTTTTGGAACTAAGATAGCAGACACAAAAGTCTCAACAGGATTATGGGGAGTCAATTCTCATTCTGTGAGTGATACAGACAAATACTACGCAACTCTGATTACAAACCTAGAAACCATGCTTCTCAGCCAATACAGTCTAGCAAAAATTCCTATGGTACTTAGGAAACATTCTGTTAACTACCACTGTTTTGACGGAACTCTTAACATGTAGGCAATTTAGAATTTGAGTGACAGAAACTTGATTATTAATATAAATTTTAAAGTTGAAAAGTAGTGATGTACTACCCTGTTTCCCTGAAAATAACACCTAACCTGAAAATAAGCCCTAATATGATTTTTCAGGATGCTCGTAATATAAGCCCTACCCCAAAACTAAGCCCCAGTTAAGTGAAACCCCACCCTCCACCATTGTGCAGTAACCAGAAGATGACATGACTGTATTTGAATAAATGTAGATGGTTGTATGTGAACAAAATGAAACATTCCCTGAAAATAAGTCCTAATGCATTTTTGGAGCAAAAATTAATATAAGACCCTGTCTTATTTTGGGGGAAACATGGAAGATTACAATCAGCTACATAATACTATAAAATGTACTTCTAAAGCCCTTGACATTTTCCTCAATCCACATGACTGGTAGTTATGTTAAAGGTAACATTAAAGCAGCCTCCATTATCATGCAGCTATAACATTTAGAACAGCTGTAACATATCATAGAGCACAAAGGCAGGTACAGAACTCTTGCATTTTTTATATCACTGATTATCCAAAAGAAATTAATAGTCACTAGTCTCAGTACTTAAACAAGACCTTATATGAAAACAGTTTTAACCAGACACAGAAATGACCAGGGAAACCTGCAGGAAATAGAACTCCTCATGTATAATGCTGGAGTGTTCAAACCCACAGAATCATAGAATAACTAAGGTGGAAGGGGCCTATAAGGCCATTAAGACCAACTCCCTGCTCAATGCATGAATCCAACTCAAAAACAGATCTGACAACCAGCTCCAGAGTGAGAGATACTGACCCCTAGCAAGTATCTGGCAGTTTTGTTTTGCTTTAAATGTAAACTCAAATAAGCTGAAATCCTTTGTTACACTTGCAGAAGGCAAACAGTGTAACTTTCAGTACCTTCTAGCTGGCCATTAGGAAGTCCCCACAGGAATTCTCCAGAGCAAGTATCCCAGTGGGGACTCTATAACTGCCAGCTGGAAGCAACTGTACTCAATTGTACAGTGCTGTCTCCTTGTAGCCTGAAGGAAAAACAGTATTCTTGAACTGAGGAAGAGACAAGAAAAAGTCAGTAACTTATTTTGCAAAACCATGTAGTTGGAACAGAATGCTGTTCCACACATGCAACAAAGCAATAGGATTTCGACCACAAAAGACGAATTAATTGATAGTTATCGGATTAATTCTCCAGCCATTCAGCTAAAGAGCCATCCATGTGTATGTGAAACATTCTGTACACAGATTAATTCTTATTGGATGCAAATGGCTGCTGCATTCAGACACCAAGCAACATGTTCTGGAAATACTCGTGGAAGTGCCTGCATCATAATATTGATATCAATACGCAGTGGCCAGCTCACAAGAGCCAAGAATGGAAGAGCAGACACACAGCCTTGTGGTATAATTCTGTTCTATTAGATTGGGGTAATTAAGGTTTAGGATTGGGCTACAAGAAACTATAGCTGCATAAATGTGTACTAAGCTATATAATACCATGGACACATCTACAATATTTCTGAACATACACTCAAGATCTACTGATCCCAGGCAGTTTCCTTGAATTCCACACCAGGTCTAGCATCTTTACAAAAGACCACAAAAGAAAAAGCATCCTACTGCTCTAGAAACCAACACAAAATAGCAAAATACCTTAAAGTGAATTACTACACCATGTAGTTGGAACAGAATGGCACAGACAGCTAAGTTCCGAAAAAAAAGGTTACATTTATGTGAAAATGAGAAACTGTACAATGCAGTCCATTTTTAGCCTGAAGGACAAACAGCCTTCTTGAACTGAGGAAGGGGCAAGAAAAAAAGAGTCAAGAACTTATTTTGCAAAACAAACAAAACCTATATTGAACAGGTACTATCTCAAGGGCCAAAGAAGATGCATGTGTGTTTATGAGAAAGGTACTCGCCAATTTGCCTATTAAGCAGGGTAGGTTAACTCTGAGCACTAAAAGACATATATGCAGGGAATTTAGAGCAAATCTCACTCTCCATTATGTCTAACCTTGGTGCATGCCACTACTTTAAAACTTTAGCTCCCATTACAAATCTGCTACAACTAGTGAACTAGTGGGGACAAACCATTTTGAATAAAGACATGTTCCACCTCGTTTGTCCCCACGTTTGTGTGAAAGCTTCTTTAGACAGTGATTATTTTACAGATGGCAGTTGTCACTCCCTTAATCATGGTTAGAAACAACTGCATGGATGTGCCGGTCACCTATGTAAAGTACCTATTCTTTTCTTTTGTCATCTCTGATGTTACACTCACCCATATGGTAATGATGTACAATAGTAATCAGCTTCCTCTTAACTAGAATTTACAAAGTAGTTTGACTATTATGAAGCAAAACATCAGTAGTGTTCATGCAGATGAAATGCTAAATGAAGTAGAGAAGGGATGCAGAACTTGAAAAATGGTGTAAAAGTCTGTAGTCCACTCACTTGGCTAAATGAGATTCATGCATTATATTTGTTCTCAGTTAAGGATGTCAACTGCAGAGAAAAAAATCAAACTGCTATCCATTTTGCCAAAGTAAACCTCTGGTAATTCAGATTATATTTTAGCAAATATATACACTAAATTAACATTTAGAAGTACAATGGATGAAATGTATCCTTTGGAAAAAAATAAAACAAGGGCAATTTTCCATTCCCAATTGGAATATCACAGTCAAGTGAATCACACTTGAAAGATGACAAGGAGAAAATTTATTGGTATAAACAGCAACATGACTCAGGTTCTCACAAGACATCTGATGGTAACAACAGGCAATTTAGCCATGAGTTTGAGCCCAACAGATTTTGCCATAAACACACATATGGGTTGAAGATAGACATCAAGTCTCGTAACTCTCCACAGAATTGGATCGCAACCACACAAAAGAACAGGTAAAGAGCAGGAGGACAAGTGGTATCATTAAGACTGGATTTTTTACTCCTAAAAACAGACAAGAGTCAGTGTAACAAAGAAAACTTGTCCTGGGCCAAGATATAAAGAAATCACCCACACACAAATAAGAAAAACATACATGTATTCTAAATGTTGAAATTCTCTGGTGCTTTCTTCACATCCCAAGAGACATGCTTTTTTTAAAAGTGGCTTGCAGTTTTCTGTTGCAGACATCAAATTTCCACAGCGTCCCAACAAAGCACTTTGCAAGGAGTGCTTGCAGGAGCTTTGGAAGTACCATATTTTCCATTTATAAGACCACAACCCCCCCTTTTCTAACCCAAAAATTAAGAAAAATTAGCTTTGAGTATTCAGATCCTGAAACTGAGGCTCCAATACTTTGGCCATCTCATGAGAAGAGAAGACTCCCTGGAAAAGACCCTGATGTTGGGAAAGTGTGAAGGCAAGAGGAGAAGGGGACGACAGAGGACGAGATGGTTGGACAGTGTCATCGAAGCTACCAACATGAATTTGACCCAACTCCGGGAGGCAGTGAAAGACAGGAGGGCCTGGCGTGCTCTGGTCCATGGGGTCACGAAGAGTCGGACACGACGTAACGACTAAACAACAACAACAATTCAGCCTCTGGGCTCAGAATGCTCGGACATTAGGAGTCCCTGTGGAATCTGAGCCTACAGGTTCCACCTCCAACGAGGTATGTTCCAATTGGTTTGCTCCATTTTTTTTTTGTCATATAGTGCTGTTTCTAACATGCACTAAATGATTTTTAAAATAAAACTTACAGGCCTAAGAATTAAATGTGAATTTTACACCTGAGGTTATATCAAAGAAAAATGTATTTGGCTTTTATAGATTTCCATGCCAATCCTTGCACATGTAGTCAAAAAGCATCTGGTTGAGCTCATTCTGCTCAAGTGGCATACACAATAAATAAATGAAGTATATCAAATAAATAGAAGTGTACCAATTCACAATAATGTACCAAGTACAAATATGCAGTATACTTCAACTAATACCATCAGTGCCTTTCATTACTGCTTTCTCAAAATAGCAATGTTCACTTTTCAAGGCTTGACATCATTTTAAAGGGCATGGAAAAAGAAAAGGCTTGAAAAAATAAAGTTACCTAAACTACATTAGAGTTAGAACACCTCACTGACACAAGACCCATCAAACAAAACATATTTCTCTTGGAATGATCAAATGGTTCAAATGTGTACTACAGATATATCAAACAGCACTGCAATTCTGAAACCTTCTTTCTGTTCAATACTTCTTGCTGAAATTAGTCAAAATAAGCCTGAAATAAATTGTTAATATGGAAAACATTTTGACGAGCGATGCTATCAAAAATGGCCACAACCAACATACCCTTCAATTTTCAGTCCCAATGGGCGGGGCTCCACCTCTAGCATGCATGACTTCACTCCTGTGTGTGTGCGACTCCGCCCCTCCATGCACAGAGTTCCACCACAAACAGAACCAAAGGGGATGAATGCGATCACTGCGCAGAGGAGGAAGAGAGCTGTGCAGAGGGAGGTGGAGTCACGCACGCCTCGCTTAGAGGGAACCTTGGCCACAACAAAATGTTTTTCAGCCGTCCAGCAGAAATCAATGGGACATAAATGCTTCATTTTCAGTTGGCTTGTGTGCACAATTTTTGATATTCAAAGCATCATTATTATCACAAAGCTTTGTATTTAAATAATTATTATTCATTCCCACATTACAGCTGGAGAATGATAGAACAACAGCCTGTTTAACACTATGTTGCTAAATTTATAGTACTGGCTGGGTAGCTCAATGAAGATGGAGCACCTGGTGGTGGAACTGGAGATTGGGTATTTTATTCTCCATGGGTCTTATAGGAAAAGAGACAGCTTGTGTGGTCTTAAGCAAACCACATGGTCCCAGGCCAGTACCAGAAGAAGATAATGGTTTCTGAGAACTTTATACCTAAAAAATCCTGAAAACGGTAAGTTAGGATCAATTTGATGATGTGCAATTATTTATTATTATAAGTTTATAGCAAAGGTAAACTGTGGGTCACATGCTTTCTAGTGTACAGCATGGTCTTTTGGACATTGCAAATCACAACCCCTATGATAAGATAAGCATTTTTAGAAACATACCTAATTTTATTTTATAAAATTAATACTAAGTGAGAATATAATCATTTGCCATATTTTTCCGTGTATAAGACGCCCACCCCCCACTTTTCCAACCCAAAATTAAGAAATCAATATTTTAAACATAAAACAGAATACATTTTTATTTAGTAATTAGGTAACATTTACATACTAGTACTGTCCCTGTTGCATTGGGCACAGCCTACATGCTCCACCTCCAACGACGTGTGTTCCAATTGGTTTGTTCAGCATCTGCTGACATCAGTTACATTAGGCTTGTGATTGGAGGCAGCTAAGCCTCATGATTGAAGGAAACCTGTTTGCAGAGGCAAGGTATGGGCCGTTTTGTTCTCTCCTCAGCTTACTTCCATCTATAAGATGACCCTCAATTTTTAGTCTAAAGATTTTAGACAAAAGTATCATCTTATACACAGAAAAATACAGTAATTGCTTTAAAAGCCATTCACAAGAATTTCACAGCAACATTAAAATGAACTGGTATTAACTAGGTTTTTTCCCCAAGCTTTGCAATTCTGCTATAACCAGAATTCTATTGCTGACTTATGCTTGTGTAAGGGAAATCATGTAAGTCTTGGTGATACATTGTCATTCATGAACAAGGTGCTGGTTGCATTCCTTAGCATGCACACAAATGGGTGCATGCCTAGAAATGCAACCACATCAATGAATGGTAACTAGAGATTGGATATTCATATTCCTCTCCCCACTCAGCTGCTGAATGGTCAGCAGCAAAGGGAGGCAGGGAACCCCCAGCCAGGCTACGTCCACGATTGGCGCAGCATGAATGAGGATGGTCGTGCGCACTGCAAGCAGTAAGTGGATGGCCCAGTTCGGGGTGTGTGTGTGTGAAACGGGCCCCGCCACCTGTGCTGGCACAATATTTGTCCCCCAGGAGACAAATATAAATATCCCATCTCTAGTGGTAACTTGCCACTAAGACGTATACAATTTACACTAATATAAACCAACCAGAAGATTCTGACCTATGCTTCACAACATCTCATATAGGGACAACTTACTACATTTCTATTTTCTTCTCTCATTTCCAGACCACTCCCATTGATAAATGAAACCCTACTCCACCATAACTGACTGGCACATAGACCCGGCAAAGCAGCTTTATTTATGTAAAATATTTTTACCCTGCCTTTCTCCTTGAAAAGGACCCAAGGCGGCTTACAACAATGAAAGACAATATTTAAAGTCGAAAACAATGAGTATACAATGGTAGTTAACATCATTAAAATACAATATTTAAAGCTAAGAAGTATGAATATAAAGATGTAGCTTACATCATTAAAAGACAATATTAAAGCTAAGAGCAAAAGTATACCAATATTAAAAGGAAGAAAACAAATGCCATTCTGAGAAATGGAAAACACAAAAATGAAAACACAAATAGTACTAAAAATCCAGTCAAAGCAGTAATGCATAACAATCCATCTAAAAATCTCACACAGGTCGCCGGTTACTGAGGGAAGGCTTGCCTGAAGAGAAAGGTCTCTGCTTGCGGAATGACAGCAAAGCTGTCTGGCCTCCTGTGGGAAGGAGTTTCAAAGTCTGGGACCAGCAACTGAGAAGGCTCTCTCCTGTGTCCCCATCAGATGCACCTGTGAATGTGGTGGGACTGTAAGAAAGGCCTGTTCTGATTATTTTAACACCCAAGCCAGCTCATAATGGAGACATAGTCTTTGAGATAGCTTGGACCCAGGCCATTTAGGGCTTTATAAATTAAAACCAGCATTTTGAATTGTGCCCGAAAACTGATTTGCAGCCAGTGGAGCTTCTGTAACAGGGAGGTTATGTGATCCTGTAACCTGCCCCAATCATCAATCTGGCTGCTGTATTTTGGACCTGCGCTACATACATCTTCCAAATGAGTCATGACTGCCACAGATATTAAAGGCTGCATTGCTCCACAACATCTAGTGGAGCCCTGTTATGAGCATATGTTCCTTTTGTAACAACTGTCTTGAAACTAAAGGGACGCTGCAGGTGCTTGTAAGGACTCAGCGGGCCTGGAGAGATGTTTTGTGTGGAAACACCATGCAGCAAAGAACTCAACCTCCTAAAGTCAAACATGTAACATGGCTTACAAAATATGCACCAGATATGAAAAAAAAAACCAGCAAAACACTACGGAAAGGAAAGATAACCACCACAGAGAAGAAGGAATTGTCATATATAATTTTTTAAAAAGCATGGACCGATAGTGTAGAAAATGTTTGCGAAATCAAATTTAAAGTGAATCAGTTTCATGTTGGTATGACCCACTCCAGCTAAGCTATTATCAATTAAGCTTCATTCATTCAATCCTTTTATAATAGGAAGGCAGCTCCAAATAGTAAGCCAATTTTGCACTAGCTAGTGAGCCAGTTCAGAATATGGCTCCTGCTCTTTTCCACTGCAAATCATCAGAAAAAGGGGTTCCTTGTGGCATGGCTGTATTTTAAAAAGTAAATTATTCTACCAATTAAGAGGACCTTAAGCGAAGCTTAAACTGAGTAATTTAAAGGCAAAGGAAAAATTTCTTTCTGGTTTTACCAGCAAGCCCTGCTGAAGTGTCAGGGAGAAAATCTTTATCTGCAGGAGACAAAGCTACAGAAGCTCCTTCAGACTTTGTCCTAAGATTAGTTCCATTCTTCAGAATGTGGTGTGGGCATGGGAGGGTGAATGAATGAAGAAAGTTCTGTTATTGGAGGCTTTAACTATGCAACAGATGCTTGTAACAATGGAGCAATCAAACTGCACTTAGCTGCCACTGATATAATAGGTAGCAGCAGGGAAATGTCCCTGAAACTGAAGTACTGTCTAGTTCGTGTACAACAAATAAACATGAATTATCCAACTGTTGGGCAACAAACTAGTAAACTGTAAACATTAAGAAAAGCCTGTAAAACATGGATCAGCAAAATGCAGTTCTTCAGATGTTGCTGAACTGGCCTAGCTAGCACAGCCAGTAGTTAGGAATGCTGCAAGTTACATTCTAAGAACATCTGGAGAACTACAATTCACCTACCCTTGCTGAAAAAAAGTTAAACAAAAAAAAAAGCCTCCCAGGCAAAAACTAGAAATATAGTTAAGACAACAAATAAACTTTACAGATGTTTAGAAGTACCTGAAATCATAGAGGGGTAAGTCCATAAGCAATACAAAACTTCAACAGGACCCCCATATCCACAGGGGATCTGTTCCATGATCTACTATGAATGGATAGTAACAAACCCTATATACAACATACAAGGAGGTGGGACACAGGCCACAAGGCCCAACCCCTTGTATGTTGTACAGAGGACTGTGATAAACCATAGATAACTGAAACTGAGGATACTGTTCCCATGGATATAGGGGCCCTATTGTATATCACCCAGTGCTTCTGAGGATTACTGGCCTTCATATTTTTTAAAAGATGCAGATGAGCGAGTGATGTTTGCCTAATCCATAACTACTGTGTTTCTCCGAAAATAAGACAGGGTCTTATATTAATTTTTGCTCCAAAAAACACATTAGGGCTTATTTTCAGGGGATGTTTTTTTTTCATGTACAAAAGTCTACATTTATTCAAATACAGTCATGTAATCTAGTTGCTGCACAACGGTAGAGGGCGAGCTTTCACTTAACTAGGGCTTATTTTGGGGTAGGACTTATATTACGAGCATCCTGAAAAATCATACTAGGGTTTATTTCAGGTGAGGTCTTATTTTCAGGGAAACAGGGTAGGTGATTTGGACAGTGGCTCCTTTTTCTTTCATAACACAACAGGGAGAAAGAGTTCCAGTCAACACACAGTGCACTTCCAAACAGTTCTGGAGAAGAAGGTATGAAACTTCAAGTGTCTCAGACCTCTGAATCTCCTGTTCCCTTGCTTCTCCCCAGTTCCAGGTTGTGCATCTAAGCAATACAGGATCTGAGAAATCAGGAACACCCACAGCTCCACACAGTGCTATATTTGGATCTCCTGTTGAGTGGTCAGTCAAGTTGATTCTTCTTTACTGTTCCTTCTCCTGGTTTTCCATGACTGTGGTCTTATGTATTTCTGGCTCTCTTCCCAGGACTCATCAAAATACCCTTGGCTACAAAGCAAATATTTTACGGGAGCTCTGGCTCTGTAAACGGAATCATACCTAAGCAGAGAAATCCCCATTAACTGGAAAATTAGTTACATAATTGAGGGGAAAAAATTTTAAGCGATGAAGTACACTATATCCCTGAAGGCAGAAAACAGACACAGTGTACTTACAGACAGAATACCTGAACTAGGACCTATGATAGTCTTGACTGACATTTCTGCTCAAGTATCACCTGGCTGCACTATTAGCTTCAAGGGCCAATTCTCCAAAGCTAGGATAATGGCCTATCTCACAGGATTGTTATGAAGGCACACAATACAAAGCATAAGGATGCTATATATTCTTGCAAGTGATCTGCAAATGCCTTATACAATATAATTAAGCTATAGGATTTCAGTCAATATTTTCTTGGTTTTTTCCCTACAATTAATTTGTTTTCTAATCTTGATTTAATTTACATTAGATATTTAAAATATTCTACTAGTCACTTTACAGACCTAATAGATTCAATATGGAATATAAAAATTTCAATAAATAAAATGTTGAAGTCAAGCAGGCTGCAGCCATGAAACTGATTAATACTAAACAGAAAACCCCTGGGGTCATGAAAATTGATCTGAACTTTCTAAACAAATAGCAGTATTACCGGTAGTAAATATTTTTTAAGATATATCAACAATATATCTTAAAACAACAATCTGTCTAACTTCAAACAACCCTTATGTGCACAGTGGACTGCCATGACTCATCATGGGTTATAATACACGTAATAAACAGAAATAGTGCTCTCTGGGAGTACCATCAGTACAATTACTACACGCTTCAAGGCAGTCCATAGCTCTAAGATGCAGATGTATCTCTTCACATTCAACCATATTTTCCATAATTTGCATCAAGTCAAATATTGGCTAGAAACCTTTTGTGCAACTCTACACCTATGAAGGCTGGTGATTCGTCAGTTGCAGATATTAATCTTTAAATTAACATTCCTAAATAGATATGGGCACAAATTAAGTCGGTCCAGGGCAATGAAATTTGTCAGCAAGGCACCACGAGTGCTGAGTGTTCCCCCCCCCCGGCTGCCCCACTCCAATGAGGAGGCGGGACAAGAATTCTCCCTGCGCAGCCCTTGAGTGGTTGGCTGCTGAAGGAGGCAGGGAAGGGAAACCCAAGTTCCTTCCCAGACTGGGCAGCCAGCGAAGGACAACAACCCAGGCAGGGCGCGGTGGCATGTAAGTGGGGCAACTGGGTGGGAACACAAGACAAATTTTATCACCCCAGGGTGAATTAATTTGTACCCATCTCTATTCTTAAACCACCAAGGGGTTCCAAGGGGTGGCCTTTGGGAGCCTCAAAATACAGGGAAATTAGGAGAGGGGCAAGAAACAATAAATTAATAATTAACATCCATGGCCAATGACATCATCTCAGCCTTACAACAGCACAGCTCTGCCAAGATAATTCAGCCATTTTGCAGTAAAGCAAGACAGCACTAGTACTGAACTTAATGGATGACACAGTAGTAAATGACAACATCACTGGCAAATCACAGCACATGTGAAACAAATTCTACAAAGGGACTTCAAATCAACATACTACCATAGCTCTAAACAAACCCATACTGAATCTTATACCTCAAAGGGAAATGTGTGGAGGTATGGTGATATGTTGATTTGAAGTTTCTTTGTAGAATTTGTGTCACATGCGCTATGATTTGCCAGTGATATTGCAATTTATAATTATGGTATTCATTATCACAGCATGGCAATGTGCCTGTAGTGCCATGTGTGAATACAGAAAAGACTTATTTCACACATGCCACTACAGGCACATTGAGCTAATTTCCATGAATGAGGTGAAATGTGTCAAAGTACATTGCTTGGAGAGTCTGTTTATTGCAATATTAAGTGTTTGGGAGCATTCTGAAAATTAAGTGCTGGGTGCAATATTGTCAAGAAGTTACCATGCAATTTTCTTTTAAGACCAATCAATTTGTGCTGTCATGCAAATCTTTCTTTCTTTCACGTAACACACACATGCTAAACATGCCCATATCAAGGTTTCAACAAGGCACTGAACAGTCTTTCCCAACCTGATGTTCTCCATATGTTTTAGAATGCAAAATTAACTCTTATCAACCCCAGCCAACACAGCAACAGCCAAGAATTGTAGATGTCGAAAATATCTGACTGGTACTAGATTGGGGGAAACTGATAACAATGGTTGTTTTGATGGTTGTTGTGGGTTTTTCGGGCTATTTGGCCGTGTTCTGAAGGTTGTTCTTCCTAATGTTTCACCAGTCTCTGTGGCCGGCATCTTCAGAGGACAGGAGTCAGAACTCTGTCTGTGCTCTGGAAGAACAAGTTAGGAAGAACAACCTTCAGAACACGGCCAAAGAGCCTGAAAAACCCACAACAACCATCAGATCCCGGCCATGAAAGCCTTCGAGAATACAATGGTTGTTTTGCTCATCATTAGTAATGACAGAATATACTTATTCAACAGATTCCAATACTTGTTCTTCCAGATTCATTATCAATCCCTTCACACCATTGCTGATATAATACCAGATATAGAATACTTATTTTCAGTGGAAAGAAAAATTACATATTAGCTTGTATCCTATCGCCCAAATGCACAGCAGAATGGTAATCACATAAAAGTCCCCCCAACAGGATCCCTGTTGCATGACCAGATACATGACCAATGCAAGAATGGGCATACAGTGAGGAGAACAGTGTCTAGGCAACAAAATACTGGACAATGCTGTAATTACTACATTTGAAGATCTGAAGTGAGCTGTAGTCTACAAAAGACTATGCCAAGTAAAAGACTAATTGATTAGTCTTTTAAGATTCCACAGAACTCCTTGTTATTTTTGCTACAACAGATTAAAATTATTATCCCCTCCCCAAGCTGTGTTTCCCCAGTTATAAAGAATGTCTGCTCTCCCTCTCCCTAATACTAATTCCATTTTTTAAAAAAATGATATACACACAGGTGGGAATTATTTTTCTGCTTCCCACTCATGCATATCTGACACACAGATATATTCTTAGCATGCACATACTGCTACCCAACAGGTTTCCCTAGTTCTGGCAGCATCAAAAGAACAGACGCAAACTAAGAGTTTTGACCAACCAGAAGGTTTTTAAGGATAAATCCTTCCCCAGCCAAGTACTCAAGTAAGCATACTCAACAGCTCTAACTATCCAAAGCAATCCACTCTTTTCTCAAGCATTTTCACCATTAAACCTAAACACTGGGAAGAACCAAAAGATACTAGCTACCCTGACATAATTTAGTATGAAATCTGTGGTGCAGCAGAAAGATGGTTAAAGAAAACCAGAGTAGGTGGGTTATTGTTTTTTTAAGCCATCTCTTAAATATATACTTACATATTGTTAAGAATACAATGAGGTTCCTCAAGAATATCTTTCAGGTTATCCACTCTATTTTCCAAGACTTAAGGCACACAGCAAACGAATAAATCAAAATGCCCTCAAGTATCACATCCTAGCAAAATGTTAACTTCGCAGCATAGCAAACTGCAGAAAGGGCAGTAGAGTATATATATATATATATATACTCTATAAGGGCAGCAGAGTATATTCTGTCATTACTATATATATATCTGCTGCCCTTTATATCTATCTATCTATCTATCTATCTATCTATCTATCTATCTATCTATCTATCTATCTATCTATCAGTAGCCATGATGCTTCCTAAAAGCAACCTTATGCTAACTTGGAACATAAAGTCCGTCTAGCAAAACACCATCTACTGGCAGTTGCTCTTTCATTTTCATAGAGCAAAGAATCATAACCAGGCCAGTTACTGCATACCAAGAGGATCTTTCTTAAGAGGAGGTCTCCTGCCAAGCCACCCCTACAGGCCTTTTTCTGCATCCTGACCCTATAACCACTTTATCTAGAATAACAGTGTAATCTTATGTGCATTTATTCATTATAAATTTATGCTGTATAACATGGAGCTCGCTCACTCACCCAGAAAAAAATGTATAAATTAGGGATCACTCATTTACTTGTTTACACCTCACCATTTCCCAAGGTGCACAGACAGCATGGCATACCCAAGGAACGCACAATGCCTAACCCTCCACATTTTGCTAGCTTGCCTCTTCCATCAGCCCCGGCCAGCATAACCAATGCCCATGGATGATGAGAGGTGAAGTCCAACACCAGCTGGAGAGCCGAATTTTACCCATCACTGGCAGACACCATTCTTTGCCTTCCCCTTCCCTATAAGCCAGTGAGGGAGAAGAGGCTGAAAAACAGCGACCGCCCCAATGTCACCCATTGAGAGTCATGCCTGGCTGGGGATTTAGAGCCAGGATCTCTCCCACCCGACCCTAACCAGTACAGCACACCAGTACTTAGGACTAATTAACTCAAGGCTATTTACTTCCCAGTAAACCTGCACACAAAGCAGAGCGGGAAGAATCAACCTCTTACATTTTTCCCTCTCATACCCCAACCCCCATGCCGCTACAGCCGCCTTTCCCAACCCGTCGCCCTACAAATCCCATCCTCCACCCCCGAGGCCGTCCATGATGGGCGACCGCCTGAGGAATGCGGGAAGTGGCAACCCCACCCGCTTTGAGGGCTGAGGGCGGGCGTCCTTCGGGCCCCTCCTGCCACGCCCAGAGGATTCCCCCAAAGACCCCAAGAGGAGTCCTCCCCCCATCATCCCAACGGTCCCCTTTCTCTCCCCCCCACCCCCCACACTTGTGGGGCCTCCTAAACCGCCGGGCACTCCTACCCTTTACACACCTCAGTTCCCCTCCACGCTGAAAAGGGCGGGAAAGTGAGAAGGGGTGGCGTTTCAGGGGGGGTCGCCTCACAGAAAGCCCTTTAAGCAGCTTCGTCGCCTTCACGCCCAGGAGACCCGTCCACACCCACCTCGTTTTACCTCAGCGAAGAGACGAAAACGAGGACGAAAAAAAGGCCAAGCCCAGGCGGTCCAGGCCTCTCGTTTCTCAAGCTGAGGCAAGCAAAGGGGCGTCCCCACGCGAACTGCCAATCATTCCCCTCTTGTCCCTGCCCTAAGACGGCGAGCCAGCCAATCACAACACCGCCCGCGGCTACAAGTTTCGAGGAGGTGTGGCCGCCGGGCTGCCCTTTCCTCCCTTCCCCCCCCTTCTTCCGCCCGCCGTCACTCGCTGCGCCTCCTGGTACTGCCCAAGTTTCCTTGTTTTGTTATCGCCGGCGCTGCGGCTGCCACCACCCCCCCCCCGTGCAATTCCAATGGAACAGTCCACAGGCCGAACGGGTGGGACAAGGAAGAGGAAAGGACAAGGAACTTTGAAGGCGGGGGGGGAGCAAGGGTGCCCTTTTGCGCCTTCACATGGGGCGGGAATACGATGAACGTTGGGACTTTGGTTTAATCCAGGAGTGGATATTTTATGCCCCTCCAGTTGTAAGACTGCAGCTCCTGTCAAACCTATACAGAATCGACAGGGTTGAGGGCAAAATCTAGCGGACCTCAAATTGCCTACTCATGGTTTAATTTCACGAAGAGTTGGGGGTCATGGGAAACGCTAAACGAGTAGCTTTATAACGATTTTCTGGAGTGTAACTCTCATTCATCTCAGTGGGACTTGTTTCTGATGAAAATATCTCTGGTTCAGGCTGCTTTTCTGTTTTTACACTGAGGGAATATTACTTTTCCACACAAAGGTCCAAGTGGCTCACAACAAATTACAGGAGTACATTTTGCATTGTAATGCTCTTGGCGTGCCATCATGTTGCTTCAACATTATGCCAGCCCTGTGAACTAAAGACAGTTCTATCATTAACAGCCCTGCTCAGGTCTTGCAAACTCAACACTGTCGTTTCCTTTCTTGAGCCAATTTTCCTTCCTAGCTTCCTTCAACTTTTCCTAGAATTATCCTCTTTTCCAGGGAGTCTTGTTTTCTCACGATGACCTTGGACTGCAAGAAGTGAAGTAGAGCGCAGCTGGAGCATCAGACCAGACATTTAGGTTCTGCACTGGTGCCCTTCAGAAGCTCTCAAACAGGGTATGAAAAAAATAGACCAAAGGGCCATGCCCCTGAATATTGGAATCCACACGTATATTGTATGACTCCTTCAAGGAGAGATTTGCAGATATCCTGGACAGCCAGAAAGATGAACAAGTGGGTCCCAGATCAAATCAAGCCTGAACTGTCTCTGGAGGTAAATATGTTGAAACTGAGATTGTCCTACTTTGGGCACATCATGAGGAGACAGGATTCTCTGGAAAAGACAAAAATCTGGGAAAGGTTGAAAGCAGCAGGAAAAGAGGAAGACTAAATACGAGACAGACCAATTCCCACAGGCTTGAGTTTACAAGACCTGAGCAGGGCAGGTGAAGACAGGACATTTTGAAGATCGCTTTCATGGGGTCACCATAAGCCAAGGGTGACTTGACAGCACATAACAACAACCTTCTTTGGGAGCTGTCTCACTTCAGTCATGACTTGCTTCTGAATGTAGCTTTAGGATCTGCAGCACCACCCTATGTACTCCATAGGGCTTTTCCACCAGTGTGTTGGTTAAACACAGTTCAGTTAATTTAAATATCTGAAATGCCCAAAACCACACTTCCTCCTTCTCCTGAATAATCATCCTACAAATTTACATATAATTTTAAATTGAATCATAAAACAGTTGAGAGCCATTGTGGGATAGAGGATAAATTGCTGGACTAGGAATTGGGAGACCTGGGTTCAAATCCCTGTTTAACCATGGAAATTTACTGGACAGCAGTAACGACAAATCATTTCTTGAACATCTCACATTCCTCAAAAGCCTACTAATGGCACCTTAAATCGGAAGCAATCTGATGGCATACACAGGAACAATAACATTGTTTGTCCTGTAAGAGAAATGATTCTTTTAAGACATTGGCTACAGTACAAGGGTGGATACTCTAAACAGAATAGTCTTCTTCAACTTTGGAACAATTTTTCCGATGTAAACTATATGGAGGTTAATACATGTACAACAAAAATATATATTATTAACCACGATTCCTTCTAATGGATGATATTTTCATACCTGAGTAAGCAATTTTATTGTTGTTATAGGCATACATTTGGGCTATTTGTTTCCTTAGTCCCTTTTTACTCAGGAGTAATAACCTTGTAGTCCTGTGGACTCAATTTATTACTTGGGAATAAATAATTTCACATTGTACTTGTGAATAAACATTCATAAGCTCAGGCTGCATGGTTGTACTCCTATGCAACTTACAAAGGAACCCTAGAACAAACCTATCCATTCTGAAGGAAATCAACCCTGAGTGCTCACTGGAAGGACAGATCCTGAAGCTGAGACTCCAATACTTTGGCCATCTCATGAGAAGAGAAGACTCCCTGGAAAAGACCCTGATGTTGGGAAAGTGTGAAGGCAAAAGGAGAAGGAGACGACAGAGGACGAGATGGTTGGACAGCGTCATCAAAGCTACCAACATGAATTTGACCAAACTCCGGGAGGCAGTGGAAGACAGGAGGGCCTGGCATGCTCTGGTCCATGGGGTCATGAAGAGTCGGACACGACTTAATGACTAAACAACAACAAAAACATAAGCCGTGTTGGCTAGGAAATTCTGAAGATTGTGGTCCAAAAGTATAATTCTTACCTGAACACACTTATTAAAAACTTACCCTCAACTCTAACCTAGGCACACACAATTCTATGCACATATGTTCCATTCATTTAGTAATATGAACAACTGGAAATTGCAATTATGAGAAAGCAAAGAGGTGATCAGAGGCTTCTCTCAACAGACACTCAAAATCAATATACAGACATGAGGGTGACTGCCAACACAGTGCCCAAATAAACAGAGCCAAGAATCACAGTCATCCTTTGTCCTCCATGCTTTTACCATACACATAGATGAACATAGTGGCAGGAATTAAGCATATGAAAACTGAATGAACTACCAACAGAACAAATACTTTTTAACCAACTGCAGTGCAATCTTACATGTTCCGTTAGCTGCACAATGCACTGTGTTCAGCAGAACTTAGTCCCAAGTAAATATGCATAGGCCGCAGATTAGGCGAGGACTGGATTTTGCCTGTCTCCAACGCTGGCTAAAGCATTGGCGAAGAAACAACCATGTTTGAAGCCACATCCAGTCATAAAGCTCATTGGGTGAACCTGAGCCAGTCACTCTTTCTCAGCCTAATATACTCCACAAGGTGAAGATTAAATAGCAGCAGATCTACAGAGCCTTCAGAAAGAAAGACTATGATAGAATAATAAAGAAAGACTATGATAGAATAATAACTATTTTTGTTGTTGTTTAGTCGTTAAGTCGTGTCCGACTCTTCGTGACCCCATGGACCAGAGCACACCAGGCCCTCCTGTCTTCCACTGCCTTCCGGAGTTTGGTCAAATAATAACTATAGTAACATCATAAAAATAATGCATAAATCAGGAGAGAGTTAAATCCTTGAACTTTAAAAGCTAACTTAGACATAGATACAGTGACTGATATAAAATGATATGATTTATTTGTATTACATTTGTATTTTTGTCCAATGAGCTCTCTTCCTCCCCCACTTTATCTTCACAATAACCCTGTAAAGTAGAACACACCGAAAGAGTGTGACTGGCCTCATGCCACCCAGTAAATTTCATGCTGAATGGGAATTTGTGATCAGGTCTTCTGAGCCCTGGTCCCCCACTCGTTCAGAACTACGTATACCACACACTGACCCACCAAATGTTTTACATTTAAACTCAAAAGATGGTTCATAGTTTCTTGCATTTGTTTAGCCCCAACCCCTAGACTGGTAATACCTTTAAAGGGGAGAGAGATTTTCATTGGGACCATAGCACATGAAAAAAATATTTTATAACCTCCTTCTGCAAACTGCAGACACCCTCCTGCGGGAGCCCACCAGCACGGCTTTTTAAAAAGTGCTGCATTTAATGTCACACATAGTTTGGTCTTGAGGGATGCAAAATTGCTCACAGCATCATTATCCACGCTAAGACTACATGGAAAGTTTATCCAAAGCACGGGTCTACCTTTTTGGTAAGAAATTTCATTTACAAGAGAAGTGAGAGAGAAAAAAGTTGGAAAACGTTTACAAAATGTTGGGGATCGGTTTGCTTCATGAATGTTCAACATTTATCCTTTTGAGAAGGGTTTTGGGATTTCATATTACTCCCTCCTGCAACAGGCATTCCCCCTATGTGAAATATTCTTTAATGCGCCACACCGCCTGCCTGAGAACTGTGCCTTTTTTGCACAAGAATTACATGGCAAGGCCTTGTCATTTCTATAAACCACAGGAAGAAATCCACCGGAAGATTTCTTTCCACCTGTATAAACAAATTTAAAGAGAGAGAGAGAAAGCAATGTAGTGGCACCCTTAAAGAAAAACTGCTATATTTTAATGTGAGCATTTGTAGAATTAAGTCCACGTCCTCACACATTTGTGGCCTTGATCCATTAAAACATAGCAGTAAGTCTTTAAGGAGTCACAGCGTTTTCTCTCTCTGAATCATTTATTTGTCTCAAATGCTTGCACAGACAAACACAGCTACTTCTTCAAAAACTACAATTCCCACCAGTTCTACATGGTATGGAAGACCACACAATATGCCTTTTCAATCTCCTTTAACCATCTTCATTCATGGAGTCTGATTCTCTGGCATCAACCTAGCGGAAACTGCATGTGTCATGCTAGGAGTGGCACAATGTACCCACCTAATGGGGCACCTCTGCTGCAGCAGACCTACCAGGAGTGGTTGTAGTCTGGAGTATGGCACCATTTTGCCTGCGCACATCTCTGCACTTTGAAAAAATGCAATACCGATCCCTCTTCACGCAGCAAGTCATGTACAGTATGGAAACTTCATTGCCTTTTCGGAAGCCTATATGTACATTTAATGTACATTTAACATGCATTTCTACCCGAATAAGGATAGAATAATTTTGCAGCCTGTGATAGGGTTTGGGAGAGAGAATGGAACAGGTTTTGAATACAATTTTTGTTGGAAAGCATTTTCTCTGCCAGACAAACGGCTTTAATAATTTGTAGACTTGAAAGAGACAAGAAGTGAAGCAACACTTTTAGACCCTAATGTTCCATTTGCCTTGGAGGGAAGAAATCCTCTTTTCACACAAGTAGAATTGCTCCAATACTAGGGTCACAAACCACCAACTCAGTCCACATCTGAACTGCTGCATTCTCCAATCACCACATTTCCGCCTATCAAACTCACAGTCAGAATCCTTGGTTTGTGGCAATATCTACCACCTGTTTGGAAATGAGATGAAGGAAATGGATTCCAGGATTCCACTGGCTGATGTGGCCAGTGGTGAAATCCTCCTCAGATGTAATCCAGTTCAGATCACCTTTTGAACAGCCTTATGGATTTACAGATACACACGCATGTACGCCACAAAGCACAGCGCAGCACCCATTACGCCCATGAACACCCAACTCTCAGAAGGGAATCACCTTGCAGTTTCTATGCAAATATCACCTTTGCTGCCTCCTATTTAAGACCCCCCCCCCCATGGCGTCACTGGGTTTACTGGAATCTGTGTTTTCCTGGACAGCCACCTAACTCATCAGATGTGTATGGCCTTCAGAGAAGCCTTACGCAGACCCTCATGTCAGTCTGGCCAAGATGCACCGGCTGATTGTGCCAGAGGTGCAGACAAACACTGATTTATTTATTTTTTTAAATTCAAATGCACTGTACTAGCTGAAAAGCTAGACGGAGCCATGGTTAGGTTCTGCAGCACTGGAACACAGATCTCAACCACTTGTAGCCTTAGGCTGGGAACCCAACGCAGGAACCAAGGCAGCGCAAATTAAGTTGTGTGAACGGCCCCCTACGGGTTGTTGTCTTGTTCAAAAGGCAAACCATTTTGCGAGGGACTTGAAACCTCCCATTTCCAACCAGAGGTGCTGGCGGGGCGGGTGAGGGTGGGGAGAGAAAGGGGCGGCTATCGACCAACATTCCGCCTGACCCCACAACCCATTCATTGCGGCAGTGTGTCGCTGTCACGCCCACGGATGTCCTTTGATCCGCCCCTGGGATTTCCGCGAAACTCTGGAAGCCGCAGAGAAAGTGCCTGATGGGAGGCCGGGAAGGAAGGAAGGAAGGAAACGGGTGTCTAGGTGTGGCTCCCAAGCCCTTGTCGCCACTGGTTTGGGTAGCCTGGCTCCGTCTGCCCCTGCCTTCCAGGAAAGGCACGCGTGCGCGCAAAAAGCGCGCCGCATCAATGCTCACGTTATTAGGAGAAGCAGAGGGAGGGAGGGAGAGAGATTTAAAAAAAAAACCTGGGTTCTGCTGCTGCTGTTGTTTTTGTGAGTGGGCGTCGCCAGCTATTTTCCGCCACGCCAGGCAGAGCCGGTCCCTTTCGTGAAGGGGCGGCGGGGGATCCCCTCTCCTGCGGAGAGCTGGGATTTGCCCCTACATCCCGCACGCCCATTTCGCCCCATTTCCTTCCCAGACCCTTTCTTTTCTTTTCTTTTTTTAAACGCGAGCAGGGTTAGAATTTGAGGGCAAGCAGCTCAGTTGCGCGCGGGGGGGGGGGCGCGCAGCCTCGGTGCAAGCCGCTGACCTTTCCGCAGCAGTAACCCGCGGATCGACCGCGCTTTGCTTTTTTTCCTTTCTTTCTTTTTTTTTTTTTTGCATCACTGGATCGAAGGCGATCGCCGCGCATCTTTAGGATTGAGATCGGCAAGAGGATGTACGCACAATACTTGCGATTTCGCGCGCGCGCTCTCTTTTCCTTTTGCCCCCTGGCGTCGCCGTCTTTGCCTCCGCTGCGCTTTTCTCGTGGCTGGCCTTCTTCCCTTTCTCCCTCTCTCTCTTTTTTTCAAGAATCAGCTCTGAATGTCACAAAATAAATGCGTCCATTGTGCACTTCGACCGCTCCGAAGCCTGAATTGAACTAGAGCAGTTCTTTTCTCTCTCTCTCTCTCTCTCTTCCCACTTCCCTCGTGTGCTCATCCAACGTGATGGACAGTTGCTATGGTTTCGCATCTCTGACGTCAATGACGTTAAAGAGAAATTGCTTTCCTTGCGGCTGGGATCACTCCCTCTAAGGAGCAGAAGAAAGAAAAGAAGACAGGCGAAGAGGATTTTCTGCTAAGCAGCAGGGCGTAGTCCGAAACCTCCCGATTTCCCACACTGTAGATCGCCATGGGGCAGTCGAGTTTCTCTTATTTTAGCAGGGGTGGCCCAAAGGAGAACAACCACTTCATTTTCACCCTTCTTTTTGTGGGAACAAAGGGGACCGTGCCTCATCAAGAACGCAGGGATAATTATAATTTTCATAGTACCCAACAATCCTGCTTTTCCTCCCTCGTGGAGCTGCAGGACAACAAAGAGCTTCATGCCACCTTAAAGATGATTTGGCATGAGATTTGGAGCAATGCCGCCCACTTCATGGTCCACAATAGCTTCCACGCCAAACAAAAGCAGTAAGTCTTTAAGGTGCTACCAGATTTTTACATTGTTTTTGCTGTAATAGGCTGACGTGCCAAATTGCCCTCAACGCTTGGGTGGCGGAACTCACAGCCGTTGTATGTGCAGGGCTGGCTAAAGATCTTTTGCACTCTGAGATGTTGAGCAAGATGTTCCCTTCCTTGCTAGACTGACAGCTGAATCTTACTTCCTTATAGGGTGAGCCGTGTTGCACGCATAGAACTACCTTTCCGTAGTATGTCATCTTAGGCAGCCAGTGCATGCTGCCTAATAACAGGGCCACCCTTATGTATGTGAGCTTTCCAAGCAAGTAGCTCTAGTCAGACTTTGCCCAGGTGTAGACCTCTTTAACTCCATCAAGGTGGCTACAAGTTCTCAGATCACAGATTGGAGATACTCAACATGACAAACAGATATCTCATGAAGTTCATCGATCACACTGGCAGAAGCCAGGAAAGAAACAGGGGGCTGAGTCATTCCAAGGGAGCTCTGGTTCAAGGTCATTAGAGAAACTGCAGACCCTCAGACCTTACTGATGGCATTGGAGTTGAGGAGCTATTGCATCTTTCTATCATGTGTTCCATCCTGAAGAAAACTAAAGAACAAACAAAACACCCACTCAGTCACAGCTTCTATCACACAGCCTTAATAAAGGAACCAGTCTCACAGATAAATGTTGCCCATCGTTTTGTTCTTACTGACCTTCTGTGTCTTTCAAAGCCACACCGCAGAGGACCAGCCAGAAATTCTTTGCCATTTTTGCATCTTAGAGTTTAGTCTGTCAAGTACGGTAGTTTTCAGTGCTGGGTATGTTGATAACAGATCTTTATATGTGGAAGAATGTAGCCTACGATAAACCAAATAATCCTCGTTGTCTTCTCTATGCCAATGTCTTTATCACCTTTCTGAACGATATTTAAATGAATTAGTGAATTACTAGACTGGTCAACCAAGAGCTTTCCATGACAGTTTATCAGCACTGTTCTCATGATGCTGTTGTTATGTGCTGTCAAGTTACTTTGAACTTATGGAACCCTATGAATGTTGAACTTCCAACCAGCGGCTCCCCAAACCACTGAGCTATCCAGCAGTTCTGATCCATCAACATAGTTCCAAATGTACTATTCATCACTTTGGCATGTCCTTAATGACTGCCTATGCTCCTTAAGACCCAGCCATCTTTTTCTTTTTATCTTTTTGTTGTTAGTAGGTCAAGATATTTTGAGTGCATTAATAGATTCTTGTCTACTCAGTATCACAGGGACATAGGAAGTTGCCTTAAGACTGATGGGTTTTTCAGGCCGTTTGGCCGTGTTCTGGAGGTTTTTCTTCCTAACGTTTTGCCGGTCTCTGTGGCTGGCCTCTTCAGAGGACAGGAGCTAGAACTCTGTCTGTGTTCTGGTGTAGTGTGGGATTGTTGAGTATTTATAGCTGTGGGATCAGGTTTTTGTTATTTTCAGGAGACTGGGTGTTTCCTGTGATCAGGGTGTTTTTTTGTTATGGGTGTTTTGTTGTGACCTTTCTGTTTAACTAGCATTTCAATTAAATAGTATCCTTTAGCTGGCCGTATGAGCAGCAGGATTTATTAATTATAAATTGACTGTTTTAATATAGGGTATTATTATAATATTGCTTATTTTTAATGGTTTTAATGTTTTCTAAAGTTTTAATATTGTTGTATGCTGCTCAGAGACCATTGGTAATGGTGCGGCTAAAAAATCTAATAAATAAATAGATATAAATAAATAAGGGGGGAGATGATATGTCACTGTGATTGATGGGTGTCATTGGCTAGTCTTTTGTGTGCAGTGATCACCTGTCCTTGTGGCTGGGTAGAGTTCATTGACCTTTTTGCAGGCTGTATTTTTCAGTGCTGGGAGCCAGGCTTTGTTGATTTCCCGGCCGTGAAAGCCTTAGAGAACACATTGCCTTAAGACTGTTGGCCCCTCTAGACTGGCACTGCCAACACACTTGTGGCTGCTCTCCAGAGTTTCAGAGAGCACATTTTCTAGCTCTACATGGGGTTGCCAAAAGTTGAACCTGAGATCTTCTAGATGGGAAGCATGTTCTTTAGCACTGAGCTATAGCCTATCTATTATATTATGCATTAGTTGCATTAAGATGTTGCCAGCAGTACCAATTTTAATGTATACATCACCACATATCATATCCCAGTTCAAGAACAATGTCTTTGAAAGTTTATTTCCTGGGATGATAATCAATGTGGACAATTGAATGACTCCATCTGTTCAGGCATTCAGTATTGATTTCCTCACAATTTGTCATATTTATTTGGTGTTTATTGTCATAGCTGTAAAAGAAATGTACTAATTGAAATAAAACTGATGAATTAATAGATCTCACCGTGCTTTACTGCCATTTGTGATTATCTACTGCTACATGTTTTTAAAATCACTTATCACTAACCATGTGACTGTTTTCTTTCTTCTGGATACAGACACCTTGAAAATACAACAGCTTCTCCAGATGTTATAAAGTGGCATCAACTAGATTTTCCATAGTTTTAGGTATTTATTTATTTGATTTATATCCCCTCTTTGCCCCATAAATGGAATCCAAGGCAGCTTACAATTGCACTTAGCAAACAAGGTTAAAACATAAAACAAATGAAAACATTAAAACATGATTTGAAAGTACAGCAATAAAATAAAATACAACCCTGTTTCAAACATAGTTGGTAAACCAACATTCCACCACACTTTAAGAAGGAGGGCAACGAACTGGAGCAAGTTCAGAGGAGGGCAGCAAGGATGATCAGAGGGCTGGAAACCAAGCCCTGTGAGGAAAGACTGAAAGAACTGGGCATGTTTAGCCTTGAGAAAAGAAGACTGAGGGGAGATAGGAGAGCACTTTTCAAACACTTGATCGGTAGCTGTGCAGAGGAGGGCCAGGATCTGTTCTCGATCATCCCAGAGTGCAGATTACATAATAATGGGTTCAAGTTACAGGAAGCCAGATTTAGGCTGAATATCAGGAAAAACTTCTTAACTGTTAGAACAGTATGACAATGGAACCAATAACTTTGGAAGGTGGTGAGCTGGAGGCATTCAAGAGAAAATTGAACAATCATCTGTCAGATCTACTAGACTAGATGGCTTTATAGGCCCTTTCCAACTCAATTATTCTATGATTCTGTGAAATCTAAGAATGTTTTCCTGTCCCCAGGGGCTAATGATGTTTAGAAAACAGACACAGAGGAAACAACAGGAAATTCAATGTTTTGTTGCAGTTACTTGGGCTTAGTTACAGTAGGATGAGAGTTATTTCAAATGGTTCACAGAAATGTATGTTCCTATTTCGCCTGACAACATCATCATCATCATCATCATCTCTTCTGTTTTCTGCCTAACCCTGTTGCTTCCCCATACTGGAAGAAAGCAGTCTCTTAACACCAAAACAAGAAGTGCAATTGTTATCAGAACTTCTCTGATTCAGAAAAGGCTACTTGTTATTCACTGCAGCTGCTGTTTGTTCTATTCCATCTACTGTCTGACCCATTAGCGTTTAATACCTGGTGTGTTTTTTTAAAAAAGGAATACAATGTAACCAAAAAAGCAGGGTTTTATTTATGTCACCCAGTGACAAGAACAGATATGTTAAACACATGACGCTACATTTATTTCCCCTAATTATAAATGGTTTTAAAAACAGAACTTGACAGACTCTGGATATTATTAAAACTGAAGAAGAAAATAGATGAGCGGTGTGATCTTATTCCTAACTTACACCAGCTTGGATGGTGGGGTGGGGCTGGAGCCAAATCCCCTTCATGGGTGCACAACACAACGTTGCTCCACTGCAGTTGTTCATCCACAATGGAACTGCAAAGCAGTTGCGCCAAGCCAAGTGGAAGGACTACGCCAGTGGAACGATCTTGGTGAAAGGGCAAAAAGGGTCCCTAGAAAATTAAAAGGCAAAAACATGCTTGTATACATGGGCAGAGTTGCAGGTGAGCCTGGTACAGTGTTTGAATAATGGAGAGCAGATGTTGGAGGGATTAATCAAATCCATAAGACCATTCATTGACTCCCTCAGGACAAGGCTCTGCCTGATTTCCTGCTGCAGAGACATCGTGGCAGAAGTACAGCTGGCATAGCGCTCTGGTGCAGCTGCTTACCACCCTCTCCAAGTGAGGCAATGGGGCCAGAAGCAGACATTAGGGATTGGCCATGAGTGTCTTCGACTTTTTCTTTGCTTCTACGAGCTCACACAACATAACTTAGATAAAAGTTATACAGGCTAGGCAGCCAGTAGTCTGTGCAACAGTCAAGAAAGCCAATATTCTGTACAGCAGTCATGAGACCAATCACAAAACATCGAGGAGGCTCATGGATGGAGACAGAGAGACATACCTTTCCAACCCTGACTATAACAACCATCAACTGAAAAGCTAGTACCGGCTAGCTCTGTGCAAAGCTGGAGTTTGTCTCCAAAGATAGTTACTCTGGAGAACAAGGCAAATAAAGGGAGAGTATCAGAGATCAAAGCTACCTGTGTTTATATGGTTTTTACATCTTTTGACTTTCTGAGTAAGCTTCTTTGACAACACCAGGTCCCAGATCCATTTATACCACCCTTCAAGAATGAATATTCTCTACCTGGAAAACCCTGAAAAGTAAGAATTGACTAGACAGCACATGGTGGTGATGATTCAAGAGTAGATTACAGACATCTTTCCATCTTCTTGCAACCTCTTGGTAAGCCACAGCTAAAAGAAAGGCAATCAGTTCTTCATGCAGGACAGAAACACTGACTTCCAAAATGATGTGTGATAAAGCCCATTTTACTGAACAATTGGATTTAGGTGAGCAGATCAACAGCAAACAAACAACTGCCACCAACAGATTGAAGATGGGGGGGAACTACTCAGCAGAAAGGTTGCAAGGAATGATTAGTTAGTGTTGGTTAAATAGAAAATCACCCCAGACCAGAAAAGTCCCTTTCAGTCAAACAAACTGAAGGCAGCATGTGAGGTTGCAAATAAAATTCCAACACTTCTTCATTTCACAGCTCAAGACTTTCTCATTTCCAGGATTATGCCGATTATCTTGGTTTGCTTGGTTATTAGTTTTCAGGATTTGAGCTTGTAATTCCTTAGAAGTCTGATTTCACAAACACAGAAAGACTACCTCTATTCACTCTGACGAAACAAATCAAGAGACAAAATGTTGTGGCATGTTAAAGACGAACTGTTATGTGGATCAAGTCCACTTCCTCAAGCTCACATTAAAATACAGTAGTATCCCGATTTACGAACGCCTCAGTTAACGTAATTTTCAGAGTACAAGTGGAAATCTGTCAAAAGCAATGCCTTGGTTTATGGGTTTTTTCCGGGGGTTTTCGGTTTGCGAAGAAAGTTGCCCTAGGATGCATTGCCATAGCGCCGCCCCCATTCCTATGGCAATCCGCATTCCGGTTTACGAAATTTTCGCTTTACGTAATGTCCCGTATAACGCATTAATTTCGTAAACCGAGGTACTACTGTATAGCAGTTAGTCTGTAAGGTGCCAATGTTTGTCTGTCTTTTGTTTTGTTTTGTTTATCTCATATGCTTACACAGACTATCAGGGCTACTTCTTCAAAATCTATCTTTTCTGCAATGTGAGTGTGTGTTCAGCTCTTATTATGGTTCTGGCCTGCAAGGGCTCTACTCAGCAAAGCAGGAAAGCAGCTGGTGGGGTTCTCTAGAGCAGGGGTCCCCAACCCCTGCTCAGCAGCCCGGTGCCGGACACTGCTGATGCTACATTGGTCCAGTTAGTCTTTGAAGACACCTCACCCAAAATGCCTAACCCTGAGGAAAGATGTTGCTCTGAAACCTTTACTCTTTTCCCCTTCTGTTGGGAACATATGGTTAATACGTTAAAGATACAGTATGTTGGAAAACACAGGAGTTATACAATGCACACCATTCCTTCTCAGTTTTAATTTAGAAAAGTGCTTCCTGTGATCAGGGTAACTCATGAAAATACTTCTCTCATTGTTGAATGAGAGAACAATCACTCTGTCAATGTTGAATGAGAGAACACCCACTCTGTCAAGAAGGATGCATTTGTACTGGAACCATAAGCTCAGGTGGGAAAAACAATGGCTGAAACTCTGTTGTGCAGCTACCTGGGCATAACTTAACATTACACCCACAGTAACTGCAATAGTGTCAAGATGGAAGTGTTATCCATGAAACCCTTCCACTGGCACCTTTGGCGCGATTGGAACCATGTGACCAATTGCGCAATTGAATGTCATAGCCTGCATTGCCTGGGTGTCATGCCTGGCACAGTTGTGCCTGCATAACTCTTTAACAGGATTTTGGCGAATGGGATCCTGCTGCATCTCACTTACACACCTAATTATGTTGTGGTGTGTTCCTTAAAGAAAGGCAAGAGTTAAAATCAAATAATTGGCTTCTCAGTGACATATAAACCAAGTCTATGAAGAAGAATGATGCAACACGAATGCCTTTTGGTCCCCACAATAGAGAATCAATAGACTGTATTTTCCCTTAAGGGGCATTTGTATTACCATCACTTGATAGCTAATGCAGCTCTGTTTAACCTTCACCCAGGTGAAGTTTTAAAAAAACCCGTGTATTAGGTGAATTTTGGGAGATTGGGGGATTTTGGGGGATGAAGGGCACTGTAGTTTTTGATGGCTCAACATCAGATCCTTTTTACATCCGAAGCGGAGTGAAACAGGGCTGTGTCCTTGCGCTGACCCTGTTTGGGATCTTTTTTGCTGTCATGCTGAAGCACGCCTTTGGAACTGCAACAGAAGGTCTCTATCTCTGGACTAGATCAGATGGAAAGCTCTTTAATCTCCCTAGGTTGAGAGCGAAGACCAAAGTCCATCTGAAATGGACTTTGGTCCATTTGGACTTCCTCTTTGCCGATGATGCAGCTGTTGTTGCCCACTCTGCTGAAGACCTCCAACAACTCATGAATCGTTTTAGCAAGGGCTGCCAAGTCTTTGGATTAACAATCAGCCTAAAGAAAACACAAGTCATGGGCCAAGGCGTGGACTCACCTCCCTCTTTCACCATCTCCACACAAGAATTGGAGGTTGTTCATGACTTTGTGTACCTTGGCTCAATGATCTCCGACACTCTCTCCCTAGATGTCGAGCTGGATAAATGCATTGGCAAAGCAGCTACCATGTTCTCTAGACTCACAAAGAGAGTATGGCTCAATAAGAAGCTGACGGCATATACCAAGATCCAGGTCTATAGAGCCTGTGTCCTGAGTACACTCCTGTACTGTAGTGAGTCCTGGACCCTTTGTGCACGGCAGGAGAGGAAGCTGAACACGTTCCATATGCGTTGTCTCCGACGCATTTTTGGTATCACCTAACAGGACAAAGTTCCAAATAGAGTAGTCCTAGAACGAGCTGGAATTTTTAGCATGTATACATTACGTCTACGTTGGCTCAGGCATGTCATGAGAATGACTGACGGTCGGATTCCAAAATATCTCCTGTATGGAGAATTAGTGCAGGGAAAGTGCCCCAGAAGAAGACCACACCTGCGATACAAGGATATCTGTAAGTGGGATCTGAGGGCCTTAGGAATGGACCTCAACAGATGGCAAACCTTGACATCTGAGTGTTCAGCCTGGAGGCAGGCAGTGTATCATGGCCTCTCCCATTTTGAAGAGACACTTGTTCAGCAGGCCGAGGCAAAAAGGCAGTCCCGAAACTAGCAAAATCAGGGAGCTGGACAGGGGACAGATTGTATTTGTCTTCGGTGTGGAAGGGATTGTCACTCTCAAATTGGCCTCCTCAGCCACACTAGACGCTGTTCCAATTCCTCTATTCAGAGCACGTTACCATAGTCCCTCGAGACTGAAAGATGCCTAATCTAAAATCTTTCTTGGGGGATTTTCACTTCCATGGGAATTTCTTTTAGCAGCTAGATTAGTGTTTGATTTGAGTTATATTTATATTCCTAACGACATGCTGACAATTCCAGTGTACAATATATTGACAGGGATGAAAATGTACATGGATGCATAAAAAGCAATGGTTTGATGGGCCAATCTTAGTCCTAGCCAGGTTTTGGCAAACTCTTGAGGAGATTATAATTACTCAGGTGACAAATGCCATAAAATGCCTCTCTTGTACGTCTACGTTCTGTATGAATTCTGCAACAAAATGTTGCTGAGGGAGCCTAAAATGTCTTAGCTGAGGGGATGAGTATTAATAGCACAATGAACAAAGGCCAAGTAGTGGTCATCATTTATTTGGGGAGGGGGGTACATGCTTACTTTGGGAGCTGAGCAGAGGCCAATGAGTACACTTCCACCAAACAAACCACCGAACGCTTTTACATGTGGCAAAAGTTGTTGGGTTTTTTTGTCAGTAATTACGTAGATTGGCTTTCAGTGGGCAGCATGCCACAGACGAGCAAGACTCCTTTAAAACCATTATCAATTCCCAGAACTCCACAATTTCCGATCAATGTCGTCACAGGAAAATATTCTTGCTTCCTGCTCACACAGCTGCTTTTTGGAGTATCTCTCAAACGATTTCCAAATAAAACTATCTTCCCTTCTTTGCTCATAGGTCTCTGCAGAAAGACTCCTAAAATCCTGATTCACAGAAACCAAAATGGGAACGTAATCTTATTGTACGGACTAATTGTGAGGATAAGCTTATTTATTGCTAGGATTTAGGGTTCAAGCATTCTCTTTTTTCACTGTACACATGTGATAAACCACTACTAAATAGAGATGGTAGGTAGGTAGGTAGGTAGGTAGGTAGGTAGGTAGGTAGGTAGGTAGGTAGGTAGGTACCGTTTCCTCGAAAATAAGACCTAACCTGAAACTAAGCCCTAGTATGATTTTTCAGGATGCTCGTAATATAAGCCCTACCCCAAAAATAAGCCCTAGTTAAGTAAAACCCCGCCCTCCACCATTGTGCAGCAACCAGAAGATGACATGACTGTAAAATAAAACATCCCCTGAAAATAAGCCCTAATGCGTTTTTTGGAGCAAAAATTAATATAAGACCCTGTCTTATTTTCGGGAAAACACGGTAGGTGATAAAGAAAATACAGTATCTCAGTGAATGGTATAGGAGCTCTATACTTGAGGGGAAAACATGGAGAGTACATACCTCTCCCTTCTTCACAACATCCAAGATGTTAAGGGAAATGCTTATTCCCTTGCTTAACCTGTTTCCCTTCCACAACAGGATTTCCTTAGTCCAAGATGCATGCCTCAGCAATCAGATTTGCAACCAGGGATGGGAACTTGAGTCATGGGACTTGCTGCCAAGTTGGACTTAAATCGCACCAGTGACTTGACTCGGATTTGACTCCGTTTTTTGTTTTCATTGACTTGGACTCAACTCACAACTTGGAACCCACCCCACCCCCTCACTTTTATCCGGGGGGGGGGGGAGGGGAAGGTGTGTTTTTAATGGGGACTCAGACCTGGGGCTTGGCCTCGGGACTTAGTACCCAAGACTGAGACTCCGACTTGCGACTTGGACCCAAAGACGTACCAACATCCCTGCTTGCAACCATAGTCTATTTTTAGTAATCAGTCACAAAACAAAGGATGCTCAATCCAGGATGTGTAGCTGAAGAAAATTGTAGGCTATGACAAACATGTCTTTCAGCATTTGAGGAAAACATGTCTCTCACACAGCAGGACTGGGGAGCCGTGTATTCAAAAGTCCAGGCCCCCATGAAGCTCAGCGTGTCACTACTATCATGTCATTCTCTCTCAGCCTTAGCTATCACCACTTATGTAGTTGTGAGGACTAGCTGAAGAATGAAAATTTGGTATGCCACCAACAGCACTCCTTGAAGGAAATGCAGAATCTAAATATCATGCATCAATAAATTGGCAGAACATTTGGCCAGCAGAATGAAAGCCGCATCTAGCCAAGATTAGGAATTTGACAGGTGGACAAAAATGCATGGGTTGTGTGGCTCTTCTTCATTTTAGTCTGGGGTCAGTTGGAATGGGAGGAGGCAGTCTGTCACAGAACTAGGCCTTTCTGTATAATACGAAGGCAATTTTCTGTTTCGTTCAGGTTCAGACCTGTGGTGGGAACTGGGCATTGTGCTTGGGTGATCCCCTGAATCCGATTTTCTCTTGGAAAAATTGTGCCATTTTCCTTTAACTGAGAGTGTCTGCTACAAAATATTTTGAATTTTCCCACACACCTCAGAATTTCTTCGCTCCTTATTTCCTCACCTCCATTTTTTTGTGTGCTCTATGAAGACAGAAGTCTGAGGATGGAACTCCACATTTTGTATGTAGAAAGAACAAGGCCATAAACTAAAATTATAATTAAAAGCTGGCTTAAGAGCTTAGTGAGTTAAGTATCTGGCTGCAGGGGGCAGGATTTCAAATCCCCAGTGAGCATTCTAGAAGAGCCAGCCTGTGTGACCTTGGGCAAGCTGTACAGTCCCAGGCTGCCCCCAGAAGAAGGGAATAGGTAAACACTTCTGAGTATTTCTATCTAGAAAATTCTGAAAAGGGTTGCCATCAAATTGACTTGATGGCAAAATAACTTTTATTATTAAAAGTGTTTTGTTACCTTTAACCAAGAAGCATCGCTTTTCCTCCCCGCCCCCAAGGGCAAAGGGTGAGGCTGGACAGATAGCTCCATACATTTATCTGGACTAAAAGGGACTATCTAAATCCCAAGTCCCTCCAACTTTTTCGACACCCTTTCATTCACAGAATTGTCCTTGTATCTTCACAATAACTCTACAAGGCATGTGATTAGTCTAAGCTTTGGGGCCTAAGTGGAAACCTGAACCCACATTTTCCAAGTCCAAGTCCTGACACTTTAGACCAGCGTTCCCCAACCTTTTTCGGTCCGCGGACCGGCTGGGGAAGGCGGGGCACCCCCGCGCTCACGCACATGTGGGAACAAGCGCTCTCTCTCTCTCGCACGGGCACGCGTGTGCCCGCACGAGCGCCGTGCCACCGTTTGCGCATGCGCGTAAGCGAGCTCGCACGCATGTGCAAACGGCAGCACGGCGCTCATCTGGGCGCGTGACCGCCCATGCGCATGCACAAATGGCGGGGCAGGGCTCGCACGGGCGTGCTGGAGCACACGTGCAGGCGCAAACGGGCGGCACGGGGGTGAGTGCGTGCGGGGGGGCGGGAGATCTGTCTCGGCGGCCCGGTCCGGCCCAGGCCACGGACCGGCACCGGGCCGCAGACCGGGGGTTGGGGACCTCTGCTTTAGACGTTATATGACAGAGTATAATGTGAATGCAGCAAATACGTTTGCCTACATGGGCATCATTCAGAGCTCAGAAAGGTAACTTTTTTTGACTGTGAGTGCCAGAATCTCCAAGTCAATAAGGTCACAATCATGCACAAAGGCACAAATTATGGGTCCCATGAGTTCCATTACAGCTGTATACAGTGGGTGAAAGCTATACAGAAATAAATGGTTTGACGTGAGCAAATAGCTTGCTTTCTGAAGCTGAAACTGACTTCTTAAGCTATTTAAATGCTTAATAACTCTTCCCCACCCCTCCCCCAATCCTGTCAACTTGACAGTTACATGAGCAAAAACCCCATTTCTTGACAACTTGATTATCATATGAAACACCAGAGGATATAACTGTTAATCTTACAAGGTGAAAAGTAGAAGCTGAAGCTGAATATTAAGTTTTATCCACATTTAATTATATTCTCAAACGTGTGTGTGCGTGTATAAACCCTTTGGAAATTTGATTCTTAATTCTTTGGAAATTTGTGGTACACTGATGGCATTTTTAAAATCTGGACTCATGGAAAGGAAGCTCTAGAGAAATTCCACTGGGATTTCAACTTTCATCTGAACATCAACCTTAGCCTGGAGCAACAGGTGCATTTTCTAGACATCACTGTGAAGTCACAACAAGGACATCTTAGGGCCACACTGTATTGAAAACCCACTGATCAATATACCTTCTTGCATGCCTCCAGCTTCCATCATGAACACAACACTAAATCTATAGTTTACATCCAAGCTCTCAGGTACAATTGCATCTTCTCAGATCGTGACTCCAAACTCAAGGATCTACAAAACACATTTCTCAGACAATACCCATCCAATATGATTAAGGAACAAATTAATGGGGCAAGACAAATACCCAGAAGCAGCCTACTGCAAGACAGACCCAGAAGAGGAAATGACCAAACACCACTAGCTGTCACTTTCAACCCACAAGTGAGATCACTCACACACATCAAAAGTGCTCTTCAACCCATCTTTGACAAGAATACTTCACTTCCCAAGTGTCCGACGTACTTGCTTACAGACAAACCCCCAATCTCAAGCAACTATTGACACACAATGACTTACACAACACTGATAGAGTGATGAGGGCTCTACCCTGCTGCAAACCCAAGTGCCAACTCTGCCCCCACATTTACTCTGGCAACACAATTATGGGGCCCAACAATGTCACACACAACATCAAGGACACTTTTGCTTGTTCCTTTGATAATGTGATCTCTGCCATCTTGTGCCAACAATGCCCCTCTGCACTATACATAGGACAAACTGGACAATCTCTGAGCAAAATAATTAATGGACATAAATCAGGAATGACCATCCACAGAAATCTGTTTCCAACTGAAACAGGTTGGACACTTTTTATGGGATTTGAAAGTTGCTACCCTGGAGATCATTACAGAACAAGGATCTAGAGGGAGACAGCTGAGATAACATATACATATATGCTTATTAATCTCAACAGATTAAATATTAACCAAGGTTCTTAACCCATTGCCAAGTGTAAAATATTACAATAATTATGTTGTTATCTGCTGTTATTTTGCATAGCCCAGGTTCCTCTTCAACTAACCACTGCCACTTTACTGAACAAGCTTCAAAGATAAAGTTAGGGATTCTTAACTCATTGCCATGTGTGTGCACCACAATGATTATGTTGTTTCTGCTACTGTTATCTATAACCTGGGGTTCCTTTGGCACTAACCATTGTCACTTTTAACATAACAGAGTTTAAAAGGAAAAGAAGGGAATATCAAACAAGGGTCCTAAGTCATTATTAGATATGAATGAGATACTGACTCACACAATGTGCAATTTGTGTCTACTAACCAACACCTTTCTCTATCTTGGGGCCGAGTATAAATGTTTGCCATGCAGTCTCACTCTTATGTCCAGGAAAGTGGACTTGATCCACAAAAGCTCACATTGAAATACAGCAGTTAGTCTTTAAGGTGCCACATATTTATCTTCTTTTCATGTGTTTGCTTTTGTTTTATTTCTTGTATGATATCTTCAGAAATTTGCAAAAGACATCAGCTTGGATCCAACGTCTTCACATTAAAAAGCAAAGCAAAGCAAAACAAAACATGGCTGGAGGGATCAGCCCTATGGAATGGTGCTGAAAGGCCTCCAAGCCTCGCCCTCCCATTAAGTGGTGTAAGACTTAATGAGTCAGGTGGCAGAAACTAGGAAAAGCAAGTTATTCATTTATTTGCTTTATTTAAAGTATTTTTACCCCTCTTTTCTCCTTTAAAGGACCCAAAGCAGCTTACATCATGCGAAGGCAATATTAAAGCTAACAACAGTGAGTATACAAATACAGACATACCTCGGCTTACGAATGCCTCAGTTAACGTAATTTTCGGTTTACGAACGGAAATCCATTGAAAATAATGCCTCGGTTTACGATTTTTTTTTCGCAGTACGAAGCAAGTTTCCGCAGGATGCATTGTGCCTGGAGGTTTATAGCACTGCCCCCATTCCTATGGCAAACCGCGTTTTGGTTTACGAATTTTTCGCATTACGTAACGTCCCGGAGAACGCATTAAATTCGTAAACCGAGGTACGCCTGTACTAAAAAGGGTCGAACAAATACTATACCAAAAAAATATAAGCAACACCAAAACGCATTCCAAGCAGTAAGGTACAACAATCCATTTAAAATCCCCACTCAGGGAAAGCTTGCCTGAAGAGAAAGATCTTTGTCTGATTGCAGAAGGACAGCAAAGATTATGATTAAATGATTTCAGGCACCATTCATTCTTAAACACAGATGTTTTATTAAAAACAACAACAACAAATATTTTGGGCAAATCCAAGTTTTAATCCCAACTAGAGTAGCAGGGACGTGGTGGCGCTGTGGGTTAAACCACAGAAGCCTCTGTGCTGCAGGGTCAGAAGACCAGCAGTTGTAAGATCGAATCCACGCGTCGGAGTGAGCTCCCATCGCTTGTCCCAGCTCCTGCCAACCTAGCAGTTCGAAAGCATGCAAATGCAAGTCGATAAATAGGTACCACCTCAGTGGGAAGGTAACGGCGTTCCGTGTCTAGTCGCGCTGGCCACGTGACCACGGAAACTGTCTTCGGACAAAACGCTGGCTCTATGGCTTGGAAACTGGGATGAGCACCGCCCCCTAGAGTCAGACACGACTGGACTAAATGTCAAGGGGAACCTTTACCTTTACCTAGAGTAGACCCAATGAATTAAAGGGACTTGTTAAGTCAACAATTATGTACGTAGTGTTGATTCAGTGGGTCTAATCTGTTTGAGACTACTGGATTTAGCCATAAAAAGATCATAAAAGGATTACACAACACATTATAAAAAAATTAAATTATGTTAAAAAGTAATTAACCCACACTGGGAACAATCCATTTGTAATATAGGCAATTTTTCTGAATACAGAGTTCAATTTACCACAAAATTTAGTACAGCCTTCTTTTACACATACACACCTGTGAGTACAGAAAGAGCACAAGTAACTTGCATCAAGCAAAGGATGGCTGTATGGATGAATGCAAGATGAGGTGAGCTGACCTCTCATAAATAATAATAATGATAATAATTATGATCATGTTAATTATTATTATTCAAAAATACCAGGCACAGTCAATCAAAATTATAAAAACATTGACTGGTATTTTATGAGGGATACAAGTCTTAACAAAAAAACTAAGTATCTGTTAAATATCAGTGCAATATGTACGTTATTCCAAATATTGCTTTTTTTTTTGTAGCTCTGATATTATTTCTGAGATCTGCAACTGCTTATAATAATGTGTGAAATTTCTTGATATTGTTGCCAAAGCCCCGATGACTATGGGGACCACTGAAGTGTGTTTCATCCACAAGCAAGATGTTTCGATTGCCAGATCTCTGTATTTTGTTAGTTTTTCCAATTCTTTATTTTCAATTCTGGCATCCCCTAGAATTGCAATGTCAATGATCCAGCCATTTCTTCATTCTATTACTACTATGTCTGGTGTGTTATGTTCAAGGTATCTACCAGTTTGGATCCGGAACTCCCACAAGATCTTGGCTTTGTCATTTTCTGACACTTTCTCTATCAGATGTTCCCATGGGTTTTTGGAGGCTGGCAAGTAATATTTTTTACATAATGACCAGTGCACTAATTTTGTAATTCTGTCATGTCTAATTTTGTAATCTGTTTGTGCAGTGTTTGGACATTCACAGATGAGGTGTTACACAGTTTCATCCTTTTCTTGGCAGAGTCAACATTTGCTGTTAGCACTAATTCCTTGAATCTTAGCTTTCATCACATTGGTTTGGAGTGCAGGTTCTTGTGTAGCAAAAATCAAGTCTTCGGTTTCTTTCTTAATGGTCCCGAGTTTTAGCCATGCCCATGTTAAATCATTATCATGCTTTCCATCAATATTTCTCATATGTTGTCCATGTAGTGGTTATTTTTCCAATGATTTAATTTATTTTCAAATTGTTGTTTCTTATATTGAGCCTTTGTTTCTGTTGTTTTCAAAATATTCTCCCTTCTCATAGCCTTAAGTAATTTTTCTCTACTTGTACTAATATAATCATTTAGGCTTATTTTTTCCTCCTCCACTACTTGCTGTATTTGCAGTAATCTGAAGCCTCCAGTTTTTCATGGTAAATATAATCTGTCCACATCACTTTTTGGATGTAGCAAATGATTTATGTTATTTAATTTTTGTGTTTTTCGATCCAGTTCTTCTAATTCATTTTGGGTCCAATCTATTATTCCCCGTGGGTATCTAATTACTGGAACTGCCCAGGTGTTTATGGCTTTGATTGTATTTCCACCATTTAATATTGATTTTAAGATTTTCTGCAGTCTTTTGGTATATTCCCTTTCTGTCAGTTCTTTAACTTTTGTGTGCAGAATGTTATCGGCTTCTGGTATTCCAAGGTATTTATAATTTTCATCACTTGATAGTGATTATATAATATTGCCATTTTTAAAACTCTATTCCATCTAGTTTTTTGATCTTGCCATGGTATATAGACAGAGCTGCACATTTGTCGATTCCAAATTTGATTTGAATATCTTCACTAAGTGTTCGCACTGTGTTTAGCAGTGATTCTATCTCTGTGGAACTTTTTGTATATAGTTTTAGGTCATCCATGTATAACTGATTATTGATTTTTCCTGCTTGTTTTGAAATATGATAGCCCAATTCAGTTTTATTTAAAATTATTGACATGGAGATTAGTGAGATGTTAGACAGTAATAGTGATAAATAATTCCCTTGAAATATTCCTTTCTTGATGCTAACTTCACCAATTTCTTCATCATAGGCCATTAAGACAGTTTTTCCATGTTTTTTTTGAGGAACTTCTGAATATTGTTACTAATGCTGAATTTTTTTAGGCAAGTGTTAATCCAGCTGTGTGGCAATGGGTCAAATGCTTTTTTCTTTTATATTCAGGCCATGTTAAGATTTGTTTTTCGTCTTTTTGCATTCTTTAGTATCATTTCATCAATAAGCAACTGATCTTTCGTGCCTCTTGACCTTTTAAAGTTCCCTTTCTTTTCATTTGGGTATAGGGAGTTTTCAATTAAATAATTATATATTGCTTTTGTGAATACTCCCGTGAGGATCTTGAACATTGTTGGAAGGCATGTAATTGGTCAATAATTACTGGTTCATTGCCCTTTTGATGATCTTATATTATCAGAAATGTGCGGCCTGTTGTCATCTAGTCTTCAGTTGTAGAATTTTGAAGTAAGTGATTAAATTGCACTGCTATATGATTAAATTGCACTGCTATAAGTTGATGGAGACTTGTTAGATGCTTTAACCAAAATCCGTGCAGCTCACCTGGACCAGGTGCACTCCAGTTTTTCATAGTCTTCTTCTTCTTCTTGGGTTTCTCTCATTCTCTCTCTCTCTCTCTCTTTTTCTGGGTCTGTTTTTCATTTTTTTGCTAGCATGAGTACTGTTAACTACATTCTAAGGAAAGCCATCTTATGGCCTACCATAGTATCCTCTGAACCCTAGAAGACTTCATTCAATTTGGATAAACCAGAAAAATAAAATTATTCCTCTTTCGATTGTTTTCATATAAAAAAATACCATGGGGAAGAACTACTTTGGGCTTTTCTTAGATGCAGCATTTGCTTCATTATTTGTTCCAATTCTTATCAGAATTTTCTACAATGTCCAGCGGATGTTCCTCTTCTTTGGCCTTCTATCTATCTCTCCTCCCTCCCTGAATTTCTGGGCCTTTTTTTTTTCTTGCCCAAACTCTTGGTTTATTTTTTTGGTTCCACTTTGTACTAGGAGTAATACCATGGCACTTTCTAGGTATTTTAGCAAGCATCTACAAGACTGAAGTCTCTGCTCCCCCCCTCTGATTGCAGGCTTCTGCTTCTCTGAAAAGGAAACACCCCTTTCTTTATGCAATCATTCTCCGCAACCTCATCTCTTGAACTTCAGGTTTGGCATTATACAAAACACACGCACATACATGCTGCCAGTTTGCCAACCACCCTCTCATGCTTTTCACTGTTGTAGCAAACCCGTTTATGGCAGTCTTCCACAGAAAGGATGGGTTGAGGTGTTGACAGGATTTGACAAGCACTAAAGCACCTTAGCGCTAGACAGTTAACTGTTAGGATGCTAATCCTGGTAAATACCATGATTTCCCATCACCAAACAGGAAGAAAGGGAGCAAAACAAGGCAGAACAAATATTGAGTTTAGAAGAGCCCATCCACTGATAACTTAACACCACTCTTCAGGAAATTCACTTCCACTTTTCCAGATGCCCCAGATATGGGAAGAGGAACCATTTAGGAAAAGATAGAAGATGGAATGAAAAGGGAGCCAAAATGGCCAATTTCCTTAAGCCAGGCAATCACAATTTATAGTCTTCCAGATGTCAATGGATTGCAGCTCCCATCACCTCTCACCCTATGGCTAGAGGCAATGGGACATGCAGTCCAGTAACATCTGGAAGGCCACAGGTTGTTCACCTCCACCTGAAACCAATGGAGGCCTACTGTTGGGCAACAGTCTGATCATCACGAAATAATTGTATTAGGATGGCCACATAATCTTTTAAGAAGGAGAGTCCTCCATTTTAACAGCTACTTGAAGAGAATCCTCTTTTTGAAGGTGTCCTCCATATGAAGGGCAGTCCACTCCAAGTCTGATTTAAAGGTAATGAACCAGAATAAGGAAAATCGGGAGTTAAAGGAAGTTGAGCATCAGTGTTGAGCCCCACATCTCTGTGAGGGGATCAGGAATCTTGAAGTCACTTGCCACATCACTCTCGTTGGATGGGATCTCAGGCTCAGCAGGACCAGAAGTCATCTGGTCACCATCTTTGCCTTGATGGAGATGTACTGGATAGCTCTGTGAGTTAGATATCTGGCTGCAGAGCCAAGGGTTGAGAGTTCGATTCCCCACTACGCATTCTGGGTGAAGAGCCAGCCTGTGCAGCCTTGGGCAAGTTGCAGAGTCCCAGGGCATCCTAGAAGAAGGGAATGGGAAACCATTTCTGAATCCTCTCTGCCTGGAAAACCCTGAAAAGGATTGCCATAAGTCAGAATTGACTTGACAGCACACAGTTGTTTAGCTGTACTCTACTGCTGCTTACATTACAAAAATAATTGGTAAAGCCGTATCTACAGAGATAAATTTACCTATGCAATTTCATGGAAGTCAGTGTTCCTCACCATCTCCTTTTAGGCAACTCATATCCTCCTTTTATGGTTATGTATTCATGACCACTAGAGGTGGGCACTTAATGTGCTTTGGTGTGGATTGGGCCCACAGGTGTTGCACAGGTGCTCCAGATTCTGGCTCCTGCCTCCTCCCATGGGCACCCACTCAGAGGGGGAGGTGGGGCAAGGAAGCCTGCAATGTTGCTTCTGATGGGGTGCCTGCAGGAGGAGGCATGGCGAGGAATCTGGGTTGGCATACAGAATCTGAGCAATCAGCAGGAGGTTGATTGTGGGTACAAATAAGTTTCAGGCTCACAGGCTAATCTTTACAGAGCACTAAACAATGACCCACAGACAGGTGTTTATAGAGCAGCCACTTATGCAGAACAGAGGTGGGGAATTCCGTAGCCTATCTAACAAAACGTCTAATGTTGGGTAATAACACAAAGTAAACCATGGAGTGATGTGAGTGCAGGAAGCATTGCCCTCATGATCTGAGGACAGCGTCTGTACCCCTGTACAGGCTTACAAGGGTGGGAAGAAAATGTATTTAAAATAACTGGCCTTAATGAAGTTTCTTGTGCAATGCCAACGTTCTGTAGCACTGACTACCTCCCAAATAGCTGCTAAAGAATTCAGCAACACTGCATTAATTACTCACAGCCCTAGATAACTCTATTTAAGCAGAGAAGCGGGGTAGCCTTGTTGAAACATAGGAGAGAAATTATATATATGTATTGGAGAACATGGTTAATTCCTTTTAGAGTTAGCAGAGTATCAGATACAAACAACAATTGCACAGAGAAAGCATGGGAGAATAGCTCTCAGTAGCTCCCTCTTTTTCACAGTGACTAGCACTTTAGCACTTTATATGTTAAACATCACTTTGTAGCATTTTAAGTGAAAAAAGAGGTATCTTTACTTACAATTGCTGCCTATAGTTACAGTTAGTAGAAAAATAGGAAGAACAGAGTCTCCACAAATGGAAAGACCCCCTCCATGCTTCCTGCATGCTAGGAAGTCAGAAAAGGGGAGGGGGGGAGAGAGAGACTAACAAACAGAGGAAGTGAAGCAAACAAACAGGAAGAGGGGAGGGGCAAATCAGAGGCAGGGAAAATATATTTAACCATAGGTTATTGGGAAAGGATAATAACTTTCGGTTCTAAATGTTCGCCTCCCATTGATACCCAGTGTTAGAAAGCATGCAATATTGTTATTAACTCAACAATATATTTGTGTTTCCTGTGTTTAATGTGGTTTTTGTGTGTGTGTTATACCACTGAAGGGGGAGAACAGTTTTTAAAGAACTTCGCCACCGCTGCCAACATCTCAAGGGTGGCCACCTGTCATCTTTTATGGAGGGCAATCCTCCATTAGAAAGGGTCTTCTCTCCAGGGCTGAATTAAATAAACCATAAGCAGGGAAATCAAGGATCCTGGAATCACCCATCCACATTTAGCATGTGACCAGCATGCAGCTGGTGTGCAGACCTCTGGCTTCTCCCTTTGAGGGAGCTGCATGGTCATTGTTTACATGCTAAAAATACTTTCTGCTTTTGCATCTGTGTGTACAAATTAGAAAATGTAATTTTATGCAAATCGGTGTCCTCTTCTGTCCAATTTTTAGCAATACAATGTCCTCCTTTTTGGCGTTGCGTGAGTGGCCATACTAAGTAACCCCCATTTCTTTATTTTAGCAAAATAAATAACAAGAAATTATTTTTGGAATGAAATAATGTTTAGGGATGGGGCATCCTTTCTAAATTTACTGTTTTTAAAGGGCCAGGTTGCCCTTAGCATCTACATTTTAGATGAGGGACAAAGGATTGCAAAAACCTGCAGAGCCATATTTAGTATGTCTTTCTTAATTGAGCCACCTGGACTTACACACAAGGGGAGTGGGAAGAGAGAAAACCGTGTCCTGTTGCCAGTTTTCATCTTTACAAAAGGAAGATTAAAGAGGAAGGAAGGCAGCCTGCAAAGTTAACAATAGAAACGCCTTTTCCTGAAACAGTCAGGGTGTGTGACTTACATTTTGTTTCAAAATAATGAAAATAGATCTTTAAAATATCTCAGGGGGAAAAGCGAAAGACGTAATTCTCTGTCATGTTTATTGATCCTCAGGCATAATAACTGACTTTGTAAGACAATTTTAAAAACTCAGCAGGCTTTGTTTTAATTTCATGCAGCAGCAAACTAATTCTCCCATCTGCATGCATAAACTAGCACATGCCATTTCATGGGTGCTGGTGCCTCTCTTTTTTTTGCCTTCCTTTTAGAGGATATGTGAGACAGGATTCTCTGGAAAAGGCCATAACGCTGGGAAAGGTTGAAGGCAGCAGAAAAAGAGGAAGGCCAAATAAGAAATGGATCAACTTCCTAAAGGAAGACACCGGGTTGAGTTTACAAGAGCCAAGCAGGGCAGTTGAGGAGAGGAAATTCTGGAGATGGCTCATTCATGGAGTTGTCATAAGTCAGGGGCAACTTGACGGCATACATATAACAAATGTGAGAGGCCACCCTACTTTGGATTCTAAGCTGTGAATCATCCTATCACATTCTCTTTCTTTGTTGTTATTTAGTCGTTAAGTCGTGTCCGACTCTTCGTGACCCCATGGACCAGAGCACGCCAGACCCTCCTGTCTTCCACTGCCTCCTGGAGTTTGGTCAAATTCATGTTGGTAGCTTCAGTTACACTGTCCAACCATCTCGTCCTCTGTCATCCCCTTCTCCTCTTGCCTTCATATTTTCCCAACATCAGGGTCTTTTCCAGGGAGTCTTCTCTTCTCATGAGATGGCCAAAGTATTGGAGCCTCAGCTTCAGGATCTGTCCTTCCAGTGAGCACTCAGGGTTGATTTCCCTCAAAATGGATAGGTTTGTTCTCTTTGCAGTCCAGGGGACTCTCAAGTGTCTCCTCCAGCACCACGATTCAAAAGCATCAATTCTTCAGCGGTCAGCCTTCTTTATGGTCCAGCTCTCACTGCCATACATCACTACTGGAAAAACCATAGCTTTGACTATGCGGACCTTTGTCGGCAAGGTGATGTCTCTGCTTTTTAAGATGCTGTCTAGGTTTGTCATCGCTTTCCTCCCAAGAAGCAGGCGTCTTTGAATTTCGTGGCTGCTGTCCCCATCTGCAGTGATCATGGAGCCCAAGAAAGTAAAATCTGTCCCTGCCTCCATATCTTCCCCTTCTATTTGCCAGGAGGTGATGGGACCAGTGGCCATGATCTTAGTTTTTTTTTATGTTGAGCTTCAGACCATTTTTTGCGCTCTCCTCTTTCACCCTCATTAAGAGGTTCTTTAATTCCTCCTCACTTTCTGCCATCAGAGTGGTATCACCTGCATATCTGAGGTTGTTGAGATTTCTTCCGGCAATCTTAATTCCGGCTTGGGATTCATCCAGTCCTTCCTTACGCATGATGTATTCTGCATATAAGTTAAATAAGCAGGGAGACAATATACAGCCTTGTCGTACTCCTTTCCCAATTTTGAACCAATCAGTTGTTCCATATCCAGTTCTAACTGTTGCTTCCTGTCCCACATATAGATTTCTCAGGAGATAGATAAGGTGGTCAGGCACTCCCATTTCTTTAAGAACTTGCCATAGTTTGTTGTGGTCCATACAGTCAAAGGCTTTTGCATAGTCAATGAAGCAGAAGTAGATGTTTTTCTGGAACTCTCTGGCTTTCTCCATAATCCAGCGCATGTTAGCAATTTGGTCTCTAGTTCCTCTGCCCCTTCGAAATCCAGCTTGTACTTCTGGGAGTTCTCGGTCCACATACTGCTGAAGCCTACCTTGTAGGATTTTGAGCATAACCTTGCTAGCGTGTGAAAGGAGTGCAATTGTACAGTAGTTGGAGCATTCTTTGGCACTGCCCTTCTTTGGGATTGGGATGTAGACTGATCTTTTCCAATCCTCTGGCCACTGCTGAGTTTTCCAAACTTGCTGGCATATTGAGTAGCACCTTAACAGCGTCATCTTTTAAGATTTTAAATAGTTCCACTGGAATGCCATCACCTCCACTGGCCTTGTTGTTAGCCATGCTTTCTAAGGCCCACTTGACTTCACTCTCCAGGATGTCTGGCTCAAGGTCAGCAACCACACTATCTGGGTTGTCCGGGACATCCAGATCTTTCTGGTATAATTCCTCTGTGTATTCTTGCCACCTCTTCTTGATGTCTTCTGCTTCTGTTAGGTCCCTACCATTTTTGTCCTTTATCATGTCCATCTTTGCACAAAAGGGTCCTTTAATATCTCCCATTTTCTTGAACAGATCTCTGGTTTTTCCCTTTCTATTATTTTCCTCTATTTCTTTGCACTGTTCATTTAAGAAGGCCCTCTTGTCTCTCCTTGCTATTCTTTGGAAGTCTGCATTCAATTTTCTGTAAATTTCCCTACCTCCCTTGCATGTTGTTTCCCTTCTCTTCTCTGCTATTTGTAAGGCCTCGTTGGACAGCCACTTTGCTTTCTTGCATTTCCTTTTCTTTGGGATGGTTTTTGTTGCTGCCTCCTGTACAATGTTACGGGCCTCCATCCATAGTTCTTCAGGCACTCTGTCCACCAAATCTAGTTCCTTAAATCTGTTCTTCACTTCCACTGTGTATTCATAAGGGATTTGGTTTAGATTATACCTGGCTAGCCCAGTGGTTTTTCCTACTTTCTTCAGTTTAAGCTTGAATTTTGCTATATGAAGCTGATGATCAGAGCCACAATCAGCTCCAGGTCTTGTTTTTGCTGACTGTATAGAGCTTCTCCATCTTTGGCTGCAGAGAACATAATCAATCTGATTTCGGTATTGCCCATCTGGTGATGTCCATGTGTAGAGTCGCCTCTTGTGTTGTTGGAAAAGAGTGTTTGTGATGACCAGCTTGTTCTCTTGACAAAACTCTCTTAGCCTTTGCCCTGCTTCGTTTTGAACTCCAAGGCCAAACTTACCTGTTGTTCCTTTTATCTCTTGACTCCCTACTTTAGCATTCCAATCCCCTATAATGAGAATTCTCTTTCTTACACATGCACAATTTAAAAATCAAAGGGAAGTAATCTTCTTGTCCTAATTCCTTCTCCTGCTTCCTTTTCAGCAGTCGAGTTTTTCTGGTGGTTATGGAAGGAATTAAACTGACTGTCAGGGTGTTTCAGGAGACAAGCGGGATTGCTCCTAGGATCCAGTAAATTCTGATTCTCCTCTAGTTTGATCCTCACCCTCCTAAAGAGCACTGATTTACGCACTGCTAACCGCCTGCTGTAGTCTCTCAATCATGTGGGAAATGCCTTCATTCTTCTCAACGTTGGAAATGCACATTTTTCAAGGCAGCCCTTTCCCTGAAACAGGCAAGGGGGAGTGGGTGTCTGTGTATATGGGGGCGGGTGGGTGTTCAGGCAGACTCCAACGGTTGCCATAGTGAACGGCTGGCTTAAAGACTTAAGTATAGGATTGTATATGAAATATCCATGAGGTTTAATTGAAGAGGTTCTTGTTTCTCTCCCAGTAGGGTTGTCATTTATGAATAACTTCTGCCTTTCCTTCAGCACGGGCCTCTGCTTATTTCTTTATTCATTTGTTTATTTAGAAATGTACTGTCTACTCACCAGATGGCACGAAGGTGTCTTTGGGGCAGTTAACTGGATTCCTTAGAGGACCCTGGAATCAACTGCAGTCTGGATGAAAAAGGGAGAGTGATCTCTGCAGATGGCAGGCTGGAATCAACTTCATCACAGTCACTTCAAACCTAGCCTTGTCCCCTGATGAAAGTAGCTACTAATGGCTCCAACCCTTCCATCGGGCAGACGGAGAGACACTTCTCTCAGGTGTCAGATACCGGGACACGGCGACAAGGAGTTTCTTCCCTTCCTTCCTTCCTTCCTTGAACACATAGACCTTCTCTTTCTGTTTGGAGGAGCCTTGTGTCCATGTCTCAGGGCAGAGTGCGTGGAGACTGTGCCACTTGCCTCGGGGGCCAAAATGGCTAGTTACAGCTCTGCCAACAGCCAGCCCACTTGCCTTTTGTAGATGGAATGGAAGGTGGTGAGATCACTTTCTTGTCGGGGGGGGGGGGCAATATCTCTTAGGCTGGCCCTGTCTGTAAAGACCAGGTGCTCGGGTGGCCTTTGGGAGCCGTTGCCTTTCATGGGGTCCTCTTCCTGAGCAAGCTGTCCTCCTCACCCCCACCCCCACCCCTTTTTTCACTTTCCCTTCCCTTGCCTGACTTCCTTACCCTGCATAGTGAAAGCAGAGTGAGCTGTGGCTGACTTAGCTAGCGGACCGAGTCCGCTAATTATGAGAAGGGTTAGTGGAACACACATCATCTTCGGAAAGCAATCATATCCAGATTTCTTGTTACGAATATAAGAAAGCTAATATGAAATACACTGACGTTATATTTCATTCTGAAGTTGCTCACCTGCATGTGGGATGGGTCCTGCTAAACAGGACAGCTGAAGTTCTCAGTGTGTCTTGGGCAGGCTGTGCCTTCGTTTGTTAACTGTGCAAATCATTCCCCTCTAAACGTTTCACAGGTAGCCTCCTGGAGGCCTAAAACATGGAAACTCAGCCATTATCCCTTCTCCAAAATAATAATGTATGGAAGAAAAGCTTCCTTCCAACTGTAAACGATGGAACACCCCACCGTACTACTTTTGCCTTTGCCTTTGCTAAGCTCGATCAAGAAACCTCACTTTCATCAGTCACATGAAAAACAACAAACGCTCCTGTTAAAATCACATTGACGTCAAAGAGTGAGTGTGAAATGGCTGGTCTGAGAATGGTCAAAGGGCTACTGATGGGCCCCCAACAGAAGCAGATCACTCACATCAGAGGAAAATCAGGGAATAAAAATAAATGGAAGAATGAAACGCTGCAGGAAGGAGAGGGCTTTAAAAGGGGGCATGGCAAGGCCTCCCCATCAAAGGCAACAAGGACTTCAAAACAGGGAGCAAAGGTCTACCAAAAGCATCTGGGAGCACGTCACATTTATTAGAAACTGGAAGGCAAGTACCTGCCTTGATCTTAAGGGTTAGCAGGTGATGTTTACAACGCCATCCTGCACGTACAGTTTGGAAGACAAGTCACATTATATTCAAGAAGACTCACTCCCAAGGAAGAAAGTTAGGATCCCATCCATGCAGTGCAATGATCACAAGCTGCCTTATACTAAACAACACACCTTCGTTATATCAGTCTATAGCAGTGTTACAGCTCATCTGATGGAATCCTGGGGTTGGTAGCTTCACAAGGTATTTAGAATTTTCTGCAGACAAACACTGGAGCTCTTTAACAGAGACGTTTCAAGCCCTGTTTTGTCATATTGTGCATGTGTGTAATCTGCACATGATTAGGGGAGCATGCTAGCACCACTCCTCTGTTGTCAACTTGAACACACAAAAATGATGGTCTGAAGGAGGGGAAGCTACTGTGTCTGAGTGAACTGGAAATTGAAAAGATTTAAGATTCTAGTTCACATGGAGAACATGTGCAGGTGTAGATCCTGCCTCTCTTCAATTTGTTGCTTTTGCATGTTGAAAGTGGCAATAGAGGGAGTGGGACTCATTGTGTGTGTTGTACATGTATTTACAGCATGACTGAAAGGGCTTAAGTACCTTTCCAAACTACACATTTCCAGGATTCAGCAGGATGGAGCCGTGACAGTGGTATCAAACTGCTATAACAATGTAGTACATATTGTGGTGGTTGGTTCTTCGGGCTGTTTGGCCGTGTTCTGGAGGTTTTTCTTCCTAACGTTTTGCCAGTCTCTGTGGCCGGCATCTTCAGAGGACAGAGTTAGAACTCTGTGTTCTGGTGTAGTGTGTGGGATAGCTGAGTATTTGTAGCTGTGGGATTAACTTTTTGTCCTTTTCAGGAGACTGGGTGTTTCCTGTGATCAGGGTGTTTTTTGTTATGGGTGTATTGTTGTGATAAGGGGGGGAGATGATCTGTCACTGTGATTGATGGGTGTCATTGGCTAGTCTTTTGTGTGCAGTGATCACCGGTCCTGTAGTACATAATGCAGTACATAAACACTCAGTAAGACCTCAGGTCCTATGGTACAGTTAAAAATCTCCTCTGTTATTTGCCTGAAGAGAAAAGTAGTCAGCTGGTGTCTGTGACAACTCCCCCTCCCCCCCCCCCCCCGTGGCAAATAGAAGCTCAGGATGTGTGTGTGATGGTTTTCAAGGGGACTGTGGCATGGGAATTCACACTGCTTTTTTTCAGGGCAACGAACATTGAACCCTCGGTATTTAGAAATTTTAACTTTTGATGCGTGTGTAATCATGCACTCCATCCCCACCCTGAATGAACACACACATGCTTCCTTGGAAGTGAATCACATGGTTTCAAACAAATAGGTTCTCACACTGTGTAGCTATGACCTTTATCCAGTTTGATTTTTCTTTCAGGCACCATCTGCGATCATTAAAGCATTTCTTTCTTTCTTTCTTTTTTCTTTTAATCAGTAGGCTTTAGGGAGTATGCTGGGAAAGGGGTTGTGCTGCTCTGTTGCTATATTAAGCTACATCTGAGGCTAAATATAGCTTCTCGGCTTAGAGATACGACACTGCTAGCATATCAATGGCCCGTTTTTACTCCTAACAGATAACTTTCCTGCTCTCCCCCCCCCCCCCCCCCGCCTGCCTCTTAGGGTCTTGGAGAGAGCAAGGTGAATTTCTCTGCCTCAACCATCCAATTTTAGTAAATTGGGTTCTGTGTCATGTGGACACACTTGGAAGCTAAATGTTCAGTTGATGCTTTCTGCCCTGGAGGAAAACAGTGAGTTTGAGGGGATGTGTGCTCAAAAATGACAGCCAACTCAGCTCCAACCATGTGCCCTTCCTTCTATTGGTTGGGAATCTCTCTAATAGCAGAGTAGTGAAAAAGCTCTGTTGCTTCTGGGATGAAAGAAGATTGATCATGACCCTGGGCAGGGACCCTAGTAGCAGGTGCTGGTAAAGGCTTCTGAAATCCTGCAGACTCAAGAACAGATGTAAGTTAGACAAGGAGTAAGTGACCCAGTGTGACGTAGTGGATAGAGTGATGGACTAGGAAACTCATGGGGTATGTGCGTGGAACTGGTCAAATCACTCCTTAAGTATTTCATTTACCTTGAAAGCCCTATTAGGGTCACTGTAAGTTGGTTTCGACGTGGTGGCGCTGTGGGTTAAACCGCAGAAGCCTCTGTGCTGCAAGGTCAGAAGACCAGCAGTCGTAAGATCGAATCCATGCGACGGAGTGAGCTCCCGTCGCTTGTCCCAGCTCCTGCCAACCTAGCAGTTCGAAAGCATGTAAATGCGAGTAGATAAATAGGTACCACCATGGTGGGAAGGTAACGGTGTTCCGTGTCTAGTCGCGCTGGCCACGTGACCACGGAAACTGTCTACGGACAAAACGCTGGCTCTACGGCTTGGAAACGGGGATGAGCACCGCGCCCTAGAGTCGGACACAACTGGACTAAATGTCAAGGGGAACCTTTACCTTTACTAAGTTGGTTTCAATTTGACTGCATGTAAAACACAGACAAGGAGCGGACAACCTCCAGAATCCTACGGGCTATATATACATTTCCCTCAATCTTAGAGAACGGCACCCACATCCACTTTAACAACTACCATCCCTTTTTTTCTTTTTTTCTTTTTTTCACTTAAAAATCTCTTGTGCTTTCTAGTGTTTTAAAATTTAAAAAATCTTGGGAAGGGGCAGGCTGCCCATTGGTATCTTTTTATTTTTTTCATTTTGGGTTACTTTATGGGGTCTGTGCAGCACATTTTGGGTTCCTGGACGGCCTCAGGTAATGCTTGGAGCAAACCTTGCTCCCTCTTTGCCCAGGCTGTCTTGGTAATAAAGTCATTAGTCATTTCCCATGTTTCTGAACCTTTGCTTTCTTCTGATGCAGCAACCTCAAGATGCCTGAGTAGAAACTAGTAATTGGACTTCCGGGATAGACTGAGCTCACATCTTTTTTCCTCCAACAGCTACCTACCCTGAAAGTTGAAGAAGCAACGACTGATTGGGAGTTCTAATTGCAGTATTTGAGCATATTCTGATTTTTTTCTGGAACTTGGGAAGAATTTAATGGTAATCTCCAGCGTCATCCTGTTCCAGGCATGTTGCTTGCCTTAAGACATATGACAGCCCAGAAACGGGAACTAGGCTGAATGGCTAAGTGCTTTGCTACCACTTCTCCTTCTGAGAAGGAGACTATAATAGTTTCTGGGAATCTCAAGGCCCTATTACAGAAACACACACACACAGGAACTTCTGTATCAATTTAGGAAAAGAGGCAGCAATATCAGGAAAGCTTAAGAACGTGTTGGATAATGGACACATTTCCTAACTGGTGGGCTAGTTAGCCGCCTCCATTCTGCTCGCCTGTTCTTCTCTTTGAACAGAACTTAGACATGCCAAAAGCAGCCTCTGAAAGATTTTATAGCATGCTGCTGAACACCACCAATTGTTAGCATCTGCAGATTGTGTGGCTACTAACACAGTGATCAGCTGGCAAGGCAAATCCTTCCTATGAAGCAGATATCTCATCGTCCAGGAAAAGTGGTTCAGCTCTGGTGGCCACATGAAATGGAGGGCTTCTGTGCTTTTCATAGTTGTGTGAAAGAGGACATTTGAGCAGTTCGAAAGCATGTAAATGCGAGTAGATAATTAGGTATCACCACGGTGGGAAGGTAATGGCGTTCCGTGTCTAGTCGCGCTGGCCACGTGACCACGGAAACTGTCTACTGACAACGCTGGCTCTATGGCTTGGAGACGGGGATGAGCACCGCCCCCTAGAGTCGGACACAACTGGACTAAATGTCAAGGGGAACCTTTACCTTTACCTAACAGTAAGAGGGCATAGTTATGCAAGCTGAACTGCTGAAATGTCCTCTTCCAGGCAACTGTTCAAGATACAGCAGCCCTCTTTTCCACTTCTTGTGGCCACCACAGTCCTGCACAATAACCTCTTTGCTTCTTAGCAGAGATTACTATGGAGACATAAAGAGTTGCATTTTTTGTGTGTGTTTTTAAGGGGCAAATGCTGCATATACAGTAGATACAAAGGAGAAATTAAAAACATGCACAGAGCTTCTTCATCTTCCCATTATATAGTCTGTTTGATTTCTATAGCTGTCATCCGGCAACGGCCACATGTACAATAATCTGATCAAAGTAAGGGTTAGCCATGTGATCCAAACAAAATAAAATCCAAATGCAAAAATAGGCGATACCTTTATAGACCAGTAAGAATCATCAAACACTGTAGAGTACAGTAACACACCTGGCTCAGCAAAACTACGAACGAGAAGGATCTTGGAATTGTCATAGATCACAAGCTAAATATGAGCCAACAGTGTGATGTGGCTACAAAAAAGGCAAATGCTATTTTAGGCTGCATTAATAGAAGTATAGTTTCCAAATCCCGCAAGGTGCTGGTCCCCCTCTATTCAGCACTGGTTAGGCCTCACCTTGAGTATTATGTCCAGTTCTGGACACCACACTTCAAGAAGGATGCTAACAAATTGGAACAAGTTCAGAGGAGGGCGACAAGGATGATCAGGGGGCTGGAAACCAAGCTTTATGAGGAAAGGCTGAAAGAATTGTTTAGCCTTGAGAAAAGAAGGCTGAGGGGAGATATGATAGCATTTTTCAAATATTTGAAAGGCTGTCATACAAAGGAGGGGCAAGATCTGTTCTCAATCATCCCAGAGTGCAGGACATGCAACAATGGGCTGAAGTTAAAGGAAGCCAGATTTCGGTTGAATATCAGGAAAAACTTCCTAACTGTTAGAGCAGTACGACAGTGGAACCAGTGACCTCGGGAGTTGGTGAGTGCTCCAACACTGGAGGCATTCAAGAAAAACTTAGATAATCACCTGGCAGATATCCTATGATTTGTATTCCTTTGTTGAGCAGGGGGTTGGACTTGATGGCCTTGTAGGCCCCTTCCAACTTCACTTTTCTATGATTCTATGTGGGGCTGCCTTTGGAAAGTGTTCAGAAACTCCAAAGGGTCCAGAATTCCGCAGCCAGGTTGTTAACTGGGTCTGGTTACAGGGAACATGTAACATCCCTGTTACAACACCTCCACTGGCTGCCAATCCATTTCTGGGGCACAATTCAAAGGGCTGGTTTTAACCTACAAAGCCCTAAACGGCCTGGGGCCAAGTTATCTCAAAAAAACATTATCTCCCTTTATGAGCCTGCCCAGGCACTAAGATAATCAGGGGAGGCCTTTCTCTCAATCCCACCACCATCACAGGTGCACTTGGTGGGGACACGGGAGAAGGCCTTCTCTGTTGCTGCTCTTGGACTCTGGAACTCCCTCCCACGGGAAGCTAGGCTGGCCCCGTCATTGCTGTTCTTCCGCAAGCAGGCAAAGACCTTTCTCTTCAGGCAAGCTTTCCCTTAATTACTGGTGGCCTGAGAGGGGTTTTTAAATGGCTGGTTGTGCTCTGTTGTTTTAAATGTGTTTCAATATTGATCTTAGTTACCATTTTAATATAGTACTTGTTTAATTCTTTTTTAATATTTGTATACTTACTGCTTTAGCTTTTAAATACGGTACTGTTTTAGTGATGTAAGCCACCTTGGGTCCTTTTGGGGAGAAAGGTGGCATAGAAATGTTTTAAATAATAAATAAATAAACAATTCATGAGCTTTTGTGGATTAAAACACTACTTCATCAGGCTTGTACCGATGTGCAGAACATGAAGTCCAAAACCTCCATGGCATGATGGATTTTGCCAGGAAAGTTACTCTTAGATGTGAAGTCTAAAAGTTCGTGGCAAGATGGAATTTGCCAGGCACGTCTCTCTTAGATGTAAGTCAGGGTTTTCCATGTACAGAATACTCAGAAGTGGTTTACCTTTCCCTTCTTCTGGGGTTTAGTTCTGCTTTATTTCCTACTTTTGCTTTCCAGTCGCCCATCCTGTTTTGGTTTGTGATCAGTTTCCTCCACACAAAAGCCTTCAATTTATTTTGCAGTTTCCGTAGCTAGAGCATATACTTGAAGGATGCTTGTGTTGATAGGCTTTCCCTGAAGTCTGATTGATATTATTCAGTCACACTTTGCAATATAGCCCCTACCTGATTATGCTAGCTCTTGCCTCACTATAAGAGCCACATCATTCCTTATGAGTTTGCCATTTACAGAATAAAATATGTTGTCATTATCTGATTGAAAATACCTGTCCCAGCCCACTTTAGTTCACTCACAGCAATGCTTAACCATTCCTCTTTGTTTCACAATGCTGAACTTGACTTGATTCATACTTCTCACATGCTGTGTTCCAATTATATGCACCATACAGTATTAGTTTCCTTTTGCATTTGTGTATATCAGCAACTAGCTATAGTTTTCTCGTTCAACACGTTCCTTTATCAGCAACAGAATTATTCATACTTTTCCCCCCTCTTCTCCAGTAACTGGTTGAGTACCTTCAGCCCTGGGGGGGGGGGGGTCTCATCTTCCAGCACTATCACTTGTTTCCTCTTGGATTGTCTGGTTGAGAGCTTTTACCTTGGAAAAATAGCCTTGGGAGCAGGAAGTATAAGAAAAGCTATTACATTAGCAGAGAAAGCATACCCACACACAAACATGTCAGTATGGGATACAAAGTGATAATTTACAGGTAGTCTTTTATAGAAAAACAAAGACCAAGAACAAATGTGTAAAGACACAATTCTTTCAAGAAAGCATAGCTCAGGATGTAATTTGGAATAATACATTTTTTTTTAGCCATTTGGCTATCAGCCCAGTTAGTGATTAGCTTTGTCTTTTCTGTTTCCAGGACCAGGAGTGTCCTTGGCCAAGAACAGAAAATAACATGACAGTGTTAATTGCTTTATTCGCTTGCAGCAGAGAAAATACAGGAACTATGTTTATGATGGCACATTTTTCCTTTTCACGTGTTGGGCTTACAGGTTTTCAATGTGACATACACATTCACTGATTTAATACAGAGTATGCTAGTGAGGTTAGATGAGGAAGAATTCCTCAGTCTCATCATTTGAATATCATGGTGTACAATATTGAGGAGTGGTTTACCATTGTCTTCTTCTGCACACTCCTAACTAGGTTTAACATGAGTGTCCCTGCCATTGGCTATAAAAGATCCTCTGCCAGCATTACCTTCTGATATTGCTGCTGCCCAGTAGCTTCCTTTCTATCATTTTTCCAACCCTGTTAACACTGGAACTATCAAGTTTTAGAGGTTTAGGCATCTGGCTGCAGAGCCAGACGTTGGGAGTTCGATTCCCCACTGTGGCTCCTTGTCAAAGGCTGGACTTGATGATCCATAGGATCCCTTTCACCCCTGCAGTTCTAAGATTATTCTTCTGCTGCTGATGTGATTATTACTTCCTGAAGCAAGTGGGCTCTCTCATCTTTTAGTCTAGGGGCTCACCATTTATTATTTCTCCTTGGGTGATCCTGTCAAGAGTTCAGACTCTTGAAAGAGCCTAGCTCCCTAACAGTATTGCTTTTCAGCTTCCCTGATATACTCACCACATTTTTTAGCTATATCTGTTTTTTAATCGTGTTGTCCCCCTTTGGGATAAAGACAGGATATCAATAAAATAAAATAAAACAAGTCTGCTTGCTAGCATTAACAGGCTAAAAATATCTATGCATCTGAAAGGAGCCTTGTGATGCAGTGGTTAAACTGTATTACTGCAGCCAAAACTCCGCTCAGTACCTGGGTTCAATCCCAGTTTCACTCAGCCTTCCATCCTTTTGAGGTCAGTAAATAGAGAACTCAGTTTGCTAGGGGGAAGGTGCAACGTGTAACCTGCATAATTAAATTGTAACCCACCCAGAGAGTGCTTTAAGTGCTGTGAGGTGGTAAATACTAGAAGCAGCACACTTTTTGCTTTGCTTTTTACCTTACAGTCAGACTCCAGTTCTGACTGTAATTCTATTCCATACTAACTCTAATCCCCCCCTAGTTCTTGCAGCCCCTAATTGCCACACAAATACATGGATCCTCACATTTTTGATGTCACAGGGTCTCCTCAGACAAGTATTTATTCATTAGAATTATAGACCTACTTAATTTAAAGATATGCGGAGACACTGAATATTCTAAGATTATCTCAGGGGCGGGGGGAAATGCTGCCTGTCTTCATACTGAATGTTGCTCAACCCTACCCCACATGCGGCAGAGCAAGAAAAGCACTCTGCTGTGCAATATGGCTGCTCATTAAAAAGGATTGGCTATTTCCCCAGTAACAGCAACTGACGTCAAGAAAGCAGCAAAAAGCACCATGAATTATAGATAATTATAAAAACCTCAGAGGCAACTGGGCTTCAAGTGAGTATGAGGGACTTTCTCTTTCTGCAAATATGCAGAGGCAAATAACGAACTCCCCTAATGAAACCTTAACAGTTTTGTTATTGTACAAAAGCAATAAAGAGAAGATCATCAACGATTTAACTGCAGCAAAGTGGACTCCATTTATTTCACTTCATCATGGGCAACATGTTTTAAAAGAGAAATCATTCTTGGAAAACTGCTACCTGAGCAGAAGTGATCCAACCTGATGGAGCTGGCTGAGTTTCACATTATAAATCTATACGGGTATTGGAACATTTCAATTCATTTTGAAACATTTTATTATGCTGTGACTGTTAGCGCTCTCCTGCACAAACCCTTAACACAAGCACGGATCTTCATGACGCAAAAAGGTTAGGGAGAGAAGCAGAGGGGGAGAAAATTAAAAGAGACCTCTAGAGCTCGTGATGATGGGTGGGAAAAAATGTGTCTGTGAGTTGCTGTTTCTGTCATGAATATAGAGACAATCATGAGCAAATTATTTTAAAATGAAGTGAAATGGATAATCAAATGCACCGCATTTTCACTGTATAAATTTTCATAGGTGTGCAGCTGTTCCTTGCATGAAGAGGATCATCTTACCCCTGCCTGCCCTATGGATGTTAAAGGAGCCTCTTTCAAAAAAGAACTGGCAACCCTGGGTGGTTTACAATTTAATTATGCAGGCTACACATTGCCCCTCCCCTGTGAGATGGGTACTTATTTTATTGACCCCAGAAGAATGGAAGGCTGAGTCAACCTTGAGCTCCATTGGGATCGAACCAACCTGAATCCATTGGGATCGAACCAAGTCGTGAACAGAGTTTTCACTGCAGTACTGCAGTTTAACCGCTCAAACAAAGCTTGAGGGGTGGGTGACCAAATCTGACAGTTTTTATTTCTCTAGCACAGGTGAAGCTGGTTGGATAGCCCAGTGAACTGAAATAATTAGAACTAGCTTGATGGCAAATAAGTATAGCAACAATAATAATACAAGTGCTCACACTTTGGGTTTTTTGGACTGTGATTCCCAGAATTTGTAGGGAGTTGTCTCCAAAAACACTGTTCTGCACTCCCCTGTTTGCTAACATTCGACAAAAAAACAAACAAACAAACAAGACTCCCTGAAGTTATTTCCATCCCAAACGTGAACGACCTAAGACAAAATTCTCACCTGCACATCCTGGTGACCTCCAATGAACACCGTCATTCGCTATGCTGTGGACTGTCAAGCATTTAAGTCCTTGCTCTTTGTTTTTGTAATCCTAATCAAGCAGCTAAATACAGAAGGGTTGTGGAGTTCTTTCTGGAGGCTGCTTTCAGTTTGGCATCTCAAAACCCATACAGGCCGCAATTAAATCCTTACACAGTCATAGTAGTTGGAGTTGTGGGAAGAAAACTTAGCAGGAGAGGTGGCGGAGTAAACAGGTACCTACCAAAGCTGAGGTTACTCTTCCAGCAGTTGCTCTATGTCCCACCTTCAACTTGGAGCAGCCCCCCCCCCCCCGAAACATCATTCACACTGGCCAGCACACGCTTCAGGAAATGCAGAGTGGCAGAGTAATCTCATAAGGTTTCCCTGTGCTTCAGCAGGCTCCTTTTTCCTCTTGTTTTGTCTCTTGCTGCGGGTGATATTGTTTAAATGACGGAGGGCCTGTTAGAGTGGAGGGAACATGGTGTAGTGGAACCCGGGTAAGCAGGGATGCTGTGCCGGGGCTTTCTGAATAGCTGGGACTATGACATTATCCATCCATACATTTCAATAGAAAGATCTTTAGTTTATTTGCTTATTTGTTTCAGTATTATAATATTCAGTTCTATTCCTTCTCCCTTCCAGTCACTGGTCAATCACTTCACAGATCTCCTACTATATTTTCATCAGTCTAATCACAATCACTTAAATCTCTGAACTCTCTAATCAAACTCCTTCCAAAACTCTGATCTGAACTTCTTCTCCCCCTCAGGCTCTGCCTCTTATACTCTGCCTCTTGGCTCCGCCTCTCAGCAACATAAATATGCATGACTCACTCTAAGTAAACCTGAGCCATGACCACATTTAAAGGAGAACGCTACAGACCTCCCCCCTTACTTAGGTTTGTTTGGGAGGGGAAACACATTTTTCCTCCTGAACAAACAGCTTCAATAGCTTAAACTTTTTTTTTTCTCATAACATTTTAACTTTCACATTTTTACTAAATATCAACCAAATACCTTACCTTATCATTTAATAATCAATACCATACTTTACCTTTTCATCTACTAATCAATAATATACATTACCTTATCATTTAATAATCAATACAATACTTTACCTTATCATCTACTAATCAATAATATACCTTACCTTATCATTTTACAGAATTTACAACCATACAGAAATCACGATCATGAACTTTTACATAAATAATTAACTGTGAATTATAGTCCATTTCAGTTTATAATAAAAGTCCTGGTATCATTCATCTAGCCTCCTGGAAAGCACATCTGCGACAACGTTGTGGGCTTTCGAGGCAAGAACTGAGTCTCTGTTGCAAAGGCAAAATTTGCAAAGTCCAAGTCTCTCACTTTCCCGTCGTAGTCTGGCGCACCATGGACTGGTCCGGTTGTGGTCATCTCCTTCAGCTGGACACACCTCTGCTGGTAGTCAGGAGTCCCTCTGTTGACCACTGGCTCCTTCCTCCGCACCCTTTTCCGTCGACTGGCGGTCATCGGCCACTCGGTTGTCCACAGGATGTCATCTGCTGGTCGTTTTAGTGTGACGTCATCTTTAAGTCTTGCTCGGGGCTTCACTTGCTCAGCTAGGGAAAGGGTAGGCAGTTCCCTCATCTCCTCCCGAACATCTTTAGATACATCCCTCTTTAAGGCATCAGGGCCTTCCTCCTTCTGTATCACATAATTGACATTGTTCAATTTTGTCCCTACTTTATAGGGATCCTCCCAAGCTAATTGTAGCTTGTGACCTTTGACTGGCCTAAGCAAAAGAACTTCATCTTCAGGCCCAAAAGTTCTTTCAAGGGCTTTCTTGTCATACCAGGTCTTCTGCTTAGTCTGGGCAGCCCTTAAGTTCTTTCCGGCTATCTCTAGAGACCTTTGCAGGGTGTTTTGCAACCTGTGCATATATTCTACCACTGACTCTGGGTCACTTTCTCTATGGTTTTCCCAGTTCATGCGGAGCAAATCTAAAGGTCCGCGCGCCTCTCGTCCTATCAGTAACTCAAAAGGACTAAATCCCGTGCTCTCTTGAGGGATGCTCCTATAAGCATACAGTAAGGGTTGTATTTTGCAGTCCCACTCATTTGGGTTCTCTGCTACATACGCCTTAGTCATGCGCACCAAAGTGCCATTGAATTTCTCAACTAGCCCGTTGGTCTCTGGATGATATGGAGTTGAATTGATTTGGGTAATTCCACAAGCCTTCCATAACCTTTTGATCAGTTTGGATGTGAAACTCATTCCCAAATCGCTGACTATCTCGCTGGCAAATCCCAATCGGCTTATGTAATTGATTAGGGCATCTGCCACGGTGTCAGTTTCCATGTTGCGCAAAGGAATTGCCTCGGGATATCTAGTGGCAAAATCCATTATGGTCAAGATGTATTTATTTCCCCTACGGGTGGCATTAGGTAAGGGACCCACTAGATCGATTCCCAGCCTTTGGAACGGTGTAGAGATGACTGGCAGAGGACATAATTTGGCTTTGGTCCTGTCCTGCCCAGTCCCTCGTCTCTGACAGACATCACACGTTTTACAGAAACTAGTAATCTGTTTGCCCATACCTGGCCAAAAGAAGTTCTGGCCAACCCGTCTTTTGGTTCTGGTGATCCCCATGTGAGCTCCAAATAAACTGCTGTGAGCTTGATTAATGATTTTCTCCCTGTATTTACTAGGGACCACTAATTGCTTTCGGGGTTCCCCTTTTCCTCGGTATGGAGTAGCTAACGTTTCCCTGTACAGAAGGTCTTTGGTTAAGCTAAAGCTCTCAGGGCACTCAGGAGACAGTACAGTGGGAGTCCTGGCAGCTTCAAAGCAAACTCCCAAGCTAATGTCCTCCTTCTGCTCCTGGGCAAAATTGTTATTTGTTTTGGGATTCTGTAGTAGCATGAGTTCTGCCTCAGCCCCATCATCAAGCTGGGTTGCCACGGTAACCGCTCCACCTGCTACAGTATCGGTTTGAGCTGCAGAGGGTGAGTTTTGACCCCCCTTTGAGCGGGTAAGCACTAACGCACTCTTGACATGCTCTATTAAATCCCAACCAAGGAGAAAAGCTGCTGGTATTTCATCTGACACAGCTACTTGCCACTTTCTAGACCAATTCTGGTATTCTACTGGTATCTCAGCCACTTTTAAAACCACGGTTTCCTTCCCAATTCCCTTTAAAGACATTTCTTTGCCAGGAATAATGTCATCCTGGGCTACTAAATCGGAATGGACAATGGAGATTTGAGATCCTGTATCTCTTATTGCAATGTACTTCTTTCCTTTCACAACTATCTCTTCACCTGCGTTTCTGAGAAGGGTCTGGTCATTGCTGATATAGAAACAATGGACTACTTGGGCTATAGGAATATCTTCCTCCTCATGGTCAGTAGAAGTGGTGGTGGTTATGGGATCAGGTCTCTGTCTACTATTTTCCTCCCCTGATTCCACTTGCTTGACACAATACACCTTGTTGGTTAGAGAATCATTTCTCTGCAAGTTGGGGTATGGTTGCCTACACTGGAATTGTAAGTGGCCTGGTTGCCCACAGTTAAAACATTTAAAATTCCTTTTGTCATTCTGAGGTACTTTGGCGAACCGTGCCTCAGGGTTTGATGTTTTTGGCGGGCTAGCCCTTGGCAATTTTGGGGAAGTCCCGCCCTGACCTTCTCTCTCAGGATTCCTGCTGAGGTAATTTTTATTAAAAGGCTTTTTATAGTTATTGTCCCAGTTTGGTTTATTTACTCTCAGCTCTGAAAATCTAGGGTTCCTGTAAGCATTAATCAAATCAGTTTGTTCTCCCGCTTCCCATAAATTTTTAGGATTCTTGTCCCTTACTAAATACCGTAGTTCTCCAGGTAATAGGGAGTAAAACTGTTCTAGCCCAATTAAATCCTTCAACTGTTCTAAAGAAGTGATCTCCTCTCTTTCAATCCACTTTTCCAGAGTCTGCGCCAATCTAGCTCCCAACTGAGAGTACGATTCATCCTGCTTTTTAGAGAGAGAGCGAAATTTCCACCTCAGGTGTTCAGAGTTCAGACAAAATCTTGAATAAACCATCTTTTTATATGCCTCAAAATCTCTTGCCTTCTCGGGATTCATCTGGGCATATATTTCTGCCAGATCTCCGCTAACCTGCGCTCTTAAAACCATCATTCTATCCTCATTTCTGATTTCAAAGTCATTGCAGGTGCGTTCAAAAGCAATGAGGAAGGATTCAGGACAGTCCCCTCTTTTGTACTGGGGAAACTTCTTCAAATCTATCTTTGACAGGATTCCACCTCCCCCACTGTTGTTATTATTAAGATTATTGTTTAGAGCAGAAATCTCTAGCTGTCTCATCTGTAGCTGAAAATCCATTTCTTTTTGCCTTAATTCTAGTTCCCTTCTTCTCTCCTCCTGCTCAAATTGTCTGGCCTCCTGCTCAGCTCTTTCTTTGCTTTCCTGTTCCCTCCTTCTCTCCTCCTGCTCAAATTGTCTGGCCTCCTGCTCAGCTCTTTCTTTGCTTTCCTGTTCCCTCCTTCTCTCCTCCTGCTCAAATTGTCTGGCCTCCTGCTCAAATTGTCTGGCCTCCTGCTCAGCTCTGAGCTGTAGTTCCTTAAATTTAAATTCCCGTTCCAGTTTCCATCTCTCAAATTCTTGAGGGCTTAATTCCTTATTTCCCTCCAATTCCTGAGGTAACTCTTCAGACTCAGGACTCCCCCTTGTGGCGCGTTTGGGAGGCATCTTTTCCCTTTTGGGGTGATTAGAGCAGCGTTCACTAATTTTTTAAAAGGACCTGTCTTTTCTCTTATTTTACTTCCAGTTACTGATATAAATTTTTCAAGCCTTTTCTTTTAGTACTTTCCCTCAGATCTGCTATGACCTGGCTTCTGCCTTATCCACAGCGCTCTCCTATCTCAGAGCCTGGGATTTTACAGTAAGCCCTCTGATCCTCAGATCCTGAGGTAAACTCAGAAATTCCCTCTCAGAGAATTCAAGCCTTTTCCTTAGGTTCTCTCCCTCAGATCTGCTATGACCTGGCTTCTGCCTTATCCACAGCGCTCTCCTATCTCAGAGCCTGGGATTTCACAGCAAGCCCTCTGATCCTCAGATCCTGAGGTAAACTCAGCAATTTCCTTTCAGAGTCGTTCCCTATCTTAGACCCCCCTGATCTGGGTTCTGAGGCCCCGCTACTAAGCTTTTCCCAAAAGCTCTAGCAGGAACCAAACTTCATTGCCACAGATCCTGTCTAAAAGGTACCCTTGACTCAATAAACTCTTTTATAAAGGCTTCTCTGGATTATTTCAATAGGCTTCACTGGATTACTTCGTTTCCCGCCGCTGGACACCAATGTCGCGATTTGACCCTTTTTGGATCCCACACCTCTGGAACCTATGTGGCGTTGGACCCACTCGTGCCTTGGTCTGTCCACCTAGACTCAGACCTCAGAGCACACCAGGGCAAAACTGATCTCTTTCCTTTCTTCCACTGCTGCCACCAGGAGATCCCTAGATCCCCATAACTCCTTTAGAAAGAATCAGGTCCACTCTTTAATGAAATAGAAAGATCTTTAGTTTATTTGCTTATTTGTTTCAGTATTATAATATTCAGTTCTATTCCTTCTCCCTTCCAGTCACTGGTCAATCACTTCACAGATCTCCTACTATATTTTCATCAGTCTAATCACAATCACTTAAATCTCTGAACTCTCTAATCAAACTCCTTCCAAAACTCTGATCTGAACTTCTTCTCCCCCTCAGGCTCTGCCTCTTATACTCTGCCTCTTGGCTCCGCCTCTCAGCAACATAAATATGCATGACTCACTCTAAGTAAACCTGAGCCATGACCACATTTAAAGGAGAACGCTACACCGCCCATCTAGACATTGTCTACTCTGGGCGGCGCACAACAGACAATATAAAACAATTGATACATAATAACAATTTTACAACGATTTAGAAAAATTAATGATAGTTCAAGATGGGGAGAAGAAAAGATAAATTAAGTAGTGCCCGGAGGGAAGGCCTGTCTGAATAACCAGGTCTTAAGTTGGTTTTTAAAGATGCCCAGCGAGGAGGCCAAACGGATCTTGGAGGGGAGTTTGTTCCAAAGAGCGGGAACCACTGCCGAGAAGGCCCGGTGTCTTGTTTTTCCTTTCCGGACCTTATAGGGTGGTTGGGCTGGTTGTTGTAAAGAAGAACAAGCCTGCACAATTTGTGAGCAGTGAGGTTAAATGCAGCCCATGCCAGCCACAAATTATCTTAATTTTTGAAAGCCAGCATGGGGTAGTTTTTAGAGCACTGGTTTGCAACCTTTGGTCCCCAGATATTCCAGGACTAAAACTCCCAGAAGCCTTCACCACTAGCTGTGCTAGGCAGGATTTCTAGAAGTTGTAGTCCTAGAACATCTGGGGACCCAAGGTTGGGAACCACTGGTTTAGAATATTGTGCTAAGACCTGGGAAATCCGGGTTCTCGTCTCCACTAAGTCATGGAAGTCTATTTCCACTTTGGGCTAGTCATGCTTTCTCCGCTGAACTTACTGCACAGAGTTATTGCAAAAACAGCCATGTACACTGCCTTGAACATTTGAATGCACAGCTGTTAGCTGCAAAAATGAGGGGGTTCCTAAAGGGTGTAAAATGGAGCCCGTAGGCTTTGTTTGGCTTGCTGAATCACAAGTTATGCAAGTCTAAGTACGTAAAGTGACATGAAATTGGACATTAAAAGTAGAGATTCACTTCGTTCTCACAGCTCCCTATGTCTATTGTATGAGTTTAGTAGTCTTTCTATTGTTATGACATACAGTAGGGGTGTCTAACATGAAGCCTGTAGTTGCATGTGACCATCTGGGGCCCAAAGGTGGTCCTCAGCACCCCCCAAAACATGCCCCCCTAATTAAAATGTCTGAAAAAGTCTCCTTTGCCTTCTTGATGGTGGTTCAATATGGTTGGTTCAATATGGTTATACAATGGGTTTCCCCTCCTTTATTTAGACCCTCCTTTTTTGCAGAAAAGTTTTTGGGAAGTAGAAGTCACAAGAGGGGACCCCCCAAAGTCCAGGGTTGTGTGTGCAGCCTTTGGAACAGTAAGATTGCTCACACCTGATCTGAAGAACCTGCAAATTATTCCTTACCTGCCATTAGCCAATTATTAGATTTAAACACATTTGCTTATCACCAAAACCTTGATAGACGTGTGTAGGAGCCCTTTGGGAGAATAGGGCAGCAAGGATGAAATAAATTATGGCGTAGTCATGTAACAAATGTTACCTCAAATTGTTAGAATTAAAAGGTCATCTTTAATATTTAATATTTTCCTTTTTTTTCTTCCCTACTCTTCTTACTAAGTAATAAATACTGGAATCAGTTTTCCAAAGAAGTAATGAAAGAGAGAGGAAACAAACAAAATATTGAGGCATTCCTTGCAATTAAAAAATGGATTTGGTTTTCACAAAAGCTCCCACTGAAATAAATCGGTGAGTCTTTAAAACGCCACAATGTTTTGCTTTCTCTTTCTCTCTTTGTTCCCTTTCCTTTGTTCCTCTTTAATTTTGACAACCTACCAGAATCCAGACTTGCTGAGAGAGACTGAAAGTGAGAAATGCACTCTGCATTGTAGCCTTAAGTAACCTGAGGGCATTTGGTTTCTCAGTTCTTGAAATAGAAGGTGTAAACATCAGTTTCCCCAATAATGAGGGAACCATTCTCTATGAGTGGGCAGAAGGGATTTTCACGTTCACCGTGAGACCATCATTATGTTAATGTGTCAACGAAAACAAATGGAAAAATCCATGTTGAGTTACCTTTCCTTGTTTGTGACACTTATGGTTATACAATGGGTTTCCCTTCCTTTATTGTGAGCAAATGCAGGAAGATAAAATGCAAGCAAGGCTATCATGTGCTGCTTAATTGTGCTGGAACCAGTTGTGCTACTTGAGAATCGTTGCACTGTTTTAATTATTGATAACACCGCTTTGCTAAATGGAGCACTGTAGTATATTTTTAAGACATAAATCGAGTCTTTGATGAAAGGGTGTCTCGTGACATCACCGCTTTGGCTGTTAAGTTCTTGCTGAGAAATAGGGGGGAAAGGCTCCTGTGTTAGCTGTCTGAATCAGTGTTCAAAATTAATTTCCATGCTAAAAGCCTGTAAGCCATTTAAGCTGCAATCCTTAGCCAATCTCTGCTAAATAAGTGAGTTCTTTAAGAGGCTACAGTCTTAACATACATGTGCTTTTTCAAACAAAGCGAAAGGCTAGAGGGAAGATACAACAATAGTTGTTTTGTGGGATCACAATTAAGCTATAGGCTGGAATTTTAAAAAAAGCTCTGTGGCTGAAATTAAAAAAAAAAAAGCTCTGTGGGCTCGTACAAAATCCAAAAATAAGGATGCCTTTATTAGATTATTAATAATAATAATCATGTGCTCGCAAGTCAATTGTGACTTATGGTGATGTTTTCCAGGATTTTCCAGGTAGAGATATTGAAAAGTGGTTTCCCATTCCCTTCTCCTGGGGGCATCCTGGGACTTTGCAGCTTGCCCAAGGCCACACAGGCTGGCTCTACTCACAGGAAGCACAGTGAGTTATCAAACTCCCAAACTTCGGCTCTGCAGCCAGATACCTAAACCACTAAGCTATCCAGCCAGCTTATTAGGCCACTAGAATGTAAAAGTGCCTGACCACCTTATCTATCTCCTGAGAAATCTATATGTGGGACAGGAAGCAACAGTAAGAACTGGATATGGAACAACTGATTGGTTCAAAATTGGGAAAGGAGTATGACAAGGCTGTATATTGTCTCCCTGCTTATTTAACTTATATGCAGAATATATCATGCGAAAGGCAGGAATGGATGAATCCCAAGCCGGAATCAAGATTGCCGGAAGAAATACCAACAACCTCTGATATGCAGATGATACCACTCTGATGGCAGAAAGTGAGGAGGAATTAAAGAACCTCTTAATGAGGGTGAAAGAGGTGAGCACCAAAAATGGTCTGAAGCTCAACATAAAAAAACCGAAGATCATGGCCACTGGTCCCATCACCTCCTGGCAAATAGAAGGGGAAGATATGGAGGCAGTGACAGATTTTACTTTCTTGGGCTCCATGATCACTGCAGATGGTGACAGCAGCCACGAAATTAAAAGACGCCTGCTTCTTGGGAGGAAAGCGATGACAAACCTAGACAGCATCTTAAAAAGCAGAGACATCACCTTGCCGACAAAGGTCCACATAGTCAAAGCTATGGTTTTTCCAGTAGCGATGTATGGAAGTGAGAGCTGGACCATAAAGAAGGCTGACCGCCGAAGAATTGATGCTTTTGAATTGTGGTGCTGGAGGAGACTCTTGAGAGTCCCCTGGACTGCAAGGAGATAAAACCTATCCATTCTGAAGGAAATCAACCCTGAGTGCTCACTGGAAGGACAGATCCTGAAGCTGAGACTCCAATACTTTGGCCATCTGATGAGAAGAGAAGACTCCCTGGAAAAGACCCTGATGTTGGGAAAGTGTGAGGGCAAGAGGAGAAGGGGACGACAGGACGAGATGGTTGGACAATGTCATCGAAGCTACCAACATGAATTTGACCCAACTCCGGGAGGCAGTGGAAGACAGGAGGGCCTGGTGTGCTCTGGTCCATGGGGTCACGAAGAGTCGGACACGACTTAACGACTAAACAACAACAGAATGTAAAAAATAACAAAGTCTGCATGTCCTACAAAATTCTTCTTCAGGCTGCTCCCCCATTTCTACAATGCCTAGCTTGGCGTGAGATGTTGTGATCAGGGTTAAAGTCCTTTACTCCTTTCGATGCATTTGTCTGTAAAGGAGGCGACGTTAGCCCAAAATCTTCCAACAAAACAGGTTTATTATCTAACAAGTTATCAGTCTCAAACATGTTCACATTATTCGGTTCCGCTTTTAACAACAAATCATACAGTACTTCTTAACTTCCATCAAACCAGGTAACTCTCCTTGCAACAAAAGAGGAGATGAACTCTTAACTCTAGGTGTCCATTTCTGCCTAGTGCCCGAGGTGTCTGGCATATTGTCTGCCAGGGCTATGGTTGTGGATGGTATACCCAGCCCACCTGCGGCTCCCAGACTTTCTTCCCCCTGTTCTGTCTCAGCGGGGGTCTGAAAGGACTGAGCCCACGGGATCTCCCAGTTGGCGCCATACATCTCCTCTGTTCTTTGATTTGTTCTTCCCTCCTTACGCAAGCTTTATATTCTTTCTTCCTTTCCCTTTCTTCTGTCTCACCCCAATAGGGTGGTTTTCTATAGGTTTGTCTTCTCCATTCTTTCTCTGCATATTCTCTGGGTACTCGAAACTCTACCCATTCCCCTGTCCAGGGATCTTCTTGTATCAAATCTACTAAGTCTTCTCTTTTTTCTGTAATATTCTCCTCAGCCCAACACACCTCTCCCTTTTCTTCTTTCAGACTCCTCTCCCCCTCCTTCTTCCCCTCCTTTCTATCCTCTCCTTTTCCCGCCAAATTAGCGCCCCTAGTGCTTCTGTACTTATTTCCAGTTGCTTTAACCCTCTTTCAATGATCTCTGCCTCTTCTTCTGCTCTGTTGATATGGGAGTCGGACGGTACACCCTGGAGAGTATCCCTGGGGTTACTCTCATCCTCACAGATGTAGAACTCAAAAACACTCACCTGTTTCTGATACTCCACTTATCTAATACAGGCAAGACCCTATCACTCTGGCAGCCTGATCTGACAAGCTGATTTGGTTATTCTTGGCCAAGTCCTATCATTTGGCAGCTACTGTGTTGTAGAAATATTCAGTTCTCTATTTGGTTTGCTTTTGTACATGGAAGAGAAGAGGGTCACTCACTATGTTATCCTTTGCTGCAGCCAACAAAATGTTTCGGTCCAACCCTGCATGTACACCCACCCACCTCCATTTTTTCAGGTATAGGTCTAAGATCAAGCTCAAAATTAACAAATATGTGCATATGGTCTTGAATCAGAATCTCAGGCTAGAGAAGTACCTACAAATTAATCCATGTGTCCTTGAATCAAATTTCATTTAAAAAACAACAACAACCCTACAGGCCTCTTTTCCAAAAACCCTACTACCTTCCATTAGGTTGGAGAAAAAAGCATTCTGTGGTCAAAATCAACACTGACAGTTAATTTCCTCCGGGCTTTTTGGTTCATGGAAAGAAAATTCTGCACAAGCACTTAAATCTGCTTCCCTTGGCCATTCTTTGGATAATTATTACTCTTCTTTTATTCCAATATGCTAGGACATCCGTTAGGACAAAAAAAAAGGTATTTCAAGTACAATCGGTTGAGCATTCTTCGTCCTGGGCTGTTTTTGTTTACAGAAATAAAAATACACAGAACAAATAGCGGAGATGTGGAGACAGTGGGCTCAATGAAATAGCTAATCCCATTCAGAATAGATAGAGTGAATCAAGTAGACGTTGGTAAGTCATCTCTTATATAGAAGTCATATTGATTCAGTAGATCTACTCTAGCTGGAACTAACAATTGGATTTAGCAGAGCATTACTATTCTGGTAAAAGCATACTGTATGCTGAATGTTTATTTGTGTTTATTTCTACAAAGAAAAGAGCCTCTAGACACTTTGTCCTACAACATTTCTTCCTTAAATTGAAGAATGGTTAGAGACCATGTGACGGTGGAACATGAACCTCCTACTCTACACAGGTCTGGCTGTTCTTCTTGCCAGTAAAGTAGCAGGGATGGAGATTCATGACTCGCTGTCAAATCTGACTTGAGTTGCACCAGCAACTCAACTCAGACTCGATTCGGGGGGTTTTGGGGGCAGACTCAGACTTAACCTGTGACTCAGAGCCATTTTTCCAAGTTGCGTTTTGAGTCCCTAAGGGATGGTCTTCCCTATCTGCCACTGCCACCATCATCCTCAGAGGCAGCAGGCTAGCTTCCCTTCCAGGAACCGGATGCTGCCTCTGCCCATGCACCCGCCGCCCAGCTGATAGGCTGGTGCATGTGCAGAGGCAAGATCTGGCTCCGAGAAATGGTTGGCCTGCTGTCTCGGTGCATGCGCTGGCCTATCAGATGGGCAGCGCATGAGCAGTCCGAGTCTTTGAATCTGACTCCCAAGTCCCAAGCCTTGGGGGGGGGGGGGGGGAGAGCAAATGACTCAAGATTCGGACTCAAGGCTTAGGACTCAGGCCTGAAGACTTGCCGACATCTGCCTCTAAGTGGGCGCCTGCTGGAGGAGGCAGGGCTGGGAAGCACTGAACACCTGTTCACCCACTAAACAAACCAGCATGAACCACCAAACTTAGCTTCTCTGCAAAGCAAAGCAAAGTATGCTGCTTAAAGCACTCTCTGGGCAGTTTAATTCAATTATGCAGGCTACACATTGCCCCCCGCCCCCCGCTCCGTGAGTTGATACAGTCTCAGAAGGAGGGAAAGCTGAGTCAACCCTGAGCTGGCTACCTAAGCTTGTCTGGATCAAATTAAGAGTGCGGCTACATGGTCATATATGGTGGAGTGTGCTTCGCTTATAAAATGACTGAATTCAAAATATATTTTAGTGTGTCCATGGCATAAAAAGACTGATTCAGCTTTTTTCAGCCTATTTAATGCCCAAATGCTTCTTTTCCTTTGCCAGTAGAGGGCTGCAATTTTTTAAGGACAAGAGGATTCTACCACATTTTTTCTCTTGTAGATGTTCCTGTAAAGATGGGGGAGTGTCTTTAGGTGGCAACTGGGGCATCCCACTATAAGGGAAAATAGGGCTTTGAACTGCATGCATGTGCGCATGCATGCATGTGTGCATGCATGCATGTGCACGCACACGCACACACACAAACACCCCACACTGGGATTCCTCCCCACCCGCCATTCCAAGTGGTTTGTACTTTCGGCAGAAGTTGAAATAGAAAATGAGAGCCAAGGCATTCAGCTACAAATAGGGAGAAGGGGGAATCCTAATGTGGTATTTGTGTGTGTGTGCACACATGCATTTATGTATTTCAAAGTCCCAACTGTTTCTCCTTGTGGGACATTTTCTGGCATTATTTGAACTGTACATACATACACACAACACATTGGGATTCCCCTGCCTCCATAATTCCTACATCAGAACAGGTCAATAACAGGATCATCTCATTTTCCCGGCTCCAGTTTTCTCACACAAAATCATAAAAAGATAACAGAGGTGGGACCACAGGAAGAAAGGGAAGAAGGGGGGGGGGGGCTCTGGGTAGGAATGCTACTTGCATCGCAACAAGTAGGAATGGTGAACATTTGGATCAATCCACAGCCCCTGTGTGAGCACTGATTGCAATTTCAGATGTAATGCAAGCTGGAAATCAAATTACAGCAAAGCCAAAATGTTCCAATTCAGCTTTCCAATGTAGCCACACCCTAAGGTTATGAGCAGAGTCTTGGCTGCAGTACTGTAGTTTAACCACTGCACCATGAGGCTTTATTTCTATTTGTGATCAGGCATGCAAGAGGGTCTGTTTAGGATCTCAGACTCTGGGTAGGTATGTACTGGAGAAACTTCCTGCGTACCAAAACAATTTGTTTGGGGTTGCGTTTTTCAGGTATTATCATATTTACTGCAGTGGTGATTGTACTTTTTAAAGTATGCTATTAGTTTGATCTTTTTTGTATTTCTATACTTGCTGTTAACTTTACATACTGTCTTTTAACGATGTAAGCTGCCTTGGGTCCTTTTAAAGGAGAAAGGTGGGGTAAAAATATTTTAAATAAATAGTAATAAATAATTTAATTACAAAAGGAAAAAAACAACATTGCTATCTTTATTTGATTGAACAAATCACTAGAAATTTCCTGTTCCTTCTGAATTATGGCCATTCTTCCCCCTTGACTAACTAATAAGACATCAAACTGAGCCGTGCACTAGACCACGAGTGCCTAACCACTAGTACAGGTGCCCTAAATGGCACACACAGAAAAACACCTGGATAGGAGTACAAGATCCCAACATAATCCTCTCAACTACCACCTTTGCTGTTATTCATGGCTTTCTGGCTTTCCAGCTCAACAGATTAAAGAGGCAACAGGGAAACCTGTGGCCCTCCAGATGTGGCTGAATTTACAGCTCTCTCCCATCTTCTGGCCATGATAGAAATTTTGGTACAACAATATCTGAAGGGCCACATGTTGCTAACCCTAGGCCAAAAGCAAAAGGTGACTGAAGACACAGGGATGCCAGGGCTGCAAAGTAGGATGGCGTTTCACACTTGGGACACAACTCATCACACCACTGGGGCTGGAACAAGTATATTCAATAACTGGCATATTATTCAATAAATGATCACATCATACATGATATTCAATTTAAAGTTTATTTTGAATTTGAATTGCAGTGTAGAGAAACCAGTCTCCCATAATACTCTGTTTTTAAAATTATGAATATTTGTACAATGCTTTTCTGGAAACACACTGTACATGGCAGCATTTTTCACACTGACTGTACACTTTGGGTAAAAATCAAATAGTAACAAGCCAGAAGCAAATGGAAACAATTATTCTAATTCTGGAACTGCAGCTCATATTGATGAGATGCAAATCTGGAAGTAGACTGATGGGAATCACCTAAGAAAAGTATGTAAGACTTTTCTTTCTAAGGACCCCTACACAATCCCATAGATACTAAAAGTGTCCTTTGGATAAAGAACTTCTTAAGTCTTGCTTTTCTGCTTTTTTCTGGTTGCTTTTTTCTGCAATTTTGCCGCTTTGTTTTTTTTGTGCAGCAGTCTTTTTACTTTCCGGTGGCAGTTTTAAAATTACTTCGTTATCTTCACTATCTTCTGGCTGAGATTTTCGGCGTTCAAGAAATGTGGGTGTACACACTGGAGTTGGATCCTAGACAATACAGGAAAGGACATGAGTAAATTGTACAGGATCACCACAGCACTAATAATTTCCATTTAAATAATTATTTAAACCGTTTAACTGTAGCATCTAGAAAAACACGCTCAAGATGGAAATTTGATGACATGTCTCCACTTATTTTCCAGGAAGTAACACTGACCAATATTTTCTATTGTATTTGTAACTGAATTCAATATTGTAACTTTACTGCCACCAAGCATCCCAACATCTTAGTCAAAAGGTTCAACCCATCCAACTTGCTTTTTTAAAAAATAATTTTAAATTTTATTAACATCCATAGTGTGACAATGCAAGTTAGAATTGTAGTACAATACTATCACATTACTTACATATTCTTTCAGTAGATTGTCTTTCTTTATACATCCACTAGTTCATATTTTAATATAATTAATTAATTCTTTTTAAAATATTACATGCCAGCAATCCAAATTACTTCCCATATCACATTCTTCTTTTCTTGAGCTAATTCCATATGTTAATAATGGCTGCCAGGTTTTCATAAATTTATCCTGTTTTATTTCCCCTCTATATATTTTAATTTGATTGGTCAGCTTTTCCATCAGGACCATTTGCCAGATTCTGTTCTCCAATTTTTTTACTGAAAGATCTTGAGCATTTCTCCAATTTGGTGCAATTTCAACTCTTGCTGCACCAATAAGATGTGCAATTAGGTCTTTATTGAATAATTTTTCATTTCCGTCCTTAAATATTGAAAATAATAAAAGCTTCATTTTTAATTATTTTTTGATTCAACAATGTTTCTATCCATTTAATTATTTCCCACCAATATGCTTCCCATCCAACTTGCTGACGGCACAGTAAGAAGGGGAGTGGGATTAATGGAATAAGAAAACTATGTGAAGCATGTAGATTTCTCTAATTCACACCAACACTCTCTTATGGATGTGCAGGGAAAATGTCTCCAATCTTTCCACTTTAACAGGGCTTGTGGGCAAGCAAATTTAAGGAACTTATATTCAGAAGAATGTCCATAACCTGCATAATTTTGGCCCTATAAGGGCACTTCCTTCCATAAAGATAAGCTAGTGACTATATATATTCAGAATACTCTTTGGGTAAACCAGCAACTTAAACTTACCTCACTGCTTACAGAGGCATTCAAACTAGAGGTTGATTCTGACATCTTTTGTTTCTTTTCTGGAGACAGCTGGGCAGCCTATAGAAAGAGTCTCAGGATCAGTAAAATTATCTTGTAACAAGGCTTTACAACTGTGTTTGGGTTATGTTCTTTTTAAGGTAAGAAGCAAAGAGCTGCACAATCCAACTCAGACTGCAATTGTAAAGGCTGGGATATATCTCTGAGATTACATACAGCCACTCTGTATATGACATGTCTAAGAGATGCCTGTAAGATGTTCTTGTAAGTAAGTGCCAAACTTATTTAAACCCATTCCAACACAAAATGGTTTCAGTCTTTTGTGGGATATTGAAAATCCGATAAAAAAGGAGAACTCTTAATTTTAGAAAAAGTATTGGACCAGATAGGTGGCTGGTTGCAGATTTGACCTAAGTTGTTTTAAGTGACCTAAGAAAGTCAAGAGTAAAGGCATATACATTTGCAAAGACTTCAAAGACAAATACAGACACCTGTTGTGTGCACACTCTGAACAAATGTGAGACTCTCTCTTGGTTGAATAAAATGGCCCTAAGACTCCACTCGTTTGATGATAATACTGCCTTCTTAATTCTTGCTTTTGAATTACATAATATGCAATTAGCTCGTAAATTAATCAGTACTTTTACATCTCATCCTCTTTGTTTCTTCTGCTGAATAGTACTCAGGAAAATAAAAGGATATTCACTTACAAAGCCAGGAAAATCATAATCGATGCCCTTCTTCGCCAGTCTTTCCCGCAGATGTCTTTCCTTCTTTAACAACCGCTTCATCATCTTTGCTTCCTCTTCGGCTGTTCGCTCCCGATTATAGCGTTTTACTGCTGGATTCGTTGGCTTTCTGAATGTTCTTTCACAGCCTTTGAAGAGGTTTTCATGCACTTTTTCAGGTGGCATAAACTGGCCTGTAACGTGTAAACATATTACAACAAAAGGTGAACATGACAGCCATGGAGGCAGTGTGGCAATGTTCACCAAACTGGGCTTTGCATATTTTAATTTTCAATAACATAACATAGCTCAATCCAAAAAATATCATCAAACACTTCCACTGCCATTTAGTCCATTCTTTATCCAGAATTCAATACTGTTGAATTACATGTTGTACTTCCCAACATATAAGGAAAAGCACAACAATCATTAGAAGCACAGATGCTTCCTCGTCTACCTGTCTAGTCCCTGCACTTCTTTAGCAGGTATTTGTTATGACTAATTGCCTTTGCACTCCACCCTGCTATCATACGTTCAAACTGGTTTCTCCAATAATTGTCATGTGCTTCCACCTAGCTCTCACAACAAATGGCTTACCCCAAGAGGAAGTAAACTATGGAGGTGAAGGGAGTGAGATGTGTTGTTGCTGTTACTAGAAGACACTACTACACAGTAACTCATTGCAACAGCACACCCATAACCAGGGCTTGAAAATTTTTAAAATGTCTCACCAGTCAGTCAAAAATTTCACCAGTCAGCATGACCGGACTATAGCCTTGCAATTTATTGGGATTGGGAATAACTGATTTATACCCTCAGACTTGGGTTGCTTTACTACCTATGTGCCTGTGGGGTCATGAAACTTGTATTTTGAATGCCTTTCTTTTGGATGTCTCCACCAAAAATAAATCTGAAAGCAAAAGCGCCCGGCCTCTTAAGAAGCCACGGTTCCCTCCCACCCCAGGATGTGTCCTTGTTTGGTTGAAATTGGGAGCAGGGAATCTCCATGTTCTCCAGCATGGGACTACTCTACATTCTCCTGCAGAGCTATATCTCTATGTACCGCTTGAACTCTCTTCTCGGGAGAAGAGGGCAGTTTTCCTTTTGCAATGGGAGGGGAGGGGAGGACTGCAGGATTAGAGAGAGAGAGAGAGAGACAGGCGGAGGGGAAGGAGGCAGGCAGGGAGGGAGCTGTGACTCGTCAAGCAGCATTGTTCACTTGTCACAGACAAGTGCATTTTTCAAGCCCTGCCCATAACGGATTTCAATGGTAGTCAGGCAAAACTTTTCACACCGGTGAATTTCTAGTAAAAACCCTTAAATGTATGCATCAGTCTTCCTTGTTATTGATGCCAGTCATTTACTTCCGTTATAAATGTGCATTTGCAATGAGTTAACATAAAGTGAACACACATGAATAAAATGCTACGCAGAATTACTGCACAAAAGCTACATCTCATCTTGCCTACACAGTGATATAAAAACACACTGCAAAACCTTGATTAAACAACTCGAGGTAAACCATGCAGGAGAGGTGCTTTTTCTGCTTTTGACCCCATTATATTCTAATGAAGGCCCCCTTTGGAGTAATTCTAAGTATGGATCCATGATGGTATTGTGAAACAATGTAGATAGAAGTGTTCAAAAATGACCTAGCTGACCAATCACTTCTTCATAGTCTTACATTTCCAAACTACAGTCTTAGCCACTCTTGCATAGCACAACTTTATTATTAACCTGATGAAGATTCATACTTTGTTTTCTGTTTTCCTTATGTTTAAAGAGTACAATTCTCTTCAACTAATTAGTCTAGAGCAAGCAAAGGTCCTTGAATAGAAAAACACCTTTGTTATAACGAAGTATGGGACATTGCGTTAAATGACAAATTGACTACTGAACTAAAGATGAAAAGAGGGGAAATAAGTTTGAATATTTTTTATGTTATTTGGGGTAGATTTATTGAATTTGTATTAGTGAAAGGAAAGGGGAAAGCCTCTAAGCAACAATCAATACAATTTTGGAAAGGAGGTTCGTAATAAAAGAATTACTCCAAAGGGTCCCGTGGGTATGGGGGTGCAGTGTTTTAGATTGTCAGTCAGTACTGTATTTTGTATTGATGTATTTGTTTTGGAAAATAATATTTTTTTTAAAAAAAAACATCGAAAAACACCTCCTTTTTAAACATCATTAAAAAAGGACTGCCATGAACTATATCTTATGTTTGATGGCACATCCAAATCGCTACACCACGACCAGTGTTAAAACACACTGCTTTAGATGAACCCGCCTCACTCTCAAACAGCATACAATTGTGGTAAATGTGGGAGGGACGACTAATTCCACATGAATTTGTGGAATTAGTCCACAAATTCATGTAATATGGGGCTTGGTTTAGACTGCATAGAGGGCAATTCGTGAATGCAACCTACACTTATTATTTAGTTTAAAAGTGAACTTCTACCCCATCACTGTGACCCTCTACGCAAGAGGTGCTCAGGGTGGCAAGCCTACAATAAAGAGACCACGGGTTTTTGTTAATCAATCTCTCTCTTTGGGCCAAAGGGCCTGTGCAAGGAGTGAGTGGCAATGACTCAACAGAAAGGATTGAGGGAGAGATAACTGATACCCAGATGGGGGGAAAAAGCTGAGTAGGAGGCAGGTTTGGGGAAGAATGTTTCAAATACTGAACCTTCCCTATTCCAGTTGTTAGCACTTACTGTGGACAGTCCACTGCAGTATTTATAACCCACATGGAATTGAAACATTCAGATTAAGTCAAATTTCTTTCAGTTCACAAATCAGGTAGAATTCACATGGAAAGTTTCATTTGGGCAACAATCTCACATTCACTCACATTTCAAAATCCGTTCTCCGAAGAGATAGTTGTTCATGGTATCTGCAACAATCTTAGCAACTTCATCATATTCAAATTCCACAAAAGCATAACCTTTGCTACCTCCAGTCTGTTTGAGGCAAAAAAACACACACAAAAAACATACATTAACATGCCAGACTAAGTCCCTGGGGGAGACTGCTTTTTCCCCCAGTCAAATTATTCAAATACAAGACTTCTAAGTTGTGAAATGACTGCAAGAGTTACGTAACTATTTTTATTTCTTGCAAATGTCCTCTGAATTCTTCAGAAAAAGAGTCTGCTAAAATACCTAATATTTTGTTTTATTGTAATGCTGCTGTTAATTTGGCAACCAATGTCTAATCATCTATGCCAGCCAAATTCTTATTCATAATTTATGCTTGTATAACAGAAATCTTATAAGTCATGGTGCCAATTTGTGGCCAAGACTTACATGATGTACCTTACACAAGTGCAAGATGCCAACAGGATGCTGGCCCTTAACTCTTGAAAGGAAACATGAGCAACTGAAGGAACAGGAGTTGTGGTACTGTCTACTTTGAGGACTGACATGAGAAGAATGAGAAGACTTTAATCTATTTTAAGACATTTTCTAAGAGTGTTTAGGAAAGAACAAACTAGAAAGGTTCAATATAGAAAGCTAATAAAAGAAAACCATGCTTCTGCAAACTGTTAGGGATATAATTGGGAAAACCAATATTTTAAGAAGTTACCTTTTTACTCCTTGAAAGACGAAGTCTTTTGACTGCCCCAAATTGACTGAAATATTCTCTGAGGTGTATTTCAGAAAGACTCCTTGGGATGTGACCCACATAAATGACACCAGGCGTCACCTTATCATTCTGTAATATGAAATGAAAGGATAAATTAATTACGTCTAAAATTAAAGTCATGTGTATTGGCTCACTTACGTTAAATATGTTATGATCTCCCATTTGGAGGACAGCTTGTGAGAATGGGGAAAAAACCATGTCTCAGGGCATAACCTCTTAACTAAACAATGCAAAGCAACTTTGCGGGAGCTCTGAGTCCAGACGCTGCCTGGGTAGACGATCACCCAGAAACCAAAGTATGCTGCCTCTCAAATACAGGATATAAATGTAATGTAGGTGGCTGTGTTCTGTGTCATCAAGTTGGAACCAGCAGCCCTAATAGGGCTTTCAAAATATGTGAGACATTTAAGGAGTGGTTTTATCAGTTCCACTCCCCCATGGCTAAGTGAGGATTCGAACCCTGTTTGACAGAGTCCTAGTCTATCACTATATTCATTATACCACTCTGGGGGAAAAATGTAATAGACACATATAATCTGGCAGGTCAGTACAATAGGACCCCTCATCTACTGGATTAGCATCCACAGATTCACTTAACTGCTGCCTGAAAATATTAAATAAAACCTCCCAGTGTATTTACCAGAACTAGCCACTAGAGGGACGCAGAGGCAATGCTATGTATAGTTTCCCTTTCTTCCATGTTTTCCAAGGTTGGTAAGGTGGTGGTGGCTGGAGCCAATCCCCCAGAGATACCATGGTTCTACTGTAGTTACAGTTGCACAATGGCTATAATCAATAGCAATTTGGGGTAATCATCATAACTTACTCTCTATAGCTGTATTCAAAGTATTAGAACAACTCTTGGTGTCTAGTATGACTAAGGACTGCAAAGTGGCAATCCATGTTGTGATATTCTATTGTTTCAGTATGCACTCTAACTAGTCATGTGTGTGCATTTCTTTGAGGACAAAATATAGAAATAAAATTAAAGGTTTTCAAGAACTCTCAAAACATTTTGCCTTGGTTTTGTCTCATATCATGATGACTCTCTGTACCTAAATGCCACTCAGCCAAAAGTGTGTACTGGTGAGGTTAGCAGTGCAGTGGTTAGCAGGGCTGGCCTGAGATATTTCCATGCCTATGGCAAAGGTCAAAATGGCATACTTTCTCCAGTCCACATGCAGAAGCTGAGTGAACAAGTAACTGAATCTTATTTCAATGTGGGTGATGGCGTTGCATTTTTACTCAAGGAATATGTCTGGTTCAGTGGGTCCAGGACAGGGTGTGTGCTATATATACTATTCTGTTCTCTAACAGAGAATAACAGCTTGAGCATTTATTCTTACTGTCATTCTCCAGAACTGGCTACTTGAGATAGCTGCTTGATTCTGCCTAAGGATAGAGTGAGGATGCTGATAAGAATAGAACAGAACCAGCCACACATCTACAGCAGCTGCCTTGGGTCCTTTTAAAGGAGAAAGGCACAATATAAATGTGCTGCTGTTGCAGTATGTATTTGTAGTACTACCCTGTTTCCCCGAAAAGACCTAACCTGAAAATAAGCCCTACCCCAAAAATAAGCCCTAGTTAAGTGAACCCCCGCCCTCCACCATTGTGCAGCAACCAGAAGATGATGACATGACTGTATTTGAATAAATGTAGATTGTTGTACATGAAAAAAATAAAACATCCCCTGAAAATACACCCTAATGCGTTTTTTGGAGCAAAAATTAATATAAGACCCTGTCTTATTTTCGGGGAAACACGGTATTCCAATCTACTGAGGAGACTTATGCCACACTAGTAGCTAGAACAATTACAGGGGTAAAAAGGGTAGGATTTTTCCTCTTTTTCAATAGATGCTGAAATGTGGTCACATGCAGCTAAACAAGCAAACTAAACACTAGAGATGGGGATATTCATATACAAATACGAATACCCCCGCACAGGTGGATATGAGTCGCTCCTGGCAAGAGGCGGGATGACGAGCCTCCCTGCCAGGTCGAAGAGTGGCTAGTCGATGGCGAGCTCCGGAGCAATAGGAAGGGAGCGCAGAGTCCGCAGCAGCAACGGAAGGGTAAGTGGACATAACCCATCTCTACTACACACACACCCCAGTGTGAGCAGAGGAGTGCTCACATTTATGAAGTCTCACCTGATTTTTTTAAATAAAAAAGCATTACAGTGGTGCCTCGCTAGACGATGTTAATCCGTTCCACGAAGATCGCTGTCTTGCGAAAACATCGTCTAGCGAAGCACGTTTTCCCATTGGAATGCATTGAAATCTCTTCAATGCGTTCCAAGGGAAAACTCGGTCGTCTTGCGAAAATCTCCCATAGGGAAACATCGTCTAGCGAGCGCGGGTCCCCGTCGGAATGCACTGACAGCTTTTGACCACTAGTCGGCGCATTCCTATGGGGAAACCTCATCGTCTAGCGAAAATTCCCCATAGGAGACCATCGTTTTGCGAAGCGCAGTAGCGATCGCAAAAAGCCATCGTCTAGCGATTTCCTCGTCCTGCGAGGCAATCGTCTAGCGAGGCACCACTGTATATAAAAGTCATATGTACATGTGTGTCTGCACATACATGTGTATCTCTGTGTGCGTACACAAACATGAGTTCCAGTGTGGTATAGTGGATAGAGTGACAGCATAGGATTCTGGAGAACAGGGTTCGAATCCCTACTTGGCCATGGAAACTCACTGGGGGAGTGGAACAGGTAAAACCACTCCTTAAATGTCTCCCTTACCTTGAAAGCTGTTAGAGTTGTTGTAAATCAGTTCCAACTTGACAGCACTAAACAATACACGTATGTATACATAGGCATACATTATACATACATCTATATGTATATAATTTATTCAACATTTATTTAAAATATTTTACCCCCCTTCTCCTTCAAAGGGATCCAAGGCAGCTTGCATCAGCAGAAAACAATATTTATATGTTATATTACAAATGCAGGAACAGATGAAACCTTTAATTGACTATCAAAAATATAAAAGAAAAAAATAAACAGCAAGCTTCCAACGACAAACCATCTTCTTCAAGAGTCTGCGTCAAGTTCTTGTGGGTACGTAGTTCCAAACTTATATGCTGTTATTAATGTCCCAGATTCACACGGCTGATGATGCTGAGGCCAGGTTTGCTTCTGAGGTGGAGACAGCGCAGTAGGCAAGTTGGTTTCAAGCTCCTCCTCAGCTAGCAGTTTGGAATTTATGGCCCACCTCTTAAAGCAGAGGCCAGTCAGGCAATCTGCCCCCCTCCCCCACAACCTCCACCTTTCTTCCTGCCTTTTTTGGAAACTCAAAGCTTTTCTTTAGGACTAAGGGAGGGAAGATTGTCCAGGAGCATGGCCTGTCTCTAACAGAGCTGGGATTGGGAAATGAGTCAAACCACCAGGAACAATCGATTTAGGCCAAATCAGAGCCAAATAAATAAGTGTTACCGCGTGGATGATGCTCTTTTCAGTTTGCAGGACTGCTTGTTTGGCGTCCAGGGTCCATGATGTCCAAGAACCCTGCGTTGGTCTTCAGCGGATGCCCTGATCGACTATTCTAGGGTTAACGGGGTAGCCGCAAAGCCCCCGCTCAGAGCCCACGGTTGGTGGGCGACCTGAGGCAGAAGCGAGTGTTCCCCTTCCCCCCACCCGCTTTCCACGCGCCGGTTACCGCCCCCCCCCTCTCCCCGTGACAACCACCGCCCTGCTCCGGCTCTCACCTTGGCGACCGCCTTCCGCACGCTCTGAACCTTCGCCTGGAACTCTTGCTGCCGCTCCGGGTCCAGAGAAAGGAGCGGAGTCGTCGGCGTCCCTTTGGAGCTTGTTGTCGTTTCCGTCGCCGCCATGGCGCCGCGGTTAAGAAAGGAAGTGGCCTCGTCCCCTCACGGCGTGTGGACTCCCGCCGCCGGAAACGGAAGGCCTCCTTTCCGTCACTTCCGCCAGGCCGGCCTCGCGCCAGGAGCATTCCAGGAGGAACAAAAAAAAAACACGGAAGGGCCACAGCGGCCTCTACTGGTCGGAGGAGGAAAGACTCCTCGCCATAGCTTCCCCCCCTCCCCAAAGGCGGTCGTGTGGACGCGCTGATGCCTCGCTCACCTCTATTGCGTGCACAAACACACACCGCGTGTTTCTCTGCGTTCATTGCAGAGAAGGCAGTTCTCCAAGCGATCTGGTTTCAGCCTGGATTGGGACGAAACCCTATCCCATGGATTTCCATCCTGCACTTGGAATAGGTGTAATTTTGGAAGAGGCAGCTGTGTTAGCCTGTGTAAGGGGATCGGGCAAAATCCAAAGGAAAACAAAACGAGACAGAAACATGTTGCACCTTAAAAGATATTGTACGTCTTTTACCGTGAACTTTCGTGGACATGTGGTGGGTTCTCAAGGTTCTGTTCGCCGGATCATTTTAGACTCCAACGCCCCCCGAATCTGCACCCAGCTTTCTCAAAGGCAAAGATTTGTAGAAGCTGTGTTTTTTTTTTAAAAAAATCCAACCCTTGTAAGTCTAAAGATCAGAATTATAACTAGGGCCGGGCAGCCGGAGCATTGCCCCAGCGCCCCAAAATCTAGAGGGAAATCTACAGATGAGTGTTAGAAGGTACATGACAACACCTCTTGAAAGCATCAGTTTTCGTCTTTCTTTCGCGAGAGATCACATTCTCTTCCTTTTTCAAGTGTGTGTCTTATCTTAACGGGTGTAGTTTTTGGAAGAGGCAGCCGTGTTAGTCTGTGCAAGCTCACATTAAAATATACATTACAATATATCACATTAAAATAGTTTGTCAAGTGCCACATGTTTTAGTCTTCTTTTTGATTTCGCCTTTTTCTTCTTTTGTTTCTTTGCATTTTGCCTGATTGCCTTCAACAGGGTGCGGCTTGCCCAGGGTGACAGAAGGGCTCGTTTGCCAAGGAGTCTCCTCTTGACTGCAAATTGTGCAGCTTAATTCTGCAAGAATTCAGCAGGAAGCGGAACCCACTGTGTTGACCTCCTTAAACATGTGCGTTTTTTGCAGAGTTCTCTAGAAGAGACTTTGCAGAATTAAAACATGGTAACCATTTGGAAACATTCCACTCCCACATCTCTGAATTATGTGCTTTCAAACGGAGTTACAAATCAACAGAGTCCGTTGAAATATATAATGGAACCTTGTAATCGTCGAGACCTTCCTTTACTCGGAAGTAAATACGTTCTCTCTAGTCTAGTAGACGCATTCAAGGGGGTCACAAATTATTATGCGACTGAGCTGCAATAAATATAGTAGGACTAACTTTCGAGTAAGCAACCATAGTGTAATCCTCCGAGTTACTTGAGAGTAAGCCTCACTTGAACCTATTGGGGGGTTGACTCCCGCCCGAGTAGACCATCCGCAGCACCTGGTTAACTTTCCCGCCCCGCCCTAATCTCCTCCGAGCGCCTTTAGGCTCCGCCCCCCGCTACTCTGCAAACTGCAACCAAACTTAGTTTTAGTTGGCGGTGGCGCGGCAGAAAGGGGAAAGAATCCCCGCCTCTGACGACAAGAAACCTATCCTTGAGGCGCCCTCGAAAACGGGCGCTCTCGATTGGCTCGACCGTTCCCATTCTGACCCCTCCCGATAGACAGGCGGAGAGGGGAAAAAAAACTTCTCACTTCCTATTGGCTGGGGAAAAAAAGAGGGCGGGGAAGAGCAAGGAAGGTAGAGTTTGCGGTTGGGGCCGGAGAGAGCCGGGCGGTCGGGTGGGTTTTTCTTGTCCCGGCGGGCGGAGCGAGCGGCCATGAGCGGCGGCGTGTACGGAGGGGGTGAGTGCCTTGGGAAGCGGTGGGGGGGCTCGGGGGGGGGGGGCTGGCGGAGCGGCGCCTCAGCCTTTCTCGAGGTGGGGGGGGGAGCGGCTTTGGACGGAGGAGCGGAGCTTCCTCCCCCCCCCCCCAGATGACGGCTCTCCGGAGCGGGAAAAGCCTTCTTCGGCTTGGAAGGCGCCCCCCCCCCCCGGCCTGGCCCCTCACCCGGAGGACGGGGGCTTCCCGGAGATCCTGCCTCGGCCTTGCCCCGCTTGCTTTGCTGGAAGCCGAGCGCCTTTCGCCGCTTCTGGGGAGCTTGTGGCTTCCTCTCTTTCTCTTCCCCCCCCCCCTTGCCCCGAGGATCCGGATCCTGCCTCCTCGCGAGTAACGCGTGATTGCAACGAGCCTCCGCTTGAGTGGCGTTGTGCCCCACACACCCACACCGGCGAGCTCCTCTTATGGCCCGTCTTCGTGCAGCCCAGACGGCAGGATCCCTACTCAAGAGGAGCAGGCTTTTTTTTGGGGGGGGGAAGCCCAGAGATGGCCCCGGTGCAAAAATGGGGGGGGGCAGACTTTGAATGTGGAGGACAGCCGTTGAAGGGTGCAATTGTGGTCATAATGCCTTGTTGTGTATTTTGTTCAAGCGCGGTAGGGTGACCTTTTCATTCATTCCGAGAGGAGGAATCCTCCCCTTGAAAGGGGGGGTTCCTGCACTGGAGATTTTTCCCCCCATTTGATGGGTCGTCCATGCCAAGTCTGGTTGGAAAGGTAACAGGATGATGGACTCCTAGAATAATGGAGTTGGAAGGGGGTCTCTAAGGCCACCCAGTCCAAACCCGGGCTCAATCCAGGAATCCAAATCAAAGCATATCTGACAGATGGTTGCCCAGTTTTCTCTTGACTGCCTCCAGCCTTGGAGCGCTCACCCCTTCCCGAGGCAATCCGGCTCCGTTGTCGTACCGCTCTAAGGGTCGAGATATTTTTCCTTCATATTCAGCATATGAAGGCAGATCAGGGACCTTGGAGTTGTCCATCTACCACCATGACCACCTGGACAACCAGTTCAGCAAGCACACAGGTCTCCTCTTTCTCATTTGAGTGAGACACAATGTAATTCTGTTTAATTTTTTTTTTTTAAATAATGTTGCTTCTGTACATACTAGATATTAATGTGTGGTGTTTTATTTATTTTATTTATTTAACTTTTATGCCAGTCATTGTCCACTTTTGTTCTTCATTTTTCTTTGTTCTTCATTTTTTGAAGTGCATGTGGTTACTTTAAGGAGGGGGAAGGGATGCTGCCTGTAAATAATTAATTGTAAAAATGTCTTGCCCTGTTTGATTCAGAAGAAGCTTAATATTTTACAGCAGCCTCTCTGCCTCCTGGTGCTGTCCAGTTTTTTGGGATTGTAACTCCAGCAGCCGGCAGCCACCATGGCTGTTCCAGCTGGTGATGATGGGAGTAGTAGACCAGCAACCTCTGGAAAGCAGTGGGTTCAGGAAGAGCAGGCAGCAGTTGTGAAGTCGTGTGTGGGGTGTATGGAAATATGAAGACGGCAAGGGCGGCTGGAACATTTACAGATTGATTCCATTCGTTGATGCTCAGAGGTCCTGTGTCCGTGGATGTCTATTCCTTTGGAAGTGTCATTAGAATCACAGCCTTCTGTGTGCCTGAATGGCAGTTCTGTCATCTTTTCTCTCTGATTGTGTTGAGGATTAAATTCTTTTGCCTGTAAACACATTGTTCACCCTATTAGGCTCTGCTTTGTTTGAACAAATTTTCAGATTATACATTTGTGTTTGCAGATGAAGTCGGTGCTCTGGTTTTTGATATTGGCTCCTATACAGTCAGAGCTGGTTATGCAGGGGAGGACTGCCCGAAGGTAAGAACGAAAGTGAGATATTAGATTAAATGAGAGGAAGTGACATTAAATGTCTGACACACAGAAATTCTCAGTTGAATATTACATTTGAATTCTATATAGTGAGGTCCCCAGACAATAAAGAATAGCCCAGTAAAACCTAAGAGCCCAGAGAATGTTGATTTTATTCTCATATTGTAATTGGAGACTCTTTCCTTAAAAAAAACAACCCTGCATTCTTGCAAAACAGAACTGTTTCTCTCTAATGATGCATCTGATACTGAACTTCTGTTGTCTTGCAGTTTCCAGTTACCTCTTCAGAAATTTTTGTCTCTTTCAACTTTTTGATTAAATAATGTGTACATGAATGGGGTCTTTATAATATACACACCTGATATTTTGGCTTTAATCCTTTATTTGGCCAATTCAGGGGCTGTCTTTTTTTAGGGAGGGTATATTGACGGGAGAATTCTGAAGAGGAAACCTAGACCTTGCTAGAGACAGGTGTGTTGCTGTGAGAACATCCATGATGATGAAGAAATGAATTTTCAAATTAACACTTAGCTATGAATTTTGCCAGGTTTTTTGGTTGATTAATTCTGTCTTGGTTAAGATTGCCAGTTGCCAAAGTACAACAATTCTGGCACAGAACAGATCCCAGTAGATCTGGACATGAGTTTTTATATGTCCAAGAATAAGAAGCTTAAATATGTTTTTCTCTCTGGCACTTTTGGAATCTTTGTAACATAATGTTGCACAAGGAACATTACTTGAGGGATTGGTTGGGTATGCTTGTCCCTCCCGGTAGTACTATAATACGAAACCTGTCTTGTGAAACAGCAAGTATTTTGTCTCTGGTCCATCAGTCAGATCCATTATGCTGCCAGGTACTAGAGATAGGGTTTTCTCATTGTTGGCCCCAGACCTTTGGAATTTCCTCTTCCAGAGATGTATATGGCATCATCATTGCGGTCTTAAAAAGGTAACCAACAGAACATGGACCCTCTTAACAATTCATGAGTATTTGAGGTGGTAGTGATTACTTCATCTCTTCCCCAAAAAGTCTCTCTCAGATAGATGATAGAGAGCCAACAACCATCATCTAACTTGGTTGGGTTTTGTTCAAAACTTTGCACTGCAGGTTGACTTTCCCACTGCAATTGGTGTGGTACTGGACCGGGATGATGGAAGCTCTATGATGGAGATTGATGGCGACAAAAGCAAACAAGGGGGCCCAACTTACTACATAGACACAAATACATTGCGAGTTCCGAGGGAGAACATGGAAGCTATTTTACCCTTGAAAAATGGAATGAGTACGGTGCTTTGCTTTCCTCTTAAAATTCATGTTTTTTATTTCAGACAGAAGCATTGTTATAAGGAAAAATCTGTTTAAATGGTAGAATGGTTTGAAAAATAGCTCTGTTCTGGTTAATAGCATTTTTTTCCCTTTCACTACCAGTATGACTTGCTAAAAACTCATTCTGAAGAACGCTGTCCTCTGCTGAAACATAATTAGCAAATGTAACTGAGTTTGTTACCCTTAACCCTGAGCAAGATTTCACATGCACAGTGAAAGCATCACTTAGCTTGCCTGTTTTCCGTTTTCCTTGAAGATTGTGTTCAGGTGGATACAATTGCCAAACAGAAACTAGGGATGCGGGAACATGCTACAGCTTTAACACGGCTTCCGCAAATCAATTCCAGTTTCATATCTCAGTTGCAGTACTGAGACATAACACTTGACCTCAGTTAAGGAAAAACAAACCTTCATGAACCTTTATGTTTGCAGAAGACCAGTACGTTTATGATCACAAACTGTTATCTGTTAATAAGGAGCCTTACTGGCATGGCTCTTTAATAAACTGATTGTTCATTTGGCTGTTCTAGACTACTGCCATTTGGGTTTCTTTAGAGTCTGAACTTGAACTTTGTATGCTTAAATTGTTTGGCTGCAGTGTTTCACAAGTGCAAGGGTTATTCCTCAGTTCATTTTCAGTGGTTTAAGATTGTGTTTAATGTTGCCAATCCCGCATTTTGATTGCTCCTTATGGATTATATTTGACACCTGCTGTGCCTTGCATTGATGCATACTTCAAGTTTCATGCATGCCTAAAGCAGAGTGGCCCTCGCATCTTCAATTTTGTTTCATGTTGCAGTTGAAGACTGGGATAGCTTCCAGGCCATTTTAGATCACACCTACAAGATGCACATTAAATCTGAAGCTGCCTTGCATCCCGTCCTCATGTCAGAAGCACCAGTGAGTAAAAAAATGCATTATCTTTCTTTGAGTTAACAATTAGATTTGATGGTAGATGTCTGGCGGTTGAAGAGTTGCATAACTAAAACATTTGAAGGGTAAACAGGTAACTCGTGTTAGAGCTGGCATTTGTCAAATCGGTTATTATCTACAGCTAGATTGTCACCACGTAAATTTAAAGGAGAGTTTTCTAATCATGCGTACATTTTTTCCAATAGTTGTGTTGTATTTGTATGCAGTGTTTAATTGTATTGCTCAGGACAGTTTGGCAGACAGACTGTGTATTGTTTTGTTTCCTATTTGTGGTGGTGATTTTGAGACAATTTCTTGATATGTACAAGTGGCCACAGACTTTTTTCTGTTCGGCTTAGGGAAGATACTTCTCCCTCCCCCACCCCTGCTCCCCACTGTGTTTTTGGCATTGTCTGTCATGCAAGGGATAATGCCCAGGTGATCAAATTGTTAAGCTGTTTTTTTGCACATTCTCTGAAAATGGGAGCTGGATCTCTCTCCAAGGGATTTTTATAGCAGCAATTCTAGTTGTCTGTAGAATTTTTGCTCTTCCACATAACTATCCAAAGTTTCTCTATAGCTAAGGAAGACCAGGAGCCAGTGGTGTGAAGATCCATTCCATTTCCCAATATGATCCCTGACATCACCCAGTTTTGCATTAAGTGTGCACGAATGAAAACCAAGTTCCCGTTTAAGCATGGAAAAATTCTGTAATCCTTCACTTTAAATGGTGTGTTTTGAGGAAATTGTAGCTTTGAGTGGCACATAAAGAACAGGAAGCCACATTTTACCTGGGGAAAGGGAAGACGTTAGAGCTGATTTGATTTAAATCGATTGATTTAAATCAGAATGTAAATCACGATTTAAATTTTTAAAAAATGTTTTTTTTAAAGATTTAAGTAAAACAAAATAATTTTAAAATTTAGATTGTGATTTAAATCGATCCCTTTTTAAGCATCATTGATTTTTATCCACCCTAGAAGAAGTTATCCTTGCAGGATATTGGGATTGGGCATCTATGCTTCGGATTGTCTTCCTAGTTTGCAATTTGTGGTTTGCCTTCAGTTGCTTAGAACAAGAAGTAACCCTGAACGATGTGTCTCATATATTTTTATACTATGAGTGTTTAAGGGAGGGCATATTACTCTTTGGAGTATGGGTGAGGACTTGTTTTTCTTTTTGTTCTTACAGTGGAATACCAGAGCAAAGCGTGAGAAGCTGACAGAACTGATGTTTGAACATTACAACATTCCAGCTTTCTTCTTGAGCAAAACTGCAGTGCTTACAGCGTATCCAAGAATAAGTGGTCATAATCCCAAACTTTCTGTGGACCTTTTAAAATCAAGCATGAAAATTCAAATTTTAGTCCTCACTAAAAGTAGAGGCCTTAAATGGGTACCATTTATGTAAGTGTTGACCTCTAGAAAGCTTGAAGTAATTCAGCAAGTCTGTTTTCGCCGGGACTAACAAAATTTAAAATTTTTCTTCACATCCTAGTCCCAAAGATGAGTAGATTACATATTTGTCTGTGGGCTTTAGTTTTTTTAAAAAGCTTGTTTCCAGATAGCAGTATCAAGAGGAAAAAAGCGAATTCTTATGCAAAGAACATGATTCTTATTGGGAAATGGAGAAAGCTTTTTGGAGGCAAGGGTTAAGGTCAGAGGAGTAGGAAAAAACAAAAGAAATTGTGAGGTTAAACTAATACCCTGTTTCCCTGAAAATAAGACCTAACCTGAAAATAAGCCCTAGTAGGATTTTTCAGGATGCTCGTAATATAAGCCCTACCCCAAAAATAAGCCCCTGTTAAGTGAAACCCCGCCCTCCACCATTGTGCAGCAACCAGAAGAAGATGACGTGACTGTATTTGAATAAATGTAGATTGTTGTACATGAAAAAAATAAAACATCCCCTGAAAATAAGCCCTAATGTGTTTTTTGGAGCAAAAATTAATATAAGACCCTGTCTTATTTTCGGGGAAACAGGGTAGAAATGCAATTGATAAGACCCTGCCCAGTATCGTGGACGGAGGCTCAAATTTTAAGCAGTTATACAGACTGATGCTAAGCATGTTAACTTGGAAGTCAGCCCTATTAAGTTCAGTCAGGTTTGATCTCCAGCCGTTGTGGGTAGAGCTGCTGCCGTACTTAATGTTCTCAGCTGACTTACTGGAAGCTGTGGATAACAGTGAGATCATTTTGTTGTTGTTGTTGTTTAGTCGTTAAGTCGTGTCCGACTCTTTGTGACCCCATGGACCAGAGCACGCCAGGCCCTCCTGTCTTCAGTGAGATCATATCAGATCATAAACAAAATTTGCAGAAGAAAGATAAATTCCAGTGTACCTTGTCATGTGGTTATTGTGCACAAACTTTATTTACTTCCTTAACTCTTCTAACTAGCTTTGCTAATGGCAGATCCACAGGCTTGATCCTAGATAGTGGAGCAACACACACCACCGCAATTCCAGTCCACGATGGGTACGTGCTCCAGCAAGGTAAGAATTCTTCCAGAAGAGGCTGGGTAGTAATCTTAGGCAGTAATATTGAGTACATAGTATATTTGAGACAAACAAACAATATGACTTTTCCATGCAGCACAAGTTAAATAGATACAATTTATTTCTGAAAGATGTGATCGCCAAGAGCACTGATTTTTTTTTTAAGCGTTCGAGTCCTGGAGGGTATTGATGTTGATCAGTCATATGAGACAAAATGAAGCTTCTGTATTCAGAAGCAATCTACCTTTGAAGAACAGATGGTGAGAATAAAGATCTGGATCACAGAGGCAGTGACTGCTGAGGAGATTGGTGCCTGTTGTTAATATAAATTGTGTGTGTGTGTGTGGTTTTCTCTTATTAAGCAGAAACACTTTCATTTGGCATCTAGTGGTCTTCTATAAATTTTAAGCGGTATGTGGTTTCTTTCATTCCAGTGTCTTTTATGCCTTTGAACACCATGTAACATCTCTCTTGGGGATTTCTGTGAATCATTATTTTTATTTATTTTATATATAATCATGCCCTGCCTAAATCTGAGAGCATAGATTTAAGGATGAAAAAGCCCTTCTTGACTGTTAGATGGCCACAACTTTATTCTGCAGCCTGTCTGCTCGTGAGGGGAGGGATCCGTGGATGTGGTCAAGTGTACTTCAAGCTCATAATTCTTTGAGGAGGTGCAAGTGGCCTCAGAGGGGGATAGAGATGGGCTATTCTGATCATTGGGGGAGATTTAACCCTTTCCTGATACTGTATCTCACTTGTGCCGTGCATTTCATTTGCAGGCATTGTGAAATCACCTTTGGCTGGTGACTTTATTACAATGCAGTGCAGGGAGCTGTTTCAGGAAATGAACATTGAAATAATCCCTCCATATATGATTGCATCAAAGGTAAGAGACTGAGCTGGATATAATGAAAGGGGTTGAAACTTGTTGGCAGGGTACTTGGTGTGTGTGTTGGCTTTTTCTTTTCTTTTTGAGCTTTGTTTCAGGCAGTGTTCCTCAAACATTCTGAACTTGAATGAGCTTCCTGAACATTTTAGGGCTCTAGCAACAAGAGTTTGCATGTGTGCTCATCTGACTGATTTGCTGGATTAACAGGGTGGTCACCATACACCGATCAGATGCAACATTAAAACCACCTGCCTAATATTGTGTAGGTCCCCTTTGTGCAGCCAAAACATCTCTGATGTGTCGAGGCATGGAATCAAGACCTCTGAACGTGTCCTGTGGCATTTGGCACCAAGACATTAACAGTAGATCCTTTTAAGACCTGCAAGTTGCGAGGTGGGTCTTCGTGGATCGGATTTGGTGTTCCAGCACATCCCATTGATGCTCAATCAGATTGAGATTGGGGAATTTGGAGGCCAATGCAACACCTTGAACTCTTCGTCATGTTCCTTAAACCATTTCTGATCAATTTTTGCAGTGTGGCAGAGTGTGTTATCCTGCTGAAAGAGGCCACTGCCATCCAGGAACACAATTACCATGAAGTTGTATACATGGTCTGCAACAATCTGTAGGTAGGTGGCACATGTCAAAGGAACATCCACATGAATGCCGGGACCCAAGGTTTCCCAGCAGAACATTGCCCAAAGAATAACACTGCCTTTTCCAGCTTGCTTTCTTCCATAGTGCATCCTGTTGCCATGTCTTCCCCAGGTAAATGACATACACAAGCACCTGGCCATCCACCTGATCTAAAAGAAAACATAATTCATCAGACCAGGCAGCCTTCTTCCATTGCTCCATGCTCCAGTTCTGACATTCACATCTCCATTGTAGGCGCTTGGACCAGGATCATCATGGGCACTCAGACCGGTTTGCGACTACGCAGCCCCTATAAGCAGCGAACTGCAATGCACTGTGTGTTCTGACACCTGTTCTATCATGGCAAGCATTACGTTTTTCAGCAGTTTGACCTGCAGTAGCTCTTCTGTGTCATCCGACCAGACAGGCTGGCCTTTACTCCCTATGTGCATCAGTGAGCCTTGAGCACCCGCAACAATGACGCTGGTTCGCTGGTTGTCCTTCCTTGCACCAGTTTTGATAGGTACTAATCACTGCGTACCAGGAACACCCTACAAGTCTTGCTGTTTTGTAGATGCTCTGACCCAATCTAGCCATCACTCTTTGGCCCTTGTCAGAGTCACTTAGATCTTTTCGCTTGCCCATATTTCCTGCTTCCAATACATGAAGCTCAAGAGCTGACTTTTCATTTGCTGCCTAAAAATCCCATCCTTTGAGAGGTGCTATTGTAACAATAGAATCAATGCTATTCCCTTCATCTGTCAATGGCTTTAATGTTGTGACTGATCAGTGTATATTGCTCTGTGTTATCTCAGTCCCCTTTACTTTCAACTGAAAGTCTGGGAAGCGGGATAGTCAAAATAAAAAAGGACAGTCAAGAACTCAAAAAAAAAATTCTCACTAAATTGGTCAAACGGGTGTTGAAGTGGAAAATGGGTTTTGGTGTAAACAAATATGAAGTGATGAGCATTGGGACAAGAAATCTAAGCCACCGAAACACTGATGGAGTCTGAGCTGGCAGTGACTGGCCAGGAAGTGTAGCTGCTGCAAAAAATCAAGATTCCATGTTGAAGATCATCAGGTGAGGAAATGAAAAATTTCCAGTGCCATAAGGCTTTTATACAAGGCTGTGATATGGCCACCCTTGGAATATTTTGTGCACTTTTGCTCATCGCATCTTCTTGAGAGCGAGGTTGGATAAGGCATGGCAAAGGTCAACCCGTGTCATCGACTGGTTAGGTCAATACTATTAGTAGAAAAGGTTTATAACATTCATGTCTGGGCTGCGGAAGTGTTAGAATGATGTTGATTTGCTCTTGCAGGAGCCAGTTCGTGAGGGTTCTCCAGCCAACTGGAAGAGGAAAGAGAAACTGCCTCCAGTCACAAGGACTTGGCACAACTATATGTGTAATGTGAGTGTGTTCTTCTGGGCCTAGAGAGAAATTAGCTGTGGAAGTGTTTTTCTGTGGCTGGTGAATGATGCAAAGGAGTTAATTAATTGATTCAAAACCATGAAAGGCGGTGGACTCCTCCCATCTCAATATACGACATAAATCACCGTTTTGGAGAAGGGGTGAATCAGGGAGCGCCTTGTCATTAGGAAAGGTAAGGTGCCTGCCTCAGGCAGCAGGTTTGGGGTATTGTAAAAGGAGTCATACGTGGATAAATTACTTAATTTTGTTCTTGTTGTGCAGTCCAGAATGGGAAGAGGCAGAGATTCTGCCTTATGTGCCAGAATGACATGGCTGGCTATGGTATTATGTATTTTGACTGGCTGGGGTGGTGGTGCTATTTGTTACTCCAACTCAGGCAGCAAAATGTCTTGTGTGAGACCTAGAGTTGGATTGCCAATTGAAGACAGGATTCCATGGACTCGAATAGGAATCCTTTGCTACAGGCAGTCCGCGAGCTGCCCTTTAAATAAGCTTTGGTGCAATTAAGAGTTATGAATATCTTCATGATGGCACCCACAGGGCTCATGTTAGAAGTTTTGGAGAAGGACTACTTAGTGGGAAAGAAAAGGGGGAAATGGTAGTGATATAAAATAACTTGTACTATGTTTTTTTTACAAGGTGTGAAGGATTTGTTTTAAGAAGTTATTATTTAAGAGGAAGCCGTTTTTCATTTTAAAGTTCTACACACAACAACTGGGAAATTCTGATTAGGACCTCATACTTTTATTGCTGCCTATGTTTGTAGTAAGAATGGTAACCTGGATTCCCTAGATCCGTATGACTTACACATGTTAGCCAGAATCCTGCTAATAACCGCCTTAATGGCGTAGATGGCGATCCTGATATTTCTAGTGACATTGGTTACCCTGCTGCCATCTTCCTGCCTTTCTAAAGCCCTAAACCAGACCTGCCTTTCCTTGCATTTATCAGGTGATACTCTGCTTTCGTGGAGACATTCATTCTGACTCATTGCACCCTGACGAACACATTTCGCTGCTCCAACATGTCCATGTTCCTCTTGTACAGTTCAGAGTTTCTAGCCTCTTTCATCTCTCGGCACAGTGACCTGTGCCAGCGTTCCACAAGACATCGCTGGCCATGGAAACATGGTGTCCAAGAGTGTCCAGATGGAAGCCTGTCCTTTATTTTCCTACACAGCAAATAACATAGGAATTCGAACAAGAAATCTCTTTATACAGTCTTTAAGTATACATTTTGTGTGTATTTTTCCCCACAGTGTGTAATTCAAGATTTTCAAGCTTCGGTCCTGCAAGTATCAGATTCAACGTATGATGAACAGTATGTCTATGAATTGCATGTGAAATTCACAATAAGTCATGAAGAAATTAGATCTTAAGTTATTTCTCAACTGAGACTGCTCTTACTGAGAGGAGTAATGCTAAATCACAGTTTAATGTTACAAGAATGAGCGTCATCTTCCTCCGGGGCCAAGTGGGCTTCCTCCTTCTCCTCTGGCATGACCGCAAAGAGGAGTTCAGCAGTCTTTGCATCCATTTTTCAATAACTGTCTTGCTGCAGGTAGAAACCTAAGCCAATTGTAGTTCATATTTCCGTTATAGAAATAAGCCAGCTTCAAATCATAGTTTATCACCCTGGGATTTTATTCATAAACCGTAGTTAACTTTAGTCATAGTATAATCGCATGGTAAACTGCAATTAATATAGTGTTGCTGTAAGATAAAGTGAGCAGGAGGAGAATCGTATGTTGTTTTCGGACTGTCAGAGGAAAGATGAGATTGAAAATACTAAATGAAGATATAAAATGAAGCAGAAACTTCCAGTTTCTTTGTGATTGTGCTTGAGGAGGAAACAGGGGCACACAAGTCCAAGGGAAAGCTAGACTCATCCTTGCAACGCTAAATTTGTGTGCAAAATACAATACAGTAGGATCCTCGTATCCGTGGCAGATTGGTTCCAAGCTCCCCCCCACTGTGGATGCCGAAAAATACAGATTATATGCTGTTATATTAGTAAATGCTATACATAGCATTGTCTCTGGTTCCCTCTAGTGGCCAGTTCTGAGAACTTCATCGTTGGAAATATATATATATATTGGGTTTTTTTTCTTTTTAGTATTTTTAATATTTTCAGATTGTGAATAAGTGAATCAGCGGACACTGATCTTGTGGATAAGGGGGTCCTACTGTACTGGCGGAGCAGCTCTCTCAAGTGAGAGTCATTGTCGTAGAACTAGTCTACTTTTTCAGTTGTGTTATCTGGTCTCAGCAATGTGTAATTAAGTATTAAGAAAACTCCTCCACCAGTGTATTGTCATTGTACCATTAAGGGCAAGTTACATCAGGTTGAAAGAAGTACAAAAGTAATGTAGGAGACAAGTGTAGCATAGAAGGACGTCTTAGAAATAGTAACCATCATAGTTCACTAAAGTGGTGCAAGCTTTGAACCTCCTTTGAGACCTAATAGGGTTTAGGGCAGGGTGGAAAGGGGAGTTATTTCCACATTCAGCTTCCTTCCATGGCCTCCTGAGTGTCTTTTCTATCTATATGTGACCTTTCAGATCATTTTGCCAACGAATCCTTCATAGCATTTTGAGAAAATGCAGAAAGAAATCCTGTCTAGCTGTTTGAACTGATGTGTAGTATCTGTTAATGGCATAGGAAACCAAAGGGATCTGCTGAAGAAAATGATTTTCTTTTTCTGTGTAGCGCTGGGAGAAAACTGTATTTTGATGTTTTGTGTGTGTGCATTGGGTGGGGGAAAGGATCCTTTCTCCTCAGTGTAGCAAAGTTCTCTGGGTAGCCTTGGTTTGTCGTAAAGAAAAAAAAAGTTAATACACAACGTATTTCATTTCTTTGCATGAGGAGTGAGAAAGAAATGTCTTTGAGCTCTTAGGTGTGTTCTAAAATGAGTGGCTTCTGCATCTAGGGTGGCCGCACAGATGCCAACCGTACATTATGAGTTCCCTAACGGCTACAACTGTGACTTTGGGGCTGAGCGGCTAAAAATTCCCGAAGGCTTGTTCGACCCTTCCAATGTAAAGGTAAAATTAAGCAAAATGGCATGTTAGAGTTGGCCATGGTGCTTCTGTGTTATTGCAAATGAGTTTGGGGAAGACAAGAAATACCTTGTTTTGGCATTTCAAGTAAGTCAGAGGGCTTTGCTTGGGGTTATATGTCTTATGCATTTTTCGTGAGAGGATCACCCTGGTCTTTTTAGTGCTAGAAATGAAAACCTTTGTATTTTCCTAGGCTTTTTCATTTTAATGCTATTTAAAATATTTGTATTACATTGTGGTTTCTCTTGCTCTTTTCTTTCCTGGTTTGGTTGTGGCGGACTAATTGTTTTAAGATTTTAATCTATCTTTTATTTTTGCACTTCTAACAAATGTATAGACAATTGTTGTAGCTGTAGAAGGGGTGGCTGCATTAGTCTGTGCAAGCATTAGAGGTGAAAACAAAATAAAAAGGAAAAGTTAAAAAACAGAGTAAAAAAAAGGCAAAGACATGGTGGCACCTTAAAGACTAGTTTTTGTATTTTTTTAAATTTTGAGCTTTTGTTGACAAGTCCACTTCAGCAGACATGAATAAATGAAGATGAAGTGGACTTGTTCATGAAAGCTCATATTTAAAAAAAATATTAAAGTTAGTCTTTCAGGTTCCGCCATGTTTTTGTGGTTTTTTTTACTTTTTATTTTTAATTTGTTTTCACCTATAAATGTACAGACTAGTATTGCATGATAGGCAAACTGAATTCTATAAGGAATATAAGATATGTATGGATCCAACTTTGCCTCTTGTAAACATTTAGCCAACCTAATGCCAAAGCCTTGGAATGGTCTCCTGTGTGCGCCCCACCCACCCACCCTTATTTTATTTAGGGATTTATGATGGTTCCCAGTGGAAGTGCTTTCTGATTTAGTATCTACATACATTTAAATGTGAAAGATGAATCTGGCCTGGCCCCCTATTTTCTTGCTAAACAAGCAAGCATGGACAGAGAGACACACGGAGGCAGCCACCCTACTGAATTTTAATGTTTATCTTGAATACCCCAACAAACAGAAAGCCGTTTTCCAGCCATCGTTCACAGCCCTCTGTTTTCTGCCTGGAATTACAAATAGAGAACTAGTGGTGCACATGACAGGCCATAATACTTGGGTTGTGCACTGCATTTACTGTGAACTTGTGTAATTCTGCCTTTCACTGTCTATTTCTCAGACCTTCCACCCCAAATTAAGAAATTAATGAATTCCCTTCCTCTAAAAATGCAATGGTAACAGCTTGAGGTGTACCTGTTTAATGAAAAGGAGTCATGTGCCTGCCTTCTCTTACCTTGAAATGAAACATTTAGCATAGCAGGTCTTAAGTGAACACTGATAAAGAAGAAGTTGTCTGGATGAATGTTGTACCTTCATGAGCAAGTGATGGAATTTTCTAGTTCTGTTACAGAGAATCTATCTCCCCCCAGTTTCTCTCCCCCCCCCCAAGAGATTCCATGAATTCTGCATATCTTTTAACATCTCTCTCCCTCTCCCTCTCTCTCTCTCGCATACGCACACGGGGGTATTGTTTGGTAGAATCAGCTTTGAACTTCCACCTTTGTTTGCGAGCCTGGGTATATTGTAAACAAGAACTGTTCTCTTGTACTGTTCGTACCATTGTGGTGCATCTGCAATAGTGGTGTTCTCTTTTATATATATATATACATTTCTTTCTCCAGGGTTTATCTGGCAACACAATGCTTGGTGTGAGTCACTTGGTAACCACAAGTGTCGGAATGTGTGATATAGACATCAGGCCGGTAGGTATTATTCAGGAATGGAAAAATGACCTGACAATTTCTTAGTTGAAATTCCACGTGCATGTTTTAGAGGGAGGACCCATCCCGTTATTGCAGTCTATACCACATCGTGCAGTTGAAGGCTTACTTGCACATTTTCTTAGGTACATTCCTTCAAAGCCTTGGGCATATTACTCTCACTGCCTCCTCTTTGGTAATGCAGTGATGATCATACTGACTTGACAGGGTTGAGTTGATCTGAGTGAATATACGTGTAAGCACTTGAAAACACTCCAGAAGACTGTGAAAATGTGACATGTTTTGTTTATCACTAAATGAACCTAGGAAGCAGCCTTATAGGAGCCCAGTCTGTTGGTCCGTCTAGCTCAGGATTGGCTACTCTTTGACTGGCAACAACTTTGAAACAGAAAAGACTATTTCGCATTACCTGGCACTTTTTACACTGGAGAGGCCAGGGAATGAACTCTGGAGGCCAGAATCCGATTGGGAAGAATCACATACACAAAGACAGTTGCCTAAGTGGGTTCCTCCCTCATCGGTGGTTGTTTGTGTAGTTGGCCATGTGACTGGTTCATCCAATTTCATTGCAAAGGAGGGCCCTCCAGAGGGAAAACTTCATACCACTGTGCTTCTCCTTTGTCTTTCCTCAACAGGATTCTGGCCCGAGAGTTTGTATGCAAAATAGGAGCACTGTGATCCCACCCTTTATTAGTCCTGAAATCCTTCACTTTACTTTCCCATCCATGTGGACTCATACATTAGTAAACAAACACTCATAAACATACACTTAAAATGTTCCAAAAAGTCCATTACCCGTTGAATTCGGAAATAAAAGCAATACATCCAGAAACAAGTGCTACCAAGAGATCCAACATAGAGAGTGAGTCACCCTCGAGCCAAAGAAGCATGGTCACTTCATAACTGAAATAAAGGAAATGTGTGAATCTTCTGCTGTAAAGGGTGTGCCAGCACCCAGAACATCACGTCCCATGTTCTCATGCTTTGTCTTACCCATCTGGTGGGTTATGGAGCAAAACATCTAATGAATTCGAACTTTCTTGTACCTTAAGGCAGTGGTCCCCAACCTTTTCTGAACCGCGGACCGGTTGGGGTGGGTGGGGTCTGTATGCAGGGGGGCAGGGCACCCCCGATGCTTGCGGGTGGGGGGGGCGCGCTCGTGGGTGGGGCGGGGTACATGCTTGTGCGTGGGGGGCGGGGCACGCTCGCGGGGGGGGCGGGAGATCTGTCTCCGCGGCCCGGTCCTGCCAAGGCTACGGACCGGCAACGGGCCGCGGACTGGGGGTTGGGAACCCCTGCCTTAAGGGATAGGAAGCTGCAGCCTCATCTTGTACTATGTAGGGTTAGTAGGACTGACCTTTTTTCTTTCAGTTTTTATTATCATTGTGGGGCTGGAATTTATTATTTTCAGTTATTTTTATTTTTATTATTTTCCTTTGGATTGCTGTCTTTTTTTCTCCAGGGCCTCTATGGAAGTGTGATTGTCGCAGGAGGCAATACGCTACTACAGAGCTTTACAGACAGGCTGAATAGAGAACTTTCCCAGAAAACTCCTCCTGTAAGTTTGTTCAAGTGACATTTCCCTTGCCCTTCTCAAATTACAGTTCTTGGGCTGTTTGAATTGCGCAGGTTGTCAATTCCATAGCCAGACTCCTTTCTGGGTTCTGTGGAGCATAGCTTTGTGCTCCCGGGAGCTTCTGTGCAGTCTCTGTGGGGGCCAGAGGCGGCTGTGGAAAGTGCATACAGTAGGATCTCCATATTTGCTGAGGATTGGTTCCAAATCCCACTCCATGGATACTGAAAACCATGGGTGATAGCAAATGGCTATATGTATAGCATGGCAAAAGGAAAAAACTAAAAATAATTGACATGCATTATCAAAACTGGTCACTAATAAGTATTCATAGCATTGTCTCTGGCTCCCTCTAGTGGCCGGTTCTGGTAATATGTGTGAAAATAGTTTTTTCTGGATTTTTTTCTTTAATATTTTCAGACCGCGGATATGTCAGGCAGTGGATACGGATCCATGGATAATGGGGTCCTACTGTATTTTGTCTAAATGGGATTCTGTTTGTGGAAGGGGACACAGGGTATCCCCTTCTGCAAACTCCATTGCAGTGGTGCCTCGCTAGACGATTGCCTCGCAGGGCGAGGAAATCGCTAGACGATGCCTTTTTGCGAGCGCTACTGTGCTTTGCAAAACGATGTTTCCCTATGGGGATTTTCGCTAGACGATGAGGTTTCCCCATAGGAGTGCGCCGACTAGTGGTGAAAAGCTGTCAGTGCAGCTGTCAGTGCATTCCTATGGGGACCCTCACTCGCTAGACGAGGTTTCCCTATGGGAAATTTTCGCTAGACGACTGCATTTTCCCTTGGAACGCATTGAAGCGATTTCAATGCATTCCAATGGGAAAACGTGCTTCGCTAGACGATGTTTTCGCTAGACAGCGATCCTCGTGGAACGGATTAACATCGTCTAGCGAGGCACCACTGTAATTGGTGACTTGTTCACACAAGAGCCTGTTGCATGAGTGGGATAAGTGAACAGACTACTTGCCCTTCTGTTTGTCCCTTGCTAACAAGTGTTCACACAAGAGCCTGTTGCATGAGTGGGATAAGTGAACAGACTACTTGCCCTTCTGTTTGTCCCTTGCTAGCTATGTGACTTGCAACAGTCTTTATTCTAGTTGGCAACTCATTGCCCTGTTAGGGAGTGGTCTGCACGTGATGCCCTTTTAAGCGTAGGCGGGCTTCAGATGCAAGGTCTCACATTCTAGTTTGTTGCAGGAGCAATGAGTACCAAACCCAAGTGTTCCCTAATTTTACAGGTGTTTCAAAAGGCACAACACCAGAAAGGGCTTGTCGCCTTTAGGCCCAGAGGCCTCTTCCAATGTAGTGTTTTACAGACATAAAGCAAAGTAATAAATGCTATTGCCAATTGTCAGATAAACCCACTGAAGTCTCTTTTTCTGCTGTACCGATAATCTCTCTCTTGATTTCAGAGCATGCGGTTGAAACTGATAGCCAACAATACAACAGTGGAGCGAAGGTTTAGTTCCTGGATCGGAGGATCCATTTTGGCTTCTCTGGTTAGTAAACTTGCGTTCTGCTGGCAGTATGTGTGGCATTCTTTGGGAGAATTTGGATGGGTAAATTTGATAATGGGAAGAAGTCTAATGGAACAGTGTATGGATAAAATGTACAATGAATGGTTTGTCTACTGAAGCTGATGGTGATATCCGAATACTTTCTAGATCAGCCATAATAAGTGCCAAGTAGGGAACTGGATAACTTGATGCTGTTTAAACAAGTTGGAAAGCCATTACCACATCTTGTGACAGTGAATTCTCTAGCTGAACTGTGCCCTGTATGAGCTCGCTCTTTTGTCTGTCTTGAATCTCTCTCCATTCAGCTTCTGTGGATGACATTTCTAGCATTTTGAGAGAGAGAAATAAGTTCCACCTTCTACCCACCAGGGTGGCAGCTTATATGTCCCTTAGGTCTCTTTGCTAGCCTCAGATCTCCCTAACCTTGTGTCGGGAATGGCGCCACAGCTCTTTGAGAATTTTGATTGACCACTCCGCCGTCGTCCTGGAGGTGTGGTGACAGTGGCTTGTCTTCTGCAGGGTACCTTCCAACAGATGTGGATCTCCAAGCAAGAGTACGAAGAAGGAGGGAAGCAGTGTGTGGAAAGAAAGTGCCCATAAACGTTCTGCTTCAAGAGGCGATGTTCCCCAGTGCTTTTAATATTTGATAGCTTTAGCATACTCAGGAATGAAATTCTCTCTTTTGTAGAAGTGTATACTTTGTGCATTCTCCCATTTCATTTTTTAACAGACCATAGGTTATTATTTTAAAAGTCAACATTGTGTCTGTCAAACGGATGCCCACATCCTTTGTAAATGCAATAACTCTTATACAGACTTTTTATAATTTTTGTATAAATATCTATTTTCTGCAAGAAAAGGTCTTTTTCTCCTGGAAACTAAGCTATGAATTATGGATGTAATTTCTTGCCTTTCAGTGACATTTTAAAGAAATGTGTCTTCTTTCAAACTAGTCTTCCTTGTTACATTGACTTTAATAAATTTCTCTAGTTTGTTTTAAAGGCTCTTCATTATTTATTGAATTACCTATCACCAATTTCTCTACATTCATGTGCACATTTTAACCCACCAAATGGGAAGAGAAGCAGATAAGACTATAGTCCTCAGCTAAACTAATCTCTTCCTATTGGAGATAAATGTAACTTGCACTTGGTTTCTTAATTTGGGCAGCTGTACAGGATGCCTTGATCTCATTATATAAAAAGTGGGTTAAAACCATAATGATAAAGGAGCAAGGCCCCTGAAATCAATGACCTTCTCTACAAACCTGCAAGGAATTGCATTATTGGCTACTGTAACCCTATGAATGCCTCTCCTAGAAACAGGCAGCATTGAATATGAAGAAGCTAGCTCATTGCTGTGTGCAGAACGTAAACAAGTACAAATACAGTAGCTTCATTTTATTACATTAACTTTGCAGTGTGAGGTTAAGAAGTTTTCAACTAGCAGGTAGTAACATAAGACTGATATAGAACACAGGTTTACTTGATCCTTTAAACTGGAGATACCTCTGGTCCCCGCATGCAAAACATGGCTCTACTTTTTATCTTAGAAAAGCACATGACTGCAGAAGGGTGGGAAACCGTGATGCATTTATTCAGTGCAGAAATGTGTTTTTCATCTGCTCAGACAATTTTGTATTTCTGATTAAGAATCCTCACCCTTTCTTTACTGACTGAACCAGCTGTAGCCACTTATTGCTATATAGTGTAGTCAATCACTGGCCTCTCTGGATAAAAAGCATTAATTTTTTCAAATCCAGACAGACAAATTGTATTTTAAGGATGACTGAACAGTATTACACAACAGGGCTGGAGCAATTGTATTTCAGTTTTAAAAAGTCATGAATAGTCTCCCTTCCGTTGTGTCTATTTACAACCCATTACTAGAGGCAGAGAATTTCTACAGCATCTCTACATTACAACAGTCTTACTCCAGCTAGACTTCCCAAATGTTGAACTCATGTTAACTCTTAGACTCTGCAGCAAGATGAGGGAACTTTTGCTGTAATACCTTCTGTTTTTTTCTCTCCAATTCTTTCTTCCTTACTTGACTGCGCAGATATTTTTCAATTTTGAGCCTATAGGAAGGAATCAACAAATCACCAAAGGTTACAGTAAGCACAGATGCTATTTCCCCCCCCCAGTGCCAATGATGAACAGGAAAGAGATCAAAGACCTTGTTTTGATGGCTTTTGTCTTACCTGATAAAAGGCTTGACATTTTGCAGGTAGTAGAATCGTTTCTTTTGGTGCCTGCTGTTCAAATGCCAAGGGATTGGCCATTCCCTGAAAGTGTACCTGCCAGTGACACAAAAAATTGAAAATAAGAGGATCTCGCTTCCATGCCGTGCAGATCACAAGACATTTTTAAGGCAAGATAAATGCTTAGAAGGCTAGACAGATTTCTCTCAAGTACATTTCTTTCTGCCCCATCCTTGCATGAAAGAAAATATATATATATCAGGATGCCTTACAACATTTTAGAACATATTTGGCCTATATAAAAATTCTGGAAATAAAGGTAAACATTAGTCTTTGAGCAGATGAAACAGCAGAATTAGTGCAGATACTATCTGAGGAAATGAGCCACAGTGTGTTTGTATGACAACTCTGGCTGCTTAGAAAGATCAGCTGTTCTGGGCTGGCGATAGAATATTTTTGACATGCTTTTCTCTCCACACATACAGGTGAGATGATAATATGCCAGTTTTCCAAAGCATCTGAAGTCCTTAAGAGGCTATACTGAACTATTGGTGTAAACCCTATTATTTTGTTCAACATTCCTTCCCATTCTCAATAGCCTATAATGGGGTTGGGAATCTTTATTCAGTCTTGAGTGTCAAATTGGGTCCAGCCATGTTGCCCCTGATATGATTACTCGGACCCCCTTTTCCACATACCCCTGAACATGTGCCTCCAGGAGCATTTAGAGTTGCACTAGTGGAGATAGAAAATAGTAAACTGAATTTAGGCTTTTAAACAAAAGACTCTATTGGCAGTGAATGGAGGTAAGATTTTAAGTGGGGAACATGACCTGTAAAAAGCAGATGGGATAAGATTCTTGGCCTGCAGACAAATATAATAGACCATCCATGTGAAAAAGAAATGTGAAAAATGTGTTTGATTAAAATATATAATGCCACACTGTTTTTGACTATATGAAGCAGAGTTGCAATGCAATAGATAATTCATCCATTTAACTCCGTCGTCATTCTCTCTTATTTAGAAAGTTTACAGAAAAATGTAGTGTGTAGTGACTGTCAAGAGAAACCTCAAAGGTCCCCTGACAGACTGAGGGAGGTTTGCAAAACTTGAGTATTGTTGTTGTTGTTTAGTCGTGTCCGACTCTTCGTGACCCCATGGACCAGAGCACGCCAGGTGAGTATTAAAGCCCGTAAAAGAAAAGACACCTGCCCACCACAAAACCATCCCAATAAGAGCTTAGGGGCCATAGTACGCTGAGAATTAAAAGGAAGCCCAGGAAGCTGGAGCAGGGATGGTGGAATGAACGAGCGACCCAAACACTGGCGAGGAGTGCTCCACACAGCAATCCCACTGGTATGGTCTGTTCTGACACAGGCTCCTTCAAGGCCAGAGGCACGAGTCTTGCTCACCTCGGCGACGTCCAGTCATTTAACTGGAGCTGCCAGGAATTGGAACTTTGGACTCTCAAGGAAACGTGTGCTCCACTATTGAGCTGTGGTTAGTAATGAATATAAACAAGTGCCACAACACTGAAACACCAGCATACCAAAAAACGCGACCCAGGAAGTCATATCTCCATTCGCCGGGTCTCTCGTTCTCCTGGCCAGTCTGTAGCAGCCGCAAAGCATCTTCTCTTTCCTTAATAACAAGATCCATTCTTTCCATGGAAGCTTTCACCTGAAGAGTACACAACGGCCACTTTGACCTCCAAAGAACTTACAGCACGCTAAAGGGCTGAGCGCAGAACTCTCGACCTACAGCAACTGCCATGACGGAGCATATCGTATCGCCATTCATATTGCATTCCCAAGAAACAAGTGGAGACTTTGCATGAACAGAGCCTATTAAAATGAGTAAGAACGATGAGATATACAGAAACCTGTTTCAATGCAGTTTGCACCAGGTTCCCAGTGGTTTGTACCATAAGGTCCAGATCCACTGTGTAATGAAGCACTTCTGGGGATAAAACTGTAGTGGGGTGGATTCCCCTCCCCCACTTGAAAGTATTAGCACTCTCATTTACAAACTTCACTTCCTTGCTTTTCTACAACCACCACCCTTTCTTCTCAATTTATTGAACAAAGGAACTGAAAATTCTAAATTCTGCCCCAACTTGCCATCCCTGCCACTAAATAAACTGCCTCTACATGAAGGATATGGCATATAAGAGGAAAGAGACTAGCATATGTAATACAAAAGCAAAAAAAGTTAGATTGGCCATTGGAAAGATCTGGGCATTTTTCTCTATCATTGCAGCCAACGAAAGTAACTGGGTTTTATGGCTGCAAAATGTACAACTCCAGCAAAGTCCAGAATGCAATGACTCAGGTAAGTTGAGTCATGGAGCCAAAGGTTTACCATGTATTGCCTTGCAGCCCCATAGCTTCTGAATCCACTTTCATAATCCATAGGAAACGTGCCCTGCTGCTACCTCTTAATGCGTGTCCAGATGTCAGCTTCCTACTACTCCTTTACTGTTGACTAGAAATAGGTACGAACTGCTGAACCAGCAGTTCATGCCGGTTCATCATTTGGCCGACCAGGTGTTCAGTGGTTCCCAGTCCTGCCTCCTCCAGCAGGTGACCACCCTGGCTTCCCTGCCCCGCCTCTGGGCGCTGCCTCAGAGTGGGTGCCCGCTGGAGGAGGCAGGGTTGGGAACCGCCGAACACCTGTTTGGCTTAGGATGAACCAACACAAACTGCTGGTTCATGCCCATCTCCACTGTTGACTTAACAATGCAATGTTAAGCCTGAGGAAGCTGAGAAGAGGTATAAAACTTGTGTGGGGTTGTGAGCACCAATTTCTTGCACTGGCTAGAGATGAAACTAAATTTTTCTGCTAAAATTCCTGAACCATCCTTGGAAGGACTGCAAAACTTGTATCCTTAACAAAAATGCCCTTCTTCAAGTTACCTTGTCTAATCGCTCTGGGCTTGGCATTGGAAGCACCTGCTGTTTTGCTTCTTGCTCCAACGTTAGAAGCATGTTCCGTTCTTTTAGCAGGACATACCTATGTCACAAAACATGTGTCAGTAAGAAACATTAGATTGTTAGTGAGGACTCTTCCAACGCACTTCACTTGCATGCAAGCAAACTGATACTTATATAATTTTGGCACCCCTCCGGTACCAAATAATACATTCCCTGATGTGTAGGTTTCCAGTCCCCTGAAAACCAAGCCCTATGAGGAAAGATTGAAAGAAATGGGCAGATTTAGCCTTGAAAAAATAAGATTTGGGGGGGGGGGGGGGGATATGACATGACAACACTTCAAATACATAAAATGTAGCCATACAGAGGAGGCAAGATCTGTTCTCAATCATCCCAGAGTGCAGGGCATGTAATAATTTAGCAGCATTCCTATCAGCATGCAAGTATCAGAACAATTAACTCTGTGCCCTTCTCCCCAGTTTCATTTCCCCGCCTTCCAATCTGCTGTCCAAAAGATATTTTGTCTTTAAGTCTCATGTCTAGCTTTCATTCAGTGTTCCTTACTCCTCATCTCTTCCTTTCTATAACTTCTCATCACCACTCTTATAATCCCATTTGCTAGATCACTGTCTACTAACAAAGAAGCAATCACGTAGGCTTTAAATCTTATGGTTAAAAAAATTAAGCTATTTGATGGGTATAAAATAGTTATGTCACTTGACAGACTCTGCCCTCTGTCCTATAAACAGCTCTAAGTATTGCTGTGACAACGAAGTTTATCTGGCACACAACTTATCACTCTGGCTAAGACCTCATAATTAATTGCTTGATAGATCAACTTCTGCATTAACAAACCATTGTCACATTGTCTATTATCTATATCCTCACTGGACATCACTCTCACTGCCATGGAGATAAACATAGGAGGCGTGTATTAGAGCTATTAGATAGCTCAGAGGTTTAGGCATCTGGCTGCGGAGCCAGAGGTTGTAAGACAGATTCCCCGCTTTGCCTCCTTGACATAGGCTGGACTCAATGATCCATCGGGTCTCTTCCAGCTCTGCAGTTAGTATTATTTGTGTTCCTTGTGCCTGAGTAAGTGATCCATGAACACTCACAATCAAATAAACCTGTTAATCTTTAAAGTCTGAGAAGTTGCTGCAATATTTTGCCTTTTTCTCTTTCTCTCAAATTACTTTTTGCCAACATCCCACCTTAGACATTCTTTCCCTAATTATTTTCTCCTGATCAGCCCCACTACTGTCTTCTCATAGCACACAATCCTCCTTGTCTTACACACCTTCAGCCTCTCCTTGACTAGCGCCCCCTTGTCCAATTTTCCTAGGTCCTCCATCCTCAGCTGTCAGCTATCCTTATTTTCTCAGTCTACTGTTTACTCTTCACTATTCCTCTAGATTCCTCATCTTTAGCTTCCCTGCATTCTGGAGCTTCATTCTAGTCCTGTTTCAGCTGTAGCCAAATTGTCAATACACACTTCCCTCATAGAATATGGACTGCAAACTTTTAGTTCCCTGAACAATGAAAAATTCTGAGTCATCATTAGAGCTCAGCCTATCAGTAGGGAAAACTTCATTGTCACAAGGACAATATAATGTAGATCTTGAAATTCTGGCCAAGTTGTTCCTGAAATGGTTTGCCATAAGGAAGAAAAAATGTATGTTCCTCCTCTTAAAAATATATGAACCATTCAATATACTGAAAAATACTCACCAAAGTTTATGCAAATCCTCATTGCTCTTCCCTCGGAGCTGTTCTACTGTCCAGGAATCTCCTGGAGAAACCACAAAACATATCAAAGAATTAGTGTTTACATGCAGACTATGGGTGTATTTTTTGGAGACAAATATCGCCAAGTATTTTATAGACTGAAACCAAGGCAACTGCAGGTGTTCAAAGAATTGTTCAAAGGCTTTCCCTTCTGTGTCATACTCTGTGAAGTCCATGATTCAGTGGTCACCTATAAAATTCACACTTGGAACAAATGATTGTGAAATTCAGCATTCATTTTGTTCTGCTACATTTTTGGTGCCGTTTTAAACTGCATTTTTAACTGGTTTACCTGTTTGATTGTTTACAGAGCAGGCTTTTTTCCTTATATTTTTTGTTAGCCACCCTCCTTTACTAAGTAATGGTACAAAAACATTTATTTATACTGTATATCCTATTTATATTTATACTGTATACCCTATTTCTTTTCCCTCTTGGAACTCAAGATGCTGTACTCCCATCAAGGCATTGATCAGAGACTTTTTTGCTTATACTTCAGCACATAGCAGCATTATGTCTCCTCATACCATGTACTAGGGATTTTAAAGAGTTAGACCTATTTTCTACTCACTGAAATCTATGCCCACCTACCATCACCAGGCTGTTAACCAGACAGCACCCCGCCAAAAAAGGGTGTCTTGGAACTATCTATTACACCTACAAGGTTTAAAAAACAACAAAAGGTAATGTAAAAAACACACACACTGAAATGCAAATACAGTAGAACATAATGCAGAATACTCAACTCGATTTTATTGCTACATGTAACAAAAAAACCCCATAAAATAAGTAAAATCAAAAATATTTTTTAACATTTTATGCAAGGATGTCCTTAAGCAGAAAGTCAACTGCATATTACATTCTGCAGCAGGCAGGCTGTACAGTGAATAGAGCAAAGACTTCAGAAGCAGTGGTCCCCAACCTTGGGCCTCCAGATGTTCTTGGACTACAACTCCCAGAAGCCTTCACCGCCACCTATGCTGGCCAGGATTTCTGGGTGTTGACGTTCAAAAACATTTGGAGGCCCAAGGTTGGGGACCCCTGCATTAAAACACACACAACCTCACCTATACTCCCCCACGGCTGAACCTTTTGCAACAGAGCCCATCTTGCACAGAGGGAGCTTGGCAAACCGGTCCACAGAAACAGTTTCCGAGTGTTAACTTACCAGATTTGACCTTTTTCTCCCCCCAGTTTTTAGGGTTATCAAAAAATTCCTCTAACCCACGTCTAGACAAGGATGTGTGGAATAAGGCACAGGGCGGAAGCTGTTCGACTTTTCGGGCATTCTTGTGCAGATCACCGAGGTTGACTCTGAAGGGCAATAACATGGGGACATTTTGAAAACAAAACAGTAAATAGACACATGCACACACAACAACAACACACCCGGGCATTCTTCTACTGCAGCTGATTTCTCTCCCCCCCCCCAAAAAAGGCAGTGCCCATTCTTTCAATATTCAGATTATCCATTCATTGCTTAAATATCCTTCTGCCCCTTCGTTCCTTCCGTCGAAAAGCACCTCTTCCAGCCCCTCAGCGGACGCCCCCACCCCTTCCACTCGGCGTCCGCCCACCTGGAGGACGAGACCACCGACGTCCCCCAAGTGGCTGCCCTCAAACGTAAGACCCCCGAGAAACGCCTGCAAAGCCCGGCGACCGCCATTAACCCTGGCGGCGTCCCACAATGCTCCGCGGGGCGTCCGAAGAGAACGAGACGATGGAGAGAACGAGACGAAGGCTAGAGCGGCACAGAGGCCGGACGGTTTCGTGAAACCTGATAGCCGCCATTTTGGCCTCGATTCCCTAGGGGCCGAGAATAGCGCCGCTCTCGACTTTGGTCATCTCTATGGTGAAAGCTCTGTTCTAAAAGGGCACTTAGAAGGGTGCCGGGTTTCTTTTTTTGGACTATAGCTCCCAGAATTCCGCAGAAAGCGCAGCTGTCTGAGGGATTCTGGGGATTGTAGTCCAGAAAACACAAATATGCCCACACCTCTCCTTGCGATAGAAATCGGAGTGAAAACTAGTCCTAATACAAATGTTACAAGCGGAACTCTATCCATTGCCACCTGTGCTGTTATAATGCAACCATATTGTTTCCCACGCGTTGCCTCTGACTTCGACCACTAAGGTCAGGAAAACGGAGCAAGGCATTCCGGCTGCTTGCAAGAAATGTGACATCCGTGCACCCGTCCCCAAGTAAGGGAGAGTTGTGCAAGGAGTCGTATAGTTGTTATGCTTGTTTTACTACAAATGGGGAGTTGTAATCCAAAATCACAAAAATGCACACCTCCAGTATCAGAAGGATTCCTGCCCTCCCTCCTGTTATCTTTCTTGTAGAAAATATATTTTGTTGAGTTTTTAAAGACGCAAAGAATCACTCCGTTAATGCAAATATCCAAGCAAATGTACTGTTTTGTTTCGTTTTTCCAAATAGCAAACTTGGGGAGGGAGCAAAATGGCACCCGAGAAGGGAAGGGCGTCTGATGCGTTTCCAGTTGCAACCCAGAAGGTTGCACAACAAGCAAGCCTCAAGTCACAGCAATGCCCAACACGTGTTCATTTCCAGCCGCCTCCAGGAATCTATCTTTACGAAGCCCGATCTTGCTCGTCCTTGTTTTCCTCTCCTGACTCCCATGCCTCTCTGTTGTGTCTTTTCAGACGAAGGCAGGGATGGTGTCTTTTTCATGTACGATCCTTGCCAGGACTGTAGCGCACACGTTATTCAGTAATATATAATTTTAATTATCTAGTTTTAAAAAATCCGTAAGACTCGTTATGTCTGAGGAAGTGGACAGGCCCACGAAAGCTCGCATTAAGATACAACCACAACATTTGTGTCTTTTTTCGTTTCCTTTTGTTTCTGCCTGATAGTCCATAATAAAGGGAGCCAGAAGAGCAATGGCCTCTTGTCAGCTATCTTTTGTTTTCATTTTTAAAGACGTAGCTATGTTACTTCCAGCATAGCAGCAGCAGCAGCAACAAAAGAGTCCTGTGGCATCTTTCAACATTAACATATTTATTTTAGTCCAATTAGACTTTTATTTTATTAGATTTCTACCCCACCCATAGACAAAAGGTCTACTCTTCTATGCACTTTTATTTATGTACTTTAAGAGTCACTAAAAATGCCTTTTTTGGGGGAGGTTAACTCGCTGGAAAATGCTGAACCTGTCCTCAATCACAGCTCAGTGAAACGAGCAGCTGCCTCCATTTGTTTTTAAGTGCATCCTTCAATTTCTCCGAAAGGATTGATTGATGTTTATCCCGTCTTTCTCCTTAAAAAGAACCAAAAGCGAAACCGGAAACTTGCGCTCTATTACAGTTCAGTCTAGCACCCTCGCTCTATGATCCACATTAAGAACACAAGTGACCATTTCAAAGATGGCGTCCGTGGGGCCATCGACCTGGTCCTTGTCGTAACGAAGCGTTCTCCTTCGCCAAAGCTTGCCAGGTCCAGACATGGCGGCCATGAGCCTCTTGCTGCGGGCCGGGGCCTCTTTCGGGACCCGACGAGGCTTGCTCAGCTGCGCGCTCCGGGGCCGCTTCCCTCTGGCGGGATTGACCGTCGGTCGCTCTGTAGTCCTCGGTATGGACCTTGGGATTTGACGAGGGACGAAGAGTCCGAGGAGCTTCCTTGCGGGTTGACCTTGAGGTCGAGGCAGGACGCCACGGATTCTTGCAGGCGGGGAGGTCACTTTTGGTCTGGCCCCGCTCCTCTGCCTTGACAAGGAGGCACAGGCTGCAATCCCACTGGTGAAGATCCTTCCTTTTGCATTGTTTCTGTGCCCGAAGGAGCGTCACCTGTTGGATTTCTGCCTTCCCTGCGGTTGCCTTGGGAGCGCGCGAGTGTTCTAGGGAGAGGGAGATTACGAAAACAAATGACTAAAGTAAAGGTGGCAACTCTCTTTACTCAAGATTCATGTCCCGCAGCGTCTTGGGATGCAGAAAGCAGGACTGGTTTATTTCAGCCCGTTTGATTTCAATGCTTTGCTTGAAATGCTGCAGAAGGAATGCAGGGGAGAAACTGTATCAGAGATGTAGGTGCAAACTAAATTAGAAAGGAAATGTTGGATAGATGGATTCGTGGAACCAGGAGTCGTCAGTAGGGTGCTTCTTGCCGTGGGAACCTTTCTATGTGCCTTCCTATACTGGCCTTATAAAGGATCTTCTTTATTGTGGTGCCGTTAAGAGATGAATTTAGGGTTCCTGCCTGTGATGTGCAATGCCACGGGCAGCCGTTCGGAAGGGCAGAGTATGCGCTTGTCAAAAAAGAATATAAAAAGGTGCCTTGAAATGTGAATGGTCGATTTCTAGAAAATCATGGATACCACTGTGCTTTATTTTTTATCTGGGTAATGCCATGAAGCAAACGATAATTAATTTGAGCTACAGCATGAATGAAGAACTTGTGGCCCTCCAGACGATGCTGGGCTGGAGCTTCCATTATCCCTTACCATTGGTTATGTTGGCTAGGCCTGATGGACGTTTCAGTGCAGCAGCATCAGGAGAACCACACCATACCTGGAAGCGCTACAGCAAGGCTGTGCATTAGCATTAGTTGTCAATGGCAGAGCTGAGCTTCAGTTGTACTGAAGAAAGTGCCTTTTGTACAGTGATGAGTAACCTTACAATTAGGTGCAATTAGGAAGGATTTGTTCCTTCCCTAAGAATCTCCTGTGGGAAGGTGAGATTATTGTGTCTGTCGTCCAGTTGTTATAGAAAAAATGCAGATGTGGCTTAAAGTAATGGGCAAAGCAAGGAATGAAAGTTGTTTCCATTTTTCCATTTTAATGAAATGAGTTGCTTTTCTTGCAGCTTATAAGAGTGTGGTGTTGTTTATGACAGGGGAAAGCCATCCTAATACACTGGTTAGGTGTGGAGGATATGGGAGCCTAGCTTCCATGTTTGACTCAGACTTCTCACTTTGATATACCTACCTCCCAGGATTCTTGAGATGCTGAAATACTAGGCCCATGGGTAACTGCTTTGTACTAAATCAGACCGTTGGTCTCTCCAGTTCAATTATTGCCTTCATTAACTAGCAGCATCTCCTTTTTGGATGGAGGGCTTTTCCAGCCCTACCTGGAGATGTTACAAATTTAACCTAGGATCTTCTGCTTGGGAAATGTATACTCTACTAGTGAGGTACAGTCGTATTTCCAAGGGATCCTCTATGATCCTTGGAAGAAAGGTGTGATTTCAGATGTGGCGATGATGATTTTGAGTTATTAATACCTAAGGGTTTTGTCAATGTTGTTCAGAATTCCTTGCAGCATCAGTTTGCCTCCTCAGCTGTATCTGAATAGGGTGCGGGGGGAGTGAAAACATAATTGTAGAGCCGTTGACATTCTAAGTTGCAGAAGTAAGTGTTAATCTAGTACACTTAAACATCTCTTTAATTTTGCAGGCTCAGTACGCCATAGCAGTGGAGAGAAACGTTTGTTTTACGTGATACCACAAAGATTTTATGACAGGAGATTCATGGCCTCCCTGGTGAGTTCATGGTTCTTCTTGTTAAAAAGTACCTATTGTAGGAGACAAAATATCATGCAGGATATTTGATTGTAGGTAATATGCTGTGTCTGTAAGGGCAGAGTTGGATAACTTCCGGCCCACCAGAAATGGTGATGAATAACAACTCCTGTCACCCCTAAACACTATGAGGGCAGATTGGGGCTGATTCATATTAGAGTCCAGCACCACTGGTATGCATGCAAGAAAGACTCCTTATACCTGCAGGTTTATTTGTTATCAGTGCAAACTTTTCATTGTCAAAGAGATAAAAAGTGACTTCTTTCTTTAGCAGCAGGACTAACTTTAGCACAGGAGTGCCCAACCTTAGGTAGCCCGGGTGTTCTTGGACTTCAACTCCCAGAAACCCTGGCCAGCACAGCTGGTGGTGAAAGCTTCTTGGAATTCCAGTCCAAGAACATATGGGTTGCTCAAGGTTGGGAACCACTGCTCTAGCAAAAGCAGTACATGAAATCTGTTCTTCCCTATGTTCCTTTATCACTTCTTCAAACCCTTGCTGTAAACAACGCCTTGTTTCTTTATATGGTTGTCAACATTGAGGGGAGGGGAATATCTAACCTACTGGGGTTCCCTGTCTAGCCTGCCAGGGGTCCCAGAAAGCCTCCTCTGCCATCCCAGAGAGTTTTCCCAACATGGGAAGGGAGTTCCTGTGGTTATCTCTGACAGGACATAACAGTGGGGAGCCAGCTTTGCATGTCCTATGCACTTCCGAAAGAGGGAAGGGGTGAGCAAAACTACCCTCAATAGGCAGAGGTGGGGTGAATGCTGATGGTGATAATGCTTGAGTTAGGTTGGCTTTGCTTATTCCTCATTTTTATCTTGGGGGGTGCTTTGGATGGATGAAGTCATGATGCTGGAATAGATGCTGGTGTAGCCATGTGGCTGACACCATTTGATCAACGGAGAACAAGGGAGGTTGTGTTATCCAGCTCTCCCTCCAGTTATATTTCCCAGCTGTACCATAAACCTATCAGATGATCATTGGGGGAAAACCACGCCTATGGATGAGACAGTTGGTTTTTCCACACGTATAATTTAATAGGTTAGGTAATGGTATCTGAAAAATGAAGGTATTTGTATTCTTATCCTATTCATCAGGGTAGGAAAACATCCCCACAGTCAATATTCCAGTGCTTGTATAGTGTTCTAAAATTAATTTGGCTTAATAATTATTTCAGCTACTGTATATTTTAACACATAATGATCTTTCTTTTCTTCCTTTTCACTCTTTAAACAGTGGTTCTATATGTTTCTAACTGGAATCCCAATAATTATATTTATAACGCTTGTTAATATCTTTATTGGTGAGTATTTCTGCATGTTGGAATATATATTGTTAGGAATTGTTAAGCATGGCTAATATAAGAAGCTGTTTAACAAGAGAAGTAATTGCATCTCTTTTCAAAACTGCAGTAATAGTGACACTGAATTTTGTTGCTGGTCCTGAATAATACTAGAGAACTTCAAAACAAGTATAACACTACAGGAAGGGAAGTAGAATAGATATCAGTAAAACTGCAATTTGATTTTTTATATTTATGTATATATGTATTTATTTTATTTTTGGCCTGGGAAGTATAAGGCATGTACTATGTTTTGGTTTTTAAAAAGACAACTTTTGAATGTGCCTGTGTTATTCTTTTTAGAACTGGAGTGGGCAAACTCCAGAATATCACGGTCCATTCTTATCCCTCCCAAACCCTCTGGAGCCCATGTTAGCCCCTTACAGTGAAACTAGAAAGGAGTGGAAAGTCACTTTGGTTAAACACACATGCATTCAGTTTAAGGAGGACACCTTTTTTTTTTTCCTAAATTAAGGTGGGGACATACCTTGTTTTAGAGGAGAATCAAATATTTGTGATGATTTGCCCTGGCTGACAGCAGCTCCCCAGGTTTTCATAAGGATGGTTTCGAAGCCCAACCTGGAGATGCCTAAAGTCTTCTAAAGCAAAGCAATCGCTTAGCCACTGAGCAATGCTCCCTTTCCTTTGGCTAGCTATTTGTAAATGTTGGTGATTCAGTTTTCCTGAACACAGCAGGGGCAGGACTGACTTCTGAGTGAGCAAGCATCTTTTGAAGGGAATGTGTTGTACATGGCAATGTATGGTATGCCCCTGTTGCTCTTTTCATCCGTACATTTTGTAGGTCTACAGATCTTGAACCCACTTTCTCTGTTTCCCATCAGGTGATGCTGAACTGGTTGATATCCCAGAAGGTTATTATCCAGACCACTGGGAATACCATAAAGTGAGTACAGGGATAAATAGAAAAATGTGTCAAGGAAGGGAATCAAATACTCTTGACATTTTAGATTAGTGTGTGATTGAACTATTGAAAATGTAATCATTGGCTTAGATTTTTTTTTTAAATTCAGCTTTGTGCTGTGCCCACTCTTGGGACTAAATTGTGCAGGATTATGTATATAGTTTATGACTTTGCAAAAGAGCCAACAATGCAGAATGTGGATTTAAGTCTCACGTGTGCTTTTCAAGTTCTTGTTAACCTTTGCATACCAGAATGAGATATTTTCATCAGAGTCACATTCGGTTGCTGAATTTAGAGAGAACTCAACTTACAAAGTAGACATTTTATAACATCACCATCTAAAGCATTGTGAACAATCTCCCTGAGTTTCAGCTAGTTACCCTGTAGAGGTGGTTTTTTTTCCTTCACAGACAAAAAATGTCCTGACAAATCTGTTAGATTTTTTTCAATATTTTTTCACTGTCCGAGGCAATGTAATGCATTGGGGGGTGGGGAGTCAAGTGCCATTGATCAGCACACCATGATGCCAAGAAACTGAAATGACAAGACTTCAGTTTTCTGTATGTTGGCTGCAGCTGGGTGTGAAAGAAATGATACTGTAGTTCTCAGTAGGATCAGGAAATACAATGAATGCCCACAAAACTCAACTCCTAAACCTACAGCTAACTCTTGGTAGACTGGAATTCCAATGGGATCAGAAAATATCCAAAACTCACTCAATGCAATGTTTATTCTGCAGCATGAGAACAGAACAAGAAACCAAGTGTCTGCCTCTCATGGGTTCATGAGGTCTTGGAAGGCAAAATTCTGATTGTTTCTTCTTATCCTTTTCCCTCTGTAAAGGGCAGAGAGAGCCCAGAGGCAGAATGGCTGAAGAAAATAAGTTGTGTCCTTCTATTTTTGTGTGCACAGAATTTGTAAGATGGTGGATGTTTGAAAAGACAGACAAATCAATTCAATTCAGTGTCTTATACCAGACTAGATTAATTGTTTTTCTGTCCCACTCTTGCCTGGCAGAATCTCTCTGGAATTTCCCCCCCCCCCCATCACATGATCCTTTATTTGAACCCAGAGATGCTGACTTTAAACTTGCATGCATAGCATGTGCTGTACCATACAATTATGGGTCTTTCCCTCAAAGTTCTTGGACTAAGCTGGAATCCACTTACATTTGACTTTTGCTGAGAAATTCTTAGCCAGCTTTTGTTGCCCTAGGACAGAAGTTTCGTTACCACCACCACCATAGCACATGCAAATTCTAGACTCTAAAGTGAAAAGGGAAAAAAAAACATTCAGTGATGAAGGTGAGAAAGATGGAATATTTTCAGCCTAATATTGTCTAATGTAAGGGAGTAACTACAGTGACATAATGTGGGAAATGTTCTGGATTTGAATGGTCAGATTCACATTAATTGCCATTACCTACATGATGTGCAAGTCCATTCAAATCAGCCTGAAGTTTCCCCCACGTAAATCTGTAGTTTCTTCCTCTGCTGCTGGTGCTTCTGCTTTTTTGGAATAGAGTGCATTCACATTGGTTCAGGCAGTGTCATGGCTTGAGCCAATATGGAGGGGTTTATAGATGTCCAATCTGAAACCATTGCACCTGGCTACAGCAACAGTGAGGCAGGATGGGATGGGGAACTGGCTGCCTTTTGAATCCTCTCCTCCCCACACTGGTGCTTATTTCCTGCTTCCCTTCTCATGCAGCTTCTTTCTTCCTTTAAAGGCTTGCTGTCCTAGTGCTTGGACAGCTAGGTGACTGAAGGGCAGAAAAAAAAGAGCAAGGAATCAACAGAGATGGGGGGGGAGGTGGTCCAGTTTTGCAGGAGGCATGGTTAGAGCAGAGCTGCTTTAACAAGCTATAAACAAGGCTGACTGATAACTTCCTCCTCTCTCTGCTGATTCCTCACTGTTTTTTGCCTACTTCAGTCACTTAGCTATCCTAGCACTAGGGGAACAAGCCTTTAAAAGAAAAAAACAGAAGAGAACAGGAAGGGAAGAGGAATACAAGCAGACTCAAGCCAGGTATGGGGAGGGAACAATTCAGATGGCTAACAAGCTGCAAACAACGCTGAATGCCATTTCCTCCCCTTTCTCTGCAGACTCCTGTGTGGTTGGCTGAAGTGAATTAACCCAGGGTGACTTCATAGCAAATCTGTTCACATTTTCCCCGCTATGTAGCCGCACCCTAACTTGCAGTAGTTCTTCAAGGACTTCGACAAGACTGTTTTCCCATTCCTTCTTTTTGGGATCAGTTCTTTTTAAAAAACATACCTGAGATGTCAGAGGTTCCAGTGGGGAAATTGTTCATGTAAACTCAAGGGCCTTCCTGTTCTGATTCCTCCATCTGTCTTTTGCAGAACGTGGAAGGACTACAAATCCCAGAATCCTCTAGCAGGAATAGACAAGTTCTGGTCATTCCCACAATTCATGTATCTAGTTTCACAGCTGTCCTACTAGTATCTTTTGAGGTTTCCTGCAAGCCAGTCTCCCATCTTTTGCAAGCTTCGTGTGGTTCTTATTTCTATAGGGTGTGTATTCAGTTTTAATCCCAGCCAAACTGGAAATCCATCTCTATCACTGCCTCAGAGAAACTGAACACTGACCCGTCTAATCTGATAGCATTCCCGGAAGGGGGCGGAGCCAGGAGCAGCGAAAGCAGCAGGGAACTGGGGCTCCCAGAAGACCTGTTGCATGCCGTGAATCCAGACTCCCTCAATAAAATTGAGGGCGGGGGAGAGCCAGGAGAAGGCCACCCCGGGTCGTAGGGGAGCTGAGAGACCCTGGGAGGAGTGGACGAGCAATCCCCCTCCTTGAGAACTCTCCTCCTTAGACAGAGGATTCCTCGGGCGCCATCTTTTAATGGCGTTTTTAGCTGTGAGGCTCCGTGGGAGGACATCAAATTTGCACCTCCGGAGGACCCTGGAAGTTCCCAGGCATAAAAGTGAGTTATTGAACTGAAGCGAATACCCAAGATTTATATCTAAAGTGAGGAAGAACTAATGACTTGAAATTAGCTGAGCACAGAGGACCACGCTTATCTTTTTACTACGTTTTCCACAAACGCTGCTCTATCCGTAAAGAAGGGAGGGGTGGAACAGCAGCTTACAATCGGAGATCTTAAGAATAATAAAAGAACTCCAGACAGCAAGGAACGGGAGAGATTTTCGCCCAAGGGAAGAAAGTCTTTGAAAGAACAACTGAGAATAACTGAGAAGATGCAGTGTTGAGCTGTAAAGGTGGGGGAATGAAGGGGGGTGTTTTGAATAAACTATAAGTTTAACAAGCCTTGTCCTTCAACCTCTACTGAGTACCACTGCTCTACATAGTTGACCTGAGGGCAATAAAGAATCATCCTGAGAGAAGAGACAGTTTAATTGTTTAACAGTTTTATTACGTCTGGAGACTGTTAAAACAGAATGAGGAAGGGAGACTCTCTCACTTTCACTTTTCATCTGACAATGTAAGAAGCTTGTTGCTGGTTTTTATCAGAGGCAACGACGGCAGCAGTTTGTCCCTGGGGATTTCACCCAAGAGATATACAGAAAAGACATATTTGGAATATATTTATATATGAAAGGCGTTAAGATGGTTTTGGGTGTCCCCACCACCCATCTTAATGTGAAGATTGGCTTTGTTTTTTCTTTAGTAGATTGAAACTTCTTAGACAATGTACTGAGCTCGGCTGGGGAAGAGACTATAAGGCAAGAGTCAAGACTATTTTATTACGCTGAGGACATCTAGTGGCCAGCTGGAACTATTCCAGAGCTCAGTATTTTGGAATATCCTTTTGTTTTCCCCTTAGCAGGCTGAAACCTTCCAGACAATGTACTCTGCTTTGCTGGCAAAGAAACTATAAAGCAAGAGTTAAGATTATTCTATTACGTTGAGGACCTTTAGTGGTTGTCTGAATAACTGTATTAGAGTTTTGTATTTTGGAGTATGCTTTTGGTTTCTGATTGAATAATCCTGCTAATTCTGTTAATGCTGTTAGTGCTGTATTGAGGGGGAAAAAAGAAAAAGAAAAAAGGAGGTCTTTGCTGGGAATAAGAAAGGGGGAAATTCTTTAGGAATTGGAAACCGTGAAAGGGAGCAACATGACCTCGAGATCCAAAAAGGAAGACTCACCAGGCTTTGGGGCCTCTGGGACCGCCAAATTAATGAGTCAAGACCCTTTTAAAAACGCAATCCAGGAGATGCAAGCAAACATTATTAAACAGCTTTCAGACCAGATACAAGATGCAAGAACGGATTTCAAAGCAGGAATTGAAAGCACTAATCAAAAGATAGACTCTTTTACACAGATAGTGCAGAAGGTGGATAGCAGACTAACAACAGTAGAACGAGACATTCAGGATATCAAAGAAGAAAGAGATATGATGCAGTCACGTCTTATAACTTTGGAGATGGAGAAGGCTTCCTATTTTCTGAGGCTTCAGAATGTGGAAGAGATGCAGGGAGAGACTGAACAGGATTTGCTAACGTTGATCTCTGAAGAATTGGCCAAGCAAACTGGGATAGGGCAACAGGAGTTGGAACAATCTATTGAACAGATTTACCGCCAAGGAAATGCTTTCACCAGGCGGAACAAACTACCGAAGGAGATCCACATAAAATTTCTAAGGAGAGCAGTGAAAGAGAAGATCCTTAAAGTTAATAGAGAAAAAGATCTGGTGATTAAGGACACCAAAATAAATATACTAAAACAGGTGCCCTGGAGTATGCGGAAGAAAAAATGTATACATACCTATTGGAATATGAGATGGAGGATGAGAGGGTAAAGGAGACGATGATAAAATGGGCAAGCAATTTTGGTTACAATATTGATATTGATGATTGGACATTGATGTGGAAAGAATCCCATAAAATGATTAAGCCGGTAAATTTAAGAGAAAATATCCTCAAAATGTTCTATAGATGGCACTATACCCCTGTAAGATTGGCAAAAATGTCAGAGGATAATAGCAATGTTTGTTGGAAGTGTAAAAAAAAAGCAGGAACCTATTATCATATGTGGTGGACATGTGAAAAAGTCAAGAGATATTGGATGCAGGTGTGGGAAATAATAAAAGAAATCATTCAACAGAAATTAAATTTTAAGCCTGAAATAGCACTGTTAAATATTGTGTCGGAAATCATTGATAAGAAAATCAAATATTGTGTAATGTATATACTTGTAGCTGCTAGGTTACTCTGGGCCCAAAAATGGAAAAGTGAAGAAACACCCACGATGGAGGAGCTCCTAAAGAAACTGTTGGATATTGCAGAATTAGATGCACTTTCAGAAGCACTACGTGAACAACCAAGAGACTATGTGAAACAGAGTTGGAATTTAATATATGTTTGGGCTCAGGAAAAGACAAAAATTTAGGGGAAAATGTTTTATGTTCATTATCTTTTTCAAAGCTCACTGGAAACCTGGGGAATCTGGGACTCAAAGGAGATTGGAATTTCTTGTCCTCTGAAGGGGGGAGGGGAGGGCTTATTTTGGGCTATTTTTTATTCCTTTTCGTTTTTTGATATTTTATATTTTGTATTCTGTAGTTCTGCTTAATAAAATAAATATCTATTTAAAAAAATAATAATAATAATCTGATAGCATCCCCCCCCCCCCCCCGAGTGATTGGGAGATCCCATGGCATATGACCAGACTAGCCAAATCATGCCTGAGGCTTTAGTATTGAAAATGCTACACTGTACAGTGGTGCCTTGAGTTACAAACTTAATTGGTTCCGGAAGATGGTCGTAACTCAAGTTGGTCGTAACTCAAAGCACCATTTACCATAGGAATACATTGAAACCCCATTAATCCGTTCCGGCCAGAAAAAAACCCCACCAAAAAACCCACCAAAAAAAAACCAAAAAAAAAAAAAAACAAACAAAAAAACCACTGCAAGACCCATCGGAAACGCGATTAATCTGTTCCGGCCAAAAAAACACACACACCGAAAAACAAACAAACACACTGCAAGACCCATCGGAAACGCGATTAATCCGTTCCGGCGGGAAAAACACACACCGAAAAACAAACACTGCAAGACCCATCACAGCACAGAAACATAACCCCCCCCCCAGCTCAAACCCACGCTGCAAAACCCTGTACTGACTCAGAACAGGCATTTTAAAAAGCAGAAAGCAGTACCAGGCAGTCCGAAGCCTCCTCCGAATGCACACACTCTAACCGCTGGGGCGAAAGAGCTACAGAGAAGCAGCCTCTTCGCCGACCAACGGTTAGCAGTTCAAATTCCCCGCCTTTTTCCCCACCTTTTTTTCCAGTCGCAACTCAAAGCTCCGGTCGCAAGTCAAAACAAAATTTTGCGGCCGGAGCTGGTCATAACTCGAATTGGTTGCAACTCAAGACGTTCGTAAGTCGAGGCACCGCTGTATTTCCAAGAAACGTTCGTAATAACTTGTTTTTCTTTTCTCCAGCATCCTATAACTAGGTGGATTGCCCGCTATCTCTTGGATCCCCCAGAGAAGGATTATGAAAAGACGATGGCTTTGCTCCATTTAGAAAAAGAGAAAATGAAGCTGAGGTAGGAATATCTCCGGATGGTACCAGAGGCTTTCATAACTTAATGTAGAGCTGAGGTGTTGTTTCAAGCCTGAGCCAATGAACAGAACTTGTATCTGAAACTATAGAGGGTATAAGTGGGCATTTGAAAAAAACAGACTGTTTTGTACTTTTACTTCCTCTTTCCATTCTGATCCTTTGCTAAGAGGGCTGCCCCATCTTGTCTTCACCATATTTGGTACTTGGCAGGGCTGGTTGGCGGGGAGGAGCTATGGCTTAAAAAGGAGTGGCTGATCATTTTGTGTCATTCCCTCCCCCAGCCAAAATGCACAATTGCTTTTGCTACAGAGGCTTCTGAGGGTGGAATGGCCATTTTTAGGCACATAAATTCTGGGCGGACACAGAGAAACCTAGGGGCCTCTGTGGCCCATAGGCCATACAATGAGCTTGAACTCCTTGTTCAAGGTCACACAGTGACTCTCAGAAAACTACAGCTCCCAACACTTCTTGCTACTTATGCTGGCTGGAGCTGATGGGAGTTAAGTCCAAAAGGAGGTGGGGGACTAAATTTTCGCATCTCTGCTATAATTCAAAACATTTCCTCTAAGCCTGCCACTGGGGCATGGACAGTTGATTGTGTATGCTTATTCTTGACTGCTTGGAGGAAGTCTTGAATGGGTGGTGCCCAGGGACCTGGCAGCTATTTCCTGGGTTGTATCTCATCATCAGCCCTGATGGTAGTGGGACTTTTGTCTCCCTAAGTGTATGTTCTTGGAATGCAGTTACTTTTTCTCTCTTTTTTTTTTAAATTTTCTCTTCCCTCTCTCTTTTTCTCCCTAATAGGCAAGACATTAACAAAGCACAGCGGATGATGTTTAACAAGGGAGATGGACCATGGTATTTCTATGCCACCCCTTCTGCAAAACATATTGATTATTCTAACAAAGCAACACCTGACAATTAAGCTTGTTAGCTTTCTGTCTTGAACACGCACCTGCAGACAGCAGCTGAGTTATGTAATAAATAACTGCCGTAGTAACTTTAATAAATATTCCTGATTCAGAAACTTGCTGTGTGGATTCAGGTACTTGTTGATTTATAATGCAGAGTGTAAAAATTACAGGACCACTTTGTGAATCAATTTGCAAATTAAAACATGCTGTATAAACAAAGTCCTCCAGCCCAGGTGGATTACAACTCTCAGATTATCTCATAGAGCATAACTGATAGCCACAGTGATGTGAATCATAATAAATAATAATAATAATAAAAGAGAGAGAGAGAGAGAGAGATCTGGGGTCCATAGCTCCCTCTTACTGAAGAGTTTTCTGTTGATCAAGGACATACCTTGTCTCAGGAAAAACTAAGAACCCATAGAAGCTCTACAACAAATTGTTGGTTCATCCTTAAGATGTTGGTGGTGTGGGGCAGAAAATCAGACTGTTGTCCACATCATGTGGAATTGCCCCACTGTAAGCCCCACTTTGGGAAAATATGCTGCAAATAGCCCAGAAAAACCCATTTATTTTAAAGATTTGTATGTTTTGTTGGAATTGTAGAACTGGACTGAGTCCAAACTCCTGACAAAGCAGGAAATTCACAGCTAAAGCGTCCCTGAGATACAACCGTGTAACGTCTGTCTAAAAACTCCCAGGGAAGGAAAGTCCCCCGAGGCAGTCCCTTCCACTGTCAAACAGCTTTTAACGGTCAAGAAATTCTTCCTAATGTTAAGGAGAATCTGTTACTCACGGTTCTACCTTCTGGAGCTGTAGAAGACAAGCTTGCTCTGTGTGGCAGCCCTTCAAATATTTGAGGTTGGCTTTCATATCACTTCTCAGTATTTTCCAGGTTAAACCTACTCACACCCCTCAGCTGTTCCTCATAGGGCTTGGTTTCTAGACCCATTACCACCCTGCTCAGCCTCTCTTAGACACATTCCAGCATGTCAACATCCTCCTTAAATTGTGGTGACCTGAACTACACAGTATTCCAGGTGAAGGCTGACCAACGCAGAATGGAAGGATGCTCTTCGTTCCTTTGGTCTGGACACTATTTGGTCAGTGCAACCAAGTATTGCATTTGCTTTTTTTTTGCCACTGCATCACACTGTACCACCAGGTTTCCTCCTCCTCCTCTGGGAACTGGCAGGAATTCTTCTATGTACAGTATCATCCACAGGGGCTTCTATGCCTTTTGTTGCCCCTGTTCCACCTGCTCTAACTGACCTTCTGTGAAGAGGGTCTGGAACTGTTGGAGCCTTGCTCCAAAGGCTCTTGACTCAATATCTATGGAGAGGGCCTGGGACTCCTATGCCTCTTTCAGCACACTGGAATGAGTGTTCCTGGAGAGGTAGGGGTATCAGGGCGCAGGTAGTGTTCCTGGTGCAATTCCATAGCTCTACGGACACTACATGCTTCCTGATAGTCCTACCTCTCTTCTATATTCTTCCACATCCTTGCCTTCTGAACTGGACATTCTTCTTCCTCTTCATGCTTGCTTTGTTGCTCCACCAGAAGTGTCTTCTCAGCTCTCCAGAAACATTTCACGATGAGTTGCAGCGTGGAAAAGTGAGCTTTGAAGTGCTGTATGTTTTCTTCCAGTAGGGCTACCAGTTGCTTGCAGCTGCTACAGGTATCACTTCCTACACCTTCAGAGTGAAAGGCAAACAAGCCAAGGGTATTGGAGGTCACTGCAGCTGCTCTTTAACACCTGCTCCTTTAACATCTGTGTCTCTTGTCTTATGCAAACCATGTCACAGCTCTCTTGGCCTCCCCTTAAATTCCCTTGCTAAATACTCAAGAAGGCCCTCCTTACTCTCCCTGTTTGCAAGCTCCCAGGAACTCTGATGGCAGCCATAGAGTAGTCCAACTAAATCAGTGCAATTAATGACTGGGTCAGCCAGATGCGTTATGCTTTAACAATGGAAGGCAGAGTTGCTACTTTCCACATTAAAATAAATTACGGTAACAATTTTGCATTCCCTGTGCTTATTTGAACTGCACTCATATCGGTCAATAGGACCCAAAGTTGATCAATAATTTCGGTAAGTATGTTTTTAAATTTTTTATTATTTTTTTTTAGAATTTTGCATCATGATGAACACTCTGGTAGTTATAAAAGTTTACTGTGCTAATTTTCATAAAGTTACTCAGGTTTTCTCTTTCAATATATATAGCAAAACCAGAAGTATTACGGTACCTTAAAGATTTATTTTTGTGTGAACTTTCATGGGTTACAGTTGACTTCCTGAGAGACACACCTGAACTGGGATGTACTCATGTCAAGAAAATGAAACAAAGACAGTGTGTATATGAATTCCACTGGTTTTATCTACAGCCTTACAGTTATAGTTACAGCTGGAAAGTGCATACCCTGAAAACAGCTCCATCTACTCATCAGAGAAAAAAGCCCACCTTAGTCATCAACCAACAGACAAGTTAATTGCTCTTACTATTACAAGATGTCTGGGTCATCAATACTTTGAGTGTTCATTAGAGGTGTTAAGAATGCCATTGCCAATTTCAAAGTTTATTACCGATATGATTGTCGCCCTCCTTTCCAATACCACTTGGTCCCCATCCCAATGTTATGCACTGTATGCAATGTATACGAACCTATGGCTTAAATAGTGTTCTTGTGTTTTGAGGAAGTAGATTTTAATTCATGATGGCTCACACTGAAATAGATCTGTTAGGCTTTAAGATCCCAGAATACTTCTAGTTTTATTATTGCTTTGTTATATCTTTACTGCACTAGTTGCTTATAGGTAGGAACATTTTGGAGATTTGTCTTTAATAATGTCAGATCACATTAAAAATGCAGCTCTGCCTTCAGTTTAAAGTGCAACAATCCATCTGTAAGGTGTAAGTCCCTTGCAAGTTGTACACAGGTTCCATGCACTTTTAAAACATATTTTTGTTTACGTATACTCAACAGTTATTACGATCATTAGATGGCAGCACTTCATTACTTCATTAACATTCCAACCCTCTAGTTCTACATTAAAATGTGCTGCTTAAGATCATCTTTTAGGGATGGATGAGAAATTCAGTTCCGTTTTACCAGAATTTTCAAAAATCCAATTGTAGGAGAAGCCAGATCTTCCTCTTCCCTAAGGGTGGGAGAGAATTCTGGTTCATCTCATCAGTTCACTTCTGGTTAGAATTTCACGACATCTGAATGTAGAAGAAAATAGTACTTGAAAGATTTGTGAATGGGTGTGAGAGCTGGACAGTAAAGAAAACAGAGGAGAAAAATTGATTCATTCGAAATGTGGTGCTGGAGGAGAGCTTTGCAGATACCCTGGACTGCCAGAAGGATGAACAAGTGGGTCCTAGATCAAATCAAGCCTGAACTATCTCTGGAGGCAAAAATATTGAAGCTGAGGTTGTCCTACTTTGGGCACATCAGAAGAAGGCAGGATTCTCTGGAAAAGACAATAATGCTGGGAAAGGTTGAAGGCAGCAGGAAAAGAGGAAGACAGATACCAACACTTGGGGTGGGGTTAAGAGAGGAGCAGGAATACATGTGCAGTCAATGCAATGCAATAAGCAGACCATTTGATTTTATCCAAACTATAAGTTCAGGTTTCTGCTCTGCCAGAGAGATCTTCAGGCAGTTCTCTTGGCCTTGTTGTTATGTAGTGTCAGGTCACTTGAAAAATTCTAACAGGATTTTTAGAGTATGAGCAATATGTAAGGAGTGATGTTATTACTGTCACACATCCCTCAGTGAATGTCCATGGCCAGGTAGGAATTTGAACTCGGGTCTCCCAGTGCCTGGTCCCTAACGGTCCATTACCCCACACCAACTCTCCTTTCTTGGCTTAGCCTTACCTTATTGTGGGGATAAGTAGGGAAGAGGAATTGTTCGGTGCAGAGAAAATGTTTGTTGATTTTATTTCAGGCTTCTTCGTGAGTGCATCTTTGGTTTTTGTGTTCTTGCATACCAGTCCTTTAGTTTAACATGAAAGGGAAAAGGGTTTTGGGGTTCTTTCATTTCAGGTTTTCTATATGTGCTTTCTGGTATCCTGAAAGCCCTACCACAGCCCTTAAAAATTACTCCAAAAAAACACACAGAGGCAACAGAGAATCAATCCACTATAAAAGCAGATGGCTGTGGGGGGACCTGGGTGAGCTTGTGATGTTTTACATGCCCCACATCTGGATGTCCAAGATTAGCGACCGTGCTACAAGTCCGAGTGTGCCTTCTCCTATGACTCACCCCTAAGTGGCTGCTTATGGTGGCGGGCTGCACGTCTGGCAGGCTTTTCCCACTCCGATCTGCCCCACGGCTTGCCCCAGAGATTGGCCCTGCCTTGATAACGCCTCTCTGGGTCTCCAGATGGCTTCCATTAGCCTCCTCCCTTTTCCATGGCTTCTAACTTCCAACCTGCTGTTTTCCAAAAAAAATCCAGTGTAAAGGGGTCAAGTCCTGCAATCCATTCTCCCAAAGGGATTTCCTCCCTCCTGCCCTGAGCTCTGGCAGGATATTTCCCACTCATTCTTATCCCCTACACATTCCACATTTCTGACTTGCAGGGGCCTAGACTTTTCCACCTTCTCCCCAACCTCCTCCAAGCTACGATTCTTTTTTTCCCCCAAACCACAAGCCTCTCTCAAGTCCCTTATCTCTGGTTTTCTTCTCCACTCCTGCCTGACAAACTCAGCCAGACCTGGGAGGCGAGTTGTGGTGGGAGATGCGTAATAGAGAAAGAGGCCTCTGAGCATGTACAGAGTAACACCCCACCCCAGCCCTGGATTCAGGAGGCGGGATTCCCGAGCAATTTTTACGCATGCTTTCTTGGCGGCCTTGCGTCCTGGCACATCTCGGGGAAGAGCCTTCCTCCTTTCTCCGCTGGGTCGCTAGAGAAAGAGGTGTCTGGGCACGTGCAGAGTACCCGGCCTCCCTGGGCCCTGGGTTCGAGAGGCCGGATTCCTAGGCAATTCTTGGCAGGTGAAGTCTCTCCATCCCTCTGGGAAGAGACTCCAGAGAGGCTGGCGCACTAGAAAAAAGAGGCCTCTGAGCGCGTGCAGAAAATCCCCCGCCCGCTTGGCTTTTCAGAAGGCGGGACCGCCAAGGAGCCCTTAGGCGTGGTGTCTTGGGGGGGGGGCCCTTCGACCCCCGCGCCTCTGTGGGAAGAGACGCCCTGAGCGGGGGGGGGGGGGAGAGGCTGGTCTCCCCTTCGAGCAAGAATAGCAGCAGCCGCGGCAGCAGCAGCAACTGCTGGGCTCCGCCGCGGCTCTTGCGCTCATTGGATTAAAAATAGCATCTCTCCACCCCTGCGGGCGGGCGGGCGGGTCGGGCTCGGCTCCTTCCTCGGCCCGGGCCCCCCTCTCCTCCCCTCTCCTCCCCTCGCGCCTGGGTTGCAGCTGCGACTCCGAGCCCGGCGTCTGCGTCCAGCCGGCCGGCGGGGTCCAGCATGGAGCGGGCCGCCTTGTTCGGGAACGGCCGGGAGGCGCCGGTGGCTGCCGGGGACGTGGGCGAGCTCCTGGTGCCTTACATGCCCACCATCCGGGTGCCCAAGACCGGCGACCGCGTCTACAAGTCCGAGTGTGCCTTCTCCTACGACTCGCCCGTAAGTCGCGGCTTGCACACACACACACACACACACACCCCGGGGAGGCTTTCCCCGCTCCGGTCGCCCGAGAGAGAGAGTCGCCCCGCCTTGCTTAAAGCCCGCCCGGGTCTCCAGGGGACGTCCCTGAGCCGCCTCCCTTTCCCACGGCTTAGAGTGTGTGTGTGTGTGTGGGGGACCCCCGACGAGCCCCCGGCGCTGGCTTCCTTAAGCTGCCTCCGCGGCGCCCGCACCCGGTGGGGGGGGTGTCCCCTGGAGGCTTCCCACCCGGCCCAGTCCTATTTAGGGTCCCGTTGGCCTGCCCCCGACCTTCCTTCCCCCCCCCCCATGCCCCAGGGAGTCCTGCTAGCCCCAAGGAGGAGCCCCTCCGCCCCATCTTTCTCCCTCCTGCTTCTCAGCCGGGCAGCCGTTTTGTTTCGTGGGCTGCCTATCTCCCCCCCCCCCCCAAAAAATTAGGGCCTGTACGCCAGTCATGCGCTAAGCTGGCCCTCCCCATCCCTCAGAAAGGGGGCATAGGCTGGTTCCTTGCCATTTTGTTTCTCAATTTATTTTTTGGGGGGGGGCTGTAGATAACCTTCCTGGTAGTCAAGTCTAAATGGAGCCTTTATTCCTGGCTGCCTTGTGGATCCCCCAACCTCCCATATTTTGTGTAAGTTCCTCAGCCTTTTGGGGATTCCTCCCAACGCCGTCCTTAGGAGGAGGGGGCTTTGCCCAGGACCCCAAAATTTGGAGAGGAGAGAAGTCTGGTGGTGAAGCTGCTAGTGAGAGTTAGGAAAATAAACGGCAACAACACCTGGCCCCTGTTCGTGCCCCCCTTTTTTGTAATGTATGAATCCTCTTTGTTTGGGGGACACCTCACTGTCTTCTTTGTTTCTGGGGTGTGTTGGGTTGGAGTGGGTAGGAGATGGTGCCACCTGTCCTGGGTGTCAAAATTGCTAGCTCTCTCTCTGATTCCTTCCCACGCCCACCCTGTTGGGTCTCCTTCAACGACAGCAGGGACCAGTTTTCCGCTCCCAAGACCGTCTTCTCTAGGGGCTTTGCAGCCCACCAGAAAGACTCTAAACCCCACAAAATGGGAAATGGCTAAGACGCCTGTTTCCAGTTTCAAAAATATTGGCATTTCAAGGTGTTAAATGCAGTGAGTGTGGTCTATGGCCTAATCAAAAGGTGTATCACCTTTTCTAGAGGCTTCTAGGATTAACAGTGTGCCTCATTTCTCGTACCAGAAAAAGAGGGAGCTGGAGGAGAAGGGTACGGGCCCTTTGCCCACCCCAAGGTACCCCCTTCTGAAAATACACCCTGCCCAGCATTGGCTCCGACCACTGGGAAAACCACTCTCCTCTCCTTCCACCCTTACCTGGAGTCCATCCTCCACTTTGCCACTTTACCAACCTGCTTCTCCTCCTCCTCCCAGCCACCCATACGTTGGAATTCCATTGCCTAATTTGCAGTATTCTCTCTCTCTCTGACTATAGCTACAAACCTACCCATATAGACGTAGGTTTGAACTCAATGAGATTGCAGGTGTGCCTGTTAGTAGCTATTTGAATACTGGTACCACCCCCATTGCATCCAGAGTGCCAATCTATGCATTCTTAGCTCCATCAAATGAGTGACCCGCCATCTGCTCTGATGTTGAACAAGTTACTTGATTGTGTTGTGTCCTATTTATTGCAGCCCATGGTTGTTACCATGCACAAGCTCTCCAGACTTGGCCTGTATGATAGGGAGTGAGCAGAAAGTATACTGAGATATTCTGAGAGTTCTTTGGTTGATTTGTAGTAGATTGACTGGCAAGGACCACATTTCATGACCATAGCAACAACAAAATGGTTCTTCTTCAGGCTGTGAGGCTGGCATCAAGAGTGGTTTTTGGTTCTGTTTTTGTGTGAAAAACTTTCCTCCCCTCAAAATTCGTAAATGCTTCCTCTGAGTCTTTTGCCCTGGCTGTTGCTGATGAATTTTCTTTTAGCGTAAAAATATAAATCTGAAGTCTGCTGAAGCCTGCCTTATGGAATTCCATGCTTTAAATCTATAGATAGTTCACATGTAATGTGTTGGAGTTTTTACAACCTCTCATGGGTGTGACCAGGAGGGACTTTTCTGGGTTGGGGTGATTGCAACGTTCCCTCTAAGCTGCACAGCCTCACAGTGCTGCATGAGTCCTGTGGACCCGCAGCCATTCTTGCTGCCCATTTAGTTCCGGTCACGGGTGGAACCCCACGCGTGGGGGGCAGGTTTTCCGCTCAGTGCTAGTGGAAAATTGAATGTAATTAAAGAGTAACAAATGGTGCTCTTTAATTACATTCAATTTCCCACCAGCAGAACCAAATGGGTGTCAACGTGGGTTGTGGGTGCACGAGACCCATGCAGCGCCGTGCGGCCACGCAGCTGCATAGCTTAGAGGGAACATTGGGTGACTGTCAATCTATCCAGCACTAACCAATTGTTCCTTCCCGCCTCTGAATTCAAAGAGAGCCCCGCCTCTTTGCTGAGTGCTTATTTCACCCTCTCTTTCCTGGGTTGTTCTTCAGTGTTGTTGGTTTGCTGTTGATCTGTTCACAGCTATAAGTAATGAAATGCTTTTCATTCTTCCTTTACAAATGTCTCAGAGTGAGTTGTTGAGACTTTAAGTGCCAGTTAATAAGAGAGGGTTGGATTCTGGGGAACTTGTAGCTCTTCTCCTTTGTGAGTCTCTGTACCATTACTGTGTGGCAAAGGAATTTTACCAGGAATTCAAAACTCTGCAACATAATGTGCTCCTCACTCTTTGTTGAGCACTTGCCCCCTCCATAGTGTGGCCAAATGCACTGTACTTCCTGCTACAAACCTCTTGTTCAGTCTGCCCATAGGAATCTCCCTGGTTTACCATCTCTTCTTACTTGAAAAATATTTCAGATTTAAGTGTGAGAGCTAAATGCAGCCTCTATATTCAGTAATCATGTCACCTGGCTAAGTATCAGGTGCTGAGAAGAAACAAACAAACAAAATCTATGTTGCTTTTTTGGAAGCAGTGTTTTTTGGGGGTAGGAAGGGCAACATGGAGAGATACATGGTGCAGTGGATAGAGTGTCAGACTGATTAAGGTGACCTAAGGTTCAAATCTCTGCTTGACCATGGAAACACAACAGGGTGATGATGACAACGGGGGAAAACCATTGTGTGCTGGTCAATTCAGATGCACCAACCTGTTATCTACCCCAGTGAAAGCAAAGTGTTTTAGATGGGCCACCACTGCAGTCCTCAGTGGTGGTTTTGTTAGAACCTTTGAGGTTGCAAATGTGCCTTTCAGAAGCTATTTGATTACTGGTGTGTCCTCTATGGCAATCCAAGATTCCCCAGATGCTCTCTGTCCAAACATTTTCTTAAAAACCAGTGAGAATTTCTACTCTCCTAGGAGTAGTGATTCTAGTAAACACAAGGCATAATCCCCACATGCTTTGTTTAGCTCTTCCCTGAAGTGTTTTTAAACCTTTCATGCACTTCCAATTTAATATCCCTACTTTTCCCTCATTTCCCAGCACTGGTGCAGGCCATGGTTGGCTCTTGCTGTGAAAAGTTGACCCCCTGAGCTGCCAAGGTTGTCTACCCTGGTCTGTGCCTATGGTGGAGTGGCCTGTCTGTCTTTGCATGCACAAGGTTCCAGGTGTCATCCCTGGCATTTCCAGTTAAGACTGGGAAACCCTTGCTGTGGTTTATGGAGAGTCACTACCAGTCTGACTCGACAGAAGGGAGCTTGTGATATTCTTACAGTTTCCTCCTTGTTTTCAACCAGCTAACTTAACCACCTTTAACCCAAACCAAAGAGGGAGGGAGGAAGGAAGGACGGACGGACGGGCGGACCATGTGTTCTTTTTGCAAAGTGCAAACCCAAGGGTTATTAGTATCGTTCTTGGACCACTAAAATATTGAACCATAGATGAGCTTTTGAGTCCAACAAATCTTTCTTCAGGCTGAACATTGCAGAGCTTGAGGGAGGAAGGGGTGGAGACAGAAAACTCCTAAAATCATCCTGACCAGATGCTGTAATGTCAGGATCTGAGTTAAAGTAATGTTATGAGATGCAGACTTTCTGAATCTGTTTGAGATACCAGGTTTCACTTCAGGCAATGTAGGGATCAGTTGTCTTTCCCCATCTTTCAAGACAAAGAGTGGCCAATCATCTAGCACGTTTTCTATCTCAGATCTAGCTGGGCATGCAGGATCACACAGCCATAGCAATCCACCTGCCAGAAAATATGGAGATTTAATGTGGTTGACCTACTGTCTTTAAACACTCACCTTTATTCCTTTGGCCCATCCTGTAAATGCCACTATCACCGGTCCCAGTAAACTGTTCTGTGTGTCTTTGACATCCGGTTTCTCTTTGCCCAAAGTATTATGTCTGTTCTGCTGCCGTTGCCACCTTTGAATGGCTGCATCCAATGAAATTTTTTTGGTGGAAGAAAATCCATCTGCATTACATATAGTGTGCAAATCCATTTATAGGGTGTTAGCCTGTGTGCTGTAGGAGAGGCACGCGTGTGATTGCTTCCTATGCCAGAAATGTTATCAAGTTTGAAACATCTCTCATGCCTTCCCCAAGTAGGATATAAATTCCAATTTCATCTCTGTGTTTATGTGTTTCGGCAGTTAGGAGCTGCTTAATTTAGCAACACAGAAATGTTTGTGTTTAGAGAGAGGGTGATGTGCAAATGCCAGCTAGGATTTCCTGGTGTCTCCCTCCCCATCCCCCTGCTGCGAGTTTCAGCATATTGCAGGGCACAAGTAGTTTGGGTTTACACCTGACAAAGGTGTCAATTCCTTTAAAATTAGCTTAAGGCACCCTTACTTTTTCCATGCAGCTGAAACCAAAGGCTTCAAAACAGAAATGGATGGGTCTCTTCAAGTTTTTCCAAGTTTTGAGCTTCTCCAACATGGATGATGATGATGATCATCATCATCATCTTAGAACTGCAGAGCTGGAAGGGACCCTATGGATCACTGAGTCCAGCCCCTGTGAAGGAGGCACAGTGGGGAATTGAACTCCCAACCTCTGCCTAAGCCACTGTCCTATGTTCTTGTTTTATTTTGAAATCCTGATTTATACATGGTTTGTTGCTGCTTGGTAGAGGTGGGGAAATTACTGGCTAGCTTCATGCATATCCCACATTATTTGTTCCTCTGGGATTTTGAAATAATTGATTAAATATAGATGTTTCTTTCCTGCCCCAAGGTTTCTTTCTCCTCCTCCTCCTGGTCAGCCTTCTCTGACTTGGTGGAGCATTTTATGCTCTGCTCTCTTCCACACTTCTATAAAGAAGACAGTATTTGGCAGACTAATGAAACACACAGACTTGTTGTGTTTGCTGTTGTTAAATACAGCGATATCCACACACGATCAGCCTTTGCATTTGTTTCTCCTTGATTTGCTGTAATGTTTAATTATTCTCTTGCTCCTCATTGATGCATGAGTGTTCATACTTGCACATGTGTGTGCATGCACACACACACATTCTTTTTTTACTTTTTTACATTCTTTTTTACTTGGTTCACTAGGTTCTTGGAGTAAATCCTCTCCAAGCTCCCCCTTAGTGCATTGATTGATGACAACTTCTCCACGGATTCCAAACTATCAACATATATTTCAGGAAGGTTTGAAAAACTATTAATGTTAACGGGAATTTCCACCTTCTCCTCTTCACAAGAAAGGGATTAAAGGAGGAAGGGTTAAAGTCTTGAGTAACAAAAGGATTGTTCATGAGTGTTTCAAATAGTCCAAATCCAAGAGCTGGATTAGGGTCCCTTATTGCCAGTCATGATGAAAGTTTCAACATGGGCAGTGGGTCTCCGGCGGTGACTTCGAACCCAGGGGTCTCGGTTCCCAGCTTCTGGAATTCCCATGGATCAGGATCTCACCTTTTCCCATCCCAGATGGACTGTGCTATCTGGCCCTCTCTCTCCTTTCTCTGGCTAGCTTGGCTCTTTCCTCTCGTATTCTCTTCCCTCACTCCCGAGTCTCTGTTTTGCCCCAATAGGATGGCTTTTGGGATCTCACTTCCTGTGTCCTCCTCTCAGCCTCCTTGTGGGAGATCATAAGTTTTTCCCACTTGTTAGTCCAAGGTTTTTCTATCCAGATCCATTCCCATCTGGGCAGGAGAACCATCTTCTCCTTCCTCATGTCCACTTCTCCTGCCTCTACTACTTCTCCCTTGGACTTCTCCTCCTTATATATCCCTGTCCCCCCATTTCCTCTATTCCCGCCTTTTCCAACTGCCTCTTTACCTCTCCCATTGTAATCTCTGCCTCCTCTAATAACCTGGCTTCCTCCTCAATGGGGTTTCCTGTCTTGTCTCTCTATTTCTTCCACCTGTCTATCTGTCCTGTTTTCTCTCTCTCCCATGGGGGTGGTGGTTACCTTTTTGACTGTGTGGGACTTTCCCCCTCAGGGCATCTATGGGCTTCTCCCATCTCTCGGTGGGAAAGGATGGCAGTTGAGCCGGGACGGTATCTGGATGGCCATCCTCCTCACACTTGAGTAAGAAAAACTGCACCTTGCAGGAGTGATTTGGGTCACGGAAATTATTGTACGGCTTTCTTCTGTTTCAGTCCAACATGGGCATGGCTACTTTTGTGTGAAAATAAATATCACTGGAGGTAGAAGTGTGGTACAGTGACTAGAGTGTTGAACTAGACTTGGGAGACATGGGTTCAAATTGTTACTCCTCTGTGAAATTCATTAGGTTTTCTTGACCTAGTCATGCCCTCCCTCAAACATCTTGCAAGATACTTGCGTAGAGGAAGAGAGCCATGTAAGGCACACTGAACTCTTTGGAAGAGAATTGAGATATAAATGTAATAGATAGCAAATAATCATGTATTTTTTATGCAAAGAATAGTGTACGATATTTGTATCATGTATTTTCTATGCAAAGAATAGTGTATCTTCCAAATTCTAGCTTATATGAGAAACTACATATAGGTATACAGTGGAACCTCTACTTACGAACTTAATCCGTATTGGAATGGTGTTCTTAAATTGAAACGTTCTTAAGTTGAAGCAAAATTTCCCATAGGAATGCATTGAAAACCGATTAATCCGTTCCGGCTGTTTTTTGTTCTTATGTAGAGGCGCGTTCGTACGTTGAAGCATTAGTTCCCATAGGAACTAATGCAAAGCCGGTTAATCCGTACTCTACCACTAGGGGGAGAATTTTTTTAAAACCTAAAATGACCTAAGGTTAAAAAAAGGGCAGGAAAGTTTTTTTCCCGTTCTTATCTTGGAGCTCCGTTCTCAAGTAGAAGCAAAATTTAGCGAACGGAGCTGTTCTTAAGTTGGATCGTTCTTAAGTAGAGGTTCCACTGTACTTTGAACACAATTTGGTAATCCTTTTACAGTATTACCGTTCTTCGCTCACCCTCATTGAAAGTACAAAGGATTTTTAAAAAGCAAAGTTTATAAAAGTTATTTTTTTTTATATAATTCTCAGAATCCTGTAGCTAACATGGCCACTGGCCATACTGGTTAAGGGATGATGGAAGTTGTTGTTCAATAAATAACTTTTTCTGAGCTCTGGCTAAATGTTATCAGAGGAGGGTCTTTTTGAATTTAGTATTCATGAGTGCAGAATTATGTTATTTGGTTATTTCCGTCCAGCACGTTCTTTGTCCTTATTCAGTGCATCTTCACCAGTTTTGAGCCTACCTTGTTCTTTGGCCTGTTAGTATAGCAGTTGGGAACTCATATTTTCCTACCTGCACAATCTAAAGGGCAGTGATGTCTCCACCAGTAACAAGATTCCATGGGGAATGATGAACTCTTACAACTGTATCTACTAGACCACTTTAATGTGCAAGAGTTGTCCATTAACAGAAACAATACAATTAAAAGCGTAGAACAAACATATGAGGAGGGGGAGCACTCTGTCTCTTTCTTTAGTTCCGTTGCTTCAATTGATCTGACGGGGAAAGCCTCCTGTATCTGTGGGGGCTTTCCGCTTGAATTTTCAACCTTGGAACATCAGAGTTCTAATTCATTGGGGGGGGCATGGACACAGGAGACTCTCATGTTCAACCACATCATCTCCCCCACACCCCCATACAGAGAACAGTGGAAGTGACAATGGAAGAGCCTACCTAATTCAGGGTTGATGGAACCCTCTGCCACCCTGTGCTGATGGGCTTAAGTAGATTTACTTGGTCAAGGCTAATGACAGAGTCTCAGTTGTCATGTTAATTTCCTACAGTGCCCTGGCCTATGGGTGCTCAGAGACATTGAGGGAAATTGAAATTATGGCTCAAGTTTAGTCATCCTGGTATAAGGTAGACACCGACATGGATGTGCAGTGGGCACTGCTGGGGTGCTAATAGCATAGGCAGCTGCTTCAGGATGCCACATTCTGGGTCAGTGCCTGGGTGGGGAAAAACTTGTTTGTGTGTGTGTGTTGGTGGCTGTAACAGTTCATCAGTGGTTGTATTAATTTTGATCGTCTCCTCAAATAGATACACAGTGTCATTGCAATAGTTATCTACTTGTGGTTTTCAGCATTCTTGTGTGTATCTCACAGTATTAGATACAAAGTTAATTTGGAATTATTGATTTTCATGTCTGAAGGGTGACACACAACACATTTTGGAATTCCCACGTAGTGTATAAACATACAGAGAGATGCCTGTGTCTTCAGGGTTTACTTCCAGAGTCTTCAGCTAGAATACTGTTGGGGTTTAAGTACCATTGCATAAATGGTTGTACTTCCTTTGGAACGGAGGAAGGACTGAATCCAAGATAGAGTTGCACAAGTGGTACTGAGCGCAGGCAATGTTGCAGAAGTAATTGTGCTTTGAGAGAGACTGCACCATTAAGCATAATGTGTCACGGGTATGAAATCTGGTGTAGGATTGATTGCATAATGGTGTGAATCAGTGTAAGTTTCATTTAACTGTGCACATGGATATTGATGCTATGCAGTTGTCTGGGAGGGTAATTGCTGTTAGGTCTTCCATGGTAACAGGAGTCAGTAACAGATCTTATAAAACAGCCAATATATAGTTGGACAGGCTGTTGGACTGGGACTCAAGAGACCTGAGCTCAAGTCTGTGCACAGCTTGTGGAAACATGCTAGGGGTGGTGGCAATGGTAAGCCACTTCTTGACCATCTGACAGACCTCAGAAACCTTATCAGGAAGGTTGTAAGTTAGAAGTGATTTGATGGCACATAACAACAAAAAATATGTTTTAGGGCTATGGATAGTACGTATTTTGAATGCATTTTTGGTTTCCGTGGTCTTTGTACTCTGTGTGATATGTGGCTTGCCCATGAACATTCAGCAGAATATAAACCAGTATACAACGTTCCTTGTTTGGGGATTGGCAATTTCAGGGGGAGGGTTAGGGAGCTGCATCCCACCTACTGTTACCAAGAAATAATTTGCAGGTTTTGCTACAACAATTGCAAGCCAGTGGTTTTCTCTTTAAAACTGTAATTCTAAAGCCTTGGCCATCCATGTGTTCTTTCTTGCAAGAAATTCAAGATTAGGGGGAGAAAAAGTTTTAGTGTTGATTTAACTTTTCAGACTTTTCTCCCTTTAAAAAATTCCTATCCTTAGCCCTGCTCAGGTCTTGCAAGGCCATAGTTTCCATTTACTGACCCGAACCATCTCTTGTTAGGTCTTCTTTTCTTACTGCCTTCTAATTTTCCTGGCATTATTGCCTTTTCCAGTGAGTCATCTTTCAAGACTGGAGATTACAAAAGAATATCATTCTTTTTAACCCCATCTGAGTGAGGCTTCTCTTTAAATTCACTTGGCTATGATGGGGATTCCAGTGGCTTGAAGTACCTCTCAATGAGCCTCAATTGTGTTCTATGCTTTTATCTGGTGATGCAAAATTTTACAGTTTCATATAGTCTACTGAATCTTGTATGTCAAAATAGCATATTGCCAGCAATGATGGGACTTCGACTTAAAAAATGCATATCATTAGGACAAGGCAAACAAGACATTTGCATTTTGACATCACCTGTTCTTTGTGTTAATATCTAAGGTTGGAACACAACTACGTGGTTGCATTTGCAACAACATGCTTTTGGGAGGATCTTGATAAGTGTCGGCAAACACTGGGCCAATCCATCATAACAAAAACTTCCAAAAATCTGAATCAGGTAGACTTGGCTGTTATCTTGCTTCTCTCCCCCCAGAAATGTCTTCACCAGTGGATGTTTTGCCTAGCCAAATAAAAGATGTGGAATTATCCCAAGAACAAAGACAAAAAAAAACAACATGAAATAAGGAGTAGGGTTGGAGGAGTAAAGAGTTGCTCTGTCTTCCCAGTAATTTTGGAACTAAACAGTCCCTTTCATTTCATGTATAGTGTGTCAAGTACATATTTTGGGGAAACTCTGGCTTTTTGATGTTGAATCACCCCTTTTCTGTTTTCTTTTTCCATTTGGATAGAAAATCTATGTGAGATTTAAAGGTGACTCAGCTGCCTGGTGGTTGTCATTTCCCATTGGAAGACAGGTTATTTTTATAATTCACACACTTCAGATCTCAAGTGTCACCTAGCAGCTCTCTGAACAGAGAGCTGTGCTGATTAGAAAGGCCAAAGAAAATTCCAAAACAGTGCTGTAGATTTAAATACCTAAGGTAGACTTACTGAAGGAAGTCCTTCCTTTACTAAAACCTTAGGAGTTACATTTATTGAAGGTAAATTCATCATTTTTGTCCCCATTTACATAAATGAGACAAGATCTGTGGTGATCCAGCCACAGAGGCTATGTATGTGAATTTGTATGTTATAACAAATCCATCTGTAATAATGATCTGCAGTTAGTAACCAACTATGATCTCTGAATGCATAGCTATTGTCTTACAAACTCTGGCTCTTTTAAACCATGTAATAATGATGCCTGAACCCACAGCTGTGGCCTGTCCCTGATTTGTTTCCCAAATTGCACATCCAGAAACAGGAGCTAGGGAAAGGGACAGGAAAGAAACAAACCAGAAAAGGAGAAAACAGACTTTGGTTTGGTTATCTGCAGCATAATCTGTGACTTTGGCTTTGGCCTTCCAGGTATTTTGGACTTCAATTCCCAGAAACATCAGCCCACGTGGCAAGTGGTAAGAAATCATGTAGTTCAAAACATCTGGTCCTCTCGTCCTTCATATACTTTGTTCCAGGCAGTTACTGAAAACAAAGCTTTTGGTGAAATACATATATATTCCTAGAATGTTTCCTGGTGTTAAATTTTGAGCAAAAATCTAACATCCTATGACCGTCAGATTTAAGAGCACTACATTGTAGTATACAGAATCTGCTTCATTGTGACATAGACTTGAATGTCAGCTCACTTGCCTTTGGGAGAAGGTGTAGCTTCCTTAATAATTTAGCTAAAACTGGTTACAAGAAATTGACCTGCTTTGTGCATTAAGTACAAAGTATTATGTTGCTGTTGACTGTTGCTTTAAAAGTTAGCTTAAAAGAAAAATCTTGTTCCTTGAATGCTTGAGTAAAGACAAGTTGTCTTTTCCCAGTATTGATGTCAGTGTCTTCCTATATTTTAAAAAGCAGGGAAGTTCCCCAAGGAGACGGAACCTTAATTTTAAAGCAGAAGTTATGGTTCAAACAAAGAAATTCAAACAACAAGGAAATGTAAGCTGTAGATTAACACCACTTGCTCAATATGATGCATCATTGTCCTTTAACTGACGCCTGAAATGAACACAATTTATTTCCACCCTAAGTAAACACAAAGAACTCAGTTCTTTTGATTCCTAAGAAATTGAATCAAAAGGACAAAACACATTAAAAACAAGGATGGCTTCTTCCCCAAGATGAATTAGTTGGAATGAACTAGTAAAATTATGTAAGTGAACTGTAAATAGGACTGCATCATAGATCTACTGTTTGGAGATGAGTGTGTTTCATTTCAGCTGTTCTGTACTTCTAGTAATGTGCTATATATGGACTGGTTAAAAGGGGGCTGGATGATGGTGGGGAAAAAATAGATAAAACCGTGGACGATGACAAATGTTTGGGAATAAGTGCTCCTGACAATGCCATCACTGTGGTTTATGTGTGACTTTTTCCCCAGTTCTGTCCACCTCGTACCAAAGCTTGAATTGGTTTATAGTTTAAAAATATATAAAAACAGTAGACTCAGTTTTTAAAACATAAGTAATTAAAATGGCTGCATTCATTTGGCGGCGGCTGTCAAAAGCAGGGTTTGAAAGAGCTGGTATAAATGTGAAAGGTATGCACACAACATTTCTGGAAGGTGTTGAAATTCTGATTTTCAAAGTGAGGAGAAGAGCGTTGATGTCATTTTCCAGCATGGCTCTGAAGATGAATTTACTCACCAAAACTTGGAATTTATTTAGACCAATATGGCAGTGGTGGCTGGGTGAGTGGAGTGCTTCTGGGAGTTGTGGGCCAGAAGAATGTTTCAAAGCTCTGATTCGAACCGTCCCTCACTCTTCTTGATGCTTCCTATCAATAAGCAGGACAGTGCTATTTTGAGTCCTTCCTGGTTTTGAGGAGTGCTTAAGAATTGCAGGGCCGGGCCGGAACTCTTTCAGAATTACAAGTGTAATTTGTGTTCCCTTTCTTTTGAAAAAGATTACAAGCTCTCGCTCTCTCCATCTGTTCCCCCCAATCCTCCCCTGCCTCCATTTTCTTTTACTATGAATTAAAGAGGGCCATTTTTTTGGACAGATACATGGAACTTGACTTTGCTGCAGCTTGTGTCTCTAATTTCAATGTGCTTTTCCTCAATTCAAGCAAGTCCCCTTTTAATAGCTGCGTTTTGAGTGAATGCCAGTTGATTTAGCCATCTAATGTTCTTACATTTTCTGGTATTTTGTGACTGGAGTTCTGCGTGTTTTAATTAGCTTATGTGTGATCTGTTTCATCATAATCTTTTCTCAAATATTAGATGTTCCAGTTTGTGGCAGTATTAATAGTTAAATGGACATCAAACAGATGAATCTTGAATTATTGGCCCTGAATGTGTTTTCGCATCGTGATATGACAAAGAATATACAACTTCCTTATAGGACTTATTAAGATGACAGGATGGTATTTCACAGCAGTAAATCTTTGATAGCAGCACTTCATGCATCCAGGAGACTAGCTGGTTCTTGATGGAAGAAAATATAAAATGTTCTAAAATGTAGCTAATGCCATAGAGCAGGGGTGGGGAGCCTCAGTTGGGTTGGGGGCATCAACCCCAGAAATTGCCTTTTTGGGCCATTTATATGATAATACAGGGGACGTGGTGGCGCTGTGGGTTAAACCGCAGAAGCCTCTGTGCTACAGGGTCAGAAGACCAGCAGTCGTAAGATCGAATCCACGCGACGGAGTGAGCTCCCGTCGCTTGTCCCAGCTCCTGCCAACCTAGCAGTTCGAAAGCATGCAAATGCAAGTAGATAAATAGGTACCACTTCGGTGGGAAGGTAATGGCGTTCCGTGTCTAGTCGCGCTGGCCACGTGACCACGAAAACTGTCTTCGGACAAAACGCTGGCTCTATGGCTTGGAAACGGGGATGAGCACCGCCCCCTAGAGTCAGACACGACTGGACTAAATGTCAAGGGGAACCTTTACCTTTACCTATATGATAATAGGAAATGTCAGAAAAGAACTTCAGGTTTTGTTTTGTGTGGATTTAGGAGCTGGGGTTTTTAGGGGACGTCCCAAATTCTTTACTCCTAAAACTACTGCTCCTGGACAGCTCCAGGAGCAGAAATAGTTGTCCCTGGTCTACCATAGAGGAACTTTACCTATTCTCCCACCACCACACAGAAGCACTTTATGAAAATGAACCGAGAAAAAGTTATTAGCACTCTTTTTGAGTGCTCTGTCTTCAGTTTGCCCCATGCAGTGAGAAATGACTGGTAAAGGCCTAGTATGTCAAACCAAAGGATTCTATGAGAGCCATTGTATATTACAACTGCTCTCGTTCTCTTGTTCTTTTCAGGATTCTGAAGGAGGCCTCTATGTTTGTATGAACACTTTCCTGGGATTTGGAAGGGAACACGTGGAAAGACATTATCGGAAGACAGGGCAGTGTGTGTATATGCATTTGAAACGGCACCTGAAGGAGGTGAGTGCTGTTGCAGACAAAGGTTGTTTCAGAAGTTATTTTCTTGCACATAATAATTAAAACTTATCTTAAGAATGTAACTGGGATATGGTACAGTATTCTGCATGTCTTTTGTGGTTTAGCTGTTTGTAATGGGAAATTACTACTACTGTGTTTCCCCAAAAATAAGACAGGGTCTTATATTAATTTTTGCCCCCCAAAAAACGCATTAGGGCTTATTTTCGGGAGAGGTTTTATTTTTTTCATGGACAACAATCGACATTTATTCAAATACAGTCATGTCATCTTCTTCTGGTTGCTGCACAATGGTGGAGGGCGGGGCTTCACTTAACTGGGGCTTATTTTTGGGGTAAGGCTTATATTACGAGTATCCTGAAAAATCATACTAGGGCTTATTTTCAGGTTAGGTCTTATTTTCAGGAAAACAGGGTAGTAGAAATGTCACTATTCACACACTCCCCACAGTGTAAACTGAGAATTGTAAATCAGTCCTTGGTTGTGTTGTTGTATAAGGTTTGTGGCAAATCAAGGGGAAGGGATATAGCAATGTTGAGAAAAGAGTGGGAGGGATTATTTGGTTGACAGGTTATGTCTGCTTGCCTGCCTGCCTGCCTGCCTTCTTTCCTTCCTTCCACTTTTTACTTCTTTAGCCCATTTAGTACAATGATCTTGACTGTGTTCTGGGGAGTCATGGAGTTCCTTAGAAACTGGTCAATAATGGTGAACAAGCAGTTATGAAGATGTCTTGTCTACCCACTACCAATCTTCTGTTGCCACACACAGCTAATGTGTAGTGTTGGATGTTTTTTTAGTTCATGCACAATCCAGTGTGTGAGATCACTTCCCACAATTTATGCCATATTCTAGGATGGGATCTAGCATATCAGTGTCAGGGTGAAAATTCTTACTGAGATCCAGTTACGGGGGTCTGGGGCCAGTGGGAAAATAGAGAACCATGTTTTCAGGATCCTCAAATAGTAATATGATTTACCTGACATTAGCTTTTGTGAACTGTATCCTAGTTCAGTGGATGCATGGAGTGTTACCTGAGGAAGCAGATATTTATACACTTGGACGGGAGAGGGATGGAGGGGAACAGAAATGCAAAAGGTACAAATGTTAAGGTTAATGATGTCATCAGCAGGGACAATTTTTCAGAAATCCAACATTTCCTACTTCTGTCCTGTGGTATCCAGTGCTCCTGTGTATTTCCTTTTATCGCTGGAAATCCATGGAAACCAAGGGATAGAAGGAGGAAGTCTTTAATTATGAAACAATGCTCAGTGAATTAGGTATCTGACTCAGAGCCAGAGGCTGGGAATTCACTGTGCATCTCAGAAGTCAGCCTGTGTGACCTTGTGCAAGCTGCACAGTCCCAAGATGTCCCCAGAAGAAAAGAATGGCAAACCACTTCTGAGTATTCTTTGCCTAGAAAACCCTGAAAAGGGTGGCCATAAGTCAGAATTGACTTAGTGGCACACAATTATTATTATTAAATAATAATAATTAAGTGTGTTCTTAATTTTAAGTGTGTTCTTAATTTAAAGTAAATTTTGTACTAAATGTTTGTGTTTATTTTTAATTCTAAGTTATCTACTGAATTGTTTGTTACAATGGGGTTGGATGATCCGGAAGGAAAGGTGAAGAGAAATAGGTTTCTCAATAATCAAAAAGGCGGCGTGAAGTCAAAAATGTTGGGAACCACTGTGTTAAGCAGTGGACAATTAAGGAGCAGTTGCTGGGAGATGCTGACAATGTCTTACCATACGTAGCAGACATATGGTGATGCAAAGTCTTTTTATAGTCCTAGTCTTTATATTTTATAATAATACCAAATCTGGATAAGTCTGTTTTTGTGGGTGAACCATATATGGTAGTATTAAGCTTAAATGTGAGAATTTGAAGTATTGGGGAACAAGGCTGAAATTTTTACAGAGGCGCACATACGTGTGTGCATTGACTGTAAATCATTCAATGTGAGAAAAGATCAGAGATACTCAACTCCAGTAGCAAATTTTGTCGAGACTAGATGATTCAATAAGAAGAGGTGTGTTAAATTCAATTGACGGCTCATTGTCTGTTGAATTTAGCTTCTGTCTCTGCTATTGTGGAATAGTTCAGAATCAATCCCAGTTGCCTCAAATAAATGATTGCATAATGAGAAGTTATAGGACCTCCTCTATTTTGCAGAGCCAGAGCTTGGGAGTTCAATTCCCTACTGCGCCTCCTTGACAGGGACTGGACTTGATAATCCATAGGGTCCCCCTTCCAGCTCTGCAATTCTAAGGTTGTATTTAGTCTGTTTGCTCATGGATGGTTTTATCACATAGATTGCATTTTCCCATCCTGGCCCCCTCCAGATGTTTCAGACGGCTGCTCCCCTAAGCTCTAGCCAGCCTGGCCAAATGGTCAGGGAGGATGCCAACTGTAGTTCAGAACGTCCGGACAGCATCAGGTTGGGGGAGCTAGGTGTAGAAAATGCACGGCTCTGTTCTGAATGCAGTTTGGGATGCTCAGCCTGTTGTTTGTTTTGTCATCCGTTTTGCTGATTGTGCACATTCGACCTTGCTGGCTCCCACTTTGAACCTTTTGAACTGTTGTACAGCTTGCTGCTTTCCCTCTCATCTGCTTATCTTTCCTGAGCCATAATTGTCACTGGATAAGCAGCCAAGTGTCAGATTAAACATGCACATCCACCCCTTCTTCCTCCAGTCTGGCAGTCATATAATTGCTTCTGTTGCAATCATGCTCTCATTAGTCCTTTGGCAGCCCCTTTAAGAGATGGTATTGTGCAGGGTGGATAAAAATCAATGATTTTTCAAAAACCAAATGGATTAAAATCATGATTTAAATCACGATTTAAATTTAAAAATATATATCAAAATTTTGATTTAAATGGTCAAATCATATTTTTTTAAAATTAAAATTGTGATTTAAATCAAATTAAATCAATTAGATTTAAATCAAATCCACCCTGGTAATTGTGTCTTTTGGTTGCAAAGGCTGCTTTACGTTTATGTACATACTGGCAGTTACCACAGTGCTGAGAGCTGTTTTCTCTTGAAAAAGTAGAGCAGCACTGGGACCGCTTCTTCCCTTGTTTTCTACAAGCATTGTGGGGCTGCTAAGATAATACTCTGGCTGTTCTGGCAGAGAAGAAAAATGGGTTGTGGGAGAGAGAAGGTTGGAAGGAGAAGAGCCATGAGGTTGGTATGCAGAGAGAGTTGGACAACCAGTCCGCTGAATAAATATTTACAGTGTTGCTTTAGAGTTTGGCACTGACCCTTCCTGTTTCAATAAAATCTTTCCAGTAGATTGCAGAAGGGAATTGAAGATATGTACCCATAGGTTTGGCTCGAGGGCTGTTTACATGGCAGGAGGAACTCCGACTGTAGAGACAGCTGTTACAATGATGTTAGGTCAGAGCTGGTGGAACTGGCGTGACTCCCTGAGCTCCTCAGCCAACCAGCAGGCCACCTAAGCAGAGCGACTTGTGCTTTACACTGGAAAGATTCCTTATTTCTTGCTTCCAAAGTCTGAAATAAGTAAACTTCATATCAAGTGGCTTATTTTTCCCAGATCTGTGAAGTCTTTGTTTTTATGATGCATAACTGCAGACGAGTAGGGCCTTTGGTAATTGGCTATTTCGTGAAGATCCCTCTTGTACAAATCTGTGACAGATAACAAGCACATGTATTTTAATTTGCAGATATTTTTGTGATTAGACCATCAACTATCTGAATTAACTAAAAATAGTTGCCTTGGTTATCTCTCTGTGTCTAACTGTTGCTGGGATGCTGGTGAACTTTATGATGAATTTATGTAACTCAAAACTTTGAATGTTCCTTCCATGACAGAAGTTGAGCTCTGAGGCCTTCTGTATGGCTTGCGCTCTGGAACACAGAACATAGCAGGAGCTATTCTTTCCCCGTAGCAGCTAACCAATTGCTGCCCTCTCCCACTCTTGCTGTCTAGCAGCTGGTACTAAGTGACATTATTATTATTATTATTATTATTATTATTATTATTATTATTATTATTATTATTATTATTATTATTATTATTATTATTATTCCACATTTCTCCCAACAAGGGACCCAAAGCGGCTCACAACATTAACATTCAGACAATTAAAACCACAATAAGTTAAATATTAAAAGACAAATTAACCAATATATGATTTAAAATAAAATTAAAAGATTAAAACATGAAAGCATGGAAAGATTAAAATTATCTGCTAAAATGGGGTTCAGGGATTCAGTTGTAATTGTTAAAAGCAAGCCTGAAGAGAGATGGGTCTTTGGCTTTTTTTGGAAGGATAACAGGGAAGGGGCCCTCCTGATCTCCCGAGGGAGAGCGTTCCATAGCCTGGGAGCTGCCACCAAGAAGGCCCTCTCCCGTGTCCCCATCAGCTGGACTTGTCCTGGCAATGGGACCGAGAGGAGGGTCTCCTCTGCGGATCTTAATTGCTGAGAAGGCACATATAGGGAGATACAGTCCTTCAGATAGCTTGGACCCCAGCTGTATAGGGCTTTATAGGCAATGACCAGCACTTTGAAGTGGGCCCGGAAACGGACTGGTAGCCAGTGCAGTTCTTGTAACAGGTGCGTTATACCATGTTTCCCCGAAAATAAGACAGGGTCTTATATTAATTTTTGCTCAAAAAACCTCATTAGGGCTTATTTTCAGGGGATTTTTTTTTTCATGTACAACAATCTAGATTTATTCAAATACAGTCATGTCATCTTCTCCTGGTTGCTGCACAATGGTGGAGGGCAGGGTTTCACTTAACTGGGGCTTATTTTTGGGGTAGGGTTTATATGACGAGCATCTTGAAAAATCATACTAGGGCTTATTTTCAGGTTAGGTCTTATTTTTGGGGAAACGGTATGCGTAATGTCTTTAAAACTGGGTATAGCAAGTATGGCTTGATACCTTCCTTTTTGATCATGTCTACTCGTAATGCCATTATCCTGTGGTAAAACATACTTAACTTTTATCAGTATTTGAACTGCGCCTTTATACTTTACAGAAAATATCCATGATCATTCTCTTTTGGCCACACATCTTCTGTAATTTTAGAACCACCTTTTTGTAAATAGACAAATAATAATGATTTGAAAGCTGTGGCTGTTCAAGTTAAGTGGGAAGTGTTCATTCTCTCTTCCAACAGGTGTGTTTTTCCTCCTTTTTCAAAAGTGTTCTAATGAGATTAACGAGATTGAAATTTTTGTGATAGCTTTTTAGAAAAAGAAGTAAAAAGACACCTGTTTTTCCTCTTCCCATCCTACCTTACCATCATGGTTGGGAAGCTTGCAGCTTGTAGCAGCAACAGCAGCAGCAGCTGTCATTGTAGTATCTTTTCTTAACTTGTTTTAAAAATGTTTTATAGCTGCTCTGGCTGCTGCAGGGTAGATTTCCAGGCAGTTGTTTTTACCGAGAGTCGCTGGGCGGGCAGTCTGGAGAATGATGAGGACATGGGTGTATTGGCCTTCTCAGCCACACTAAACGCTGTTCCAAGACCTCTATTCAGAGCACGTTACCATAGTCTCTCGAGACTGAAGGATGCCTACTAGAGAGGGTGTATCGAGACTGAAAGGAAATGTGGACCAAGGATAAATATAAATAGCTTATAGGGATTCAGGCACCATATGCCCACTCCTAGGTCCCATCGGTGTCGGAAACGTTGGAGAAAAACAGAGTCAGAAAAATCTGGATCAATGCTTCCTGCTTGGTAATTGCCTCCCCCCAGTGTTGTGAAGGCGAGGGACCCTGCAACTTGATTAAAAGATAAAATGCCACCCCTGGAGACCCCATAGAGTGGCAGCTCACAATTTTTTTACCCAAATGTTTTTGGTGGAGGGGTCTGAAGCCTGCAAAGAAGCGGTACAACAATTCCTTTTTCTCATCTGGTCGCACTAGTGACTGCTGCTGATGTATTTTCATTTGATGGCTTCCACTCTGTAGCTCAATCCCATTCGTATTAGATATTTTGGAGATCTCTGTGTTTCGAAGGATACTTTCATAATTATGAGGGCTAGAAACTGGTTTTGTTTTTGTTTTTAAGTTGAGGCTTTTTGGAATTCAGAAGTCGGGACAACAACCAGAAAGTGCAGGTGGTTCTTCTGCGCTATGAAATCAAAGAAGGCAAACTACTTGTATTTTTAAAAAGTTACTCTTCAGAAGTGATTTTTATGAGATTGAAACTTAAGAGACTTGCCAGTTAATTTGTATAATTTTTAGCACATATATGTGTTTGTGTGTAATTTTAGTGTAACTGCAGTGCCTTCTCCTTAATCACAGTGTATAGACCAGAATGTCTTAGAACAGTTGCATGCACAGATGTTGACTGACAGGTATCTTTTGGAAGAGGCAGCAGCATATGCGATTTCATTATTAAAGGTTGGGGAATGCCATATATGGTAGACTAGTCTTCTCTAACCTGTTGCCCACCAGATATTTTGGGAATGGAACTCTTTATCTCTCAGCCAGCTATGCTGGTTGGGAGACTATGAAAGACAATTAAATTTATCTGAAGGCTGTTGTAGATTCTGGTTTTGTTGCTGACTGTTTTGTGTCTTATGAAACTGTGTTTGTCATGATGTCCATTGACTCTGCTTTCCCAGCAAGTTTACAAGATTCCAGACCTCCTGAGCTTTTGGCATAGTTACTATAAAACATTTGCTCATTGTAGCAAGAAGTGTGATGCTCAACAAAATGCAACGTGTTGGGGGATTTACACCCAAGCTTTTGGATAGACAACACTCAGTGTCTTAGATATCTAATTGGGGAGCCACAGGTTGGGAGTTTGATTCCTCACTGCAACAGAAGCTGGAATCAATGATCCATAGGGTCCCTTACAGCTCTGCAGTTATAAGATGATGAGGATTATTAGTAGTAATATATAACACTATAAATATTGGTTCATATTTCTCCAGAGTGTTACATAAATGTGTTTGATGAGAAGTCTGTTAGAGATTTTTTGCCTTTTCCCCACCCCAAACTATCTTTACCTTGATTGCTTGTGTAAAAAAAAAAATTACTCTAAAGAACCTAGGAGTCAGATCATTGGCCCATCTGGCCAAGTACTGTTGAATCTAACTAGCAGCATTTATCTAAAGGTGAGGCAGGATTGTTTCATAACCCTAGCTGTAGATCCCTGGTATTCCCCAGTGATTTCCCATCCAGGCCTAATCCCGCTTTAGTTATCAAAATCAAATAACATCAGGTATATTTGTGGCAGAATCTTCAGAGGTAAACGTTTGGACTATGACTCCCAACATTTCCTAGATAGCTATACTGGAGGCCAGATGCACAAAACTGCACACTTTTAGTTCAGAATAGTAAGGACATTTTTAAACAACGTAGAACTGAATCCTCTCCAACCACAGCCCTTATGCAACAGCCAGATACATAAGTTGAACAACTTCTTCAGAGCCTGTGGTCGGAATCCAGTACCTCCTTGCTTAAGTGTAGGTCCTGTTTGTTTTGGCAAGGCAGTCTCCAATTTCTGCAGTGCAAGCCAGAGGTTTCACAGAGCTTAGCTGGCGGAGTGTTACACCCTACTGGGAAGCCACAGGATTCTACTCATAGGAAGCTGCATTGAAGTGAGTCAGAACTGTGATCCATGTAGCCCACTGTTGTTGACTCTAAGTGGCAGTATTTCAAGCAGGATTTATTCCTAACCCTACTGGGAGATCCCTGCTCTTCTCTTGTGGTTCTCCATGAAATACTAATCAGGACATGTCTTCCTTCGTTTCAGATGAAATCAGCTGTGTTCATGATGATATTGACCAGTTATAAAGTCTACAGTAGTCTCCCTTCTCTGGTAGAGTGGCCAGATGAAAGAGAAGACAGGGTTCCTGTAGATTTAATAGTAGTTTAGAGAAGAAGGAATTTCAGCAGGTGCCGCTTTTAATGGAAGCTATGCGTGTTGAAATTTCCTCCTTTATATAACTACTAAAGGTACAGGAGCCCTATTCTATTTTTCATTTATTTATCTGGTGACCTCCAGGTATGTTAGATTATATTCCCATCATTCCTAGCAAGCATGGAAGCACTTGTTTAGGAAAGGTTGATCAGTGTTATAGTGGTTTTCTGTGACTTTTCTGGAATGAATACTCTAATCAAGGATCTTGGGCTAATTGCACCAGCTTTTTCTGCTATGTCCTGGGTTTGCCTAGACTTGAGTGACTAAAGGCAAAGAGCTTTAGTACTTTCAAAACTGGTGGCTGGAAGATAGAGCTTTAGCAGGTGCAGCTTGTTGGATAAGGAGACGAGAGCCTGCAGCTGTTTAAATCTGCTCTTCTAACTATCTGTTAAAGCCTTTGGTTTTCTTGCCTCCATACACCATAGAAAATATATTTGGCTGTCCTGCCAAATATGATTAATGATGATGATATTATTAACACTTAAAGTTTGCCCTTATAACAACCTTGTTAGGAGGGCTTAGAAGCAAGTTCCGGATAGACTCACTTGGTGAAACAGCTCATGTTTTATACCAGAGTATTCATAACCAAGCTAATTTGATGTTGAGGCCATTTTTTTTTTTTTTAGCATGAGAGTCATTTTTTTTCTTATAGTAACACGAGTTAGACTTTTAACTTTTCTTCTTCTTCTTTATCTCTCCCCTTTTTCTTTCTTTTCAGAAGGTAACAGGGGCATCTGGTGGAGCTTTACCAAAAAGGAGAAACACCAAGCTATTTTTAGGTATTGTAAAGAGCCATTTCACAACCTTCTTCTGACTAACACAAGTGCATGCACATTCTTTTTGGTTTGAATTTTCTTTTATAAAGATTAAGTATAAGCTATTCAGCTGTTAGGCAGAAAGCATTTTTATTTTATTTCTATTTTTTTTTAAATCAGTTCTCATTGTAAGTTTACAACCTTTAAAGGTATTAACATAATATTGTGAGAACTATGGAATACTTTCTCCCAATTTTTCTTTGCCCCCTTCTATTTTCTAATAATGCTTTGCATGGGTTGGTAAATCAAAGCTTCCTTTTGTGTCATTAAAGGTCTGGGGGGGGGGGGGGGAACGATGACGAATACAAGAGTGTGAGGTTCCTGAGGTTAAAGAAGATGTTTGTCATCCTCCTGACTACACAGCGTTTATTATCTCTGAAGGTTGACTGTTTTAGTGAATTCATAATGTTTTTATTAGAAGGATTGCTATTTTATGTTAGGAATTTGTTGAATATTGCTTGGGAGCTTCAGTCTGATTTATATGTGTTGCTGATATGAATGAGTGTAGAATTTCTATACATGTGTGCATATTTATAAGTGTGAATATTATGATTGCAACCCCTTTTTCTGAGTAGGTTCCTTTGCTATTGAAAAGCAAGAAGCTGAAGGGATGAGAGAACTGTGAGGAGAATCACATCTAGGAAATATGTACTTTCTTCAGACTAGCAATGGGCAAATCTGTTAGTTTAGCTTTTTCCAACTTCAAGTTCTTCCCAGCTCATTCCATAAGAAATTCTGAGAAGAGCTTATCAAAGCTCAAGTAAGTCGGAATTCTGAGTCTTGAGTGCAGATTAGTCTGTCAGTTGATATAGTACTCATAAGGGTCATACATTCCCTCCAGTATCAAAGGTATTATGCCTCTGAATACCGGTTGCTAGGGAACATGAGTGGGAGGATGCTATGACATTGAAATCTTGTTTTGAGTTTTCTATGGGCATCTAGCTGTCCACTGTGTGAACAGAGTGCTGGGCAAGATAGAGCAGTCTTCTGATTCACTGCAGCTCTTCTTACATTATACGTGTCTGCTATCCAAAGATGAGTTCATCAGAATGAGAAATACCTGGCAGCCCTAATTCAGTGTTCCAAATATGGTCGATCACACAGGAATTTAGGCTTGGACCTCAAAGAGCTTAACACTTGGGGTTAAATTCAAGATTCGTTCCAAGTAGGACAGATCCATTGAAAGCAATGAGATTTATGTAAGTGGTAACCAATAAGTTCCATTCATTTCCATGGGTCTGTTCTTGTTTTGATTATCATTGGAGTACATTAGTACATTAAAACACAGCCATCAACTTCAGTAAGCACACCACAGTGCTTGAATAATGCACAGGGGAAATTCAGTGGTCTGGTAATGAAATCTACAAGCCTTTTCCTTTGACTCTCCCCAATTTTAGCCAAATTATACCCTGTTTAGCTGTGTAAAATCAATAGCTTTAACCAAACAGCATAGTAACACTTCTCAACTCAACACCCTCATCCATATGAGCAGTCATTTATAGGACAAGATAGCAGTTTGGCAGGTGGCTGAGTAGTTTGTAGTATTATCTGCAAGCCTGGATTGATTAAGGGTTACTCCTTTATGGGAGAAATGTGTCTTAAAAATATGTATTGCATTGTGACACTGAGCCTGTGCAGTTTGTCCAAAAACAGTGTCACAATGTGTGAAAGACCTTTTGGTATGATATATTCTGGCAAAACTACAGCTTTTGTGCCTTGAATAGGACCTTATGCTGTGCAGCCATTTATTTATTTAGGCACTAAAGAAATTGTATTTCAGGCTTATAAGAGCATTCTCAAGGTGGCTTGCAAATTTAAATAATTTTTGGGGGAAAAAAACATTACAAGCATAATAGAGCATAAGCATTGAAATAAAAGATAGCCATGTGGTCATTACAAAATACAAATGCAAGAGCAGGTGACATCATTATAGATTGCTAAAATAATCATCATACAATCTGAGAGCTTTCATGGATCAGGACCATCCACTTTGTTAGGCGTGTACCAGTGTAAAGAACCTAAAAGTTCATGGCAGGATGACTTTTGCCAGCAAAGTTAGTCTTAGATGTAAGTCAGAAAAGATGCAGGCTACATTACAGCTGTTGTTTCAGAGTTACAGCTGAAGCAACTGTGGATTGGATATCACATCCCAGTTCGTCAAAGAGGCACAGTCCATTTACACACACACACTTTCCCATTTGGGCTTTCTTTGAGTAGCCCCCCTCCCATACCAACAAGAAGACACATGGACTCTCAACATCAGTGAAGCAGGACTGCAACCACTAGGTAATATTATTTTGACTTTAATCTGACCCCAATTAGCTAAACCTAGTGTTTACTAAATGATCACCCCAATTCCCTGATGGAGGACTTGAGTTTTCTGTGTCATTTCTGCCCCCACAAGCGTAAGCAGGCAGCTTAAAAGGAGATTCTGTTACTTAATGATAGTAACGTTCCTTCTGCAAATGCCTGAATCTCTTTTATTCCAAAATGCCTATAAGCTGAATTTTTTACCATCTTGAGCCCAACGTGATTCCCTTTCTGTTTCTGGGATTCATCTATTGCTTGGGAAGCTGGACAGTGGCAGTTACGTAGCAACTACGCTCAGCCTACTGGTTCCCTGCAGTGAGGGCTGAAGTGTGGCCTGACAGTCAGCAGCCAAGGGCAGCACAGCATCAAATGCCTAACAAGATTTCAGTTTGGCATTGCTTTTAGGTTTGCCATTAGCGATTAATTCATCATCAGTCCAATGAGTTAACTGACTGACTCAGTGAACTTTCCCTTCATACTTATTCAGTTGCTATTTCTGAAGCCTTCCTCATCTTTTTTTTTTTTTAAAGAGAGGATTGCTAAGTTTTGCTGGCTGGTTAACGCTGCTTTTACGTAGGGAGGTTGATGTGATAGGATAATAATGCCCTTCTGTCCTGCTTGATTGTTTCTGGGAAATCTCTCTTCTCACATGCTCTGAAAGTAAAATAACAGAGGCCTAAGTTGCTCTCAAGGTGACCTCCACCACCACCCAGTGGTTTCCCCTGAATAAATCTGAACAATAGCTTAGAAACCCACTTGACAGACTTTGATCTGTGGAATGTGACTCTGGGACAACTGTTTAGTGGCCAAATCGTCCCTTGTTAGCATGCTCACTCCCCTGACCCTTTTAGCAATTTTTTAGAATCAATTTTGACAAATCAAGCCTGAAGAAACAGGGTGGAAGAGGAATGTTCTTAAGAGCCAAGCCAAAGCAGCTGAAACCTGGTGTGCAATCTCCCTGTTCCCCTCTACAATTTTTTAAAAAAAATATCTCTGGTCACTCCAAGGCTAAGTATTTGCATGAGATCACTTAATATAAACTGATTTCACAATGCATGCTGAGGTGATACTTGGCCAACCCAAAAAGGCACACAAAAAAAGTGTAAGCTTGCTACGTTTTGTCTGGTGATGAAAAATGTTCATGAATTAAGGTGGGGAGATAAAAGCTTGATCTCAAATTCTTGTAGTCACGTTGTGATGGACATGCAGGTTGCAGACAATAAAATGGGGCCCATGGGGTGACGTAATGGTATTAGCTGTCACTTGCAGTAGCTCATAGACTTATTAGGACCTGGAAAGTTAGCCATTTTTGGTCCTACATTGTTAGAGAAAACAAGTACCTACAGTAAACTCAGAGTTGTATCCATCCTGTCTGAGTATAAGATAGGCAAAGTTGGTGAAAAAGAGAAAAACACCAACTAGTCTTTACATTTTCAGTCCTGTACATAATTTTAGATACTGGATTAGGTAAAAGAAGCCAGTAGTAACTGAATTTGTTAGTTTCGCCTGTTGTGCTGGATTAGTTATTTCTTAATATTTCTTTGCCAGCGTGTTTCATTTTTACTCCCTTTAACTGTTAAAATCAGATCATTATGTTTCCGCAGCATTTACTGAGCAGTGCTATTTCACAAATTGCCACCTAGTAGATTTGGAAACAGATTGTTCTAGTCTATATCGAACGGAAAAATTCTACTCTTCTTTTCAGCTAACCCAAATGTGAGTGTAAAAGGGACACATCCCATCCCAGCATCACAGTTTTGCAGCCCCTGCCTTGTAGAAACATTCTCTACAAAAAGGCACTTGCCTCTTGCCACTGAATGATGTCTGAAATATAGTTGCCAGAGGATGGTGGCAAGGGATGGTGGCAAGGGATGGTGGCAAGGGATGGTGAGAGGCTTAAAAAATCCCTCCTCTTTCAATTGGTTCACACTTACCCGATGTAAGTTAAACACAAATGGGTATCAATGTGTGCATGCAGGGTGCGTGCAAGGTGGTGTGGTGTAGTGTAACAATGAGAGACAACTGTTTATAAAGGATCCCTTCTGCATCTTTTTTCGGGGGGAGTTGTATCTCAAATTCATACTGTGAATTAGGAATTTGCAATTGGGATAAACTCCCTTCTTTGGTATTTTAATAGGGCCCTCCTGCTTTCTTATAAGAAGAGCTATGAAGGGTGTCAGAGAGCAGCAAGCTCTTTTCAGTAGCTATTAGGTGTTTCCTTGAGTATTAGTCATCCTGTCTATATGGGGCCTGTAGGATCAGAAGCAGTATGCCATTGAATACTAGTAAGAGAGAAGCAAGCATTTCCTTGCACATTTGTGGAATCTGGTTGGCTATAGAGCAAGATGCTAGATGTGTGGTACTTGGGTATGACACAGTAGGGTCCTTTATATGTCTTTATGGAGCAGGGTAGTTACAACCAGAGTCTCCAGTAACAGCAGAGAAACTAATAGTGCACCAGACTGAAGCTGAGGCACTGACAGCTTGTTTATGCCAATTAGTTTGAATTGACCAGTCTGAAAGTGTTGATATCAGGAAAGGACAAAAATTGGTAAAATGGACTGATAGGAGCTTTCAGTGCTGGCTGACTTAATAACACCTGAAAAACTGTAAGAAGAAGTAAAGGGAGTAAAGGTGGGCAGATTGTTACTTTTTCATTGAAATTTATAGAGCTTGCACCTAAGAAAGCTGTCTTGACTTGTTAATCATTTTATTGTATCTCTGATGTGTAATCAAATGTGTGTATTCTAAAGCTGCTGAATAATTTTAAAGTCTAAACGACCTGCTTATTCTTACGGTTAAAGGAAAGACCTTTAGGAGACAGATAATTACAATTTGAAACTTCGGAATCCAATGGAAGACTGTTTGTGTCCTTACCCTTCTGAGCAGCACAGTTGTCAATCCCGACTCTATAGAGTTAATATAAAGTGAGATGCTGAATGCACATTTTAAGGTTCTGTGGAAGCATTTTGAATATGAAGACTACCACAGTAGGGACTCATTAATTCAGTCTGCTGGAATTGATGTTTATTTTGTGGTCTAAGAGCTTCCCAGAGTTCTTTGCAAAACTGTTGATGAGGAGGGGAACATAAGGACTCATCGTAGCTGCAAGACTCCCAACATGTGACTAAAGTGGCAATGAATTAGAAGGCGATATGGATTAGATTCAGACAAGCTTAATACGACATCAAAAAGTCTCCGCAAACACAGCCTGTCAATCCAGTTTGAACATTTGTCGCATTCTCGTTGTTAATGCTCTTTGAGGCATAAACCTATTAAGGACATTAAACTCCTTCCAATCCCTTCTGTGTTAGAAGCATCCTTAATTTGATCGCCTTATGCAAATCAACAGTAATCACGAAGACATAGTGGAAAAGAAGGTAGAGTTCTCTCTCTTTTTTCAACTTTTGTCATGGGTCATAGGAGAGCTGTGGGGGTTTTCTTCCCCCCCCCCCCGACCTCCTTTTTTTTTTAATTGGAAAGTCACAACAGATGAGCCAGTTAAAGTCTTTCTCTGGCTTTTCCGTCAGTTGTCTTCAGTTGAATGTAAAAATCATCAGTAATGGCAGAGGTTGTTTAAAGCAAGGATCCCCAACCTTTTGGGAAATGGGGGCCACATTAGAGGCCAAAGCCTAAAGAGGGCCACATCTTAAATCAAAATGTAACACAATTATTAAACCTACCAATTTAGATCAAAAGTAACCATTCAGAGGTCAGTGAAGAAATGTTAACTTGAATGCAATCCATTCTAGAACAGTATTTTACTGTGGAATCCGTTTAACTAGCTACACATGCTTACCTGGTGAGTGTGATTTTTGTGACTGTTTTCTCTTAGCCAACACATTAATCTCCAAGTCAAAGTTTGTGACAGACATCCTGAAAATACCATGTAAATGTTCATCTGTAAGTCTTGACCCACACTTGAATTTTACAATTTTCATCTTGGAAAAAGTTTGTTCAGTTGTAGGTGGTGTCAAAGACTGTGAACATACCTGCAGCAAATTTCTTTAGGTTGATAAATATATCAGATAGACCAGTTTAGAAATCTTAACAGACTATTTTCTTTGTAAATGTCTCTGAGATTATCGTTGTCTTGGTATTAAAGGCTTTTGAAACAATGTGTGTGGGTGTGATCAGAAGGTGGGAAAGATGCACATCCTATCATTCTGGAAAGGGTTGCTTTACAATGAGTGATCTCCCTTAAAGCCACCCTTCCGTCTGTCATCCCAGCCTCAAATGGTAGTAGCCCTACAGGTGGGCAAAAAAGATCTAACTAGGGCACGGATTGGGATTGGCCTGGAGATCAAATTCCCTGTAAGTATGTGAACTCTGGGAAATAGATTGCACCAGACTGCTCCACAGGTGGTTCTCTGTCCGATGGTACCACGTGTTTCATGGCATTTTATGAAATGTTACCCAGCAGTAATTGAGTTTTTGTATGTTTAGATTGTTTGGATATTAAGTATTGTTCTTCACATTCCCATTCATCCACAAAACACTTTTTCTCACCCTAACCCTGCTTCACAGGAAATGTGTGGTTGAGATCATGAAGCCCAGAGTGTGGGAGAAAGGTTTGAGGTTCCAGGATATGGATGAGTAGTTGTTTAAACATTGAGTGGGGTTCTTCCTCGTCCACAGGTCTCATTCAGTCACGGTGCCACAGCACTTCATATCCTCAGGATATGTGCCCTAGAACAAGGGGGACTGGCAGCCCATTTCAAATCAAAGATTGAATGCATCTGTCGGGACCTTAACCCCTGATTTAGCTTAGTAGATCAGATTGAAATGTCCAATGCACCATCCAGGCAGGGTTTATTGGATCAGTTTCAGTTAATAAGACCTAAAGATGTAGACAAGGCACTTGCATGCTGTGAAGCCACTACCTCTGTTTTAGATCCTTGCCCAACTTGGCTACTAAAATCTGCCAAGAATACAACAGTAGAATGGGCCGCCCATGTCATCAATACATCTCTTCATTTATTATAATACGGCCAATTCTTAAGAAAAACTAATCTGGCGATGGATGATCTAAACAGCTATAGACCTGTTGCGAATATTCCGTTTTTGGGCAAGTTATTCGAGAGGATAATGTCTGATCAGTTGCAGGTGTTCTTGGAAGAAACTGATAGTCTGGATCCATTTCAGTTGGGGTTTAGGCTGTAGCTTAGTACTGAAACAACATTGGTTGCCCAGCAAGATGATGTCCTAAGGGAGTCAGAGTTTAACCCTGTTGATCCTCCTGGATCTTTCTGCAGCATTTGGTACCGTCGACCATGGCATCCTTCTGGGAAAACTATAAAGTTTAGGGATCAGGGGATCTGTTCTTCACTGGTTCGTGTCCTTTTTCATGGCTGATCCCAGATGATACAGCTTGGGACTTCTGTTTCCATAATGCTGTTAACATTATGTTTTTTTTTTCCTTGTGCTATCTGTATTTTTTTCTTGTACTGATTTTAGATTTGACCATTGAACTTGCATATTGATTGTATTGTTTTATGGGGTGTGTGGGGTTCTGAGTTTTAAATTGAAAACCACCCACCACAGTGTGTTCACTTACAGGGGTGGTATATCTATCTATCTGTCAATGATAGTAAATAAATATTTGCGGTACGAAGAAAGTTGCCTTTTGGAGTCTGAAGTGCCAATGGGTCTGTGTATTTGTGTGAAGGAATATCTTCCTCCTGTGAACATGGTGGGAATTCTCTTTGGGTGCCTATATTAGGATCCAATTATACTGCTATTATTAGCACATTCACTTGGTAACATCAAAATCTGATCTGGGCATGTCTAGTCAAGCAATCCTCTTTTTCTTTCCCTCTCCAGCATACTAGCTAGCAGTTCCCTTGTCTGCCTATGGCCTGGGCTCCAGCTGTTCTTTTCAGTCAGCTGGTGACCAAGAGTGTGTCATCTTGGTTGCTAGAGTGACGTTCGTTAAACCCAACCAAATGGTGTCTGAAGGAAGTTTACTCTACTGACTCCTAGCCCTAAAATAACAGCTTTGCAGTCTACCTTCTCTCCTTTACATGATCTCCCTGCCCCCTCCCTGTGGGGCTTACACCATTGCTTATTTTGCTTTGCCTGCTGTCCTCCATTCTTCTTTCTGGTATTTTTTTTTTTATGACCTTTGGTTGGTTGCTTCTGATGACGGCACCATTTTTAACTGTGATTCTGCCTGAACTTCAGTGTGCTTCCAGGTTCTTAGAAGAGAAGTACACTCTGCTCTCCATGTTAGCTCTTTCAAAAACTCTTTTAATGTGCTTGGCTTAGCTGACAGCAACTGGAACTTCCACTAAAGGGAACAGAGATTCTTGCAATGCTGCATAAGCACATTCAAAAGTTTTCTGGATTTGGAAATAGCTTCCTGTGTCATACAAGTATAGTAATTTCCAAAGAATTGTATAATATGCCACTATTTTATAAGAAAGATGCACATTTCTTACACTCCTAGGATATGAGGGAATTAATGTTGGTCATTTCTGGAACAAGTTGGAAAAGACTGACTGTCTCAGCAGGATGTTTCCAGGCAGAAACACTGTCTCCTTTTTCCTATCCTGTGTTAAGTGGGTTAAATATTGGTCCCTTGAGTTATCAAGATAGACTGAGTGTATATGTAGGATTTTCACACATTAGATGGAATAGGCAATATCAGTGCACCTGAGGGCCATTTTTGAGATTTCCCAGTGGCTAGTGGCTTAGGTATCTCCCGGAGGTTGGGAGTTCAATTCCAAATTGTGCTTCTTGTGACTCAAGCCAGCCTGAGTGGCTTTGGGCAAGCTACACAGTCCTAGGGCACCCTCCCCAAAAGAAGTGAATGGTGAACTACTTCTGAGTATTCTGTACCAAGAAAACTCTCAAAAAGGATCACCATAAGTCAGAATTGATTTGATGGATGATGATGATGATTAACTGTACTCCCAGGGGGTAGAGCTCAATGGGAGACAGTGTCTGAAGGGACAAATTAGCATATTTAATATTTTTACTATTTAAAAAATAATAATGCCACAGTTGTGTAATGTCGAGGTGGCCACAGCATTTTAATCCTGTAGTTGACCACTTTGGATGGCCTTTCTGTTTTTGTTCAGGGCACTGGACATACATTTGAATTTCTTCAGCTTGCAAAGTGAGACATTTAAACACTGTTTGCCCTTTTAACCTGTGCATTTGTTAACGGTGTTCATATTTTCTTGGCATGATCCATTAACCTTGTCCTACCTCCTCTTCTTGGTTATGACCAAGCTGTGTCTCTAAAAGCTGCATGTTTAAGGTTTGCAAATACAGTAGGACCCCTGTATCCATGGGGGATTGCTTCCAGCCCCACTTCCCCCGTGGATACTGAAAAACCTGGATAGCGAACCCTGTATACTGTACCACTAAGGACAATAACCAAGGCTGGCTGGCGACAACAACCCTCTCAAGATGCCAGGAAACTAGCCAAAATGGCAGCGAGTTACCAATAAGGCATAGTCTCTGGTTTCCTTTAGTGGCCAGTTCTGGTAATTGCATTGTATAAACATGTGTTTCTGGGTTTTTAAATCTAATACTTTTAATATTTTCAGACTGTGGATAAATAAAACCACGTATACTGGATATGGGAGTCCTACTGTATTAAGAATTTGAGAATTGAAAGAAAATTTCATGTAGGAAGATACATAAGTTTTTAATATGCCTTCTCCTCAGTACATCTCTAACATTGTCTGGACTGTAGTGTCCTCAGGAGACACACATTTTTTTTCTGTTCGACCATTATGGAAGAAGTTTTGAAAAATGTGTATGAAAGCCTTCTTGGTAGCTTCTTCTGAACTCTGGAATTCTCTGCCACGACAGGCAAGCTCAGTGCCCATCAATGAGTAAGCCATGGATAAACCACACTCTTCTTTGTTTCACAGAACAGTGAAATAAGATTATATAATGGCATGCCATATAAACATGTTCTGCATCTCTGTAGATCATATGATGTATATGATATATTCAAAATATATTTAGTTGTTTAATATATTTATTAATTTGCAAATAAATATAAATATTATACAGTAGGACCCCTTTATCCGTGGAATCGATATCAGTGGTTTCACTTAACTGCGGTTTGCAGCAACCCTATATGTGCCCCCTTATATCTTGTATATAGGGTTCCCTCATATCCCTGGTTTCAGGCGTCCACAGTAGATTGTGGAAGTGATCTCCTTAAGATAAGGGGGTCCTATTGTATATAAACCATCCTACGTACCCTCACAGGTGTGGTTGGTGAGGTCAAAAGATTTTGGTGGATTTTGGTGGCTGTTCACAGGCTTTTGAACTCCTTTCCAAGGGAGGTTGGCCACCTTTTAATGGCAGGTGTTGTTTTGCTCGAGGAGTAGCAATTATTTTTGAGTGGAGTAAACAGGTTTTAAATGGTTTTAAACTATGTTAATTATGCATTTGTTTTAATCTGACATTTTATTTAATACCATTTTAATACTATATATATTTTAAGTAGAAAGCTTTCAGAATCATATGTTCTTAGCTGCCTTGGGTCCTGCAAGAGAGAAAGGCAGGACCTGATGAATGAATGAATGAATGAATAATAAACACATCCTAAACAATATATTAACCCTTATCTGCTCATTATTCACAGTCACATTTTAAAGAAAAAATCAGAGAAGGAAAAAAAAGTTTTAAGAACAACAAAGTACTCATTGAAGCTTGAAAGCTAAGCATGTAAATTCCCATAACTTTGGGGAGAATTCAGGGGATTACTTGGTTGACTAATGGCACAGAAACCTTCATCTCCAGATCTGTTTTTTGGACCGATGTAGCCCACAGTGTGTTTAACATTCATTTATTGACAGAAGTACCGGTAGGTGAAACTTCATATGTTTCCACATGAAACATACCCATTTTTCACCAGTACTTACTTAATGAGTGTTTCATGCCAAAGTGTCATTTTTTTCTGGAAGATAATAAAGTGAAGGAACTGAAATGGGGGCCAGCCTGACCAAAAACATGAGCTGCATTGAGCAATTTTATTCTTTTTGTCCATTTCCATCCAACTGTTTGTCTGCGTTCCTTGCCTTCTACAGCAGTATATTGCATTTCTTACAGCACCCGTTATGTTTTTATTAAATGAATGGAAGGACAAATAATTGTCTTTACAAGTGGTAATGCTGCAAGGGAAATTAGCTGCGAACAGCGTGTCCCCAAACATAAACCTGAGAGACATAAAATCATTGTCTGATGTGGTTTTGTTTGCACTTACATGCTTGCAAATACACATATGCAAGACTGGATAGCCTGTTTAGTACCTTGTGTTGTAGTTGCATGGATGCTTTGGTAGCTTGTGAGGTGGAATCTGGCAGGATCCAACAGTGAGCTTCTTTTCATGAAATGGTGGAATCTCACTGCAACAACCTCTCATGAGCCTTCAGAATTGGCTCTTTGAGGATTGGGAAACCCACTAGACTAGAGCCTCAACATGCCAAACTGAGGAGGCATTCTTTTGTCCCGGATATCCCATGCGCTCAGATGTACTAGAGCTCAAGCCATTCATCCTTTCTCTTTTTCATTCAAAGTTAGGACTGGGTAGGAGGTACTGTGTGAAAAGCTTACTGAGTTGTGAAGTGTACTGGATGATCTTGAGCCAGTCTTTTTTTCTTTCAGCCTCACTTACCGCATTGGGCTATTGTAGGAAAAAACAGAGGGCAAAAGGGGTTGGGGGGGATCTTTCTTAAAGGGGGCTGGGGTTTTGTGTCTGTTCTTAGGGCAGTTGATTGTTCCAAACTCCAGGTAAGGTTACCTGTTATCTATGAACTTTCTTGTGTAGCTGTGCAGTGGCATTGTCTTTGCTGGGATTTGATATATTGGCAGTCAGGCTTCATTTAAAAACCAACAAATTGTTCACTTCTGTACACTCAAGACTGGTGCTAGAATCTTAAAAAGAAAGCCTGAAGACAGATTTGCTACTCGTAATGTGCACCTTTGTCCTATTTTTGCCTCAAGCAGAAGATACAGTAGGTTTTTTGTTTTGAAAACCTACAGTTCCTGTTTGACAGAGTGCACATGTGCACATACAACATGCATACTATAAGAATTAAAATCAGTCTCAGACCACCTTCAGTTTGCTTAAGATAAAAGGGTCAGTCTTTTGCCATATCTTTTTACTGAGAGAGGGTTAGAAAAAACCTGGTGAAACAGGTTTTGTAGGCTTTTGAAATACTGTTTAACCTAATCTTGCTAAGCACCTTATTTTTTATGGCGCTTCAGTGACCTTACTTCTACAGTTCTTTTCCGAAGAGGGTAGCTGCATCAGTCTGTTGAAGCAAAACCAGCAAGGAGTTCTATAGCATTTTTTAGATTTTGGTTCTGGCTGTAGTCCACAAAAGCTTATGCCAGATAAAACTTATTAGCCTTAGAGGTGCCCCAGTCCTTTTTAGAAGAGGTAGCTGTGTTAGTCTGTCCTATCATGTCAGGCAACAACAAAACCAAAATAAAAAAATAAAGAAGACAAAAGCATAGTGGTGCCTTAAAGACTAACTGCTGTATTTTAATGTGAGCTTTTGTGGATAAGTCCTCTTCTTTTTGATGCTCTTCTTTATGCAGTTGGCTGAAAACAATCTGGGGGAATGTATTTTCTTACTTCATTTACACAACTCCAGGTGAGATGGATTTTGAAAATACTCATTGTTTCACCTGTGTGATTAAAAAAAAAAAGCGCCATCTTAACTGTTAGCAGATCTTGAAGGAGGCAGAATTCAGTTTCTGTACCTGTTTTTAATACGGCTGAATAAATAGTTTGGATCCATAGGAATCAAAATTTCAGGCCTCCATCCTCACAACCCACTTTCTAGGGTTTTTACAGCCATCTCTCTGAAAGCGTCGCCAGTTCCTTGACTTTTCTTAATGTTCTTTCTTGTATCTCTCTCTTGCAGATATAGAATCCAATGGTGATCTAAACAGTGATGATTATGAATATGAGGATGAAGCTAAACTTGTCATATTTCCAGATCACTATGAAATTCCTTTGCCCAATATAGAAGAGTTACCAGCACTGGTAAGTGAGTAGGTGTCACAAAAAATGGACTTTCTGAATGAGGGGAAGTGTATTTAAAGAAACAAATTGTGTTGTTTGGCTGTATTTTGGATGCCAGATTTGGGGATTCACAAGATGTTGCCTTTTCAGCATATCCAGGGAAACACTGGATTTAGATGTGTTGTTAGCGATTAATGCACACAGGATTCACACAATGATATCTGTATGATAAAGGAGTCATCCTTGGTGCATAAAATCATTGTAGAAATTATGAGAAACTGTGAGCTGTCATTGAAAACCCTGTGTTTTATGTGTTGACTTAGACCAGAAAGGCTCTCCTTAAGTTTTGATTTCACTGATTATTTTGCTTTTTAGCTAAATCCAGTGGCTTTAACTTGTGACAAATAAATATAAACTGAAGAAGAATGTAAGATATGCAAGGGGACAAACTGGTAAAATGTAGGCTTAATGAAGTTAGTGTTGGGTGGATTTATAGAGGAGTGAATGATGAACGGTACCCAAAGAGTGCTTCTCAAGAGTTTGGTCATCATGGAGGGAAGTGACAGGCTGAGTGCCACTGTTATCTACTCACCACCACTTGGCCCACTTCCACCACAGCCAGTGCCTCATATTAATTAAATTACTGCCTGCCCTGCTCCATAGTTCAGCAGCTTCTCTGCTGGCCATTGGGACAATGCCTGGCTTCATGGCTACTCAGGAACAAGCAGGCTTTTCCACTCCCAACTCCCCTCCCCCCCCAGTTCTTTGGAACTGAGGACCACTGAAGCCAGCCGTTGTCTCAGTAGCTGACTGAGGAGCAGCCATGATGTGGACTGGGACAAGCAGTGATTCATGATGGTGGGGAACCACTGCCTTCTTCCTCTTCCTCTTGAGGAGACTTGTGATGCAGTGGTTAAACGTCCCTGCTGCAACCAAAACTCTGCTCATGACCCAGGTTCAATCCCAGAAATCCAGCTTGAGGTTCACTCAGCCTTCCATCCTTCAGAGTTCGGTAAATTGAATACTGAGCTTGCTGGGGCGGGGGCAATGTGTAGCCTGCATAATTAAATTGTAAACTGTCCAGAGAGTGCTTTAAGTGCTATGGGGCAGTTTATAAGCAGCACAATTGGCTTTGCTTTGCTTTCCTCTTCTGTCTTTCCCCGTCTCCTTGTAGGTGTTCTCACATGTTTGGGAAGCAGTGACAATTCTTTCCCTGCTTTAGGACGAGCTTGCTCCTGCACTGATGGATCATGTCCACAGGAGATGACAGGGATGGTTGGGGGATGTTTAGCCTGGAGAGATTTTAGATATAATATGACGACGCTCTTCAGATATTGAAGATCTGTTGTTTATAAAATCAAGTAACTTTGTTTTCTGCTGCTCCAGAAAATGGGAGCCAAACCAGTTGATTCAAATTACAAGAAAGAATTTTGATTAAACTTTTGTTGTTGTTGTTGTTTAGTCGTTAATTCATGTCCGACTCTTCGTGACCCCATGGACCAAAGCACGCCAGGCCCTCCTGTCTTCCACTGCCTCCCGGAGTTTGGTCAAATTCATGTTGGTAGCTTCAATGACACTGTCCAACCATCTCGTCCTCTGTCGTCCCCTTCTCCTCTTGCCTTCACTCTTTCCCAACATCAGGGTCTTTTCCAGGGAGTCTTCTCTTCTCATGAGATGGCCAAAGTATTGGATCCTCAGCTTCAGGATCTGTCCTTCCAGTGAGCACTCAGGGTGGATTTCCTTCAGAATGGATAGGTTTGTTCTCCTTGCAGTCCAGGGGACTCTCAAGAGCCTCCTCTAGCACCACAATTCAAAAGCATCAATTCTTTGGCGGTCAGCCTTCTTTATGGTCCAGCTCTCACTTCCATACATCGCTACTGGAAAAACCATAACTTTGCTTTCTTGCATTTCCTTTTCTTTGGGATGGTTTTTGTTGCTGCCTCCTGTACAATGTTTCGAGCCTCTATCCATAGTTCTTCAGGCACTCTGTCCACCCAATCTAGTTCCTTAAATCTGTTCTTCACTTCCACTGTGTATTCATAAGGGATTTGGTTTAGATTATACCTGAGTAGCCCAGTGGTTTTTCCTACTTTCTTCAGTTGAAGCTTGAATTTTGCTATAAGAAGCTGATGATCAGAGCCACAATCAGCTCCAGGTCTTGTTTTTGCTGACTGTATAGAGCTTCTCCATCTTTGGCTGCAGAGAATATAATCAATCTGATTTCGGTATTGCCCATCTGGTGATGTCCACGTGTAGAGTCGCCTCTTGTGTTGTTGGAAAAGAGTGTTTGTGATGACCAGCTTGTTCTCTTGACAGAACTCTACTAGCCTTTGCCCTGCTTCGTTTTGAACTCCAAGGCCAAACTTACCTGTTGTTCCTTTTATCTCTTGACTCCCTACTTTAGCATTCCAGTCCCCTATAATGAGAAGAACATCTTTCTTTGGTGTCAGTCCTAGAAGGTGTTGTAAGTCTTCATCGAATTGGTCAATTTCAGCCTCTTCCGCATCGGTGGTTGGTGCATAAACTTGGATTACTGTGATGTTGAAAGGTCTGCCTTGGATTCGTATTGAAATCATTCTATCATTTTTGAGATTATATCCCAGTACAGCTTTTCCCACTTTTTTGTTGACTATGAGGGTTACTCCATTTCTTCTACGGGATTCTTGCCCACAATAGTAGATATGATAATCGTCTGAATTGAATTTGCCCATTCCCGTCCATTTTAGTTCACTGACGCCCAGGATGTCAATGTTTATTCTTGCCATCGCCTGTTTGACCACATCCAGCTTACCAAGGTTCATAGATCTTACATTCCAGGTTCCTATGCAGTATTTTTCTTTGCAGCATCGGACTTTCCTTTCACTTCCAGGCGTGTCCGCAGCTGGGCGTCCTTTCGGCTTTGGCCCAAGCACTTTATTAGCTCTGGAGCTACTTGTCCTTGTCCTTCGCTCTTCCTCAGTAGCATGTTGGACACCTTCCGACCTGAGGGGCTCATCTTCCAGCGTCATATCTTTTAGATTTTTGTTTCTGTTCATGGGGTTTTCTTGGCAAAGATACTGGAGTGGCTTGCCAGTTCCTGCTCCAGGTGGATCGCGTTTAGTCAGAACTCTCCACTATGACCTGTCCGTCTTGGGTGTCCCTGCACAGCATAGCCCATAGCTTCTCTGAATTACTCAAGCCCCTTCGCCACAACAAGGCAGCAATCCGTGAAGGGGCTTTAAACTTTAGGAAGAATATTCTGATGAAAAAATGGTTCAGGGAGTAGAATGCCTTGCCAGGGAGGTCTTGTTTGTTAGAGGTTTGGAAATGTTTGATACTTGAACTCTTCCTAACAGTTTATTCCTTGCTGGCAAAATGGCAATCCAAAGCAAAAGATCTTATTTTTTTCAAAAGCCACTCAGCCTATTGCAGAAGTCCATTAACTGTGGGCCAACCATTGAGAACCTTTGTAAGAGATGCTGGATAGCCTCTGTAACTACCTTGCTGATAATTATAGATGTTGGAGCTGGTATGATGTAATGTGGAGTGATCAGATTCAAACCTGCAGGATCTTCTGTGGGTTTTTATTTTTTACTAGATATCTTTAGATCCACCAGCTGGATGTTTGCAAGTGTTTGCTCGATGGCTCAGGGTAGCAGATATAGGCTTGAATTTAAAAAACAGAGGACCACATGCTGAGCTGAGCTCAGTGATTTGTTTTCATTACCAGAACTGAGCTCTCTGCCTTTTTACAGAGTCAGCGTCTAGTTTCTCCAGCATTTTTCTTAATGTTATAATTGGGGAGGGCAGGAACAGATCTGGTCATTGTTGCTAAACCATTGAAAGTTAGTTGCTGATCTACTGCAAGTTATTCAGTAATCAGCAACCCCAGCAGAATGATTAAAAATGTATGTTGTGAATCCTGACTCTAAACTCACGAGTGACTAGATCATCAAACACCAGCTGTCATCTTTCAGCTTCTTCTACTGCTCCAAATTCTGCAGTGTGGGTTACTTACTGGTTTGACTTGCTCTTGTAAGGATTAATTAGCTGGCCTCAGCATTACTGAAATAATGTACCTGGAGCACTTTGAAAATTCAGATGCCCTTGTCAAATGAGGTGAAATGGCTGCAAGAGAGAAAGCCTTCTTAGTGGTGGCACCTAATCTGTGGAATGCCCTTCCCAGAGAGGCTCACTGATGCCTATATTGTAATATTTTCGGCACCAGGTGAACACTTCTTTATTCTCTCAGGTATTTTAAGAACATTGTAAAAGTGTTTTTGGATCATAACACTTTTGTATTTTGTATTTTGATTTAGTTGGGTTTTAAATGCTCTAATTTGCTGCTCGTTTTATCTTAGTATTACTACTTACTTATTGTTAATGGCTTGAATTTTATGTTTTGAACATTTTATTTTCTAACCAGAGAACTTGTGTTAATAAGACATTTAAAAATACAATAAACAACGAAAGAGGCATTCAAAAAGGATATATAAAAGTAATGGTAGTTTTTGTTATTATTGGTTGTTGTTGTTGTTTAGTCGTTAAGTCGTGTCCGACTCTTCGTGACCCCATGGAACAGAGCACGCCAGGCCCTCCTGTCTTCCTCTGCCTCCTCAGAGTTTGGTCAAATTCATGTTAGTAGCTTCAATGACATTGTCCAACCATCTCGTCCTCTGTCGTCCCCTTCTCCTCTTGCCTTCACTCTTTTCCAACATCAGGGTCTTTTCCAGGGAGTCTTCTCTTCTCATGAGATGGCCAAAGTATTGGAGCCTCAGCTTCAGGATCTGTCCTTCCAGTGAGCACTTAGGGTTGATTTCCTTTAGAATTATTGGTACTCTTAGTTATAAATCATGATAAGACAGAGGCATCTTTTGCTTGGTTTTACCTTTCCTTTTAAGTTGGTTTCGACTTCTTTCCCATTCTTTAGGTTACAATAGCTTGTGATGCAGTCCTCAGTTCGAAATCGCCATACAGAAAGCAAGATCCAGACTCCTGGGAAGAGGAGCTACAAGTTTCCAAACACGCCAACATTCTTGTGCAGATGGACAATGGAGTCAGGATTCCACCAAGGTGAGGCTAAGAACATCTTTACTGTATAAGATCAAAATCCTTGTAATCCAGTTTGCTATGCCCTATGTTAGGGAAGTCGATTCTGTTGAGGAAACACAAGAGAGCACAGCATGGCTTGAAGGCTACAGCCCAAGTCTGGTGCTGATCTCTGGCATTGAATGGTACACTGCTGTGAACATGGCGGTTCCGTTTAGCCATTAAATCTAATAGTCCTTGATGGATAAATTAATTCTTGCAATTAGTGTAATCCTTATGCAAATAGTGGGATGAAAATGGTTGTTCTTGGCACTTACTTAGGTGTAGTTCTTTCTTGTCATATGTCAAGCATCTGGCTCCCAAAAAGGAATGTTTGCAGTTAGACAGTTTTCATATACCTCTGGTTTCAAGGAGTCTTCTTAAGAAGAGTGTCCATTACCAACTCTTTCAGGATAGCAATCACCATTCCCTGAAATAATGAGGCATTTACTACACCCTAGTCCCACCCAGCCTTGTGACACAGTAAACAGTGGTAGAGCAAGTTAAGAAGCACAGCAGAGACCCAGTTCTTTTGGTCTGTGGTGGCATTTGGAGACGTGCAACTGTGGCTTTTCCGAGGATCTTTGACCACAAATCCCATCCTCATTGTTGGCCAAGCTGGCAGGGGCTAATGGGACATGGTGTCCAAAAGCATCTGGAGGGATAAGCGCACTCCACCCCTGATTGAGAAGCATAAGATCTCACTAGTAGTCATTGTCAGCTGTTACCAATGACTTGAAGGCTCTTTTCCCTAATGTTATTTGTTACTCTTCTTCCTTTCTGTCTGTGTAGCAACTACCATTAAGGCTCCTGTTGGCAGCTGTTTGCTTTCCCTCAGAACCATTAGCACTGCATTAATCTATTGCTTGCTGCATACAAAGTACATCAAAGCTAATTAAATGGTTCTCAAAAACACTGCAGAACATTATACATTTTTAACATAATACTGTTTAATACGCAGAGCCTGAAATCCTGTTGCTTAGTATAGTAAGTCTGAACTAGTGTAAGCTCACTGAATCAAAGGAACTTATAGAGGAGTTGACTCACCAAATTCCCACTGATTCAATTGGCCTACTCTATAGTTGTGACTTACTATGCTAAGCAACAGGATTTCAGCCTATATTTTTGATGGTTAGCAGGCTAGGGTTCCTTGCTTTGGCTGGTGATTATGCCAACAATACTCAGGAGAGAACATTTTTGATCACATTTTACTCTGCCCTTTTACCCAGTCTCTCTCCCCTACATTATTTTGTTTCCCTCCTTACTAAAGTGTTAATTGTAAGCTCCTTGAGGCCAGTATCTGTTTGGCTTCACAGTTTTTTTCACTTTACATCACTGTTCTTTGATATTCATATTAATGCTGGATAGCTCTTCATAATGAAGGATAGCAGTTTTAGAGTACTGGTGGGTCAGGGTTCTTAAAGTGGTAGGAGAAAATGGTGATCCCCTTGGAAGTTGCTAGTGAGAATTCTAGGGCTAATCCTGTCTGAGAATCTTGCCACGTGATGATTCTGGAACCACTCCTGGACTTCTCATCCAAATACTTGCAGTTTAGCTCTGGCCATTTCTGTTTTTCAGTGGCTGGAAGTGCTCAAAATGTGACCTCCGGGAAAATCTTTGGCTGAACCTTACTGATGGGTCAATATTGTGTGGAAGATGGTTCTTTGACGGCAGCGGGGGCAACGGACATGCACTGGAACACTACAAAGAGATGGGTTATCCTTTAGCCGTGAAGCTCGGAACAATTACTCCAGATGGTGCAGGTTGGTCATAGCTGTGTGCATTACAGAGTTTTAAAATTGTTTATTTCATTTTATTTAAGAAGGCCATTTTCTTTTCTGATATGATCGTTAAAGGAATTATTTTATTTTCTCAAAATATATCTTATTTCTTGTAAGCCAGTGCTCTCTGAGTCAGCCAAAAGTTCAGTCTTATGCAAGTGCACAGAAAGCATAGGTTAGTGAAAGAAAGAGTCATTACACACTGAAAAACATACTCATCATAATCATAGTCATCTTAGAACTGCAGAGCTGGAAGGGACCCTATGGATCATCAGGTCCAGCCCCTGTCAAGGAGGCACAGTGGAGAATCAAACTCCCAACCTCTGGCTCCGTAGCCAGAGACCTAAACCACTGAGCCATCCAGCAGTTCATGTTATCGGACTTGTCTCTTCCTTTTCAAGGATAAGTTCAGGGAAACTATGAAGCAGGAGTACAAAACGCAGAATTGTAAAAAATATCTAATGTGTTAACTACAAAACACAAAGGAGACAATATAGCCATTGTATGGGCAGGATGCATACAGCAGCCTATGGAATAGGCTAAACAAATAAATTTAGATAAATAAATGTAGATACATTTAGAATAAATAAATACAAACAATGAGGGAGCAGGATGTCCAATGCCAGGATAGCTATGGTAACATCCAAACTTCAGTAGAAGAGGAACGGAACGAGAGTAATGTCTTGTATTTTTCTTGAAGGGCACTAGTGTGAAAGGCAGGGGGATAAAACTGAGGTGAAAATGAATCCAGAGTGCCTAACCCTTAACAAAAGCTGAGATTCTGTGTTTCAGGACTAATAGTCCTAGGGCATCAGGAAGGTTGTTAGTTCACAGAGTCATCAGCATGGCGCTTGTTCTCACTTGGATGGCTACATTTTGTACAGGCTGAGAGCCCTTTGACTCAGCCAGAAGTAATAGTCCTGTACCTAGGAAGTTGATCAGACAATGGTAAGGGTGCTAGCCCAGCCTTCTCCCTGACTACTGGTGTTTTATATCTGGGAATATCTTTTGTGGAACATTTTCTATCAAAAGCTGTTCATTCTCTCCCCACCTCCATGTTTGCCATCCCAGTGAAAATTAACCCTCAGTTTGTTAGGGATCTGCCAATGTCTTACCAAGTGTATGTGGCTGACAGACCCAGAAAATATTTATTTATAGGGACAAAGATTGTCTTTTCAGGATGAAAAGCATGAGATAACCGTTCTTGAATCTCAATTGTATAAACATGCTTTTAATGTGTTCCCCCACCTCACTTTTATCACATCAATATCACAATGTTATTCCTTAACTTACGTGGATAAGCTTTTGTTTATCATAGTCCAATGTTTCTCACGGGGCTATTTCTTCTTGTTTCCTTATGACCTCCATAGTGCTTTTCAGCATATAGAGCTTTTCATGTATCTTCTCCCTAGGACTATGTTTACTCTGTGATTTTAAAAAAATCTACATAGTCAACAGTGGCCAGTGAAACAACGCCCAGTGACACAAGGCTAACCTGTGAGTTAGGGCAGGCTGAGAGGAAGTGAGTAGCTTGTGGTTGTGCAGTGAGATTCTCTGAGCTTGGAACAGATATTCAGGGTGTGTGTGTGGGGGGTAAAATATGGCAAGATTCCCTTTATTAGACAGTGTGTGGGGCCTTTTAAAAGAAAGAAAGAAAAAAGATTTTGGAATGGGAGAGTAGACTCTGAAATCTGAAGGGGACCATATCACAGTACAGTACCTGGAATCCTGGAAGTTGTCTACCACATACACCAAATAAGCAAGAACATGTTGGACTGGGTGCAGCATGGGCAGGCAACTGATGTGAAAGTGACAGAATTTTCATTCATATGCATGCACCATTTTATTGCAAAGGTAGCAATAAAAAAAGTGGGGATGTATATCTGTCCTGCCAACACATTCTGGTTGGGAGGATCACTGGACCAAAACAGGTCTGGCACTTAGCTTCACATACCACCCCCCTCCCAGTGCTGCAAATTTAGAACAAAAGGCTTTGTAGACCCTTTAGCTCAGGAGCGTTTGTCACGCAACTCCCAGGGGCCTTGTGGCTCAGCTGGCAGCTCTCAAAGGTTCATCTGTCTATCTTTCATGCTTTTACCATAGAATTTAATGCTGTGTCAGGAAGCAAATAAATCATAGGAACTTCTGGCTGCAATTGAAAGGGCATAGTGGCCTCTGTCATTGTTAATGGCTGTTTGCTGAAGACACAGGGATAAAATTTATTAGAGGAAAGGATGCTAATGATGCTTAGGTAGCCTTAGTAATGCACATTAAGCATACAGTTCTGGAGATTGTGTCTGGCCAGAAAAAAACCAAAGTCTACATCTTGAAGTCACCTGTATAATATTTTAGCCAAACTAGGGCCAATATATTGTACTGTGTACAGAGTTTTATTAGGGGATTTTATAATGATGATTCATTTAGCATTTTGAATATCCTAGGCTATTTTTACAAATATTAGTCATTGTTGTGAACAACCAACTTAGAACTGGGGGAAGGAGGAACAGTGGATCTTTCTATATTTGCTCCTCCTCCAAAATGTGTAGCAGTGGTCCATGGATTGTATAAAATCCATTTCAAAATGCTGTTACTGGGAGTATTTTTAAAAAATCTTTAAACGTTTCCTTTTTCATTTAAAAAGGGTTCTTTTGGGGGAGTGTTTCATCCATTTTCCTATAGATTGTTTGGTGATTCTTTCGTTAAACATGGAAAGGACTGGCTCTTTTAGGCTGTTCAGTTCATGTTTCCCCATTCATGTTTCTGGCGCTAGACCAAATGAAGCCCTTTTGTTGTTGTTGTTTAGTCGTTAAGTTGTGTCCGACTCTTCGTGACCCCATGGACCAGAGCATGCCAGGCCCTCCTGTCTTCCACTGCCTCCCAGAGTTTGGTCAAATTCATGTTGGTAGCTTTGATGACACTGTCCAACCATCTCTTCCTGTCGTCCCCTTCTCCTCTTGCCTTCACACTTTCCCAACATCAGGATCTTTTCCAGGGAGTCTTCTCTTCTCATGAGATGGCCAAAGTATTGGAGCCTCAGTTTCAGGATCTGTCCTTCCAGTGAGCACAATGAAGCCCTACAAAGTCCTAAAAAAGCAGAAACAAGGCAGGCAATAGAGAATCAAAAGCCCCAAAGAACTTCCAAAAACAGGGGCGGGACAGGCAACCCACAGTAAATTAGACAAATTGCAAAATTTAAATAAGTCCTAACGGAAAACATTCCCCCCACAAGGGGAAAAAAGGTAAAATAAAAACACAATGCTCTCTTTCAGAAACCAAGAAAAGCAAGGAACCAGATAAAAGGGGAAAAATACAGTCAATGCCTCATTGAAACAACTAGAATATGGGGAGATTTTCCCCCCTCTCCCCACCACTGATGTCATTTGTTCTCTTCCTTGAGCCCACACCAGTGGGGAGCAGGAAGCAACAAAAATAATGCAAGAGAGGAAGGGGGGAAATCCACAAACATAATTATAAAAAATTGAGGGAGGAGGGAATCCCTCAAAAAATGCAGAAAAAAAGAGAAAAGGATCTGCAAGCCCAGGTGGACAGCACAATCAAGATGGAGGTCACCCTCGAGCTCAGTAGCACACAGCTGCACTAAAAGGAGGGACTGAGGTGAAGAACATTCTTTAGTGGTTTCTAACTAGTCGAGGCCCTTCTACAACTCAAAATTTCCTTCTCACCATTTCCTTCTCACCAATGTTGATTGGCTGCTGAGAACAACCCCTGTTAATATGAAAGAGCCCAGCAAGCCCAGGATCACCCAGTGGAGCTTTGTGCTTGAGCCAAGATATGCATTTAACTCTGCTTAGACAAAATGCAGCAGCTACAGATTGGCCTGAACTGAACTGCAGAAGAGAGTAATGGCTTCTAAGTCGGGATGTTTTTGTACTCATGGTCTGGGTGTTACTAGGCTCTCCTTGTGTTTTAAAAAAAAATCATGCGAGTATATGTTGATTTTCTCTCCAGTTAGTGCTCCATTGCTGATAAAGGGAGGAAAGGCCAATTAAGGCCACTCGAAGGAACACAAGCACTTTTTCCAGGTGTCAAGCTGGATTGTGACTTAACTGGGAAAGCATGAGAGTTCTCTGAGCTCATGTTTATACAAAGGAACAATAACACATTCTGGGAAACAGAAGCTCTGTGAACATGGCATGCCAACAGGAGGGCACGTTGTGTATCCATAAATGTCTGCAAGGTCATCCTTGGCTGATGGTTGGGGATCAAATACTGGCTTTGGTGGGTTTTGAGCAGCTGGATTTAAAGCAGTGTTTCCATCATCAAGCAAAATACTTTTTTTTTTAAAAAAGAGTGTAAAACTTTCTAAGAAATCTGATGTATTTGGCCACTGGAATTGCTGTATTTCAGGAACAATATCTGGAATGTCAATGCTGTGTTGAAGCATTGACGTTCCAGATATTGACCGAGGGAGACACTACGGCTGATTTTGCAGTGCGCAAAGCTTCATGTGTAAAACTTAGAGGGCATACAGAACCCAGCTAGCTGGGTTAGACTACATGGATGTAGACCTAATAGTCAGAAGTTTGCTTCCCTACTGTGTATCGCCAGAGAACCAGCTTGTGTGGCCTAAGGCAAGCTACATGGTCCCAGTGCTCCCCCAGCAGAAGAGACTGGTAAAGTGCTTCTGAGTACATTATACCTAGAAAACAACAATAGTACCCTGTTCCCTTGAGACAGAACAGCCTGCATTGCAATAAGTTATATCCAATTTATGATGAGTTCAGTGGAGTTTTCAGGATATGTATGATATGTGAGAAGTGGTTTTACCATTGTCATCCACCTCCGGGAGTTTCCATTATTTAGTGGGGTTTTGAATTCAGTTGTCCTAAGCCATAATTCATCAATCTCTCCACTACACCACACTGACACAATTGATTGCAGTAAAGGAGTGTGTACATCAAGGAAGCGACAGACTTGAGTTTACAGGGGTGTTGAGGATGGAACACCCCTGAACAAGGGTGTTGAAGATAGAATGTTTTAGAGATCACTCATTCATAGGGTTGCCATAAGTTGGAGGTGACCTGATGGCACATTTCTTAAAAAAAAAAGCAATTCTTTCACAAAATTCATTAGCAATAATAAATAGTTGCCTGTAAGAATGCTAAGTCAATGTGGCAGTTTTCATGATGTCTTTGCCGGTAAAGTCATTTTTATACAGTATTACTAAATGTGACAAGTGAGAACCTTTATTAGTTGTTTTCTACCTGTTATGAGATTAATGTTTTTCAGGTGGTTATCCCTAGGAGACACATGTCAGTATATTTAAACAGAGGGATAAAATTAAATCACAAGTATATGTAATATTCCAAAACCAATTATCAAGTTATGAATTTTCCTTTTAGCTGTGCAGGTTAGATTAAAACTAAAACTGCAATTAGTATTTTGCTTTCAACAAATGCAATACCGGTGTTTCTTTTCTCTTCTTGATCTTAGGACGTTTTTGTCCTTGCAACCACCTTGTGAGTCTCTAAATACTATCCCACTTTGGCTATCCAGAGGCACACATTTCATTTCAATTTCTTATGTGTTGCTGGGATATTAACTAGTTTTGTTTAGTAATTAGTTAAAGTTTAGTTTCGCTAAATCAAATCACACTCTATTAGGTCCTTAGAAGTTTTACCTAGAAATTCTAAATTTTCTGGAAAAACCATCTCACTGTATTTTATATGAGAGGGTTAAATGGTAGCTTGTTAAGCTACTTGTTCCATATGGACATTAATGAACAACTTTGATAGGCATTGTGAAAATAGGTTCACCCCAGCATGTGCCTTGGGCTTCACTTCAGCAAGAAATGGCCAAAAATTTCCTCCTATAGGAAAGAAGCAACCAGTTGACTATTTCCAATTTTGATTTTTGTAGTTTAGAAGTTTAGAGGAGACTCAGGATGTATTGGACAACCCTAATATCTCTGAAACAAAACCCACTGTTCCTGGAAGCCTCCAAGAATGGGGGACACATTTTGGTCTTTAAAAGAAGGAGCAGTTATTTTCTTTCGGGGACCTTGGGGTAAGGCCCTGGAACAGCCTGGGGGCTGTAAAAATGGCCATGAGAATGATGCCTGTTGGCCATGGGTTGCACATCACTTACCCATATATTAAGTGAGTTCTTGCTGTTTGCCATAAACAAACAGCAATTTTCTTCCTTGTTGAAAAAAAAAATCCAGTACTGTACAATATATTGGAAGTGCAGGAAGACCTCCCCAGCCTCCTTACAAGTGGTTCCTCACCACAAAGTGCTAAACTGGCCATGCTAAAATCCCTAATTAATTCACGGTCTCACCAAACTCTAAAATATATTTCTCTATTTTACTGTACTCCCCGTGTTTTGCTACATAGGTAGGTACCTGGGAATCATAGAATCATAAAATAGTTGGAAGGGGCCTACAAGGCCATCAAGTCCAACCCCTTGCTCAAGGAAGGAATACAATCAAAGCATATCTGCCAGGTGATTATGCAAGTTTTTCTTGAATGCCTCCAGTGTTGGAGCACTCACCACCTCTCAAGGTAATTGGTTCCACTGTCGTACTGCTCTAACAGGAAGTTTTTCCTGATATTCAGCCGATATCTGGCTTCCTTTAACTTCAACCCATTATTGCGTGTCCTGCACTCTGGGATGATCGAGAACAGATCTTGCCCCTCCTCTGTATGACAGCCATTCAAATATTTGAAAAGTGCTATTATATCACCCCTCAGCCTTCTTTTCTCAAGGCTAAACATGACCAATTCTTTCAGCCTTTCCTCAAAAGGCTTGGTTTCCAGCCCCCTGATCATCCTTGTCGCCCTCCTCTGAACTTGTTCCAATTTGTTAGCATCCTTCTTAAAGTGTGGTGTCCAGAACTAGACTCAAGGTGAGGCCTAACCAGTGCTGAATAGAGGGGGACTAGCACCTTGTGGGATTTGGAAACTATACTTCTATTAATGCAGCCTAAAATAGCATTAGCCTTTTTTGTAGCCACATCACACTGTTGGCTCGTATTTGGCTTGTGATCTACAACAATTCCAAGATCCTTCTCGCTCATTGTTTTGCTGAGCCAGGTACCCCCATCTTGTAACTTGTGCAATTGTGTTTTTTCCCGAGGTGCAGTACTTTGCACTTATCCCTGTTGAATTTCATTCTGTTGCTTTCAGCCCAGTGCTCCATGCTATCAAGGTCATTTTGAATTTTGTTTCTGTCTTCTAGGGTATTAGCTATTCCACCCAATTTGGTATCATCTGCAAATTTGACAAGCATTCCATGCACTCCCTCATCCAAGTCATTAATAAAAATATTGAAGAGCACCAGGCCCAGGACTGAGCCTTGGGGTACCCCACTTGTGACCTCCTCCCAGTTAGAGAAGGACCCATTAATCATCAATCTCTGAGTACGATTCTGTAGCCAATTGTGTATCCACCTGACACTTGATCTATCCAGCCTACACCTAGTTAGCTTGCTAATCAGGATATCATGGGGCACTTTGTCAAAAGCTTTGCTGAAGTCAAGATATACTATGTCTACAGCATTCCCTCTGTCTATCAGGGAGGTTATCCGATCAAAAATGAGATCAGGTTAGTCTAGCAGGATTTGTTCTTGACAAATCCGTGTTGGCTTCTAGTTATTACTGCATTGTTTTCTAGGTGCTTGCACAATGACCACTTTATGATCTGTTCCAGAATTTTGCCTGGGATTGATGTCAGGCTGACTGGCCTGTAGTTCCTAGGTTCCTCTTTTTTGAAGATAGGGACAACATTGGGAATGTCATCAGCACTGGACCTTCTTTTCTATGGATTCATCCCACAGTGCTGCAATAACATTTAGTATATGGCATTTTTGAACAAAATAAGAAGTGCATTTGTATTGCTCAGGTTTGCTTAACCATTTTAAAAGAATAAAACCATACAACATTGACAATGGTATGAAAATTATTTTGAAAATGAAGGGTTGTCACGTAAAGGTGGCTTCTTCCTCTTCTGTTTTAATGTCTGAAGGATATGTATTTCCTGGTTGCCAACAATAACATTATAATCTGCAGGATTTAGTGAACAAATTGTACTGAATCACTATATTTACCAACTACTCTACTGCTCATGTGCAGCCAAATTGCTGTAGCTCAATCTGTTCTATAGGTGGCAAAGTTTCAGATTATTTTATCATTAAATAGTATTGATGGAGAACACCAGTGAACTGCCTGTTCTATTCTTATTTTTGCAGATGTTTATTCCTTTGATGAAGAGGAGGCTGTTTTGGATCCCCATATAGCCAAACATTTAGCACATTTTGGAATCGATATGCTTCAAATGCATGTAGTAAGTGAATTGCCTTTTACGTGGAATCTCTCCTCAGCACAGAAAGTACAAAAATGTATGCCAGTGGAAGAATGCATTTTTCTAGTCGTCTTGGGGGTATTTACTCAAGCTTATTTACTTTAAATATATGTAATCTACTTTGCAGACTGTGTTCTACTAAATGACATTGAATAATCTAATAAAACAGCAGTGGAGTGGTTTCAGTGAAGCTCTAATGGTGCATAATATATGTGCAGTTGGACTGTCTTTACCTCATGCACAGAGCACAACCAGCCCAGTATATATGGAGGAACTATGGAATAAAGAGAAACATTGGAGAAAACAAAAGAAAAATAAGGAACAAAGAAGACAAAAACGTGGCACCTTAAAGACTAACTGCTATATTTTAATGTGAGCTTTCATGGATAAGTCCACTTTCTCAGACACAAGAGTGAGACTACATGGCAAATATTTATACCATGTAGGCAGATAGAGATATATGTATACACACATGCGCGCACACTTACGTGTCTCTATTTGTGTGTGTGTACGCGTGTGTGTACACCTATACTTCTATCTGCTTAATGGAGAGGCTAAATATGTATCAAGGTTACAATATTAATTGTAAACCAGTGGAGAATTTGCAGCTGTGTTACTATATACAATAATCCATTCCTTCTTTAATCCGGAATCTAGTACTAATAAATTAATATGAGGCACTCCCAGTGTTCAGAGTGCTTTATATGCTTCTTTTAGTCATGATAAATTAGGTGTTAAGTAACCCATTAGGTGGGTTACTTAACACCTAATGATTAGGAGAGGTCTGAGATCTGAACAAGGAATTTCCCAATTCATGGCTCAGTCTCTTAGTCTTCTCTCAGAGGGAAGATGTGGTTCCATATACCATCCTTACCACAGACTTAATGTGAAACTTCTATAAAGAAACTGGGAACTCTCTTTGGAGACAGTAGTGACTCTCTGTGCTACAGTAATAAAGTGTAATTATGCTCTTGATTAACATTGCTTGAATAGTTCAGCAGGGGGAGACATACCGTATATACTCAAGTATAAGCCGACCCGAATATAAGCAGAGGCATCCAATTTTACCACAAAAAACTGGGGAAACTTATTGACTCAAGTATAAGCCGAGGGTGGAAAATGCAGCAGCTACTGGTAAATTTCAAAAATAAAAATAGATACCAATAAAATTACATTAATTGAGGCATCAGTAGGTTAAATGTTTTTGAGTCTGAAAAATGCAGTATACTTAACCCGGGTCATCGGACCACCCACAGAGGCTGCAGGCGCCCATAGATGAGCGGGGGAGTCTGGAGAACACCCGCACTGCAGGGGAGAACATGTAATTTTGACACTGACTCAAGTATAAGCCGGGGTGTTTGTTTTGTTTTTTTGCTTTTTCAGCAAAAAAATTGTGCTGAAAAACTAGGCTTATACTCGAGTATATATGGTAATCCAATTTAATCTTTGGCAAGTAGAAAGCAAGCTGTTTTTGTTATGGGTGGTGGTTTGAGGATATCATTCCATTCATGACAAGATTACCTTTTCATTTTAAATGCCCTTTCCTTTTAAGTTCTTAAACTATTCCTCTGCAAGCTGCTGCTGCTGCTATTTCAAAATGTCTCTTCCATTCAGATAGAGAACGGCCTGAGAGATAATGATATTAAACCTCGTGTCTCCGAGTGGGAAGTGATTCAGGAATCTGGCATGAAGCTGAAGCCAATGTATGGACCAGGATACACTGGCATGAAAAACCTGGGCAACAGCTGCTATATCAACAGTGTCCTACAGGCCATTTTCAGCATCCCTGAATTTCAGAGAGCGTAAGTTGTCCCAGGGATGTTTTGTCTAACAGCTGAACCACTGACAAGTCTTTGCTGAAATAAACCTTCAAGTGCGTGACTGGGAGAAGAGGCCAAAGCGTCATCTGAGTTCTGAACTTTCCAATGACGAGCAGCATTTAGATGTTTTTCTTTCTTAGAAAAGTTACTACCAAGAGGTGGTTCATACATTATGCGGTGTTAAACTCCAGTCTGTTACTGGATTTATGCTCAATAGGGTGCTGCAGTTAATTGGGACTCCCTGATAAGCATTTCCATTTGTTAGCAAAGTCTCCTTGTGTTGTCAATTTTTCATTTTTTAGGTGTACACCGTGAAATGACAAGAAGCACTGGTTCAAGTAGTGTTTTGTTTTTTTATTTTAAACTGCTCTGCTTTCCAGGGATCTTTTTTCTCCTCAGGCTTGTGCCAGCCGTCTGTTTAGTGAGTGAATACATAGAAATTGCCAAGTGCTACAGTGTAAATCCCATGAGAATCTCTTGATGAGAGTGATTGAATATTAAAATATTTATTTTATCCCTTCCCATTCTCATATTTACTAGTTTATCTGACTACAGATAAACTACTGGTTTCATTTCCTTGTTAATTGCTGCTAAGTTGCTTCTGACTTATGACAACCATATGAATTAATGACTTTCAAAAGGTCTTGTTGTTAACAGCCCAGCTCAGGTCTTGCAAAGGTGTATTCCAAGATGTCTTCCACAACAACGAAAGTTCCCAATGTGAAGCAATCTGTAATCTTTGACTATTTCTTCTCCCTCTCCCACTGTTTTCCCTGGACAGGTATGTGGGAAACCTCCCGAGAATATTTGACTACTCCCCTCTGGACCCAGCTCAAGATTTCAACACACAAATGTAAGTGGATAGTTTGTGTTAAAATAAGGTTGGGTTGGGTTTCTCTCAATGAATTTGTCTCCCACCTAGTTTACCTTTGTTATAGTCCTTGCAGTGCATGCAGAAAAAGTTGATTGTATCCTTTATATAGGGGAAGTCAATCAGTTAACTTCTGATTCAGTGACAAAGTTCCTTTTCAGATTAGTTTACTGGCAAAATTTGTAGTGGCAGATACTCAAAAAACAGATCTGTCTTCTCTGATAATCTTTCATTTTAAAGGTGAATTATCATATAATTCATCATATAAATGGAATTGAACATTTGCTGAATTGAGCATCAGTCATTCTTATGTGATCTAAGTATTTTGATTTTATTCGTGTTTTGATATAACCAACTGAGTTCAAGAATGTCTGTTTTTATCTGTGATCTGATTACTGTACATTGCCAGGGCCGATCATCGAAGTAATAAACCTGAATTGGATTTTATTTCTGTCAGTGACGACTGGCTCACAAGTTGAAATTTATCCTGATGAAAGTGTCAGTGAAAAAAAAAAGTTTGTCTTGTGAAGTTGGATAGGTGATGGATAGCTAAGGTGTCACAGAGTGAAGGTGTGATGCAGATTACACTTGGAGATTAGAAAACCAAGATAAAATAACAAGGATGCAAAAAGACAAAGAGATAAGGGGCTATTAAGGTTTTTTAAAAATGGAGGATTTAGAACAGATTTCAGCACATCTTTGGCTTCACAGGTCAAAGTGGCAGCCTGTAATTACCCAATGTATGTAAGATCTGTAAGCAAGTGCCATGTGTTAAAGAACCCTTGGACATCAGATGAAGGACCTATTGAAATAGTTTGCCATAATAGCCAACCTAATGTATATTCAAAAGCCACAAGCAACATCTGGGAAAAATAAGTTTTTCCCAACAGTTTAGTATGCAGAGGCATGTTGCTTTTGATCTTAGTGGGAGCGTATGTAGGCATAATTACATTTTTTTCACCCATCTTGTGCCTTTCTCCTGAGCTTAGGTGGTTTGTGTTGCTTTTCATATATGTCAGCCCAAGGTTCTTTGGCTGTATAGAAGTTTCCATGGGAGGTAGGGGGAAAGATATGTGAAGTGTTTTAGTCCAATCTGGTCACTGGGGAGTTCTTTCTTGGCGTCCCAGGAACTGCTTCCTGAGAATTTAGAAGCAACAGCAACAAGCAACATGTTTGCCCTGTTGTGCTTCTGATAGGATAGCCCGTTGCTCCGGTGTGGTCCTTGGCAGTTGCTAAGTAAAAGCAAATGCACCCATTTCCCCCTGTACATATTTTGTTGTATAATACAAATAATTATGTATAGTGAGATGTTTGCAAGGTGGTTTTCTTGGAAGTATCTGAAAGAGCGTTGAGAAACTTGCTTTCTGTTGAAGATTGCACTCCAGTAGTGGCTTGTTCATAGCCAGAAATGGGCAGGGCCTCCTTTTCTCTTTGTGTGTCACCCCTCTTCCTCCCCATACAGCAGATTGCCAGAGGGAGAGATGAATCACTTGTTACTAGAGAGCTGAGCTTGCAAAGTGCTGTTGAAATTAACCAGCTGCTCTTCTTGATCGATAAAAAGGGTTGCTTCTTGTTTTATTAATGGTATTTCATAAAATATTAGGCATATTAATATGTGTAATTTAAAAATAAGATGTATACATTGATTAGAGAACCTGGGCTCAGGTGTCTGTGCTCTAAATTTTGCTCAGAATAGTCTAGCTGCTGTTTATGCTTATCGTCCTTTATACATTGCATGTCACAATACAGTGATGCCTCGCAAGACGAAATTAATTCGTTCCGCGAGTCGTGTCGTATTGCGAAAATTTCGTCTTGCGAAGCGCGGTTTCCCATAGGAATGCATTGAAATTAAATTTTTTTAAAAATGCAAAAAAAAATATTCGTCTTGTGAAGCACGGCCATAGAAAAATTTGTCTTGCGAGTCACCAAAAAAATCGCAAAACGCTTTCGTCTTGCGAGTTTTTCGTTGCGCGAGGCATTCGTCTTGCGAGGCATCACTGTATTTTAAGCTTAATTGGAGTGTTGTGGTGCTAGAGAACACTTGCTTTTGTGTGTTTGCAATGCATGTGAACAGACAGGCAATAGTTAACCTTATTGTCAACCGTCTGCTTTTTCTTTCTTCTTTAAACATAGTAGGGAGTAATGTTGTCTGCTTTCTGTCTCCTCTTCCCCTATCCTTCACCCTCTACTACAGGGCTAAATTGGGACATGGCCTCCTTTCAGGCCAATATTCTAAACCGCCAATGAAATCTGAGCTCATTGAACAGGTGATGAAAGACGAACACAAGGTATTTGACGCAGCATGTGCAGCCTGAGAACTAGGTAGAAGAGGCACCCTGAGAAAAGGGAACAGGTGTGAAGGATTGTGGCTGGGATGTTTCAACAAGACAATGGCCAAAGCCTTGTTGTGCAGTTATGTAAAAGGCTTAACTTCTGGTGGCAAATTGCCATAAATTAAGAAATCTCCATGGACATTATTTGTTGCATCCTGAGCCACATGACTTAGTGTGCCACAGGTAATAACGCCTATGGACATTTCTTACCTTTCAGCAATTTGCCACCAAAATTTAACACCTTTTGCATAACTGCGCAACAGCTGGCCAGTGGTCTCTTGGAAAGTTGTTGCCATTGCATTTTGCGTTTCCTTAGTAAATTTCTTTGTGGAGTCATAGAGAACCGACAAGGGCTTCTCTGCCTTCGGTCTCCCCAGGGTACACCTCACTAAAAGGTATTCCATTCCACTGTATCTGAGATCAAAAAGCAGCAGTAACGTGACTGTGAAGACCTTTGAACATGGCCTCTGTGTTATTCCACTTCAGTGGTTCCCAAACCTAGGGCCTAAGCTATTAATAGACTTCAAGTTTCAGATGGCCTACCATTGGTTGCTCTCATTGGTCAATCATCTGCCAGATATGCTTAGATTTAGATTCCTGCATTGAGCAAGGGGTTAGACTCAATGGCCTTATACGCCCCTTCCAAATCAATGATTCTATGAGAGTTGGACCTTCTCAGAGTTGTAGTCAAAGAACATTTGAGGCTGTAGTTCAAGAGTGCAGATGTAGGGTTATGATCTGGTTTTAAACTGATATAGGTTCCTCCTTCATGTATTGTTTGTGTGGTATATATATCTTACAAACAAAGTGCGGCTTTATTTAAATATAATGTTGAAATGTCGTTAAGTGCAGAGGTGGGCAATTTCTGACCCTCCACATAGTATTGAACTGCATCTGCTCATTGGCTATGTCAGCTCAGGCTGATGGGATTATTATCCAATAACATTTAGGGGACCATAATTTGTCCACCAGCAGTCTAGTATTACAGGAATGAGTCTTAGGCTCACATGTTCCGCCCCCTATCCTGAGGTCCACTTGTCTGACACATTTCAATAAAATGGCCTTAAATCAGAACCTTAGTTATTTTTTGTTGAAAATTACATAGTCCCAAGTTTGATGTTAGGATGCTTCAGCAAACCATACTTAGCAGTTTGTCTAGAATTGTTGAACCTACTAAGCCATGATTGAGTTTGCTGTCAGTCCTTGTGAATTCTGGTGTTCTGAGTCTGAGATGGGAGGTCTGCTGGTAGATCTTCCATGTCATGTAATTTTATCTTCAGTTCAAGACTGAGAACTCCTGGTATAGATATACCTAAAAAACAGCTCAGTGCCCCAGGCACAGCAATGTACCTGGAACCCAGACTAGCTGGAGCATTTAAGACCTGTTCCTAAATCTAATTAATTAATTAATTAATAATAATAGCAAGAGGCCCAGTACAGGATTTTTATTAACTTCTCTAGTTGATTGAGGCTTAAGCATTTTAAAATGTATCCTTGTTTTGAAATAAAGATATCTTGTTGCTTTCTGGCAGTACCACTGCAGGACATTAAGATGTAGCTTGCTTGGTTGAGGAATGAAAAAGTGAAGATTTTTAAGGCTCCCGACTCTATGGGCTTGGCTTACTATGGTGCTATCCAGCTTAGTTCAGCTTATCTGTTTAATTGTTTAATTGTTTTATAGTGTCTGTTGTAAGCCGCCTAGAGTGGTCACAATTGACCAGATAGGCGGGGTATAAATGAAATAAATAAATAAATAAATAAATAAATAAATAAATAATGTCTAGTTAGTTTCATTGCAGCTGTTGCCCTGAAATGTGGAAACTCATGACAGATTTCTTCCTTCTTTGTAAAATTCTCCCTCTAAGGAGATATATTTGGAACAGAATGGTCACCATGTAATGGATACTAGAGATGCAGTAGCTAGAGAGGAATTTTTGTTCCTGGAAGAACTACTTGGGGGTAAACACTGGGGGTTATTTATAGCTGGGTTGGAAGTCTAATCACTAGGTTAATCAACTAAACTTTGAGTTTAGTAATCTACCAGAGTGAGTTTTAGTCAGCTACGGCAAATTTTATTTGGCTAAACCAAGTATTAACAGAGATGCACTGTCTCTTCTATAAAGTTCGTTTTATAATAATAATCTTAGAATTGCAGAGCTAGAAGTTCTGAGATTATAATAATTATTATTATAAAACAAACTATAGAAGAGATGGCCCATCTCTCTTATTGCTTGGTTGAGCCAAATAAAATTGCCATAACTGACTAAAACAGACCCTGGTGGATTACTCAACTTAAAGTTTAGTTGATTAACCTACTCATGTGTTCCTTCTTTAACAGAGGTTAAAGATAAAATGTTGCAGGCAATATTTCTTTTTAATAATGAGATTTTCTTGATTAGATGTTATGCTTCTGTGCACTCTGACCTTTCAAAAGGCTACCCAGCATTGCCTATCCCAGTTTATAGAGAACAGTAGATGGCTTTAACAGACTAGAGGAAAATGTGGAGTGTTTTGACATGTCCAACTGAGTATAACTTAGTTGTGGAGAAAATGGGTGCATTTTGACTTTTACCCTATAATAGGCCTAACCGTATGTCTGAAGACTTAGACAGCTGCTCTGCTTTATCATCCTTCGAAGTCAACTAGTTGTCACATCCAGTTTTCAGCCACAAGCACACTGGATCACCACTTTTCAGTTTTAATGCCGCCTCTATGAAACTGAAATCGTAGTGATGATTAGTGTCAGTATTTCCCTCTAATTTTATTTCAGACAATAATGCCACATCTGACGTAAAGGACTTTTGGCCAAATTTGTACAAATGTATTCTTGTCATTTTGAATGTGGAAAACACACACATTACATCTTGTCTGTTAATACTCTTTGTAAAGCACTGTTGTGTTTTCTAATTTCTTGCATGTTTGGAATCCACCCTGCTGGATGTCACAGGGTGCCTCATGCCTAAAACATTCATGGCAGAGATTTAATGATCTGGCCCAGTGTATTTTTAGCTAAACTGTTTTGCAACTGTTGATGAGGGAAGCATGCCCAGAATTTTTTTTCACTCTCCCTTTCTCTGTGTATAAATACACATGGCAATCTGTGTGCTAAAAACTGCTTGTGCAGTGCAGGAAATAATTTTGGTGGCTGGTGGATGTTCCTTTAAAGCAAACCTTATTAAAGTGGGCTGCCAACCCGGGGTGGGGAGGTGAGGTTGGGACAGGAAATCCAGAGGGAGCTGGTACAAACAGGAGAAAGAATAGTGATAGGCTGTAGCTCCCTTGTCATCCCGAATGTACCCAGGTAAAGGATAGAAGGACATGAGACAGATGGTCCTGTAGAAGATGTTTGGGCTAGGAAGTACTAGATTCATCCACACTACAATCTTAAACCTGTATAATAGCCATTCTCCCTTGCCAAAGAACTTTTGGAAGAGCGTCTGAAAGCGACAGAAGATCGACATTGGATGAGATTGAGTTTTCAGCCAGTTCTGCATTAATTTTACTACAGTGGTAGTATGCTCAGATGCTCTGAGAAATGCTTTCCATCAGCACAGGATGAAGGTGACAACTCTCTGTTGTTGCTTGCCTTTCAGACAGTTGGTCTGCAGAGTTACATTGCCTCCTGAAAAAGCAGAGTCTGACAAAGTGATGTTTCGAAGCTCAAATGACAAAGTGTCCTTTGGTTATTGAGGCTCATGGCCCTTGAAAGCCTCACCTTACATTTATCCACTCCTGCTCTTAAAACCATTCAAAGCCACACACGGACATGTTCTCAGTCCCTCAGTCCTTATATACATCTATAATTTAGATTATTTTTTTGGATCAATCATGACAGCTAAAGCTTTGAAAAAAGTTTTGTGTAAGTTGGGTGATGTTTCATTATTATTTTTAATTATTTTTAATTTTAAATAAAATTATTTAAATTGTTTAAATTAATTTTAATTTTTTAAAATTATTTTTAATTTTCCCTGTTCTGAAAGGAGCAAAGCAACACACAGTATATAACTGCTAATAGAAAGCCCTGAACAAGGTCACTGTAAGTCAGAATTGACTTGATGACACATTATTATTATTATTATTATTATTATTATTATTATTATTATTATTATTATTATTATTATTATTATTATTATTATTAATAATAATAATAATAATAATAAAGGATCCCCTGATATGATTGTTCAATTGGATCTTTTTGCTGCTCCTTCCCTACTGCCTCAAACTTGATAACATGGAAATAACAGTCTTCAAGGTTTCCTGAGATAATGTTGCAGGTTTTACACAAAGGATCATGATCACAATATGGTCTCTGTCATATTAAATGCAACATTTATTACAAGAAAACAGTTATGGCAATAAACTGTTTTCTGCTTCCATCTGTAGCCTCAGCATAATGGAATTTCTCCTCGCATGTTTAAAGCTTTTGTAAGCAAAGGGCATCCAGAATTCTCCTCCAGTCGGCAACAAGATGCACATGAGTTTCTCTTACACCTTATAAATCTAATAGAGGTGAGCAAAGGTTTACTGCTACTTGTCTTTCTTTTTCCACATTAGAAAACAAGCAAAAATGTGCCAGTCTTATATATTAATTTTAGGTTGTTTTTTTTAATAAAGTGCCTAGGTGTCTATATTGCCTTTGCAGATTTATATGAGCAAGGATGCTGTGTCCTTGCCCCAGCAAGAGAGTGATATAAATTTGGAAAGCAGGGGAAACAAAAGAAAAAAATGGAGATTACTCTTTCAGTCTTAGCAGAAAAACATCCCTGATTTAGCTGAGCTTGTTTCCAGTGACTAATTTAGCTAAAATCAATGCAGTTCCTTTTAAATAAATCAATTGGAAAACAGTGTGCAGTGCCTTATCATATTTAATCTTAAGGGAACAGCCATGAAATAAATCTAAAGAAAATCAAGGCAGATGTCTCTTAAACTGAATTTTGAACAGTGATGAAGGAGAGAAGTAATTCTTTTACAAAGCTTGTTTCTAGAACATTGATGGCAGGAGTGATGAGATTTTCCCTTTCATGGAAGTAGTGCGCAACAGTGCAGAAACATTTCCACCATTCAAAGGTGTCAGTGTCACTTGATTGTAAAATAGCATGTGCTTTACAAACTGTGATGTGTACCTTGTGTAGCATGGACAAAAATCATGCCATGGATTTCAAAGACTGAGATTCCAGGTTTCCACAGACAAGAGACTGAACCATCTTACTCTCTAGCTGGTCCCAGTGTTGCTGATTTTCACAAGCCCAGTCTTGCTGAAATGGGTCCCTCCCAGAGCTTGGAAAAAGTACTTTTGGTGGTCTAGAAATCTGATTCTCCTGGCTATGTTGGCTGGTGAATTTGGGGAGTTCGTAAAAAAAAGTAGCTTTTCACATTCTGGTCCCCTCCCAGTGTTGCCCTGAATATTAAAGGAGGCTCATTAGCAGCCCCACCTCTGGGGTTGTAGTCAGTACAACAGAACTTCCTAACCAAGAGCACAGTTGTAACAACTTTAAAAACTGACCATACTTCCTGGGGGATTCTGGGAGTTATAGGTAAAAAGTGTAATGTATTCTCAAAGGCTTTCATGGCCGGGATCCGATGGTTGTTGTAGGTTTTCCGGGCTGTTTGGCCGTGTTCTGGAGGTTTCTCTTCCTAACGTTTCACCAGTCTCTGCGGCCGGCATCTTCAGAAGACAGAGTTAGAACTCTGTCTGTGTTCTGGTGTAGTGTGTTTTCAACTACCCCACACACTACACCAGAACACAGACAGAGTTCTAACTCCTGTCCTCCAAAGATGCCGGCCACAGAGACTGGCGAAACGTAAGGAAGAAAAACCTCCAGAACACAGCCAAACAGTCCGAAAAACCTACAACAACCAAACAGTGTAATGTTTCCTAGTTCTTGGCTAGCATCTTATTTTCAACAGTTGGCAGCCTCTGGAGAAGTTACAAGTAGGGAATAAAATAACAGCCCTCTCCTTTGTTTCCCCCCTAGTTCTTAATATCTGGAGATATATTGTCTCTTGATACTAAAGGTTACCCATTTAGTGATGGTGGCTAATAGGTACTGATAGAGATGGGCATTGTCCTAGGCGGGCATCAGGGTTTGCTGCTTCCCTGTCCTATGCTGAAGCTGCTGCCAGCTGCTGCGGCAGTACATAAGCTCAGTACGTGCTATGCAGATGTCCAGTTGCCTAGTGCAAGGGAGCATTCAAAAAGCAAGGCAGAAAGTCATTTTACATGTTTGGAAAATAAATATATAGGACAGTCTTCTGTGTACCACACTGCTTTTACAGACAGCAGCCCAAATCATGCTGCGTAAGGCTGATGACATCAGCAGCAGCAGCAATTTTTTTGAAATTATACATTTTTGATTCCACTTCTCCCCCTTTAAAGGTTCTAAGGCTCCTGTATAATCCCATTCATCATGAGCAACCAGGATGGGAGGGGGAAGCCTTTAATTACTGAAAACTGCTGCTGATGGTAAAAGCCAGCCCTTGCTGTCACGGTGTTTTCTCCATACAGACAGATTCACAGGTTTTAGAATGTCATTTCAAACCCAGTATTTTGCACCTTAAAAATTCAAACCCACATGGATATTCTCATGTTCTTGAACATCTTCCTGATTTTTTTTTCTTTTTCTGGAGATGCCATTCCTTCGGGTCTCTTTCTCACATGGTGTTGTAGGGAGAAGTGCTGCTAGTGTTGGAAGTGCAGTGGCTAATTGCACAGCCCAGTATGAGTACATAAAAATCCTGTAAACACAGAACACACTCCAGCTGATACTAAGCTTTTATAAAACCTATTGATTTCAGTAAGGCAGATTTAAGCACAGCATAACTCTCACTGAAATCAATGACACTTTAAAGTGCTTTGCTTCCACTGGATAGTACATACAATTTTTTTTTTATTGAACACTTTGGAGTCGATTTAATGGGGAAGAACCCCTCAGTCATTGCTAGTGACTACTAACTGCTACCTTGGAAGGCATCAAATATAAAGCAAAAAATGATGAGAAACAGGTTCTTCTCAGGGGAGTCTGAGAAACTGCCCTTGTGCTTTTTCTCAGTATGAAGGTTTTTGTACATAAATACTTTGTTATGAGTTTCAGAGTATTGGTATCTGTCAGGGCAATTATGCTATTTACTGTCCTGGTGTTGAGCTGGCTTTCTTAAATGCACAGTGCTTTTAAATTACTAACCAAGCCCTCTTCCTTATGATTTGGTGGTACCATCACCCTTCCTAAAAACTGGGGTAAAGCGTTATGTCCTCTTGTCTTCCCAAATGGCTTGAAGCCTAGGGATGGGAATCAGTTGTTGTTGACGTTGACTGCAGCTCACAGAGTTTTGCAACCAACACGGACAGTGACAAAGCTGGCTGTGGGGTTTTGGTAGGTGTAATCCAAAACCCCTAAACATTTTCCATTTCTGTCAAGGCTTACCATTTCGTCATGATTGCCTGAGTAGCTGAGTCTGATGTTTCTCTTCAGAGGAACCACATTGGTTCAGAAAATCCCAGTGATGTCTTCCGGTTTTTGGTGGAAGAGCGCACACAGTGCTGCCAGTCCAGGAAAGTTCGATACACAGAGAGAGTTGACTATCTCATGCAGTTGCCTGTGGCGATGGAGGCTGCAGCAAACAAAGGTAGGTTAATTAATAACTGGCACATCATTCCAACAAAGTTTCAGATGAAACTCTTAAAGTCAACACACTCGTTAACTTCAGCAGCATCATAGTTTGCATGTATTATGCATATTTAAGGAACCTTTACAATAACTGGCAGTTCTGATAGAACTTGGCATTTTATCCAGTGCACCCTGAAATTCTGTGTTCAGTGGAGCCAGTTCACATAATCCAGTCACCAGTCTTCAAATGATGAACACGCATGTGCGAATCCGTCCTTTCAAAAACCAAAGAATCTGAACATCTCTCCTGAGCATTCCTGAATTCTGAGTCCAAACTGATGGATATAGAATACATATGACATGTCAGTGGAGTTTGAGTGAAACTTTTCTGTTGTGTGCCTGTTGAGCCATCTTGAATTCACCCAACATTCCTTTGTCCCTATCCATTGCGGAGGAAGAGAGGTGGTGATAGTGGTGGGTAACAGGATGGATTTGATTGAAATCACAATTTAAATGAAAAAAAGAAGAAGGATTTTTTATTATTTAAATGTAAAAAAAAATCAGTTTTAAAATTTAAATCATGATTTAAATTGTGATGATTTTTTTAAAAAATCATTGATTTATATCCACTCTGTTGGGCAAACTCTTCTGTGGAAAAGCTGGAAAACCAGACTCTACTGCAGATGAGGAGTATACTTTGCAAACTTCACTTTTTTGTTGTTGCTAAGTTTGTTTTCCCTTTTTTGTTAAAAATTAAGAATTCCCTTCCTTTGGCTTGTTTAAACAGAGGGAACTTGTAGAAAGACACTTCAGCTTCTAGCTAAAGTGCAATGGCTCTCTGTAGCATTGCCTCCCACCCACATTATTTCTGGTTCACACTTCTTGCTGTCATTAATTCTAACTGTGGATTTGTAACCAGAATGAAACCTTAATTCTAAGTCCTGGATTACCAGATAATGGACTACAGTTATGATTAATGGAAAGGATGCTGGGAAGAGATGGAACCAGAGACGGGGAAGGCAGTATTTGTCATCTTGATCGGCTTGAATAAGATGGTTCCTTTATGTAGATGTTTCCCTACTCCAAATTTGGGGGTCCCTCACAGTCAAACTGTGTTTGACTTTTGCTTCTGGTTAGATGAATTGATTGCTTATGAACTGAAGAGGAGAGAAGCAGAAGCTGCAAGGAGACCCCCTCCAGAGCTTGTCCGTGCTAAGATCCCCTTTAGTGCTTGCCTGCAGGCCTTTTCTGAACCGGAGAATGTAGAAGACTTCTGGAGCAGTGCCCTTCAAGCCAAGTCCGCTGGAGTTAAGTAAGCAGTTTTGTATGTACATAATGGGTATGCACATTGAGCGGTGGGCATTGTATCCTATATACAATGTGATGTAGTCCACTAGTGGACCATTAGTCACTTGACAACCATATTGGGTTTAAAATTTTAGAATATACAAACCCTAATGCATGGTAGAGCAGACACCTTACATGCAGGTCTACCAATAGGCATCCTTCAGTCTCGAGAGACTGTGGTAACGTGCTCTGAATAGAGGACTTGGAACAGCATCTAGTGTGGCTGAGAAGGCCAATTCAAGAGTGACAATCCCTTCCACACTGAAGACAAATACAATCTGTCCCCTGTCCAGCTCCCTGATTTTGCTGGTTTTGGGACCGCCTCTTTGCCTCAGCTTGCTGGACAAGGGTCTCTTCAAACTGGGAGAGGCCATGATGCACCGCCTGCCTCCAGTCTGAACGCTCAGATGTCAAGGCTGACAATACTGGCCAGATGGACCAGCAGTCTGACTCAGTGTAATGTGGATCTCTGTGAAAGCCTTTAGGGCTTATCTGTTTCTCAGAGATTGGCTTTTTTAGTTGCTGGAGTCGACCGGCTAAGCTACTTCACTGACCACCCTTGCCAGTGATCTTTTCCCCAGATGGCTTATGAATACAGTGAAATGCTGATCCTAATACAGATACTTGGGAGTCTCAATGTATACTGAGAGGACTGCTGATTTAATCTGATTCTTTACTAGAGATGGGGGTATTTGTATACGAATACGAATATCCCCCCACAGGTGCAGATAACAAGGGTCCGGCCCCCTGGGGCCAGACCGACCACTCACGATTCTGCCGCTGCCGCGAGCTCCGTGGTGCCTTCCTATTTCTCCGTTGCTCGCGATGGATTAGCCACTCTGCGACCTGGCAGAGAGGCTCGTCATCCCGCCTTCTGCCAGGACTGGCTAATCCATCGCAAGCTCCGGAGTGATAGGAAGGCTCCGCGGAGCTTGCGGCAGCGGCGGACAGGTGAGTGGTCGGTCTGGCCCCAGGGGGCTAGACCCTCATTATCTGCACCTGTGGGGGGATATTTGTATATGAATACCCACATCTCTATTCTTCAACCAATTAGTGATCTGTAAGATGATGACCCATGACTGTTTTAAGTTTACTTGGGAGCCTTGTTGAATTCCTTTGATTGACTCCTGCATTCATTTCTTTTCCAGATAGTAACATAACATGCCTTGTGTTATCTGTAGTCTTTGTATCTGTATACCTGCCTGCTTAGGATATGCAGAGTAGGTTCCTACCCACAAATCCTTAAATCATAAAATATACTGTATTTGGTAGGTAGTTTAAGGCGGGCAACACATGGCAGTCCCAGGGTTGGTCTGCATTTCCCCTTGTCTTTCTCCACTTGCTCCACCGCTTAAGACTAATGGGAATGGTTGTCTAACAATATTTGAGCAGCCATCAATTAGCCATCCCTGAGTCAGTCCTTGAGCACTTAAGCCATAGCTGTTTTTCCTGCCATGTACAGAAGCGGTATGTCTCTGATTATCGGATAGTGGAGGCAGGCAACAGGGGCTGCTGATTTCCACTTTGTGCTGTCTCTTCCTTTTCCAGGAATGTCTGGGTGGAAGCAGTGGTGTGCTAAATGAATCCTGGGCAGTTCTCGTGTGATTTTCTTTCTGTTCTTCGACTTTTCATGTTGACTTATTGTTGCTCAGCTAAATTCACACAAAGCTTCTGGTGTTCTTTTGTTTCTAGAACCTCTCGCTTTGCCTCATTTCCTGAATATCTGGTAGTACAGATAAAGAAGTTCACTTTCGGCCTTGACTGGATTCCTAAAAAGCTTGGTAGGTGCTTTGAATTCTCTCCTCCCCGTAGAACGGCCTTGGTGCTGTGGTAGAGTGTAGAGACTTGTTTCCAGGCAGAAGGCTTTGAGAGCTACCAGTCAAGACAGACACAGCTATGCTGTCTTTAATGGGTTTTCTGTGGTAAATGAAAGACAGCCTAAATGTTGAGAAAACACAGAAGGGCTACAAATGGACAATTATGTCGCCTCCTCTGGTCCATGGGGTCACAAAGAGTCGGACATGACTTAACGACTAAACAACAACAACAACCTCCCATAAAATTTTGAAAATTTTGTCCAGTAAAAGTTTTATCCAGAATCATAATCGAGGTTGGTGGGGGTTAAAAAAATGGATCCCGTAAGCAATAAAAATGAGAGAAAGTACTGAAATGGCTATTTTTGGTGGAATCCCAGGAGAGAAATATTGTGTATCTTTGGCAGTAAGAATGTACCTGGCCTTATTGGCACCTGTAAGATAATGATATCTAAGCAACTTGATATAGCCATCCAGAATAATGCTGAGCATCATCATCAGAGGAGATGGACAGTTTGTTCATCAATTATGAAAACCAACAGCAAGGGTTGTCACTCTCCCCTGCTGGAATTGAATTTCCATTGTTGCCATCTATAAACTTTTCTTCTGAGGTAGTTTTTTTCTTCTTCTCTTTTTTGCTCTCCTGAAATAATGGGTTTGCAGAAAGCTATGCTCTTCCAGCCTGTTTATTTTTCTATCATATGGTATATGCTTAGAGTTCTTCCTTTCTTTCCCTGGACTTCTCTTTGCCTAAAACTCAAAATGTTTTAAAGAAGAACATTTGGAGACATCAAAACAAGCATTAATCAATTTGAATAATAGATTCTGATTGCAGAAACTTTCTGAGAGGGATGGGGTTTTCAGGAAGTTGTAATCCAAAAAAAGTTACTTTTTCCACCTCTGAAATAACCGTTGTTTTGGAAGGACCCTTTCCAAACCCCTTTTGCTTAGCCCTATAGCACTGAATAGTGGGAGCCAGGTGAGGAATCACACTTATTGTGCCTATGATGTATTTACTATGGGTCTGTAGGCTTATTTGCCCTGCTGGGTTTACAGATGTTTCCATAGACATGCCAGATCTTCTGGACATCAGTAATCTCCGTGCCACAGGCCTTCAGCCGGGAGAGGAGGAACTTCCAGACATCTCTCCACCCATTATCATTCCTGGTGACCCCAAAGGTACTGCCTGCTACCACGAGGATCTCTACCTCCCAACCATTCTCCACCACAACTGTTAGTTGATCTTCTTTTTCACTCTTGCTCCCTACTGGTTTGCATGGAACAGCTTCTTGGAGGAAAGCTCCGGTAGAGCTGCAGTACAACCCTTGCCTAACAGCCATAGTATGTGACTTTATGGGTGTTTCTATGTTTGTATGTGAAGCAGCCAGTTGCAGAATCAAGGCCTGGTTCTCTCGTAAAAAACAAAGTTTTTGGTTTTTTACTAAGTTTGTTCGGGAGGATTGGGCACCTTTGGTGGGCCTTGCAGGCAGGATCTATGATTGAGCTACGTAGAGGCAATCTCAAAGAGACATAAGCAAGACAGAATGCAAGCTAAGACTGAAAACGCTATTTAAACTGGAGAAGTATAGTAGTCTTGATATGCCAAAAAGGGAGTTGGAATTTGCTATGATGTAGAGCGGGTGCATATAAGATGCCTATGCGTCATGGGAGGGGAAGTGTGGGCAGAGGTGCCTTGAAAATAGCAGAGAGAGAGGTAGGCTGTCTAAACCAGAAGCTTTTGCTTCTAGTTGTGTAGAAGCCAGCACCTTTTAAGGTATGAACAAGGCCTTGAATCTAGAGCTGTGATGGGTCCTGCTATTCATATCCACTTCAGAACTGGCCCACCTCCTCTCTCATTCTCTCCCAATTACACACTCTGCCTCCCTCACTTTACTTTCTTAACTTTCCAGATGGCATGATGAACCATTTCACAGAGCGTATGTATCTCATTTCATTACATTGGTTGTATTTATGATTTTATCTTCTTCTTCTTTTAAAAATGGCTGCTACAGCAAACATATGTTGCCGCTCACACAGGTGCTGTGTCTGGAGAGAGATGCATGGAAGGTCTTGTCTTTGGGCTTTTAAATAAGTTACTGTGCTGTATGCATTTGAATGTGTGATAAAATCTTAGTTGTATAGAATGTAGTCTTTCCCTTTTTTGGTCCCACAATTGAAGATTGGAAAAGCTAGGACTGAGTCAGAACTAGCAGTTTTCCCACCCGATTCAAGTAATGCAAAATATACCTCCCTTGTAATTCATCATGGGAAAATGTTACAAGATGTAATAGGAGCACTGAACACTTTGTCAGGATCTCCCCTCCCTTGCAGGGGGTCAGGAACGCTGTCAGAGCTACTGAAACAAACTGCTTCAGTGAGGCCATCCCCTTTCCTCTGCTCTCCCCTGGAGCCTCTTCTGCCACTGTCTTTTTTTTTAATCATGGTAGATCAGGCTGCTGAGCCACTCTTGGAAGTCTGGGGCAAGGCCCCCCCCCCCCTTAGTTTGCGGCTCTAAGGGCAAAGTCCTGGTTGACCTGCCCTAGTTACAGCCCTGAGCCAGGACATGGAGACCTAGCTTTTTGTATTACATCTTCCACTTCCAAAACAGTTATGCTGGATGAGGGATTCTGGAAGCTGTAGTCCAGAAAAGTAACTTTTTTGAGCTTGGAGAATGAGCCAAATGAGCCAGCGAAGTCAGCAGTGCGTAATGGGAATAACTCTTATTCTGCCATGGTTTTGGATCTAGCAACTGGTGTCCCAAGATACAATGTCTCCAAAGTTTGAGATTTCACTTTATTATTTTTGGCTAAGAGCCGCTGATAGGCTTCCTCTTGGTCCGTGGACTTATTCTGGGAACGACTGACCTAGAGTGCTGAAAAGCCTGAGAGCCCAAGCTATGCTTTCTTGTTAGAATTGTCTTGCACAGAGAGTAGGAGAGGCCTGAGTTCGTGTTTCAAGAAGCTAAACACCATTGTTGCACTTCCATTTAAGTTGGGGCGGGCTGGGGGATCAGATTTTTTTAAAATTGTGGTCAGTGTTTCGTTCTTTTATAGAAGTGCCTCTGAGGGGAATCGAGAACTGTCAAGTACACAGTCTGTCCCTCTTTTGGCTGGACTCCATTCTGGTTTGACTCTCCTGCAGACAGTGCCTGTAACTCTTTCATTTCAGTTCTAAGGACTAGAGGATTTGTTCTAGAAATCCATTAGGATGTGGGAGGTTCTCAGAGCTGTGTAAATTATGTGCTTAGCGACAGAAGATGCATGTAACGCTGCCCATTCTATGGAAAAGGAATTTAGAGTTTTCATGCATGGAATACCCTTTGTCTTAGCACCAGACATTGATGAATCCTCAGTGATGCAGCTAGCAGAGATGGGATTTCCACTGGAAGCATGCCGAAAAGCTGTCTACTATACCGGCAACATGGGTGCTGAAGTGGCTTTCAACTGGATCATTGCACATATGGAAGAACCAGGTTTGGTATCCCCAGGAACGCATCATTCATATTATGCCACCTGGACAAATGCCTTCTTGCTTCCTAAGTTAGTCCTCTGCTTCCCATGTTTTCACTTAGTTGGAGTTTAAGGGAATAGAAGGTTACCTGAAGTTCATGAGCTTCCTTTACACCCCATTCCTCGATTGGCTGAGTATTGCAAAGTCACAGAAATTGAATAGGCTGTGTAGCACTTACTGTCTTTTGCTAGGCAGCGTTGCAAATACGGCTTTGAAAGCAGAACAAAAGTCCTGCTTGATCAGACCAAACGTTCATCCAGTCCAGCATCCCTTGATCAGACCAAGCGTTCATCCAGTTTCTCACAGGGGCCATCTCGAGGTCTCCATATACTTTGGATTTCACCTCCCTGATTCCTGTACCATCGGCCCTTGTGGGTGGGTCTTATGGGAGCTGAAATTGAAAACAACTGGAAGAAGAAACACTAAGAACACTATACAGTCCATACACAGAATAATTTGTGGTTCATGTGTGTCCAGATTCAGAGAGAGAGAGAATTTTGCAAACACCTCCCTTCCTTACAGCCTGGGAAAAATATGTCCGTTCACCACAGTTAAGTATATTTGTCATCCTGTGGACTAGTTCAGGTGCAGTGACTGGATCAAGGTCTCCATTTTCCACCCTTCAACATTGCCTGTACGGGCCATGATATGCTTACTTACATAAGGTGACCATTTCCCCTTTTAATGTCAGCCTTTTCTTCTTCCTCTCCAACCAGAGGCTGATTGTCAACATGGCTATTTTGGGTTTGGAATGTGGTAGCTCTAAACAGTGATACTGTGTTGTATCCAAAACAGTCAAGGAGGTTCTTCAGCCATTAAATTCTCCTGCCTGCACTTCTGCCCCAATTTCTTTTACCTTTGATGATCAGCTGTAAAAAATCTGTACTTTTCATTTTTCATTGCATGACCAAAGTATTCTGGCTTTCTGCATGTTCTGTTTTCTTAGTCTTTCTTCATTTCTTTCGGTACTTCTTCACTGGTCAGGCTGTTGATCCAATAAATTCCTAGCAATCTACAATAAATCCTCACTTCAAATATTTTTATCTTGATTAAAAAAAATAATTGCCTGTATCAAAGACCATGATTCCATGACATATAATAGAATCTAAAATTCATAGCTCTATACCAAAGTCAATTAAGTTTTATTTTTCACATTACATTCTTCATCTTGAGAATATTGCTCTGGACCATCTCTGCTCTGACTTCTGTTGCATGGCTATGATTCCACTATTTATTCAGTCAAATCTGACAGTGCTTATGTTTGTTGAAACATTTCATATTCTCAGTCTGGATCTTTAACTCCATTTCTTGAATTGCTTGCTTTTTACTAATTGCCATTAACTGTTTTTTTTTCTTAACAGTTATTTTGAGATGGTCTTCGTAATTTACTTCATTAACTTCATTGAATAAGTTTGGCACATCAGGTCAGAAAATCTGGTGCTTGAAAGACCTTCCAAAGAGCCCTGTAGGCCTCTGGAAAAATCAGAGCTGACATTTATCTCTGAATGGGTTAATTCTAATGTGAACCTGATAACCTTTCCAATGGTATTAAAATTCATCTGGGTATCAAGGTGAAATTTTGAATACTCCCTCTTCAGAGGAGGAGGAGAAGCTAACAGCGAGGTAAATTTTTTCCAGTCATCCTTGTCATATACAGCTCCCTCTTCCCAGGTATAAAATTACTCAGGCACATTAGCTTGCCTAATTGTACAAGCTTTGTTCACATTCTATGATCCATATTCACAGAATTACTTCAAAGTTGTTGAAAACATGCAACCTTTTGAGACGTTACAGGCACATTCCAGTTAGACAGAAATCAGCCTTACAGCTATGAAAAACTAGGCACAAATGCTTGAAGAGAAATTCATTCTTGCAACTTGTGAAAAGCTGCAGATATTATTGCTATCAAAAGTCTTACAATTATGAGAAGCTGTAAACAGAAGTACATTAAAAATCAAAACTTAGTTTGCAGGCAGGACTTAAATCATGCAGAAGCATAAAAATACAGAAGAAATACATTTTAAGAATAGAAAACCAAATGCAAGATCTTATAGCCTAAAAAACCCACATCTCTTAAAAAAGTAAAAATATATAAAAGTAGAGATACGTTATTTAACCTCTTATCATATTCAGTCTGAAATATATTAAATATTCGGTTTTCCGCCATTTTGCTTGTCTGTTCTACCTCTGTGCTGCTTGCTGCTAGTACATGGTACCTGACATTAGTTGTTATCTTCGTTGTTGGTATTCAGTGTCTGTGTGGCAAGTATGTGTCTCTTACCTTCCTATATTTATAATTCTCAGTTGTTTGCATTTTCCTCCAACTGTCAACAATTGAAATTTGCCAGTATAGTAAAGTGCTGGCTCATGTAACATGTCTCATAAAGTTTCTATAAGAATTTACCTTGCTTTTGCTAAGGAATCAAACTTTCAAGGAAACCAATTATTTTGTTTATATTTTGACTTGTAGTAGCAGACTAGTAATTTACTTGGGCACAGGAACTCCTGGCACCTAGAGCGCATCGAGATGCGATGTAACAAAAGCATGGATGACTGTTACTAAGTTCAGTCAACTCCGGAAAGGTTGTAGCTGGTGTACTAGGGGGAGTTGTACAAGGCATTCCTTGTCATTGAGGCCACCTGGGAGTCCAGCTACAGAGCTGAGTCAAGGAGCACTCCCAAGACTGTGAATCTGAGCTTTCAGGGGCAGCGCAATCAAGCTGAATCCCAGTTCCCAAATCTGGCTTTCTACTGAACAGCAGCATCTCTGCTTTGCCAGGAGGTTAGTGCCAACTGGTTCACCCTCGTCGTGGCTGGGATTTGCAGTGGCACTTTCCCCCCCTTTTTTTAAACAGTGGATACCCATTCATGGGGAAGCAGAGTTTCTCAAGGGAAACAGACTGATTAAAGTCCTCACAGGAGTAGATGTGTCAGTCTTTTGCATCAAAGATGCCGGACCCTTGTGACACCTTCAAGGCTAGTAAATTGTATTAGAATGTAAACTTTGGTTGAAATGGCTTAGGAATAACTGACCAGTCTGTTTCAGCAGATTAGAATAATTGCCATTTATGTTTTAGATTTTGCAGAGCCATTAGCCATCCCTGGATATGCAGGAGCTGCTCTTCCTGGGCCAGGAGGGTTTTCTGGGCTAGAGAACCAACCTCCAGAAGAAATGGTTTCCATCATTGTCTCTATGGGCTTCCAGCGGAATGTCGCTCTCCAGGCACTGCGGGCAACGGTAGGGTCTCTAGCAAATTATTGAGGGTCTGTGTATGGCAGGGATGCAGATTGATTGATTGATTGATTGATTGAAAATATTTTTATCCCGCCTTTCTCTTTAAAAAGAACCCAAGGCAGCAGCCAGGTACCTAAACCACTGAGGTGCTTAAGGCAGCCTCAGTAGTTTAGGTATCTGGCTGGGGAGCCAGAGGTTGAGAGCTCAATTCCCCACTGTTCCTTCTGGAAGAAGAGCCAGCCTGTGTGGCTTTGGGCAAGCTGCATAGTCCCAGAGTGTCCTCAGAAGAAGGGAATGGTAGATCACTTATGAGTATTCTTTGCCTTGAAAATCCTAAAAAGGGTTGCCATAAGTCAGAATTGACTTGACAGCACATTATTATTATTATTAGTAGTAGTAAATCATTAGCATGGTATATAATCCATCTTGCCTCTAATCATGTGAGTAGAAGCAACAGTGGTAGGGGTGAAAACACAGGATTGTGGCAGCCAGGTCTGCTTCATACAGATGCTTTTCTGGAATACAAGAGATAATGTTGGTATTTATCATCGTGCTGTTCAAATTATGTGCACTGTGGCTTATGTGAGAGTCAGTGGCATCTCAGCTGCAACAGAGCAGAAAATGGACCATCAGATCATGTCTGATGGTCCAGGACCTTTTTGGGCATTGTTCTTTCTCAGCAAACAAAGCAGCCACCATGGTTTCAGCCCATTTGAAAGGTACAGAAACCACATTGCTGGCAAGGATGCTGATGTCTGTTGACTGTGTTATTTTTCTATGCTGCTTCGGCTGTCAGAATAATAACTTGGAACATGCGTTAGACTGGATCTTCAGTCACCCAGAGCCAGAAGAGGAAAACGGAACCACCACTTCTGAGGCCATGGATATTGAGAACCATGTGAATGCTAACATCCTTGCAGAATCTGATCCAGAAGGGCCCAGAGTCAAGGATGGGCCAGGACGTAAGTTTATTTTGGATCTTTGGTTTCAATTGTTATGAAAAGCTTATTGAGTTTTCTTTCAACATGTATTTGCTACATGAATGAATCGTTTGTCTACCAGCAAGGGAAATGATGTACAGTTGTGCATAGTGTTCATCATTATCAAAAATTCTTCAGGGACGGTGATCCAGATCAACACAAAGCCCTGCAAAGAAGCTGAGGAGAAAAAAAATATATAATTCCACCGTAGCTGCTTTGCAATTCCAAATCCTTTCAGATAATCTAAAATGCCTGATGGTTCATTTTTACCAACCTTGTAAAAGTCAACAGGGATATGAAGTGTACCTGAAATTTAGTGGAGGAGGAAATGAAAAACTAGAAATAAAGTCCCATTGGCAATGTATCATTATTTTAAAAGTGGTGATTGAAGCCTGCTCTTTATAGGCTAATTAACTTTGATCTAGCAGTCTAAGGTAGGTTAATGGCTAGTCTCCCACTCAAAATCTGAAATTTCAAAATTGCTCAAATAATTGCACCACTGGTGTAGTTACATGAATCAGTTCTGGCTTTTAGGGATTTAAAGAAAGAGAGGGCGTTCCCCCCCCCCCCCCGTACCTGGGTGCAATGAGCATTCCTTTGCTACATTAGGTATAGTTCATTTTGCAAAAAGAACTTCCTGAACTTCTGTCTTAAGGGGGCAATGTATAGCGATCAAGCTGAGACACTTTTTCAAAGCCTCCTGTCGTCACCTTTACAAACAACAAAGTTTTCCTCTACCCCGCTTTTTTCCCCCTTTAGTTTTGAGGCTGAGGTACTTGACAATGAAAAACTTGTCCACTCCCTTGTGAGTTTTAGTTGGTTCTAATAAAATTATTTTCCTGTTTGGATGTTTTTGTCCAGGTTCCTGCATGTGCACACCCGTGAGTATAAGAGCATGGGTGCAGCACATATAAATGTCAGTCTGTTGGGTATCGAGGCTGGTTTTGTCCAAAGTTAATGCAGAGAGCTGGCAAGAGTAATGCAGGGCCACCTGGGCTGTCGGTTTCATTTTATATTAAACAGCTCCAGATGTGGCCATTAAGTGAAGAACTGCTGGATAGCTCAGTGGCTTAGGCATCTGGCTGTAGAGCCAGAGTTGGCAGTTTGATTCCCCGCTGTGCCTCTTTGACTCGATGATCCATGGGGTCCCTTCCACCTCTGCAATTCTGAGATTATTATTATGATAACTGTTTAGGTTTTGTTCCAATGCCTGTATTTGCTAAAACATTTACTTGTTCAGTTTTCATTCTGATGTCATCCTGATCCTTGCAGGAAAAATCTAAAACTAGCCACAGGATGGAGCTATTAAGCAACAGTTAAAGATCACCAAACAGCAAATGTAATGGTGTTCTCAGGTAGCCTGGCAACAGTTAAGAGTGCTGTAGGCTGCCTTTTTACAAAGTTTTTAAGGGACCATGCAGAGATCAGCATATGAAAGTGTATCTGGGATCTATTGGCTGGAATCCAGAAAATCCAAACATGCTTGAGAACTATTAGAAATACAACCCTTGTTTGAGGGAAATAGCTCAAATCACATGTCATTGATGATCTCATATATAATCATACGTGTATATGTTTCACGGCACGTGGGTACAGTGTCAGGAAACCACTCTCATCTGCAGCTTCTGCGATGGTGAAGAATCGTCCACATGCATGATTTTGTCATTTTCCAAATGTCCGTTTCGTTCCTTAATCTGCTTTCTTGGTCATCTACCACAATGTCTGTAGTAAGCATCTAAATATGCTATGTCAGTCCTATCAAAAATAGGAAGGCAAAGGACAAGGTGGGCATCTGAACGTGGTTTTAGGAGAGAAAGTTCTTACATCCTTCTCGTTATGTTTAATATTTCATTGCACAGGATATGAACTCTTCGGGTTCATCAGTCACATGGGAACATCTACAATGAGCGGCCATTACGTTTGTCATCTCAAAAAGGAGGGGAGGTGAGTCGGTATCCAGCGTTGTTTTATTCATTTTAGATAGTGCACAAGTTGGCCAATGTTCTTGAGACTGGCATTTCAGTCCAATTTCCATAGAAATGATGAATAGGACTGATGTCCAAGTTAGCAGGGTTTTAAAAAGATTGGCATTTAAGAGCCAAGCATTGTTTTAAAATGCCTAGGAGCTAACACTCTTCTCCAGTGAGTTCCCCACCTGTTGCCGTATCCTTGAAGTCCATGACAGTGTCTGGAAAGAAAGCACCTGAACATCCCAGGAGTATTACCTCTGATTGTGAAATGCAGCCTCTGCCAGTGGATCACTGGTCCCACTGCTTTAGGAGCGGACGTCCCTAAAATTTCAGCATGTTAAGGAGATAACATGATACAAGTGACAACCACCAAGGCTAATAGTCCTGATAGACAGGAGGATGTTGAGCAATAATAGGATTCGAACCAGGATCAAGGTAGGATCACACTTTGTGGGTACTTTGTAGAACTGGGCGCTGAGTTCAACTTTCACTGTCTCTCTTTTTTTCCTCTCCCTCCCTTTCTTTTCAGATGGGCAATCTACAATGACCTTAAAGTTTGTGCCTCTGAACGACCACCCAGGGAGCTGGGATATATTTACTTTTATCGCAGGATACCAAGTTAGGCCTCAGTTGTGCCCCTTGGCCTTAAGAAGCCATAAGCCTTTTTATTCTGCCAAAAATAAATAAATAAATAAATGCAAATAAAAATACATGTAAAAGCTGATTGAAACAAGTAAAAGCCTTTGGACTGCTAAAACAACAACAAAAAAGAAAAAAGAAGAAGAAAGAAGGGAAAACCTTTGGAAACTATTTATAGTTTAAATCAGGATCAATCATTTCATCATACCTTCTTAAACATTAGCAGATACATTTCTGTTAGGTCATGGCTGATTGTAAGATTTTAATATTTGTACACATTTTGCAGAGACCTTAAGACTGTTCCAGTCACCAGAAGAGTTTGCAACACCCATCTGGAGAACATGAGGCTGTTCCCAGTCTCTGGGGGGAAAAAAAGAAAAAACTTCTTACCTCACAGCTGAATTCTGACTCTTGAGATTGTCCTGAAACTGATGATGGTAGCCAGACACTGCCTTTGACCGGGACGTTTGCCGCTGTCCTGATTGAAACGTTCACACGTTCAGCAAAGAGTCCGTTTGCTGGCATTGAAAATTACTTAGCTATGAGCTCTGTACCTCCACCGTTAGGAGGAAAAAATGGAATAGATCTATGTATTTAAGAGTGTGACAACCCTGAATGTTTTGCAGATTTCAGTGCTTGAAATTTTGCTGAAGCAAAAAGAGCTTGCAGTGTTGCCAAATAGAAAATCTGGAAGTTCCTTCTTTTTCAATTGGTGCTTTTACTAGGCTTGGAAACATATCTCAGATGCCTATGCCTTGGTCCAGCAAATGCTGGTGGTTTGGAGGGTCCTCTCTAAGAAAGTGCTCCTTTCACTCGTTTTTAGTGGATCGGTTTGCACATGTGGATGTGTGCATATCTGCTCCACCTGTCAGGAAATAAATGCTGTCATGTGCAAGAGAGCTGCATAAGCGTACAACTTCATGGGCGGTTGCAGATCCATAAGCAGTAGTGCGCTTGCTCCATCACCCCCCACCCCTTAGCCACGGATTGCAACTAAGGGTTGAAAGACACCGCACAGATAAATTTGGGCAAACATTTCCCTCTTGCTTCATGATGTTTGCAAGTACTCATCTAGTGACTAGTCTTTATCATGCCTTCTTCCCCTGCCCCACCAGCCACAGGAACATGGCGCTTCTTGGCCCACAGACAGTTGCAGTGTGTTGGGGGACTGTCACATGACGAAAACCTGCTAATGTGGTGGGAATCCCTCACCAGACAAAAGCCATAATAGCCATCACCTACGCCCTGCACTGACATCACGCCTCGCTGTTTTTTATTTTCCTACTGGTTTTACACTCCTCAAGAATGCCTATCCCAGACTTTCACCAAAGTAATTTAAAATTGGAAGCTGTGGTTCTCTAAGCAGAATTCTGTCTCTTTCTCTCCTTCTGTCTCTTCTCTCATTCATAGAATCGTAGAATAATGGAGGTGGAAGGGGCCTATGAGGCCATCAAGCCCCTGCTCAGTGCAGGAATCCAAATCAAAGCAGGTCTCACAGGTGGTTACCTAGTTTTCTCTTGAATGTCTCCAGCATTGGAGCGCTCAGCGCCTCCCGAGGTAGTTGGTTCCATTGTCGTACTGCTCTAACAGTTAAGACATTTTTGCTGATATTCAGCCTAAATCTGGCTTCCTGTAGCTTGAGCCCATTATTAAGTGTCCTGCACTTTGGGATGATCGAGAACAGATTCTGCCCCTCCTCTGTATGACTACCTTTCAAGTATTTGAAAAGTGCTCTCCGATTTCCCCTGTCTTCTTTTCTTAAGGTTAAACATGCCCAGTTCTTTCAGTCTTTCCTCATAGGGTTTTGTACATGTGTTTGCTCTTTGGACATGTGCACATAGAGAAACTTCCTTGGCAGTGTCCCTGTAAGAGATACTGATTCTCTATCTTTGACAGACAAATGGTCTTGCTCTCTGGCAAAGGTTGTGTGATCATTTAAAATTTCTTTCCGGGGTGGGGTTTATTCCCTTGGAGAATTGTGGAAATCCTTTTACATGATTTCACTGTAAAAATATTTGTGATGACTTAGCAATTTATGAAGGAGTCAAATGTCTGATGTTCCCACAACACTGTTCCTAAAAGGAACTCCCGTCCCTCCTTGGGATTTTCTCTCCTAATTTTTTTGCAGATGCTTAATGGCCTTGAAGGATTTTAATTTTGGTTGGAGTTCATTAGGTTAATTCATTTGATTGCTAGGACATTTACAGTGGTGAAAAAGTGAAGCCATAACTGACTGGATACAATACACTCAGCTGCTGCCTTGGAAGGGAGCAAACAAAGCTACATAAAGTGTAGAGTCATCATTCCGTAAAACAGCGTGTTCCTTTTGCCAGAAATTAACAGTTCATTATATAGAGTCTATATGGAAAGATCTGAGTTTTAGCTATTCATGCTTGAAGCCAGTATCTGTTGAGGGAAACGCACTGTGTCTTAAGCCCATGTACCTGTACATCAGATTACTTTCGAGAGACAAATTGTCAGACAAGGCAGAAAGAGGCATTCCAGTACAATAATTCTATCTGTGGTGAATCCAGGGCTTGTCTCTTAGGGCCTGTTCTTCCCCTCTTCATCCCTGTCTTGCTTTCTATATTAGAATGCTGGTTTGTGTTGCAGCAGAAAGTCTTGGTCCAGCTTTAATGACAGCTTCACAGCTGTTTTGAACATAATGCAAAATTACCAGCTGGTCTGCTTCGTGTGTGTGTGTGTGTGTGTGTGTGTGTGTGTGAGAGAGAGAGAGAGAGAGAGAGGCTGCTTATCTGTCTAGACATTCATCTCATTCTGGTGTTTTCTGCATCAGGTTCCTGCTGAATTTAGGTTTATTTTCTTGTGCTTCCACTTTACTTTCTTTAAATAAGATCTCTTGGCTGAGGAAAGTGGCCAAGTGGCCCTTTTCCGCCTTGTGATGTCAAGGGCTAGTTCAAAGCAGGTGAGAGCTGCTGGGCTTTCTGTGGCAGATGGAAACAGTGGGAACTTTGCAAACGAAGGTAAGATGTTCATCTCTAAAATAGTGTGTCTGTGTATATGTGTTAGGGATGGTGACGTGATATACATGTTATAAAACTTAGCATCCAAATTAAAAGAGCAGTCTTAGTGGCAATGAAGTGGTGCTTAATATGTTACATAACTCTCATGTAAGAGGCACAGTTCACTGCTGCAGTTTCTTGATTCCTTACAGGGCATCATCATACCGCTGTTTGTTGGCATTATGTAGTTCTGCATTCTAAGAGGAGTTTGGGAGCCTACTGTGATAAGGAAAAGCAAAGTGGGGAAAATGAACTGAAAATAATTATTGTCAGGATGCTTTTTCAGGTGTATTTCCTCCAAATGCCCATTTCTATAGCCCTGTCTAGGCAACCATACTTGGCAATACCCACCATGCTGAAAATGAGCACTTAATCCATAGCCCCTTCCATTGTCATTTCCATCCTGGAGGGTGAGGAGTCTGAATAGGGGAGCGTCTGCTATCTGTGGGGTGTTTCATGTAAATTGGACTCTGGGAAAATTAGGGTTGCAATTCTTAAAGAGGAGAAGAACCCTTACAGACAGCAGAGACTTTCCTGTTCAGACTCAGTGCCCATCACTGGTTTGGGACAGTAAAACTGGAAATGGGAGTGGATAGGGTGAGGGCACTTTCCCTGCATGTGGGGCAAGGTTCCTTCTAAGGCGCTTGCAACTCTTCCTCTGCGCAGCTTTCCTCATAATCTGTGCAGTGATAGTTTTCGGCCCCTTTGGTTCTGGCCGCAATGGACCCCCACGTGCATGTAGGGGCAAAGTTGTGTGTGCAACCCAGCAGGGCTGAAAATTAGAGGGTACATTGATGTGGGGTGAGTATTGCCTGAGGTGAACACCTCAACAGAGCTTGCTATCATCTTCATACTCTCTATGCTGTGTACAATTGATGGTTTACGTGTCTTGTTCAAGTCTGAAATCTTAGGACAGACGTAATCTGTCCAAGGTATCTTCTGAGTGAGCTCTGTTGAAACGAAATGGGATTTATACAAATGTACAACCATGCTGGTAGAATTCCCCATTCATTTGAACAGAGCTTTAACCAAAACTATTTGGGTAGAGTGTGACGTCATATTAGGACAGAGGTGATGCACCCAAGCCTTGTGGTCCGAATTGGGGGCCTGAGGTCTCATTTGATCCATATGAAGGATGAAGGCAAGACTTCCCCTAAAGTACCTCCTCCCTCCACTCTACTGGCACTGCGGGTGCAACAGCTCTAGAATGGGAGATACTTTTCCATAGGGTATGAAAACAGGACAGAGAGAGCGGAGGCCCTAACCCTAGCCACAGAGCTTCTGCCATAACCATTGCAGAATGTTTTTTACCTCTAGAAATGCAAAGATGACGGTGTATGTGCGCATGTGGTCTATTTTGGCCTTAAGATCCTTGCTCATGGGAGATCAGCTTGTCTTCTCCTTCCCTGTAGCATACAGTATTGCTCTTGGGTTTTTTTTCTCTTGCCCATTATGACCATTCATTGGGGTTTTTAAAGCTTTATATTCATGTTGGATTGACTGTTTTGAAATGGGTGGGAGTAGATATGAACCTGAAGGATGTATGTTGTGGCAAATTCAGTCCTCCATCTATTTCACACACCTGCTTTAAACAATCCATTCAAAAGGAAGAGGAATCTGCCCCTGATGGGTGCCAAGCACTGAAGCCTAATCATGTCCACTTTGTGGATAAATGTTGACTCATATTTCTTTCCCTGTTTCGAGTATCACTGAAACGACTATTACTTGTGTTTCGTAGTTTACTATAGGGTTGAGACAATCCCACAGAACAGACCTCACACAGGGCCACCTGTGGCAGCACAGTTTTTCCGCTTTAAAAGGCCCCCTGGTGCTTTCTGGGGGCACAAGGGGAAATTTCTCTAGATATTTTGGCCCTCAGGACCCTTGTGCCCCTAAAGAGTACAGAAGGGCCTTCATGCTGCCACAAGGGATACGTTGCCCACCTCTGATTTAGAAGACACTTCTCCCTTGCATTGCATGGGTTTGAGCAGCATGGGTTGGTTATACATGGATTTTTTAACAAAGAAACATTTACATACATACATAAATATTCAATAAATAAATGTTCAATAAATAAATGTTCAAATTTAAATACTGTGTCCCTGGCCACCCAGAACCAGGGGCAGGAGCTCAACACCAAAGGCGCTGATGTGCTCTACGCACCCCCAAACACAACATCTCTAATTCAGCCTAAGTGACATTTAGGTCTTTCAAAAACAAATAACAGTTTGTTAGGATGGTTTGCATATATGCTACTGAACAAAGGAAGATAAACAGTAGCACTTCGGTAGTGCCTGTGTAGAAAAATGCCCCAGTCAATTATATTCAGGGACTGGTGTACAATGGAAATAAAGCCCTCTTTGATTCTGTTTTCTGTTAGGCTTGATAATGGTGGGAAAGTTGCTGAAACGTTTTATATTTTACAAAAAGTTATTTTACAATATGAACAAAGAAGGAAAACACCCCAGGGCTATTCAAAAATATTTCTGTTCTTATCCCAGTGGTTGATTCAAAGTTGATGTCCAAAATGTGCATGATGTGAATGACAGAGAATCAAAGAGAACAGTTTTATTGGACATTAGAGCTGGTCTCTCCAGTTTATTCATTGCACGGAATTTTACTTGCCAGTAATATAATTATAAAGTGACACATTTCATCCCAGTTAAAAGTGGTTCATTCCAATTAAGGAATTAATGCATACTCAACAAATCTGGTGAAGCAGAGTACACACACATGTGCATAACTCAGTTATGAACATCTCTTTTGGAGGACAACCTTGTGCGAAAAATCTCATTCCTTTCATATTACAGGGGAAAAAAAGTCCAGGGATAACCTGGTCCACATTGAATGCACTGATGAATTTACTGCTTGGGACACCCATTTCCACAGTTAATATGGGACAGATGCAGGTGCTTTAAAGGCCTCGGCCCACAAGAGTGGCCACAGAAGAATTCACACTTAAAGTAGCCAATATTATTACAGGTGCCATTTTGAGTGGCAGTACAACAGTGGTGGTTGAAAGGTGCTGCACTGATGCTGGGAAGGAGTGCTTGTGACTCTGGAAGTGAAAGATTTTAAAAATCTGAACTGGCCTGTCGTCTTGTACAGCAAATGCATTAGACGCCAACTGCAGTATTTCAAAATGGATCTCCAGCGGTTGCCTTTAATTTTCCAGCCTTGCAGCAGTTTTGCTGTTTTTTATGACTTCTGAGGCATTAAATGACTATGCAGAATTCCGGTAGAACTGTACGTGCCTTTTAATTTCATCTCTTGCCCCAATTTTCTCCTCACTGCTCCTCAGAACTTATCACAACAATATACAGGTCCTTTCACAGTTAACTACTGTATCCTGGAAGTGTTTGTAATTTCAGTGAGTTTTGCACTGTTCAAAATAGTTTGTTTGAAGCACTGTTTCATGTTTTGGAGAGGATTTCCCTGCCACGAGAAGGGTAATGAACGAGATACCATTGCAACTGTTTAAATTAAAACAAAAAACAAAAAAAACTTTGCATCTTTTGATTCAGGCTGTCTTTTTGTATGTGTGTGATGTTTTGAAGTGATTTAATACAGTTGCTCCTTCATCAAGGTGGATACTGTTTAAAGAAGGGATGAAGGAATAGATGAACAAGTTTCTCCTGCTTTTTAAAAAGAATTTAAAAAATACTAACTGTGGGTACAACTGTGGGTATTTCTCTAGCAGAAATAAAACAATTGACAATTGACTTGAAGCCACAGACAAAAATTTATTTTAAAACATATTTAAAAATTGCAGTTTTATATAAATACAGGAGAATAAATATAATTTAATAAGTGGAAAAAGAATCAAAGGAAGGCATGCTTCCATTACCGTACAAAAATACATTTACCGGGGTGCTCTGTAATTTATTAGCTTTATAAATTCAATACATTAATATCCATACAGTTCCAGGTTAAAAGCGCAAATTATATGAGAGAGCGGAGCACATAAATGTCACCTTGAAGCTTCAGTAAACTATAGAACTGTTTTTCTTTTACTATTTTTATGCAGCAAATAATGCAGTAATATAGAGGCAACATTTTTTGTTGTTTGGAGACTTAAGTTTATTCTGCTCCCACTTGTATTCTGAGGTTCCAAGCTTACAAAGACACAAGTAGTAGTATCTTTGTCTTCGGGAATGTGAGACCCTTAGTTCACTGAGGTCAATGTTATACTCCCATCTTGCCTGGAAGTGCTCAGCTAAACCTTGAGTCTGGGCAACAATCTTATGATCAACCCAGGTTGAGGGTTTAATGATACTTTTTTATTGGACCACTAGAGGTATCTCCAGAAGGCAAATCTTCAGGTCATCAGGGCTGTCCACTGCAGAGTTTGAGGTGGTGGAAACGACAGAGAAATTTAAAAAACAATGCCAGCTAGACACTGAAGCCACTGGATCTGAAGCTAAACTAAAGTTCCAAGATGGACTGCAGTTTGAGGTGTGATGGTATTAGGTTTCACCTCAGGAGGTATGAAATCACTATCTACAGACAAAGAGGAGCTAGTTATTCAGGGCGCTCTCCCTTGTCTGTGTCAAAGTTCAGGGCAAATAATGACCATTCCTCTCTCGGAAGAGCTAGAGATTAATTTTAGATAGCAAAATCATCTGCTACTAAATTATGAGTATTGCTTAGTTATTGGAGACCGATGGAGTCTTCAGTGTGGTACAGATCTTGAGTGGTGCTAAAATCCTTTGTCTCTCCCACTCTCCATGTAAGCTCTGCAATGCCCAGTTTGATGTAGTTTGCTAAGGACTCAAAAATTGGGTAAAAAATTTATTAGCTGCATCAGTGGCCCAATAAAGAAAGCTATTACCCAACCCAGGTTTTGGATTTTGCACATAGGCCACGCTATTGTGTTGCCTCCGACGCCCACACCCCAATTGGCTTTGTTTTGCATTACATTAGTCACACTTTCTCAAATGCCTGCTTAAATTGGCCAAATACATTTTAAAGAAAAGGCCACACATAGCATCACACAAAAGAAGGGTTCTGCCATCTTTCCTTATCATCTCTTTCAGTATATGAGTTAAAAGAAAGTTGGACTGAGTATCATTTTACGTGCAAAATGACTAATAAAATGAATCATAGTGCCTAGCATTCACAAACTAGTTATGTACTGGGAGCTGTACATTCAGTTTCTTAAAGGATAAAGAGTATAATAAACACCATGGTTGTCTTCTATTTAGTTAGAAAAGATTTGAACTCCCTCCCTGCATAAACATCCGAAAACTTGCAAGAATAGAACTAGAGCCAAATAATGAAAGGCAATAATGTTCTCTTTGATCTGGGTTGGGTGGAGGATCGGCAACTATATGACCATTTTGAAAAACTGCCGTGACCTGCAAACTGCAGGAAAAAGAGAACCATTTGCAGAGAGAAAGACCTACTTATTGGTTTCCACTCTGACAAAAGAGTCAAGGGTATGAGAACAGAGCATGGAAACAAGTGGGACCTGCAAAACAGTGTTCCATGAGAAGCATTCTGGTTCAAGATTTCAGCTAGCGATTGTTCCATCACCACTTCTCTTAACAAGCCATTGTTGGTGCCCAAAAAACATGCGTCTCTTTGGGCTGTTCTTGCTCTCAACCCTTTTTCTTCCCATAATTATTTTTGGGGGATCCTTGTGAACGTTGAGGGTCCCTCAAGTTTGCTGATACACCCCTCTTGTGTGTGGCCCCATGAGCCGGATTCTATGATACGTTCACTGTTACTGTATATAGGACTTAATAAGATTACGAGCCTTTGGGGTGGGCAATTATTTTCTCAACCTTCTACTGTCTCCCCACCCCCTCAGTTTTGATGCAGTGATTATAAGAATCACTTCTGCATAAGAACAACTGCAGTTTTTGTCAGCACCCCACAAACGTGTTTGCCCTCACACAACTGGATACGTAACTAGGATTCTGGCCTAAGTGTTTACAGGATTGGTGCCTAGAAAAAACAAGCAAACACCAAGACATTAAATGAAGTCCCCAAACCTAGTGCAAGATAAGCAATTTCAAATCTTCAACCTCATGTAGCAGAAGCAACACAAGATTGGGTTTAAAACTATATATGCTCTTCATTTCATCTAAATATCTTATCCTTGATATATAAAATATATATATATTTATAAACATTTCTCCTAAATTTACAATTGATAAAGAGTACAGCTATTGTACAAAGCTGCTAACTTTAAATGGCAATTATCAGACCAGTCATGATGCACATAGAAGGTTATGCAAAGAGGGGGAGAGAAAGCATATTGAGGCCGAGGTCTTTCAAATGCCAAAGATTCGTATTTGAAGAGCCAGGACTTGGAACAGATTCACACATGCCTGTGCATCATTCAGCTGCTAAATCAAGGAAAAGTTTTCTGCACATATCTCAAGCTCTAGATATTAAACCAGAAGAGGCCGGGCTAAACCTATGGAGAGCAAAAGCAACACACCTTGCTGAATGGATGAGTGCCAAAGAGTGTCTCCCACCAGGACAAGATTCTGCCTGGAACTTCTGGAAGTCACTTAATAGACTTTGAAGCAATGTAGGAAGATTGAAGAACACTCCAGCAAAACGAGGTTACTTGGATACAGGACAAATGTTCTGTGAATGTGGAGAAAATCAATGCAGCATTTATGTGCATGCAATTTATGCCTTACCACCTAAGGAAGATCTAGTAAATGGCTGAGATAATGCTATTGAAGTAACCCCCTTCTGATTAAAAAAAAAAGCCTACGCATTTTAACATTTTAAATTTGTTTGCACTTTATATTTCATATACGTCTATGATTTTGAATTGTGCAGCATTCTGATACGAAGAAAGTCCTTGATTTACAACTGTAGACGTATGTGAACTTCTTTCATTTAGCAGTGGGGAAAAATGAGACATTTAGAGGGTTGTGTCATCTCAGCCATTTGCACACATTCCCTTCAGACTTTCCTCAGAGGTGTGTGCCTCAGCAATCAAATTTACCTTCTGATGGTAATCACAAAACAAAGCACAGAACCAATGCCAGACTGAGGTGATCTACTAGACACATACTAGAATAAACAGGTGGCTTTCACATCTTGAAGAAAACCATTTCTAAGTAAGTGCAAAGCATACAGCCTAGTTCACTCAACAGGTCTCTCTAAGGTTTATAGATTCTTCAAACAGAAAAATCTTTTATTTTTTTTGATGCTGCAAGGATGAATGTGAACATGTAAGCCTCTGAACTATTTTTAAAAATTTTCTCCCACAACAGAAAAGACTTGGAGGAACAAGGAGGATGCAGAAACAGAGGGTCCTAATGTGCCACAACCTTAATCCCCATTTAACCGTATTATACACGTGTCCATTCACACTCTCTTCCATACACACACATATTAAGGTGTGCATCTACAGTATGTAACATTTGGTGGCTGCACACACACACACACACCCTTTCCAAACAACCCAGATCTTCTTGGGCTGCACCTACCCCTCCTAATGAAGGTCACTTCATACTTTTCTGAAAATGCCTTTTGGGGGCAAACAGAATTGCACCTCTGTATAATTCTCAATTTTTGATGACACCCCCCCCCCCCAATCTCTAGGGAGAACAGGAAAGTCTTTGGCGGGCCACATGCATTGCCATATTGGCGCCAGGGGGAAAAATATCCACATCTGTGCAACTCTCGAGGTTGAGCTAGCCATCATGATTCTCTCATCTCTCAGGGAATATCCTGGGAGGGTTGTCAGTTCCGTAAAAGGACCAGAGACCTTATTGCTGTCAATAACATGCAAACACCACAATCCTTTGGAACAAGTGATGAGAGTTAAACCAGCTTACTGTGTCACTGCGATGCAAGTTAGCCTTATTTTCTGCTTTGCAGAGCTGAATTGATGCAACTGAATTCTCTGCCGTATTCTGGGAGAACCTCTTCGTTTATATACCATACTGTTTCCTCTGCCTGTACTCACAGAGACAGTCTTGAACCCGTGTGGTCTATTATCTCCATGATGTACTATGGTGTGTGTATGTGATAAATGGGCCCTTCAATTCATGCAAGCTCTAACAATCTCATTCAGTCCACCCACACAAGCTGCTAGTCCTTTACCTATTGCACGTTTGGAAATGAAAACTGTTTCATGGGTATGTTAGAAGGAACAGGAAGCATATTTAAAGGGAAAAGGAAGCTTTAAAATGGGAAAACTCCAGGATTATGGAATCTACTTTGCTTTTTTACTACAGATCAGAGATCTACCAACTGGAGTCAGGTGCAAAATTGCAGCTGGATAATGAGGGACTCAAAGGGCAGGAAGTATTTTCTTTCTGCACCCAGCAAGGGATATGACCTGCATATGCAAGTACAAATGTGCATCATTCAGATCAGAGATTCTAATCCAAAATTCCAAAACTGCATAAAAACCTGGACAAGGAGAGCCAGTGAATTATATAAAAGTATTCTAAATTTAATTAAATTAAATTGAATTAAATTAACAATTAATTAAAAGTGAAGAACATTTAGACTAAGATATCAGCAATTAGCACAAGGGAGGACACGACAAATAAATGAGTTCTAGAACAAATCAATCCTGAATTCTCACAAGGAGCTAAAATGACTAAACTGATGCCATTGTACTTTGAGCATATCATGTGAAGACAAGACTTGCTGGGAAAAACAATTATGCTAGGAAAAGCAGAAGACAAGAGGAAAATGAAACATGAGACAGATTGATTCAATGCAGGAAGCTATGGCCTTTATTTGGCAAGAACTGAGCAGGGCCGTTAACCTTTCTGGAGCTCATGAATTCATAAGGACACCATTAGGTCAGAAATGGATGGGTGGCATATAACAACAGATATGGAAGAGTTTTAGTTTTTTAACTGAACAATTTCTTGCTAATCTTCAAGTATTGGGCTTCAGTAAACCTTGCTGATTTAATGCAAACCTTAAGATCTACTTTTTCTACCCACCGCTCCTCTGAATGAGGCGAGCAGAGAGCGCAAGTGAAACTATGCAACAGCTTTCAAACAAAATTACACAATAGCACAGTGGTTCCCAGCCTTGGGTCACTCAGGTGTTCTTGAACTGCAGTGCCTAAAAACCTTCACCACTAGCTCTGCTGGCCAAGGTTTCTGGGAGTGGCAGTTCAAAAAACAAACAAACAAAACAAAGCAAAACAAAAACGAAACGAAACATGGGCACCACTGCTGTAGCAGATAGAGTGTGTGTTGCACCATCAGTCTGAGTATTTCTCCTGCATATTTACTTTAGTAGAAGAGCATCAAACTGTTCCTTTTTAGGTTTACAATTCTCATGGCCACTAGCTGTAGGATTCTGGAAGTACTTAACAAAATAATTTCCCTGTAAGATGTCCTCAACAGTTACATTGGCTCTGTTCTCCAGCTGCAAAGTCATTCCCCTTCCATTCTAGCTGATTGTGGTGGTTTTGTTTGTCATGTTTCTTGGGCAGCTTTGGCTTCCAGATGACACTGTTATGTTGTGGAAAGGAGGCAAGCTGAGAGACAACACACAAAGGGCACCTGACATGACTTGGATGGCACTATACTTCTATCTTCTCATTATCCAGCCTGCCAACGTTCCTACAGTAGAGGTTGCCAACTGCTTAGAAAATAAGCCAACCAGTCTGTTCTCACACTTTTGAAAGCATTTTCGTAAGAATTGACAAACAAAACTAAGAGAAGACCCCAAACCTGAAAGACGGTTGAGCTAGAACTTACTTCTTACTCAGAGCAACCCTTTATTGAATGCCTGGATAAGATGTACACTGAGGTTCAGTTAATGTTATCTCAGTGGCGCCACAATGGCATGCCTAATCTTTTGCTAGCCCCCCTGCCCAAACTACGGAAGGTATAATGAATATCTGCCACACTGGCAATGTCTGTCCAACATGGTATTCCTTTATTCCTGGGTGTCTTAACCCCAGGTTTTGTGAAGTCATCCATCTTCTTCATTTTCCTGATTCCTGAGCCATGTAGAGTAGTGAAGAGATGGATCAATGTGGGCATTGGTACCTGAGGTAGAAAAGCTAGCAACAAGGATGTCATGACTTAAAAAGGCAGGCACAAAGGAGCTAGAACACATATTTCAGTGTAAGGATGACTCGGTGGAGACCAAAATCAAGATCATCCATACTACAGTATTCCTGATTACAGGTAGGAAAGTGAAAGGTAGACAATGAATAGGGGGGAAATCAATTAATTTGGAGCATAGCGTGAGAAGAGAGGAGACCTTTATTAATACTATGGACCATGGGAAAGACAAGTAAATGGGTTCCAGATGAACTCAAGTCTGAAATCTCACTACTGTTTTTTCATAGCTGTAAGAGTTATGGATGTCTTTTTCAACAACTTTGAAGTATTTTTGTACTTACAGAGGGGAAATCAGACAATCAGGAGAATTAGACAATCAGCCAAGAAAACCAGAAGATCTACGTACCTAGTTTCTGGGCCTGGCAAATAAATTGATTTTATCATACTTTGAGAACATAATGAGAAGACTCACTAGGAGAGGCAATAACGCTAGGAAAATTGGAAAGCTGTAGGAAAATAGGAAGACCAAGCATGAGACAGATTGACTCAATAAAGGAAGCCATAGCATTTAGTTTGCAAGATCTGAGCAGGGCTGCTAAATACAGGACTTTCTGGAGGTCATGAATTCATAGGGTCACCATAAGTCACAAGCAACTTGGCAGCACAGAACAACAACAAATGAGTCGCCAAAGTTGCGACCTGAGGTGGCCAGTTAATTCTTGCCAAATATGAAGGCAAGATGAAACACTTTTTTCTTGCCACCTCTGTGTCTCCTGTGCACCAACCAAAGAAAACAGAACACTTTAATCCCCTCCTTATCAAACTCCTTTGCTAACTTGGGGTTATCTTTCCATAGCACTTACCTAAGAAACACAAACTGCTCTTTGGCATGTTCATTTTGCTCTCTTATTGACTGTTTAAAGTGTTGAGTCGTGCATTCCATCCCTACTGCATTTTAAAGAGTGCCTTGTTTACATGCACTTATACTAACAGCATGCTTTTGAATGTTAAATATGACTCCATGCAAGATGCAAATACCTGAGGCTATGTATTTTTTCAGAACCTTTTACAACTATTACAAAAAAAAACCTTAAAAATATAGAGGAAGATACATTTGCTTACTTAAAACACTAATTTTGCTATATGTATACCAGCTAGCTATAAAAATAGTGTCTTCATGAGAAATAAAAATAAAAAGGAGGGAATCATTATTTAAATTGAAATCAGTGGAAAAGAAAGGGCTGCTAAAATAGTGAGGTTTTTTAACTGGGTTGCTGGACCAGTGGGAAACAGGAATACTGTGACCCACAAAAGTGGGCCACTGACACCTGAAATGAGAATGGAGACCAAAAAAAAGGAAGAAAAAAAAGAAAAGAAAAAAAGTTGAATTCCTGCCCCATCTAGAGTCAAATGGGCCCAAGCTGTTGCCTACGTCTGCTCCAGATGAATGCCTGGAAATAGCATTTGGGCACAGTAGGGGGAAAACGGCAACAACCATAAAAGACAGCGCAAAGTAGCAGATGGTTCTCTGTAATGGAAAACTGCCTCCTGAGGCTGCTTTTTTGTGCCAACCTGTCTTGGAAATGCAGAGAAACCTCAAGCATTATTGCATAATCCAACAGATGTGGAGGGAAAGGAACACAACGATAGACTAAGCTAACGCACCATTCAGACAGTTCACGTGAGAGACAGGGAAGAACCTCTCCACTATCAGTTGTGTGTGAGCATGAGGCGCATGTGCTATCTGTTTTCTAGATTGGCATTAGAGAGGGTGGAAAGGGACCTGGCCCCCATCCTGTCCTTCTCTGCCAAAGCAAAACAATGTCCCTGTGAGATATGGAGCATGGGAGATGAGGAACTGGAAAGCAGCAGCCAATTGCTGTAGGAGTCCTAGCATAATGACCAATGACCGTAATGTTGGCAGGCAGCACGTGGGGAGGCTGTACTGCCAAGGCCAATCAGTTGCCAAGTGTCGAGCTGTCATTCAGAATTCTGAGGGTCAAGTCAAGAGCTCCATTCAGTAAACCATTCCCCTTGTTGAACAAGGAACAGATAAAAGCACCATCATCAATCAATCCAGGTTGCAGGCAGTCCAGAAACAGTGTTGGACAACGCTCAATTAAGATGGTTGTCTTTAGTGCTCAAGCAGGATTTACAGCTCTTAGCATGCCTCTCCCAGGTGTCAGTTGCTTCCAGTTAGTTATCAGGTACCCATTTGACCTTTGAGTATCCGTGTCTCTGCTTCAAAGGCCAGTGCCAGTGTTGCTCCACCAGGCAAATGGCCAGTACATCTGCCAGGCCTCCTTCATCCTCTAAAGTCCTCCCAGATAGGACTGCCCTCTGCCCTCTTCTGAGCTTTTGGGAGAGCGCTAGCAGCTGGGCCATAAAATTCTTCTTCTGCCCTGGCGTTCTCTCTGGCTGAAACTGATCCTCTCCCAAAGACTAGTTAGCTAGGTGAGGCATGGCAAAGACTGTGTTTCCCTGTCTTCATGTTAGATCTCTCCTGAGGGTCCAGCTGGAGAAGATGTTGGAAGTGCCACAATTCACTCGTATGCTCAATGGGTCTCTGTCAGAGAGGCAAGTTGCAACTGGCACCAAGGGTAAGAACCCTCCTCGGACACCATTAGGGGAGTCACTGTCATTTGAGCGCATGGTTAGGGAAGGAAGAGTACCAACAGAAATAACCCCTGCTGGCTCCTTAGTTTTAAAAAGCAGATGGTACTTGAGCATTTGATATTGCATGGACTGACCCAGCCAAATGTTCTCTTTTGCAAGTCTTATCCACTTTGATGGGTCTGGTTTCAGATCATGCTCATGGGCTCTAAGCATTACATGTCCATAGAGCAGGGGTCGTCAACCCCCGGTCTGCGGCCGGTGCCGGTCCATGGGCTTGCCTGAACTGGGTCGCGGACACGGATCTCCACCCCCCCGCATGATGGCGGGCGTGTCACGTTTGTGCGGTGGGCGTGCCACGCTTGCAGTGGGTGTGTCACGCTCGCGCGGGGGCGTGTTGCACCTTTGGGCGCGACACGCCCACTGCAGGCGCAGCACGCCCACCGCACGAGCGCGGGGGTGCCCCCGCACATGGAGCTCGCTCCCCCCAGCCGGTCCGTGGCCCCAAAAAGGTTGGGGACCGCTGCCATAGAGCACTCTTCCTTCATTCCTCTGCTTTATCAGAGGAATACAAAATACCTCTGGTTTTCTATACAAAATTCTTCCCAGCTGTTTCAGACTTGCCAATAAACTATCACATCTAGACTTTATGAGCAATTTTTTTTTAAAAAAGGCAGCAAAGATGTTTGTTCACAAGCCATAAAAATAAACGGCCATTTCCACCTGGCATGCACTGATGATATTACAAACGGTTGATGAGAGCATTATAGTATCAGTGTAGAAAGAAAACAGCATGATGGATTGGAGCATTTACAGTTTTATTGCTGTCTGTGCCAGATTGCTGCCTCTTACAAGTGAATGGTTTTCTTCCCTGCCCTCCCACACCTGAATGGGCTTGCCTTAGCATGGTGGTTCTGTGAGAAGAAGCAGGGCGTAGCATTACCTGCCAGTCTGTCATTGTTCACTGGGATGGAATCTTTGTACACCGCCAAATCAGTGGTCTTCTCATCACCTAATGATGGGGATGAGGACCAAGGGAAGACTGTGAGGCTCTTTCCCTCTTGAGGACCCCATCACGGACCCATGATGACCAACTGTTGGAAATCAGAGCACCGTCCCAGTCTGCACCTGATTCAGTAAGGCCATTCTTAAATTTAGGAAGAAAAAAAAAAGTAGGCAATACAAAGAAACGTTCAGGATTCCCTTCCATTTATTCCATTCCAACCTTCCTTTTCCATTTCTCCCAAGAGTCACAGCATAACTACACTACACAATCACAACAGCTCGATCTCGCTTTAACAGGCAAGTCTCCTTCCTAGGAGATCCAGAGATCTGTAGTTTGATGCAGTAATTAGATTTTGTTGCTAGAGAGCTCTGGTACGCTTCCCTGAACTATAGTACTGGAGCTCTCAAGCAGAGGATTTTACAAAGTACAGATCCCTGGAGTTGGAGGATGCAGCCATGACAATTAAAGTGGAAGCATAATGATTCTGCTGAGTACTGTAGAACTGCTGGATAACTTGGTGGTTTAGGTATCTAGCTGCAGAGCTAGAGTTTGGGAGTTCGATTCCCCACTGTGCCTCCTTGACAGAGGCTGTACAATGATCCATAAGGTCCTTGCAGCTCTGCAGCTCTGAGATTATTATTGTTATTATTCTCAGTCAGCATTCCATGTTCCCTGTGTGTGTCTCAAGCTGGTGTCCCAACTTTCAGAGGTTTTCCCCCCCCCTCTGAACAGAATAAATCAATATTCCATTTGGACTTCTGAAAACGTCAGGGTTTTTCCAAGCCCGCTAACACGGCCTTACACATGCAAGAATGTGGGTGTGTTTGGTTTTGTATGTAAAGGAATGGCGCTTTCAGTTCAAAATCAGAAAGTGAGAGAGAAACAAACTAGCAAAAGGCTGAGTTTACAGAAAACATTCAAATTAAGTATTGCTTTTTGGGGATTATTTAGGAAATGTAATCCAATTGGGCCACCCAGTTCTGATGCTGAATATATCAGCAAATTAATTATTAGAGTGGGGTTGTGGAAATTGCCACCTTGCCAAGGCACTGTGACATAAACTATGCTCCAGTGCTTATCCGTGCTCGTTACCAGCCCTATCAAGCACTTCTGCATGAATTAGGTCTCTGAGGCTGCAATCAATTAACTTTGTTTAATATTCTTGTATACTGCCATTTTCTGCTTTTATACAATGATTGCCATTGTATGTAACTTTTAAAATGTTGCTGATTCAAACAAAAGGAAAGAAAGGGGGGGGGGGAATTCTTCCCATAGTTCTCTCTGTCTGTCTTGGATGGATGTGATCCTCATGCATTCACTTCCATCCATGACACCAGAAGATACACCACTCAAACACATCCTCTTAGTAAACCTCCAGCATGTATCTTGTCTTTTTTTTTTTTTTCCTTTTCGGTTTGCCCCTTCTGAAATTCATAAGCAATTCAAGTCATTTTGCTCAAGGCACTTAATTCCCTTGGGGTTCTATTCTACTTCAGCTTGGAAAATGTTCTCTCTTATTTTATTACAACTCCCAGAACCATAATGGCAAGGATCTTGGGAGTTATAGTCTGAAAACGGAGCATTTCCAAGGCCTGCCTGAGATCCACTGAAGTTAATAGGAAATCCCATCCCCATGCCTCTTCATGGCCAGTTCCCCTTCATTTATAAAGAGTATTCCCACTTTCCAGTGACCTTGCATTGTCACTGCAAGATCCTCTCCCTGGGGACTGTAATTTATGACTTCTGGTTTCATTTTCAATAGTAGCCTAGGAAGGGAGAAAGCCCTGCTTTGTGTCAAGGAGTCTAATTTGGTCCTTTTATTTCAACATGGCTGAATCTGTATCTCTTGCTCCTAAAGACAAAAGTGTACAAAAGCCACACATTCTACCTCCTTACTTTGAGAATATCACAAGAAAGAAAGAAAGAAATATCAAAGTGCATTAAGTTCATAGATTCTAGTTACAGTTTGAGCTCAGCTCAAAGCAACATGCAGTGGGAACAATGGACTTCTGTACAGGGCAATGTGCAGCCAGCTGCTGTGTACACCCCTGTTGCCGATGTCTGACAATTGCAGAGCCAAAGCATGGAAAAGTAACTTTTGGACCACAACTCACATAATCTCTTGACTGCTAGCCATATTGGCTTAAGGATTATGGGAAATGTAGTTCAGCCTCTGGCAGGAGAGGGAGAAGAAGGAGAAGTCCAAAAGCAGAACTTTCCCAAACGTTGTTCTATGCCTATGGTTAATGTTGTTTAGATGTGTGATGGAGGGGAAGGAAGCAGATTGCAGTTGCCTACCTGGTGCATAAAACACTCCTGGACCATTGTGGGGTCATTTCAGAAGTGGTTTGAACTACATTCAAACAGTGACAGGTAGCAACAAGTGCTTCCACCCCAACTTGCCTCCAAAATCACTGAAAACGCATGTCTTAAGGCTCCATAGCAAGTTTACTCTCAATGGTAAAGATGTGCAGGGTTATGAGAGACAATAGGTGTATCTGGAGAAGGGATAGCAGTGCACCCAGATACCTGTCCAGGGCGCCCAGTTAGGCCCAGCCCTACACATACCTTCCCCAACCTCTAGTGCAAATAACAATTCATGTTTGCTCAACATGACCCTAAAATATATGATTTGACCTGCAAATTCTTCATGTGCATAATCCTCATGAGATCTCTACCCTGGAGGACTTAATGAGATTAGACTCCAGAATAAAATTAAAAAACAAACAAACCCAGCTAACTTAATTTTAAGCCCTAAATTAGGTTGCTGATTAAATATACTGATGGAGGAAACACAGCTACTCTAACATGCACATACTGATTTGTGGAAAACAGACCTTGGGAAAGCCATGAATCCTTCCCATTGATTCAGGACAGTAGATATAACAAATTAATAAATACTGCCCAACACGCTTCTTTACATGTGCTGTTTTATAGACATAGCTCAAAACTTACTTCCCTTGTACATATGTGTCCATGTAATAAGGAACATTCACATGAGGTTGCTTCATTCAATTCCCATCTGTGTTCTAGTAGCTGATGCTCACTCGCATTCATCATGAACATTTGAGCATGGTGATATTTACAAAGTTTTGTGCTTTTTAATGGGTTTTTTTCTGGAAATCTGGTGGAATCCTCTAGAACTCCTTCTGCAGGAAAGTGTCCAAGTTGTCATTCTCTGATCAGACTGGGAATTTAAAGATGTTTCTTTTCCTGTACAGAATGAAATGTTTTCCCATTTTTGGAGGGCTTCGTGTGTGTGTGTGTGTGTGTGTGTGTGTGTGTGTGTGTGTGTGTGTGTGTGTGTGTGTGTGTTTGTGTGTTTGTGTTGTGTATCTGTCTGTATGTTAGGGCTCAATGTTGAAAGCTTTTAATAGGACATCCAGGTCACCCACATTAGCAGCTTGAAAAAGTTCTGGCTGGTCCATCATGGACAAAGCGATCCGGAGAGCGGCCCAGATATTACCTGAAATTGCAGGATGAGGAACGTGCTGCTGATTCCGACTCTTGCGTTGCAAGTTGAGAGCTGTGAGGAAATTGCTTGCTGCCTCTCTGTGGTGTAGAAAGGAAAGGAAAAATCTCTGGTACAACCGAAATCCTTTGCAGCAACGCCATGAATAAACAAGAACATTTATATGCATCTTTTCAGACTTCATAAGACGGAGCTGAAGTGGGCAATCTCCAGAAATCTGGGGGGCTTCACATTCCTATATGGTCATCAAAGGGCTGCACCCAAATTTGATCCACTACCCCCATTTCTTTTTACAATTTTTTGTTCTAAAAAACAATTTGTACCCCAGTAGGCAAAAAAAAAAGTTTTAAATTCAAAATCTGAGGTGCTTCAAGGGACAAGGGTGTGAGACCCCTCAGAACATGGCAAAGGAGAGGCCCTTCTCTGCACCCCCCCCCCCTCATAGGAGCATTTAGCCGAGACACGGGAGAGGGCCTTCTCTATCCCTGCTCCCAGACTCTCAGACTGCTTCCTGCAAGAGGCTAGGCTGGTCGATCTTTGCCGTCCTTCCAGAAGCAGGTGAAGACTCTTCGTGATTGGCTGTCTGGGAGGACTTTTCAAATGGATTGCTTTTAAATGTGTTTTTAGTATTGATTTTATTTTCTGTTTTTAATATAATGTTTAATTATTTTTTATTTCTATACTTACTGTTTTTTGCTTTAAAATATTGTCATTTTAGTGATGCATGCTGCCAAGGGGTACTTTTTAAGCAGAAAAGTGGAAATATTTTAAATAAATAAAAGAAATAAAATAGATAGGTTTGGTCCAGGCTGTCCGAAAGATTGTATCTCCCTATGTAAGTCTGCTTTGGTCTTAAGATGATCAGGAGATGCTTTTTTCTTTGTCCCATCACCCTCAAAGGCCTCATCTGGTGAGCATATGACAGAGAGAGCCTTCTTGGTGGCTGCTTCTAGATTTTCGATTTCCTTTCCGAAGAAGGCTAGGCTCGCCTCCTTCTGCCAGCAGGCAAGCACATTTTTATTTAGATAGGTCTGGTGATTGATCTTTGAATGGTGGGTGGGTGTTGTAGTTATTTCTGTCACTGCTGAGTTTTTAAACAGTTTGTGAATTGTAGCAACTTTGTTCTGTTTCAGTAGGATAAGTCATTTAACAGTTTATTAATTCTGTAGTTTAGTTTTAACTGGGGCTAACAACTGAATCTAGGCCCCAAATTCTATGATTCTAACAAAAAAAAATGGAATTTATACACCTTTGCAGTGCTGTGTACAGAGGAAAGGATCTGTACTTATGTTCAGAGTGAACGAACTGTCTTAATGATCAACGACTATATAAATCTTTGTGTTCTGTCTACTGTGTATTGCATTATGGTTTTTCATTATGACCTGCAATCGGGACAAATAAATTCTCTAATCTGATTAGAGATGATAGTGGGATGATATGTACAATCGACAGTGAGTGATTGCACTTCCAGCTCTGTGAAACAACCATTGTCTCTCTCTCTCTCTGCAGTCTTACTTTATCTTCTTCTATTCTGTTGGGGAAACATGACAGAAATCTAATTGTCTTCGGCTCAAAACACTCTGATTTGTATTTTAATGAATTACTGGCTATGTATGGGCAAGGGGGGTGAGGAGAAATCTGTCTTTCTAAGGGAAAATGGTGGCTTCTTGGTTTTTTTAAAAAAATTGTTTTCCACATAGTTTATTTATGTTGTTAGATGCCAGTTCCTTTTCATAAGCACATTGGGAGAACGGACGGTAGCTGCACCCTTCAGAGTATGCAAGGGTAGAATGCGTACATACAGTGCATAATGACCTCTGTTAGCTGCCATGAAAGTTATTTACATAACAATTGTCAGCTATGGTCAGTAAACTTCCAAATGACTAAGCAATCTGGATTCATTTATGATCCTGCTTGTTTTTCAGGGCTGTGGCATACCTTTGAAAATGAGCTCCCTTTGAAATTGATGGGGGAGGGACTAATTTTTCCCAGGGGAAACACGGTCTCCATTTCTTGTGGGCTTTGTTGACTGATAGCAGGGAAAGCCAAATCAAGACAAGCTGCAGCCTTAAACTGTATTATGCTTAAAAGGCCCTCAAAACAGAAGTGTATTAGGTAAAACATGAAATTAAGGGACGTATTTGCAGCATGTTTGTGTGTGTGTATTGTTAATAATGTTTTATTTACAAGACAAGACAAAAACCTTTATTGGCATAAAGAGAATAAAACATAACCAAACTGGTTCATTAAGTGCCCCACGCATACAAAATCCAGGAGGTAGGAAAGCAGAAGACCAAACCCTTCAAAGACATTTAATTGAAAGCGAGGCTTCGCTTTCTCACAATTGAGCTGATGAAATCTGCAATTCTTTCCAGAATGTCAGGCACATCCACAGATAACATAAAATGGACTTTGTCCACATCAGATTTTCCCTCCAATTTTAACAGGACCAGTGCCACAAATTTGGAGCGATCACTCTGGTGGAGTGGACAGTGCAGAAACATGTGGGCAAGAGTTTCCAATGCACCCTGCTTGCATGAGCAATGTCTTTCGAGGTACGGGATTCCTTTGAACCTACCATATAGTAAGGCTGCAGGCATGACATTGCATCTGGCTAGGGAGAATGCCCTGCGTTTTTGTGGACACTTGAGCAGAGAAAGGAAGGCAGCTGGTTTTCCAATCTTAAAGGGGATGTGGAAAAACAGTGGTGAGCAGGTCTTATTGGCTGCGTTCCATAGTTCCTGGAATTCAATGTCCAAAATTCTTCTTTTGATCATTTAGAAGGCTTGCCCTTGATTTAGTGAGCCCAAGTAGTCACTATCTAAGCGAATCCATTTCAGTTTTTTTAAAAGGGCAGTGGACCCAAAGGGAGGTCTAGAGTAATAGTTGAAATAATAAACTATCTGGGTCAGAGTTGTAGAAAAGTTTTAGCCAGAATTGAAATGATCTTAGCCAAGCCATCGTTTCCAAGGAGGAAAATCCGGTCTCTAGACAAAGCACTGAGTAGGGAACACAACTTGGTAGCCCTAGCACTTTACGTAAGAATTAAGATTGTATCCGTTCAATTGACCTATCCATGGCATTTAACCAGATTCAGATGCCATACAAAATTTGTGGGATAATTTTGGATTTAAAAACCTGTAAAGCCGCCGGAACATAACAATTACCAGAATTATAACAGAAACGAAGTATTGCCTGACCAGTGAACCGAGCTATATTTATAACCATTTTGCGACGGGGAGACCAGGAATGTTTATAATGGAACAGGATGCCTAGATATTTATACTCTTTAACCTGTTCGATTTTGTGTCCATTCAGATTCAATTGAAGTTGCTTCCACGACTTTGAGAAAACCAAAATTTTGGATTCATTATACTTCAGTTGCATTTTGTTTTTGTCCAGGTATTCCACAGTTCTGTTAATTAAACATTTCAGACCTGGATGGGAGTGCGAGATGATAACAGCATCGTCCGCATAAAGCAATAATGGGACATGATGCGTCCCCAATTGTGGTGGATGACCCTCCACACTGGCTAGAAAGGGGGCTAGGTCATTCATAAATAGGTTGAATAGAGAGGGAGCAAGAATGCAGCCTTGCTTCACTCCCTTGTTGGTTGGAAATTGATTAGTTAACTCACCTTTCCAAGAGGCACGAACTTGACATATTGTGCCTGAGTATAAAATTCTTATGAGGGAAAGGAGTATTTTATCTATGCCCATATTTTCAAGTTTTTCCCAGAGAAACTCTTTATCTACTGAATTGAAAGCTGCCTTTAAGTCAAGGAAAGCCACATACAATTTAGAATTTTCATGCTTAAGTGTTTTGTTAATAAGATGCGAAAGTATTAAGCAGTTATCTACTGTGGCCTTACCTTTCCTGAAACCAGCTTGCTCAGGGCCAAGCAATGCCTGATTACTGATCCAGGAATTAAGTTTAATTAGTAGATTTTTGCACAGTTTTTCCCAATTATTGATAATAAACTGATTGGTCTCCATTTCTTGTGGGCTTTGTTGACTGATAGCAGGGAAAGCCAAATCAAGACAAGCTGCAGCCTTAAACTGTATTATGCTTAAAAGGCCCTCAAAACAGAAGTATATTAGGTAAAATATGAAATTAAGGGACATATTTGCAGCATGTTTGTGTGTGTGTGTATTGTTAATAATGTTTTATTGTGTAATAGAGAGCTCCTCTTAGGATGAGTCCAGATACCTATGAAAATCTGCTGTTGAAGGCATTTTGTAATTCCCGCTATAGGAGATAATTACCTCGCTGGAGAGAGAAGCAAAGCCTGTTTTCATGACTTCTAGAAGAGTAGTAGGAACAGGCAGCCTTTCTGATATGGTTGGACTGCAACTTCCAAGATGACTCCCCACTGCCTAAGCCAGCAGGGACTGATGGGAGATGCAGTCCAACTACATCTGTTGCCCAGCCAAATTCATTTAAACTCATCTTTACAAGTTTTTAAAAAAGAGCACTAAACTTCCTTTTGTAGATAGCAAAATTTTGACTGGGAACAAAATGAGCACCACTGTGGCCGACAAGGTGTTGGTGGAGAGAGGACTACAGTTGTCTCCAACTGACAGCTCCAATGTTAACAGTACATATGAGGCAACAACAAAGTATACAAGTGGGGTGGGATGACCATGGCTTTCAACAACCTCATTGACTCAAGATGGTTATGGTGATTTGGAATGGTAGGAGTGTCAGGATTTGTTCCTTTAAGTGAACAAGGGGTTAAATTTAATATTGTAGTGAGAATGCAAAGTCATGCCTGTAATGTTAAGTCAATGGATGACTGATAGCATACAGATGGGACAAGCTTAGGTAATGCTTGTCAACCATGTTCAGCTGCTATGTCTGCAGTGATAGGCTGCTCTCACTATTTAAGCAGGAGAATGAGAGCAGCACTTCGCCACTCAGTTGTGAGTCTGGTGGTCATTACTATACTTATGTGAATGTTGTGTTGCTCTGAGATATCTATGCCAATGTATATATTGCCATGTATATATGTCTGACCAAGTCTAATATATCATGCTATAAGTATTATTAGAACTCTCTCCATGCATTTTCTCATACGTCCGCGTCTTTGCTCTGCTTATTAAGGGGAGGATTTGAAGCTACCAGATAAGAGACTCTGTGTAACTTATTATCTTGGGCTCCAAGGTTTGTTTTCCCTAACAGAGTGCTCTTGGAAGCTTCATTATCCAAATCTGACTCCAAGCTTCAGGAGAGGCAATACGCCATATCAAGCCTTTGGAGTTGGCCCCACGCCAACAAGGAGTCTAATACATTGGAGGGCCTGAGGTTAGAGAAGGCCAAGCTTATTATTCCTTTGATGACTCCTGGCCATAGAAAAACAATCCATTTTCTACTTGTGTTAGCCTATCTTGCTTTCTGACACTCAGGATCAAACTAGACATTATGGCGAAGGCAAATTTCCTCTGATTAACGCATTTCCCCTTACTCAATGGGATTTCTTCAGAGATACAGACTTGAAAAGTAAGCCCTTGATTATCTTCTAATGACCAATCACATAACAAGGCACGCTAAATGCAAGATGTGTAAATAAGGAAAATCATGAACTATGATAAATATCTACTGATATCTTCACTAAAGAGGAGAACCGCTGCAAAAATGTGATAGGCATATTATCTTGTTTGACTCCAGAGTGCAGCTGAAAGATGGAAAGAGCTACCTTATACAGAAAGATACTGGGTCTATCAGTCTCACCTGTATGCTCCCAGGTTGATGCAGCTTATTCCTAAATTGTACCTGGACCGGATGAACCCAGGCTGGATTTCCAGAGCTCTTGTGTAGGCTTCCACAGCCTCCTCACTTCGATCTCCATTCGCTAAGGTTGCACCTAGACGGTTCCACAATGAATAATCCTGACAACACAATGACAGTTTTCTAGTATTGGCATAATCTTGGTACAGATCATCTTTTTATTGTTTTGGATCACCGTTTCAAATTAATGGCTGGTGCAGGGAAAAAATAATTGTTCTTTCCATTAACCAGCATAGAACATGAGATCATGACTCACAGTGATTAATAACCCCATAAAACTTCTTTTCATTCATTTGTAGGCAGGCCAGAAATAAAACAGAAACAAAACTATTTAAAAATGAGACTTTCCATGCAATTAACACTTCTATTTCAAATAGTAAAGTATTAATGACTAGACTGACAACTTGTTAATGCAGGTCAGCTTTAAAAGAAATAAGAATGGCCAGCAAAAGTAAAACTTTTAATGCAGAAGTATAAAACTTACCTCTGGTCGAACAGTGAGGGCAGCACTAAATGCATCTATTGCTCTGTTAAATTCCCCACTTAGGTGAAAGAGTACTCCAAGTCCCGTTTGTAAGTCTGGATCTATCATTTCACCATTTTGATGAGCTGCCTCCAGGTATAGTTTCTTCACCTCTTCCAGCAATGAACTACATAAGAGCAGCAAAATACAAATTTTTATAAGTGAGTTACAAAACTTTTTTGTATATCGGGTTAACTCGACCCAGTCCAGTCTACCAGTTGGGGATATTTCAGATGTGGAACTGGTAAAAATGTTGAATTGGGTGGGCTTCTTTTGACTAATATGGCAAATCCACCTCCTCTTCTCATCACTGGCCAGAACGCTATTAAGTTTTATGCTGGTGTAATGCAACTGGCATAAATCTCATTGGCAAATTGCCACGTTAACAAGTTAGCAAAAATATTTGTGACTTAGTATACAACAGCAAATGTACACACTAACTTCTTAACTTGCAGCAATTCATCGACAAAATTTATAAGTATGCTGCTTATATACCACCCCATAGTGTTTAAAGCACTCTCTGGGTGGTTTACAATTTAATTACGCAGGCTACACACTGCCCTCCTTCCCAGTGAGCTGGGTACTCATTTTACCAACCCTGAAAAGATGAAAGACTGAATCAACCTTAAGCTGGCTACCTGAGCCCATCGGGATCAAACTCAGGTTGTAAGCAGAGGCTTGACTGCAGTACTGCAGCTCAACAACTGCACCAGGAGGCTCAGTAGTGTGTGTGCGTGCGTGCGTGTGTACATGTGTAGAAACTTTAAAGAAAGAGAGAAGTGAAGGAGGAAGACAGTCTGCATGACCACGTATGTAGCTCCTGATAAAAAAACTGCCATGCAAAGTGATAGGGAAGTTTAAGGGTTAATTCAGTGCTCAGCTGGCAGGGATGGGGAATTCTATCAGTTTCATTTTCTAAAGACCTTCTTATGTGAAATTTGGAGAACCTGTGGCCCTCCAGATGCTATTATGCCATGAGACTACAATTGCAACTATCCTTGGACATTGGCTATGCTGACTGGAGCTGATGAGAGTTGAACTCCAATCATTTTTGCATTCCCTGCAGGTCTTTCCCATCCCTTGCCATAAGCTGCTGTGTGCTTTAGGTATGTGCCCAAAGCTCTTTGTATCCTAGAAACTGTAATGTTCAAAATGTTTCTCCCATCCCCTGAGACATAGCAGTCTTCCTTCTTCAAAACAACAAATTATTTAAACGTAAGTCCAGAAGGCTGGTATTTAAATGTCCCCAACTTGGCCCATAATAGCTCTAGGTCATTCGCTGTTACCTTTCATCAGCAGTCTTGGACATTCTCCTGGTCAGCGCTGGAGAGCCTTTCTTGCTCCTTGCTAGATACTTATACTTGGGATTCTGCTTAATCCAGCTCCTCAGTGATTCACAGGCCTCCTGCTGATGGCTGGTGTTTGTGAAACTCACCGCCAAGGCCATCAAGGCTTTTAAGTTGTTTGGCTGAAGATCTAAGCACCTGATGGATGGAAGAAAGGAAAGCCATGTTAAGCAGATCCCTCTCAGTGCCTCGGCATAAAGCCTGCTCATTAGAATGCAGCGCCTGGAAAACTGAGTTATGCCTATAAAGAACGTCCCCACCTACCCACCATTTTAATTTTCTTTACCTGGTAGCAAGTCTGAGAGAATTCAATGGAACCTCATCTCAAGGAAATGTATGCAGAATTCCAGCTATAGTTTTAAAACCAACAGGAAGTGCTTAACAAGCTGTGCTTGTTGCCAAAGATATTCAGCCTATGGTGGACTGGGCACATTGCTATTAGGATCAGATGATGGATCCAGACTAGGGCTTGAAAAAGATTTTTTTTTTTAAAGTACAGAAAATAGTTTTTTTTAAAGCTCTGATATTCCATATACTGTAGTTCCCTGGGGCCCTACATCACTGTCTGGAGCTTTCTCGTTGAAGCTGCAGATCAAACTGTTAGACTAAGTCAAACGATTTGTCATCCAGGCCTCTACCACGCTAGGCTGACTGGACTGAACAACTCAGGATTACAGGCAGTGGTGGGGTGTATGTATGTCTTCTCCATCATCTACCATCAGAACCTTTCTGATGGTAGATGATGGTAAATTTCTCCATCAGAAATGCCAGTGATTAAAACTGTGACCTGCTACAGGCAAAGCATGCACTCTTTTAGAAAGCTGTGGCTCCTTAAAATGTAGGAAATTGTGGCGATAATGGGGACCACTTATCTAGATGATCAATAATAAGAGCTAACCTACTGCACAGCAGCCATCTTGCTTCACAAAGGAAACACAAAGTGAAGCAAATGGTAATGGATGCAAAGAAATATGGGACGTGGTGGAAATTCTGGACATCTTTCAGCAAAAACCTTTCTTCTAGGTAGCAGGAAAGGTAAAAGGATAAACGCTGGATCAGTCCCATGGAGTACAATAAGCAGGTGAATAACTATGCAGGAGCTGTAGATCCACTTTGAGTCTGAGTCTCAACTTTACAGGAACACCCTGACATGCTGACACTAGTCCCCAAAAGATGTCTGATATCTTGGGTTAACCCTGTAAAGTTCAGGCTCAAAACTAGAGCAGACTCACCACTCCTGCAAAGTCAGTCACCATTCTCTCCTGCCCTGCAGGAACCCACTGATATTTCTTCAAGCGTGAACGGAAGAAACAACCTCCTCTTTTTTCCAAAATGCAAAGAATTGTTTAGAGAATGGCGTTTGCAAAAAGTCCTTTTAGAAAAGATGAATGTGTCAAAAACAAAAACAAAAAACAAGATCAGAAAATTTAATTTGTCAGCTATCACTACACCCACAACCTCTGGCTATACTAGCCGGGGAATTCTGAGAGTTGCAATCCAAAAAGAGAGTAACTTTTCCAAGTTCAGATTGTGTTTTAGACACCCACTGGGTTGGCAGGTAGAACGTTCCAAACATTGCTTTAACATGATACTGGAGTAAAGGATTGATGCTGTTCTTTTTACAAACCAGCTCAAAGCAGCACGGATTCTTATAACTCACAATCTTCCTTAGGCTCCCTCCACACCCACCCTGGGCAACTACAGCCTATGGATGGGACTAAGACACAACTGTCGTAACACATATGATACAATTGTATATTCACTACCTCCTGCAAAACCAGTCACCACCAGTCTACAATGCCATTTTATTTTATGAGGGAAAAAACCCTACGTCCGTAGCAGCAACTAGTCTGGTACTGCCAAAAACAACAGAAAGTCTCATGGCACCTTACCTGCTAAGAAATTTTATATGGCACCAGCTTTTGTAGACTGCAGCCTAAGTCATCATCGACTGCATGGAAAGTAGCCTCAGCACAGGCAGAGGTGCTGGCATAACAACGTGTTTGTGTAGTGTGTGTGTAAAAATGGAAGTGATACCATCACGGCAATGTTCTTAAGAACGGTTATTAGGAATCGCTTAAACCCCTGGAAGGTGGCAGCTACATCCAATCAAAGATGAACAGGTTAATACATGCACAGTGAGTAAAAGGTGTTGTCTGAGCCAAGCATAAGAGAAGAATTTAGGCCTCTGGATACAATGGAGTGGGTGATGGGATTTGAAAGGGCTGGAAAGAAAAGTGCTTGCTCTTACTCTTTGAATAGGGTACGGGCCCCACTGTTTAAGGCGCTACAAGGCCTTCCTGTGAGGATATGGGTTTTGTAGTACTTGTTTTCCAGAGTTTGCAGGTGTTCCATCTCAGCCTAAGACCCAGCTCTTGTTGTGGCGAAAAACCAAGGCCACATCTTGAGACTGATAAACATTGCATTCCATTCTAAGTGCTTACCAGCTTGGAAAGGAGAGAAGGAGCTGTGGAAAGTTACAAGAGAGGCGTGGACTTCACAAAGCAGAGACTTTGATTTAAGTTATAGAAAGGGGGGTTTAGGTGTGTGTAAGTTGGAGGACGAGAAGAAGGAAGACAGGTTTAAAGCCTTCTTTGATTGATTAAGTAGATTTAGCCATGGTTCCTTAGAATAGCCTAGTCATTAAGTAGTACAACTATTAGCTAGTTAATTGTTTTATTGTTTTATGGGAAAGTCTTACAGGAGCTTACTTAATACTTACATGCTTGGCATTTAACAAGTACAATTTGTATCTTTTTGTATTTCTTTTGTTTTATAACTTTTTACTCTTTTTAAATAAATCTTTTATATTTAATCCAAGTGTGATTCTTGGGGGCAAGGGTGAGAATGCCTAAAGAACATGCCTTAGCCACAAGGGCTATATTTGCTATTTTTGTTCTTTTGGGTGTCCTATCTGGAAAGGCTGGTGTGCAAGGTTTAAAGTACACAGTTAAAGAGTTTTAAGCTCAAAGCGCTGTAGACGTAGTATATCTTGACTACAGCAACGCTTTTGACAAAGTGCCCCATGATATCCTGATTAGCAAGCTAACTAGGTGTGGGCTGGATAGATCAAGGGTCAGGTGGATACACAGTTGGCTACAGAATCATACTCAGAGGGTGATGATTAATGGGTCTTTCTGTAACTGGGAGGAGGTCACAAGTGGGGTACCCCAAGGCTCAGTCCTGGGCCCGGTGCTCTTCAATATTTTTATAAATGACTTGGATGAGGGAGTGCAGGGAATGCTTGTCAAATTTGCAGATGATACCAAATTGGGTGGAATAGCTAATACTCTCGAAGACAGAAACAAAATTCAAAATGACCTTGATAGGATGGAGCACTGGGACAAAAACAACAGAATGAAATTCAACAGGGATAAGTGCAAAGTACTGCACCTCGGAAAAAGTTACAAGATGGGGGATACCTGGCTCAGCAAAACTACGAGCGAAAAAGATCTTGGAATTGTTGTAGCTCACAAGCTAAATATGAGCCAACAGTGTGATGTGGCTACAGAAAAGGCTAATGCTATTTTAGACTGCATTAATAGAAGTATAGTTTCCAAATCCCACAAGGTGCTAGTCCCCCTCTATTCAGAACTGGTTAGGCCTCACCTTGAGTCTTGTGTCCAGTTCTGGACACCACACTTCAAGAAGGATGCTAACAAATTGGAACAAGTTCAGAGGAGGGCGACAAGGATGATCAGGGGGCTGGAAACCAAGCCTTATGAGGAAAGGCTGAAAGAATTGGTCATGTTTAGCCTTGAGAAAAGAAGGCTGAGGGGTGATATGACAGCACTTTTCAAATATTTGAAAGGCTGTCATACAGAGGAGGGGCAAGATCTGTTCTCGATCATCCCAGAGTGCAGAACACGCAACGATGGGCTCAAGTTAAAGGAAGCCAGATTTCGGTTGAATATCAGGAAAAACTTCCTAACTGTTAGAGCAGTACGACAGTGGAACCAGTTACCTCAGGAGTTGGTGAGTGCTCCAACACTAGAGGCATTCAAGAAAAACTTAGATAATCACCTGGCAGATATGCTTTGATTGTATTCCTTCCTTGAGCAGGGGGTTGGACTTGATGGCCTTGTAGGCCCCTTCCAACTTCACTTTTCTATTATTTCTATGAGTAATTGGAAATCTAGGGACAGAAGCTTGCCCACAGTTGCCTGCTCACGCAGCTTCTAGGTCTCACCCAATCTAGAGTGAAAAGATGGTGGAAGCTGGGAACTAGAGTTTGGCACCTTCCCCTAGTGGAATGACTTCTCTAAGGAAGTCATTCCACTGACTTCCTGACACCTCTGTTGTCTTTTTACAACAGGCCAACATGTGTGTCCTCTGAAATTTTCCTAATATATACTTTTTTTAGAAGTTATTTTCCTCTAATAGCACATATTGGATGTGTGCACTTTTTCCTAGCTTGTGCATTTTTCAGTCTCTAGCCTACATCACAGCATTCAGGAATTTGCAAGTTTGATCAATATCCATGTGTTAATTGTTGTGCAGCTTCAGGAAGTACACTTCTGGAAAGTTTGCCTTCAATTGTTACTCCCTTTTTTTAAATTGTTACGTTCCTTCGATTGTTACTCCCTTTTCAGCCTTACATTTATGTTAAGAGATTGGGGCAGACGAGACATGGCAATGTAGGCATATCAGACTACTAAGAGAGAACTTGTGAAGGGGGCATCCCAAAATCACCAAAGGAAAATTTCAATCAGCAGTGATTTCTTGATGGTGATGACATCATTCACATTGTGCATGAAGAGCTGTGCAATAGCATTCCAGCCAGTTGTTGCTTTAATAATTATTATTCTGTATATAATACACAATTAATTATAATTAATATAATTAGAGTTCCAAAGTATGCATTCACTATGAGGAGCATCTGAGTTTAATGTAGCTTACTCACTGGACACAGACGAAGTATAAGATCTATCATTTTAGAAGAAAGTGCAGTCTGATTATTATCCATCTAGCCTTGGAACAACAACAGCTCCAGCAAAGATCATCATATATTTAACACGCAGCTGTCAGAACAAGTTCAGCTCAAATAAGGAGCAATTCTAATGAAGACATAAACTTTTAGAAACTGGGCAACTGCCAGGAATACCAAAGAGTTCTCTTGTTTGCAGAGTTCCTCATTCATGTTTGCTGGACACCACCGTCTGTCCTTCCATGTTTCCATTTGCTTGATTCAATCATACACGATTAAATTTTACAAACCTTGTTAAGAATACATCAGCTTCAATGCTATGGGAACGTCTTCTAAAAAAACTACTTTGTGAATCAAGATGGCTCACATTCTGCATTAAATGGTGACAAATTAGACAGAGTAAAGTTAACTGAGCATCTTAAAAAGTAGAGACATCTCCTTGCCGACAAAGGTCCACATAGTCAAAGCTATGGTTTTTCCAGTAGCGATGTATGGAAGTGAGAGCTGGACCATAAAGAGGGCTGACCGCCGAAGAATTGATGCTTTTGAATTGTGGTGCTGGAGGAGACTCTTGAGAGTCCCCTGGACTGCAAGGAGAACAAACCTATCCATTCTGAAGGAAATCAACCCTGAGTGCTCACTGGAAGGACAGATCCTGAAGCTGAGGCTCCAATACTTTGGCCATCTCATGAGAAGAGAAGACTCCCTGGAAAAGACCCTGATGTTGGGAAAGTGTGAAGGCAAGAGGAGAAGGGGACGACAGAGGACGAGATGGTTGGACAGTGTCACCGAAGGGACCAACATGAATTTGACCCAACTCCGGGAAGCAGTGGAAGACAGGAGGGCCTGGCGTGCTCTGGTCCATGGGGTCACGAAGAGTCAGACACGACTTAACGACTAAACAACAACAAAGTTAACTGGTAAAAAATATTTCTCACAGCTTATTCTGTTTTTGGGGCAGGGGGGCAAGGACCTACACAAGCCAGCCAAGACTCTCTGGGTGCCGGTACCCTACAGATTTTCATGCAGGTGCAGAGATTTCACCAGCCATTGCTGTCAGGCAGAAAAGTGTCTTGTCACAATCAGACAGGCTAGAAACTTTATTTCTTTGATTTTTTTTATTAAGCTAAGATGATACTCAAGATGCCCACTCCTGTGCTTAACGTCAACTTCCTGAGGCACATGAAATTATACCTAATCATATTCTGCCATTAGCTGAGCACATTCAGGTATTACTGCTGCCAGAAGCAGCATGAGGCTATGGAGCAGGACCATGCAGAGGAGGCTAGCTTGGCCATTTCACAGACCAGGTAGCCTTCCCTCCAATATCTGCACATACAGTGGAAATGTTGTTGTTGGCGGGAGTTTAGCAGATACAGTTCTGTACACAGAGACTTCCATGTCATTTCCCTCCTTAACAGATCCACCTTAGAAATTTCCAAGTTAATACAGACTCTAATCTGCTCTCCTGGTCATCCATCATCTGGGGTAATTCACACACTTTACAACTAATTACAAAGGAAAGCTTGGAGGGGGAAAGTTAATCAACAACTGCAAGTAGCCCATCTGATTAACATCATTATTACTCTAGCATTGGTATTTTATCATTGTAATCATTTGCCATTGTAATCTTTAAAGCACTAGCTTCTACTAAAGGCCTGTATATCAAAGACACTATAATCACAATGATTAACACCCACTGACTCTCTTTCCAACCAACCACAACCTTGATGTCATGTATAAATATATGCCATGTTATATCTCCTTCTGTTATGTCTGGTGAAGTGGACTTATCCACGAAAGCTCATGTTAAAATATATAAAAGTTAGTCTTTAATGTGCCACCATGTTTTTGTCTTTTTTTATTCTTTATTTTTATTTTGTTTTCACCCATGTGACCTCCACAATTGAAGCCTTTGAACATGATGTTGCATCTGGAAAGGATCCCACCTGAAGACATTCACACTGTACAGGTAAATGCCAGGAGTGGCTCCTCTGCATAAGTATGGCAAGGCAGAGCTATATAGCATAGTCCCACTTCTGTACCACTGTACACAGGAACAATGTCTTCATATCAGTGACCCCTATTTTGCACTGCAGTCTATGCTTAGTGACACACAGGGATTGAATAAATGGCACATCTCAATTAACCTGCCATCTGAAGCTATTGCTTCCTATTGTTTCATGATTCTGCCAGCCTCCTTTGGAATTATCAGCAGGAAAGCTAGATAACACAGAACTTGCTCTCATGAAGGACTCTGAATTTGTGTTCTTAGCAGCTTGAGTACTTGACTTCTCCAGTGCATCACAAGAAGGTCACAGAATAACTTCTCTGGATCCCTTTAATCTTCCACTGGCACCAACATGTGAAGCACTATGTGAAACACACAGCACTTAACAGAGAGTTCTCTGCAATTAGTATCACCTACCTTTGGAGGGCAACAATAGCTGCCTGTTCATTCTCATTCTCTGCTTGTGTTATTCCAAGAAACTGCCAGGCCTGAAACACAGAGAGTTACGTATAGGATTATTGCACTGTTGCGTATACTTCCACATCAAGTCTTGCATGTTTGTCCAAAATGAACATGACAAAAGTTCCTTTTAGAAAAGGTGCAAAAACAAAAGCAAGATCAGAAAACTTAATAGGTCAAGGCATATATATCCCTGGGCCCAGAGCCTCTGGCCATCCTACCTGGGAGATTCCAGGAGTTGCAGAACAAAAGTAAAATTTTCCAAGCTCAGATTGTATCTTAGGGCATGATCAGACAGCTGGAAAGACATGTGTCCAATTGCTCTGGAAAGGGTCACTCTGCAGGCCTTCTGTCTGCCAGCAAATCCTTCCAGCTCAGCCCCAAAACAGCTGGGCTAAAAAGGGACACATTAGAGTTGGGCTGGAGTGTAGTTTCCCATATAGCATGTGATCACTTGGAAACAGATGGTACCAGACCACTCTATATGCAGTCCGAAGTGTGCTCTATTTTCCTATGTAATTACACTCAGAGAGATACCCACTGTGTTAAAAGTTAGACCACACCAAACATTACTTTCATGTGTTACTGGTGTACAGGACTGATGCTATTCTTTTCACATCATGGCTCAAGAGGGCACCGACTCTTATAACCCACAGCCTCCCTAGGCTCGCCTCCCATGTCCACCCTGGGTAACCACAATCCATGGAGGGGACCAAAATGGAATACATTTGTTTGTTTGTTTGTTTGATTGATTGACTGACTGACTCATTGATTGATTGATATACGACCCATTTGGCCTGAAGCCACTCTGGTCGGTTTACAACAAAATAAAACAACAATCACCAGATATAGTAAGAAAATTACTATCTTTTCCATTAAATTAAACTTCAAAATAGTATAAAAGCAAACAGACCTATTCTAAGGTTATGACACAAAATACAATAAGACATTTAATACACCATTGACACAATTGCACCTTCCCTCTTCCTTCTAACGGGGAGCTTCCCGCTTTCAATATTATGATGCAATCCTCCCTCAGCTCAATTTTATTGGTGACCTCATGCCTCTGCAGGCCACTTGGCGTAACCTCTAAAGATTCTTTTCCTGCCAAGCTCCAGCAAGTTCTTCCTACTTCCAGACTATTAGCTGGGGCAGATACCTCAGCTTCATGGGGATCTCGGAGTATTGCTGCTTCGAGGTATAAAATGGTCAGGGGCAAATTCCCTTCCTTCAGCTTTTTCAGTCCTTCTTCAAAAGCACCAGGCCAGTCTTTGAAAGGGTTTTCTGTGTGAAAATAATAGCCCTGAAAGAGAGAATTAAGGATGGTGACATTGAGACAGAGAACAGAAGAAGTTTAACAGTGTGATCTAATCATGTCTGTTCAGGAAAAAAAGAAAAGAAGAACTACTGACTTCAAAGGAAGTTACTGTCCAGTGAGTGTACAGGAGATTGTAACCTAAATCATCTAAAATTAAATTGTTCATTGTCTTCTATGTGTATGTTTCTGTGGTGTATGTGTGACTGCACTTCAAAGGCAACTACATTTTTATGAAAGGATATAGTGCAGGACACAGGAATCTGTGGAACCTTGGATGCTGTTGGACTCATACTTTCCACCATCCCTAAACATGGGCAATGCTATTCAGTAACATCTGGAGGGCCACAGATTAAAAGTGTACAGATATGCGTTTTTGGACTATAGCTCCCAGAACTCCCCAGAGAGCCATTTGGGGGATTCTGGGAGCTGTAGTCCAAAAAACCACACATCTGTATTCCTCTACCACTGGTTCTCCATCACAGCGATTTGTTTTCAACAACATTGCTGGATGGAATTTTGATGGACTTTCTCCTCATCAAAAATGTTTGAACTATATATGCTTACACTATACACTGAATGACAGCATAACATTCAGGTGAGCTGCATTTCCTCAGATGAGGGCCAGATCTATAGATTGTAAAATAGTATGTGTGTAGTAGGCAGTAGTAGTAGGCATCCTTCAGTCTTGAGAGACTATGGTAAATAGTATGTGTGTGCATGAAAGTGAAACAGACATGGTGGGATTGCACAACACACATCCAAATGCCCTTGTGCTGAGCCAGCGAGCACTGGTGCCAGCTGGCAATGGGGAAGAGATGAATATCTGGGCATTGAGGCCACCCCACACGCAGTTAAGCTTTCTCATTCTCCAACATCATTTACCCTGAGATAAGTCTCCCCACATGAAGCATAATAGTTCCCTGAGACTTCAGCCGGTGCTCTGAGACCTGGTGAACCTAATATGGCAGGAGCATATTACAAAAAGGGAAGCCCTGTGCCTCCTCTTCTTGCCCCATCAGCTTATGTATCTCCCTACTTCTGCAAGGCACTGAAATGTACCGGGAAGGAGGTAGAACCTTGCACCAGCAAAGTAGCCTTTTGTGGATGAGAAGCAGAAGCACAAGGACAATACTGCAGTCAGTGGCCGTTATGTGGCGGCCACTACCTGGGCTCCCAGTCTAAGAATGAGCATGTTTTGTGCTTAGATTCTACTAAGAGTGGATGCATTTTAGACAAAAACACAAATCCGAACATGTTTTTAAAGCATTTGCAAAATTTCCCACTTCTATTAGGTATATGAAAGGGCAACATTTAAGACTTCAGAGTGGCCCCTAAAAACCCCATGGGCCTGTCACTACCCTATTAGTATTACCTTCTCGTTAATGGAGACAGTCGCTTGGCCTTGAGCTTCCTGGCCTTCTGAAATCCAATTTCTTCGAGCCATTTCCTCCCATTCTGCTTGCATTTTATCCCAAAACTCTGTATCTGACTAGGGAGAAGATAAAGCAAAAAGGGCAGTTCAGAAGAATTAAAAATGGAAGAGAAACAAGCTTCTTTCATAGTCTTCAGGGCATCTTCCAGCTCCCCTTTTCTGTTTCTAAAACAGGAAACCCTGAGCATCAAGTGCATGTATCGCTGTACATATTTATTCCGTGTTACAAGTTTGAAGTTCTCAGGTCCTGGCCCAAAGATGGAGTGTTATTCTTCAGCAACTCAGCACACACGTAATTCAAACTGAGATCTTTGTACTCCGTTTGGATGAAAGGTGGGATACAAATGCTACAGACAACAAATAAACAGAAGTGTCCATGTGCAATACACTATTGAAAGTCCCAAGAAGAGTAGACCCAGTGATGTGGGGGGACTTACATATGTGTTGAATTACCATTCAACAATTGACTCAATGGGTCTATTGTCTAGCTGAGACCAGCAGTAGAATGGTATTATTATATGCTGTCAAGACGCACTTGACCCTACCCTAATAGGGCTTTCAAGGTAAGTAAGATATTTAAGGGGTGGTTTTTACCAGTTCCATCACTCCAATGAGTTTCCATGACTTCTTGACTCCTCTACACCAGCCATTCTCAACAGAGACCATATGGCCCCCTGGGAGGCCCTGTCACATTTGAAGGGGGACACAATTCCTCGCACACCACCTTATAAGGTTCGTTCTGTGGTTTATAAAATTATAATTTGGCATATATTTCTTTCATAATGTGTTTATGGCCATGGCCAAAAAACCATTGAGAATGACTGTTCTACACCACACTAGGTACCCAGCAATATGATACTGAATTATACATTTTACTACATCCAAGGAAAAACACAAACTCTCCCAATTTCTGAAATACATGATTAGGTTGATGATGATATGATGACAATGATGTTTCACTGTACATAAAGGGCGACGGAAAGCCTTAGTGCCCACGTCTGTCTTTGTGGCTCCAGGCCCTCCTGTTGACCCCCTTTTTTCCATGCAAAGAGGGAATCCCCTAGAAGCCTTCAGGAATGGTGATTAATGTTTTACATAGGTTGCAAGGCCCATATTCTCAATTTAAAATAGCAATTTTTCAAAGCAGAAGTGTACTTCCAACCACTTTAGGTTCTGTCATGCTTTTTAAAAAAGAAATTGGGGGAAGACTGTGGCCCTAGGGCAAAAACTGGCAATAAGATCTATCAAAGCTGCGCCCAGTGATGTACACAATGCATTATGGTAACATAAGCCAAGACAGGCCCCCTCCCTGGAGAAGTTTGTGTGCAAACTAGTTAACATTATTCAGCTTGAAGCCACTATCCATTCACAGCTGTCCTAGGAATGTCTCAAAGTTCCTGTATAAGTAAACCTTGTATTTGTTCCATGTACTTCCGCCTTAATAAAGTCAAAGTGATATAGTTTTATGTGAGCACTTTTGGGAACAATGTGAGGTTATTGTGTCTTTCATCTGCTGCGCCTTCCTTCTCTCAGAAATAAAATGGAAAAACTGAATCAATGAATCTTCAGCCCCAGGAATAATTAATCTGCATGGTGGATACTTAAAATGAGATGCTTGCTAATTAAAGGCAGGCATGGACAGTCTTGAGCATTTGCAACAGTAATGCTGAACTGCTGGTTTAGCTACAGTCCAAGTCTCTGTTAAGGTCTCCTGGGCTACATTTGGGAACCGAGGGTTGAGAAAGGTCCTCTGCCTTGCTGACAGCTAAGAAAAGGCTCTATTTTGGGGTATTTAAGCTTTATTAATCATATGTTGTAGCCTGTTTACTTACTTATTTACCGTATTTTTCTATTTATAAGATGTCCCCGTTTATAAGAACACCCCCCCCCCCACTTTTCTAACCCCAAAATTAAGAAAACGTAGCTTTGAGTATTCAGCCTCTGGGCTCAGAACGCTCGGACATTAGGAGTCCCTGTTGAATCTGAGCCTACAGGCTCCACCTCCAACGAGGTGTGTTCCAATTGCTTTGTACAGCATCAGCTGACGTCTGTTCCTTATGGCTTGTGATTGGAGGAAGCTAAGCCTCGTGACTGAAGGAAGCTAAGCCTCGAGATTGAAAGAAGCCTGTTTACAGAGGCAACGTACAGGCCATTTTGTTCTCTCCGTGTTCTCAGCTTGCTTCCGTGTAAAAGACGCCCCTCAATTTTTAGTGTACTGATTTTAGGAAAAAGTAGCATCTTATACACGGAAAAATACAGTAATAATGTGCTAATATTGTACAGCAGGACCGTGGTATCTGTGGTTGAATTGGTTCCAAGCTCCCCCTTGGATGCCGAAAAATGTGGAAGTATTGAACACTATACATTGCGTGGTCTCTGGCTCCCTTTCCTGGTCAGGTCTGGTAAATATACCATGGAAATACATATAAATAAGTATTTCTGGATTTTCTATTTAGTATTTTCAGGCAGGGGTAAGTGAATCAGTGGATACTGATCCTGCAGACGGGGGGCGGTCCTATTGTAATTTATTGTGTTGTTAACTGTATTGTTTTTTCAAATGTATATTGTAAGCCATCTTAGGTCTTAGAAGGGAGAAAGGCAGAATGTAAAATGAATGAACAGTGACTGTGCTGGCTGGAGGATTCTGGGAGCTGTAGTCCAAACAGTAATTCTTCCAGACACTAGTCTTGCTTTCCACTTAGCTTGTATTGCAGCAGAAAACACAGTAGCTGAAAACCTCAAGGGAACATATACTTGAAATATTCAGTGCAAAGAATCTATCGCTCATGTACAAAATTATTTGGAAGGATTACATCTCCCATAATTTGCCAGCTAGCATGGCTACTGCAGATGGGGGTTTCTGAAATCTACAGTAAAAAGGTAACTTTTTTCAAAGCTATGCCCTCAAGATACCTTAAACACTTTGATTAGCTATTACGGCAAGATGATCCAAGGACAGTTAAAAAATGTTGCTAATCTTTATGTTTTTCTGATCTACATTTGCCAAAATGATGTTGACTATACAGTCATGGATGTTGGCAACAAAGCCAATAATGATTGGACAAAAGAACAAAACTGGGAGAAGATGAGTTCTAGGGCTATATGGATCTGGAGATGTGTTTCAGAAAATTTGAATGTCATTTTACGTATAAGGTAATATCATAATAAGGTAGGGATCATTTGGTAGAAGAATAGAACAAAAAACTGACAAATGAAACAACCACCACTCTACCAAACAGCATGTATGCACTGCATACATTGTGTTTGACTATGAAAATACGCAAGTGTAATATATACTTTAAGTGCTGGTTCTGCAAAGCACCGCCAGAGCCTTCTGGTTTTGCAGCCTCAGCTTGTTTAGATCCTTATATCTCTGCCCATGCACAGTCACTGGGCACTTTGATTTAATTTCAGGGATATTTCTTTCCAAACTGAAGTCCTGGAACGGGATTCTGTTTCTGTTCTTTGTTCCAGGATGAAACCTGCCCAACTACTCTCAGCATATGGATGACTGATTTGAACTCCATATAATTGATATTTCTTCTAAAACTCAGTGGAAACTACTTTAATCAAAAGCCCTTTATCTCACAGGCAGCATCTGTTCTCAGTAATGCTGAGATTTTGCTGTAGCATCACCCACATTTTGCTGACAGCAAAGCAAACTGTTATAAATAATGAATTTCAAAAGGAGGAGTGCTCCCTCATGAAAGCTTACAGCCCCACACTTAAATGTACAGATTCGTCAAGAGATAGGAGAACCCCAGAGGCCATTCAGACTCATGGAGTTGTACCGTACATGGTTGACCTTCATGCTTCAAGGTGGGATGTTTTAATCCTTGGAGTCACATTTTCTTGTGGAATCCATATAGAACCAGACTTGTACGGCAGACCTTCTACAAACCTGTGACTTGAAGAGTTGAAAACAATTCCACCAAGTTTTAGGCACCTGCTGTGCAAATTTTTGTGACATCCTCTAACCAATCAAGAACCAGCTAGGACCAAAAGAACAAAACCAAAGAGTCCTTACGAAACTACTGCATTTTCCATTGGCATTTTTTTGGTACTGCAATTATACAGGGGTTCTTGTTGTTGTCGAACCATGATTTTGAGAAACAGAAGTGTTATTATTTAAAACAGGTTTCATTCAGTACTTGTGTTAGCATGATAACAATTTTAATTTAAAAAAATATTATTGTTGTCTTTATATTTGGACAAAGGCAGGAAATCCAATCCAATCCATGGTAACTTTGGACCAGGTTTACAACATAACAAAGCAATTGGGAAATTTCAACTCTAGAGAAAGTTTTGATATGATCAAGAAACAAATAAGCAAATAATTCTTGGTTTGGTGGTAATATTTGAAACACAACAGGTGCGGGGGGGACGGACGGACGTAGAGTCCTAGAAGTGTGAGCCCAGGACCTCCCACTCCACTCCATCGTGGAGGTAAAAGTAGACCCACTATTGTAAAAATATAGTCAAAACCAGAGTTTGGGAAAGTTAGTTTTTTTGAATTGCAAGCTTCAGGAATCCACAGTCAGCATTGATTTCTGGGAATTGTAGTGCAAGAAAGTAAGTCTCCAAAGCTCTGCTCAGTTGTAACAGATTCCGTCATCTATTAATAAGTGGAACCATTGGTCTAACTTAGTATTGCTTCTTCTGATGGCAGCAGATTGCCAAGGCCATCTCCTCTTCGCACGAGTGGAAAAGGCCTCTCGAAATTCTCTACCTTTTCTCCAGGCACTTAAATGGGAAGGGGAGATTTAGCTGAATACTCCAGGGGAGAAATTTCTATAGTTCCTTCTCAAGCCAACTGAAAACGTGATAACTAGAACACCCCAAACATTGTAGAGAACACTCACCTTTTTCTATTACAGAGAATCTACTCACAGCCATTATATAAGAGGGATCATAAGACCATGCAGAACTAGGTTCTTCACAAGATTTCAGCTTCTGAGAAAGCTGAATGTTTAAAGCCAAGCACTGCAGAAAGATCCTTAAAAAGTGATCCTCGTTGCTTGATATTAAATATATCTTTTAGTCTTTTTCTTCATAGTCTCAACAACCCTGTTCTATTTGCGTCTTCATCAACCTTTACTCATGATTTTGCAGTCAATTTCTATTCTTCAGGTAGATTATTAAAAAAGTTCTGGAAAAATTGCCATCCACTACGTCCCACAAGTTTCCTTTCCTTTTTTTTCCTGCCACAGTCCAAATTTCAGCTGATCCATCTTTTCATTAAGTCCCTTGCTAATAGCTGCTTCTTTCTCTCTCTACCCTTGCCTACAAAATTTGATATGGGGTTGTTTTAATTATCATCCTAAGTACAGTATTTTAGAGCAAGTATGTTATTAAAAAGAAACTATTTCTGGTGGAATGCTTCATAATTGAATAGCATAGCTGCTAGCACTCATGTCTCCTGGGATCCTTTATACGAGAAAGGCAGAGTAAAAATATTTTAAATAAATAAAATAAATAATATTTTAGGTCCATGTTTTATTCAAAGGAAAGAGCTTCCTTCCCATCAGTAGTACAAAATCTGTTGTACAAAGCGAACTGTGTGTTCATAGAATTTTTTTTTAAAAAAAGCTAAATCCACTTGTTAGTCCCAAGTAGATAGGATCAGTTGAATCAACAGGACTTACCTAAGAGCTGACTTAATGAGTTCCATTCATTAGTGGATCTATTCTATTTGGGATATATAGCCTTTAGCCTTTGCAGACATAATACATTTCAAGCATTCAAAGCACTTCTTATGAGCTATCTCAGTAACCTCTTACTATTTTGTTTAGGATTCATATAGTGCCATTGTTGGGAAAGGCTAGCCCCAATTCACTAGCTGGAGGTTGTAAAACTGAACACAGAGTGAATCTTAGTAATACAAGAACAAAAATTTATTTCTTTCAAAAGCAGGAGAAGCACTAACACACACACAATGGAAAAATCAACCAGCCAAGGAAGCAGAAAGAGAGGACTCGTTCAAGGTAGCCCAAGCCATTTCAAGGGTGGATAAATGCCTTATTCATCCCAACAGACCAGCACAAGCGGTGTGTTGAGATATCTTAGACATCAGGCCACCTTATCATAACATACAGCAGAAGGACGCCACGGAGGCCTGTGAACATTGCAGACCAGCTTCTAAATAATCTGCTATTGTGCAAAAGAAAGCAGAGAAAGATGAATGTGAACTGAATGACAAAGATCATGGAGGAAAGGTTTGAGGGAGATTGGCAGCAGTAAAAGGGAAGCACTGGCATAATCTAGGATAGAAATAAGCAAACACAATTGCGTAGAAGTGAAAGAGAAACAAATCTCCTCCTTCTGATTTGCAACCACTGATTTGAATAAATTGCTTCTCTGCGTCTTGCTAATACATGCTACTTATAACTGAACTTTCAATGCCACACTCTGTCACACAAAGATAATTCCCAGTATGTTTGTAGCCTTCTCTTTAGCATAAGGTATATTCATTATTTTGCTTGTACAAGACTAAAGCTTTGGTATTTTAAAATTTCACAAATGAGCTAAATAGTACAGTTTTACATATGACCTTCATTGTGAATGAAGCACTCTATGTTGCTAAACCAGTGAAATGTGTAAGTTTAATAAAAGTATTATATATGTTTTGATTCCCCCCTAAATTAATAGTAAGGTAAAGGTAAAGGTTCCCCTTGACAATTTGTCCAGTCGTGTCCGACTCTAGGCGGCGGTGCTCATCTCCGTTTCCAAGCCATAGAGCTAGTGTTTGTCCGCAGACAATCCTCCATGGTCACGTGGCCAGCGTGACTAGACACGGAACACCGTTTACCTTCCCACCGAGGTGGTACCTATTTATCTACTCGCATTTTTGCATTTTTGCATGCTTTCGAACCGCTAAGTTGGTGGGAGCTGGGACAAGTGACGGGGGCTCACTCCGTTGCGTGGATTCGATCTTACGACTGCAGGTCTTCTGACCTTGCAGCACAGAGGCTTCAGCGGTTTAACCCATAAAAAAACTTGCAGGGTGTTTTTTTTCTGCAGCATTTGCATTTCTAAGAATGTTGTTGTCAGGAGAAAAGAGGCTGAGGCAATATTCCCCAAATTTTTTCAACATGCGCCTCCCTTGACTTACTGGCCACAGTTTCCCCAATAGGATACTTTTTTGGGGGGTGGCATAAGGGAAGTTTGGCCACTGCCTCCATAAGCCATTATTCTTTGTTTGCTGTACAGGACCAGCGGTTGGCCAGGGTCAGCAAGCAGGAGGCAGCAGTGGCAGCAATGAACAGACTAGGAGAGGATGATAACAGAGAGAAGAGGCTCCTTTTTAAAATTAAAAATAATAATTGTTGGTGGTGGGTATTTTGCTGGCTGGGTTTGGTGGCGCCTTGGGGTGCCATGGTGCACTGTTTGGGAACCACTGAGCTGAGGGACTGGTACAAGGGGAAGGAAATACAAGCCAATAAAACACTAGATCCAAGCATCCTGACCTGCCTAGAGAAATGTGCATATATAGCTAGGCTTCTGATTACATCACTGATGTGGTGTGAAATCTGCATCCGTGATCTGATCCTGAGACCCTGAAACTGACAGGATGTGTATTTGGATGACAATATTTTACATACAGACTCTCATCTTATCTTCCCCCTATTTCTATCCAGTTTAAATAGGAAACACATCTAAGTATCCAGCTTCATTCCAACAATGTTGTTGCAATCAAGGCCACAAGGCAGAGCTCAGCAGCTGCCTCAGGAAGGAGCTGCTGTGAAGTGGCAGATAAGAGACTTCGCAAGTGGGCCTTGGGCCCAAGGAAGTAGGACCGAGCACAGAACTACTTGTTGTTAAGTCCAAAGTTCAATAAACCCTGCTGTGTTTCCAGCTATCAGTTGAGAGTGTGTGGATCTCAGAACGGAAGAAGGACGTATGCAGTCCCCATGGGCCCATTTGTGTTCCCCAGGATGTCAGCACCTCAAAGGTTCTGCAGCATCCCCCTGTTCTACTCCCAATTTTTTTTTGGGGGGGGGGTGCCCCAAGAGAACTATTCCAACTCTCTCTCTTTTTTGGCCATGGCTATAAACACGATATGAAAGAAATATGGGCTGAATCAGGATTGTGTGAGTCGCATAACGAACCGTATTAGGTGGTGTGTGAAGAATTGTTTCCATTCTGTGGCCCCCTTCAAATGGGCCAGGGCCCCCCATTGAGAATAGCTGCTCTAGAGTATGTGAGAGAAACTTCTGCTATGTTCTGTAAGTCATCAGGCACCCCCATCACAAAATGTTACGATTTCTCTTTAAAAAATACGTTGGCCACAAGGGGGTCTTTTTTTCTGTTAAACTACACTTTCTTTTAAGAAAAACAAACAAACCCTGGATTGGGGGTAAACACGAGATGTGGCCCGGCTGTCCTACACGGGCTGCTAGTCACATATCAAATACCATTACACCAAATACCTCAACAGCAGCTTTGGCTCTTTCAAATTCCTCCTCCAAGGAGTGATTTCGTGAGAGGAGAGTGCCTCTCCAATGTTGCTCTTTGGTGGATCGTACCTAAAAGAAATAGAGAAAATAAAATGGAATAAGGATGTGTTTGTGTGGGGGGGTGTTTTTCACTGAGAGAGCCAATGTGGTACAGAGCCAGCGTGCCTGTACAAAGAGAAGCATAAGAGGGCAAAGTTGGGTCATGCCTAAATAATACAATTGCCCCAAGCTGTGGAATATATTTTTGTATCCCCAGTTATCTTCTCATCTGGATTTCTGGTTTGCTTCTCAAACCTGTCTCCTCAGTTGTCCTTTGATTCTGACGTAACAACCATGAATGCTTAGCACATTTTTTTAAAAAGTGCTCCCTGACGTGGTGAAAGACATCTCATTTGCCATAGGACATTATTTTTTTTACCATGTATTGTATTTGGTGTGCTTTCTTTTGTGACTGGTCACTTGAAGATAAACACAAGCTTAATTTGCAATTCTGAGGAAATTCTACTACAGATGTGAAAATAACTTGTTTTGTGGCTTATCACTGGAAAATAAATATGGGCTTGATTTGCAAGTCTGGTTCCTGAGATATGTTCTGCTGAAAAATTTCCATGGAAAAGGTATATGTTGTGAATATGCATTTGCCATAATGTCTCCCTTGACTCTTCCTCTCTAATCCTGGATTCTGGCTATTCACTATTGGCTCACTTCAGACTGATGCTGATGGCCAAGTTAATAAGGAAGCATTCTGAGTGGGGGTAAAGGGCCCCCCTTCCCACAGCTATTTCTCAGATACCAACTAGCTTTGAGAAAGGCGTGATAAAAATATTTTTTAAAAATTAATACTCTAAATATTATAAAAAAGTCAGGAACACACACACAAAATGTCATGGAACCAGACATTATAGCTGCAAAGTAATATAGCTAAATATATGACATTATAGCTGCATAATAATATAGCTATGTTGTTGTGCAGCTGAGCAAATCAACATTCTACAAGGCAATTTTAAAAATGGGGGCAGCCCAAACAAAAAATTCTAACTTTGAAACGTGTCTTCAAATCAGCACCAAATTAAGCACAGACATAGCAGACAGTCTGCTCTCACTCTGTGCCAAATATGGGGACGGTTGAACAAAGAGTTGTTGAGTTATTATTTTTTTAAAAAAGTAAAGCTATTCCCCCGGTGCAGAAAGAAGCAATCCTGAATGTCCCCAGATTTAAAGTAGCTCATACAAATTGAAAAGACCAATCTTGCTAATCTTGACAGAGAATAGTTGGTCCCACCTACTTAAAAAAAAAACTTGGAAAGAATCCAAGATGCAGAGACTGAAATACTGATCCTCAAAAAACGCCTTTCAAAAGGGAAAACCAACCCCTTTGTTATGACTGTGCATGTATAGAATAGGCTTACCAGCAAGAGCTTTCCAAAGTAAGCTCTTACATGGTTACAGCTTTAATGGCCCAGAAGGGAGATGTTTGGAGAGCAATTAAGGTCACAGAAACAGTCAAAAGGGTTTAGTTTGAAGAATAAAAAAGAGGGTTTGCTTTAAAGAAAGTAATGTAGTGACAGTCCTCCAGAAAGGGGGACATTTTGCCACGTATCTCCAGGGAATTAGCACACCACCCCACTGATTCAGAGTTGCTTCTAATGAAACAAATAGGAAGCAAATCTGTACTTTCCACTTTTTTTCCACTTTGCTTAAGCAATAGCAATTGTCAGTTCTCTGCTATTCTTGGCTCCTTCGGCTGTTCCTCTTCATCATCAGTATTCTACCCATAAAAAGTACAACAGAGGTTTGAAGGCATATTTTTATTTGAATTAAAAAAAAACTTTCAAAAATTCTGAATTCACAAACACAGTGAGGAAGAATGCCCCATTTCCTTGCCAGGCAAGGCAAGGAAGGTCAGGCCAATGCCCTAAAAACATCAGTTTTGCTAAGCACTTAACCTCATACTTGTGTAGGGTTAAACTCATTAGCCAAATGTCTAAACAGTGCACTGAAACTGCATCTACTCGCATTATTACAGTTCTGATTATCATGATCTTTAAGGTCATTTGTTTGCAGTGAGCCATTTCCATAGTGGATATAATTTCTACTGCATCCAATTTCAGGGCTGAAATCCAGACTTGATTCAGTCAGGAAAGTGTCCTTTGAACTTATGTTTAGATTTGTCAGAAGAGGAAGTAGCCTGAGTATGATATGGTTGTTTAGCTCTTAGTCAGCAGGAAAGCTTGGATGTGACTAATTATATGAAATATCATTCTGTGTAACTAAATACTTTTGGTAACAAGTAATGTAACCAGTAGTTACAAAGAAACTTTTCAAATATGAGTAACTCAAGTTATTTAGGCATGATGAGTGGTCCAAGTTACTTTCAAAAGATAATTTTAAAGAGCATTTTAAGGCATTTTTAGGTGCATTCTTAAAGCACCTTTTCTGGCTTTATGCCATTATCTTATCAGTCCAAAGTAGTAAGGAAAGTATTATTTGGTTTTGGTTTTGGTAGTTTTCAAATATTTCCAAAGTGCAGTATCAGAATTGCCTCTACTGGGAATCTAAGAGTATTTCCCTATATTTTTCTGGCCTGTTGATAATGAGCTAGGAGTTGAGGAGTGAAGTTAGCTGAAGCATGAGACCATAATTAAGCACATGGCATATTGGTTTTAGGAGTAGCTAAGCTATTTAATATTAACATTCCCGTTTAAAATTTGAGGATGTTAGATATCTAAAGTCTGCTTGGTTTCCATTTGCTACAGAGCACAGATATAAGATATAAATAGGTTATTTATATCTTTCTTTGCAAATCAGAAGCCCACTTCATGGATGTGTTACCTGCTAAACTAATTCTCTTCTCTCTGGTGCATGAGCTACTTTGAGTATGGTTACCTTCACAAAAGGCCTTGAAGGAGAATGAAAGCCTAAAACAAATGATAGATTGTCACTCTGGCTTGTTGGGAATGAAATGTTAGCTTGGGACAATATGGGAATTTTACCATTCCCACTAGGGGCCTGCACTGCAAATGGAAATGATCAAACAGCACACATCAAATACTGTTCATAACTGATAGGCCAGGGTCCTGCAGTGCCCTGCCTTATCTTTTATGTATGAATACAGCTGAAAGGGTCACCATAAGTCAGAATTAAGTCAGTTTCACTTGTGTTTTTTTTCTTCTGAACCTCATGAAGTGGCTTTGGCCAATCTCTCTGAGCCTCACTTGTCTGCCAATGGGCATATTAATTTGGTTATTTTCTGATTTAAAATTGTATCACATTTTTTCTCTCGTGAGCTCAAGGCTGTGAGCTCCTTGATTCCTCACTTTATCCTAACAACTCTTCAAGCTAAGTTAGGCTTTCACAAGGATAACAATACTGATTTACCTTTGAGCAGAAGTGTGGAACTTTTTGATCCTCCAGATGTTACTGAACCCATTCCTACCATCCCCAATAACTGAAAATGGTGGTGGAGACTGATAGGAGCTGGAGTCAACAACATCTGGTTCTCTACTACTGCCCTTCATGTCTTGAAAGAGAATTACAATCAGGAAATGCCCACAAAGTTTTGAAACTGTAAAGCACCATAAAAATGAATTATTACCTAGGAAGTTGGCTAGCTAGCTCAGTGGGTTGGAACCCCTAGCTGTGGAATCCCCATTATGCCTCCTGGAACAGCAGCCAACCTGTGTCATCCCTGGAAGTGGTCCCAGAGCATCACTAGCAGAAGGGAGTGGCAAACCAGGTTTGAGTACTTTATACTTTGGGAAGGGTCATCATAAGTCATAATTGACTTGAAGGCACATACAGTAATTACTATGAAGGAGAGAAGCACATTGACCACACATGGCATGCACTGGTCATGCACTGTCATGCAGCTGAGATGACAGATCCCACCTTCACTTAGAAAAAGAAAAACATAAATGCTTAGCAATCTTTCTACAATCTGGTCCTTAGAAATAAAAATGGAACTGCCTTGCTCCTTGGGTCGAAGCAGGAGGTAGTGCATCTCAACACTGTCAAGAATGGACAGCAGCCCTGATCTCTAAGGAATACCAGATGGTGTACAAGAGTATTCTTGACAAGGTACTCCCAATGCATATCCACAGGGTTGCCAGTAAATGACAAGGTCATGACTGAATTTGGATATGTGAATAAACAGTGTGGGAAAAGGAGATGCTAACTGGAACATTGGTTAAAATGTTTGGAAGAGACATAAAGAAGAGGTCAAAACTTGTGTAGTTCCTTTGCATAATCAAATTATACAAGTGCAGGGATTTTGTGATTCTGCACAGCAACAAGGTATTCTTGGTTTCAAACAGGAATGGGATTTTTTGAATTAAAGGACTTCTACTCCCATAATTTTGCAAGAATCCCCCCCCCCCCAGTTGAATTATGGGAGCAAGGATCCTTTAATGCCTCTCTAGGTCTTGTAGAGCTGTGGTCCCCAACCTTTTCCCAACTGTGGACCGGTTGGGGGGGGTTTGCACCCGCAGGGGGGGCGGAGCTCGCTTACGCACATTGCGCTTGTGGGGGACGCTTGCGTGCATGTGCACGGCGCGCTCACAGGGGGCGGAACACGCTCGCGCACAACGGCGCTCGCAGGGGGGTAGAAGATCTGTGTCCGTGGCCCGGTCCTGGATAGGCCGCGGACCGCTGCCGGGTTGCGGACCAGGGGTTGGGGACCTCTGTTATAGAGCATTCCTAGATTCAGACACCACTCTCTCTCTCTACCTGCTACCCACTGACCATACTGGTTGGGGGAACCTGGGAGCTGAAGTCTAAAAAAGCCATGTTTCCAAGCTTGGTGTTAAGAGTAATGTGTTGTACATCATGAATTGGAAATTACTGCACTGCACTCTTTCTGGTCTCTCAGGAGTGGTCCTTTTTCCGACACAAGTGAGCAGGGAAAGAGTTCCTAGCTAGCTCCTTTGCTGTGGGGTGGTGAAATGGGGGTAAAAGATCACCCCACTCCTTAATGGAAAGGCACTGACCCAGCTGACAATATTCACCATTCTTTCTTTGCATTTCTCTTGGCCATGCTGTGACATATCCTTCCAAAATATCCTTCAATAAATTTGTTGAATTTTAGGCTATCAACAGCAGCCACCAAGACACCAGCAATGAATTTAATCACAAGGACTTAAATATCGTACCACTTAGGAAATGTGCCAGTTTTTTTTATTTGACTGCCTTTCTTCTTCTTTTCTGCTTTTTAGAGTCACATATTTTATTGCAGTATTGATCTCCTAACAAGTCTTCAAAAGCTTCGTAGGGATTGCTCTGATTTATGCTTGGAAGAGCATTTTTGGCCAAGGAAGTATGGTATTACAATAATGTGGTTTTTTTTTTCTAGTAGGTACTGGGGGCAGGGGTTGTTTGTTTTCTTCCCTTGACTGGTCAATTTTTATGAATTACCTTTCAGAGTTTTACTTAAAGTATACAAATTATGAAAGCAGCAGCAGGCTGGCAAATCGCAGTCATATGGTGGACTGCTTTGGCAAGGGAATGTTCCAAAGTATCCTTCCTCTAATGGCTGAATGAAACAAGACACTACTATGAGGAGGTGATCAAATTTTTTCCCTCTAGAGACAAATTCCTCAAGAGCTGCTGTGCCCTGGCAATCACACTTGTGAATGAAGACTCCGTTTACTTTCCAGTGACCAGACACAAAACAAGTGCAAGCTAATTTGCATCTTGCCAAGCAAGACTGCAATCTGATGACATCTTTCTTCAACCATTAAGTAAAACGGTTTATTTGACTGTAATTGGCCCACCTACTAGGTAAACTAAATTTTATCCTAACTCTCTGATGGGAGGGTTTGCTGCATTTCTGTGTTACCCTAATCTCCAGTAAAAACACACACACGCACGCACACACACACACACAACCCCCCCCACCTTTGTTTCAATTTAAGACAATGAAGGAAAGAGAGGAAATGCTGAGTGGCTGGCAGACTTCCATCTTTGGGACAACACTGCCAGAGGTGGAATTTATAACCAACACTCCTGACTTGACTTCGCAGCCCTCATTTTCAAATTCACTTTAAGAAAAAACCTTAGCATAGACATTTAGCTATGAATTTTGGAACTCTTGTGGTTTTTCAGTACGATCCACAGATAAGTGGTGCTGATGAAGGCCTGCACAGGCTGAAAACTAGCATTTGCTTGTGATTTTTTAATAGTCCAATAGAAGTATTTCAGTTGTGGCCAGGTATATATTGGAACCACAAAACGCAGCATCCACACCAGAATCAAAGAACATGAGAGACACTGCAGACTAAAACAACCGGAAAAATCGGCAGTAGCTGAACATGCCCTGAAACAAGCTGGACATGAAATTCTATTTCAAAATACTGAAGTACTGGACAACACCAGCAATCATTATGTTAGACTGCACAGGGAAGCCATTGAAATCCACAAACACCAGCAGAGCTTCAGCAAAAAAGAAGAAAGTCTAAAACTCAACAAAGCCTGGCTCCCAGCACTGAAAAACACAGCCTGCAAAAGGTCAACAAACTCTACCCAGCCACAAGGACCAGTGATCACTGCACACAAAAGACCAGCTAACGGCACCCATCAATCACAGTGACAGATCATCTCTCCCCCTTATCACAACAATGCAGTGGCATCCTTCAGTCTCAAGAGACTATGGTAATGTGCTCTGAATAGAGGTAGCTGGAGTGTCCTCTCCAGAGCACGAAGCCTGGGTAGAATAATATGGAGGATAGACTGTTACCCAAGCAGAAAATCCCCCCTCTCCACGTCACTGAAGTAGTCCAATGGAAAGGCAAGAGCCAATACAACTGGTTCCAGCGACATCGCAGGAGTTGCCAGAGCATGACTGTACACAGTCACGAACTGCCTCTGGGACTCAGGCTCCGGCTTTTGCCTCGAGGTTAACTCCTGAAGCCTTTTCCATCAGTGGATATAGCCACAAGGCAATGGAGGTTTGAAATTGGAGTTTTCCTTCTCCTAGATGGGTTGCCTTCCAAGGCTAATGAGCCCCACCTACCCAGATCACAACAATACACCCACAACAAAAAACACGCTGATCACCATAATCACCCAATCTCCTGAAAAGGACAAAAGCTGATCCCACAGCTATAAATACTCGACTATCCAACAAACTGCACCAGAGCACAGACAGAGTTCTGACTCCTGTCCTCTGAAGATGCCGGCCACAGAGACTGGCGAAACGTTAGGAAGAAAAACCTTCAGAACACGGCCAAACAGCCCAGAAAACCCACAACAACCAGAAGTATTTCAGCCTATACTTTCATGCCTTTGACTGTGTGGATTATGAGAAACTGTTAATTGTTCTGAAAGAAATGAGTGTGCCTCAGCACTTGATTCTCCTGCTGTAATGTGAAGAAGCCATTGTTAACACAGGATATGGGCTGTTGAGGATAGGACATTTTGGAGGCCACTCATTCATAGGATTGTCATAAGTAGGAGGCAACTCAATGGAACATAACAACAGAAGTGTCACCTCCCTTTCTCTTTGGATTGCTGAGCTGAAGAAACCTTGTGCTATGACAAACATCTTTCACCTCTTAAGGCAGATTTATTTCTAACGATGTGCTAACTGTCCCATCTGAAAACTCTATATGGAGTTTAGAGGTTTTATATCACATGTTTATTTATTTTCACAGACTGGGCTGGAATTTCAGCAAGGCTATCCTGATTTGCTTTTAAGACACTTTTTCTCCCCAAATGATTGTGGCCTCTTACCTTTGGTGCAGGTGCTAATTCTAAATCCGAGGCTGAATCAGATTCCAAAGCAGTTTTGACATTAGCCAGCTCTGACTGGGATCTGTTCTCTGCAGACCTAGAAATAAAGCATTTATATATCCCATTATTGCAGCATGATACTGCAAACAGTGCAAACAGTATTCTCCACGGCATAACAATACAGTCTCACCCTGAATAATTTTAAAAAACAAAACAAACAAAAAAAGCCAAATGCACAGTTACAAGATGGGGGATACTTGGCTCTGTAATTCTACATGTGAGAAGGATCTTGGAATTGTTGCAGATCAAAAGCTGAATATGAGCCAACAGTGTGATGTGACAGCAAAAAAGGCAAATGCTATTTTAGGATGCATTAACAGAAGTATAGTCTCCAAATATGATATGAGATATGACGGCACTTTTCAAATACTTGAAATGTAATCATACAGAGGAATGGCAGGATCTGTTCTCAATCATCCCAGAGTGCAGGGCACTTAATACAGAAAATCAGATTTAGGCTGAGTATCAGGAAAAACATTTTAACTGTTAGAGCAGTATGACAATGGAACCAATTACCTAGGGAGATGGTGAACTCTCCAACACTGGAAGCATTCAAGGGAAAATTGGACAACCCTCTGTCAGATTTGCTTTGATTTGGATTCCTGCCTTGAGCAGTGGGGGTTGGATCTGATGGCCTTATAGGCCCTTTCCAACTCAGCTATTCTATGGTTCTATGATATATACATCCTAAGAGCTGCTTTTCACATTCCAAGATGAACTGAATAGTGGAGACATGATGTCATTGGTGTATGCACCCCTTGTGACAAGGCATAAAGATATCACATGTCTCAAGGTTCGTACATCATCTCATGGAAGATATGCTCTTTGAAAGATAACATCGGTAGCACATTGGTAACAGGGCATATTTTAGTATTTTAATTTTTTAAAATATCTTTGAAATAACAAATGTGTGTAAGACTCACTTCACAGAGCAACATTTTAGGAGTAAAGAATAATTATTAACTCCCTATACTTTTTACAACTTTACCAATCAATATTACCAATCCTCAAAATAATATCATTAAATGTTTTAATGGTAATATCATTACTTGAAACTTATTACTTTTAAGCTCAGTGTCTGAGGCCATTTGCCTCAACCCGTTCAATGTTTGAATCAGTCCTGTTGCACAAGTCAAAAAATATGCTTTACCATAAAAATTCTTTTGATGGAGCTCTAGAAGCTGAAGGCTTTTTCTCTGGTGCAGAAAAACCTTTGGTAGCCTTGTCTCCATGAAACCTCACTTCATCCCATTTCTCCAGCTGTGCTTGAATACTGACTGAGAGTGAGAAAAAGAAAATGAGATCTTGTAAGGAAAAATGCAGGATAGAAAGAGAATCTTTTCCCTTTGAAAACATTGGGGATGAAATTGCCACTCTAAGTTGTTAGGTTATGCAGTCCATACTGTATGCCAGGGATTCCAAAAATGTGCACCGTGGCTGTCCAGGATCCAGGGGTGCCATGGGAAAAAGGACGGAACATAGGCTGTACAAGAGCTGTATATAGCTCTATGTCAAACAGGAACTGGAAGCGAAGGTGTGTGCCTGTCTCTCCTTGCCCCATCTCTATGGTCCCCAGTGAAGGTGCTTGCCAGGTGGCCTCATGAGTTTCCTGCTTCAGGACCTGAAAGGAGGTGAGCCCTTGGGGTGTCAAGATCCCACCCCTAGTGGCAGTGAGACCCCTGATGGTCCCTCTAAGCAAGTGAAGCTGTGGCCAGTGGCCAGTAAATAAAGGAAACCACGAATCCAAAATGTTTGGGAACCACTGCTGTATGCCATTGTTATTGGTGTGTTAACAGCAGAGTATAGGAAAAAAATGTTCAACAGTCACCAGTACATTTGCACACATGGTCACATTTCACATAGAAACACGTCTTTCTGAAATCACTAATCTTTTCCACAAGGATATTTGAGTAACAAGGACTTTTAAAACCACCTCTTTTGATGAACGATGGGGAGGAGCTGGGAAAGATTTACAGGGACAATTTTCTTGTGGAGAGAGAAAATATTGGAAGCTTGTGAGTTGTCTTGCACCTTCTCCCCATCTCTAAAACTAGTTCAGAATCTACATGCCTCTTTCAAATAGGGAAAAGAAAGTCTTTCAGTCTCAATTTTCTTGTGTTTCTCCGAATTCCACTTGTATTTTCTTTTGGCCCTTACTTCATAAAAAGTTGTAAGATTTTATTTTTTTTATTGCACTGAAAGTTATGTACGCATTCTTTGTGCATTTCCCCTAATCTGTGCATCAATTTATCCATGTTATCTAACATACACATTTACTTACACATTCCATCTAATTGACACACTGCCCCTCATTAAGTGGGCTTGTGCTTATTTTTTCAAATGCATACACAGTAGATAACTGCATTTTAAATTGGGTGCATTTTTCTGGGTATACTTCATTCCTTCAAAACACACTATAAGCTCTGCTAATGTGTACATTTTTGGTGAGGTGTATCTCTTCTTTCAATGGATTTCAGAAACACTTTTCATGAGAATGTAAAATCCAACAAAATTATTTTTGATCCCTAGCCTTAACTTTACTGCAACAACCAAAAAGCAGGATTAATTCCAAACCCTCAAAGACCAATCCGAAAGCTTGCTGTGAAGAATGAGAAAAGTAGGAGAGTGCTTAATGATGCCTGTGTTGTTCAGTTCTTCTCAACAAAATCTTTGGCACATGTTTTCCACAACATTTCCCAAGTGAGAAGAAAATGCACGCAAAAGAGAATCAGCTGGGAGGTTATGTTGGCAAATGAGGCAGGAAATTGCAAGCACCTGTTCTAGTCCTGGCAATAGACACACAGTAGTAACTAGTAACTTCCTTTGTCTAGTCCTCCCAGGCAACGACAAGAAATTGCTACATGATTCTCCTTGCTCCATAAGACCTAGAGAGGCATTCTGTGGCATTCTCAAGAAAGGATGAGAACGTGAAACAAGAACAGTTTGTTGACTCAAACCAAGCAAAACCGCGTAACAACAAAGACAATATTTTCAACGTAAATCACATGAAATGACAATAACTGCTTCCTTTCTGCATGGACATTTGAGGATGAGAAGCACAGGAAGGGTTGTTTCCATTTTTTAAAAAATAACAAATCATTCCCATCACACACACACACACACACACACACACACATGTATGCATGCACACTTTGCTTCTCAAAGGGAAATACCAGTTTTTAGCACATTATGGGGGTTTAATGAGGAAAAAAAGGGGGCTTTCTTAGATCTATATCCTAGAGGTGATGAAAATTGCCAGGAGGCAAAAGAAAAGGCCTCCTTTTGGGAGGATCTCACCGAGTTGAGACAGCCTGACTGGAAGAGAGTAAGGAATTCAGCGAACACTCTTTTCATTCCCGAATCATCCGTTAATAAAAAACTGCACTTCTTTCATGATGTCCCCATGTCTAGCATGTGGGACTGACAATAGGTGTATAGACAGCAATCAACACAGGCTGAGGTACCTAAATCCAAGGAGGACTTCTCAGGACCTCTGAGAGGCTGGATTTTCTGTTCAGCATCCACGCTGATAAGGTCTGGATTGTCTGCCTTCTTTTTGTGGATTGAGGCTTTTAAGGTTTCCCCTCTTGAGGAATTCTCCACGTTTTTCGTTTTGCTTTTGCTTTGGGAGACAGGCTCACTGAGGTCCAAAAGATCCAACCCTGTTGATAAGACTTAACACACACCAAACACAAAATGATTTGTTTTCAATCATTTAATGCAATCTGGCCAAAATTCCGGATTCCTGGGCTTTCCCCCCACTCCACTATTATTTTAACTATCTAACCTGATTATGTATTCTAATGAACCTGAAAGCTTTCACAGTCTTGTGGAATTGACACTGATTCCAATAAATGTTTTCCCTGCCCATGGAATTTGAAGTTTCTTTTATTCTCACAAACCCAAAGAGTTGTGTTTCTTTTGATACACACTTCAATTTCACACGGCTGTATAATATTACAAGTGTTTTAAGAAGAAACTGGCTGAATTCTTGTTGCAATGCTAAAGCTTTGTCAAACTGAGAGTCAGAGTAGATAGTATATAGATCTTGGGTCAAGCACACTCTCTTAGTACAACCTCCGTTTGACCTCTGAAGAGGTGGAAAGCTATAAATGCTGCCTTCAGCTCACAGGAGGAAAGATGGGATATACATGTAACAAATAATAAATAACAATCCTTTCCTCCACATTCTGCTCCTATCAAAATTAACATGCTGAACTTGTATTAAATACAGAAGAGTAAACAAGCGACCACAATATGCCTTTTTTTGGTCTTCCACACCACAGCCCAGGTTAGGGTTGGGAAGGTTAAATCACACCACTGTGCTATCACACATTCATCCCCATCTCTGTCTGATTTTTTTAAAAAAAGATACTGATGCTTTGAATTTCTGTACGTATAACTAGAAGTCAAGCCATGTGTGAAGCAGAATCCTCAGACTGCATTCTCTTATATAAAAAGCACTCTGCATTTAGCCAATAAGGACAACAACATGAAAGATTCTAGTCATCATGTAAGACAAGATTTCCATTTTCAAGAAGGTGTTGGTTTAAAAAACAAAAACAAGGTGGGAATATTCAAGTAAGCTCTATGCCCTGCTCTTAGCATTCATTTCGAGAGAGGATTAGGCAGAGAAACTGGATCTGGTGAATCAGTGTAGGTATGACATGTGCAGTCACAGTCCATATCATCGTTTCATCTCTATCATCAACATTGTTGGATCCAAAGATTTGGGGAACCCATGGGCAACACTTCAATGGGTCCTCCTCTTTGAAGGGGCTCATCTCCTTGCAACGTTGTCACCAAGGCCAGTTTGTTTACTATCTTCCTGTGGACTCAATCCAGGCTGCTGCCAAAAAGACAGGAAGTGAAGGCAATTTTGCTTCTGTGGCTGCTCCAATCTTTGGAGGGGGCAAGAGAAGAAGCAGCAACGGCAAGCAGGAAAAAGAGTATAAGTCTCAAAAGGTTGGTGATGATGCCAGCCCTGCATGGTGCCATGAGCCTGTAGAATGATCCTTTGTGGTTTCTGGTTTCATATCAAAGATTAGCAGCCAAATGAATTAATGTGAAAATGAAAACATCATTGTAAAGAACACTACATTGTGAAGGAGACTCAAGGATTCATTAATAATCATTTATTACATTTCAAATCAAAACAAAAACTACTGTGAACAGTATGGCTAATTATGTCTTCTATTTCCCCACATACTATGTAAAAAGAGGTATTAATTAGGGATTGAGATATAGATCATCAGCCAACACATTAGTGAATCTGGCAGTTTGAATTTATGCACATTTTAATCTTGGATGTCTCTGTCATTTCATTTTGAATTTTAAAATACATTTTCTAATATATGCCGGAATGTGCACACACACATACACGCACACACATCTTTGGGCATGTTCCACAGCCTGAGCTTGGAAAAGTTTTTTTTAGATTATAGCTCCCAGAATGCCAGAGCCACCATGGCCATCACCATTACAATGCTTTACAAAGTAACTGGGGACTAAATTCCATTGCAGCAGAAGATATTATGCCTCATGTTAGTAGCTGTTGTTTGTTGTTTGTAGTTGGGACAGGCCATAAAGGAGGAGAGGAATACTACAGTGTGTGTACCCTTATGGGTATTGCCACCAATCTTGCTGTTTTTTATTTGTGCTACTGTTCAGCATCTGTAGAAATTATATAACTTATGTTTTATACTTTTGTTGTACCCAGCCCGGAGTAGCAATTGGCTAGATGGGTGGTATATAAATCAAATAAATAAATTGTTCTGTGTTTTGTCTATGTGCTGATTTTAATATGCTTTATTGCTGATTTTGTAATATAACATTCCGTCTGTTTGTACAACACCCAGAAAGTGCTTTTTCACTATGGGGCAGTAAAAAAATATAATAAATAAGCAAGCAAGCAAGAAAGAATAAGCAGGACCTACTTCTGAGCAGAGCCAGCTCAAAGTATTTTGTTACCTAAGGTGAAGGACAAGATGGGGCTCCTCCCAAGTCTGCATACAGAAGTGACTGGACTGGCAGCTGAATCTCCTCTCACGCTTATTTAAACACTGGCCATAGAATAGCCTGCATGCAAGAGTAGGCAGGGACAGGCGAAGCACATCCTGTGGGCTGTATGCAGCCCCAGGTGCATGTCTGTGGTCCCCCAGGTTGCCTCAAGTAATATTTACATATCAGCACACTCTGCCTAATGATCGGACCAATCATGCTGTGGAGGTTACATGCACCGGATTACAGTCAAGATCTGGTAACAATACAGGTACTAATACCTGGTTGCGGGGGCCCCCACTGATATGGCTTCATTGCTTCTGTTGCCCCTGTATCATTCACATAAATGAGGCAGCCTACTATTCACTGAGCTGACATTCAGAGATTCGTGCCCTAACGTTTTTGCTGATGGTGTAAGTTTATTTTCCCTTGCTCATCTTCAAAGGGTTTGAAACATCTGTGCCACTGTGGCTTAGCCAACTTGGTATGACTATGGGTCGCAAGAGGATTTCTACAAGCTCATGAAAGGCATCAGTGGGTATTAAGTAGAAAAGAGGATATAAAGGTCATATTGAAGATGTTCTCCCAAACCTCTGGGACTGTAAGGAAATGGATGAAACTAAACAGAGGAAAATATAATGAAATCTCTTTTCTTTTCCCCCCAAAACCAGGAACTGGCTCAGATGGATCCATGTTGTGATAGGGTCATGAAAAGAGAATCTCTGGATTTCAGGGTAATTTTTATATTGGCTGTATGTTGATCATATAACTGTCGATTTCCCCAGTGATAGCCAAAAGGGCAATTTGATCAGTCATGCCCTAACATCAGACAAACAAGTTTCTATTACTGAAGCTGTAAAAAGTTTCCTTGTGAGATGAGGAAATGAGCAAAAGAATGTTCACCTGAATAAAGTGTAGTGAGGGAGAGGAATCGTTCAATAGCAGAGGAAATGCTTTGTAGGTAGAAGATCCCAGGTTCTACCATTGCTGCCTCTATTAATAGGACCAGGTAGGAGGTGATGTGAAAGTGAAGGACCTCCATCAAAGAATCTACCGTTAGTCATAGCACATCAAAGCTCAGAATTTTTTTCCCCAACACTTGAAGGTGTTCTGGTGAAAAGCAGCTTACTGTGCTTTTATCAGACTGAGGTAATTAAGATTTCAAGGATTTATTGGGATCCACAAGCCACATCTTGCCCATCCTTGAACAAGACAATTGGTTCATTGTGCTGAGTGGCAGTCAATAGCTCTCCAGGATTTCAGACAGCAATCTGATGACCAAACCTGGGACATTCTGCATGTAAAGCAGTGGTTCCCAACCTTGGGTAACCCAGACGTTTTTGGACTGCAACTCCCAGAAACTCCAGCCATCACAGCTAGTGGTGGAGGCTTCTGGGAGTTGCAGTCCAAGAACACCTGAGTTACCCAAGGTTGGGAACCACTGGTGTAAAGAATAGGTTCTACCATAAAGACTCTGCTCTTCCTCTTTTGAGAAGTGACCTTGTCAGTCAAAGATTAAAGTATCTTTTTGAGCCTATTTCTGTTTTGTACATGAATAACACAAGCCATACAACTTTATGTCAGTGTTCTGACCATGCAGGTTGTCCTAGCTAGATGTTGTCCTTCCTCCATGCCTACTTTGAATTCTTGAAACCAATTGTGAATTTTACTTAGAACAGTGACCTTCCTATGTGAGGAAAACCATCATTCAGCCCAGAACCTCATCTCCATTAGGCACTATAAGGTCTTCCAAGAAAGGTGGAATAAAGCAGACTTCTAATACTTTTAGACATTCTAAGAATAATTACATTCCTTTCAGCTGTCAAGGTATAACCCTAAAAGCCATGAAGAAGACTATCTATTATACATTTATCTCTAGGCCACCACTACCGCCAATATCAATATTGCTGGGATGTTTTGGAGCTCAGTTGAATTGTATAATAGTGGGTTTTCAATTCTCTGTCTAAAAATAAGATAGAATTTTTGATGTGGAGGTGTTGCTTCATTGGAAGAGATGGGTTGCAGGAATCTGTCTCACATAAAGCCACACCATTGGTCAGCCTAATCCAGGATTGCTGACATTGCTTTACAGTGAGTTCCCACAAGTTTCAGACATTTCCAGCCCTCCCTAGAAATTCAAGGGATTGAATCTGAAACTGGAACTTTTTATATGCAAAACAGGTGCTCTGTCACTGACCTTGAAAAGCAGGGGGAGAGAAGACAGTAAGACAGTTCAAAAATGGTTTCAGAAGTGGGAACGAACCAAAGGGCACAATAGATGCCACAGAAATACCACCAACTCTTGAGAATTAGAAGATTAGATGATTAGGTAAAGAAGAGCAGATGAGCATGTAGAAAGAAGAGGATTATAACAGAATAATCAGGGGAACCGGGGGGGGGGGGGAATGAGAAGAAGAGTTCAAACTAAAACAGCTTGAAGTAGATCACAAGGAGGACAGCTCATAGTACTTCAGAAATATGCTGTATTCCCTCTCATTGGCCATTACACAGGAAGTTGATAAGCAATTATGCCATTATACCACCTAACTCATCTTTTTCCTCAAATTAAAAAAAGAAAGGTTACTTACCTGTAACCATGGTTCTTCAAGTGGACCTCTGTGAATTCACACAATTGGGTTTAGACAGCGCCTGCGCTGGTCTTCTCGGAATCTTCTAGAGCTTTTGTAAAAAGTAACAAGTTTAGAGTTGCCCCTATCGCGCATGCTCCACCCCCTCAGCCTTCAGTTCCATTTATCCGCCACAAAGCCCGAACTTATCGGAGACATAATAGTGACGGATAGTGGGGAGGCTGGGTGGGATGTGTGAATTCACAGAGGTCCACTTGAAGAACCATGGTTACAGGTAAGTAACCTTTCTTTCTTCTTCGTGGCCTCTGTGAATGCACACAATTGGGTGACTAGCAAGCTCACTTACCGGAAGGAGGGCCGTCACTGCAGAACAGACGTCAAAACTGCCCTGCCAAAACTTGTCTCCTTTCTGGCTCGAAGGTCCAACCTGTAGTGTGTCACAAAGGTGGACGCAGTAGACCAGGTGGCAGCTCTGCATATTTCTGGGACATCAACACCACGCAGCAACGCTGTAGACGTCGCAACCGCTCGGGTGGAATGTCCTTTCAAACCTTCTGGGGCAGTTTTGCCTAGAAGTTCGTAAGACAGAGCAATTGTGGAGACAAGCCATCTAGATAGAGTGGAAGATGAGGCAGGTAAGCCCTTGTGTGATCCCTGGAAGCAGAGAAAAAGCCTTGGTGCAGCACGGAAGTCTTTAGTCCTTGAGGTGTAATAAACCAAGGCTCTCTTAACGTCCAGAGAATGGAGCATGCGCTCGATATCCGAAGCAGGTTGAGGAAACAAAGTTGGTAACGATAACGGCTGGTTAAGGTGAAAATCCGAAACAACCTTCGGCAGAAAAGACACATCTGGATATAACATAACTTTGTCCTTAAAGAATTGCAAATAAGGATCATCAGACCTGAGAGCTGCCAACTCACTAGCTCTTCTAGCAGACGTAACAGCAACTAGAAACAGAGTTTTGAACGATAGTAAACGTATATCACAAGTAGCCAGTGGCTCAAAGGGGTGGCGCATGAGCGCACGTAAAACAAGTGTGAGAGACCACTGGGGTACTGGAGGTTTAACAGGAGGTCGAATGTTGGACAGTCCTTTTAAAAATGATTTAAGCGTTGGATGAGAAAAAAGGCGTGCTGATTCAGAGTTTCGAGGTTGGAAGGAAACTATTGCTGAGATGTAAACTTTAAGAGTGGACAAAGTCAAACCTAAATCAAACAAGTGACGTAAGTAGGTGAGCAGAGTTTGGAGGGAGACGGGGGAGGATTGTAACTGCTTTGATTGAGTAAACTTAACAAAATTATTCCATTTGTATTTATAAAGAAGGGTCGTAGACGGTTTTCTAGCCTTGTCTAGAACCTCTAGGATTGATGGCATATCCTCCACGCCGTCAAACTCAGTGACTGCAGGTCCGGATGAAGGATCTTGCCCGAGTCCTGGGTAAGAAGGTGTGGAATCTGCGGCAGTCGGAACACGTCCACAGCCATCTCCTTGAGGGCGGAAAACCAAGGTTGTCGAGGCCACCATGGTGCAATGAGGATGGCGTCCACCATTAGCTGTCGGGCTCTGACCAAGGTCCTTTGTATGAGTGGGATTGGTGGGAAGAGATATAGGAGATGCGTCTCCCAAGGGATCATGAATGCGTCGCCTAGCGAATTCACACCTCTGCCTGCACGAGATGCATATTTCGCGCATTTCTTGTTGATGCTTGATGCAAACATGTCTATTGACGGGTGACCCCACCGGTAGCAGAGCATTAGGAAGGTGTTCTCGTCCAGTTCCCATTCGTGGGACTGACTCGTCAGCCGGCTCAGGTTGTCCGCAAGTTGGTTGTCGCTCGTCGATATATGAAGAGCAACCGGGAACACATGGTGGAGGTAGCACCATTCCCATAGATGTATGGAAAGATACAGGAGAGACATTGATCTCGTTCCTCCCTGCTTGTTGATGTAGAACATGGTCGTGGTGTTGTCGGTGATTACTTGAACACCCCGACCCTGTATCAACGGGAGGAATGCTCTGAAGGCTTTTATGACAGCAAGCATTTCCAGATGATTGATATGAAGGCACCTGTCTTGATGAGACCATAGGGCATGGATTTTGTGCGGTCCACAGTGTGCCCCCCATCCCGTGGTGCTGGCATCTGTTGTCACTTGAACAGACAGTTGCAGTGGTCGAAAGGGACGGCCGATCAACAGATGTGGAATGAAAGTCCACCATCGTAATTGTTTCGCCAGTTCCGGGGTGACCCGCAGACGTTTTTGTGGACTGTCCTGAAGGGGGTCGAAGAGAGCCAGAAACCATGACTGAAGTGATCTCATCTTCAGGCGTGCATGTGGCAGCGCTGATGTTGTGGAGGCCATGAGGCCGAGTAGATGCTGCGCATGATGAGCTGAGACATCTGAATGGGGATGAAATTTCCGGACAGCCTTCAGCAGCTTCAGGATCCGGTCTGGTGGGAGAAATATGCGAGCTTTGACCGAGTCTAACCGAGCTCCTATATAGTCGATGACTCGAGATGGCACCAGGGTTGACTTTTTGATATTCACCATCAAGCCTAGGTTTTGTAGAGTGTCTAGAACAAATTTTGTGTCTTGCACAGCCTTCTGTCTGGATGGAGAAACAACCAGCCAGTCGTCTATGTAGGGAAAGACTTGTACCCCGTGGAGACGGAGAAAAGCTGCTACTGGGGCCATGCATTTCGTGAACGTGCGTGGAGCTGTGGATAGCCCGAAGGGAAGGGCGCAGAATTGGTAGATCATGTTCTGAAAAATGAACCTGAGATATTTTTTGTGATTTTGATGGATTGATATGTGAAAGTATGCGTCCTTTAGGTCTATAACTATAAACCAGTCGTTGTGTTTCAGCAGGTGGACAATGGCCTCCAGAGTGACCATCCGAAATCTTCGTGGATGCAGGTAAGTATTCAAGTTTCTTAAGTCCAGAATGGGCCTGATTCCGCCGTCCTTTTTTGGTACGGCGAAATAACGTGAATAAAAACCGTTGGCCACGTCCCGATGTGGTACACGTTGAATAGCTTGTTTTTGGAGAAGAGTGAGAATCTCTTCTTCTAGGGCAGCATCGAAGGAAGTGAAGTGAACTTGTCCTAGAGGAGGAGGTTCTAAGAATTCTAAACGGTAACCGAATTGGATAATACTTAGAACCCAAGAATCTTTTGTTATAAGGGACCAATTTTGATAGAATGGGGCCAGACGAATTTCTTGTGGAGGCATGGAAGATGGGACGTGAAAGTCAAAGGTACTGCTTTGTTTTCTTGGCAGGTGGACGATAAGGCTGTCGTTTTTGGAAAGATGCTTGAGGCCTATAGGATGGCGCAGAAGAGGAAGTTTGAGAATATCTACCCTGGGTCTGTTTGAAGGGTCGATAAGACTGTGAAGATTGTTGCTGGTATTGCTGTTGTGGATATCGCTTACGCCATTGATTTCTTTGGAAGGTAGGTTGCTGGTGAATAGTGTAAGATTTAGCCGTCTTTTTTATTTTATGCAGGTTTTCTAGAGAGTCATCAGTTTTTTCATTGAAAAGACCCTTGGCATCAAAGGGTAAGTCCTCGATTCGTGTTTTGACATCCTCTATGATGCCTGAGGATCGGAGCCAAGCATGACGCCTTAAGGCAATGGCCGATGTTAAAGTTTTGGAGGCGACGTCTGCTGAATGTCGTGAGGCTAGTCGTTGGTGTTTAGCCACTGTGAGGGCCTCCGCGTAGGTGTTCAGGAGGCCTTGACGGGTATCATCCGGGGCTGCTTCCAATGCTGGAAGGACTCTGGACCACAGTTGTCTCTGGTAGGCCCCCATGGCGGTTTGGTAGTTAGCCACTCGGAGCAAAAATGTGGTGAAGGAGTAAATTTTTCTCCCTAGGACATCTAGTTTTCTCCCTTCTCTGTTTGTAGGTGTGACATGTGCCTTCCCGGAAGATCTAGATGAATTAGATTGCACAATGATGGAATTAGGGACTGGATGTTTGAGAAGGAAGCTGGTATCATCGCCATGTGTGCGATATAGATTTTCTGTTCTGCGTGCAACCGGTTGAGAAGTAGAGGGCTGGTTCCACGACTCCTTGATAAGAGACAAAAGGGCTGGGATGAAGGCTAGGCTCAAGGGCGGTGTCCTTTCCTGATCAATGTCACCGAAAATTAGATCATCTGTGGGCGGAGAAGGTTGCTCTGTTTGCAGTTTAAGAGTCTTAGCCATCCTAGAAATCATTTGAACGTATGACGAAAAGTCTTCCGAAGGCGAAGACGGGTGAGGGTCTCCTGCATCCGAATCAAATGACTCTCCTTCCACAGGTGTTTCTCCAGGAGCAGGAGAGAAAGCTTCGTCCTCCTGGCAAGACGAAACAGAAGAGAGGATTTCCTCCTGTTCGGAAGGTGATGGTAAGTAGGACTTCTTAGGCTTAACGTGTCCAGATGGTTTAACTTGCTTATGTCCAGACTTCAAGGGATTGATTCGCTTGGAGGTAATCTTAGTGCCCTCTTTTGGTCGAACATGTACCTCGACGTCGTGTCGATGTCGACGTCGAGGAGGGGATAGTGACGACGATGATGATGTTGAAGCGTAGACGTAACGAATTCTCTTACGTCTATGGTATTCCTCCGACGTCGACGACGAGTCAGTATCGGAGTCGTCGTGTCGACGTCGACGGGAAGCTCTCTTACGATCGAGCTGGACATAGATCGGGTTGTCGCGTTTGCCCTTCTTATGGCGTCGAGACGACCTGGGTATGACTACCACCTCTCTCCGTGGGGATCGGCGTCGATCCGGTGAGATATGCTTTCTCTTGTCCGTCCTTTTCCGAGGTGGAGAATTTTGCCTCGAGGAATTCGACGGCGAGAGAGGTACAATCGATGCCCGCCCGGTGGAAACAGGGCTATAATGGGCAGATGTCTGGCTAGATAGGGTGGCGCCTTCTAGCCGACCAGGACTCGGCGAGCGGTCGAGTCCCCCAGGTGAAGCCTCTATGCGACGTGGAGGTAGGGAAGTCGCAGCTTCCGAAAGGGACTCACGATCCCGAGAAGAGTCCTCGAAGATCGGAGACGGTAACGACGCCGAGACATGAGGAATGCGATGTTCCTTAGCCTTTTTCTTTTTGTCTGTCGGCGCCGTCTTTTTCTTCTCTTTCGACGGACCAGTCGATGAAGTCTTTGACGCCGAGGGAAGCGTCTTCTTGGTGGTCGATGTAGACGACTTTTTTGACGATTTTTCGACCGTTCTTGAGGTCGACAAAGACGGGGAAGTGACATTCGTCTCAGAACGAGGCGTAGCGGAGGGGTTAGACGCCGTCTCCATTTCTGAAGGTTTTGATGCCGACAGAGTCTTGTCCCAAAGATAAATTTTTAAACGTTGCTGACGAGCCTTAAGGGCTGCCTTCGTAAACTTTTTGCAATGCCTGCAAGATTGAGGCTGGTGACTATCCCCTAAACAAAAAAGGCAGCGGTCGTGACCATCTGAAAAGGGCAATTTACGGGAACACGACGCGCACCTACTAAATGGTCCTGAGGGGGACATAAAGTAGGAAGAAGAGGGGGAAGAAAAACTCACGATGAAGATCAGTCTCAGATAAGCAGAACGGAGAACGATCCGGAATGGCCTTGCCGCAGCGGTAGGCAAGCGAAGCGGTTTGAAAAGCGCGGGAAATCAAACCGGCAATCCGATAACAACAAAACAGTCCGTAATCCAAGAAGAGTCAAACAGTCCGAAGTCGAGGGCAACAGAGAGATTTCAAAGTCCGTGTTCAGAAGCCAAATATCAAACCAATTGATTATATTAATAGTAGCTCTAACCGAGAAGTTCCAATCGCCAAGGCGGTAAAATGGAACTGAAGGCTGAGGGGGTGGAGCATGCGCGATAGGGGCAACTCTAAACTTGTTACTTTTTACAAAAGCTCTAGAAGATTCCGAGAAGACCAGCGCAGGCGCTGTCTAAACCCAATTGTGTGCATTCACAGAGGCCACGAAGAAGAAGAATCTGATTTTTTATTTATTTATTTATTTATGGACCACTTGACTTAGTGTGAAGCACTACTCTAAGCGAAATAATAATAAATAATCTAACCCACACAAACTAATGTACATGCACACATATATAACATACATCATATTAAACCCAAATAGTGGGGGCAACAGAGAACAGATATACATTCACTTAAACAAGGATGCTTCTCAAAAGCGAACAGTTTTTAACATTCTCTTAAAGTAGAGGAGAGAGGGCAGCTGACATACTTCTAGTTGGAACCCATTCCACAGGGTTGGGATCACAGTCGAGAAGGCATGATTTCTCGTAACCATACTTTTTGCCTCCCTTGTTGTGGCCACCTGCAGAAGCAAGGCCTGTGAAGAATGGGTGGGCCGGGCCAATGTTCTGAGGGAAAGATGCTCCAACAGATAACATAGCCTCAAACCCTGAGGGCTATTAGAATTGTGCTGGATAGCCTGTGACTATACTCACAGTTTAGGATATGCATTTTTCACCTACAGCTCCCTATTGTTCCAATGGCCATGCTGTTTGAAGGAATCATGGGAGATGAAGCCCCGAAAATTAACTTCTCCAAGCTACACAATGGTTGGCTTCCAAAGAATGGTGGGGCACAGAAAATGCTGCATGTTGAACAAAGCTCAAAATCTGTCATATATGTGAATGAAAACAGTAGACAATTTACTTACCTGCTGTATTTGATGTCACAGGGCGTGCAATAGCTTCTGATTTGGTTTCGCAAAGGAAGTCATCAATGGAGGGGCTCAGGAGGGGTCTGCTTTCTTGCTGTTCATTCACCAGCTAGTGACAGAAAAGTGAAAGGGGATGTGTGTGTGGGCGGGTGTTTAGGTCATATGAACTGAACATGGATGATGTTTTTAAAGCACAGAACAAAATGGATATAGCAGCTGAGTGTGAGGCAGCAAAAATAACAATGGAACTTTTAAAAAATGCTATCAGGCAGTATTTACACTCAAGTTCAGATCTGGATGTTCTAGGACATCTTCCTCAATCAGAAGGCAAAACTATATTCAGATTTCTTAAGACAAACTGTATCCAGTTTTGGCTCAAGACAAGCCATACCTGGTATGACAAGTCCTATTTTAGTTCCAACTGAAACAGGCCCACCATACTCAGACTTACATTCACACTGACTATGAAGTTCCATTCATATCAAAAGGTGTACTCTAGTTAGGACTAAAATTAAATGTAGACCATGACAACTAGCAGTCACACTTGGCTTTTTATATTTATTCATCTCCCCCCTAATTTAATCAGTCCTTTAACTAAGGCTGGATCCAGGGCAAGAGATATTCCAGTTGGACCAATCTTTACCATTGGTCCTATTTAGCTGTTGAAACAGTCTAATTTGGACTTGGAGAATGTGTATGTGTTTGGGGGGAGGAGTCGAAAAGATCAGCAAAGTGCAGTGATCTAGCAATGCAGATAGTTAGAGTCAAACTGATTAATGCCTTGAAGGGGCTGTGGAAACAAACAAACTCCTATGGAACTGAAAGTGAATCCTAATAGCACAATCCACCAGAAGACTGTGGAGTTAATCAATATGTACCCCAAGGTCCTTACAGGATAAAACTCCCAACACAAATGCATCCTATTAAACAGATTACTGATGCTGTCAAATTTGACTGTGCCTTCTCTCTAGCCTAGTTTGAAGATGGGCACTGATTCTGGTTACCGTTTGTCTCCCACAACCTGGAAAGCTATATTTTAGAATGATGACTATAATGACATGCTGAACCCATGCATAATGGAACAGTGAACTGAATCTCAAGGAATCATATTGTCATGACTTCAACATGTCATTATATACATTCTTCTTAGAAGGGGGAAATGTTTGCTTCTTGGACTACAACTCCCACAATAGCCATATTGGCTGTGGGGTGCTCAGAGCTGTAGTCCAATACTGTACCCCACATATTTCCCATCTCTGATTCTCCTTAGAAGTAATTTTAAAAATTCTTTCTCCAACCTATGGACAATTAGTTCCCAGAAACTGTTTATCCAAGTTTACATAGATGGCATGAGCTGGGCTCTCAGTTCCTTGCCTAGGAACCACACACTTATGCTGGCATTCACGTAAATGCTTCCAAGCAACAAAGGAGATGTTCCCACAAGCTGACCTCTTTGCCTTCCTGAATGTACAGCCACGGACTCTGTGTAAAGCATAACATATCCTCTTTGCATGGCCCCATTGACAGTTGTTCCTTCTCAGATTGTTTTCCCTTTTCTTTCAACTCACCCTCTCCTTCCTTTCTTTACCCCATCTATAGTTTTAATTCAGATACTAAGATGATTACATAATGAAGAACATATACACATATAACCCATAAGTTTCCATCCATACTGGATAGATTATCTACAAACATCTCTTTAAATTGTGATAAACACCAGGACCAGTATCCTATATTGCTAGTCACAACTAGAGAGTAGCACTGTTGAATGAAGTGCTGAATGGTAAGTCAACACTTGCATCAATGGGTTAACTCTAATTAGGGTTAGCCACAGCATACCGTCCCATAATGATAATCCTAGATTTATCTAAGAGCTTTTGACTTCCAAATGGAAGTTGTAGGAATATAATTGGATCTAATATATATGTCTGATCTATTTCTTCTTAGGTATGCCTACATTACAGAATGGAACTAGTTTATGAAATGTACTTGCTTCCTGAATCTTTTAGTTCTGTGAGCAGGGCTACAATAGTCTTCTCAATCTGGTGCTCTCCAGACGTTAGGGTGATGGAAAAGTGGACTAGGGAACCTACTAGAAAATTCTGGGCACTCCCCCAAACTATCATTCCCATGATTCTTTAGAAGAAACTATGACAAATTAAACTGGGATAACATACACCAATGTTGTAGTACAAGAATTGAACATTTACTAGGGAGAGAACTGTCATAGCAATTTTCAGTGCATGCAAGGGTAATGACATAAGCTTTCCAAAACCCTTGAAGACATTGGCCAAAATCTTGTTAAAGAAAACTGCACAGGAGCAATCATGTAAACAGTTTCTCCCTTTTGTCCATTTTGCAACAGGACCCAGGGTTGTTTGCTCCATTGAGGAATGCAGGGATGTGCAGCACATAGCATGGAAAACTTGTAGAATTACTTACGTGATTGCCCTCAGACAATTGCATAATGCAATAGGATTCTGCCTACTGTAATTCTGCAATTTTTGCTTGACATTTGATGGTAAACAGGAAGGGCGGCAAGCACCTTCAACATCGCTTTCCAAATAAATCTCTATTTAGATCTAAACATTTTCCCGACAAAAGTAATGGAAAAGGTAATGTAATGATCCACTAAAAAAAAGTTGAGTGGATAACAATATAAATGGTAACTAATTACTTTTTTGAGCTTTATAATGTATCAAATAACAAACTACTTTTTAGAAATAACTTTTCAAACCCTGGACAGCTCCTTCTACTGCATTTAGAGTATGTCACTCCCACACCTTTCCACTCTTCCACTAGCCACGGCCTGGGGCAGCTGCCTTACTCTTCCTAATGTAAGAACCAGGCCTGTTTGCCTTTTAAAATGTTGAACACTGCCATGTGATAGCAGAGGGGAGGAGACAGGAATAAGATTTTCATGTAACAGAAGGTAGAGGTGGTATTAACGGTTGGTCTCTATGCTGTTTTCCTCCATTTCAACTGCTTTCCAAAGCTGTTACTTGTATCTAAGGGAAAATAGAATCTATCGTCCTGTGCCTCTCCACAAGACAAGTTAAGAGTTTTCAGAACAATTGAGATGAAGCAAACAGCAGTGAGTGGGATATGGGGTTTATATCAGAAAACATCTATTTTTTCCAAAGTGCCTAGAAAGACTCTGTCATGGATCTCTCACCATCTTGTCTACATTGATAATCAGTGTACTGACTTGTGAAACTGATCATGCTTGGCAAGGAAAAATACTGTGTGAACGTACCCTAAGACTGATATTGTCTGTGAGCGAGTGGTTAGGAAGCGAGATGCCCACAACTTTCCTAGATCATTTCTGGCAATCATTCCAGTATAAAATGTGGTTCCTTTGCTATGGAGAAAGGTTGAAGGGGGGGGGGGGGGATACAGTCGGCATGTAGGGGGCATGCATGCTCATTGAGATCTGGATTGCACACCAATGAGGTGAAGCAACATCTCCAGTGCACATGAAGGAGACTAAATAAGTGCAGTGCTCCTAAAATCAAAAACCATGTCACTTATTTGAGTGTCAGGAAATGCTCTACAAAGATAAACATGATTGATGAAGCTACATGGCCATATCAGCCCCACAATTTGGCCACAAGATTTAATGAAGGTTCCTTAAAAGTTCTTATTGATTATTTATCTTATTTTTCGATTTACCATGCAACTCATTAATTGACTAAAATCAGTTCATGATACATTGCCATTAATAAACTGATCATTTTGATAGAGTGACTGCAATTTCTACCCCAAGATTCGTAACTGTAATTCTATAATTTTATACACACAACCACAGAGAGAAAGAGAGAGAATTTAAAAAAAGAAATCTAAGAAGCAGAAATTAATTTCAGGTTTCTTGGACAGGAGCAACCCTGTTTAGTTCTATTGTGGAACTCAATGGACAAATCAAATATATGGTAGGAAATGAAGGCTCAGAATGTGGTGTGAGAAAGACATTTGAGAGTGATTTTTTTGAAAGATAGCACAGAATCACAGTGTTGAAAGAAGCTTTGGAAGTCATATAGTTCAACCCTAGCTCAAGGCAGGATCAGCTGTGTAGGATGCAGTTAGCACACATGTGGGAAACACATGGGAAGGTTGTGTACGGATAAGTATCTGCATGTGTATTTATGCATGTGTGTGTGTGTGAGAGAGAGAGAGAGACAGCGAGAGAGAGAATAAGAATTATAATTGGGAGAAGGACCTGTCTGTGTGTGGACTTGTGTGTTTGTGAATGAATCAAAGAACTGTAAAGCTGTAAGGGACCCCAAGAGTAATCTAGTCCAATACCTGCCAATGCAGGGATGCACTGTGAAATGTCCCTAACAGAGGTCCATCTAACTGCTGTTCAGCCAAAGACAGTCACCCTCTCTGAGACAGTCTGTTCCACTGACAAACAGCTTCTACCATCAAGGGTTTGTTCTTAATATTTCATTGGAATCTCACTTCCAGTACACGGTAGCCATTAGTACACATACTAATGTACTACTGGAGCAGCAGAAAACAAGCATATTCCATCTTTCAAGTGACCACTCTTTACATTTCTGAAGATGGCCACCATATCCCATCTCAATAATCTCTTCTCCAGGCTAACTGTGCCAAACTCCATCAACTATTCCTGAAATACCTTTTTTACCCTAGCTCGATCTAACTCTGCCATTTTAACTGCCAATTCATGTCAATTGTATTTTAATGTATTTTAATTGTATTGTTCATTTTTATTTTACCATTTCTATTTTTAGTTTGGTTGTATTCTGTATTTTAGCTATGTTTATGGTGTGTTTTCTGTTGTAAACTGCCCAGAGTGGCCTTTGGCCAGATGGACAGTATAAAAATGAAACAAGCAAATAAATAAATAAAAGACTGCCTATGTGTTTGATGGAAGAATGGATATGAATGGGTGACCCACAGACTCTACCAATGTATCACTGCTGGGCCTTGCTGGGCCCACCACCAACCCTGCCCACTCTTGTGGTCCCTGAAAGATTTCCCACAGATTAGTGTGCCCCTTCATTCAAGAAAAGTTGCCAATATATGAACTATACCATCCCTGATGGATAAACCCAACCTCTGCTTACATACCTCCAGAGCTGAAGAGGCCACCAGTTCCTGAAGTCATCTGATCTACAGTTGAATAATTTTCTAGCAATGTTAGCCCAAACTCTGTAGCATGCCAATTTCACTTAGTGTTTTTAACCCTCTGCTCTGCTCCATCTTTAGTAAGGGAGCCCTTCAAGTATTTGAAGATGGCTGTAATATCACTTCTCAGACTTCTCTTCTTTAGGCTAAACATAATCAGCTGATGTCAACTGGATGTCAGATCAATCAAGAGCATCAGCATAATCCTGGATTGTGCACAGATGGTGCACATTTCATTTTCAATATCTTGAAATTCAGCCTGCACTGGCTGGAGAAAGGGGGCAAGAAACCATCCCAAAAGAAAGGGGTTTTCCAAAATACCTGCTTGAGATAAAAATCTGGCTAGAAATTGTTTTTGCTGGTGAACCAACCTACAGAAGCCAAAGACATCAAACCCTTTCCTCTTTTCTACCCATTCCTACCTGTTCTTACCCCCAAACATGCCTTCAGAAAGGCCAATCTGCTGTACCCTCTGCTTCCAACCCACGAGGTTTTTTTAAGAAGTCTGGATCAGGACTACCAGACCTGGGCTTGGTGTTTTCAATATTAGAACCCCTCTAGGACAAATCTGGTTGAACAATGACAGATGCACATTATTTACATCCCAAAGTTTTTCAGTAGATATTCCACCTTTTAGGCAAAACTTTAAACTAGTCTCTGTTTCATTGGACACCTGGTCCTGAAAGAGATCTCACACTCTGACACTGGGAGGAACTTCTCATGTGAATCAGCCATTGCATTCTACCTTGCTGTTCAACTATTACCTGACCGGAAGCAAGCAGGTTGTGCATGAATAAAGAATGAACCAGTTCCAAGTAGGAGCTGTTCCTCAGAAGCCACAACAGTCACTTGCTTGGGAACAAGTCAGAAGAGCATAACACAACTCACAAACCTAACCGCACTAATCTGTACACTACGGGAGGTGTGAGAAGTTCATGATGTGACAATGAGATGTCTTTCACTACTTAAATTATTCCCTCTTCTACTAATGGCAATCTATAATATACAGTATAGTGTGACCCTGTGAATACCCAGGACTACATCAACAAAGGTGTCCCTATTAACTGAAGCACAATGATGACCACCCTTTTCTAAGTTGAAATGGCCTAATATTTCAACTGTCACAAGCACAAATAGTGTCACTCCATGCGCTTTTCTATTTTGTGTAGAAATAAATTGCCATTTGTTTTTGCCAATTCAGATGACAGATTCACCACAAGGATGGATTTGATTTAACAATGTACACTTTCAGACACTGGCAGTGAACAGATGATTACTGGAAGTGAAGTCTATCAGGGCAAAGAGATTGTGAAAAATAAATATTTTAAAGTTTAGCAAGCATGAGTACATTGTTTGGAGGAGAGAAATCACATGCTTAAATTCCATGCCGTTCTGTTCCCTGTGCACTTCTGGGGTGGGGGCTTTCAAGACATTATAACATGGCAAGGAAAAAAAAAGCTCCAGGCATAACTTCAATCAGAGTTGGCAAATAGAGTAAACATATTATTTCTCACCCCCATATATTGCTACAGACAAGTATGCTTCTTGAAGTGCAAATCCAGATGTGAACTGAATGTTTTTTTTAATGCTATCTGGGGAGACAGAAAGGTTAACCTAAATCAGCCACTTTCAAATTCTTCTGGCCATAAACACAATATGAAAGAAATATAGGTCAAATCAAGACTATGAATCACATAGATAACCTTACAAGGTGGTATGTGAAGAATTGTTTCCAGTCTGTGGCCCCCTTCAAATGTGCCAGGGCCGAATGGCCCCCATGGAGGATGACTGACCTAAATGATCTATACATTAACCGCCCGAATCAAAATAATCTATACAGAAACTTGCTTCCTGGTAGGGTCTACTGCTACTGGTGCCTGCCTTGACACACTCCTGCTGTCCTGCAGCTGGCACCTTGGCCAAGAAGGCTTCAGCTACTCCATAACTTCTCCAAATGGTAAGGGAGCAAATGGTAAGAATGAAGCATTGCCAACACCAGCAGTCGATTTGGTCTAGGAAGCTTTTTCAGCAGGCAACGTTCCTTGCTACTAACTACAACTACTGTTCAGAGATAAAATGGGGATTCCTTTATTTCTATTTATGTTCCCAATTGGGTGGTTAAGAAGCATGTGTTTACTTTCCAGGAAGCAGGGCATCTCTTAGATCCTTCAAGGGCCATATTAAACCTGTGGTTCAGAGCTTTCTCTTCCCTCAAATAGATACTTGTTCTCTGTCAGGTAGGTCAGGTCAGATGGCCAGTCTTAATCACCACCAAGTAAACCTACAGTCAAATCCTTGCTCATCCACGGAACCTCACCAGAGGCGTGGTAGCATCTCACCTACCTTGAAAACTCTACTGGGATACACTAAATATGAAATTACTTGATGGCACAAGTCAGTTCCCACTCACAGTGGGGCAGCCCACCAACTTAAGAGGGATCAAACAAGATATTCTGCAAAAGCTCTTTCCTCTCCCTGTCCATATTATTCCTCTTTCCATCTTTAGACCAACTGTGTGAAATATTGGGCAGAGTGCCTTTCACAGTTGGAATATAGTTCATCCCGTTTTTCTAAGCCCATTTCTATTTATTCTGCCTTTGCTTTTTGCTCCAATTACAGAATCTTATGTGTGTCTGGTGGCAAAAGTAGTTTTGTTTTTCCCAAGGCTAATGGGACCTGTAGAGGTTGGAACTGTGTTCATGTATAAAGACAGTCAATGTGTCTAGCATTTATATCATCAAAGCGTAATTTGTTAGCTGAAATAATGTGATAAAAGCAGCTCTAAAGCACAGCAGGCAACATACACTCAGAAAGAAAACATGGTTAAAAAATTATAGTATGTATTGAAACAAAATGCTTGAGTTTAGAGAGTATTTCAAAACTTCTGGATAAATTTCTGAAAACTACAACCCTTTTATTTGGAGGTAAATTTCATGAGGATTAATACTGGTTTCTCAGCAGCAGGCAGAAAGCCAGAGATAACCCTTATTTAATCCAAATGATTGGCCTCTAGGCCAGCATTACTGTTCTCTTGTTTACTTTCATTCTACAGTTAGATGTACATCACATCTGAAAGCCATCCTGGGCATCTTTAATGGTCTAAAGTTTTAACATTCTTTTAATGTGTTTGGTTCAGTATCTTTTTTGACTAAAAAACTTCATAGTTCTGTTTATCATCCTTACAAAGAACATGTCTATAGACTACTGACAAAATTCTCTGGTCCTTTTAAGCCCTGTCACAATCAAATTAAGATTTACAAGAACACCTTAGTGCTCTGTGTTGCTTGACAAGAAGCTCAGAAGTTGAAAATAACGTTTGGAAGTAACAAGGGCATAATGACATTATTCTTAACAATCATCATCATATTGGAACTGCAGAGCTGGAAGGGACCCTATGGATCATCGAGTCCAGCCCCTTTCAAGGAGGAACTGTGTAGAATTGAATTCTCAACCTCTGACTCTGCAGCCATAGACCTAAACCACTGAGCTATCCAGCAGTTCATATTACAATTGGTAATGTCATTATTTCTTTTGTGTAATGGGCAATAGTTATTTGTGATGATTAAAAGGCTGCTTTCAGGAGATGTTATTTTGAGTAGCTTTTTTGTATTCACTGAGCACATTTTTTTGATTAATCAAAAGGTAAGTTAGAGGTAATGTGTCAATAAAGTGTTTTACTTTACATAATGGGTTCCTAGGGTTTTTTAAAAATCCAAACAAATGAGTGGTGAATTACTTTTTAAAAATAACATTCATTCCAACAGATCTTGCGCAATGTGCCTAAAATATCTCTCTCTGTGATTGAGCCATGAATCTCGGTTTAATGTAATTATCTCCAAGGGCACGTATCAGCTTCAGAGGAGGGTTCCCCCCCCCCCGCCAGACTACAGGAAGAGACAAAAATATTACATTTCCTCTCTATATCTGTTGCAATTATAAACTCTGCCACTTGTTGCCTTCTGCATTAACCCCTCCAATACATTTAATGCAAAATCACATAAGATGACACATGTAGTTTAGCAGTAAAAATGCTGTTGCTTTGTATTGTTGAAATTACATATTGCTTCATTTTACCATATAACTACTTTTCTTATTTTATATTCCATTCTGAAATCTGTTTCAGCTGCATTTAGAACAGCTTGAGACAAGACATCAATGTTTTAAAATACTATTGCTACTGCTACTACTAATAATTTTATTTTGAAATATAGGGTAGTATAACATTTCATCATAGAATTGTCGTAGTGTTCGAAGAGACCGTGGAGGTCTTCTAGTCCAAGCCCCTGCCCAAGGCAGGAGACCTCATACCATCCTGGACAGATGGCTGTCCAATATTTTCTTGAAAACCTCCAGCGATGGGGCACCCACCACATTGGGAGGCAAGCTGTTCCACTGCTTAATGGTTCTCACCGTCAGGAAATTCCTCTTTATTTCCAGGTTGGATCTCCCTCTGATGAGTTCCCACCCATTGGTTCTCGTCCTACCCTCAGGCGAAATGGAGAATAAATCGATGCCCTCTTCCCTGGGGCAGCCCTTCAGATATTGGAAGACTGCTATTATGTCTCCCCTCAGTCTTCTCTTCGTTAAGCTCAACATACCTAGTTCTTTTAGTCGTTCTTCATAGGATTTAGAATCCTGTTCCCTTATCATCTTTGTTGCTCTTCTCTACACCCCTTCCAGGGCCTTAGTGTCTTTTTTGTATTGTGGTGACCAGAACTGGAAACAGCACTCCAAGTGTGGCCTCACCAGCGCGGTATGGAATGGTACCATAACTTCCTGTGATCTTGATGCTATCCCCCTGTTGATGCAGCCTAGGACTGTGTTGGCTTTCTTGGCAGCTGCAGCACACTGCTGACTCATCCTTAGGCGGTGGTCCAACAGGACACCTAAATCCCTCTCATAGGTACTACTGTCGAGCCAGGTACCACCTATCCTGTACTTGTGCATCTGGTTTCTCCTGCCAAAGTGCAGGACCTTATTTTCCCGCCACTGAACTGCATCTTCTGAATGTTGAGTCTATCTTCCAAAGCATTAGCAATTCCCCAGCTTTGTGTCATCAGCAAATTTGATGAGTGCTCCTTCAATCCCCTCATCCAGGTCATTTATGAAGATGTTGAAGAGCACTGGGCCCAAGACAGAACCTTGAGGGACCCCACTGCACACTTCCTTCCATGTAGATGTGGTTCCACTGAGGACCACATGTTGAGTATGGTTGGTCAGCCGGCTGCAAATCCATCTGGTAGTTGCGCTGTCTATCCTACTTTGTTCTATCTTACACAGAAGTAGGTTGTGGTCTACCTTATCAAATGCCTTACTGAAGTCTAAGTATACTATATCCACTGCGTTTCCTTGGTCCACTAATTTAGTCACTTTATCAAAGAAGGCAATAAAATTTGTTTGGCATGACCTGTTCTTAACAAACCCATGCTGGCTTCTAGTAATCACCTTGTTATTTTCTAGGTGCTCACAAATCTGCTGCTTGATTATTTTTTTCAGGATTTTCCCAGGTATTGATGTCAAACTGATTGGTCCATAGTTTACTGGATCCACTTTTTCCCCCTTTTTGAATATTGGAACCACATCAGCTCTTTTCCAGTCCCCTGGCAGTTTGCCTGTGCTCCAGGACCTCTCAAAGATTTCATTCAGTGGCTCCGAGATCACATCTGCCAGTTCTTTTAGTACCTTGGGATGTAAACCATCTGGTCCAGGAGACTTGAACTCATTCAAAGCAGCTAGGTGTTCTTTTACCACTTCCTTACCTATTTTGACTGGCTTCCCTCTCCTGTTTCCCACAGTGCTACTTTTGATAGGGTGGAGCAATTTTTCCTTTTGCATAAATACAGATGCCAAAAAAGAATCAAGCAGTTCCACTTTCTTCCTGTTACCTGTCACCTTCTTGCCATCTTCTCCCACTAGTGGACCAACCATTTCCTTGACTTTTCTCTTGCTTCTTACGTGTTGAAAGAAACTTTTTTTGTTGTTATTTTTGGCATTTGTTGCAAGTCTTAGTTCTTGACTCCATCCTTGCAGATTCAACCTATTTGCTGGTATTCTGTTCCAGTTATGAGCCCCCTTTTCAGTTTTTTATTCTTATTCCTTTTGTCCCTTAGCTTGTCAGAGAGCTCTGTGTGCATCCACGCTGAACTTGTCAGACGCCTCTTGTTTTTCTTTCTCTGTGGTATTGTATTGGTTTGGGCCTTTATTTTCTCGCCTTTCCCAAGCATCCTGAACTGTTTTCCCCTTTAGGATTTCCATCCATGGAATCCTTCCTATTACATCTCTTAGTTTGTTACAGTCAGCTCTCTTAAAATCTAGAACATTAGTCTGACTTGGTACAGTTACCCTTGCCTGCGTGATGGTGAATTCTAATATGACATGGTCGCTTTCTCCTAAAGTTCCTACAATTTCTACTCTCTCAACTATTTCCTCCCTATTAGTATGTATTAAGTCCAGTATGGCTGACCTAGTTCCCTCCTCCACCTTTTGGATGATAAAATTGTCAGCCAGGCATGTCAGGAACCTGTTGGATCTCCCACTTGCTGCAGAGTTGGTTTCCCAGTTGATATCCGGGTAAAGTCCCCCATTACTACAGTGGTGTGTTTCCTACACATCTCAGCTAATTGATTTGCAAAATGTTCATCTATTTCCTCTGCTTGGTTAGGTGGACTTTCGTACACACCTATAGCTATGTCATTCGTTTTCCCCCTGATATTCATGCAAATAGCTTCAGGAAGGCTTTCATCCTTGGTTTCCTGTATTACAGTACAGGAGTAGTAATTATTTACATACAGTGCAACTCCTCCTCCTCTTTTGTTGGGTTTGTTTCTTTTGAACAAATTATATCCTTCTAGCAGCATATTCTAGTCATGGGTTTCGTCCCACCAAGTTTCGGTAATGGCAACTATGTCACACCTGCCCTCGGGTACTAGAACTTCAAGTTCTCCGTTTGTTCCCCATACTCATTGAGCATTAGTGTATACGCATCTGAGCCCTTTATGGCTGACCTTTTGTTTGCTTGCTGTGTCTCGTGTTTTATACTTGCGTGTCCCTTCCTTCTCAACACTCCCTTCCTCATTGTCAAGTTCAGTGTCTAGGGGTTTGTGCTTTGGGTTTGGTCCTAGAGACTGTCCTCCTTCCCCCTGCAGATTTAGTTTAAAGCCCTTCGGATGAGTTGAGCGAGACGTCTGCCAAACACGTTCTTCCCAGTCCTTGTGAGTTTGGTGTCTTCTAAAAAATTTAGTGTCTTTTAAAATTTCTGTTTAGTGTCTTTTAAAAAATGAACAAGATTCATACTTTTGAAAAGTATTTTAACTTTCATTATGGCATGAGAAAATTATAATAAAATCACTTGATTAAATGGAGAAATCTGTTTCATTTATATGAAGGAAAGACAGCTTAACAATTAGGGAGGCAGCCAATTTTTTAGGTCTGTTGCTTCAAGGCAATTTTAAAAAATCATTCTCTTAGGGACAGATTGGCTGAAATTATATACATCCTACTAAAAAATAAAAAAGAGATTTACCCATAGTTAACATACAAATTGCCTCTGATTATCTAATAATGGCTATGGCTTAGATGGAGTAATAAAAGTTTACATGCAGTTGCTCAAAGACAATTCTCCATATTAAATAATAAAAATCTATTTTGCATTGGCACAGATCGACAGGTTACCCACCTGTAATTGTAGTTCTTTGAGTGGACCTCTGTGATTCACACCCTGGGTGATTCGCGCCTGCGCGGAGCCTCGTCGGAAGATTCTAGAGCTTCTGCGGTAGCAATGAACACATTAGAATATGCCCCTCCCCACCCGTGTAAGTACCTTGGCGCCAAGCGTCCCCTTTCAGTTGTGTCAACCGCCGCTTAATAGTAAGCAAACAATGGCGTGACAGAGGGGAGGACGGGCAGGATGTGTGAATCACAGAGGTCCACTCGAAGAACTACAATTACAGGTGGGTAACCTGTCGTTCTTCTTCGTGGCCTCTGTGAATCACACCCTGGGTGACTAATAAGCTGTCTTACCCGGAGGCAGGGTGTCACACCAAGGTAGAGGCTAGAACAGCACGTCCAAATGCCGCATCAGACTTCTGCTGGAGGTCTAGTCTATAATGACGGATAAACGTGGAAGGCTGTGCCCAAGTGGCAGAGGCGCAGAAGTCCGGAAGAGGTACGCCGCGGAGAAAGGTTGTAGAGGCTGCCACTGCCCTGGTGGACTGAGGGTGAACCACTCTAGGGGCTGGTTGTTGAGCAAGTTGATAAGCCAAATGAATGGTAGAAGCGACCCATCTGGAGATAGATTGGGAAGTCAGCTGACGGCCTTTTGTAGGTAGCTGATGGCTTATGAAGAGACGAGATGACTGTCTAAAAGGTTGGGTACGTTGGAGATAAAAAGCAAGAGCTCTTCTGACATCCAACGCATGGAGTATTTTTTCTTGGTTTGAAGAAGGCGACGGAAAAAATGAAGGAAGGACAATCGGCTGGGAAAGATAAAATTGAGAGACAATTTTGGGGAGGAAGGAAATGTCCATGAATAACTTCACCTTATCGGGAAAAAATTGTAGATAAGGGTAGTCATAGCGTAAAGCTGCCAATTCACTAGCTCGTCGAGCTGAGGTGATGGCTACGAGAAAAGCTGTTTTAAAGGTGCGGAGTCTTAAGTCAGTTGTAGCTAATGGCTCAAAAGGAGCTTTGGTAAGCTGTTTCAAAACAAGAGTTAGCGACCATTGTGGAGAGGGAGGTTGAGTATCGGGGTAGATATGAGAGAGACCTTTCAGAAAACGTTTCGTTGTTGGATGTTTGAAGAAGTTTGCTGCTGGAGAATGTGGAGGTTGGTATGATATTATTGCCGAAAGGTAGACTCTCAAGGATAAGATGTAGAGGCCCTTGGATTTGAGATGTAGGAGGAAGCGGAGAACAGTGGAAAGTGATGGATTGATGGAGGATGATGAGGAAGATTTGGTAAAGGATTGAAATTTCTTCCATTTGTACAGGTAGGCTTTCCTTGTGGATGGTTTTTTGGCATGATGAAGAACGTTCATTAACGAGGGAGAATCCTCCACGCTGCCAGGTGCAGAACAGGTAAGTCCGGGTGTAGGACTTGGGAGTTGTTCTGTGTGAGAAGGTGTGGCAGGCGGGGGAGATGGTGGATGTCTGATGAGAGACTGCGGAGAACTGGGAACCAAGTCTGTCTCGGCCGCCAAGGGGCTATAACGATGGCATTGGTTTTGTCTTGTTGTAGACGGACGACAACTTTGTGGAGGAGAAGGAATGGCGGAAAAAGGTAGGTAAGAGTCTTGGGCCAACGGCTGACAAACGCGTCTCCCTGGGAATGTTTTCCTATTCCTGCTCGGGAGCAATAGAGTTGGCATTTCCGATTCGCTCGGGAGGCAAAGAGATCGAGAGTCGGTGTGCCCCATTTCCGGCATAGTTGGTGGAATACTGATTGATCTAGTTCCCACTAGTGAGCTTGGGCATCTGTACGGCTGAGCGAGTCTGCTAGGTTGTTGTCTTGACCAGCGATGTGTAAGGCTGTGAGACAGATGTGATGTTGCAGACACCACTCCCAGAGGTCGACCGCCAGGTAGAGGAGACCTGGGGAGTGGGTGCCGCCTTGTTTTAGGATGTAGTACATCGCCGTGATGTTGTTGTTGGCGATCTGTACCATTTTTCCTACAAGAAGGTTTCTGAAAGCCTTGCAGGCCTTTATGACGGCTAGTAGCTCCAACTCGTTTATGTGGAGCAGTTTTTCTTTGTGAGACCATTTGGCGTGGACTGTGAGGGATTTGCAATGAGCCCCCCAGCCGGTGCGACTGGCGTCGGTAGTGACTTGTATTCGCAGGCGAGGTTGTTGGAACGGTCGCCCGATAGAAAGGTTGGTATGGGAATGCCACCATTGAAGTTGAGAGGCCAATTCTGGAGTGACTCTTAGGAGAGTGTGGGGAGAGTCTGTTAGTGGATCGAATAGGGCCAGAAACCAAGATTGGAGAGATCTCATTTTGAGACGCACATGTTGTACAACTGACGTCATAGAGGCCATGGTGCCTAGAACTCGTTGCACCGTTAAGGCAGGTATCAAGGCATGCGGAGTGAAGCCGCGAAGTAAGGTGAAGAGATTTTGTCTCTTTTCTGCAGGGAGGAACGCGCGAGCTCATGTGGAGTCTATGAGCGCGCCTATGTAATGTATAGTCCTTGTAGGTTTTAATGTTGATTTTTGTTTGTTGATAGTTAGACCGAGATCGCGAAGAAGGGCGAGGCTGAAACGGGTGTCTCGTCGAGCTTTGCGACGGGATTGTGCTACAAGGAGCCAGTCGTTGATATATGGAAAGACGAGAATGTTTTGAAGTCTGAGGTAGGCGGCTACCGGTGCCATGCACTTGGTGAACACTCTCGGAGCTGTTGCAAGGCCGAATGGGAGTCTTTTGAATTGGTATGCTTGTGATCCAAGTTGGAAATGAAGGAATTTTCTGTGTGCGGGATGTACTGCAATATGAAAGTAAGCATCTCTTAGGTCTATGATGGCGAACCAGTCGTTTTTTCGAAGTAAGGGAAGAACTGATTCTAGAGTGTGGAATTTTGTGGTGACAATGGAGTTGTTTAATAATCTTAAATCTAGAATAGGGCGAAGGCTGTAGCGTCTACAGTGTGGCAGGCGGAAAGCATCTGTTGTTTGGCAACAGAAAGACCTTCTTGTTGGAAGGTTTGAGCTAGTATCTTTTTATCCTCTGGCAGGGATTCACTAAAGGTGGACATGTTGTCCCAGAGGAAGCGTTGGTGAGCTCCCATGGCTCCTTGATAATTAGCGACTCGCATGGTGAAGGCTGCGGAAGAGTAAAGCCATCTACCCATGGAGTCTATTCGTCGGCTGTCTTTATTTGGTGGTATGAGAGATTGTCGATGTCGAGATCTCGATTGAGAGGCTTCGACAAATACTGTATAGAAATTGGAGCTGGTTGTTTTTGGAGGAAAATGGCTCCTGGGTTGTGGGTTATCAATCCGCTTAGACATGGTATGGGAGGAAGCTGGTTTTGTCCAGGATCTCTGCGCAGTACTAAGGAGAGATGGTAACATCGATATGTGCACCGGAGTGGTTGTATTTTTAGAGATCGGATCATATAGATGATCAGCTGGTTCTGTCGATGGTCAGTGGACTTGCAGATCAAGGGATTTAGCCATGCGAATCATAAGTTGGGCATAGGTCTGGAAATCCTCTGCCGGTGACAGCGGGTCGGTATCGACAATGTCAGACTCTGGAGAGGTAACACCGATGGAGTCTGTGGCCGAGATCCATGGTCAGAGCCATCGAGGTTGCGTCTGGAGTCAAGGGACTGTCGACTGACTTCGGTGTCAAGAGGCTGAGTCTCGTAGTATTGCCGGTTATGAGTCAGAAAAGATGGAGGCGGCATGTCCATGGACATCTGTCGATGTCGAGGATCGTCGACATCGAAAGATGGTGGTTGAGCGTCGACGGACCTCAATTGGTAGGGATGGACCTCGGTGTCGAGCTCAGTGTCGTGGTTGATGACTTGGATTTACCGGAGGACAGGAACTGTGTTGATGTAACGGAATGGAGCGAGTGTCCACGGACCAGGATGAATATTGAGGATCGTCGATATCAGAGCCTGTGTCTCTGTGATGTCGAAATGGAGGTTGCTGATGCGATGGCATAGCAGTAGAATAAATTGACGCTGGCGATGCCGAGCATGAAGAGTGATTTCTGTCATCTATTGTAGTAGGAAAGTATCGGGAGGCTGGGGCTGCAAAAGCCTCACGTGTGGCTGAAATCTGCTCGACTGTCTGAGGTTTTTTCGATACCAAGTGGGGAGCAGGTTGAGGTATAGTCACCTCTCGGTGATGTGGCTGCTTCGACACCGATGGTTGTCGAGAGGTAGGCCGACTATTAGATGGTATTATCGAACCGGGTAAAACACCTGGTCGACTAGTTGGTGCAGTTTGTCAAGCAGAGCACTGGTCGGGGCAAATGGGAACCCGATGCACGTGCTGAGCGTGGGTTTGAACCACACACGATGAAGCGAGCTGTCGAGATTGTTGATGTCGACGGTCCTGGTTAGGGATCGGTGGTCGATCCAAGGGCATCAAATATGGAACGGTGTCGAGCCGTTCAGGATGGGAATCCTTGGGTGATGGAATAACCGAAGGATTGCTGGAAGGAATGGAAGGTTGTGGACTGGGAGGAGAGGACGTTAGTTGGTCGACTCTATCATCCCATTCTGGAGACTGAGAACAGGGTTGATGAGACGGAAGTCTGTCATCATCTGAGGAAGATCCGACCAAAATTGATTCAGAGAATTGTGGTTGTGGTGGGATGTCTGTAGGCTTAGACTGTTTAGCTCGTTTAGGAGGAACAGGCTCCGGAGCTGGAGCAGCTTCAGTAGGTCTCTGACGTTTAGAAGTTGTTTTCGAAGTCGATGACTTCAGTATGGAGGGTTTCGATTGGTGTGTCTTCGAGGTCTTAGACAATGCAGATGGAGAATCGGAATGAGCTGGTGTAGCTGATGGACGTTGTTTCGATGATTCAGTAACGGCTTTTTCCATTGCTTTGGTTTAGGAAGTGGCCCTACAGGGAGGTTGGGCCATTTGAACTGGTTGTAAGGATTGTTCCCAAAGTCGGAGTTTTAGCCTCGAGAGGCGAGATCAAAGAACTCCGCGCTTAAAATTTTTGCAATGGGTACAGGAGGAAGTTTGATGTTGTTCTCCCAAACAGAAAAGGCACTTAGCGTGTCCGTCGGAAAGTGGGATCTTATTATCACAGACAACGCAGTGCTTAAACGGGCCCAAAGGGGCCATGAATAGGAGAAAATAATTGAGGAGAAAAACCAATGATTGGAGGGGGGGAGTGCTGCGGCCGGAGGCCGAGCGAGGGGAAAGGAAAAATCTCTGATGATAAAGAGTTCGATGTAATAGTTTAAAAGAAAAAGATTGATAACAGGAAGGAATCAAGAATAAGCTCTCTTTCTCTTTTACTCTCAGAAGCAGAAATATGAGGCTCTCAAGGCGGCGGTTGAAAGAAACTGAAAGGGGACGCTTGGCACCTAGGTACTTATATGGCTGGGGAGGGGCATATTCTAATGTGTTCATTGCTATCGCAGAAGCTTTAGAATCTTCCGATGAGGCTCCATGCAGGCATGAATCACCCAGGGTGGGATTCACAGAGGCCACGAAGAAGAACAACAGAGCAAGGATCAGTGGTGCTATTAGAGAAGGACTCCAGAGCCTTCTCACCCAACAAAACGAACAGAAAGACCTGCAAACCCAGCACTGGCTTACTACATTTTGAGGGAAGTGAAGTAACAACAGTGAAGAAGCCCTATTCGCCAAAAAACCACAGTTCAGAAGATCTGCCTATAAGAAAATTAAACCCAAAGTCTAATATGCAGCACAGTGCAGACAAGGATGAAATGGACAGTTCTTCTATTCACTTTCTATGTCCGAGCCCACCAAACTAACAGACTACATTCTTCCACGTAACTATGAGGATTCAACTGAATTTGAAGCTGCAATATGGGCATTTGTCCTGCTGTTTGGTCCAATGCAGGAATGGACAGGGTTGCTCATTTTGCAGGTGACTAGATGGTGTATATGCCAGCACAAACCAGCCAGTCCCCAGAGTATTCTTACCTGAACCTTTCTGGATTCTTGTCAGGGCTACTGTTTTTTTGGCGTAGGTAGGGTGTTTTTTTTGTTCGTTTCCAGCCTGGGATCAAACCAAAACAGAACCTGAAGCTTTGAGTGCTCTTCCACTTTTAATTTTCCAAAACTGTTAACTGGCTTAAGAAAACAGCTTAGCTAGCCACTTCACAATATTGGGATATTAAATACTTCCTCTGCTCCTCTGTGGAGGGGCAGAGGAAAGAAGCAAAAGGTTGTTTTTTGCCTCATTGTGCAGTGGTTAAACTGCTGTACTGCAGCTAAAACTGTGCTCACGACCCGGGGTTTAATCCCAGGTAGCCGGCTCAAGGTTGACTCAGCCTTCTATCCTTCCGAGGTCAGTAAAATGAGTACCCAGCTTGCTGGGGGGGCAATGTGTAGCCTGCATAATTAACTTGTAAACTGCCCAGAGAGTGCTTGAAGCGCTATGGGGCGGTATATAAGCAGCACGCTTTGCTTTTTTGCTTTGCTTTGTTTTTTTTAAGTTTATTAGGACAGTGCTGATGTCTCTTAGAGAAAATATATTTTTTAAAAAATTGAATACTTTCTCCCAGAAGGAAGAAGAGAGAAGAGGTGGCAAGGAGGAGGATTTGTTAGTTTTATTGGTTTTGTTGTTTTATGGAGGTTGGCCAAATAGGGTCACTTGAGGTGCATATGTCATGTAGATGCAAGGACTATACCCAATGGCATATCAGATTACTACATCAATTTAAGTGACCATATTTAGCCCAATACACCCCACTCCAATTAAACAACCCCTGAGAACCTATATATCTTATTGGCCTACTTCAACTGTAGATAGTGACTTGAAAATCAAGGCAGCTTTTGATGGGAGGGACTTCTCCCATATTTGGAACTAAAGTATGCTAGATTGAGTCCATGCTTTAGTTTTTTTAATTTCTGGTTTTTTAGTCTCTATTATGCTAGTTACTCTGAGATGTTCTACCTGAAGAGTAGGACAGAAATTTCTCAACCCTTGTCTACAAGGACAATAAAACATGCACTGAATGAGCCATGGGGCAATTTTCGACTCCATAAGAGTTATATCATATTGTAGATTATCAGCACACTTGGGGTTATGTATCGGCCAAAATGTTATTGTGTAGCTAGGCCTTCAGACAGCAAACAGCACAACTCATCGTGGCTTTTCATTTCCAATTATAAATCCCTGCTTGTATTTTCAACAACCCATCTGACCAGTGCATGCCCAAAAATCCTAAGAAGGATTTAATTAGCAGAGATAAGCTGTGCAAGTTATGGCATTTGCCTTATCTAATGTCATCTAATCAAAATCATGAAAATCCGCAACTCTGTGCTCTGCAGATATGTTCAGCTACAATGCTCACCATGCTGCCCAACGCATTCAGAAGACAATATGTTGGAGATGATCTTGTTAGATCCTGCTTTGGGGCACAGAACTGGACAAAATGGTCCTCCTTTAAGATCTCTAATTCTAAAGTTCAATTTACATATTATTTATGTAGCATGGTAACCACTAACATGTAGATAGTATGGTTTTCCCTCATCAGTGTAAAGATAATGGATAAAATCTAGACATCAGAATGCTTGATGATTTCCCACCTCAACACCATCATGACCAATTTTTAATTTATTTATTTATTTAAAACTATTTTAAACCTGCATTTCTCATTAAAAAGACCCAAGGTGGCTAACAACAAAAAAGCTATTCCTACAAAAGAAGCAATCACACAATCTAGGTAATTTAATGAATGCTTGCATACCTCGCCAATGCAGTATTGGAATCTAATAATGGTAAAAAAAATGTGGGTGGAAGGGGAAAGTGGCTTCCCTGTTGAACATGGAACTGGGTTGAAGACACTCAGTTATTCCTTAAGGCTTTACATTATGTAAGACAAATGTTCTCAACAACATATACACAGGGACAGTGTAAAGACAAAGGCATCAGAGAAGAGCAAGACAGTTAAGTAACATGGAAAATGGAACATGATCAGGTATTGCTAAACAGACATATACAATGCAGAGATGGTTATCAAAAATACTCACTCATTCTCTGGATTTTGCTTCCTCTTGGCTTTTTGTGGTCTACTGGTGCATAACAAGGATGAAGCCAACTCATACACAGTGAGTAAAAAAGGGTGCATGGACTAACATACACATAAAATATTTTACTTTGGAAAGTGGTATCACAAATGACTTCTGGTGAATTGTTATGGAGAAACACTACATATGGGGCACAGAACATGTTATGAAACAGATGTCCCAATATCTAAGATACATCAAGTGATTTATATAAAATCCATATAGAATGTCCCAAAGGAAAGCATCCTATTCCATCTTCCAGATATCTTAGGATATAGCTGCTTCACACAGGAAGTTTTTCCTACATTGGCACATCAATGTATAACTTTATTTAAGAAGACCATGCGTCTCTTTTGCCAGGCATATATGCATTAAATAGTTGTGACTGGCAATGGATTTCCAAGGTATATACATATAGACAAAACCCAGAGCTTGTCTCAGTTCTTTGTACATGATGATGTACAGATATACATTTTTCAGTGTAACCCATGTAGGAAAGCTATTACATGTGATGATACCGAACCATGACACTTTGAGTTTCTGTATATATAATGCAGCATTGCAAACTGGTAGTAGACAATTGAAGGACATAGGATAACGTGGATAGCTATTATGAACTAACTGAATCTTTTACATATGATTTGGATAACCTACAAGGAAAGTTTGAGTGGGCATTTTGATTATTATAGATTTCAAATAAATCAATCAGCATTTAAAGAGCAACAGGAACTGAAGAAGTAACTTTCAGATGATCAGAGAGACTAGGAAGGATCTTGGGGGGGGGGCTGAGACCTTGGGCCACTGAATATTATGACTAAGTATAGGACACTTTCATATGTGCTTGCAGCCAAAATCACAATGTAAATCAAAATAATTGATGACCATATTATTTCCCAATTCATATTCAGTGTAATTAATACTGTTCATGCTGTACTATTTCCATTGGAACCACTAAAAACTTTTGAAATAAAAGGGGAGAGCCATGTGGCCAGTACAAAATACTATAAAGGTACCACCTATCGTCTATTCTTGCACTAAAAACTTGTTTCAGATGTAATGCTGATCTATGATGTCTATCTTTTCCCTCCTTTGGTGTGCTGTGAGGAAACCAATGATCTTGCTCCCTTTTTTAAATAAATGAAGTTTGGTGGCATCCTGGATCTTAAACTGTGCTTTACTGAAATAAGCCAACTTCGTAAAATACATTTTCAAGTTGTAGTTTTTGGAGTTGTAGCCGTGTTACTCTGTGCAAGCATTTCAACAAGAAACACGCAGAAACACACAAAAAAAGCAATAAATAAATAAAGAAATAAAAATAAAAAGACGTGGCATTTGAAAGAGTAATGGCTATATTTTAATGTAAGCTTTCATAGAACAGTGTTTCACAAAGGTTTACATTAAAATACATTAAAATACAGCAGTTAGTCTTTAAAGTGCCACATCTTTCTTTTTTTTACATGTTTAAGTTGGCTGGTTCCAGTGAACCACAATTAAGACTAACCAGTTTGTCTAACTTCAGATGAAAACACAAACCTGTAACAAGTTAAAATGCCGAACAGATTTGGTTTTATGTCTGAATGATACCAGTCTTCAATAAAACAAGTGCATATGTTTCTCAACAAAATAGGGGTTTTGTTTTTTTCTGAATAAAAGGATTCTTTTAAATCTCTTTCTTTGGTTGATAAGATATCAACTATGAGCTTTTATCTTGACATTTAACAAGTTCACAAAGACAAGAACTCTCAGAGTTATATCATCGAACACCTCCTTCTCACACAAAGCTCTAACATCACTGACGCTCCCACAATAGCTGGGTGCTGACTGGGAAGGAGTCAACCTTGCCAATGGTGCTCTCTAGTCACTCCAATGTTGTAAACATGGAGAGACAGGGAATATGAACAGTCAGCCATATCCACCAACATATTCTTCCTGCATTTACAAGGAAGCTCTAAAGGGAGAGGTACCTGAGGTTCAAACTGGATGATACACTTTGAAGTTGTTTAGAAGCAGTGCTCCCTCAAGTGGTGAAAATTGTCTGTCTGCTCCAGCAAATACTGCCTCCCTATCTTGCACCCTGTCTGTTTCGATTTCTGAGTGGCCATTGGAAGTAAACAGGGATTTAATTTGTTAAATCTAATTGCTGAAGCACACATCTGTAATGAAACCCTGTTGTCAGAGGGGAAATGTGCTAACTGCAGGGATTTCTAAAAAATCACCTCAATATTTAGTTTGGCCCTGTGTTCTGTTGCAGTGCTTAGAATACCAAAATTCCTATTTTATGAATAAATTCATAAAAATGAGTTTATTGTTCTCACACAGCCCATGCCTAGGGAGACAGATCAGAGACTGCTGTTGTGGCTGAGATGGAATGTGAAACAATATGAAAAGTGCATGACACACTCCTCCACTGAGAAGTTGCTGCTTATAGTTTCTCAATGTCCTTTTAAAAAATTTACAAATGTGCATTTATATATACAGCATTATGGAAGTACGGACAGCATGTATCATACTTGACATTTTTAATCAGTTATAGATACTCCACTGATAACTGACATATGCACACTGAAGTTCCATAAATCATTTGACTTGAACATCTGTCATTATTATTATTTCTTTTACTATCCAGAATAACACATAATATGTGAGTTCATGAAGCCTGAGTGATTGCCCCTCACCATATAACATTACAGACTATATATTCTGTATTTATTTCAGATTTTTTTTCTGTTGTAATACATTTTATATACTTTCATAATATTTTAAGCTGCATTATGACAGCTTAAGAAGGCAATGAAAAATGCATTTATAAATAAATGTATTCCATTTTTAAAATGTGTATTTCAAAGAATATTTTTTGAAGGAACCAACTTGCAGGACAGTTCACCACAGCTAGAAATACATTAATTTCAGTGTTAACTGTTGAAAAGCAACCGCATTTTTCAACACAATTCCAATGTAATATGGGACAAAGAATGGTTACATTTAAACAGCTCCCCATCATCCTTTTGGTGTTAACGTTAGAAACAAAAACACTCTTACTGAAAGTTGAACTCCAAGAATGGAGATCAGTCTAGGCTAACTGTTTGTCTCATCTCTATGAAAATCAACATATGTCAGCTTTCTCCTTCAATTCCTACCATTCTGCCCACCTGTGATTTCATAGTAAGGAGGGGCTTTTCCTCCGCAGACTCCTCCCTCGGTATCTCCTTCATCACCATGGCAACAGCCTTATCTGCCGCCCTAGAGCCTTTCTCCTATAACAGTGAAATCAACAATGACTTGTGTCAGGAGAAAACTTAGTATACACCTGTTACAGATATAGAAAGATCTCAGTATTAATATTACCTTTAAACTCCCCACCATCACATAGACCAAAAAAAAAAAAAAGAAAACAAAAGCAAAAACCAACGCCCTGGAATTAAATCAAGGTGTTGAAAGGTAGAAGGCATTGTTATAGTACTGAAAATAAAAATAGTTTTGAATTTCGAAAATCAAATACATCTGCGAAGTTGTTAAGAGGCGTAACAAATCTATATGGTGCCCAATGCTACATTCTTATTTCATCATGTCACTATTATGACCTCCTGAGGGACCAGCCAGTTCTCCCACCGGAGGTTTCCTCATTTATGGCCCAGAAGATTATGAAGGGTTTAGTTAAGTATAGTTTTTTGGAGTGCGTCACAGATTTAGAATTTCAATCGAATCATGTCCTTCTCATAATCGGCTGCTGGACCATCTAGTGCAACACAGCAGCCAATGGACTGAATTAAAAATTAAGAAAACCCCAGTTTCAATCTCACCTCATCCAAGAACTCAGTAAGTCTGAGACATAACGTGCCACTTCCCTTAAACTTCTGACCCTGTACCATCTGCCAATCTTGACTTAGTTTTCAAAAAATGTGTGATAGCGTTAATGCTGACCTACCTTACAAGGCTGTTTTAAAGATAATAAGATAATGTACACCAACATTTTTACCACTCCAAAACACTACATAAACTTAGATATACTATTAATTCAGTCGCATAGCCTTGCAGAGTATTAAGAAGCTAAAGCTGTAGAACTGGGCACCACATGTGATAATAATTATAACAGAAATTATAGCAGCCCGCATTAAAAATGCATATGCAAAATCATGCTGAACATCTTCATTGTCTGTAGCCCTGTGGGTAAATTCAGACACTTTACAATTATGCATTAACATATCCATAAACTGAGCAGGTAGTTCCTTTACTTCCACTGTCTCCTGTTCTTGGGACACAAAACATCAATATTGCTGCAAATCACTATGTAATGAGTGTTTCAAACACAGAAGCTATCATCTGACAATTGTAATCATTCAGCGAATGGCAGTATTAACTACAAACTCTCTTCAAACAAAACTGAAGGTATACACAGGCATATTGTAGTACTACAGCTATTTCTTCTGAACTTGAATTTTTAAAAAAAAAAAACTGTTGATGGGGTGTGGAAACAGAATTTAAAAAGAAACATTTGAAAGGCAAAAAAAAAAATCATTTTTCTGGGGGGTGGAAGCTGGCTCCCTCTGGAAGTTCTCCCCAATAAACAAAACATTATCAATGCACAATGACTTAAAAGAAAAGACAATTATAAAATAGAAGAGAAATTTAAAAATATGAGATAGCAAGAGCTAAAAAATTGTTACGGGAAAGATCAGCTCACACGTTTTCAAGAGTAAATGCTTGTGTAAACCTCTACTGGTTTTAAGTTCCCAATGCAAATCAGAAATACTCTTATTCATAGCATAGGTTATTTTAAAAACTATTTCTCTTTAAACGCACAAAACATGATATATATATCAAATAAACATATTAGATTTGAAACTATATAATTCTTGCACCAATACTGTTATAGAGCAATTTTCAGAGCACATAAGTATAAATAGAGCTATTTTGTAGATTTTATGTCAGTTCTGATGTGACACGAATTTTAAAGGACTTTCGGGGGATTACTTTCAAATATATGCCTATAGCATTCAGCAAGTGTCAGTTTATGCATATATAATTTGATGACTTTTTGCTTCCGCAAATAATCTGATGTTATAATTTGATTTTTTTCTTGTAGTGTTTTCCTATGCAACAGTATGTTTCATACAAATTTCAAGACTGAGCCTACATCCTTCCAGTACAGATAACCACTGCTGAGTTATCAACTGCACTGGGGCACAGGTCTCCCAGTTGACAGCGTTATGGGCTGTCACTCAAAGATTCAAAATTATATCAAATGCTGCTATGATCTTAGTTGAGAAGGCACATTGAACATTTTTAGGAGTGCTGACTATGGGGTTCTGCTGTGTAACCATGTGGAAGTCCAATTCTAGATCAGTTCTTAGTTTTGCCTTACCCCATGAGCTGCAGATGAGCTACTTAAATTTGTATACATATTTTAAAGCATTATCTGCCTTTTGTCTTTTACTTTACAAAAACGTATTTTAATTGCAGTTCTAAAACTGCTTCTAGGAGTGAGAACAAGGTATCTTGATGAGAGTCATGGATGCTAGCCAGTAGGATGCCAGGAGAGCTAGCAACTTTACAGAACAATTCTCTCCAAAACTTCCTTCAAAATATTCAAATGTAAGTTTGTTTTTAAGGCTGCAAAGGCACCTTCAAATAGTCTGGACCACATTTAAAATACAGGCACTCCTCACTTAATGACTGAATTCCGTTCCTATGACTAGGTCGTGAAGCGAATTGGTTGATACGCAAGGAGCAATATAAGAGTAATAAGTCACGTATCATCCTGAAACGGTGTGCTGAAAACACAAGCACGCATTTATGAGGGGTTGAGATGGGCGTAAGTCCAAGCGGTCATTAAACAGGTAGGTCATTAAGTGAGAAGTGTCTGTATTGCAACTTTCTAGAGACTCATAACCATATTAAAAATCATTATAGTTCTCCTGTGATCCAAAATTCATGTATGCAGAATACCACAGTCTCTTTATGACATCAATATCTACTGGGATGGAAGAGCAAATGATACATCAAAACTGGACTTCAATATGATTGCACAACACTGTATTTCTTAGTGGCTCAAGTGGTGAAATGGTGAGCTGTTTTAAAGGGCTCTGTTGGATTAAAATATGGGAATGTTATAACTATCTGTAAGAAGGAGGATGGGGGCAAGCAGTTGTGCCCCAGAACCAAGAGAGAGGGGACCCAGATAATATAGCTCAAATATGTACAGAAGGCATGATGTACAGATCTGGGCTTGATTCCCACCCCCATTTGGACTACAAATCAAAGAATTCCACAAACATGAAAAAACAAGGATGTTGGGATGTTTGGAAAGAGCTGAAGGCAACGGGAAAACAGGAAGACCAAAGAGAGGGATTGATTTACTAACGAAAGCCACATCCTTGCATCTGTGGATAAGGATAGCACCAATTCACAGGTTTGCCGTAAGTCAGAAGTGACTTGGTGACACATAATGATACAAAATGTGAGGAATGGTGTCATAGGAGTGAAGTTTAGGCCTTATTTTCCATTATTTCATTAGAAGTGCTTCTTTTCAAGATACCACATATAGACACAGATATAAATATGGCATAGGATAATAACACTTATTTAATCAGAACTGGGAAAATGCAGATCCAGGTGAGGTTCTAGGATATTCAACATTGGGGCCTGTGGTATCTTCAGTGTTCATTTAGGCACCTTGATGCAGGCACCTATATATCAGGTTATAATGCAGCATTTTTTTTCAATCCATCATGAGTAAGATCACTCTGTTGACATGGATACAACATTATATTTCTCATACGTAAAATGCATGCCTGGGCTGTGATACTGGCCAAAACAACAGCAACCAAAGCAAAATATTCATCCAGTGATCTGCGATTATCCTACAGTGCATGCTCACAAAAAGTGTCATCAAATGAACGCATGCTCTTTCTTTTACACCCCCTTAATATTCAAAGAACTGCAAAATGCGTCATAGTGAAGGAAATTAAAATTAGCATTCGGATGTGGTGTTTTTTTATCTGATGGGAAGCACATTCGACTTGCTAAGCATAACAAAAGGTCTCCGGCCAAATATGCACAATTCCATCTATATTTCAATTGTAAAATCTGTGGCATCAATTTGTGGGTGGGGTTACCACTGTGCTAGCAGTCAATATCATGCAGAAGACATCAGTCCTTGCGCGCTGAATGCTGGAGTGCAGCAAAGGCTATCAGCTAAAAATGATGCACTGGGGGGAAAAAAGCATGCAGTGCTTTTTAACTTCTCACATGGGAGGAAAACCCACCAAAGCAAAGATGAGCTCACATTTTTGAAGCCAGAGCCACTTTTTCTTCAAGGTCTCCCCTATCGCCTGAAAAAAGTCACGATACTCACATTAGTGTGTAATATTAGGTTCTTAAATCATACATTCATGGGATGGTTACAGTCTCAGAACACCTTCATACTCTACTGCTTTCTAGAGCATAAAGCACAAATCATCTAGATTTCAGTGGCAGAAGAGATACGTCTTCATCTGTCAGAAGCAGCTTAACTGAGAGAAAACCTGAATGTTGTAATAATCCATCCCACCAAACAGGAAACGTTGTTAGCAAACAGGGGATGAACAGGGCCTGGAAAAGGTCTGTTTCGAAGCACAGCTCCCAGAACCTCCCATCCATCATGATTGTTCAGCAGGCTGGCTAGGTATTCTGGAAGTTGCAGTCCAAAGAAGTTTCCCAAGGCTTAAGGAGTAGCTAGAGAAAAGGCTATGCTACAGTACTGAGCCGTAGTAAACAGAAGCTTATCTTTGAATGAACCTGTCTTTCTAGAAACACAGAAACAGCTGCAAATCCACTTCCCAATTACTGCCGCCATCACACTCCTAACTAGACTTTGAGAGCTTTCAGTTACACAGCAGAGACGGAGAAGGCTGCACCTCTCACCGGCGCTTGCCAAACTAGATAATGGTGATTAATAATGAAAAAAAGTGTTGTAGTGGTAAATTTGGAGGTGGAGGCACTCATTGTGACAGTGCCCGTACATAGCCAGCCTCCTCCCCAATAAGGCAAAAATGCAGGCAACTTGTCAAGAAATTAGGAGCAACTCTTTTGTAAAGTTAATGGCTTGCAATTGTCTATTCAAGACCAAACCATCCTTAAATACATTGTATTACAGCAAGAGTATCTTGCAACAGTACAGTATACTGTTCTGGAGAAAATCTACTTCTTTTCTAGCAGCTGTGAGAATTTCAGCTATAGCATACAGGGTGGCAGATAATGTTATAATCCTTGCCATTCAGAAAATCTTCCTGTTTCAAGTTTGCAACCTCTGGTTCCACTATACCACTGATGAGGAAGGCTATATCCTCCCCCTTTCTTTGTTTTCTACACATACATGTTCTACCATGTACCCTACTTATGCCGAGATGCATGCCAGCACTTCATCAATTAGCCTCAATTTGCCACAACATGTTACACAAACCTTCCACAAATACCAATAAGATTATTGCCGATATCTTTTAAACCTTTAGAAATGCTTCTGAATACAAAAGTACATTCTTTTGCTATTTTGTGCATGCAACTCCAGTTTTTCGACCACGACAATCAAAAATAAAGGAATATGTTTCTTTTGGTTGTGTTTTTGTACTTATTTCCTGTTACAGCATGCTGCTTAGCATAAAGAAGGGTATGTTTTGCTCAGGAATGGGTAATTTCACACTCAGCAGTTTCTCAAAATAAATACCTCATCACTGCTTGGAGAAGCTGAGGAAATTATTATTATTTCCTCCTCCAGTAAATGCAGCATCCTTTGAACCTAGAGGATAAGCTTGACAAATACAGATTGGCTCTGTAGGATGGAAATTTTAAAACCAATGCAGAGAACAAGGTAACACATAAAAAGGCAGGCCAAGGTTTCTTGTAGGCCAAGGGTAAGCTCTGTTTTCAAAGAAAACATTTTAACATTTAAATCTATTTCTAATGTTGCAGTTTTCTTCCTGTGAAGTGCACAAGAAAGGTCATTTCTATGCATGAAATCATAATGTTGGGAAAATCCCAGCAGCGTCATAGCATACGAGTGTTCAATTCACAAGCAAACACCAGTAAAATCCTTCTCAGTTCTAATACGCTGGCTTGTGCTATGCAAGTGACTTCAGCGTGAATTTCTCTGAACTGAAATTGTAATGCCCAAAGTGGCACTTTTCAATAGAAGCTTTGAAAAGCACTGGAACATGGAACTCAGCCCGTTAACCAAAATATTGAGAGCATCAGAGCTTTGAAATGTTACCTTTTCGTACTGCACCTCCCAGCATGCTGTGGCCATGTTAGGGGATGATTCTGGGAGCTGCGGTAGAAAAAAAAGTGGCTTTCCAAGCTCCGGCCCTGGACATTCATACATTACACAGCCGTAGAAAGCTAAACAGAAGAACAATGCTCACTACATACTCCTGTATACCATGCCACTTGAATCACAGAGTTGTAGAGAAGGAGGTAACCCCAAAGATCATCGAGTCCACTCTTGTAAGAAATACACAGTAAGTAAGAAATACACAGCTAGTTTCATGCCTACAACTAAAGTACAAGTTGCCTGTCTTTCTGTAGCTCTTTGATGACTGCAAGACGGCAACTGTTGTGACCCCATTATCTAACTGCTTGCTCAGAAGAATAAATGGGCTTCTTGCCCTTCACAGTTTCCTTCACACTTCATGCTTGCTTCTTTTTTTCCTCCCTACTTCTCACTCCATACACAAGCCAGGCCCCAATGTTCCTTTCAGGGACAAGGTACTGAAGCATTGGTAACTAACTTTTTAACTCCAAGGGTTCCTGGAGGAGACAGACAACCAACGTGACCAAGGTTTCAGGCTTGGTCATGGGGTAGAGGCAACTATGAAGACCTTGGCGAAAAACCTAGGCTGGGAGTGTCACAAGGGAAAGTTCTGTTTGACCTCTTGGCTGCTTTCAGTATTATCAACCATGGCATCCTTCCAGGCTGTTTCTCTGGAGTGGGACCACAAAATATGATTTTACAATGGTTCTAAGTTTTTTTTTAATGGTCTTCCACTTCTATTCTGGAAGGTTAAAATGTCTCCCTAAGAAACAGTGATTAGTAACAAGAGATTCAAGCTAAAGTGTTATAACATTTTTGGGTCCACCCTTTTGCCTTTGGGGCTCACTGAAATATGGACCCCTGGAGACTTCTCTGAAATGGAATTTGACCCTCAGAGATGGAGAGTTAACCTCCTTCTGATATAAATATCAGAATTTATTTTTACTAGAATTGTCATGGCCCACAAATATATTTTATATTTACAATGCAGGAGAGATACTAATCTGCCTAAAGAATGTAGTCTCATTTAAGAACACAAGATATACTTTTCATGTTCAGATTATAGTTTTTCTACTCCAGCATTCTTAGCAAGAGCCAACAAAGACTAGGTAGCTCATAAGCAATTGGCTGGTGACCAACCAGTTGCTCTCTACTTGTCTGTTCATCCCAATCTAAATAAATTTAGCAGAGATAAGCCGGACGGTGGAAGAATACACCACTTTTATAGCAGCTGGTGCTTCTCTATAATGGCTCAAAATTAAATTCCATCCAAGCCACTGTACTTGCAAGAAATATGCTACTATTTAATGAGGCTTTAATTAAGCTACAACAACAGAATATTAATTTGAAGTTCTGAGACAATACAAGAGCTATTTTCCACTGAGCAGTACTGAAAAACAGCAATCATACAGTGCAGAATTACAGTGGAGTCTCGACTTACAGACGGCTCCACTTACGGACTTTTCGACGTCCGTACTTCTCTGGCCGCAAAGTTTCACTTCGACTTGCGGCCGGAGAATCGACCTACGGACCAGAAGAGGGAGGCGGGGAAAGCGCCAAATTCAAATTTGGCGCTTTCCCCGCCTCCCCCTTCCAGTCCGTAGGCCACGGATCTGCCTCCGGATCCTTTCCAGGGCTTCTCCGCCGCCATGGGAGGCCTCTTGGAGGTCCCCCCCCCGCCACCGATAGTGCCTCCGAAGCATGATCGGCGGTAGGGGGGACCTCCGAGAGGCCTCCCATGGCGGCGGAGAAGGCATCGGAGGTCCCCCGCCACCGCCGCCGGGAGCCGAGCCGCGCGATCCCGGCCATGCTCGGACTCCTGGACTTCCCCCGCCGCCGCCCGGCTCCCAGCAGCGGCGGCGGCAGCAGGGGAAGTCCAGGAGTCCGAGCATGGCCGGGATCGCCCGGCGCGGCTCGGCTCTCAGCAGCGGCGGCGGGGGACCTCCGGAGGCCTTCCCCGCCGCCATCTGAGGCCTCTCGGAGGTCCACCCCCACCGCCGATCGTGCTTCGGAGGCACTATTGGCGGCGGCGGGGAACCTCCGAGAGGCCTCCCATGGCGGCGGGGAAGGCCTCCGGCAGTTCCCCCCCCCCCCGACGCAGGCTTTCCCAGGGTGGACCAGGCCTACCAGGGGAGGGCTTCCCCCGGTAGGCCCGGTCTACTCCCTGGGAAAGCCTGGGGAGTAGACCGGGCCTACCGGGGGAAGCCCTCCCCTGGTAGGCCCGGTCTACCAGGCTTTCCCGGGCAGTAGACCGGGCCTACCGGGGGAAGCCCTCCCCTGGTAGGCCCAGTCCACCCTGGGAAAGCCTGTGTCGGCGGGGGGGGGGGAGACCTCCGAGAGGCCACCGGCAGCGGCGCCGAAGCCCTCAGAGTCCTCCGGTAGCGGCGATGGCGGCGGCGGGGGACCCCTGGAAGGCTTCGGAAAGGTAAGTTCCCTTTTTAAAATTTTTTTTTGTGGGGGGGGGCGTTTTCTTGGGCCGGTTACGGATTAAATGGTTTTCAATGCATTCCTATGGGAAATGCATTTTCGACCTGCGGACTTTTCGACCTACGGACCCCGTTCCAATACGGATTAATTCCGTAGGTCGAGACCCCACTGTATTATTTGTCTTTTATAAGCAAGCACCATAGCTTGTTTTATCCTGGATACCTTTCAGCCTCCGAGGAACACAATGATCAGAAAGTACAGGCCTGGCCTCAAGTATTTTGGCAACCCTGTCAAACATTAAAAATATGTCCTTTTTCTCTTCTTCATTCTCAGTTTACTGGATCTCCTGGCATGTCCTCCTGTTCCACTCTATTGTATGTTCTTAGACTGGGAGGGCTACATGTGATCCTCATCTCATTTTGTGTCTCCTGAATTTCTGAAACCCCTACAGTGGAAAAACAATCACCAAGAAAAGCAAGCCTCCAGGAAGTGTAATTTCAAACACACCCACACCCACACTGATAGAACACCTTGTTTTGTACAATATTAAGGTTTCAGTGAAATTGGAAGCCAACTTTTGTCTATTTCTGGTTTTATTTTCCTTGGTGTTACAGGTCATGGAAGGTTTGAGGAAGGAAAAATTTGCTCTTGAGACCCATTAAACTGAAGGGCATTCAACTACTAGTCCCAGAAACATGTCCCTGATGTTGCTATAAAGCCTGGCAGATGCCACAGACCAGCGGTTCTTAACCTTTTCTTTACCACAGACCTGCTTTAAATATCTTTTGTTACCATGGACCACTAAGAATTAACTCAACATTTAAAACCCTAAAGTGCATCAAATATTTATTTAAAGTTTCTCATGAAGGGTCTCATTGACAGATATTCCTTGCTATAATGGTGACATTTTTTAAAGATGACTTAAAGAAGCTTCATTTTGCTTTGAACAGGATGCACCCTCATCAACAGCATCAGTTCTTTTACGTTTCAATGATCCATTTCAGTGATCCATTCTGAGGCTCAGCCAAAATATATTGTTACGAAATTCACTGTGATAATATCAAAAAGTCACTTTACTCAACAATAACCAAATGGTTTTATTAGCAGAAATCAAAGAAACACGATCACAAATCTGAACACTCACTCACAGGGACCCTGACTGACTCCAACTCTCTCTTCCAGTGGCTTCTGACGGTCTGTGCAGGAGGAAGAAATGTAGCATGATGTCTCTTAGTCACTCAGCATCATTTGCTTGCATATTCTCATCATGTGCAGATATATAAAACATTTATTTATTTATTTATTTATTTATCTATCTATTTATTTATATACCGCCCATCTAGAACGTGTCTACTCTGGGCGGTTTACATATAATGTAAAAATAAACTAAGATAAAATCCAGATTAATCCAAGATGGAAAAGGAAAAAAGAAAGAGGGGGGGAAAAGAAGAGGAAGAAGAAGAAGGAGAGAAAAGAAAAAGAAGAAAAGGGGAGATAGGCTAGGTAATGGCTGCAGGGAAGGCCTGCCTGTATAGCCATGTCTTCAAGCTAGTCTTGAAGGCCCTCAGCGAAGGAGCCAGGCGGATCTCAACAGGTAAGTTGTTCCAAAGGCCACTGCCGAGAAGGCCTGATTTCTCGTTTTTTCCCACCTGGCCTCTCTAGGCATTAGGCCCCTCAGCCACCCAGCCTGACTGGAGCGGGTGATACGGGTAGAACTGGACGGAAGAAGGCGCTCTGCCAGGTATCGAGGTCCTAAACCATTAAGAGCTTTATATGTAATGGTTAACACCTTGAAATCAATGAGGAAGCGGATAGGTAGCCAGTGTAAGGCGGCCAAAGTGGGGGAAATATGGTGAAATCTTTTCACCCTTGTTAATAGCCTGGCCGCGTGTTCTGGACCATCTGAAGCTTCCGCATCAGTCTCAAAGGAAGCCCCACGTAGAGAGCGTTACAGTAGTCTATTCTTGAGACTACAAGCGCATGGACCAGCGTGGTGAGCGCCCCCGTGTCTAGATAGGGATGCAGCTGGGCGATCCGCTGAAGATATAAGTGGGCAGACTGAACCATGGACGCTACCTGGGTCTCCATGGTAAGCGCTGGGTCAAGATGGACCCCCAGACTGCGAACCGAATTCTTTGTGGTGAGAGTCACCCCCCCCAAAAGAGAGGGAGTTCCCCAAACCACTGACACCGGGGCTCCCCACCCGCAGTTTGCTATCAAACAGTTATTTTCATAACTGATTTTTATTTTTGTATGTTTCTAATGGAGGCGTTAGGCTATAAAAGCTAAGTTTTACACAAAGGGGAATAAAGGTTTTATTCTACATTTCCTTTTCTTTCTTGCTTTCATTCATTTATTCATTCTATTTTAACTGCAAAAAAACCCCATAACATTTCTTCAAGCCTTTGCAAATCCCCCCTGGCGATCTGCGGACCACAGATTAATTTATCTTTACCTTAGTTGCATAATTGCTATCCATTGTCCTGTATTTGAGCACAGAGCCTATGGATCTGTATGGCCACTTCTGTCCAAGGTGCTGAAACATGCTCCACACATACTTCAACTGCATTGCTACTTTGTGCCATCTTACCTGGGTCATCATAACGTACACCCCACATATTGAACCTGAAACCACTTGCAAGCAAGGCAGATGCTTGATCACTGAACAAGACCCTTCCCAATATATTTTTACGCCCTTATGCATGCTTGAATTTCCCTCTGATACTGAAGCAACAAGGAACTCAGATCACATTACCAGTCCCTCCTTCTGCTGGTGCTCTGGAACCATGCACCTTTCCCAACACATATAATCCTATCAGTCACAAGTGCTATGCCTGACCTTGGTCCGTCCCTCTTGGAAACACAGTGGGGATCTGAAATCCCAACCACTTAACAGCCAGGCACATATAGAGTCACTTTGGGTCCCTTGTTGGGAGAAACGCAGCATATAAACAAAACTAATAAAATAAATACAGTGCTATACCAGCACTGTAACTGCTACCCCAGATAAATCCAATCCTCAGAAATAGAATCTATAAACCAAAATATATAAACCAACTTAATAACTGGTGGTCTGAGTGGGGTTTTTAAATAAATGGTTGTCTCCAGTATTTTAAATGTGTTTTAGTATTGATTTTATTACTGTTTTTAATGTAATACTTGATTAATTCTTTTTAATATTTCTATACCTACTGTTGTTAGCTTCTACATATTTATTGCCTTTTAATGATGCAAGCTGCCTTGGGTTCTTTTTGAGGAGAAAGGCAGGATAAAAATATTTTAAATAAAAAATAAATTTAAAAAAATCTTTAATGCTTTTGACATTTGGGGTAAAATTATGACAGCTTAAAATTTACTTAAAGCAATTTTATGTATAGAAAGAAAAACTATTTTCTTAACTCAGTTTAACTGCAGATCACTTAGCTGCAAATCCTTAGCAAGTCAATTTCAACACTTAGGATTTTGTAAGGCAGGGAAAAGCATGCATCCTGTCACCATTGTGTGATTCTAGGTTGGCTTTTGCTAAAATTGAATACTGAGGCATTTGGTTAAAAAGATTTACATTATCATCTTATTCAGCCTTAAATGCTTTAATGTCAACAGGAAGCCAGCCAGAAAGATAGGAACATGCTCAAACTGGCATTTGCTTTTGAATTAACCTAATCTTAGTGGACTGTGAAGAGGACATAGGTGGGTTACAAGAAAAAGGAAATACCGTATTTTTCCATGTATTAGACGATACTTTTGTCTAAAATCTTTAGACTAAAAATTGAGGGTCGTCTTATACATGGAAGTAAGCTGAGGAGAGAACAAAACGGCCCATACCTTGCCTCTGCAAACAGGCTTCCCTCACTCACGGGGCAGCCGAAGCCCGGCTGGGAGAGGGCAGCCAAGGCGCAGCGGAATGCTGCTCAGACCAGATGGTGTGGAGGGTGCACGGCAGGTTGGCCGAGGAGGGTTTGTTCCCCACTCATGCAGGACTGACCGGAGGCCTCCTCCGCTCTGTGCTACCCCCATTCTCACGGTTTCTCCTGCTAATGCATGCAGGGGGCACGGGGGTCCCTGCCGAGGGAGGCCGCCCAACTCTTCCCCTGTTCAGAGCCGCCGACCGCAAACTTGGCGCTATGCGCAGAGAAGTTCTATGGTAAAATGGGAGGGAGAGACTGGGACGTTCCCCCTCCCTCAGTTGACTCAGCCCTGCTCCTGCCGCTGCAGCTGCCAGAGATGCCTCCCGATGCAATGGTGCAGCACCCTGGGTCAGAAGAGGCTCCTGCAAGCTGCCATGGTGGAAGGGGCTCTTGAGTGCAGCAGCACCTTCCAGGGCCTCATCCAGCGCCGCCCCACTCTCCCTTCCGAGGTCCAGGTTCCTACTGCTCAGCATCTTTGCCACCGGAGAAAGAGGCTGAGAAGGGAGCGATAGGTCCGGAGCTCCTCCAGCTCTTCTGCTTCTGCTGCCGCCACCGCCTTGCTCCATTCACACAAAGCCCGGCGAGGAGGAGGAGGAAGAAAGCATGACTGAGAGCTGCTGACTCCGGTCCGGGCGGGGTGAGGGGATGCGCCAAGCCAAGCCATGCCCGCCACCTGAGCCATCACTGCCAAGGCCAGTCGGGGCTCGGCACTGCCTTTGACAGGCTCAGGCGCAAACCAATGCGCTGCACCACCTCCACTCGGTAGGAAGGAGGGGTCCCTGCAGGTGACAGCAAGTGGTGCTGATGTCATCCCGCGCACTTTCCTTCTCTGATGGCTGCAGAAGAGTCGTACGAGAAGGAGATTCTCCTTCTCGTGCGAGCAACCCTCAAAGCTACAGTAAGTTTATATTTTTTAATTTTGGGTTAGAAAAGTGGGGGTCATGTTATACATGAGGGTGTCTTATACATGGAAAAATACGGTAGGTTGACTTTCAATGCCACTGAATATACAACACAGCATATGGATTAAAGCCCTTTTCCTCCTAAGAAACAAGGTCATAAGAGTTAAGATCTCGGATCTTTCAAAACATGTAGTCTCCTGTTGCTATTTAACTACAATTCCCAATACTACTAAGGCTAATGGGTTTTCAGATTAATATCTGATGATCTGTAGCTCCTTTATCTCAATTTTAAAGCATGAAGCCTACTGAAAGAAAATGTGGACACGTCCGTCAAAGAGAGCTACAAAGAACTATGTTCTCCTTCAGAAATCAGTATCTGCTAAACTAAGCAGGTAAGCAGCCAGGTGGATGATATCCCACATCATTCTGCTTTTGCAACCAAGAGGAGGCAGTTAAGATCACTCCCTCATTATGCCTTGTGAAAGTTACTTTTTCAGATTATAATCTGCAAATCCCATAATATGCCAGTGTGGCCAATAGAGCTGTAATCCAATAATAACATCAAATTCTCTCAGCCACACCTAAGCAGTGGACTACTATTGGCTTGCTGGGTCAAAAACTATGCAGGGTTGCTTGATGTTGCTGAGACATTGGGCCATTATATTCAAATCTCTAGCACAAAGGTAGGAAGCATAATCTGAAGTCCCTATCATGATCTAAATTCCATAATAAGAAAGGTTAAAACCTACACGTCTGCATAAACTGCAGAAAGGTTCCTCACCTCTATTTTACAAAATACATCTCATCTGGAACTCAATTAGGCATCCTTCAGTCTCGAGAGACTATGGTAACGTGCTCTGTATGGAGGACTTGGAACAGCGTCTAGTGTGGCTGAGAAGGCCAATTCGAGAGTGACAATCCCTTCCACACTGAAGACAAATACAGTCTGTATCTGGAACTGTGTACTACGTAAATAAATGAACTATGTCCAGTCTTTAAAACTGACAGCTTTATTATAACCTTTTGGATTTCTTTGGTGAGAAAGAAAGCTTACTGGGTATGTATCGCTGTATGTCCAAACATATTTGCAGATGTAACTAGAGCACATAACTGAATCTGTGTCAGCACAGACATCCACAAATGTTCTTTTTTTTTTTTTTTTGGACACAAACAGATATATACGCAGTAAGCTTTCTATTTCTATTCAATAAATCCAAAAGGCTATTAATAAAGCTGTCAACTGATAAAATATCTTTAGGGTTTTTTAAAAAAAATTGATGAATTATCTGGCTTTCAACCAGTTAATTATTTAATGGAATGGTAAATGAAATTTTTATACTCCTCTGATGTTTGGATTCACAACTGGCCCATGGACAGTTCAAATAACAAATACCTAATATAGAAAAAGAAAACCAAAACCGCGTTGTTCAGATAAAAAGTGAAAAATGTATCCAGCATTAACCCCTACATTTAAATATTTATACTTCACAAATGGATTGGTATAGATCACATTAACATTTTAGGAGAAACTTGGATTGCCTATCTTTATACCTATTCAATAATACATCGTGTCCTTTTAACTGCTAGGATAGTGGCAAAAACATGACACCATACTTCTAACAGGTTTAAATTGATACCAGTACCCGAGAGTCATAATGAATACAAGAATGACTAGTTATTAGCTGTGAGACTCTGGCAGTCAACAAATCAATGTCTGTCATTTAGAGAGAGAGAGAGAATAAGAGAGAGATCTGTATCAGGTTCTCTTTCTTTGATCAGAGACTACCTTTAATCTTTAGGGCTACATAATACATCACAACTTTCAGACTGAGAAATTTCATACTCTTGACTTGTTTGGAAAAACACATTTGTCTTTTATCAGGATTCCCTGTGTTCAGGCATATTTTCTCTCTACTTTAATGGGTTCCTTGGCACTGGAAGCTATTTCTTTATACAGTGCTGAAAACTGTTGCAAAGAAAGAATTGTGGTTTTAAAGCTTTTCAACAAAGAATCCATTTTCATACCAACATGACTGCCAAAGAATTGATTCTGGGCTATAATCTATGACACACTTTGACACAGGATAGTTACTGAGGCACTGTCATTCCACCAATGTAAATGTCACTCTCTTTTTCTATCACAATTGGTCCCCATGCCTCTATCATGTGCTCCGTATATACAATCCTGTGGTCTCACTACATTTGTCTGAGGAAGTGAACTGTAATTCACAAAAGCTCACACCAACATAATTCAACTGGTGTGAAAAAAATCTATCAATCTCATGAAGAAACTTGCCCAGTGCAAACATATATCATATTTTTAAGCAAATGCAAGCAGCAAACCATAATTCCTGGGGGACGGAGAATTAAAAATCTACTAGTAGTAGATACTATATACTGCATGGACTATAGTCAGAGATTATGCAGCAAACTCTCCAGGAAATTACAAACCCACTTCATTAGGGCTCTCTACACAGCAAACAGGATCAGATAGAGAAAGAAATCTCAGAACTTAAAACATATATAGAGAGTTACATGACTGCACTGCACACAGGATATCTCAGGACAAGAAAAAACCACTTACAGACCAAAATTTGCTTCTCCATCTCAGAAGGAAAACAATTTACTACAGTCTTCTACCTCTCATAACAAAAATTCCATGGATCCAAACAACAACACTGTGAATCTGTCCAGTCACACATTACGTTGAGCAGAATAGTCAGCCCCTTCACAGGGCCTAGACTTTTGCCCCACCAAGCCCACACACATAATACAGGTTTGTTGTGATACGGAAGCTTTTTCCTATCATCTCAGACTACCACCCATCACTACGGAAAGAATTCTACATGGAATCTTCCTGAAGGTCAAAGCACAGAATTGGATTTCTATACAGAATACTTTTGCTACCATGCCCAAGCTGAAGTAATCAGCAAGAGACTCAATTTGCCACACAGTCTCAGCTAGATGGAGCGCAAGGCCATCCATAGCCTTGCCATGAGAGAAACAACTCCAATACTGTCATCAAAGAAGCAGCAAAAGGAAAGGTTGCTGTCGTCATGAGCAAATTGAATTACACACAGAAGGCTGAGAGACAATTGTCCATTTCCCAAGTTTACAGCTCTAGCCGCAGACCTTATTTATTTATTTATATGCTTCCTTTCTCCCCATAGGGGACCCATCTATTGAACACCAGGAAGAACTGTTCAAAAAATCCCCTGGAGACATCTGTGACCAAATCCTAACAGATATACCACAAGATCTCAAACAGGCTCTTTCTACCTACTACCCAAAATACACAAACCAGATAACTCTGGATGGCCTACTATATTGAGTACTGGTACCAACACCTAGGAGGTATCTGGATATGAGGAGTTTGTCCTCAACAGGTTCCTCCAGCTACATAAGGGATTCAACCAACGTTCCGGTTCTTCCAAAGGACATCATCCTGGCTGCCATGGATGTATAAGCATTCTACAATAACAATTTCCAGAGAGACAGTCTAAAGGCCATCAATTTTTTCTTCCAAATGAGGCCAAAGCAAATCTGGCTACAAAGCTATGCAATTTTGTACTCATATACAAATATTTTGCCTCTGAAAATAAAATGTATCTCCAGATCAACAGTATAGCTACCGTGTTTCCCCAAAAATAAGACCGGGTCTTATATTAATTTTTGCTCCAAAAAACGCATTAGGGCTTATTTTTAGGGGATGTTTTATTTTTTTCATGTACAACAATCTACAGTGGTGCCTCGACTTACGACCATAATCCATTCCAGAAGATGGACGTAACTCGAAATGGTCGTTAGTCGAAGCACCATTTCCCATAGGAATGCATTGAAATGCAATTAATCCGTTCCGGCCGAAGAAAAAAATCACAAAACAAAACAAAACACCTGCAAGACTCATTGGAAACGCGATTAATCCCTTCCGGCTGAAGGGGGGTGGGTGGAGAAAAGCAATCAAGCGTGCAAGACCCATTGGAAATGCACAGAAATCAAATGGAGCAGATCGGAAATGCACAGAGAACAAAGGGGGCAGGTCGGAAATGCAAAGAAAACAAAGGAAAAAGCAAGGGAAGCATGCAGGACCCATCGGAAATGGGGAAAAACCCCCAAAAAGCAACCAAACCCCCCAAGACCCATCGGAAATGGGGGGGAAGCCAAAAAACAAACAAACCCCCCAAGACCCATCGGAAATGGGGGGGGGGAACCAAAAAACAAACAAACCTCCCAAGACCCATCGGAAATGGGAAAAAACACTCCAAAAAGCAACCAAACCCCCCAAGACCCATCAGAAATGGGGCGGAAAAAACCCAACAAACAAACAAACCCCCCAAGACCCATCACAGCACAGAAACATAACCCCCCCAGCTCAAAACCATGCTGCAAAAACACCCAGAACAGTTTTTAAAAAGCAGAAAACAGCACCTTACCTTACCAGGCAGCCCGAAGCCTCCCTGCAAACACACACACACGCTCACTCAGAAGCAGAAGTGAGGCAGTCCCAAGCCTCCTTCCATGCACACTCTCTAACTGCTGGGGCGAAAGAGCTACAAAGAAGCAGCCTCGTCGCCACCTACAGTTAGAAATCTGAATTTCCCGCCTTTTTCCCCTGCCTTTTTCTGTTCGTAAGTGGAAGCTCCGGTCGCAAGTAGAAGCCAAATTTTGCGGCCGGAGCTGGTCGTAACTCGAAATGGTCGTAAGTAGGGACGTTCGTAAGTCGAGGCACCACTGTACAAACCCCAAATGCCAGCCTGAATTTCTTGTGACTCTCTCCAGGGAGGGGGGAGTGGTGGTGGCAGTGGTGATGCTGGCGTTAAGGGCCCCGACACGAACTGTCCTCAAACTCCTTCCGCCGCATGACCAGATGGTTTCTGTCTCATTTGGGGAACGCACTTGCTTGTTGAGGCGGTAGGGGGAGGGACGTATGGATCCTACTGGCCTGCGCAGACGAGACGGAGTCAATTCTGCAAAATGAGTCCCTGGTAGAGGGTGATGTTTAACTAGGGCTTATTTTTGGGGTAGGGCTTATATTATGAGCATCCTGAAAAATCATACTAGGGCTTATTTTCAGGTTAGGTCTTATTTTCGGGGAAACAGGGTATATACAAACAATAGTTATGGCTGACCTGGAACAGGGTTTTCTTACTTTCTATACTCAGACATCTCTCTTCTCTCTTCTCCCAGTGTTGTTCAACTTTATACTCAGCTTGGACCTCAATCTTTCTAATTAAAGGGTGTTGACAGAGGTCAACTGGTGGCAGCAGAAAGGAGAGAATGTGTTGTGGGCCTCAGGCTAGTGAAACAACCTGGGGACACGTGAGGGGTGCGTCACAGATGCCTACACACAATTCTTTCAATATCCTCCATATCTTTTTTTTTAAAGCCACAAAGGAGTCCATGGTGGTTATTAATATGTAATAGACTATTCTAATTTTTTATTTGGATAAGTCTTTCTATGATCGTTAGGATATTAAAGATCCAACATATATTTTAGCATATAGGTAAAACATACTGTAAACCTGTGTGCAGGACCTTGTCAATGTTATCCTTGAATGGTACCCACCTAGCAGGCTTTGTTGAAGCTGATGATCAGCTCCAGGTCTTGTTTTTGCTGACTGTATAGAGCTTCTCCATCTTTGGCTGCAGAGAATATAATCAATCTGATTTCGGTATTGCCCATCTGGTGATGTCCATGTGTAGAGTCGCCTCTTGTGTTGTTGGAAAAGAGTGTTTGTGATGACCAGCTTGTTCTCTTGACAAAACTCTATTAGCCTTTGCCCTGCTTCGTTTTGAACTCCAAGGCCAAACTTACCTGTTGTTCCTTTTATCTCTTGACTCCCTACTTTAGCATTCCAGTCCCCTATAATGACAAGAACATCTTTCTTTGGTGTCAGTTCTAGAAGGTGTTGTAAGTCTTCATAGAATTGGTCAATTTCAGCCTTTTCAGCATCGGTGGTTGGTGCATAAACTTGGATGACTGTGATGTTGAAAGGTCTGCCTTGGATTCGTATTGAAATCATTCTATCATTTTTGAGATTGTATCCCAGTACAGCTTTTCCCACTCTTTTGTTGACTATGAGGGCTACTCCATTTCTTCTACGGGATTCTTGCCCACAATAGTAGATATGGTAATTGTCTAAATTGAATTCGCCCATTCCCGTCCATTTTAGTTCACTGACGCCCAGGATGTCAATGTTTATTCTTGCCATCTCCTGTTTGACCACATCCAGCTTACCAAGGTTCATAGATCTTACATTCCAGGTTCCTATGCAGTATTTTTCTTTGCAGCATCGGACTTTCCTTTCACTTCCAGGAGCATCCTTTCGGCTTTGGCCCAACCACTTCATTAGCTCTGGAGCTACTTGTACTTGTCCTCCGCTCTTCCTCAGTAGCATGTTGGATGCCTTCCGACCTGAGGGGCTCATCTTCCAGCGTCATATCTTTTAGCCTTTTGTTTCTGTCCATGGAGTTTTCTTGGCAAAGATACTGGAGTGGCTTGCCAGTTCCTTCTCCAGGTGGATTGCGTTTAGTCAGAACTGTCCACTATGACCTGTCCGACAAGGCAGCAATCCGTGAAGGTGACCTAGCAGGCACTTAATAATAATTGTGTGTAGGCATCCTTCAGTCTTGAGAGACTATGGTAACGTGCTCTGTATGGAGGACTTGGAACAGCATCTAGTGTGGCTGAGAAGGCCAATTCGAGAGTGACAATCCCTTCCACACTGAAGACAAATACAGTCTGTCCCCTGTCCAGCTGCCTGATTTTGCTGCTTTCGTGACTGCCTCTTCGCCTCGACCTGCTGGACAAGGGTCTCTTCAAATTGGGAGAGGCCATGATGCACTGCCTGCCTCCAGGCTGAACGCTCAGATGTCAAGGTTTCCCATCTGTTGATAGTAATTAATGCTCATTATATTCATCAGTTGCACAATATATAATTTTGCAACTGTACCTATCAGTAGATGTAAATTAATAGCAACCAGTTCCCTCTTTTGTTCTTTGTTTTGGGGTGTATGTTTGTGTGTGTGTAAATGTATTACCTGGAAGCCTCAGCTTCTGCCCTGTCCGGGTAGCACCAGGAAGAATCTGTGTAGCCTGAACATTTCTAGAGTCTGGAAACATTACTTCTTTAGGCTTATAACTCTCAGAATCAGACCAAAATTCCCACAAACCACAACAACAGCTTCAGACTGTCAGAACCCAGATAGCTTGCTTGACTCTCCAAGGAGCCTTGGGCAAAGATCGGAAGCATGTATTCTTACACAGCTGGCATTAAGTTTTAAAAAAATAATCCCAATGTGACCCAGAGTGATGTATATTTCTTTACAATCTTTTCTTCTTTTCTAGATATTTCTTTCTTATTTCTCAGCCTGAAGTAGAGAAGATCAAATGTCCAATAAGTTCTTATTATTTCTTCATTTTATTGAGTAAGCATAACCATGCATATCTAAGAGAATATATGGATTTTTCTGAATAAATGTTTGAAAACAAAGAACTAATAAAAAGCTTACAGTACTTAATTTGATAAACTTAAACTCAAAAACTAACATGGATATATGAGTATATAGGTGTTCTGGGATAAGTAATAAGATCTACAGATCCTAACAAGCTTGAATATTATGCTTGTAAAACTACAATTAATGTTACAAAAATGTTCTATGTATCAAAAATATTCACTATGTGAAAAAACTTTCTAAGAAAAGCAAATCAGTTATAAATTCTCTACTGTCACATCTATTAAATGTTAAAACAAAATGAATTAAGAATAAATCTAAAGCATAAGCAGGTTATATAATCACATTGATAGGGGGAAAAATCTTACCCTCCCAGTAGGGTTTTCTCTCGTCCAATGAAACATGCTAGGGATCAAACTGTCTGATTTTTAACTACTTTTATAACCTTTTATTTATTTATTTATTTATTTATTTATTTATTTATTACATTTATAGCCCGCCCATCTAGTCATATAGACTACTCTTTAGAACTTTTAGAACTATAAACAATTTTCTTTGCTAACTTTGGTTCCCCAACTATATGAAATTACTACACGTTCTAGTTTAATACAAATCTCCATTGACTTAGATCCTTTTCTGTTTCCTAAGGTTGACAAAATTATTTTCACAGCATTTAATATTTTTAATATATAATATTTTAATATATCTGACTACTTTAGGAAAATTGTACCTTCATTTTTTATACTTAAGTTTAAAAAAAACAGAAACCATAGGTTTACTATTTAATTATTCAGGCTGCACACTGTCCCCCCCCCCCCCCCCCGCAAGCTGGGTACTCAATTTACCAACCTCAGAAGGATGTAAGGCTGAGTGAACCCTGAGCCAGCTACCTGAGACTGAACCCAGGTGGCGAGCAGAGTTTTGGCTGCAGTACTGCAATTTAACCACTACATCATATACTGTCAAATTTCCCACAGTTCAAATATTTATACTTTTACAAAAGATGGCACTATTTCAATGAAAGATAGTAAACATTCAGCTGACAAAAATTGTTTCTATATTCTATAATCTTGACCTGTGGTCAATTGTTTTGGATACACTTGTAAGTGTTATGTTTCAAGCTGTAGTGCTAAACTGCACTTTTAAGGCTTTTTTCCCACTGCCCCCCATGATCCTTTTAAATTCTCATTAAACACAAAATTTCAAATATTGACAGAACTGTAATTTCAGAGCTCCTAGAATCACCAAGCCAGCATAGCTCTGCACTCTTGGATGTGAAGATTCTCCTAGCCAACTCTAGCTTTACGCATATTGTCCATCACAAGCTAGGAAATATTATTTTTTTCAACTGTACGAAATAGCATTTCCCAGCACTGTTCCACAGAGCAAACAAGCTATGCCTTAGCTGTAAGAAGAACTATTTTCAAAAGGCTGCAGGTGAGATAAATTATGGCCTTCGACAACCACTCCATAGATGTTCCAAAACATTTTTATGGTTGCTCTCTCTCTTTTTTAAAAACCAAATTAAAATCAAAATTACACGGTTTCACAAAACCATTCAGGATCTTAAATCTAGAATGACAAGTAAATTGTTTAATACTGTGGAAATCAATTTGGCTTATACATAACCTAAACATTTGCATTAGGGAGAACTACTGCCCAAGATGTACGATGCTGTAAGTACATTCTATATTTTACATTGACAAGAAAAATTAAATGCTTTCTGAGAGAGGAAAAACATTCCAAAACAAAATGGAACAAAAATATACCATCATTCCACACGAATCTTTGAAAAACAAAACATCTGTCAGGTATTTGTGATGAATGACAGTGATACGAAGAAGCTGGCAATTTCCAGGGGCTTTGTAAAAATCAGTCCTTCAAGAGAGCAGGACATGAGAATGAATTTAGCTTCTAGTGCACGCTCATCACTCTGAGTGACATGATGAATTAAAAGGATAACTATGCTCTTTCGATATGCTTCATGCTTCACTTTTTTTTTAAAAAAAAGAAGCTTCCCAGGTACAGCTAGAGAATCCACTCCCAGCTTTAATAGACATTTTCCAGCTTATTTTGCATACAATGCTGCAAAAATATGCCTTTTTAATAATTCAGAATTGCAGAAGGGTGAAGGCTTTTAAAAAAATAATTCGTATCTTCCAAATGCTGCTTGTACTTTTTCCATACTGCCTGCTACTACCACAGTCTTTCCAAATGCCTTAAAAAGTGCAATTTCAATCACTGGTCTAGAGTTACTTGGAATTACATTTTGGACGATAACTCCCAGAACAACCTCACACACACACAATACAAGCCACACAAAAAAATGTGCATTCTAAGAGATGGGAACATGCTCCTGCCATCTCCCACTTCGCACCCCTTCAAACAATTTGAATTCTTTACTTTCTAACCTCTAGCGTCCTTTTCTATATACCCACACATGTAAGTTAAAGGTAAAGGTTCCCCTTGACAATTTGTCCAGTCGTGTCCGACTCTAGGGGGCGGTGCTCATCTCTGTTTCCAACCCATAGAGCTAGCGTTTGTCTGCAGACAATCCTCCGTGGTTACGTGGCCAGCGTGACTAGACACGGAACGCCGTTTACCTTCCCACCATGGTGGTACCTATTTATCTACTTGCATTTTTTGCATTTTGCATGCTTTCGAACCGCTAGGTTGGCGGGAGCTGGGACAAGTGACAGGGGCTCACTCTGTCACGTGGATTCGATCTTACGACTGCAGGTCTTCTGACCTTGCAGCACAGAGGCTTCTGCGGTTTAACCCGCAGCGCCACCACGTCCCTACCCACACATGTGCATCATGGCAAATAAGAAATGCTTTCTAAATGAAGCACTGTCTAGTACATCCCTTTCTCATTCCATGCTTCCACCAACTGAGATGGGAGGGGTTCTATTCATGTGCCAGACAACACCACTAGACAATAAATGGGGAGAGTGGAGCTGGCCTGGGAATAGCCTAGACATTCCTGCACAGGAATCTAAGAAACAAACTAATACTAAGTGAAACCACTGGCCCATGTAGCCCAGTGCTGTCTGCAGTGACCAACAGCAGCGACCTTCAGGGTTTCAGGCCCAGGTCTTTTTAGCCCAACTTGGAAATACAAAGCACTGAATCTGGCTACCTTTCAGCATGATAAAATCTGTGGTCTTCTATGGAGCATGCATATTCCACTGAGCTATATCTGCTCCCCATGAAGCCTGTACCACTGTGAAGGAATTCCATCACTAGAACGGAGTACAGGAACTGATCCACTAAGTGAAGTGAGGTTGCAAGCATTTTGCTGACTGAGGAAAAAGACAAGTTTGCTCTCCTCTACATTTGCAGAGAAAATTACCACATTTACAGAAGAATCTTGCTTCAACACTAGTAGTGTCCTCCACCACAGCTGAAAACTGCAGCTGGTTTATGGGAAGCTGAGCCAACTATTCCATGTCTCTTCCCAATCATCTGACTCACTTGCTTAATACAGTGGTGCCTCGACTTACGAATGTCCTGACATACAACCATTTTGAGTTACGACCAGCTCCGGCCGCAAAATTTTGCTTCGACTTGCAGCTGGAGCTTTGAGTTACAACCAAAAAAAATGGCAGGGGAAAAAGGCGGGGAATTCAAATTGCTAACCGTTGGTAGGCGAAGAGGCTGCTTCTTTGAAGCTCTTTCACCCCAACGGTTAGAGTGAGTGCGATCGGAGGAGGCTTCGGACTGCCTGGTAAGGTAAGGTGTTGCTTTCTGCTTTTTAAAAACTGTTCTGGGTGGGTTTTGGGCTGGGTGGTGGTATTATGTTTCTATGCTGTGATGGGTCTTGGGGAGTTTGTTTGTTTTTTGGTTTTTTCCCCCCATTTCCGATGGGTCTTGGGGGGTTTGCTTGCTTTTTGGGTTTTTTTCCCCGCATTTCCGATGGGTCTTGGGGGGTTTGCTTGCTTTTTGGGTTTTTCCCCCCATTTCCGATGGTTCTTGGGGGGTTTGCTTGCTTTTTGGGTTCCCCCCCATTTCCAATGGGTCTTGGGGGATTTGCTTGCTTTTTGCCCCCCCCCCCCCCTATTTCTGATGGGTCTTGCACGGTTTGCTTGCTTTCTGCTTTGCTTTTTTTGCATTTCTGATAGGTCTTGCACGCTTCGCTTGCTTTCTGCTTTGCTTTTTTTGCATTTCTGATGGGTCTTGCATGCTTCGCTTGCTTTCTGCTTTGCTTTTTTTGCATTTCCGATGGGTCTTGCACGGTTTGCTTGCTTTTTGCTTTGCTTTTTTTGCATTTCTGAAGGGCCTTGCACGGTTTGTTTGCTTTTCTTTTTTCCCCCCTTCGGCCGGAACGGATTAATCGCGTTTCTGATGGGTCTTGCAGTGGTTTTTTGTGGGGGTTTTTGGTGATTTTTTTCTTCGGCCGGAACCGATTAATTGCATTTCAATGCATTCCTATGGGAAATGGTGCTTCGACTTACGACCATTTCGAGGTACGACCATCTTCCGTAACGGATTAAGTTCGTAAGTGGAGGTACCACTGTAGTAGGACTGTTTCTGTTCAGTTACACAACTGTTTAGGCACCATACCTCCTGAGCATTTCCCATTACTATAAGCCCATTAAAAGCAATATTACCATTTCTATTTACCTTGTTACTCCCACAAAGCTGTCACCCTTATGCTTTCACCTCCTGATCTTAGCTTATCAGATAAAACCTCTGGTATATTGAAGTCTCTGGTGATTCTGTCATCGTAATTAAATCAGAATGATAAAGCCACAGTATTAAAACACCACATAATAAAGCACCCTGATGATCAGAAAGCTAGCATTCATGCTTTTGTTCAAGAAAGCCGTGTACTATTTTGTCAGATCCTAAGGGAAGATATACTTCTAATCTAGCAATACAAAATGAGAAAGGGAAAGGAAAAGAATAAGAATAAAACTTCCATGACAATAAGGAAAAGCCTCAGGTTTTACAAAATAATGATGAAAACTCTGTAGATTCCATAGGACAATTCTGGTTTTGAGATATTCTTCTCTTACACAAAGGCATCATCATTTTTTTGTTTTGTTTCATGTATGCAGTATGCAACCCAAAAGTTATATTTCTGTAATCAAGATTTTTTAACTGCTTCCATTTTTAGAGAGTAGGCAAAAAAAAAATTTTTTTTTGAAAGCCAGAAAGGATTTCATGTAATTAGCAGAATGGGGGAGATGGCAATTCATTCTCACCACCCTAACCTTGGGCAGGGCCCTCAAAATCTGCTCCAGAGTTGAGCAAATAGGATGCAAACAGGAAGAAAGGAGCAGAAATCCCACTGTCGACTAGGTCAATGCTAGATTTGTATAGCACTTTGCCGCAATCCTGGCCCAGAGGACTTAAAATGATGTGAATAATTCCACAGCTTTTTGGACTATTTAGGGGCTCGGTTAGAAGTATAACATCATCATCATTTTTTAATCGACCACCATTTTTGCGCATGGCAGTATATAGAACACAAGAGATATTCCTGCCTTGGGTGGCCTATAATCTAAAACAGTGGAAGGATAAAGGGCAGAAAGTAAGTGAAAGCAAGATAAACAGAGAAGCAGTATGTGTTTTTTTCAATAGTATGTTACAGGTTTAATTACAGACTGAGCCATAGCAATGCACAGGAAATAGGAACTGTCAAATGCCATTCTGCCATGTTACTTCTGCTTTCAAAACACTGCCCAGATGACAGCCTACTCTCTCTACTGAGAATCACTGAATCCTTTTTAGTTAGACCTATTCCATCACAAGTACCTGCATCCAAAATATCTCACTCACCGAAACAAATAGAGAGAAATCAGCACCAAGTATTTTCCAAGGCATCGAACAAAAGCCTGATGTACATCAAATCCAGAAGAAACATGATCCAGAAACCTCTAAGCAATTGAAATAGATGGGCTAGCAATTCACTCACTAGACACAGAAGTTTTTTTTTAAAAAGGTATTAATGTTGAGAGTGGCCTTCATTTTTTCTTTCCTGACTATATTTATCTCGTGCTCCGGTTGTATCAGCAATTACACTTGCCAGGAAGCTCCTTTAGAGCTTTGCTTTCTTGGAATGTAAGTGATACTGCTTCCATTTCCAAATTGGATTATAGTACACTGAAAATCCCTCTGACGAACGGTAGCTAATTAGGAGACTCTGCAGTAAGGACGACAAATCCAGTGATAGCACATCCTATGCAGTTAAGAGTAAACTCAGAAACCTTCTCTGCAGTTCAGGGCATAATCATCTATTGCGTGGGAGGTTAAACTGAGTGACAGTCATTGTCAGACCAGCTTCTCTTCAAGTACTCATATATCATCAGAAAGATTCCCCATTAACTCATCCTAGTGGTTGCATCCTGCACATGCTGTGAGTCTTTCTGCAAAAAGAGGTTTGTTCAGAAAACATTGTTCGCATCCAACAAAATCAATTTTGGTCAAGAGAAAGCAGGTAGCTGAAACTGAACCTCCCACCGTGGACCATTAAAAAGTGCTTTCTTGTTAGGAAGGGGAAAAAAACCCTGGCTACCTAGTAAATTGGAGACGATACTGAATTAAGGGCACCAGATCCAAAAATTGTGCCCAAGGAACAGGCAACTTAAGCCTGGCTGTATATATTTTAAGCCAGGATAGAAATAATACTTTCCTTCTAGAACATGCACAATTTCATAGCTGCCCACTGCAAGGGAATAGCAGTATTACTGTTCAATCTGTCTTTCACGAAATATTTGCTCTTCTTCCTTGAGGAACTTCTGATAATCTACTGAGGAAATCCAGGGTTCTTTGGGACACAGAAAATCCTGTATTCCTACCTAACAAGGCCAGCATTTAAAAAATCTGTATTAAATTTTTTTAAAAAAAGAATAGATTGCTCATTGTCTGACTCAGATTGCTTATTTACTAAGCCTGCATTATATGAATTAAATCTATTTGAGCTTGTTTCAGTGCCTGTTCTCACTTTCTTCTGCATCACAGAATGTTCTTTTTGCGTTCGTGTTCTTGCCAGCTTGAAAATACTGGGGAAAAAATTCTGCGCCTTTGAAGCTCTTGTTCCACCAATAATGGAAGAGTGACTTGCTATCTGCCCACTGAGAACACTGCTGGTTTCCAGTGGATTATCAGTCATTGTTCTCTCTCTCTCTCTTCTTCAACGTAGTACTAACTGGGATTCTCAGTAAAGCACTGAATCCCATTTGCTTGTGGAGGTCATGCAAATTCACTGCAGATTTTAAAAGAGTACCGAACTACCATTCAGGCATTACAGGAGTTTTGCACAGCTATTACCCAGCTTCACATGAGCATACAGGGATGGTATGCTGTAAGCAGGAGTGAATGTACTTGGAGGAAAAAGGGGGGAAAATGGCATGCCAAAATGAGACAAAGAATAAATGAGAAACAGAAACAAAATTAAATCCAGTCACCCACACAAATCTTGCTAACTGAGCCAATTTGCATATTGTGATTAAATTTAGTAAAATCCATTTTGTTTCAGCTGGCTACTGACTGTAAATTTCTTGGCCCAAGCCAGCAGCTAGGAAGAGTGTTACAGAGATATAAAGAAAAGGAAGCCCCAAAGTTGGAAGAAGAAGAAGGTTGAATTAAGTTCCCATGTATGTATCTCACTTGTTCTGCAAAGCTTATACACATCAAAAGGGACTATGGGGTATAGCGTAGCTTTCCTGTCCTGCTGCTCTCCAAGTAGATAGTATGAAGTAATTTTAAAAAATCAAATTGTTTCTGTCTTGGTTGAGGCCTAGCTAGTGAATGGTACCAGGAGGAGAATTAGAAGTTCCCATGAGAATTATACCTATATTGTTGTGAATTGAAGCTGACCAAGGTCAGTTTGAACAGCCTAGCAAAATAATTTAATTGCCAATTAGCTTCAGCTGCTTTCTTTTGGGGGGTCTATGCAATATCACTCATGTTCCAGAAGGATATCTGTGAAGATTCTCGGTCATCCAGGGGCAGTTATCAGAAGAAGTTACTTGGATGAGTAGCGAAACCTTTCAACCTAACAAGAAAGAAGTCCAGTTGCCATGACTCAACTTCCACATATTCCAGAAGTTCTGAGGAAACTGGCCTGGGATTGGTTCTGGGTGTCATCACTGTTGCTGAAGATTAAAGTATAAAAAAATAGATCAGTTCAAAACCAAAATGGGTCTTGTGTCTCTGGATGGTAGCCTGTTATTATGTTGGTCAGTTTTATGCTCAGAGGAACTTCACTTTCTACTGCAAGTCAGCGATCCTTTTGTGAAAGCAGAATAGGACCTTTAGCCCCCCCCCCCCCCCAAATTGCATGTTTAATTTCTGGATTTGTCTCTGAGCCTGGATTCCCAGTTTTTGGCGGTGGACAGGACTGCATTCACACAGTTAAAGCTAGCGTGCCATTCCTGCTGATGACGATCTGGCCATGGTGACACATGCCTTATTTACATCCCGGCTGGATTACTGTACCACACTCTATATGGGGCTGTCTTTGGAAACTGTTCAGAAACTTTAGTAGGTCCAAAATGTTGCAGTTGGAATGTTAACTGGTGCCAGTTACAGGGATAACAGAACCTCCCTGTTACAGCAGCTCCACTGGCTGTCAATCCATTTATGGACTCAAAGTGCTGGTTTTAACCTATAAAGCTTTGAAGGGCTTGGGTCAAAGCTATCTCAAAAACTGCATATCCCTTTATGAGCACTCCCAGGTGTTGAAATCATCAGGAGAGGCCTTTCTTACTAGTCCCTTGTACCAAGGTGGCTAACTTATTACTTAGAAAGCAATGCTGTCATCACTAAAAGTCAACACGGGTTTCTCAAAAACAAGTCATGCCAGACTAATCTGATCTCTTTTTCTGATAGAGTTACAGGCTTGATAGATGAAGGGAATGCTGTGGATGTAGCATATCTTGATTTCAGTAAGGCCTTTGACAAAGTTCCCCATGATATTCTTGCAAGGAAGCTAGTAAAATGTGGGCTAGACAGTGCTACTGTTCGGTGGATTTGTAATTGGTTGACTGACCGAACCCAAAGGGTGCTCACCAATGGCTTCTCTTCATCCTGGAGAGAGGTAACTAGTGGGGTGCCTCAGGGTTCTGTTCTGGGCCCTGTGCTATTCAACATCTTTATCAATGACTTGGATGAAGGAATAGTATGCTGATTAAATTTGCAGATGATACCAAATTGGGAGGGGTTGCTAATTCCCCAGAGGACAGGATTAAAATTCAAAATGACCTTGAAAGGTTAGAGTCCTGGGCCAAAACTAACAAAATGAATTTCAACAGGGAGAAATGTAAGGTCCTACAGCTAGGCAGAAAAAATGAACTGCACAGATATAGGATGGAAGACACCTGGCTAGACAACAGTACCTGTGAAAGGGATCTAGGAGTCTTGGTAGACCACAAACTGAACATGAGTCAGCAGTGTGATGCGGCTGCCAAGAAAGCCAATGCAACTTAATTCTTGGTTGCATCAATAGGAGTATAGTGTCTAGATCAAGGGAAGTGATAGTACCACTCTATTCTGCTTTGGTCAGACCTCACCTGGAGTATCGTGTCCAGTTCTGGGCACCTCAATTCAAGAAGGATGTTGACAACCTGGAACGTGTCCAGAGGAGGGCGACCAAAATGATCAAAAGTCTGGAAGCCATGTCCTATGAGGAGCGGTTTAGGGAGCTGGGAATGTTTAGCCTTACAAAAAGAAGGTTAAGAGGGGACATGATAGTTATGTTTAAATATTTGAAGGGATGTCATGTCGAGGAAGGGACAGGTTTGTTTTCCACAGCTGCAGACACTAGGACAAGGAGCAATGGTTTCAAACTACAGGAAAAGAGATTCCACCTGAATCTCAGGAAGAACTTCCTGACAGTCAGAGCTGGTCGGCAGTGGAATATGCTGCCTCGGAGTGTGGTGGAGTCTCCTTCTTTGGAGGTTTTTAAGCAGAGGCTGGATGGCCATCTGTCAGGAGTGCTTTGGTGGAGTTCCTGCATGGCAGGGGGTTGGACTCGATGGCCCCTGTGGTCTCTTCCAACTCTGTGATTCTATGAACTCCAGACTTAGAGCATTTTCTCATCTGGCCCCAAAATTATGAATTCCCTTCCTCAATACCTTTGTGTGGAACTAGAGTTGGACAAATTCAAACGAGACCTAAAAACTTACTTGTTCAACCTAGAACCATAGGGGCTGACCATGGAAATAGGCAATTATTGGGATAGAATTACTGTATTTTAATCATTATATTGTTATTATAGTTATTTTGATTGTTGTCTTATTGAATGATAATTGCTCTGATCTGACTAGGCATCCTTCAGTCTCGAGAGACTATGGTAATGTGCTCTGAATAGAGGTCTTGGAACAGCGTCCAGTGTGGCTGAGAAGACCAATTTGAGAGTGACAATCCCTTCCACACTGAAGACAAATACAATCTGTATGCTCACTGTATGTTTTATCACTGTAATTATGTTATGTAACTACACTGTAATTATGTTATTTTAACTGTTTTTGACTATTGGAATGCGCTCTGGTATAGAGCGCAATATAAATAAATAAATAAATATTATTATTATTATTATTTCTCTTGGTCCCACCACCCTCACAGGTGTGTTTGGTGAAGATACAGGAGAGGGCCTTCTCTGTCACTGCTCCCAGATTCTGGAACTCCCTTCCATGGGAGCTCAGGCTGACCTTTCGCAAGCAGGCAAAAACTTTTCTGTTCAGTCAGTCTTAACCTTAGCAACTGGCCAAGATTAGTTTTCAAAAATGGGATGCTTTGTATTTTTGTGAGTTTATATTTTTTTTGTTTTTAAATCTATTTTTTTTAATCTAGTATTTTTAACATGCTTATTTGATTCTTTTAAAATATCTGAATAACTTACTGTTTTTAGCTTTCGATGTTGTCTTTTTTTATGATGTTAGGCACATTGGGTCCTTTTTTAAGGAGAAAGACAGGGTAAAAAATATTTTAAATAAATTAAGGTGTGGGAAGAGCTGGTCCTAAAACCAGTTTTGATGTCTTGCTCACCTATGGAGTTAAGTGGTTGAGTGTGCTTTCCAACAGGGCTAGTTTTACATCTGAGGCAAGGGGCTACTGAGCATGCTAATCCCATGGAAGGGATAGCAACTGCCAGGAGACTTGGGTCTTTGGGTGCTTAGCTTTGGATGGGCTCAGACACCTCGGGGCTAACAAAATGTTCTTTACAGATAAAGTGATGGAAATTGCATTCTAATACATCTGGAGAGCAGGAGATATGGGCAGTACTAGGCTGGGAAAGGTTAACCTATGGAATTCCATGTTCCAGTGGCCACATTGGCTGTGGAATTCTGGGAGCAGTCATCAGTTTAACAAGTAACATTTATAAGGTTGGCAGGTGAAAACACCCCATTGAAAGTTGCAATATCCTGCTTATATTACTGCAGTACATGCATGTGCACACATTACCTGGACAATGTATGAGCTGAATCTCAAAAATAGGGGCATCTTGCCCAAAGGCTTCTCTACACTAAGTTGTCATCAGATTTTTTTCAACACGGTCCTCTAAAGAAGAGATAAAGCCACTTAGCACAAAGCCACTTTGCTCTTGAAGAAGAGAACAAAAATTGTACACACTTTTTTCCAACTGGGGAAGATTATGAGTGATTTTGTGGATTTTTCACATTTTTTAAAATTGCAAAAAAACCCTGTATTTTACCCAAAATATGTTGGCAAACACTTGGTTCAAAATAGTTGACAAAATACATTTTTATTAATGTGGATAGTGATGACAAAAGGTGCCAGACTTCTCATGCTCATGAATGAATAAAAATCTCACTACTGACAATTTTTTCCACAGGATATCATGATACGGCAAGATATCCTTTTTTTTTTTGGCCAAGGATAAGAAAATTTGTGAATTGTTATTACATCCTCAGTCAAGATTGCCTAAATAAGCAAGGACGAAGAATTCATCAAGCATTTTTACACCTCTAATTCTTATGCAGCAAAATTGAGATGGGCCTGGTTGCTCTGAGTGGGAATATGTTGTTTTGTGAACAAGAAGCATCCTAGCTTTCCATACAATAGAAACAGAGTGAACTTAAACAACTGAGTTTTATTCAGAGACAGAGTTTACTGAATGTCTTTCCACCCACTTTCCTGTCCCCTTTCACCTCGCCTCCCAATTTCCCACAATCAGAAATACATTTATCTTGAAAGGAGTTACCAAGGGGACCTTTTTTGTGGAAAAGCATATTCAAAGCTTATCTTTTCTCTCCCTGCTCACCTTTGACAGAGTCCTCTAAGGCAACTGCAAAAGTAGTGAAGTATAGAAGAGCTATAGGAAAGTTGAAGAATTTCTGAACTGTTCAAGAAAAGCAGGATCTTGCCGCTAGACAGGCCCACTAAGAACAACTTCTGACAGTTCCTCCCTCTAGAAATGAATGGTCAGAGGACTAAGACCAGGAACAAATTTTGCTCCTTATTAATGTGCTTCCACATTATGGCACCCCATCATGAAGGTTTCTGTGGTCAAAGCACTGAGTTTTGAGATACTGTGCCAGTTTACAAAGAAAACCGAAATGCTCAGAAAATGGAAATAACGAAGGACAATAAACGATGCTCAATAAATCAGTTAATTGATTCCAAGCAATCAGGGAGAAAACATTTTGGAGCAAACAACACATACTGGTTGTATGTACACAAATCCTCAACTGAGGGTGGGGCATAGACAGATTTAAATATCAGAAGGTGTCAACCTTTTTTTTGGCCGTGACCATAAACACTACGGGAAAGAAATATAGACAGAATCAGGACTGTGTAAGTTGCATAATGAACACAGGTTCATTATGGTGGTGTGTGAAGAATTGTTTCAAGTCTGTGGCTCCCTTCAAATGTGCCAGGGCCCCCTCAGGGAACACATGGTCCCCTTGAGAATGGCTACCATTCTCACAAAATGGCTGCCACAGTGAGTGAGACCAGTTGCTAATTTCCCAAAATGTAAACCAGTGAGGATAGAAGTATTTGGCCAATGGACATAAGAGCAAGGGAGAAATGAGGCATAAACTCCAAAACACACCATTGTTAACTCAAAACTCTGTTTTCTGCTCCAAAAGCCATTTCACAGATGGAAAACGAATGAGGCTTGGGGACAAGTAACTTGACATGGCCAAGAAATTGAGTCTGCCTTACACTCAGTTTCTTGGCCAGGTCAAGTTACATGTCCCCGAGCCTAATTCATTTTCCAGTTCCCTTCTTTCGCTCCTTTTCTCCTCCCTGCTTTTTATTCAGACATTTATAATGTGCGCGTGGTCCACATGTGAGGATAGGCACACTCTAACAAAGTGGGAGGGGTGACTCATCCCATAATTTCAGGGAGAGGCATACCCCTGGCTTCAATAACAGGCCACCAATCTATATAGAATACTGTAAGGCAAGTGTCCTAACCACAGAAATATATATTTTTTTCTTTTTTAGAACTCTTTGTCAACTCCAGATGGGCTGAGCTATGAGTGCAGCTTGGGGATGATGGGAGTTATAATCCAGCCTATCTGGAGGGCAGCAGTTTGAGAAAGGCTGCCTTATTCTCTAGAATTAGCCTTGTACAGCTCTTTAAACCTTCAGCTAGCATTTCTGAAGAGGGTATTTCTTTTCTAGTCTATCCATAGTTTAAATCCTAAGAATTAAATCTAATGTTCTATTTGTGGACAGTGCCGTTGTGTGTGACAGCCAGTGTTAATCTGTTCTTAACCTGCTGTTTATATGGCTTATCCAGGCGTTAAGGCCTTGTGAGATGCTGAATAACTTCAGCCCTGGTAGGTTTGAGAGCAAGAAAAAAATTACAAAATGTTAGCAAAGTAGATTTTGCTTTTACTGGAGGAAGGAGAAGGAAAAACAGTGATGTGTATATACAAGAAAAGGCATTAAATTTAACACAATGCTGGGATTTGTACTAGGACTGACAAATCTCAACTGCAGGAAGAGAAGCTTTAAAAAGTATTAAAGGTATGACATACTTTAGACCCCAAGCTTGCAGAAGTTAGTTTTTGGGGACTATAATTCCCAGAAGGGCCGGGTGTTAGGATCATCAAGAGAGGCCTTTCTCTCGGTCCCGCCACCTTCACAGGTGCGTCTGACACAGGAGAGGGCCTTTTCTGTTGCTGCTCCCAGACTTTGGAACTCCCTCCCACTGGAGGCCTGACTGGCCCCATCTTCACTGTCCTTCTGCAAGCAGGCAAAGAACTTTCTCTTCAGGCAAGCCTTCCCTCAGTAAACCATCTACCTGTGTGTGATTTTTAGATACACTGTTATGCATTAGTGCTTTGACTGGATTTTTAGTACAACTTGTATCTTCTATTTTTCTGTGTTCCATTTCTGAGAGTGACATTTTTAAAAAATGTATACTTACTGATCTTTTACCTTAATATTTGCCTATTAATAATATAAGATGCCTCCTGATTCATTGTTCATAGTTTTAAATATTGTCTTTTAATGATGGTAACACCACTGTATACTCCTTGTTTTCAACTTTAAATATTGTCTTTCATTGTTGTAAGCCTTGGGTCCTTTTCAAGGAGAAAGGCGGGATAAAAATATTTAAATCAATCAATCAATCAGAATGTAGTCCAATGGTGGCTGTGGGAGTCTGGGACTTCTAGCATCTTGGGCAGCTCAGGAACCAGGCCAGGTTTCCAAGGCAACTGGAACTAGTCCCTGGCAGCCATACCAAATTGTGAGCATGGAATGTTAAGAAGCTTACTCAATATTAACTTCCTAAAGGTTTGCTTACATTCTACATTTCTTTTGTGGATTTTGCATGGAAAATACAGTGCTTGAAAGCGCCTAGATGCAAATTATTAAATAAGTAGTTACTTGCAATTAATCACTCCCCAGTAACTAAAGCAGAACTATGTTACATTATGATTGTGAAGAAATTGAAAACTTAAAAAGAGACAGTTACACCACTTCTTTTGTGGTGTAACTGTAACTGTTTTACTTATTTTGATAATTACTAAATGGTGGAGGAGGAATATCACAAGGTTCAAGTACTACCCCATGCTCTATTGTTGGTGTTGAGCTGAGAATGTGGTAGGCAGGAGAGGACTAAGTTTTGTATCATCGGCCAGTGGCTTGTAAAATCCTGGCATTTAAAAAGTAACCAAAAGTAAATAAGTTGCTTTTCAGAAACAAAAACATAAGTTACCTTCCTGCTGTAACACTAATGGCAACTAACTACTTTGGATGTTATAACTGCAGTAGATGAGTTTTAAAAAGAAACTTTCCAAGCTCTGGTAAAATGAATGAATGAATCCTTTTCATTTGGTGAACTCTTTAAAAAGTTTTTTGGAAAGAAAGATGGACCATGCACCTGGAGCTTGGGAAAGAGGCAGAGAAGGACATGAGCCACTGCTATTTAGATTATACATCTTGTTTCCATTATAAACCCATCAGGCTTTTAGAGCAACTGAAGAATTTATTGAACTGATTTTGTACCCTGGCGTGTTCCGGCTGGTAGGATTCACTGCAAGCCTTCTGGGGAAAGCTTGAATCAGGCCTGAGTTCTTTACAACAGCATACTACTGTTGATACAACAGAAGTATATATGACCCATAAATTTCAGACACAAGCAGTCTCAGCCCATGCATGCCTATTCAGTACTAAGTCTCTCTGAGTCCGCTCAAATTTACTCACAGTCAGTGGATATAATATTGCAGCCTAATCTTGATGTAAGCAAAGCTTTACTAAGATTTAGGAATATTTGGTATGAGTATGTTAGTTAAATCATCCATGGCAAAACATCAGTGTGGGAGTCTTTTCATGAAGCAGCTAGCTAAACCTGAAAAGCTACTTATTTTCTTTGCATTCAAGATGATGAGTGCAAACAGATTTATGAGCATCATTTGTTATGGTCTGTGCATCATTTCCCAGGGTCGACCTGCTGATCACTGCTGGACACAGAACACACCAGACCAGCAAGGTGATTTTTAGGTCTTTAATGCTGTCTGGAGCTGACAACTTCAAAGCAGATGAAAGCATTTAAAACACAGTGATATAGCTTCCCTTCTATTGAGTAAGAGAATGATGCTGAGTTTAAACCATTCTGCCATCCTCTCCCTTGTCCAAAACAGAGTGGGGTTTTAAACTACAGCTGGTCATGCATCATTTACTCCAGATGTCGTTAGGACATAAAATTCTTACATTGCCATCCGCAGAGTTTCCCTCCTCTTGTACATGTCCCCTCTTTGAACCACATGAGAATGATTTTTCTAAGTCACCATCGTTTCACCAATGAAATATTATGCTTGCTATCATGTAGCACTGTTTTAACTGTTGAATCTTCCTCTTACATGCAGCATGAAACCGACATTTTTAATCACTTCCCTTTATTAGACTATTACCATAGTCTACATGTGTCCTTTTTTCTCCATCAATCTTGCAGTCCAAGAACAGTTGAGTTACCCAAGGTTGGGAACCACTGCTCTATATCTATACTAATCTTCTACAAGCAGCAGTAAACCAAGAAAGCCTCATCATCTCATTCACTTCCCAGAAGAAAGGTCTACCTATTATTCTGAAGCTCCAGCAGATAGTGTTAATTATCCTATTCTGAAACAAGTTCCAGAGCTTCATTCCTTCACATTCTTTTTCCAGCACATCACTGAAGATATAACCCAACACAAACGTAAAACTATTCTGTTTTCCAAAGAGTAGCCTTGATCTTGGTGGGGTATCAAGTCTTCCACTTGTTTTCATTTCTCAAAGAAATGACACTGCTTGGCTACTTATAGAAAATGAAACCAAAATATCAGCATTTGAATCCAGTACTGCCCTACATTCTGTACCCTTTGTAGGCAGCACATTAGAGAAGTCTTCTGTAAAGATCAAGAGCACTGAGTGGGTTTAAAGTTCAACATGGAAGTGCAACACAGATATATATATATATATGGCGTAAACTGTTTTTCCCATATATCAGATATAGGAAAGGCGCTCCTCCCAACCACTGCCACCAGAACAGAAGAGCCTTCCTGGATCAAACCAGGATCAAACCAAAAGTCCATCTAGTCAGAACTAGGGAAAGTTACATTTTTGGACTGTAACAACAAGGATCCTTCAGCAAGCGTGTCTCATTCTGAATGAAGGAGTCTGGTAGTTCCAAAGGTAACTAGTCCAAGCTCTGATCAAGTCTAGCATGTTTGTATTATTAATTTTTGACACCCCCTGCACCAAATATGCCCTGAAAAGTAAAATTGGTTACTCTGAAGTCTTTTTTCCTAATAATCTTAGGTTTTATTTCCACTGTGGGTAAAGATTAAATAGATTGTTTCTGCTCTGTATTGTTGCTCTCTCCTGCTTTCCACTCCCTTCCTCTGCTGTTCATCCTAGTTCTTGGATTCTAAGCTCCCTAAGACAAGCACGTGCCTTTTTAAAAGCCATGTTATTCTGTAGAAGATTAGGTATCCTTAATAAAACATAAAAGGACAACAATATTATATAGTGGTCAGAATCCAGTTGTTGATTTATGCACATGTAAGTGAAACTGTGCAAGTAGCGGCCATGAATTGCTAATGAGGAATGAGGTTCAGGTTGCAATCCTGGCCCTAAGATGGTCATGCATTCATTAGCACCAATTCACCCTTGCAAATGTACACAGTTCCTTATACGTTTGGATAAGCTGCCAATAGGATTCCGGCCAGTTTATTCTGATTCTATAGGACCGGAAAAACACAGGCTAGAAGAAACTAAACATATATGCTGCCTTGAGTTTAGGAGGCAGGGTGGGTGAAAAATGTTGTACTCTCCATGGACTGTAATTCTAGTAATTAGAAAGAACTTTGCTCTAAAAATGGTATAAATAGAAGACTGCATTTACAGTATAGAAAATATTAAGACTTGCTTCCAGAACTATGATTCTCTGCAAATACTCCTTTCATGGACATATCTGAGATGTGACTACAGTATTCTCCCTGAAACAGGCACTATGTTCCAGCACAAGCAAAGGAATTGTAAAAATGTACAGAGCACATGAAGAAAAGGCAGGAACAGCAGCTATCACAGAAATTATGAATTACTACTGAAAGAAACTCACAGGCAAGCACACATTATGTGATGAATCACTCAGTCCTTCCAACTCACAGTCTTTTCATATTCTCCTCATCCTCACTCCAACTAGCATCCTCAGCTTGACCTGTTTCTCATTCTTACTCATCATACTCCCTCAAATGAACTCAGTGGATTTTTTCCTGTCTAGAATGATGCATTTATGCTGCAACCTCTTTCTCTCTCTCTTATAGACTAGGAGCTGTGAGGTTTTTCTTAATGTCAGAGGCCTGGGAATGTTCCCTTGAAATAAAGAAATAAAACAAAATTGGGAGTACCTAGGTAGCTACTTTGTGTTTGATTTTCAATAAATGTTCAAAAACAGGCATTCCCGGTCCTATGTGGCTTTGGGAAGCATCTGGAAGCACACATTTAGTCTTCAAGCCCCTTCGCTTGCCCACGTCAGTCTAAAGGCTTTGACATTGCACACTGGCCAGAATCCTGTTGATGATTTATGGTTGTTGAGAGTTGGGTTTTTTTTAATACAATGTACAAATTGCATTGCAGTTGTAGTCTTTACCAGCGTGAGCATAAGGCACTCAAAATGAGTAAGCTTCATTCCCACACTGTGCTCCGCTCCATGCATCCTCAGTGATGCCACTTGGACATACCCAGCAATTGCTCCAAAAGGCCAGTGTAGGTGATCAGACAAATCAACAACAGGACAAAATAATGCAACCGGAAACTTTATCGGAAAAAGTCTTGCTGTGAAGAGATTGAAATATCTGAGACCTATCTAAAAAACTGAAATACATATGGACTTCCAGAGCATGAAGAGATGAGCTCTTTGCCCTGGGAAAACAGCTGTCTTAGCACCCTTTCGCTATCTCCAGACAGAGGCACTTCAAAAAGCTTCGTGATCAATAAGAGTTTGATCTCTGAGCCCTATGCCTTGTGTATCCAGCCAGATGACAGGGCTTTTAGTTGAGAAGCTATTGTGCCGCAGGACAGGAGAAGTGTTGATATGTAAATTTAAGGCAACAGGTACAGGAGGATGCTTAATGTTAAAAATCCCTTTGTCAAGCCCTGGCATCATGCTGTCCTTTGTTCCCTGGAAGATCAAAAGAGGGATGAAGGGCAATACAAGTATAAAGGTTAATGGAGACAGTAGCTTAGTGTCTTTCATTCCTAGGGCAGGCAGAGGGTTTCCAAGGTGAAAGTTCCTGCCCACATTACCTGGGAATAGATCTTGCAATCCAGTGTTATCTTTTTGTTTAACAAGAGTAAAAGATAGGATAGTGCAAGTTTATTCTTTATTTTCCTGGTGGTATTGTTGGGGAAAATGTGAAGGCAAGAGGAGAAGGGGACGACAGAGGACGAGATGGTTGGACAGTGTCATCGAAGCTACCAACATGAATTTGACACGACTCCGGGAGGCAATGGAAGACAGGAGGGCCTGGCGTGCTCTGGTCCATGGGGTCACAAAGAGTCGGACACGACTGAACAACTAAACAACAACATTGTTTGTATTCTGTACTGTGTGCCCACATCTATGTGAATTTGGAATTGTTTGGTTATTTTTGCAATAACCTTTTATTTTCTAATTTTTTTTCTTTTAAAATAAACTTTACAAATCCTTTGAAGTCACGCCTCTAAGGTGGATACTTGAGAGAACCAGTGTGGCGCTTCTTCTAGTCCTAATCTCTTGGTCTCACTACTGAATGGAAGATTGATGTCTTTGGAAGAATAAGAGGAATGGTGGCAGCTTAATTAAAGAAAGAAAATTGGGATTTTTGTTTTAAATTGGACTTTGTGGAGCCTTTTGCAGTCTCACCAGATGGGGCATTTCTGACTGTGGTTCTAATGGTGGACTTGGATCATGGACACCTGTTAGCCAAACAAAATACACTGTATACTCATGCCAAAAGATCAGATCTATTCACAATTAGTGTTAACATTGTGCAGAAAACAGAATAAATAGAGAAAGTAACAGTGGGAAACATGGAACAACACAGCTGTTCACTTCCTAAGTTAAACTGGATAATGCACAATAGCAGATTGCCCCTCACTAACAAGGCACCAGTCACAATAGTAGTAAGGCACCTGCCTCGTAACACAACGGACACTTTGTTAGTCAGTTGCGATTCACCCTGAGGAGTTTAACTCTCTTTCTTGCCTGCTGTCAAGTGAATTCCAACTTATGGTGACCCTTTCCAGGGTTTTCTAAGTAAAAAATACACAGGTTTACCATTCCCTTCTTCTTAGGGTGCCCTAAGAGTATGCAGCTTGCCCAAAGCCTTACAGTCTGGCTCTCTTATCTCAGGAGGCACAGTGAGGAATCGAACTCTCCACTTTGGCTCCGCAGTCAAATACCTAAACCACTGAGCTATCCAAACAGCTGAGTTTAAGTTACATAAATCACCATCTGGCCACTGTAAGTACAACTTGTAAGAAAATTTTGAAGTTTGGAGTATTCCTGTACCAGCCATACAACCATACCCTCTTCCAGGACGCTCCATTCCACTTGTCTCTCCGCAGACATCTATTCCCACCCATCCCCAACATGCATCCTTTCCCCGACGGCCACTGCAAATGCTCAGATAGCATTGGCCTTTTTTAAGCTATTTATCTCCCACCCGCCATTCATTTCCTACATATTAATTTTATTTCTTTTTAAAAGAATGCTGGCATTTCCATCTTGTGCATTACCACTACATAAGGACTCCATGGTGAACACAGAGATTATTCCATGAAATTTGAAAAGCTATCGTACCCCTCCATGAAAGGAGTTGGTTCTACAGCAAATTGTCACAGTTTCTTTCAACATTCTTATTTTCTGAAATAAGCTTAGTAAAGATCAAGTTCCCCCCTTTTTTCACAGGAGGTGGAACCCCATTTCTGTGCTGGACAGGTATGATCCTCAGTGCCTTCCTTAATTGCTGCTGGCTTCTCCTTCTGTGTAACCTTCTGCTCTGCAAGCCATCTGCCACTTTGATTAATATTCAATATTCTGCTTTTCTTCCTCAAGGGGTCACAATACAACTATTTTCAATATGTTTTGAGATTAAATGGTATCAGGGATCTATGGATGTATGAAAGGGAATTGATTAATATGGCAAATCTTGCTCTTTTGAAATACTGGGCTTGCCCTACACGTGCAGACAATACCTGTAGTATGATGGTCTCAAAACAGGCTTCTAGTTTTATGACACTTCTTCAGAAGCAAACCCTGCGGTCCACACATTCAAAATGACAATTCTCAGCCAGTCTTTTAAAAAATCATCCCATCTTTTCCAGTTCTTTCAGAAATCTTTGCATTCACCAATGTTTATCAGACCCATACAGAAATTGCCCCCTGTACATTTTCTTGCAGTAGTAAAACTTTTCTTAAATACTCCAAACACAGAAATCTTTTCTTCTCTGGGCTGCAAATAAACAGTATTTCCTTTTTTTTTTTTTTATTCTCATTCTCTTGAACACCCCCTGTTGGACTGAATACAAGAGAAATCAGGAAATGTAGCAAGAAAATAGGTATTTCAACTTTCATGAGATCTCATATTTAGAAGAATAGATAATTTTGTCTGCATCCTTCCCACATCAAGCAGTAACTTTTCAACTCTTGTCATCACTTCACATTTTCTCTCTCCATGTAATTAAAAACAATTTTGTTAGACAAGAGGGGACATTAAATACATTGCTTGCAACTGAGCCTTTGCATTTTCTTAATTAACAAGTAAGTGCAGGGTGCCCTGATCTGGATCAGGACTGCTACACATGAGTGGAAGAGGTTAATCTTTTATCTCCAGCTACTTGTTCTTCCTCATTTGTACACAAACATACACACACATACAGGCTAACAAAGAAAAAAGGAGAAGAGCCTCCACTGGTATGAATAAAGCTTTTTTTCTTCTTCTTTTCCTTGCAGATTTTATGTGAGGTAAAGCAAATTTTGGAAAATGAGTGGGAGTCAAAACTAAACATTCCCTTATCATGGTATGCATCCATATCAGGGCCAACATGTTTACCAGTAAATAAAAAGGAACAGAAGTTTAGTCGCATGGCATCTTTCTACTAGATAATTCTGTTTAGCTAAAGAGGTGAATACACATAATATCTAACTTCTTCACTAAGCCATGTACCATGAACAGTTAAAATTCCCAAGAATGTCAAGGGTTTACATACCATAAAGGCTACCTTCAGGGAAAGCCTGAGCTAATAAGGAAACCTTTCTGAGCTTAGGATTTTTCATGTGACTGGATTTTTACTCATGACAAGATCCATCCCCAGCATACAAAATAGCAACAACCTTATAGCATCTTAAAGGCTAATAAATTTATTATGGCATATGTTTTCATGTTCTAGCATCCATTTCCTCAGATACATGAAGTATTATCCTCTGTCTAATGTCTTTTACCAAGGGGATGATAATTCATAGATGAGAGGAAGTAGATCTTAGTCCCTGAAAGCTTGTGCCATAATAAATCAAGACACAATAAATCTGTTGGGTCTGAATCTGATTTATAGTTTCAAATAACAGTAGATTCACTGAATTAAAGGGATTTACACGTGTTGACTCACAATTCAGCAGCTGATTCAATAAGTCTATTCTAATTGGGTGTATCAACTGGATTTAGGCCTGTGTCTTTAAGATTTCTTTGTTGTCTTTCCTAGAACAGACTGACACAATCAGCCCCTGGAATGTATTCCCAAGATGGTGAGTCTGACAAAATCTCCAAGGGCTGGAGAAAGGGCAATAGAAGGAGCAGGAGCCCTCAGAGATTCCATTAGAGTTTTGATTCAGAAGGATCTTTCCACCCTGATAACCCTCTTGTGCCTTCTTTATGACTTGGGTATGTCTTTATTAATGAAAGAAAAATCTCTCTTAGCCAGCTATCTTTTAATTCTTGCTTGTGCAGATTACCGTATTTTTCCGTGTATAAAATGACACTTTTTCCTAAAATAATTAGAGGAAAAACTGAGTGTCGTTTTATACACGGAAGGAAGCAGTCGCTCGGGCGCCTCTTGCTGCCGCTGCCCAATTGCCTCTTCCAGAGCTCACGGCTTGTCCCCTCTGGTGGCCCCGAGGCAGCAGCAGCAGGAGGCGGAGGCGAAGGAGCAGTCACACGTGCTCGGGCGCCTCTTGCTGCTGCCTTCCCCGCCTGCCCGATCACCACCTCCAGTGGGACTGACGGGCTCAGCTCACGTCGCCGCCTTGTCCCCTCCATTGGTGGAGGCAGGAGGAGGCAGACGCAGAGGCAAACAAGCACTCGGGCGCCTCTTCCTGCTGCCGCTGCCAGATCACCTCCTCCTACGATCTCTTTAGGGCAGGGGACAAGGCAGCGACGTGAGCTGGAGGTGAGCCCCGGCAGTCGCACTGGAGGAGGTAATCGGGCAGGCAACGGAGACAGCAGCAGCAGGAGATGGAGGTGGAGGAGCAGTTGTCCATTAACTGCTCCTCCGCCTCCATCAAGGGTCAAAATTAGGGGGTCGTTTTATACATTGGGGGGTCGTATACACGGTAAAATATGGTACTTAAATCTCATTCAGTGAAGTACAACAGCAACATGTAACAGTCTTACAGCAGCAAACCCTTTGTAAGCTTCTTAGATAGGCTCCAAACAGAGGCATCCAGTTGGAAGGCCTGATCCCAAGTGACTCACAGTGCGGTTACACATTGAAAAAACACACCTTGTTTTTGAATCAAGTTTAGCATATGTGAGGTATTTCACTCAGCTGTGAGAGGGCCATTTATTTTAAATCACTGGTGAAATCAATTTATTTTGAATTGTTTCAGCACATGTGAATGCCTCTGTTGGTGTAAATTGTGTCTGTGAGGTTTCTCAAGTAATGGATGCCATGATCATAGTTTTGGAGTGCAGGTAAATCTTGCAGTTCAATCAGATAAAGGTTGAGTGAGGAAAAGTGCTCCCTTCTTCACAAGCCTAGAAGCTGCTGATCTTGCCAATTTATCTGGTCAATTTCTCTTTGCCACTCACTAGTGTGCCTTCCCTCTCTCCAGCCCCGGGGGCCCTCACTCCCTCTCCTTCTTCACCATTGTGTGTGTGTGCATGCACGTGTGCACCTGCTTGTGTTAGGCTTCAGGGAAATCTTGCTGTCTGATCTGTTTTAATTTTTTTTTCTATCTGTCATACTGAACTAATGCTACTCCAGACTGCAAGGAATAAAAATAAAAATAACACCACAACAGCAGCAGCTAGTGGCTATGAGAGACAGCCAGTGAAAGGGCAGGCAGGGGCAGGACAAAGTCACAAATGCAAAGATTTAAAAAAACGTATTCTCGAAGGCTTTCACGGCCAGGATCTGATGGTTGTTGTAGGTTTTTCAGGCTGTTTGGCCGTGTTCTGAAGGTTGTTCTTCCTAAGGTTTCGCCAGTCTCTGTGGCTGGCATCTTCAGAGGACAGGAGTCAGAACTCTGTCTGTGCTCTAGTGCAGTTTTGTGGGATAGTTGAGTATTTATAGCTGTGGGATCAGCTTTTGTCCTTTTCAGGAGATTGGGTGATTATGGTGATCAGCGTGTTTTTTGTTGCGGGTGTATTGTTGTGATAAGGGGGAGAGATGATCTGTCACTGTGATTGATGGGTGTTGTTAGCTGGTCTTTTGTGTGCAGTGATCACCGGTCCTTGTGGCTGGGTAGAGTTTGTTGACCTTTTGCAGGCTGTATTTTTCAGTGCTGGGAGCTAGGCTTTGTTGAGTTTTAGACTTTCTTCTTTTTTGCTGAAGCTCTGCTGGTGTTTGTGGATTTCAATGGCTTCCCTGTGCAGTCTAACATAATGATTGCTGGTGTTGTCCAGTACTTCAGTATTTTGAAATAGAATTTCATGTCCAGCTTGTTTCAGGGCATGTTCAGCTACTGCCGATTTTTCCGGTTGTTTTAGTCTGCAATGTCTCTCATGTTCTTTGATTCTGGTGTGGATGCTGCGTTTTGTGGTCCCAATATATACCTGGCCACAACTGCAAGGTATCCGGTATACTCCTGCAGTGGTGAGGGGGTCCCTTTTGTCCTTTGCTGACCGTAACATTTGTTGTATTTTTGTGGTGGGCCTGAATACTGTTTGTAGATTGTGTTTTTTCAAAAGCTTCCCCATGTGGTCCGGGACCCCTTTGATGTATGGCAGAAATACTTTATTTGTGGGTGGCTGTTTTTCCTCTTCAGTTTGGTGATGTTTTCTTGGTTTGATGGCTCTTGTGATTTCATTCTTGGAATAGCCATTTGCCTATAGGGCCCAATTCAGATGGTTGAGTTCGGTGCTGAGAAATTGAGCTTCACAGTTCCGATTTGCACGGTCTACAACTGTTTTGATTATTCCTCTTTTTTGTCGTGGGTGGTGGTTGGAGTTTTTGTGTAAGTACCGGTCTGTGTGGGTGGGTTTTCTGTAGACCTTGTGTCCCAATAGGAGGTCAGTTTTGCGTATGACCATGACATCTAAGAAAGGGAGTTGGCCCTCTATTTCTTTTTCCATGGTGAACTGTATATTTGGGTGGATGCTACTGAGATGGTTTAGAAATTCTTCCAGTTTTTCTTCACCGTAGTTCCAAATTGCGAAGGTATCATCCACGTATCGGAACCAGACTATGGGTGCGAAGGGTGCCGAAGCCAGGGCCTGTTTTTTCGAAATGTTCATGTAGAAGTTTGCTATAACCGGGCTGAGGGGGCTCCCCATGGCCACACCATCTGTCTGTTCATAGAACTCATTATCCCACTGAAAGTAGCTTTTCTGTTTCACAATATCTTAATTCAATTACTCCTGTTTGTATTATATTTTTTACGTTTTGGTATTTTACATCCACATACTTAGTCCTGGCTTTTATACTTTCTGAATTAGCCATTGCAATACAGGATTGTGAATCTTCAAAAATAGTAATTGGCATTTCACATTTTACCTGTACATCTTTGAGTAATTGCTTGAACCATATTACCTCATTACATGCTTCAGACAATGTGGCAAATTCTGCTTTTGTTGTAGATACAGCGATTGTTGTTTGTTTTATTTATGTATTTATGTATTTATTTATTTAACTTACATGCCGCCCACACTACCCAAAGGTTTTCTGGTTCTTCAGCCTGTTGTTGCATTTGCATATTGAATCACATAACCTGTTACAGACTTTCTATCAGTCTCTTCTGCAAATGAACTGTCTACATACATAACAGGTGTCTCTGGTCCATCTTTTGGCAATTTTAAACAATAATCCATAGTTCCTTTTAAGTATCTTAGAACCCTTTTTAAAACTTGCAAATCACTCTGTGTAGGTTTAGCAACTTTCCTGCTTAGATAGCCTACTTCAAATGCAATGTCTGGACGTGTCCATAGCGCTAGATATAACAAACTTCCAATTCCAGACTGATACAATTCCACATTTTGAAAACACTAATCACATGTGTTTTTCAGGAATTCAGGTGACATAGGTGTGTTGGTTATTTTTGCATCTGTTAATCCAAATTTTGTTACCAACTGTTCTATTTTCCTTTTCTGGTTTAAGAAAATATCACCCTTTTTGTTCCTCAGTATATCTATCCCTAGATAGTACTGTTTGATCTCCCAGATCTTTCAACTTGAAACGTTCACCAAGTTGCTGTGCAAATTGTTGTACTAATTTCTTTGACTTAGCTGTAATACACAGATCATCAACATAAGCTAATAATATCATGAACTCATCCCCAAACTCTTTTGTGTAGACACACTGGTCTGCCACACTTCTTTTGAAGCCTATTTTACCCAGTGCATCATCCAAACACTGATACCAGCAGTTTGCACTTTGTTTTAGTCCATATCAGGTCTTTTTTAGTCTGTAGACCTTTTGGGGTTTATTAGATTCATACCCAGGTGCTTGTTTCATATAAACAATTTCTTGTAACGGTGCATTCAGATATGCGGTGTCACAATCAAAATGATTAATTATCCAATTTTGTTTTGCTGCTAGAGACAATATCAATCGCAAAGATTCTGTTCTAGCTGTGGGTGCATATGTTTCATTATAAGAAATGAACTTTTCTTGTGCAAAACCCTGTGCCACCAATCTTGCCTTGTACTTCAACGTACCATCTAGAAACACTTTTTATGGAACACCCACTTTGCACCTATTGCACTATGTAATGGTGGTAAATCACATACCTCAAACACTTTCTGTTTTACAAGTGATTCGAACTCTGAGTCCATTGCTGAGTTCCATTTCTCCTGCTCATCCTCTGGCAGTTCTAGCATTTCTTTATAACTTGGAGGCTGACAGCCTACCTAGCATACTCTGATTTCATTTACTACAAATCTTTCTGGTGGTACACCCTTGTTTGCTCTATTTGACCTGCGAGGGATGACTACTTGCTCAATTTCCTCAGTCTCTTGTGTCACATTCTTTGCATCTTCTTCCTATTTAACTTTAGGCTTTACAGGAGATGTCTCTATGGCTTTCGGTGTATCTTTGTCAACTACCTTTGGCATAGGTGAACCTTGACCATTTGCCTGAGCTTGAGCCTGCACCTCAGTGTTGAAAGGTATAAATACCTCTGAATTAGCGTGAATTTCCTTCCACCCTGAGTGTATTTCAAAATTGGCACTTCTTGAAAATACTACTCTGTTACCTCCAGCGCAGAACCTGTACCCTTTTGTACCTGCCTCATATCCTACAAAATCTGAGTCACTGGGATTTAGGTTGACCTTTTCTCCTCTGAGTCTTGGGTATCAGAACGTGTGCAAATGAACCAAATACCCTTAGATGTTTAAGTGAAGGCCTTTTACAAAGCAGTAAATAATATGGGGTTTCATTTGTGGCTGTTGACCACAACCTATTGCTTATGTAAACAGCTGTGACAATTGCCTCTCCCCACATTCCAGAAGGCATCCCTGCATCATTCATCATGCAATCCTTCATTGTTTGAAGCACACCCAATTTTCTCTCTGCAACACCATTTTCTGCAGAGCAATAAGGGTTGGTCTTTCTATGAATTATGCCCCTCCTTTTCAGCCACTGTTGAAAATCTTGACCCAGGAATTGACCACCCCTGTCAGTTTGAAACTGACTTAATTTATGGGGAAAACGCCTCTCAACCATTGCTACCCATTATTTTAACTTTGCACATGCTTCATTCTTTGTTTTTAACAAATAAACATAAGAAAACCTTGAAAAATCATCAACAATAGAATGAATTTGGCTCCTCCTTCACTGGATTTGAATGGTCCTGCCAAGTCTGCATGCACGAGCTGAAATGGCCTAGTTGACATTCTGTCACTCTTCTTACTCACAGGAAACCTTTTTACCTTTGATTTCTGGCACACTGCACATTCCAGAAACCTAGGACACTTTTGTAGGTTTAAATCTGGACATACTGTTGCTAACTGAGATAGATGCCCAAAGCTAGCATGCCCCATAATTCTGTGTAACTGGTGTATACATTTATCATGTAAAGGTTCATTGTGTACTTGTGACGCACTCACAGACTGCTGCTCTTTACTTTCCATAATATATAGACCACCTTTTAACTTTCCTATGGCAACTGCATATTACCTTTGCTTACCAAAATTGTGTCATTTTCAAACACCACCTTGTACCCACACTTGACCAGACATGATACACTTAATAGACAATAATCCATTCTGGGTACACATAAGGCATTAGGAATGATTGTCCCCAAACTTGGCACATAAACATTTCCTTGTGCCATTATCTCTACCTGAGATCCATCTGCCAAAATCACACTTTTTACCTTGGGGGAAAAACTGTCCCTCAACAGTGACTTGTCATTGACAATGGTCTGGCTACAAGCAGAGTCCAAAATCCAGACACAGTCTTTCTCCGGTGGTTCTTCTTCAGACACAGGTGTAGCAACCATTTGGACTGACGTCATCACTCTTCTGCCACGGCCACTCTGCCGCTTATCTCTGCGTTCCTCCTTTATCTGAGCCTTGCAGGTTCTTTTAAGATGGCCGGTGGCACCACAATGAAAATATCTTCTTACTGCAAAAGCTTTTTCATGATTCTCTGGAAAAATCTCCTCCTTGCTTTTATCAGCGTGTCTCTCTGTCCTCACTCTGCTGCTAGGAGTGTCAAGGCCATTCTGACTCCGAATCCGCCTCTGTTGCACCTCCTCCAGTAACCAGGCTGAGACAAAGTCCACAGTGAGCACATTTTAATCTATTGTCTGCATACTGTGAATTAATCCTTCCCAACTCTGGTCAAGGGAAGATAACAAAATGTAGGATTTTATAACTTCAGTAAACTGAATTTCTCGTTCCTCGAGCTCCATAAACAGTCTCTGCATTCCTCAGAGACATGCACCGGGAGATAATTTCATGTTGAATAATTGTCTCGTCAGAATTATCTTTGACCCAGCAGTGGCAGTGATATACAGAGTCCTGAACTTTTGCCATATCTGAGCTGCCAAAGTGAGCTGTCTCACATACATCAGCTGCTCATGTTCAACGTTTAGCAAAATAAACACATGTGCTCTGGCATTAAGTTTATTTTGTCCATCTGTTAATGGCTGATTTGGGGGTGGTCTACAATATCCCACAGACCCTGGGATATGAGCCAGCATTCCACGTGCGTGCTCCAGGACAGATAATTTTTGCTGTTTAATTTTTCTACAGCAAGCATGGGAGTTGTTTCAGTTTGCTGCTGCATCCTGAATGCCTTCAGACAACCTTTTTTTTAAGGAACAAAAAAATTCCTTCCTGATCACCTTATCAGCAGGCAGTTTTCTCTCCTTCCAAGAAAAACTTTTAAACGCCTGCTTTCACAGTTTCTGACAGAGCAATCTGGGCCCATGACCTGTCAGAATGTGTATGAAATAAATCACTCTTAAGTAATTAGCAGAGTCCCGGAAAGAAAATTTACGCTTTCTCTTCTCCAGACAGCAGTGAAAAATAAGACACAGCTAAAGTTTTGCTCTGAGAGATTCGAACAATATAACTCACAGACAAATCGTTGTCTTTCTCCAGCGAAGGCTTTTATCTTGTAGTTTCAGGAAAATATTCACAGTAGCTATTTACAGCATTCCAGGCAGCAAAACAGACAGCATAACGCTCAGAACTTCAAGCTCCACCTACAGGAGCATGGTACTGACTTGGTTACTTTTATATCCACAAAGCTGATGCAATCTTGCTACCAGGATTGCATCAGATGCACAGTGACTCAGCAGAGATCCTCCGCACACATCAATCATATCATAACTTTACTTAAAGAGACAATATTATCTAGTATTTAGATCAATACTCTGACAAAAATCATGTATTACCACGTGACTTTAAACCAATTTCAAAAACCTCAATCCATCTCCTAATTCATTTTCATAGTGTAACCGCAACCTCAGTAGTCTTTTCCAGTCTCTTTCCCTTGCATGGTGAGAGAATGCTCCTACTTCTGATTTACCTGCCTCCATTTCCTCAAACTCTTCTTCATTGCTCACTGGCTCTTACTTATTATTAAAAAAGAGTATTTCCTAAACTGCGCCAATTAGTATTCCTATGAATACTATTTGACACTACCATCTTGTAGGCCCTTGCTGATTGAAGCAGTATCATTCAAAAGAACTCTGGTGTAAAAGAGAATACAACACTTGAATTCCAGCAAGGGGGAGAAACACAAGAACACAATTCGGGACTATAATTCAGAGGCCTCAAAAAAATAAGGCTCATGGATTTCATTACGGGCGTCCCTGTCTTTCTACCCTCAATATTACAGCTATGTGTTTTATTTTACTTTATTTTTTAAATTGACTTTCCATCTTTGTCCTAAATCTGGGCAGCTCACAACATGATTAAAAACACAATAGGTTATATTATTATAACTAAAAACACAATAGGTTATATTATTAAAATGCAATTAAATGGATTATCATATTAAAACAACTAAATGTGAATTTTAAAAACAAATGGGAGAGAGTACATTGCATCACACTGCATACATCCTACATCTGTTACTTGGGAAGGGTAACCAATTAATATCAGTTTGGCTGGCACAGCTGATATGAGATCATTATTTATCTTCGCCCCAAGGTATTGAGTAGCATATCTAGAAGAATAGAAGATTAATGTCAAAAATCTCTGCATGTAATCACAAGTAACAGAAAGAAGGTTTAATAACCTGGCGCTAAAGGGTTCACCAAAATGTCAAACCAGCAGATCTATAAATGTGCATTGGATCCAAGAATACAGTGCTGTAAAAATAGAAGAACAATAAGGATTAGGAAAGCGTTAATACAATTTGCCTTATCTCTGAGGAAAAAAAGTAACATCCTCTTACTGGTGCATTGTTTTTTTAACCTTGTGTACTTTCCTGGTTTGTGCAGGGAATCAAATGAGAAGAAGCTATTGGAAAGCATGCCAGTGAACCAGTAAACAAATCTTCATTTGCTAGCTAAACTCCGTACACTGATGCAGATCAATGATCCACTTAACACAAATTTCATCCCTAAACCATTTGGTCCCTTGCCGGGATAAAGACAGCCTACAAATGATACAAACAAACAAACAAACAAACATCTGACATTGCCTTCATCTCAGTCCTGACACCCTTTTGAGTCTACAATCTAGGCACCTAATGAGGTCTGCAAAGGCTGAGGAATGGGTGGGCTTGGCTTCTGCTCCTTAGCTGCAAAACTGAGATTGTTGAAGCTTGAACCTCAGCATCTTTTAGAAGAGGAATAAGATGTTCTCCTTATAGCTAGTTTTTGATGGCAGGATGAGATGGGGCTATTTAATGACTGTTAACTGGGATGGGTGTCTGTTGCCATAGCCACATAACATAACTATTTGAATAGTAATACATAACTGTTTTTAATGTAATAACTTATGTTTTAACTAACTTGTCTTTTATCAATTTGTGAGTGGCTTTGGGTCCCATAATTGGGAGAAAGGCACAGAAATAAAATAAATAAAATAAAAATAAATAAATAAATAAATGGCATTTATTTTACACCAGCTACACTTGTTACCAGGGGCTCTCTCAGTTCACTTGAAGGTGTCGATTATTATGGGATTTTGGTTAAACTCTTATTTAGCCTGGGACCCACATACCTAGTGGACCACCTCTACCTGTATGAGCCACTATGATGATTAAGCTTTTCTGAGCCTGGCATTTTAAAGGTGTCAATTTTGATATATCAGGAAGAGATCCTTTTTTATATATATTTGGGGGGGGGGGGTTGCCCCTATGTTGTGAAACTCTTTTCCTGAGTTTCTTCATAATATGGTATCTTTGCAGGGATTAAGGAATGGATTTTGGAAGCCGTTAATTTTAGCTGTGTTTCCACCACCCTTGTGGTGATATTTTTTTGCTCTTTTTAGATTCCAAGGTTTGGTACCTGTTTTAATATATGTTATTGTTTCAGTTGTGTATGCTTTTCTGAGTGTTCCTGGAAAGAAGGGCAGCATTGTAAAAGAAAATAATAAATAAATTTCATTATCATTATTGTTTCAAGCCTTTGAGATGGGACAGATCATTAAGCAAATAAAATGGATGACAAATTCTCTTTAGCAACACGTCTTGGTCCCAGAGTTTAGATAAGTTCCTTTTGACTCCCAGAATCCCACTATTATCTTGAAGATTCTGGGAGCTGTCACTCTCGCTTCAAAAAGAGAGAGAACACTTTTCAACGTTTGCCTAGTCCCCTTTCTCCGGGGTTTTGCCATGCCACACAGTGATCCACAAGTACAGCAGGACCCCTATATCCACGGGACAGGTATTCACAGTTTCACTTTCGTACAATTTACCACAGCCCTACATACAGCATGCAAGGGTGCCCCTTTATGGCCTTTGTCCTGCCTCCTTGTATGTTATATATATATAGGGTAACTATATTTGCGGTATCAGGTATCCACTATAGATCGTGGAACCAATCCCTCGTAGATACGGGAGTCCTATTGTATCAAAATATGGAATCTTGACTTCCACAAGGATCAAATCTGGAACCTTAATCTATTTCTATTCCTGTTATAGCAAATACATTAGACACACCATGTTGTTGTGCTGTTATGTGCTGTCAAGTCAGGACCAACTTATAGCGACCCTGGGGCTTTCAAAGTAAGTAAGGTATTTAAGGAGTGGTTTTATCAGTTCCACTCCCCCAGTGAGTTTCCATTACCACGTGGTGAACTGAATCCTGGTCTCCAGAGTCCTAGTCCGTCATTCTATCCACTACACACCACACTCAGTGTACCATAGGAAAGCAGAAAACAACCAAACTGTTAACTAGACCATATTGAGTCACCATTAGATGAACAAACCAGAGAATTGACGAGGTGACTAAAGAAGCCAGGAGTTTGAGATGGGAATGGAATTGCCCACATAATTTGAAGAGCCTGTATTCTTCACTTTGGCTTCAATTTACAAACAAAAATACACAGTGAACCCTCCAGAATGCAACCTTTCTGTGTATCCCAATTTACTAGAAACTATTGATTGCATTTCTGCTACTCATTTCTGCTACTCACAAGACAACAGATTATTTTAAGAGCAGGAAGCGATGTATTTGTCTTTTGGGCTCATTTAGAGTTCTAATGCCAAGGTTTCAGGATGCATGACATTTATTACACCAACCCATGAATCCAATAAGACAGCACTGACAAAGCCTCCTTTCCCTTAATGCATTCTCACTCTTAAATGATCTACAGATGGAAAGTATATGATGAACCAAAGTTGCTTCATTTCCAATTTATCTTTATTGCTGCAAACACAGTTTTGTCCCTTGGCTGTCAGAAACAATAAATTGCACTTTTGCTGTCAGCCTAAAAGAGCAAAAGAACATTTATTTTATTTACACTGTCGTCTCTCATTTGGAAGGCTAAGAAGAACAGGTGATGCCATCTTCTTTAAAAAAGAAAGAAAGAAAGAAAGAAAGAAAGAAAGAAAGAAAGAAAGAAAGAAAGAAAGAAAGAAAGAAAGAAAGAAAGAAAAGATAAAAGTACAGGGGTGCAAAATAAAAAGAATTCATGGCAAAATTCATATCTTTTCACTGATTCCAAATGCAGCTGTGCACTCAAGAGAGTAGAACTCTGCAGCCAGCAACTAACCAACCACAAGACAGATAGAAAGGTTCTTCAACTTATTGCTGTTAAGGAAAACTTTAATTAACTTCCATTTCATAAGGAATTAGAAAAGGCCATTGAGACCAAGATCATCCACACTCATATTTCTGATCACCATGTATGGGTGTGACTACGCAAAAGCCTTTGACTGTGTGGACCACAGCAAACTATGGCAAGTCCTTAAAGAAATGGGAGTGCCTGACCACCTTATCTATCTCCTGAGAAATCTCTATGTGGGACAGGAAGCAACAGTTAGAACTGGATATGGAACAACTGATTGGTCCAAAATTGGGAAAGGAGTACGACAAGGCTGTATATTGTCTCCCTGCTTATTTAACTTATATGCAGAATACATCATGCGAAAGGCAGGACTGGAGGAATCCCAAGCCAGAATTAAGATTGCCGGAAGAAATATCAACAACCTCAGATATGCAGATGATACCACTCTGATGGCAGAAAGTGAGGAGGAATTAAAGAACCACTTAATGAGGGTGAAAGAGGAGAGCGCCAAAAACGGTCTGAAGCTCAACATCAAAAAAGCTAAGATCATGGCCACTGGTCCCATCACCTCCTCGCAAATAGAAGGGGAAGATATGGAAGCAGTGACAGATTTTACTTTCTTGGGCTCCATGATCACTGCAGATGGTGACAGCAGCCAAGAAATTAAAAGACGCCTGCTTCTTGGGAGGAAAGCGATGACAACCCTAGACAGCATCTTAAAAAGCAGAGACATCACCTTGCCGACAAAGGTCCGCATAGTCAAAGGTATGGTTTTTCCAGTAGCGATGTATGGAAGTGAGAGCTGGACCATAAAGAAGGCTGACCGCCGAAGAATTGATGTTTTTGAATTGTGGTGCTGTACGAGACTCTTGAGAGTCCCCTGGACTGCAAGGAGAACAAACCTATCCATTCTGAAGGAAATCAACCCTGATTGCTCACTGGAAGGACAGATCCTGAAGCTGAGGCTCCAATACTTTGGCCATCTCATGAAAAGAGAGGACTCCCTGGAAAAGACCCTGATATTGGGAAAGTGTGAAGGCAAGAGGAGAAGGGGACGACAGAGGACGAGATGGTTCGACAGTGTCACCGAAGCTACCTACATGAATTTGACCCAACTCCAGGAGGCAGTGGAAGACAGGAGGGCCTGGCGTGCTCTGGTCCATGGGGTCACGAAGAGTCGGACACGACTTAACGACTAAACAACAACAACACGTATGGGTGTGATAGCTGGACAGTTAAGAAAGCTGACAGGGAAAAAATTGATTCATTTGAAATGGGGGGTTGGGGAAGAGCTCAAGCTATTTCTGGACTGCCAGAAAGGTGAACAAGTTGGTCCTAGAACAAATTAAGCCTGAACTGGCTCAGGAGGCAAAAATGTTGAAACTGAGGCCCTCCTACTTTGGGCACATCATGAGCAGGTAAAATTCTCTGGAAAACAATAAGGCTGGGAAAGGTTGAAGGCAGCAGGAAAAGAAGAAGACCAAATATGAGATGTGCTGACTCCTATGGGCTTGAGTCTACAAGAGCTGAGCAGGGCAGTTGAGGACAGGACATTTTGGAGATAGCTCATTCATAGGTTCGCTGTCATTCGGAGGTGACTTGACGGCACGTAACAACAACAACAGAACAGAAGGAATTAGAAATCCCTTGTCACCATTCTGGAGTCCCAAGAATTCTCACTTCAGAGCCATACCATAAAGCGTTCTTGTTTGCAGTGCATAGCCAAAAAGAGCCCCCACCAGCCATTCATGGCTGCGTACCGTGAGACTGTAGGAACAGAGGGACTGATATTTATGCAACCTCATAATCCCAGGAAACTGTTGTGTGGAACCAAGGATGTGGTCACACCAGCGAAACGTTTCCCAGTTCTTCCTCATTGATTTCAATTTTTTTTTGTGGTCAGACAATGCATGGCCATTATCAAATCTTTTGGTCTGCCTCCATGCTATCTCTACATCAAATCCCGCCTGCTGGGAGGCTTCTACTTTTTTGTTGCGGGATTTATAGCACAACAGTTTTACAATGGTGTCCTGTGTGCATGACTGTCTCGATACTTTTTCTGGCAAGCCGCTTTGTTTTGCTTCCACCAGTGATGTTTGCCTGTATGCCCTTTCAATTTACAAAAAATAACTTTTTAGCGAGTGGAGTGTCCATGTGTTGGAAAACCTATGTCATCCGCCTCTGTGCTTTACTTATTTGTGGATCCTTCCTCCAGGTGGTTCTCCTTCCCCTAAGCCCTTTCATGTTTTCCTCTTGGGGACCTCATGGTAGAGCTGCAATGACAGCAAAGCCCGACTATGAGTTTCTCTGCTGCAATGCAGCAGCAGAGAAACTCAAACCCATGAAGGAAATGTCGCCGAAACATCGATGTAACAATTTTTTTTAAAGGGTGAAAAGGAGCCACATTAACACAAACAACCCAGAGGGAAATATTCCGGCACCAAAGTGTAGCCGGTCATATCGCATCAAATTTAAAGAAATGTTATGTAATTAAAAAAAAATCAGAACACACACCCCGGGATAAATGTCACATGACTTCAACATGTGACTGCTCAGGGAGTAAAACATGTGAGAAAACGGGGACATTTAGCTGGTGTTACCATGGCCTGAGTTCTAGTCTGAAGCCTGGGAAGCTGCTACATGGGAAACGAGTTCTAGTTTATAGCCCAACAAGTCATTTCATGAAATTGAGATCTGGTTTGCAGCCAGGAAGCTGTTAATAGGAATACAGGTTTAATTTGCAACCTGGGGAGCTGTTGCATGGAAGTGCAACTGGTTTGCAACAGAGGATGTTTTACATAATAATGGATAAAAGCCAGCCCCTATCTTTTAATCCCCTTTAACTTCTGCTTATCCTCCTGACATTCCACTGGAGCCTAAAGTAAATGTAGAAGTCATCCTTCCAGACAAACATATCAGACAAATAGGTCCTGGATCACTCTGATGATATCTGACTTGTCGCTCTTGCTTGTCCTGCTTCTCCTTTCCATTTGCTTTTCAAATTGTTCTGGCCTCTCTATCCCCTTGTTTAAATTTAGATGGTGAGCAAGGCCTTAGCTTTTGTTTTAATGACTTTATAAAACACCCTGTCTGTTCTTGGTGATGTAATAATCAGCAGTGCAACCATGAGAAGGAGCGCAAGTGTGAAAATATACACGGAATAGGTGGCTTCAAGCAATTTCTACAGGAACCCTAGCAGCTAATGATTCATATCTTTCCAGTATATTCGTTTCAAAGGTTAAAAGGATGGGAAGTACAAAGGAAAAGTACTACCGTAAGTTAGCTGGGCTTCGATTTCCCCCCAGCAATTTTTATTCTGCGCTTTCTAAAACAGATAACCATAAATGCGGCAAAATCTCTGCAGCTATTGGTCAAAAATAACCGCTACATTTCTTCTCACTTTCTCCCTGTCTCGTTTACTTTCATTAAGCTGACCTGCTTTATACCAGATGTCATTGGTTTCACAATGACAAATTATCCCAAACCAGGGAGCTTTCGCAGGTGTTTCATTATCCTTCGGCAAACCACAATACAGAGTAATAGCAATTCTCAAGAAAATCAACCCTTATAAACTCCTGTAGTTGCTCAGACACCTTCAGTGGGGTACCTAAGACCCAAAGCTCTGACAATGCACAATTTTTTAAAAAATATCCAATATCAAAGAGCTCTTGAGTTTCAGGGTGAAGGCTGGGGAGATGAGAGAGGTAACCCCCCCTTCCCCACTTGTCTCCTCCCCTCCTCAGCTGATCAGCAGAGGCAGGAAGCCAGTCATGGTGCCACGGTTGGAAGGGCTCGCAGGCTCAAAGCAGTACAGAACTGCCTCTGCCACTAAGGTGATCTCTGGAGCTATGGTTGCGGAGGTGACACCAGCCTTCAGGGCCCTGCAGTTAGTCTGGTCTTGGACAGCCTCCTAGGGTGCTCTTCCCCACCTGCCCCCTGAGCCTGTGGAGCTCCAAATTGTGCTAAATAGAATGCATACCCTAGGCAAGAGTTGGAAAGGTGCAAGGCAACTCTTAAAGGGGAAGGCTGGATTGTTCTAAGGACAAAAACAAGCAGACAAGGTCTTTCCCACACCCCATGCTAAACAGTGCCATCAAGGTTCTATATATCATATAACTATATGCCAATATGGACAGACTCAAAGGACTGCCAGTCATTCTACACCCCCCCTCCCATGTCCAGATAACAAAACAAGATTGGGAGAGAAATTCCAATCCACAGCACCAGAGGTGAAATCAGGAATCGGAAACCTACACCTCTGACCTGTGTCTGCAGCCCCCATTTTGAAAACTGCTTTAAATAAAGCAGCCTGGCCCACACATCCATGATTTTTGGAGCTCCGTGCTTCTTCTGAACCACCTCTATCTCTGTGGTGCCCAGCCTAATGAAGATCTGCGTGGGGTCAAACGTTAGCTCCTGTAAATGAATTTTTAGTGTGCCAATAATGGAACCACCAACCCTTGCTTTCAAGACTGAAAGTCAAATTACATATTAAGGAAAATGTTCCAGGCAATCCAGTGCTTCAACAGCACCAGGTTTGAGAGCTCAGATCATGCAAATGAAGGCTGTGTTTACCTCTTGACCAATCACACACACAAAAAACAGCACTAGGGAATCTCTTGGTAAGATAAAGACATTTCACGTTTTAAGGGAGTTATCCAACTGTATTGGAAAGAATCCTACTGTGCTGGTGCACTGCAAAGCAGAAATTGTGTAATTGGCTTGCACGCTTGTGCCAACGGTCACATGCACGGGGATGCCCCAGTCACATGCTTAATTGCACATTTGGGTGCATGCCCCAGCACACAACAGATAGCAAGAAAAATGGCAAAACCTGCTTCTATGATCTCCCTTGAGTACTGTATTAGGTATTGTACAGTAGGATTTTGACCACTGTCTACTTTGAGTCCTTCTAGTCAGTCCTGACCCAGACAGACTGTGAAAGACACAGTCCACCCATGGATTCAGATCTACCTTCTAATCACACCTGTTGTGGAAGAAACTGATACTCTGGATCAGCGCTGTACCTGTCCAATGGATGAGTTGACGTTTAATCATGTGGAGGGCTGGCTCAAAAGGGGTGGGGGGAAAGGTTCACACAGAACCTATAGCAAGGCAGCATGAATGAAGTGGGTGTAATGTCTGAAAGCAGAAAAGTACCTTGGAATCTCTGCAAGATCAAAAGCTACATCATGCCCAAAATGTGTAAGTCCATTGGTATTTTAGGCATCCTTCAGTCTCGAAAGACTATGGTAACGTGCTCTGTATGGAGGACTTGGAACAGCGTCTAGTGTGGCTGAGAAGGCCAATTCGAGAGTGACAATCCCTTCCACACTGAAGACAAATACAATCTGTCCCCTGTCCAGCTCCCTGATTTTGCTGCTTCCGTGACTGCCTCTTTGCCTCGGTCTGCTGGACAAGGGTCTCTTCAAAATGGGAGAGGCCATGATGCAATGCCTGCCTCCAGGCTGAACGCTCAGATGTCAGGGTTTCCCATCTGTTGAGGTCCATTCCTAAGGCCTTCAGATCCCGCTTGCAGATGTCCTTGTATCGCAGCTGTGGTCTCCCTCTGGGGCGATTTCCCTGCACTAATTCTCCATACAGGAGATCTTTTGGAATCCGACCATCAGCCATTCTCACGACATGCCCAAGCCAACGTAGACGTCGCTGTTTCAGTAATGTATACATGCTAAAGATTCCAGCTCGTTCTAGGACTACTCTATTTGGAACTTTGTCCTGCCAGGTGATACCAAAAATGCGTCGGAGGCAACGCATATGGAAGGTGTTCAGCTTCCTCTCCTGCCGTGCACAAAGGGTCCAGGACTCACTGCAGTACAGGAGTGTGCTCAGGACGCAGGCTCTATATACCTGGATCTTGGTATATGTCGTCAGCTTCTTATTGAGCCATACTCTCTTCGTGAGTCTAGAGAACATGGTAGCTGCTTTGCCAATGCGTTTATCCAGCTCGACATCTAGAGAGAGAGTGTCAGAGATCGTTGAGCCAAGGTACACAAAGTCATGAACAACCTCCAATTCTTGTGTGGAGATGGTAATAGAGGGAGGTGAGTCCACGCCCTGGCCCATGACTTGTGTTTTCTTCAGGCTGATTGTTAGTCCAAAGTCTTGGCAGGCCTTGCTAAAACAATTCATGAGTTGTTGGAGGTCTTGAGCAGAGTGGGCAACAATGGCTGCATCATCGGCGAAGAGGAAATCCCGCATGCATTTCAGCTGGACTTTGGTCTTCGCTCTCAATCTAGAGAGATTAAAGAGCTTTCCGTCTGATCTAGTCCGGAGATAGACACCTTCTGTTGCAGTTCCAAAGGCGTGCTTCAGCATGACAGCAAAAAAGATCCCAAAAAGGGTTGGTGCGAGGACACAGCCCTGTTTCACTCCGCTTCGGATGTCAAAGGGATCTGATGTTGAACCATCAAAAACTACAGTGCCTTTCATTCCCTCATGGAAGGACCTGATGATTTTAAGGAGTCGAGGTGGACATCCAATCTTGGGAAGGATTTTAAAAAGGCCATCCCTGCTAACCAAATCAAAGGCCTTTGTGAGATCTATGAAGGCGACAAAGAGTGGCTGTTGTTGTTCCCTGCATTTCTCCTGCAACTGTCTGAGGGAGAATACCATGTCAGTGGTGGATCTATTAGCTCGAAATCCACACTGTGATTCTGGATAGACTCTGTCTGCGAGCACCTGGAGCCTCTTCAGCACAACACGGGCAAGCAGCTTCCCTACAACGCTGAGAAGAGAGATGCCACGGTAGTTATTGCAGTCGCCCCTGTCTCCTTTGTTCTTGTACAATGTGACGATGTTTGCATCCTTCATGTCCTGTGGTACTCCACCTTCCCTCCAGCAAAGACAAAAGATTTCATACAGCTCGGTAGTGATGGTCTCTTTACAGCACTTCAGCACTTCAACAGGGATGTTATCCTTTCCAGGTGCCTTGCCAGAGGCGAGGGAATCCAAGGCCGCTTTTATTTCTGCTAAGGTTGGTTCGCTGTCCAACTCTTCCAAGACAGGCAGGCACTCAATGTTATTTAATGCTTCTTCGGTTACTACATTCTCTCTGGAATACAGCTCAGAGTAGTGTTGCACCCAGCGGTCCATCTGCTGTGCTCGGTCCTGGATGATCACGCCTGTAGCAGACTTCAAGGGAGCAGATTTCTTCTGTATTGGACCTAAAGCCTGCCTGATACCGTCATACATTCCTTTGATGTTACCTGTGTCCGCTGCTATCTGTATCTGAGAGCAGAGCTGAAGCCAATAATCGTTGGAACATCTCCTGGCAGCCTGTTGGACTTGGCTACGAGCAGCTCGAAGAGCTTGCAAGTTGTACTCACTAGGACAGGCTTTGTATGCTGCTAGAGCTCTCCTCTTATCCTCGATGGCTGGCATCAACTCCTCCGAGTGGGCTTCGAACCAGTCGGCCGTCTTTTTGGTCTTCTTGCCAAATGTGGACAAGGCGGTGTTATACACAGCGTTCTTAAAATGTTCCCATCGTTCAGGTGCATTTGCATCAGCCGGGCCTGGAAGGGTTTCCTCAAGCGCTTGGGCAAATTCCTCCACTTTTCGTTGATCGCAAGTCTTCCTGATGTCAATACGTGGTCTTCCTTCCTTTTTCGTGTGATATAATCTCTTTGTTCGCAGTTTTACTCTACTACACACCAGGGAGTGATCAGTATCGCAATCAGCACTCTGGTAGCTGCGTGTGATCGTAATACTAGGAAGGCTAGAACGTCTAGTGAGGATCAAATCGAGCTGATGCCAATGCTTGGATCTTGGATGTCTCCAGGAAACTCTGTGTTGAGGCTTCGTATTAAAGAATGTGTTGCTGACGCAAAGACCATAATAACAGCAAAACTCCAGCAAGCGTTGGCCATTTCCGTTCATCTTTCCAATGCCAAAACGGCCTAGACAAGTGGGCCAAGAATTGTGATCAGCACCAACTCTAGCGTTAAAGTCTCCGAGAATGAACAGTGCCTCTCTTTCAGGGACTTTTTTGATAGTAGCTGCCAGATCGTCGTAGAATTTATCTTTCACTTCTGTAGTGGATGACAGTGTTGGTGCATATGCACTAATGAGGGTGACCGGTCCCGCTGATGAGTGGAGCTGCAGAGACAGGATTCTTTCACTCCCCACAGTAGGTGGAACAATGGATCTCAGAAGAGTATTTCTGACTGCAAAGCCAACACCATATTCCCTGGTCTCATTCAATGGTTTTCCCTGCCAGAAGAATGAGAAGTTTTTTCTTTGACAGATCCCGAGTCTGGCAATCTCGTCTCTTGCAGGGCAACAATGTCCATCTGCAGTCTACTCAGTTCCATGTCGATGACAGCTGTCTTGCGCACATCGTCTATTTCCTTCAGGTCGTCAGAAAAGCCGTGGTCAGAAAAGCCAGGGGTCATTGTCCGTACATTCCAGGTGCCCAGCTTTAGGGCAGAAGTTTTCTTATGATTGTCCATTGGTATAATCTTAGCAAATTGCTGCTAGCTAAGAAGTCAGTGTAAGGATCTTGAGTCACACAGCAGTTGCATAACTTGGCGCATGACAAAATATTTACGCCAGCTTATTAACTATCAGCAATTAGCTGCTCAAATTCACTCTGATGGCCTTACATCAGAGCATTTCTTCAACTGAATCAAAGCTGCTGTGTTAGACATGACTGTGCAAACTCAAGAGTTGTTGCCTAAGATGTTCAAGCATACTTCTCATTCTGCACGCTACAGGTACTTAAGAGGCAGCAAAATACCTTGGGCACCTGAGGCCTGGCTACAGAACAGCCCTGTTTCTGTGTTATGACTGCACTGAACAAGTTTCTGAAAAGTTTCTGCAGCACCTCATCCAGAGTTTGGGTCACTAATAACCCAGCATGTCTGTGAATTTGCTGAAGCAAAGTGACTGTCTTTACTTCAGCATTTAGAGATTTTGCCCACAGGAACAGTGGTACTCTTCCACTAAACCCCATCTCTTGAAGTAAATGCGGTACGCTCCAGGTCATCTGAACTGTTCGCATGGGGAAGAATTAATGAGTTCAGACACTCGGATTCAATTCTTCCCATCTAATCAGTTTCTTTATAACTTAAATAGCGCCTTCCAAGGAAATGTCAAGACTTATCAGTTTCTTTGACAAGCTTTTTTATCTTGACGCTTGTTTAAATGAGAACGAAAAGCACCTGTCAGACAAGGAAACTACCATGACATATACCAAAATTACAAGGCCTGAACACATATTGGTTAGAAAGACTCCAATTAAAAGTAAGAGTTCTCACCTATTACCAATATACTGTAACTAGAAACAGGCTCTGAAGACTATGAAGATTAGAACAGATTAAAAATATAGAGAGATCACATCTGCCGGGTTTTGGTAAAACGTGGGTGATTCAAACTGCCTGGTATAAGTTCCACTCACTCCACGTTTTGCCATTTTGTCTCTTTCTCTTTCCATGCACTGAAGGGTACTGCTGCATATTTCTTATACATGCACATTTTAGATGTGCACATTTTTCAAACATATGCATGGTTTTACACATGCATTTCCTCCACCAAAATGCACCACCATCCTTGTAAATACAGTAGGACTTCCCTATCTGCAGGATCAGTATCCGTTGATCCCCTGCCTGAAAATACTAAATAAAAAACTCTAGGGAGAAAGATCACAGGAGTCTTTCTGCTGTCCAAAGCACCACACCCAGCTTAGCACATCGCCAAAATACCACCCACAGCCACATTCCCCATCCTTTTGGAAAATGAAAGGACTGATCACATGGGAACAATCTGTTCGAATAATTTTGCTTGGAAAAAAAAATACAAGCCCCTCAAGCGGCAGAGAAAAAGCTCTGTGCCTGTGCCAGGAGTAATAAGGGCCGGACTGATCTGAATTGGCCTTTGTATCATGTGACACTTAAAAAAGGAAATTCATCCATTTTATACCCACAGCAAATCCCGCATTTTTTGACCATATAGTCTCAACCTCTGTCTCAGGTAGGAGATGTTGGGAAAATACAATCTTGCATGCTTCTCCTTTAGTGCTGGGTTTAAGTGGGGAGCATGCTATGTATCTGTCATAGTGTTTTTCCCCCACACGTCACAGTCCTTGGGACCACCCCTTCTTCCTCGTTGCTTCCTTTGATAGCCGCCTTTCCTCTCACCTCCATTTTCTCCTCTCCAAGGACAGATGCAGGATGTAGCTCCCCATTATATAAAAGGAAGGAACACAAGCATATAAGTCAAAGCATTTTGTTTCCTCTAACCAAGGAGCATGCCAAATTCCAAATCTCTTCAACAGGAGGTGTGCAATAGAAGTATGTACATTTATGAAGGAAAACTCTGAAGTAGAAGCTAAGAGCCAAACAATTCTGGTACAGACTTTTCACAGCACAAAAATCCTGACATTTTGCTTGCCTTTTCACTGGTACAAAACCTTTGTATCACAGGTAGCTGAGGGTGGTCCGATTTATAGCTTTATTCCAAAGCTCTTACACAGCCTGATTTCAATTGGAAGGAAGCCTAATCTGCATTTCTGAAAGCAGGTGTGTTCTAGATGCTGTTCTCTTTTGGGTTGTAAAGGTGGTGGATTAAATGGAAGCCTCCACTTGCTAAGTCACTCTAATGATCTTAAATCTTTCACATAATTTGAAGGGGTGTTATTTTTGGAACTAGCTACCTGTTCACCTAGGGTTCGTAGCTAAGTAGTAAAACAGCAGCAACAGCAATATACAGTAATATCGAGGGAGTGCAATAACAAGAAGGAAACAAAGTAGTAGTTATTATTATTGGGTTGGATCTAGGCTAGACGTTCAGTCCTGAACAAATCTACTTAGAGGCAAGTCTGATCAAATACAACAGAAATAAAAACTTCTATACCAGCTACAAGTCGGTGTAAATTCCAATTCTGGGACCTCTTAGACATACAGAGAGATTTTGGTTCTGGTAGAGCCAAGGCTAACTTTTACCCTAAAATGTCCTGTTTGGGGGCCTTTGGCAAACTGACACCAGAGGAATGCAGTCCCTGGTACAACGATGCCCAGAGAATTTCCTACAGAAGCAAGGGAGAGATGCTCTCCCCTGAAACTCTAACCCCTGTCTAATTCTAACCCTCCCCAGCAAGCCAGACCTGGGAGTTCAGATTGCTGAAGTTCATATTGTGAGTTGAGTGCTGTGTGTCTGATGTACTGTCAAGTCAATTTTGATGTACGGTCACCCTATTATATTTCCTGAGATATGTCAGACATTTAAGGGTAGTTTTACTTGTGCCAACCCAGAGTGAGTTTCCAGAGTCTAGCATGGGATTTGAACCCAGGTCTCCTGGGCCCTAGTCTGACATTCTATCCATCCCAATATCCTGGCTCTCTCATTACAACTAAGTCCAACTAATTTAGAATGGATCCTACTAATCATTATTATATTATCAATTTTTAAAAAAATACTTGTTTTTCAACATATAAGGGGAAAGATTTCTGCCATGCTGAACTTAAAATCTAAAATTTGACATCCAGGGGAGGGAACAGCAGAGGAATGAGGGGTCTAAAGCATTGACCCAATACTGCATGAGAAAAAGATGTACAGCCCACCTGCTGATTTGGTACCCCAGGACAATGTTGCTTTTCTGGAGGCAAAATGAAGAGGAAGCCATTACATTGCAACAGGATGTATCCGAAGGTCAAAGCAAAAAAGCTGTCATGGCTACTTATCTTGACCTTTGATGGGTCTCCATTGGAGGTTTATAGGTCAGAACAGAAGAATAGGATAATTCTCACCTGCAATTTGGAGAGAAAGGGCACGTAGAGATGTACTAAAAATCCTAGGATCTGTTCTTGATCAGCCCAGAGTGCAGAACATACAGTAATGGGCTCAATTTCCAGGAAGTTAAATTTCGGTTGAATATCAAGAAAAACCTCCTAACAGTCAGAGTAGTACGACAATGGAGCCCAGTACCAGGAGAGATGGTGAATTCTCCAACACTGGAGGCATTCAAGAGAAACCTAGACAACCACCTGGCAGATATCCTTTGATTTGTATTCCTGCGTTGAGCACGGGGTTGGACTTGATGGCCTTACAGGCCCCTTCCAACTTCACTACAGTGGTGCCTCGCTAGACGATTGCCTCACAGGACGAGGAAATCGCTAGACGATGCCTTTTTGCGATTGCTACTGCGCTTCGCAAAACGATGTTTCCCTATGGCGATTTTCGCTAGACGATGAGGTTTCCCCATAGGAGTGCGCCGACTAGTGGTGAAAAGCTGTCAGTGCAGCTGTCAGTGCATTCCTATGGGGACCCGCACTTGCTAGACGATGTTTCCCTATGGGAAATTTTCGCTAGACGACTGCATTTTCCCTTGGAACGCATTGAAGCGATTTCAATGCATTCCAATGGGAAAACGTGCTTCGCTAGACGATGTTTTCGCTAGACAGCGATCCTCGTGGAACGGATTAACATCGTCTAGCGAGGCACCACTGTATTCTATGATTCTATGATACGTCAAAGGTGGGCAACTGTGGGCCTCCAGATGTTGAGAGGCCACTGGCTATAGCTATTTGGAGTTCTAATCCAAAAATATTTGGAGGTTTGCCATTGTCTGTTCTTGCTCTAAGTTGTTTGCCCTGAAGAACAATAACAACTGCCAATCCTCTGCCGCATTCAAATTCTACCAACTCCTAATACATATTGATTTATGGGTCTGACAGAATAAGGAAATTGGTGAAGTCTGGCAGCATGAATACAGAGGGAGTGCAACACTGATATAACAACCTATGTTATTATACCCTTTTTTAAAAAAAAGGTCTTCTGCTCAGCTTCACTTCTGTGCCTAGAAAGAGAGACAATCATCTCATGTGACTAAGTAACACAGGATGACTCACAGCTAGACCTGTAAACCAAAACTCTCCACAAGCAGCTGGCCAATTCACAAGCCCAACAGGGAGCCGGCGGTGACCATGAATCATATGCCTGGCTAAACTGCATGTTAGGTTAAATACTCAACATGCAGTTTGGGATCAGCTTTTCCCCCTTCTCAGTTGGTTATCAACACTCTGGTCTAGATTAGGGCCACCATATGAAGGTGGCACATGGGGCTCAACAGGGCTCATTTCAGCAGATTGCAACAACCTGGTCAGGTGAGCTTGATGCCCAAGTAAGGTAAAAGGAAACCCTTTATGTTTATTGTTTTAAGAAGCCCAGTCAGGTTACAGCAACATTGAGGATAGAAGCTGAAAACCAACACGGAGGCACCCACATGGCTGGTTCACCATTGTTTTTTTTAAAAAAAGGAATAAACCCTTTCCTTGAAGAAGTGGGAAGAGCAGTTGGAGGAAATGCCCTAAGGTTGACAATCTACAAGCAGTCTCATGCTAGAAGTCAAGATGTCCAATAGCACCTAATTATCTGTGTATCATTTCCCACTAGTTACTTTAATTATGTTGCTGCATGTATTTTAACAGAAGGGAGGTTTAACTCCCCCCAGTCATTTTTTCCCAAAACAAAGAATAGTTCTGGGCACCACACTTCAAGAAGGATGCTGACAAATTGGAACAAGTTCATAGGAGGGTGACAAGGATGATCAGGGGGCTGGAAACCAAGCCTTATGAGGAAAGGCTGAAAGAATTGGGCATGTTTAGCCTTGAGAAAAGAAGACTGAGGGGTGATATGATAGCACTTTTCAAATATTTGAAAGGCTGTCATACAGAGGAGGGGCAAGATCTGTTCTCGATCATCCCAGAGTGCAGGACACACAACAATGGGCTCAAGTTAAAAGGAAGCCAGATTTCGGTTGAATTTCAGGAAAAACTTCCTAACAGTTAGAGCAGTACAGTGGACCCTCGACTTACGGAATTAATCTGTATTGGAACGGTGGCTGCAGGTCGAAAAGTCTGTAGGTCGAGGCTCCATTGACCTACAATGCATTGAAAACCGATTAATCCGTAACCGGCCGTTTTTGGTCCATTTTGTTTGATTTTCCGGTCTGTAGGTCGATTCTCCGGCCGCAAGTCAAACCTAAATTTTGCGGCCAGAGAAGTCTGTAACTCGAAAAGTCTGCAGGTCGAGCCGTCTGTAAGTCGAGGGTCCACTGTACAGCAATGGAATAAATTGCCTCGAGAGGCGGTGAGAGCTCCACCCACTGGAGACATTCAGGAGAAATTTAGACAACCACCTGGCAGATATCCTTTGATTTGTATGAGCAGGAGGTTGGACTCGATGGACTTATAGGGCCCTTCCAAGTTCATGATTCTATGAATAAAGAAAGGAAAATACTGCTCCACTAGTAGCAATGGCTTTTTTCACTTTCTTTTGAGCCCCTGCATGAAGGGGCATTTGGGAGGCAGGGCCTGCAGGACACATCACCACCTACCTGAAGTATGCAACAAAGGAGAAAAGCACGTCTAACTTCTCTCCTGCAACTGGGTTGATATTTCTGGATTACAGAACAACTGAACAGGGCTAACATACCTGTTTTCAGTGAGGGTTGGAGGGCTGATCTGTGGTACCAATATCCCTGCTTGTGGGGAATAACTTCACCCATAACATGTTGCTTTAAACCAGGCTTGTCCAACCCACGGCCCACGGGCCGCATGCGGCCCAGGTCGGCTCGTAATGCGGCCCAGTGCAATTTTTTATTTTTTAAGAAATTCCAAAGTTCGAATTTCCTGCCCTTTCCCCCTGTCTTTTTGCCTTCGGAGGTCTCAAAGGGCTTCCTCCGATGTCGGAAAAAGCAGAACCTTACCTCCACTGCCACGCCTTCGGCGGCGCTTACTCGCGAGTAGACCTGCGCTTTCCGCTGTGCTTACTCACGAGTAGACCCGCAGCCGCGATCGGACCCCCAGGAGGTCTCCAAGGGCTTTCCCCCAACATCGGAGGGAGCCCTTGCAGACCTCCGAAGGCAAAAAGGCAGGGGGAAAGGGCGGGAAATTCGTATTGGAGGAAAGCCCAAACACTGCAAGTCCCACGCTGGGACTGCAAAAAAACAAAAACAAACCAATCCAAAAATAAACATTGGAGCAAGTCCCATGCTGGGACTGAAAAGAAAAAAAAGAAAAAAAAAACACACAGAAACATAACCCCCCCCCCCCAGCCCAAACCTACCCTCCAAAACCCACCCAGATCAACTTTTTTAAAAGGAAAAAGCAGAACCTTACCTCCACTGCCGCACCTTCGGCGGCGCTTACTCACGAGTAGACCTGCGCTTTCCACGGCGCTTACTCACCGGTAAACCCGCGCCAGGGATGGGAAGGGAGTGCACCGGCTTCCGCCTCCTGCTCGGCAGAAGTAAAAAAGTTCCCTGACCCCCTACTCTAACCTTGAGCACTCACTGAGAATTGCAACAAGTTCCATCAAAGCAAATATGGATGCATTGGTGGCTGAGAAACAATGTCAAACATCTCACTAACTTCATTTCCAAGTAAGTTTAATATGTTAACTATGTTTTCTATGGGTTTTTTTATCAGGTATCGTTACTGTTATTTTATTTTATGTGCGGCCCAAACCAAATTTTCATCTTCTAATGTGGCCCAGGGAAGGTGAAAGGTTGGACACCTCTGCTTTAAACCCATGTGCTTCCCACCCCTTCTGGTAATATGTATTAACTATTACCTATTCATTGGAAAGAAAGGTAAAATAAAAATTATCAGCAGCAGTTCAGGCATGCCAATAAGACAGACTGAAACATGAAAGCAAAAATACAATAATATGTAATTATTACATGGGAAAAGGAGGAGGATGCATATGCTTACAGACATACAAGAAGCAATGTTTTACTGAATCATCTTTTGTGGCCAAAAAAAAAGTGTATAAAATAAAGGAGGAATGGATGCAATTTTCTTTGAAAGACATCAATTCCTTTGGAGAAAAGAGGAGGAATTAACCTGGACCTGCCTCATTCATAGATTTTGCTTTCCCACGGGAGAGATCACAATATTTGCCATTTGTTACCCTTCTATATTTTTCTTCCCTCTTTTTTATCTTCCATCTGCCCCCAAAGAAACAAATTGTGAAGGGAGACAAAAGAGATAATAGCTGCACAATGCCTCTTGATTTACAGTGCTAAGAACTGTTCATTGGCAGGTACCTACAGACACCAGATTTTGCTTCCTGAAAAGTAGAACAGAGGTCTCACCGCTCTGCACAAAGTTCCGAACATCAAGGGAGAAGCAGCCTGCAGAAAACAATCCACGGCAGGAAATCACTTGTGCACATGCCTGCGTTTTACCTTTCGAACACATCCTGAGATAATCAAACCACTCTGAGTTGGCAGGCTCTCACCTCCCCACAGGAGCCAACTAATTCCACGTCTTTAATCTCACCTGCCTGTGTGGGGAAAAGAAGAAAGGAGGTATCCTACAGAGGAAAATGACATGCCTCTACTGCCATTAGAGCTGACAATTTCCTCTGCAGTTAACCCAGGCTCTGGTGTGTGACTAACACTTTCTCCCCCACCCCTTTTAACCATTAAGAAATTCAATCTGCCTGCTATCCAGAACAAAATAAAGATGCATTGTGGACAATGGCACGGGTGAGTGATAGTACAAATGCATAATAGAATGCCATAGATCCTTCAAGATCCCTAAATCTTTGTTTTGTTGTTGCTGTTTTTATGCGCCATCAAGTCGCCTCCAACTTATGGCAACCATATGAATGCATAACCTCCAAAATGTCCTGTCCTCAAGAATTAGGACTGTGGAAGATTTCTGAACTCAGAGCACAAACAAGTGCTATCAGAGTAGCTAATATGATGGAGTAGAAGATGAACCTGCTCAGTGTTCTCTTCACATCAGACATGTGAAACTTCTAATTTCTAACCAGCAAAATTTCCAATCTGTCAGTTCTTCTCCAGGTCCCATTCCTCTCTCCAGGCTAGGATAAACTCTTATCTCCAATCTGCAGCTGATCAGAGATAAGACACTTTCTTTGATGAGCACTAAGAAAGGTTCAATTTCTCTGAGTGGTGCATAGAAAATGCCATCTCAGCTAATTTTCATGGATTGCCTAAGGGGAAGAACTGGTGAAGAAGGGAATGTGTGTGGTTGTGAATGATGCATAGATGTCTTGGGAACTGGGCCACAACCTCTGTTGAAATACAACACTTGAGAGGTTTTTGATTCATCTGGCCAACAGTGCCTGCTGCCACTACAGGGTTAAGGAAAGCAGACTGCAGATATAGCAAAGCCAAATGGTTAACTGCAACCAAACAATTACACTCACTGTTCCCTAAATCTCTGTATCACAATTTTCTCTTTGCTGGGCCTATGTGCAGATAACATATCTCATCAATGACTCTCGCCACTGTTGGGATTTCCACTTCATCCAAGATCAAAAACTAGCTTCAGCCTCTGATCCCATTTTCTCCTACCTGTGGGAGAACCAGAACACATGACCCAGTTTTTAGAGATGTACTATTTTCAGAGCCAAGCCAAATAGTCAAGAGAAACCAGTATGGATTCAAATGCATTCTAGCCAGTAGCAAAAGATACAGAGTAGATGGGTTTTCTGTTATCTCTTTGACCAAGTTCCCAGGTCCAGCTCTCTCCTAAATACCCAAGGTGCTGCTGATCATTAAGAAGAGCCTGAAATTCTGCTGTTGCAAAAAAGCAGTTTGTGGTTTCCTGAACTGAAATAATCGATATTCAGCACCAAGATAGGGATGTAAACCTTAGCTTTTCTTGGCCTTGCACAAGATGATGAACAACCATGAAATGATCCCAGCAGAGGGATGAGTTTAAATCGTGCAAATAACACTTCAAGAGAAATAGTGCAAACTGACAATGGTGTCTGTTTTGCTGCATGGTCTTTCCAAGCCTGAAAGAATCAGGGATGTTGCTGGCATCTTTTAAAACAACAGTCCTTCTGTTCTTGCTGTGTGTGTAGTTTACTTCTCCAAGGCAAAGGACACTAGTTTTGAACAGATGCAGTTTATACAAATTAGAATCATAGAATAATGAAGTTGGAAGGGCCCTATAACACCATCAAGTCCAACCCCCTGCTCAGTGCAGGAATGCAAATCAAAGGATATCTGCCAGGTGGTTGTCTAGGTTCCTCTTGAATGTCTCCAGTGTTGGAGAATTCACCGCTTCTCCTGGTACTGGGTTCCATTGCCGTACTACTCTGACCGTTAGGAGGTTTTTCCTGATATTCAACCAAAATCTGACGTCCTGGAAATTGAGCCCATTACTGCATGTTCTGCAGTCTGGGTTGATCGAGAACAGATCCTGCCCCTCCTCTGAATGACAACCTTTCAAGTATTTGAAAGGTTCTATACTATCTCCCTTCAGCCTTCGTTTCTCAAGGCTAAACATGCCCAGTCCTTTCAGTCTTTCCTCATAGGCCTTGGTTTCCAACCCCCTAATCATCCTTATTGCCTTCCTCTAAACTTGTTCCAATTTGTCAGCATCCTTCTTGAAGCATGGTTTCCAGAACTGGACACAGTACTCAAGATGAAGCCTAAGCAGTGCCGAAGAGAGGGGAGGTAGTATCTTGTGGGATTTGAGACTACATTTCTATTAATGTAGCCTAAAATAGCATTAGCCTTTTTTGTAGCCACATCACACTGTTGGCTCATATTCAGCTTGTGATCTACGACAATTCCAAGATCCTTCTTGCTTGGACTATTGCTGAGCCAGGTATCTCCCATCTTGTAACTGTGTATTTAGTTATTTTTTTTCCTAGGTGCAGTACTCTGCATTTATCCCTGTTGAATTTCATTCTGTTGTTTTCAGCCCAGTGCTCATGCTTATCTAGATCATTTTGAATTTTGTTTCTGTCTTCCAGAGTATTAGCTATTCCACTCAGTTTTGAGCCATCTGTAAAGATTGGCATTCCCTGCACCCCTCCTGATCCAGGTCATTAATAAAAAACGTTGAAGAGCACTGGACCCAGGACTGAGCCTTGGGGTACCCCACTTGTTACCTCCTCCCAGTCTGAGAAGGAGTCACTAATCATTACCCCCAAGTAATGATTGGGGGTAATGATTCTGTAATGATTCTGATTGGGGGTAATGATTCTACACAATTCTGTAGCCAACTGTGTATCCTCTGGACAGCTATTCTATCCAGCTCACACCTAGTTAGCTTGCTAATCAGAATATCATGTGGCACTTTGTCAAAAGCGTTGCTAAAGTCAAGATATACAATGTCTATAGCATTCCATCTGTCTATCAGGGAGGTTACCCTATCAAAAAATGAGATCAGATTAATCTGGCAGGATTTGTTCTTGACAAATCCGTGTTGGCTTCTAGTTATTACTGCATTGTTTTCTAGGTGCTTGCATAGTGACTGCTTTATAATCTGTTCCAGAATTTTACCTGGGACTGATGTCGGGTTGACTGGTCTGTAGTTCCTCTTTTTTGCCCTTTTTGAAGGTAGGGACAATAATCTGGCACCTCACCTATTTCCCATGATTTCAAGAAAATAATGGACAGTAGTTCTGACAGTTCTTCAGCCAGTTCCTTCAGTACTCTTCGATGCAGTTCATCCGGCCCTGGAGATTTGAATTCATTCAAGGTAATAAGGTATTCCTTGACTATTTGTTTATCAATCTCCATCTACAGTCCTGTCCCCTCCACTTGCCCATCACATTTGTCTAGAGAGTCATAGTCTGTCCTTTCGGAAAAAACTGAGCTAAAAGAGGAATTGAGAACTTCTGCCTTTTCTTTGTTGTCTGTTATCATTTTTCCATCTTCACTAAGTAACTGAGCCACTGTTTATTTTCTTTGTCTTGTGCTACACACATACCTTAAGAATGCTTTTTTATGTTGTTGCTTTTAGTGTCTCTAGCTAGTCTCATCTTCTTCTCAGCTTTTGCCTTCCTAATGCCATCCCTGCAATTCCTTGCAACTCGTCTGCACTCTTCCTTTGTGGTCTGGCCTTCTTTCCATTTCCTATACTGTACGTGTCCTTTTTAGTTTTCAGGTCCTCTCTGAGCTTTTTGTGGAGCCACCCTGGCCTTTTTTTGCTGCCTCCCACCTTTTTTGTCTTGCTGAAACTGTAGTTGTGCATTTAGTATTTCCTTTTTTAGAAACTCCTACCCTTCTTGACTCCTTTTCTTGTTAAGATCTCCTGCCATGCGACCTTACTTATGATTGTTCTGAGATAATTAAAATTGTTATGTTTTTTTTTAAATCTAGCATATATGTGTGGCTATATTCTGCTTTGGTTTCTTGTGAAAACAAGAATTCTAGTAGAATATGGTCACTCTCGCCCAGAGTTCTCATTACTGCCACTTTCACCACCAAGTCATTTCTACTGGTTTGAATCAAGTCAAGAATAGTTAGTCCTCTAGTTTCTTTCTCCACTTTTTGTAGGAGACAATTATCAGCTACAAGAAGTGGAGAGAGAAATTTGAGAAACCTTTGTTAGAAAAAATAGAATGGATGGGTAAGGGCAAAAGCTACCAATTTGCTTTCGTGTCAGGGGGTTATGTGGGTACCAGGTCTTTTAGTAAACCTGAAAATACTCGAACCTTTCAGGGTACTTTCCTTTCAGGTTTTACCTTTCAGGTTTCTGGTGCTTACCAACAACAACAACAACAACAGAGTGAGGCAAGGTGAGGTAAAGGAAAGATCACGTTTTGGAAGATGGTGGCAAGGATAAGGAAATTATGGAAGAGTGAGTCTTGAGGGAATGGGGGAATGATGGGGGCACAAAAATAGGACCTGCGGTGGAGAGTTGTTGATAGGAGGGGAAAGGACTGATGTATATGGGTAAAATGGAAGTAATCCAATATTACTTCCATTTCCCCTCCTGTCAACCCAACAGAAGACATCCATAAGAAATCCATAAGTTTTGGCATCCTCTCTTTCTGAATCTTGAACAGATGCTCTTAATCAGGAAGCCACAAAAGACTCCAAAATCAAAAGAACAATCCTCTTTCATTTTTTTTCATTCAGGTCATCCTGAAAGTCCAACCGTAAGGAATATCCCTTGTCTCGCTCTCACCTGGAAGTAGGGAATCTCACAAGGCTTGAAAAGGCCTCTTTGAGATGTCTTGTCAAGTCAAGAGTGCCTAGATCAATGGGAACGAAGAGGTATCCTTTAGGCCCCTGCACAAAGACACTTAAGAAGATGAATTCTTCAGCCTGTCATGAAGTGGGTAAATTGATATCAACTTGCTCGTTTTGCAAAGCGTTCTTCATTCAATATGCTCTTCTTCATTTGTGTGGTGAGAGTAAGAATCACATACTGCTGCTGGCCTTGGCACCTTCACCCTGTTTACACCTGCCCTGAAATTTATTTATCTATTCTTTCATTTTGTTTTTTTTGTTCTGCACTGATTACTCCATATGGGGTTGTTCTAGAAACCAGCTTTGTTCTCATTCAGAAACCAGCTTTGTTCTTATTCAGCTGTAACAACTGCAGGGAGCTTTAGAATAAAACAGCCAGCTCACAGTCAGGAGCCTGTGTATATTTAAAAAGAAATAATACCTCCCCAGTTACTGTATCATTAAACCAACAGGACAACAAGCGAAAGAACAATATCACCAGCTGGAATTTTGATGGAATGAAAATTGGCTTGTGAATCCATCTTCAGCATTCTCAACTCAGCTATTAAAGGTTCTGGATTTAGAAAGCTTAAGCATCTTTCCTTTATTTGTTGTTATGCATTATTTAGTACAGCCCTAGGTGAACCTGGAAGTGCCACAGCAAAATTGTGTAATCCAGATTATGTAAATATGAATGTGGTTGTCTTTGAAACAAATAGGAGTTTTTGCTAAAGGAAGATTCACATGCCACCAGTCCACAGAAAGTGGTTCTTTTTAGATCTTATGAGGAACAAAAGCTGCAACTGAAAGGAGAAGGAAGCTCGGTTCGTGGCTAAAGCACCAAGTGGGAAAGTTCTACCCGTGCTTTGGCCTAGGATCCAATGACAACTGGAAGCACGGCTGTATGCCACAATACATCTAGTTCACAGAGGGTTGAAGGGAAGAAATCTTGACCCCTAACCTGTTATAGTCCCTCACTCCAAAGGTAGCCTTACTGTTTGTACAAAAGGGCAGGCAACAGAATTTCAAAACACTGTTTTTTAAAAAACTATAACTCTCAAGAGCTGCAGCTGTTGTTGCCCACTCTGCTGAAGACCTCCAACAACTCATGAATCGTTTTAGCAAGGCCTGCCAAGATTTTGGATTAACCATCAGCCTGAAGAAAACACAAGTCATGGGCCAGGGCGTGGACTCACCTCCCTCTATTATCATCTCCACAAAAGAATTGGAGGTTGTTCATGACTTTGTGTACCTTGGCTCAACAATCTCGGACACTCTCTCTTTAGATGTTGAGCTGGATAAACGCATTGGCAAAGCAGCTACCATGTTCTCTAGACTCACAAAGAGAGTATGGCTTAATAAGAAGCTGACGGCATATACCAAGATCCAGGTCTATAGAGCCTGTGCCCTGAGCACACTCCTGTACTGCGGTGAGTCTGGGACCCTTTGTGCACGGCAGGAGAGGAAGCTGAACACGTTCCATATGCGTTGTCTCCGACGCATTTTTGGTATCACCTGGCAGGACAAAGTTCCAAACAGAGTAGTCCTAGAACGAGCTGGAATTTTTAGCATGTATACATTACTGAAACAGCAATGTCTATGTTGGCTTGTGCATGTCGTGAGAATGGCTGATGGTCGGATTCCAAAAGATCTCCTGTATGGAGAATTAGTGCAGGGAAATCGCCCCAGAGGGAGACCACAGCTGCGATACAAGGATATCTGCAAGCGGGATCTGAAGGCCTTAGGAATAGACCTCAACAGATGGGAAACCCTGACATCTGAGCATTCAGCCTGGAGGCAGGTGGTGCATCACGGCCTCTCCCAATTTGAAGAGACCCTTGTCCAGCAGGCCTAGGCAAAGAGGCAGTCCTGAAACCAGCAAAACTAGGGAGCTGGACAGGGGACAAATTGGATTTGTCTTCAGTGTGGAAGGGATGGTTACTCTCGAATTGGCTTTCTCAGCCACACTAGACGCTGTTCCAGGTCCTCCATTCAGAGCACGTTACCATAGTCTCTCGAGACTGAAGGATGCCTAATCTATCTAACTCTCAAGAATTCCAAAGCCAGCATGGGAGCCATTCTATAAATTTATATTTTAAAAATGTGCTAACAAGCCCTGTGGCGCAGTGGTTAAACTACAATACTGTAATCTCTGTTCATGACCTGAGTTTGGTCCCGACAGGTTCAGGTAGCAGGTTCAAGGTTGACTCAATCTTTCATCCTTCTGAGGTTGGTAAATGACTACCTAGCTTGCTGGAGGACAAAGTGTTCCTTGCCTTATCATGTTGTAAACCACTACAGCACTATGGGTGGTATATAAGTCAAAACAACAACTCTTTACACTCTACAGATTGTAGATTGTTTAAATATTATTTACAATTATATGTGTGTGATCTCCAGAGTTTAGAAATGTTACATTTTTTTGGACGACAACTGCCAGAATAACTCCCATAATGAGAGGGTTATGTGGATGTTTTTATTCTCACTTTGCACCTTTACAATTGTGGCACTCATGATGAAAGATAAAATTCCAGTTCGCTCTGTTAATTCTTCAGACCAGGGAGAGACTCTTAGAATGGGAGCAATGAAAGCCTGCAGAACTTGTACCAGGACAATTATACAATACTGCAAGCAGGCAAAAGACGAAAGCTCTTCTCAGAGTCTAAGATGGAAAGACTGATTTATGTTCTCCAAGAAAGAAAGAAATAGCTAGGAAGAGAAAATACAGCATGGGAATCCAAAATGCTCTACCTGCCCTTTGGCATGTTATTTTTGACAAGACTCTGCAAAATCCTTCCAGACTGCAAACATGCAATGTCTAAACATATTTGTTAAATTATATGGCTTCAATGCCAACGGCAAAAGGTCCTAAACCTCTGGGCCATGGATGAAAAAAGTTTCCAAGTTGGTTGAAAAGCCATAAGGCACAAATCATTATTTGAAAACATCTACAAAACCATCTCCCAGTTGTATTGCATGAGCCATCCTGTATGAATGGGTTTCATCTGTAACATTCTTTCAGGTCAAATTCTAAACACAGGCAATTCCCATGTAACTCATGAATCTTCTCCCCTTAATTTAAAACTTCTACACTCTTACAGCTCAAAATATTTACTTTTAGAGTTTTTCAGGGCCAAAACATGCAGAGACACAGCTGGCTAGAGCAAATCTCCAATTCATGGATGCCACGGCTATGGGTCTACCCCAACATTCCACCGGGCCCACACATATTGCAGGTCATATCCTTAATCTGGTGTTCACATCAGGGTGGAGAGATAATGATCTGAAGGTGGAGAACTTTGAGTATTTCCCCTTGTCATGGTCAGATCATCTCCTGCTGAGATCTGGACTCCGTACAACTGTACCCCTCCATGGGGAGGAGTGGGCTATTATTATAGCTCACGTCCAAAGACTGATGGATCCTACTGTCTTCCGAAATATCCTAGGGGTTTTTCTGGCTGATATAGTTGATGCTCCTGTTGTAGCTCTGGTCACTCATAAACACAATCACCTTTGAACGCCCTCATCTTTGAGAAGTCCAGCCTTCTTAGGTTCAGCTGGAACTGGATCAGCATGGGTCACCTTGCAAGACAGTATAACCCTGCTAGTCCTTCTGAATCTTTCTGCTGCCTTTAACACTGTCGACCACTGTATCCTTCTTAGAAAGCTATAGAATTTAGGCTATCAAATTTAGGACTTGGGGGCTCCATTTTTGGTGGTTCCAATCCTTCCTTGAGGGCCAATCTCAGATGGTCTCAGCTTTAGGATGGAGACGGGGATGAGCACCGCGCCCTAGAGTCAGACACGACTGGACTAAATGTCAAGGGGAACCTTTACCTTTACCTTAGGACTTGGGACTGGTGGCCAGAGACCATAAACATTTCTTTGGGGGCCCCATGTAGCGGACAGGCATCCCTCTACTCTGATTTATAGCATCAGTTCACACAAACTGCATCTTCTGATGCCTGCTCAAACAGAAAGACATGAAGGGACATAATCTCCATAGAGTACAGTGGTGCCTCGACTTACAACCGTCTTGACTTGCAACCAATTTGAGTTACAACCAGCTCCAGTCGCAACATTTTGCTTTGACTTGCAACCGGCGCTTTGAGATACAACGAGAAAAAAGGCCTCTTTTCCCCATTGTTCCCTCCCTCCCTCCTTTCCTGCCCGTTTTTTAACCTTAGAGGTCATATCTTAGGTTTTTAAAAAAAGTCTCCCCTAGCGGATGGATTAACCGCTTTTGCATTAGTCCCTATTTTTAGTCCCTACTGGAATGGGTTTTTTTTCTCTCCCCCCCTCCAATTTTCTTCTCTCTCTCTATCCTCTCTCTTTTTGTGCCTAAAAACACAAACCTTTGTCTGAGGGGTCTGTGTACCCCAGTGATGACCTTCTTTCTTTCCTCTTTTCCCCATTGTTCCCTCCCTCCCTCCTTTCCTGCCCTTTTTTTAACCTTTAAAAACAGCCGGAACGGATTAATCGCGTTTCAATGTATTCCTATGGGAAATGGTGCTTTGAGTTACAACCAACGAGTTACAACCATCATCCCGGAACGAATTAAGTTTGCAACTCAAGGCACCCCTGTAGATTCAAAATGTGTTTTGATTTGGTGGAGATGGGTTCTTCATTTAACTCCTGCTGTGCCCTTAAAGTTAGTTAAGCACAAGGGTGACTATTTTGGTGAAAGGAAGATGGGCATCAGAGGTCAGGAATCCATTTCTGAGGCAACCCAGCCCACCAAACAGAAAGGGACGAATATCACAGGACAAACGAGGTGTTCCTGTACATTAGTGTGGGCAATGTGTTGCCTGTGAACTGAAGTCAGTCTCTTCGGTGACTTTTGTGCCTCCCTCCAGGTTGCCTCAGAGTCCCCATGACCAAAGTAAATCTAAAATATCTAAACTTATGTTTCAGTTCATAGAGGCTCCCAGGAGCAGCGGTTTTACAACAGGACTAAAGCAAAACCAGAAGTGCCTATCATGTCATTTCTTGTTTACTTATATTTTTTAACAATAAAAAACGGATAAAATGGCAATTTCCATCCCTGATGAGACTGGGATGGCAGGGAGCGGAATTTGGCTCCCAAGCTCTACACCACAGAAAAGGCCAAAGCCACTGTCAACCACAAACCAAGCCAGACTTCAATACGATGCCCAGAGGCTGTCAGAAAAATCAATCTGGGTACGCCCAATTAATTTCAGAGTTATGTAAATGAGCCTGCTCATCAACAAGACAACTGAACAGAAATTGCTTTGAATAGTGTCTCCAAGAGCTGCAAATAATACTGCATGCTAGCAGCAGGGAAAGGATAGCCTGGCTTAACATTATTATGTGTCATCAAACCCTTTTTCTTAGGGGCAGCTCATATTTCTCAGCCCATTTCAATGCCTTCTGCAAACAACAAGTTCCCTCTGACAAGGGCAACCCGTTCTCTCCCTAGCAGCCCCATAAGCATGGGAAAGAGAGAAGAGCAGGAGAGATGACCTGGAAAAGAGGAAGCCCCCACCCAATTTTGACACTGTGACCACCACTAACGTCTTCCTAGTCTACTAACAGTATGGGTCCTAGCCACAAAAAAATATTCTCCACCCGTGTACTAGATCACTGGTAATAACAGTGAGCCCTTGCCTGCCCCCATCCCCAGTTGAAAGTAACAGATTGGAATTAATTGAGGACATGCAATTGTCATGTTCAAATTAATTCCATTTAAAGCTGGACCAATCCGAGCAGGGCACTTTGTACCGCCAATAACGGTACTGGTGCAAAACATTCTGAAGGATTTGTCCGTTCCCGGAGCTTGCTTGTCCATGTCCCGCCAATCAGCTGTTTGGTGGGACATTGTGTTTTAACAACAAATCAATAAATATTCGTCAATTCGTTGCTAAAATTTGGTGATTTGTCGATTCATCCATTAGTCAACTTTGACAAATGACAAATCACGACAAATCACAATTTTTCCGATTCGTCCCCATCTTTAGCCAGAACCTTAGCAAAGCCATAAATGGATATGGGGAGGGGGCAAATAGACAAAATCCATTACCTAAACATGTCATTCTGTATTTCCACCCTCATCATTAATCATTACATTAATTTAAATGTTTTGCATGCAAGCTTAATCTGTTTATAAAATAAATCTGTATCTTGGGAACAACTCATTCATTCAAAAGCTGCATCAGAAATGTTTTATTTATGACAAAAAACAACTGCTCTGTTAATTAACGCAGTTTGGAAAAAATTAAGGAACTTTCTGCTTTTAAAGGGTAGTTTGAATCCAGTCTGTGAATTTAATTAAGGGAGCAGCAGCTGGGGAAACCAAGGTTAATTATATGGATGTTAAATAAGTTGCTAAAATTGCATTTTGACTGCTGTACAATTTGATTAACCGGGGAGGGGTTAAAGTTATATTCAGGGATGACATGTCATGTGCACAATACCATGAAGGCACACAATGTTTTCTACTTCAAGCGTGACTTTGCCATACAAAAGTATATTCATGGGTGTTACATAGTAGAAGAATAGTGACTTAGGGACATATATTCATGAAAGTATGCCTCTACATTTCTCACCACTTGAAAAGTGGTAGCTTGAATATATGAACTGTCTCAATTCAAAGGAACTCTATTCGACTGGTGATACCTGTGCCATTTGCCATAAGTCAGAATTGACTTGATGGCACATAATTGTTGTTGTTGTGTGCTGTCAAGTAGCCGCCCACTTATGGTGACCCTATGAATGAGCAATCTCCAAAATGTCTTATCTTTAACAGACCAACTCAGCTCTTGTAGATTCAAGCTTGTGGTTCCTTTAGGCAGTCAATCCATCTCATATTCAGTTTTCCTCTTTTCCTGATGCTTCAATCTTTCCCAGCATTATTGTTTTTTTTCAAGAGAATTCTGTCTTCTCATAATGTGGCCAAAGTAGGAAAGCTCTCCTCCATCACCTCGTTTCAAACAAATCATTCTTTTTCCTGTCAGTTTTTTTACTGTCCAGTTTTCACACTTGTACATGGTGACTAGAAATAAAAGAGTGTGGATGGTTTTATCTTGGTTTTGGTCTCCAGTGACACATTGTTCTACTTAATGGTCTTTTTTCTAGCTCCTTTGTTATTAATTAAATAATAGCAGTCACTCAGATTTCAGAGGCTGATTGACTCTGGACCTCAGGATACCTCTCACATGGAAGCCACAGGTACATACGTACACACCGTATCTTGCAAATTGCAGCTCTTGTCTATCTCTGCTGTCTGACTGTATATCCTTGTCTATTGCAGATTTGTGTCTATTGGAACCTAATTAATCCTCTTCTCCTAAACCTGTTCCAGCTGGGTATCCCTCTCCTGAGTAAACTCTTGCATAGCTCAGCGGAGATGCTCACCAATGATAGAAATATATATGCATTGATACCTGCATCTCTTGGATCCCTGGTGGGAACTCTGACATCCATCACATGGTTCCCTGATGGGACAGAATGCTTCACAGATCTGAAAAATCCCTAAGTAAACAAGAAATCTTACTTACGATGTATGGCTGGCTGTCCACCTCTATTTTAAATAGCTACCCACCTGTCCCTCAACAGTCTTCAGCTCCTGATAGGAAAAGCCGTATTCTCCAGCAGTGCCCTCCACTGCCTAACAGGGACCACTGTCTCTGTAAAAATGTCATGGCTATTCTGCTAAAAAATGACAGATAACACCTCTAAAATATTGCATAACCTGCACTCTAGCAATTGGGGGTGGGTGGGAGGAAAAAAGCTAAAATGTAGTCTCAAATTGTAGTAAGGCATCCTTGGTCGTCTTGTCTAGCAGTACTCTCAGTTCAGAGAGAATGTAAACACAACCTAAAAACCCACAAATGTTAACACCATTATTCAAAGAACTTTGGGGCACACTGATATGCAGTTGGGCTTGAATTTACCTTTCTCTCTGTAGTGTCCTGATACCAGATGATGGCCCCGTGATACCTACTTTGTTTCTGCTTTACCAGACTGCATTCTAATTACTCCCAGTTGTCTATCTGCATCTCCTTACTTTTCACTCAAGCCTATGAAGTATTTCTACATACAGGTTTGCCAGCAGCATGGAAAGAGCGGTGTTCCATAAATCATACTCATGCCAATTCCCTGAGGCTCCCAACACAGGAGAGAACAATCTGTTCAGAAGACGCACCCACAGGTGCTGCCCTTGATGCCAGTGATTCAGAAGCTCAGCAGTAGATATAAATGGGGCCATGCTGGGTAGGAGTTTTTGGGAGTTAAGATTTTTTAAAAAGAATAACTTTTCCAAGCTCTGAATATGGATACAAAGCAACGTCAGCCAATTTTTCTTCTTTTTGGGTGACTCCCAAGGGAAGCCAGGCTGTCTCTCTTCCTTATGATCTATGGTGGGCTGCCAACACCATTCTGAAAGGTCTTTGGGACTTATTTGTAAGCTAACTTTAAGATGCTGTTTTCAATCTGCCTTTAAAGAATATTTTTTAATCTGTCTGGACTTTTTTCTCCACTGTGTAGCTGGAATTTTTAAGCCAGCAATTTCTTCACTCTGCCAATAGATCTCACAGATGCTAGCCAATCAGAGCTATGCACAGCCACCTTCTGTAGAAACTACCACTGATAGATTCTCAAGCGTTTGATTCTGCAGCGAAAAGTGTTCATCTGACCAAAATGGGGTCTCCGTCCACACAGTGTGACATGGCCATTCTAACGATGTAAGTGTTTTATTTCCATCTGGGGCAGCATCCTCCGTTCTCATTTCTGCGAAGACTTCAAACATCCATGGCTGCTCACTTTCCTGCAGTCCTCCAGCTGAGATGAAAAGGCTGTATGCACTGAGACTACAGTGGAAGGCTAAAGACCTGCCCTTTAAAAAAAATCTGCTATTAAATTGCTAAGAGAGAAGACTTAGAGAGACTGCAGGAGGCCTTACTGAAGAGTTGACCTGGTCTCTGACATTTCTTGGCACAGCACCTACAGTTCTTTGGAATATTTCCTGCGGAGAGCTATAGTCATAACAACCTATCTCCTCCCAAGAACCTTTCCTGGATTTTAACTTTGTTTTTCTTTCAACAAGATGATACTCCAAAGATGTGAAAACAGGAGGGAAAGCATGCAAGCCATTTTCTATAACATGGTTCACTATGCAATAAACCTGAATCTGGCGAACAAGTTAATGGGTAAACACTTTAGGCTATTATTCTTATTCTTATTCAAAAACACCAAGCACAGTCAAAATTATAAAAACATTGACTGTTCCCTTTCTGTTCAGTTGGGTATAGGGAGTTTTCAGTTAAGTATTTATGTATTGATCTTGCAAGTACTCCTGTGGGGAGCTTGAACATTGCTGGAAGGCATGTAATTGGTGGATAATTACTGGGCTCATTGCCCTTTTGATGATCTTTTATTATCAGAAATGTGCGGCCTGTTGTCATCCAGTCTTCAGTTGTAGAATTTTGAAGTAAGTAGTTAAATTGCACTGCTATACAGTGGTGCTGCGACTTACGGACGTCCCTACTTACTAAAATTTAGACTTACGAAAAGCTCCGGCTGCAAGTTGAAGCAAAATTTTGCGGCCGGAGCTTTTCGCAAGTTGTAAGCTTCGACTTACGGACAAAAAAAAATGCGGAAAAAGCGGGAAATGCACTTTGGACTGCCCAGTACTGCCTGGTACTGTAATTTTAAAATGTAAAAATTGGTTTAAAAGGTGCTTGGTTTGGTTTAAAGCTGCTTGGTTTTAAAGGTGTTCTGTTTAAAAGGTGTTCCCTCCCTCCTTTCCTGCCCTTTTTTTAACCTTAGGTCATCTTAGGTTAAAAAAAAAAATTCTCCCCCTAGTGGTAGAGTACGGATTAACCGGCTTTGCATTAGTTCCTATGGGAACTAATGCTTCGACGTACAAACGGCGCCTCTACATAAGAACCAAAAACAGCCAGAACGGATTAATCGGTTTTCAATGCATTCCTATGGGAAATTTTGCTTCGACTTACAAAAATTTCGAGTTGCGGCCACTGTTCCAATACGGATTAATTCCGTAAGTCAAGGCACCACTGTACGTTGATGGAGACTTGTTAGATACTTTAACCAAAATCCATGCAGCTCATCTGAACCAGGTACACTCCAATTTTTCAGACTTTATTTGTCTCTTAATCATTTCAGTTATTACTTACAGTAACAACTTATAGTACTGGGTGAACTTTCTTGATATTGTTCCCAAAGCTCCAATGACTACAGGGACCACTGAAGTTTCATCCACAAGCGAGATATTTCAGTTGCCAGGTCCCTGTATTTTGTTAGTTTTTCCAATTCCTTAACTTCAACTCTGGCATCCCTTGGAATTGCAATGTCAATGATCCAGACATTTCTTTGTTCTATTACTACTATGTCTGGTGTGCTATGTTCAAAGTGTCTATCAGTTTGGATCCGGAAATGCCACAAGATCTTCACTTCCTCATTTTCTGACACTTTCTCTACGTGATGTTCCCATGGGTTCTTCTTCTTGTTGTTGTTGCTGTTAAATATTAAATGCTGGTTTAAACCTATAAAGCCCTAAACTGCTAAAAGACTGTACGTATCTCCCTTTAAGAGCTTGCCCAAGCATTAAGATCATCAGGGGAGGCCTTTCTCTTGGTCTCACCACTCTCACAGGTGTGCTTGGTGGGGGAGACAGGAGAGGGCCTTCTCTGTGGCTGCTCCCAGACTCTGGAACTCCCTCCCACTGAAGGCCAGGCTGGCCCCATCTTTGCTGTCCTTCCACAAGCAAGCAAAAACCTTTCCCTTGAGGCAGGCTTTTCCTTAATCACTGGTGTCTGAGAGGGGTTTTAAATGGATTGTTGTGCTCTGTTGTTTTAAATGTGCTTTAATACATATTTTTTTACCATTTTAATATAATACTTGTTTAATTCTATTTTAATATTTTGTATACTTACTGTTCTTAGCTTTTAAATACTGTTTTTTAATTATGTAAGCCACCTTGGGTCCTTTTAAGAAGAAAGGCAGCATAAAAATATTTTAAACAAATAAATAAATACATTCAAAACCAAACATTTATTCATATTTACTATAAATTATAACTTTATATTTCCGTTTTGCCTCTTCTGCAGTAATTGCATGCACATGCACATGACATGTTTAGACTAGAGGTTGGAAAAGCTACTTTTTGGTCTCCAAGTCCCAGAACTAGCTGTGCTAGCTAGGGGATACTAAGAATTGTAGTCGAAAAAAACAATTTACACAATGTCTGGTCAAAACTGACAAGATTTATCTGCCTCTATACTGAAGGCATTTGTAAAAGGCAATGTAAAGTGCTAGTTTTTCCAGTGATGTTTTTAATATCTAAGGATATATCTTAATATGTTTGTGGGCTTGCCCTGGAAAAATCTCCTCTTATCCCAGCTTGTCCTAGACAGAAACTAGGGAGGTCCAGATTCTAATCCCCATGGGCTAATGAAACTCACTGGAGGACCTCTGGCTGGGACATTCTCATAGAGATGGGCACGAACCGAACTGTGAACCGGAAAAACCGACGAATCGAGCCTTTTTTCCTGCTTGGTGCTTCATTTTGCTTTGGCAATATGAGATGCCCCCCCCTTCCCACTGCCCCAGTTGCTTGGCCTATCTCCTCCTGCCACCACTGCTGTCTCCCCAGATGCCTGGGTGCCATGTGCCAACACCTGGGCTACTTACAGGGAAGTGGTGGTGGCATCCCCACACACCAGGGATGAACCGAAAACCAAACCATGAACCAGTTCAGTTTTCTGGTTGGTTCGTGGTGGGTCATGGGTCACCACGAACCATCATGAACCACTATTTTTCAGGTTCATGCCCCTCTCTAATCCTGGGGGGGGGGGGGGGGAGAAAGCCATGAATGCTACTGTTAGCTGGATGGAGAAAAGGCAGGATAAAGTAACAAATATATAAATAAAGTATGCATTCACATTCTATGGCAGTTTCTGTTTCACCTTTTCCTCAAAAAAATCATAAAAGTCAACGGAGGGTGGTACCATAAAAAAAATGAGGGGCAGCATTAAAAAAAAGGCAAAAGCTTTGGTAGTGTGCAGATTTATCCCACATATTTGATTTCTGGAGAAAACAGTTGAGAGTTGAAACAGCAACTTATTGGAGGAGACGCCTGTCCCCTTGCTTCTTTCTATATGCCAATGGAATACAAACGAGATTTTTAAAAAGAGCATTATTTCAAGAAGAATGCAAGATGATTTCCCTGCTTAATCACTCCTTCTAAGAGCAAGGAGTAATTTCTGATTTGGAAATCAAAATCAAAGGTACTCTTCACCTAACAGTTGCTCAATTCCTGCCCTATCTTATATGACTTTTCCATGGGTGGATGAAGCCTCAGCAGATACAAATACAGAGGTGCCCTTCCTTGAACAGAAAACATGCCTTATCAATCATATCCAGGCTTTCATACCTCTCCTCACAAATCAGTGAGCATCTTCTGCTTTCCACACCTGTTTTTCAATGAAACAGTTTAGTAAATCAGCCTTTCTGCCACACTTTTATTCTGTGGGGACTCTCCCCTTGTTTATCTTGTTCCTGATCACCCAAACAGTGCTTTCGAATTAAAGAATCCTGAGCTCAAGCATTTGACTAGCAGTCCTGAGCAGAGCTCACAGTTCTTCTACACACACAAAAATCCACTGCTGTTTTCCGTAAACTTTCTGCATTTCAGCAGCATAATCTAAGGCAGTGGTTTCCAACTTTGGGTCCCCAGATGTTCTTGGTCTAAAACTCCCAGAAGCCTTCACCACTAGCTGTGCTGGCCAGGATTTCAGGGAGTTGTCCAAGAATATCTGGGGACCAAGGGTTGGGAACTACTAATCTAAGGAAAGAACGATAATTTTGTTGACAGTGTTGGAAATCAGAACTCCTTGCAAATCTACAACAAACTGTGCATATATACAGTACGTACCAAGAGATCTGGTCTAACAACTGCTGAGTTCTGCTTTACACCTTTCAGCAGCATCTTGTTTCTTCAACTTATTTGTGTCAGTCCTGTCATTGCTCAACTGCTTTGTGGTTTTAATGTTTCTACTGTTCTCTTGGTTCTTAAGCATTTTCCTTATTATGTTTGCTGACAGCACTACACTGCTAAACCTCTGCTCTTTATCACATCTTTGAAATATGTAGAGACTACTTTTTAAACACAAGCACTGACATCTCAATAGAACGGAAAGCATTTCACTCTCACTGGATCCTGTGATCATTGATTTTTATGCCTGTCATTTTCTATCACCTGTTCAAGTTGGAACCTGAGAGTCAGAGATTTTAGGGAATGTATAAAGGTTCAGCAGTACAATGACGCAGGATTCCCAAGTGAACACTGCTTGTTTTTCTGGTTCTGGACCAGCTGGCTCCTGTTAACATACACACAAATCTTCCTTCTACAGATACCTCGAGAGAGCAGTTATTTTTATTCTGAAAAGTCACAAGTGACCATGGATCTACAGAGGGCCAAACCATCCTTGTGAAACAACAATTACTATTACAGCACATCACTTTTTGTCAGCTCCTTGAATCTGGTACCCATCAGACAGATGCACTCTCTAGATATGAGAGGCACTGCTTTTTTGAGGGGAGGGAACAATAGTTTGGACTATATTGCTGGTTTGTTTTTTTTATTACAGCTCTCAGAAACCCACAGCCAGCATGGCCACTGCTGTGCTAGCTCTGGAATTCTGGGAGTTGTAGTCTAGAAAAACTCAATTGCTTTCTGAGCATTCTCTCAGTCAAGGTCATAGAGAAGCCAAGAATGACAGAAGATGCTTCATACTGAGTCATATCACGGTCCCAGTGTTGTTAGCTCTGAATGGCAGAGAAGGGCAGTGCTGGACTAGACTAAAGCCCTGTCTAATCCACCTCTCGGTTCAGATGCCAACCAAATACTTATGGATAATCAGATGCCTACAAACAACACAAAAGTAGGTCATGATCACAAGAGCACCCTCCTTCTCACATTACCCTAACAACGGATGTACAAGTGCCTACTCCCTCAAACAATGGCAGTAGCCACTAGTAGCTACTCACCATATTCTATATTTGTCTAATTCCCCCTCTAAAGTACATCAAGGTTAGAGACCATCACTACATCTTAGAGTAACAAATGATCTGGTTTGACCATGCACCCTGTGAAGAAAAACTTCCTGGAATCACTCACCATTCAGTTTCACAGAATGCCAGTTTTTAATGCAAAACATAAGGCTGCTGAACAGCTGACCCCACATTTTTACTTCAGAGTCCAATACCCAGCCTCCAAAATCTCAGTCGCATTACTCCATACTCCTTTCAAATGTACATAAAACTGGCCAACTCAATGCCCCTAAATCAGGCATTAGTGCATCCTCAACATGCTTAGAGGACAGTTCCACACTCTTCCTCACTGCTTTATCCAGGCTTTCTCTTCAGACACGTCCAGGTAGTTTGTTCTCATGCGTAGGCTCTACAAGCAAGCAAGAACCAGATTTCCCAAGGTTCTTGCTTTTGAGGAGAAAAAATCACTGGTTACTCCACATAACAACAGAGAAGTCTGAAGAGGTGATGTTACAGGTGAACAGGAACATCACCTCTTCAGACTTCTCTGTCATTGTGTAGAGAAACCAGTGATGGAAGGGGCAGGGCTAGGTACTTCCTTGTAAATGTGCTGAGGGAAGCTAAATTTGCTTATGAGGGGTAATATGTAGTATAATAAGGGCTGCCAGGCCAACAGCTTCCAATTCTTTGAGATTTCAGAGCTGAAACCTGACACAGCAGGAATAGGGTAACAGCTTTTGATGTCTCAGGGTTTGGGTCCATCTATTGTCCAAAGAAGCAGGCTCTTTTGCAACAACTGCAAAATAATGTGCAGAATCATACTGAGGATTTATGATGGCGTAAGTGTAATTGTGTAGATCACAGCAGGAATTGCTGCTGATTATCAAGTCATGCTCACATTCCTAATAATTTCTTGAGAGTTCACGTCAGTACTCCGTCATCTGGCAGCCCTAAATATAATAGCAAATTGAAAGCAAACAACTACTGAGAATGTAAAACGCTCTGCACTGCCTCAAACCTATTGGGACTTAATCTAAATAAAATGAATGGCTTGTGCTTCATAAACAAGTTTGAATCAGCGTCTGAGAGCCTGCTTCTCCTCTTACAAGGTGACAGTGGAAACCTATAATTGATTCTCGGCTTTTATGAAGAGAATATAGTAATGGGTGGTATATGATCCTGTGACAGGTAACAAACTGGGCAAGAGAAATGGCGGTTGTGACAATACTTTACAATAGCACAAAGCATAAGGGATCAAAACAAGAAAGTTCATGTCCAACAACAGAGACTGAATCCCAACAAGCTTCAAACAGGATAAAAGAGAACGCCACCAAATTCAGTACAAAAAAATGCAAGACCCCAGAGAAAGCTTCATCCAAAGCCTTCAGTCAATTTGAGAAGGAGTAAAATAGGAATAAAGGAGGAATAAAGGAATAAAATAGACTTTGTATTACAAAACTTTAAATCACAGAAACAAGATATCAAATGGCTATATGTAATTCTATTTGATTATCATGAAAACATACCATTAGATATTATTAGAAAAGATTAGATGGTGTCAGAAGGAAATCATTCACTGCTTTTACATATCTGTGTAGTGTTTTGCTATGTCAGTCCACAGAACCTTGTATCCAAAGACTATCCAAAGCTATGCCCCAAAGCTGTCTCTCCCTACCATCTCCTGCTTTTTAATTACTGATATCCTAAAAAGCAGGATATCAGTAATTAAAAAGTAATTAACAGGTATTAAAAACTGCATCATGAATGCAGACATCTAACTAAAATAAACTGTTTATAAAAACTCACAGTTAACTTTATGGGATAGGACTGCTAGTTAGTTTCTTGGGAAAAATGTAACATTCTCTAAGGATGAATCACAACTTTAGTTTTTAATTAGAAATACAAACAACCTTACAAATAAGGGTTGCAATGGCATCTTAAGGTATTAAAAGAAACCAAGTTAACAGTTAAAATAATAAATTATTACAATATTAAAAAGAATTAAACAGATATATTAAAACTCATAAATAGGAGCAATATTAAAAGCACAAGTAAAACAACACAATACAATAAGCCCTTTAAAAGATCCCCTTGGTCAACCAATGATTTAAAGGAAAGCCTACCTGAAGAGGAAGGTCTTTGCTTGTGGAAGGACAGCAAAGATGGGGCCAGCCTGGCCACCTGTGGGAGGGAGTTCCAGAGTCCAAGAGCAGCAACCGAGAAGGCCCTCTCCCATGTTCCCACCAAGAGCAGCTGTGAAGGAGGTGGGACCAAGAGAAAGGCCTCTCCTGATGATCTTAATACCCAGGCAATCTCATAAAGGGAGATACAGTATTTTAGATGGCTTGGACCCAAACTGTTTAGGGTTTTGTAGGTTAAATCAGCACTTTGAATTGTGCAGCTGCTGTAACAAGGGTTTATGTGATCCCTGTAACCAGCCCCAGTTAACTATCTAGCTGCAGCATTTTGGACCTGCTGGAGTTTCAGTGTAATACTGGGGATTACTCTCAAGTAGCAGCAGCATCTGAATGCAATCACACACACATGCATGGAATGTGTAGTGTAGTTTTTAAAAAATCCAGATTATGTACTTACCACTACTATCACCGAACTTCAAGGGCTAAGCTTCCAAAGAAGCCTCATTCTTTTCTTGTTTTTCCTTTCATACTCTACTGAATATGATTAAGACTATCATGGGTGGGCACTAGAGACGGGCGCAAACCACTGGTTCAGCAGGTTGTGTGAGTTTGTCCTTTGGACAAACAACTGTTCAGGGTTCCCAGCCCTGCCTCCTCTGGCAGGTGCCCACTCAGAAGCAGCACCCAGAACCGGCAGGGCAGGGAAGCCGAGCAGGGAGTGGGCATACGCTGGAGGAGCTGGGGCTGGGAACCGCTTAACACCTGTTCGTCCAAAGGACAAACGGGCATGAACCACCGAACTGGCAGCTCGTACCCATATCTAGTGGGCACTTACTCCCTTCTAGTGCTGCCTGCCCACCCACTACACCCTCTCATTTTCAATATTTCCTTTGGGAAAGACATTGCTGGAATTCCTCAAATAAAAGGCCTTGCTCATGGAAATGCAATAACTAAATAAACAGAGAGAGGGGAGATATGGAAATGATGTTTATAAGTGGCTGAAATTGCTAGATCAATTATAAATGTTATATTAAATGAAATTCACAAATAAACTCTCTTGGGTTGTTTTAATGTGGGATGGGAGCAAAATCCATCTAATATTCTGGAAGGAGATTGTATGATTACAATTGTTCTGAGAAGCTGAAAACCATTACAGTCAACCCTCGACTTACGAACTTAATCCGTTCCGGAAGGACGTTCTTAAGTCGAAAAGTTCATAAGTCGAATCAGCATTTCCCATAGGAATGCATTGAAAACCAATTAATCCGTTCCGGCTGTTTTTGGTTCTTAGGTCGAGGGGCGGTTTGTAAGTCGAAGCATTAGTTCCCATAGGAACTAATGCAAAGCCGGTTAATCCGTTCCTACCACTAGGGGCAGATTTTTTCTTTTTTTCCCCTTTTAACCTAAGCCTCCCGCGCGGGGTTTTTTTTCGGTTCGTAACTCGAAGCAAAGTTCGTAAGTCGAGGCTATATTTTTCTATCAGAGCGGTTCGTAAGTCGAAATGTTCGTAACTAGGGCCGTTCGTAAGTCGAGGGTTGACTGTACTTAGTTGTCCAAAGGAGATCAATGCTATGGAAGTGGGAAAAAGAGGAGGCACGACTCAAATTCTCTTGCTACTGCAACAGGAGTTCATTTAGAAGAGGAAGCACACTGTTGTTTCTAGTCAAAGTGGGCTTGCCCCTTTTCCAGAGGGGATTGCTTGGGCTTCACCTAACTCCGCATTCAGCTCTCACTCATGGGAAAGGTATACTACACTTTGATGACTGTCATGCAAGTAAAAGACAAACCCAGTCATTATTTGCTCCTGAGGCGCTTTGGGATCTAGCCACCTAAACCTATCAAAGAATCATAAGAGTTGGAAGAGGCCTATAAGGCTATCGAGTCCAACCCCCTGCTCAGTATAGGAATACAAATCAAAATATATTTGACAGACGGTTGCCTCATTTCCTCTTGAATGCCTCCATAGTTGGAGCACTCACCACCTCCTGAGGTAATTGGTTCCACTGTCATACTGCCCTAAGAGTTAGGAGGTTTTTCCTGATAATCAACCACAATCTGGATTCCTGTAACTTGAGTCCATTATTACATGTCCTGAACTCTGGAATGATCGAGAACAGATCCTGCCCTTCCTCTGTATGACAGTTTTTCAAGTATTTGAAAAGTGCTATCATATCTCCCCTCAGTCTTCTTTTCTCAAGGCTAAACATGTCCAGCTTTTTCAGTCTTTCCTCGTAAGGCTTGGTTTCCAGTCCCCCAAAGCTGTTTTGATAACATACAAATAATGGAACATAATTACATAAGAAACAGACCAAACATGGAGGAAAAATAGATCTGACCAAACCACAACACTCTTCCTGCCACACTGGGAGAGACAAGGCCTCTTCACATATCGCCATGATTATCCTACAGATAAAAACCTTATATACTGGTCTTTCAAATCACTCTATTTCAGGGGTACAATTAAGCCTCTGAGTTTGCAGAGACTGACTTTTCTTTTTTTACAGGGAAAATTGTGGTTCTGTAACCTGAAATAAAATGGGTTTCCTTAAGGGTCCCCTTTCAAACCATATGGTTTCCTTGACAAGCCCTTAAGCCCACCAAAAAATAAAACGGTAATGTTCTTTTCCAAGTTGTCTCTCACACTCAGTCATTCCTTCATTCTCTCCCATTCTCTCTTTGTATTTTCCAAATCGCTGCTTCGAGCAATCCCCTATGGCTTCCCATGCTTACCTTGCAATATTTTGGAAGCATGCTAGAGCATCGAATCAAGCCTGGAGCTCGGGATCAAGTCCTAAGGGAGTCTGCCCAGGAAAACCCCAATTTAAAAAAAGGAAGTCCTGGGGGTCTCATTCTTGCATTCTCCCATATGCCAAAGCATCAGCAGGCTATTCTGGAGTAATCTGGTCTGCAGAGTTGTGCATCTCTCCAAAGGTCTAAGTGGAGTAAGGCTGCGGTGCGTAAAAGCAGAGAACAGCACCGATAGCAGGAAGCTTTTACCATGGCCTGGTTCCTGTCAATGCTACTAATTCAATCTCTCTCATACACAGCAATAAATTCACATGAAAAATTAACCAAAACCCAGCCGGCGGCTGTACTCTCTGTTCCCTCCTCACCTTCTCCCCTCTGCCAACAGCATTACTTTATCTTACAAAATCGTTTGGTCCTTAATGGCTTTGAGAGGCCAGCAGCACATGCCATATTTCTGCACTCAGTGTAACAGGATCTTGTCTTTACTGCCAAATAGCTTAACTTGCACTCAGTTTAGATACCATCTCATCCAGCTTCTGGGTCTGGCTTGTCTGCACAATATACTCCTATGTGATACCACTGAACTAACCAAAATTGCTTTAGGGCTGTGAAAACGCCTCACTCTATTATCTTGGAGCCTTACTTCTATACAACCAGTGTAAACTGGAACATTCTTCATCTTGGTACAAATTTAAGGCCATCTGATACAATACAGGTAACATGTCACAAGAAGAATTCTTTAAGTGCTGATTGTGTTGTCAAGATGTGGACCTTTGGATGTATAGAGCGCTAAAATAATTAAGTGGATGTACTAAAAGCAGCTCTGAAAATGTACATTGTGCTTTAAAAATGAAGTTTGAACAGCAGTTTGCTAAAAGTCACTGCAGATCAATCAGCCAGCTCTCCAGCCAAGTCTGGAAGCAAGGTCATTGTACAATAACATTGCCTTGCAAAATAATATATTTCATAGCTGACAGTCCAGCGTGAATGTAAACAAAGGAGTGAATTAAAAAGGCATTGAAATAACTGATTTGTATTATGTCAAATGCTGCAATGTGTTAACATGACCAGAAGGTGGTGTTTGCTGATTCAGTAACTCGCTCTACTCATTTTTTACTCCTTCAGTAATTTAGTCCCAGGGCAACCCACTGGCCTAGCAAGTGAGAATCCCTGTTCATCAAAATAATGATGCTTATCATCATGGTGGCAGCTTGCCAGATTCTGATTCCAGTTGTATTTTGCCACCCCAGTAAAAGCAATAGAAATTTCCATTATAATTTTTTTCCACTGTCTATCAGGTCCCTGTAACTTACTGCACTAAGCAAAAGTCAGTTGTTTACAGTTGAAGGGAAATGTAAACATCTGAGAGAAATATAAATATAGGGAAACAAGGGACATATACATTGCAACTCTACATGCTGTTATCCCACACACATTGGATACTCGGGTCATCAGGCATCGTGTAGCTATAGCAGCAACAGTGGCAGCAAACGAGGAAAACATGGAGATTCCTCCATAGACTCAAACTGGCTTGGCCGTGTGTGTGTTTTTATAATGTGCTTAAAGGCTGAAGATTACTTAAAGCTATTATAATCTTTTTACTTTAAAATTATGTGTTTTTAGAGTTTTGTTCTCTGCTTTTCCAATGTGCTTTTTAAGGCTACAAGCGCCTCCATTTTTAGAATGTAATTAAAACATTATTTTTGGTATTTTATCGTACTTTTTATGCTCCTATATTTTGAACAGAATTCTAACTGAAGTATTTACCTGCAACTTAAGTTTAGTTTTTATATGTTGTTTATGCATCTACACCGATGTAGTGTAGTGAATAGAGTGATGGACTAGGACTCTGGAGAACAGGGTTTGAATCCCTGCTCAGCCATGGAAATTGACTCAGGGATGGAACTGGTAAAACTACTCCTTAAATATCTCACTTACCTTTAAAGCCCTATTAGGGTTGCTATAAGTTGCTTCCTACTTGGTGGCACAGAACAACAACAATAATGAACCTATGGTTATTTTCCCTATCTGTAAGACTTTTGGATGTTTTCAACAACTTTGAAGTATTTTTGTGTATATGGAACACAGAAGCAATGTAGATAAATAAAGCTTGTAAAATTAGACAAGCTGATGTTGCCTGGAATTACTGCAACAATAAAAATACTTATACCTTATACCCAGATGAATTTTGGTATGATTGGAAATGGTTCTCTGACTTCATTCTAGAATTAACCCTAACTAAGATAAATGCCAGCTGTGATAAACACAGGGATCTGATTTTTTTCCTAAAGGTCTATAAAGTTCTATAGGGCTCTTGGGAGGATGTTCAGGTGGCAGACCCTCTGACCTGACAGTGTGCGATGGCCACAGCAGGAGCTTTTCTCAGCTTGCAGACTGTGTGAATTAGCTTGCTTTGTTTTGTGATTCTAAATTCCAGGTAGAAAGAGAGAGGGAGAGATGGTGAGCACAGGACCTGCTATTCCCCTGAAGGATGATATAGGCATTGTTAAGTAGTAGAATTTCAACGTATTTCTGCAGGAAGGTCACTGGAAGGGTGAATCCACATAGTGGTCTTTTGTTTTTGCATCTGAACCTATATTTTATTTTAGGTCTTTACAGATTGCATTCTGTAGCTGTGGATGTTCTGCCTTAGGCAATAAAGATACCTGGGACTTTGTTCCTGACCCATTTTGCTTTAAAGACACATTTGCACTACTTGTATTTTTCCTGCAATCAACGCCTGCTTCCGCACAGCATTGGTAAATGGACTTAAGGGTGTATAATTTGCAGCATCCAGTTAAGGTTGGATTTCTACTACAGTTGTTATTGTCTTGATAGTTGATAGAGGTGGAAAAATCACATCTTTGTACGTTCATTGTAAGGACAATAATCATGTAAAGAAAAAAGCCCCATTTGTTCACAAGTCTGATTTTTCAGCCACCAAAGACCATCTCAACCCCACCTTTTGAACTCTAAAGTGATTGAAGCTCTTTAATGGTGGGTTATCTGCAATGTTCAGTTCAGCCCAAAGCTATTCATCGGGGATCACAAAAAGGAAGCAGAGTTTCGGAAAGCTATTTTTTAAAACTACATCTCCCATAATTCCCCAGCTAAAGCAGAAATCGGAATGTCTGCTATTTGAAATGTTGGGCTGCCACTATGCAGCTAAAACAGTCACTTTTCCAAGCTCTGGAAGATAGGGTTCGGTCCAAGGGGAAAAAATGGAAAGCAGAATTCTATTGGCGTTTTATGCAAGTGGAAATGGAATTACAGAAGGGAACTGGCAAGGTGTAAGTAGCATGTTGGCTGTGTGCCAGGTCATGCAAGTGGCTCCATGCCTGCTACACACCTGGCATGTGCCTGGCACATCCTCAATTTGTCGCAATCAGTCACAGCAATTTTTACAATGTCTCTTGCATGAACCTAAGAACCCAACAGGATTCTGCCTAAAGTGATTCTGATACACCCTTGCAAGCAACTATTCAGAAATCTAACCTATGGCTCACTGACCTTTCTCAGCCTTATTTCTGTTTGCTTTCAAAAATATGGGCTTAGTTCTTCTCATTCCCTGACCAGGTGCAGAACAAAAAGATGAGTCATCTTCTCACCGTCTTGGTCTATTCACCAAAGCAGCGCTTGAGAACCATTTGATAAACAAAAAGAGATATATCCAAGCAAGAGTTAGCCAGAACAGTTTTCCCCTTCAGCATTTCTGTAAGAGTCACAAAGTTAGAGGGCTGTAGACCACTGAATCTCACAGCACTAATTCTGACAGCAGGTCCCACCTGCATTATTACTTACATATAATAAGGCAAGTGAAGAATGTGATAGGAGCCACAGTGTAGATTTACTGGAACCCTTTTCTTCTATCAGTCAAGAAGGCGCAATGCACAACAAGAAGAATATTCCAGATATAAACAGCATTTCACTTCGATTGTACAATACATCAAAGACCACTGATGTAATTCTCTGTTTATTGAAGTTCTCATTTACTGGGAGAGCTTCCTTGGTTCAGGATTGCTATATACTAATAGAATTTTCAGCTTGATACAACATTGCAGTAAAACCCTCCAGCCAACAAGACCAAAAATCCAGGGCAAACAAACCCAATCTACAGAACATTTGGGGCCTACCAGATAATGATGATGATGAGAATGACAAAAATGCAATTTTCCCATTAGTAGGCTGAGAGCAGTTTACATTAAGTTCCAGTTGACTCCCATTCAGATGTGGACCAGATTCATACTGCAGTAGTTTCCCTTTTACTGGTATAGGGAGAGGGGTCTAAAAAGAGGGATCATTAAGAGAAATTTCGGCTTTTTTCACCAACATGCCTTCTTTGTTGTACACGGTAGATTTGCTTCCTGTTCGACACAGGTACACAGAGCAAGTAATATGAATAAACAAACACGCCTTCTCCCTTACACCAGGTCTTTCTGTTAAGCAGAATAAAGCAAGATTCAACGTCCAGTTGAATCCACTCTGTCTGTGGAAAAAGAATCAGGCACTATATTCGCCCCAGGTAGCGAAAGATCTTGGGTCAGCCTTCCCATCACACTTAATCTGACTCAGGGGCTCTTGCCCACCTTTTTTGTCCTGATATGCCATGTTTAGACATATGAGCTCTAATCTGAGTCTGAAGCTGTACAGTGTACCAACAAACTCGCTAAACTTTAAAAAGTTTAATTATGTAGCTCAACTCAGTGTGCCAGGTATACTGAACTACAACTTTCCATACTTTCCATACTATCAACCATGTTGAGAAGGGCTCATGGGAACACAACCTGAGAAATAACTGTGGACTACAACTCCCAGTTGACATCACCTTGCTGACAAAGGTCAGCATAGTCAAAGCTATGGTTTTTCCAGTAGCGTTGTATGGAAGTGAGAGCTGGACCACGAAGAAGGCTGACTGCAGAAGAATTGATGCTTTTGAATTGTGGTGCTGGAGGAGACTCTTGAGAGTCCCCTGGACTGCAAGGGGATCAAACGTATCCGTTCTGAAGGAAATCAACCCTGAGTGCTCACTGGAAGGACAGATCCTGAAGCTGAGGCTCCATACTTTGGCCATCTCATGAGAAGAGAAGACTCCCTGGAAAAGACCCTGATGCTGGGAAAGTGTGAAGGCAAGAGGAGAAGGGGACAACAGAGGACGAGATGGTTGGACAGTGTCATCGAAGCGACCAACATGAATTTAACCCAACTCAGGGAGGCAGTGGAAGACAGGAGGGCCTGGCGTGCTCTGGTCCATGGGGTCACGAAGAGTCGGACACGACTTACACTTAACGACTAAACAACAACAACAACTCCCAGAATGATGGGGGATTCTGAGAGTTGTACTCGAAAAAGTTATTTATGTGAACACATTGCCCATTTCTACACAAAGCATGCAACTAGAAATTAGTTGAGGATTATCACTAAGCCTAAGGAAGCTCAAGAGGTTTACAGAAGCAAATATACTAGCAAATGAAGATAGCCTTCATTGGACAGATTGCCGAGAGCGATTGTTTGACACCTCATTCTCTTGGGTCCTCCTGGAATAAGTGGGAAACAATCACCTTCAAGTACCTCAGACAGACAAAATAAGTGAGAAGATATTCCAAGCCTAAAACCTGACAAAGCCTCTTCTCTAAGTATGAAAAGGGGGGAAAATGTCCCCAGGTGTGTGCAGAGAACTGCATTTCTCTCACTAACAGAACAGCACAAAGACTAAGACAAAACCCTCAGTGTCAAGTCTCTGGTGCCACCTGTCACCTCAAGCTGTCACAGCGCTCAGGTTTTCTTGGTGTGAAGATTCTTAACCTTCCTTGGGGCAGCTGACTGGCCATAATGATAGACTAGACCAGGAAATGGAAATACTGCTCGCTCTCTCGCTCTCTATCTCTCTTTTAATTATTTGGCCATACTGGCTGGGGAATTCTAGGAGCAATAGAAGAAAAAGTAAAATATCCAAACGATGAACTAGGCAGACATTTTGTCCTGTTCAACCAGATCCAACTCATATTCTTTTAATGTACACAGTGACTAGTCCTGTTTCCACTTGCAGATACCAACCACTGTTTTTGTTTTCCTTCCTTCCTTTCTTTTTAGGCAAACCACTCCGGACTTCCAAAATTTCTCCAGCATGGTACTGGGCATCTTGCTAGTTGGCAACATAGGGTGTCTCCCACCAACAAATTCTGTACAGCAGGCTCACTATTTTCTGGATGAATTTATTTCTCTTTTTTATACAGTGTAACATGCAGCCATTTAAGCCTGTCTCAGAGACACCCAAGAAAACTCTTTGAACAGGTGCTGAATTAACAGAGGGAATCTGATTTGCTATGACTTTGCACCCCAGCTCTGCCTTTATACAGCTACAGCAAACAAGTCTCTCTCCATGCTTAACATCTTGGTGTCGCTTACAGCGATTAGTGGCAGCCCTCAAGGGTCTCCTTCAGTGAGCTGGTACTGCCCTGATATTACTGGAATTGAATCTAGGACCTGCATGTGCTCTAAACACTGTATTGACTGGTATGCTGTAGCGGATAGTGTTGGACCTGGGCTCAAATCCTCTCACAGCTATAGAGACCTATTGTGGGTTGGAAATAGCAAACTACTCCTTGAACATCTTATCTACCTTGAAAAATCTTCTAGGGCCAACATAAGTGAGGAGTATATGACATGTAACAACACACAAAATGTTAAACTAGTTCTTTATATTTTAATTGGTAGATGAGTCATCCAAAGCTTTGATTAACAGGTAGGGTAAAGGTAAAGGTTCCCCTTGACATTTAGTCCAGTCGTGTCTGACTCTAGGGCGCGGTGCTCATCCCCGTTTCCAAGCCATAGAGCCAGCGTTTGTCTGAAGACAGTTTCCGTGGTCACGTGGCCAGCGCGACTAGACACGGAACGCCGTTACCTTCCCACCGAGGTGGTACCTATTTATCGACTTGCATTTTTACATGCTTTCGAACTGCTAGGTTGGCAGGAGCTGGGACAAGCGACGGGAGCTCACTCCGTCGCGTGGATTCGATCTTATGACTGCTGGTCTTCTGACCCTGCAGCACAGAGGCTTCTGTGGTTTAACCCACAGCGCCACCACGTCCCCTTAACAGGTAAACACCAGTTCTAATTGTAGGGTAATTTCAATCTGAGGAGCTGCTTGCTATTTTTAACACAGTTTTTGGAGTGGACTGATCACACTCTTTTGGAGAGAGAAAAAAAATGTTTTAAAAAACATTTTGGGGTATGGGAGAACCAGCCCAATGGCTGTAACAGTAGGTGACTTCCTGATGGTTGGGAGTCACTTTGTCCACAACCCCTACCATCTGGGAGCCAAATGATTAATGCCACTGCTGAAAGGGGATGGTGATATGATGCATCTCTATGATACATGGCGGCATTTTAATGTTCTCCTGCACCACAGAGCTGACTAACAGGGAGTGCAGAGTGTCTTCTTCTCTGCCCCAAAAAGTCTCCTGGTGCTCTCTAGAGAGACCTAGAGGCAATTTTGCCACCCTACTTCCAGACATTAAAACTGTAAATGCTCAAACAATTGGTGAGAAAGGGTTTTCTCAGTAACTAAACTAAACTAAACTAAACTAAACAGTAGGTCTTTTTAAAAGAAGAAGAAAACATTTTAGAGTGGGCAGAACCTAAGAGTGGAAATGGCCCACTCCCAAGGTCCAGGATGAATATATACAATCTTTTTGAACTCTCAACATTACCCACCTTTGTGTTAAAGCCTTGATGAATCTTGGTTGCAACCCTGAAAATCAACATATTTTGTGAGTAGTAGTGGACAGATTCTTGTCAACGGCAGTGGGAACAGGGACACTTAAGTATTTGACACTAGAAGAATGGTTTTTGACACTAGAAGAATGGTTGGGGAGTAAGGATTAACTTAGCTCAGCCTTTCCCAACCTGATGACCTCTATAGGTTTCAGTTCTCATCAATCAGCCGAAAATCCTAGGAGTCTTAAACAGATGGAGAGCACCAGGTTGGAAGAGTCTACCGTAGGTCATTTGTTCTTTTGTAAATATATTGGTCTCAATTGTCAGGTATTTGTTAAGACCTGTAGAAATGTTAATCCAGTTTGTACATGATTGTAAGTATTTATAAGGATGAAAACAGTAGAGAAAAGTCTGTAGAACTAATGATTTAAGATGTACAGCTGAGATAGGAACCAGCTAGTAGGCTGAATTAGAACAGCTGTGGAAACAAAATGCAGACGGAGCTACCTGCGGAAGCTAATCACTGATTGGCTGAATGGCGAGATAAAGCTGACAGTTCCAGCATACTCAATCTTGTGGGACGAAAGGAGAAACAAGGAGTAACGCTGCTGGACGGATTTATGGCATTGAACTGACCACGGAACTCTGATTTATTGACTAAGGAAACGGACTGACTAATTGCTAAACTGTGTTTGACCAAGGACTGAACAAATGGACTATGCTGTATGTATATACTGCAATATTAATTGAATAGAAGTTTATATTGCAAAAGCTGTCTGTCTGCTCAAATTCTTCTTGGCTTGCCTTAACCTCTGGTGAAGCTACGCCATCTAGTATCCACAACATTCCGCATTTTTGCACTCTGTCAAAGGTTATGGGCCCAGGTGGACGCTAGACCAGGTGGACGCAGTGCCAGAAGGTAGACAACCAAAGGAAGAAGTCCAGAGAGACGAGAGTATCAGCAGTAAGTCAACATTATTTACAGTCCAAAATGGCAAATGCAATAATGATGTCAGGATTTCCTGTAACAAAGTTAAATGGTGAGAATTATTCTACGTGGCAGCAAAAGGTCCAGTTACTCCTGCAAAAGGAAACTTTATGGGATATTGTTGAGAGCCCACCAGCTGTATTAGATGAAGAAGATAGAGAAAAGAATAACAAAGCTTTGGCTATAATTGGTCTGACTCTAGATGACCGTCTCTTAATCCACCTCAGAGGCTTGACTTCAGCAAAGCAAGCATGGGATAATTTAAAGAGACTCTTTGTACGAACAAGCGTGGGGAGCCAGATACAGCTAGCAAAGAAGTTATTCAGAACAAGATTACTGACTGGTGACAGTATGCTGAATCATTTAGAACGTATTAAAGTAATGCTCATGGACTTAAGGGAAAAACAAGTCATATTCACTGAGCTACAAGAAGCTTTCATCATTCTTTCTTCATTAGATCATAGATATGATCAATTTGTCTCCAATTTAGAAGTTCTACCTCAAGCAGAACTAACTGTTTTGAATGTCACAAGCAGGCTTTTGGAGGAGGAACAAAAGAGACAAGACAATAAACAACTCCGAGACTCCATGAGTTCTTATCAGCATAAACTTCAAAAGAAGCAACCGAAAGAACTTGAGGAGGAGGAGGGAGACACAGCTGCAATAACTCACACTGAAAAGAAATGTTTTGCATGTGGTTCAAACAAACACTTATATCGAAGCTGCAAGAAAAAGAAAAAAGGAAGAAAGCAGCCACAATATAGTAATGAATCACATTTAACTGATACCATTTGCAATTCAGGGGATAATGGGACTGAATGGGTTATAGACTCAGGTGCCACAGCAAACATGTGTAAAAATAGAAAGCTGATATATGACTTCCAAAATGTGGGAAATCAGCAGGTGTTTTTGGCTGATGGGGTAAGTACCAATATATTGGGTAAAGGTAAAGTTAAACTTCCATGCTTAACTAAAGCTATTAATGTTTTGTATGTTCCCAAATTGAAACATAATTTACTATCAGTAGGATCATTAGCTATGGAGGGATTTACAACAACATTTCACAAAGAAAAGTGTGAAATAAGAGGTGCAGACAATTCTGTATTAATTGGCTCAATGAAGAATAACTTGTACAAACTGAGTGATTTAGATGTGAACAATGTTTATAATAACGAATGTCCTCACAGAGATTGTATACACTTATGGCATTTGAGACTTGGGCATCCCAATTATAAAACATTACAAAAGACTATAGAAAACTCATTTGGAGCAAATATAAGAAAATGTGACAAATATGTAAAGTGTCAAGCATGCCAAATAGCTAAGAGTAAATGTGCCCCTATCAGGAAATATAGTAATGTGCAAGTAGAAAATATTCTTGATTTAGTGTCAATGGATTTAATAGGTCCCAAACAACCATCAATAGGAGGAGCAAAATATATATTATCCATTCAAGATCAGAAATCCAGATTTGGCTTTTGCTACCTAATGAAAGATAAAAGTGAGACACATATTGAATTTGAAAAATGGTTGAAATTTGTAGAGAGAAAAACTGGAAGAAAATTAAAACAAATACAAACAGATAATGGGACAGAATTTACAAATAATAAATTTCAAGCCATACTGAAGAAACATGGAATAGTTCATAGAAAAGCTGCACCATATACTCCCACACAGAATGCTTTTATAGAAAGGCGAGGGCAGACACTGCAAAACATGGCAGAAACTATGATTAGAGGTAGTAAGCTACGTGATAAATTTTGGGGTGAGGCCATACTCTGTGCCAATTTTTATCTAAATATCCTATGGCATTCAGGCATTAATGATATTCCCTATTCTATATGGTCTGGAAGAAAACCAAATTTAAAATTTCTGCATACATTTGGTTCTCCAGCGTGGGTGCATATTCCTAGGAACATAAGGAAAAAGGGTGAAAAAAAGGCAAAACTTATGTATTTTCTTGGATACCAGCAAAATAAGAGAGCATTCAGATTTGGTCTACCTAATTCCAATAAGGTAGTAATTAGTAGCAATGCCTCATTCAATGAACATGCATACTGGAATTTAATAAGTTTACCACCAGAAACAAGTATTTATGTTCCAGATATGAATAATAAAAAGGAAATTAAGAGAAATACAACACCACAGAGAGATCAGGAAATAAAACAGGAAAGTGAAACTGAAAATTTAGAAAGAGAAATGCCTAGCACATCAGAAGAAAGTAAAACTCATGAGGAGGAAATTACAATTCCTAGAAGGTCAACTAGAGAAAGTAAACCCCCAGATAGGTATAAACCAGGTGCCTATTACTGTTTATCAGTCACTGAACCTCAATCATATGAAGAGATATGTGAAATGCCCAAGATAGAACAAGATAAGTGGAAAGAGGCAATAAGAAAAGAATTAAATTCTCTTGTAAAACTGAATGTATATGAAGAGGTGGAACAACCCTCAAATAGTAGAACTATAGGGTGCAGATGGATATTCAAGAAAAAAACAGATGCAGATGGGAATGAAAGATACAGAGCGAGATTAGTGGCTAAAGGTTATTCTCAAAACACAAATGATTATGACCAGATATTTGCCCCTGCTCTAAGACCTGAAACACTAAGATTCATTTTAACATATGCAGCAAAGCATAACTTAGTGACAAGGCACATAGATATTGAAACAGCATATTTATATGCTGACCTTCAGCATGAGATTTATATGGAAATGCCTCCAAGTATTGAAAAGAAGGAAGGCAAATGTTGGTTACTTAAGAAAAGTTTATATGGATTGAAACAAAGTGCATTTGAGTGGAACTTACATCTCACTAGAACATTGAAAAACAATGGATTTAAGCAAGGAAGGGCTGATCCGTGCTTATTTATGAAAGAAAATGAGCAAATAATTATTCTCATATTTGTAGATGATTTAGCCATATTTGCTAAAGATGAGAAATCTACTGAATCAGTCATTAAAATGTTAAAAAAGAATTACAATCTAAGAGATCTAGGACAAATCAGTAATTATCTAGGTGTTGAAATAGAAAGAACCACAAAAGGATTTAAGATATCACAAAAGAAAAAGATAGTAAAGTTATTGAAACAATATAAAATGGAAGATTGCAAAGGTTCTAACACACCAATGAACATAGAATTTGAGAAAGAAACAATTACTGGTCCAGAATGCGATTCTGAAACATACAGGTCTTTAATAGGGAGTCTACTCTATATTAGTCGATGGTCAAGACCTGATATTTCAACAGCAACCAATCTGTTATCTAGAAATGTAAGCAAACCTAGCGAAAGGCACTGGCAAGCAGCCAAACGTGTAATTAGATATTTAAAGGAAACCATAGATAAAAGTCTATATATAGAACCTAAAGGAGAGTTGATCATAACAGCATATGTAGATGCCAATTATGGAAATGATGTTATCATACATAGATCAACATCAGGAATGACTATACATTTAGCTAATTCCTTAATAAATTGGAGAACATCAAGACAGAAATTCATTTCTTTATCAACAGCGGAATCTGAATACGCCTCTCTGTCAGAAATGTGTACTGAATTGGTATTCTATAAACAACTGGCAATAGATATAGGAATAAAGGTTGATCATCCTATAGAAGTGATGGAGGACAACCAAGCAGTGATTTATATGGCCACTTCTTCTGGAGTTAAAAATAGATCAAAACATGTTGATATTAAGTACCAGAATGTAAAACAAAGTGTTGAAGAAGGCTTGATATTACTGAAATACTGTGCAACTGAAAACAATGTGGCAGACTGTATGACAAAAATACTTGGACCAACGAAGCATGAGCAATCCTGTAAAATGTTGGGGATAAAGTAAGAATGAATGTATATATATGTATAAAGATTTAAAAGTGATGTAAACAATCAAACTGAATGAACAATTGGAGGAGTTTGTCAGGTATTTGTTAAGACCTGTAGAAATGTTAATCCAGTTTGTACATGATTGTAAGTATTTATAAGGATGAAAACAGTAGAGAAAAGTCTGTAGAACTAATGATTTAAGATGTACAGCTGAGATAGGAACCAGCTAGTAGGCTGAATTAGAACAGCTGTGGAAACAAAATGCAGACGGAGCTACCTGCGGAAGCTAATCACTGATTGGCTGAATGGCGAGATAAAGCTGACAGTTCCAGCATACTCAATCTTGTGGGACGAAAGGAGAAACAAGGAGTAACGCTGCTGGACGGATTTATGGCATTGAACTGACCACGGAACTCTGATTTATTGACTAAGGAAACGGACTGACTAATTGCTAAACTGTGTTTGACCAAGGACTGAACAAATGGACTATGCTGTATGTATATACTGCAATATTAATTGAATAGAAGTTTATATTGCAAAAGCTGTCTGTCTGCTCAAATTCTTCTTGGCTTGCCTTAACCTCTGGTGAAGCTACGCCATCTAGTATCCACAACATTCCGCATTTTTGCACTCTGTCATCAACTGATGGTACTAATGTTGTTATACTTTTCTTCGTAACTCAGATTACCACATCTTCTCTGATTTTATTTCTGATCTGTTGATCATAATAAATAAGTGGAAAGGAAGTGCCTGGTTGATACAGGATACACAACAGTGGTTGTGAAGAAATGTGAGGCAACAGTTGCTTCTCTGGACAAGTACCCACACCTCCCCCCAAAAAACAGAGTCCTGAATGATACCCAAACCTCAGCTTACGCAGGTATTTAATTCTGTCTCTCACTGAAGTAGTCTGAACAAAATCAATACAACTAATGTGGATAAATGAACTGAGTCATACAGTCTCACAGCCTTAACAGAAAAACAATCTCAGGTTATTTTTTAAGAAGGGAAATTAAAGCAATCCACAAAAAGGTCGACTTTTGGGTAAAGCACCAAGTCCCAGTAACTTCTGACATCCACAGAGCTCCATAGTCATGGGATTTTATATGCCACTCGGGGAAGAAGGAGGTTCCGAGGCACAGAAATGTGACCTTCAGTCCTCTTCAAAATTAATGATGTCAAGTGTTCCTTCATAATCATCCGCCTCATCTCTCACTAAGTTCCTGTTAATGACCTTTCCATCTCTATCTACTGCCCTCAGCATCTTCTAATTGCTGCAACAAATTCACCTCATAATGCAGATTTCTGAATGGATATGTTATGGTTGAGATTTTGAAATGATCAGTGACACTAGACAGCAATGTGGTTCATAAGAGGTCCCACTGAAATCAAGAAAGACTTCTGGAAACGATACTGCACTATATTCTCATATATATGAGACTTTGGGCTGACATGCACAGGCTACTATCCTATACCAATGAACTTAAAAGTAAGTTCCGTTAAAATTGGCAGACCTTACTTCTTAGTAGCTATAAGCCAGGGGTGGGCAGTTTGTGTCTGTCCAGTTATTGGTGGGCTATAACTTTCATCAGCTACCATTATTGGTTACGCACCTGTGTCCAAAACATATGGAGGGCAACAAGTTGGCAGCTCCTGTAGAATTCACACTGACAGCCTAACTAGATGACATGGGATAGGAACATGGGTATGCCCAGAAGTAACTTCTAAAAAAGTCCCAACTGGGAGTGGGGGTTGAAATGGAGGCCCTCACAACACAGGAAAAGGGCTCAACCTCAGCTCGTATTTACAGCGAAGGGGAGATATTTTTGGCCCCAAACTACATGTCGGAGTACACTTGCCTTGAGAGAAGAGCTCAATGGAATTGAAACAGGATTACAAATTCCTCTTCAAAGCAGATACTCTCAGGTTTGGCTCCAGATTCTGTAACGGAAACTTAGAAACTACACAATTGTATGTTTTTTAAAAAATGGCCATTTTCTACATCTTTGTCCCCAGTGGCCTTAGGAGGAATCTGAAGCATTGCTTCTAGAAGAATGTAATCCAATTAACCTTGCTATCCCTTTCATCCTAAAACTCCAGCCTTGTTTTGAAATTCAGATTAACTGAAGACCAATGGTTTCTCAATTTTGGGTATCCAGATGTTCTTGGACTACAACTCCTAGAAATCCTGGAAAGCAGAGCAAATGGTAAAGGCTTCTAGGAGTTTTAGTCCAAGAACATCTGGGAACCACTGCTGTAGACACTGTAGCTTTGATATCAAACCATCTTTTTCTTTTCTTTTCTTTTTCTGAACTTCTTCCTTTCTAATTTTGCTTACATTTTTCAGCCTGGTGAAAAGTTGAAAATTCAAAAGTTTATTCACTTTTTCGTAATGTTTCAGCTGGTCCATGCTATGTCTTACAGTGGTTATTGTATGCCAAGTCTAACTTTAATCGGAATCAGCATAGGCCATTTAAATCTACTTACATTGGTTTCGCAAGTAGTACAGAGCTAAATTTGGAAGTGCAAATATTCATTGTGACAGTCCCCACAGACAGCTCCCCAAAAGGAGAGTCCAAAATGAAGGCAGCTGGGTCAGATCCTATCAACAAATGAGGAGCTAGGGTTTTGTAAAGTCAATGGTTCTTAATTCAAGAACAAACTGCCCTCAAATACTCTGCATCACAACAGGGATAGCAGTCAACGATATATTAACAATATTCCTTTCCTGGGAAAATCCATTTCCCTCTCAGCTCATGTGTAGATTGCAGCTAAACTCAAAAGGAAGAGGAAACTAGGAAAGAGAGTGGTAGATGATCCTATAGTCCCTGTTAGTCGGAAAGTCCTGAGTCTTCAATCCTGTGAGCCCTGGACACACCACTAATGTTTGCTAACAAGTGTCATGCATTTTGAGGACCAAGTGTAGTTCGGACTAGCATGGGATGTAGTCCTGTTTTGTTTTTTTAATGGACTACCATGGCTTCTCTTGCTTTCTGTGTATTCCATGTAGATAAAAAACTAACCTGTCTTGAAGAAAGGCCTAGTTTACCTTAAGCAGCCCTTCATGTCTTCCTTGTTGTTGTTTAGTCGTTAAATCGTGTCCGACTCTTCATGGCACCATGGACCAGAGCACACCAGGCTCTGTCTTCCACTGCCTCCCGGAGTTTGGTCAAACTTCCTAGTTGCAAGGAAATTTTAACAAAGAAGAGCCTCCCAGAATGGAAGTGCACCATAATCTAAGAAGGATTCTTACCAGAATATGACCGGAGTACGACAATGAAGTAAAAGACAGGAGACCAACTCCTATGCAGAAAGGTGGAACTATGTATTTTTTTAAAATCTTGACAGGAAATGATGTAAAGGCAATATCATAGCCATCCACAAATATCTCAGCGGTTGCCTCACATACAGTGGTGTGTCCAATGGTTGACTCACAAATAAGTTTGTTATTCCATATGACTGAAACCAAACTAATGAGGTAGAGATTACAAGAAAAAACAATTCAGACTAAACATGAGGAAGGCATTCCTGCTAGCACAACAGTTCAACAGACTGCCACAAGAAGTGGTGCACTCTTCTTCATTTGCCGTTTATTACGAGTGGCAGGAATTCCCAGCATGGTGTAGTAGACAGATTGATGGACTAGGACCCTGGAGAAGAGGGTTTGAATCTCCACTTGGCCATGGAAACTCACTGGGGGAGTAGAACTGGTAAAACCAATCCTTAAATATCTCACTTACCTTGAAAGCCCTATTAGAGTGGATAATAAGTCAATTCTGACTTGACGACACAGAACACACACACAAGTGGCAGAACAGGAGCCTATTGGGGCACAAAGGGTTGGAGTAAATGACCTTTTCCAACTTTTTGCTGCCCTCAACGGCTGGTGAGGTGGTGAGGAGATCTGTGAATTACTTTACTAAAGTATTAAAAAATCTGGCCCAACAACTCTGTGTCAGTGATTTGGAGCCTAAAATAAAAAAGAATTCCCTGGTATCTGTGTGGAAGAAATTCTTACAATGGTAAGTGGCTGTTCAACAACCAAACCAAAGTCCGTAGAAGTCCACTCAGATTTATGCCAATCTCAGCCTCCTTTTCTCCTTAAAGAACCTACATATTGCATCTTGCATATATGGTGGAAACAGGGGTGTTATGAAACCTCTGCATTTACCCGCCCTCTTCACCTTCACTGTTAAATTATGTTATTAAAAATATCAGGGATGAAGCAATTGTACATAATTTAGCCAACCCCTGGGTCTAACTAAACCCAGTGGTGGCCAAAACATTTTTACACATCTAATTATTAATGTGTGACATAAGGTGGGTGGATGCATTTGATCCAAACTATACAAGCACTTTTGTTTTTGTTTTTTTTAAGTGCAAACTGCATACTCGGTGTGTTGTTAATTACCAGGATCAGAGCAGTTGTGGAAGAGAAGTTCCACTCCCCTGCTGGATGAATTCCTCCACATTGAACAGTTGAGGAAAACTTCTTTGATGCTGAAATTTGTACTGGAAGGGGATCCACGGTTGGGGTCAGTACATCGACAATATCATGTTCATTTTCCATTTGGATGAGTTTTAGCTCACCCCACTGATTACATCCAGGAGACACTTTAATGCAGTGAAAGCATCTATTCTCTCCCCTGCTGATACTGCCAAATAGGACTGAAACTTTTTTAGAATTGATGATCTTGCAAGGAAACCAAGGGACTTCAGACAGCCTGTCAGGAGTGATAGATGCAAACTACTGTGCAGGGACATAAATGGATTTTGAACAACCATGTCTTAAAGGACTTGGGGCTTTGCAACAGCTTGACTTCCCAACACATAATGAACAGAGAAAGCATCATTGTCTTTTTGTGCTAGTGTGCTTGTTCTTTCAGATATCTGAGATTTTTGCAATGGACATGGTTCATATTAATGGCAGCTGCTGTGCTGACAGGTTGAAGAAAAATAGAAAGAATAAGGAAATAAATGCATCAGTTCTCCACAGAAAAGTGGGGGGGGGAATGCTTTTTTTGGATGATAGCTCTCAGAATATATGGCCAAGTTATCAACAAAAATGTATTCATTTCTCTAAAATACCTCTTTTTCTCTGAAACTGAGGTTGTCCTACTTTGGGCACATCATGAGAAGACAGAATTCTCAGGAAAATACAATACTGCTGGGAAAGGTGGAAGGCAGCAGGAAAAGAGGAAGACCAAATATAAGATGGCCTGACTTGCTAAAGCCACACGCTTGAGTTTACAAGAGCTAAGCAGGGCTGTTGAGGACAGGACAATTTGGAGACTGCTCATTCATTGGGTTGCCATAAGTTGAGGGTGACTTGATGGCACAAAACAACAACAACAAAAGCCCTCTAGCCAGTGCCACACAAGACAGAAGTGAACAAGTCACAGGGCTCTTTTTGAAGGCTGTTAGTGGCACAAGAAAAAGATCAATGAGAAAAAAAGAGGAGGGAGGAAAGAGTGAACAAATGAAGAGTCCCAGGCTGGGTAGGGAGAAAGAATACTTAGCTTTGTGGCAGGGAAGAAGCACAGGGGTTAAGTGGATGGATAAAGAGAGAGGAAGCCGACCTGGGTCAGTGGGTGGACAAGTGAGGGAGAGGAATGAGCATTGAGATGGGTAAAAAGAGAACAGCATTAGGACTCAGCATAGAAATGGGGTTATAGGCCCTGCAAAGCTGAGTACTTCTGCTGTTTCAAAATATTATTGGTGGGGCTCAGGAAATGGTCACTGAAGCACCAAGACTGGATGAACGTGATGAAACGTTATCAAACTCTCTACAGACATTTATAGGTATAGCTACCCTTTGCTCAACAGGGATGCAGAATCTGACATTCAATTTTGCACAAGTGTTGGGTGGAGAGTCGTGTCGATGAATTAACAGGCTCCTCTGTGAACATGATTACTAGAAGGACAATCTGCTCCTGATTGTGAAGTTTATAGCAACCAAGAATTCTTCCAACTGCCTTGATTCTGTCATTGCTAACGCAGAATATATTTGGCTCTCAACCTGAAGTGCTGTCGCTTCAGAAAGCATGGAAACATTCATGATAGGCATGTAATGCCATGATTGCCCTCATTTGCACATTAATTTCCTTTCCACCATGACAGGCCCCTGAGTTGTTGACAAAACTCAGCAGAATGAGGGAGTTAGCAAGCCAGACAAGGATCTTCATATGGAGAACTGGCAGAGTGAGAGATAACACCCCCAAGTGCATTTATTCTGAATTGTCAACAAAGTAAAGATGGCCCTAGCAGCAAAGGAGAAAGCCAGGAAAGCTCTGTGCCATGGGGAATTTAAAAAACGGGGAGAGGAAATGTTTAAAAAATAAAACTGGGCTGTGAAGAAAACGCCACAAAAATCCTAGGCACATTTCTCAGATTGTGTGATGGCAGAGCTGTTTTGGAAGATAAAGCACCTTCTCGGGCCAACTCTAAACCAAACCGTTCATAACAAAGTCAGGAAATACGACTTTATAGCAAGTGAGGTCAGGATCAGCTTTAACTCCAGGTCTCTTCAACTTAAAAGGGAGGAAATTGCCTTCTAGGGCACAGAGAAACATTTTCATCAAGTAAACCTTGAACTGCAAAGTACAAAATGTGGGAAAAGGCAGATCCTTCCCATTATGCTAGAAATCAAGGTCAATGACTGTACCTACTTAGCAGGAGATTCACAACGAACAAAACAAAATATTTGTGCTATTTGATTAGGAATTAATTTATTGATTTCACTGCCCTTGGTATATAATGTCTCAAGAGTCAATGGTCAGGAACCTACTGATGTTTGCATAAAGGTTTGTGTCACTTGCCATGTTGGCGTATGTCTGAATCATGTGCCTGGTCTTATGTCTGACTGCACAAGCTAGATGCACCCTAGCATCTCATCCATCAAGCACAATTAGCTGCAGCACGTTATGCAAACCTTATGCAAATGCCAATAGGATAGATGATGGATTCTGGAAGTTGTAGTCTTCCAAATGGTGTTAGTCCAGATGATTAAATGAGACCATAATATACAGGCATATGGGGACAAAACACAAGGTAAGATTTTGAACCCTGCTTGTGAACACACCTGCAAACACTCATGTCTAGAAACAAAATGATGAAACTGTAGACCTTGGTCCAATCTAGCAAAAAAATGCTTATATTCTTAACAGAGAAATTCTGCGTGTCATGTCAACTGCAGGGGCTCAGCAGCATTAAATCCTCCATGGTGAATGCTTCTGGTCTTCATTAACAACCATTTATTATTACTGCTACTAATGCTCCTGACTGCTGCTACCGAAAAGTAAAACAAGCAGAGAACTCTCCAAGAAGTCTTACCCTCCTGGACATGTGCTGGATGAAATTAGTATTTTAATAAAGTGGAGGAGTTCTTAGCACTGTGCTTATGCCAGAAGCATGAAAAGTCATTAGGCAATGACCTCATATATTGGAAACCTTTTGGCAAAGCTCCTGCATGCCTGTGGTATGATAAACAAATAAAAAGTTCAGTGAACAATTAAAAAACACATACACACCAGCAGCAACGGATCTCTGGGATGACATAAAGCAAGTGTTATTCTGCACAGTGAAACAAATCCAGCTATTGTATATGCTTGGAGTGTGTGCAATGAGGAATATACAACATGGCACAGCAATAAATAAGGATAAAGCCTAAATGATATTATGAATTTTGATTGTACCTTAAGCTTTGCAGTTCAAGAGATTGCCAGAAGACTGTTTCTGTCCCACCCCATTCTTCTTTTTTAAAGGAATGTTCCTGTAATGCCTACTTACTGCTTTAATGCTTACTACTGCTTTAACTTTTCTCACCTAGAATTTTCCCATTGGAGAATGACAGAAGAGATTTTATTCAACAGAAATGTGTTGTTTAGACTAACATCAAACCACATTGAAATAAGAGCGTTCAAAGGGCTGGATTTCTTTGCCAACTGGTAGATGTTGTTCGAGCTGGAACAAATTTATGTCCAAGGTGTTCAAAGCACTGGAGCAAGAGGCAGGACGAATATGAAAAATGAACAACCCGAGTTTTGCACAAAGAAGTTCATGGAAGCCACTGACCTCTATGGGAGAAAGTGATGAGACTGCAAACAGAGACACAGTTGAAGTGGTGCTCTATTGATTTGTCGGTATTAACTTTTTAGTGTGAGAGGGGGCTTTCCAGGCATCCAAAGTGTTCACCAATCAAGAGATCAGAAAATCTTTTTCAGGACCTATGTTGGCTGGAAGATTCTGGAAATAGTACTTTTGAAAAGGGGAAGCAACTTCCAAGCTCTTCTCTGTATGTCTTCTTCTGTTTGCTGCCTCCCCTGAACTTGTTTCAGGATTATAAATTTTGTTAAAACAGCATTCTCCTGCTTGCTGGTTCCTTGATCCCAGCCAATCACAGATCACGCAGCCAGTGTGATAACAATCCTGGCAGAATGGAAGCAAACAGGTTTGACTATGTAAAATTATTACTGAAGTCAGATGAAGTTCTATTATAGCCTTTGCTGTGACTTGTGCGAAGGGAGGAGGAGAAGGAAATCTATTGGAGCACTCAATGTATCTCCAAGTTCAACTGCTGTATATACAGTATACGCTATTTTGGTTTCAGTGGAATGACGATCTTATTCACATACCACAGAAAGCAAAGCATAGCTACATGGACAGAAGTTCTTCTCCAAACAGGATCAATGTGCTCTTTAGAAGAGGTGAGTTGTCCAGGACCTGCAAAAATAGACGTGTATATGGAACCTGCAGGGCACACACTGCTCACTCCTCTCTCAGTTTCATCAGGATGATACAATGATCTTGCTTTAAGGCTATATCATTTCCCACCAGCAGGAAGCCACTGTTGTACTGGCCACAGGTTGACACATTCCAGGGCCACTCGTGAATACCTCTGCGCACCATTGCACGTGGCCATTGGAATGAAGGAGGTGTTCTGGAGGAATTAAAAAAGTAGTCATGCAATCATTCCTCCATTCACTCTGACTCTACTAATTTCCAGTATTAACAATGTCTTGGCATCACTCACTTAACTTTCACTCGGAAAAATCAATGAGGCCATAAAAGTTAGGGAAAATTTTTTGTTCCTCATGTTGGTGAGCACTTGGCTAGTATTAAATGGAGAAGTACCTCTAGGCGAAAAGAAATTAGCATTTGCACTCTTCTCTGCATGAACACAATATGGATGTATCTCTCACTACAACATAGAAAAACACAAATGCATTTGTAAAGCAGTACGTATGTAAAAAGGATCTATTTATACAGATGGGCAGCTCATTATGTTATCAATCTGAGAGCTAAACTAGATGTTAAGAAGAATACATACTTAATTCAATTAAATTTTCCCCCTCTCACAAAAAGATTTCTTTTGAGAGGCATACCTCAGTACTGAGACATGCAAATTAAGCCCATATTTACTTTCCAATGCCCAATCACAAAACAGAGCATGCTTGGGAAAGATGAGTAAGAAAGAAAGTTATGTGCAAACAGCAGGTGTCTTTCACAGCTTGTGGGAGCACAGCTTCAGAATACATGCTAAAGGTGTTACCTGGTTTGTCCCCCAGATTTAATCTTTCATGAATAGTGCAACACATTGCATTTTCAATAGTTTTGTCTTGTAAATGATTCCACAAGCACATGGAGGACACACAGGACAGAATCTAGATAGTGTGGCTTATGCCAAGTAAACCATGTGATGTCACCATTGGGTGATCAGGATATTTAATTTAAATTAGTTGAAAGCTTCCTATGCCCCCCCCCCCAGCTTTCAGGCTCCAAGGCTCGCTGGGGCTCTCTTTTGTCCTGGGAGAAGCCTCAGGAATGGAGGGGAAGTATTTAATAGCCAAAAATCACTGCTGGATCACAGAAAGGGGAAAACAGGAAGCTTTTAATTAATTTAAATTAAATGTCCTGCTCACCAGCTGATGACCTCATGTTACTTGCATGGTGTTGCATAAGTTGCACAAGAGGATTTTAGCCACCATTTTTTATTTACAATAAATTACAATGCTGTGCACTCTAGAGATTTCTCTGCATTGCTGCCTTCCCTGCTTTTCTAGATTCTGATCAGAAAGTAGCCTCCCACACCTCTAAATGTTATACTCCTTTGTGCTGTCTCCTTGAACTTTGATGGTAGGAAACAACATGGGAAAAAATTTGCTCCTGACCCAACATATTACAACAAAATGGTAGGCCCTGAGCATACTATTTCCACTTTCACCAGCCGGCAAGATTAAATGGGTTCCCAGGGACCACAGGGAACTACAACCACTGTTTTTTGTGTGCTTGAGTTAAGGACATGAAATTCAGTCCAGTTTCATTGCCGAATACAAAAAGGAATCAAGAAAAGTAGGACTGAAACAATATGTCTTCATTACTGAACAGGGACAACGCAAGGGCAAAACGTAGACACCGGGTAAAGTGTTGCTTTACCTTTTGTATACATATAAATAGAAATGCACCCTATAAGTAATATTTATTATATGCATTACACATGCAAGCTTTCTCATTATAGTAAATAAACAAGACATGGGGCAATCGCATGGCCTGAACAGAAACAAAAGCAGGACTCCGTCCCTCCCAACTCCCACCCCAATCAGGCGGTAACCCTGTGTGATGCTTTTGTTTTGTTATTCACTACTTAACTTGCATGCTTGCTGAAAAATCTTTTATTTTTCAACACTCCTGCTTCAAACACAAAAATTTACAGGGTTTCCAAGTGACTCCATCTTCCATTTGTAATCTCCCCAACTCCATATTTAATTACCATTTCTTTCAGCTACCCTCTCCTTCCCCAGTTTCTCTCTCAAAGCATGTCCTGTCACAAAACTCAAGAAAACTTCCTCTGGCACAGCAGTTCTCAGCATTAGGTAACCCAGGTGTTCCTGGACTGTAACCTCCAGAAACTCTGGCCAGCACTGGGGTTGGTGAAGGCTTCTAGCACTCCAAGAATACCTGGGTTACCCAAGGTTGGGAACGACTGATCCAGCAGAACTCTGAGGCGAATTTCCCAAGCCTGGCAACAGAACATCAGTCTGAAAAATACAAGCAGCTTGATTGGTCCACATCATCAAACGTACAGCTCAATAGTTCCAAGGCCAAACCACCCTCAAATACCTTCCTTTACAACAGCGATGGCTTGCAACAGTATGTTCTTCATAGAGAAATTCAAGAACTGAAACTATGCTCAAAGGGCAAGAGAAGCGTGACATGGGTAGCTGGTGATGTCATAGGCTGTTATTCAGAAAAATCAAAGGACTTCAACTCTGCAAACCCTGGTTCCACTACACCATTGAATGAAGATCTGGGCCACAGTTACGTAAAATCTTGTCTGATAATTACCAAAGTTAGTCCTCTCATTGAGCATTTCACAATGATAAGCTAACTACTGTATGCTGAAACTGATTCCCCTGCACAGCTGTTAAAGATGTACGAGCCCTGTCTTGTCTATCTTCTCCCCATATTTCCCCCACACACATACAAAAGTAATTTGAGTGAAGAAAAAATTACATATCCTTTTTCCTCCACCACTGATTTCATTAATCAGTTGCAAGACTCAGGCACATTTATTCTATTCAACATCAAGTTATTCTATTTAACATCAGTAGATTTCACGCAGGCAGGGTGAGATACATAATGCCACAGTTTAGTTCCGCCATCTGGAAGTATAATAGACATCACCAAGAGGAGAGGATACAACCCTTCTCCAAGGAATAAATAATAATTATTATGTGCAGTCAAATCAATTCTATCTTATGGCATCTCTTTCCAGGGTTTTCTAGGGAGAAATGGCTCAGAGGTTGTTCACCAGTCCCTTTTTCTAAACTGGCTGGATAATTCAATGGTTTAGGTATCTAGTTGCAGAGCCAGAGGTTGGGAGTTTGATTCTTCGCTGTGCCTCCTGCAAGTAGAACCAGCTCTGTGTAGCCCTGGGCAAGCTGCACAGTCCATGGGTGCCCCCCCAAAAAGGGAATGGTAAACCACTTCTGTGTATTCTCTACCTAGAAAACCTTGGAAGAAGTTGCCATAAGTTGGAATCAACTTGAGGGCATGCTATTAGTATTAGTACTGTATTCAAAAATGCCAGGCACAGCCAATCCAAATTATAAAAACATTGGCTGGTATTATATAACAGTTACAAGTTTTAACCAAAAAACTAATAATCTGTTAGATATCAACGTAGTATATATGCTGTTCCTAATACTGCCAGTTTCTGTAGCTCTGATTATGTTATTTCTGAAATCGGCAAATTATTATTCAAAAATACCACAGTCAACCAAAACTATAAAAACATTGACTGGTATTATAGAACAAGTACAAGTTTTAACCAGAAATCTAAGTATCTGTTAAATATTGGCGCAATATATGTGTTGTTCTTAATATTGCTGTTTTTGTAGCTCTGGTGGTGTAATTTCTGAAACCTGCAACTACTTAAAATACTTTGTGAAATTTCTTGATATTATTTGTAATGGTGCTCTGGGTCTGCGGCCATCTTGCCCAAGGTCACACACAGGTCAGGACACTTGACCCCCATCAGCCACATATGATCTGGGTGATCTCAGTTGACCCCTCTCCCAGGACGCATGATGGAGATTTGAACTCTCAGCCCATGGCTCCGCAGTCAAGTGCTCCAAGCCAGTGAGCTACACCAGTCCATCAGAGGAACAAAGACAATCTCCAAACAAAACCAAGAAGATAAAAAAAAAAACTAAAAGCAAAATGAGTTAATTAAAAACCAGAGAAGAAAAAGAACAGATGTTACGAGAGATAAAATATCGGACACTATTTGACCGAGACCAGAAAGTGATATTGGAGTTTCAGTCTAACAAAGGACCATACAACAAACAACTGTATGGCTTTATCCTCTTCATTTAAATTTCTTCTAATAGGCCTCCTTATGACTGTTTGACTTTTGCTTGTCACTATGCGCCCACATTCATTATTGTCCTTATGTACACAGGCTTATTAAACATGGCCCTCTTTGTTCTTCAGTTGCCAGGCATGCAAACAGATGTGAGATGAGGATGATGACGGATGTTATGACTGCTCATGTCACAAAAGGTCCTGATACTTTCCTAAATTAGCACTACTCATTGCTGCATGTCCAAAGTTCAAAGGGCATTTGGGAGGCCTTTTCTCAAGTCTGTACCATGGCTATCATCTCCATCTCAGTTTCCTAGGGATATCTCTATTGTTCCAGACCAAAAGGCAGATCAACTTCTAGAACAGTGGCTCCCAATCTTGGGTTCCAGAAGCCTTCACCAGTATTGTACTGGCCAGGATTTCTGGGAGTTTTAGTCCAAGAACATTTGGGGACCCAAAGTAGGGAACCACTGCTCTAGTCTAGAATATTGTTATGAAGGATATCAAGGAATGATGGTACACAAAGATAACTCTAAGACAGTTCAAATTAACCAGCTTGTTTTATTCAAATAAATACCTAATCAGGTGTACAAAATCACACAATCCTCCTCCACTATCTCATGTAAGTCCTTTCCTCTAACACCACACTGCCTGTGAGAAATATATTCAAATCCACTAATAAGGCAGTCTGAACCTGTTCTTAACAGGGCTTCAGTTCATATTCCACATGTTCTAATTTTATTATATTGGAACAAAATATTCACAGTCTACTCTGGGCCAGTCTGTCATTGTCACAGAATTTGCTGAATAGATTTGCTGATCGCGTGTGCCTCTGGACAGTTTACTTAATAATGGCTCTAGGCAGTGATGATAAATTTGTTGCTACAGAAAGAATTCTCTTAATTTACATTTATGCCATCCAATCTGGAAGTAGTCTATTTGAGTCCATTTTGTTATGTCAGCTATTTTAAAAATAAACCATACAACCATATGGAGTCACTGCCTGATAGGTTCACTAGAATTAAACAAAATAGCTCATTTTGGAAAAAGAAATGCAGAACATCTTGTTTAAAACTGGTAATCATTACTAGAAGTCATATGTTATATAGTCCAGTTAGAACAAAACTAAACAAAAATATATTTTGGATTTTCTAATTTAAAATAATAATATTTGGCATCAAGTCTGTAAATCACTCTGATTAATCCTATATGAACTACTTATTTAATTACCTTGATGATTAATTTTAAAATCTGCATATGAGTTAAACTTCTGAAAGAAAAAAAATACGTCATTTTTTCAGATGACACACATATGTGCGCACATACCCACATAATGTTTCCACAACAGACACCAGCTTAGAAAAAGCAATTTTATAAGACTGCACATACCACTCACATTTTCTGAAAGTACTTCTGTTAAAATAATTATGCTGTGATGCTAAATTACCCAAGTACACATTTTTAATCAATCCAAGTGGTGATTTACTAGCTGGATTACAGCTGCAATCTATTTAACATTTATATTTATTATTAACTCCCAGAAGTACAAGCTGGATTTCGAAGGGGCAGAGGAACTAGACACCAAATTGCTAAAATGCGCTGGATTATGGAGAAAGCCAGAGAGTTCCAGAAAAACATCTACTTCTGCTTCATTGACTACGCAAAAGCCTTTGACTGTGTCGAACACAACAAACTATGGCAAGTTCTTAAAGAAATGGGAGTGCCTGACCACCTTATCTATCTCCTGAGAAATCTATATGTGGGACAGGAAGCAACAGTTAGAACTGGATATGGAACAACTGATTGGTTCAAAATTGGGAAAGGAGTACGACAAGGCTGTATATTGTCTCCCTGCTTATTTAACTTATATGCAGAATACATCATGCGAAAGGCTGGACTGGAGGAATCCCAAACCGGAATTAAGATTGCCGGAAGAAATATCAACAACCTCAGATATGCAGATGATACCACTCTGATGGCAGAAAGTGAGGCGGAATTAAAGAACCTCTTAATGAGGGTGAAAGAGGAGAGCACAAAAAAGGGTCTGAAGCTCAACATCAAACAAACTAAGATCATGGCCACTGGTCCCATCACCTCCTGGCAAATAGAAGGGGAAGATATGGAGGCAGTGACAGATTTTACTTTCTTGGGCTCCATGATCACTGCAGATGGGGACAGCAGCCACGAAATTAAAAGACGCCTGCTTCTTGGGAGGAAAGCGATGAAAAACCTAGACAGCATCTTTAAAAGCAGAGACATCACCTTGCCGACAAAGGTCCGCATAGTCAAAGCTATGGTTTTTCCAGTAGCGATGTATGGAAGTGAGAGCTGGACCAGAAAGAAGGCTGACTGCCGAAGAATTGATGCTTTTGAATTGTGGTGCTGGAGGAGACTCTTGAGAGTCCCCTGGACTGCAAAGAGAACAAACCTATCCATTCAGAAGAAAATCAACCCTGAGTGCTCACTGGAAGGACAGATCCTGAAGCTGAGGCTCCAATCCTTTGGCCATCTCATGAGAACAGAAGACTCCCTGGAAAAGACCCTGATGTTGGGAAAGTGTGAAGGCAAGAGGAGAAGGGGACGACAGAGGACGAGATGGTTGGACAGTGTAATTGAAGCGATCAACATGAATTTGACCCAACTCCGGGAGGCAGTGGAAGACAGGAGGGCCTGGCGTGCTCTGGTCCATGGGGTCACGAAGAGTCGGACACGACTTAACGACTAAACAACAACAACAACAACAATTTATTATTAAAATTTTATTAAAATATTTGCATAGAGTATTCAAAACTCTCTACATGTACTGTTCTACTAATCCTTACACACACAAACAAACCTTATAAGGAAGGGCAGCATTACTATATCATGATGGCTAAGGAGGAAGGGTGCTGCTCTAATTTTAAGTATCTATACTACAACATGTTATTCTGTCCAAAAATTTGCCTGTTCCCAGATTAACCCACCTCAGTCAACTGCTGAGCATGGAAAAACTGCACTTTTTCTTGATTTTTAAAGGCAGACAGATCCTAGAGATACAGTATGTGTTAAATAGGCTTACTTGGATGCTGGTCTACTGGGGCAATGGAACACTGTCTCACCTTGGGCTTAGTGTTTGTTTGTTTGTTTGTTTGTTTACCACCCCATTCATCCGAGCACCACTCTGGGCAGTTAACAGGTTAAAACCCTACAAGACCCCGCATACCAAAATACATTCAACAGTATGGTGATCCCCAAGAATCAGTCTAAAATTCATAACAAAAAAGTATACACCCCACCAGTTCACTCTTGCCTCCCAATGAACAGGGTGGGGATGAAAAGTGTCTGAGAGATTGCCCACCTGCCTGCCTATGTACGAATCCTCCAGCTGTGCCTGTTACCCCTGCCCAATCCACCAATAGTTGCTGTGCCTTCCCATCCACCCATGACAGTAAGTGGCAGCACTCCACTGTAGTAATGGTACTACCCATCATGGTAGTTAGCCTTTGTTTTGCCTCTAGCATTTCAAGACTACAGGTGGAGGACTCAAATGATTACATAATCCCCTTATAGGGAAAATGATCCCTCAATAATTTAGATCAACACTCTGGGGGGAAGTATTCTACTTACTGAACCTTTTGGTTGATATTTAGTTTTCTATGTCCGGAGACTTATTCTACGACATGGTAAAGCATGTGGTCCCTCACTTGCAACTCAAAGTGCTACAATTCAAACAGGCTGAACATGAAGAGAGGCCAGAGTGTAAATTTTTAAGGATACTCATCCATCAATTACTCTACTGAAAGTTTTCTGAATATAGTAGGGAGTACAATTTAGACCCAGAAATTGTTTCCTCAAATTGTACTACGATAAGACGAAAATGCTCTCTGAGCAGAAATGGGAAAAGTTACTCTTTTAGATAACACCCAAAATCTCCCAGCCAGCATTGCTCTCAGGTTTTCACCCCGTCTAATGGTAGGGCCAGCCTGAGGACAGTCTTGGTAGGCTCCTATCTAAATGCTGCTGTTGCTGCTGCTGCTATGAAAAAGAGAGCAAGGAAAGACTGCTGCTGTATGGGAGAAAGCCAGAGGCCACCAATGGACTCCTCTGTGCCCTTGTATTCTGGAAGCTGCTCAGCAATATACAAGCACATGTTCTGATTCACAGGTCCATCATCAGCCCTCACTGCCTTCTGTAAGACAGTGATTCCCAACCTTGGGTAACCCATATGTTCTTGGACTGCGACTTCCAGATACCCCGGGCAGCACAGCTAGTGGTGAAGGCCTTCTGGGAGTTGCCACCCAAGAACACTTGGGTTACCCAAGGTTGGGAACCACTGATCTAAGACATTTAACTGCTAATCAGGGCCATTATGCTTGTACATGGGGTGAATGTTACGATCCAGCCATATTATAATCTTTGTGCATTAGCCCACCGAGTCTATTCTTCCACACACTGAGGATATACATACGAAAACGGTCTCTCAGAAACTCAGGGTGCAACTAGAGCAGTGTTTCCCAACCTGGGGGATAATGGGTCACCTTATATGTGTTATAGCCCTCGCGAAAAAATTTCTTCCTTGACCTTTGGGAGCCAGATACTAAAGTTAGAGTGTGTGTGTGTGTGTGGGGGGGAAACAGGCCCTTTAGGGGAGGAAAGAAGCCTCTACTTTCTGAGAAGAGATGACCTTAACCCATTAAAAATGCCTTTTCATGCAAACCTGGCAGTGTGTGTGTGTGTGTGTGTGTGTGTGTGTGTGTTTGTCACAGGTTACCTGGCTATAAACAGGAGTTGTGACTCAAAAAAGATTGGGAACCACTGAACTAGAGAGTGAAGATATCCCAGGCTCAATAGGGCTGAACAGGGTTGCTTGAAAATGCAGTCTAAAATTTAGAAAAATCTTTGCATTTGCAGGAAAGGATCAGGTGATTTTGATACAGGAAATCATACTGTTCCTCAAAGTGACTTTATTTAGCTGTTCCTCCCTTTGAGCCTGCATTTCACCCCCATCTCTCTTGTATTCCTCTCCAACGGGGAGTAGCAGAAAGCTGGGATTTTTTATTTTCATTGATAAATGACATATCAGTGCATTGGCCTGCCACCAAAGTAAAACAGAACAAAAGGGGGGGGAGATCTTCCTCTGTTCTCTCCTATTACCCCCTACTTCGAGGAGCAGGAGAAAACTGTCCCCCCTTTTTTTAAAATTAGTAACATATCACTTCACTGGCTTGCTACCCAAGTGGCACAGCACTGACTAGTTATGGGGGAGCCACTTTGGTTAAGTACCAGCGATCACACATGCAAAAAGCCAAATTAAAATGGAGCAATCCTACCTGCAGTAAAAAAAAAAAGTTCCTGACAGAGACCCAAAAAGGTGTGAGTAGCCATGGATAAGGATCAGGCTGTTTCGCAACTGCCTAGGGTTGCCAGAAAAAGGAGCCAATCATCCCATCCACAAACTGAACCAAACTACAGGACAAATTCTCATCTGATTGTACCCTGAGTCCTGGCTTAGAAAAACAGCTTGCTGTGAGGTAAGATAATCATGTATTATTTCTACCAGTTTGATTAGAGTTCCTTTTGTGCAAGATCACTACCGAAGTAATATGAGTTAGTGGTTGTTCCTTTCAAGCAATTATGTCAGACTTGGTTTGTGTTTTGCCTTGTTTTTCATGTCTATGAAGCAAGTTACTTCATTTTCTCATCCAGACTATGTGGGTATACACCCACACAGAGACAATTATTTTACAATTCTTTTCTGTCAAAAACACAGTGATAGTTTCAAGACTGATCCCTTTTTCCAAACACTAGCCAGACAGCTGATGCCCAGGTATTTAAAAAAATTAACAAGACCCAGTTCTTTGCATTGTGCAAGCAGTTTATTACCTATGTACTGCTGGAACTGAGACAACCTCTACAGCGGTAGAGTTCATGTGTGACAGGGGATCATTTGACCTTAATTTACAAGAAGGGCACAATCAGAATTCCGTCCTCCAATGAAATTAGGAGCAAAAAGGAGATTGGCAAAGTTTAGGAGCAAGATTATTTCTGCACTATAACACTCTGCCATGAATTACTGGAAATTTGGCCTCCAATCCTATTAAGATTCCCTCCAGTGGCTTCAGCTCCTATTACATTTCCAGCTTCTTCCCAAGGCTCAGTACAAATACCTCAATACTGCCTGATTTTAAGTACATGTTTATAGGTTACCTAGTATAGCAATTGGCATAAATAATAACAATCACTTATGCTGACAATTATTTCATCCCTGATACTGCATTTGTTATCATCATAATCATTGCAGCTATTATTATCATTGCCCTATCACTATGCACAATATTTACAAAATACAAGAGGACAAGCCCCTGCCATGAAGAACTTAAGATCTAGACTTTGACACAAGACAAGGAAGGGAAGGCAGGGCTAAAAACAGAAGCAATATGTTGATGATCTCAGTTAAGGCACACCGAGACAGGGGAAGTTGGAGCAATCTGGTTCACGCTTAAAAGGTTCTTATCTTTAGCGCAATCTATTTTAACTCTCACTTGAGCGATCTTTCCATTCACATTGATCAATGTTTTTCCTCCCATGTGAAGAGTCCAGACAGATATTTTGACAGCTGGTTTACTGACGAATTAGGAGCGCTCTGAATTGTACAAAACCAAAAACAACTTTTGGAACTTCTGTTGTGCCAAAAAGGAGTGTGACATCTCTCAGAATGGATTGATATAAATTAAACACACACACACATGTGGACAGCATAAACCAAACAGCATGAAAAGTAAAGCAACGTGTTATGTTTATATACTGCCCCACAGCGCTTAAAGTATTATCTGGCCACTTTACAGTTTAATTACATAGGGTACACACTGCCCCCCCCATCATCCTAGGTTTTCAATTTACTAACCTCGGAAGGATGGAAGGCTGAGTCAACCTCTAGCCAGCTACCTGAGCCTGGCAAGATCAAACTCAGATCATGAGCAGAGTTTTGACTGCAATACTGCAGTTTAACCTCTGCACCACAAGGCTCCTTTTTTGTTGTTGTTGTTTAGTCGTTAAGTCGTCTCCTTAAGCAATCCAAATAACAAGCTACTCTGCTAGTGTGGATGTGCCCTAAGTTATATGTGCTTAGACTTTGTTACGGGATGAGTCATAGAACCAAAGAGTTGGGCCAAAGATTTTGTGAGTTCTGTGCTCTGTTCTGCACTTAAGCATCTGCCCAGGAACAAACTGATGTACCCTAAAACATCTGAATTCCATCTAAGGACCCATCGAAGTAAATGTTTAAATATCATCACTGGTCACCCCAACAAACGCTTTGGAAAATTTGTTTTTTTGCTTGCTGTTTTATTATTAGCTAAGAGAGCACAACAGTAAAGACTGTAAACTAGCAAAGAGTCTTGAAGTACCTAAAATATTACGAATTTTATGCGGCACAAACTTTCACGGAATTCATCAGAAAAAAAAATCCAGCAAAAGATTACCAAAAGTGGCCTTCCTCCCCTCGCAGATAAAGTCATGTAACAATTCCGCCAGGTCCAAAATAAGTTCTACGGTATTTTCTCACAGCTCAGATGCACCAAGTGACAAGTGACTGATGGTCTATAATCAATCAATTACTGATTCACTTATCAACTACATTAAAAATTACAGTTTTAAAAGAAAAGCTCCAACCAGAAAAATGCTACAGCTTTGGATCCACTACTATTGACCTAACTCAAACCTAACTCCCTTTCTCTTCTTTTCATTGGGGCTTAATCATGACCAAATTTTGATAGGTTATGCCCCTTGTGTTTTCCAACAGATAATTCTAGGCTAAATCTACAATGTTTATTTGGAGCTGGCTGACTGGGGCACAGTATGTTCAGACTGCTGCCTATCTAGATGTGAATCTTTTGCAAGTCATTTGACTGTCTCCCAAACCTAATAATGTGTTGTTGCGCTCACATTCCAAGGCTTTCAAGAAATAAATGACCATGATGCCCTCGTAGTTCTGAGCACAAGAACTCATGTGCTCTTGGCTTCCCTCTTTTCATCGCTCCTTCTCGCCCACACATCAGAGATGGAAGAAGTTACTTTTCTGGACTAGTAGATTCAATAGCACTTGGTGATGCATTCAAAGCTGAAAACAGATATTGTTAGCTCCATACTGTCAAATGAGGAGGACAGGGAAGGAGCCTCACAAAACAATGTCAGGATTGTGAGCCCATTCGGGTATCCCCTGAGCAATGACAGCACGCTGATGGCTGGTCCTTTCACTCCAGAAGCACCATTGGACTGCTTCTGACACGAGTGCAGAAGAACACTGTCAAAGAAGACTCAACATTCATTAACTCATTCAAAGAGTCCTCCTGTGTGAGCTACCCAATCAATGGTACAGCAAGTAGAAATCTGTCTAAACTGTATTTTCTTTCACAATCATTTTTTTCTTTAGCAATCATGAATGTATTTGCAACTGCCTGGTTCACACAATAGTTTGTTTCCAATCTGAGTGGCTGTTACAGGAAAGTTGTGGTTGCTTTAGGCTTGGTCTGTAGATTTAACACAAATATATTGGTGTGCTGGTTTGCTAGTTTGTTTGTAACACTTTAAAATCCCTTGCCATCCTTTTTAGGATTCCAAAGCTGTTTATAATCTCAGGTGTACAGAGTATTACATAACTGATTCTCTAGTAATACTCTGGACCCAAGCTAGATGTTGTGTGTTGTTTTATCCTAACAATTCTTCAAGCACTGAACAAATGTGAACATCACCCATCATTCTGAAATTGCAGACTGGTCCACAATAACTATGAGACGGCAGGCTTGAGTAGGGAAATTGTGAAAGGACAAAACAGCTGCCCTTTTACTCAGAATTGGCACCCACTGTTGGTCTTCATCCCAGAGAACATAGCCACTTATTTCCCCCATCAGCAGAAAAGCAGCTGGGGTGAGGAAGTATTTTTAACTAATGAATGGCTTCTTTCCATTACACTCTCAGCTGATTTCATTACAAAAAGTTGGCCGCTAGTTATGTCTACTGTCTCAGTTTCAGAGACAGTGGCCTGATTTGGATTATCATTATCCCATCTTAATTAGTGCAGAATAAACATTCATGCAGGTCCTTAATGGGACATCATGGTAAGCTAGGAAGTCTCCAATTAATTATATGTTCCTGTTTCAGCCTGATGAGGAAACTATAGTTAGCAGCTTCTGAAGGTTCTTAAACAAACTTCAAACTTTTGTTGAACATCCTGGCTTGTTTTGAAGCTGGTAACCAGTTCAGATCAGATAAAACAGGAAACCAGAACTAGAAACCTCATGCCTTACTGAACACACCATGAAGGAAGAAGCAAAGGGGTTGTGTGTATAGGTAAAGGGTTTGCCTGTATCTCAGTTTGTTAAGCCAGCAATTATCCAGATGATCCTGGTAAGTTGCCAACAACTCTTCCCACCCCAATTAGATTTGAGTCAAGATTTCTACAACGCCTTTGTATCTTCAAATCAGTATCTCACTGCACTTTCCTAAGGGCCAAAGTGCACCTGATGAGAGAGATGCATGATCAGATCTCTGAGGCATTTTGTAAAACTTTCCCACCAACAAAAAGTTTTTTGTGTGTGTGTGTGCGTGCGCATGTTTGTGTGCATTGGCTCAAGGCAGCGAGATGAGAAAAGGGGATTTCACCCTCTTTTCTCCAATTCTCCCTCCTCCAGTCACCTTGTCTCTCCAAAACAGAACCCATTTACTGTGAAGGAGCTCAACAGCCCATTGCTATGTGTGTATAATCTGCCAACCTCACTCTGTCTTTGGCTTACTCCCAGGTAAGAGTGCACAGAATGGGCACCCTGTTTTAAGGAGGCTGGTTTTCTTTAACTCTTGGGCACTGTTCAGAAAGGAAGTTTCCAGATCATTTGCAATTTCCATTATGTGACTCCTACTTTTAAAACAATCTGCAGCACCCCTTCTCAGATAGGCTGGGCATCGAAAAACAAAATTATTAGGGCAAAGATACAGAAAACTAGACACTTTTCACGAGACACAAACATTCTGCTTTCAGCCCTACTAGATCAAGTAAAGCAATGTAAGCTGATTTCAGCTGACTGATTTCACCAGGGATACAAGCACAAGCAGATAAGGGGATGATCAGCTACTTACCCTGATCAAGCGCAGCTAATGTTAGACTTAAAGTACCCTCAGTATCTACCTCACCTCCTCAGACAATGTCTACAACATCCAAGGCCATCTCAGCTCCACTGCTGACTGGCTTGGAAGCCAAATTTCCTTCTGAACATTTAACACAAACTAGTATTTTCTTAACTCAATGTGCACACACATATATGTTGCACCACTCCACAAGTAATTTGCCCCACAACTTTTTTCCCCAAGAGATGTTACTTTTTTAGTTCAGCAAAATAATTCAAAACTGATTGTTTGCTGAGGGACTTTTGATGGATGGATGCTGCATTTTCTTTACTAATATACCGTATTTTTCCATTTATCAGATGCCCCCGTTTAGAAGACACCCCCCCCCCTTTCTAACTCCAAATTAAGAAATCTTAACTTAGCTTTGAGTATTCAGACTCTGGACTCAGAACACTCGAACATTACGAGTCCCTGTTGAATCTGAGCCTACAGGCTCCACCTCCAACAAGGTGTGTTCCAATTGGTTTGTTCAGCATCAGCTGACATCAGTTTCATAAGGCTCGTGATTGGAGGAAGCTAAGCCTCGTGATTGAAGGAAGCCTGTTTACAGAGGCAAGGTACGGGCCGTTTTGTTCTCTCCTCAGCTTACTTCCGTGTATAAGACACCCCTCAATTTTTAGTGTAAAGATTTTAGGAAAAAGTAGTGTCTTATACATGGAAAAATACAGTACATTTAAACTTCTTTTAATTTAAATTGCTTTTAATTTACTTTGCGTTTTGATATAACTTTTTGTGCAACCTTTTTAGTCTTGTTGTGAGTGCCTCCAATCCCCTTTTGGGGGAAAACTGGGAATGGAAATTAATCAAACAAATACAAACATACGGACATTAGTTCTATCACTTTAAAAGAAATAACACATCCTTCACTTAGGCTGACCATATTTTTCAAGTGCCAACAAACCAGAGAGTGGCCAATCGAACTATGGATTTAGCGTTTCCAAGAAAAGCGTCCCATGTCACACAGCAGGTATCTGTTTTTTCCAGAAACACATGGGAGGGAGGAAAGGTCTGTCATTCAAAGAAAAAAATCTTTGCAAAACTCCAAGGATTTGAGGCAAGTTTTCAGCAGGTCAGGAAAAGCTCTCTTGATTCAGGATCACGCTTTCCCCCCTAGGTTTTCTCCTAAAATCTTTCGTTTTTCAATTTTAGATTATTTCACACATACCCTGAACCATGAACCATACATACTCAAAAAGCATTTCTCTAGAACTTGTCCTGTGCTATAACTATTGGACTGAGTATAAAGTAAGAGTTAAAGTTGGAAGAAAGAATGAGAAGGATTTGAAGCAGCCTCATTTAGCTGTTATCCAAACTTGGATCAATATCTGGAAGCAACCAATTAAAGGGAAATGGCTAAAAGAGGGCCAAAGCTATTTTTACCCAGTAAATGAATAGCTGGCTAACAAAGAAAGCTTAGCTAACAAAACAAAACAAAAACCCCAATGAAAATTATAATAAAGCTGGCTAGATAGCTTAGTGGCTTAGGTATCTGGCTACAGAGCCAGAGGTTGGGAATTCGATTCCCCACTGTGCCTTCCATGAGTAGAGCCAGTGTTGCAAAATCTGTGAGATATGGAAACCAAATCCTCAGTGCAACTCTGTAAAAAAATTATTTGTCTCTATACATCCTTTTCCATAAACCATTAAAAATTATATAAACAAGCAATTCTAAAAAAACATTTTATTGGACAATAATAGGGGTTATATTCACAAATGTAATCATAGGATGAAATCCTGTTGCTTCATGTACAGAATGGATAGAAATCAATGATTTTAAAAACAAAATAGATTTAAATCATGATTTAAATTTTTAAAAATGATTTTTTAATTTAAATTGTTCCAAAAATACAATTTAAAAAATTGAATTATGCATCACGTAAATTGTAGGTCCATTGAACTAGTGAGAATTTGGTGAATCAACCCCTCTTAAAGCTCTATTAATTCAAATGGATCTACTCCACTTACAACTTAATTTTAGCATAAGTACTAGAGTAGGCCCATTTGAATAAGTGAAACTTATAGACAAGTTGATTCACCAAATCCAACAGATTCAGTGGGTCTAGTCTAGCACAATTTACGTTAAGCAATAGGATTTCAGCCACTGAATCACAGGACTGGAAAGCTGGAAGGAACGCCAGGGGTCACTGAGTTCAGCTCCTCATCAGTGCAAGAAATCCACAGGTAAAGCATCTCTGATAGGTAGCTACCAACCTCTGCATAAAATGGTTACTGCTTTCTAGTTTATGTACATGCATCAGGCCAATCTGAATACATTAAAATTTGCAAATTATTAAATGACAGCTTCATTTGCTGAGACTAGTTCTAGATAAATGCTTCCAAGATTTAAAATACATGTTAAGACTTAAAACCGCTGATCTCTATCAACTGTGTATCTTGCAGACAACATCCAAAGCTGTACAACTAGAAACAAATTTTTAAAAAGAAAAAAACTATTCTATCCGCTGATGAAATGGATTGGCATATTAATACATGTTAATGTTATTACACCTGTTTTTCTCTATTTTTAAAATCTCTATTTTTAAAATCTCTATTTTTAGGATGTATTTTGCCTAAGGCAGAATCCATCCTGAAAACAGAAACAAAATTGAAACCCAATCCCGTGCAGTGTGTTCAGTGAGACTTATTCTATGCAATCACAAGTAGAATTGCAACCTTTAAACTACAGACTTAATGCTTAACTTGTCTGTGGATAGTCTGACATTACTCTCTGCATTTTTTCTTTCCATTAAGACACACAATGCAATTGTCATTCATGTGTTCCTTTTGTTGTAGTGGTTTGATTTTCTTGACATTGGCCTTTCTTCCCCATAAATAACTGCTGAGTTGCAGTTATTAATTACAGAACCAGTATAATGACCCATCAAGTGTTCGAACAGCATCCAGTTACAGAAAGCAGAAATTGCTGAGTCAAGTGGATGCTCATTTAACTTTCATGTGTCATGTTACATATGTACTCCTGTAGCTGACATTGACGCAGATCAACAGCCCTTGAATCCCCTTCAAAACTAAAGGGAATATAACGCTTTTGTCCACTCCAGCACATTGCTGACACACCTCTCTGCCATTCACATATACTAAAGATCTCCCTGGACACACACACACACACACTATAACAGATGTTTGGTCTTTGGGGAGTGTGGGACTGAGGAAAAGGAAAGGGGAGAGCCCACGACCTTAAACTGCACATCAAAAAGAAGATTTATAGAGTTGCACATCTTTAAAAAGGGAGAATCAAGGGCTCCAAAATGTGAATGCAACCTCCCAGAAATATACCTGCCTTCTTGAAGGGAGGTGGGCCAAGTGAAGCAGGAAGAGAGGGAGTCAAGGTTAAAATCGTCATTCCTAGTGTGCCCCAGGGATGGAGAGACATCCTTGGCTTCCCAGACAGAGCCATTCAGATCGATCACCGCGATTCTATCTAGAAACGTTGAAGCCATGCCTCTGAAATGGCAATCCCCCCGTCACTGTTGTCATCATTTTATTATATTTTATTTCGCTGGGCTAGATCAGCAAAAGCAGAAAGAGGAAAGGCTTGGCGAGGAGAGAGCGAGAGACAAAAACAAACAGACCCAAGCAAGCCTCTCTTGGTGGCGTGTGCGAATGACCAGATGCACTTCTTTTTGAAGACACCCGAGGAAGCACGTTTGGCTCTAAAGAAGGCAGAGGAGCAGGCATGCCCTAGAGAAGGCGGAGGGGAACCGGTTTTGCGTGCGATCTTCTCTCGATCTTGCAAAAAAGCACCCCGACGCACACGCGTCTCCCATTCATCCTCCCGTTTGCCCTTCAGCTGACATACGCCAACTGGGATGCTTTGGAAAGCCGGCGCTGGGCACACAACACAACACACACACCAACACAGAAAGCGCGCGTGAGATCTCCGATCTCTTTCCTCGAGTCCCGGGCGGGACCGACCGGGCGGGAGGGTTACCGGGTCAAAGTCAAGGGGAAGGCGGACCCCGACCCCTGAAAGTTGCTTGCAAAGTTGCACCGCTGCAGCCTCCAGCTGGCAGCCCCGATTCCCCCACCCCGGGGCAAAGGAAGGCTCCCTTCCACCCAAGTCACCTGTTGCACGGAGGCGAAGAGGCAACCTGTCCCCCACCCCCACCCCCGTCACCTCTTCCCCTGAGAAACTTCCTCAGGTGAGCGAGCCCTGCTGCAGCTTACCTGCATGTGGCCCTGGTACATCCTGCCTCGCCTGCTTCAGATTCCCCCGGAAGGCGACAGGTTGTGGGCTGGGGAGGGGGGGGGGAAGGAGATGGAGGCGGGGGCAGCGATTCTTCTCCCGGCCAATGGCAAATAAAATAAAACTGGAGCTCGCTCTGCTTGCAAAAGATCTGGAAAGGGCTTCCCAGGTGCAAAAAAATAAATAAAAATAAAAAGCCCCCCACGCTGGACTGGAGGGCAGCGTCTGTTGCTCGCGGGTGACCTCGTCGCCCCCTTTTCAGGCAGTTTGCTGGGGTTTTTCGCCCCTCCTCACTCTTACGCGGACGCGGGCGCAAACATGCAAAAAAGAGGAGCTGGTCTTCCGCCCCCCGAGGAGTCGGAAAGGAAAAAGCTCAAGAGCCTGCTGGGGTCCTGTGGTGGCGGCGGTGGTTCTCCTGGAGAGGGGGTCTCTTGTTTCTTGGGCAATGGCAAACCCCAAGTGAGGGGGGGGGGGAAATTGCGCGCCAACTCCGGCCGCCTCGCCTGCCCTCAGAACTGTGCCGCTCGCTTCTTGAGGCGAACTCTTTTGGGCTCCCTCTTTGACTCCTTCATTGCCTTGCCTCTCCAAAGCCAGCCCTCCCCCTCCTCCTCCTCCTCCTCCTCCTCTTGCTGCTGTTGGACGGGGGGGGGATAGAGAGGGAGGGAGAGAGAGAGAGTGTGTGTCGCCCTCCCTCCTTCCCTCGCGCTCTCTCGCCGTCCTTCCCTCTGCAAAGCAAGGGGAGCGCGCGCCATCCGGGGATCGTTCGAAAGAGCGGCGCGCGCTCGCTCGGCCCCGGCGTGACTGCAGCGACGGGCGAGGGAGTTCGCCGGCTGGCGGGCTGGCTGGCGGGTTGGCTCGCTCGCTCGCTCGCTCGCTCCAGGCTGCAGAAGCACCTTTGCTTGGGAAGGGCCAAAACCAGGCAGGAAAGGTCCAGAGGCTACCGCGGCTCGACGGAACAAACACAAACAAAAACCAAAAAATAAATAAATAAAAAAAAAAAGAACCCGTGAAAGAAAATAAATCGGTTCCTACGTGAGCTCCAAAGGCGAACGTGAGGATTTCGCGGCTCCTCGGCTCTTTCTGCTTGTAGTAGACAGAGGACACGCGGGTACACGGCCGCACGACCCCAGATGGGGGGCAGAGTGGCTCGCGGGCAGAGCGTTGTCGCGCTATCACCTTTTGCTTATCAATAGGCTGGTGAGCAAAAAAAAAAAAAAAAAAAAAAAAAGTTGGCCAGTGAATGCCACCATTGCAACATCACGTAGCGCTGGTTGCCTTCTGAGCATAAGCAGAGTTTCTGCCCGGGCCTCGCGAACGACTCAAAGGTGAAGTGCTCCTGAGAACGTACCAAGTGACTTTTCGCTGACTTCCTTGTTAAGACCCCACCCTGTAGGATTTGTCTCATCCCTTACCTTCAGCCAAAGCAGGGGCCCCGGCCTTTCCTCAGTTGCTGCCCATCAAAATGTCTCAGGAGGGAAGCCGTTCCTAACGTGATGGAATTTATAGTCAAGCACTTCTAGGGAGAGAGGCCTCGGTTTGGGAAAGGCTGGAGAGTAAGTGGAGTTACCCAGATGGTGCGCCTGTGACAGATCGATGGCCTGGAAGCACATGGGCAGGAATTGGTCCGAGTGATGGGACAGAGGCTTGAGCTTTAGGCAGAGTTAGGGATCAGTTCACCTGCATAAAGGAGGGGAACATAGCACAGTGGGGTGCAGTGGTCAGGGTATGGGACTGGGACGTGAGACATCCAGATTCTAGTCTGCACCACCAGGAAGCTCAGTGAGTGGCCTTGAGCCAACCATTGTACTTCAGGCTGGCCTACCTCACAGGGTTGTTCTGCAAAAAGCAGGGAGGAGGACTGCCATGCAGACAGGCTAATTTATTTATATATTTGTTAACATGGGTGCCCTACCATCCCTTGAATGAACGTAAGGCAGCAACCGGGCTCTTATGCCACCTACTTTTATCTTCAGAACAACCCCCTGAAACGGGATCTCCCAAGTCTGAGGCTTCCTGTTCACCACCTTGAGGGCATTACAGGAAAAGGGGATGCAAATGTTATTGAGGATGGTTATGATGATGATATCACAGATTCAGCCCCTGGTATTTCCAGTTCTTTTAATCCAAACAGGTAGCAGTTCATGCCTGGAGAGCCACTGCCAGACAGTCTAACCTCTTCTAAGGCAATTTCCTCTAACTCAGCTGAGCTCTGTATGGCGGCACCACATGCATATATTTATGCCCACAGGGCACAGCTCCCACAATGGGCACTTAAGTACTCAGGACTGCAATGCAAGAGCACACAAGTGGTGTACCAACACCCACACCAGATTAGTGGGGATATTTTTCCAGGTCGCATTCTCCAGTTTGGGCTAAGGCAAAACGGCTATAATTCTGACTGAGCCTGTCAAAGTCCAGTTCAAGTAGCAAGCAAGTTATCCGTCGTATTAGGCATCCTTCAGTCTCGAAAGACTATGGTAACGTGCTCTGTATGGAGGACTTGGAACAGCGTCTAGTGTGGCTGAGAAGGCCAATTCGAGAGTGACAATCCCTTCCACACTGAAGACAAATACAATCTGTCCCCTGTCCAGCTCCCTGATTTTGCTGCTTCCGTGACTGCCTCTTGCAAGCAAGCAAGTTATCCAAAAATGTGGATAATGTGGGATGCGAGATGCCCTGTTGATCCTTCCCTATTTATACCTAACACTATGAAGATCCAGTGCTTAGATTCTCTGTGTAAAAATCTGCAGCAGCTCTTGCCAGACCCCACCAGGCTTCCTTCAGAAGACTTCTGGAATAAAATAAAGTCTAAGGTAACTGCTAAGGTAACTAACATCTGCAGTGGGATAGGAAACCCTTATCACCATTCAGGCTTGAATATGCAGAATCAAACTTCTTCTGCTGGATAGTTCAGTGGTTTAGGACTCTGGCTGCAGAGGTTGGGAGTTCGATTCCCCATTGTGCCTCCTTAACAAGGGCTGGACTTGATGATTTGTAGGGTCCCTTCCAGCTCTGTATTTCTAAGGTGATGGTGACGATCAGTTTTAATTCAGAAGTTTCACCCTGCAATCTCTCTTTCAAAAACTTTTCCCCCTCAGAATGACAACTTTGGGATCAGCAACAGAGTGTACTAGGAGTTTGACTTACATTCATCTAATAGTTTCCAAATTCAGCTGTTTTTCATCTTAATTTTTGCCTGTTTATTCCTCTGCATGGAGACTGACCTGTTTCTTTTATCTTGAAAGCAGAATCGCATTCCATCCAGGTGGGAACATACGTCATGTTGGAAAATGAGCAGGTAAATGATCTTAGAAGATGTAACTGAAAGTATTAGCTCCTGTAACTATGGTGCCACAGTGTATATGAGAACAGAGCAAGGTGGTCTTAAATCTGGGTCCCTGTTACACAGACTGTTAGTCTGCAAGTCACATAACATGTATCCGTCAGCTACTGTGGCATTTTAAAATTTGCTTTAAGAACTATTTTCAGTTATCCTGTGCCTTTAGAATGAGGCAAACCCTATAACAAGTTTTTCCAGCCTTTTAGGCACTGCCACTTATATCCTCTGCCAAAATCTTTAAGTTCTGTGACCAGCTAATCCAAAATCTACCCGCTCACTCAAAAAAGCAAAGACAAGTTTTGTAATCTACATAAACTGTGCAAATGAAGGACACTGGCATAGTACCTCTTGTTCTGCATAAACTGCAGCCCTGGGCTAAACCTCTGTACTTTGCACAAAATCCCACTGTGTTCAATGTGATTCAGAATCATTGAGTTGGAAAGGTCCCTAGAGGTCATCTACTCCAGTTCTTTGTTTCATACAGGACCTACAGTGGAAGATCAAGCTGTACATTCTGAAAAATGGTCCTCCAACTTGTGTTTAAATATCTCTACAGAAAGAGAGCCCCCCCCCCACATCCCAAAGTAGCCTGTTGTCCAGTCAGATAGTAAATTTCTCCTACTATGAAACCTGTTTTCCATTTATAGGAGAATGTAAAATAGTCAAGCTTCCTTCTTTCCTGTGATTTTGTTTTAGTCTTGCTCTGTCTTCTGCATGATTGCTACAGAAAGACATGAACATTAGTACTATATATTCCCTTAATCTTATTTTCTCCAGGCTAAACTGAACAAAAGAGTTGGAATCACATCTTGGAAGGAAGCTCATGCTTACATCCCAAGGACCAATCAGAAAACGAAGTGAGCTAGTTTCGAACTATAGAAGGTACAAAAATCTTATGTTGGAACAAAGATTTTTCAACACTTTAAAACTTACCTGTTCTAATGACAAATGTTATCCACTGAACAGAGTGAGTGTGCTCCGATGGTGACTGACCTAGTGTCTGTCCCCTTGTCATGGTCGGATCACCGCCTGATTAAATGCAATCTCACAATGGCTCTCCCTGCGGGGGAGCAAGGACCTGTTTTAATGGTTCGCCCTCGAAGGTTATTGGATCCTATAGGATTCCAGGATACCATGGGAGGGATTCCGGACAATTTGACTGGCGCTCCTGTCGAGGCTCTGGTTGATAGCTCGCTTGCCGCTGCCACCAGGGCTGCTGACACAATCGCACCTAAACGCCCTCTCCGGCTCAGAGATCACCCTTCGCCCTGGTTTAACCCGGAGCTGCGATCAATGAAGCGAAATAGGAGAAGGCTAGAGCGCATATGGAGGCGGAACCTGATGGAAAATAATCAAATAGCTGTCAGGATTGCGACTAACCTTTACCAATCTAAGGTGAAGGCTGCTAGTCGATCTTACTTCGCTGTCCGGATAAGCGAAGCCTCCAATGAGCAGGTGGAACTTTTCCGTATAGTCCGTGATCTATCCGGAGTTGCTCATAGTGACCGGCCTCCCACTAGCATCTCACCTGACCAATTTGCAGCTTTTTTAAAATCAAAAGTGGAGGCCATCCGCCAGGATCTTACCCCCTCATATTTGAAAACAGTGGATCGAGCAGAGATGTCCAGCGCTCCGTCTTGCCCGATGAGACTTAACCACTTTCAGCCTGTGATGTCAGACATGGTGGACAGAGTGCTTGACCGCTTTCACGCCACCACTTCCTCCCTTGACCTTTGCCCGGCCTGGCTAATCAAAGCAGCCAGGCCTATAACATCTGAATGGGCTACAGCAATAATTAATGGGTCTCTCCAGGACAGCTGTCCCCAACTTTTTTGGGGCCGCAGACTGAGCTCCATGTGCGGGGGGGTGGGGGCACCCCCACGCTCGCGCCTGCGGGGGGCATGTTGCGCATGCGCGTGAGCGTGACACGCCCCCTGCAGGCGCGACATGCCCACCGCAAGCATGACACGCCCCCGCACAAGCGTAACACGCCCGGCGTGGGGGGGTGTGGAGATCCGTATCCGCGGCCCAGTTCCAGCAAGCCCGCGGACCGGGGGTTGACGACCCTTGCTCAAGGAGATACTCATTAGGCCCATTAGGAAGAAACTGAGCTTGGCGGCGGACAATATTGGTAATTATAGGCCTGTCGCCAATGTTTCTTTCCTTAGCAAGGTAGTTGAGAGGGTGGTGGCCGATCAGTTGCAGGCTCTTCTGGATGAAACCAATGCCCTGAATCCATTCCAGTCAGGCTTCAGGCCGCGCCACAGCACGGAAACAGCATTGGTCGCCCTGTTTGATGACCTATTGAGGGAGGCCAACGGGCAAAATGTCTCTGCTGGTCCTCCTCGATATCTCAGCCGCCTTTGATACCGTCGACCATGGTATCCTCCTGGGGAGGCTCTCTGAGTTGGGAATTGGTAGCCTGGCTTTTGCCTGGCTCTGTTCCTTCTTGGAGGACCGTCCCCAGAGAGTGCAGATTGGAGAGAGTTTCTCGGCCCCGTGGAACCTCAATTGTGGGGTTCCGCAGGGCTCGATTATCTCTCCAATGCTATTTGACATCTATATGAGGCCGCTGGGAGGGGTCATCAGGGGATGTGGGGCTTCGTGTCATCAGTACGCTGATGATACTCAGCTCTACATTTCCTTTTTTCCAACAACAGTGGATGCTGTTTCGTCCCTTGAGCGCTGCCTGGAGGCTGTTCAGCAATGGATGCAGGAGAATGGACTGAGGCTGAATCTGGGCAAGACGGAGGTCCTTTGGGTGGGTGTCCCAGACATCAGTGGTCTGGGAAACTCCCTCTCTTTTGGGGGGGTGACTCTTACCACCAAGAGTGAGGTTCGCAGTTTGGGTGTACATCTGGACCCGGCGCTCACCATGGAGACCCAGGTGGTGTCAGTGGTCCGTTCCACACATTTCCACCTTCAGCGGATTGCCCAGCTGCGTCCCAATCTTGATGTGGGGGCACTCACCACTTTGGTCCATGCACTCGTCTTGAGATTAGATTACTGTAATGTGCTCTATGTGGGGCTGCCTTTGAGACTGATGTGGAAACTTCAGATGGTGCAGAATGCGGCGGCCAGACTTCTTACTGGGGTGAAAAGATACCACCATATTTCCCCCACTCTGGCCGCCTTGCATTGGCTGCCCATTCGTTTCCACGTTGATTTCAAAGTTCTTACGATTACATATAAAGCCCTAAACGGTTTAGGACCTCGATATCTGGCAGAGCACCTTCTCCCACCCAGTTCTGCCAGAGTCACTTGTTCTAGTCAGGCCGGGCGGCTGAGGGGCCTAACGCCGAGGGAGGTCTGGAAGGAAAGAACAAGGAACCGGGCCTTCTTGGCAGTGGCCCCTCGCCTTTGGAACAACTTGCCAGTAGAAATCCGCCTGGCTCCCTCTCTGAGTGTTTTCAGGAACAAACTTAAAACCTGGCTATTTGGGCAGGCTTTCCCTCCTGCCATATCTTAATTTCTTATACTTTTGCCATCTTGGATTTATAATATATGCTTATTGGTTTTATTGTTTTTAAATTTGTAAACCGCCCAGAGTAGACCTTTGGTCTAGATGGACGGGATAGAAATCTAATAAATAAATAAATAAATAAATAAATAAATAATCTATAACATACTAGCCAAAATTAATTTGCTTAGTGTACTAAATTTCATTAGAGTAGACCTGTTGAATCAATGAGGATTTAGTGAATCAGTGTCAGTTCCATTGATTCAAATGGGCCTACTCTAATGGCAACTTACTATGTTAAAGTAAGTCACAGTTAGAGTAGACCCATTTGAATCAATGGAGATTATGGCAGCATTGACTCATCAGATCCCCCAATAAGCGTACTCTAATGCAATTTACTAGGAAATTGAATCCAATTAATTCTTCTGTTCTCTTGTATTTCACTAGTCACTGGCCACAAACGACTGATCATCAGAGCTAGAAATCTTTGTAAAAATAGAAGCATTTCTTCTCAAGAAACTGAATTTTGTCCCCAACATGACTTTTTCTTTCTTTCTTTCTTTCTTTCTTTCTTTCTTTCTTTCTTTCTTTCTTTCTTTCTTTCTTTCTTTCTTTCTTTCTTTCTTTCTTTCTTTCTTCTTCTTTACCACCCATCTAGCCACTCTTTACTCTGGGTGATGGACTTTCTGCCCACCCTAAAAGCAGAATAATTTAGATGTCTCCCAAGCCTTTCCAGTGAAAGATGTGTCACTCTGCATACTATGCGGAATCTTTTAATTGCAGTCACCCAAATATTTGTGTTAACCAAACTTTCAAATTAAGGGAGGAAATAATTCAGTTGAGGGAGACTATGAGTCAGCAGTAGGCACTGGGCCATTTTAGATTCCTACACCCTGAATTAGATTCATATATGCAGGGGGGAAATTGAGCAATCTCTGCTTTGGTTTTCCTGCAAAAGAAATAAATGCATGAAAATTCAATAGCACTGGAGATTTGCTAGCACAGCGCCTTGAACTTACTGAAGTCACCAGATTGATTGACTGAAGAAACAAACAACTTCTACTAAATGAAATATTCAGAACAGTTAGAAAATGCATCCCATCCCATCCCATCCCATCCCTCTCTCTCTCTCTCTCTCTCTCTCTCTCTCTCTCTCACACACACACACACACACACACACACGAATAATTTGAAAGCACAGAATTAAGACACCATAATCTTACCTCTTCACCTACCCCTACCAAGCAGGGCAAGCATAGGAAATTTTTTGCTTAATGAGTTGAATTAAGAAAAGTAAGTTTTCTAGATATATTTCAAAGTTCATTATGCACTCCAGAATTAACAACATGTCTGATTTAGTTACAGATCAACAAATATCAAGTTTCCCTTCCTGCCACTAATTTGTTCGATTGGAGACAGGGGCTTCTCAGTGGTGGCTCCGCTTTTATGAAATTCTTTATTCACTGAGATATAAATGGCCCTTTACTTCAGGCATTGTAAACAGGTTTTTAAAAAACCATCTGTTTCAGTTTGCTTTTTCCTGATGGTCCTGATTTTGGAATTATTTTAAATATTTCTCCTCAGGTATTCCATTAGGTTTTATTTGCTGTTAATTTGTTGCTGTTGCTTTTATTAGCTGTTTACCAATTTTGTACCCTGTTTTCATCACTTTTTGATATGTTTTATATGTTGTAATCTACTTTGGGTTTTATAACAAAAGGTGGCCTGAAGCTATTTTAAATCTTAAATAAATAATGCAAAGGGCAAAGTGATATAAATTGTCTTATATTGAATCAATCTTTTGATCTGTTTAGCTCAGCAATGTCTCATTGACTGATAGTCAACTGTCCAGGATTTGAAACAGGCTTTTCCCACCAGGCCTAAGTGTAGATGCCAAGAATTGATCTGTGACATTCTACAAGCAAAAGCATCTGATACCTTTCCTTGCATCTCTCCTGGGGCAGCCAACAACATGGGAGTAAAACTGTTTCTAACACTGAATGGTTTTCTCCCTAGTTTGTTGGTCCAGGAAGCAACTTACAACTTGGAGCAAAAGAGACAGAGGGGAGTGGACTCAAGATCTCACTGGGGAAAAATACTGGTCCCATATCTAGAAGCAGCAAATAAGAAAAAGGAAAATACTGTCTTTGTATTGTAACAGGAGCTTGCCTCAACCTGCGTTTGGCAAATTTAGCTTTGTTTTGATTTGTAAATCATCGTTTAGGAAATAGCAGAGCTCTATCTGTATGTCTGATCTTTTCAGACACCTATCACTGAAAGATTAATGTGCCTGGAAGGACAACATCAGAAGATCAGGAAATCCACATTTGCCTTAATATGTGGTCTGACCCTCAGCCAAATCTTCTGCAGTTCCTGTCCAGATCCACCACAGATTTCTACTGTCTGTGCTCCTTGTATTTATTCACTCATTTGTTCATTAATTAGTCTTGCCAGTCCTCCTTTGAAGCTGACTTTTTCTGTGGAGTCTTTCATCTCCCGCTGAAATTACACCTGAGTACATGTACCTCACCTTAAACTTTACGGCCAACGCTTTGAAACATTACCTTTTTGGACGAGAACTTCCAGAATACCCCAGCTGGCATGCCTAGTGAATTTAAGACTGTGAACTCCTCAAGGGCAGAGACTTGTCATCCTGTTATTACATGAGTGGGCTGGTGGCCATGGCAACAGAAGAGGCAGGTCCAATGGAGGCAGATAGCTTATAGGGATGAGCATCAGCATCTAGAATCCTTGGGGATTTGCCAGAGCGCACTGCGGATGCATGTCCTCCCCTCCTTCATTATTTTTCTGAATTGGCGCTCCAAATAACATCCCAGTAATGACATCTAGTCATCACTTAAGTTTTCCCACAGTGCTTTTACAGTAGCGTTGCGCTGAGGAGTTGTGGGAAATTTAAAGGCCAGCTAGATCCAGCTGCCCAACACTGCTTCGGAGTGCTGCCACCGTTGCCAGTCAGAAAAGGTGCCAAGGTTCCCCTAAAGAGGGAGGGGGAATCCTCCAGATGACACTTTGGAGCAGCCCTAGTTAGTGAGAAGACAGGGACAACCTAAATGTACAATGGACTGGATCGGTCTAAAGGTTTTGCCAGAGCCACCTCTTTGATTTTTCAATAGCAAAATTAAACATGTGCCAAAATGTTTCCCACATAGAAACCAGTAGGACAGAATATGCTCCTTTCTCTGCCTCTCTTGCCCTATGCTGTAGATTGTTTCCTGGTACAATAAATGACACTTCCCAGCTGCTTACACAAGAGTTGCTGTGGTGTAGTGACAGGCTAGAATACAGCAGATCTGGGTTCAAATCCCCACTTGGAACTAGAAATTCAGTGGGAGCAGGGCAGTGGTAAAACTCTTCTTCAAATATCTCACATACCTTGAAAACCCTACTAGCGCCACTATAAGTCACATGCGCATAACAAACAACTTACTTACATAGGACACAATCTATTTTGTGCTTTCAGCCTTACAGAAATGGATGGAAGCTGTCGTAGAGCATTAGTCTTTCTTGAGCCATAGCTTAGGAAACACAAGCTGAACACGTTCCATATCCGTTGTCTCCGACGCATTTTTGGTATCACCTGGCAGGACAAAGTTCCAAATAGAGTAGTCCTAGAACGAGCTGGAATTTTTAGCATGTATACATTACTGAAACAGCGACATCTACGTTGGCTTGGGCATGTCGTGAGAATGGCTGATGGTCAGATTCCAAAAGATCTCCTGTATGGAGAATTAGTGCAGGGAAATCGCCCCAGAGGGAGACCACAGCTGCGATACAAGGATATCTGCAAGCGGGATCTGAAGGCCTTAGGAATGGACCTCAACAGATGGGAAACCCTGACATCGGAGCGTTCAGCCTGGAGGCAGGCGGTGCATCACGGCCTCTCCCAATTTGAAGAGACCCTTGTCCAGCAGGCCGAGGCAAAGAGGCTGTCCCGAAAGCAGCAAAATCAGGGAGCTGGACAGGGGACAGACTGTATTTGTCTTCAGTGTGGAAGGGATGGTCACTCTCAAATTGGCCTTCTCAGCCACACTAGACGCTGTTCCACGTCCTCCATACAAAGCACGTTACCATAGTCTCTCGAGACTGAAGGATGCCTACAGCTTAGGAAAGCTTTTTTTTTTTAACTAAAACTTCTGCCCATGCTGGCAGTTGGGCTCTAATGCCAATTTGTGGTCCAAGCTGTGGCTGGAGAATTCTGAGAGCTGTGGTCTAAGCTCTGATTGTGGCTAGCAGGGCTTATGCAGAACTTTCTGATGAACTAGATGCACTAGAATCCAGTGGTCAGCCTGCTTCTCACTCATGAACAGCACCCAAAATCCACCACTTGGAACAGAAATCTCGTCTTATGTCCACTGCTGCTATTTAGGGCAATCTGTTCCATCTGTAGATATGTATACAAAGGAAGAAGGAAGCACAAAAACATTTTGTTCCTGCTCTCATTCTTTATCTCTTTGCAAATGTGATATTCTTCATGAATATCAAGACCTTTTCTTCCTCCATCTGTCCCAAGCTTGAAAGGAGTACATGTTTTAATTCTTCATTTGCAAAGGATCATGTGTGTGTGTTTTAAAAATCTTGATTGTTGGGAGTATTACAGTTGTGCAACATTGCCACACAACAATTAAAGCTAAGAGAATTGTTTTAGCAGAGGGAAGAGTGGATGGTGGGGTTTTTTTTGTTTGTTTGTTTACCATCCGCCATGATGTTTGATCCTGCTCCCGATGCAAATACAGCGGGCTTTCATCTTTGAGATCCGTTGTCGCAGTTGTCAAAGTGTGTATTTCAAGGTTATCCTTTAATGTCTTGTTTTGCTGTTCTTTGCTCCCTGCGTGGCAGCACAGTTGTTTATTAAAGCAGATGAAAAACAAACCAAGGTATACCAGAAACTGGGAATGGAAAATGTTAGGTCATCATTATCTTTTGAAGAGGAAAGAGCTGCACCACCCTGTTGAATTAACCCCTTGTATGCCAAGGGGAAAGGGCACAAGAGAAACAAAAGAGCCCGAAAAACCCACAACAACCAAACAAAACAGCCTTTAGCTGTTGTTTTTCCTGCTGCATGGCCTTTTCAGTCTTTTGGTATTTTCTGTGAGTTGATAACACTCTAGCACAAGCACTTTGGTGCCTAATGACCAGGAATGGAGATGAGGAAGTTCTGTTCCACACCCTTGCGGGCCATTAGCTGAGTGAATTATTAGGCATGTGCACTTATAGAAGTGCGGATAGAGTAAATGGGTACCTGACCAATTTGATCCACCAGCACTTCATGCCAATGGCATTTTGCCTACCATGGTCAAATTATATAACCAAGTAACTTACTATTCCTACAAGTGCAGGGGCCCACTTCGTCAAAACAAGGGCTATTATCTGCCAGCCTTGTAGGTTATTGTATTGTGCCACCCCAGTAAAAGTCATAGAAGTTTCCATTGGAAAAATTCTGATTGTTTATAGAGATTAAAGGTAAAGGTTCCCCTTGACATTTAGTCCACTATTGTCCGACTCTAGGGCGCGGTGCTCATCCCTGTTTCCAAGCCGTAGAGCCAGCGTTTGTCCGAAGACAGTTTCCGTGGTCACGTGGCCGGTGCGACTTAGACATGGAACACCATTACCTTCCCACCGTGGTGGTACCTATTTATCTACTCGCATTTGCATGCTTTCGAACTGCTAGGTTGGCAGGAGCTGGGACAAGCGACGGGAGCTCACTCCGTTGCGTGGATTCGATCTTACGACGGCTGGTCTTCTGACCTTGCAGCACAGAGGCTTCTGCGGTTTAACCCGCAGCGCCACCACGTCCCTTTATAGAGATTAGTCAGCGGCAAAGAAATGTAAAATCACCAACAGGTTTTCAATATGATCTGGCTTGAAGTTCTTGGGGAACTTCTGCTTCCTTTCACATTTCCATTTGTAGGAAACTGGACCCATTTTTATTATATTTAAACTTTTAGGTCACCTAACTTTCTAATTCCAGACCGCTTGCAAGCATAATTAGAAATAATAGATGTGGATATTTGAAACAGATATTAAGGGTAGTTGTTAATCCCTCAAAATCCCAAAGAAAACCTAGTAATGGACCTGTAAGGGATCATTGATTTGAAAGTGGAACTCTCAAAGGTTTGTCGTGCCTGAAGGACAATAGTACTGTACCCAGTATGATGTAGTGGATAGAGTGACAGACTAGAATTCTGGAGACCATGGTTCGAATCTCCGTTTAGCCATGGAAATTCACTTTAAATATCCAACTTACCTCAAAAACCATATTAGAGTCAGTATAAATTGGTTCCACCTTGACAGCACATAATTAACTACAGGCGAGATGCTAGCTTTACAATTAGAAAGTGATAACATGAAATGTTTTCCCTCCAGAGATGCATTCCTTCAAAGCTACTGTAGCTGAGCAACCACACTTGCAAAGGGCACTCATCAATGGCATTTAAACAGTCTGCTCTGGAAAATTTGTTTCATTCTTTCCAGATAAAAATCACTCATATCTGTGCCAATTTGGATGCCATAATTTTGATAGAATCAGAGATAGCTGCAACTAGAATACCATGTGGTCTTTTTGCTATGGCCATTTTTGAGCCCATTGGAACCTGAGGCCTTGGACATATTGCTTGGAAATTTGAGGCTCACTTCTCCAGAACCAGGCTTGCCCCTCCTGGTTATTGCAATCAGGCAGGGCTGGTCCAGATATACATGGCTCTCTAGAGAGCACAAAATACCAGTCTCGCAGAATGTGGTCCACCTTGGCATTTAGAAGTATACTCCCAAGGAGATATGTTCTAGAATCTCACTCTAGATTATTTCATAGAATCATTAAATTTCAGAGCTTGAAAAGATTGCAAAGGGTCATCTAGTCCAACTGTCTTCCACATCTAAAGCATCCCTGATACAACTTACTTTTTACAGAATCACTTATAAAATGAAGCAAAATATATATGAAAGCACGAATAAAAAGATCAGCTAAAAATAATTTTCAAATTGTAAAAAAACAAAAGAGGAAATAAACAACCTGAATTCTTGTTTATCTTTGCAGCGGTGGCTGTAAACCAGACTTGTGTTTTTAGATTAACAAAGTTTACAGACATTAATAGTCATTTCTTCTGTCGGGAAAACTCTGAAGTGTGATGAAGGCACAATTCTTGGACCTCTGTTCAGGAACAAACTGCTGCATCCAGTAAGGATGATTATTCATATCCTTAGAAAATTAAAAGGATTCAATAAATAGCTCTTCCAGCCAATCACACTTTTACTATATCTATGCTTTAATTAACTGATGGTATTTTTAATTTAGATTTATTACCTGCCCTAGTTCTTACTGTCTTTAAAGTGACAACATTTCCTTATCCATGTTGCTACTAATAATTGTTCCCACTCTATGAACAAAGAGTTGAGATTGAATTTGTGTGATTTGTCAGGATGGGGTTTTAACAACGCTCAAAACTCAACTTACCATCTATTCAGATTTGACATTTCTAGGCTAGCTTCATTTGAGGCTACCTTCCAAACTAATTATTTAGTTAAGCCATTCACCAAGATCCTACAAGAAAAACCACCCCAGTGATTTAGGGGTCTTCTTTAATTGTGTGTGTTGGACATGGGAGATAATGCAGGCATATGATTTTATGTATAGTGTTGAAAAAGAGGATAAATATATTTTGACTCCTCTTCAGAGATAGTTGGCCATAGATCCACAATATGCAAGCCAGTGTGGTAATACGAGGCCTCAGGAGATCTGGGTTCTACTCCCTGCCTACCCATAGAAACTGGCTTTGGTTGACAATGGTAAAAACCATTCATACATCTTGCATACTTAGAAACCCTATTAGGGTCAGCATAAATTGGAAGCAACCTGAGGGTACATAACAAAAACATTCACAGTGGACAAAAGGCTGCTATCTATGCGGTTTGAAGGATTTTGGCAACTGCAGCCCAAAAAGTAACTTTTCCAAGCTCTACACATAATTTATGCGATTCACTTTTGGCCATGCTGACTGTAGAATTCCGGGAACTGTATCTCTGCTTTGTACCTCTTTATGAGAAGGAGTCAGAGCTTGGGAGACTAGAAGTGTCTGGAGTCACAACCCAGAAAAAGTCATCTTCCCGTGCTTTTGTGAAGGAGGCTTATCTTCCATCCATATTGCACTACCTAACCCAAATAATAGCTGAATAGCTAATAGTTTGGTTGTCGGTTCCTGTGGAACAACCCACATGCAGTCTACCACGTATTGAAGGCAACTAGATGAGACACCAGCTTCACAAACAGAAGCTGATAAAATATTTTCATAACACAGAGGCATCCCTTCAGTGGTGCCATGTCTGACTAATCTTACTTGCAAGTAAAGCCTGTGTTTGCCTCCCAGTGAGCAATCATGAAACAAAAATAAGCTAATAATGCAACTCAGAGAGCTAAGGGAACCTAGCGCCAGGATTAATAAACATCTTTTATCTCCTAAGAGAACGTCATTTGTAAAGGTGCAGTGACTGTGTCAGGAGTTTTGGCTTGAAATTGGCAACAGGACAGGACTTCTCTCACCACAGAAAGCCACACTTTCTGAAGGTTGTGAAAAACTAGCCTTGGATTCTTGACAAAAAATGATGGCAAAGCCATACATACATACGTTCTGCAAATGTGCACAATTAAAAATGTGGATTTTTGAAAAATGTCCTCCCCCAAACAGTTTACTCAAAAGTGAAAATAAATAAATACACATCCTTGGAATTGCTCAGATTTCTGTGTAAGAATAAAACAAGTCTTGTAAAACAATCAAGAGCTGGAACACGACAAGAATGTGGATGGGATTCTGAGAAACACAACAGATACAAAACTAGCAGATTTTCACATCGCTAGACCTAGGCTATTGCCTTACACACAGCTCATCTTCTTCTCTTGATCCCCACACTACTCCCATTTCCACATAGTTTCTACTACAACTCTGGGCTTGGCTAGATAGCTAAATTAGAGAGGGCTGGATCAGGCAAAAGAGGGTCACGTAGATGTCTGGTATGCCATTTGGTGTGATCCTTGCATCCATGTAGCATCCACAGCTCAAGCAACCCAATTTGGCCTGCCTACCATAAGAAAAAAAAGTTAACAAAGAAAAGGAAACGACAAATCTTCCTCCTTGCCCCCTTCTGTTTCCTCCTCCTTCTGGGAGGAAGCATTGATTCCCGCCCTCAAAAGTGCTGCCCTAATAGGCTTTTTAAAAACACCTTTGTTTCCTCCCTCTGCCCTACTATTAGAGGAGCAGAGGAAGTTTTTAATTGCCCAATATCATTAAGTGGCTAAGCTCAACGATATTGGGAAATTGAAACTGGATGGGAAATTTAAGGCAGCAAGCTCTGCTTTGGTCCAATCCCAGCGATTGGATGTGCTGGAAATGAACCAAAAATGCATTGATCTTACCCATACCTAAAAAAGAGTAGTGCTGACAGGGACCCAGAAAGGTGCAGGGAGGAACTCTCTAGGTATGGACTGGTTCACACGGGCATTTATATTGTCTGGTCATCAGCAAAAGAAGCATACCAGTCGATCCCCACAGTGGACTAAATAGCAGGACAAATACCAGTATAGTCATCCCGTCTATTTATTGCTTCAAATCAATCCTTTTACCATATCTTTTCCATTACACAGCATTGCAGCTCTAATGGCATAATTGGCTTTGGTTCTTCCTACATAACTGATGTTAAGAGAAATGTGCAGTTTGTCTTTTGAATAAGCTGGTACTATGTAAATCTAACTATGTTCAATAACTTGAGTTCACACTAGTTACAAATATATAGTAATAATAATCATGTGCCGTCTAGTCAATTTTGATTCATGGCGACCCTTTTCAGGGTTTTCCAGGTGGAGAATGCTCAGAAGTGGTTTACTCTTCCCTTCTTCTGGGGGCATCCTGGGACTCTGCAGCTTGCCCAAGGCCACACAGGCTGGCTCTACTCACAGGAGGCACCATCTGTAATGTCTGCAAACCCATTGAATGCAGGATTCCCAAGGTCACTTGTAGAGGGATAGGCGCTTGTTGTCATTGTTTTCTCCTAGAACAGCGGTTCACAACTGTTTTCAAGTCATGACCCCCCTTAATAATAGCCAAGTAACCTGCGACACCCCCCCCCCCCATGTTTGGATAAAAAGGCATTTTTAATGGGGTAAAGTAATCCCTTCTCAGAAGGTAGAGGCTTCTTTCTCCCCTGCAAAGGGCCTGTTTCTCATAATACACATACACACTAACTTGAATATCTCGCTCTAAAAGGTCAAGGAAGAAATTATTTAACAAGGACTGCATAGGAGGTGACTCATGACACCCCCCCCCCCAAGAAAACACTTTGGGACCCCCTTGGGGGTCACGACCCTCAGGTTGGGAAATGCGGTCCTAGAACAATGAGATTCCATTATTTTCTGGATCTCAGCCACCCCATTCACTCCTTCAATGAATCTGCATGAGAACAAACCCCTTAAGTTTTAGGAATTCATTTTAAAATGATGAATGCTGGTGAAAGCAAATAAGTGTGAAATGTTGCAGATTGGGACAAAAATTAAAATGATTAACTCTGCACACAGAGAGGTCTGAGCTAGGAGTCATGGTGCACAGTATAATGAAAATGCCTGGCTACTGTGAAAAAGACAAATTCCATTCTAGAAATCAGGAGAAATGAGACTGAAAATAAAGCTGCCAACAGTAGAATGACTTCATAAAATTCTGTATGCCAGTCTTCGGCACAACCGCACTTTAAACAGTGTGCATCCTTTGGGGGTTCTGTATCTCTAAAAAGCTATTATTCCTGATGTAGTTATTCCTCTCCCGTTGGAGGTTGGGTGTCACCATGGCTATTTTGACTTTATATGTGACAACTTCGTGTTATATCCAAACCGGTTCCCCAGAAGCCAAAACATTCCTCTTTTTCCTTCATGCCGTTCCCCCTTTATTTTATTTTGAATGATCAGCTGTAACAATCTGTACTTTTTACTTTTCATTGCATAACCAAAGTACAGTAGGACCCCATTATCTGTAAGATCAGTATCTGTTGATTCATTTATCCACGATCTGAAAAATATTAAAAATATTAAAAGAAAAATCCTAGAAGTATATATTTCTAACAATGAAGTTACCAGAACGGGCACTAGAGGGAGACAGAGACCATGCCATGTATAGTGTCCACTATTAAAGTAGTGTTCGCTATAATTCATATTTTTCTGAATTCCCTTTTATGTATTCTACTTTTTCTCTTTTATGATGCTGTGGTCTTTATTTGTGTGCTGTAGTAGTTTTCCTTTGCTCACCTTTCCAGACTATGAAATTCCTAGGAATTTCTTAGTACTTTACATTAAAAGGCCATTATGGATGAGTGTAAAGTTGAGAAAGTAGGCAAGAAGTTCTTTTTCCTTCTCTCATAATACTAGCTCTCAGGATAACAACAGTGGGAACAGGCTATTGCCACACTGTTTTTTGTGGGCTGCTGCTGTGGAAAACCAGAGGCTGGAGTACCCAGGTCTTTGGCCTGATCCAGGTGCATTCCCTTCTGCAGTTAATTTATATAGCAGATGAAAGATCTGACACATCAAACATATTTCTATCTCCTAGAAAATGTAAACATGGAAATAGTGAAGCAGGTGTTTGGAACATTAGGTTTAAAAATTGATTAAAGTTAAATGTTGGACATTAAGAAACTAAATCTGTTAATGTTCAAAAATAAGAATATTTAACTCACTGAATTAGTGTCACTAACTCTTTCATTAAAATGTTCATTTTCAGTGCTCTGTGCGGAATGTGTATGTTAATTCATAGTCCTGTTTCCAAAGGCAAAGTGATCTATAATCTGTGGTCCCCAACCTTTTCGAAACTGCGGACCAGTTGGGGAGGTGGGGTCCGTGCGTGGGGGGGGGGGGGTCGGGGGCACCCTCCCGCGCTCACGGGTCGGTGCGGCACGCTCGTGGGTGGGCATGGCATGCTCACGCGCATGCGCGGGTGGGCGTGGCACTCATGGGTGAGTGGGGTGTGCTCATGCGCACGCACGTGAAGCACCACACCCACCTGCGAATGCACCACGCCCACCCGTGAACGCGCCCGCACATGCGCACAAGCGCGCCACGCCCACCATGCATCTGGATGGGGGAGATCTGGATGGGGGAGATCTGTCTCTGCGACCCAGTCCTGCGAAGCCCACGGACCAGCACTGGGAGTTGGGGACCCCTGATCTATATCTTCCAAGATATAGACACTCAGTAGCCCAACCCTGGCCCTGTAAATACATTTGCACTATAACACGCAAAAGCCTTCGTTAACACCGCCAATGATCTACCATATTTCTCAAGGTTGCTAGGAATTATAGTCTGTGAGCATCAGGAGCCCCAATGTTGGGTACCTTTACTCCATAAAGAGCCCATTCACTGCTTCCATTTCAGATGCGGAGAGTGAGTGTAGTTGGCAAACGGTGAAGCTTGGTTACCTGCACCAACATGCTGTAAGGAAGAGAAGGACCTCTCAAGGAAGGTAGACGGAGGGTGGGAGGTGGCTTCCAGCAACACATGGCACAAAGGGGTTTTGGTAACTGCTAGAGAAGGAACTTGCTCCTAAGCAAATGAGGAGCTACACCTAGGAGGAGTGCTCAAACTTGAGACTATCTGAGAAACATTTGCTGTATTTTGTGCCAATAAGGTTCAGAGAAAGAGGGTTCCCTCCTCTCCTAGCATTTTAGGTGCAATACAGTAGAACCCCTCTATCCGTGGGGGATCAGTTCCAAGCCCCCCCTGCAGAAGCTGAAAAATGGGAATTATAGCAAACACTATTTTAAAAATCAACCCTGAGTGCTCTCTGGAAGGACAGATCCTGAAGCTGAGGCTTCAATACTTTGGCCATCTCATGAGAAGAGAAGACTCTTATATGTGTTTGTTCCTTCACCTTTTGGAGCCAGATATTAAAGTTAGTGTGCTTATGTGTGTAGGAGAAACAGGCCCTTTGGTGGAGAAAGAAGCCCCTACTTTCTGAGAAGGGATGACTTTACCTAATTAAAAATGCCTGGGGGGCACAGGTTATCTAGCTATTATAAAAAGGGGTCGCACCTTGAAAAAGGTAGGGAGCCACTAAGCAAGAGTCTTCTCCTGGTGGGAGAGACACTCTTCAGCATTTATCCATCCGGCACTGTGTTGTTTTTGCTCTCCATAGGTTTTGCCCAGCCTCTTCTGGTTTAATATTTAGAGCTTGAGAGGTTTGCAGAAAACCTTTCCTCAATTTTAGCTCCCATCTTGGGGGTTGGTGTCCATGAAGTGGATGGGTTTATCAACTGTGGGTATGCTTTTTAAAATGCGAGAAGTCATATGGGCTCAAGGAAGATACATTGCCCCCAAAATGCAGTTGTCACTAAAAAACAGCAAAACACACGTCCAGCTCTCTTCTCTCCCTCTGCAGTATCTTGTAGAACCTACCACTGTTCATGTTAGAGTGTTTGGTGTTTTCACACCACTTGCCAGCAGTAGTCAAAGAAGCAGGGCAGAAATGTTCAGGGCCGGCTCTATCAATAGGCAGAGTAAGGCAGATACCTGAGGTGGAAGAATGTGTGCCATTTGTTCCGTCCTATTCACCTCAGCTATTTTGCTGCCTCCAAGTACAGTGGAGGGTGCCGGCCTGTTGTCCGTGCTGAAGATGGATTTACCTGTTACTCCAGTCAGGTTTTGTGCATGGGATGAGAAGGGGAACCATCCGGCCTCAAGCAGCAAAATGTTTTGGGCCAGCCCTGGGAATGTTGTGATGTCTGGACGCAAATCTGTTGTACTTATTATAGAAACAAAAAGACATTATGGGGAAAGTTGGGTTAGAAGTAAAATTGCTGATTTGGAGTAATACCAAACTTGGAGTGAGTAACAATAACCAAATCAGTGGGAATTTAGTGAGCCAACTCCTCCGTCATTTCCATTGATTCAAATGAGCCTACTCTAACGGCAACTTTCTTTCGCATAGTAAGTCACAACTAGAGTAGGCCCATTTGAATCAATGGAACTTATAAAGGAGTTGACTTACCAAATCTTCACTGATTCAGTGGGTCTATCTAGTGCAACACACTATGGTAAGCAATAGGATTTTAGCCACTGAATGTCAGTTTGTAATACATGGAAGACTGCACTCCATTACTTAGGTCTGGGCTCTGCCTCATACGGGGGGCTTATCTATATAAGATTCTGCGTGTTGTATATTTTTTTAAAAAAGTACTGCTTCCAAGCCGTGGTGGGAACACACCAGAAGTATTCTTCTCCTCTTGATTGGCATAAGAGCTGGCCAAGACATGTCTGTATTAAGCCTAGAAAAAGAAGTGCAACTCAGATACACACAGTCAATAAAGCAGAAGACATATCTAGAAGAGATAACAAATCTTAATTAAGATGTATCAAAATTTTCAGGGACCAAGTTGCTATCTCCAGCTGATTCAAATTGATTAACAACTGGCTCTCATAAAAAGTATGGAAAAAAATGTCTGACCTTTTAATTGTTAATTAATATTCTGTTGCTGTACAGTGGCAGCTATGAATTTCAAGTGTGTTATACAACATCTCAAGCAAAAAGGCTTCACAGGAAATGAACAGGGTACCGTTTTGTTAAAATTTGTTTATGGCCTTTCTTGCAGTTGTTGTTAAGGTCATTCTTGTAAATTCCACACAAAGTGGCACCTGGGTTTTGGTCTGGAGAGATAAAAAGTTAAAAAGCATTTTCTTTGCTACTCCCAATTGCTCTGCCGACAATCCGTGTGAATTGATCCAGTCCAGCCAGTGTTAAGAGCAAGAGGATTGCCTTGCGCTGGAGGCTAACAAGAGCCTTTTCTCACCTCTGCTTGATTAGCCAGCTGCAAATGCTCCTTGAGTATCAGGGCCTCACCCAGAGCATCCACGCCCTGGTAACTCTAGACAGAGTGGCTGCAATCCATTAAACATAATGGTGTCTCTGAGGACTGGAGTTCCAGCTGGTGGAGAACTCCATGATCTGCAATTGCCACCTGCTGCATTTTAGCAATTTTAGGAAATCAACCCTGAGTGCTCACTGGAAGGACAGATCCTGAAGCTGAGGCTCTAATACTTTGGCCATCTCATGAGAAGAGAAGACTCCCTGGAAAAGACCCTGATGTTGGGAAAATGTGAAGGCAAGAGGAGAGAAGGGGACGACAGAGGACGAGATGGTTGGACAGTGTCATCGAAGCGACCAACATGAATTTGACCCAACTCCGGGAGGCAGTGGAAGACAGGAGGGCCTGGCGTGCTTTGGTCCATGGGCTCACGAAGAGTCGGACACGACTTAACGACTAAACAACAACAACAAGCATATTAGCTTCTGGGCCAAATGTGCTTGTGATGCTCTGAGGTGCTTCCTTTGAGTGCTTATTTTTACATTCCTTTTGGTGCCCTGACTGCTAATGGAGCACCTTTTCCCATACAAGATTCAGCAGGCAACTTCTGGGCTTTTGGGCTCCAGAGGTACCCACAAGCCCTGCCCGCCTCGACCCCAGACTATATCTTGACCAGAAATGGGCACTTACGGTTTGGTGCTTCGGCATGGTTTGGTGAATCATGCCCACAGATGTTGTGCAGGTGCTCCATGTTATGCACCTGCCTTCTCCCTTGGGTGCCCCATCAGAAACTGTGCTGCTGGCTTCCCTGCCCCACCTTCTCCTCTGAGTGGACACTGGGGCACAGAATCCAGGGTGCCCACACAACACCTGTGGGCCTGATTCACTGAACCGGACCCAAGTGCTGAACCATGGTTTGTGCTCATCTCTAATCTTGACCCAACAGGGACAGCAGTAAGGAACTATTGAAGTTCCTTATGATTCCCTTGATATATCATTGTGGTAACTTAAAATGGCCTCCCACAGTAGAGAATGTGGTTAAAATTTTACCAGTGCCCACAATGCCTGGGGCATTATGGGAATTTAAAATGGCTACAGGCTTCTGCCCTACTGGAGAGTACCAGTCTTCAGTCCTCGACGTTAGTAAGACAGGGATGGGTGTGGGGCTACCCAGTACCCTTGACTCTGAAGAGTTTGCAGCCTTTGAATGGAATTTCTGAAACCTTTCTCCTATTCCACCAACATCACTGGGCTCATCCTAGTTTCAGGAGGCCTCACAGATTGTGCAGCTGTTACCAAAGGCATGGTCACTCCCAAAGGCACTTCCAGCTAACATTGTTTCTGTTGTGCTTGGATTCTGGTACAACTTATTCAGCCACTCAGCCATGGCAGCTAAATAGTGCTACTCACAGTTGGGCTGCACAGCTAGGCGTCCTACACATATTGGCTGGCTTCTATAACACAGACGTAGCTAGTTACAATCAGTGTCCTTACTTGTAATGAGTTACACTTTTGAGGTAACGAAACTGGAATCGAGGTACGTGTCACAAGGAAGATAACGAGTGGGTACAGAGTTACTTTGAGATATAATGAGTAACACTTTCTACTTAAAGATACTTTTAAAGGGGAAATCTTTGGCAATTTTAGTGTTATGTTGGTAGGAAAGTTTCAAGTGTTATACCATTGTTTTACTAGTCCAATGTGGCAAGAGAAACATTGTTTAGCTTCATAATTTGTATTTTTGTTAATATTTTTGAGCTGCAGCCTTGCAATTGACCACAAGAAGGAGTTAAAGAGTATTTCCCTGTATTTTTCTGGTTTGCTGGCAATGCATATAATTAATGTTATAATTAACTACTTTCAATAACATATCAATGGTAACACTATCACCTGACTGTCCTAAGGTCATTAACGGATCGATTTCTTTTAAAAAAATACATGCCAAGCTCTGTTGCCTCCGTACAACAGCCTAAGCTATCGTTTATGGTAGCCATGGTTTGTTGTTTTAGTCATAAATTCTCTCACAGGTTACTATATAAACCGGTTTGTTTTTCTTAATTTCTTGTCGGTTTCTCTTCCACAGTTTTCGGTTTGCACCTAGGGACAAACCATGGTTTAAATAAGCCAGAAGTCAAAGAAGCCAACAGCAAGACATCGTTCTGAATGGTGATTTGTGCTCAGCAAACAAACTGTGGCTTCTTTGAAGTGGAGGATCAGAACTTAGAAATGAACCAGAATCCACAATCTGGCTTATCATTATGTGTGACACAGGCCCCTGATGGCGCCACACCTCAAGCTTCAGACTCCAGTTAAAAGAACTCCACTTAAAACAACTCCAGAGATAGGCTAATTAAGCATATGAAATGAATAACATGAACGTTAAGGCAAATGTACACAAGCTGTTCCTTGACTTTTTGATTCCTGTTATCCTGTTCTTGTACCTCCTACGCTGAACTTGGCTGAACCAATAAAGTACACTGAACTATTTTAACCCATCACTTCCTGCTTGGACCCACATCCAGGTTAATATCTAGAGACAGTTTGAAGACAACACTATTATGATTTTTTAAAATGACATTTGTCTATGTGTAGGAATGACTAAACAACATTTTTGAGCATACAAAACTGCCTTCTTCTTGGCTGGTTTATTTGTCTTGCTAACACGGCATTCTCTTAAGCCAACAGCAGTAGCTATCCTGAGGTTTATTTATTTATTTATTTAAAATATTTTTCCCTGCCTTTCTCCTTAAAAAGGACCCAAGACAGCTTAAACCATTAAAAGACAACATTGAAAGCTAAAAACAGTATGTACATATAAACGCTGGAAGGGTCAAATAGCACACGACAATACGGTAAACAAAAGCAACACCAAAAACACATTCAAAAGCAGTAAGACAGCACGATCTGTTTAATACCCAACTCAAGGAGCCAGTCCCTGAGGGAAGGCTTGCCTGAAGAGAAAGGTCCTTGCCTGCATGTAGAAGGACAGCAAAGATGGGGCCAGTCTGGCCTCCTGTGGGAAGGAGTTCCAAAGTCTGGGAGCAGCCACCGAGAAGGCCCTTTCCTGTGTCTGCATCAAATGCACATGTGACGGTGGTGGGACTGAGAGAGAGGCTTCTCCTGATCATCCTAACATACAAGCAGATTCATAAAGGGAAAACTGGTCCTTGAGATAGCTTGGAAGCAGTTTAGGGCCTTGTAGGTTAGCACCAGCACTTCAAATTCACACCATCTGCTATGAGAGCCTTTCACTCGCTGATGCTAAGCGATGGACCTTCTGCACCGAAAGCATCGGTCCGTGACAGGGCTTTGGGTCTCTCCTTGGGAATGGGAATCAGTTTCCATATATACTACAAGCCTCCTAGCAACAGCATTCTGAATTTCATTTCCGTGTAGCAAAGTAGCTAAAGGTCAAAAGGACATAAGCTGGCAAGATAATGTATGCCCTTTTTTTATTGACTCCAATTTTATTGATTTTATTATTCATTTTAATCCTTTATAGATGAGCTTTGAATCTTGTTTTATATAAAGTAAAAGGAGTTTATCTAAATATGATAGAAACAAACATTTATTATAGAGAAGATAAATTTCAAACATGACAATGAAACTAGCAATTAAAGCCTTGCTTTCTTCAAAGGGAGAAACTGACCGAGGGGCAATTCACAGAGGCTGTTCAAAGGACAAATAATAGGCTGTTAATCGCTCCTCGTTCACCCAGGTTCAGCAGCAAGAAATAAAATAGCCTGAACCTGCAAAAAGCAATATTTAATTTAAAGATGAAGGACCACAGAGAAGATGAGATAGGACAAGCTTGTGTTGCAACTGTGTTTTAATGGCAATATGTGCCATCGAGTTACTTCTGACTTATGCTGAGCCTAACAGGGTTTTTAAGATACGTGATATGTTCAAGGAGTGGTACACTAAATCCCATCTCCTCCAATGTTTGAGGAGGAATTTGAACCCAGATCTCCTGAGTCCCAGTCTGACAGTCTGGCTGCTAAGCTTTCTGATTTTCTTTGCCCATAGTTTTCTTTGTTACCTGGGATGGACAGAGTTTGATTCATCCAGCTTGCAATTGTAAATTGACTGCCCGGCAGCTGCTAGGTCAGTTGCAATCTCCATCTTAATAAAATGCAAACTGTTTACTTGTAGCCAGTCACTCTACTGTGGGTTATCAGATCTGCCCATCTGCATTTCTATTTGCTGCTTTGCAGTCTACAGCCTCTCCTCTTTCCCAAACCAGAGCCCTGTGCTTTCTCCAGTGTTTCTCATCTCCATTCCTCTGTTCCTGCTGCAGGCTTCTTTCTACCCTGAAAGATCTCTTTGAAGCAACAAGAGCCTGGCCCTTCCCACCACATAGCTCTACCCAAAGATACATCTACAGAGAGTAGACCCATGGAAACAAATGAGGCTTCTTAGTCACAATCAATATAAGTCTCATGGATTTCAATACGTCTGCTGCATGTTGATGCTCAGAAGCCTCCAGCCAGCATGACTGGTGGCTATGCCGGCTTGGATGCTCTGGGAACCGTGTTCCAAAAATAACTTTTCCAAGCTCTGACTCAATCTTTCTGTCCCCAGGCAAAGCTGTTCAGGGGCCACTGGAGGGTGTAGAGGAAAGGAGAAAATAAGAAACCTTCCTTCTAACATAAGATAACTAAGATTCAGATAACTAATCTTTAGGATCCAGGTCACAGTGAATATGTGTTGCAAAAATATTGGTTCATGCACCTTGGCAGGTGAGACCTAATCACCTACAAGGCAGGAGAGAAAGAAGACACCAGCAACAAAAGGTATTTTTGAAAAAGTTTATTCTGCAGGAGCACACACGGGACTATTGTCCAAAGCAGTATGTCCAAAAAATACATTAATATGCTATGCATCTTATATGTCTTGTTAGTCACGTATCATTGAAATTATCTACATTCTTTCTCAGACTGGCATGTTTCAGATCTTCTTAAATCTTAAAGAACCATTGAATAGCTCAGAGGTTTAGGCATCTGGCTGCAGAGCCAGAGCTTGGGAGTTTGATTCCTCACTGTACCTCTCCAACAGGAGCTAGAGTCAATGATCCATAGGGGCCCTTCCAGCTCTGCAGTTCCCATATGATGATGATTAATCCCCCTGTCTCAAAAGTCGGTCTGCTTTACTTATCTTGTTAATGTATCATTCTGTCTTGTGTCTATACTACCGTGTTTCCCCGAAAATAAGACAGGGTCTTATATTAATTTTTGCTTAAAAAAACACATTAGGGCTTATTTTCAGGGGACGTTTTATTTTTTTCATGGACAACAATCTACATTTATTCAAATACAGTCATGTCATCTTCTTCTGGTTGCTGCACAATGGTGGAGGGCAGGGTTTCACTTAACTGGGGCTTATTTTTGGGATAGGGCTTATATTACCAGCATCCTGAAAAATCATACTAGGGCTTATTTCCAGGTTAGGTCTTATTTTCGGGAAAAGAGGTATCAGCACCTTCCATTCTCTGCAAACATTTAACTTCATTCAAAGGTCAGGGCATTCTACCCTGTTTCCCTGAAAATAAGACAGGGTCTTATATTAATTTTTGCTCCAAAAAACACATTAGGGCTTATTTTCAGGGGACGTTTTATTTTTTTCGTGTACAACCATCTACATTTATTCAAATACAGCCATGTCATCTTCTTCTGGTTGCTGCACAATGGTGGAGGGCGGGGTTTCACTTAACTGGGGCTTATTTTTGGGGTGGGGTTTATATGACGAGCATCTTGAAAAATCATACTAGGGCTTATTTTCAGGTTAGGTCTTATTTTAGGGGAAACAGGGTATGTATAAGATTCTTAATACTTATCCTGGAGGACTAATACAAAAATGATGCTGCCTAAGCAAAGCACTTCAACATGGAGATGTACTAGGAATACAAAATCTATAACATTTGTTTGCTTGCCTCATAGCTGGAAGCCCAAAGCTATGAGGAACCTGGTGAAATCTGGCAGAAAGAGGGTTAATCCATTCCCAGTGCTAAGTGAGAATGATGCCTGGCGCTTGAGAGAGAAAGCAGGGAGTGATGAGAAGTGCCTCTGTATTAAGAGAGTGCATCTTCATCTCTTGGTATGTTATCTTGAAAGTGTCAAGGCCAAAACCAGCTCTTCCCATCGTACCTTAATTGCAAGAACCCGTGAAGCCAAATCAAAGAGGGAAAGTGGGGGAAACAAGTTACTTTAAAAAAAATTGCTCCATGCCAGAATGTTCAGCGTAACTTGAGAATGCAGTTGGTGGAAAGTATCGAAAGAAAGGGGATGATGGGATATAAAGAGGAGGCAGACAATGGAGCACACCAGGTTTTGCCAAGTTGGTGCTTGCTGAGCTTAATCTCTCAGGAAAATATAATGCCTGCTAATTTTTCTGCTCTGTACATGTACTGGAACACAGCCTCAATGTGATGTGTGTGTCAGTTTTGTTGTTTTATGTGGGAATTATCCTGAATTCGCCAGATCTTTTTACAATATCATTAATTAAAAAATTGTATCTTCCCCTCCAGCTGTTTGGCCACTCTGGAAGAGAAGACGTTGTTGGTACTGAAGAAGGTGCCTCACATTCAGGACTTTGAGTATTCTGTGAGTGTTTGGGCAGTCCTAATTTACCAGATCCCCTAAGGGGACGTGGTGGCGCTGCAGGTTAAACTCTGTGCTGCAAAGTCAGAAGACCAGCCGTCGTAAGATCGAATCCACGCGACGGAGTGAGCCCCCGTCACTTGTCCCAGCTCCTGCCAACCTAGCAGTTCGAAAGCATGAGTAGATAAATAGGTACCACCTCGGTGGGAAGGTAATGGCGTTCCGTGTCTAGTCACGCTGGCCACGTGACCACAGAAACTGTCTATGGACAAATGCTGGCTCTACGGCTTGGAGATGGGGATGAGCACCGCGCCCTAGAGTTGGACATGACTGGACTAAATGTCAAGGGGAACCTTTACCTTTACCTAATTTACAGGGTTAGTTTGTAAACCTAAGCAAACAACCTTGTTTTTGGGTTTTTTGGTCTTTTCTCAGAGCAAACAGGCTCGGGAATGTTGGGAGGGGGTTACACAGGAAGCTGCCACACCATACTCTCATGGGAAGTTCCCACACCAGGACAAGTCAGGGTCGTGTGGTTGATGGGTCAGTGGATCCTCTCTGTGGTGGCCAGCATCATGACAGGTCTTTAGCTCTTTCTGCTAATCTTGAAAGGTAGCACAGGATCCACCCAAAGAATCTGGAACCAGATTTGTATACCTGGATTCCCTAGAGATTCTAGTCACATGCCTTAGCAATAATGTCAAAGAAGAGCTTTGATTCAGACATGAGACAAATAACAGTAGGGGGTTCGAATTAGCACAGCATTGCCAAAACAAACATCTGTCACTTCCAATTTCATATGAATCCATGAGTCAACCAATTTGCTTCCCAAACTTCATCTCCCTGGTTTGCAACATTTAATCAAATCTGCATCTTATTTTTTTTTTCCTGCAGCAACCTGGGCTGGGTTATGTTCTTCTTGCAGTTGCATAGCCCAGCAAATTCCTACAGATCTTTCTTCAGAGACAGTCTGATGTTTTGGGAACCCGGTGTCCTTTCTGGTAAGTTGTTCTTTTAAGCAAGGTACTGGAGAAAAAGGGCCCCACTTCAGAGCAAAAGAATCATTTCATCTTAGCCAGTCAATTCAGGTCAGGAAATCAGTGCCTAGGTGGATGGTAAGCGTGGTCCTTCATGGATAATTTTACTGTCAATCTTTCATCCAACCCACACAAAACCTTAAAACTATCTTGATGTGCAGACATTGACAATGGTTTCCATGCTGCAAAAATAATGTTAATAATGTTATACTTAATAACATCAATCTCCATCCTGCATTCTATTTTGCAAATGACAATCCTCTATCAGAAGGCTTGTCAGGGACCATTATTTTGTTTCAAAGTATCCTGAAGCCTTGTTTAGTACATTTCTGATTTAAAGATGAACTCCCTTAAGAAGAGAGAGCAACAGTGAGCACCTGCACAGCAGACTGAGTCAGGCAGACCACTGACTCGGCCATAGTCCTCTCCTCTAAGGGGACATGTGCTTTGTTTTTATTTAAAGCATAGTAGTTATTTTTCAATTTCCACCAAGATGCAAATCAGTATAAGCAAATTAAACACATATCTTTGCACCTTTTAGGGTCTCCTTTTGCCGTGATGCATTTCTTCTTTTTTGTGTGTGTTTTGTAAGTGGCCATCCTGTGTGAGAAACATGACTTGTTCATTTCTGCAGATTTTTTACATTAGGCATCCTTCAGTCTCGAGAGACTATGGTAACGTGCTCTGAATACAGGACTTGGAACAGCGTCTAGTGTGGCTGAGAAGGCCAATTCGAGAGTGACAATCCCTTCCACACTGGAGACAAATGCAATCTGTCCCCTGTCCCTGATTTTACTGGTTTCGGGACTGCCTCTTTGCCTCGGCCTGCTGGACAAGTGTCTCTTCAAAACTGGGAGAGGCCATGATGCACTGCCTGCCTCCAGGCTGAACACTCAGATGTCAAGGTTTCCCATCTGTTGAGGTCCATCCCTAAGGCCTTCAGATCCCGCTTGCAGATCTCCTTGTATCGCAGCTGTGGTCTCCCTCTGGGGCGCTTTCCCTGCACTAATTCTCCATACAGGAGATCTTTTGGAATCCGACCATCAGCCATTCTCACGACATGCCCGAGCCAACGTAGACGTCACTGTTTCAGTAATGCATACATGCTAAAAATTCTGCAGATTAAATTTCTGTTAAAGAACAGGACAGGCCATAATTTTCCAATTAGTTGGCAACCATAACACACAGAAGGGCTAACAGCATCAATAGCAGCTTCTTCACTGAACTGTCTGTTCCTTGCCAGTTTGGCTGCAATGGGCTTTGTAGCAAGAGACAAAAGAGGGTTAAAACTTGGACAAATTCTGGGTGTTTTAACAACAACTCCCCCAAGCTATAAGTGAAGCCTAGGCTAGAAACGGCCATAGAGGTAGCTCATCATGACCGTAAGAGGGAAATTCTTAACCAAGGTGCGCACCTGGAGTGGCATAGCACGAACATCTCCCACCTTCAGTACTGTGCATATTAGCTTGGTTTGTTTGGTGACTGGTCTTCTGGACATTAAGAACAGGGTCCCTTTAAAGTCTGATTTCACAAACCTGGAAATACATTCTCAGCCGCCTGTTTGCAATATTAATGGCTTTTAGCTCTAGTTGCTGAGGGTGTGTGTGTCTCTGTTTGTGACCCATTATCACAACCCAGGTTCTAACTTAGGGTGATGGTGCTCCTCTCCTCCCACCACTCTGACATGATCATTTGCATCTCAATAGTTAGCAACACAATACAAAACATCATCTTTTCTTTCCTTAGTAGCTGTAGCATGGATATTAAGATGAGGTTTGTAAAAAAGCCACTCACTAGTGAGGTACGGTAGGACGTCCGTATCCAAGCCTCTCCTGCGGATGCTGAAAAATGTGAATGCTATTTTAAGAGCAAACACTATACATAGCACTGCCTCTGGTTCCCTCTAGTGGCTAGTTTTGGTAATGACATAGTGGAAATATATTTTGCTAGTGAACTCTATACATAGTATGGTCTCTGGCTACCTCTAGTGGCCACCTCTGGTAAATTCACCTTTAGAGTTACATATTTCTAGGATTTTTCTTTTAATATTTTTTAATATTTTCAGACCTAGGATAAGTGAATCAGCAGATACTGATCCCATGGTCAGTCTTACTGTACAATTACCTCCAGTTTACCCAGCATCTCTGCATGGGGAGGTGGGGAGGCTTAGTTTTGTTGGTGTCTGTGTTTTAATATTACAAAAACTGCCAAAATACATTATTTAGGGGCAGACTTATCAATAGGGTCAGTGGGGCAAGCCTGGTCTCTGGCATTTTGCCACCTGAAGTAGACCAGCAAATGACACTACCACCAATACCACAGCCCACAGTGCCTAAAGAAAGGCAGGTAATTTTGGCATATGAGACAAAAATAAATAAATTCTCACAACCACTTCCCTGGCCATAAAAATATAATCACAACAAAACAAATCACTGTTATCACCAGGGCTTGGAAACATTCTTCTTTGGACTACAAACCCCCATCATCCCTTATGCTGGCCAGCAGTTTTGAGAGCTGTAGTCCATAAAGTGTATTTTCTAAGCCCTGCAGTTTAGCGCTCTTTCAAGACTCCCCAGATCTGAGCCAGTGAGCTCACTTTGCCAAATGGCAGAGAAATAGTAACTTCTGCAAAATTCTTTGCGAAGCTATATTAAGGGTTACATAATTCTCTGAGCTGTCCTTAAATTATCCTTTCATTGCATGAATATCTGCCTCTACAAACATGGAAATAAGCCATGTTTGATTTTGCTGATGAGGTGACCAACTGTCTGGTTCTAAACTTAGTAAATCTGTTTGTAAACTCTGGGAAATCCCATAGATTAGAGGCACTGGTTAAAACCCCTTTTCACAATAGTAGAGGACCTTGAAGGGATTTGAAATTTCAACCGCTTGGATTGATTTCAAGGAGCTAAAACCATGACCACATGTTGCCACCCTCTCCTTGCCTCAGCTCATCTCCATTTCTCTGTTTACATTTGCTTGGTTTTCTTGGTCTCATTAAATTGTACACATAACCCATCATGAGAGCTGAAATCACTGTTAGTTTACCTGAAAGCCTTCTGTGTCAGATTTGCAAATGAAGAATGTGATTATGTCCTCCTGATGATGAATCAGGAAACAAAACAAGCTGATTTGCAAACCGTGGAAGATGAAAAACAAACATTCCTCTTGTGACCATCACACACAATCCACACTTAAGAAATGTTGTCACATGCCATCAAGTCACCTCTGGATTATGACAACCCTATGAATGAGCCATCTCCAAAATGTCCTGTCCTCAGCAGCCCTGCTCAATTCTTTGAAACTCAAGTCTGTGGCTTCCTTTAGGGAGTGAGTCCATCTTGTATTTGGTTTTCCTCTTTTCCTGCTGCCTTCTACATTTTCTCAGCATTATTTTCTTTTCCAGTGAAATCTTGCCTCCTTATGATGTGTCCAAAGGAGAACAACCACAGTTTCATCTCTCTCTCTCTCTCTCTCTCTCTCTCTCTCTCTCTCTCTCTCTCTCTCTCTCTCTTTGCCTCTGGAGATAGTTCGGGCTTGATTTGATCTAGGACCCACTCATTCATCTTTCTGGCAGTCCAGGACATCCACAAGGCTCTCCTGCAGCAGCACATTTCAAATGAATCATTTTTTTTGTCCTGTCAACCTTCTTCATTGGCCAGCTTTCCCAGCTGTACATAGTGACTAGGAAAACCAGAGCATGGATGATCTTGGTCTTGGTCTCCAGTGACACATCCTTACACTTGATGATCCTTTCTAATTCCTTCATTGCTGCCCTTCCGAGTCTCAGCCTTCTGCTGATTTCTTGGCTGCAGTCTCCCTTTGGATGGATGAATATCCTCTTTTAATTTCAGGCCATCTGTATTGTGTACTTCTTCCCTGAGGCAGGTTGTTTTAGAAACCCCTCTTCTCCTTTAATCGGCGATTGTATTCCCTTTGTATCAGCTATTCACTGATGAAATGCTAACACACCCTTTGCTGATGCTGTTTCTGTCTTCCATGTCTCTACTTACACCTTTTCCTCCTTTATGATGGTCTCTCTGGTCTTCTTTTAGCCTTGCTTCAAAGTAAAAAAAAAACCAAACCCAAAAATCAATGGAATTTTATTTTCAAACATTACCGTTACACAGCCGGCAAAGCAGGAAATTAATCTCATGGGTTCCCCCCCCCCCCCCCCGCTCATGTTGTTCGCTCCCCATATCCTTCTATGTTTTCTTTGTAGTCTGTCTAGGCCATGATGGTTCAATGCAAAAGTGACATATGCCTTTCTTTCTTTCTTTCTTTCTTTCTTTCTTTCTTTCTTTCTTTCTTTCTTTCTTTCTTTCTTTCTTTCTTTCTTTCTTTCAACTTTAAAGCTTTTCAAAAAAACTTGAAAAAAATGAATTAAAATGGCTGAACATGACAAAAACACTCCAAATTCATCCCAAAAGTGACAAATTATAATTGCATTTAACATTCATCATCTTTCAAAAAATAACCGATTACAATAGCATGTAACATTAATACTCTTTCAACCCCTTCATGTAGTTGGTGTTTAACAATTTAAATGACTAATTTTAGGATTCTCATTTAAGCTTTTATTATGTATAAAATTATGGATAGCAAATTAATTCTTCACTAATTATTTCCAAGTTCAATTACCGTGTTTCCCCGAAAATAAGACAGGGTCTTATATTAATTTCTGCTCCAAAAATGCATTAGGGCTTATTTTCAGGGGGTGTTTTATTTTTTTCATGTACAACCATCTATATTTATTCAAATACAGTCCTGTCATCTTCTTCTGGTTGCTGCACAAGGGTGGAGGGCGGGGTTTCACTTAACTGGGGCTTATTTTGGGGGTAGGGCTTATATTACGAGCATCCTGAAAAATCATACTAGGGCTTATTTTCAGGTTAGGTCTTATTTTCGGGAAAACAGGGTATGTAGAACAAGGAGATGACTTGCTCACCATAACATAATGATGGCAGTCCATGGGGTGAAGTCAGACTAGGCATTATGGAGGGGTAGGGGAACATGAGACCACTAACTCTTAGCCTTTCAGGCATTGTGATGTGATTCAGTGCCCTAAACAATCAAGCCCAGAGCTTCTTGGAAGGAGAGAAAACAGGGAGTTTAATGGGCAGAAGGGCTGTGGAGGCACTGGGCATCAGAGATGTTGTTGACAGGTGTCTGGGTCTGAGTCCCAAGTCCGAGTGTTTGGTACCAAGTCTGAAGCCTCGAGTCTGAGGCCTTGTTAAAAACAAGCTCTTTTACCCAGAAAAAAATAACCGGCTGTCCTCCAAAAGCAACTTGGCAGCCAAAGGTCATTCAGAACAACCCACCTTTGCTGTTGATGCTGCCCTTTTCATCCTCCCAGTTAAGTGTTCCTGGACAGTATTCGCAGGCGATGTGGGCAACAGCGGGCAGCAAGGACCAGAGGGTGGTGGTGCTTCTTCTCCTGCCTCAGGTGGTGAGAGAGCTTGCGCCACGACTGATACAAAGGACTTAATCCAGAAACCGACAGAGGTGCACAGATTGGCGTTTTTGGACGACAACTCCCATAGCTGCCTGGGGAATTCTGGGAGTTGTCCAAAAACACCAATCTGCATGCTTCTAGAAACCAGTCTTGGCTGCAGTGCTTAGCAAAAGTGCTTTTGGAGAAGAACACAAATATCTGCCATAATAACATGTGAAATGGCCAGAGTGAAGACCCAGGGAATCATAACCACATTTCAGAAAAACTCTGCCAATGACCTCTTACAATTAGGCACATATGGTGCTGTCTTATACCAGGTCAGACTGCTTGTTCCTCTCGCCAAGGATTTCCTGCGTTAGTGCTCCAGGATCTTAGGCAGACATTTTTACATTCTACAAACCTTTTTTAAACTGGATATGTTTGCAACTGAAATGAGAGGCATCTATATGCAAAGCCTGCGCTCTACCATTTTTTCAGCGAATTCACTTTTACAGTGTGTTGGCCTGCCTCTTCTCATTCATAACCTCACCATCCTGCTTTACAATTAGAAAGACTTCTGTGCTCCATGCTCTACATTTTGCTTGACTGGTGTTGTTACAGACTTCGGCAATTCGTCCCTGCAAGAGTTCTGTCCTGGAAAGGCACATGATAAATTATGAATTAAAGCTTTTGTTAAGTAGCCCGGCAGTTCGTGTTCTTGAATGCATTTCAACTGCAGCTTCTCATGTTTTACTGTTGTTGTTTGCATTCATTATGCAGAAGATGCCAAAGACGTCTCTGGTGTTGGAGGAACTGTAAAAGTGAGGGACTCTATTCGTATGAGCTCGCAATTTCTGATCCAGAGATCTCCTTTCCTTTTATACTTATGAAATCTTTATGAAGACTGTAGGATTAGGAAGTCTTTGGGGAACTGCTGATGGAACATCCGTATCTCTAGAAGGACACAAGTTAAAATAAGTTCCCATTGAAGATACTGAAATGTTTAAAGCTTTTGCCCAAACCAACCCACCTTTAGAATGCTAAATTAATTCTGCGCTGCTGGAGGCTTGCTACATTTAGTATATTTTTATGAGGCATCAGTTAATCCCAGAACAACAGACTGAGGGGCCACCCAGGGTATGATTTCATGGTGTGCAGTCAACAAATGCACAAGAAATATGTGACAAGATGGCTGATTTGAGAAGCTCCTAACCCTGAAGTTTTGCTAAGTTCTTATACACCGCAGATCTTATAACTGGAATTCACAAATCTGCCAGTTTTGCTTGTACGGAGTCAAAAACCTGGCAAATTCTACTTCTTTTAGATTGTTGTTGCTCTGGTGATTGTTAATGGTGTGACTGTTGAAGTTTTACAACCTGTCTGCTGCCTGTAGTTTGATGGGGAAGGATTTTTCTGGGCTGGGGTGACTATCAATCTATCCAGCATTAACCAATCGTTTCCTCTTGCCTCTGCCTTCAAAGAGATCCCACCCCTCTGCTGAATGTTCTTTTCCCTCTCTTTAGTCTGTTGAAGTTGGTTGCTTTGTTTGTTGTTGATCTGTGCAAAACTATAAGTACTGAAATGTTTTTATTGTTTCTCCTACAAATGTCTCAGAGTGAATTATTAAGACTTTAAGTGCTGGATAGCTCAGTGATTTAGGTCTCTGGCTGCGGAGCCAGAGGTTGGGAGTTCAATTCCACACTGTGCTTCCTGGGAAAAGAGCCAGCCTGTGTTGCCTTGGGCAAGCTGCACAGTCCCAGCATGCCCCCAGAAGAAAGGAATGGTAAACCACTTCTGAGTATTCTCTACCTGGAAAACTCTGAAAAGGGTTGCCGTAAGTCAGAACTGACTTGATGGCACATTATTAAGTGCTAGTTAATGAGAAAGGGGTGGACTATCTGGGGAACTTTGTGCCATTTTCCTCTGTGAGTCTGTGTCCTTCTACTGCATAATAGAAAGGAATTTAACAAAAAATGCAAAACTTTGCAACAGTGACCAAAGGATGTGGACTGGAGAGAGAGTTTATATGACTGAAAGCTAGAAACGTCTTTAACACTTAGCGACAAAGTTGCCTTACTGCTTTGAACGTGTTTTTAGTATTGCTTTTGTTTACCATTTCTCAGAGTGGTCTTTGTTCCTTTTTAATATTTGTATGCTCATAAATTTTTTTAGCTTTAAATGTTGTCTTTTAATAATGTAAGTTGCCTTGGGTCCTTTTTAAGGAGAAAGGAGGGGGAAATAAATAAATAAATAAATAAATAAATAAATAAATAGAAGAGTTACTTTGCTCCAATTTGTTAACACAACTACCCTTTTGAAAACTGTTTTTCCCCCTTTCCCAACAGAAAGAGCTAGTTTTGAATTCTGTAAGGTACTTTTTGGGCTGCGTCTCTCTCTCTCCAGTGTTGTGCGGTGGGGCAGTGGGCCTCCTTTTTTTTTGTCGGGTCTTCAAGGCGATGCTTGAGCAGGCTGTCTGTTTTCGGCTCTTGCCACTGCCTGCTGTTGTCGTAACCTTGCTGTCAAGTTTGGTTTATGATATTGATTCCTTGTTTTATGATGTTTTAAAACGGATTTGACTGTTTTTATGGGAGCAGTCCTTGATGGGATGAAAGATGGAATATACCTTTTAAAAGCTAACAAAACACACCCATAATGTTTCCACCAGGCCAGCAGCCACACAGACAAATCTTCATCTTGAAAACCAACCTTTCCTCTTACCTGGAGAGAGGAAAGCGTTTCCACCCTTTCTGGTGCCTGACCCCCATTTGCAGTGCTAAGCATTTTCCTGGATTTCATCCATAAGTATAGAATATTGGTTGTGGAAATCACATATAATTTTCTCGAATCAGCTATTCTGCAGGATTCAGAGCTCCCAATATTAGTATAAGGCATGACTCGGTCAAGAGTTCCAGATAATACTGTTGCCATATCTATGATCTATTCTGAGATTTACCCCTTCACGGATTGCTGCCTTGTCGTGGCGAAGGGGCTTGAGTAATTCAGAGAAGCTATGGGCTATGCCGTGCAGGGACACCCAAGACGGACAGGTCATAGTGGAGATTTCTGACCAAACACGATCCACCTGGAGCAGGAACTGGCAAGCCACTCCAGTATCTTTGCCAAGAAAACGCCATGGACAGAAACAAAAGGCTATCAACCCTGAGTGCTCACTAGAAGGACAGATCCTGAAGCTGAGGCTCCAATACTTTGGCCATCTCATGAGAAGAGAAGACTCCCTGGAAAAGACCCTGATGTTGGGAAAGTGTGAAGGCAAGAGGAGAAGGGGACGACAGAGGACGAGATGGTTGGACAGTGTCACTGAAGCTACCAACATGAATTTGACCCAACTCCGGGAGGCAGTGGAAGACAGGAGGGCCTGGCGTGCTCTGGACCATGGGGTCACGAAGAGTCGGACACGACTTAACGACTAAACAACAACAACAAGCAAGGTGTTGTCCTGTACTAGGATCTGTGAAAATGAATACTTTAAATGATAATGATGATAATGATGACAAGTAAGATTTTTTTAAAAAACATAAAAAAATTATAACTATCACAATGTGTAAACACAGAAAACTGCACTTTTATTCCTTTTTTTAAAATATCTCATTAGAATGAAAACTGAATACATATTAAACCTATAATCTCTTAAAACTGAGGTTTACAGTCTCTTAAAACTTCAAGTAATTCGGTTAAAGGCACATAAATAAAGAAACTTGGCATGGCCCTGTGACACAATGGTTAAACTGCAGTACTGCAGTTATGCCTCTGCTGACAACCTGACTTCAGTCCTGAAGGGTTCAGGAAGCTGGCTCGAGGCTGACTCAGCATTCCTTCTTTCCGAGGTCAGGAAAATGAGTACTCAGTTCACTGGAGGGCAAAGTGTCGCTTGCCTAATTATGTTGTAAACTGCCCAGAGAGTGCACTATGGGACAGTATATAAATTGAAAACACAGTAGCAACAATAAATATGGTGCGGTTGTTTATATGAAAGATAGGTTTGGATCCAGATTTAATTTTCCTTGCATATGTAAGAACACAGGAAGAGCTGTCCTTGAGCCAGCCAAAGGCATATCTAGTCCAGCAATCTCTTCTCACAGTTGACAACCATTTGGCCGTGGGAAGCCCACCAGCAGGATCTGAGGACTACCCCAGGCTCTGTCTCAAATGTTCATGGGATGGGCAGACAGACCAACAATGCTTCTGGTACGAGATGTGATATGTATCTATCCTGATTAATAGCCACGGATAGCCTTGACCTTCATAAATCCATCCAACCTTGTGTTTGAACTCTTTGAACATTTTTATTAAACATTTAATTCTAACTGCATTAGTACAGTCTGGATGAGAAAATTAAAAAAAAAACCCAATGAGCAATTAATAGAGCGAAGAAGAAGAAATACAACAATTAACAGCAATAATTTCCTGTATGGGAACTGCACTATGCAAGGAGACCGATGGTATTGGTCAGAGGAAAATGCCACCACCAGTGGCCAGAGAGCAGATAGTGGAGAGTCAGTGACAGAGGTGACCCTATCGCCGTTGCCAATGGCCAGCCCAGCCAGCCAATGCCACCTTTGAATTCATCAAGGACATGTCCTCTAGCTTTTGCACATACTGACTTCATAGATTCATTGTTCCACAAGAAATCCCAGCTCTTTACTATCCCCTTTCCAGGCCACCTAAAGTTGGGCATCATCACTACATCCTGTGATATGCTTAAGAGAAGACCAAACAGTGGGACTTACATTAGGCTTGGTTTCCAGAACTCTCACTATTCCATGCATCCTTCTCGGGACCTATTTCAATTTGTCATTGGGGGTTTTGTGAAATAAGCTGTCCGGAACTTATCCCAGTAGCTTTTCCTTTGCCTGCACAAGAGATGCGCAGGGTCAATCTGGGAAGCAAAGCATGAACTCAGCAGAGCCACCCCTCCACAATGGTTCCCAAGCGATCATGTTGTTGTCAGCCTTGAGCAATCACACCCTGTGCTTCGTTGGCTCAGAGAAGGCTCACCACTGTGAAATAAATGATGTTTTCAATCAGAACAAGGCATAAATAGTCTCCAGGATGATAAATGTTTGGCAATTTAGATTTTGCTCTGTGACTTATAAGCCAGAGACTTGGGCAAGGGGAATGGGGTGGGGTGGGGAGTGAGCTTTAAAACAAGCAGCATATGTTTGGAGACCTCTCTTTCCACCAGCTTAGTTATAAGCAGGTAGATTGCTACCCCTTTCCAGCTGATGTGAAGTTGTTACTGAGGGTTTTATGTTTTCAGTGAAAAGCTTTTCAGACTGTTTCAATCCAGATTCATTTGTGAAACAGTCTGTTCTCATTGTCCTCCTCAGTAAAGAAGTGATTGCTAGATTATTGGCTCGTCCGTTTTTGTTAAACTTCCACAATAAGGTTGAATTTGCTCCATTTCACTTTCCCAGGAAATTCAAATCACATCCCTATTGTATTCTGAGAGGTTTCATTAAAAGATGCTGATTTACTAAGAAATATCCCTGGAAAGAAAGACAGGAATCCTGTGAAGATGTCATATGCTAGTGTGTTTTTTAATATAATTTTATAGGCTCTCTAATGGTTGTATAGTTGGTGGGGGGTGTTATTTATTTATTTAAAATAGTTTTACTCTTCCTTTCTCGTCAAAAAGGCAGCTGACATCATTAAAAGACAATATTAAAACTAACAACAGTGAGTATATAAATAGTAGAAAGGATCACGTAAATACTATACTAAAAAACAAAAGCAGCACTAAAACACATTCAAAGTAGTAAGGCACAACAATCCATTAAAAAAACCCACTCAGGAAGCCAGTTGCTCAGGGAAAACCTGCCTGAAGAGAAAGGTCTTCATCTGCTTGTGGAAGGACAGCAAAGATGGGGCCAACCTGGCCTCCAGTGGGAGGGAGTTCCAGAGTCTGGGAACAGCCACAGAGAAGGCCCTCTCCCGTGTCCCCACCAAACACACCTGTGAAGGTGGTGGGACCAAGAGAAAGGCCTCTCCCAATCATCTTGTCTCCTGAGCAGGCTCATAAAGGGAGATGCAGTCCCGAGATAGCTTGAGCCCAAGACCTTTAGGGCGTTATAGGTTGGAACAACGTTGAATTCTACTTGGAAACGGATCGGCAGCCAGTGGAGCTGCTGTAACGTGTGTGTGTGTGTGTGTGTGTGTGTGTGTGTGTGTGTGTGTGTGTGTGTGTGTGTGTTGTGATCCCTGTAACCAGCCCCAGTTAACAATAGGGCTGCTGCATTTTGGACCTACTGAAGTTTCCAAACACTTTCCCGAGGCAGCCCTACAAAGAGCACATTACATTAATCTCGCCGGGATGTAACTAAGTCATGTGTCACCTTGGCCAGATCAGACCTCTCTAGGAATGGGCATAGCTGGCTAGATGATATAAGGCACAGTGTGGTCGTCTTACAAACGATATAACATTGGTTTTTCTCTCTGTGTGTCTTTTCACCCTAATTTGTAGCAAGGAGGGCAGGCAAACAGAAGCCGTTTCTTGAACAGATGTAAAACCGTCAGTGGATAGTTGCCGGCAAACTAACACTTGGAGATGAAGTGGTGCAGATTAATGTAGTGGTATAGATTGCTATTGATGTGTTTGGTCTAAGAGAAGGATAGACAATGTCAGGAATATGATCCTTTTTACGGGATCAGCTTCAGCGGCTGCAGAGGCAGGACTCCCTAAACTGAGAACATAGACTAATTGTTCTGATTCAATATAGGCAATGAGCTGAGGTGAATGTCTGCGGCTGATGTCTGCAGAACTGAATGCCACATGGCTGGCTACAGACCCTCCATGCGATGCAGGAGTTAGAGCAATCTCTTGCACACCAAGGACTGAAATCCTTTTCAGAGAAGCTGCCATGGGCTGCAACTGGCAAAGACAAAATGGTGGGACCCAAAATGTGGTGTGTGATGTGCTGCCAAGTCACATTCGACTCATAGCAACCCTAAGGGAGCTTTCAAGGTAAGTGAGGTATTTAAGGAGTGGTTTTACCAGTGCCACCCCCAGTTAGTTTCCATGTCTGAGTGGGGATTTGAACTCAGCTCTCCTGAGTCCTATGGGACGTGGTGGCACTGCGGGTTAAACTGCAGGAGCCTCTGTGCTGCAAGGTCGGAAGACCAGCCGTGGTAAGATCGAATCCACGCGACGGAGTGAGCTCCCGTTGCTTGTCCCAGCTCCTGCCAACCTAACCGTTCGAAAGCATGTAAATGCGAGTAGATAAATAGGTACCACCTCAGTGGGAAGGTAACGGCGTTCCGTGTCTAGTCGCGCTGGCCACGTGACCACGGAAACTGTCTTTGGACAAACGCTGGCTCTACGGCTTGGAGACGGGGATGAGCACCGCCCTCTAGAGTCGGACATGACTGGACTAAATGTCAAGGGGAACCTTTACCTTTACCTCCTGATTCCTACTGTGTCACTGTATCCACTACACCATACTGGGTACCCAGCATTCAAAATACTAACATATTTTTGCTTATGGCTGTTACTGCCAGTCATTGAGACTTAGGAGAATCATCTGAACCTTTCAGGACCAGGGCAGGGACAGAATACAAAAGCTGTGAATCTCACCTATGGTGGTGTCATGAGGAAGAACAGTAGCCACCTGGGGGACACCTGAGGGCCTGGTTGGGACCCTGGATCTCCAACTTCCATTTCAGGTTTCGAAGTTTTCAAAAGGGGAAAGGCTGTACACAATTCTAGATTAGGAGTTTGCAACCTGCAGACCTCAGGCCCTATGCAGGCAAACAAAGGTAAACTGCTACAGTTTTGTAAGTCTCCAAATGTGCCTTTTTAAGTCACAACCTCCCTATATCAAAAAAATACATTTTTTTTTCAAAACTGGGAATAGCTCCCTCCCTCCCTCCTTCCCTTTCACTCTTCCTTTCTGCATTTTGGTGAGTTTTTGCTTGTTTGTTTGTTTGTTTGCATTTTAGTGGTCTGTCTAGCCTCCAGAATATTGCAGGGGCAGTAAATTGCCCCCTGGACCTGCCAAATTGCATAGAGAAATGTATTTGATGGATTAGTGTATTAGAATACACATTATTTAATGAATGCCATGTCATCAGCTTAATGGGAGCCAAGAGCACAGAAAGAGACCACATGTAGCATCCCGAGTTTACAAATCTGTCTTTCTAAGTAGTTTTATCTTCCCGAGGTGATAACGTGCTGACCTGTGCAGAGAAGGAGTTTGTATCACTCAGCTCGTCACGGCTTCTTCCTCCCATCCTCAGAGGAGTATTGTCTGCCATTCCTTTCTGCCAGTTTCGGTAGAGGAAGGGTAAGGTATAAAGACTCTTTGGTTGCTTATAACAGCCTGTAACCCTTTAGCCATGGGAGGGACGGGATACTATTGCTATGGCCTGAGGGGCAACACCCAGATGAACTCAGAGGGGCTGCCCAGCGTGTGAGGACCTCTGCCGGCGGCTTCCTTTTGTTATATTGTACCACACGGTACCCCCGTCAGTCATCCTTACAATAAACATCTGTTACATCGATGGCTTTCTGTCTTCATCAGGACTCAAAGAACATGAGCTCATGAGGTTCTGGCTGATCCCAAAACCTCCAATTAGCACAGGAGTTCTGTAGACCCTCCTCCATGTATTGTGGGAATTCACAAAATCACTGTGCTTGTCCCATGTTTTATGGCACCCGTGGCACAAATCAATCAGCCATGCTTTCTAGATATTGAAAAGAGTTAAAGACCGTTTCTACTACATTCAGCACTGTTATGATGGAAGCTCATTGACTTATTTCAAAAATAACAGCTTTACAGTTCTCAAGCAGCTGGAGTATTTGATATATATCCAGAAAAGTTGGCTGACAATTAAGGATTTGTTTTCATATTTTTTGGGGGGGAGACTGCACTTAGTGTAATGTTCCCTTATGGTACAGAGATAAAAAGAGACTAAGGTGTTTTTCATTTCAAGGCAATTATAATTTCCAGAAAATTCTTTCTGTAAGCCTTTAGAAGCAACATTTGGTAAAAGGACAACAATTTGCATATATTAAAAGGACATAGAATAGTGAAGTTTGAAGGGGCCTATAAGGCTATCCAGTCCAACCCCGGCTCAATGCAGGAATACGAATCAAAGGATATCTGCCAGGTGGTTGTTTAAGTTTCTCTTGAATGCCCGCAGTGTTGGAGCACTCACCACCTCTAGAGGTAATTGGTTCCACTGTCATACTGCTCTAACAGTTGGGACGTTTTCCTGATATTCAATTGAAATCTGGCTTCTTTTAACTTCCTCATCCATGTCATTAATAAAAATGTTAAAGAGCACCAGATCTAGGACTGAGCCTTAGAGCTCAGGGATCATTCTGTGTATGATGTATCACGTTGTGTATTATGTAGCTGTATTTCTATTGGTGTTTCTATTATTATGTTATTTGATTTTGTTTGGTTAACCTCCCAAAGTAGTGGCTCCACCACTAGTTGGGTGGGATAAAAATGTAAATGAATGAATGAATGAATGAATGAATGAATGAATGACATGATTGGGGGGATACAAATAAACAGACTCTTGGCTTTTCTGGGCTAGTCTCCTTCGCTCGCCATAAGTCTGTCTCTGAGACCACCAACCCTCTGGTTAATGCCACTGGGATGGTTTTCAGGAAGTGCAGTAGCCCACGTCAACCCAAACCCTGCAGCCCCCAACAAGGATGTAGCCTAGACTGAGGGCAATGGTAAGAGGCCCCTTTTCCTTTCTCTGGTTCTCAGGCAGTAGGCGCTGGTGTTCCCACTGGCGTTGTCTCCACCAGCATCGGAGCTGGGTCACTGTCGGTTTCCCAGGACTGGGCTGACTGGGATGGTGTCATTCCCCTTTATCCCTCTGTTTTCCCCAATAAGAAGGATGAATAGGGGTGAGTGGGGATGGAGGTACTTCTCCACCTCATCTTTGGGCACCTGCAGCTGACCAATACCCCTGTCCAGAGTCTTCTTTATAAATCTACTCCCTGTCCCCAGGTGGCTCAGGCTCTTTCTCAGCCTGGAAGCCCTACTCTGGTTCCTCCAAAGCATCCCCCCAGGAACCTTCTCCCTCCATCTCCTCAACTAGGACCTCAGATAGCACCCCCTGCTCTGCTTTCTCCTTCTGCTCTTGTGTTGGAGTCTCTGCTTCCAGCAACTCCTCGACATTCCCCAGCTCCCAAGGGCCCTCTTTCCTCTCCAGGGGTTGCTCCTCCTTGCTTAAGCCTCCTTTAGGCCTCAGTCTGGGGTCCCTGTTCCTATGCCCCAGATTCCTCCTGTGCAGGGTCATGGGAATACTATTCTGCTATGTGGGTGTTCCCCAGGTCTACCAGGGAACTCACTGTGTGGAATTCCATGGGTCCTCGGTGAAGGTGAGATGGCCCACCAACAGGGGTGCCTGCGGCACTGGCACTGTCTGGACATACAGTGAGGAAAAAGACAGAAGAAATTACTGGATAACACTGACAGACTGCCAGTGGAAGATGTTGTTGCTTGGACCTCATGCAAATTTCCACGAATGAGGCAGCACGATTACACAGTAAAAGCTTCTTCATGAACTAGAACTTTCCTTAAGATCTGGTAGGACTGCTACCAATCAGAGAAACTAATACAGCATCGTTTCCTGTTCAGGAAGGATGCAATTGGGTAACCTGCTCTGTGGCTGAAATTGATTATTCTTGAAGGAAAGGCCTGAGTGAAAGCAGGATCAGAGAAAGAGACAGGAAATGTCACCAAGCTGGCTGTGGCATTCTGGGAGTTCTCACACTACCTGAGCCAGCAAGAACAAGGAAACAACATCCTTCACCCATCCCCAGCTGCTGTCCTCCAGAGGTTTTAGGCTAGAACACCCGCCATCTGTGATTACTGGCCAAGCAGGATGGATCTTATGGGAGATGTAGCCCAAAATGTCAGGAGGTTACCAAGTTGAGGAAAGCTGGCATAGTTCTTACTGTGCTTCATGAGTCAAGGGAACAACTCAGAAGAAATGAGAATTTGGAAAAGTTACTTTTTTCGTTTGCAGATCCTACACTGCCACAATGAGCATGGCCAGTGGCTACGGTGACTAGAGGAATCTTGGAAGTATAGTAAAAAAATTAAAATAAACAATGAAAATAAAACAAACCCTTGGTACATGGCAGCTTTTGGAGGCGTCAAAGCACGCATGTGACCTTATTCTGTGTTTCTCCTGTCAAGGTTAGCTATGGAATAAACGTCAGCTGTGAACGACCCCCCGCAGACTCAAGCTACCAAGGAATCTTAGGCATCTTATAGTGCTCTGAGGCCTTCCTTCAAGTGTCATACATTTCACCTTGACACTCCCTCCTTCACTTTGTTGTGTGGGCGAAGAAATGATGAATGGCATAACATCACATTACCTAAGTGTTTTTGATTTATACATTTTATATTTCATAGGATAATCATACAAATGGCTTGAGAAAGAGACAGAGACAGATGAAATGACAGGAGGACACACACTTTGTCTTCTGGGAGTACTGTAGCAGATACTTATGAAACTGCTGGATAGCTCAATGGGAAGCCAGAGGTTGAGAGTTCGATTCCCCATTGTTCTTCCTTGGCAGGGCTGGATTCAATGATCCATAGGGTCCTTTCCAGCTCTGCAGTTCTAAGATCTAAGATTTTTGTAGGGAAAAAAAGAGATGAGGAACATCTCCAAAAGCTGAGCTTCACTTAATAGTTGAGTAACCTCAGAGATGCTCATGAGTTTCCACCGGATTCTGAACTAAAACTGCCTTGAGTGATGCAGGAGGCCTGCTATTGAGGGGATTCATCAAGATGAGGGTGGTTTTCAAATCTGCCAGAATCTCAAACTAACCCACATATAATTATTTTGGGTGTCGTTCATTCATTTTCCTTCTCATGCCTTCTTTATCCTCTATCCATTCCTTTCGAAATGAACATGTGTGGGAAAAGATGACAGGTCTCTTTCTGCTCTCCTTTTCCGTTCTCTTTTTTGAAGAACATGTTTGTGACAACATCCTACAGAGATAAGCAAGGGATGTGACCATTAGCAATCACAGAAGCTTGAAATCAGCATAGCCGGGTTGCTTCTCAGTATAGAAACTGAGAGGAAATGGATGGGTGTAGAAATCGGTAGAGATAGCAAAGACTTATAACTATTTGAGGTTATCACAAAAAAGAGAAGCTGCTATGTAATAAAACTATAATCCTTTCTATAGTTTTATAAAACACAAAACACACACAGGTAGAAAAGATGGGTTCATCCGCAGATAGCAGGTCTTGACCATTTGTAAATAACAAAGATGGAGGGCTAACTATTATGGAATAATTGTTCCTGCCATGTCCCTCTAAAAATAGAGAAGGGATTTCCCCCACTACAATCTCTCTCCATCCTTAAGAAGAATAGCTGTGATTATTTTCCTTTCTTTCTTCCCATAGATGGGATCAAGGAAGACGTTCTCTAAGGCCAAGTGAAACATTTAGGCCATTGGCTTCCTGCCCCTCAATGTGACCCTAATCATCATCATCATTGTAGAACTGCAGAGCTGGAAGAGACCCTATGGATCATCAAGTCCAGTCCCTGTCAAGGAGACACCGTGGGGAATTGAACTCCCAACCTTTGGCTCCACAGCCAGAGACCTAAACCACTGGGCTAGTTGTGTCTGACTCTAGGGGGCGGTGCTCATCCCCGTTTCCAAGCCGTAGAGCCAGCGTTTGTCCGTAGTCAGTTTCCGTGGTCACGTGGCCAGCGCGACTAGACACGGAACGGCATTAGCTTCCCACCGAAGTGGTACCTATTTATCTACTCGCATTTTTACATGCTTTCGAACTGCTAGGTTGGCAGGAGCTGGGAGAAGCGACGGGAGCTCACTCCGTCGCGTGGATTTGATCTTACGACTGCTGGTCTTTTACCTTTACCTTTATCTCGCAAGAGTATGTAGAATTTTTGCTTGCATTGTATGGTGGGTTAACATAATGAATTTAAGGCTATAAAATAAAAGTAATCCTTCTGGGTAGTCATGGCAAGGTAGAAAGAGGGGGAAAATGTGATCCAAGAAGTCCATTTGTGGTAAGATAAAATAAAATAAATCTAAATTTGTTTGCAAACTCCCCTAACATCCTGGTGTTCCAAGTATGCTGGCAGTCATTTTTGAGACAAGATCCCATGTCTGGCCTCTTTCTGTAAAGCTGGACAGAGGAATGATACCCTCCTGAGGAGAGGGAGGAAAGAGACGTGGGAATAGCAACCGTGGTTGCATGTTAGTTGCTCCTTAACCTGCTTCCATGTCTTAGGGAGGGAAATAACATTGTAATGGGAGGGAAGGGAGACTTAAGAGTCATCATTCTCTAAATTTTCTAAAAGATATTATTGAAGTAATACTGTAATCCTGTTCTTACTAAACTTCTAGACTTGATGCAGACATATGCTAGACAGGTGTATAGCATTTTCTGTGCTGTAGGCACAGTAATTTATCACATCAGAACCAGGATATAATAATAATAATATACTACTACTGCTGCTAATTGATTCACCAGGCATGTTTTTCCTTCTCAAATTAACTGCCATTGTAATCAAGAAAAAACAGTCATCAATCAATGCAAATGAATACTTATTGAATCACAATTTCTGTTAAGCCTCACTTTCTTCCCTACTTAGGCTTATTTTCTGTTTCAGTTTTGCTTCTATTTATTTATTTATTTGAAATATTTGTAACTTGCCTTTCTCCTTAAAAAGGACCTGTGAAGGAGAGCAGCCTAGTGAGCCGTCCTCCAAGGAGTGCAGACAGGAGATGTTGACTGGATGTGCTGTAGGGGAGCTGATCAAGATAGAAGATGAGGGAACAGGGAGGAATAGGGCCATAGAGATATTCTTAGCAGAGGATAGACAAACCAGAAAGTGGGAGGAGTTAGACTTACTGAGTTGGGAGGATATAAAGGAGGAGGAAGCAGGAGGAAGGAAAAGAAGAAATGACAGGGAAGAGAAGAGCACACAGACGGAGAAAGAAGAACCAGTAAGATATACAACAGTCGAATTGGTGAGAGAGTTTCCCAATCTTAGAACTGGGGGAGGATTATTGCCTAACCCTCCTAGTCTAGGAGAGAGGGGAAAGATAGAAGAGAAACCGGGATGGAGAATGGTGGCAGTACCCCGTCCGCAGGATGCAGGAAAGAAAATAACATACATTGGTACTACCAATTGCCTGCCTTATCTGGAAGGGAACTATGTGAAGCACCCCTGTTGTGGGACGATATGTGCAACACTGAGTTTTCCCGTATGGAACAGAACCGAACAAAATCAATGTGGGATGAAGAAGGGAGAAAAATGATGAAAGAAAGAGACTCAATGAATGTTAAAAGTTATAAGTTGTTATCTGAATTAAGTGGTTTAGATCCGTTTTGTGTTGACGTTCAAGAAAGCAAAAAGAATAAAGAATCGTTGTCTGTACCGTTATCTTCGTCTCCGTCTATATTTCCCGCCGAAAAGAAAGACCCGCCCCTAGCAGACAAAGAACCCAATCACAGTGGCGCCCAACATGGGGCGGGCTTTCAGGCGGGAAAAGAGGAAATGTCAAAATTGTTGAAGACCATTGAAAGACAAGAAAGACTGATAGAGAATTTGGCCGAACAACAAACGGTGTTAACCAAAAAGATCATGAAACGAGAAACGGAGGAAGAGAAAGGTGTAAAGAACAATGTTGTAATTAAAAATGGGTTGGTAGCTGGCCCGGCTCCTATTCGTATTCAAAAGATGAGTGCCAGTGATGACCCGGAAGCGTATTTACATACCTTCGAGAGAGTAGCCGTTGCGGCAGGGTGGCCGAAGGAACAGTGGACTCTGATCTTAGTCCCTTGCCTGACAGGCTTGCTCCAAGAAGTGGTGGACACTTTGAACCTTGAAGAAGCGGTCCAGTATGAAGTAGTGAAAACTGCTATATTGAGAACTCTGAACCTCACTGAGGAAGCGTATCAGAAAAGATTTAGAGAATTAAGAATGAAAACAGGCGTGCACCCCCGCACGCTTGTGCAGAGGATGAGGGCTAACTTGACCCGATGGATCAAACCAGAGGAAAAGACAAAAGAACAAATACTAGAAATAATTATCATGGAGCAACTAGTAATGACCTTGGGCGGGAATCTTAAAGGATGGGTACAGAAGAATAATCCTAAACAGTTAGAGGAAGCGCTACGCCTAGTGGAGGATTACAGCATGGCCGAGGATGCAGGAAAGGAAAACTCCACCCCTGCGGGAGAGCGTGGAAGGACACGTGAGAAAACGGCGCCAGCAAACTGGGGAGGAGACTTTCGGAGAAGTGCGGAGATGCAAGGGATGACGAAATCTCGTGGCTGCCCCTTCGAACCTATGGGCCCCAGACCGGTGCAACCCATCACCTTTGATGATCGCTTGTATGCTCCAGGAACGGGTTTGAAAATGGGCCCGGATGGGAGACCTGTATGTTTTGGCTGTGGGATATCCGGACACATGAAAAGAGACTGCCCAGGAACAGATTGCTCTTGGGTAGGAGGCCAGAGCGCAGCAAAACCACCAGCAGGGGTAGAACAGACAGGTTGGGAGGTGGAAGCATGGGTTAACGGGGAAAAGAAGAAAGCCTTAATTGATACGGGATGCGCGAAAACTCTGGTTCGAAGTCTTGCAGCGAGGGAATTGGACGAGGGGTTGGTGGTAAAATGCATACATGGCGACACTAAAGCGTACAAGACAGCTTGGGCAAATGTGAAAGTGGGGGAAGAGATACGGAGAATGAAGGTGGGGATTGTTCCAGGACTATCCAGAGAAATGTTGTTAGGAAGAGACTGGGTAGGGTCCAAGACACTACTGAACTCGAGAGAGGGTTTGCAGGGAGAATGCGCACGGATTGAAGATGAGGACGATTTTTTGCAGGAGACTTCTAGAGAACATACGCGGGCATGGCAGCAAGATGACCCTACTCTACAAGACCACCTTCAAGCAGCCAGAGAGGTGGGGATGATAAAAAGGGGATAAAGGGACAATGATGGAAGAGGGGTTATTATATTGGGTAAATGAAGAAGGAGGTAAACAATTGGCTGTTCCTCAGAAGTGGAGACACAAAATTCTAGAACTAGCACATGATATCCCAATGTCTCGACATTTGGCCAGTGAAAAAATGGGAGCGCGGATAAAACAAAGGTTTTGGTGGCCAGGAATGGATAAAGAGATAGATAATTATTGTCAGACGTGTCCTGAATGCCAGAAGACGCAAAGCAAGCCTAGACCGGGCGCAAGACTAATTCCCATGCCCTTAGTAGACCAACCTTTTCAGAGAATAGGGATTGATATTGTAGGACCCCTAATACGTTCTGCAGGAGGACATACCCATGTCTTAGTAATTATAGATTATGCCACCTGATATCCTGAGGCCATTCCTTTATGTTCTACGACAGCCAAGATGTTAGCAAGAGAGTTGTTACAAGTATTCACTAGGTTAGGATTCCCTAAAGAAGTTCTGACAGACCAGGGGACTAATTTTATGAGTCAAACGCTCAAAGAAATGTGGCGATTACTAGAGGTAAAACCTATCCACACTGCAGTTTATCACCCACAGACCAATGGGCTGGTAGAAAGGTTTAATAAGACCTTAAAATGTATGTTGAGAAAATTGGTTATGGATAAACCTAAGAGGTGGCATCTCCTGGTGGCACCCTTGATGTTTGCAGTTCGAGAAGTACCACAGGCGTCCACAGGGTTTACTCCTTTCGAGATGATGTATGGTTAGAATCCTAGAGGTATACTTGATTTGGTGAGAGAAAAGTGGGAAAGTGGTAAAGATGAGGCGCAATCAATAGTACAACATGTAATCGAAATGCGAGAACACCTGAGGAAGGTGTCTGAAATAGCTAAAAGTAATTTAAGTAAGGTACAAGAGGGACAGAAGAGGAGATATGACGCTAAAGTTAAATTAAGACAGTTTGAACCAGGGCAGAAAGTGTTGGTACTTATGCCAGCAGAATCAGCCAAATTATTTGCAACATGGCAAGGACCTTACGAGGTACTTAGGAAAGTTGGTCCAGTAGATTATGAGATATGGATGCCAAATAAGTCAAAAAAGAAAGGAATCTTCCACGTGAACTTACTAAAAGAATGGAAAGAAAGGGAGGCTCTATGGGGGGAAGTTGGGGAAGAAGATTTTGGGCCTGAAGCTAGTAATTGTCTTGAACAAAACCTCAAAATGGAGATAGACCCTGAATTAGAGGAGCCCCAAAGGAACCAGTTGGAGGAACTTGAACAACAATTTCAGGAGGTGTTTTCAGGTTTACCTGGGTATACTACATTGATTGAACATCCCATTAATACTACCCCCCAAGTAATTGTGAGGTCCGGGAGTAGGAATTGGCCACATCATCTGAAAAGGACGATCAATAAAGAAGTAGAAGACATGCTCAAGTTAGGCATAATAGAACCCTCTAATAGCCCTTGGAGGAGCTATCCAGTGGTGGTGCCTAAGCCTGATGGCAGCGCCCGTTTGTGTATAGATTTCAGATGTCTAAATGAAGTATCTAAATTTGACGCCTACCCCATGCCAAAGATAGATGACCTGTTAGAGCGTTTAGGAGGGTCCGAGTACTTGACTTCCTTAGACCTGACCAAAGGATATTGGCAGATACCCCTAAGAGAAGAAGACAAAGAGAAAACTGCTTTTGTCACACCCAAGGGATTGTTCCAATTTTCGCGCATGCCGTTCGGGTTACATGGCGCAGCAGCCACTTTCCAGAGGTTAATGGACAAAGTGTTAGAACCAGTAAAGGAATTTTCTGGAGCGTATATAGATGACATTCTCATATATAGTAAAAGTTGGGAGGAACATGTAAAACACCTCAAAGCAGTCTTGACTGAACTGAGGAAAGCAGGGTTGAGGGTTAACCCTACCAAATGCAAGGTAGCTCGTAGAGGAGTAAAGTTTTTGGGGTTTCAAGTGACACAAGGAAGAATACAACCTGTGTCAGACAAGGCAGATAAAATAACAGCATGGCCCCCACCACAAACAAAGAAAGAAGTACAACAATTTTTGGGTTTAGCAGGATACTACCGACAGTTTGTCCCCAATTTTGCACAAATCGCAGCACCCCTTAGTGATCTAACCCGGAAAAAGAAATCTTATAAAGTGGTTTGGGGACACCAAGAGAGTAGAGCCTTTGAAACATTAAAAGAAATTTTGGCCGAACTCCCTAGTAGATATGCCCCGGATTTTGACATACCTTTCATTGTACAAACGGATGCCTCTGATAGAGGAATAGGGGAAGTGTTGTCACAAAGGAAAGGAGAGATGGAGTACCCAGTTATGTATCTTAGCAGGAAATTAAGCGTAAGAGAGCAAAAATATGCCACTATTGAAAAAGAGGCTTTGGCAGTGAAATGGGCGATACAAACACTTAGATATTATTTGTTGGGAGCACCTTTTGTATTGATAACAGATCACGCACCTTTACAATGGTTGAATCACATGAAAGATACAAATCCCAGGTTAACAAGGTGGTATCTGAGTTTACAACCGTTCACTTTCAAGATACAGTGCTGTATCTTGAAGGGAGTGCCCACGCTAACGCTGATTATTTTTCCCGACAGGGAGAAAGGGGCACGAATGCAGAAGAGAGGACGGCCCACTCGTCCGGGGGGGCGTGTGAAGGAGAGCAGCCTAGTGAGCCGTCCTCCAAGGAGTGCAGACAGGAGATGTTGACTGGATGTGCTGTAGGGGAGCTGATCAAGATAGAAGATGAGGGAACAGGGAGGAATAGGGCCATAGAGATATTCTTAGCAGAGGATAGACAAACCAGAAAGTGGGAGGAGTTAGACTTACTGAGTTGGGAGGATATAAAGGAGGAGGAAGCAGGAGGAAGGAAAAGAAGAAATGACAGGGAAGAGAAGAGCACACAGATGGAGAAAGAAGAACCAGTAAGATATACAACAGTCGAATTGGTGAGAGAGTTTCCCAATCTTAGAACTGGGGGAGGATTATTGCCTAACCCTCCTAGTCTAGGAGAGAGGGGAAAGATAGAAGAGAAACCGGGATGGAGAATGGTGGCAGTACCCCGTCCGCAGGATGCAGGAAAGAAAATAACATACATTGGTACTACCAATTACCTGCCTTATCTGGAAGGGAACTATGTGAAGCACCCCTGTTGTGGGACGATATGTACAACACTGAGTTTTCCCGTATGGAACAGAACCGAACAAAATCAATGTGGGATGAAGAAGGGAGAAAAATGATGAAAGAAAGAGACTCAATGAATGTTAAAAGTTATAAGTTGTTATCTGAATTAAGTGGTTTAGATCCATTTTGTGTTGACGTTCAAGAAAGCAAAAAGAATAAAGAATCGTTGTCTGTACCGTTATCTTCGTCTCCGTCTATATTTCCCGCCGAAAAGAAAGACCCGCCCCTAGCAGACAAAGAACCCAATCACAGGACCCAAGGCGGTTTACAACAATTAAAAGATAGTATTTAAGTTAGTAACAGTGAGTACACAATAGTAAAAGGATCATTGAATACAATAAAAAAAAAAAAAACAACCCCCCCCCCAAAAAAACACACCCAAAAACAAACCATAAGCAACACCAAAACACATTCACTGCAGTAAGGTACAACAATCCATTTTTAAAAACCCACTTGGCAGCCATTCACTTACGGAAAGCTTGCTTGAAGAGAAAGGTCTTTGCCTGCTTCACAGAATAAGGAAGAAAAGTATTTCAGTGCAATACCAAGTAACTTAGAATTCAGAAGCGTATGTAAAGATTGCTTTATATAGTTTATGGTTTGTTTGGACTGAGGATTAGCTTATCAGGTGCCAGATTTATTGTGTCTAAATGAAAAAAAAGGATAAACCACACTTTGATTCCTCTGACACTTTAGAGCAGTTAGTCTTCCTATTTACTTGGCTGACAGAGATATACTGTCTCCTGACCTCAGTTAATGTACAGAAAAATAATGGAAAAATAACGGAGGCAGCTGGTCAGGAAAAGCCAAACATCACAATAGAATGCAAGCCATTATCAGGAAAAGATCATACAATGATATCAATTTTTTAAAATGAGAGAAAATAGCAACTGTGGAAAGGCTTCCATTACTGTCCCTGATAGAACAAGGCTTCAGAAAACAATGATTTAACCTTGTATTCTTCTTGTGTTGTGCCTGTTATGTACTTCAGTGATGTTTGATACATGGATCCACAATGTGAATGCTCTCAGCAATCACTATACAAACAGAAAAAGATTGTATGGTTACTGTGGAGATTAAAAAATATTAGAAATGTCTCTTTCCTACCACCATGCATGCCTCTTTGCCTCATAAGAGAGAAAGAACAGAATTTATTTTTCTTCTTTTAATGAAAAATCTTGAGATGTTGTCTTGCTGAGGCAAAATAAAATGTGATGTGGAATTTCTAGTTGCCTTATGAGGAGGAAATGTGCAGGACATTACTTCTTAATCATGGAGATCTGACTTGTATTCCTAGCAACCTTCAGAGGCATCCAGAGATCAGATTGTTTTCCTGATAAACTTTCAAAATCTGTATTTGCAAGAAATAGAAGCTGACCTCCCCTTTGCCAAGATCTGTATCTAGTACCAAATTTTGCACCTCTCCTGTCCTTGGAACACACGATTTTGAAACTAATAAAAGAAGTCCACAGAAAATGAAAAAGAAACATCGTTAAAGGGGAAAAACAGAGGACAATATAAATTGCTCTTGTCTTCTGCAGTACTTGGAGATTAAACGATGTGATGAATGTTCTCCAGGGTCACATAACGGCTGTCAGGGTCACAGACCAAAACGTTACATTCTGAGGCTGAGATTTCATCATGGACTTGGGAGGGCCTTAAGGCCTTTCCCAAGCATAAGAGGTCGAAGTACCAAACCAATCTTTGCAACCAGCAGGCTATGTTGAAGCCTCTTGGGAGATCTGGCTTTCATAGACAGTGTGGGGTTTTTGTTAACAAGCATCTGTTCTGTGTACACTGTTACCTGTATGCACACAGTGCAACAAAACGCTTGCATGGGGCTTGAACAATTGCCAGTGGGACTATCTATCTATCTATCTATCTATCTATCTATCTATCTATCTATCTATCTATCTATCTATCTATCCATCCATCCATCCTATGATATCTCGGTGGCAGGGAAAGCAAGGGTAGGAAGGAAGTGTTTTTTTCCAGATGTTGCAAGACTGCTTCCAGGGCTTATGCCACAAGAAGGCTCATGTGATACTGATGCTCCACTATCTTCCTTGCTCCAAATGGTGTGATGGGACTAACATAGGAGCAATAAAACGCCAGGACTGGAGACAGTTGGTGGGTGCGTATACTCATGTCTATTGTAATATTGGGAGAACCACGCCCATCCACTCACATGCCCAGCTACACCCCTTCACACTCAGCCAGTGTGCTCTCATACCAACTTAGATGGCACACAAGCTTTAAAGCCTCTTCATGTACAAAATGCAAGCCATCTCATCTTCTGTTGGTGCCCACCTTGATATTTGTCTCCTCACCAGGAGACTAGGTGAAATGTAGTGCACCTTTGAGACTTCATGCAACTCCTTGAGACCTAGCCACCCTCCTCATTAGTTAATATTGGCACGACCCATATAGTCATGAGCATGAAAATGGGGACCAAATAATACCGTCAATCCATGAAAAAGGATAACAAGCGGAGCACAGCTAGATAAATCAATGCCTTACGTACCTAGTCCATAATTTTAGTTACCAATATCGGAGGTAATATTTTAGACAAAGAAAACTATGCTTGTTCATGGGGTGGAATATACAAAATCAATAGCTGAGCAGTCTCTTTATGAGTATTAACCCAAATGCCACAAAGCTTGTGTGCAAAGCTTTGAGGTCTGCAGAATTCTTCAGCAGGTTGGGCGATACCAAAAAACAGGGCATGAAGCAGGAAAGTCAAGCAAGAAGGCCAGATGGTATGGCTATGAGTTTTGCAGTCAGACTCCATCTGAATATGGAGATTCCAAAATTAATAAATAATTCGTAAAGGTGCAAGTAGTAGTTATCCATCATGATGGTCACTTGTGATTGATACTAGGAGGGCATAAATAGGTGTGTGTGTTTTTTTGTATTCAATGCACCATATTTATACAGTAATCAGTCAAATTAAGATATATCTTTTCCCTTTTTTGTGGACTGGGTTTGCTTTCCTAGTTACAAAGTTTGCTAAATCTTGACCCTGACTGATTTAGATCAGCGCTTCTGTTTGGCTTGAGCAGGCTTGGTATAAATATCACATTCTTGTTGATCTGCTTTAGCTTGTTCCACTAGTAAGGATTTCTCTGCTTGTTGTACTCCACACTCTGGGTTTTTCAATTTCAGTCTCTAGCCTAATGCCTAGCTGCTGATGTTGGGGACCCTCTGGAAGAAGATGCAAGTATAATAATAATATCATCATCATCATCATCATCATCATAGAACTGCAGAGCTGGAAGGGACCCACTGGATCATTGAGTCCAGCCCCTGTCAAGGAGACACAGTGGGGAATTGATCTCCTAACCTCTGGGTCTTAACAGCTGCAGAGGTTGTTTGCTGGTAAAGGAACCAAAGATTAAGTGTAATCTGTATATATGTAATCTAAGTAACTCTCAGTTTTTAATCAATGTAGTGTAGAATGTAATTTACCCAAGTCATTAATGGTCCCCAGTGATGTGGCTTTGTCCTACTAAACAAGTGAGAGCAAGATGGCAGCAGGAAAAAAAATAATGCCATCTGTCAGTTTAATGATAGATGCCATCCCAACTTGAGACGGAAGGTGCTAATTCTGAGTGCCACTGTTGCTTTTTAATTACAAGAATTTCACAAATGAGGAAAGATCATTGTTTAGGTATTATTTAAGAGGCTCACACATCTGTCGTTTTCTGCCAAGAGCAATCAGTCATGTTAACGAATGTGCCAGAAAGTACAAATCTGTCTTATTTATAGCTTGTGAAAGTCCTAATTATGTCTCATAAACAGGCAGTCAAATAATAATGTGTAATAAATATTGGAACACTGTGGGATGGCAATTAGTCTTGAACAGGGCAGTTGGGGGTGGTTGGGGGTTGTCTTAGCAAGCCAAATAATATATTTAAAACCTGAGTTATGTAATGGGAGAAACACTGCTCAACTAGAATGGACAAAGGACCTGCAGAACTTTGTAAAACAGCTGGCTTCTCTTATCCGGAAGCTGTAAAATAAAATCTCCACACGCAGTAAATCTCATGGACTTGTTTCTACTTGTTCCATGTGTGCTTGCTTCCCTAACTAACAGGGAGAATGGTCAATACCTTTTCTGTGTTGCAACTTGTCCCCATGACCTCTGCAAGAATCAATGGAGGTATTAGGGAAAAAGATGTGATATCGTACAAATACGTCACACTTGTGAGCCTGATCTACTTGAGCAGTTCAACCATTTTTCTCAACAGAAATAACTGTTCAAATGAGGGCTAACGTTAGAAATCATACAAGAACAGGAAGAGAGTTTGTGAACTTGAAGCAAAATTGCATTCCATTACAGTAGGACTTCTACACGAGAAGGGCCACCTCTGTTGTTAGACAAAGTGGGTCTGTTGCCCCTGGCTGCAGATGCTGAGAGGCAGCCACCAAGAGTTGGAGGATAACGTTATGTGCCATGTAGCTTCCCCTGAATCCCTAAAGTTTCCTGCCTTCCATGAGGTACAAGATGCTTTTTCTCCCTTGCCAGTGTTGAAGAAAGATTCAACTGTCAGTTGAGTTGGGGAGAATGGGAAGAGACCATCATCATGTTCTTCACCCAAGACACCAAAACATCTCGAGCTAGACATCCATGCAAGGATGATGTCTGAACCAAATCTCTTCCCATGATCTCTTTCAAAAGGCTCATGTGGGGGCGGGGGAGTTAAGGAAATAAGAAATGGTTTGAGTGACCAGTGTAGGCTGAAATAGTTAATACAAAACTGGCCTTATAGTTAGGACTATTTGTCCTGCTAGACCCAGTATTCTTCACTAGTGGTTCTCAACCCTGGGTGCCCAGATGTTCTTGGACTAAAACTCCCAGAAGCCTTCACCACTAGTTGTGTCAGGATTTCTGGGAGTTGTAGTCCAAGAACATCTGGATACCCAAGGTTGGGAAGCACTGCCTTACTACAACTGTCAGCACCTCTTCAGAGTATTCTTTACTCTGACTGGCAGCATCTCTGCAGGCTCTCAGGTAAGAGTCTTTGCCATTTCTGCCAGCTTGTGTTTTTTTTCACCACCAGTGCCAGTGCAAAATCCTAAGATTTTGTTTACAAAGCATAGGACATCCACCCTCCGTTTGGAAAAGAGGAAAATCTTCCCCTTGAAAAGCTGTAAGAGGGCAACCCTCTTTTTGAAAATGTCCTCTTTTGGAAGGGTGGTTCAGTCCAAATTTGATTTAAAGGTAAAGAACCATAATGAGCAACATCAGCGACCTTGAAGTGACCTTTCTGCAATGGGCAGCACCTGGACAACAGACACAGCTGACACACCAGTCATTTGGTTACAGTCTTCCCCACTTGCTTCAGGTATGTGGTTGTTATGTGCTGTCAAGTTGCCTCCAGCTTAGGGTGACCCTAATCAGATTTTCAAGATACTGAGATTTCAAGGGGTGGTTTACCATTGCCACCCTCAAGTGAACTTCCATGGCCAAGCAGGGATTTGAAGTCAAAGTTGCCTGAGTCTTAGTTTGACACTACACTCTACAGGTTCTCAAAGTGTATCGTAATTCAGTTTACATTATAAACATCATTTCCTGTTTTGCATCGGTCCATATAAATTATTCAGTTTATGCAAATCATTGTTCTTTTTGGTCAGGCATGTCCTCATTTTGGGGGATATGTATGTGGGCACCCTAGCACAGGCTCAATCAATTCCCTATTATTTCAAGGTGACAGTTAAAGTTTAAAGTACATTCAAGATAAACTTCCTTTCCTTTCCCTCCTTTGCTACAAGAGCAGCTGTACCAGAGATACACAGCCTTTCCGTGTCTCTAGCAGCATTCAGAGTGTCCATAAGCTGTGTAGTTTTAACTGGAACATTTTAGCTTCAAAACACGGGCTAAGACCAGATGTCTCTGCTAAAGGCAGCAGCTGTTGTAAATCTTTTGAACCTGCAGCAGGAAAAGACTATCATGTGCCCCCATCTGCAGAAAACCAAGGAGACACTAACTATGCTCATTTTGAAGGACATTTTCGGTTTCTATTCCATGTGCAGTTCCCTATGCTTTCTCATGCAGTAACGGATCCAAGACCCAGAAGATGCAGCGTCCATTTCATTGTGAGCACAGAGAATATCTATTGATTTACAAATATAGACACACAGCATCATGTAGAAGGAAACTGCCAAAAGGTTTCTTTGCCCTAACACAAGGGTGTTGAGTGTGTCCTACGTTGGAGTCACCGACCTTCAGAATTCATTTACTGTCAAAAGCCAATGAGCCAGGATATTCAGCAGAGCCATAACTAGCCCTTTGGGCCGCTGGGCAAGAGGAACTGTTTTCCAAATATGATGCATAGGCATGATCCCCGCCCACCCCCATGAAAAAGAAAGGGAAAAATGTGATGTATCCCAAAAAGAAAGAGAAAGTTTATGCTTTTGAAAAGGGGGAAGTGAAGAACTCTGGTTTTCACTCACCAGTGGATTCTCCACCCAATTTTGTGGCCTTCCCATTGCTCCCTTCTAGTTAAAACCCTGATATTTATGTCTAGAAATATCAAAGGGCCTTGAAGGCTCCTTAAGAGACCAACTGGGTTATACCAATATGGCCCTTATCTGATACCAAGCAACAGAGTTCCTGTTTGCAACCCCTGTGGGCTCTTTGGTTGAGCTCAATGGGTGAGAAAATCTTTAGCAAGGGACTGTGATTGTAAAGCTTCTGTTTGAAAAAGAGACAAACAGCCAGACAAGAAAGGCATTGCTTTTCCTTTGGAGCAGGAATTAGGCTCCGATCAACTTGATTTAGGGGGGGAAAGATGGTCAGTCCATGTGTGCAGAAAGGGCAATGGAAGGGCGGACCTTTGTAGTGAACCTCTGTATTTGAACCTGCCCTTGTATTTTATTTCAGGGCCTCGAAAATGTTTCTGGAAATCTGTCTTCTAAAATTCCTTATCAAAGGGGAAGATTTTGAAAGGGAACTGGCTGCAGATTTGATTCCTGGCTCCTTTGGGGCTTTATTCTCAGCAGTGAACCCCTGCCCTGGCGCCTTGTTCATGTATGCAGCTGATAGGCATATGTTTTTTTGAGGGGCTGTGGCATCCATTTTAGGCTGAGTTTGTATTACTATGGCTGCTGTTTTTGTTATTTGATCTAACAGCCAGATCTATTGTGGTAGTAGTGCTCATTTAGAACATATTTCCATAGAACCAAGAGAATAGGACATTTCTGCCTACCAGTTTCGAAACAGCTTTTGTGGGACGGGGGTTTGGCTTTAGAACATGTGATATTGTAGTGAATAGAGTGCCTCTGAACACATACAAAGTACATTTCTCTCATCACTATCTCACAAAAAATATTGAGAAAATGCTTCTGGGTCAAAGGGTGTAATTTCCAGGAAGAAACAGGAGCACCTCCTTCTTCGTTTGAAATTGATTGTCGCTGGCAAAGCAGACAATCAAAGCAGCCTATTTCTGAGTGCTCAACTGGATATGTCCTGTCACCACTACAAAGCTCGTCTGAAGTACTTTTTTACCCATTGCTTTTGGGAAGGCTTAGAACAAAAAGCACAGCAGATTTTTTGATAGATTTAATTTCATTTCCTTGTGGGTGGAAGAAACCTAAAGTCGAAACAGCTGAGCCTTAGACATGTTAAGGTAATCACCTCTTTTATTCTGGAAAAAGTGACAGAAATAAACATCTTCAAAGGATGGTGCTGTACGTACCTGGGAAACAGGGCCTGTCGTGGATCTTTGATGACAACTTCAAAGCAAGAGAGATAAATAAGCAGCATAAAGTTGATGGTGTCTTTAAAAAAAATCCGAAAGTTTCTAAAACCTCTCAAGAGAGTAAGAATCACCAGGTTGCCATGGATTAACAGCCTGTCTTGTCCTCAGCTTCCATGGCTGAGTCAGAATTTCACAGAAGACAGATTTGGGGGAAATGCTGAATTATCTTAGAATAGTCTCCTCACCATTCTTCGAATGGCAAATGCCAAAGTGATGGAATGCCATTTAGATTTGGGACATTGTAGAATAGGAGCCAGGCTGCTGGCACAGTTAGTGTTGGCAGCGAACCAACCAACTTGTGGGCGGTAAGGAACAAGGCTCCACTTAAGAAACTTCAGGGCTCCTCTGGATAGAAAGAACACTGGTTCTATTTAGTATACCAGATTCCCCACTGATGTTGTTGGCATTTCCCCCACCATCCATGCAGCTTAAAGCTTGTCTCAACTTGTTCAGTGAAGTCTTGTGCTTCTTTGATCCCACAGAACATGAGGTATATTTTTAGTCTCCCGTTGTTCCAGAAGGTGGTGTGGAGTTTAGCGCTATGGCACTTTTCATTGAGCTTCCTTGTTGGAAGTTTTCAATGAGCATTCAATCACTTAAGAAGAAGTAGAAGACCTTCCCACAGAGAAGACCCATGGCTGGGATGCCAGTTTTTAAAATTTTTGTTAAAAATCTGGAAAAGCCCACAGACAAGCTCTGAAGCCAGGTTTAAGATACAAGATCCCCTCTTGGAACCTAACAGGAAAACACAATCTACTGGAGTGTACTATATAAACCTACAATAGCTGCTGCCTTGTGGCATGCGCTTTTAACAACTAGCACATTAGATAGGTTGTTTGTGTCTTTTTGGTCAGTCCCTATGCACTTGGTGTGTGTGCGCGTGCGTTCTGTGAGCAAACTTACAGTAAATACACCTAGCAGCCACGAGGAAAGGAAACAGAGCCACAAAGGCAAGAAATTTGCTGAGGTTTTGTGTTGTGTTTTGAACATGTCACCAGAGAACTTCAGCAAGTAGCCCAGATCCCATGCGCACAAGACGAACTGCACTAACTACAGTACGTAAGAGAGAGCTGTCACTCTCAACAGGAAATCATGCATTATGATATCTGTTTCACGGGAGTAGGGCAGAGGAACAAAACTCAAAGTGGCAACATCTACACCGCCAGCGGTAGTTTTATGTGTACATTTAAGCTTTTTTGCCCTTGGGCTGCTGATCTGGTGGCTGCTGAGACCTAACCAATGGGGTTCTCTTGTAGCAACCAAAGGAGAGAAAAAGATGGATCTCTTTAAAGTCAGGGTATATCACATCCTGCCATACTAAGCTGCTTAATGCTGTGATCCGAGGAGTAAGCCGATTTGAATCTGTGGTTGCCAGTCAGCAGCATCGCATCCCCTGAGATTCCAGGAGCAAAACCTGAGACAGGGGGCAGCGTTTGTCATATCACAGAGGTGAGGAGGGGCTAGGATTTGGAACAGAAAATATTTCCCCCAGGTTCTGTACTGCTGCCGCTTGCTTAAAAAGAAGACTCATGAACTGTGATACTGGAGATCTACTTTCTGCCTTGCTCCTCATGGCAGGATGAGACAAACAGCACGGAGGGAATGGTACAGGGAGATAATGAGTGGACACATGCATCGGGAGCCATTTGTGCATTGCTCCAAGCAACTTATGCTGAGCTAGCAAGTGCCTGCTTTAACAAGAAACTGGGTGGAGATGGATGCTTTAAAACCACATTACCTGCAAAATCAAACTATCTCCTCCCACAGTTGAAAGTTAAAGGTGATACCTTTATTGTTGTTGCTGCTGTGTGCCATCAAGTTGCCTCCGACTCATGGCAACCCTATGAATGAACTCTCTCCAAAATCTTCTGTCCTCAGCTGCCCTGCTCAGCTCTTGCAGACTCGTGCCTGTGGCTTCTTTGAGGGAATCAGTCCATCTCGTATTTAGTCTTCCTCTTTTCCTGCTGCCTTCCATCTTTCCTAGCATTACTCTCTTTTCCAGAGAATCCGGTCTTCTCATGATGTGCCCAAAGCAGGTCAGCCTCAGTTTCAACATTTTTTGCCTCCAGAGATAGTCTAGACTTGATTTGATCTAGGACCTTTATTAGACCTGTAAATAATTACAGGCAGAAGCAGGCTTTTAATTTGTACAGATCTTCATCGGTCTGGGCACCACAGAGCTGTGCATCATGCAGAAAGAAAAACATGAATGCTCCAAAAACCTTGGCCCTATGTGTGGGGCAGGCTTCTCTGCTTAACCAAATCTCAAAATGGGGACTATAGTGTCTGCTCAGAGGTGCTGTGTACTAAGTGTCCAGCCGCCTTTTTGTCAAAGCAGCTTGGGAGGGACATTCCAATTCACACTGCCAGAGGTGGAATCCGAATCTCACTCCTCTGAGCTGAGACCACACAGCTTCCCCTGCCTCTATTTTTGTTGTTGTTGATCTGTGAACTCCTACAGTGTTGTTCATACTACTGGAGGCCCACAGAGGCAAACCAAGTCCCTGAGACACAGCCAGGATCCTAAGAGCTGATAACCCTGTTTGAGTCAGCTACTTGGGCTTAACTGGTTCATGAAGGGAAGGGATCACATAGGGAAACACATCCCAGGTTGGACCGCTTGTGGAGCAGTCTGGCGTGATCTGTTTCCTGGCAATGACACAACATACAGCAAAATGCAGTCCAGTCTGACAGCAATTTGTGCCCAACTGGGACCTTTTTTGTCCAGTTGTAGGGTTTTAACTTTCTGGGGCCACACTGGAGTGATTCCCCAAAAGACAGAAGTGTTACTTTAAAGGAGGTCACCCTGTTAAAGTGGTCCTTTTCAGTACATTCAGGACTGCACTTTTGAAGCTATCCAATTGCACCCTTAGTTCAATGGGTTTTTTGGGGTTTTTTATATATATATATATACAAAATATGCAGTGTGTGTCCTTCTATGGATGGGGGAACTCCTCAGACTGTTGTCTGTGAGAAACAGTGAAGCATCTAGGAAAAAAGAAAACAGAAAAGAAATTGCAGTCCAAAATGCTCTGTGGTCCTTTGATACATGTGCAGGTAAACACAAATGATTTATTTTCATTGTACTTTTTTAAAAAAATGTCCCCCACACAGCAACCATTTTGAACACATTAGCCATGTTTGTTTTTCAAAAATCAGATATGTCATTGTGTGATATGACTTAATTTGCAGTATCCACAGACAACGGCTCAAGCTTGTAACATTGCTGATAATTGGGATACTCAGGTTATCTGAGGGATCCCGCGATACAGCTCTTACCTGTGGAGACAGAGAAATAGCCATCCACCAAATGTGAAAATGATTGTAGGTTTCAATTTGTAAGATTACACAATGTTTTGACGTCTGCACTTCCAAGCATGTTTTCTCATCTGTTGCTCTAAAAGTAATGGAACACAAGGCCAGTGTATTCAAAATGGCTGCTATTCGGAAGCTATTTAAATCGCTCCTTACAGTGACTAACTCTAGCCCAAGCCTTCTCTGTTCACCCAGGATTGTTGGCTGATTTTAACTGAACTCAGTCTTGTGCTATTTTACTGTAGCTTTAGTGGCTGTTTTGTTGGAATTGCATGTTATGTTTACTTTTAAGTGGTTCTGAAACAAATAAACAAAACATAGCCTTCCTCTATGCCCACCAGCGTGAATCAGGTGGTGGGACAATGTACTGGTTGAAGATGTCACATTGCACAGCATGACAGGAGATGGAGAAAAGAAGGAAAGAGATTCAGAGTGGCTCCATGTTTCTTATAACATTGAATTCTGCCCTGCGTCTTCAGAGAGAAGGATGAAGGAAGGATGTGTAAGAAAATAAATGCAGAGACACAAACGAGGTCTATAAATAAATGGGGGAAACAGCTGGCAGGTGCCTCGTTCTTTCATTGGGAGAAACGGTGTCATTTAGGCAAAGAAGAAAATGTATGCAATCAGGCTGCAATCAGATCAGAAGGAGAGGAAAGACCAAAAGTACTGCGTTCTGCATTTTGTTGGCAAAGAAAACTGGTCTTCCCCGACAAGAGAACAAGAGCATGATGGCAGCTGCTCACACACCTTGTTGGTTGTGCTAGCTCTCAATGGAAAAGCAAGGAAGCATTCTGAAGACAGAACACCGATCCCCCCCCCTTGCTCTTGGGCATCTTAATGCACTCACGCGCAGCAGTGGTGTCCAACCTCTCCTGCTTGGGTTGCTTCCTGTCACCTTGGTAAACTCGCAGTGGCTGCATGCTGTAGGTTCTGGAGGATCCCCAAGTCTGCCCAATTATATGCTGAAGCTGCAGTTCCAGTTCCTCCAGAAAGGGGGACCCTTTGAAAGTGGCTGTAAGGGGTATCTACATTACAAACTGATATCCAATTCTCCACAAGGAGTCTTGACCACCATACTTTGGAGACAATACAGGAACATCCATGGCCACCCAACCTCACTACCAAAACTACAGTTCCCAGGGTCCTGTGGGGAGAGGAACTGTTGAACTAGTCTAGAACAGGGATTGACAGGTATTTCTTCACTAAGAACCTTCTATGTTTCATTGCTGTTTTACTTTAACTTTTCCCCAAAGGCAGTGAGACTGCAACACAACCACAAGCCATTGTTTCTGACTTTGCAGCCAATGGCTTTCCATCAAAAGACTCTGAAATCTGTGTTAGAAAACATGTAATTTAGATGTCCAGGCAATCATTGTTTGGTCTCAGCCAACAGAGTACCGATAACATGGCAGAGAACAATAATATGTTCCCGAAACAGACAAAAAGGAGATTTCCATTCTCATGTTCTCCCAGTAACCACCATCTTCCAGCCATGCCAGCTGAGCTCCTGAATGGCTGCTGGTGGATAAACATCTAGATTCACCTGTTCTCTGTACCTTCCCACTTCCAACTGCAGGCAGGGACTCAAATGAGTCTGAGACATTTTCTTGGTTTTAGATATCACAGAAGTTGACGGTTAACCTTAGAATTTTCACTCTTAGGCTTCTCAAGTTGCTAATTAGCTGCCACATTCCTCTGTGAGATCCAAAGTGATGAGCCAATGGCATCCAGAGAGTAGGTCACATGCCAATCAGCTAAGGTCTAATTGTGATATCACAGTATATCCAGCCATGCCACATTTCTTTTGATTTACATTTTTCCATTCTGTAAAGCAGGCTGGGTTCTTGCACCTCCACAATTGGCTTCTATGGTCTTCACTTTTATTGTTGTTTCAACCAACCAACCAACCAACCAACCAACCAACCAACCAACCAACCAACCAACCAACCAACCAACCAACCAACCAACCAACCAACCAACCAACCAACCAACCAACCAACCAACCAACCAACCAACCAACCAACCCAAACCTTTCAGTACTTCATCAATTAAGGCCTCTTTAATCATTGATTCATGCAGTCAAACTATTGTGTGAAACCTGATTGTGAACTCCAACAGAATTGGTATCATGAGCTGATATTCCTAGAGCAGCCGTTCTCAACCTTTTTTTGGGGGGGGGGGGGTACAAGCATAAACACAATAGGAAAGAAATATACTGTAGGTCGAATCAGGATTGTATAAGATGCATGAAAAATTTTATAAGGTGGTGTGGGAAGAATTGTTACCAGTCTGTGGCCCCCTTGAAATGTACCGGGGGGGGGGCAGGGGGCCGTATGGCCCATGTTGAGAATGACGGTCTTAGAGAACTACCTGGAATTCTTCAATAAGAAGAGTAATAGCAGCTTTTTTTGCTTTAATAATGGTGGTTATATTTCCCTGAAAGTCAACTTGCTCATGATAACAGTTCTGAAATGTGGCCTCTGGGAATTTCAGATTGAATTGAGATTAGGTTCTCAGATTGCTTGAGAATTGAATATGAACTCTATTCAGGTGTTCAAAGAAGAGCTAATTTAAAGGCATGAGCAGGAAAGGAGAACGTGCTCCATTTATCACTCTCTTTATGTAGTGGTGGCGGGGGGCTGTTTGAAGAGAAAAAAATGGCCATTAAAGCTTGCCATCTTGCATAGGATTGTGACTGGGTAACCATATTGGGACACAGCATTGAGATAAAGGTGGAATTCAAATAAAATCAAATAAAAAACATAGTGTTCAATAACGCTATTGTTTAATAGCTCTCTGAAATGCCCTGGATCTAGTAATGAATAGCTCAGTGGTTTAGGTTTCTGACTGTGGAGCCAGAGATTGGGAGTTTGATTCCTCACTGTGCCTCTTTGACAGGGATTGGACTCAGTGATCCAAAGGGTCCCTTCTAGCTCTGCAGTTCTAAGAGGATGATGATGATTTTCTTCAGTTTACTGAAAATGAATATATATAGAAAGAAAATTGACAGAGGTCACTACAGTTTTGTTGAAATATCTAGATAGGCAACAATCAGTTATTTCAAAGGAATGGTCTGAATGGTGCTTTTAGAATGTCCGCTCCTAGGACTGACCTCACATCTGAAGTTTATACAGAATTGACATGCTATGCCATATCCTTCCTGCCATGCATTAGTAGCTCTATCACAATGTGCATCTTATCATACCAAATGACCCTCCCCTGAAGGATTTTACTTAAAAAGTGAAAAGGGGCTGATTAGACACATTTACCTATCATTTATTTCTTTCCCTGCTTGGCCGAGGAGACTCACAGAGGCAGGATAGAATGTCCACCTACGTCACTAAGGAGAACAGTGCTTCAAATGGAAGATCATCGCCTCTAAAAGAGAATATATGGCCACCCCATTCCTGAAGGTCTTTTGTTCAGAACAATCCTAGTGTATCACTGAAAGCTGCAACCTCACCATCTTTTTCTTTTTCTTCGTGCAGTTTGGCAGAGAGAACTGTTGAGCAGAATTTCAGCAACACACTATTATTTTTAAAAGACAAAAAGGAGAAATATAGGAATTGACTTACTAATGCAAAGAGACAAATCACAAGACCTCATTGAACACAGAATTAACGGCCTGGAACATTCAAAGGACCTGACTAAAAAGAGCCATTTATTTCACGTACAACAGAAACAATTTTTGCTTAGCTTCCCTCGCATCAACCTTTCTGCAGAGACAAGAAACAAAAACCATACAAAGGGGACTATTTCTCTTGGGTACCTCTTAAACTAAAAGAAAAAAAAAAAGACTAAACTTGGAATATTCTTTTTTTTTTTGCTTGTTTGTTTGCTTGTTTGTTTATTATTCCCCCTTCCTTCTTTAGCAGAAGAACCTGGGGCTACTAAACACATGCACACACGCGCACACGTGCGCATGCGCGCACACACACAGAGTATTTAAACACTGTTAAATATATCATGGCTGAAATCCTGTTACACAATGACAGAAAAGATGCATGTTTTAGAGACAAACTGCTATAAGTTAAGATATCTATGTAAACCTTTCCCTGTCCATGCTGAGCCACAGGATTCTGGACTCTGGAAACATTTGCCCTCTTTGGAAGTGAGGTTTATGGCTTAGGATGTTATGAAAGATGGCTTTGAGAGACAGCAATCAAGTGATGAAGGGACTTGGAGTATTTTTCTCAAGCAACTCCTAAGATGGCGTCTTGTTAGTGCACAGAATTCAAGATGCACATATTCATGTAGCATGGGATCTGTTTGTATGTACAGCGACTGTTTTTGTTACTTGATTTAAATTTTCAAAATGTTACTAAGTTAGCTGTTTGCAATGTTCATTTAAAACAATAGCACTATATAATTAAGAGAGTGATACACCTGCACATGTACACGTCAAGTCTATGGGTTTCTATAATTCAGGCTGGCGTTCTTTTTTCCCCACCACTCCTGCATGATCCATAACTGGATTTGCAACACAGTACCAGAAAGCTTTCCTTTACTGAATGCTTGGTAGTCCTAATCATTTTTATTCAATAATCGGAAGCTCAGTCCTAGGCCACTACACTCTGCCAAGATAAATTACCAAATAATTGTAGCATAGAGAAGAAACAAAGAAGAAACTCATGTCAAGTAAAAAGCTGGTTTGTAGTATCATATAATGGTACAGTTGGAAGGACCCTCATGTTTCACCTCCTTTCTTTCATTTGGTTGTAAGGGAATGTGAGCTTACCAGGATTCACATCCAAGCTGCACCTTCAAAGGCCAATTCTGTAGAAAGCACAACAAAGCAAAGTGTGCTGCTTATATGCTGCCCCCTAGCGTTTAAAGCACTCTGTGAGCAGTTTACAATTTAATTATGCAGGCTACACATTGCCCTCCTAGCAAGCTCAGTTTACCAGCCTTGGAAGGATGGAAGGCTGAGTGAACCTCAAGCCGGCAACCTGGATTTGAACCCAGGTCATGAGCAGAATGTGGACTGCAGTACTGCAGTTCAACCACTGCACCATGAGGCTCCTTTTCAGAAACTGCTGCTTTTCGGGAAATCTTGAACTCCTTTAACACATGAAAAATCTACTTGTTCCTCTCTGTCGGTCTCTTTTCTTAGCCATCTCCCTTTTTGGATCAAGATAAAAAGAAGAGGGTTTTTAATTTTTTTAAAGGATTTGTAAATAGATAGGTAATGAAAAACAGCAGCACAAATTAAGATTCAACTGGGAAAGGTCTGGTCATCTTGGTTATATGAATTATGCAGGCCACACATAGACTCCTTGTTACATTCACTGGTACTCAGTGAACCGTTCAACAGTCTCTCAATTGTCAAATTCTGAAGTTAAAACGAACTCGTGACAGTTGGCTTTTGCTAAGCTTTGCAGCGCTCTGATCTGGACAGTGATGAAGGAAAGGGGAAGACACTGGGATACTCATTCAGCTCAGTAAGGCTGCCCAGCGCCTAATCCAACAATAATGAGTTTTGGCCACCATCAATCTCCAGTTGGCTTTATTTTTAACTGATGACCTGGATCTCTCATTTCATGTCTCATTACCTCTGAGATGCTCATTTCCCTGTTACTTAGAAAAACGACCTACCAGATATTTACATCGCCTGAGTCTTATCGCTTCTGATGCATCCTTCAATCTTGGATCATCCTGGTGGTACAAGTAACATTTAAGACGTTAATTACCACTGGATAATAGATAAGTTAATAAATCACATCTTTTTCCCCACTGCTACATATCTTCATTAGAGATGATTGATGGCATACGCCTGTCCTTTTCTCCTTTTAATAGCACAAGGTTATAAGGCAGAGATCACCCCGGTGACTTAATTCATTTGTCAAAAACCTGTTTCCCCCCGTTTTTGGTCACAAACTCCTCCCCCTGCAGCTCTACATTTATCCTGAATTACAAGGAAGGGCTGGTTCAGTATCTGAAACTATTCCAGGCCTAGCACAAGCCACACAAAATGTACTATTTTCCCACACACAGCCTACAGGCCATACATGGTGAGATAGTTAAAGATGGGAACGTTGAGACCTGTGGGCCCAATGAATCCTATTGGGAACTCCTATTCAGTCAATGAGCTTCTTTTGCTGCATAGAACTGAGCTTAAATTTGCAGGTAGGAAGGCTGTTACAATGTTTACCAAATTGGAATTTGGTACCCAGACTGAAAAAGATTCTGTTGCAGAGTTTTGAATCTTTGGTTGCAAAACTTTAGCTGCTTAGCAAAAGTGCAGCATTAGCTTTAAATCTCCCCATTGTAGACCACTCCTTGTTCTCATCAACTATCACTTACAGTCTCAATAACTCACACTTTGGTAAGAGAAAGAATAAAAGGTTTCATTTACTCACAGTTTAATAGCTCAAAAGAGCATACTGTACAAAAATGACTGCTTACCATCACAGGCCTCAATAGGCTCACAGTCTGCTTCCTGCAGACTCCATTCTCTGACTACACTAACTACATAACAGCCAGCAGACTAAAAAGCAGAGAGGCATGGCTTTCTTCAAAATCAGAGGCAGTGGAGGAACAATTAGTTACTGCTGGATTGATTGAAAGTCCCTCCTGGGTAGACCTACCAAAGCAGCATATGAGGCTGAAATAACTCCAACAGATTCCCCACCTTTTTCTAAAAGAGTTTCCTCCTTTAATCATCAGTATTTGATAGCATAACTTTTTTTCCCTTTGGTTTCTAAAGGCTCTGTTGTCTTTCATTTAGTAATATGCTGGAAGTGAATAATATGTGAATAATATATCACTGTGCAATTGCAATGTTAAATAATTGTGCCACCTACAATATTAAAGAACTGTTTTTCAGGAGCTTAACTGTATAGGCTGCCAATAAATCACAGTGTAATAAAGTTAAGCTTGTTTTATTTGGTCCCTGACCAGAGTGTTGTGTATATAATATTAATGGACCATGCTCCTATGGGAATTCACGAACTTGTACTCTAGGGAACACACACATAGAGAGAAATTCATGATGTTAAATGCTAGTGGGAGAACATCTGCCCACACTCTTATTATCCTACGATTAGAAGTAGAGCCAAGAAGAAACTCTTTATTGTCACTTTTAAAACTAAGAAAAGATACCACCCTTGCTTCAGACTGAAAACCTGCATTGATCGTCATCACCTGAAATAAACACATTCAGTTCAGCCCACATGGAACTGAGGGAAATCCAAATGGATCATTTGCATCCCTTTAAGTTTTCCACCAAGCACTGATCTTAATGGAAATTCCCCCAACATCCAAGCAACTTTCCTCTTATCTGACTTTGTACTTCTTAAAGAATGGGTTGTCAAAACTTTTTGACCCTCTCCAAACCCTTGGTTCATTTATTTATTTTACTGCTTTTTGCGGGGAGGAATTTAGCATTATAAGAGCTGAAATCCAGTAGTTAATCGCAATGCAAGGAGGCCCATTAAATCAGTGAGGATTTGGTGGGTCAACTCTTCTATAAATGCCATTGTTCAATGGCCTTTGTCTAGTTATGACTTACTACTGGATACTACTACTACCGCCATTGTTTCCCAGACAGTTCTCCAAGACAGGTCACTCAGGCAGCCCCAGATGAAAACAAAGCCAGAGTGGAGGGGATGAGAGACAGGGAAGCGTCTACACACACACACAACAAAATACGTAACACTTCCAAGAAGCTAGCTGGGATGCACATGTTAAAATGCTAATAGAAGGTAGATAGATCAGTGGTTTAGGTATCAGGCTGTGGAGCCAGAGGTTGAGAGATCAATTCCCCAGCGTGTCTCCCGAGAGTAAACCCAGCGTGTGTGGCCTTGGGCAAGCTGCACAGACCCAGGATGCCCTCAGAAGAAGGGAATAATAAACCACTTCTTTACTAAGAATACCTTGAAAGGGATTCACCATAAAGTTGTATTAAAGCTTAGACCCATCTCTACCCATTTCCAAATGGTGCCAGAGTACATTTGCTCACAATTAAGGTACTTGTGTGTACATTGTCCTTGTGAAGCACCAGTGCATCAAAAACCCAGCGTCATGGGCCAGCACCAGAACTTGCAAGTATTTCTGGATCCTTTGTGACATCAAAAGGACCCCATCCTCTGGGCTCAGGTTCTGGCGCTGAAAACTCAGGGAATTGAATGCTGCTGACCTTGTAAATCCTTCTCTGGCATTACAGATTAATTCTATGGACTCTTGTTTTATGCGTCCAAAGAATGTTGGGTTGGGAAAGTTGTCTGCTGGACTTAAGCTCCCAGAATCTTTCAGCCAACATGACAGCAGAAAGGCCAGCATAGCCAATAGTGACGGACAGAAAAAATGGGTGTGTCTCTTTTCAACCACAGGATGGGGTTTCTGGAAGTTTTAGTTCGAATCAGTAACTTTTCCAAGCTTAGATTAAAAGGCTGATTGTCTAGGAAATCACCTTTTCACAGGTCAGAGGTTCCGAACACTTTACTTACAGAAGGCCCAAGGTCCATTCTTGGCGGTTAGTATTAACAAAAGAATCAGGTTCAGGTGCTTTAGACTTCAGAGGGCCATTGTCCTACAGAGTATATTTAACTGGGCTAGATGGATGAATGGTACAAAGCAACCTCTACATACGGCAGTACCTTCTATCTATAACGAATTCATCTCTGGGCATTTTGACACCTGCAAGATTAGAAGAACTCTGTGTTTTTAAATTTTTTAAACTTCCTGCCTGGTTGAATTGGAAAGATGTGGAGAAACCCAGCCCAGCGGTTTCAGCCATGGCGGACCGACGTGGAGCATAAGCAACAGAATAAGCAACTGTTTCTCATCAGTAGGTGTGACTTGGGCAAGCCTGAGCCTGATAAAATGGGAATGGGTGCTGATTTTTTCCTGCTTCATACCAAAGGGAAGGAAGGGAAATTAGAACTTTCCAAGCTTGCATAACAGTGAGCTATACAGAGCACAGGATGAAAGGAGAGATGGCTAAAATGCAATGATGAGTGGCTGTCACTTTGATGTGTGAAACTGATATTATCTCTTTTGGAAGAGCTTCATTCTGGGCCATTCTCTTTCAATAGAAATGCATTTCCTTTTATTAAGCTCTGCTTGATATTTTCTCTGCTGGTACTTCCTCTTTGCCTCATCGCGTGTGTTTTACAAGCCCACGGCTTGGGGAAGAAGGTTCCATCCCTTCCACTCTCAGTATCCCAATGCTAAAGGGAAAGATAAATTTGGGATGATCGGGGGGGGGGGGGCGGAGGAAAGGGAGAGAGATGGGGGGGGGATGGAACACACATCCTTCACTCCTCCATCCTTGCAGCCCAGCTTTCTTTGATGAATGGCTACAGAGAGCGAAATGCATCTGAATAGTATGGAGTAGAGATGGGCACAAACTGAGGTTCGGCAGTTTGGCCCTGCGCCTGCACAGGTGTTCTGCGGGTGCTGTGTGCTTCCCTCCTCTACCTTCTCTGGTGATCGCCCACTCAGAGGCAGCACCACAGGTGAGTGGCTGGTTGCCCGGAGGAGGCAGAAGCACGTGGCATCCACAGAGTACCTGGGCGGCCACCGCACCAAACAGGGCTGAACTGTGGTTCGTGCCCATCTCTGGTATGGCACTTCCTAGCCAACTGAGTGGCAACCACTCCTGTTTTATGTTCCTAGGGGACAGTGGGTGTGCATCTGCTGCTTTCTCTGGGTAGCTCTGTCCCAGCATCCAGGGTGCCTAAGTCCTAGACTTCCCAGGGAATATGGAGATTTTAGGAGGACTTCATGGACAGTGGGGATGAACCTCTTGACAGTAGAAATGTTTGGCTGAATCAGGGACAAACTCCATGTTACAGACAGACTGTCAGAAAAGGCAATTCCTTCAGTGCCAAAAATGTGCGTTTCTCAGAGGAGGAGTGTTTCATATTTCCCATAGTGTTCATATTGCCTTGCTTTGTTTTGTGATTATTCTGCAGGACAGAAGCACGGACATTGTTTGCTAGCGCAACTGCTCAGTCATAATGGTCTTTGGAAACGAGTGGATTTCAGCTTATCTTGATGAGCTATCCGTAATTTATGTTTTCATTGAAACATAATGGAATTGAAATATGAAGATAATGTGTTCTGGCACCTCAATGGAAATATGAAGATACCAAGAACAGCTGCTGCCACCGCCCTGCACTAACAAGAAAACATTTGGACTCTCAGCATCAGTAGAGCAGGACTGCAACCACTAGGTAATATTAATTTGACCCCAATTGGCTAAAGCCTAGTAAGTTTACTCAGTTTTCACCTCAATTCCCAGATGGGTTTTTTGTGTCACCCTGTTCTCGAGCCAAACGAGAGGATGTATGCATGATGCCTGTCCTTCTTTGTTTGAAGAACTGGGGTGTGATATCCCATTGACAGCTTCCTTGGTTTTAACTTTAAAGCCACAACTCCAATGCAGCCTGAATCTTTTCTTACTTACGTTTAAGATAAACACCTGGCAAAATCCAACTGCTATGAACATTTGGACCCGAAGATCTTGGTGCATGCCCAAGGAAGTGGACATCTGATCCACCAAAACTAGCAGATTCTTTAGTAGTCTCTAAAGGGATCACCCAGTCCTGTAATTTATAGTTTGTCCCTCATCCATGATACTTTGGCTCATCTCAACCCATTGCACATAAGAAGGTACAGAGAGGGGGAAGAGTTAAATTCTTGGTTACTCTCAGTTGAGGAAAATGATACATTATTGAAAGTGGAGAAATTGTGCATGTGTATGTGTCTGTCTGTGTGTAAACAACTATACCTATATCTATATAGCTGCTGTTGCTATGGAGACAGCATGAACATGGTACATTTCAAACTAGGGGCCATCCACACTCTGCTCAGCAGTGTCACACTTTGTCTGATCTGGTATCTTGCTCTTCTTTGTTCAGTGCATGAAAATTCACAGTCCTCGGTTTAAAAAAGTTTATCTCTTAAAACAGAATTTCTGAAGAACATAAAGTCCCTACCAAGAAAGTTTGGGAACAATGCCTAGTTTGAATTATATAAACTAAAACCCTACTTCTGCTCTACCAGACTCCCCATTGTTTAAAAGAAAATAGCATGCCTGGACCTCGTTTTTCCACTGCTTTCTCTTATAAATATGAACCACCTTCACACGGTATATTTTAATTGCTGTGATTTAAAACCCAGCAATTAAACTGCGCAGGCATTTCAAAATCTTTTCTTGTTCTGATGCATTCATACAATCCCAGCTACCAATGACTGGCATGGTTCCCGATTTTCATCAGCTTGTGGTAATCAAAGGGGAAAGCCATTGTCTTCTGTAGATGACTTCGGGATTAGTTGATTTTGGCAAGATTCATTGTGCCATGGCCAACTTCCCAGCTAATCCAGTTAAGAGTAATCAAGCATCCTGCTTTAAGGCATTAGCTGATTTTACGTGGGTTGACAGGACATAATTATTGTCTTCTCCTTTAGGTTTCACATGGTCAGCTCTCTGCAGTCTGAGTTGTGGGGGTTGAAGGAATTGGCTTTCTGGAAGTTTGAGACATTTTAATGAAAAATGACTCTACGGGCATGTTAAAAAATTGCCAAATAGGTAATATGTAACACCTCAAAGTATCTGTCGGATGCAGTTGTGGGTTCGTTGAGTCAATATCGTGCCCTTCATCAGGGTTACAATCCATATAAAACACAGTTAAAATGATATATTACAAATACCTAAAAGCATGAATCTGAACTAATCCATTGTTGTTGTTGTTTAGTCATTAAGTCGTGTCCGACTCTTCGTGACCCCATGGACCAGAGCATTCCAGGCTCTCCTGTCTTCCACTGCCTCCTGGAGTTTGGTCAAATTCATGTTGGTAGCTTCGATGACACTGTCCAACCATCTCGTCCTCTGTCATCCACTTCTCCTTTTGCCTTCACATTTTCCCAACATCAGGGTCTTTTCCAGGGAGTCTTCTGTTCTCATGAGATGGCCAAAGTATTGGAGCCTCAGCTTCAGGATCTGTCCTTCCAGTGAGCACTCAGGGTTGATTTCCTTCAGAACGGATAGGTTTGTTCTCCTTGCAGTCCAGGGGACTCTCAAGAGTCTCCTCCAGCACCACAATTCAAAAGCATCAATTCTTCGGCGGTCAGCCTTCTTTATGGTCCAGTTCTCACTTCCATACATCGCTACTGGAAAAACCATAGTTTTGACTATGCGGACCTTTGTCGGCAAGGTGATGTCTCTGCTTTTTAATATGTTGTCTAGGTTTGTCATCGCTTTCCTTCCAAGAAGCAGGCGTCTTTTAATTTCATGGCTGCTGTCACCATCTGCAGTGATCATGGAGCCCAGGAAAGTAAAATCTGTCACTGCCTCCATATCTTCCCCTTCTATTTGCCAGGAGGTGATGGGACCAGTGGCCATGATCTTAGTTTTTTTGATGTTGAGCTTCAGACCATTTTTGGCGCTCTCCTCTTTCACCTTCATTAAGAGGTTCTTTAATTCCTCCTCACTTTCTACCATCAGAGTGGTATCATCAGCATGTCTGAGGTTGTTGATATTTCTTCCGGCAATCTTGATTCCGGCTTGGGATTCATCCAGTCCAGCCTTTCGCATGATGTATTCTGCATATAAGTTAAATAAGCAGGGAGACAATATATAGCCTTGTTGTACTCCTTTCCCAATTTTGAACCAATCAGTTGTTCCATATCCAGTTCTAACTGTTGCTTCCTGTCCCACATATAGATTTCTCAGGAGATAGATAAGGTGATCAGGCACTCCCATTTCTTTAAGAACTTGCCATAGTTTGCTATGGTCCACACAGTCAAAGGCTTTTGCGTAGTCAATGAAGTAGATGTAGATGTTTTTCTGGAACTCTCTGGCTTTCTCCATAATCCAGCGCATGTTAGCAATTTGGTCTCTAGTTCCTCTGCCCCTTCGAAATCCAGCTTGTACTTCTGGGAGTTCTCGGTCCACATACTGCTGAAGCCTGCCTTGGAGGATTTTGAGCATAAGCTTGCTAGCGTGTGAAATGAGTGCAATTGTTGCTGGCATATTGAGTGTAGCACCTTAACAGCGTCATCTTTTAAGATTTTAAATAGTTCAACTCTGGCCTTGTTGTTTGCCATGCTTTCTAAGGCCCACTTGACTTCACTCCCCAGGATGTCTGGCTCAAGGTCAGCAACCACACTATCTGGGTGTGTACCAGATATTTCTGGTATAATTCCTCTGTGTATTCTTGCCACCTCTTCTTCATGTCTTCTGCTTCTGTTAGGTCCCTACCATTTTTGTCCTTTATCATGTCCGTCTTTCCACAAAATGTTCCTTTAATATCTCCTATTTTCTTGAACAGATCTCTGGTTTTTCCCTTTCTATTATTTTCCTCTATTTCTTTGCACTGTTCATTTAAGAAGGCCCTCTTGTCTCTCCTTGCTATTCTTTGGAAGTCTGCATTCAATTTTCTGTAACTTTCCCTATCTCCCTTGCATTTTGTTTCCCTTCCCTTCTCTGCTATTTGTAAGGCCTCGTTGGACAGCCACTTTGCTTTCTTGCATTTCCTTTTCTTTGGGATGGTTTTTGTTGCTGCCTCCTGTACAATGGTACAAGCCTCCATCCATAGTTCTTCAGGCACTCTGTCCACCAAATCTAGTTCCTTAAATCTGTTCTTCACCTCCACTGTGTATTCATAAGGGATTTGGTCTAGATTATACCTGACTAACCCAGTGGTTTTTCCTACTTTCTTCAGTCTAAGCTTGAGTTTTGCTATAAGAAGCTGATGATCAGAGCCACAATCAGCTCCAGGTCTTGTTTTTGCTTACTGTATAGAGCTTCTCCATCTTTGGCTGCAGCGAACATAATCAATCTGATTTCGGTATTGCCCATCTGGTGATGTCCATGTGTAGAGTCGCCTCTTGTGTTGTTGGAAAAGAGTGTTTGTGATGACCAGCTTGTTCTCTTGACAAAACTCTCTTAGCCTTTGCCCTGCTTCGTTTTCAACTCCAAGGCCAAACTTACCTGTTGTTCCTTTTATCTCTTGATTCCCTACTTTAGCATTCCAGTCCCATATAATGAGAAGACCATCTTTCTTTGGTGTCAGTTCTAGAAGGTGTTGTAAGTCTTCATAGAAATGGTCAATTTCAGCCTCTTCAGCATCGGTGGTTGGTGCATAAACTTGGATTACTGTGATGTTGAAAGGTCTGCCTTGGATTCGTATTGAAATCATTCTATCATTTTTGAGATTGTATCCCAGTACAGCTTTTCCTAGTCTTTTGTTGACTATGAGGGCTACTCCATTTCTTCTACGGGATTCTTGCCCACAATAGTAGATATGATAATCGTCTGAATTGAATTCGCCCATTCCCGTCCATTTTAGTTCACTGACACCCAGGATGTCAATGTTTATTCTTGCCATCTCATGTTTGACCACGTCCAGCTTACCAAGGTTCATAGATCTTACATTCTAGGTTCCTATGCAGTATTTTTCTTTGCAGCATCGGACTTTCCTTTCACTACCAGGCGCGTCCGCAGCTGAGCGTCCTTCCGGCTTTGGCCCAACCACTTCATTAGCTCTGGAGCTACTTGTACTTGTCCTCCGCTCTTCCTCAGTAGCATGTTGGACGCCTTCCGACCTGAGGGGCTCATCTTCCAGTGTCATATCTTTTAGCCTTTTGTTTCTGTCCATGGAGTTTTCTTGGCAAAGATACTGGAGTGGCTTGCCAGTTCCTGCTCCAGGTGGATCGCATTTAGTCAGAACTCTCCACTATGACCTGTCCGTCTTGGGTGTCCCTGCACGGCATAGCCCATAGCTTCTCTGAATTACTCAAGCCCCTTCACCACGAATTGTACACAGTGAAAATTACAAGTATCTAAATACCTAAAAGTATGAATCTAAAATATCATATGGGGAAATCTACAATTAACAATGATGGGCAGAACTGCAACAGTCAAAATGAATATTTTACCAAAGCTAATTTTTTTGTTTCAAAACATTCCAGTGATTTTGAAAAATCAATATTTAAGGAACTTGATCAGATAATATCTAAGTTTGTTTGGCAAGGAAAGAAACCAAGGATAAAATTAAAGTCACTTCAGGACAGGAAACAGAGAGGAGGAATGGGCCTTCCGAATTGGCTGTTATATTATAAGGCTGCCTCATTAACATGGATTAAAGATTGGATTTTATTGGAAAATCAAAGACTGTTAAAATTAGAAGGCCATGGGGGTGGCACGCCATTCTTTGGTACAGTAGAGTGGATGATTTTAAACAATTGAATAACATATTTTGAGAAAATCTTTATTATGGTCTTGGACTAAAATTCGAAGACAGATGTATGTCAAAATACCATGTTGGGTAACGCCAGTAGAGGCATTCTCTTTTCCAAATTTGAGAGAAAAGAAGAAAATCTTAAGGTATAGAGAAGCACTAAAACCAGATGGGACATTAAAAAACAAAGATGAACTAATGATACAGGGATTTGATATAGATTAGTGGTCACACTCTCAGCTGATTTCAAGATATGGTAAAGATAAGCAGCAAGGTTTTTATGTAGATGATACACCCTTTGATAGAGTTCTCCTGGATACCAAAGATAATCATATCAAAGCATTATATATTTTTTATTAGATTTTGATACCCAGGAGGAAGTGGTTAAAGAATGTATGATAAGGTGGGCACAGAATATTGGACACAATATAAACTTGGATCAGTGGGAACAAATATGGAAAAACAATATAAAACTCACTAAGTCAGTAGCTTTTAAAGAAAATATATAAAAAATGTTTTATAGATGGTATATAACTCCCACAAAATTAGCCAAAATGGATGTAAAAATTTCAAATCTCTGTTGGAGATGTAAACAAAAAGAAGGTTCTTTTTATCAAATGTGGTGGTTATGTGGGAAAGCCCAAAAATATTGGAAAAGGGTTGAAATGCTTTTGCATGAGGTTTTGGAGATTCCGATAACTGTAACCCCTGAATTTTTTCTTCTAAATATAATCCCGGATTCAATGGACCTCATGGAAAAATATTTAGTTATCCATATCTTGACAGCTGCAAGAATTCTTTTTGCTAAACACTGGAAAGACCCGGAGAATCCACCTCAAGATGAGTTAATAGCAAAAATCCTGGATACGGCGGAGATGGACAAACTATCAGAATGGCTAGACTCAACAAGAAAGATGAACCATGAAGATTGTTGGCATAAATTTTATGATTGCCTTAGAAATAGAATGTAAATTAATATTTGATAATTGAAAGCCTAAGATTAAATTAAAATTAGAATATGTATGATAAATGAGTTACACCGGAAACTTATGTATCTTTGAAATGTAACAGATAAGAATGAATATTGTAAAATGTTCATGTTGATTTACAACCCCTGTTTAATTCCATGTCCCCTGTCCCCATCCCTAACCCTAACCCCTAAAATAAAACTTTAAAAAATAAAATAAATAAAAATAACCATATGTATTTTATATGTGCATATTTAAAATTGACAGTGCCTGAAAAAAATACAATAAAAGCAGCACAAACTAGCTGAAACCTTGGGCAGCTTATTCCCTGAAACCTTTACAAATACAGTGGAACCTCTACTTAAGAACGTCTCTACTTAAGAACGATCCAACTTAAGAACAGCTCCGTTCGCTAAATTTTGCTTCTACTTGAGAACGGTGCTCCAAGATAAGAAAGGAAAAAAAACTTTCCTGCCCTTTTTTTAACCTTAGGTCATCTTAGGTTAAAAAAAAAAATTCTCCCCCTAGTGGTAGAGTACAGATTAACCGGCTTTGCATTAGTTCCTATGGGAACTAATACTTCAACGTACGAACGGCCTCTACATAAGAACAAAAAACAGCCGGAACGGATTAATCGGTTTTCAATGCATTCCTATGGGAAATTTTGCTTCAGCTTAAGAACGTTTCAACTTAAGAACACCATTCCAATATGAATTAAGTTCGTAAGTAGAGGTTCCACTGTAGATATGTGGTATGTGAAAGGCAAAGAACGAGCTCTGATGGAAGAGGCCTCCGTAACAAGGGTGCCACCTCTAAGGAAACTCTGCCAAGGAGAAGCTATCTATACTTCTGCTACTGGACATTAGGGGAGCTGACTCAAATGTCTTAAAATATATTCCCCTGTTTATCTCCCTATCCACTGTATGAAGGGGCATTCGCATGAACCACACTCTGTGAAAGGTTAATTTCAGCATACTACAACTCCCAGAATCCCCTGCTGGCTGGGTGTTCTGGCAGTTGTAGTCCCAAAAATAACTTTCCCAAGCTCTGTTCTGAACAGATGGATCAGGGCCATGCACGAAACCCTTGCCACAGAGATGCTCTTGGACTACAACGCCCAGAAATCTTGGCCAGCACAGACTGTGGTGAAGGCTTCTGGGAGTTTTAGTTTAAGAACATCTAGGGACCCAAGGTTGGGAACCACTGTATTAGAGGGATTAAAAGAAGCTAGTTGTTGGCTGTGTCAACATGAAAATGAACATTCTAACTGATGAGGGAGAAGAGATAGTTATCAAGCACTAGAAAGCCCTCTGGCTGCTGTAAAGAAAGTAGCTCTTGTATTATGCTGCAGTGTAACCTAAGTGCACAGCTTCAGTGTGACAAGGTGCTTTGATTTGCAGGGCTAACATCATCTGCCACCCCCTTGGGTATCTCTATTCCCCAAGGTTTAGCTGTAATCCTGTTGTATCCATGAGGAAGACCTCTGACATGGCGGGGAGGTTTCACGTGGCATGTAGCAATATTCTTCTTTGTGCCCAATGTCTAAACAAGGGGCATGATGTTGATCCTCCTATGTCTTCTGCGGCTAGACCCTGACAGACACCAGAACTTACTAGAGGTTACGCAGGGAAAGCATCAGCTCCTGGAAACTAGCAGCCTTGTTTGATTGTAGTATAACCGGAGGACACTTGTGAAAGTGCAAGTTTTTTTATCCCAGATGTTCGGGGGTGAGAAATTCAAAAGCGCCACGAAACACCCATGCTGGACAGTTCGAGCAAGTCGTTACACTTTGATGTCTGATACTGCTATCCTTTGATGTCTAGTTCTGTTATAAGTTTGCTCATTAGTGAGATGCTATCATTGTACCAATTAGTGAAATATAAACATGCAAAAAGTTGGCTGTACCTAGAAGTGTTTAATGAGTAGGTGTAATTGAAAAAGTATATATGAGTCAAGTATTTTGCCATTGATAAGCCTTGGTGTAGACCCCACCCTGTTAATTCCTGCTCACCAAACTTCAGGAGTTTCCAGAAAACAGACGGGGTATAAGAAGGTCCTCTGCTGCTCTATTACTTACATTTTTTACTCTTCTCCATCTTTAATAAAGTGCTGTACCAGTGCACATTCTGAGTGAAGGTACTTGGTCTTGGATGGACACTTATGGCCTAATAAGCTGCTGTTGCTGGTGGAGATGCCTTCACTTTCAGATTCTCCTTGGAGATGAGGTTCTGGCCACCTGAACTTCAAAATTTACCACTGTACATTCTGAGGATGTGTAGGCCCCGACATCTCACTCCTGCCCAATCCCACAGCATCTGCTACCCAAGGCAGTGGCTTCACTCTGCCAGATGGTAGGGCTGGTCCTGCCTTTGACATTTGGCTGATATGGACTGAATTGGTTGTTGATGCTGTTGGTTGCTTAGAGGACCAACGAACGATACAGGGTCACATGCTCTATGGGACGGGGGGAAGAAGCATAGCTCTTGTCCCTGCATATTCCCCTCTGTGCTTCACTGCAGCTTCTTGGAAATTTAAGCTAGGGGGTCAGTGTGGGTTAGAAGACTAGCTCTCTCTCCCCCCCCCCCACATGGTTCCAATTTAAATGGTCCTTCTCATGGCTGCTTTGGACATCCTGTTTGACCCAGATCAGTCTAATGAACAGGAACAACATAATAAAGTTTCCTAAGAAATATGGCACAAGCTTCTCATTTATTGCTACTTCTTCATTAAAGAACTGTCAATTAAAGGTGAATCAATTCCATCTGTTTTGACACAGCAAGTACTTCAAAGGATCGCTGAATTGTGTTTTCAGAGCCATTTGCATCTCTTTCAGTGTGAACTTTCATGGATCAAAGGCCACTTCCTCAGACACATGGAGTGCCAGTTGCATTTTGTACATATTCCCATGGTTGTTGTGCTGGTGGGTCACGGCTAGGACAAGATACAGGCAACAAAGTGATTGAACAATGAACTCAAGAATAGGACCATCATGAAGTTAATTATTTAAAACTGCAGGACATAGCCAGTGTGATTAGCTGTAGGATTGGCTGTCATAGAAATGTATAATAAAGTCTGATTTATATAGTATTCAGGTTCATTTTTTCATCTGGATTTATTATTATTATTATTTATTTACTACTGTTTTATCTTGCCATTTTTACTTTTAAAAAAAGGGTCTCCAGTGAAATTTAAATGAGAAATGCATTGACAGATTACTGTAGGACCTGAATTGAAAGGATTTATGAATGAATAAGAGGGGACATGGTGGCACTGCGGGTTAAACCACAGAAGCCTCTGTGCTGGTCAGAAGACCAGCCGTCGTAAGATCGAATCCACGCGACGGAGTGAGCTCCCGTCGCTTGTCCCAGCTCCTGCCAACCTAGCAGTTCGAAAGCATGTAAATGCGAGTAGATAAATAGGTACCACCACGGTGGGAAGGTAACAGCGTTCCGTGTCTAGTCGCGCTGGCCACGTGACCACGGAAACTGTCTTTGGACAAACGCTGGCTCTATGGCTTGGAGATGGGGATGAGCACCTCGCCCTGGAGTTGGACACAACTGGACTAAATGTCAAGGGGAACCTTTACCTTTATGAATGAATAAGGAATCGAAATGGACCAGAAATAAGACTCATCTATAGATTTCTTTTTTTCTAGATTCATCCTATCTCCCCTGGTGTCACTTTGTAATGCTTCTGTTTCCATAGAGAGGAGAGATTGAAAAACGATGCCTTGACACTTCTCCCCAAAGCTGAATCATGCCTCACCAGCAGTCTGCCTTCAAAAACAACAGGCATCAGATCTGGCCCAATTTTCTTTGGATTATTTGCTTCCTCTCCTACCTTCAAGTTTATACCATCATTGCCCAATGAAGAGTTTGGAAGAATTCTTGAAAGCTCACCTTGTTTACGTTGGAAGGATTTAGAATTTGGCTATTCCTTTTTGGTCCAAAGGAATGTGGAGAGATCAGCCCAGTCTCACCCATTCCATTAGGAAACGATAAAAATGATCAGTCTTGATGTTTCTGCTTTTGTTCCTTACTTTTACACAGGGTGGAGTCACATCTCCATACTTCTATCTTCTTCAGAGGGAAGAAAATGGGGAAAAGAAGGAGTGGGGGAAAGAAACATAAAGGGGCAGTCTAATGAACTTGAGGAAAGGGAAAAACTAAAAAAACTCTATAGTAAGGTAGTAGCAGGTAGCAGGTAGTACGTGGAAATGTGAAACAAATAGGGCATGATCCCTGCTGGCACCCACTGTTAAAGAGGAAGTATGCAAGGCTGCATTTTTCGCCAATACAGTAGTTTTGTAACTTGTTAGTGATCAGATAAAGGTATTATTCAATTCTTTTAAAAAACTGCCAATGTATGAATGTGGGATAATGTGCTTCTGTACCCATGATTCAAAATGTCAGGAAACGAACCCATATTGCTATTCAATATTGTGACCACACTGTCAGCAGGTAAAAAGGATGCCTAGCTTTACATAGCAACGGGTAGCCTGAATGTTGACAACACCAATGTCAGCAGTCAAGTTGGTTGGTCTACAGGATACCTTCTTGTACTCATTACTTGTGGAAAAACAGCCGTGAAAATTGCTTTGTGTTTGGGTGAGAAGTGGATAACTGATGAAAAAAGGAGTCAGCTCTTGGGAGTTTCCCTTGCTTGGTGTCACTTTGTGAATGCTAGTAGTGAGCAAAGGAGAGTATCCTGTAGACCAGTGGTCCCCAACCTTGGGCCTCCAGATGTTCTTGGACTACAACCCCCAGAAGCCTCCACCACCACCTCTGCTGGCCAGGATTTCTGGGAATTGAAGGACATCTGGAGGCCCAAGGTTGGGGACCACTGCTGTAGACCATCTTGACTGCTGATATTGGTGTTGTTAACATTCAGAGATAAGAAAGGAGAACTGGGGATCATCAGGTGGACAGTATTGAAAGAAGGGGGGCTGTGGACAAATATCAAATTGCTTCAGATTGAGGGTCGGTGTGGACACCAGCACCAAAACAACTGGGGTCTTTATGTGATCATCTAAACAAAATACAGTGTAAAAGAGATTCCAAATAATGCTGCAGCAAAGTTGAATCACTTGCCAGTGTAGCTGCATCTTCAGTTTCACATTTGCCCAACTAACATGTCCTACAGTTTTCTTACATGAATAGTACACAACATCCATTTTTAAATTTGTTATGGTTTAATTTTTACAGGAGTCAATCTATGGTCTGAATTTGTTTGTTTTTCTGGTTGTCTTCAAGGATAACTTTTTGCTTTAAAAAGAGGTATATTTTTTTGCTCTCTTTTGTGTCTGACCTGGTACAAATTTAACGCGTACTCTACAGTAGATCTGGTGATACTTAAGATCCCATCACAGGACACTCCTTAGAGCTGCCTGCTCTTTATTCCAATCCAGCTGAAGCAAAATGGAAGATGAGACTTCTGATTTTGTCACAGTGTTTATCCCAAGGCAACCGGGACAGAAAGAGTCAGTGGGTGTGTCTATGATTTAAGGTTACAAGCCAGTTGGTAAAAGGGCATTTATATATGTTGGAAAGAGCTTTACAGACTCCAGTTTCATAGCAGATTATCTGGACAGCTAGCACAGCTGCCCACATATGGGGATTATCTTTAAACCAACTGCTCCAGGAAAAATATCTCCAATTTTCAGTACAAAATGTAAACAAGCTCTTAAGCAGTAATCATCCATTATGAGCCAGCGCGATGTAGGAGTACGCACTGAGGGGAGAAGCAGTGCCTAAGTCATCATGTTTAAAATGAGAAACTCTCCTCTGCAAGTTAGGGGTGGGGCTACATTTTGTCTCTTATCATTTGGGAATAGTCTCATAATATTTTTTATTCATTATGAATAACATGGGAAATCCACTGTGGTCTGTTGATACAGAGCACTTTATCCCTAGTGTCTGACGCTGCTTTTCAAGTTTGCAAAACACTAGCCCAGTTTATGCCTTGTGACCGTTACAGGTTGGAGTAAATGATAATCATCATCACCACCATCATCTTAGAACTGCACAGCTGGAAGGGACCCTATGGATCACTGAGTCCAGTCTGAGTCAAGGAGGCACAGTGGGGAATCAAACGCAGCAAAATACCTAAACCACTGAGCTATTTAGCAGTTGTCTGAGCCACATTTTAATAGGAGTTAACATATGAACTATAACATAGTTATCCTCCAGAGTTTGGATGCCAACTGTTACAGGGCAGTTTTCTGGCCAACGAATATGTATACTTTCATGTACATTCAGTAAAAATCTCCTACAAAAAGGTATGTATTAGTGGAAATTACGTGTGGAAAAAAATGTGCGTAGGAAAATGCACAGGATAATATGCATGCATTTTCATGCAGTTAAAAAAACCCTTAAAGTTAGATCAAAACAGTATGGAATGAAATTAAAGAAACTGAAATGTTAAGGAAAGCAAAACCGGCTAATTTATCCCCTCCTTTTTTTGAGGAACCTGTTCCAGGTTGACCTATGTGGGGAAGATCCTGCCCCTTGTATCTGCTTTCCAATGCATTTTTCCAATGTAGTGGCCACCCCAAAGTGTGTGTCGAGTGGAAGGATCTGAACAAACTAAAGGTTTATAGTGTGGTGGAGACAGGAATATGGAGACAGTCAAAGGGATACTAATTAGCCGTAGGTAACTGGAAACTGCCAATTTCACCTTCTCGAATCTTTCCCAAGCTAAAGCTCATGTGGATTCCAGCTAAAGTCAGGCAGAACAGTGTACTCACAGCATGCTGTGAAATCTATGGGAGATCTGTGGGCTACTGAGGCGTTATAAGTTTTTGTGTACTCCCTATGGGTTGGCAAGAGGACCTCTTCAACGTTCAGCTTCATCACCCTCCTACAAGTGGAGCCAGACAGGTCCAAACAAAGAGAGCTCTGCTATATGTTTACTATTTTTCATGAGTCCACAGGAATCAGGACCCTAGGAATATTGGGTTCCCAGATCAGAGGGAATGATGCTCACGAATATCAAATCATCTTTGCTTCAGACTTACCCTCCATGGTTAGGACAGTTACAGAACTGGAAATGGTGGTGGGGCCTGTCCTCTACCCACAGCAAGTACACCCAAAGTTCATAATGCCTCAATAAACCTATTGTCCATCAGGCAAGACATCAACTGATAGTGTGATAGGCCCCTACTGCACCATTTGGGCCCCCGCAGAGTGAATGCAGCCCTCAAAACTGCACGTAGTATGGCTTCTCTGAGTAATCCCTTGCTTTTGCAGCCCCAGGCAGTTAGTAAAACTGGTGGTTATCAAATACTTGATACCAGGCCAACACTGCAGTCAGTTACTCAGGTGGGTCATAGGTTACACTGGTCTGACTGTAACTATCACAAATGCCAGCTGTTGGTGTTTAGTTTGCAACCTCACATGCTGTATGTGGTTTGCATGACTAGGAGGGGCTTTTCTGGGCTGGAGTGATTGTCTATCCAGCACTAACCAACCATTCCTTCCAGCCTTTAATTTCAAAGAGAGCTCCACCTCTCTGCTGACTGCTTTCCTCCTTTCTTTAGTCTGTTGATGGCAGTTGTTTGTTTGCTGTTGATCTGTTCAGTTGATTGCTAAGTATATACGTGCAGAAAGAAAGGTGCATATACATGTCTGTAATTTCAAGCAGCTGCAAGTGATGTTTTTTATTCTTTCTTCTACAAATGTCTCAGAGTTAATTACTGGGACTTTAAGTGCCAGTTAATGAGAAAGAGGTGGATTCTGGAGAACCTGTAACTGTTCTCCTCTGTGGATCTGTATTCTACTGTGTAGCAAAAAGGAATTTTACCAGAAATGCAAAACTCTGCAACACCAGAAGTGTAAAAATACTTCAAAGAACAAATGTTCCTCTAACTCGTTGCAAAGTAGAACTAGTTCTGGACTGCCTTGGAAAGGGCAGGGACCTTGAAAGAGTTGGCTTGCTCCTTAGCCTTCTTTTATACAGAAAAGAGTTGGAAGAGCTACACTTCCTTCTCATATTATTAGGTAGTTTGTTCAATGTGGCATTTCTTGGTTTGTCAGATGTTCTTTCTTTCTCTTCCAAATGAGTCATGGGCATGCCACCTAGGCCGTTCTGAGAGCTTTAGCCCTAAAAAAGAATGGTCAGCACAATGGCAATAATGACAGCAAGGTCATATTCAAACCAAGAACTTTCCTGGCTTGTATTTAACACTCTTGTAACCCAATATTTTACCCATGTGTTTATTTGCCACATTTGTTGGCATTAATGCAACCTCACATGTGGCTGGAAGGGACCTTTCTGGGTTGGAGTGACCGTCAGTCTATCCAGCAGTAACCAATTGTTCTTTCCTTGCCTTTGATTCAAGACAGCTCTGCCTCTCTGGTTTGTTTTCCCCTCTAGTCGGTCTGTTAAAAGCCGTCAGTGAGTCTGTTGAGACCTGTTGCTCTAAGCGGTGATGTTTTGTTAGCTTGCTGTTATCTGTTCACTGTAAGTAAATGAAACATTTTTATTCTTTCTACCACTAATGTTTCAGAGTGAGTAATTGAGACTCTAAGTGCCAGCTTAATGGAAAAAAGGGGGTGGACTATTCTGGGGGGAACGTGAAGCTGTTCTGCTCTGTGAGTCCCTCTGTTTCTGATGCACTGCTAGAGGAATTTAACAAGAATTCAAAATTCTGCAACGTGATTTCCATCCTGCCTTCCAGCCTTTAGAATGGCCTGCAGGGCAACATAAACTAGGAGCATTTGTCAGTATTCTGAAAGTGAGTTTGGAAAAGGTATGTTTTCAGACTCCCAGAAACCACCAGCCAGTTACCAGCTTAGAACTATAGCCTGGAGAAGTAACATGTGCAAACTGCTAAGGTGGAAACATCTGTTTGCTCTGCGGGTCTTATTCCCGAGAGAGAAATAAAGTTTTATCAGAAAAGTCACCCTGCTCTGTATTTAAATTGTGTGGGTATAGTTGTAGGGCCAGGGAGACAGCGCTTCCCTTTGCCTATCAGTGCACCACCTAGCCATGCTCCCCACGGATCACGTATTCCAGGAGCACGTGAAATGACCCTGCACATCCACCAATGCATACGTTTGAGTGCCTCTATGCAGTGGTGTCTCCTCTCAACTTGGGAGTTGCCAAGTTTCAGACTTTAATCCTGTAACTTAGGTTTCGAGCCCATTCTCCAGTTTTCAGACTTAGGAGTTGATATCTTAGAGTTTCTTATGGTTTCAGGACATGCCATTTAAACAAGCTGAGAAGGACCCTTATCTTTTAAAAAAAACAACAACAATGTTGGGTTCTGAAGACCTGCTGCTACTTGATGTCATGCACAAAAGCCTTCAAATTTATCAGAGAAACTCTATGTGGTCTTTCACACACATTTCATGTTTCAATTGATGCTCTAAGGACTTGGTAGAGCGTCCGTTTGGAGTCCACTGTTCAGGTCTCAGGAGTTGGCCCCGAAATCTCAGGGAATGGGATGCTCCTGTCCTGGAACCCCTGCTTCGTATGAAGGAGCTTTATGCACATGCTCTGGTAAGTGCTCAGGGGCCTTATGCACTCTGAATGCGCAGCAGTAAGAGTCTGTGACCAGGCACCGTTTGTGCAGCCCCATAGCCTTCCACTAAATCCATAAGTAAAAGAGCACCAGACTACAGGCTTGGGATCTATTTACAAGCAAATATGCCAATAGGATTGTCTAGCTTTTATCAATTTAAAATTTGGGAGTCCTGGCTTTTAGTGCTTTGGGGTCCTTTCTTCACAAACTGTTTAAACCAGCTGGGAGGGTTGGGTTTTAGAGCTTTAAGAAAATGATTTTGCAGAGTAATATGACCCAGTAATTTCAGGAAAAAAAAATAGTTTCCTAGCATTTCCACCTCCCTGCACTTAGGGCTTCTTTGCATGGAACATTTTTTTCCAGCCCTTTCTGCCACTTGGTGCTGAATGAGCATGGGATTTATCAGGTGTAGCATCCTAACTTATGTTTTAAAACCAGCCTACTTTAAAACCCTTTTCTCTTCTCTTCAAGAAATCAGCAGCATTTTAAAGATTTGTTCAGAGTCTTGCAAAAATGTTTAATAAATGAACTTCTTTGCTGGATTGAATTTTGTTTTGTTTTTGAGTGATGGTTAGTACGAACGAAGAACTTCTGAATGAGAACCTCTTGCTTTGGAGATCCATTGAGACCCCATTCCTCTTCTCCTTAATAAATCGGCCTGCGTTTTAAAAATCTATTTCAAAAATCTTGCAGAAATATTTAATGAATGAATTTCTCTGGCTGGATTTTTATTTTTGTCTGTATGCTTGTTTTCTGTTGGAATAATCCCTTAGCACAAACTGAGAGTTTACGACCAGGAAGTTGATACCAGCTGAACTCCACTGCTTGTCCAGAGCAACCCTTTCAAAAAAAAAAAAGAAAAAAAAGTCCCTGTAGCGTTTTCCTTTAAATGTGGTCATGGCTCAGGTTTAGTTAGAGTGAGTCATGCATATTTATGTTGCTGAGAGGCGGAGCCAAGAGGCAGAGTATAAGAGGCAGAGCCTGAGGGGGGGAAGATCAGATCAGAGTTTTGGAAGGAGTTTGATTAGCAGAGTTCAGAGATTTATGTGATTGTGATTAGACTGATGAAAAATAGTAGGAGATCTGAGAAGTGATTGACCAGTGACTGGAAGGGAGAAGGAATAGAACTGAATATTAAATTACTGAAACAAATAAGCAAATAAACTAAAGATCTTTCTATTTCATTAAAAAGTGGACCTGATTCTTTCTAAAGGAGTTATGGGGATCTAGGGATCTCCTGGTGGCAGCAGTGGAAGAAAGGAAAGAGTTTAGTTTTGCCCTGGTGTGCTCTGAGGTCTGAGTCTAGGTGGACAGACCAAGACACGAGTGGGTCCAACGCCACATAGGTGCTAGAGGTGTGGGATCCAAAAAGGGTCAAATCGCGACATTGGTGTCCAGCGGCGGGAAACGAAGTAATCCAGTGAAGCCTATTGAAATAATCCAGTGAATCCTATTGAAATAATCCAGTGAAGCCTTTATAAAAGAGTTTATTGAGTCAAGGGTACCTTTTAGACAGGATCTGTGGCAATGAGGTTTGGTTCCTGCTAGAGCTTTTGGGAAAAGCTTAGTAGCGGGGCCTCAGAACCCAGATCAGGGGGGTCTAAGATAGGGAACGACTCTGAAAGGAAATTTCTGAGTTTTACCTCAGGATCTGAGGATCAGAGGGCTTGCTGTGAAATCCCAGGCTCTGAGAGAGGAGAGCGCTGTGGATAAGGCAGAAGCCAGGTCATAGCAGATCTGAGGGAGAGAACCTAAGGAAAAGGCTTGGATTCTCCGAGAGGGAATTTCTGAGTTTACCTCAGGATCTGAGGCTCAGAGGGCTTCTGTAAGTAAAATCCCAGGCTCTGAGATAGGAGAGCGCTGTGGATAAGGCAGAAGCCAGGTCATAGCAGATCTGAGGGAGAGAACCTAAGGAAAAGGCTTGAATTCTCTGAGAGGGAATTTCTGAGTTTACCTCAGGATCTGAGGATCAGAGGGCTTACTGTAAAATCCCAGGCTCTGAGATAGGAGAGTGCTGTGGATAAGGCAGAAGCCAGGTCATAGCAGATCTGAGGGAAAGTACTAAAAGAAAAGGCTTGATAAATTTATATCAGTAACTGGAAGTAAAATAAGAAAAACAGGTCCTTTTAAAAATTAGTGAACGCTGCTCTAATCACCCCAGAAAGAAAAGATGCCTCACAAACGCGCCACAAGGGGGAGTCCTGAGTCTGAAGAGTTACCTCAGGAATTGGAGGGAAATAAGGAATTAAGCCCTCAAGAATTTGAGAGATGGAAACTGGAAAGGGAATTTAAACTTAAGGAAAGGGAACTGGAAATCAAAGAAAGAGCTGAGCAGGAGGCCAGACAATTTGAGCAAGAGGAGAGAAGAAGGGAACTGGAAATCAAAGAAAGAGCTGAGCAGGAGGCCAGACAATTTGAGCAAGAGGAGAGAAGAAGGGAACTAGAATTAAGAGAAAAGGAAATGAATTTTCAACTACAGATGAGACAATTAGAGATTTCTGCTCTAAACAATAACCTTAATAATAACAATAGTGGGGGAGGTGGAATCCTGTCAAAGACAGATTTGAAGAAGTTTCCCCAGTACAAAAGAGGGGACTGTCCTGAATCCTTCCTCATTGCTTTTGAACGCACCTGCAATGACTTTGAAATCAGAAATGAAGATAGAATGATTGTTTTAAGAGCGCAGGTTAGCGGAGATCTGGCAGAAATATATGCCCAGATGAATCCCGAGAAGGCAAGAGATTTTGAGGCATATAAAAAGATGGTTTATTCAAGATTTTGTCTGAACTCTGAACACCTGAGGCGAAAATTTCGCTCTCTCTCTAAAAAGCAGGATATCGTACTCTCAGTTGGGAGCTAGATTGGCGCAGACTCTGGAAAAGTGGATTGAAAGAGAGGAGATCACTTCTTTAGAACAGTTGAAGGATTTGATTGGGCTAGAACAGTTTTACTCCCTATTACCTGGAGAACTACGGTATTTAGTAAGGGACAAGAATCCTAAAAATTTATGGGAAGCGGGAGAACAAACTGATTTGATTAATGCTTACAGGAACCCTAGATTTTCAGAGCTGAGAGTAAATAGACCAAACTGGGACAACAACTATAAAAAGCCTTTTAATAAAAATTACCTCAGCAGGAATCCTGAGAGAGAAGGTCAGGGCGGGACTTCCCCGAAGTTGCCAAGGGCTAGCCCGCCAAAAACATCAAACCCTGAGGCACGGTTCGCCAAAGTACCTCAGAATGACAAAAGGAATTTTAAATGTTTTAACTGTGGGCAACCAGGCCACTCACAATTCCAGTGTAGGCAACCATACCCCAACTTGCAGAGAAATGATTCTCTAACCAAAAAGGTGTATTGTGTCAAGCAAGTGGAATCAGGGGAGGAAAATAGTAGACAGAGACCTGATCCCATAACCACCACCACTTCTACTGACCATGAGGAGGAAGATATTCCTATAGCCCAAGTAGTCCATTGTTTCTATATCAGCAATGACCAGACCCTTCTCAGAAACGCAGGTGAAGAGATAGTTGTGAAAGGAAAGAAGTACATTGCAATAAGAGATACAGGATCTCAAATCTCCATTGTCCATTCCGATCTAGTAGCCCAGGATGACATTATTCCAGGCAGAGAAATGTCTTTAAAGGGAATTGGGAAGGAAACCGTGGTTTTAAAAGTGGCTGAGATACCAGTAGAATACCAGAATTGGTCTGGAAAGTGGCAAGTAGCTGTGTCAGATGAAATACCAGCAGCTTTTCTCCTTGGTTGGGATTTAATAGAGCATGTCAAGAGTGCGTTAGTGCTTACCTGCTCAAAGGGGGGTCAAAACTCACCCTCTGCAGCTCAAACCGATACTGTAGCAGAGAGAGGCCTAGGTGGAGCGGTTACTGTGGCAACCCAGCTTGATGATAGGGCTGAGGCAGAACTCGTGCTACTACAGAATCCCAAAACAAATAACAATTTTGCCCAGGAGCAGAAGGAGGACATTAGCTTGGGAGTTTGCTTTGAAGCTGCCAGGACTCCCACGGTACTGTCTCCTGAGTGCCCTGAGAGCTTTAGCTTAACCAAAGACCTTCTGTACAGGGAAACGTTAGCTACTCCATACCGAGGAAAAGGGGAACCCCGAAAGCAATTAGTGGTCCCTAGTAAATACAGGGAGAAAATCATTAATCAAGCTCACAGCAGTTTATTTGGAGCTCACATGGGGATCACCAGAACCAAAAGACGGGTTGGCCAGAACTTCTTTTGGCCAGGTATGGGCAAACAGATTACTAGTTTCTGTAAAACGTGTGATGTCTGTCAGAGACGAGGGACTGGGCAGGACAGGACCAAAGCCAAATTATGTCCTCTGCCAGTCATCTCTACACCGTTCCAAAGGCTGGGAATCGATCTAGTGGGTCCCTTACCTAATGCCACCCGTAGGGGAAATAAATACATCTTGACCATAATGGATTTTGCCACTAGATATCCCGAGGCAATTCCTTTGCGCAACATGGAAACTGACACCGTGGCAGATGCCCTAATCAATTACATGAGCCGATTGGGATTTGCCAGCGAGATAGTCAGCGATTTGGGGATGAGTTTCACATCCAAACTGATCAAAAGGTTATGGAAGGCTTGTGGAATTACCCAAATCAACTTGACTCCATATCATCCAGAGACCAACGGGCTAGTTGAGAAATTCAATGGCACTTTAGTGCACATGATTAAGGCGTATGTAGCAGAGAACCCAAATGATTGGGACTGCAAAATACAACCCTTACTATATGCTTATAGGAGCATCCCTCAAGAGAGCACGGGATTTAGTCCTTTTGAGTTACTGCTAGGACGAGAGGCGCGCGGACCTTTAGATTTGCTCCGCATGAACTGGGAAGACCATAGAGAAAGTGACCCAGAGTCAGTGGTAGAATATATGCACAGGTTGCAAAACACCCTGCAAAGGTCTCTAGAGATAGCCGGAAAGAACTTAAGGGCTGCCCAGACTAAGCAGAAGACCTGGTATGACAAGAAAGCCCGTGAAAGAACTTTTGGGCCTGAAAATGAAGTTCTTTTGCTTAGGCCAGTCAAAGGTCACAAGCTACAATTAGCTTGGGAGGATCCCTATAAAGTAGTGACAAAATTGAACAATGTCAATTATGTGATACAGAAGGAGGAAGGCCCTGATGCCTTAAAGAGGGATGCATCTAAAGATGTTCGGGAGGAGAAGAGGGAACTGCCTACCCTTTCCCTAGCTGAGCAAGTGAAGCCCCGAGCCAGACTTAAAGATGACGTCACTATAAAACGACCAGCAGATGACATCCTGTGGACAACCGAGTGGCCGATGACCGCCAGTCGATGGAAAAGGGTGCGGAGAAAGGAGCCAGTGGTCAACAGAGGGACTCCTGAGTACCAGCAGAGGTGTGTCCAGCTGAAGGAGATGACCACAACCGGACCAGTCCATGGTGCGCCAGACTACGACGGAAAAGTGAGAGACTTGGACTTTGCAAATTTTGCCTTTGCAACAGAGACTCAGTTCTTGCCTCGAAAGCCCACAACGTTGTCGCAGATGTGCTTTCCAGGAGGCTAGATGAATGATACCAGGACTTTTATTATAAACGGAAATGGACTATAATTCACAGTTAATTATTTATGTAAAAGTTCATGATCGTGATTTCTATATGGTTGTAAATTCTGTAAAATGATAAGGTAATGTATATTATTGATTAGTAGATGAGAAGGTAAAGTATTGTATTGATTATTAAATGATAAGGTAAGGTATTTGGTTGAAATTTAGTAAAAATGTGAAAGGTAAAATGTTATGAGACTTAAAAAAGTTTAAGCAATTGCACCTGTTTGTTCAGGAGGAAAAATGTGTTTCCCCTCCCAAACAAACCTAAGTAAGGGGGGAGGTCTGTAGCGTTCTCCTTTAAATGTGGTCATGGCTCAGGTTTAGTTAGAGTGAGTCATGCATATTTATGTTGCTGAGAGGCGGAGCCAAGAGGCAGAGTATAAGAGGCAGAGCCTGAGGGGGGGGGAAGATCAGATCAGAGTTTTGGAAGGAGTTTGATTAGCAGAGTTCAGAGATTTATGTGATTGTGATTAGACTGATGAAAAATAGTAGGAGATCTGAGAAGTGATTGACCAGTGACTGGAAGGGAGAAGGAATAGAACTGAATATTAAATTACTGAAACAAATAAGCAAATAAACTAAAGATCTTTCTATTTCATTAAAGAGTGGACCTGATTCTTTCTAAAGGAGTTATGGGGATCTAGGGATCTCCTGGTGGCAGCAGTGGAAGAAAGGAAAGAGTTTAGTTTTGCCCTGGTGTGCTCTGAGGTCTGAGTCTAGGTGGACAGACCAAGGCACGAGTGGGTCCAACGCCACATAGGTGCTAGAGGTGTGGGATCCAAAAAGGGTCAAATCGTGACAGTCCCCTTGATGTTAGGGGGTTAAAAAAGAGAGGGTGGTCACAGAATAAAACATAAATGAATCAGGACAAACCTTTTATTATATGAATGGTGGGAAAAATACAAATAAAATCAATGCAGAATGTAAAATGTTTCCCAGAACAAATACTCTATCTGAATAATCTTAGTTTAATTTTAATAATATTAGAACTGCACAGCTGGAAGGGACCCTATGGATCACTGAGTCCAGCCCCTGTCAAGGAGGCACAGGGGGGAATCAAAGCTAAACCACTGAGCTGCCAGCAATTTCTCTGAATAATTTTGCTGATTCTTCACAAGGTTTAATTTGGAGTAAGTCCCACTGAACTGAGTGGCATCTATGCCTGATTAGACATCTACAAGATTGAATTCTTAAATATAGGCTATACTGTCCGCCCACCCCCCACCTCCAGTACATCATGGGATTCCTGTTAGACTCTCTGGTGTGCTTTTGGATAAAATTCTTTACTGCTCATTTCACAATTTTTCAAAAAACAAACAAACTGAGAAAGTAAAATGATTCATTCTGAAGCGAGTGGAATGGGTTTGAAATAATGGTCTTCCTTCCAAGCCAGGCTGAGAGACTTGTCATCCTTTTCTGCCTTATTTAAAGCAATTATCACAGAGATTTGGTAGGAAGTTGATACACAGGGGGTGGCGGCGGTAGAGCAGGTATACAAACAGATGTTGTCCTCTTATGATTTTTTTTCTTTTTCTGACTTCTGCAATAAATGCAGGGCAGAAGAGCTGAAAAGGAAGTCAGGTTCCTGATGACTTTGCAAACAGCACAGTAATTTCTATGTTGCCTGAGACGTGCCTAGGGTAGTTTGTATTTATTTATTTGTCTCAATCACTCTCGAACAGCTGACTCCATTTACTCACCAGATAGAGTGGAATTTTTTTAAAAGCTTCTTCCTTTCCATATCTTCAGAAAACTAATGTATTTTAATTTGGTTCTCTTCTTCCAATTTTTTTGTTGAATATGCATGCACCGTCTTCCAAAAATTGGCTACATGTCTCATTTACAAAGTAGAAATCAAAACGGGCTTCCTTCTTGGGAATGGAAGCGACACAAAACCAAATGATCAAATTCTATATCATCATCATCATCATCTTAGAACTGCAAAGTTAGAAAGAACCCTGTAGATCATCAAGTCCAGCCTCTGTCAAGGAAGCACTGTGGGAAATTGAACTCCCAACCTCTGGCTCCTCAGCCAGATACCCTAAGCCAGGGATCCCCAACCCCCGGTCTGCGGCCCAGTGCTGGACTGGGCCGCAGAGACAGATCTTCCGCCCCCCCCCCCGCACGCACTCTCCCCGCACAGCCCCTTTGTGCATGCGCGTGTGCTGCGCAAGCACCCCCACCCCTTTATGCATGCGCATGAGTGTGTGCACACGCAGCGCGAGCACCCCTGCCCCTATGCGCATGAGTGTGTGCGCACACCACGGGAGCATCCCCGCCCCTTCACGCATGTGTGCGAGCATGGGGGTGCCCCCACGCATGGATCCCATCCCCTTCCCAACCGGTCCGCGGTATCAAAAAGGTTGGGGACCACTGCCCTAAGCTACTGAGCTATCCAGCAGTTCATTTTATTGTTTATTTTTTATATTTATATCTGGCCTTTCCTCCAATGAGCTCAAAGAGGCATACACGGTTGTCTTCCTCCTCAGTTTTTAACTCACAATGATGCTGTGAAGGAGGTCAGGCTGAAAAAGTGTGGCTGAGCCAAGGTGACCCCAGTGATTTTCATTACCAAGTAAAAACTGAAACCCAGGTCTTCTCGGTCCTAGTCCAACACTATAACCACTACACACCACGCATTCTATCTAGACTATATCCCTTCAGATGGGTATTATAGCGTTGGATACTCCTCCATGATGTAAAAAGGTCTCCTCACATCTAGTTAACTGTCCCATCAGGCACAACTCTATGCATATCACTCTGGTGGGCTGGAACTTCCTATGTTTGGGGACTGCATTCAGAAATTTGGCCCTCTCACCTCCTGTCTAAAGTCAGACTATCCAGACTTTGACTGCCTATTCTTAAATTTTGCATAATGTGTTAGTGATTTATCCAGTCTTCCCCATCTCGTTCATCAGAGAGAAAATCTGCATGAATTATGCCTCTGTGCATATGTGTAAAACCCTGATGTGTATACCTTGGCTGAGTCTTTGAACCACTGGAAATTTGGCCCAGTTTTTTGTTTTAATAGCATGTGGTTGGCAACAGTGCTAGGGGTTGTGTTTGTATTGTTTTTGTTTTGCTTTATTTATGCATTTTGGGGTTGGTATTTTGGGAAAAGGAGGTTGAAGCGTGGATACCCAATGTGATGTAGTGGACCGAGTGATAGACTAGGATTCAGAAGACCTGGGTTTGAGTCCCTACTCAGCCATGGAAACTCATTGGGGAAGTGGAACTGGCAAAACCACTCCTTAAATATCACATTTACCTTGAAAGCCCTATTAGGGCTGCTGTAAGCCGGTTCTGACTTGAGGGCACATAGCAGCAGCAGCAGCAGCAACAGCAGCAGCAACAACAACAACAACAACAACAACAGGGCATACCAGTGACCCATCTATTCATCCACAGCCACCATCTTGCCACCCACATAAAATGGTTCAATTCTAGTGAGTTTTCCTAGTAGCGAATGATGTTGATGGAAAGGTGGTTGACAACTAACTGGAGTAGAAAGCTCTCTTTTCAGAAATGGCATGGCCTGCTAAGAAAACGTTTAAGCTCCCCTTCCCGGTTTCGCAATCTGCAAATGAAGCTGTAAAATGGTGGGGGATGTGGCAATTCGGCTCAGTGCCATTGATACAGTGACTGAAATCCTATTGCGCCACTATGATTGCGCAACAGGAATGGCATCATTGTGAGGTTGCTACTGATTAAAGACTTCTTTTTTGCCATTTTGGAATGCACACACCTTGCACACAATGTGACAAAGTCACATGCAACCTGAAATCACAAATCATAATCATAATCCTATGCTGTCAAATCAATTCTGACTTATGGCTACCCATTTCAGGGTTTTCCAGGTAGGGAATACTCAGAAACAGCTTACCATTCTCTTCTTACGGGGGGCATCCTGCAACTGTGCAGCTTGCTCATAGCTACCTAGGCTGGCTCTTCTCCCTGGAGGCACAGTGAGGAATCAAACTCCCAATCTCTGGCTCCACAGCCAGATACCTAAACCACTGAGCAAAAACAAGTCTTAGTAGCAGCAATCTGCCACTGCTAATGACATCATTCCCATTATGTGGAGGCAGACCCTGCTCCACATGATTTAGGCCATTACTTTATTACATAGGGGATTTGTATGTGTCTATTTAGGGTTGCCATATGTTGGAAATGAGCTGAGGCCACATAAAATCCATTCATCCCCACATTCTACACACACATCCCCAAAAGGAGACCAAAAGTGGGCACAGATGTATATAAAGTTACAAATGTTGATTCACATGTATAAATGCAAAATTAGAATATTTTTCTTGTTCAAAAAAAATTACAGCACATTTCACTTGAGAAATGTGACCAACGTGCCTGCTGAGCCCCAGTGCTATGGCGGATGGGCAACTTAAGAGCTCTTGATCTTCACCCTTACGGTGCTTTAGCTTTATATCAGATTCAGACTGAACAGTTCTTCAAAGGAAGGTCCAAAATAGGATATGTAGCACCAGCCAATCTGATTAGTAGGAAGGAAGGAACTATCGTCCAAAATGTTGGTAGGGCCAAATGTTTTTCCACCCTTAGTCTAGCAGAGCTCATAACCTACTGATCCCAGTTCCTAAAGCCTTCCAAATTATACTCAACACATAGTAATTCAATTAACTTGTTGGTAATTCTCCCTGCATACCCTTAGTCATCCTTTACTAGATGGGGGAAAGTGAATATACAGTACAGGAGTCTCAAGCTATTACAAGTTCAGACCTAAAAATGAATTGCCACCAGTTATATATAATTCTGTGCCATGGAGCTGGGGACATGACTTTTTCCCCTAGCCGGTGATTAAAGATCATTCATATCCATTCATACTGCATAGCTATAAATGATGGATTTTTTCACATTAATGAAAGTGTCTCCGGAGCTCTCTGGGGGTGAGTGGTTCTATTTTTACATTTTGGCATTTGAGCTGCAGCAGCAATGGGCTACTGTGTCTTTGTTCACCCTTTGCAAGTAGACAGGAAAACTTTATGTAACCCTGGTTCATCATTTCCTCATGGGCCCACATGTGAGGAGAGATTGAGGCTAGCAATGGAAGATGCAGGTTTTCAGAGAACTGAAGGTGATAAAATAGGAACACTGATAATCACAATATGCTACTCTGTTTTCCTCGCCCCCTGTTTTGCTATCATCGTTGGCCAAAACAAATTTTGCAGGGTTTGAAAAATGCTTCCAAAGTCTGCCAGGAATGGTTTGAACTTAAAGGGGGAACGGACAGAGGAGTGCCTAGTGATACTTTTTAAACTTCTAAGATATAAAACGTTTCCTCATTCTTTAGTGGTAACCTCTATATATCAAATCCACAAGCACACAGTGAGTTTTGGCGTGTTTTCTGGCCCCATGCAAATTCCTATGTTTAAAGAGTTAGAAGTAGGGTGATCACTGAGGCCCTGACTGGCGATGGTTTTAATGCTTATGTCTTGTATTTCTTGAACCCACTGAGTATAGGTGGGTTCAGGGGTTAAACTGCAATACTATAATCAAGACTCACCTCACAACCTGAGTTCGATCCCAAAAGGCTCAAGTAGCTGGCTCAAGGTTGACTCAGTCTTTCATCCTTCCGAGGTCAATACACTGAATGCTCAGCTTGCTGTGTGTGTGTGTGTGCATAATTAAATTGTAAACCACCTAGGGATTGCTTTAAACCCTATGGGGTGGTATATAAGCAGCACACTTTGCTTTTTCTATGACTCTCCTGAATGGGGCCAACCTACTGACCATCAGAATATATCACTTCTGCCTCTTAGCATCATTATATTAGCTTAGAGCAGAAAAGTGACTCCAACAGCCATGTGGTGCAAAGCAATAGATTTTTAGGGACATTTTTTTAGGCCCATTAAAAATGGTCTAGGAAGTGGCTGAAAACAATGTAAACAATGAGCCTGAGTGCCTATCTAAGAGGGATAGTTCCTGTGTATTCTGGAAGACTGGGTAAACTGTTGCACCCTGCTCCATAGGGGGGTTTCTGTTCCCTATTTTTGTCACTGTCATCTTAGAAAAGATTGCATTACATCAATCTTATGTCAGCTTCACTAGCTATATTCAGGTTCTGTTCCAATTACTGGTTTTGCTCTTGAAAGCCCCAGGTGTCCTGGGCAAGGTTCCCTCTAAGGTGTGTGGTCTGTGCGCGCACACCTCCGCCTCCCTCCACACAGCTTTCCTCCTCCTCCATGCACTGATCATTTTCAGCCCCTTTGGTTCTGGTCGCGACAGAACCCCGTGCACAGGGGGGCAGAATCATGAGCAAAGTTCAGAGAGAGAGAGAGGTGGAGCCCACCCAGCGGGGCTGAAAATTAGTGGGTACGTTGGTCCTGGGACCAAATATTTAAAGAAACACATTGAGAACCTGCCAATATGGACATTTATCCCATTGTTTGGTGCACTGATGAGTTGGATTGGTCCACTCTTTTTTCCAGCATCCACACATAGACATTACTGGAGTGGACCAATTTGCCCCCATGTAGCACCTTTTTGAACCCCTGTTGGGGATTCTACTATTCTGGTGTGGGTTGGAGGGTTCCAGTTAATTCTGTTCCCAGCGAGTGTGGTCGCTTGGAACAGACTGAATTAGAGCACTGCGATGTCAATTTCCAGTATCCTGAAGTGGCTTAGGAGCCATTTTAGGATATCAAAAATTGAACACTTCCCCTACTTCCCCTGATCATCTGCGGAGGTCAGAGGAAGTGAAATTATTTTTTATTATGTCTGCTAGATCGTTGTTGATGTGACGAATCACTTTGTGTATTGCTGATCAAAACCATGGCTGTGGGCAGTTGGAAGTGTTTAATTGTCATGAAGGTTGATATGCCGTTTAGTCAGGAGTGTGCCAAATGGCACATTGCTCCTCCCATCAACCTCAACGGACGCTTTGCAGCCCAATCCAGCCTGGTCCAAAATGGCCAGTCTGGACAGGCCCTGACTCTGCCTGACAATTTTGTGCTTTTTCTGATGCCCAGTTTCCCCACCTCTTCCATCAAAAACAAAATGGGCAACTGGAACAGGGATTTACTTTCCAGGTGTGATGCCCAAGACTAGAAATCGCCTCTCAGGGGAAGTTCATGTGGTCCCAGAGATGAGTAATGAAAATAATGAAGATATGGAAAAAGACATCTTTTGGTGGGTTTTTGAAGAGTTTCTATGTCTTTTAAACAGTTTCAATTTTTTTCAGATTTTTAATTTTGGATTGTTCTTATGGCTTATTGACATCTTTTTGTGAATAACTTGTGGTCACATAAAGAAAATAAATTAAAAAGACATTGACTATAAACAGCTTTCTTGGGTTTTTTTTCCTTATTAGAAATATGGGGTCTACATTTCAGATAATGATAAAAGATGAAAGAAGGTGATGGTTAGTTTTTATTGTCCTCGTGTGTTAATCTTTTCTCACCTGCTTAAGAGCAGAGGAGGTTTGGTTTCCACGTAATCTCTCATCCAGGTAGCTTAGATGCCTGAGCCCAATTAGTTTCATCAGGTGAACTGCATCAGTTGCCTTCACACATTTTAGGTTTAAAATAAGCTTCTGAGGATACACCTTGTTTCTATTCGACAAAAGACAGGTATGTGAAACTCTACTAGTGCTTAACTTTGGCCTATTTTATTACAGCAAAACCCTAAAAAATTCCCTCATCCAAAGGGCCTTATTTGTTGTTGAGCTTTAACTCACAGTAATTCTGGTAACTTTTTGAATTATCCCATTTAGGGATTTAAATCATAAAACATACAAGGAATTTGAAAAGTGCTTGAGTTACAAATTCTTCTTTGTATTTGAATTTCCAACCTGTAACACTCTTCTTCATGGTTTTAACTGAATGGCCTTAATATGGCCTAATGTAACACTTTTGTCTTTTGTAATATAAGAATAGACGCTGGATGTTTTCAGAAGGAAGCGAAGAAGCTGAAAAATTAATGGACCTTACACTGCATTCATTGATTTCCTACCAGGGCCACTTTCTTCTGCTATACCCAGAGATTAAGGTTAATTTCATACAGAACAACTTCTTCCAAAATGTCTCTGAAAAGCCAAGCTAGCACAGAATAAAGAGGAAAATAGCTGATCCACAACTCCTTTATATCTGACTAAGATAAATATGACCTTTTCAGTTTTATGGTTCATTGACAATTCTCACAGCTACTGGTATCGGTTGCTGACAGCGTAAAAGAGCTTCAAGTTCCAGCTATGAGGAAGAAAAAGTAATAATAAATCTTTAGAATCTTGAAAGGAGAAGCTCCTTTGGACATAATTCTTTTGTACGATTCAGTTCGTTATTGCTTATTCTACTGGAAAGGAAACCCTTGATTACAAATTACAAACAGTTTTTTTGGCTTAAGGGTCTCCAGACTTCATTTTTTAAAAGCATATTCCTAGACCACATGATTTTTACTCAAAGACTGTGAGCCACTACTTCAGATTTCTAGGAGTTGTAGCCCAAGAACATCTGGGGACCCAAGGTTGGGAACCACTGTTCATGAGGCTGTTCCTCTTTTCCCAGATTTTCTCTGTCTCCTGGGATTCTCCTATTTCCCAGGCTTTCTACCTCTCCCAGGTAATCCATAGGGGAGCTTGATATTTGAAAGTTGGCTGGTCCCGGAGAGAGGTGTGATGACCCACTGACAGGGGCCTTGTTGTAAGTGTTGCCCTCCTTACAGAAGCCTTAAAAAGTATGGATTTTGTAATTATACCCAAGTCTGTGTTCAGTCTAAGAGGTGCACAATTATGTAAATACATTTAAAAACCCATTTCGATAGATAATTTCTCATTAAATTCCTAGTAAGAATGCCCAAACTTGCCTCACACAGAGTTAAGCTATGTTCTGGTACAAACAAAGACCGGTTATATGGTATATGCTTCCAGACACAGTTTGAATACTGAATTCTGACCTTTAGGATCAAAAACACTCAGCTGAAGAAATGGCAAGGAGCGTGACACAGTGGCTGAATCCAGTAGTAAATTACAGCTAGAGTAGGCCCATTGAATCAGTGGGGATCTGTTGAGATAAGTCCTCCATAAATTCCATTGATTCAATGGCCCTGCTCTAGTTGTAACTTATTACTGGGTTTCAGCCAGTATTTAACAAAAAGCTGCTCCCCACTGGGATTTTCTTTTCTTTCTTAAAAAGCCAGCTTTTAAAAAGGCTTCTGGAGTCATGGCTTGTTTCCAAGGTGCTCTTGAAGTCTGTGAAATTGAATTTCATAATTCATCACCCAAGAAGTTTTGAACTGATGTGCTGGCGCATCATCTAGAGCAGCACATTTGTTCCTCTTTGGGTTGAACTTAGTGAAGGTATTGTTGAGATCATGTAGGGAGATATTTGCAGACAGCAGTAATTATTAAAGGTGAGGTTTTCTTTAACACACATTACAATACATTATTGATCTTGAATTTCACTCCTTCACCCTTTCTGTTTTCCAGAAGCTTGTTGCAGTCACTATTCTTCCATTAAAGGAGTATTTAACAGAAATATTTAATTCGTCAACAGACGAATTATCCACTTACTCAGCAAAAGTGTATGATTGCTGGTAGATATTGAATTGTTCTCCATTCTAGTGGTGGCTCCCAATCGTGGCAAAGTAGGCAATGATTTTGAATACAACAACTTTCAACATACCTCATAGAAGACTTTCTTGAGAGTAGAGATGGCACTTACCACAGTTCGGTGTTTGGTGCGGTTCAGTAGATCAGGTCCACAGATGGTGTGTGGGTGCCCCGGATTCTGCGCCCCAGCTCCTTTCAGTCAGAGGAGGAGGCGGGGCAGGGAGGTCCACAGAGCTGCTTCTGATGGGCTCCCGTAATTCAAAAATATATACTTCTGCCACAGTAAGCTTGTTATCTTGACAGCACATTATTATTACAAGTAAAGATGCAGAATTATAATTTTTTAATATAATTTCAACAGATCACATCTGAGGGTAAAGGTGGTGATGACCAAGTGACTTGGGTATTTGTTGAATCTGCTGTCCAAATGCTGTTAAGTGTAGAGGAACAACGTCAGGGTCCATGATTGTCTTTATCATGCTTTATCCTTTAAATCAGACTTGGGCTAGACAACCCTTCAAATGGACTGTCTTCTGGAAGCCTTCTCAAATGGAGGAGTACTTTTCCTAAAACAGGATCTATGGTCACCCTGACTCTCCCTCACATTTTGCTCACAGCCCCGTATCAAATTCCCCATAAAAACCCATCAAATTACTCTTTTATGATTTCCCTCTCTCATCTTTTGACCATCTGCTCTTTATTTTCCCCCTCCCCGGGTTATGAAAAGACAATGGAGAGTTCTGGATCACTTCACACTCAACCCTCCCTCCCACCCCACACAATAGACTGCTAATGGAACATTATAACATTATTCGGATATGCTTTGCTAGATCAGTAGCGTTGCAGACAAAGCTGTTCTCGAAAGTAATTATAATGAGCGTTGAGCTAGCGCGTTGTTAGATTAAATAGCATGGCTTTCTTAAAATTGAAAGTATTGTGTTGGAGGAGAGAAGGCATCCATCTATGCTGAAGGGCCTAAGCACTGCACACATTTCAGATTTTAGGAATTAATGAGGTTTTGACCTCCTTAGTTAAGAAAGTTACAAAATGTGTAATAGGAATCAAGATATATACGTATCCTACCTTCTTCACTGAAATAACAAAGGTGTTGTCTGTAACTCAGGTTACCTTTACCATGATTCAACTGCAAATCTTCCCTGAAAGTGTAGCTTAAATGAACTCCAAGACAGGTATGGAGCCTGAGATGTGAAGGAGACTACCACCATTCTTCAGAGTTGCCACTGGAAATTATAGGTATTTCGGAGTCCAAACCGATGAGATGGGGAGCTTCACAATTAGAAACAGAGGTGAGCTGAACAGTAAGGGACATTTGATTATCTTTTAACATCTGTAGGCTGAAACATAAGGGAATTGTGCTTCTCCAGGGAGAGAGAGTGACCCCCAAGGTAAGCTAGAGGAGAACATTTGATTTGTGTGTATGAGACAGCTTTAAAGCCTGGGCACCCACCTCTTGCCCCCCCCCCAACAACCCATGTCTACCCCACAAGTGTTAATGAACCCTTGTCACTTTGTCTGCTGTCTATATTCTCACCTAGGTGTGATTCTCCTCATCAGGGGGATAAAGAAAGGAGACATGTATTTGCACTCATTGTGTGTGACAAAGAGGATTTTGATCTATAACGGTTCACACTGCAATGAATCTGGCAGTCATTAAAGTGCTGCAACATTTTGTCTTTCCCTCACCTCCTCCTGCCATCCTTGCCTTGCCCCGTTGCTTTTTGTCTGCTGGTTGAACTGCAAAGATGTTTGCCATGCTCCTGTAGGAACTGTTCCCCTCCTCTTCCTCCTCCTCTGGTCTACAGCAATTTCCTTCCCTTCAAAGAAAAACCCTTTTCCTGACATCCAGGTTGAAAAGCAGCAATGAAACGGCGGGCGTGGATGATGGTGGGTTGAGGCTTGAATCTGCCATGTTGTGAAACGGCTATAAAGGACATTATTATTAATAATAAAGATTTTAGTATAATAATTTTAGAACTGCAGAACTGGAAGAGACCCTGCAGATCAACAAGTCCAACCCCTGTCAAGGAGGCACAGTGGGGAAGTGAACTCACAACCTCTAATTCCATAGCCAGATGCCTAACCCACTGAGCTATCCAGCAGTTCATTTTCACAATTTCTGACACTAATGGGACACACACACACACACACACACACACACACACACACACACACTTTATTTATCAGTCTTGACTTCTTCCCTTTAAAAAAAAAAGAGGCAAGTGATATAGCGCTGAATTGACCCAGAGCTAGAATGGACAGCATCATTTCAGAAAATATTTTCTGTGGAAAGTGGACAATTGTTCACTGGAGGGGAAATATCTTCTGAGTGATTTTAGGCAATCACACATACCAACCCCCCCCCCCCCACAAAATGAAGTAATGCATGGGTAATTACAAGAAAAACTAGCAGCCCTGCTGGTGAAGCAAAATAGAACAAATGACCCTGAAAAAGGACTGGGATTACTTGCAATTAGCTTTACACGTGTAGTTGGTGGGAATAATTTGAAATTGGCCGTGTAATTGCTGGAAAAACACATGGGGTAAATTGTACTGCAGTCAGTCTCTGAATTTGGTGTGCTTAATTGTTATTTCATTGTTAGAACATATTGAGTTGCTCCTCCTCCTAGGATATGATTGAATATTTCTTTCTTTCTTCATATCAGAGCATTTGCACAATCAAAATCATAAACACACATGAAATATAGGCAAAATCAAAAACCAATTAAAATGTCAAGACAATGTCAAGACAATCCGACTATTTTTGACCAGATGCGTTCAAAACTTGTGATGTGTGCAGAAAATCTTCCTCGGCTTCAGCCATCAGAGTCCATGAAGTGGGTGGGTGGGTTTGGTGCCATTCCAGTGCAGTGCTTCTGGAAGGGAAAGATTTGCTGGCTGCATGTAGCTGCCCAGCGGATGCCCAAGTGTACTCATAATATTTTTCCATTCTTCGGGAAGGCTCCTTCTATGTCTATGCATTATAGAATTATTGTTATTCAATGGTGGTTAAAATCACTTTAAATCTGAACATGTAAAAGGGCAATAGGTAAAGGTAAAGGTTCCCCTTGACATTTAGTCCAGTCGTGTCCGACTCTAGGGCGCGGTGCTCATCCCCGTCTCCAAGCCGTAGAGCCAGCGTTTGTCCGTAGACAGTTTCCGTGGTCACGTGGCCAGCGCGACTAGACACGGAACGCCATGACCTTCCCACCATGGTGGTACCTATTTATCTACTCGCATTTACATGCTTTCGAACTGCTAGGTTGGCAGGAGCTGGGACCAGCGACGGGAGCTCACTCCGTCGCGTGGATTCGATCTTACGACAGCTGGTCTTCTGATCTTGCAGCTCAGAGGCTTCTGCGGTTTAACCCGCAGTGCCACCACGTCCCTTAACTGATAAGCACCCTATCTAAACTCTTCTACTCACCTTAGAATTGGCTGTTTGGTTTTGGCTTTATTTTAACTATGAAATACAAAGTTTCAGGAAGGAGGCGTGGTGCCCATTTTGTTTTACTCCATCAACTCTGCTCTAGCTCCTTCACCATGGGCCACTATAGAGGACAGTGCTAGAATATCTACAGAAAACCCACATATACTTTTCAAAGTGGATGGATTACTATTCTTCTAGCAGCTGATTTATTTCAAGAGGTGCAGCATTATACACCCTTCCAATGAAAGGCTATTTGAAATGATTGCAGTGGGCTTGTTAGAAATACCATGATGGCAGACTCTTTCATGCAACTTTATTTTTAAAGCTCAGTGGCTATAGAAAATATTTTTTTATTTGCATCCTTAAAAAAAAACCTTGCAAAAATATCCAAAGTTGGATTATATAAAAGTTTAAAGGTATAAAGTTAAAAGTTTCAGGATGGAAGTGGATTTAGGGATTCACAGTTCAATCTCATGCAATCTAAAATCAGATGTAAACCCCAGTTAGTTCAATGGGACCTAACAGCCAAACAAAGGTAGGGAAGAATTACTGAAATAATTCAGAGAAGCTAAGCTATAGGAGAAGCCATTTCACTAAACCATTTCCTCTCAAAGTACTGAGTCACTGTTTTCAGAAACATTAAATCTTACTCCTAAAATGTTTACTGATCTAGGTTTCTGATGGTATTCTTGAATTGCAAAATAAAACAGAGAAGAAAAGTTTGATGTATCAACGTCTTCTCCACATTGCTTTCCCTGTTACACTTTAAGGAAGCAAGTATTTGAGATAAGCCACCCTGAAAAGCATCTTAAAAAGCAGAGACATCACCTTGCCGACAAAGGTCCGCATAGTCAAAGCTATGGTTTTTCCAGTAGCAATGTATGGAAGTGAGAGCTGGACCATAAAGAGGGCTGACCGCCGAAGAATTGATGCTTTTGAATTGTGGTGCTGGAGGAGACTCTTGAGAGTCCCCTGGACTGCAAGGAGATCAAACCTATCCATTCTGAAGGAAATCAACCCTGAGTGCTCACTGGAAGGACAGATCCTGAAGCTGAGGCTCCAATACTTTGGCCATCTCATGAGAAGAGAAGACTCCCTGGAAAAGACCTTGATGTTGGGAAAGAGTGAAGGCAAGAGGAGAAGGGGACGACAGAGGACGAGATGGCTGGACAGGGTCATCGAAGCTACCGACATGAATTTGACCCAACTCCGGGAAGCAGTGGAAGACAGGAGGGCCTGGTGTGCTCTGATCCATGGGGTCACGAAGAGTCGGACACTACAACAACAATACAACAACAACACCCTGAAAAGAGCAGGACTGCTTATGAATAAGAATGCATGACATTTGCTTGAGTAGCTGCAAGTTTTCTAGAAAAGGGATTCCTTTGAAGCAACATGGATTTATGGATTTCCAAATAAACGCATACAAACCTGCAGAGGGATAGTGGTTGATTCTAAAGTGCAGGAACTCATAACGATCTGAGGTGGGCCAGTGAATCTTTTTTTATTCTTGATGGCAGAAGTAGGTAAGATGATTTTGAAATGCAACTCTCATTTCCTCTCTTTCATGTTTCCTCTATTTTTTTTAATCCCCTATGTGCTCAGCATACTTTCCATTCAGCAAACCCTAAATTCTCTACTGCTATGATTTCTTTTTAAATTATAGTCCTCATTTTGAAATTTTCATCTGTGTGCATTAGTAATAATTATGTGCCATCAAGTCATTTCTTCTCCCAGGATTTTCTAGGTATAAAGTATGAGGTTACAGTTTGCCTATCGCTCCTCTGCTCAGAGGCTGTGTAGGTTGCCACACAGATGGCAGGACACATAACCCCATCAGCTGCACATGTTCCACCTATTCTCAGTTGGCTCTTCTCTCGAAGGCACAGTGAAGATTTGAATTCCTGGTCCCTGGCTCTGCAGCCTGGTGCTCCAACCCACTGAACTATATCAACGCTTATAGATACATTAGCACATATTAGCATAATATCTGCATTATTGTATGCATATGAATATGCATATAATAATGTATATATTTAACATGCACACATTAGTATAAGATAGGCAAATGTGTAGCCCACAGCCGCGCCGCCCCCTTTTGGTGATAATAATCATTGCATGCCGTCAATTCTAACTTATGGTGACCCCTTCCAGGATTTTCTAGGTAGAGAATACACAGAAGTGGTTTCCCATTTCCTTCTTCCAGGGGTGCCCTGGGACTGTGCAGCTTGCCCAAGGCCACCTAGGCTGGCTCTTATCCCTGGAGACACAGTGGGGAATCAAACTCTCAACTACTGGCTCCCCAGTCAGATACTGAAACCACTGAGCTATCAAAGCTGGTGTTCTTTATTTCATGTTCATTGTCTTCAGACAGTGTGCATCTTCTGTCCAAGTGCAATAGGGCAATCAATGTAAACGGGAAAGGAGGGATAAGGCCTCTGTGGCCATGGAAACAACCTAATTTGGACTGTGCTGGAACAGTCCAAATTAGTTTGAGAAAGGAGACGCTACAACTGCTGAGAAATCAGGAGGAAAAGTTTCCTTCTTCCTTGGTGTACCTTTTCCCCCCCATTTCAAATGGTCAGAGCCATATAGTGGGTTGCATTCACAAAGGATTTCATTCTTATTATCCGCTGAGAAGTTAAAGACAACCAAAAGCTGCCATTGAAAAAGCAATAGTAAAAACTATCTTTCCGAAGTCCGTTTCTCTGTTGCTTTCTCTTTCTGTCTTACTTGGCTAATAATAATAGGTTCTGTGCAGTAGCATTTTTCAACTCATCACAACAGAGAACAAGAGTACTCGGTTGTTCAAGGACTAGTTTTTAACGACAGTGTTTTGCTTTCCACTCTCTGAACAGTGGGAAGTTCCTGTGGACAAAAATCTGAAATACTTACGCAGATCACAATTCTATAACTGGAATGTTTTATTTTAAATAGAATTCAGCTTGACACAAATCACAGTAAGACAGAAAACCCAGGTCCTCCATGTATCTTTCTTAGCTTTTTCTCCCTTACTGAATATATCCAGCCAGCCAGAGGCCAATCTTTTTCCCCCACTGTGCTAGTTCAAAAATAACAAGAAACTATAGTTGTGTTTGGATACCCAGTGTGTTGAACTGGATAATGTGAAGGTCTAGGTCTCAGGAGACCTGAGTTTGAATCCCTGTTCAACCATGGAAACTCACTGGAAAAGCTGAACTGGAGTAACCTGTTACTCCTCAAATATCTCACTTATTAGGCTTTCAAGGTAAATCACTTCCAATTAAAGTAGAGGGCAATCCACAAAAGCTAACACTGAAATAAATGTGTTAATCTTAAAGGCACCACAGTATGTTTGTGTTTACACATCTCCCTTGAATTGCATGGGTCTGAGCAGCACTGTTTTGGTTATACATGGATTTTTCCATGCATGCATGCATGCATGCATGCATACATACATACATACATACATAATACATACATACTCCAACAAATGAAAATTGAATAAATAAATATTCAATAAATACTGCTGCTGTTTGTCTCCAGAAAGTGGTGGTCTTGGACTTACCGAGGCCCCTGTTGTTGGTGCAGTGGCCCCGAGTCCGATGGTGCCAGCCCCCTGTCCTGGCATGAAAGCTTCATGGGGCACCCGGGGAGGCTGCTGGGGCATGCAGGGAGGCTGACGCAGGCCAGGGAAGGTTACTGCAGCACTCTGCTCCAAGGTAGGAGGGAGAAGGAGGGATTGCATATCCATTCCCCCCTTCTGATAAAGGCTTTAGTTATGTTTGAGGGGCATAAATGCTATGTATCGATTTTGAACTACATGGGGGTCCAGAGCCCCTAACCCCAGCATTGTTGAAGGAAGAAGTGTATATTTTTTTTTTTTTGCTGAAACAGATTAACCCAGCTATTTCTCTGAATGCTGCGACATAGTATCCTGGCATGTGAATGAGCCGTTGCAAGCCTGAGGCTTATACATCCCCACCTACACCAATCTTTCTCTTGCACCTACCACAGGAGTTTGCGACAAACGTTTTCTAGTTTTAAATGGACCACAGTTCAGATCTTGGACATTTCATTCATTCATTCATTGATTCTTTCTTTCTTTCTTTCTTTCTTTCTTTCTTTCTTTCTTTCTTTCTTTCTTTCTTTCTTTCTTTCTTTCTTTCTTTCTTTCTTTCTTTCTTTCTTTCTTTCAGTTCCCAGCAACTCCAAGGCAATACATACACTCGTTATGAGATTCTGAGAGTTGCAGTTCACTGGGGAAACTGGGACAATAGCTCAGTTGTAGAATGCATGCTTTGGTTGCAGAAAGTCCAGGTTCAGTTTCTGATGTGTCCCATTAAAAGCATCAGGGAGCTGGGATAAGGAAGAATTCAACCTGAGGCCCCAGGGACATGGTGCCAGTCAGAACAGGTGACCCTGGACTTGCTAAATGGGCCAAATGTCTGACCAGGTATAAAACAGTGTCCAACATTTATAACTTTCCAAGCTCTGCTCCAGTTTCTTGTGATGTAAGAAGTGGAAGAACTGTGTTTTGTTTAAACTATGTGTTCTGAGTAAGCCAGTATCTGAAACCACAGTTCGATCCTACTTATTGTAATCAACTATATTTTAAACAAACCACAGTTCCCCAAGTTCCAACATCTCAGAGAATTGCAGCTTGCTCAAAGTTGGAAGCAAAGGAAGGGGAAAGGAAAGGATCAAGGGTGTGTGCCAAACTAGGCTCAACATACTAATGCGTTGAGCACAGTGAAGCCTGTGAAGGGAGCATCATTTCATATTCGGGGGTGCATGAATTACTGTGGCATTCAAATTCAGTTCAAACTGTAAAGAAAGCTGTCTCTTCATTATAACAAGACCCTACTAATTATATCCAGTGAGAAAGAGATTGGAGATCCTTCCAACTAGCTGGAAACAGGATACTAAACTAGGTGGAGTTTTGTTTGGGTCTAGCAGGTATCTTCTTATGTGCAATATGTATGTATATACAGCATATATGCGGGATATACATACATCAAGACTCACTATATATGTAGAAGGCACCTATAACTGGACCAAAACATTGTGCCGTATTGTAGGTTTATTTCTTATTATGAAGAGATCAGGCCAGCAAACTGAACATGAGAAGTATCTTGCCATCAAATGCAGCTATGCTAATAACAGCTTAATTCAGTTTTCAGATGGATCTGCTCATTCTTAGTACTGACAGGTCTTTTTGCTTCAAGTTCTAAAATAAAAGCTCACCTTGGGAGGATAAAGGTCAGGCAATTTATGACTGGCTGCCCATCAAAATTGTGTTTCTGTAATAGGATGGCATAGAATTCTCTGCTAAATGTCCAAGACACGAGGCAAATTCCATCAAGCGAGAGGGAGGACAACCATTCCTTTACTGGACAACAACTTATTTAATTGCTTGCTGTCTTTCTGCTTTCCGTTCATGATTCTATATTTGCTCTTTCACATATCAATCTGTGCCCTATCATGTGGTGACATTTTGGAGGACACGATGCCAGAGAGGTTAGTGGCTTCCAAGGTGACGGAGATATCAAGATATCAAGAAACTTCTGCCTGAAGGATCCTACACCTTTCAAGCCAGTCTTAGATCCAGTAGCCATACTGGCTGGGGAATTATACGAACTATTGTCTGAAAATAACCTTTTTTGAGTGATTTTGTTCCTGAGACTATCCATTCTAGCCACATTTCTAATTTTACATTGTCAAAGGCATCTTACTCAGCCGTAGGCCTCAAGTAGAGAAGATGGGAAGGTTCACCTTGAGATTACCTTGAGTGATGAGAGGAATTCCCTTCTATCTATTTATTCCATGGAGTTGAGCAGAGCAGTTGGGACGGGACATTTTGGAGATTGCTCATTCATAGGATCGCTATATGTTGGAGGTGACTTGACGACACATAAGAGCAACATACATTTGCCAAAAAACAACAGAAGACATTGGGGAAGGAGGGAAAACTTCAGTCATGTAGCACTGTGCAGATGCATGATAGGTAACTATCTAGCCATCCCCTGTTCAGGTGTAGTTTGCTGATGTCAGGGAAGGCAACTTGACAATCAGCAACCAAACAATCATAATTATGTTGAAGATCCCCCTCTGTTTTTGCCTCTGTGTTAGACTTTTTTTCTTTTTTAAATGGCTTCTAACTTCCTTGACATCTTAGAGATGCAGGAACACAAATGAATAGTAGTTGGGTGAATAGAATACTGGATTTGGATCGAAAGAGCTAAGTTCAAAACTTAGGGGGTAATCAGATGAGCATATAGCTCACAATTTGGTTCGCTTTTGGTGCAGTTCAGTTTGCTCTGTTTTCCAGCAACTATACGAGTATATGTTTACTTAAGTAAGAATGATCAATCCTGTCCCTTTTGAGAGCTCTCCTGTTCCTTTCTGGCACAGTGCTAGGGCTGCAATTTATTTGGTGCAATTGGGAGTGCTCCTGATTATCCCATTCTGCAGTCTGCATGGTTGCTTAATTTGCTCCCAAACAGAGCTGTGAATGGCATCGTCTTCGGCAACAATCCTGTGACATACGCAGAAGGTTGTGACAGTAGAAAGAACAAAGGTTGTGACAGTAGAAAGGAGTAGAAACCCTCTCCTCTATTTTCCTCTTCTCACAATTTTTAAAAAATATTCTGCTAAGTGACACAGTGCTATTTCAGATATAAGGGAGTACAGTGGACCCTCGACTTACGGAATTAATCCGTATTGGAACGGTGGCTGCAGGTCGAAAAGTCTGTAGGTCGAGACTCCATTGACCTACAATGCATTGAAAACCGATTAATCCATAACCGGCCGTTTTTGGTCCATTTTGTTTGATTTTCCAGTCTGTAGGTCGATTCTCCGGCCGCAAGTCGAACCTAAATTTTGCGGCCAGAGAAGTCTGTAACTCGAAAAGTCTGCAGGTCGAGCCGTCTGTAAGTCGAGGGTCCACTGTATTCATGATAGATTGATGTACTGCTGTAGCGCTGTGCCACTTATTAAATTAAACAACAAAAAAGGGAAGTTGCTGCGTCTCTAAAATGGCAGCCACAGCAAAATATAGGGAAAGGTGTGGGGGAGGGGCATCAATAATCAAAAGGGAGAGAATTTGGAGCAATCTGAAGTACTGCCTGGATTCTTCTCTTGGAAGAAGAAATGTCTCCCTTGTGAATGGAAGGATCACTCACGTGCAAGATAAAATAGATCACACTAAATATACTGTCTTTCAAACATGATCCAGATTGCTCCAAATTCCTCTGTTTAGCTGTGCCCTTTGCTATGCTAGTGAGCTTACTGATTTTGGACACATTGCTACTATCATTCTGCTTTATTTTTCACTGTGTAAAACTGGGATATTTATGTCTCTCTCTTGCTTGCTCCCTTTTTTGCACAGGGCTGTCGTGCAGCTGAACAACAGAAGGATAAGTATTTTAACATATTTTATACCCAATAGTTCAGTTATTTAATACAAATTCTGTATGTTATTGGTTGCCCAGAGGTTCTTGCATCGATTACTTTCAGAGAAAACCCATACAAATGTTAGTGTACTGAAAAATCTGTAGTCATCTGGGAGCAACATTTAAATATGTGGAATCTGAATATTGTATAAGAAGGAAGGGATCGGAATCTCTGAAAGTTAATGACTTAAGAGATTAGTATTTTTTCCTTCACTCTTGCAATTAATTATCTAAAAGAAAATGAAAAACAGATAACTGTGTGATTTGCTACATTATCTCTGAGAATATTTCATAATATTTTCTACTCTAAATTGCGCTATCTGTGCTAGACCAGATTTCTTGGTTTCTCTTTTGTCTTCCCTTCTCTCAAGCAAAATCCAAAGTTCTTTTTTTTTATTTTGTATTTAAGGTTACATTGAAAGAAGACAGATGATATGACACTGACAACAGATCAAATGTGGCATTTTGATGTACTACCAGAGAGCAGATTTTAAACTTTCATAACCTGTGGTTTGTCAAAAAGTATTGATTCCACAGCTCAGTTATAGTGGCCTGCAACAAAGCCATCTCCTCCACCCCGCATTAGCTTAAAAAATGTTTTGTTTTTTTAATTTAGAAGAATTCTTAGTTATTAAAGGGACGTGGTGGCGCTGCGGGTTAAACCGCAGAAGCCTCTGTGCTGCAAGGTCAGAAGACCAACAGTCGTAAGATCGAATCCACGCGACGGAGTGAGCTCCCGTCGCTTGTCCCAGCTCCTGCCAACCTAGCAGTTCGAAAGCATGTAAAAATGCGAGTAGATAAATAGGTACCACCTCGGTGGGAAGGTAACGGCGTTCCGTGTATAGTTGCGCTGGCCACGTGACCACGGAAAACTGTCTTCGGACAAACGCTGGCTCTACGGCTTGGAAACAGGGATGAGCACCGCGCTCTAGAGTCGGACACGACTGGACTAAATGTCAAGGGGAACCTTTACCTTTACCTTACCTTAGTTATTTTACTATGAAGGGTCCCCTTGCTCCAGTCCAGTTCTGAATTGAGAGCAGGTATGGTTTTGAGTCTTTTAGGAGGTAGCACAATTAAAGCATTCCTCAAAATGCCAGATGCAGGGGAGTGGTATCAGGAGACAGGTATCTAGTTGTCTCGTGGGCTCCCAGAGGCATCTGGTGGGGCCACTGGGAGATACAGGAAGCTGGACTAGTGGGGCCCTTGGCCTGATCCAGCAGGGCTCTTCTTATGTTCTTTTCTACTCAGAGAAAACACAATTTTGACTGAATCCAAAATGCATTGTCACAGGTCAGGATACACAAAGGGGAAGACCCATCCTTTCTGTAGGCACTACTGAAGCTTTGCTGTACAGGAATCTTATTTGAGAATTTTTGACCCCACATGATTAGAAACACATGAGAGGAATAAAAATGTCACACATTGAAGCCAGATGGGTTGTATATAAATAAAATAAAATAAATAAGAAAGAAGGGTGGTTAAAAGTGGAATGAAACGGAACGGAACGGAACGGAATGGATGAATGAACTGGATGGCAAATGCTTGGAGTGAGAAGTCTATTCTACTTAGGAAAATTCCCAAGCTGATTTGGAACCCAGGAAGATCTAAGTAGTGCCAGGGCCTCCATAAATACAGATGTCTCCCAGCAGCAGGCATTCATTATCCAGGGCTGCTCCTATCATTAGGCACAGTGAGACAAATGCCTCAGGCTGGGGCAGAAGCATCTGTGCCTCAGCTGCTCATCCTGAACCTTCACTCAGCTATTCCCATTTGTTGGTGGGAGATCTGAGTATACCACATGGCCTGTTTGAGGCCCCCTAAGCTACTTGCTGCCTGGACAGCAAGAGTGACTGAACAGGACTTATTTATGACTGTATGAGGATAACATGAGGGGCCATGCTTTCACGATCTCTGAAGCAGAACACCCCCACTCTACAGACAATAAACTGGCTTGTCCCAAGGTCATTATGTGAAGCCCTACATGTACCAGTTAGGGACAGGTTGAAATTCCAGTTCATTCTTCCCGGACTAATATGCAGAATAACATTTGGATATAATTTGGATCGCTCACTTTTCTGAATTGGGAACATTGTGTATGAAAATACATGTAGATTGTCCCTTTTTTCAAGTTTGAAGAGTGATGGATAAATTGGAAAGGAAATTGAACAGAAAAAAAAATATGAATAGGTGAGGGTATATTCTTTCCCTACCAATACACGGAGCGCTGGCCAAAAATATTCTGCTGCCTGAGGCAGACCAGACAGTTTTACCTCCAGGTACAGAATCACTGAAAGTTAACTTTTATCCTCTACCAAACCTGAGCACAACAGATTAGCTTAAGGAGTGCAGTGCAGGGAACAGTCAGAGATTATTGTTACTGCTCCGTCTCTCAGTATCTCTGGCAATTACTTAGTTCTGCCTAATGTCAGGACCAGCTTTGTTCATTCAGTGATTACATCAGTGTCAAGGCTGAGCTATGGATACCTGGTGGGGTGAGCCTAGAGCTGTGGTAGGGAGTTTGAGCTGAAGAACCAGGTGGAAGACATCATTTCCAAGAAAGGAACTGTCACTCAGGCAACATTCAGCACAACCACAAGTCTTTTGTAGTCCTTCCAGTGTAGGAGAGCCCAGTGGTGATTCTGAATGGGTAGAGGCTGCATTTCTTTGACTCAACCATATTGCATAGTTGCATACAAAAGGGAGGGCTTTTTAAAATTCAAGTCACTAAGGTTCTTGACAGTGATGAATAACTGAGATTACCCCAACTTTCTGGTTCTTTGATTGTATTTGGCCTTTCATAGATATAATCATGTGCCGTCAAATCAGTTTCGACTTATGGTGGCCCTTTTAAGGGTTTTTCAGGTAGAGAATGATCAGAAGTGGTTGACTATTGCTTCTTTCGGTGGGTGGGGGGACACCCTAGGACTGTGCAGCTTGCCCAAGGCTACACCGGCTGGCTCTACTTGCAGGAGGCACAGAGGGGAATTGAACTGCCACCCTATAGCACTGAGTTATCCAGCCAGCTTGTATATATCTTTAACACTACCCTGTTTCTCTTAAAATAAGACCTAACCTGAAAATAAGCCCTAGTATGATTTTTCAGGATGCTTGTAACATAAGCCCTACCCCAAAAATAAGCCCCAGTTAAGTGAAAGCCCACCTTCCACCATTGTGCAGCAACCAGAATAAGATGACATGACTGTATTTGAATAAACATAGATTGTTGTACATGAAAAAAATAAAACATCCCCTGAAAATAAGCCCTAATGTGTTTTTTGGAGCAAAAATTAATATAAGACCCTGTCTTATTTTCGGGGAAACAGGGTATTAAAATGTGAAGTATCATGATACTAGTTTTGCCACATAAGTGTCCAGTGTGGAATGGGCCAATGCATTACATTTGGTCCTTTCGAGGAGAAAGGTGGGGTAAAAATATTTTAAATAAATAAAAATAAATCAAATAAAATGCATTGCTTGATGCCCTATTCACATTTAATCACTTCACCCATATGTGGCTTAGAACAAACTTACTTAGTTAATTCTAGGCAACCACAATGGCATGTTTATGCTGATTCATCACTAGAACGTTAAATGCTATTCAAGAATCAGCTCATGGAGGGAGAAATCCACTAAGGAGGGAGCCCAAAGAGCAATTAATAATAGTTATTTTTGTTCCTTCTTTTTGTTGCCCCAATTAGCTTCATTTGATAAATTTCCATTTCACTTGATTAAATGGATTCTTGGCTCAGAATCTTGCTGACATAATCTTCCTTTCCTAAAAATAGCTGCCATCCTGTCTTTCTTGCAGCTTCTCCTTTGGCCAGAATGTGAAGGCTATGATTTATTTCATATAAAATGAAAGAAATGAAAACGAAAGAAAATGAAAGAAAAGTCCACTTAATTTATTTACTTTAATTAAATGCAGAATGCACATGAGCACCAAAAAAAGGAGGGGAGGCAAAGATAAGGTCCCAGATGAAACACAAGCATCTAATGCGCTGCTGTACTCTTTCATTCTCCCTCTTAGACGGTATCGCCATATAAACTCCAACCATTTCATTAAACCTCCATAAGTTCAAGAAGGAATGCAGGGATTTGGGAAACAGAAAACTTGTAAGTCACACAGAAAACTTTCTTCCTACCTACCTACCTACCTACCTACCCACGAACACACATATATACATATGTCTTCCTAGCATCTAAAAATCAAGCAAATTGCGATTAATATGTTAAGAAAATGAAGAGGAGCAGTAGGACAAAATCCACAGATCCAAAGGAGCAGGTTGTACAAGAGGCTCCAAATGCTAGGAGACCATTTACAATCCTAGTGCAAGAAAAACTGGAAAACAGCGGTGAAAACTAGCATAGTATAATGGCTGTTCCATTATTAGATCCCATCTCAGTAGGCTTATATGGCTCCTTTATGCATCATCAAGAAAAAAGGAAATGCATCATCAAAAAAGAGGTCTGAATAAAATATGAATCCATGTATTATAGGTATATGGATATAGGTTTAGATGCAAATTTAGAAGCACAGTCCTCATCAGAGTAAGGAAGCTTGTGGCCAAATGCCCTGTGTTCTTGCTTCATCTGCTGTCCAAGGTGCTGACTGTAAGCTACTTTGGAGGACAATCTCAAACAAATAAGCCTTGTCACTATTGGGACTGCTTTCAAGCCTGGGTGGGGGCCATAGCTAAGAGATAGAGCTATTATCTGTGGGAAGAAGGTCTCAGATTCAACTCTTAGCATCTCCAGCTTCAAAAAGATTAAGTAGCAGAGGATGGGGAGTACTTTTCTTCCTGAAATCCCAGAGAGCCATTGCCATCCAGCAGAGAGAATATTCATTTAGATGTTCATAAGACAGTAGTGGTCAACATTTAGGCACAACAATTTCCAGTCCATGAAAGAAGGAATTCTACCATTGAAATGCACACATGCTCCATTACTTGTTGTTTAGTTGTTTAGTCGTGTCCGACTCTTCGTGACCCCATGGACCAGAGCACGCCAGGCCCTCCCATACCCATTGATTACAATGGAGGCCCTACTGCAATTTTTTTTAACATTTCCCTGGGCATTTAAAAACAACCCTTTAATCTGTAAGACCTGAGCAGGGTTGTTAATGGTGGGACCATTGGAGGTCACTAAGTCATAGGGTTGGCATAAGTTGGAGGCAGCTTGATGGCACAACAACAACAATTAAGAAAAGACTGTCTAGGTGAAACCTCTTGTTTTATACATAGCTTTTTGATGTGGTTAAAGAAGAAGTCACAGCACAACTGGAAGAGTGTATCTATGGGGTGCTAGGTCACAAAACATACTCATGCACACATAACAGGAGGGGTCACATGGGGAGACAGTATATCTGCACGAATCAAACTCCTTGACTTTTTCTTGCAGTGGAGTCAGACTAAGACTCTTCTAGAATTAATCTGTATTCTAGCATAGGTGTTAAAAATGGCAGTGAGAAATTCAGTACCAAGAGCACTTACATAAAGCAGTGCTTTGAATAGATGTTTATTGTAGAGGAACATCAGGACACGTTTGTAATACAAATGATCTACTTAACCTGTGAGCTCATCCCATTTAAAACTTAGCCACTGCAGCTCACTTCTGATCGTGTCTCATTGCTTTTCCAAGCAAGTTGAGTTGGGCATTGCCGTGTGTTTAATATTAGTGTAACACAGCCTTCTCGTGGCTTATTTTAAAGACAGTCAGGAGATAAACCAGTGCAAAATTCAAACACCAGGATGTTTGTGGGGGTTACGTGCTTGGACAATATGACACCAATGGTACAGCAACCATGGCATGACTTACTGATTCATTTCTGAATTCAGCTTAAATTGCATCTCACATTTAAAGCCTCGATTGTTTAGAACAAGCCATGCTGTTCTGACCTGTCCCTAGAGTCAACCCAGTTGGTAGGGCCTGGAAACAGGATATTCCTAGCAACGACCTCCAAGGACACACTTGTTGAATCCCCTTCTCTGACAGCTTCTCTCACTCCCTGTCTTGTGCCCTTTATTAATCTGTTTCTTTTAAAATTGTCTAAACAGTCTACCGGTTTTATTGCTGGCCCCTCAACACATGTATTTCATCAAGGCTTTCAGGGTTAAAAATAAAGAGGTGGGAATTACCCTCAGAACTGTAAAGGTTTCTGTCACCAGATATGGTGACAGAAGCCTTTCTGAGCTGTAGACTGTCTCAAGCTGAATGTGGATTGCCTTTTGTTGAAGCAACAGTGTTACCAAACAGGCCAGGTTTGTACAATGCCCTTGCAGAGTCTCATTCTTGCCTAGACGTGTGCATGCATGCCACAGACTGTTTTAACTGGAAAACCTGTCAGACTAAGGACAAGTATAGGTTAAAAGCAATGGTGGAGAAGAAATAGCTTCAGGTTGCAAGGTCAGCCAAGCCCCCAAGAGGAAATGACAGGAATATAACTCTACACCAGCAGTTCTTAACCTTTTCTTTATCACGGACCTCCTTTAAATACCTTTGTTGCTGCAGACCACCAAGACTTAACTCAAGATTTAAAACCCTAAAGTGCATCAAATACTTATTTAAAGTTTCTCATGAAAGGTCTCATCGACAGATATTCCTTGCTATAATGGTGACTTTTTTAAGATGACTGGAAGAAGCTTCATTTTGCTTTGAATAGGATGCACCCTCATCAACAGCATCAGTTCTTTTACATTTCAAATTCAGCCAGTGATCCATTCTAAGGCCCAGCCAAAATGGATTGTTACGAAATTCACGTCGATATCAAAAAGTCACTTTACCCAACAATAACCAAACAGAATTTTATCAACAGAAATCAAAGAAGAAACAAAGTCCGTTCGAACACTCTCTCACACTGACACTGACTGACTCCGACTCTCTCTTCCAGTGGCTTCTGACTGTCTGTGCAGTAGCAAGAAATGTCACGTGCTGTCTCTCAGCCACTCAGCGTCATTCACTTGCACATTCCCAGTGTGTGCAGAAATATCAAACAGTTATTTGCTGTCAGCTATTTTCATAACCAATTTTTACTTTTGTTTGTTTTTAATGGAGGCAGGAGATTAGAAAAGCCAAGTTTTACACAAACAAGCAAGGTAAATTAAGATTTTGTTCTATATTTCCCTTTCTTTCTTTCTTTCTTTCTTCCTTCCTTTCTTTCTTTCTTTATAAGTATTCCAGGCCCTCCCTCCCTCCCTCCCTCCCTCCCTCCCTTCCTATTTTAACTGCAAAAGATCATAACATTTCTTCAAGCCTTCATGCCTCCCCCCCCCCCGCTTGAGGACACCATAGCCCTCCTGTAGAGAAGCCAGATACCGTAAATCAATTTATTTTGTTTTTATGCTATAAAGATTGTCTGGAGGTCTGGAAAAGAAAGCAATCTAGAATGGACTTCCCATTTTCTTCTTCCTGTTTAGTCAAATGGCCTATTCTATGTCCAGGGTTCTACATTCCACCACGTAAACAAGAGATTGTTTTCCTTCTCAAAGGAACATTTCTGTCCTCTTCTTCAGGAGCACTCTGCCCTTAGATCCTTTTCTGCAAAAAGAGAAAACAAAAGAAGATTTCACTTGAAGAAGGCCATTTTGCACATGCCCTAGGCACTTATTGCAAGTTGACAGAATAAGCACAACATGCTTTCGATGTAGTCATTCTTGAGACTTTTAATACCAAATGATCTGGAAGTTGAGTCATGGCAAATGGACTTCTTTCTTATTAGGTTTAAATGTTTTGCTACTCCTCCATCGTGATGATATTTGCTTATTAGGTGGCAATTTTATAGGAAAAAGATGAAAGTCAACTGGTGGCCAGGAAAATGAATATTTTCTTCTCTTAAATGCTGCAAAATAATGGCAAAGATTTCTTGCTTAATTATGGAAGAAAATACTTGTTGGTTATATGTTCTGTTATTTTGTAAGATCATAATTCATCGCTGTTGGAAAACTGTCTGTTGTAAGGGCAGAGCCATCCTTTTTTGACTGGAATTTTCATATAAACGACGTACTCTGTAATTATGGTGTTAATAAATAATGTGACTACAGAGATGACAGATCTTCCCCATTCCAGGTTTTACATGTAGTAATTTGGTTTTTCTTTTCATTTCAGAAACTGAGGTTTTTAAAATAGATTTATATGCAGGAGCACAATGCTCAACGCACTGTGTAGCATGCCATCTAATAAAAATTCAGCTGAAGAACGGGTGGATCAAGCGAGGCGAAATCCTTGTTTCCCGGCAGCAATTCCCTGTGATCTAACAAAAGGAACTCCACAAGGTAAAGACTGCTTCTTGGTGCAGGATGTGTGTTCCTTGCAGCAAAGCTTTGAAGAGGAATACGATAAAGACTACACTGCTGCAGGTGGTTGTGACACATTGATCCTTCTTATTTCAATCAGCCTTCTATTTGCACACATGCACACATTTGCACAGATGTACACACACATCTGTATACAAGCCAGTTATGATATGCATGCTCCCCATTTGCTTTCCAAATGTAATCAGAGAGTGATCTGTCCATGCGAAGGTATGTGCATGTGCTTTATTTAGTTTGATCATTCATCTTTGATCATAAAGAAGGGAAAGGTGCAGTGCCAAAAAAAAAGAGGGGGGGGGAAAGATGGTCACAGGTTTGCAGACACCTGCTGCCTTGACATCTTTGCAAGCTTCTCCTTTCCTGCTCACAGCATCTACGTGAACAATACAAGCTTTGTGTCTCCACTTTAGCAACTCGGTGGGGTTCCAACAGGTGCAGAAAGGCCCAAAAAGTGGGAACTGGGGTGGGATGGGGAGAGAGCAAGAGGCTAGGAGTGAGCCAAATAGAAACCTCTACCAGTTCCTCACCCATTCTAAAGTTTTAGGCAACTGCTTGCGGTGGTTAGGAAGAAAATTCTCAGTGGTTCACTGGCATACATCTACCTGTAGACATCTCTGCAGTATATAGTAGGGCATTTTACAGGACAAGCAATGAAAGCTTTAAAATTTGAAGGGGTAGGATCCAAGGAAGTGGTACAATGGATTTGGGTGCCCTGCGTCAATACACAAACCCATTTTTATTTACCCAGCGAACACTGTCCTGACCGGATGTCACCACATGTCCAGAGAACAGCAAATTGAAACAGGGTATTCTAGTAGGAAGGAATGTCACAAAATGGAGATGAGTAAGCTAGTAGGGTTGTAGAATAACAACTATACATCGCTTTGCTCTGATTTAGCAGCTTCAGAAGTCTGTGATTGTGACTGAGCAATGAAATATCTTGAGTTTCTATCATACGACACCATTTTTCCCCATAGTATTCCTTCCTCTCATTCAGCATTTATTCACACTGAGCATTTTCAAACCTCACTGGACTGTTGTAGGGGTAGAATGGGTGGGATGGGGTTCCAGCTACAATAAATACTGGATTTCTGCATTGCTTCCATCTTCTCTTTTGAGCTACTTCATTCCATGCCTCTTCACACTCAGTTTTCATTTCTCTTTTTCTCAACAGACACTTAGCAATCTGTGCTTGTTTGCTTGTTTACACCCATGCCCCTCCCCACTGGCCCTCAAAATGGCCTGTTTGGGGTATGTGTCCCTACTTTTGCAAACCTGGGAGTGGCTGCGAACCTGCCAGCACCTCCAGCTTTTGTGTGGGTGGTACAGGTTTTGGCTGTTTGAACGCAGCCACGCCAAGCATTGTGTAAATTATGCAGATACAACATATTATGCAACATATGTAAATTATGCAGGACAATATATCTGACATTCCAATCGACAGGTTTTAGGTGGACATCTGGCTTTCTGATGTTCGTGCTAGTCAGGGCAAGGATGGTATACTGAATTTCTGTGCCCATAACTGAGTGACATCTGGTGCTTTTATTATGCCTTAGGCTTCCATCTGTCCAGCTTAGGGTAATCTGTGCATACTCAGCTGAATTTCTGCTCTTGGTACATGAAAAATCTATGATTGACCACCTGCCAATGAAACAGATACCTTTAATTTTCTTAGCAAACAACATGCTCTTTTGCTTTACAGAAAAATCTAGTAGCTGTATTTCAGAATTCTGATGAGATGCAGACAAATACTTTGAGTAACTCTGAGAAGAATATTGTATCCTCATGAAGCATTCTTCCATAAGTGCTGTTGCTGTTGTTGTTCTTGGATTACATATCCTGAACTCTAAAGCCAACGTATCCAGCATATTAAGATTTTTTTTTTATTACATTTTGTATGCCACCATGGTATATGAGTTCCTGTGTTCCACTGATGCATGACCACACAAAACCAAGCATGGCAAGTCTCTGGCTGAGATGCAAAATCAAGTGACAGGTGAGATGCCAGAAGCTGCTAAACATCTGTCAAGTGCAGGAACATTGTGGATAAATCTTTATACATTTCCTGTAACAAACAGATGTGATACATGACCAGCACTTTTGCTCCCTTTGGATTGTGGGAATACTAGCCTTAAAGATGTCCTCCATAAGACTCCCCCCCTTCTACCTGGTCCCCCTATTTGTACCTTAACCCCTATCCCTATGAAAATTAATTTAAATTTTTTTAAAAAAATATTCAGGTATCTAGATTTCACCATCTTGAGGCAATGCCAGAGGCAGATGGACACTGTCTTCTAGACTTGTAGACACATAACACATTCTGGAAGACTTCTCTGCTGGACTGTACATATGCTAACAGCAGCAACAATATCAGCAATGTCTCCTGATGTCACTCAGGAAAATTAGAATGTTTGAAATCCAGAGCTGGCAAGCTTATTACCTATTGCTGTTTGGTTTGGTGTTCGTTTCTATATATTTCCCTTCCTCAACCCAAGGAAATGCCTGGCCCTAGGAGATAATGATGTATTTTTCCCCCTCAGAACATAGAACAGAGGAACTCTGTTACATTATGGCTCAGAACGTAGTGAAATGCTTGGAATTCCAAAAAAAGTTGTGTTTTGATGTTTGTTTTATTCAAAACCAACAACAAATCAAGCTCATGTCACAATTTCTTTATATAAGAGGCAGACAAATCTGAAAGCTTGGGGATCTTACTGAGCCACTGAAGCATTTATGAACATAACCGAAAGATCCCCATGCGAGCACTTATAACACAGAATAAGCCAATGGAATGTCACTTCAATTATACATGAAAATAACTCCCAAATATGCAGGATTTTTAAAAGGCAATAAATTATGCATGGAGCTGAATTTTTCTACTGGTTTCTTGTCAACTAAAAATGATCTAAAAATCCTTGCCAGCAACAGCGAGATTAGGACGAGTTGATGATTTTGTACAGATGTTGCATTAATATTTAGCATTCTGCCTAATTAAAATTTAGCCAGAAATCAATACAAATTCAGAAAACCCAACTTTGTTAAGAATGTTTGAAAGTTAAGGATTTGCTGATCAGCAATTCTTTTATTCACAGGTCTCTTTCAGATGTATCCATTCATCCTAACTAGAGATGCCATGTTATTAGAAAACCAGCACTTCACAAAACTGTCAGTCCCTTCATCCCCTGTCGGTGTGCCTTTGCACAAATGTAACATTTGCACCACTTGCTTTTCTTCCTGCAATGTATTCACAATAGCAGAGGAAAAAGAAGCCGGGTCTTCCAACTCCTCTTTTGACGTCTATCTAACATGAAATGTTCTCTCTGAAAAAAACATTCCTTCTTCAACTCTGAGCCTGTCACAATGAGGAAAGACTGAAAGAACTGGGCATGTTTAGCCTTGAGAAAAGAAGACTATGACAGCACTTTTCAAAGACTTGGGAAACTGTCATACAGAGGAGGGGCAGGATCTGTTCCTGATCATCCCAGAGTGCAGAACATGCAACAATGGGCTTAAGTTACAGGAAGCCAGATTTCAACTGAATATCAGGAAAAACTTCCTAATCTGTTAGAGCAGTATGACAGTGGAACCAGCTACCTCAAGAGGTAGTGAGTGCTCCAACACCGGAGGCACTCAAGAGAAATTTAGACAACCACCTGGCAGATATCCTTTGATTTGTGTTCCTGCATTGAACAGGGGGTAGGACTCAATATAGGCCCCTTCCAACTTCATTATTCTATAATTCTATAATTCTAATCAGTTTATTTTTACTCCTGCCTTGTAATGTGTTGTCATGTCTCCTTTGACTTATGGCAACCTTTGTAGTATTTTTGAGGTATATGAAGTATGCAGGGAGTGGCATAGAATTGCCATCTCTCAGTGAATTTCCATAGCTCAGCAGGTATTTGAACCCATGTTTCTTGAGTCCTTGTCTGGCATTTTATCCACTACACCAGTGGTTCCCAAGCGTGGATCCCTAGATGTTCTTGGACTGCAACTCCCAGAAATCCTGGCCAGCACAGATAGTGGTGAAAGCTTCTGGACATTTTAGTCCAAGAATATCTGGGGATCCAAAATCGGGAACCATGGCATTACACCACAAAATGGCTCTCACACATTTGCCTTGGATGGTCAGTTACACTTGGCCAAAAGAGAGGAAAGGTGTCACCAGAAAAAATGGACCAAAGAAGGTACAATGCTGCATGAAAGGTGCATATACTGATGTTCAAGCATAGATGCAAATTTAGGAATCATTACTGTGGTTTAGATGTAACGGTGATCACAGTGGAGATGACTGTGGCCAGGTGGCCCGGAGACCCACTCACAGTCTGCTGGCCAGGTGCTCAGTGTTGAGGAACAACTTCAGCAGGTCTCCTATTCCCTCTTCTTAAGATTCTTTATCTTTAAAGTAGACTCCGACTGAACAAGAATTTGAATCAACAGCTGTCCTTTGTAAAGTTTAACACATGACCAGGCTGTCCCTGCCTACAGCCGTAATAAGCAGGGCCCTATGAAACTAAAAGACAACCCTTTCTTGTACAACATACGATGTCGACATTCCTCTCTCCTTTACGATGTCGACATTCCTCTCTCCTTCACGGGCAAACAGATTTGGACTGTATATAATGGGAGAAATTATATGGGATGACTGGAATCTCCACCATACAGAACTGATTCTAATGTCTCTTCCCACATGTCTGCTCTGATCTAAATGAGAAAGCACATAAGAGATTAGAGAGAGGCATGAACTGCCAGTTCAGCAGTTTGTGCAGGTTCGTTTATTGGCCGAGCAGGGGTTTGGCACTCCTCCGATGGATGCCCACTCCTTCTCCAGGCACTGGTCCTGTGTGGGCGTCTGCCAGAGGAGGTGGGGCTTTGAAGAGCTGAACACCTGTTCAGCCCATAAACGAACCAGCACGAACTGCCAAATTGACAGTTCATGCCCATCTCTGTAAGAGATCTTAATGAACCGTCCACATCTCACTTAGCCAAGAACAAAGCAACCACCCACTAGCCCTCCTGTTAAAACTGCAATGGTTAGCTGGTGGTGGCCCCATGTCTTTAGAATAAACTTCCAAGAGAGGCTCAACAGGCTCCTTTTCTCCAGCTCTTTAAGAAATGGCTGAAAATGGAACTTTTAAAAGCGGCTTTTACTAATGCTGACCTAGGTTTTTAAGTTCTTTAAATTTTTATTTTATTCAGAGTCGGGTTTGCTTGTGACAGGAGACAGGAGACTAATTATTTGTCTAATTTAAATTGTATGTTTGTTTTATTCTGGGTTTTATTTGATTGAATTTACAATTATAAACTACCCAGAGAGTGCTATGCACATACATACATACATACATACATACATACATACATACATACATACATACATACATACATACATACATACATACATACATACAGAATTTTCAACAACATGAAGTTGTTGGCTAAAGTAAGCTGAAGTGGAAGAAATGAACTTGTGGATAATATGGAGTTTTTATTTAATCTCTTTTCTGTCTTGGGGGTATACAGAATTCTAAAAAAGAAGACAAAATTAGGAGCTTGGAAAAGTTACTCTTTCAGACCAAAGTCCACAGAATCCTCTATCCAAGATGGCCATTGGCCAGGTTACCAGGGAAGATCTGGAAGTTGTCATCCAAGCAAGCAACTTTTTCAAACTTTTGAGAAACAGGAATGTTGAGGGGAAAGGAAAATAAACAAGGATTATTCATGTGCCCTCAAATCAATTCTGACTTATGGTGACCCTTTTCATGGTTTCCCGGGTAGAGAATAGTCAGAAGTGGTTCTTCTGGGGGCACCCAAGGCCACACAGGCTGGCTCTACATCACAGGAGACACAGTGGGGAATTGAACTCCCAGGGGAAATATTAACCAATCTAAACCAGTATCATTTCTTCTAGTTCTCTGATGACTGAGGCATATCACCTGCTACCTAATCCTTGTTACTGGCTATGCCAGCAAGTACATCTGGGAACTTTGGAATATAAAGCATGCTCTCTAATGCACAGTTTAAATCCCTTCAAAACTGAAAAGATCAAATGGATAGTCAAATCTGGTGTAGACAGTGGACTAAGAGTTAGCTCCATTCTGTGGGAGACGTCCAGCTCATGAAAACATGATTGAGTATGAATGTAGAACTTACAGAAATAACCTTGGGAATCTCATATTCATGTAAACATGCCTGGCGCAATGCAGGAGTGATTGAAGCCTTTCAGTATCTCAGAAGCCAGTTGCATTTCCAGAGGAAATTAAGATAAGACAGATACAGCATTATTTGGGCTGAATAAAACAGGTAAGCCTGTACTCATCTTTCATGACTAGAAAGTGAGAGATAAGGAAGAACATGAGTTTGTTTGCTTATGATTACATTTATCCATCACCTTCCTGCCAAAGCACTCAGCGTAGATTATATTTTATAACAACGCCTCCCAGTCTAAGAAACACAACATAAAAAGAAATAGTAGAGCTTGAAAAAGGTTTTTAGAATATCCCAGCCAACATGGTCAGTATATTCTAGGAGTTATAGACTCCAAAAGGAAGTTTTCTAAGCTCTGGGAAATAAGAGGTGGGACATGAAAGGAAAATAAACAATGTGGACACCATTTCTTTCGTACTATTCAATATTGAAGTCACATTACACCCAGGAATAATGGTTGCTGGAGAGGACCGTTCTATGGAGGAGCCTAATGGTTGCTGATTATCATCAGGTTGATGGATATGGTTTCTGGAGTCAGACAGAGATGCTGCTGGTACAGAAAGTTTAGACAGCTGTGGGAAGGGAGACGTGTGGCCTCAGCTAGGCTGTTGGAGGATTCAGATTTACTGGATCCAGATGGCTCCTCTATTGGGGGTGCATTAAGTAACCACCCTGTTTTTAGGGAAAATTATGCTGCAGTAGTAACTTATTCACCAAGCCTGATTCATATGTGAGCAAGGATTTTAATCTGAGAACCCATTCCTATTCATTGTATCAGCTTCTCCATCAACAACATGGCATCATTCAGATGTGTTGAACAAGCTTTCCCATCATCTCCAGTCAGAAGGCCAATGGCCATCCTAGTTAGAATAATGGGATGTGTAATCCCACACATCTTGATGGTGTCAGAGTGGGGATAGCTGAATTACAATGTACCAGGTTTTTAGTCAGTTATGTCTTTCGGAAATGTTAGAAATGCTACAGGGTTGTATAGAAAGACCAGGCCATTTCTTCTTCTGATGCTTCAGGCAAATGTTTTTGAAGGGCTTAGTGTGAAGTAATTAAGAAGTCATGTTCATACTGTGAAGAAGATACAGGGGATCCACATGCAAAAGTAATTGCTGCTGCTTTCTGTCCTTTAACATCAGCAAAATGCTAAGTTAAAAATTGGAACAGGCATAAATCTAAATGTGAGTTCTGGAAGAAAAAAAAAGCCCATCGAACTAGATCCATATAATACTAATAATTGTGTGCTGTCAAATCAATTCTGATTTATGGAGACCCTTTTCAAGGTTTTCTAGTGGTTTAACAGTCCCTTCTTCTGGGGGCATCCTGGGACTGTGCAGCTTGCCCAAGACCGCATGTGTGTGCTATAAAAGAATAATAACAGCTACTGATTTAGTAATGCATTCCTTTTTACTTCCCCAGATCCATCTGAAAGTTCATTGAGAAAGGTGTTCACAGCAAGTTATATAAGAAAACATGAGGCGGTTCACCCCATTGCTGAGCAACTGCAAAGGCTTCTGATTCAGACCCATTTCAAAGTAGGGATGTGTATTGGCTTTGGAAAAAGTGCCCAAATAAGGCAAAGCACAGATATTTGTACCTTACTGGAGCAGATACAGGGCAGTTTAATAAACCCCTAATCATGCTCAGGTTTGTTAGGATACCCCTAAAAATCCTTAAAATTTGCGCTGGCATTTTGAGCATTAGAAATGCTGAAAGTTGAACACAAATACTCGAAGCCAGTTGCTGTAGCAAAAAGAACGAAGCGTCTCAGTGGAAGAACATTGACAGCTGGCGCCCCAAAGAAAGCCAAGTCTCTCCTGGGAACTCAAACTGACAAGCCCTGGGGAAGGCTCAAATCAGCTTCACTGGACTGTATTTATTTCCCGTCCACACAACCAAGCAGCCCTTTCATATCCAGGCATAGCAAGGAAAAGATGTTACATTGCTTCCTGGACTAGCCAGTGAGTGAGCACACTTGGGTTACTTCCTCAAGACACTAGGGAGCATCTTCCTGAGTTCCCAACATGTGTTTTCTCCCATTCTCCTGCTTACTTTTAGGGTTTGGTGCCCTGGAAGTGTGAAAGACAGGAAATGCCTAAACCAACCTGCCCACTGTTTTTTTTTCTCTCCTCTCCTCTGGTGCTGACAATGACGCCATCCTTCCCCCCCCCCCCCCTTCGTGGTTACTTGTCTGTGTTCCAAAATGGCATGGGTGCCAAACATACAGCCCTCTGATCCAGCGTAGGCAGTAAATGGGCGCACTTGGGCAAGCCAGACTACTGACTGTGGATGCTAAAGGGTTGTCCTTCACACTTCAACATGTATTTTCTCTTGTCCCTCTCATGACACACCTTAGTTATTTGACGAAATCCCTGCAAAGGGTACCAGAAAAGAAAAGTATGCCTCCATTTACCTGCCCACTGTTTTTCTCCATGATACAGGACAGCAACTGCTGTGCTACTGATGCCAAGGGCGTCTTTTCTGTTCTTGCTGTGGGTGCCTGTGGGTGTTCCCCACAGTGGACAGGGGCCAAATGTCCAGGACTCTTATTTGGGATAGGCAGTTGTTTGGGCATACTCTGGCAAGTCAGGCTATTGACTGGAAACACTAAGGGGCCATCTTTTACACCTCAACACATATTTTCCCTTAGCATGGCTTCCAGGGGGTGGGCGGGCGGAAGGAAGGAAGGAAGAAAGGGAGGGAGGGAGGAAGCTGATAAAAGTGTTTTGCCTACAAACTGAACAGCCACTACATTCCTAAAGTAGATCGCAGCCCATTTTCAGGTTCACTCCCCTGCCAATCCAGAAAGATACAAATGCATACACGTATCGGCAAAAAAAAGTTCAAGCCAAATCAACTTGGAGACATATGGACAACTCTGTCCTCCACTATTCAGCACTGGTTAGTAAAGGTAAAGGTTCCCCTTGACATTTAGTCCAGTTGTGTCCGACTCTACGGCGCGGTGCTCATCCCCGTCTCCAAGCCGTAGAGCCAGCGTTTGTCCGTAGACAGTTTCTGTGGTCACATGGCCAGTGCGACTAGATACGGAACGCCATTACCTTCCCACCGAGGTGGTACCTATTTATCTACTCGCATTTTTACATGCTTTCGAACTGCTAGGTTGGCAGGAGCTGGGACAAGCGACGGGAGCTCACTCCGTCGCGTGGATTCGATCTTACGACAGCTGGTCTTCTGACCTTGCAGCACAGAGGCTTCTGCGGTTTAACCCACAGCGACACCACGTCCCACTCAGCACTGGTTAGGCCTCATCTAAAGTAATTGCATCCGGTTCTGGACTGCACTTGAAGAAGGATGCCAACAAACTGGAGCAAGTTCAGAGGAAGGCAACGAGGATGGTCAGGGGTCTGGAAACCAAGCCCTAAGAGGAAAGACTGAAAGAACTGGGCATGTTTAGCCTTGAGAAAAGAAGCCCGAGGGGAGATATGACAACACTTTTCAAAGACTTGAAAGGTAGTCATACAGAGGAGGGGAAGGATCTGTTCTCCATCATCCCAGACTGCAGGACACATAATAATGAGCTCAAGCTACAAGAAGCCAGACTGAGGCTAAATATCAGGGAAAACCTCTTAACTTTTAGAGCAGTGCAATAATGGAACCAATGATCTCAGGAGGTGGTGAGTGCTCCATGGCTGGAGGCATTCAAGAGAAAACTGGACAATCTTCTGTCAGATCTGCTTTGATTTGGATTCCTGTATTGAGCAGGGGGTTGGACTAGATGGCCTTATACAGGCCCCTTCCAACTCAATTATTCTATGAGTCTATGAGTCTGTGGTGGTGGTGCTTCCCACTCATGTTGGTGGCTCCTTCATTTTGTCTAATGATAGGACTGGCCTCTCTATGGTTCCAGGTGGTGCACAAAAGAGAGGAAAGTGAGAGACCCAGGAAGAAAGAGAAGACCAACATCATATGGGGGAAAACAATTTTCTGAGCTTCCATTCCCTGTATTCAAAAGATACCAATAATAAGCAACATGGCAAAACAAGAGGGGGAGAAAAATCACTGTATGCATTACACTCCTTTGCAGTGTACATCTGGACTAATTACTAATGGAAAGCCTCCACTAATTAATTCCTACAGCACTTCTGCCCACAAGACCTCTGATTGTGCGCTGAAATAGGCACTAAGGAAGTAAACTGATCCTCAGTAAGATGCAGTAGGCTTTTAGTGATCAGCTCTTTGGTTTTGCTGTCACCTTTTTTTCTTTGCTTTTGCAGTTCATTTTTTTCACTTTGTCCATTTTGTTCTTAGAATCAGTTCTAACGGAATGTAAAATATGCAGGGCATGATCCTCTCCCACATGGATTGCTGGAGCACCTATTGTTGGAGTTTTGTTCGCAATGTTGCATGCTGTCTGTAGTTTGTGTGACTAGAAGGGGCTTTTCTGGGCTGGAATGATTGTCTATCTAGCACTAACCAATAATTCCTTCCAGCTTTGGAAATGAAAAGAGAGCCCTGCTTATCTGCTGAGTTCTCCATCTCCTTCTCTTGTCAGTTGGTGGTAGTTATTTTATTGCTGTTGATCTGTTTGGTTGGTTGTTAGTATGCATGCAGTAAAGAAAGTGGTATACATAAGTCTGTGATTTCAAGCAACTGTAAGTAAAGAAACATTTTTATTGTTTCTCCTACAAATGTCTCAGAGTGAATTATTGAGACTTTAAGTGCCAGTTAGTGAGAAAGACACCAGTACAATCAACAATAACATTGAAAGAATAAGCATAAGGATAACAATAAGAGTTACTGAACTCATTTAAGAGTTCAGTCACCAGAAACGCACACTAGAGTGTACTTGTTCCCTTAGGCTCTAGAGCAGTGTTCCCCAACCTTTTTAACACCGCGGACCGGTTGGGGAAGGCGGGGCACCTCCCCCCATGCTCGCGTGCATGCGCGAAGGGGTGGGTGCGTGCTTGCACGTGCGCGAGCACACTCGCACGCATAAGTGGCGGGCGCAGGCGCACACACACTTGTGCGCATGCACAAAGTGCGGGGGTGCTCAGGGGCCCTCGTGCACATGCATGAAGGGGCTGTGCGGGGGGGAGTGCGTGCAGGGGTGGGTGGGAGATCTGTCTCCGCGGCCCTGTCCGGCCCAGGCTACGGACCGGTACAGGGCTGCGGACCGGGGGTTGGGGACCCCTGCTCTAGAGAATACACCTGGGGAGTCAATGTCATCTGTGGCCTGCATGTTTCTTACAGCCAACATGAAATGCTCTCCTTTAAATGTTGATGTTCTGTGAGGGCTTTCTCCCTAAACAAGGCAATGTTTCATATGTATAAAGAGAGATAAATGGCCTGAGCAAGTGTGGTAACAATTCGGTCTGTACACAATACTTTACTCACTATAGATTTTCTAAAGATTATAAGAAGTGACCAGCATGAACAAGCCAATGATCCATCTAGTCTAGCATTCTGGTTTCTACAAGGCCCAAACCAATGGTTCCAAAAATTACCCGAACAAGTCATAGAGGAAATACCACCCTCTTCCCCTAATAACTGGAATGTGAAGTTCCTCTGAACCTGAAGGTGGCAGGTCACCATCATGAGTGCCTCATGGTCGATGGCAGACTTTTCCATGAGTTTGCTTAATATCTCTGGGGCTATCTTGCAGCAACATTGTCAGTACATTAATTATCCACTCTGGGAAGACTTGCTTCCCCACCACCATAGTCTGCTACCACTCAGTTTCACTGGGTATTCCTGAGTCTCCAGCTCTGTCATGGAGGGATACATATAAGTCCTTTATCCTCCTATTATGTGAAGCAAAGCACTGGAAATGCAAAGAATCCATAATAGTAATGAGAAATTGGCTCCTACCCCATAGCGCTAATGTGCTTGGGAAGGGTGTAAGTGAAAAGTTTAAAACACAAGAAAAGAATTCCAGCTGCTGGTTGTGTTTGATGCTTACCAACCTGCTGTTCCTAGAAGGGTTGTTGTGGGTTTTGTTGTTGTTGACACACATTTGAATTTATCTTGGACGGTTGCCATGCAGCTGTCATTAATCACTAGGATGCGTCACGCCATAAGCTGTGTGACGGAATGGCGCACCACGAGAAAAATTGATCTGCTTATGCTGTATGTTTTCCTCATTAAAGAAATCCACCGTTGATCCTACAATAGCTTTCCTTTTTCAAGCTGAAACCACCTGCAGGATTAAGTGGCTGCACCTCTATTCTCGTCTGGAGGAAGAATGGATGGCAGGAGAGAAAGAACATGCCTGTTGCCCACCCCCATTTTCCCCTTTAACTGCCACTGTGCCTTGTCAACAGCTGCTGTTTGGTGGAGGAAGGTTTCGCTTTTTAGCTTTTTAAGAAACACGTTTGCAGCTTCTTTCTGTTGAAGGCTGTGCTCTTCCTAGCTCTACGTAGCAGCCTGTGTTCTGAGGCAGCTGCTAAAGAGACCAAATGACAGTCGAGCCGACCATGTCTACATCCACTGACTTCTCGAACAGGAGAATTAGAACAGATGTCAAGCACTACAGGAATTCAGTGAGGCGAGGGACGTGTGGTTTGGGCAAAGCTTCTCTTCCTTCATTAAAACTGCCCTTGCTCAAAGTGTTCCTGCTGGTTATCTGTGCCTTCTTTTTCTTCTGGATCTGCTACAGATCTTGCCGAAACCTTCATTTCAGTGTATGCCCTTTCAAACTGCGCTTGGGGACAGCGGCCCAAAATCCCTTTTAGTGAGGCAAAATTCATGCAAGAAAATGTTCCGAAGCCACATGGTGCAGGATCTAAGTGGAAAGCTGGCTATATTTGCACACATGAGAAGCATGAATATCTATGTAGTTACTTTTCCATTTTAACTGCTACCAACATCTACAGCTGTGCCAAGTTCTGAGCGTCATCACACACTCTATGCTTAAATTGCTTTTGAGCTTCTAAGATGCTACTGCACTATTTATGATAATATCTGAGGGCTGTTCCTGCGTAAAGAGAAGCAGAACGAAGGCATTTTTAAATGTGAATGAGCCTTCTGTCCAATATAGTGTTACATGTGCTGAACCAATTGACTGTGGCAACACCTGTTTGAAGCCTTGTATATAAAAATACCTTACATTTCTTGAGTGATTCTTGTGGACATGATGCAGGAATAGGCCACAGAGCCCAATACACATACTCTGTGCACATACTTTGGATTAAGAGGGTCAAATGTTCAGTCCCCCAGTTATTTAGCTAGGAGTGCAGTCCCTTCATCTCCAGTTATTTAGGTAGCTGGGCCCTGAAAGATCTCTTCAGAAACTTTGCACAAGTAGGTTTAACTGGATTTGATGGGATAAAGGCCTGACTATGTATGTGTCAGCATGTGGTTTCTATTTTCCCTATACAAATGGCTGTGGTTCTTTAATTTCTATGGGAGGAACATTCCACACACTTAAAAGGGAATGGTTTTGATAGGGGCAAATCCACTGATAATTGGCATCCGAGCAACAAACAATAGGGAACCGCTGGAGTGGAGAACAAGTTTCTTTTCCCTTTAGGGTGGCCACTAATAGATCACAAAAAAGAGAATGTCATTAAAAAAGAGGACTGAAGAGAATACTGACTTGCATATGTCTTGTTATGCACTGTCAAGTCACTTCCAACTTATAGTGATTCGATAAATCAATGATCTCCAAAAGGTCCTGTCACGGATATGTATAGGTACAAAATTTGAAATTATTTTTATTGTTTAAACAGAATTATTGTACATCTCACCTGAGCAGGGAAGACTGTGACCGGGTGACTCCTGTGATTGCTGTGCTAACAGTGAGTGGACAACTTTAGAATCCCTGATCTACTTTCTTATGGTTCTCTAAATCAGACAGCCCTGGAAACAGAGGAGCATTCTCCGCCAGCCCTTCAAATCAAGGACTGGGGAGATGTGGAAGAAGCGCCCCTGAAGTAAGTAAAGACGGTGAGCACACTGAGGAATTCCTTGAGCAGCAACAGCATCCTGTCAGCTGATCCTTCCACTCCAGAAGCACCGCTGGATTGCTGCTGACATGACCAAAGAAGAAGAAGAAATCAAGAACTAATGCGCCTACACAACCGCCCTTTCCCAATGACAGCAGAAGGGATGGAGTCAATGTGATATGGATGAATCAGTTAGGAGAATATATATAAAAAAAACTGAGAAGAGAAAAATATAGGAGAGGGTTTCTCCACCAGCCTTATCTATTGTCACAATCCACTGCATATGTCACAGGAATGTCACTGAAGAGAACACTGCCCACAGCTCTATTTGGGAGTGTATTAAGCAACAACACAGACTGCAGAATGGGATAGTTAGGAGTACTCCCCATTGCACCAAATAAACTGCTGCCTAGCACTGTGCCACTTAAAACACACGTGGTTGCCGGAAAATAGGGCAAACCAAATTGCACCCAAAGTGAACCAAATAGTGAGCTATATGCTCTTCTGATTGCCTTATTATATAATTTGTCCTTCATTTTCAAAGAACACCATTTCCATCAGATTTATCATTTGGAAAAAACAAGTGAGCCGTTATGGTTGAACAGGAGCAAGCTGATGAATGCACAGGTGACCAACTAGCCCAGAATGAGTGCAGAAGATATGGGAACAGTGGGAGCAGGTTAGCTAGTCTTGGACTTGTTGAGCTACTACATCCTAGGTTTTTTGTTTCTCTCTTCCTTTGTGCATCCTTTATTCTTTTTATTTCAACTTTCTCAGCCCTTGTTTGATAGTGTTTAACCAGACATTTCGGTTTTGAATAATAACTTTCTAATTGTCATGGTGTGATTGGGTTCATTAAAGATCTGGAGCAGTTCCTCTCTTTTGGCGGGAAATGACAACTGAGTCTCTTTTTGAACATTAACAGGTTTATTTGGTTTAACATTAGGTGAATCAACAACCACTTCTACTGGTTCAAACAAACTGATATCAGGTAACTGTCCATACCGTGGGGATAACAATTCTGTCTTAGAACTGACAGGATTCATTGAGGGGCTGGCCCAAAACGTTTCCGATCGGTGGGCTTCCTCATCGGAGCACTCCGGACCACGCAAATTGTCCCACAACAAGGGTGTCTTGCCCAATCTCCGTCCGGTGGTGGGTGGTTGAAGGAAGAGTCCGGACAAATCACCTTCCTCGAGGGACCTTGTCCCCGCGGAAAAACCACGACCGTCCATTCTAACGGATCCACCAATGTCCCCCTCTCCTTAGATGTATCCGGATCAGGTAGCAATCCTCCTACCTTTAAATTAGGGAAATCCTCTAACAACCCTCGCATTCTATCATATTCCAGTTCTTTTCTCTTTCCCCCTTTTTCTCTTCCTTCCTTCCTTTCTCTTGTCATCGGTATACTGAATTGTCTCCTCCTGCCTTCCTCTCCTGTTTCCTCCTCCCACACGGGTAAAATTAACTCCTCCCCTTTTTCTCCTTCTCTCTCTTCCACCAGACAAATCTCAATCTTTTCCCTCTTTCCCTTATATTCCTTTTCTTTCTCCTCCTCTACATTCAGCTCTTCACTTTCTATTATCTTCCCTGCCTCTATTTCTCCTTTCCTCTCAGGAGTCTCTAGTTGAGGGGACGGCTCACTCTGTTCTTTCTCCTTTTTCTCTACAGCTCCTTCACACATGGACAATTACAATTGTCAAGCTGTCTTCAGCGTTTCCTTGAACCATTTCTGTTGTCCACCACACAATCAAGCACATGCAGGAAACTCTTCATAGAATATATATACTTTGGGTTATTGACAGCATGGCCAGATCACTGAAATTGTTGTCATTTCAAAATTGTAAAAATGTTTGTCATATGTGTTTGTTACAAGACTTCTGCATCGGGGACATTATACTGCCATTGGATGTTGAGAATTCTCCATAGAGAAGGTACGATGAAAATGATTGAGCTTTCTCGGGCCCAAGTCTCTGATCCATAAGGCAGAGAGGATAGAACAGCAGCTTTGTACCTCTTCTGCAGCATCATCTGTTACTGATTGTAGCACTGGTGTTGTATAATGACTGTTGGACCAGTACTTAAGACACCTGGATCCAGCTCTTTAGCCATGAAACTCCTTGAGTGACCTTGGGCAATCACAGTCTGACCTGCATCGCAGGAATGTTGTAAGGATAAAATATGGAAGAGAAAAGGCATATGCATCCCTTGAGCTCACTGAAAGTAAGGTGGAATATAAACATAGCAAATAAATAAATAAATAAATAAATAAATAAATAAATAAATAAATAAATAAATAAATAAAAAATGGAACTGGTGCTATGTAGACGGTTGAGTTCAATGAGAATTGTACCCATTAATGGATAAGGCTGGATGTTTCCCATCTATCAAAAATAAAAGCCAGTTAACTTAACGTGATGACCAGTCTATGTTTTTTGGCATTTAGTTTTTCTCTGACCTCAGGGCTTAATCTGTTTTTTTCCACACTCCTCTGGACATAAAAACTTAAGAAAACATATAATGCATGTGATTAAGGAGACTACAGTCCACAAACACTTCTGCTATAATAAATTGTTCGACTGAACTGTTGTTTCTGATGGAGACTTAGGGTGCAATTACACTGCTGATTTGTATTGATTTCAGCTCCAATGTATTTTAAATGGATTTTCAGTCACTTTTTGTATCACTGTACACGTTCACTATACACCAAAATGAAGCAGGGGCTTAAAGTCATTTTGGGAAACTAGACATGAGATTTTAAATCATTTCATTAACCAGCATGTTTGCAGACCACATGGTTTCCATTGTCGCTGATCCTGGTGCATTGCCAATGATTGTAACCTTCTCTTTCCTGTTTTTTCCCAATGTTGTGCAGCATTTCTTTGCTTTTCAGGTATTCTGTGGCATGCATGCACTTCTCTCTATGTTTTAAAAATAAATTTTGGACTTTTGGACGGCAGTGTCCTTGTCATCTGAAACCTAGAACCACTCACAAAGGCAGTATTTAATACCACAGGGATGTTCACATTGCCTGAAGCGATTCATAAAAAATCAATTTCACAACTGTGTTAAATTTAAAAGCCCCCACCAGCCTCTTAAAAAAAGCTCATGCAGCCAAAAAAAGGGAGTGGGCTTCACCGTCCATCATGTAATCGAGATTTTTCAAATCAATTTTAAATAGGCAAAACCTGATTCAAAAGCAATTCTTATTGTCAGTGTAACCACACCTTAGGTGGCAGGCTATTCCCTCTGGAATTTGAAGCATCAGTTAACGTGAGCGTCTTTCATGCTTTTCAGCTTAAATGTTGCTACTTGTTGATAGTTATTCAAGCTAACCAGGTATATTAAATGTTGAATAATTTGAAATGAAATGCAGTTTAAAGCAAATAAGAATGGGATCTATTAATGACTTTGGGGTGATGTGTGAGCTTCTGCTTCATTAAATGTTAAATGGGCACTTTGTTTTTAATTGCTCTTTGGAGGCTAGTGGTTATGTATGCTGCATTAAGTGGGATGTGTATATTAAAACAACACTGAGGCATGGAGATGAAAGCTAATCGCTCAAGGGTGAGTGAGCCCCTGAGCAATTCAGGGCTTTGAAATACTTAAATATCTCTGTAGGAGGCTGCAGATACATCCCCATGTGACTTAAGATTAAATTACAGCAAAATGTAATAAATGCATAGTCAGAAATCCCACTGTGTTCAACGGAACTTACTATTATATGAATAGGCTTGCTAAAACAGACTCTGTCTATTATCCTGTTTCCTATATCATGGGCAAGCAGGGTAGAATCACAGAATCATAGAATAATGAAGTTGGAAGGGGCCTATAAGGCTATCGAGTCCAACCCCCTGCTCAATGCAGGAATATGAATAAAAGGATATCTGCCAGATGGATGTCTAAATTTCTCTTGAATGCCTCCAGTGTTGGAGCACTCACCACCTCTCGAGGTAATTGGTTCCATTGTTGTACTGCTCTAACAGTTAGGATGCTTTTCCTGATATTCAGCCTAAATCTGGCTTCCTCTATCTTGATCCCATTGTTGTGTGTCCTGCACTCTGGGATAATCAAGAACAGATCCTCCGCCGCCTCAGTACTACGGCCTTTCAAGTGTTTGAAAACTGCTATCCTACTTCCCCTCAGTCTTCTTTTCTTATGGCTAAAAATGCCCAGTTCTTTCTTCATAGGGCTTGGTTTCCTGCCCCCTAATCGTCCTTGTTGCCCTCCTCTGAACTTGTTCAAATTTGTCAGCATCATTCTTGAAGTGTTTTGTCCAGAAACGGACACAGTACTCAAGACAAAGCCTAACCAGTGCCAAATAGAGGAGAACTAGTACCTCACAGGATAAAGAACCCTTTAGTGTAACTGTTCCTCAGCATTGACATTCTTAGGGCTGCCAGAGCTCAGGGCATTGGCTGAAGTCTCAAGGTATTATTGCATTTTCCTGGGTTTCCACGGAGGGAGACAAATCACAGGGCAAGAAGCAGAGAAGGAGATAAAATCTGATTTTTGCACATGAGATGGTTTTAAAGTCGGGACACCCATCTTCACTCATTCCTACCTAGCTCCAGGGCTCAGTGGCTCAGCGTGAACATGTTTTTATACCTGTGGTGCTTGCAAAAAGCCAGGGTTAGTGGGAGGGAACTAGAGAGAAAGAGAGGTGATTGACTGGTGCATGCACTTAGGTCTATTATGCCATTTGAAGCCAGGCAGGGCATGAAACACCAGCACAGTGACTTGTGAACCTTTTGCTGCAGAATCCTCGGAAGCACCAGCATAGGACCTGGAAAAACCTCTTACATGACAAATGGGTTCTAGATAAGATCACACGGAATTAGTAGCAACCACTGGATGGCACACCTTCCTATGGTATCAAAAAGCAAAAGACAATAATTTAAAAAGACAAGGAAATCTTTAAACTGGGTATGGACCAAGATGGGGGAAGAAAATTACCAAAAAGTTCCTGAATGGGTCTCACCCATGGAAGCATTTACACAACCAACATTGATGGCAAAGAAGAAACTCTTGAAATATAGAGATTTGTTAAAAGAGGACTTAAGTATGAAATCAAGGGAAGAACTAGAAGAACAAGGTACAATACTTGATTGGTGGACAAAAACACAGATAGATTCAAGATATACAAGAGATAAAGCAGTAGGCTTTTGTAAGGAACAGACACCATTGGATAAGATACTTCTGAATGTAAAGGAAAAACTGATTAAAATGTTAAAAACACAAGATGAAATAGTTAAAGAATGTATGATAAAATGGGCCCAAAATGTGGGCCACAATATTAACTTAAAGTCATAGTCACAAATATGGGAAAGTAATATTATACTAACAAAAGCAATTAATTACAAAGAAAAAATATATAAGATGTTCTATAGGTGGTATATGACACCTTAAAAATTATCGAAAATATATCAAAGTACCTCTAACAAATGTTGGAAATGCAAATCAAAAGAAGGCAGTTTTTATCATATGTGATGGATTTGTAGGGAAGCTAAGAGCTTTTGGAAACTAGTCCATGAGTTTTTACAAAAAATGTTATCCTTTACAATTCCATATGAATCTGAATTGTTTTTGTTGAATATAATACCAGACTCAATAGAAAAAGAAAAAAGATATTTGATCATACATGTAACTACAGCAGCAAGAATTTTATATGCCAAATACTGGGGAAAAAGAGGAGACTCCAACAACCAGAAAAAGGAAAAAATTCTTGAAGCAGCAGAGATGGATATTTTAACTGAAGTATTAATAGAAATTGCTGAGGCTAGAAAAAAAATGGGAGCCTTTGTATAATTGGATGAGAGATTAAAACATGAATGGGTTAAAATTATGAGAAAGAAAACATAAGATATAATTTTAGATTTTAAAGACTTAGAAAAAAATGATAAGTGTGAAGTAAGCTTAGTAAGAAACATATCGACAAATGTAATAATGATATATACTGTTCTCTATCACATTCTGTATTTTTTATTTACCCCAATACCCTGATCCAAATCCCCTTCCCTATGATCTTCCCTTACCTAATGGAAAATGAATAAATTTTTTTTTAAAAAAAAGAATTAGTAGCAACCACTGGCTGGTGTGTTTTATCATCTGTCTGACCATGAAAGACACAGTTTTTTCCTGCAAGTCTGGATTGCCATATTATCTGGTTTTGAGGGTTTACCCAGATTCTGGGCCCATCAACCTGGATTTCCCTTATGCTTTTTTTCAGTATTAGCTGACCCACAAGCCTAAGTTATTGCATGCCCATCCCAGTTACATCACAACCCCCCCCCCCCCAGGTAATTGTAATTAGCACATTGCCTTTCAACCCAAAGTCTGCATATAGCCATCACATCACATCACAGTTATGTTCACGTTTGAAAGATCCTTAGAGCTTCTAACAATCACCAGTGAGCATGCTGGATAGAGAATTCTTTGGGGCAGTTCTTTCCCAATCTCTGACAAAAAAAAAAAAAAAAAAACAATACCAGCTGCTGAAAGCAACAAACCTGTGGTCTTGCTTGAGAACTGCATGAAGATACCATTAAATAAAACAATTGGGTTTGCTAATCATATTTAGTCCATTACTGAAGAGTCTGGCTACTGGCATTTTTAAAATATGGACAGCTTTTGAGTCTACTAGGGAGCAGGCAGGGTTCTATTCTAAAATATCTTCTAAGTAACTTTCCAGCTGCTCTACCATGATTCTTGACTTCAGCTTCCAGTAGAAGCTTAGTGCAAGATGAAAAAATCTTTCAGCACTTCAGAGAGCACAACTTCTATCTATCTATCTATCTATCTATCTATCTATCTATCTATCTATCTATCTATCTATCTATCTATCTATCTATCTATCTATCTATCTATCTATCTATCAATCATATAGTGAGAATACTACTTGGGGCAGTTTGCACAATTAGGTAATGCATATGTAAACCCTGTGAAATACTGCTTCAGTCCAACATGGTCTAAGAAAGAGCAGGGCTGTGAGTGAGAGATTTGAATCAGAAAGAGCAGGAAAGCTGAAGAGGCCAGAGCTGCTGTTGCCACTTAGAATGCTAAGGCCCTTGCCAGCTTGGTCTAGGTATAATTCCTATATGTTTATGCTGAAAGGGTGAATCCGTGAAACATGCCCTGGACCCATTTCAGTCGGGCTTCAGGCCGCGTTATGGCACAGAAACGGCACTGGTCGCACTGTTGGATGACCTGTTGAGGGAGGCCGACAGGGGCAATATGTCCTTGTTGGTCCTCCTCGATATCTCAGCCGCCTTTGATACCGTCGACCACGGTATCCTCCTGGGGAGGCTCTCTGAGTTGGGAATCGGTGGCCTGGCGCTTGCCTGGCTCCGATCCTTCTTGGAGGACCGTCCCCAGAGAGTACAGCTTGGGGAGAATGTTTCGGCCCCATGGAGTCTCAGTTGTGGGGTTCCACAGGGGTCGATCATCTCCCCAATGCTGTTTAATATCTATATGAGGCCGCTGGGTGGGGTCATCAGGGGGTGCGGTGCTTCGTGCCATCAGTATGCTGATGACACGCAGCTCTACATCTCCTTTTCATCTACTTCAGTGGATGCCGTTCTGTCTCTTCAGCGCTGCCTGGAGACTGTACTGCAATGGATGCAGTTGAATGGGTTGAGGCTGAACCCGGACAAGACGGAGGTCTTGAGGGTGGGAGGTCCCTCCATCGGCGGTTTGGGCGACTCCCTTTCTTTTGGGGGGACAACCCTTACTGCAAAGAGTGAGGTTCGCAGCTTGGGGATACATCTGGACCCGGCACTTACCATGGAAACCCAGGTGGCGTCCGTGGCCCGCTCCGCATATTTCCATCTATGGCGGATTGCCCAGCTGCGACCATATCTTGATGGGGAGGTCCTCACTACTCTTGTCCATGCGCTCGTAATCTCGAGATTAGACCATTGTAATGCGCTCTACGTGGGGCTGCCTTTGAGATTGATGCGGAAACTTCAAATGGTGCAGAATGCGGCAGCCAGGCTTCTTAGTGGGGTGAGGAAATATCAGCATATCTCTCCCACTCTGGCTGCCTTGCATTGGCTGCCCATCCGTTTCCGCATTGACTTCAAAGTGTTAATGATGACATATAAAGCCCTAAACGGTTTGGGACCTCGATACTTGGCAGATCGTCTTCTCCCACCTAGATCTACCCGAATCACCCGGAATAGCCAGCAGGGACGGCTGAGGGGCCTAACGCCGAGAGAGGCCCGGAAAGAAAGAACAAGAAACCGGGCCTTCTCGGCAGTGGCCCCTCGGCTATGGAACAGCCTCCCAACTGAAATTCGCCTGGCACCCTCGCTGGGTGTTTTTAAAACCCATTTGAAAACTTGGCTTTTCAGACAGGCCTTCCCTCCAGTCAATAACTGATTTTTATTCTTTCATCTTGGTATTGATTTAATTTAATATAAGTGTTAAAATTATGATCTTTTAAATTTTTTATGTATAATGATGTTTTTATTATGTGTGTAAGCCGCCCCGAGTAGACTTTGTCTAGGGGGGCGGGGTAAAAATCTAATAAAGTAAAGTAAAGTATACTGTACAAAGGAATTTATATTTTATTCTAGGGTTTTGAAGACTGCATCTGGAGCTGATTCTTCTATGTTATTGATACCCAACCCAGTTGAGGAAGATATCTTATATTTTAGTCTGAATTTGAAAATCAAAAGGACATTTGAACTTTCCAATTCTACACGAAACATCTGCATTGGTGCTGCTGCTGAGGACCTGGGTGCACAAGTTGTAGCATTTGGTTGCTGTTACAAGTGCTCATGTTGTCTGTTATGTAAGTGTGAATAAGAAGAGACTCATTTTTTGTGAAATTGTGCCTGCAAGATTCATCAATAGCAGGGGTGGGCAATTAATTTCTATAGGGGGCCACATGAAAAATCTGAACTGTGTTGGGGGGCCGAACCAACTTTACTTAAAAATAAAATGAAACAGTGATGTTATGATTGTTTTTATTTTAAACTTGTTAATCTTCACAAATACTAAAGAGGTTTTTTGCGGTATGTTAAAGATAAGCAACTGGCGGCGGGCCGGACAGGAGCAGCTTGCGGGCCGTATGTGGCCCGCGGGCCGCACTTTGCCCAGGTCTGATCAATAGGTACCTAAGTAAACAAATAGCCCCATAGAACTCAAAAGTATTACACATACAACCAACTAAAATAATAAAAAGAAACCAGAATACCACAAACTAAAACAGAAAAAGCAACCTAAGATTGACACCTGATAAATTAAATCAAACAAAATTACATGAAACATAATATAAATCAATTACACACTAAAATAATAAAAATAATCAATAGCTGTAGTTATGAATATAGTATAAGGGTCTCACAGATTAGTTTAAGATGTTGCCAAAGGCCTCCTTAAACAGTAACGTCTTCACTAATCTTCTAAAGATCTGTAGGGAGGGGGCCTATCTAATTTCTGATGAAAGTTTGATCCACAGCAAGGATGTCACTGATGAAAAAGCCTCATTCCTATTATTTTTCTTGGGCTAGGCATCCTTAGTGCTAAGCATACGAACCAGTTTGACTCTTAAACTGCTGAAAGTTACAGGCAGAGCTAAAGATGTGATGTGGGAGCAGTAGAGTTGGGTTGTCTCCTAGGGCTTAAGTTGCATCTTCATGCAAATATTACAAAACACGTCAAAAGTCACCAGTGACCTCATTCCAAACGAAGTTTAGAAGCACTGTTCCATTGGAACCTTGGAGAAGTCGGATGCTGGTAACAATATAATTTATCCTCCACAGCGTTATTTCCTGTGACTCATTTAAACCCTGAGGTAATTAATTCTGAAATCCTTGGCATATTTACTATGAACAGAGGGACTTATTTTTGAATAAATATATCTAGTATAGGACTGTAGAAGTAATGCATTCAAAGAGGCACATTTGACTTAAGGAGAAAAAACCTGGAAGAAAAAATATTTTAAAATAAGATAGTTCCATTCAGCAGCATGCCTGACAACTACTTTGGAGTAAGTACCACTGAGATGTATTCCAGATTAAAGATATATAGGACTCAGCTGCAACATTTATGCTTTGGACTAGAGGTTAAAAAGCTGCCATTGGTTTAAAATGCAAGGAGACTCCTATAATTACACTTTGTACTAAAACTATAAAACCTAGCCAGCTTGCCAAGCTGTTATTGTAAACCCCATTGCTCCCTAGGTTTTCTGTCTAAATTTGACTTTACTGTACATCCCTTCCTTACATTCATGATAAATGGACTGTGGTGGCAGACAAAGAAACAGTGGAGTATTATAATACCAACTGCAATTGCTTTATTTTGATGTGGGGGCAAAAAAATGGATTTGACTACAAACTGAGCTCTGGTTAAATAAAAGCAGCAATGTTTAAGGTATTGTTTTTTAAAAAATCCTCCCCTACATCCCAGCATGTTTATTATACTTTAAACATTGGTGCCCTTAAACCACCAGCTCTATAAGAACAAATCAAAGAGGGTTAGAATGCTTGGAACAGAGTCCTCATTGTTGTATTCTATCAATTTCTTTTCAATGGAACACCTTTGGTGGCACCATCTTAATGGTCTTTGTTTTTAGTTATAGGTAATGCAAAGTTTGAGGTTATAATTGTTGGAGTTTTATTCACAACCTCGCATGCTCTCTGTAGTTTAATGACTGGGAGGGACTTTTTTTGGACTGAGGTGACTATGCAACATTAACCAGTTGTTCCTTCCAGCTTTTGAAATTCAAAGAGAGCCTCCCCTCTCTGCTGAATGTTTTATCCCCTTCTTTCATCAGTCGGTTGTTGCTGTTGATCTGTTCAAGTTGGTTGCTAATATGTATGCAATAAAGAAAGCGGCATACACATGTCTACAATTTCATGAAACTATAAGTAAAGAAACATTTGTTATTCTTTCTCCTACAAGTCCCTGTTAATGAGAAAGGTATGGACTCTGGGGAACATGTTGCTATTCTCTTCTATGGATCTCTGTACTTTTACTGTGTAGCAAAAAGAGAATTTTACCAGAAATTCAAAACTCTGCAACAATAATAAATGAGAATCCGCAAACTATTGCTGTGAGAATTGAAGCAAGAAGAATACAGTGATTTCTTTCCTTCAACTATCTCCTAGCTGAGCATATGGACTCAGGTATCACTGCCAGTAGCAGAGGGCTTCTGTCTTTGGGACCTCCTAGTTTGCACTGGCCTAATTGAGAGCCAATATGTTATAATGGTTAGAGTTCTAGATTAGGACTAATGTTCAGATCTCTGCTTAGTCATGGCACTCACTGGGTGACTGTGGATCAGCCCATCTGTCTCTCTTAACCTTACAGGGTGTTGTGAGAATGAAGTAGAGAGGAGAGAAGCCATGCAAGCCAACATGAGTTCACAGCAGGAAAGACAGCATACAGACAACAACCAAACACTGTCAGTTAAAAGCTGCAAATCATTTGGTATGAAGGAAATTTTTACTACCTTTACTGTCAGGTATTTGGGTATGAAGCTCAAGGCCAGGAATAACAGATGTTAACTATACAGGAGCCAAATGAGTTAGACCTTATAGTTATTCTACTAATATCTGTACTATTGCCAGGTATCAGAGAAGCAGCTAGGGCTACATGGGACTCAAGATTTGCCAGATGTTGTGGCATGAACTAGGTTAATGAAAGATGAATGTCTGAAGAGAAGGGGGCAAACCTGTACCTCTGCCCTCAGATCCCAGTGAAAACACAGACCTTGACCTAAATGATATGGAGCTGACCAAGGCCTATTGGCCTGATTCATCTGTACAGGAGTGTGGTTGGTGATTACATGATATGGGTGAAAGTATCAGGAAGCTTGAGCTTCTCAATCAACATTTGCCTCCTCGTAACACTACTGTAGTCAAGAGAGGCATTTCCAAAGAACAGGTTCCGCACCTAATTCTCTCATGCAACTGCTCTCTCTGGCTACTTTCCTTTAATATTACCCCATCTAGCTCACAAATAGATAAAATAAGGCTGGCCGGCTTTAAGGGAGAATAAGTTAAAAGGAGAAAACCAAGCTGATGACTGCATCATGTTCACTTGCAAGCAGATTATGTGGCCTCAGGTTCAAATATCACTCCACTAGTGATTAAAAAAATTGAGGGAGGAGGCAAATTGTGGTGTAAGGGCTACCTCTGCCTCTGAAGGCCAGATGTGGCCTCCAGCTCCCCTGCCCTCATCTTCCAAATTAATTTGAAAAAAAATTTATCAGAAAGTCACCTTACACCCTCTAGGGGATATGGGAGGCAATTTTGCTATGTTTTTCGAGAACCGTGGTCCCCAGACATTAAAAATTTTGGCTACTAGAGGTTGTTGGAGGGGGCTTTTTCATTAATAAAAACAAAGTTACATATTTAGTGGGTATAGGAATGGGAGTGTGTATACCTCCTTAGGTTCTAGAGGTGATCATGTGTGACTGTCAGACCTCAAGATTTTGCCCACCCTGATCTAGATTAAGTGTGTGAGAAAACAGCCCAGCAATGTTGAGCACATGGTGGAATACCGCTGGGTTTAGGTCGGAACCACCCTCTGTTCCGGTGCTTGGGAATGCTTGGAAACAGGACTGTGACAGTAATATCCAGATTTAGAATCCATATTACAAGATTTTAAAGGAACTAATTACCACACGCAAAGATGCATGTGTTGAAGTCCATTAGTAAGTTCCAACTAAAGCAAGCCCACTGAATCAATGGAATTTACATAAGTGTTGACTCACCTTGGACAGATTGTATTTGTCTTCAGTGTGGAAGGGATTGTCACTCTCGAATTGGCCTTCTCAGCCACACTAGACGCTGTTCCAAGACCTCTATTCAGAGCACGTTACCCTAGTCTCTCGAGACTGAAGAATGCCTACACACATGATTCACCAAATCCCCACTGATTCAATGGGCCTAATCTGTTTGCAACGTACTAAGGACTTCAACCATAGTATTATTTCACTGCAGCTTTTAAAGTCAGTTACACTGCATACTATGATCTTATCTCACCCTCTAGTGGAATATCTCCACATTACATAGGCTTTTGAAGGACCTCAACTGTCACTATCTCCTCAAACTGCAATCCTATGCCTATTTCCTAAACAAGTTTGAATTCTGGTTATGAAGTTTGGTAAAATCCATGGAAGAATATAAGCTGTCCAAAATCTAGGGGGCCTGTTCCCCTTTCAGAATTCATTACTTGGAACTACTCGGCGGCACATGAGAAAAAGGTGGATAAATAAGACCACTACTAGATCATCTCATCCTGTTTCCCACAGTGGCTGACTAATTGTCTCTAGACACTATTTGTGACAAAGCTAACTAGTTCCCATGGGGTACTATAACTATGCCTAGATATCTATAACAGAAATAATCACAATTCATCATACATGCATATATGATGGTAGTTTTGTCAGAGGCTGAAGAGGTATAGGGTAGTTCCTGACCCACTCAGCCACAGGAGCAATCAAGAAACAAGCATATAATGAAACCGAGTTGGCAATATACATCAGGAGAAGAAAAGACATGGATCTGGTAGAACCAGAAATTTGTATTTTCTTTTAAACCAGGACATTACTCACTGTTTTAAGAATAACATGTTAATATGCCACTACCATGGCATATTTTAAAAATATATTTTGTTAAAAACAAAACAAAAATATACTAAAAAGATGTTCAAAGGGCTCCAAATGCCTTTGAATGGCCTTCCTAAAATAAGAATGTTGAACATAATGAGTCAATGCTGTTCATCATATTAAAAATAACCGATCATATATTATATGTGTATAGTGAAAAAAATATCCCTATACTTATTGCTCAAAAAGCAATCTATTACCTCAAAACTCTGGGAGGAAATAGCTCAAATTTCACATGCAGGGGATCCCAGGTTCAGAGTCACTCTGCAACCTCGGTTAAGAAAGGTACTGTACACAGAATCTTCTACATTTAAGTAAAGCTGAGCCAGTCAGAAGCCCTTCATGGGCCTACTGACATTTTTTAGGCTGTCAAGGCTGAAATAGCTTAATTAGAATTGCCTAGAAGACTGTAAAGAAATTGTTAACTTATTTCTATCATAAAATATATATCTTCTCGTACACTGCCAAGTGATGAGCAACTGAAATTGCTTAATGATTCATTATTTGGAGATGTAAATAAGCAGAAAATAGTGATTGTATTAAGGGGATGAGGCACAAAGATGTTCACAGTGAATTCTGGGTAACTGGCATCAAAAATCAATTGGCAAAGAAGGAATGCTGCATTAAAGCTCTTAAATTGGGTCAAAGTGTTATATGAGTAATGAAGAACGGTGGAGTGCATTGCTCACTGTCATGGTTGTACCATGGCAATGAGCCATGATGCTGAGAAGCAGAAGGTCTGTACTTTAGCTGGCTGTTAGATAGGATTCAGATTCCCAGAAGGTTCAGAAAATACAAGGCATGTAAATGTAACTCAAAAACTAATCCTACTGCTAATCCACAACACACTGGAACTTGTATGATCTGATTTTGATATGTACCGTTCTTAATTGAGACCTGCATGGCAAATGCTGGCCAGAATCATTTTAGGCATCAGCAGAGCATAACATTCCACTTACTTGTGATCTGTCATTGTGAACAGCCATATTATGAAATTTTGGTTAACTTTCCTCACCTGCACAACAGAAGTGTAAGGGTTCACAAAGTATAACAGCTACTAGTTGAGCAGGGGGTTGGACTTGATGGCCTTGTAGGCCCCTTCCAACTTCACTTTTCTATGATTCTATGATTCTAGTTCCCAAGGAAGCCACCCCTCTATCACTAACTGGCGCTTTCAGTCTCAATGGTTCACTCTGAGACATTAGTGGTACAAAGAATAAAACTGTTCTATTTACTTACAACTGTGAATATAGGAACAGCAAATTAAACCACTCTGCTTCAATAGACTTTTTCAGACATTTTCTATCAAACACTAGCAGTGGACATTAACATTAACAGACACTCTGAGGAAAAGAACTCTCAGCAGAGAGATGGGGCTTTTTAAAAAAAAAATCAATTCACTACTGGTTAATGCTGAACAGATTGACAGTTACTCCCAGACCTAGAAAGGTCCCTCCCAGTCAAACAAGCTAGAAGGCAGCATGTGAGGTTGTAACAACTCTATCAACATGCGTAAGCAATTATGCCCATTTTGCAAGAGGTTGGGCAGGTTTGGTGGGCTTGAGCAAGACTTTTGCCTGAAAGCCCTGCTGGCTCACACAAGGCCAGAAATGGCAATTTTCAGGCTCCCCCCCCCTTTTTTTTAAAAAAATTAAAAGAAATTGTCCAAATGGGGACTTCTGATTTTGTTTTCTAGGGAGGAATCCCGAATGGAAAAACCACTGGTCCAGGAGGCCAGGTGTAGAAGTAGGTGTTTTTTAAAAACAATATAGATATATCAGGTTACATTTTGCTCACCCCTCCCCTACAGGATCATAACTTTTGAATTTCTATGTGATCACTGGTTTTACGGTTGTTAAGATCTTTGAAAATTACAGCCTTTAAGAGAGTATTATTTTTTGTAAAACCATTAAAATCTTTAAACATACTTTATGATAAGTAGAAACAATTATTTAATCTTTCACAAAATGTCACACTTTGCTGAGCACATGTCTTTTGAAGGTATATTTCTTATAAAAATTTAGAACTCACTAATGAGCAATTTTATCAGCAAAACATGGTACAAATTCATCATCAATGGGTTTCTCAAAAAACCATAGGGCATGTGCTCTGCAAATATGGTAACTTAAGAGTATCACTGCAGTGCCTGTCTGCCCATTCCACACAGATCAACCAATTTATTTATTTACCGCATTTTTCCGTTTATAAGACGACCCAAAGTATAAGACGACCCCCCCCCCCTTTCTAACCCCAAATTAGAAAAAGCAGGAATCAAAGGGCTCCCTTTTTGCTAAGCCCCATGCCTTGGCAAATGGCAAGGAAAGCGGCTGTCAAAGTGACTGTCGCTTTTCTCCTTGCCTTTTGAGAAGGCACGGAGCTGAGCAAAAAGGAAGAGAGTAACACCTCCCCTTCCTTTTTGCTAAGCCCCGTGCCTTCGCAAAAGGCAGTGGTAACGAGCTGCCTTCCGTGTATAAAACAACCCTCAAATTTTTCTCAAATTATTTAAGGAAAAATTGTCGTTTTATACGCGGAAAAATACGGTATTTATTTATTTACTGCCCATCTGGCCAAAGGCCACCCAGCCGATCCATATCAGCTAGATTACTGTCTCCACAGCTCAGAAATGTTACTTTTTTGGACTCCAACTCACAAAATCATTTTGCCAGCAATAGCCATTTCTGGGAATTGCCTAAAAATGTAACTTTTCCAAACGTTGCCCAATGACAATATGGTATACTGGAAGTATATGACTGTGGGCTCCCTGAAGAGCACTTCTATAAAAAGATAAGGAAATACTGCAATAATTGGTTTCCATGTCCTGCCTGTTGGTCTGCATACATAATAAACCAATTGTTGTGTTTCTATTTGCCATCCAGTCACGTCCAATTTATGGCAACCCTATGAATGACAATCACAATTAATAATAATTGTGTACCATCAAGTTGATTCTGATTCATGGCGACTAGAGATAGGCACTAACTGTGCTTCGGCACAGTTCATCAGATCGGGCCCACAGGTGTTGCTGCCGTACGAAGAGGCAGGGTGAGGAATTTGGGGTGCCCGTGCAACACTTATGGGCCTGATCCACCAAACCGTGGTAAATGCCCATCTCTAATGGTGACGCTTTTCAGGGTTTTCCAGGTAGAAAATACTCAGAAGTTGTTTCCCCTTCCCTTCTTCTGGGGGTGCTCTAGGACTCTGCAGCTTGCCCAAGGCCACCTAGGCTGGCTCTTCTCCCAGGAGGCAAAGTGGGGAATCGAACTCCCAACCTCTGGCTCTGCAGCCAGAAATGCAACTCTCTGAGCTGTCCAGCCACCTAAAGCGAATTATACTCTTATTTATTTCAAAGGCAAACAAACACTACAGCTCACTTCATCAGACACGTGTAGTGTTGCCCCAAGTGGGACATTTATTATACATATGTGCAGTCCATGAAAGTTTATGCCCAGGGCCAGATTAAGACCTTTAGAGGCATTAAACACTGAAAAGACGATGGTGCCCCCTACAAATATAACACAAAGCAGGGTCCCACAACTTGAAAAAAATGATATAAAGCGCACATTGTTGTTGTCCAGTCGTTAAGTCATGTCCGACTCTTTGTGACCCCCATGGACCAGAGCACGCCAGGCCCTCCTGTTTTCCACTGGCGCCCAATAAAACATGTTGCAACCAGGTGTTTTTATTAACTTTTGGAAATGTATTTAACAGGTTTCCATTTTCTCTCAATTTGCCGGGATTTTTTCTCAGAAATAAACTTCTGTCAATTCACTGCATTTTACTCTCAAACAACACGCGTTGGAGCAGGAGGGAAGTTAGTATTATTATTAAAACTTTATTTCCAGAAAGCTCAGTATCCTCCCCTCAGAAGCTGCAACTCAGACGGAACTGTAACAATAACGTGATAAATAGGGAGCGTCCTCTTCCCGCCCATTCCGCCTTGGCCCCGCCCCTCCGCCTCACAAAAGACAGCTGTAAAGCTCGGCGGGCGGTTTTCTCTTTGCGCCTGCGCAAACAAGCGCCTCTTGACAGAGGGGATGAGGAAGAAGCGAAAAGCGCTCCTAAACGTATTCACTTCCGGGTCATACGACTTATTCCACGTAAAGGGAGGAGCCACGGCCACCGCCGTTTAAGGCGCCGCGGGTGGTAGGTTGGCTGCAGCGGCGGGGAATGGAGCGGGATTTGCTTCGCCAGGCGCTCGGCTTTCACGGGCCGACGTTGCTCTCCCTCCTCCGAACAGAGCAGCACGACAACCCGGACTTCCGAGGCCTCCTGCCGCCCGGGGGGACCGGGCTGGAGACGCTGCCGCCGTCCAGGTAAGCGGGAAAGGTTGCCTCCTGTCGGTGGCGAAGGGGGCGGGGCTCTTCCAGGAGGGGGCGTGGCCTTTTCACAGGGAGGGGGGGGCACTGCCGAGTCATCATTCTTGCGGCTTGACCTCTATAGGCGGTTGCACAAAGACGGATGCTGATCTATGCGCTTTCCTGTAGAAAAAGATAGACATTTTAAGATCTATATGTATCAGATCTTGATAAGTGGAGTCCTACAAAGATTTATAGACACCCCCCCCAAAAAAAAACGTGAAGGACACTCTTTTCCACTCACAGTCTAATGGGAAGAGAGAACCTTGTGAATAGGAGATATCTACAGTGCTCTATCTTATCAGTTCTGTCTTTCTGATAACACAGGACTGGTAAGATAAAGCATTGTGTGTGTGTATATATATATATATATTTCCTATATAAAATGCATTATCTTCTCATTAGACTGTGAGTGGAATGGGATTGAGAAAGTGTCCTGCATATGTGTATTTGTATATGGTACCCAGTGTGGTGGTAGGGAATACAGTGAAGGGACAGGGATTAGGAACCCTAGTGTTGAACCCCAGCTTGGCTATGGAAACTTAGGGAGTGGAGGGGGTTGGAACTGCTAATACTACTCCTAAGATATCTCACTTACCTTGAAAGCCCTGCCAAGGTAGGTATAAGTAGACTACGACGTGGTGGTGCATAAAGCACTCATGAATATATATTGTGTGTATGAATATATAAAGTGTATGTGTAAGCATGAGATCTTAAACATGGTGCCCTTGTGGCAGTGAGGGTAGAAAAGTGTGCCTCTGAATATTTGTGGAAAATACAGTGTTTATAATCAAGCTGCGGTATACCTGGGAATAAGGTCAATGAATAGTGTTGCCCTGTGTAGCTTCAGTTAGGCTTTAGGTCTGCCTTATGTTGAGTCAGTTCATGTGTCTAGGAAGGACTCTCCGAAATGTGAAATAATGGGTTTTATTACATTCTGTCACATGCCAGAGAATAGATCTAGGATCTTTTGCATACAAAGCATATGCTCTTAGCAGAGCTGTGCACCTTCTCTACGCTGCTCCTCCATTTCATTGTAGAAATTTGCCATATAAACATATTGTCTTCCAATGTGATGTTGTAATGTCACTTGAACACAGTTGTTAGGACATGTCCTGTTGCTAATTTGACGGTAGACATAAAGCAGCTGGCTGGATAGCTCAGTGAGTTAGGTATCTAGTTGCAGAGCCAGAGGTTGGGCGTTCATTTCTCCACTGTGTATCCCAGAAGAGCCAGCCTGTGTAGTCTTGGGTAAGTTGCACAGTCTCAGGGCATCCCCAGAAGAAGGGAATGGGAAACCACTTCTGAGTACTCTCTACCTAGAAAACCCTGGCAAGGGTATTCATACGTTTGACTTGACTGCACAGAATTATATTAGATATTAAGCAGCTACGTCCCACTTGCCCTTGTCAGAACCTTAAATATATTTTCTAGGCAGTGAACTTTGATGAACTTGCTGATATTGATTTCTGAATAAGTATACAGAGTCTTGCATTCTATCGACCTCAGGTTTGCCACATAGTGTGTTAAGTTATGTGTTGTAGATAGGCCAGATAGCTGAACAGAAGCCAATATATTTCAGACACAAAAATGGCAGAAAGCAATATCTATGTTATGTTGTTGACTCTATAATTACGAGCTCGTATAAAGCTCCAGCTGCTTGGGATCGACTGGAAAAGAGGAGCTGTGTACTTTGCAAATGATTTAGCACTTAATGAGAGAGCATGTGGTCTATAAGGTTGTTATAGTAATCAAAATAAATTGCCATGTCTTGATACACAATAGTGATTCTTTAGATGATGCTACTCACTGTTCTTTTGTGTTCCAGGAAAGAGAGAGGGATTGATAATATTGATATACAACACTTCATTGCCAAAAAAGCTGATCTGCTTTTTTCTCATTCTTGGAAAACAAGTTTGCCAATAACTACAGAAGGAAGTGAAGAGAATGAAGGTAAGCATTCCACTAAAACGTTACAGTCGTAATTTCTGTTAAAATTGATATGTGCTTTTGTTGATTCTAAATCTGCTTTAGTAATGCTTTTACCAAACATTTTAAATATAATGTTATTAATTCTTTAAAATTTTTGAATACTGTATTGTTTTTAGCTTTTACCTCGTGGGAGGGATCCAGCTGAGATAATTCAAAGCCTGTGTGACTGGTGAGGTTACATGTCCTGCCTGCCGCTCAGCCAGAAGGAGGGACTGATGACCAACGTTTAAATACGTTGTACCTAGAAAACTCTGGGAGGGTTTTCCATAAGTTGAAATTGAATTGATGGCATATAATTATGAATAATGTGTGTGTTATCAGAACTCGCTGTAAAAGATGGAGATGCCTGTGAGAAAAATTTAAAAATTCAGAGGGAGACTTCTGCATCAGGATGAAAGGGGGGAGGGAATGGAAACTGTATAAAATCATTGCTTGTTTAGTATTTGAGTGAAATACTTTCTAGAGTAATACTCTAAATTACTACTGTTAGAATTTGATTGCACTGCTCTGCTCAAAATTCAGATGTTGCTAATAATACAATCATTGTAAAGATTTAGCATGTTTTCAGCAGTATTTGCAAATATCGATGCAGAATACAGACAGTACCCATCTCCAGGAGTTCAGTCTGGGAGTGTGCCAGACTTCTCTTCAATGTCTTCATTAAATAAAATAAATTCTGTATATTGACTACAGACTGTTAGTGACAGGTGGGAAAATGGAAGTGTCTGTGTATTAATTAATTAACCTGGGCTATTACTGAGAGTAATGGCGATGATTCTGCCCAACCAATGTAATAAAGCAGGAGTTTGGGGATTGCAGTTCTCATGCAGATATCTGTAATGTGATAACCTGATTATACTTGCTTAAATAAGTACAGATAGGTAGTCCTACAGAGGAGGGGCAGGATCTGTTCTCGATCATTCCAAAGTGGAGGACATGTAATAATGGGCTCAAGCTACAGGAGACCAGATTTTTGCTGAATAACAGAAAAAACTTCTTAACTGTTAGAGCAGTACGGCATTGGAACCAATCACTTTGAGAGGTGGTGAGTGCTCCAATGCTGGAGAATTGGATTTTTCTTCCAAGAGAATTGAATTTTTCTTCCAAGAGAAAATGGAACAATTGTGTGTCAGATCTGCTTTGATTTGGATTGAGCAGGGGGTTCGGCTTGATGGCCTTATAGGCCCCTTCCAATTCAATTATTCTGTGATGGTATATGTGTCCTTGCATGAGCAAGATAAATGTCAAATGACTCACACCATGGTCATTGCAAAAATGGTGTGACTGAACAGGATCTCTGCCTAATGTACTTGATTACATGGCCCATCATCCCTTGGTTTGAGGGCTTTCCACCTAAACTATGAAGTGACGTTTATTTTTGTTATACTCGTCAGTAGGTGGCACAGTGTGGCTTTTGGGAAATGAAAAATGATATAATTTTGTTACATTTATTAAGTGTTTGTTCCAGACGTTTGTTTTAGAGATCATTCTGGAAAAGCTCTTAAATATACATAGAAATAGGTCAGGAATAATGAAATCCGGACATCTGTATGGAATAAATTTTCTTCTCCAAACAGTAACTATATTCAGCTTACATATATCCAAGGAAGTGTCTGTTTTTCAAATATACTTTATTTTCATATTCTATCACTTAGAGATTAGCCGTTATGTTCAACATTGCGTAGAATAATGAGCAAAATGGTAAAACCTGTTTTATAAAAAGAATTAGTGCATTATTTATCTCGCAGTAGCATACTGGAAAGAGCTTGTGAGGAGTTTCATAAATGACATAACTACTTTATGGAAATTTTATACCCTTTTCCAAGAAAATGGGTCAGAACATGTGAAGAGGTTTTGCATGTTCCAGAAGGTTTTTCTGTTTTACAAATTATGTTTGTGGGGTTATATCCAGTTGTTAGCTCAACTAAAGTAGAGCCTTGGAATGAATAGGATTCATTAGGTCAATACATATGTAAGACCTTGTTGAGGTAGTGGTCTATTCTAGATGTGTCTAACAATTGGATTTAGCCTATTGGTGATAGTTCTTGTGGTACAACAGTGTTATTGTATCCCACAGAGGATGGTGTTGCCATATAAGTGCCCCTTTATACTATATTTAAACACAATTTTTCTTGTTCTCATCCTTTTAAGATTATTGTGCTATCATACCACCCCTGGAGCAGTTCATGGATGTTCCCAGTGCCGAGAGGAGAGAGCTGTTTTTCCGAGATGTTGAACGTGGAGACATAGTGATTGGAAGGATTAGTTCTATTCGTGAATTTGGCTTTTTCATGGTGCTCTTCTGCCTGCGAAGTGGTGTATTTCGAGACATAGCAGATTTAGAAATCTCTGTAAGTCTCATGAGTGCTGATTTGTGAATTGTTGAAGAGGGCATGGAACATTGTATAGCTTTGTTTCTCGATAGGCTCTTGCAAGGTGGCTTGCTTTGGGGCAGTCAATGCAACCTGCAAGATGGTGAAGTGTTGAAGGCCTCAACATGGGGGTGGGGAATTTCAGAGGGGCAGAAGGCCATTTTTCCGAATTGCCAGTAGACTAAGGGCTGCACTCCCAAGACATGAGGCTGAAAGAGCTAATAAAAAAAATGCACTGGTCATACACTGTAAAAGTTCCTACAGTAGATTTTTGTTAACTGAAAAATGGATTTAACTTTAAAAAACTGTAAAAGTCCCTTTGTGGACTGTAGTGGCAAAAAAAGTAAAAATAAAATAAAAATGGAGGTGTCTGGGAAGGTGCCAGGGATACTGGAGCCCCTCAAAACAAGGCAGAATTACCTCCAGTGCTTTGTAGAGTATGTAGAAGAACTTTATGGGGGGGGGATCAGTTTGGGGTACGTGTGGGGCCCGGGGAGTGCTCGGTACAGCAAAAATGGCTGTGATAGCTGCATGCGACTCACACTCTGCTTGTTGCCCACCCCTCCTTTAATGTTTTCTGACTTGGAAAGGGAATGACTTCGAATGTTTTGCAGCCTTAAGACGTTTTGATGTCTTGTGCTTACATCATTCCATAGACAGTGATTCTCAGAGTTAAAGACTCTCTGTTCTGTGGCCCTCCGTGGCTTCCCCTTGACAAAAGGGTGCCTTGCTACTGGGGGGGTGGGGGGCAGTGAATATTTAATTTACAGAAAAATGCCATGGTTGATACCGTAAGCTTTATGCAGCTGCTGGATTTCAGCCATTGTTTCCTACCTTTGCGATTTAGAATTAAAAGGACAAACTGGCAGAATAGGACGGGCCATTTCATATCTTCCCTGAATCTATAGCGGTAGTGTTGCAGCAGGATTGAGACTGATATGATTGCTGTTTAGTCAGTTTAAAATTAGGTGAATGAAAAATGCTTTTCTTGTAAAAGAGCCAGATGAAGAATTCCATTTCCAGGATACAAGTTCCCTTTTCTGCCTCTCCAAATGCCCATGTTGAAAGGTCTGATGGTGGATTTGCATTAATGTCTCTTTCAGGCTCTCTGTCCATTGAGAGATGTGCCTTCCCAAAGCAGCCATGGAGACCCTTTATCATATTATCAAACCGGTGATCTTATCCAAGGCAAGTTCATTTGATATAACTTATGGCAGAATTGCTACTAAGCCTGCCCCTACACTTTTACACTCAGCAAATTTGATCAGATATCCTGCTGTTTAAATCTAGCCTTTCCTGTATTTTAATAGCTGCAATCAAGGATATTGATCGCTACCATGAAAAACTCACCGTATCGCTGCACAGCTCTGCTCTTTCTCCTAGCCTTGCAAGTACCAAATTGGGAGTAATCTGCTCAGAAGACTTACCTCTGCACTATAGGTAAGAGATGGAAATTGTTGTTGTTGTTGTTTAGTCGTTAGGCTAACAAATCAACTTACATCCCTCAATCAGAAGATCTTTGCACTGCTTGAGAGTTCATCCACAGACGATGCTTCAGTACCATTTTAAATGGGTGAAGAATCAGAATTAACCCTGTTGTTGTTTATTCGTTAAGTCATGTCCGACTCTTCTTGACCCCATGGACCAGAGCGCGCCAGGCCCTCCTGTCTTCCACTGCCTCCCGGAGTTGGGTCAAATTCATGTTGGTCGCTTCGATGACACTGTCCAACCATCTCATCCTCTGTCGTCCCCTTCTCCTCTTGCCTTCACACTTTCCCAACATCAGGGTCATTTCCAGGGAGTCTTCTCTTCTCATGAGATGGCCAAAGTATTGGAGCCTCAGCTTCAGGATCTGTCCTTCCAGTGAGCACTCAGGGTTGATTTCCTTCAGAATGGATAGGTTTGATCTCCTTGCAGTCCAGGGGGCTCTCAAGTCTCCTCCAGCACCACAATTCAAAAGCATCAATTCTTTGGCAGTCAGCCTTCTTTATGGTCCAGCTCTCACTTCCATACATCGCTATTGGAAAAACCATAACTTTGACTATGTGGACCTTTGTCGGCAAGGTGATGTCTCTGTTTTTTAAGATGCTGTCTAGGTTTGTCATCGCTTTCCTCCCAAGAAGCAGGCGTCTTTTAATTTTGTGGCTGCTGTCACCATCTGCAGTGATCATGGAGCCCAAGAAGGTAAACTCTGTCACTGCCTCCATATCTTCCCCTTCTATTTGCCAGGAGGTGATGGGACCAGTGACCATGATCTTAGTTTTTTTTTGATGTTGAGCTTCAGACCATTTTTTGCGCTCTCCTCTTTCACCCTCATTAAGAGGTTCTTTAATTCCCCCTCACTTTCTGCCATCAGAGTGGTATCGTCTGCATATCTGAGGTTGTTGATATTTCTTCTGGCAATCTTAATTCCGGCTTGGGATTCCTCCAGTCCAGCCTTTCGCATGATGTATTCTGCATATAAGTTAAATAAGCAGGGAGACAAAATACAGCCTTGTTGTACTCCTTTCCCGATTTTGAACCAATCAGTTGTTCCATATCCAGTTCTAACTGTTGCTTCCTGTCCCACATATAGATTTCTCAGGAGGTAGATAAGGTGGTGAGGCAATCCCATTTCTTTAAGGACTTGCCATAGTTTGTTGTGGTCCACACAGTCAAAGGCTTTTGCGTAGTCAATGAAGCAGAAGTAGATGTTTTTCTGGAACTCTCTGGCTTTCTCCATAATCCAGCACATGTTAGCAATTTGGTCTCTAGTTCCCCTGCCCCTTCGAAATCCAGCTTGTACTTCTGGGAGTTCTCGGTCCACATACTGCTGAAGCCTACCTTGTAGGATTTTGAGCATAAGCTTGCTAGCGTGTGAAATGAGTGCAATTGTACGGTAGTTGGAGCATTCTTTGGCACTGCCCTTCTTTGGGATTGGGATGTAGACTGATCTTTTCCGATCCTCTGGCCACTGCTGAGTTTTCCAAACTTGCTGGCATATTGAGTGTAGCACCTTAACAGGGTCATCTTTTAAGATTTTAAATAGTTCCACTGGAATGCCATCACCTCCACTGGCCTTGTTGTTAGCCATGCTTTCGAAGGCTCACTTGACTTCACTCTCTAGGATGTCTGGCTCAAGGTCAGCAACCACACTATCTGGGTTGTCCGGGACATCCAGATCTTTCTGGTATAATTCCTCTGTGTATTCTTGCTACCTCTTCTTGATGTCTTCTGCTTCTGTTAGGTCCCTACCATTTTTGTCCTTTATCATGTCCATCTTTGCACAAAATGTTCCTTTAATATCTCCCATTTTCTTGAACAGATCTCTGGTTTTTCCCTTTCTATTATTTTCCTCTATATCTTTGCACTGTTCATTTAAGAAGGCCCTCTTGTCTCTCCTTGCTATTCTTTGGAAGTCAGCATTCAATTTTCTGTAACTTTCCCTATCTCCCTTGCATTTTGTCTCCCTTCTCTTCTCTGCTATTTGTAAGGCCTCGTTGGACAGCCACTTTGCTTTCTTGCATTTCCTTTTCTTTGGGATGGTTTTTGTTGCTGCGAGATGGAAATTAGCAATATCTTTTTTTTGGCTCCCATTAGCCTTTGTTTAAAAGCAAGAATTATCATTCTTAACAAGGGTATTCTTACATTTCAGACCACTTGCCTCCTAGCTCAGATGGCAGTGCTGATGTTATCAGGAGTAAATGAGTTACTAACAGGGCAATGGTTTCACACTATTAAAATATTTCAGCATGGTGCATTCCAACCTGCATGTCTTGTGTGTATAGGTGTACCATGTGTGTACTGTAACCACTAAGATGATGGGTTCGTATTGTCTGATTGGATGTTGGAAGATGCAATAGTCCCTTCCAAGCTGTTTTAAATAAACAACAGTTTATTCTTTCTTAACCTTAGACTGGTTGATGCCTCAAACTTTTATCAGAATTTCTTCTTTTGTTTGTAAAATCAGACGTAAAACCAGCCGCTTGAAGGATGGATGGTACACTATATGAGGGAAATCTCTTGTACAATTACTGTTGCACTCAGCAGGATCCTGGCCTTTGTTATTAAGTATTTTTTATTTGTCTGTAGCTTTGTTGTATATTAAAAAGACCTCTGTTAATGAGCATTAAACTGAAGGTGAACAGAAACCTCTTTCCATTAATTAATTGCAGACTGTACATACATGCATGCAATTTTTTTTCCAGTCACAGAGCATGTGTTTGTGATAAAATAGGGAAGCACAATTGTTTTGAATTGTTTTGATTTGTTAGACCAACTGCGGAGTTGTCCATAAGGAATACTTCATTTAGTGTTGCCATTTGCAGTGATTGGCCGCTATTTATACAGAAGAAATTCCCATTGCAAACCAGAAAAGGGTATAAAATTAAGTTGATTAGAATTTTTTTAAAAGGCAGTGCTGCTTGAACACACAAAGTTCAGTATAAATTGGATAGTGCAGTTGTGTTGCTGGCTCAGTGTGCCAAAATATTTGTATTTTATTAATCAAGATTCATTTGTTGCTTATTGTCTCATTGTTTCCTGCAATAGTGCCTGGTGTTTCAGGAGGCAGAGGTTGTAGCCTGTTAGGTGATTTGGAATATAGTAGGACCATGGAGAATCGGAATCCTTGGGGATCGGTTCCAAGGCCGGCTCCCCATGGATGCAGAAAAACACGGAAATATTGAATGCCATACATTGCATGGTCTCTGGCTCCTCCTGATGGCCAATTCTGGTAAATGCACTGGAAACACATGTGAATACATAGTTCTGAGGGGTTTTATATAGTATTTCCAGACAGCAGGACAAGTTAATCAGCAGTTACTGATCCCTTGGATAGGGGGTCCTACTGTATCCTGTTCATAACTGTTTTATTGAATCTTTATTCTGGCCCCTCTTGCATTGTGATGAAAGGCTAATGGGGAATACGTTGCCCCACCCTGTTAAGGTGGAACCCACACTCATCAGTGTGTTTTCTCTTTTCTTCCAGGAAGAGTGTTGAAATAGCCAGTGGGCTGGAAACATATGAAGAGGTTTTGCATCATTCCTTGGGCTTTGTCAATCCTGCAGTTGTTGAGTTTCTGGTAGGCAAGCTAGGACTGAATGAGTCCGGCCCACCATCCTTAATGAGAGGACTTCAAAGGTATATAAGGCATGATCTCCGAAGAAAATGTTGCATTCTTTTAATACTGTGGGTGGTTCCTTGGGTGTTTATCTATGAGACTATTGGCTGAAAGAGATCTGGCTGTTAGCTTTTGGAGAAGGATAGAGGCAAAGGTAGTGACCAAGCAAAGTAGTGCCTTGGAAACTCTATCCTAAATGCCTTACCAGTTCACTTAATTGAAAACTAAACTAGGCATTTGATGGAAGTCAGCGGAAGGACAGCTAGTTTTATTCATGGATGGGTCTATAAATTGGCTAGGTAATCATAAACATTATTTAGGGGAACCAATAAATTGATTAACGCCCATCTACCTGATTCAGAATTGAATTGAGTGAGGGTTGGAGGATATTTTGTGACCCCATTAGAATTACAGTGAATTAAAAGTGAGCAGGAGGGCTAGTGTAATGGTTAGGGTTAGAGTTTGGGGGACGGTTTAATGCATATTTTTTGTGTTTCCTGAGTCCATGGAGAATTCAACCGTCTCCCCTCATGAGGGCTAACTTACTTGAATTGGACCAGTCTACCAAGGAAAGCATGTCATTTCTGCTTTCTGGAATTATGGTTTAGAAAAAAACAACCCAGCACCAGACCGTTTTTGGCCCAAAACATTACATTGGCAAGGCCAAAAAGAGTATCCCAGAGGCAGCATGCAATAGATTTGTTGAGACAATCTTTGTTCCTGCTAGTTTTTGTCTTGTGTACAAAAAAGGACAAACCAAGGATACTGTACATGACAAGTAGCTGAAACCTGCGGACAGTGGCCTAAAGCCCATTGCTGGACTCAGCTGGATTAGACACAGTGAATCAATGGGATTTACATACGTGTTGACTCACTATTCCACAGTTGATTCAATGGATTTAGTCTTGTTGGGACTACCAGTTGAATTTAGGCCATTTTCTAAACCTCTTAAATAGTAGTGCTAGTTCTCTATGTCTGAAATCAAATCTCAGCTAGAATAGGGCCATTGACTCAGTGAGTCAGCTTCTCCATAAGTTCCATTGATTCAGTGGGCCTACTCTAGTTGTGACTCACCAACTGAATTAGACTAACACTCATGCATCATTCTGGGGCATGAGTGTTAAAAGAGTTCTCTGCGCTCCACTTTAATAGTTGTCTAAACACTTGGCATCTTGTTCTTTCCAATGTACAGGTCTTCTGCAATCACACCATCTTCCTTGATATTAAAATGTTTGTTTCTTTTTCCTCCCATCAGCAAAAATTTCAGTGAAGAGGATTTTGCTGTTTCATTGCGGAAAAGACAATCTGCCTCGTGGGCCTTAAAATGGTATACACACTGCTTCATTTTTATGACCACATTTCTAGGCAAATGCATCATGACTCTGTTCCAACCAATTGGAATAAGTAAATGCCCTGCCTGAAACGTGGAGGGCTAATGCGTGAAGTTGACATCAGCCACTGTTGTGCTGAATTCCTCTTGTCAGTTGGTAACAAATAAAGCAAGAGTGCTTATAGAGTGAATAGGCAAATGTTAAAGGAACCACACTGGTTTTTTTAAAAAAGCTTAAGGGACACTTGAACATTCCTATGTTAGTTTTCCATTCAGCCATATTAACAGAATGAACTGTGCTAGTGGTATATTTACTGTTTGCTTGCATATGAATAAAAGTGTTAAATGCTGCTTCTGTTTAACAAAGGAATGATGGAAGGTGAAATGAATCCCTGAAAGATTTCCCCTTTGTATCCTCCTGTAACATGGTGATTTCCTTTTTGAACCCTCTAATTTTTAAAGAACTCTGGACATTAGAACCTTTATATCAGGACAACATGTCATATTTAAATTTTCTACATTAAATTTGTTCTTAACAGTGTTTCTATGAGACTACAAATAGATATGGATTATACATGGACATGCTGTTGATTTACTTGTTTGCATGTAGACATCCTAATATTACTGGCCCTTTTTTTTAGTGTGAAGATTGGTGTTGATTATTTCAAAGAGGGACGCCATGTGGATGCCATGAATGAATACAACAAGGCTTTGGAAATAGACACACAGAATGTTGAAGCCTTAGTAGCCCGTGGGGCACTGTAAGTGTCTGCATGCTTTTGGCTAAGAAACAACATTTTCAGTGCTTTCATAAGGAAATGTAGGTGTTTGTACTTAACAAGGTTTTTTTTGTTCTTATTCTAGTTATGCAACAAAAGGAAGCTTAAATAAAGCAATTGATGATTTTGAAGTTGCTTTAGAAAACTGTCCAACACATAGAAACGCAAGAAAATATCTTTGCCAAACGCTTGTTGAACGGGGAGGCCAGTAAGTGTTACTTTATGTTCTTTGTCTTTACTCACTTTGCCAGATGCCTCACTAATACAGTTTCTTAGTTGCACTTTTGTGGCTGGCTAAACATAAGGAGGACCTTTTATCTTCAAGTTGTAGTTGAAGTCAATTCAGCAAGCAGAGTTTGACGTTGAAGTGTCTGTATTTCACTTTCACAACCATTTCTTTTTTCTTCCTCAAAGACTTGGTCACATGTAAGCACTGCCTTGGGTCCTTTTTAAGGAGAAAGGCAGGATAAAAATATTTTCAATAATAAATCTTATCCTTGGGTGGTGTTTTTTGTTTGTTTGGTTGGTGGTTTTTTTTTTTGTTTGTTTGTTTTTTTGGTCCATAATGCTTCTGAGGTAACAGGATGTTGCCATTACATGATACCTTTTTATGAGAGTTGTTTTAATTTAGGATATTGGAGAATTGGCCTTTTCCATCAGGACTACTGTGTTGTGTGGGTGCAGAAACTTACATCTGAACTCCCGGACAGAATGCCAATGGAAAGTTTATCTCCCTTCTTCTGCCGTAGCAATTAGTCTCATAGGAAAGACACTTCCACTGGTGATTCTTGGTGGAAATCATGGTTAGAGAGAGAAGGGTTGAATCTCCCTTGCTCACTGCGGTCCTGATGAAAATGAAGATGGCAGTAGCACTTTTTCAAATTAAGCTGCATGCTGTGCATTTGAAATAAAATGCATGATGACCCTCTAGTCCAGTGGTTCTCAACTTTGGGTAACCCAGGTGTTCTTGGAATGCAGTTCCCAGAAGCCTTCACAACCAGCTGTGTTGGGCAGGGGTTCTGGGAGTTGCAGCCCAAAAACAACTGGGTTATCCAAGGTTGGGAACCACTACTCTAGTCAACAATTGGAATTCTGTGTTAAATCTGTCACCCTCTGAGGTGCTTATCTGTTCTGCCCCATGTATCAACCTAGGAGCTAAAAAACAAAACGAAGAGGGATAGAAATAGTAATGATTCTGTCAATAAAAAACTAGCTGCTACCTATGAGAATTGAAGTTGAGGTATTTGGCAGGCATCATGTTTTTCTCATGTAGACTTCTAGGAAAGCAAGTCTGTGTGGTCCTCCAAGAAAGCAAATAAATTCTGGTGTTAAACATGCTCAACCAGTTTATATCTTGGTATATACCAGTGTTTCCCCCCCTGTTCTCCTGGATTGTCCATCTTAATTTCTGTCATAGTTTTTGCTTTTAAATTCCTTTGGAGGACGCTAGATAGTACATTTATCTCAATCATCTGTTTTCCTGATTTGGTCCTCTGAAGAAAACTGGACGTACTTGAGCAATTTGTAGTTTGTCTCGGTGACAGGTCACACTTGTGGCTCTGTGGTTAAATTGCCACTGCATGAACATCCTCATTTGTGCTTAATGGTGTTTGCATGGAGATCTTTGCTCCGAGTCAGTGTAGGGTCTGGTGCAGAGCCCTGGTGAATGTATTTGGGGTGAAACAGACGATTTCTGAAGTACAAGCTTTTCTTAGGGATGAATTCCTAGTTTTGTGATCAAAATATACTGCTCTTTGCACTGAGTTTGTATTCTTGAGCATTTCAGCATTTCTTAAATATGAGGCAGTCTCTGAATGTTTTCAAGTCAACTGTAGTGGAATGAATGTTAACATATGGTGTAAAATCATTTGCTAGGTTGGAAGAGGAAGATAAGTTGTTGAATGCTGAAAGTTACTACAAGAAGGCTTTAAGCATTGACGAGACATTTCAAGAAGCTGAGGATGCTTTGTTGAAACTTCGTAAGCAGATACAGGTGATTCTTTACTTTCTCTTAGTTGATACTGTATTTTTTCCCTAGGAATCACTGTTTCTCACCAGTTATGGGGTATATTGTTGCACTTGTGAAAACCAGATTATCTGGGTGTTTTGACAATTAGTAATGGCCAATAGATAGGAAATCTCACTCCAGTAGTTTAATTGTAAACACATTTGCTTCTGGTGTACTAGCAGCATTTGAATCAGATGGATTCTAGAAACCTCCTTATGATAGGAACAAGGTGCAGTTAGGTGAACTTTCAGCACTCATTAACTGGGAAATAAAGCTCTACTGAAATCAGTAGAACTTACTTCTAAGTGAATGTCTGGAAGTTGAGTCATGGGAACTGGACTTCTTTTTATTAGGTTGAAATGTTTCACTACTGATCCAAGTACTAGCTTCTTCAGTCTGAGGAGAGTTGGTAGGAGTCCCCTGATATATCCTCCATGTTGGCTTCACTTCCTTCTGGTCGGAATAGGCTTGTCAGATGGACAAAGGACTGGAAGGGGGTGAATGAAAATCCCACTTCTGCAGTCCTTCTCCACCCATTGTCATGGGTCGTAACCCCTTTTTCACCTTGACAATGGGTGGAGAAGGGGTTAATGACTGTTAATGACCCATGACAATGGGTGGAGAAGAACTGCAGAAGTGGGATTATCCCTCACCTCCAGTCCTTTGTCCTTCTAACTAGCCTATTCAGACCAGGGAGACATGAAACCAATGTGGAGTATATATCGGGGATCTCCTACCAACTCTCCTCAGACTGAAGAAGCTACTTAATAAGAAAGAAATCCAGTTGCCATGACTCAACTTCCAGATAACCTCACCTGGATGACAGAGAATCTTCACAGATATATTCAAAGTCAATGGTGTCAGTCTTTTGAGAAACAAGTCTGACACAGGCAAGTGTATTGGATTATTTCAAGATCTCTACAGTAAATACTGCAGAGAAAACGCTTGCCTTTTACTTTGGCACTAATGCTAGCCAGTTATATATGCAACAGCAGATAATATACTTAAACCGAGGCCTAGAAGAGCTAGATTCAGGTTCATTGCACATCTGCAAACTTGCTGGTCCTCAGCAAGTTAGTCTGTGACGATCCTTGCCTTGCAGGCTTAGTTTTCTAGATCACAGATTTATTTATAGCATGCATGTTTCAAAGACATTGAGGTTCACTTTGTATGTGCTTGTATTTGGCTTTTCCCCTCTGTGCGGTTTGTTTCTGCCATTCGGAAGAGCACATGCGAAGCAGGATGCCATGTCTATTTTTACTAGCCCATTTTTACGCAACATGTCAGCAGAACTGAGTCTGTAAATGCAAGCATCTGAGTAGAATTCCTCTTTGTGTGTGCAGTTCTCTCCATGGTAGGACACCTCAGACAGTGTGAGAAAAGATCTCAACAGGCTCAGACAAAGTTGCCTTGAGCTACACTGTAGGCTGACAGGCTGTCTTCCCGTAATACTGATGATATGTTTTTCTCCAATGCATTTTCCTCTGAACTGGAACTGTTGCTGCTGTATCTGACCCCCGGTGCTGCTCATCACCAACAACCCACTGGAATTTGATTACGTGTGTAAACCATGCATCAAACTGGGCTGTGGTATGATTGCCAAATGGTTTGTATTTGCACATGGCCCCTTTCAATTGCATTTTAATTTGGATCCTATTTTATGCATAAATTCAAATAACTATGCTTTCCTTGATTCTTCTCTGTTTGGTTAATCACTATATGGCCAACTGTGCGGCTGTTTTCTTTTTTAATTTTCCTTTCATGCCGTCTGGACTGCTAATATCATTTCATTGGGTTCTGGGTACCAATGCCACTCTTGGTACTTTATTTTATTCCTATTTCCTTTTAACATATGGGTATAAACGGCAATATAAACTGTTCATGTTAATGCTCCCATTTGTACATTATCATTTTGCCTTTTAATGTTGTTGGGTTTTTTTTTTCTGAATATGATACCCTTGGGGTTGCTGTAAACTCTGTGTGTTTGGTGGGTGGGGGTGGGGAAACTCCTTGGATAAACATTGTGGCTTGTTAACGCAATATTTTTGATGTTGGGGTTCAAAAAAGAAATCTCTGGAAATGAGAGAGAAACAAGCGGCGAAAGAAGAAAAACAAAAAGAGAAGAAAATAGAAACAAGTGCAGAAAAACTTCGTAAGCTCTTAAAAGAAGAAAAAAGGTAACCGCTGTTAAATTCTACAGCTGTTTCTAACCTAAGTCGTCCATAGAGCATCACTTACATATGATAAAGCTAGCTGGTACCGTAAGTATAGTATGCATTCAGTGTTTTTCTTATGGTGGTTTTTGGCTTGTAATCTGAATTTATTTATTTTTTTGAGGAACAAGTGAGAGATAAAGCATGACATTATTTTATGCCCTAGTTCTGAGGCAACATTTTTGAATGCTTAAACCTGCTAGGGAAAAAATAATAATGCAGGCTCTCTTGGGACTGAAGGTTCGTTGTGGCTTTTTGGGTGGGTCAGTCACAAAACTGCCAAATTGATTACTTAAGGCAGTACAGCAGACTGCTGACAGAAATGTTTGTAGTAAATGGAATATTTTAGCTTCTTTGAATGTTTCCTAGATGGAACAGAATGTCAGAATATGACTAGTTTCATGAATATAAACAGTGGTCACTTTTCTATAAGGAAGGGTCTGTTACGATATTGTATGTAAAACAGGCTGAATCTTGATGTCACAGCAGATTAAAAATTGAGGTTACTAGGTATTTCCCAAACAAAATGTCCATTCTTTATTGGAGGGAATGCTCAATGTATGAAACTCACAGGGCTCCTTATAAGCAAAATCATCTGAAAGTTGCTCCTCCTCTTCAGAATACTTTGGAGATTGAACCTAATATTCTAAGGTGTTTTGAAGCACCTGCAGAGTTTCTATAATTCTGTGCTGTTACGTAGCTTCCAAATGAAGAAAATGAGAGAGAGAGAGAGGTGTGTGTCTCTGAAAGAGCAGTCACAAACATTGGCACTCATGTTGGTGTTCCCACGGGGCTTGTTTTTAAAAAGCAATCCCAAGCAAGCTTTGTGAGAGACCACGTCTAGTTCTCAGGAAGCCCGTACTTTAAATTCTGGGTACTGCATCCAAAAAAAGCCTGCTACCTTGTCTTTGTGAACTTTATCTCAGATGGTGGAAGAACCTAAAGTCCCAGGCAAGCTCATTAGGGAAGAGAGTTTCTAAAGGATTCTCTTCTGTACATTCAGCATCTAAAGCCCTACACGGTAGCATTTTGAATTGAGACCGGAAATAAACTGGAATGAAGCCAGTGAAGCTGATGAAGAATCAGGGTCTGAATGAGCTGGTCTAGGCTCTCTTCAAAAGTAGCCCCTTGGAACCCACATTGCATTATACAAATCAAGTTGAAAGTAACACAACCAAGAATGACTAAAGCCAGATTGATTTTTCTTGTTAAAGGCATAATCAGCATAGAAGATGATTTATTTTTGGGGTAGGGCTTATATTACGAGCATCCTGAAAAATCATACTAGGGCTTATTTTCAGGTTAGGTCTTATTTTCGGGGAAACAGGGTAAGAGTTATATAGTTGTACAAGTTGCATGTTTTGTGTGTTTACATAATGCAGTGATAGGTTACATACAGCCTGTGTCCCTTGTCTCCAACACCCCAGAAAATGCTTTTTGTTTTAAAAAAACATGTTCCAGCTCAGAAGATCCCCTTGTGTTTTCTAGTTGGTCGGGGGGGGGGCAGTTCTGCCATCTTCTGAGGGTCCCTAGCACCCTCTGGCCTGTAGAAATGAATACACATTTTAAAACACTTTTGCCATCAGGGGATTGAACTCAGTTATACCCCCCCCCCTTTTTTTTAAGAAAAAAGTTGTGGGATGGGGATCATAGGAATGGTCCTCCAATGGGTCTGTACGGCCTCCAGACCTTTGAGGATTGCCTATCATTGAAATATCATCGGTGTACATGCCACCTCAGAGTTCCCTACTCAAAAAGATTAGATTTGTTCTTATAAAGGATTATTACTTCAATCAGGCATGCAACTTTGAAAGGTCCAGGGACCATACATGCCAGCCCCAGACATTGGGGATCACTTCTCCTGCCTCACCCCGGCATATTCATATAATATAGTGGCCAGGTGATCTTCAGTGTTTTGGATGGGGAGACAAGATGGTAGGAGGAGGAGACAGCAAATGGCAGCAAAACGTAATCTGTAGTACAGGTGTAATCTTGCAAAAATGATTGATTTTAAATGCTTCTGGTAATACCTCATGGTTCATTAAAACTTTTAGGTTGAAGAAGAAAAGGAAAAGGTCAACTTCCTCTTCTTCCTCCTCTTCCTGTGATTCTTCATCAAGTGAGTCTGCTTCCTCCTCCTCTTCCTCCTCCTCCTCCTCCTCTTCCTCCAATAACAAAAAGCGCAAGAAAAGGAATCGGAACCGGTCTGAATCCTCGCACAACTCTAAAAAACATGCATCTCGGAGTTCCTCTCATCATAGTAGGAAAGATGATTGCTACTCTCCTCCAGCCAATACCTCTGCTTCCTTCCTTAATCAAAAGCATGAAATGGAGAAACTGCTGGAAAGGCATGACAAGTTAGGTTATCAAAAGCCTGAGGTAAGAAGCAGAGAGAGAGAAAAGGAGCATTTTCTGTCACGGACTTCTGCTGATGAAGATCCCTATGGAGGTAGGTCTGAGGATTCGAGAGATTCCTATACCAGCTCCAAGATTCAGACAAATTGTTACAAAACAGAAAAACAGGGTAAGTCAGAGAGAGTTTCCTCCAGTAGGAGAGATAGTACAGGTGCCTATCATAAAAAGGCCAGCGATAGGAACAAGACGCACAATTCTGGAAAATCAGAAAAAGAATTTGGAAGAAAGGAGCGTTACCGAAAGCACAGTCCAAACCAAACAAAGGATTCTACATCCCCAACAGGGTCTGATTACTCAACCAAATCAATTGAACACTACCAACGATACACTAGCCGATGGATAAACGAGCCGAGTAAGTACAATGCTGAAAGCAGGCCAGAGTTGGCTTGCCTTAAAAATGAAAAGGAACCCATGAGCAGGGAAAGAGAGACCACAAAAGGCGAGGAACTAGACGAGGAAACGGCGCTCAATGGCAAAGGACAGTCAAGCAGTGCTGGTAAAAAACTGCCTCAGAACTTGCTGAACATATTTAACCAGATTGCTGAATTTGAGAGGGAAAAAGGAAATAAGCAGAAGAACCAGTGAAATTTAAAGAAGGTGCTAGGTGTGAATTTAGTTCAGCTTCTAATCACTAGATAAGTATGTGTTCTTTAAAAAAAGTTGTTCTTACCTCTAAGTATGCCTGTTTGATTTTGATTTAGGGAATGATGGATATGCGAGAGTTATATCTTATCTTTCTTTGAAACTGGGTTTCTTGTTCTGTTTATGATATTAAGATGTGACAGTGTGATTGGCTAAAGAACTTATATTATTAAGACAGCCACTTGTGCTAACTGGCATCTAAATTGCACTTTACAGAAGGAATCTCCAAGGCACCAATGACTGTTACTTTTTATTGTTAATATAACCATGTATTGTTAACATAATAATAAATTCAGATGCTTTTAATGAATGTGCCACATCTGGCCTACTATTACTTTTTAATATATAAATTTCCTTGATTTCATTTAAGCCAGTACATCATCTAGTGGCTTCATTTCATTAATTGTTTTTAATAGTCTTTCCATTCAAAAGGTTTGTGGATTTTTTAAAAAGTTCTTGGCTTGGTGAAGGATATTGCTTAAAACAGGGATGTGCTCTGACCTCAGGATTTGGTTTCAAGTCTGATTCAGAATTTTGGAAATGGACTGCTTCTTGATTTGGAGAGTTCCATTTTGACTCAGACTTGGAAACCAGAAGTTTGTATCTTTCACTGAATATTCAAATACAACTGTAGAGCAGTAATCCCCCTGATAGACAGAGGGAATGCTGTAGACGTAGTATATCTTGACTTTGGCAAAGCTTTTGACAAAGTGCCCCATGATATCCTGATTAGCAAGCTAACTAGGTGTGGGCTGGATAGATCAAGTGTCAGGTGGATACACAATTGGCTACAGAATTGTACGCAGAGGGTGGTGATTAATGGGTCCTTTTCTGACTGGGAAGAGGTAACAAGTGGGGTACCCCAAGGCTCAGTCCTGGGCCTGGTGCTCTTCAATATTTTTATTAATGACTTGGATGAGGGAGTGCAGGGAATGCTTGTCAGATCTGCAGATGATACCAAATTGGGCGGAATAGCTAATACCCTAGAAGACAGAAACAAAATTCAAAATGACCTTGATAGGATGGTGCACTGGGCCGAAAGCAACAGAATGAAATTCAACAGGGATAAGTGCAAAGTACTGCACCTCGGAAAAAGAAACCAATTGCACAGTTACAAGATGGGGGATACCTGGCTCAGCAAAACTACGAGCGAGAAGGATCTTGGAATTGTTGTAGATCACAAGCTAAATATGAGCCAACAGTGTGATGTGGCTACAAAAAAGGCAAATGCTATTTTAGGCTGCATTAATAGAAGTATAGTTTCCAAATCCCACGAGGTGCTAGTCCCCCTCTATTTAGCACTGGTTAGGCCTCACCTTGAGTATTGTGTCCAGTTCTGGACACCGTGCTTTAAGAAGGATGCTAACAAATTGGAACAAGTTCAGAGAAGGGTGACAAGGATGATCAGGGGGCTGGAAACCAAGCCTTGTGAAGAAAGGCTGAAAGAATTGGGCATGTTTAGCCTTGAGAAAAGAAGACTGAGGGGTGATATAGCACTTTTCAAATATTTGAAAGACTGTCATACAGATGAGGGGCAGGATCTGTTCTCAATCATCCCAGAGTGCAGGACACGCAACAATGGGCTCAAGTTAAAGGAAGCCAGATTTCAGTTGAATATCAGGAAAAACGTCCTAACTGTTACAGCAGTACGACAGTGGAACCAGTGACCTCGGGAGTTGGGGAGTGCTCCAACACTGGAGGCATTCAAGAAAAATTTAGATAATCACCTGGCAGATATGCTTTGATTGCATTCCTTCCTTAAGCAGGGGGTAGGACTTGATGGCCTTGTAGGCCCCTTCCAACTTCACTTTTCTATGATTCTATGATTTAGGAAGGGATTACAGCTGCTAGATAACAGACAGATTGGTGCTGGGTGGGGGGCATTCATGTTTAAAAAGAAAGCCACTCTTAACTTTTAAAATTTTTTGTAGTAGAATTTGCTGAAATTTGTCTGGATGGTTTTCTGTTTCAAAGTAATTAGGCTTGCCAAGTTTCAAGGTGGACAAGTAACAAATGTGCAGTGTTTCACTATATTAAAACAGTTGTTTACATGGAAGAGCAGCACTAAAATTTTCAGAGATGCATGTGATTAATATTCTATTCCTTGCCCTGCCATGTTTTTCCGGAGGGCAAGGGGGATGAGCATACATCACAGAGGCAAGAAATGTGTAGAGCTTCAAAAAGACAAATACTTGTGTTAGGAAGTGCCTATACTTGAAAATGGGTTTTAACGTTGTATCTTTTTTTAAAGCATGATGGTAGTGTTTTGATGATCTCATAATTCTCTGCCAAACCGGAAGCCTCTATAAAACTTTGGCTGTAATTCAGCTTCAGTCAAGAGTTGTGGGGAGGGGGACCATCCCTCCCTCCTTCCGAAGCAGTTACAACTACAGCAAAGCAGTGAACACTAAATTATTACACAAATAACAAAAGCATAACCTAAAAACCAATAGCACAAACCAATTCTCAGACTGAAATGGAGCAAGAGGCGAGGCATTCAACCTGGGTTGGCATGAAAGGCCTCCCTGAAAAGTAGTGTTTTTAACGGTCTCCTAAATGAGTACAGGGAGGGGGCCAGGCATAGCTCCCGTGGGAGTTGATTCCATAACCACAGTGCCACCACTGAGATTTTTGCCTTGGGAAATACCTGGAAGTTGATATTTATCTGAATCAAATACTCTTCTCTATTGCTTATTCAAACACAGATAAAATTTTGTTATATGAGATGATTTTTTTTAAAGTTACTATTTTTATAAACTTTTATTAAAATCAAACCTAGTGGAGCCTACACATAACAAAAATGCAAAATCCTAAAGCCAGTTTTTATCATCATTCTATATTGTAGTATTGAAAATAAACACGTTTTCATTTTATTAAGATATTTTTCTTAAGCATTTATTCAATTTACCAAATAACTGAACATGTTCAACATCACCTAAGTTAAAGAACTTCAAGCTACTTGCTACAGAGAAAATATACTACAGTTTAGTGAATAACTGTTACTAAGTGAGGACTAAAATCTGATACATTCTCTGCAGTGCTAATTGGGGCTTCTGGTATGTGAAGATGCAGAGGCACTACTTTGGCTTAGAGGACGTGATAAAGCAGGATCCACAGGTTCAGAACTGAGACTCAAAGTCAGAGATACAACTTTAAGCCGTGGTTGATTGGTTGATGATGCTGAACTCCTAGGCGACCTAGAAAAAAAGAAAGCCAACAGTCACTGTAATAAATACATTCTCATTAAAATAGCCTGGGAGAATCACTGCTTTATGGAAACAGCAACCATAAATTCTCCAACTCACTGTTATAACAGCTGTTCTAAGTTTTATCAAATGACAGTAGAACCTAGATTTGACCAAAATCCCACTCCCTGCCTTTTCAAAATGTGAGGAATCTTTTCTCTAGTCTTCTAGATTCTAGGTGGTGATCACACTTTCCTAAAGAATAACAGTTTTTTTGGAGTATCATGTATACATTTGTGAATCTGGTGCTGAAATTCAGCAGCAAGTTGCAACCAGAGTAGCCCCACTGAATCAATGGAGCTTACACAGGTGTTCACTCACTAAATCTCCACTGATTCAATAGGCTTATGTTAGATGTGACATACTACTGGATTTCAGCCTGTACTTTCTTCACTGTGCAAGACATAGTTGTGGCCTTATGGTTAAAGGGTGATACAGTCATTTTGGAAATAATTTAAATCTAACTGTCGGTAGCTCTTTATGAATACTCAAAGATGCAGCACAATCTATGCATGGAGCAAACTGCCCACCTGGAAGAAAAATGGTTGTCTTTTCAAACTGCTCACAAGAGCCTTCTGCAAAACACTGGTGGATAAGCCCTACATCCCATTCTTGGATTAGAAACTCATTAAGGAATTTTCATTCAAAAATTGACATAATTGTGAGGGCTTTTAATAACTAATATAATAGCCAAGAGACTAATCTGTGATTTGGCAAGTTTGTGGTACAAATTTTATCTCTGCCATGAACTTACTGGATGGCTTTAAGCAAGCTTCTCTTTTTGCCTCAGCACCCCACAAGATCTTTCTGAATTGTCTCAAGTACTGGATAAAGTTAATGCATTTAAAGCATCTTGGGAAAAATGTTGTCTTTTTAGCTATCTAAATCCACAGAAGTTGATACAGAGCTTCTTCTAGGCCTACTTTTTGGTTGGTATCCTCTTGTAATATTGGATAGGCCACAGCCTGTTATAAAATACCTCTCACTTTCTTGACTTTGTCTTTTCTAATGTTCAAGATTTTTCTTTTGATCCTCTGATTTGACTAAGCTACACTAAATAATGCAGGAAATGCTCTAGGACTAGGATGGCGAGTTTGCATTATTTTCCATGCAATCAGCCCCGAGTTTTCCCCCATGAGTCATAAGTTTTTTCCTCTGCTACTGGGGCTTCTCTTTTTTTTGGAAGCAAATGCGTTCACATCTGTTCCGGTGTTCTGATCACTTGAGCTGATCTGAAGGGGTCATGTAGACATTTGAAGCCATGTCAGCCAGCTACAATATTCTTTTAAAGACTTGCTTCTGTAGTGCTAGGGTAGGAGAGTGACCAAAGAATTGGTAGAAAGAGTTTTCAAGTTATCAATCAGCCTTATTTGCAGCTTGTTAAGAACAAAGAATTGGCAGAGAGAGTTTTCAAGTCATCAATCAGTCTTATTTGCAGCTTGTTAAGATAGCTCTGTTCTAATGTGCCTCCTGCAAATCCATACAGCCAGACCAGAGCTATCTCAACAACCAGCATATTCAGCTTTTGAAAATCAATTTATTCCCTTCTCTTTGCTGTGTGGTGAGCTGAAGCAAATTAACCTGGAGAAACTTAGCATTCTAGATGCAACTTCACAGCAGATCCATTTATGTTTTCCCCACTATGTAATTGTACCCTCACATGGATCCCTTCTCATTATCCAAAATAATCAAGCACAAGGTCTGGCAACATTCAGAAGCATCAGGAAGGACACGGAGATCTTAGCTTGTGATAAGAAATTTGAAATTTGGCCCAGTGCATTTCAGGTACAAATGAGATCATTATTAAAATAATAAGACAGGAGGACCTGCTCCCCAAACAAATGGTAATCTTTTTCTATTTCTTTTACACTGTCATTCTGAAGCACATAGATAAGTAGATCAAAATATCCAGAACAATGAATGTACGAATCATGCATGTGGAAGGGCTAAAAAACCCTCTATTTCATGAGGGTTTTTTGCTTCTAACCCTTGTCAAATGGCCTGTCAGTGAAAATGAATTGTCTTACAAGCATAAATGATGCTTGTGCTAATTTATTTATTTATTTTATTTTATTTCATTTATACCCCGCCTATCTGGTCTTGCGACCACTCTAGGCGGCTTCCAAAACAACATAAAACAACAGATAAAATCACAAAATTATTACATAAACAATTTCCATAACAATTATAAAACAAAAAATAAAGATAAATAGAAAAGATGATAAGATCAGGTATTGACTGGAGGGAAGGCCTGTATAAACATCCATGTTTTTAGTTGATTTTTAAAGATACCCAGCGTAGGGGCGGCACGAATCTCCGGAGGAAGATTATTCCAGAGGTGAGGAGCCACCGCCGAGAAGGCCTGATTTCTTGTTCTTTCCCTACGGGCCTCCCTCGGCGTCAAGCTCCTCAGCCTCACCTCCTGACTCGCACGGGTGATCCGGGTAGACCTTGGTGGGAGTAGGCGTTCCGCCAAATAAAGAGGTCCTAAACCGTTTAGGGCCTTATAAGTAAGCATTAAAACTTTGAAGTCAATGCGGAACCGAATGGGCAGCCAATGTAATGCGGCCAGAATAGGAGAAATATGCTGGTATTTTCTCACTCCACTAAGGAGTCTGGCCGCCGCATTCTGCACCACCTGAAGTTTCCGCATCAACCTCAAAGGCAGCCCCACGTAGAGCGCGTTACAGTGGTCTAATCTTGAGATTACGAGCGCATGCACCAAGGTATTTATATTTATTTATTTATTTATTACATTTATAGCCCGCCCATCTAGTCATATAGACTACTCTGGGCGGGTAACAACGTATCATCTAACAATTTAAAATCATAACAATATATTACTAAATAAACAATGATCCAAGATGGGAGAAAACACAAAATAACAAAAATTCAGACAGTGGGTGGAGGGAAGGCTTGCTTAAACAGCCAGGTTTTCAGTTGGCATTTAAAGATGCCCAGCGACGGGGCCATGCGAATCTCAGGAGGGAGGCTGTTCCAAAGACGAGGAGCCACTGCCGAGAAGGCCCGGTTTCTTGTTTTTTCCTTCCGGGCCTCCCTCGACGTTAGGCTCCTCAGCCTCACCTCCTGGCTAGATCGGGTGATACGGGTAGATCTAGGTGGGAGAAGGCGTTCCGTCAGGTAGCGAGGCCCTAAACTGTTTAGGGCTTTATACGTAAGCATTAAAACTTTGAAATCTACGCAGAACCGAACGGGCAGCCAATGCAAGGCAGCCAGAGTGGGAGTAATATGTTGATGTTTCCTTACCCCACTGAGAAGTCTGGCTGCTGCATTCTGCACCATCTGGAGTTTCCGCATAGATTTCAAAGGCAGCCCCACGTAGAGAGCATTACAGTAGTCTAATCTCGAGATTACGAGTGCATGGACCAAAGTGGTGAGCGACCCAACATATAGATAGGGACGCAGCTGGGCTATCCGCCAGAGATGGAAATAAGCGGTGCGGACCACTGACGCTACCTGGGATTCCATGGCGAGCGCCTGGTCCAGATAGACCCCCAAGCTGCGCACCTCACTCTTCGTGGTGAGAGTCACCCCCCCAAAAGAGAGGGAGTTTCCCAAACCGCTGATGGTAGCCCCCCCCCCCCCAACCCTCAGAACCTCCGTCTTGTCCGGGTTCAGCCTCAGCCCATTTTCCTGCATCCATTGCAATACAGTCCCCAGGCAGCGCTGAAGGGACAGGACGGCATCACCTGCAGTTGGTAAAAAGGAGATGTAGAGCTGGGCGTCATCAGCATATTGATGACACGATGCTCCACACCCCCTGATGACCCCACCCAGCGGCCTCATATAGATATTAAACAGCATTGGGGAGATGATCGAACCCTGCGGAACCCCACAATTGAGACTCCACGGGGCCGAGACACTCTCCCCAAGCTGTACTCTCTGGGGACGGTCCTCCAAGAAGGAACGGAGCCAGGCAAACGCCAAGCCACCAATTCCCAACTCAGAGAGCCTCCCCAGGAGGATACCGTGGTCAACGGTATCAAAGGCCGCCGAGATGTCGAGGAGGACCAACAGAGATGTTTTACCCATCAGCCTCCCTCAACAGTCATCATACAGGGCGACCAATGCCGTCTCTGTACCGTGGCGCGGCCTGAAGCCCGACTAAAATGGATCCAGGGCATCTGTTTCATCCAAAAGAGCCTGAAGCTGGTCAGCCACCACCCTCTCGACCACTTTGCTAATGAAAGAAACATTGGCGACGGGCCTATAATTGCCAATTTCGTCCGCCGCCATATTAGGTTTCTTTCTTATGAGCCTAATGAGTGTCTCCTTGAGGGCAGGTGGGAACCTGCCCTCAAGGAAAGACCCATTTATTATTGCAGTGGCCCATTCTGTTGTGATCGGCCTGGCTGCTTTGATTAGCCAGGCCGGGCAAGGGAGGAAATGGTGGCCCGACAGCGATCAAGCACTTTGTCCGCAGTATCTGGCGTCACAGGCTGAAAGAGATCAAGAATAACCGGGCAAGACGGAGCGCTGGACAACTCAGCTCGACTCACTGTATTCAAAAAAGGAGAGAGCTCCCGGCGGATGGCCTCCACTTTAGATTTAAAAAATGCTGCAAATTGGTCTGGTGAAAAACTAGGGGGAGGCCCATCACTCAGACCAACTCCGGAAAGGTCGCGCACTATACGGAATAACTCTGCCTGCTGGTTTGAAGCTTCGCTTAGCCAGTTAGCGAAGTATGTACGACAAGCAGCCTTTACCTTAGACAGGTAGAGGTTAGTTGCGACCCTGACAGCTATCCAATTATGTTCCGTCAAGTTCTTCCTCCATCTACGCTCTAGCCTTCTCCTAATCTGTTTCATCACTCGGAGGTCCTGGTTAAACCAAGGCACAGGCCGAGCTCTGCGTTGGAGAGGGCGTTTAGGCGCTATCGTGTCTATAGCCCTAGCGGCAGTGGTAAACCAGCTGTCAACCAGAACCTCGACAGAAGCGCCAGCCAGGTCAGCCGTAACACCTCTCATGGCATCCTGGAATCCAATAGGATCCAGTAGCCTTCGAGGGCGGACCATAAAAATAGGTCCCTGCTCCCTGCGAGGGGGGAGTGCCACTGAGAGGTTACATTTTATTAGGTAAAACTTTACTTAAGGCAAAGTTGTATAATTGAGCAGGAAAAATTAAATTTTATTTATAGTTGTAGAACTTACACGCTTGAAGATGATGAGCTGTGGGTAGATGATCGGAAACTAAGCCGAGAATATGAAGCAGAAGGAAGCTGTATGGAAGCCTAAATGGGAAAGAGAAGTACTGAGACATTTGTTGTTGTTGTTGTTTAGTCGTTCACTAACCATAAAAATTGCGTGCCTTCAAGTTGATTCTGACATGGTGACCTTTTTCTGGGCTTTCTCAGTATAAAGTGCTCAAAAGTAGTTTACCACTCTCTTCTGGGGGTACCTGGTACTGTGTAGCTTGCCCAGAGCTACACAGGCTGGCTGTTCTCCCAGGTGGTGCAGTGGGGAATTGAACTCTCAACCTCTGGTTCTGCAGCCAGGTACCTAAACCACTGAGCTATTCACCCAGCTAAACAGGGAATCTTAATTACACTTAGTATAAAACTAAAACAGATGGGTCTTTGAACTCTTGGCAACAACAAAGGGAAAAGGTGGAGAGCACAAGTTGAAGAATGATTACAGCTTTTTTGTACCACATACAAGGTGGTTTAGCATAGCTTAACCTTGTGGCTATGCTGACTAGGAATGATGGGAGTTGTAATCCAACACTGTTGTAGAAGACCAGATTGGAAAGAAGGAGTCCAAGTGCAATCACCAAAAGATGCAAAAGTGTAGTTAAGCCAACCAGAAATCATACCTGTTCAAAGTATCTCTGAAAGGCTGTGTTCAAATCTGGATTTGCTTCTGAAATATCGAGTAGCATTTTATCCACAGATCTGCTGAAGTCTTTCAGTGCACGAAGTTCAATATCTTGTTCTTCTTGTGTTTCTGACTGAGTATTTTTCAATGCTCGGATTTCTCTGGTTAGTCGGGCAACCTTTTGAGAAACAAAACAGTTACAAGCATAAATGCCAATGTGACAATTAGTTTTCATGGTATTGTATCTTTACAGTATATATTTGAGTAGTAGAAGGCAATGTTAACGTTCAGTTCTATTATTTCATTGCACTCTAAACAAAAGTGAAGTTTATGACTGACACAGATTTAACTTACCTGCTTTGTGACTCTTTCAAGTTTTGGCTTCTGCTCATCGACTTCTTTGGATAGCCGTGTAACACTTGCTTTTTTCTCTGCTATTTTTTCTCTGTAAAGAGCGTCATCTTTCAAAAGCATATCAAGATTACCCTGCATAGACTGGAAAAATAAAAAGTTCATACATAAGCCTGTTATGAGTTATTTTTTATTTAAAAATATCTATACAGTCAAGTAAACATACATAAAAATATGCTTTTTAAAAGAGTGTGTTCTCTCTTTTGGAAGTTGGAATTCAGATTATAACATAAGAAACAAAGCCTGATGGAGGAGTTGGAAAGGGTTGTTCGATTTCTTTATGGTATATCTTTATAGAAGGCAGGGTGATGGGCCAAATCAAACAAAAATCTAGAATTAAAGCAGTAAAAACTATAAATTTGATTAGGCAGGATATATCCATTTAGTTCTGTCTGAATGGATATATGAATTGCCCTGCCTAGCCTTACTATCATCTGATGTCATGTTTGCACGGATGCCTCCGTAACCAAATAGATGGACGTGCAAAATATGTACTCTGTACACTGTTTTATGATATGCAAACTATACATTAACATCTATGTTTCTGCTCTATGCTCTAGTGCAGGGGTCCCCAACCCCCGGTCTGCGGACCAGTCCTGGTTTGTGGCTTTACCAGGACCGGGCTGCGGAGACAAATCTCCTGCCCCCCGCAGATGCATGCATGCCCCTTCCCATGCCCACATGGCCCCTCCCACGCACGCACGCACGGACACCCCACCCCCACCCGCACGCTAAACCTGTCCATGGAGGCAAAAAGGTTGGGGACCACTGCTCTAGTGGACAGGAGGGAGTAAACCCAACCTTGTTTCCCAGTTTTGACATGAGACATGTTAACAGTACTCTGAGACGCCACCCAGTTTGTCTCCTTTCACTCAGGACAGAGCTGTGTCCTTCACTCTCCCACACTCCTCATACTTGGCTCTATTTTCCGTTTAGCCACCAGCACTTAACACCAGACTGGCCCAATGGCTTTCAAGCACATACTAGTAGAACTTGGTTGCAAAATGCGAAGTCATGACACGGGCACAGCTTTGCAGGGCAGCCATGAGGGTGGATTGTAACATTTTCACCAGGTACTACGTGAGTCTTTGTACAGTCAGGATTTAGACTGAGTAAGGCCGCAAAAAGTGCTCCTCGTTTCTTAACATCTTGCTCAACAACACTCTTACACAGTGTTTGAAGTCCTGTTGCTTAGCATAGTTATATTGCACTAGAGTATGCCTACTGTATCAGAGAATTTGGTGAGCTAACTTCTCCCTTAGCTTTAATCATCGTAGAACTGCAGAGCTGGAAGGGACCCTGTGGATCACGGAGTTCAGCCCCCGTCGGGGAGACACGGCGAGGAATAACTCCCCAACCTCTGGTTAAATCACTGGACTTACTCTAGTTGCCATTTACTATTGTGACATAATTAATAACTAATGTAGGCCTATTTGAATCCATAGAGCTTATAGAGGCGTTGATTCACCAAATCCCTACTGATTCAATGGGCCTACTCTAGTGCAAATTATGGTGCTAAGCAACAAGATTTCTTGGATGCCTTCTCATATAGACTGCGGTACTGGTGTTGATCAGAAAAATGAGTGTTATTAGTCCTAGAAAGTGAAAGTATTAAGTAAAGGCAAGCAACAGTTACAGGAGCAGGAAACAAATCCAGGCATCCTCATGCTCTGGTTTCTTCCAATGTACAGCCTATGAATAAAGAAGAAAGTGTATGTTGTGTCCAGTTGTTGAACCCTGGCTTTGACTATAAAGAGCATAAAACTGTATTTGGTACACCTAATAAGGGTAAATTGCTCACGGCAGCTTTTTTCCTTCAGAAGATTATACTATTTATTAGTGCCATTTTAGGAAAGAAATGCAACAACGAATATGCCTACATCTGTGTGCGCTGTCTGGAAGGTGATCACAGCAGATCTATATGCAAAGATACCAGTTTTTGTGAAATGAGGGGGAAGATACTTTAAATTTATTGGTTTTTTTTCTGCATTTCATCCATGCCTTCGTCAAATCTTGAATAGCTGTCGAAGGAGATCAGGCTAACATTCTGTAAAGCACGGGTACTTCTTCACAGTGAGAAAAAGTGAAGTTTAATTCAGGATAAGGATTACAGACATGCCTCCACAGCAAACTAAAACCAAAAATATTTCTACCTCAATATCTCCCTGGAGCTCCTTGATTTGTCTTCTCTTGTATCTGTATTTCTCATCAGCAGCTCTTTTCTCTTCTTCCAGTTTCACTTTCTCTTGATGTTCTTCACCTATAAAAATACTTATGACCTATTTATTTATTTATTTAAAATATTTTTTATCCTGCCTTTCTCCTTAAAAAGAACCCAAGGTGGCTTACACCATTAAAAAGACAGTTTTTAAAAGCTAAAAACAGCAGAAGTTGGGAAACGTTAGGAGGCAGCACGAATCACTTCAGTGTGACAAAATGGATGAATTTAAAAGCAACTGTACCACTTTCTGATACGGGTAGCTCTACACACTGGAATTATTCAGTATGTTAATCTGAAAAATATATGATGCCATGAGTTGGCTTGAACAAATGTCTGTGTGCCTACGCCGGTGTAACGTAAGCCAGTGCTTACCTGTAGTGTAGGGTTATGATGATGTCCTCGGAGCCCAAAGCCTTTTTCAAATATCCTCTTTTCAGAATGTATCTTTCTTATTTTAATTTGCCTGATTTGTCCTACTTTTCAAGAATCCTGATTTAAGATGGTTTAATTAAAATAATAATAATAGAGCCAGTAGAGGGAGCAAAAGTTAACAAATACTCTCTCCTGAGCTACACTGAAATCATGTTTTAATATTAAGGTACAACTTAATGGGTAAGATTTTAACCTAGTATATTCTGTTCCAAGAACTCTAGTATTGTAGCCACAGTATAAACAATAGAATTATCTTCCTCTATAAATACTCTTATTTTTTATGTTTTTATTCTTATGATGTGACTGCTTTACCAAGAGAATATGGTACTTCCAAATCCAGTAGAAAGGACTGTGTTGCCAAATGTGACCTCTATGTGGAGTTCCAGCTGCCAAGTCCTTATGCCCTTCTTCCTGAACAGACACTGGCCGAAATCCAATTGTGTAAAGTTAACATCACACAAGCCTGATGACATCATCTGCTGCGCCCTTTTATTGCTAATGAAAAGTTTCCACTACCACCTAATTCTGAGGCTCCTTAGGGATCCCCTTCATTCTGGGGAAACCTTCTGGAGCCTTTGGATGTTGTGTTGTGTGCTTTTAATGTTGAAAAATTGCCAGTCTCCGATTTTCAGACCAAAAAGTCTCCCCCCACCAAAGGCTCCCTAGGATGAAAGGGATCCCTAAGGAGCCTCAGAACCTTGGGTGAGGGGGATTAGAAATCTTCAATTAACTATAAAAGGCCTTACATGATGACATCACCAGCCTTTCATGGCATAACTTTACACATCTGGATTTCGGCCATTCAGTGTCATCAAGTTGGGTTGCTTTTTAAAAACATTTTCTGTACCCTATTTTGGCAGCACTGGCAGAGGAGTGGTAATAAAATATTACAGATAAATAATCTTTGTCCTTCCTTGCTCTTTCCAGTCCCACCCCCATTAGTCTCTGCCTTCTCCATTCAACAACAACCAAGCCACAAGTCTAATCTGCTCCTCTCCCGTTTACTCAGGCAGCGTTACAGATTCCAGCAATGTCAGCGACATCATCGGGGTCACATTTATTTGTTCCTCTGACAATGTCATTTATGCCATCTTTTGCCAGCAGCAGCTCTGCATTCTACATAGGACAAACGGAATCATCTTCACACAAGATAATTAATGGACACAAATCTGACATTAAAGAAGGTAACACACAAAAGCCAAAATGCCTTGGTCTCCCAAAGATACTCTAGTGATCTAAAAGGTAACTGTTGTAGAAAAAAGAAATTATGAAGAAGGTTGGAGAGGGAAACGGCTGAAGTGGCTTTATCCAGAGATTACAGAGTGTATCACAATGTTTAAATAAAGGTCCAATATTCTTCACTCACTATGAATATTAATAAGCAGTTTTCTTCACTAGCTTGTACAGACCAAGGTATTGATTCTGGCCACAGAATTGGAAGTTGATGCAGATAAATACTAGCCATTTCCTGGTTCAATCCTTTTGGTCCTCAAGGACAGCCTCGGCCAGACAGTGAACTACTCTAGGTATGGCAGGATGTCTACATATTCCACATTCTCAAAGTTTTGAAATTTCTTTTGCTGTGTTTATATTCATGGGCCCACATTCCACACTGTATCCTTCTAAATTTGCCTGTGGCTAGATATTAGATTATAATTCACAGAAGTTTACACTAGAACAAATCTATTAGGCTTTAACAAGCCACAATACTTTGTTTTTGTTTTATTTTTGTTATATGTATCAAAACAGAATAACACCTCCCCAAAATTGCCACATTTTTCATTCTGGTGTGGCCTATGTAGTGCCTCAAATTCTGCCCAAATCTGCCTGTCTCACACTCCTGAAATACACCGTATGTATGTATGTATGCATGCATGTATGTATGCATGTACGTATGCATGTACAGTGGTACCTCGGTTTACGAATGCCTCGGTTAATGTAATTTTCGGTTTACAAACGAAAATCCACTGAAAATAATGCCTTGGTTTACAATTTTTTTCCGCAATACGAAGCAAGTTTACATTGTGCCTGGGAGGTTTATAGCACCGCCCCCGTGCATGCATTCCTATGGGAAACTGCATTTCAGTTTGCGAATTTTTTGCATTACGAAACGTCCCAGAGAACGCATTAATTTCGTAAACTGAGGTACGCCTGTATGTATGTTTACTTTGATATACCGCTCCCATTAGTGCCACAGTATTACTCTGAGCAGTTTTCATTACAATAATCAAAATGGAATAATACAAACAAAGCCATGTAAAAAATCTAAGCACGTAAAAACAGAATGTGCCTGAGCAAATGAAACTAAACTTAGAATGAAAATAAAAATACCAAAACCAGTAACTGGACAGAGATATACAATCACCTCAACTTAGCTAAGTTCAGAGTGGAAAGCCTCCCTGAAGAGCCATGTCTTCAAATGCCTCTTCAATGTCAACAGGGAGGGGGCCAGGCAAAACTCCTCTGGGAGCCACGGCTAGCTTCTTGTGAGCCGACTTTACGAAAGGTCTGAAGCAAGTTTCCTGCTAAGCTGGATGTGCGCGTGTGCACGACTACGCTTCCCTCCATGCAGCTGTCTTCCTCCTCCACGCAGCGTTCACGCTAGGGGTTCCAGTCGTAACGGAACCCAGCACGCGGGGGGTTGGGGTCACACACACAGGGGTGAAGCCGCACAAGAGAGAGGCGGAGCCCCACTCAGCGGGGCTGAAAATTAGAGGGTATGTTGGACTGAAGCCTAGCTGAATTACCTTGTCAGTCCCCAGAACGTTTGAGCTAGAGAATTCTTTTAGTTTATTACGTTTCTTACATTTCCGGTACTAGCCTAGAACCTTTACTACTCTGTACTCCCTTGGAATCTCTGCCCAAGAATTTCCTTTTCTTTATACTGCTCCAGCTGGAGTTGTACTGCTTTCCAGAATCAAGACAATCAAAAGAGACAAAGGGTGTGCCTATATTCACAAATAATATGGGAAAAGTTCTGGGACTGGATGGTCTGATTCACATTATTTTCCACCGACGACATGACGTACAAGATCATGTGAGTCATCCCAGTCTGTTCGGACACTCTTGCCAGCGTTTAAAGATTCCTTACAGACATATCTCACAACCCATGTGAGTTCATGCATGTGCTCTGAGAGCATACCAGTAACAGCCCCAAACTACTTATTCACGCACACCCAACTACAACAGGCTTACTTTTCTCTGTGACCTTTCTGAAGGAGTCTCGATAGTTGCTGTTGCAGCTATTAACTACATGCAGAGTATTCTCTAGAGCAACACATTCTTTCTCTGCTAGCTGGATCTTGGCATCCAAAGTATCTCCTTCACGCTGAAGGTCCTCCTTTTCCTGGGCAGCCTTGAAAGAAGAACAAAATGGAATTCAGCTTCTAAAAATGACACCAAAAATCTAAGTTACAGCCGTTTTTTCATCCCCATGTGACTTCTTTTTATTCCAATGCATGTTAACAAGGGTTCGCACTGCACTTAGTATTATGATTTAACATTTCAGATGAGAATTCCAATGCTCCCTCAAATAGAAGACTACATTTCCACAGCTTTTTGTCTAAGACATTTTTTCTTGATAAAAATAAAACTGATATATAGGAAGGGGCTGAAATTTGGGGACACTGTTTACAATTCTTCTGATGTGAATGCTGCAGGATGCTTACAGTGTAGGTTCAGCTCTGTGGGGGTTCTGCAACAAAACTATTCAGATCTCCTCAAATACTATTCTCCCTTTTAAAAATACACTTACTTTTTATTTGTTAGTTGCCTGGATAGCTCAGTGAGTTAGGTGTCTGGCTGCAGCACCAGAGGTTGGAGGTTCAGTTCCCCACTACGCATCCCAGAAGAGTCGGCCTGCGTGGCCTTGGGCAAGCTGCACAGTCTCAGGATGCCCAGAGAAGTAGTGAAGAATAAACCCCTTCTGAGTACTCTCTACCTAGGAAACCCTGAAAAGGGTCACCCTAAGTCAGAATTGACTGGGCAGCACATGATTATTCTTATTACATTTGTTACTCTATTGTTTTGCACAGTTTGTGTGTTCCCCTAAGAGCCATTTGAGAGCTCTAGGGTAAATAAATAATCCATTTTAAGTAGCACAGCATTCTTCTGGAAAAGAACTTCCCAGAATGTAAGTGATGTCTGAGTGAGGAAGCAAAAGGGAGGGACATAGAGAACTAAAGAATCTTAATGGTATAGGAGGGGCAGGAAGGGTTATTAATTTTGCAAGCCATCCAGCTTAGAAGGTTTTTTTTTTTTAATTTTAGTTTGGGCGTATGTGTATTTCCTCAAGTCAAAGACATGGGCCTTACAAATTGCAATGATGTGTGGAAAAATGCAAAGAATGTTCATTTAAAAGCAGACATCATTGTGACCGCCAAAGAGTGCCCTTTGGAGACGATAATTATAAAAGAGCAGTAATAATTCAAAATCACGAATTGAATTGCACCTTGTTGCAGAAAAACAAGGTGATGAACTTTGGTCAGCTGTGGACAGAAGCAGGGCAACTGGTCATAAAACATGATTTAAGTTGACAGATCTTTAAAAAAGGAACATAATTCTGCAGATAGCTATCAACATCTGAGAACACAAATTACCTTGATGACATAGTAAGTTTGAGTTTTCTCTTCCTCTCCTTCTGGGGGCATCATGACGATGGTAATAATTTCATATCTGCTCTTCAGTTTCTCAATTTTACTCAGTCGCTCATGGAACTCAGCACTGATTTGAGAGACAAAATTGAAAAACAAACTCAAGACATTTGTCAGAACATAGCTTTATGGTGCTCCAAGTATGAGATGACTTTGCTGATAAGTCAGGTATACCTGGAGGGAGACCTGACACTATCCTCCGTAATGGGGCGAATGGGTGGAATATGTCAGGATGTTAAGAGTACCTCTTTCCAATCTATTATGTCTGGGCATCCTGGAGATGATGGAGAGTGCTCAAGGTTAGTGGTGAAAGCTTTTACATCACGGCATTCTACTCTTTGGGCAGAGGGAGGATTGCTCACCTAACTCTGAACATGCCTTCTGATCAGCAGGCTGGGAGTCATAGTAGCACAAGGTGTGCCTGAGACTGTGCGAGTGAAGTGACCAGGTAACACATTAGGTGTTGTTGGTTCCATTTCAGCTGACCTCTCCTACCATTCTACCAGTGTCAGTGGGTATCAGCTGTTGTTGCTTTACACTTCACCCAGACTGCCTTCTCTCTGGCCCTACAAGAACCATTACACATTCTGCAGACTTATGAGAGGCTTGCCTGACTACTTAATTTTTCTTGGATTTTCCCATGATTGTCAAATGCACATAGGTTTGCAGAACAACAGCACAAGAGCTATGGGATAAGGCACAATCTGCAAAGCCTTCTCATACAATTTTCAGTAAAGAACACTTATTAAAAACTGTACATATGGATGCACTCCTGAGGAGAGCTATTGCTGCCAATAAAAAAATTCTGTGGATGTCGGCAGCAGAGGGACTGGTTGCCATCTCCACTTTTGCCAGTGACAGCCAAATTTATATCAATTTATTATAGCTAATGTTGGCATCCAGTCCTCCCAGTTCCTAAGGCCTTACAAGTCTCACACAGGAGAAAAGAAAGGCAAAAAAAGCACATTGCAAACCCCTACATCACAGGGAGCAGCTGTCCAAGGCACCTTACCCAAATATTTAAAGGTTTGGTATTTCAATTTTACAGCTGCAAAAGCTGCCCCCTGCTGATTGTATCTTAATATTGCCACTGCTAGAAAAGAATAAGCAACAGCAGGAAACAACCCCAAATCAAATTATATGCAAGTGCCAATTAGTCATGTAATTATCAAAGGAAAAACACAGAGCCTGCCTACTTGGCGAGGGGTTAAGCTCCAGTCATGCTAAATCACTCTAATTTCCTGTTGCGTAGGCTGTGGATGGAAGAGGGAGGTGGAAAGAAAAGACTGCCAAATCAGTTGGTTGAGTGTTCATTTCCCAGTTGGGTTTAACCACCCACTGAACAAAGATCCTTTCTTCCCAGTTATAGAAAACAGCCCTTTGCAATTCCTGTCCTGGCATTTGTAATTTACTACCATCTCTTGGATCTACATCTGCTATGCAAAAAAGAGAATTCCTGAAAGAAGTAAACACTTATTTTCAAGCAGAGTTTTGCCATGATGGCAAAACTCTGCTTGAAAAATAAGTGTTTACTTCTTTTGTGCTTCTGTATAGGGAGGTTCCCATCAGTCATTTAGAAGAAGCAAGATAAAACAATTCCTAGTTGTCAATTAGGAAAATTCTACAAGTACACTAGTAAAGCAAAGGTGGTCGAAAGGAGAATGGGAAGATGCAAGCTCAAATTCCAGGTCAGCCATTAAGCTTTATTTACACGATCTTGAGCCAATTACTCTTTCTCACCTTAAGCAAAGCAGCAGTTATGAAGATCAGATGAGAGAGGGTGGGATAAAAATGCAATGGATAAACAGATGGAACAATACACTGTTCTGATTTATAAGGAATCCCAGGATACCGAAAGACCCATTGTTTAACAAGACCAGAAGAGACATTTCAGTCAACACCACCAAAGGTGGAATCTGAAACCTATATCACTAACTAGAGTCTGTAGCCCACATTCTGAAACTTGCTTTAAATAAGGAGCCTTGCATGAGGTTTTTTTTCTGCGCCACCCACAGCTCTATGTTTCCCAGTCTGATGAAGACATGTACAGTGTCAAAAACTAGTTTCTGTTGGTGTTTTTTTGTGATCTAATGTATCATTCACCTGTGCCTTGAAACTGTGTACGAGAACCACGTTTTTGATAGAATACTGAAAAAATAAACCTAAAATTGCTGGCAGAAAGGTAGGTGAGCTGAGCACCACAAAGCAGTCTGGGCTGCAAGGAATTCTTCCATGAAATCTAAGAAAATGCCTCCTTTGCAAACACGCCAGCCAAGTGAGGTACAGCAGGTATGAATCTGGACCTTACAACGACAACCATCTTTTTCAATCTTAGCTTCATTCTTGGAAACGGAAGTCCACTCCCACCTTCAGTCAGTAATGGGTAAATAAATACCTTAAAGTCTGACGCTCTTGCTCTATTATTCTTATCTGTGTCTCAATCATTGCCTTGTGAACTTTGATATCTGCCATTCTCTCCTCCATTGCTGCTTTTAACTGTTGCTTCTGTTTTTCAAGTGAAAGGACTTTCTCTGCCTTACTGTACAGTGTATCTCTTACACGTTTCAGTTCCAGCTTCAGGAGATTGTCTTCAATCATTAAATCCTTAAAATGGCAGAAGAAATATGTTTAATGCTGTACCTTACAAAACATAACTTTGCATTGAATAATTTAACTTCTGAAGAAAGCTCAGAATCCTGACACAGTGATTAACGCACAGGGCCAAGTCTGACAATGCAAACCACCCAAGTGCTCACGCAAGGCAGCAATTTTTCCCCTTTTTAAAAATATTTGTACGTCACCTTGAAAAAGCTTTTACTATACCTGCTTATCTGCTCTGGCTTTTTTCAATAACTTCTCTGATTTGTCAGTGAAAAGGTTTAGCTCATCTACTCTAGTATTCAAACCAGCCATTTCTTCTCCTGTTTTATTCATAGCCAATTTGATAAAATGGATGTCACTCTGAAAAGAAAGCGAAAAATGCATTTAATGTCATCATGAATAGTGTTGTGCAATCTAACCCAGGACAGCTAGGGAAAGGAGCATAGTTGACACTATGTCTAACTACCATCACCTCTCACTTTTATTTATTTTATATTGCATCTTTACCTCTTCCTTCTTCCAAGGAGACTAGAATTTTATCTCTGGTGTTTCCAAGTATACCGCTACCTAATTATTGGCCAAGGTTGGACATGCTTGTGTTTGAAGACATCATTCAATTGGTCTATTCCCTATGGTCTGAATGAAAAATAGCTCTAGGTGCCCCAAAACCCACATGAGTAAGTCATGTTACCTGAAGTTTCTTCTGCTGCGTTTGCAAAGTATCGTATGCCTGTTTCTTTTCATCTGCTATCTTTATAAGTTCAGCAATTTTCGCTTCTAAAACTTGTCTCTCATCTGTGTTAAGCTCTCCCTGCAAGCGTGACAACCTTCTCTCCACTTGCTGTATATAAAAATCCTGTTAAAAATATTTTAAAGCAAGAAATAAAATTAACAGAGAGGCTGAAAAACAAACAATTAGAGACATTTCTGTAAGTGCTAAAATATTAACACAAAGAATTAGCTTCAGGACAGGCACCTAATTAAGTTATTGTTATTTTACAATTGTTCCTGGCCTATAGGCCTTCTCATTTGTAAACTGTCTTAAAATGGCTGGTGTGTGATGCTGGCTCACAAGTAATCTTCTAAAAATATAACAAAGCATCTCTAGCCTAGATAGTCTGCTCTAGGGAGGCTTACAGCTGTGGTAGCAATCTTACCACTGCCAGTGGATGCTGACAGAAAGGGGTAAATTTTCAAAGTGGTGCATAGGAGTTATGCATATAAATCCCATTAACAAATAACAGGATTTGGCCATGTTCATCTCTTGTATTGCTTCAAAAATTTACCCTGAAGCAGCCATGGTTCTGAGAAGTCATAGCAAAAAGCTGATTTGGGGGACATATGATCCAAATCAAAACATATTTACTGGGATGTAAATAGAATTCATTTCCAAGTCAACTGATTTTCCCCCTTTCCCCCTTTTTTTTAGGAATAGGCTCCATTGACACCAAGGTTATTTACTTTCAGGTAAAGTAACTGCATAACTGAAAGGGTAGAACAATAACTGTTAATTCTGATCTCAAATGAAATACATATAACACTGTAGTTTTCATATTTTTAATAATTTCAAGTATTACCTGTGTATTTAAAGAGAGATAGAACTACAGAATTCTCTTATAAGTAACACTATATTGGAGGCAAATGACTGACCATGAAAAAGATAGCCTTATAATCATTTAAGTGATGTTTGACTTCTGCCTTCACTCAGTAACACAGTCTGGCTTTCAGATACTAAGAAAGGACAGAATTCGAAGAAGGGGGACATCTGTTATATCTAAAGGTTTGGGATTAGAGGAGATAATGGGATTTTAAAACTGTTCATCTCATGGCCTTCTCTAATTCTTACATTTTTGCCTGTTTTTAATTCATATGCTGAAGACCTCTTGTCTGCTTATACAGTACTCTGTCCTCTTCTCAAGTAGTAAGGGGAAAAAAGAAAAAAATTCTTTGCAGTGCACAGTCTGAAAGCTAGTTGTGTTCTTAATGGAGGCAGAAGATGAACTGCTTGATTCACACAAATAATTTTAAGCAGTTCTCTCTTTGGCCAGTTACTCTCATATATATATATATATATATATAGTGTGTGTGTGACTGCCTGCATCTTCATTAGATGCAGAGCCAAATGAAATCAGAACTATATACCCCCCCAAAACACCCTTCTTCCTTGCCTGGTTATATACGAGTTCTTGCTGCTTAAGTGTCTCTGTATCCATTCGGTGTAGTCGGCTGTATAAGTTTTTCATTTGTCCTCGGCGTCCATCAATTTCAGCTGTGACACACTTCTCTTTATCCTTGAGTTCTTTTAACTCTTTTGTTTTCTTGAAATGTATGTCTCTCAGTTGTATTGCCTCCATATCTTTCTCCTGTCAGCATTAAAAGCACATAATGGGAGTACTGGGAAATAAGTTCACTAAAGCGGAATGTGATTTTTAAATTTAACAAATTTTAGATTCATTATCTGGGCACTGTGAGTAAGTTGTTTTCCCTCCACCTATGTGTAAAACACAGTTAATAGTTACCATGATCTTCTGAAGCGTATATAATTCATTCTGATGGAAATGGATCTTATTTAATTCCTTCTAATTTATTAATATCTTAATAAAGTCACTATAATTGTTCAAGGAGATTCTGCAGTATACATTGTTAAATTAGATTCACCCCCTGAAACTCACAGTTCTCTTATAGATATTGAAGGGAAGCAGCCACTTAGGAAGCGTAAATGGAAAAAATGGGATTTTGAAAGCATTATTCCTTGTCTGAATCTTTTCACAGAGAATTAACAGATGTAGCAAATACACACATGTGGCTAATGTTGACAGAAAGCAAACTTCTAAGTAACATATTATAGACATGGTTTAGGAACAGTTCATATCAGTTAAACTATTACCGCTGCACTGTGGAACTGTTATACTTGTATACTTGCTGGTGGTTCCCAACCTTGGGTCCTCAGATATTCTTGGACTAAAACTCCCAGAAGCCTTCAGAACTAGTGTGCTGGTCAGGATTTCTGGGAGTTGTAGTCCAAGAACACCTGGGGAGGGAGAGATTAATGTACAACATTTCATTTTCCTTTCACCCAGTTGCCTTCACTGGGATAGGATTGACAAGTACAGATCCCTTGGTTCTCTTCACTGTTCTCTCTACTGGTACCAGGTATCCTCAGTGAGGTCAGAGTAAATGTAGGAGCAGAGGCTCTTAGTCAAAAGGGCTTGGTGGAGGTATGGCCCTTGACAATGAAGGTCAATATGCCCACAAGGAGGGCAGTCATGTTGCACTTCTCTTTGGGAGGGCCCCAGGCTGGTTTTCTCCTTCACCTCCTTCTCCTCCTGGTGCTGACACTCTTGTTGGTGTTTTCTCCACCTGTATAAGACTAGAGTGGTGGTGAGTTCACCCAGCTTTTGGTCAGCTTGCTTCCTCTGAGATGTTTTCTCCCATTCTCCCCCCAAAAAATGGTTCTCGCGCTTCTCCTCTTCTTCCTCTGTATAAATATAGTCCCACTCCCGGGGCAGTTCAGGGACTTCCTCCGGAGAGTCCTTGACCCAAAGACCCAAAGAAATGCTCTGGAGTATCTCCCCAATCCTCTTCTTCTTGGGTTTCTCCTTCTGCCCCTTTGAGGGTTTATAGAATCATGGAATCATAGAAAAGTGAAGTTGGAAGGGGTCTACAAGGCCATCAAGTCCAACCCCCTGCTCAACGCAGGAATACAATCAAAGCATATCTGTCAGGTGATTATCTAAGTTTTTCTTGAATGCCTCCAGTGTTGGAGCACTCACCAACTCCCGAGGTAACTAGTTCCATTGTCGTACTGCTCTAACAGTTAGGACGTTTTTCCTGATATTCAAGCGAAATCTGGCTTCCTTTAACTTGAGCCCATTGTTGCGTGTCCTGCACTCTGGGATGATTGAGAACAGATCCTGCCCCTCCTCTGTATGACAGCCTTTCAAATATTTGAAAAGTGCTATCATATCACCCCTCAGTCTTCTCTTCTTAAGGCTAAACATGCCCAATTCTTTCAGCCTTTCCTCATAAGGCTTCGTTTCCAGGCCCCTGATCATCCTTGTCGCCTTCCTCTGAACTTGTTCCAATTCGTTAACATCCTTCTTGAAGTGTGGTGTCCAGAACTGGACACAAGACTCAAGGTGAGGCCTAACCAGTGCTGAATAGAGGGGGACTAGCACCTTGCGGGATTTGGAAACTGTACTTCTATTAATGCAGCCTAAAATAGCATTTGCCTTTTTTGTAGCCACATCACACTGTTGGCTCATATTTAGCTTGTGATCTACAACAATTCCAAGATCCTTCTCGCTCGTAGTTTTGCTGAGCCAGGTATCCCCCATCTTGTAACTGTGCAATTGGTTTCTTTTTCCAAGGTGCAGTACTTTACACTTATCCCTGTTGAATTTCATTCTGTTGCTTTCGGCCCAGTGCTCCATCCTATCAAGGTCATTTTGAATTTTGTTTCTGTCTTCTAGGGTATTAGCTATTCCACCCAATTTGGTATCATCTGCAAATCTGACCAGCATTCCCTGCACTCCCTCATCCAAGTCATTAATAAAAATATTGAAGAACACCGGGTCCAGGACTGACCCTTGGGGTTTAATGGGGTTCTGGATGTTCTTCCATCTGGCAGGACTGTTCCTTCCAGGTTTTCCCTTGTGGTGGGTCTGTCCTTGTAAGGCTCCTTTTATATCCCTCATTCGCCAGGGATATACCCAGGAGTTTTCCCCTAGAGGTCGCCTGCCCGTCTGCCCACCCACCTCCAAGGTTTCAAGGTCACAAACAGGGACAGGGACAGGAATTCAATTTGTGTCCTGGATCCTTTGCTGGGGACTTCACATCTCCTGCCCCCACTGATGGTTCAGGCTCCTGTATCTTCATGCCCTTGGTGGCCTCCAGAGTTACGCTAGTCTGCTCCTCAGGCTCTGGGTGGGAGACCAACTGCCTGCCGACAGAAGTGCCTGTGCCCTGTCCTCTCCACATTTACTGTGAGAAATGGAGAACCTTGAGTTGGTTTGGATGGAACCACGTCGTGCAGAATGTTAACATTTGACATCCAAATAGATTTTTTTTTCCTCTTTCACACTTAGTAAGGAGAGTTGCTATTTTCTCCTTTGGGAGAAAAAGAGTCACTATTTTAGTTCTGTGAGTTTAGAAAATATAAGAAAAATGTTCAAAGAGTAATTCATAAAAAACAACCTTTTGTTCATCTTCTCCGTGATTATTTGTGTGATATCAGGATTATGGTCACCTGTGAGTACTGTGAGTTTCTCTATCTTAGAAATACTGCCCTTCTCCCCTCAGCCCATGTATTCTCCCCAATGTAGTCAGCATAATTTTCACTAGCATGTTGGCCATCTGCCACCTCAAAATCTCTTACATGTTTTCCTCAATGCACCTGAATGGCATATTTCTACAAATAGTCTCTTTTTTTTACACTAGTGCAATGCATTAAAGACACAATACCTCTGCTAAAACTCACTAGTTTTAGTTATGAAGCATTTTTTCAAAAACCAGAAATCAAATTAAAGATTTAAATGTTATCCACTACAGCTATACTTTGGTCAAGCAGCACACTTTTTAAATGCTGTTAGGGGGAAAAAACATGGTTTGGGGTTCATTTACCTTGACATTTTTCTCTTTCTCCTTCAGTAGTTCTTCCATCCTGCTTGCTTTTTCTTCAAAACTCAATGCACGGTTTGTCATATATTTCAGTTTATTTGTAAGACTCTCATTCTGGTCCTTAATTATGTTTAGCCTAAGCAGGGGTTTATGGGGTGAAAAAGAGAATTACACAGAGATTTCCAAAAGCTATAGAGAAACAACAACTGAAATCTGCACATTGATCTAAAATACATATAACTCTAAAAAAATAAAATTTACTATTTAAGACTGTCTTACATCACAGTTATAAATAGTACTTATTAAGCTATTTTGCAGACCAAATTTAACCATTTTAAACTAATCTTTAAATCTCTTTTAATGACGAAAATATAATACAGAATATTTTAAAAAAATTTGTTCAATGCCCCTTCATCTTCTCATACATTAAGATATAAATCAGAAAAAACATTATCAATAAAGCCACTAAGAACCAAATATTTTGATGGTCAAATCTCTTAACTTTTCCAGGGCGTAGAAAAGACATGTGTAGTGTATTTTACCAAACAAACTGAGCGGAATGGAAAAGGTAACAGATGAAAGAGAAAATGCTAGGCAGGAGATAAAAGAGGTATTTCATGGTATAGTTGTCGAGATGGGCATGAACTGCTGGTTCGGTATGGTTCATTTCCCAGCTGAATAGCTGATCCACAGTTCAGCACTGTGCCCCCTCCAGTGGGACACAATTCAGCAGCAGCGCCCATACTGAACAATACACTAGATTAAGTTTCAAACACTGGTCCAAATCATGTTGCTTAGGACAGAAAATGGCACTAGAGCAGGTCTGCTGAATTACTGGGGATCTGGTGATTCAACTCCTCTAAGTTCCATTGATTCAAATGGGTCTACTCTAACTGTGACTTACTATGCTAAAGTAAGTCACAAAGTAGACCACTTGAATCAATGACACTTAGAGGAGTTGACTCACCAAAACCCATGATTCAGTGGGCCTACTTTAGTGCAGTTTACCTCACTAAGCAACAGAAGTTTGGTTACTATTGATTAATCTTTCCACTCATTTTATATATCAAACTTTTTTCTTTCAGTAGCCATGTTCAAGATCACAAAAAGAAAATAAATAACTAATTGGTTTTATAAATAGGAAAACAAACAAATTACATGCTACAACAAACATTTAGTGATTATCCTTGTACACTTACCATTTAGCATTGTCCAAGGTATCTAATACAGTGGTTCTCCCCCTTGAGTAACCCAGGTGTTCTTGCACTGCAGTTCCCAGAAACCCCAGCCAGCAGAGCTAGTGGTGAAGGCTTCTGGGGATTGCAATCCAGAACACCTGGGTTACCCAAGGTTGGGAACCAATGATCTAATACATCCATTCTTCTAGTATATTTTACAAAGGTATTTAGGAAAGGTACTTTGAAAAAAAACCAATTATTTAATTCCTACCTTAACGTTTTTTCCTGGATTTCCTTCTTAAGGTTAGCAGCACTGGTTCTCATAGATTCTAGTTCAGAAGCTGTTCCATCCACTATAGCTTTTAACGTATCCAGCTAATCATTAATTAAATGAGTTTTGAGAAAACAGATGAAATTATACAGGGCACTTCAGTCTTTTACACAGTACAATATTTTCATATTTCACACAAGACTGCTGTTAGGGCAAAAAGACAACACTTTTAAAAAACTATGGATGTCAACTCTAACATGTAGGACTAGTTTTATAATCTAAAACAAAGCATGCTGTTCATATACTGCCCCATAGTGCTTAAAGCGCTCTCTGGGTAGTTTACAACTCAATTATGAAGGTTACATACTGCTCCTCTAGCACACTGGATACATAATTTACCAATCTTGGAAGGAAGGCAGGCTGAGTCAGCCTCAAGCTGGCACCCTGAATCCATGGGGATCGAACTCAGGTCATGAGCAGAGTCTTGGCTGCAGTACAGCAGTGTAACCACTGTGTCAATGTTTCATCCATCTGGGTTCAAAGCATGTTTTTATTTATAAGCTCTTCCAGGCATCAGATAACATACATCAAACATCTTATGGCTATCATATTACGCAGAGTAATACTAAGGGATCAGAGAGGATTGAAGCAGCAGCTCTTCTGTTATTTCCACAGGTGAGGGAAGAAGGCAATATTTTCTTCTTCTTCAGTAGTTCTCCAAGCCCCTCTAGATCCAGGGTGGTGGAAAGGGAAGAAAGTAATCTATGGCTTCTCTGTAGAATGAAGGAGCCTTGCACACTGTTGCTCTAAGGACACTTTCAAGCCACCTTTAGAAATGGACCAATAGGGAAGGGGAGTGGGCGTCCTAATGGCAGAAACATAGGCAGTGGAAAGTCTCTATCCGTAGAACCTTTCATAAATATATTGGGAGTGGTCAAAGTGAAGCTAATACTCTCTGGAGCTTCTTTCTGCCGGGGAAACTTGTGCCCAATTATAATCTCCTTCAGCCAGAAAATCTGGGGGCTAGGGTTGCTGTATTAGCTTTTTATTGTTTTCAACATATTTATACAGTTTTAAAAACATGGCTAGTTGCTCTGGATCTTGAAAAGTAAGATTAATATCTAGATAAATACAAAACAGACAAAAGAAATACTGTACTCAGCTTCAGAAAGCTGTCTCTACTTCTGAGGATACAGTTATGCTCCATTGGACTAGTTCAGGTTTCCCCATACATCTGTTATACTGCACAGAGAGAGAATTTGTTCCGCGAGACTAAACTGAAAGATCACGAAGATCAGACTCCATATGATAGGTTGGTACATATAAAAAAAATTACCTCATCCTGGAACAGATTTCGATTAGCTTCCTCTTTCTGATAATCTAATCTGAGTTTGGCAGCTTGTCGGTCAGCTATGGCTATTCTCTTCTCGTACTCTGCATTATTGCCACTCTCATTAGCCAAAAACTGAATCTTGTCTTTGAGCACGCTCTCCTTTGCACAGGTTGCCCGTCTTGCTTGTGCTAAAAGCTAGTTTGAAAAGGAGTAAACACAGCTGTTTATCTTTTACTAAAATGGATGCCCAAATGATATTCCCTATCTTAATAAATCAAGGTTTTTGGAAAATGGCTTACCAAGGCACAGTTATCCATTTCTTGATCCCTTTTCTTCATTTGTTCTATGGTGTTTTCCCATTGTCTGATAAGTTCTTGTCTTTCATGATGAACCCTCCGGAAATCTTCAGCTGTCTTATCCAATTCTATCTGTAAAGAGAAAACAAAAGAGTTAGCAAGAGTTAGCAACGGTTATAAGCACTTGAAGTGCAACTGCAAAATTTATCGTCCAATGCATTGCCAAACAAACCTGAGCAGCTAAAGTTTCTGTCAGTTCATTATCAAGAATTCTGCGCCTGTTATTACACTGCACAGTCAGCATTTCTATCTGAAGAGTCAACACCTAAAAAGAAAGAGAGTGAAACTTACTCTTTTAAATATTACACTCCAATAATATTAAATACTGTTAGGAGATACTAAAATATTACGATTGCCAAGTTTTCAAATAAGATAGAATTTAAGGGTCAGGAAATGTCAAGACTTCGAGAAGGGAACCAAAGATTAGCTAGCTTAAAATTCCACACCATGTATTGCTGTAAACTGATAGAGCAATTTGGAAAGCCAAATATCCACACCAATTTAACTAATGCCTGACACTAAATTTTAGCATTTGGCTTTAGCATATTGGAAAAACAGTTCAAGAAATGTAAAGGAGAATTTATGTTTCATGCTAACTGGATACTTACTAGATATCTGAGTTCCTTACACAAGAATACCTTCTGAATGAATGTTTGCATTTTAGCCCATTGAAAACAATTTAGGAAGGATACCCAGAACCAGATTAGGCATATGAAGTGTCTCGTGACAGCTTTTGGTTTTATTTTAATGAAGGAGTAAGAGATTCTAAATTTGCTCTGATCAACTTCAGAGTTCTTTGTGGCACTAAAATAAAACTAAGGGTGTTTGCAGATAGTCATATATCTCCCAAGTCATCTCTAGTTTGACTCCTTCTCCTTCACAACCTAATGCTGAAAGTAATAAAGATTTTATGGTTGTTGTAGGTTTTTTGTGCTGTTTGGCCATGTTCTGGAGAATACATTAACGAGGATTTTCTTTACTTATATAAAATCATGCACGAGTGATAAAAATAAAATGACACTTACTCGTAATTTATTATCATCCTGCTGAGCATATTTCTGGATTGTGACTGCATCATTGTCTTTACGAGCCGACTCTTCTAACCAAGCCTCCAAAGCTTGTTGGTCCCAGTTCATTTGGCATCTTAAGGCTTCCAGCTTCTGAGTCACTTTGAAAATATTATTCTAACAAAGGTGAAGAAGCAAAAATGCATTAGACACAATAAAAATTCATGCAAGATAATATTCTTAGAAGATCCACAAACCTCTTCATTCTTTAAAACTATTTTATTATTCAACGATGCCAGTACTTGGAAATGTCTTCACAATTAAGTCATTTCACGATCAGTTTTTGTATATCTTGCAGTCCTCTATTATTCCCCTCTAGGAACTACAAAGATCACATTAATATGTTATTTTAAGCCATGAACTGTGCCTTAATAAACCAGAATGTGAATACAAATTATGCTAGCTCATGCAGCCCTTGTAGCCCTGCAGATAAACATATGAGGAAAGGCATTTGTGGCATTCAAGCCCAGAATCATAGTTTGCTGCACTTGGAAGAACCAAGATTCATAAGTCAACAAGAAACCCTAATCTTGACTTGCTTGGGTAAAATTAACGATAATTTTATGTTTGGATGTCACAAAAAGCTCTTTCCTAGTTTGCTCTTCTGCCTGCACAAAGAAAGGAGCAAAGTGGTAAACCAGTATGCTGGTCAATCATATTATGGTTCATTAACCCATATAGCTGTTGAGTAGAGATGGAGATATTTGTATTCATATACAAATACGAATACCCCTGCACAGGTGGACATAACGAGGGTCCACTGTCCACTCACCCTTCCACTGCTGCTGCGGGCTCCGCGTTCCCTTCCTATCGCTCCAGAGCTCCTGGTCAACTAGCCACTCCTGGCAGGAGGCGGGACGACAAGCCTCCCTGCCAGGTCGAAGAGTGGCTAGTCGACGGCGAGCTCCGGAGCAATAGGAAGGGCACGCAGAGCCCGCGGCAGCAGCAGAAGGGTGAGTGGACAGTGGACCCTCATTATGTCCACCTGTGCAGGGGGATTCGTACTTGTATACAAATACCCTCATCTCTACTGTTGAGTTATATCATAGGCAGTTGTGGCCTCCAGTAAATAAGAACATATCATATTTACAAAAGCAGACTATCATCAATGGATCATAATCGAAGGACTGCAATACACAGAACTAATTCCAAGAAGGGCAAGTGGGCATGCAAGCTGCTCTTCAGTCCTGGCTATATTGGTGTCTTTGGGTCAAACCAAATGAGATGGGCAGTCATGTGTTTTATGCATGTATTTGTCCTGTTCACATATGAACCAGGGGTGGGTGAGTCTGTGCTTAGGAACACCTTTTATTCTCCATGATGAGGGGCTGCTATTGGAGAAAAAGCAAATCCATGAGTGCAATTCTAATTAGCCAGGACAAAAGGTAAGCTGAAGCTGTACTAAATTCAAAGCACTTCCAGCTGAGAGAAGTTGCAAACTGTTTAGGACTGCCCTCATCCTAGCCAAATTTTGTGCTGGCACAGTGAATATAATAGCTCAGTGAGTTAAGTATCTGGCTACAGCACTAGCGGTTGGAAGTTCAGTTCCCCACTGTGCATGTCAGAACAGCCAGCCTGTGTGGCCTTGGGCAAGCTGCACAGTCCCAGGGTGACCCCAGAAGAAGGGAATGGTAAACTACTTCTGAGTACTTTCTACCTAAAAAACCCTGATCAAGGTTACCATACATCAGAATTAACTTGATGGCACATAGTTATTATATAGAGCAGTGATGGTGAACCTATGGCACGCGTGCCACAGCTGGCATGCAGAGCCCTCTCTGCGGGCATGCGAGCCGTAAGTCGCCGGATCGCTACTCCCTCCCTGTAGCCAAACCTCAGGAGGCGGCTAGAGCCACGGTGCTGGCGCTTCAACAGGAGGCGGGCCAGGATCCAGAGCAGCTGGCGCTGGCAGCAGATCCGGAGTGGGGTCTGGAGGCACCTCTGTGCCCAGGATTCCCCCTTCCGCCGCCACTTCCAGTTCCGCTGCCTGCTGGGTTTTTTTGGGTTGTTTTTTTCAGTTTGGGCACTCGGGCCCAAAAAGGTTCGCCACCACTGATATAGAGAGGATGTGTCCCTGAGCCGGATGAGTTTTCAATGTACCATAACTTGTCTCCTCCCTTTTCCCATCCTTTCTCTATCTGTTTTGTTTTGGGGTTTTGGTTTTTTTCTGCTGATAGATCTTAACCAAAGTAATTCTGCTAGCAGATTGCTCCGAACAGCTAGCACAAGGGCTCCGCTGGCAGAAGGGAAAAAGAATCTTTGGTTTACTTCATCTCCCTATACCTGCAGCATCTTTGCTCTGCAAAGCTTGGGCTCATAGAACTAGTTTTGTGGGGTTTTTAGAAGCCAACCTAAATGTATGTATGTATATATATTTAAATCACGTTTTTTAAATAAAGACAGAGTAGTTTATGGCAAAAATCATAATTACAAAAAACATTTACAAACAAATGACAAATATAGCATATTAATTATAAGCACAACCCATCTGTTACTACAAATTCAGTCCAGACACTGAGTATTAAATGCTATCCAAAAGAGAAAGATTTCCAGAGATTTATTTCCAACATAAACTTGGGCAATTCCATCTTTAAATTTGTAACACAGGCAGTTTGCAGATTGTTCCTACTGGTGATTGTTAACAACAGTGTGGCAATAATTATGGTGATTAAAAAAAAAATTAAGAGGAGAGTCCAATTTAAAAAGCTATAGCTCCAAACTTGGTGGGGGAAACCAGTTGGATTTTTCTCCTAACAGGAGAAGCAGAAGGGAGACAGCACAAACCCACATGACACTATCTCCTAAATGATTAGAAGATTAAGTAGTATTATGCCTGATATGGGTGGGCCGTAGCTCCCCCACCGAATGCATACTTTCCATGAACAAATCCCAGTTTAAAAAGCTTCTAGTGTATCCAGTTAAAAGGATCAGGCAGAAGATGATGGGAAAGACCTGAATCCCTGGAGAAACACTGCTAGACTCATGATCTGATTTCATGTAAGACAGCATATACAATGTTACATGTACAATAGGACCGCCCATATCCACGGGGGATCAGTTCCAAGGCCCTCTCGCAGATGCTAAAAATGCAGATTACAGCGAACACTATTATAATAGTGAACCCTATATATAGACAATGTCTACATTGGTTTGGGCATGTCATGAGAATGGCTGATGGTCGGATTCCAAAAGACCTCCTGTATGGAGAATTAGTGCAGGGAAAGTGCCCCAGAGGGAGACCACAGCTGCGATACAAGGATATCTGCAAGCGGGATCTGAAGGCCTTAGGAATGGACCTCAACAGATGGGAAACCTTGACATCTGAGCATCCAGCCTGGAGGCAGGCGGTGCTTCATGGCCTCTCCCATTTTGAAGAGGCACTTGTCCAGCAGGCCGAGGCAAAGAGGCAGTCCCGAAACCAGCAAAATCAGGGAGCTGGACAGGGGACAGATTGTATCTGTCTTCAGTATGGAAGGGATTGTCACTCTCGTATTGGCCTTCTCAGCCACACTAGACGCTGTTCCAAGTCCTCTATTCAGAGCACGTTACCATAGTCTCTCGAGACTGAAGGATGCCTAATCTAAAATCTAATCTAATATAGCACGATCTCTGGCTCCCTCTAGTAGCCAGTTCTAGTAACGTATTCGTTAGAAATATATATTTCTGGGAATTCTGTGAATTTCTCTTTTAAAATTTTTAATATTTTCAGACTGTGGATAAGTGAATCGGCCGATACTGATCCTGCATATATATGGAGGTCCTACCGTAGGCTGAAATCCTGTTGCTGAGTGCAGTAAGTTGCAACTAGAGAAGGCTCATTGAATCAATGGAACTTACAGAGAAGTTGATCCACTAAATCTATTCAATGGACTGACTCTAGTTGTGACTTATTATACTATGCAACAGGATTTCAGTCATAGTTTCCCCCTAAAGAGCTAGTGGAAGATAAGCTGATGAAAATGAGACATGGAATATAGATCAAGAGAAGCATTTGGATAACCATTTCCACATACTGTTGCTTTTCCAAAACATGAGTATCTTAAAATGATTCCATTGTTAAAACAGTGTAGAAAGGAAAGCTCCAACCTCCCCCCACCCCAACAAAACGCAGTACTAATGTAAAAACTGTTGCCATGTTATCTCTTTTGTTTAAGGATTCAATGCAAGAACAGCAGTGGAGAAAAATCATGTCTTTGGCAAGGTATTTCTCAGACCCTGGAAGAAATACTTGAAACATACTTCTTGACTATTTTTTTTCTCTCTTAATGAAACCATCTCATTCTCCCGCCTTTGAATCTCACTTTTCAGGCGCCCCACTTCTCTCTCGGCGAGGGCTTTAAAATGCTGTTCCGTTTCAATTTCATTTTGTCTGGCTCTAAGAAGAGACTAAAGAGAACGGCAATTAATTATTTTGCAAGGTTAATGAGCAGCGATGATTCACAAGTGCTTTTTAGTGTTTCAATTTTTTTTAATTAAAGAGGAGTTAAGAAAAATGGGTTTGAATCTCTAAAACATACAAACAACCCCATACATAGGTATTTAGGATAAAAAGGTATGGGTTTCATATAACAAAAGATTAATATCTCATATCAGTTTTCTATAGTTGTCCTAGTGACACAAAGCTTCAGGTGAGATTTTGAATCCATTATTTTACTTGTGGTCATTAAAATCAGAAGAAATATAGAGTTAATAGTATTCATATATACATCTGTTTTATTCAGGAACCATGTCTGCTGGGAAGATCTTAATATTTTGAGCTGCTGTATGAATTAACTGACATTTCTACTGTTTCATCTGTCTATTTATATATGTGTATCTGTACATGTTTATTTTCTAGATAAAATATTTCTTCCTTTTCAAAGAAGAAATTCAACCAGGCACTGTTTATCTAGAAGAAATTTATTAAGATCTCTGGTTCTTATTACAATTATTTAAAATAATAATTTAACAATGTATTATAAACCTTCAACGACTAAGCATAATACCAGAATTCAGAAATAATTCCTACATTTCAGACTTACTAAATTTAAGATCCTGCAGGCAGATTTGTATATATACATCACAACAGACTGCCACATTTCCTGCACTAGGATTAACTGTTATTTTAGGCACTTAATGTATCTTTACACTATAAAGACTTGATCGTCTATTTATCTGTAGGGGCTAGATAAACTATACCATGTTCTTGGAAAAGAGTTGGAGAAATTTCTCTAAATTTATGGAAGAAGAAAAAAACCCAACCCAAAACAAAAACACAGACTTTCTTCGGAAACAACAGATGCAAAATATATATAGAGAGAGAGAGAATATAGAAAGGAGAGCATTCAGCATTTCATTTTTTGGTTTTGGGTTGCCTTAAGCTACACAGTCTTATATGGAGTTAAGTACAACATATTCCCAATTAGTTGAGTATAGAATTACGACTGCACTACAATCCTAATCATATTGACTGAATTATGAGACAGAACGAATTTGTAGGTTCAGTTGATAAATAGTTTGTTGTTATCCTGTACATGTGATTTTTTGTGTATGCCAATAAGGGTTCTCACTGACTGACTGCCTCACTAATTCTGAATTCAATTCCACTGAGTTCAGAATGCTTTATTGCTTAATCTGTGTGGCTGGTTTCACAGACACAGGTAGCAAGCACATGACACAGCAATTTTGTTAAAGCCAAGTAAGTCTGAATTTTGCCAGTGTATGAGTGGGAGAACACCTGAGAACTATATGTACGATGAGTTCCACAATGGAAGCAATTGTTTTTAATCTTGATTTTTAATCCTAATATAGGTTTAATTGTTTCTAATATGATATTTATATAGTGTTTTAAAACTGTGTTTGTTTTATAGTTTTATCTGTTGTGAGCCACCTTGAGTCCCTTGGGGAGAAAGGTGGCATATAAATAAATTAAATAGATAAATAAATAAAGTAATAAAGTAATTAAATAGATTATTAAGGCAGAAATCTTGAGCATGCTTACCTGAGAGGAAACCTCAACAAATATAGTAAGTTTTATTTTAGAATAAATGTACACAGAATTGTAGTGCACATTTTACTAAAGGAAAAAAAAATCTCAAACATATACCTGTGTCAAATTAAACTCCTGCCTCACATTCTTCAAATGTGATGTCATTGCGGCAATACGATCTTCATAATCAGTCAACTGATTTTGCAAGTTTGCCTTCTCTTTCTGGATCTTTTGAAGCTGTAAAGAAACATTCAATAAATTTTCATGTTACTGAAAAACAGCAGTAGTAAGCAGTATGTAAGCAGTCGGACTTTCAGATAGCAGTGTATTTAGAAGTGAGGTGGAATAGGGAAGAGAAAGATCTTTCAAACATAAATACAGTCAGTGATTTCTTGTGAGAAAACCAATCTTAGGACTGTTTGTACTATATACTATACCTTTAAAGACAATTTGACCCCACTACCCTCTCCTCTTGTAATAATTTGCCCCATCTGCAGCCCTGCAGTATGTAAACACACAATGGTTGAAGCTGCTTTGGATATTGAAGGAGGAGGGGAGTCAAAGTCACATCACAATGCAAATATGCTGGACTTTACTGCCATAAAACATGGCAAAGGCGGATAATAATCTAGGCGGAATTTTAAAAGGAATAGGTAAATTTACAGAGAATAAGTTTCCTCGCACCTATCAGCTTTGACTGCTAATTTAGAACCTCCATATCACAAGGCAATCTATCTCTAAATATTAGTTGGTGGGAACAAACTACAGAGAGTTGCTGCCATTATGTCCTGCTATGAGACCTGGCTGTTGGAAAAACAGAGTAATGCACAACATATGGCCCTCCTGTTGGTACTGAACTCCAGTTATGCTCAATCTCAGCCAGGATGGACAGCGATCATGGATGCTAGGAGCTGTCATCCTGTGAAATCTGGATGGAGCCAAAGATTCCTAATCCCCAAAGTAGATGGTCTTTCCTCCTGTTAATTATGGAAAGAGATCCTGAAACACTGCAGCCAACAAGCAGCTCTCCAATACTTCTCAACCCTCAGAGAGCCTTTTTTTTTCTGAAGCAAAATAAGGAAGTATACTCTTTACTGGAAGGCAGTAAAGTCAATGCAAATTCAGTCCAGTCCTGCTAAACTGCAGTCGCAGCCTTTCTATCAGCAGCCATGAGCCGGTCAATGATAGCTGAAATAGAGCCTCCCTTTCCCAAGGCAGCATGCCTCTGAACACTCTTGGGCACTGGGCAAGCAGCATGACGAACAGCAACTCCACTGAACCTGATTTAACAAGCCTCCTTTTAAGCTCTCATTTGCAGAAAAATGAGATGTACAGAAATCTCTGTACTGGGAAGTGACTGAATATTCCAGTGTCAAAATGACTGGGGCTTGCATCACCGCCCCCCCCCCCCCCATCCTGCAGTGGGGTTTGACTGTGAGAAACAAGGAGGAGATCAATGAATAACAAATAAATCATGCAGAGACACAACAACATGCCTCTTATGGGAGGCATTCTTTGGAGTCCTGGGAAGCCTTTCGTTATCTCAATATCTGTTGGGTCCCAGTATTTTGGGAATTTCCGCTTCGGGACATGGGAAGAAGGCCCTGCCCTTGTTTTTAATTTCCAGAACGGGTGGATTATTACTTATTGTGATTTAAAATAGTTTTACCCCGACTTCCTCCTTAGAGAGGACCCATGGCGGCTTCTCTCATTAAAAGGACCATATTTAAAAGCGAAAAACGAGACGTGTACGCGAATTATTATTATTTTTAAATTAAACAAGACCTATATTAAAAGTGGTAAATAAAATCAATACCAAAAAAAAAAAAAAAACATTTAAAAGCAATAGAGCACAACTGCCCAATTTTTTAAAAAACCCTCTCAGGTCCCCCCTCCCCAATTAAAGAAAGGCAAAAAATTTGGGGGGGGGGGGTTGTTCTGAGCGTGCTACCCCTATTGCTCGGCCGACCCCACAAAGTGGGCAGTGGGGCTCTACCCGACGACCCCCCCCCCCCGACGCCGCCCCCCGCCCTTGCCTCTTCCTCCAGAGCCTTGTTTTCGGCATTGGCCACAGGGATGGCGAACCCATCGTCCCAGTCCAGCTCGGCCAGAACCGAAGCGGTCGAGCCGCTGTTGTCGGTGCCGCCCCCGCCGCCCCCGCTCATGGTGGCCCCTTCTCGGCCCGGCCTGGCCCAGCCAGAGGAGAAGCGGCGCCGCGGGTTGCCTTAGCAACGGCAGGTGCGAGCCCTGGCAACCGCCGCCCGGGCCTACGCGTTCCGCGGCCAGCGCGCGCCCGACGCCATTCACCTCCTCTCGCGCGCCTGAACAATACGTGCGGGCTGGTCGGCTCCCCCCCCCCCCCCGTTCGTAGGGTTACTGGGTGCGAAAGAAAAGCAGGAGCAACCTGCAGCCCCCCCCCCCCCCACCAAAGGCTAACCATTTGATTACAGCGTGGGCTTTCCTGGCCTCTCGCCCCACTTTGGGGCATTTCGTGAGAAGGCAAGAGTCGCTGGAAAAGACAGTAATGCGAGGGAAAGTGGAAGGCGGCAGAAGAAGAAGAAGCCCCCAAGGTGAAATGGATTGACTCCGTTAAGGAAACCACAGCCTTGAGTTTGTAGGAGATGAGCAGGGCTGTTGGGGACACTGTTAACTTTTGGAGGACACGGATTCGTGGCGTGGCCATCGGTTGCAAGTCACTTGAAGGCACAGGACAACAACGGCCCACCTTGTCAAATGCACCGAGACTTACACTGCAACACATTTGTAATAAATCTATATATAGTATAATAAATTTATAATAAACCTATTTGAAGTATACAGGACAGGACTCTGGTGTTGTTGGGTTTTTCTTTGTATGTTTGTTTTGCTGTAACAAACTAACACAGCTACCCTTTTTTAAATGATGCAGGGAACGCTGTTACAGAACACCAGCTCCTGCCTTCTCTCCCTCAAATTTTCCCTAAGGTTGTGTGTGTGCGGACCAGCAGCTAACCACTAGGCAACATTTCTAGCAAAAGCCTGGCCCAGCCTCTTCCATGACTCTGAGGCTTGTGAATTTGCTTTTCCAACTTAATACCTCCTTATTCTGAAGAAACAAGTGTGCTTCTTACTTAGCTGTTTGTGTTATGGTTTACCATTGAGGAAGTGCAACTCCATTATTACCGTAGCTGTTATTTTATCTTATGTGTCCAGAAGTATACCCATATACCAATATAGTAGACCCATATTGAATAACTATATGAATGTGATTTACCGGGGATCACTCTTTCCCAGAGGCAGCACAGTCAAATTACAACAAACCCATACAGGTATGCATTCATATATGTACACTGAGAGCACACCTGGTAACAGTATTGTATGGGACATAAATACCACTTAAAGTTTGGAATTACTCATCAGTGGCCCTTATGAATTAGAAATGACTGTGCTTTTGTCTGAAGCACAATTCTATACATCTCACTGTCTGGGAAATGGCCGCATGCAAAATTATAAAAACGTATTTCCTTCATAAAAAGGTAAAGGTTCCCCTTGACATTTAGTCCAGTCGTGTCCGACTCTAGGGGGCGGTGCTCATCCCCGTTTCCAAGCCATAGAGCCAGCGTTTGTCCATAGACAGTTTCCGTGGTCACGTGGCCAGCGCGACTAGACACGGAACGCCGTTACCTTCCCACCGTGGTGGTACCTATTTATCTACTTGCATTTACATGCTTTCGAACTGCTAGGTTGGCAGGAGCTGGGACAGGCGACGGGCGCTCACTCCGTCGCGTGGATTCGATCTTACAACTGCTTGGTCTTCTGACCTTGCAGCACAGAGGCTTCTGCGGTTTAACCCACAGTGCCACCACGTCCCTTTTTCCTTCATAGCTCCTTCCAATTTGGCACAAGATGAACAAATATTTTTTCTCTAGGAAAAATTGTTGTTGTTTAGTCGTTAAGTCGTGTCCGACTCTTCGTGACCCCATGGACCAGAGCACGCCAGGCTCTCCTGTCTTCCACTGCCTCCCGGAGTTTGGTCAAATTCATGTTGGTAGCTTCGATGACACTGTCCAACCATCTCGTCCTCTGTCGTCCCCTTCTCCTCTTGCCTTCACACTTTCCCAACATCAGGGTCTTTTCCAGGGAGTCTTCTCTTCTCATGAGATGGCCAAAGTATTGGAGCCTCAGCTTCAGGATCTGTCCTTCCAGTGAGCACTCAGGGTTGACTAGGAAGAATTACAGACATGCTAAAAGTATAAGAGGGACCTATTATTCCAGTAGATGGTGCTGTGTATCTATATATTTCCATGGATTTATTAAAAGGGGGCAGATATTTATATATGAGTATATACACAAAAACAATCCCAAAATTCTTTAGTGGCTTAAAATCCATGTTACTTCTTTAAGAAAATGATTGTTTAAAATCCATGTTACTTCTTTAGGAAAATGATTGTTTAAAAAGTTCTCAGCCACATAATTTTTGGAATAGGAGTTTCTGCATTAGAAAAAAGCTTTTAAGAATATTTCTCTTGAAATTCTTGAGAATGCAACTGCCCAGGCCTTGCTCGCATTACAGACTAAGGCTGATTCTACAGCTCAGATGGCAATACAAAATCATCAAGTTCTAGATATAAGTTTTAGCGCAATAAGGTGGAGTCTATTTTAACTCGTCTCATAGCACATATGTAAATAAATCTGGAACAATTGCTACTGATGTCAAAATAATACAGCATGTATTCCACCACTTGCACCAGGTGGCAGAATATTGTCATGGAACTGATTTCTGGTCATGGGTTCAATTTGAAGGCGTGATTGAGGAAAATCCTAAAGCTTCTTTTGAAAGTAAAGCAAAGTACTGCTGCTTATATACCACCTCATAGCACTTAAAGCACTCTCTCGGTGGTTTACAATTTAATTATTCAAGCTACACATCAAACCCCCCCCCCAGCAAGCTTGGGAAGGATGGAAGACTGAGTCAAACTTGAGCCGCCTAACTGAACCCATCGGCTCAGGTTGTGAGCAGAGACTTGATTGCAGTATTGCAGTTTAACCACTGTGCCATGAAACTCTCACACTAGTTATTGAATTAGTCGCTGAATTTTCATAATACAGTAGGTGATATCTCTATTTCCTGTTGTTGTCAATATGTATCTTTATTGTATCACACTGGCCAAATAAATTCTTTTCCCAAACCACTCCCTATTTAGGACTGATCATGAATAGCAGATGAATGGTGTTTCACTGAAGATAGAATCTGAAGTGGTAGGGAAAAAAAGAAGGGAATGAGGGTGAAGAAAGAGAACGTGGAAGTGTTCATAACTGGGCATCAAAGCAGGTCCAGAAAGTTTATATTCACTGGGTCACGTCAAGCAGAGGTGTTAAGAGTAGATAAAGTGTTTCCTGATCACATACTCTAAACAGCCTATCAGAGAAAAGGCTGTTTAGCTGCTTTTCAGTAATGTATTTTATTCATTCCTGCTCACGTTCAGTTTGTACATTGGAATTTTCCATTTACAATTATAAAAGAGCCATTATTTTATTATTTGGTGAGACCCACATTATACATATAATGTGTGTGTGTGTTAGTGATTCTCCGCTTTCAAAAGCAATAAAGCTTTATTGTTTTATTACTGAGATTTACTCTGTGCTGTTTTTCAGACCCCCAGTAAGCAAACATAAGCAGGGCTGAAGGGCAGTCATTCCCCAACAAATCAAATGTTGTCGGAAAATTGGGCTTAAGAGTCAGAAATGAAGCAGGAGAATGACACATAGGCTTCTGTAAAACCAACAATCCGTTTATTGCAAATACTTGTTTCAGACAACTGAATAGACTGCTGTACACATAGATATCACCAGGAGACCAAGACAGAAATCAAATAGACTACATAATTGAAAGTACTGTAGTAGACTGAGAAGTTGTGTTCTCTCTGCCAGAACAAGACCAGGAGTAGACTATGGTACTGACCATATACTCTTAATATATTTTTTGAAAAAGCACCAAAAAAGAATAACATTGCCAAAATATAATTTAACCAACATTTCTGATTAATTTGAAGTCCATATAAAGAACAGATTAGCATTATCAAACTTGACTGTGAACTAGAACAGTGGATTGAAACCAGATAAATTATTAGGGAAGATGCAAAAAGCACAATTTTTATTGCCAAAATAAAACAAAAGCCTAAGATAGATGACTGATAAAACTCTTAAAATTGCAAAGGACAGATGAGTAGGAAAAAAGTAACTCGAGTAGCCAGATATTCAAGAAAAAGCACAAAAAAAAAAGTCTTCTTGAGGATTACTAAATTTTTAATTGAATTGTCCTGTTTGCAGTAGATTTAAAAGTTTATAATCCCATTCATTCATTCATTCATTCATTAAATACAATTAACTGATCAGCAAATCTGTTGCCCCTTTTTTCACACCCTCTCTTTGGGTTGTTGCCCCTTGGTAGAAGTTCCACCTTGCACCCTTCCTCTGAATTCTCACATGTCTCTGCAGCCTTATGATCTGTTGACTGAAAGGGATGTTTATAAGGGGAGTGCTACATTTCATATATTAAGTTGTGAATTAATCAGCCAAATCTTCAGGGGACATTCTAGTTCTGAAGAGACTATTTTGTGCAATCTTGAGGCATGTCATCGACTGGGTTGTTGAAGAATAAATCTATGCTGAGCTGAGGCATCTACTTGGGTGAAAAATCCTTGAAAATCTCCAAGGGCATTTGTAAACATCTAATATGCACATAACCTTTGCATCACTGAACAACCAAGAAGAGTCTCATGAGTTTCTCTTCAGGGTCTGATTTGCTTCCTTTCATTCAAGGAGAGCTTCGTTTCCAAGAAATGGAGAGGAAGTGCACACTTTACAGAGCCCTAGTGAGGTCTTCTCCAATTCCCATGTTCTGGGCACCACAGTTCAAGAAGGAAGTTAAGTTGCAAGGAATTCAGAGAAAAGCTATAAGGATAATAAAGAGTTTTGAAAATAATAATGTGACAAAAAGGGTGAAGGAAGGTAGTTAAAAGATTAAGTGGAAATGTGTTGACTATTTGCAGACATACTAAGGAATGTCAGACTGAAGAGGAGAATCAACTGGTAAGTGAGAACGGGACAAGAAACAGTGGTTGTATGCAGCGGGGAGGTTAATTCTGGTGAAACAAGAAAGTTTTCCTAATTACAAACACTTAAAGCTTGCCTTGGGAAGCTATGGAATATCTCTCTCATCTCTTAGAAACAGACAGGAACAGGGAATGGATCTCCCTAATATACACTTTCCTAAGAATCCCAGTACTTTTATGTTTTCCCTTGGAAATGGGAAAAAGAAATCGTCCCACCAAATAAAATAAATAAATATTTTAAAAATCAGCACCCTTTGTTCTTCAGCAACAAAAGCACCAAGGGTAGCAAAACATACAAAACGAAAGGAAAACAGCAATAAAATAAAAAGGAAAATAGCAAAATGACAAAAATAGGTTATAAAGATTTTAAAAGATCTCTTTGGGTAGCTCATCCGAAAACAACTAAAAATAATTGAAGTGATCATTGTCATTTTAGGGTGCAACTACAGAGTGAAAAAATAATATGAATGGATCTGCTGTGAAGTTGCACTTTGGAAGTTGTGTTTCCATGGGTTAATTCACTGCAGCTGAACACACAGGAGTCAGCAAAGATGGGAGGAAATAGGCATTCAGCCTTGTTTGTAGCTTGTTAAGGCAGCTCTGCTCTGGCCCTCCAGATTTGCAGGAGACACAGCAAAGCTACCTTAACAAGCTATAGACAAGGCTGATTAATAACTTCCTCTTTTTCTTCTTTTCCTTGCTCTTTTCTTCCTCTTTGGTCACATAGCAATCCTTTAAAAGGAAAGGAAAGGAAAAGAAAGGAAAGGAAGTGGAACAGGTAAGGAAGAGGAAAACCAATCCAGGCACCAGGTTTAGGAAGAAGAGAGTTCAAATGGCAGCCAGTTTCCCCACTGCCCTGCCTCTCCACATTGGCTTAAGTAATCACACTTTCTGAACCGATGTGAACACTGTGTCTGTGAAAAAAGTAGAAGCCCCAGCAATGAAGGAAAAACTATGGATGGGGGCAGGAATGAACCTCTAGGCAAGTGATGGCGAACCTTTTTGGGCCTGAGTGCCCAAACTGGGAAAAACAACAACAACAACAACCAGCGGGCGGCGGGCCGCGGCGGAGGCGGAGGTTCCGGAAGTGGCGGTGGCAGAACCGGAAGTGGCGGCAGAAGGGGCAATCCCGGGCACGGAGGTGCCTCCAGACCCCACTCCAGATCCGCTGCCAGCGCTGGCTGCTCCAGATCCTGGCCGGCCGCCTGTCGAAGTGCCAGCACCGCGGCTGCAGCTGCCTCCGCACATTTGGCTGCGCAGGGGGGGAGTAGCAATTCGGCGACTTATGGCTCGCGTGCCTGCAGAAAGGGTTCTGCGTGCCAGCTGTGGCAGGCGTGCCATAGGTTTGCCATCGCTGCTCTAGGCTGATTCACATTGACTTGTACATTATGCAGTCAACAGAAAATAATGCAAATCAGAACATTCCAATCCTGGACCATTTCCTGCACTATTTGGCAGTGCAGTTGCACCTTTAGTTTTTCCTGCAAATTAATTTCCCCCCCTCTTTTAGTCCTTGTACTAGACATGGCATTGGGTGTTTGACAACATAATAGGAGTCGGATGCAATTTAGCAGTGTTCAAATAGTTCCCTCAGTGGTTATCCTAGCACATGATACTAAATTTTAAGTGCAAGTAGTAGTGATACTGTTATCCATCTATGTCAAGAATTGTCAACTATGGCCTTTGAGATGTTTTGAAACTGCAGTCTCCACCACTGGTTATGCTGCCTAAGACTGATTGGGACCTTAGACTAAAAATATCCAGATGGTCACAGTTGCCCACACATGATGTATGCGGATGATATGGATTCCCACTTGGGTGCTTATCATGTGCAATGATATGTTCATTTGCAGTATGGCATTGGTTGCTTAGATTCTAAATGTTTATTCTGGTGAACAGAAAAGCTGTGACTTAAATCCATTCTCCCATGGACAGCCTTCCATCTCCAAGCTAGTGGTGAAACTGGAACCAAGTGGCTCCTGGACTGAGCAAGGAAGTGTGTGCTTTCCAGGGGTGCCTCCCATGCTCTAGTCATTAATTCCTTGTGGCTGGAATTACCTCAGCACAGGAGAACACAAATATCCATACTCCCTATTTGAGATTGCCTTGACAAATGCTTCTGTTAAGACTAAAAGCATGTGGTGCCTTAAAGAATTGATAAATTTTACTTGGCATAAACCTTTGTGGAATTTAGCCCACGTCATCGGATAGAACCTGATAATGCCTCTGATGAAATGGACTACATTGGACAAGGGGTCTGTGACATAAAATTGGTTAGTCTTTAATGTGTCACAAGCCTCTTTTGCTGCAATGGTATAGCATTTAATGGATGCAGTTTCCTGGGATTTTGGAACATGGGCCAACATGAGAAGTCTTTGACACATCCTGTTAAATTGAGACCTTTTTGCAAACTGAACTGCATTTTTATTCAACACTTCGTGTAAAGGTGATCTACGTCCATCTGTTCTGCTTTTTATTCTTACGACAATGCTGTGGGATGGGTAAGACTCGGGAACAACAACCATCACTCAACAAGCTTCATACCTGAGTGGGGATTTGAACCTGTGCCTCTCTGTGTTTGTAATCCACCAAGCTAGTTGCTAAGGCACACTCAGTTTCAGCTGGCACACAATTGTAAATAAGGTAAATATTAATAGGAAGAGGAGGAGGAAGACAAGGAAGAATATAGAGTGGATAAATGAATTATGTGTATCCCTTCTAATATGGGTTCAGGTTGTATTTTCGGACACAAACTACTTTGGTGGATTACCTACACTGGGAACTGGGTGGAGGAGCAAGCCCCTTATTTCTTAACTAGACCACTGTAATACACTCTACCAGAGGCTACCCTTAGAAGCTACAGACTATTGACTGGTATGCAGAAAGGCCAGATCTCTCTGGTCCCAAACCAACTGTAGAGGCTTCCTGAGTTTGTATCTCAGGTTAATTCCTAGTATGGGTTTTTGTCCCATAAAGTCCTGAATGGCTAAGTTGCAGAATATCTGAGAGACCACCTCCTCCCTTAGGAGGATTTGAGATTTCCAATGGAGGCCCGAATCTGCATTTGAGCAACCCTGAGGTTATTCTGGTGAGTGCGCAAGGCAAGCCTTTTTCTTGTAGTAGCAACTTCATTTTGAAGCTCCTTCTCATGAGAGATCAGACTGGCCCCATCTTTCCTGAGCTTCTGACAGGCTGCTGTTCCACCAGCACTTGGTTTTAATTTATTTTAATCCATTTTTTAATAACAATTTGCTTCCGTTTTGTTTTTGTATATTAGATTTTACAGTATTTATTTATATTACTTTGTGAATTGTTTCAAGGGCCCTAGAGGAAAGCATTATACGTACAGTATATACATCTAATAAATAGATACAGTTCTGTCACAACAGAGGTTTTCCTGGAATGCCTTGTTTAATGACTTCATCACACACTGACATTCATATATGGGAACAGCAGCCCAAAAATGATTCTCAGTAACTTCTGCCAGAGATAAAAATACCCAGATGACTTCTTTGGCTAGCCTGCAATTTATCACAACCAGTACGTCTTGCTACTGGCAAGTGAACAGTTCAGTTTTATTGTAAGCAACAAAGTTATACATGTAGAGTCTACATATTAAATACATAACATGATAAGAAGGGCCTTAGAGCTTATGGATGGCATGGTAGAAGGATGTCCAAAACACCAGTAGTAATTGTTTTACTTGTTTAGGAAACCGCTTCCATCCCATAAAAAAGAAACTCTTTGGATTTTGGTTAATAACCTTCAAACTGACACAATCTGTCTTCGTTCTCCGCCTCTTCCTGTATTCTTCTAAAGTCTTTTTCGCTGTTACAGTACACAGCATGAAGCTTTGGAGCTGTATTCATCCGTGACTCACACCTTGCTTAGGGTCCAATTTTCATGCCAGCTATATGGGGGAAAGCGTGAAAAGTTCCTCTCCCATGCAGTGCGCAAGACAAAAATCCGTATTCATTACTACTCCAAAAGACTTGGAGCTCTTTGCAGATGTTCAGCCATTAGGAGTATGTGTGTGTGTAGAAGTTACTCACCTTTAACTTTTAGTGCTTTCAAAATAAAATAAAAAAGTATCATTATTTTCAAGGATGCTGGTCAGTTGAAAGACGCCTGAAGATCTGGTTAAGTAGACAACAGGCACTAGGAGCGCATAGAGGCAAGGTTTTGATCTGGTTCAGATTAGCAATACACATCCTGAATCCCCAGCCAAATGTTTTGTTAAAAATTCTCCCTTTTCACTTGGAATAAAATCAGTTCATCAGAGGCTTTAGCAAAGGAAAGGGGCAAAAAAAGAAAGAAAAACTTTTGGGTCATAAAGAACTAAACAATAGTTCTTTAGCTGATAGTTGTTGCTGAAGCATTGTGGGGAAACTAGTTCCTTTTGCTTAACAGCTCAAAGAAATGTACGATTAGATGCATTTGCTCTAGCAGCAAAGTCCCTTCCAGTAGATGTTTGCCCTGAATGTGTGGATGATGGATGATGGTGGTGCTGGGCTGTCACATCAGGCTCCAGCCCTACCATCAAGTAGGCCACAAAAGGCAGCACATGCTGAGAGCCACAAAGGAGTGTTGGAAGACACAGCTTTATTCATTGCTTTCATCTTGCACAGCAAAATGCCAGTTTGCTGTCCTTGGATATACTGGAAAATTCTGTTGGTTTGCAGTGTTGAAGCAAGAACCAGCTGCCATTTTAGTCTGTTTGTGTATCTACGAGGGGTAGAGGTTTACGTATAGAGTTTGCCTCTGGCAGGAAAATACCTAGGGCTGCCCCAGACATGTCCCCACTCATGCATTGATCAAACACAGGGGCATCCTGACTAAACAGGGCTAAAGACCTACGCAAGATGGAGGATTCTGGGAGTTGGAGACTAAAAGTAACGTTTCCAAGTTTTGATTGCACCCTAACCTCTGTGACCTCACTGGAAGATGAGCACCAGTCTCTGTGCATGAATAACTGTGCATGCTGTAGGTGGTGTTGAGATGTCGCATTACCACTTCTGTAGAAAAGTCCAAGCTTATAAAGCTGCATGTACAAACACCCTCTTTCTGACCCATCAGTGAACTTGTGGGATTCAGAAGGCATTCTCAGGAGGTGCTGTGCCATTTCTCTTCCATGTGTTCAGTCAACGGCTATTATAAAGATGAAAAAGAGACCTTTTTCTTTCTTTTAAAAAAATCCTTTATTTCTACTGTATTTTTAAAATTTTTTTTAGTAAAAATTAATTAATTAAAAATTTATTCAATGCAGTATCAGTATTGACTTGAACATGAAGTAATGTAATTGAAACATATACATTAAATGAGTGGCAAAACAAAGTCTGGTCGATAGTATCATGCATGGCAATTATTTTATTTGTTTAGTGCATTCATCTCTGGCCTTCAAGGAGCATAATACAACATTCATGGTTTCTTCTTCCCACCCATCCATTTTTTCCCCTCATAAAACCCCTCCGGGTTGATCCAGTTAAGAGACACTGAACACTCAGAGATCACCGGTAAACTTAAAAATAGTTGATTTAGTGAGGATTGGAGGCCTGCTTCTGCCTAGGCTCTCCTACACAATGGCTCCAGATAGGGACCAGAGATTAACAAGGCATGGCACAGTGGACACTTGAAATTGAAAAAAAAGAAGAAGAGGCAAATCTAAGTCAGGGGTTTGTGTAGCCTCTGAAACAATGGATTCAAATTACAAGGAAGGAGACACAGACTAAACAGTAGGAAGATCTCCTCAACGGTAAAAGCTATCGAATGATGGAATGCATTACCTTGGTGGGCTCTCCTTTATTTGAGGTTCTTAAGCGGAGGATGACTTGCCATCTGCCCCAATGCTTTAGCCGCGGATTTCCTCTAAAACAAGCAGTTTCACTAGGTGATTCTTATGTGGCTTTGAATTCAAAAGCCAGAATGCTACTGGTTAGTTATGCAACAGCAAATGGATGCTAGTTAACAAGTAGCCATTTCTATCCTTTGTTCAACTCACATGACTGGCACAGGACAAGAGATATAAACAGCAACTTGTTAACTAGTGGCAATTCACTACTGTAATTTATGCCGTTGCAACTTAATGAGAGAGAACTTCATTTCTTTTGAAGTGCAGTATGTTTTTCTGAGCCTCCAATACTTTGGCCATCTCATGAGAAGAGAAGACTCCCTGGAAAAGACCCTGATGTTGGGAAAGTGTGAAGGCAAGAGGAGAAGGGGATGACAGAGGACGAGATGGTTGGACAGTGTCATCGAAGCGACCAACATGAATTTGACCCAACTCCGGGAGGCAGTGGAAGACAGGAGGGCCTGGCGTGCTCTGGTCCATGGGGTCACGAAGAGTCGGACACGACTTAATGACTAAACAACAACAACAACAAATGTTTTTCTACTTTTTTATAGTTATGGGGATATGGCTTTTCCAAATAACAGAGGAAGGATATTATGTGATTCTACTGCTGCCTTGTGGGGCTGCCCCAGGGTTTATTTTGAATGTTGAGAAATAAACATCAGACATATTATGGCTGTCTTATTAGGCAGAGCAATACTAAGGGAACAGAGAGGACTGAAGCAGTAACTCTTCTGATTTCCACAGGTGAGGGGGAAAGGGAATATATTTTTTAAAAAAATTGCCCCTCTAGATCCAGGGTGGTGGTAAGGGAAGAATGTAATCTGTGGCTTCTCTGTACAGTGAAGGAGCCTTGCATACAATTGGTCTAAGGACACCTCCAACCTGCCTTTAAAATGGGCCAATGTGGGGAGAGGTCTAGTAATGGCAGAAATACAGGCAGTGGAAGATCTCTATCAGCAGAACTTTTCATAACTACTGCATATTGGGAGTGGCCAAGATGAATGTTGAGAAATGTGGATGGGAGGAGAGTGTATTCCATACTCAAGGCCAGCAGCTTGTAGCATTCAGATATACGTTTATAAAAACTAACTAAAAATGACTATTTTGGATACTTTTGAGAAATAACAAGAGAAAGCATTACTTTTTTTAAAAATTGTAACTATCGGGGAACAAAGTCATTCTGGAGGGCCTTGGAGGGGTAACTGGTTTAGTTACTTTTAAAAAGTAATTAGTTACTTTTAAAAAGTAACTTGCATTCTCTGGGTAAGAATGTGCTTAAAATCAAAAGTTGGCTTTGTTGCTTAATCAGAACAGGAGTAAACCATATTAAAAGCCTTTTCAGTCTGGAAGAACTGTCTAAATGTGGATGTAAAAAGAAAACAAAAACCCTCAATCACCTGCGGGATTGCACAAACATAAAAACCTGCAGATAACTGACCATCTGAAAGTAGAAACTACCTGAAATTAGTAACCTACTTCATTAAAAGGAAAAGTCATCTGAACGTAATGGAGACCTGTACACATGACAAGTATATATATCATGAATGAGTGGATTTTTAAAAAAGAAAGCTAATGGATGTACAAGGAGGAATATATATGAAGGTTAAGAACTTTGCATCAGACAAAGACATTCCTGCTTCCATATGTTAGATGTACTCTAGACACATCTGCCGGCTTTATTTCATAATAAAGCAGCATATATTGTATTGCAAGGCATTATTTGCACAGATGCAAATAATATTCCATCTGCTGCCCTTTTTATTTTTTTTTCTTTGTCTCACTTGCTTTTGTTCCTCTGCAGTAAAATCATATTTCTCAGCCCTGTAGTGCTCTTGTTGATGAGGAGTGAAGTGCAGGACAATAGATGTGAATCCATTATCAAACAAATACCGTAGAGTGAGCCTTCTTTTAAAAAGTCATCATAAGGGAATGCTGCCTTTTCCCCTGTCCTTAAGCTGGCTAATTCGCATGCTTATGCAAACAAGACTTGGGTGTTGTTTTCGGGCATATTATGCTCAAAGTGTGCTGCTTTGTCAAGTGTCTTGTCTATTTCCAGTTTTTGTTTGACAAAGGCTTTAGGGCTAAAGCTGCAATGAGCCGATTATTGAAGAGCGTTAACTCTGCCAAAAAGTATAACTTTCTGAGTTACCTGCAGTACTTTTGTTTCCCAGGGCCAGGGCAGATTATTCATGAACCTCTTGGGGAACATAGGCTGTCTTGTTTGAGTAGCTTTGCAAAATACCTTGGCAGGGTAAGCCGTGTGACTCTGTAGATGTACAAGGATGCTGGAGAATCCCAAAGCAGGGAGATAGAAGCAGTGGTGAACTTCAAACAAACATGGGATGTTAGGCATAAGAAAATTCCCTTAGGTCTCAGCATTCAGAGTGAGCAGGGAGAGTGTCATCAACATCTCTCTGATAGTGGATGGAAAACCTATATTGCAGTTCAGCTACAGTTTTGCTGCGTCAGGCATTTTATGTTTGTAGTTTTTTTCAAAGCCCTTTAAGATAACCAATTCAGATAGAGGAACAAATCAGAAACATGTGCGAAGCATAAAGTCCAGACTCTATCAGATATTTTATCAGTAGGTTATTGCTTTTTCAGCATCTGATATATCATGGCTTAATTATTAAAAGATAAATTGCAATCTGCCTTCTAAGATTCTTATGATTAACTTCTTTCTCAGTGTTTTGAAAAATCAGTTTGTCTTTTCATTGTATAAATGTGCAACAACATTTCCTGTAATTTCTCTTAGTTCAAGAACCATTCCAAATTTCTTTATAATACGTTATCTTACATATGATGATCCTGTACATTGTATGTCTTTTCCTGACTTGCAATTAGCACATTTCACACTATTGTATGGGACAGAATGTCATTTGCCATTGTTTTGATAACTGTTCAGTTTGTATATTAAAAATCACTCTGTAACCTTTTGAGCCATTGGAACATGTAGCTTCCATATCTGCATACTCTCTAGAAGATAAAAAAAATGCTATTAAGCATCTGACCGCAGATGATGAAAAATCATTGGAATCCATTAATTTATCAATTCTACTATAGCAAAAAAAAAAATCAAATAATGATGAAAAAATGCTAGCTTTTTTAGACAGTTGCTTCTTTTTATTCATTACATGTTTTCCAAATACTATGCTAAGAATATTTCCCCGTTTCTAGGATAAAGCAACTGATGTAATGCTGAAGGCATAGGAAGAGACTTTATGCCAAATCTTTTAGAATTGCTGGATAGCTCAATGGTTTAGACAGAGGTTGGGAATTTAATTCCCCACTGTACCTCCTTGACAAGGGCTTGACTCTGTGATCCACTGGGTCCCTTCCAGCTCTGCAGTTCTAAGATCCAGATCATTCATTCATTCATTCATTCATTCATTCATTCAGTCGTCTTTTCCAGTGCGGGATCCAAGGTGGCTCACAGCATGAATTAAGAGACCGGGGGGGGGGGGGGGATGGCAGGAGGGAATAACTTATACTGTGAAAAAGAGAGTTAAAAATAACTGTGTAAATTATCACATTAAAGACAAGTACTGGATTAAAATGGTTTATAAGAACAACAAATGAAAAAGAAAAGAAAAGAAAAAATACAATATCCATCATTGAAAGACCCTTCCAAGAAAGCCTGGAGGTGGCTGAAGATCTGTTTAAATGAAAAGGTTTTTCCCTGCAGATGGATAACGAGAGGCCAGTCTAGCCTCCTGTGGATCTATTTCATCATCACGTTAAATAATTATATTAGATTAATCTGATTATTAGTTCACAAGATTAGATAATTAGATGATTAATCTATTAGTTTTAATTAATTAATTAGTCTACTAACCTATTAGATTAGATTGTAATCAAACAGATTATTTTTCTGTAAACTCCAGTTTTGTCTGTTCTCATTGGTACCTGGTTGGTAAGGTTTCAGTGTCTTTTCTGTTATCTGCTACCTGATATTTGAATGAGGGCACCTGGGGCTTTGTCGGTCATTTACCGTGTATACTCAAGTATAAGCCGACCCAAATATAAGCCGAGGCACCCAATTTTACCACAAAACTGGGAAAACTCATTGACTCGAGTATAAGCCGAGGGTAGAAAATGCAGTAGCTACTGGTAAATTTCAAAAATAAAAATAGATACACAACTGTGTCTCACAGCTCAGAAAGATCCAACAGTAGATACTGCCCTTCTGAGCTGCGAGACACACTTCACTGCCTGCGGAGGGAGGACTCATACCGGATGCTGTGCTTATCTACTGCTCTACTGCTGCATAACAAGATGGAGGGAGATGGAGGATGGAGGAGGAAGGTGGGAGGAGGAAGGTGGGTACATAGAATATGCAGAAGGAGGAGGATGGGAGTGTCCTGGAAGCGGACACTCCCGTAAAAATCTTTAAGAGACATAGCTGACAGGGAAGAAGGGGGGTGAATGGGCTTCCCTGGGCTTGTAAACAAAGATGCCCTCACTGTGACCTCTGTTCAGAGTGGTCTTTGAAATACTGACACGCTGCCGGGAAAAAGTTTTCATCTACAGCTCCTTCATTTGGACATAGACTGCTATTATCCTCCCAGCACGGTGTCTGCCTGCGGAGTCTGAAAAATGCAGTGTACTTAACCCCGGTCATCGGACCACCCACAGAGGCTGCAGGCACCCGTAGATGAGCGGGGGAGTCCAGAGAACACCCGCACTGCAGGGGAGAACATGTAATTTTGACACTGACTTGAGTATAAGCCGAGGGGGGGGGGGTGCTTTTTCAGCAAAAAAAACTGTGCTGAAAAACTCAGCTTATACTCGAGTATATAGGGTACTTAAACTTTGGTCATGTGATATTTTCATCTGAGGGCAGAGCTGGGCAGAACAGAGAGAAATACCTGGATCTGAAGGTATGATATTGGTTTCATGCTGAGCCCATCTGTTTTGTGTTTCCTTCTGCCAGAATAGGAACTGCTGGAGGTAGTATAAATTCTCAGGGCAGCTGGCTCCATGCTCTTCCAGCAGCAAATACAAACAGGCAGTTTCATATCCTTTCAACAGCAAATTTTTGTGCCCCCTAAATTTTGGTGCAGTGGGTCATCCTAGCCTTGTTACAGCTCTGATAAACACTGTCACATCATGAAAAGTGACACGAAGCAGTGAAAAGAGTAGCTCCTCATCAATTCAGACAATCGTCCACATACAGGAAGTGTATATTGGTATAACAACAACAACAACAACCTTTGAACTCCACAGCTGGAAGGGACCCTATGGATCATCGAGTCCAGCCCCTCCTAAGGAGGCCCAGTGGGGAACTGAATTCCCGACGTCTGGCTCCACAGTCAAATACCTAAACCTCTCAGCTATCCAGCAGTCAACTGACTACCATGACACTGTGAGGAGCTGCTGCTTAGTGATTAATTTTGACACAAATCAACCTAACAAAAGGAACATATCACTGGTCTTGGCTCAGGAAAAAGGGATGAATACAATCTGGGCTCAGGAAACTCACTGACCATGTTCGCATATCATACTCAGCCTGATGTGGGAAAAATGGAACAGAACATGGACATTTAATTTAAAATATAGACTCGATCTTATATATATCATTGCTGTTCCAAGGTAAAAAGGAGTCAATAACTCTGACATGGGCACTGTTCAAAAAATAATTCTCTTTCTGTTTCCCAGAAGTTACTGAAATAGCTAATTTTTTTTTCTTCATTTTTCAAAATGCTGGGTGCTATGTGTTGCTAGGCTGTGGTAGAAAGAACCTGGTTCTCTCTTCTGTCTTGTTTTCACCTTGATCTCAACAACAGAGCACGGAGTGAATGTATTCATTAAAGGAGAATATGAACCACGTGATGTTCCCAAAGAGTATGCATCCTGTATATGATCCATCTCTCGGTCTGCTGAGTCTGTATGTGGAACGGGAGGTGCCATGTTATCTTTTGTATCAGACAGCAGCAAAGAGTCTGGGGCCAAGTTAGTTTCATCTTTATCTATGCAAAGATTTCATGATTTTACTTATTTGTTTTAGTTTATTTTCCCTTTACTCTATGTCTCCTAGAAGAACATCTGCTTTAAAATTCTTTCTAAACGTGCCCATGTGTGTGTAGTGCAGAAAAGACATTATAAAATGAAATAATGCCCCAAGCAGTATTAAAAGGAGTGCAATTTGAGAAGCTAATGGGATTGCCGCTGCAGCTCAAACCCATCATATGAAAGTTTGATCCTAAAAAGAGCAAAATAATATCATTAACAGAAATTAAAGTTAAAGTCACCGTGAACTATGGACTTGAAAGACCTGAGAGAAAATGAAAACCCATTGTCTGTTGTAAAGCCAAAGGGTCGTATAGTCACAGACCAGCCAAAAGCTGCACCAATTGCCTGAAATGTACAGTGCTTCAAAATCCAATTAACTGTTTCAAGGAGAAAGTCCTCATTTTTCTCTTTCATCGGGAAGAGAAATGTGCAATCATATATTCCAATGAAAGTTAAGTTGTTTTTGATCTGATAATTGTCAGATGCATTTATCTTAATTTGTAAGGTTTCTAATGCTAAAGCTCCAAACTGCAGAGATATAACAGAAGTGCTGGAAAATGAGGTACAAAAAAATGGCTGGAATTCAAATTAACCAATAAATATATTTTAATATATATCAGCAGGACTCTAGAGGATTCCATTAATGTTGAAAAATAGAAAGGATTTAGGTTAATTTGGTAAGAAGGCAGGTCAGAACGTTTACAACAGTGGCCCAGGATTGTATAGAGATGCAAAATTTTTCAAGAGAGCAGAATTTTTTTTTTTCAAAAACGCTGACTCTAGCTGTCACAGCCCTGCCTTGGTTAAATCCAGTAGAGAGATATGCGGACTTTCTAATTTGCTTTCCCTCTATTTTAATAATAGCTGTGCATAAGTAATTTATGAAAGGCCAACCAGGCAGTGGGAAACAGAAAATTAAACTCATTTTATCGGAAAGCAGGTGGATTTCTATATATCATTAGCATGCATTGAATTCTCACAATGTTATTTCTCATACTGATGGAATGTAACCAAATAATATATGAGTTTTTTGCTTATGCACAAGTGAAATTTTTAGATAAAAGTGCCAGCCCCAATGGCAATTTTCTGCAGAACGAAAACTAATTCTGCGCAGCTCCTTATTACTAGGAAGACTCATTTAGCTTGCATTAGAGACTGACATAAGTGACTTTCGGATTTTGCTAACAGATGAGATGAGATGGGACCACAAGCTGTAATGTCATTAGAGAATGTTGCAACAACCCGAGAAGAGTTTTGTGACACTTAAGGAGACCATCCCAAGTAAATTGTTTTCAATTTTTTGTCCTGCTTTGGCTGGGTTTTTTTTTTTCCCTGATGAGAAAATGAAAATCCCTTTCTACCTTCTGCTCTTCTTTCACCCACCCTTAAATTTTAAAGAACCTTGCATGCAAGTTAAAGTGTTAAAATATTTCTGCCCTATTGCAAATCCTACTAACTCTGTCTTATTTTGCATAGGCAATTTAATAATCTCCATTAAAAAAAAATCCAGTAAATGAAGTGGCTAATCAATATGGAAAAACAAAAAGAAATGTTGAGGCACCATGAAGACTAAAAACATGTAGTCGCCATAAGCATCTGAGAAGTTGAAGCAGGCCATACTCCATGATTTGTTGTTGTTGTTTAGTCGTTAAGTCGTGTCTGACTCTTCGTGACCCCATGGACCAGAGATACCAAATCAAACATGTTGATTTTGAAGGTGTCACATGGTTTTTGTTGTTGTTGTTTTGTTGCCAAAGAATAACATGTAGAGGTAGAGAGATGGCCTGTGCCTCGATCCTGTAAAAATTACTTTTGTTGGGTTCGACACCACTTAGGGATTATGGGAACTGTAGCTGAAAAAATGAACTTTTCCAAGTGTTGCCTTTGACATGTTGGAACTGGATGTAAAATACTAAGAAGGTATCCACCATGGGATAAAAATACAATACTGAAATAAATAGAACGGACTCTGCTGATTCTTCAGTCTATTCCAGAACAACTGACTCTTCTGCTAATGGTAGGTCCAGCCCAGGCATGTATTTTTAAAAGTGTATTTAGATGTCTCTTAGAAAAAGAAAATATTGAGACATATAGGACAAAAAGCTCTACAAACATGTTTAATGCGTGTTTTCTAAAAGATGTTCCCTTGTCTTAGAAAATAATTTTTAAAAAGGCAGTGCTTGGAGTTAGCAAAGATTGTCACTGGAAACCAGGGTCATAATCATCCATAGTATGTGAAAGAAAATCAGTAAAGAAAGACAGGGACAAAACTCAACACATTTGAAATGTGGTGATGGAGGAGAGCCTTACAGATACTGAAGACAGACAGAAAAGCAGAAAAGTGGGTGCTCAATCAAGTCAAGTCTGAACATTCAAGTAGCGCAAAAATGAGTCCACTGAGCCCATCATACAATGCACATATAATGGAAATACAAAAGCAAGCAAAATAGACTATATTGCTTGGAAAAGTGAGGTGCAACAGTAAAAAAAGAGAGGGATCTAACATGAGATGGATTGACTCAATAAAGGAAGCCATTGCTGTCAATTTGCAAAATCTGATCAGAACTTAAAGAAAAAGAGAATAGGAAGGGGAGGCTGCAGGAAGAGAGAACTACCTAATATGAGATGTTGTTGGTTTGCAAGACCTGAGCAGAGCTTTTAATTATAGGATATTTTGGAAGTCAATAACTCATATAGTCACCACACATCAGAAATAACTTGATGGCATATAACATCTTTGGAGGTTCCCCCCCACTTAATGATTGAACAAACGTATAGTGATAAGATAGATGGAATTGTTGAGATAGGATATAGGCATCAAAGCTGTGCTCATATTGATTGTGACCATCCCCACCCATTAAACAAACAAACCCCAGTGATTTCATAGCTTAAATGAGTGAGCTTCTGAAGATTTGTGCTCTATTCTTTTAAAAATATTTTTAAAATATATTTTTGCAGCCAGACACAGAATCCCTTTCCCAGCATGAATGCCTGTTTGGCCAGGAAGGAGTTAAAAAGTTCTCCTGAGAGTCAGCTAATTGGATCCTGATTGACAGGTTCAAAAGTTCAGATTTCACAGACCTGGAGCTAATTTCCACTTTGAAAACTTGTGTCAGGTATCCAGAGAGAATGTTTACTGAAAGTACCCAGGGGCTGAAACAAACACAACTGCTTTGTGCTTTTGTAATATAGATATACTTTGCATATGCCTTACAGAATGTTATGCTAATTCCCTGGAGATAAATGGCAAAATGTCCCCCTTTCTGGAGGACTATAACTCCATTGCTGTCTTTAGAGCAAGCCTGTTGTTTTGACTCTTCAAAGAAAACCTGTCTTTTTCTTCTGTTTCTGTGATCTTTAAATGCCTTAAGCAATCCAAATATCTCCCTTGCTCACTCATGAAGCTGCCAACATTGTATCTGTTTTCCAAAGTTCTTGCTGGTAAGCCTGTTCCACACATGCTCAGTGTGTTAAGAAATCACTCTTTCTCCATTTTGAAAGGCCTTTTTTGAGGACCAATATTTTAACCCCTGTAGCAAATTTTTAAAAAAGAGTGGGGCCAACCATTCTCTTTCAAGATAAATAAGATTGTTTTTTCCCCCAATTTATATGAACTATTTGACATCTGGGGACTTTTAGAATTACTTATTTCTGAATGGGGGAGCAGTTTGACTTTTAAAAAAATCATAATGCATAAACACTTTGCCAAAACTTTCTCAAATTTGGCATAGAGCAAGAGCAAAATGTCTGCTACAACTGTTCCAAATTTAGTGCTAATCTGAAGTCCAGTTTAAAAGTTATGATTATTATTTTTTGGGGGGGCTGCCCCCATTTTTAGGATTGCCTTATAGAATGCTGGTTTGCTCTGCCAGCACAAGCTCATTGCTGCATTCTCATGTAGCAATAAGGTATAGATTTTCTTATCAATTTAAGGGCCAAGGTGTTAATTTCATAAACAGCCACAGCAATTCTAGAACATGCAGGATAGCAAGAATGATTCTGAGCATGTCCAAATGGCATATTTTGAAGCCATGAGAATGAATCTGAAAATTTTGTGTTGCTAGATAGGCAACATTGCGGTCTCTGCAATCTTAAATCTTGAGACCTGGAGAAAACAGAGTCACAGGGCAAAAATCATATGTTCATTTGAACGGCCCTGTTATACATTATCTCTGCTTTCTGAGTTATGATTAGTGCTGGCTTGTGGTACATGCAAAGGTATTTTTTGCGTTAGCACCCAACATGTGGTTGGCTAGAGGTGCCTCTTTGTTTGTACTCAGCTGTCATTTCAAAACTTGTTTTGACCCAGCAAGTTTCTACTTGATCTACCATCTGGTTTTCTTCTTTTCTTTTGGCGAAATTTTCTTGTGCCTGCATGGAATAAGATTTTGATATCTTATTGCAAGTTTTATTTTTGTTTGGGTTTTATGTTGCTGTGACTGACAGTTTGATAGTTGCTATTATCATGGTTTAAGCTTTTTATACCTAATTTGAGCTGCTTTGGCTGCCTCCATTGGAGGGGGAAAGGCTGGCAATGCATGAATAATGTATTTATTAACAATTACTGCAAGATTCTGAATTTCATAAAATCCTCTCACCCAGGTGCTTAGTATGAGTACAGCAGACAAAGCAGAACAGTTTCTGTTTCTCATTGGCCCTGTGCAGCCTAACACAGTAAAACATATGCAGAAGGGGGAAGAAAATCCTATGACATTAGGAAACAGTAGCCAGTAGATTTTTGGTGTGTCAGCTAATAGTCATGAGCAGTGTATCTGAGCAGTGTGGACATGAGATTTTAGCAGCATTAACCTTAAAAATCCATGACAGTTCTTAACTTTTGCTGGTTTTGATTCCAGGGTAGAACAGCATTGATTTGCCATCACATCCCTAATGTAGAAATGCTAGAAAGTAATTTTTGTGTCCATTTGCCTTGCACAAAATAAAAATTATATATGCAGGTAGCCTAAATTCTACACTACCCCTTAAAATTCTATAACAACCCCTCAGCTGCCCCTTTAATTCTGTACTGGTTTTAAAATAAACACACTAGAAAAACAACCATATTTCTCCTTGTTTCACATGCTTATTTTTAGGACAATCATCTGAAATAATTGTAACAAATTTATTTAAGAATTTTAGTCGATCAATTTATGAGTCACCCCTGGATTTGCAAGTATGTATAGTCAGATTCTGACTTAGCCATTTTGAGTCCTGGCTAATGTGTCCCAAAGATGATTTGGGACACATTGGCCCATAACTAGTCTAAATTACATGACTAGTCTAAATTACATCCCATTTGTTTCTAAAGGATTTCAAAGTCTGGAACCAACCATTTAGGAATATTTAATTATTTTTAAAAAATATATTGTCTGACGGGAAGCACCCTTTTAATAAATTAACAATTGGTTAATAGCTGCAAGTCTAAACACAGAGTAAGAAACAATGAACACAGTGGGCTTCAAAGTAAACATGCATGAATATTTTGTCCCTCTTACAACCCCCTTGATTCAGTTAATACTGTTCATGGGGTGGGAACTCCAGAGGTGGGGCAACAAGGAGCTAGGCACTTGAAACGTATCATCTGCCTTGGTGTTCTGGGATCATGTAGCTTGTCCAAGACCAGGCTGGCTTGTCTTGCACAAGGCACAGTGGGGAATCAAACTCCCAGCCCATGACTCTGCAGCCAAGTTCTCCAGCTCAGTGAGCCATCCAACAAGCTCCACTTGAGCCAGTTCTATTTTCCTTATTTACAGATACTTGGTGTATCACTGCAAAGTGGTTAAACCCTGGATTAAGTGATGTAGCTTCAATAGCAAGCTAAGGACATCATGAAGCAACCATTTGACTGCATGTCAAGACCACCTTCTGCTATGGATTCATTGCTCCCACATTCTCAGCATACAATTTCGTGCACCAATGATGATGATTTATGGGTCAAAATCATGCTGTGTAATTACACTGATGGAAGGGAAATGGCATAACTTGGCTAATTAACAAGTGGCTAATTAACAAGTCCACACTTAGATTTTGGATCACATGCCAAACCACCCTTACTGGCACACAATGAGAAATCCAAGTGGGGATTCACTAATTAGAGACAATTTGCTGCCTCAAGTTACACCATTTTCCTTCTGCTGACATAACTACAATACAGCATTTGGGCCATTATATTCTATATGGTCCTCCTGACAAAGCTTGTGGTTGCCCTTACCACTTCCAATAGCCATGTGAGATACACGAGACAAAGAGATAGAGGCTGGCCCAAGATGATCTACACAGCTAAGCAAGGATTTGAACCTGTGCCTTCACCTGACACTTCAGTCACTTCAGCACACTAGGTCTCAGTGATCATCTACGCCAGGAGTGAACAAGCTCTGATGGTCTACAGTTTCAGGCCCCCAGAGATTGAACCCACTGTGTTCTCCATCAGACTTCTCAGATAAGACTAGAGGTAGCTGGAAGTCACTTCTGTAACATTCAACTGCATCTTTTTTAACCACAAGTGTGTGTGTGTGTGTGTGTGTGTGTATGTGAAAAATAAAAGCCCCTTTGGGCCATAGGATCCTCACTTCATGGTAGTCTAATAGGTGCACAAACCTATCCATCACTTCAGAAGGAGATTTTTCTGCTTTATACTGACCCCTGTTTGCTGCCAGTTGCATTTCTTCCAGAGCAATTAGCACCTGAATACTTCATAATTGATCCTTCCCAGCTCCCTCCAACATGGTACCCTCCAGACATTTTGGAGTACTTATCCCATCAGCCACAATCAGCCTGGCAGATAGTCAGGAATAAGGAGGGTTGTAGTCTGTGATGTACATGAGATGCAAAGTTGGGTCAGGCCATTGAACATCAAAAAGACAGAAGTGCTTTTTTTTGCTGATAATTATTGATTTCCATGGCAGATAATTAAGCAACAAAGTCACACTTCTGTGAGAGTAAGCTGCAAGTGAGTAGGGACTCTGGAGAAGGCTATAAATAAGGAACTAGCTGCATAGTTTCATGTTTATCCTTTTAAAAGACTGCCAACAGGTGGCATTATTGCTTTGCCTAACTCACTTTTTCAAAATGAGGTGGTTAAAAGAGTGCCAAAATCAACCTTGCCATCTTTTAACCATAGTGTATTTCCAAAATGCTGTCCCGAACCTAAATACACTATTAATTACAACTGTAATGCAATGCCTCTCTTATATTGCATTATATGGCATGTATCTTCCTGTTGATGCCGCAGTTCTGTGCTATTTTCAAAGAGGCAACCATGTTGGTGTTTTTCAGCATGTTTTTTAACATTCCAAACAAATAACCCCAAAGTCATATGACCCTTCAGCTTGTGTATCTCATATTCTGAACCTCGATTTCACTCTGATTGTACTTCACAATCATGTACATTATATATTCCACAATCATGTACATTATATATTAATATATGACCTAAAGGTGATACATTCCACACATCCAAAGAACTGGATCGTAATTGATGACAGCTCAAACTGAAATGAATCTATTAACCTTAAAGATGCCACAATATATTTTTTTAAATTATTTTAGTCATGTAGCTTTAATGTTTTTATTCTATACTGGCCTGGGCATGTGTTAGGTGGAAGGAGCAATTTATGAACTCAATACAAATGTAATAGACCCATTTGTCATTCATGGCACTCTATTTAAAAAAAGCATTTCCCAAAGAAGTGTGAAGTGTTAAATAGGCAAAAAATGCGGGCTTGTTTGCTTACCAATCTCATTATTTAGAGTCTGAGCACTAGAATCTATTCTGCATTTAAAGGTTTACTCTTAATGTTCATAATGATTAGGTGCAATGTCACAAAAGACCCGCTGCATATTTATTGATGCTTTTGATAAGCTGCTGTGACCAAGTAAGTGACAGAAATAGTTGTGTGCACATATTTTTTTTTAAATTTGATGCAAGACTCCAATGTGTGTTTGCCAAACCCAGGTCTTTGACTTTAATTTCCAGGGGGCAAAGCCCAATCTTCAGTTGGAATATCAAAGAGATGTTTCACTTCATGAAATGACAAGTACTGGCAGTGAAGACTCTAGGGTCAATCAGGCAGTGCATCCACTCCAACCTTTACAGGAGCTATTCAGAGTGCTGATCCCTATGTCTATTCCCAGACTATATTTAAGGTCATGGCCCTCACAGATGAATCCACCAGTGAGGAGGAGCTGGTGTCCGTGGCCTCCCAGGCTCAAATGGCGAAGGCGAACCCCCTTGCAGTCTGCAAGAGTGAAACTGAGAGAAAAACAGGGACCGGGATACAGGCATTGGGAAGGAATGCCTGGCTTCAGGGGTGAATCATCTTATGAGTAGGGAGCAAATGAGTTGACCCCTGTGCACAGGGTGACCCAAAGCTTAATGGCTCATACCTCTTCCTTGGGTGGAGATCCCAGCCATAGCAGCAGCATAGAAGCACTTGGCTCCAAAGTTCTGGTACTGGGAGAAAACTCTTCGCTATGGTGGCCAAAACGTATTTTTGCTGGATTTCCTGTTACCTTGCTGTGGAGAACCCCAGATCTCCTGTTGCTGTGCCTTTTTCCTTCTCTTGGTTGGACTTCAATTTTATGTTCTCTGATCTTGGATGACTGACCTTTGTTCGGAGACATCCTATTGTACTGGTGGTTCCAGTAAGGCTTGCTTGGCTCTCTGCCCAGACTGTACCCTGCCTTGACCCTTGCTGTCTTGACACAAATAATCTATTTCTTTGACAACAATGAGTAACTATGACATTTAGCACCTTGGATAGCTCCCTTAAATTTCTGACTAAAACCCAGTGTGGACTCACTTGACATTAGAACTATCAGCCTCCACTGAGTATTGCTTAGGTCCTCAAAAGCATTATTTTTTTACACGTATTTATTTATTACCACCCATCTCACTACCAAGGCCACTCTGAGCAGTTGACAATTATGTGCCCTGAATCCAGTTTATCTGGAGTACTACATTTGAAGAGTGACCTTCTCTCACTCCAACCAGTCTCACAATCATACATAATGAGGACACAAGAGGGGACCTTTTCAGCGGGCTTCCTTGCAGTCTGTGGAATTCCCTGGCAATGGATGCCAGGTTGGCTCTCTCAATGTTTTCTGCTGGCAAGGTAGACGTTTGGCAACTGAACAGGCTACATAAGAAGGTCTTCTTATCTTACTTTGATTCCCCACCCCCATCCCAGTTCCTGCACCACTTTCTTCCTCCCAAACCCTTTGGTTTATTTTTTGTGCTGTTTCGTACCATGTATTTGAAGGCTATGGCACTTCTCAGGCCTTTTAGCAGACAAGTGCAACTTAAACCCTGAAGGGCTGAAGCTCCCACTCCCTCTCCAACTGTAGGCAAATGCTCTTCTGAAGAGGAAGAGGAAACCTTCTTTGCTTTGGACAAACATCCACCCCAATTTCATCCCTCAGTTTCATCCATCAAGTTCAGAACTACACAGTACATACATGCAAACATACCTCCTTGACACAGCAGCTACCTTGCTAGCCCTCCCCTTTGCCAGCTGTGGGGGTACCATTCCCAAGGTTGCTAAACTGTTGGCTTAATCTACAGTAGAGGGCAAACCCTCCTGGATGATGTCACAGCTGCTTCTGAGGGGCATGACTGCCCACCATTCTTCTTTCTCATAGGTGATAGAGAGCTTGCTTAATTGCCTTTCCTTGGGCCAATCATAATGGCATTATGTAACCATTGTCCTATCTGAACTCTGTCAACTATCTGTATACTGTCCACTATCTGTGAGCTTGTAAGGTTAATAAAAGCACAGTCCTCCTGGGGGCAGGGCAGAGAAGACTTCTCATTCTGCTTCCTCAGACTAGTCGCCCACCAGGAGCACTGCTGGCAGACATCCATCCTTGTGTGTGGCTGACTTCTTTAACTTCTCTAAGACTATTTGCTATCCTAATTACTTGTGACTACATAGACTATCAGCCTGCTCATTTCATGACCCTAACAAATTGGCCACCCACGTTGGGCACCAATTTGTTGGGGTCACGAAATGAGCAGGCTGATGGGCTTTGTGATCACAAGTAATTAGGATAGCAAATAGTCTTAGAGAAGTTAAAGAAGTCAGCCACACACACAGGGATGTCTGCAAGCAGTGCTCCTGGTGGGCGACTAGTAGAAGAGGCAGAATTCATTGGGAATCCATTCGGTGTTATTCTGCCTCTTCTACTAGTCGCCCACCAGGAGCACTGCTGGCACTGCACTTCTTTAACTTCTCTAAGACTATTTGCTATCCTAATTACTTGTGATCACAAAGCCCATCAGCCTGCTCATTTCGTGACCCCAACAGTTAGCTACTCTGAGGGAACAAGTGTGTGAACATGATAGACGCCCCTCACACTTTGCTCTTGCCATAATGAAAAGGTGCCCTCACCACCTCCAGCCCAGTAAAGCAAGCACTTATGTATTGTCATCTTGAAAAGAAAGGATGGGCTGAGGTGTTGACAAGCATTGAAGCACCTTAGCGCTAGACAAGAGGGACAGACAACCCAGTATATCCCATGACTGTCTGTTACCCAGTGGCAAAAAAGGAGATGAAACAAGATGGGGGGGGGGGAACTGCTGCCTCTGGAAGATCCCTGAGACACAACAGTCGAGTGAGAACACAGGATTTTATCACCTGAGAGAGGTTGTTCTGTTCCCAGATGGAAGTATTCATGGAAATATGTCTCTCTCTAACCATATTTAGACACAATAGTTCAAGTACACTTATTATGTGAGGGGCAGACTGTTCTAGCCCGGCTCCCTCTGCCCCCTCATTTCATCACCTTCTTATATGTGGAGGGCAACAAGTCTGGCAAGGGAGAATTCTGCTATCTGTGGCCACTTTCCATATGAGTTGGCATCCTGGTTTTCCATTTGTAGGAGGGTGATGGAAGTGATGATGGAAGGGTGAGTGGCAGTTATAACTCTTGAAAAGGACCTTCGAAGTGGATGTGTCAGGCATGGTTGATGCTGATGGAGTGACTTAGAAAGGCTGTGTTATTAAAAGGAACTCATTGCTAGGTAGTAGAAGAAAAGAATTATACTAGATACAGAACTCCATGTTTATTTAAAATGCATTTATTTAAATATGGAAGACAGCTATCTGTTGTTTACAGTGTTTATTGCTGCATTAAAAATATTTAGTGCAGTATGATTCATGGAGGGGCTCATTATTTACCAGCTAGGAAAAGATTGAGACTTAAAACTTTGCTTAAAAGGTAAAGGTAAAGGTTCCCCTTGACATTTAGTCCAGTCGTGTCCGACTCTAGGGGGTGGTGCTCATCCCTGTTTCCCAGCCGTAGAGCCAGCATTTGTCCGAAGACAGTTTCCGTGGTCACGTGGCCAGCGCGACTAGACACGGAATGCTGTTACCTTCCCACCGTGGTAGTACCTATTTATCTACTCACAAAAAAACTTTGCTTACATACCACAATAACATTTCAGCCCTTATTTGACTTCTTCCCTTACATTTCCTTTATTCATGGGAACCTCTGTTTATTTATAAACTGTTGATATTTATAAACTTTTAGTATTCTGTTGTGTAGACAAACTGCATTCCTTAGAACCTGAGGTCTGCTACAGCAGTGGTCCTCAACCTTGGGCCTCCAGATATTCTTGAACTACAGCTCCCAGAAGCCTTCACCACCACCTTTACTGGCCAAGATTTCTGGGAGTTGATGTCCAAGAACATCTGGAGGCCCAAGGTTGGGGACCACTGTGCTACTGAATGTAAGAATGGTGTAACTGCTGGAGAACCAGAGAAAAATAGCAGTCCCCTGAGATTCTGGCCAGCACCCCGGAATTGGTCACCCTACTTCTTAAAGGCAGAACAGGGCTGTCCCTCTCCTTTCCCAGAGAACAGATCTGGGGTGCCATTTAAAGGCAGGGCATTTTTAATTGTTTGATTTGCTATGGTTGTGTTTATAGAGACAGGAAGGGCAAGCAGCCCTTGTGAAGTTTTCTGCCCCAAGTGACAAAGTAATATGAATGGCTTAAGGTTCCCTGTCCTTTGACTCTTGCTAGAGAGGGAAACATTTGCAACTGTATCTCAGGCAAGAAACTATTACAACCCAGGACTAGAACAGAAATTATGGTCAGCAAAATTGCAGCTGTTCACAAATAATTTCCCTGCAACCCATGTGCATGGACGAGGAAGTGAGACTATACCTTCTCGCCTCACTCTTCATATCAGTACACCTTCAGTCCCACTCTGATGCAGAACATCAATAACGAGACCTTATGCATGTGCAGCTTTACACACAGAGATTTCCATCTCCTTTGGCAATCAGGATTTTCACTGGCCTTTAAATCTGGGTCATAATCTCTGCTATCTGTTATTCTGTTCAACACCTGGAGACGACAAGGAAGGCATGTGGGTCAATAAGACTCAATGAGACAATCACTGGATGTTTAAAAGTGGAGCTGCTGAAAGACATCTGTACCAGCACAGCTTTTCTCACCTCCCATCTCTCTCAGAGTTGCTTGCTTATTTGTGTGATTAGTCATCTGGAGGTAAATATGGACTTCATCTGCAAGTCTGACTGCTCAGGGATGGGTTTCTGGAGGAGATACTATGACAGGGAGAATAATATCCTATCAGCTTCTAAATATTGTATAAATCTATTGACCTTTTCAATCCATGTATTGAGCAAACTCCAATGGAAGCTAGTGACTCCTTTTTCAGTGAGGCAGAGAATCCATCCTGGGTTTTAGTCCAAAATGTAAAGGAACTATTCAACATGTTGAGCACAGTTTTGACGACAGAGTACAGAACCTCTGATAGCTCTTTTAAACTTTGGACATAAAACACAGATCAGATTCACTGGCACCTTGAAACAGCCTCCACTGGAAGAAATTGTGTATGTCTCTGTGCGTCTGTCATTGGAATAGCAACATACTCTTAATTCCTTCATAACATGAGAAAATTGTTCCTGCACAAAGCTTCTAAACCAAAACATAAGAAGGTGATACTGAGGACACTTTTTCCCATCTTCGTAACTGGAACCTACCAAATTTAGGACAAATGTTATGAAATCTTCTTCTAACAATTTTGTTAATTAATTGCTGTTGGGGGACATTTATATTTTTTCATAGGTCGGAGAGTTAATGGCCTCATCTTGTACCCTGTGAAAAGTTATAAATATATGGTGTGAACCAAATTCAATTAACCACAATGTAGTGTCACACTGAAATCAGTGGGATAAATCGATGGTGACTAACTTATTTCAGTGGGCTGTAGGGCTAGTGTAGTTCAATAGGCCAGGACTTCAAATGTTCTGGGACTACATAGTCTCAGAACATCACTTGAAGGAAAGACTGGTGTACTTCTTCTGAATACTTTATATCTGGAAAACACTGGGGAGGTCACTTTAAGTCAGAATTATCACCATTATTATTACAAACAAGGTTTTGTTGATGTCATTGACTTGTGACTAACCCCACAGAGTTTGAAGCCAGGAAAAGATATCCACACTGTCCTTTGAAGACAACGCAGGCAACATCAGCAGCGGATGTTCCTTAGGGATATCAGGCCACCGGCTTTCCTTCTCCTGAAATCCAGGGCGCAAATCTTGTGAAGTCACAGAGGTGGGACATGGAAGGAGTGGGAAGGCAGCAGGCACAACACCTAGACATACACTGTACAAACTTCCTGCTCAAAAACCAACATTTCTCCTCCAGCGGCACTCAGCCTGAGATTTGTCTCACTGCCTGGGAACACGGAGAAGCAAAGTAACTCCCTGATGCTTCTTCACTGGGCGTCTTAAGGTCTGGCAACACAAGATCCCCTCCACATTGCCTAACAGTGAAAATCTCGGACAACACAACACTTAGAAGGGCTTGAAACTTTGTCAGCTATCTCAAGCGCTGAGCTGCTTCTGTTTTAATAAATTAGCTTCATTACTTTTAACAGTTGCACGTTGTCCTTTAGTGATTAATTATACCTTCACTCCACTCTTGCCTGATAACACTGCTATTTCCTTTTTTATTTCTTTTATTCCATTCAAAGGCCCACAGGCATTTATCCCACAGGGACAGAGCTTTATCACAAATTTCCCAGATATATGAATTAAATTCCATCTTGGCCTTTATCTGGCAAAGAAATGCCATTCTGAATGACACGTCCTTATCTTGCTTCTGGAAAGCACACCAACTCTATATAGAGCAGAGATGGGAAATGTTTGACCTTCCAGATGTTACTGGATCACAACTCCCATCCTTCTTACCATTGGCAACATCTGACTAAGGTAGCTTCCTTTTCCAGCAAGAAACTACGCCCTGGACCATGAAGTCTTCCAGCCCAGCCTTCCTTCAAGTGAGGACAATTTAGGTAACTCTCTGGCAGGTCGAACGCCCAGAATGGAGAATTTTGGGATCTGGAGTAAAAAACAACAACTACCCATGAATGCACATGCCTCGATGTCATCCCTTTGGCACATGCAGAGCTACAACAGGATTTCAGCCACCGATTTTTAGATTTGACTTCATTAATATGCTTTACTTATTCATTGTTCTTTGAAAGTCTCCATTGACCAGAGTCTATCTACATTTGTGAAGATGACATTATTGAGCTGGGTTGCCCATGCTGCAGTAATGTTGAATGTGTGAGTGTGGTCTTTCTTTCTTTCTTTCTTTCTTTCTTTCTTTCTTTCTTTCTTTCTTTCTTTCTTTCTTTCTTTCTTTCTTTCTTTCTTTCTCTTTCTCTCTTTCTCTCTTTCTCTTTCTTGCTTGCTTGCATGCTTTTGTGTAGGGTGGGAAAGAAATTGTACAAGGTCAATAACCCTTCAATAAATAGCGAGTGAGTGATTGCAATCAGATATAATATACAAATTCTTTGTCTTAAATGTGAGAGGGATAAACCATGGGTGCAAACTGTGTGCCAAAAATCATAAAATGGGCTCCAGATGCAACAAAAAAGTAATGCTGAAGAAATGGAACACGGTGCCACTTAGGGTTCTTGCTGGGATCAGTGTTGGTTCTATTATCAGCTTTTGTTTAAATCTTTCTTATTAGCAATTGGGAGAGGTGGGAGTGGCATAACAGTTCCCTAAGGGACTGAAGAAAGTTCATGGAGGCAATGGTATTTGTCAATGTGCTTTGTGGTCAATCCTGAGTAGTGTGTATCTCTCAGTAGCCATATAAGGAATGGCTCTAGCAAAGGCGGTTCTTTGGTTTTGAGCAATTGATGTTCTTCAGCATACCTGCCAAATTAATGTATGGTTAAAGGCTAGGAAGTATTGCCACTTCTACTATTTCTAGTATATTTTATGGTGTTGGGTTGCTTTATATGTTCCTCTACAATCATAACGTGGTGGACGAAGAGGATTACTCTCCTATACAAGCACAGCTTGTATATCCAGAGCTTTATAAAGTAACAAAAGCAATAAAAATGAAACCCACAGAAAAACAGGATCTATCCCAAAGTGCTTACATGTGCCATAATTAAAAGTGGAAGTGGGCAGAGGGAAGGCAAATAACTGTGATGAAGAATGACCCCAAGAGTTTGTAGACTGCATTGGTCTGCACTGTAGTTTCTAAAACCCAACTGCATAAAGAAATTAGCAATGGAATTCTGATTATCTTTCCATAATTTTTCAAGACTAGAGAGAAACAAACTCTCTGCTTGCTGCTTTGATACCCAACTGTTTTGTTTTGTTGTTAAAATAAAAATAAAAATGGGGAGAGGGATTGTTGCTAATATCATCACCCTGGAAAGCCATAATAGCCTCTGATTTCCAATATTGGGCAAAGCACAAATATATAAAATATACTTGAAGCTCAGCCATAAGTAGATTATAAACATTTAATATAGAATGTTATCATAATATTCAGAGCACCAAATTGCAGACTTCTGTCACCCACTTTCAAGCATGCTTCTGAAGATCATAGTTAATTCTGCTGATTTATGGTAATGCTGGAGCACTATCATATGCAGCATCAGAAACCACTAACAAGCTTAGTATAAGCTTGGACTGAAATGGCTTGAGGTTTAAATTTCTGTAACGATTATAAACTAGAAGGAGTAAAATCCCACTTCAGCAGAAAAAAAAAGGAAAAAAGAAAGAGAGAGAGAGAGAGAGAGAGAGAGAGAGATGTTACAATTTAATATTGCATCTTCCTCCCTCTTACCCCTCCTTTTCATGTTGCCATATTGCAGGAGGGTGGGAAGACATCTGAAGCCAGGCTGCCATTTTATTTGAAACATAAACATAATCCCTTTGTATGATAATTGCACTTCATAATTAGGCAGCACAACTTCTTAGTTAAGAAGCACTGCTAGCCTGAAACGTATTAAAATAATCTGGATGAGTTTGTAATTTGAAAAGGGGAAAAAAATGCATGTTGTGCTCAGAGTAATAGCTGCTTCACAGAATGGAAGGAGATGTTAAGGATTTTAAATCTAACTTCTGCCCTTTCTCATCCTGCCACGTGGTACAGTTTATAATGAAAGTTGTGAGCTCCTAAACCCAAAATAGTCCTCCTGTTTTCACAGCTCCAGGACAGCAGAAGGGTGGAAGAATGGTTTTCCATTGCCTTATAGCAGTGTAACGTTCAGCAGCCCAAAGCACTTCCAGCAACAGGTGCTAACTCTGGGTCTGGCACTAGCAATGCTCTGGAGCAGTGGTCCCCAACCTTGGGCCTCCAGATGTTCTTGGGCTTCAACTCCCAGAAATCCTGGCCAGCAGAGGTGGTGGTGAAGGCTTCTGGGAGTTGTAGTCCAAGAACATCTAGAGGCCCAAGGTTGGGGACCACTGCTCTGGAGGATGCTCTGGGATTCCTGGAGATGAATGTTAATTTGCTCTTGTCTTTAAAAATGCAAAAGGATGAACACTCCAAGTATGAAGGCAATCTGGTTCCAGGCCCAATGGAAAGTGCTGGCTTAAACCACTGAAGCCCAAAAAGTGTAGGACTAGCTTACCCAAAAGTATGCTTTCTCCCATGTTTACCTACCCAAATGTTATTCTTCAAAGCCTCTAAATGCTGCTGCCAAACAAAGTGAAGCATACAGTATAAACACTAAGGAGAGGGCCTCTTTGGCGATGGCACACAGTTATGGAACAGCCTTGCCAGACAGATTTCCTTGACATCATCTTTATGGTCTTTCTAGTATCAGATAAAATCCCTTTAATTCACCTAGATCAGTGATTCCCAGCTTTGGGTAACCCAGGTGTTCCTGGACTACCAGTCCCAGAAACCCCAGCTGGCACAGCTAGAGGTGAAGGCTTCTGGGAGTGGCAGTCCAAGAACACCTGGGTTACCCGAGGTTGGGAACCACTGACCTAGATCATTTAAGTATGGTAGCTTGGCTGGTAGGCAGCGAAGTTCTTCTGCCAATGGAATGGGGGAAGTGCAATTTTCCTTCCTTCTTCAGTCCCACCCACATGCCTTCAAAGCTGCTCAAGAGAGTTGAGGGAGTCTCTGGAACAGGCTTTCAGCATCAGGGAAGTATGGGAGGAAAACAAAGTCCCAACATGAATGTAAGTGCTGTACTGGATTTAACTGTTTTAGTCTTCATACTTTTCATTTTAATGTTACCTTTACTTTGCAAGCTGCTCAGAGAACTCCTGTTCAGTGGCAGATATATAAATACAGATGCTGTTGCTGCTTTGATGATGATGATTTTTACCATTCAGGGTGCACTCTGAGATGGAGCAGTGTCTAATGTGCAAAAGCCAGAGAAAATCAGACTATGTCGATTTCTCTTAATTCTAGGGTAAATTTGCACATATATTAATGTCTCAATGTGATGTATATTTTAATGAACCACCACAGATAGAACACCTCACATAATACATTCACCCCATACCATCTTGAAAACAATCCATGGTATTAGCAGAGCTCTCCTCCAGCACCACGGTTCAAGTGAATCAATCTTTTTCTTGTCAGCTTTCTTCACTGTCCAGCTTTCAATCATGAATACAAAGATGTGGATAATCTAGGTCGTGGTTCACAGTGAGACATCCTTACCCCTGGTGATCTTTTCTAGTTCTTTTATAGCTGCCTTTCAAAGTCTCAGTCTTCTTCTGGTTTCTTGGCTACAGCCTCCAAGACACACACACCTTAATGTAGTGAGGGTATTTGAATGTGTCGGGCCAATGCCACCAGGAGGCTAGACTCCATTATGAATCTGAATTCCTAGCATAGTCCCTGAAGGTCAAAGATGAGACACCAGACCAAGATGAAATCACCTTCTTCAGGGTTAATGGTCATGTCAACAGAAAATACAGTTCTAGTGGTGGTAGAGGTAGAGAAACGTCTGGATAGCAGCTGCTGGGCAGTGGCAATGGTGGAAAGTGACACTGTTGGAGGATTTTTTACAGACAACAGCAGTGACACTCAACTTAACTTTTGTTAGTATTGCACAGAAGAAGGCAATGATAAACAACTGCTTACCTTGAAACCTATGATGAAACCATTCAAAATGAAACAAGAAATAGTGCTGGAATATGGGACTTGCAGGTTGGAAGGCACTAAATCAGCTACTGGGAAATAGCAAAGGACATGTATGAATAATTCTGGTGCTAATGAAGCAAATAGAATAAAGCCAAAAGGATGTCTAGCAGCCATTGTGCACAGATGTGAAAAGAAAGCCTGATGCTGCTCAACACATACAACTGGAACATGGAACGTGAGAAGTAGGAATCTAGATTCTGTGTATCGGCAGGAAAAAATCAGATGCACAAACGTAGAATATCTTACTTGGCAATAATATGGGTGTGCCTGTTAAGACCCCTACAAGGTAAACGTAAGTCAACAATGTGAAGCAACAGCAAAAGGCTAACAATTCTGCATTGAGGTAGTTTTATTTTTTTTTTCCCTTGGCTTGGAGTTGTTGTATTTTTTATTTTAGCCAGGTTTCACCCAAATTCTGGACCCAATTGTCCTGATTTCCTTTATGCCAGTTTCCATAGTCAACTGGTGTGGAAGCAATCCCAGCCAGCCTTCATGACCTCTGTGATATCAGAACGGCCCATTTCCCAGGCATAGCTTCTAACCCTGAAGTTTCAGAGAATGAGATGCTGCTGAAATGTCAGCCCTAGTCTTTGTGGGCTGCTGGGCCCAGATTTGGGTGATGTTTCCTGGTTTCCCTGAAAAATAAAATGAAAAATAGTAGCAAATCTAGTCAAAAATGCAAAATGCAAACAACAGCAAAAAATCTATCTGTTCATAGCTGGGGGAACAGAGTCTGAGTTTGCGTATCCTCCCCAATATCAGAATTTGGTTTTTAAATTACTTGTTTAAACTGAAGGGGGTTCAAGAGGAATCCCGAGACTCAATAATGAACAGGATTGTCTTTGAATCGGAACAATCAGTATGTTTGTGCAAAGAAAACAAAATGGAAATTCTCAGCAAACGTAAATTGAACATCCTGAAAAGCTTCCGCGTGGTTCTCTAATACACCCGACTGATAATTGCAGAAGAAGAGCTAATCCTTAGGCAAAGATTGCAGGCTAAATGCAAACAAGGCAACCAAGCTTCATAGGTTTTGTGGAATAAGTGCTGGCTGGGCAAGTTAGAAATGTTCAGTGGTGGAGCTTATAATTAAGAGAGAGGCCAAACAATTGTATGCATTGATTACTCAAAAGAAAGTTTGATTATGTTCAGTGTGACTTGCTCCATAGCAGACTTGGGGAAGTTATGTTTAAGAATGAGTGCATATAACTTTTCCATAACAGCAGTGGTAGGATCAGAAATGGGAAATGCTACTTTTTTGGACTACAGCTCCCAGAATCCCCCAGCCACCATGGTCATGGGGTATGTTGGCTGTTGGATTCTAGGAGCTGTAATCCAAAATAATTACTTGTTCCAGGCTCTGGGTTCCAGTGTATCATCCTACCACCAGGGATGGGGACTCAAGTTGCAGGACTCACTGTCTTCAGACTTAGGTTGCACAAGTGACTCAACCTGGAATCGGGTTTGTTTTTCAATGACTTGAACTGGAACACACTCATCTCCTCCTTTTTTTCTGAGGAAAACCCCTTGTTTTTAATAGGAACTCAGACTTGGGGCTTAGTACTTGAGACCTAGTACCAAAGACTTGGACACAGACTTGAGACTTGGTACCAAAGACTCAGACTCAGACTTGGGACTTGGACTTGCCCATATCTCTGCCTACCACTGATCCAATTATGGTCAGCTTTAGCATATTGCTTTTCTAGTATTTTTTAAGAGCAAACTTCCAAGGTGCTCTTCCTAGTCAGTGAGTTATAGACTGTAGTCTCAGAGCTGGGTATGAGGTAGGGTAGCCTTGTATCCTGCTTACAAAATCTAGTCTTCTATACACATTGGTATTCTGTAATTGAAGATGATTATCTGAACAACTGCCCAGTCCAAGTCTGGCTTAAAGATAAAGGGCAACAAGAAATGTTAGGGGGGACCATAAAGTAGCCCATCATCAGTGAGCACCAAGATAGAACAGAACAAGGTTACCTGTTCACAGACTTCCCTACTCGGGTGAATTGTTTCTACTTGAATTATAGTAGTTGTTTCTCAGAGTGCATTTAAGCATATAAATTAGTGTTGTCAATTTCCACACAAACTGCACTTTTTGGTCCCCTGTTGTGTGGTACATTTATGCATATTAATCATGTGATAAGTTGGTTGTCTGTATTCATCAATAGTATGTCTTAACTGCCTCTTTGTACCTACCTTCTTACTGGTACAACAACACATGTGAGCTATAATCTCTATCCATCAACTGTTAATTATTGTTCCACCAACACTTCTAAGCCAGGAAACTAACTAAGCTAGTTATTGATTATAATGCACACAGTGGTAAAACAAAACAAAATAAAAATCTGCAGGAGGGATTAGTGCCACCCTGTATACTCAAAAAACAAGCTATTACATAGAAAAGATACATAAAGAGAACTTCACCCAAACAGCCTATCTGCTTGTTTGCTATACCTACAAACAGTGGAAAGGCAGCCCAGTGTATATCAACTCAGAAGAAAAAGGACTGGATTGGTTTGTCTATTCAGAGGGCTAGATCCAATGTTAGGCCCACTGAAAGTAAAACCATTTAAATCAATAACCTGTACATTCCTCTAACCATTATTTAATTCTAATGGGTCTGGTCTAGTCACTGGAATTAGCATTGAATTTAGCCCAGAAATATTTCTCAGGTGTAAACATGGGCGGGTACCTAGTGTGACGTAGTGGACAGAATGATGGACTAGGGTTCAAAACGTACAAGTCAAAAAAACTCATTGGTTTGTGTTGGGCTTGGAACACTTGAAATGGATTTTAAAAATATCCGTCTTCACAATGTAGAGCTAAATGCGCATTTTATAGGTGGGAAAGTGAGTTATTTTAAACAGCCTTAAGGAGGTTGTTTATTTTATCTTGATTATGAATGGGGCTTTTTAAAAATTGTTCTGGCATATACTAATGCCTCTGTTGTAATAAATTGTCTCTGTGGGGTCTGTCAAATATTGTATTACAGGAACATGTCCCCCCCCCCCCCATCTGTTTCTATTTTATCACTGAATCACTTAAGTGCTGGAAACTGCTGACAGCTGCCTTGCTGGTGGTTTATGGTATCTTGCCATTCCCTTAGGATCTAGCGCTATCCCACTTTGAAATTCATTTTTTTTTAAAAAAGTAAAATAATTAAAATAACTGAAAACAGAGCAGCAAAAGGAAACAGGAGAAGCAGCAGCAGCAGCAGCAGGATCTCTAGTGAGAGTCTGGGGGAAACCCCTCCTTGCCCACTTCCTCCAGTATGTTGCTGCCGACCTGTCTGCTCCTATGCCGAGTATGCTCTCACATACACACACGTGTGTGCACACGGACAAGCACACACTTGTGTGCGCCCCCCCCCAAAGAAAAAATAGAAGAGAAAAATGGAAAGAGAGAGAGTGGCTGGCGACAAATTTGCAAATGCAACCAATGATTTGTTTGTTTATAATATTTTACCCTGCCTTTCTCCTTAAAAGGACACAAGATTAAAACTAGTCCTAATAGGATGCACACCCCAACCCCAAAACCATGTGACTACCATGTGACTTTAAACTGATTTCAAATATCCCGTTTCAGCTCCTGGTTCATTTTTGTAGTGTAACCATGCTGTAAGGCTTTGGAGACCAAGGTTTGAATCCCACTCAGCCATGGAAACCCACTGAGGGTCATCATAGGCATCCTTCAGTCTCGAGAGACTATGGTAACGTGCTCTGTATGGAGGACTTCGACGCTGTATGCGAAGCTGGAGTGTCCTCTCCAGGGCACGAAGCCTGGGTAAAATAATATGGAGGATAGGCTGTTACCCAAGCAGCAAATCCCCCCTCTCCACGTTGCTGAAAGAGTCCAATGGAAAGGCAAGAGCCAATACAACTGGTTCCAGCGACATCGCAGGAGTTGCCAGAACGACACGAACTGCCTCCGGGACTCCGGCTCCGGATTTTGCCTCGAGGTTAACTCCTGAAGCCTTTTCCATCAGTGGATATAGCCACAAGGCAGTGGAGGATTGAAATCGGAGTTTTCCTTCTCCTAGATGGGCTGCCTTCCAGGGCTGAACGAGTCCCACCTACCCGGCCTGTTCCCTCATGGCATGGAGGCCGATGGAGGTGTGGGTGTGGAACTGGGAAAACCACTCCTTAAATATCTCAGTTATTTTGGAAGCCGTAGTCGGGTTACTGTAAGTTGGTTCAGACTTCATGGCATATTTAACTAACCAACTAAAAAAATTCACCACTTTGCCAACAGGGCAACGGCTGTGAAAGGGTTTCCCTCATCACATATCCAATATTGATCTGTCTGTCTGTCTATCTATCCATCCAGTTATAAAGCATTAAAGCACTATCCTGTTATTTACTCTGTCATTTAAGAGGTAGCTTGGTAGTACTTTAATAGCTTAAAAATCGGCATAGCATTGATTTAATGTTATTAAAACAAAGATTATCACTCAGGCAGCAAGACAGGACACTTTCACCCTACCACATCTTGTTCTGTTGCAGAATTCACACAGAACTAGACCTACAAGTAGATGTTCAACAAAAATGTCACCCGAAGTCACTGAAGAATTGCATACAATATCAATTGCTGTGTTCTTAAACAAAAAGCAGGGATGTTTGAAAGAATTTCCCCTCTTTCCATTCCTTTCCCTTTCTTCCTTTTCTTTTCTTGGTCCCTGATTGAAATAAAATAGATTGAAATTTTAAAAAAGTCCTATACCATTTTCCAGCGCACCGTGACACTGAAAAGCAGAAACGATGTACTCTCACTTTCACTAGGTTGGCTCTGTTTGGAGGAGAAGAGAAACTAGAATCCTCAGTGGGTTCAGGAAATAAGAGAAAAGAATATTAAACCCTACCCTTACAGCCAAGCTGGCATTCCAGTTGAGGTCAGAGAGTACTCAAGAACTCACTCAGTAGCTCAAATCCAGTAGTACGTCACAACTAGAGTTGGCCCACTGAAGCAATAGAATGTATGGAGGAGGCAATTCACCAGATCCCCACTGATGCAATAGGTCTACTCTACATGCAACTTACTCGTGGATTTCAGCCAATGTGTTTTTATCCCAGTGCATGAGGCCTAAAAATAAATGATTACACAGGTAAGAAAATGGTAGCCGTTGCAAAAGGAATAACAAATGTGTGCTGCGCTGTGTTGGGCTTAACTGATCAGCCTGTCACTACGCATGTCAAAATCACACCCCTTAAAATGATGCAGGAGGAGTGCTAAGGGCACTGGTGTCTAGTGAAAAGTAAAAACACATCCTATTGCTAGATCCAGGTATTAGACCTACAGTTTAAGGACACAAGACCTGATAGAAAAGCCATATTATCTACCTTTGCCCTGAAATTGCACATGTTAGGTATCCCCTCTAGCTGATATATGCCTGCAGAGAGTCTCCACATATACACCTGGATTTAAGATGTAAATTCAGGCAATGAGGAAGCCAGGAAATAGCCAACTCCCTTTTAGTCTTTTTTAAAAAATGACTACCTGTGAGAGATCTACAGTTTTTTAAAAAATGTTTGTTTATTTATTTGCATTTTATCCCACCTTGCCACTAAGGAATAGCACTTAAGGAGGCTAAGAAATTTAATTTTTTTAAATTAAAACAAATTTTCCAAAACTTCCCAACCAGTAAAATATCAAAATAGTCAAAACCATTAAAATCATCGCAATAATCAGTCATTGCTCATCAATGAAAGAGCATCACAGCACTTTAAAAGGATGATTTGAGGAAATTCTTCCATGCTTCAGTTTCAGAGAAACTCTCCAGTCAGACCTCTCAGAGTACGCTTCCTAAAATGATTAGAAACCAGAACCCTCATATGCTTTTGTTTAGCTGTTTTGCTGAGAATGTTCTCCTAAGAACATGTCAGCAAAGAATGATCAACACTGAAAACCTTGACGACTCTTTAAAAGCCTTATTTTCATTTTTTAAAAATATGACAGCAAGAATTAGCACTGGCTCTTCTGTTTCAATAATGGCAGCAATGTTGAAACGACAACAAACACCATTACATTTGCGTGTACATTTCTGAAGACAAAAATTGTCATTACTAATTTGGGTGGAACATTTTCTCATCTGCCCTCCAAACAAACAAAATCAGTTTAAGCTTTTTTTAGCCGTCAGCTGCACATCAACATGAGAAACATATAGACAGACTTTCTGGCACTCATCAGAAAATATCCTGTTTCATTTTTTAAGCTGAAGATTGGGGAGAGAGCATTGTTATTTTGTTTTACAGCTTTTTAAAAAAAACAAAAACACATCCCTGTCATTTGGACAAGAATTTGAAACTGCCTGATTTCTGACAACAAATAAATGTGGAAGCAAAAGCCAAACATACTGGCTAAAATCCTGTTGCATAGCATAGTAAATCACACTAGAGTAGGCTCACTGAATCAGTGGGGATTTGTTGAATCAACTCCTTTGTAAGTTCCATTGATGCAAATAGGCCTACTCTAGTTGTGACTTACTTCACTAAACTAGACTGCAACTAGAGTAGGCCCATTTGAATCAACAGAAGCTATGAAGGAGCTGATATACCAAGTCCTCAATGATTCAGTGAGCCTGTTCTAGTGCTACTTATTATGCTAAGCAACAGGATTTCAGCATATATATGTTGCCACTAGTAAAATTAATTCTATGTTTTCTACCAGATTGATCGGCTGATAAAATGATTTGTTAATTTACTGATGTGTTATTATTTATATTCCATCTAATATCAGAGGCAATCTTGCTTGCCAAAGCAATTGCTGGGAAGTAAAAAGATGAGGGTGCAATGCACTCCTGTCCTGCGTGTAGGGATCCCAGAGGCAATATGCTGGCCACTGCAGGATGCTGGGTTAGATTGGTCTTTGGTCCAACTGAGCATGAGTCTTGCATTCTTATTACTGGAAATATACATAAAGTTGTGAGACAATGTAGCCTAGTGGCTAAAGCATTGGACTTTGTTTGATTAATTCATTTGTTACATTCATATTCCATCTTCCTCTAGATAGTTCTAGACAGGAGCTCTAGAGAGCATACATAGTCCTCTTCCCCATTTTTAATTTGTCAAGAATCCTGTGAAGTAGGTTGGACTGAGATATAGTGATTAGAGCAAAGTCACTCAGTGAGCTGCATGGCCATGTTAGGATTTGAACTCATGTCTCCTCAGTTGCTGTCCAACACTGTACATTATCTATATGTTTGCATTTAATCTCATTCCTACAATCTAAGGTGGTACAGTCCAGTTACAGCTTAGTGAGAACTGGGGTCTGGAGACAGTTGATGCTTTTCACTGTAGTAATTCACTGTCACCCCATGTGAAACAGGTAATCCACACTAGCAGCCATCAAGAATATGCAAGAGGGCTTTCTCTCAAGATCTGAAGGGAATTGACATAGATATAGCCCTATTTACACATGCATTACCAAATGAAAACAGTCGGTCTTAAAGGTGCCATGAAATTCACTGGTCTGGCTGCAAAAGACTAGCACAGATGCTTCCTTGTATTAGGTAATATAACTCATTTATTCAACTATATTGAGTAAAAATGGCCTACAGTAATTAATAATTACGTGCCATCAAGTCAATTCCAAGTTGTGGGGACCCTTGTCAGAGTTCAAGTCCTCAGAAGTGGTTTACTATTCTCTTTTAATGGGGAGCATTCTAGAACTGTGTAGGTTGCCCAGGGCTACACGGGCTGGCTCTTCTTCCCAGTGAGGAATCAAATTGCCAGCCTTTAACTCTGCAGCCAGCTACTCCACACCAAGGACCAGAAGTGACTACTGGCTCACACAACCCTGGGATATATATTTGTATACTAGGGGTAGAGGAGTCATCAGACTACAATTCGCAGGATTCTTCAGGTGCAACATTCAGTAAAGCCATTGTGTGGAATATAGAAATGTCATCCTAAGGAGTTAGACAGGCTTTTTAGTAGAGTGACAACATTAGAGCAGGATGTATGTATATGTGTGTGAGAGAGCAGAGAGAGACAGATTTAGGGATTGAATGGCTCAATCTATATCCAGAGAAGAAAGTGCAAATATCTGCTGTTCGCTGAGCTGCTTAAAAAAAAAAAAAAGCAGTTCAGTCCCTATAAATCCTCTGAAGAAGTCAAATCATCCTGACTGCATCTAGAACTGTAATACAAGTTTACATAAATTTCGTATTGGACAAATAATTCTGCGAACCTTAAGTGTATGGTCTTGAATGTTCAGGGTTAGAAAACATGATAAAATATCTTGCATTCACAGCTTGTTTGCTAGAATCCATGAATCCAGACTAGAATATGGAAGAGTGTGCATGGTAGAAATGCAATTTAGGAATCAGTTTGAATTACCTGCAAGCAAATTCAAGGGGAGAAAACATCCTTCAATTCTCTCAATTTGTTTCAACTGTTTTCTCAGCCTGCGGGTCAGGGAGGGAACAAGAAGTGCAAATGGATCCAATTTATTGTATCAGCAACTATCACATGAAGCAGTTAATTAATATCCACATTTTATGGATGGCAAGCATGGATGTGTTCAGATATTTGATTTTTCTGGTCCTGATCCTGAATCAGGAGCTCAATGACTGTGCAAATACAAGAGTGAGGAGAATTAACTAAATAGGCACATGTTAACCATCTTATATATTGCTCCCATTTTTCTTCTTCTAAGCAACCATTTATTACCCATAATGCAAATGTCTATTCAGCCTAACTTTAGAAGCTTAGAATTCGCTTACCCACAAAGCACCTCTCGAGACACAATAAGGCAGTATATGCTTCGGAAACATTTTCTGCTGACTAGCCAAAAAGAAACAGACACAAGGTCTAAAAACATGAGCAACTTTGCTGAAAGACCAGAATCACGAAAGCCCACAGAGGAAGTAAAAACCACCTAAGATAAGGGCCAGGTCAGCATTGACTGTACGCCTTTGTATTCTCAAAAGAGCTGCAATTGTCCAAAGGATCGGGACAGGGCCCAGGACATATTCTGATGCCTTTCAGGGCAACGGTAACTATTTCAAAGGGTATATGTAACTTTATGCAACTTTAAGAAGGATACTTACAGAAGACCCAGAACTTGCCATTCTGGGAGTGACAGCATCACTTTTTCCATTGGTTTGATAAAGAACTCTATAAAGTATGTATGGGTTTCTGTAACCTTTGAGCTGCTTGTACTGGTCACAGACTGACCGCACTCCGCTTTGCAAGGTTCTCCTTTTCCTTTCTTTCTTTCTTTCCAATAAACCTCTTACCTATATTTGCAAATTACTTGCGTGTGTGGGTTCTCTCCAAACGTTTTTCTCTTTTTCAGGCCCTTGCCAGAGGAGCCAAGAACATGAAATTTAAATCTATTTTTCCTTTTTACAACACACACATCCTTTATTGCATTCAAAGCAAAGCATTTAAATAAAAACAACTCAGAGGATGGAGGTGTGGGAAAATATACATCCTTGATCTCAAATATATGTATCTTTTGAATGACATGTCTATTCATTGCACTGTTTATGTTTCTGATTTCCAGTTGCTTACATGTTGTCTCTTCTTGGTTGTCCTTATCACCCAACAGTGACCTTTGAAAAAGTCTTAATGATCACCAAGATCTGTACCTGTAACTTCTCCTAGTCAGTTACATTACCCTTAAGAGCACTACCATGTCGTACCTTCTGCATTTCTTTTACATTTTCACACAGACACACCACTGCCTGTGTGTGTTTAACTACTGGTCTCCTCCATGCCTCTGAAGAAGTGGGCTGAAGCGCACAAAAGCTTGTGCCAAAGGAAAGTTGTGAGTCTTCCTGGTGTTATAAGACTATGTCAATGTTAGTTTCATCCAAGCACTGCTGGACATATTACAAAACTGTGCAAAACCAGTTTGGCCAGAGTCCATGGCAAGAGCAAAAAATTACGAGCATAGGTACTGCCAGCCTCCAAGTGTCTGAAGAATTCTCACCTGTTTGAGCACAATAAGAGGGAGGGAGGGAGGGAGGATGGGAAGGAGGGATGGCTAGTTGGCCATTGTTGGGAACATGGACCTCACACACACCAGCTTCCATTTTTGGGGTGCTACTTTCCCACCTTCAGTCTCCCCACCAAACAAACACAGAAATCTACAACCGTTCTCCCCATGCACTCCATTTTCTTCCAATCTGAGAGCCATTTGTGTGTATAATTGAAAATTAGCAGTGCAGCTGTTTGAAGAGAGTAATTTATCATGGTGCATTGTTCGCTCTTGACACTTTAGACCTGGCTCTAACAAGGCAGTGGTTGCCGGGGGTTGAGCTGCAGAAAGTGATTCGGCTGTAATGCCGCGTTTCCCCTGCTTTGTTGCTAATTGTAGCCTCTTTTTCTCCATTGAATTGGGAGTTGAGTAAAAGAGCTTGTTTGCTCTGCGCGACGAGGCTGCCAGGGCCGCTTGGGCTATTATCACAAGATACTCTTGATCTTTTGAAAAGCAGGAAATAGAATTTTTCTCCAACAGGGAAAGTAATTTGCGATGCGTCCATTAGTTCTTCATTAAAGCAAGATTAAATTGCACGGCAAATCACATCTGTGTTTGGATGATTAAAGGGTGGCATTTTAGAGGCCCAAACTAATTACTAGCCAAAATGAATGGGAGTGAAAAAACAGTCATGTTTTTACATTAGATAGTGTGGTTTGTAATTAGATTCAAGCTAATTCCACTATTTCTTCTCATTTAATGAGATGAGCCTGTCCTCATCTTTTTCTAGGCCATGCTAACAGCCCCAAATGTATAATTTTGATAATACTGAGAGTTTACTTTATTGAAATTTCCTTGCTACCTGCCACAAGTGATTCTTCGGTCTAGTAGTACTTCATTATGCAGAAACCCAAGTGAACACATGAGCTGCCTCCATTATATATAAAAAAAGAGAGAGTGTGGTTGGTTAGAAACATATTCCTCTTCCCTTTGGAAAGAGTACTACCATTCATACATGTGTGTGAGCCAGTGGCAAAGAACATGTCTCTGCAAAATATCCAGCAGAAACATTTTTCTGGGCATGCGCAGAAGGAAGCTCAGAGGGACCAAGAAGGGAAGGTGCAAAGAATGCTTCACACAAAGCTGTAACAAGTACAACTGCTATTGGAGGTTGATGAATGGTCCGTGTTTGTCTGCTATTACATCAGGATTTCCAAGAGACAGTTGGACTGGCTAACAAATCAACTTGCATCCCTCAATCAGAAGATCTTTGCTCTGCTTGAGAGTTCATCCACAGATGATGCTTCAGTTCCATTTTAAATGGGTGAAGAATCAGAATTAACCTTGTTGTTGTTGTTTAGACGTTAAGTCGTGTCCGACTCTTCGTGACCCCATGGACCAGAGCACGCCAGGCCCTCCTGTCTTCCACTGCCTCCCGGAGTTGGGTCAAATTCATGTTGGTAGCTTCGATTACACTGTCCAACCATCTCGTCCTATGTTGTCCCCTTCTTCTCTTGCCTTCACATTTTCCCAACATCAGGCTCTTTTCCAGGGAGTCTTCTCTTCTCATGAGATGGCCAAAGTATTGGAGTCTCAGCTTCAGGATCTGTCCTTCCAGGGAGCACTCAGGGTTGATTTCCTTCAGAATTGATAGGTTTGTTCTCTTTGCAGTCCAGGGGACTCTCAAGAGTCTCCTCCAGCACCACAATTCAAAAGCATCAATTCTTCGGCGGTCAGCCTTCTTTATGGTCCAGCTCTCACTTCCATACATCGCTACTGGAAAAACCATAGCTTTGACTATGCGGACGTTTGTCGGCAAGGTGATGTCTCTGCTTTTTAAGATGTTGTGTAGGTTAGTCATCACTTTCCTCCCAAGAAGCAGGCGTCTTTGAATTTCGTGGCTGCTGTCACCATCTGCAGTGATCATGGAGCCCAAGAAAGTAAAATCTGTCACTACTTCCATATCTTCCCCTTCTATTTGCCAGGAGGTGATGGGACCAGTGGCCATGATCTTAGTTTTTTTGATGTTGAGCTTTAGACCATTTTTGGTGCTCTCCTCTTTCACCCTCATTAAGAGGTTCTTTAATTCCTCCTCACTTTCTGCCATCAGAGTGGTATCATCTGCATATCTGAGGTTGTTGATATTTCTTCCGGCAATCTTAATTCCGGTTTGGGATTCCTCCAGTCCTGCCTTTCGCATGATGTATTCTGCATATAAGTTAAATAAGCAGGGGGACAATATACAGCCTTGTCGTACTCCTTTCCCAATTCTGAACCAATCAGTTGTTCCATATCCAGTTCTAACTGTTGCTTCCTGTCCCACATATAGATTTCTCAGGAGATAGATAAGGTGGTCAGGCACTCCCATTTCTTTAAGGACTTGCCATAGTTTGTTGTGGTCCACACAGTCAAAGGCTTTTGCGTAGTCAATGAAGCAGAAGTAGATGTTTTTCTGGAACTCTCTGGCTTTCTCCATAATCCAGCGCATGTTAGCAATTTGGTCTCTAGTTCCTCTGCCCCTTCGAAATCCAGCTTGTACTTCTGGGAGTTCTCGGTCCACATACTGCTGAAGCCTACCTTGTAGGATTTTGAGCATAACCTTGCTAGCGTGTGAAATGAGTGAAATTGTACGGTAGTTGGAGCATTCTTTGGCACTGCCCTTCTTTGGGACTGGGATATAGACTGATCTTTTCCAATCCTCTGGCCACTGCTGAGTTTTCCAAACTTGCTGGCATATTGAGTGTAGCACCTTAACAGCCTCATCTTTTAAGATTTTAAATAGTTCCACTGGAATGCCATCACCTCCACTGGCCTTGTTGTTAACCATGCTTTCTAAGGCCCACTTGACTTCACTCTCCAGGATGTCTGGCTCAAGGTCAGCAACCACACTATCTGAGTTGTCCGAGACATCCAGATCTTTCTGGTATAACTCCTCTGTGTATTCTTGCCACCTCTTCTTGATGTCTTCTGCTTCTGTTAGGTCCCTACCATTTTTGTCCTTTATCATGTCCATTTTTGCACAAAATGTTCCTTTAATATCTCCAATGTTCTTGAACAGATCTCTGGTTTTTCCCTTTCTATTATTTTCCTCTATTTCTTTGCACTGTTCATTTAAGAAGGCCCTCTTGTCTCTCCTTGCTATTCTTTGGAAGTCAGCATTCAATTTTCTGTAACTTTCCCTATCTCCCTTGCATTTTGTTTCCCTTCTCTTCCCTGCTATTTGTAAGGCCTCGTCGGACAGCCACTTTGCTTTCTTGCATTTCCTTTTCTTTGGGGTGATTTTTGTTGCTGCCTCCTGTACAATGTTGCGAGCCTCCAACCATAGTTCTTCAGGCACTCTGTCCACCAAATCTAGTTCATTAAATCTGTTCTTCAATTCCACTTTGTATTAATGAGGGGTTTGGTTTAGATTATACCTGTCTGGCCCAGTGGTTTTTCCTACTTTCTTCAGTTTAAGCTTGGGTTTTGCTATAAGAAGCTGATGATCAGAGCCACAATCAGCTCCAGGTCTTGTTTTTGCTGGCTGAATAGAGCTTCTCCATCTTTGGCTGCAGAGAACATAATCAATCTGATTTCGGTATTGCCCATCTGATGATGTGTTTGTGATGACCAGCTTGTTCTCTTGACAAAACTCTATTAGCCTTTGCCCTGCTTCGTTTTGAACTCCAAGGCCAAACTTACCTGTTGTTCCTTTTATCTCTTGACTCCCTACTTTAGCATTCCAGTCCCCTATAATGACAAGAACATCTTTCTTTGGTGTCAGTTCTAGAAGGTGTTGTAAGTCTTCATAGAATTGGTCAATTTCAGCCTCTTCAGCATGGGTGGTTGGTGCATAAACTTGGATGACTGTGATGTTGAAAGGTCTCCCTTGGATTTGTATTGAAATCATTCTATCATTTTTGAGATTGTATCCCAGTACAGCTTTTCCCACTCTTTTGTTGACTATGAGGGCTACTCCATTTCTTCTACGGGATTCTTGCCCACAATAGTAGATATGACAATCGTCTGAATTGAATTTGCCCATTCCCGTCCATTTTAGTTCACTGATGCCCAGGATGTCAATGTTTATTCTTGCCATCTCCTGTTTGACCACATCCAGCTTACCAAGGTTCATAGATATTACATTCCAGGTTCCTATGCAGTATTTTTCTTTGCAGCATCGGACTTTCCTTTCACTTCATTAGCTCTGGAGCTACTTGTACTTGTCCTCCGCTCTTCCTCAGTAGCATGTTGGATGCCTTCCGACCTGAGGGGCTCATCTTCCAGCATCATATCTTTTAGCCTTTTGTTTCTGTCCATGGAGTTTTCTTGGCAAAGATACTGGAGTGGTTTGCCAGTTCCTGCTCCAGGTGGATCGCGTTTAGTCAGAACTCTCCACTATGACCTGTCCATCTTGGGTGTCCCTGCACGGCATAGCCCATAGCTTCTCTGAATTACTCAAGCCCCTTCGCCATGACAAGGCAGCAATCTGTGAGGGGAGATTTAACCCTAGATGATATATATCCAAAATCACTGTACTCTACAGTAATGAGGTAACGACATCTTGTCCTTGTGCCTCACCAGCCTCAGCAACATAGTTAAAGGTGATTTTTCTTGTTTCCATACTTGTTTGCTATAGGGAAGGAATGGACTAGAAGAGAGGAAGCAGACCTCCTTCCAGTCAAACACTCGTTATCCCTTCATTTACATTATATACACAAATTAAGTGCAAACTATGGGAACATTTGTTTTCATGGTGCATGCAAAGGCCCATTGTGCTCATGGTAGTCGTTTCCCTACATTTATATAAAGGGTATTCACTAGCCCCTTGTCTCCGTGGAAGCTCAGAACTTCAAGGAGGAGATAGCACTGCACCCATGGTGTGTTACACCCTGTCCAAAATCCTGCTGCTTAGTGTAGTTAATCACACTAGAGCAGGCCCACTGAATCAATGCGGATTTTTTGAGTTCAGTTCTACATAACTTATATTAATTCAAATAGGCCTTCAGATCCCTTCTTAAATCACTTTTCCCATTAATTTTTCGGCACAACTCTTTGGTTCCTCTACTCAACTTTAATTAAGTTTCAGTATGTAACTGAAACAAACACATATTCTTCCATCTTTTGACCCACCTCCATTTTCCTTCCTTTTTTTGATTATAGACTATAAGCTCCTTAGGGGAGGAACCTCTCCTGCTATGCAATGTAAAGCACCCTTCCCACTAATTGTGCAGTATATTATGGTCATTGTCATTATTGTTTCATGCCTTCCCATTGTTGTTTAGTGGTCTTGTAGTCCTTACTCGCATGCCTTTCACTTGCCTGAAAGGGTAAGTTCCAGGTAGCCCTAACCAGAGTTAGACTTACAGTATACATGAGATTTACATAAGGGTTGATTTCACAAGTCTTATTCATTCAACAGGTCCACTCTGATTTAGCCTACTTTATTCAACAGAGTTCATTTCTACAAGTGCAGGAAGGATTAGAGCCTTAGTAGACAATCTTCTTCATATCTTCAGCCCCTTGGGTCTAAACCGATAGCAACAGCAAAAAAGTTAATGCCAACATTTTTATCTCATCTTTTAAAGTTCATTAAAAAGAAAGAGTTTACTGAGGATACATTCTCAAAACCAGGCTGAGACAATATAATTAATAAAGCTGATGAGCTGTTCTAGCAGCACATTCTTGACCGACCTGTAGGAATTGAAATCCAGGGCAGAAATCCTCTTTACGTTTGAAGTTTTAATGGCCACTCCAGTTTTATGGAAGTCACTCACTGGTGTTTGAAGCCAGCCTGCATTAAAGTCAGAACAATCTCCATTTGTCTCTTACCACTTCTGAAGCTTTTGAGGACCCCGAGCTCATAAAACTGCACGCTGCAAAAGAACGTCAGGCATTTGATTCAGCCACTACCACCATTCATCACCCAAGTACTGTTTTAAAAAATCTCTCTGTGCTCTTCTATAATATAGGAGATGCCCTTTTAAAAATGTCCAATTATTAGTTGATGGAGGAGCTAAATGGATATGTATTTGGAGAGTTGTGTGTTATTTCCACAGTTCTGTAAACCATGTGTTATAAACACATGGCCTCTGGGCTACACTAAGCTCAGTCTTATCACCAGCAGGTTTAATGCAAATATCCCACAGCACTTGTGAGGGTGATCCTGTCTTGCCTTCAGTCAAGGGATAGGTTAACAGAGACCTCCTCGGCACCATTTCTACAATCTTTCCTGCAGCTAAGGGCTCCAGTGGGAAACAGGGGCCACCAAATTTGCAAGCTCCTTTTCTGAGTTTTCAGCTTTCATTCAAAAGTTAATCTCTTGCACGTCTAAAGGCAAAGATCTAAAGGCAAATGAGCAGATCCTGTTTCACCCAATTGCTCAGTAAGAAGTAAAACCACATTAGCCAGCCTTCTCAATGGTCTGACTAATTAGGGTAAAGGCATTTGTTGGGATAATTCATCCCGCTCCAAACCATCTTTGGTCACTGACTGGGTGTTTGACAGCAGAGAGATGAGATGATAAATATGAACTTTAAAGTACTGCTAGTGCCTGCCTAGGACTGTGGGTGATTGATTTTTCTTTCTCATGTACTGTTGTTGTTGCCTGTTTTGGAGTGGATGATTGTCTGTTGCTTTGCCCCTGCTTTTCTTTTTCTTTTGTGGGAGGGCTAGTTTGGGGGAATCTGTAGGGTTTAATCAGTTCCAGAACCAGAAACCAGAATGGGAAATCCAAAACAGAAGAATACACATAATTTGTGTTCTCCTGGGTTTGCAAAAAGGATCTGTATCCAAAAGAACCCAAAAGCAAAAGGAAGTTTCCCCACACACATCTCTCCAATCAAAAGAAATCTTAAAGTTTTGCCTCTGAACACCCTGATTCTCCAGCACCCAAGAGAAGGCAGTGCTGTTAGATTTGCATTGTACAGGACCAGGGAGAGCTCCGAGGGGCAGCAAATGGAAACATTGGTTAAGTGGTACCATGAACATATATGGTTCTATGCAGAAATAGAATAAGAACTCTCTATCCCAAGGGTAATACAGTCTAAAACACAAGTCAGGAATTTGGTAGGGGAGGGAGGAAAATGATATATAAAACATTAAAAAGTAATTTAAAATGCACAGTTCAAATAAAACGAAAATTAGACATATAAAAATAAAACAATAGAATCAGAACCTTCAAAAAAGACTTAAGTTTTAAAAAAAGATTTAAACATACTAAATGAGGGGGCAGCCCTCAAGTGTGGAAGATGGTTCCAAGCAAAGAGAGTATTGAGAAAGAAAGGATGAAGGACAAGTAGGAAGTAGGAAGGACTGAACTGAAAAAGGGAGGGAATGTCTGCGCCTGTAAGTGGGAAACCCTGGCTGAAAGAAGAAGGAGCCTCCTGGTGCAGTGGTTACACTGCAGTACTGCAGTCAAAACTCTGTTCATGACCTGCATTCAATCCCAGCAGATGTAGGTAGCTGGCTCAAGGTTGACTCAGCTTTCCATCCTTCCAAGGTCAGCAAACTGAGTACCCAGGTCACGGGGTGTGTGTGTGGGGTAATGTGTAGCCTGCATCATTAAACTGTAAGCTGCCCAGAGAGTATTTTAAGCCCAATATATAAGCAGCACACTTTGCTTTGTTTTGCAAAGGGAGGAGATGAACCATAAAGGGCTTTAAAAGTAAGAATAAGAAGCTTTTCCTCTTCAAAACTCCTCTGAACTGCTGATGAATTTCAGTCCTGCCCTCTGTCAAACATTCATACACTCTGTCTCCATTTTTCACCAGAAAGATCAGTAGGAACTTCATGTGGAAGAATAGGTCCAGTTTTGCTCTTCTCCAGAAATATTTCAATACAGTTAAAGGAAGCAATGACTCTGGTCAACCCTCCTTAGAGCATTCCTCTCTCAGTGCATTGCTATCTGCTCAAGCCTTCAGAATTTATTTGTCAAAACATGTTTAAATTGCTCTTTGTCCTTCTGGATACCAGAAGGTAACCTAGACATGCACTAAAATAATAGCATATACTTTAAACAATAAAAGCTGCAATGTATATCATCAGAACAAAAAAAAAAGGGGAATGAAAAAAAATGTAAAATACAAAATTTAATCCCTCAGGAAACAAATAGGACATAAGGAATGCTCACTAAATTCTTATGGCAATTTGCTTCCAAAAGTTAAGCGATAGACATAATTGCCCAGTAGGATTTCACTGTCGTGGAGGAAAAAAGATAAAATAGAGACTGATAAGACCTTATGGCATAACCATTTTGAAGCAGCAAGTTTTCTCTAGAATACACAGTTATATCAGTGTGGTCCCACTTTAACTGTCACAGCTCCATCCTGTAGTCTTCTGGGATTCATTGTTGGTGACATACTTAGAACTGTACTCTAGAAAGTTCTGCTATAGTTCGGTGTGAAAATGAAAGCAGGTCTGACATCATCTTTGCCCAAGCGCTGTCCCTTCCCATGGGGCCAAGTGGAGAAGTCAAGCCACGAAAGGGTAAGATGGAGGGGATGGTAATGACCTCTGATGGAGAAAGGGGGGAACCTGGGACATTAGAGGAGGTGGGAAAGGCAGTGGTGGAAGTGACAGGACAGTTGGAAAAGGCGGGAATGAAGGGGGAGGAGAAGAAGCAGGAGAGGCAGATTCAAGAAAAGGACCTAAGACCCTTCCCCCTACTTGGGAGTGGGTCTGGTTAGAAAATCAATGAACTAGTAAGTGGGAATGGTTGATGGTGCTAAGGGAGCAGGTGGAGAGGAGGAGACATGAGGTGAAACCAGTCAAGCCCTCTTACTGAGGTAAAAAGGAGGTGAGAGAGTGGGGAAGACGGATAATAGAGGAAAAGGACAAAGATAGTCAAGGAGAAATGTGAAAGAATCAGATGGCAGAGGACTTCTGGGATGGAGAGACTGGAGGACCACAGTCGTGGGGATACCCTGACCCAGGAACTGAGGCATATCGGTCAGAGACACATGGAGGGGAGGGGATGCCCATGTTGTCAATACCACCAGACCTGCCCTTGATGGACTTTCCCTTCGAGGAGGGGTCTGGACAGTTGGAGTTCTGTGCTAGCAACCTGTTCATGGACCAAGAAACGCAACTCTGTTGCGTGAAGAAGACCGTTCATTCCTCTTGAAGTTAACAGTTTATTGGACTTATCAGAAATAAGTGCTGTCAGTTTAGAATCCAAGAATGTGTTGTTATTGAAAGGCCCTATGGAAGAATTAGCTGGCATTCTGCTGGAGGGGACCCTCACATTTGGGAAGGGCATGAGAGATCTCTAGCAGAGAATTCGAAGTCCTTCACCAGCTACAAATCCCAGGATTTCTTAGTGTACTGATACAACTCTTTAGTGCAGAATGACACCCCATATGGCTCTATCCCATGCCATTATGTTCAGATGTTTCTCCAGCTCCTTTCCATGTGCTCCAAATTCCCCAATGACCTCCATATGCTGACGTTAAACAAGGGGACCCAACACAACCTGGTGAGGCATCATTGCCGAACTGCCATGCAAACAGAGCCATAGTCACTCAGCACCACCTTCTGGAAACAGGTGTCCACACAAGTACGAAACAAATGGAAGAACAGTGCCCTGGTTTTCACCTTGCCCAGCCACCCCCGGAAGACACTATGGAAGGCCCTAAGCAAGGTTGCATCCTCTCATTTTTCTTCCAAAATAGGTAATTGGAAATGGTGCTCAAAGTCCTTTAAATGCTATACCTAGGCTAGAAGCAGAGTAAAATGTGTACAGATAATGGATGCAACTAACAAACTGTCCCTCAAGCACAATAAATATCTTAAAGGGTATATTTGTGACCACCCACACCCCCACAGTAAAGTGGACTCCAGAAAAGTCCCCCCCCCAGAGAACATATAGATTTGTTAATAAAAGAGCTCTCAGGGCAGGGGTAGGCAACTGTACCTACCTACCTACCTACCTACCTACCTACCTACCTACCTACCTACCTACCTACCTACCTACCTACCTACCTACCTACCTACCTACCCGCATAGGTTTACAACATATGTAACAATGTATTACTTTCTCACTTTTAGCTATCCTTGCTGATGCTGGCAGGAGCTGTTGGTCAAAAATATATGGAGGGCCACAGTTGTCTACTTCTATTTTACCCAGGGATGTTGGCAAGTCTTTGGGTCCGAGTCCCAAGTTCAACTCTTTGGTACCAAGTCCCGAGTCCACGTCTTTGGTACCAAGTCAAGAGTCCCAAGGCCCAAGTCCAAGCCCATATTAAAAATAACCTTTTTGCCTCAGAAAAAGGAGAGGGGTAGATCGAAAAAACAACAACCCCGAGTCGAGTCACCAGTATGACTTAAGTCTGACTTGACAGCGAGTCCCATGATTCAAGTCTCCATTCCTGGTTATATCTAATCAGTTGAGACCAAGGTTCCCTCTAAGATGTGTGCCTGTGTGCACACGACTCTGCTCCCCTCCATACAGTAGTCTTCCTCCATGCACCCACAGTGATAGTTTTCAGCCCCTTTGGTTCTGGTCACGATGGAACCCTATGCAGGGGGCGGAGCTGCACGTGTGGGAAACTTCTGCTTGAAGGTTGTAGCTGCATTCTGTTCCAGTGACGTGCCTACACTTCTGGCAGGGAGCGGCAGCTGCCAGCAGGCGGGGTAACCCCTTATTCTGCCCTTTCGCTTAGAGGTAGAGCATAAGATCAAAGGGTTATTTCAGCCAATCCTGGTTACGATTAGGTAACTATTATCCTATCTGAATTCTAACAACATACTATGTAATCATGCTAAGTAAATAAAAGAGCTCTCAGGGCGTTGCCTGTAGGCTCCGCTGGCTCGGACATCTGCTGTCGACTCCTTTGTTCTTTCTCTAAGGCAATTAGCCTTCCTTTGTTCCGTGATCACCCACATGCACGTGCACGAGGGGCAGAGCCCCACCCAGTGGGGCTGAAAATTAGAGGGAATGTTGGTTGTGGCAGCTTAGAAGCACAAGACATGGTACAAAAAGAAAAAGGGACGAAGAGAGTAGAAGGAAACCAATGTAGGCACCAATTTAAAAAGTAGTAGTGTAGTCTTTACGATGGTTCCCTGGAATGAAGAAGGCCTTACAACCAGCCTCTTCAAGCACAGGTCCCGAAGACAACCAATTTTGCACCTGCAGTTTTCTGAGTAAATTGACTTAAATATACAGAAATTCAAATTATATAAATGGTATGCGTTGATCACTGCTGATGCAAGAATACACTTTCTCTCCTCAGAAGCTAGCCCCATGAGTTCAATTACATTTACTGTCTGATAAGGATTGTAGTCTTAATCTACAGTGCTACACGCATTTACCTGAAAGAAAGCCCTATTGAACACAGTTTTCTCAAAGTGAACAAAATGATTTGCATAAATATGCATTGGATTGACACATCAGTCAAGGAAAGCTCAAGATTCAGAGATGAAAGGTGAACAGAAGTCATGAAATCTTGATTTCAACATCCCAGTACCTTTTTGAGAGAAAAGATTACTGTTGGTGATATGTTTAAACCACTTAAAATATTTAAGCTTGCACTAGTCTGACTTTGATTTACTCAACAAAAGCATTTGGAAACTACTTCTTTTTCATTCTTATATTCCTTCAGAGCCTAATCCAACTAGCCTTACTTTGGGTGAAGTAAGTCTCAAGTAAAGCTTTGAAATGTTGTGCTTTGGGACTATAGTTCTCAGGAACCCCCAGCTAGCAGAGCCACTGGCCATTTTGGGAGTTGGCATTTTTAAAAAAGTAACATTTCCAAGTTCCGATTTGAAGCCCCATTAGCCTCAGCCAATGGGAGGCTGTTTCTTTAACTCAATACCTTCTTATTCAAAATTCCTCACACCGTCTTACCATAAGGTGTACCCCTAGCTCCTTCCACCTTAGGTCCCATAGCTTTTATATGCATGTCTTCAGTCAAGCCCAATTCCTGCTCGCTTACTCATAAATAGCTCATTGCTCCTAAGGAAGATGTACCTCAAAAAGATGCCTCACTTTGGACCAAGTAAATTGTTTTGGCCCCTCTTGTTGGCAGAAAGAACCAACATACATAGCAAGTAATTTAAACTAGTGTGTGGAATAGATTAGGCATCCAGATCTCCTCTAGATCTATATATAGACTGATACTCTTTGACTCCCTTTCTCTTTCTCTCTGAAATTCTTCCCAGCTGTTTTTTTCTTCATCTGGAAAACAGCTGCCAGTGGACTGCAGGCACAGAAGCAAGCTCTACGGGCTTCTATCTAGATTTCTGGCTATTTCCCTTGCTAAGTGGATTTGGGCACATCATGGAAGGCAAGATTCTCTGGAAAAGATAATAATGCTAGGAAAAGTTGAAGGGAAAAGGAAAAGAGGAAGACCAAATATGAGATGGACTGACTCCATAAAGGAAGCCACAGGCTTGAGTTTACAATAGCTGAGCAGTAATGTTGAGGACAGGTCATTCTGGAGATCACTCATTTATAAGGTCACCATAAGTTGGAGGCAACTTGACGGCACATAACAACAAATAGCAACAACACGGTCTTCTCTTTCTTTTTTGCCTACTGCTAATATCCATAGTGTTTCCTCCTGCTCAGTAGTCACAGTCTCAGTGCTAAGTTTTACACTGTGACTACATATATCAAATAGTCCACATACACCTAAATTAAGTAATTGATCCCTCCATAGTTGGTCAACAGAGAAGAGTTTCTCTTATGACTCTCTGCTCTGCTCAGCTGTGCTCTTCCTCCTGGTTGCCATTAGTGGACCCTGCTCATAACCAGGGTGGCATTTCACCTAGAGGTTAAAAAGGGGAAATGTTTGTGGATTTGCGTAAAATGTACATATGCTAATTTGATGCACATTTGTAAATAATTACTATAATTCAATCCATCTCACTTCCAGCAGGGAAGAACAGTGAGGAATTGACCTGTGTGCTCACCCAGCCAGCCTGCTCTGTCCAGGTGCTAACAGTTGCTCGGCAACTTTAGGGGCCTTGCTCCCCCCCTCTCATGGTTCTCTACCTTTGAATCGTATTTAGACGAGACTGAAGATGCCTTCAAATAGAGGAATGACAGTCCTTTCCCTGACAATGGGAAAATGTAAGCAGTGTGGTGCATTATTGCCCAACGCAGCCATTAACTCCTATCATCTAGAAGCCTGATTCACAATACAGTTAAGTGATGCAAACAGAATTTCAGTGACTCCAGTTCTATTTATAGCTGCAGGATTAGAATGTTTTAAATGCAACGTTCAGTTTGTCTGGAATGTAAATTTTAACGGCAACTTTTATTTGAAACATTAATATATTGTAGAATGTGCCCTAGGTGGCAGCATCAGAGCAAAATACCGGAGAGGAATTGGAGGAAAAATCAAGCCAACCCTTTTGATCAGAATTAATGGTTCATTCCTTACTAATCTGCATGTCTATTAATAAGAAAAAGAAATCAGTACATTTATGCCTACTGCATTTTTATACCCTAGATGGCAGCAGTGTAACAAAATCCCAAAGAAGTCTAGTCTGCTGGTCATTACTATATTTGGTGTGTCAATCTGTGTTCATAATGAACCACTATATATGTACATTATATATTCCACAAGATTTATTAATTAGGAAATTATTTGCAGCACAACAAAGGAAGATGGTTCTCAAACACATTTTAGAGCCTTTTCCCAAACTACTGGAAGTGCATCAGATGTAGGTGAACTCAACAATCTCATACGGTAGGTTATTGTTGGGATAATGAAAAGCTGAAGCGGAAAATTAGGGTGTCATCACATTTTGGACAGTTTGTGGTGCAGTCCGGTGGGAACTACTCTGCAGCAATCACACAAAGTATGGGCAATAGCATTCTAGACCAGCCCCAATCCATATCCCAAGCTGGATTTTTTTTGGACTGAGTGGGTGGCTGCTGGAGGAGGCAGAGGAGGAAAGCACACAGCGCTGTCTCTGAGTGGGCAATCGCCTGGAGGAGACAGAGGAGGGACATGCACTGCTGCCAGTGAGTGGGTGATCACCCAGAGGGAATGGGAAAGGGAAGCCGATGGCACCCACAGAACACCTGTGCGGAAGCTGCGCCAAACCACCTAACCTTGGAGGCCTCGGTTAGAATTCTTGCTGAGCCATGGAAACTCACTGGCAATGTGGAACCAATAAAACCATTCCTAAATATCTCACTTACCTTGAAAGCCCTATTAGTGTTACTCTAAATTGGTTCTGACTTGATGGCGCATAACAACAACAAATATTTCCCAAATGTCCAAGTGAAAATGTATACATGTTGCGACTGGGCAGAGTACAAAGACCTTGAAGAGTGACTAATTGTTGTTACTTCTTACAGTATAACTCTCCCTCAACACAATTCACTGTGTTAACACATTACTTTTATTTTTGGAGCTCTTAAAAAAACTTTTGATACAAGGATAGTATAAACTTTGAAAAAATGCCTTTAAATTGTGTTAAATGCTTTTTAAAAGGATCTTTAAAATGTAACTGGAAATCATTATTCATTAAGTCCTTAAAGTAAGTTCATTCACACTCACTACATTTCCTTTGAAGTGCAATATCCTTATGCCCTTATTAAAAAAAAGAAGAGGTATTTATTACAGGTAACTACATTAATAACACATTACTTTCAAGCTACGAAAGTACCACTCTCTTACCCCTGAGTTAGTGCAATTCCCCACCAAAACTGGGAGGTAGAGCACAAGAACCACGCTGGGTTAGGCCAGTGTTTTGTTCACATCGTGGCTAACCAGATATCCAAGGAATGTTTGCTGGCAGGAGATAAGGTTCAATTGCACATTGTGCTCCTCAGCAATTTCTATATTTAAAATACTATTTTAGATCTTGGAGACAAATGCATCCAATATAACCAGAAGCCATGTATGGCCCTGATTTCCCATAGACTGAAGGCATGGGAGTTTTGTGGTGGTGGTGGTGGTGGTTGTGGTGGTGGTTGTGGTTGTTAAAATAATTGTGTAATTTCAAGCAAGTTGGAGATATGGTCGTTCTCATTTTGAATTTCAGGACTAGCTGGGTTTGTATGAGCAAGGAAAACAATTGATAAGGTGGCCATCCTTTCTCAATAATTCCTTTATAGCAGTCTGTGACGTTTACCCCGTGGCCCCTGCTTGTTTCACCAAACAAAGAGCTCACGCGAGTATCCCACCACGTCCTTTCCTATGCTGCCACCAGTTGATCTCTTTACCAACTATATTTCCTATGAAAGACTGAGGTCCATTCAGTACTTAACTTTGAAATAAAAACAGGTTTATTGGTTACAAGTTGTTTCAGGAATAGTTCTTAAGCACATTCTTAAAGTTACACTAAGCTTCAGTATTTTCCTTTAACCTCTTCTATCTTAACTAATACAGATAACACTCTGACTATTCACTCCTTAAATTCTCTCTCTGCCTCAAACCCAAACTGTCTTCCTTCCTCTTCAAACCTTTTTCTCTATCTGCTCTCAAAACTCTCTCTCCATCTCCCTATGTAAACTCCTCCTCCTCCTGAGTCTCTTATACCTCGTGACTCCGCCCCTCCAGTACTCCCATTGGTCTATGCAAATAGCATATGAATATTCATGACCTGGGTGACCGCCACACAGTCTTTCTCATCTGAAGGCCACTATCTTTCCTGGACCACAGTTACAATCTGCATGGCTGCCTTTTGAAGTGAAAGGAGTCACTGTTCAAATGCTCTGGTTATTATTAGGTACAGAATCTCTGTTGTACAGTGGAATCTGTGCAATCTAGGCCACACTGCACTGGAGCAATGGCCGCAGATCACCAGCAGGGTATTTGTCTCACACATTGACGATCCTATGCTCTGCCCCACAATTAATCCTTCTCAGAGCTCAGAGTATTTCATTTTAAAAGGAACTTGTTTTGTTGGACATTATTTCTCAGCAGCCAGGTTGCCACAATGATAGTTGGTGGAGTTTGTTCCAATTATGTCAGTACAGTATATTGACCAGATAGGCGGGGTATAAATGAAATAAATAAATAAATAAATAAAATATATCACAGAAGTGAGTACACCCCCTCACGTTTCACAAATATTTTAGTATATCTTTTCATGTGACAACACTGAAGAAATGACACTTGGCTACAATGTAAAGCAGCGAGTATACAGCTTATATAACAGTGTAAATGTGCTGTCCCCTCAAAATAATGCAACACACAGCCATTAATGTCTAAACTGCTGGCAACAAAAGCGAGGACACCCCTAAGTGACAATGTCCAAATTGGGCCCAATTAGCCGTTTTCCCTCCCTGGTGTCATGAGACCCGTTAGTGTCACAAGTTTCAGGTGTGAATTGCTCTCACTCTCTCAGACTGGTCACTGGAAGTTCCACATGGCACCTCATGGTAATGAACTATCTGAGGATCTGAAAAAACAAATTGTTGCTCTACATAAAGATGGCCTAGGCTATAAGAAGGTTGCCAAAACCCTGAAACTGAGCTGCAGCATGGTGGCCAAGACCATACAGTATTTAACAGGACAGTTCCACTCAGAACAGGCCTAGCCATGGTCGACCAAAGATGTTGAGTGCCCGTGCTCAGCGTCATATCCAGAGGTTGGCTTTGGGAAATAGACATATGAGTGCTGCCAGCATTTCTGCAGAGGTTGAAGGGGTGGGGGGTCAGCCTGTCAGTGCTCAGATCATACGCCGCACACTGCATCAAATTGGTCTCCAGGGCTGTCGTCCCAGAAGGAAGCCTCTTCTAAAGATGATGCACAAGAAAGATGATGCACAAGAAAGCCCGCATACAGTTTGCTGCAGACAAGCAGACTAAGGACATGGACTTCTGGAACCATGTCCTGTGGTCCGATGAGACCAAGATAAACTTATTTGGTTCAGATGGTGTCAACTGGGTGTGGCGGCAACCAGGTGAGGAGTACAAAGACAAGTGTGTCGTGCCTACAGTCAAGCATGGTGGTGGGAGTGTCATGGTCTGGGGCTGCATGAGTGCTGCTGGCACTGGGGAGCTACAGTTCATTGAGGGAACCATGAATGCCAACATGTACTGTGACATACTGAAGCAGAGCATGATCCCCTCCCTTCGGAGACTGGGCCGCAGGGCAGTATTCCAACATGATAACGACCATAAACAAACACACCTCCCAAATGACCACTGCCTTGCTAAAGAAGCTGAGGGTAAAGGTGATGGACTAGCCAAGCATGTTTCCAGACCTAAACCCTATTGAGCATCTGTGGGGCATCCTGAAACGGAAGGTGGAGGTGCGCAAGGTCTCTAACATCCACCAGCTCTGTGATGTCGTCATGGAGGAGTGGAAGAGGACTCCAGTGAAGCTCTGATGAACTCTATGCCCAAGAGGGTTAAGACAGTGCTGGAAAATAATGGTGGCCACACAAAATATTGACACTTTGCGCCCAATTTGGATACTGTCACTTAGGGGTGTACTCACTTTTGTTGCCAGCGGTTTAGACATTAATGGCTGTGTGTTGCATTATTTTGAGGGGACAGCATGCAATTATTACTATTATTGTGTTGCTACATTACCTATAACTCATTACTTCCAAGCTCTGGCGCCAGCTGGTGCTTTTGGCAGTTGAAGTCTAAAACATCTGGAGGTCCAAAGGGTGCTGAATCCAGTAAAACTGAGAAAGATGAATTAGTGATTTAACTCAAGCATATAGCTAGGTAATACAAAGGTACAACTGGATCACTAAAATATTAGAAACAGGCTAGTCTTTTAGTCCAACAAGACCCTGCTTCAGACATTGCACAGCTCAGAGGTTTGTGTGTCTTTTTTGGTCTAACTCATGAAGTTGGAAGGGGCCTATAAGGCCATCAAGTTCAACCCCCTACTCATTGCAGGAATAAGTTGTTTCATATATTGCCAACCAGTTGAAATCGTCAACCAGTTGAAATAGAGCAAATTGATTGATGATTTACCCATAAGAGACAATCATATTTTGCAAGAGGAGGGAAAAAATTGGGGAAATGCCTTTCCTCTGCTTCAGTTCAATAGTCAAGTTAGTTTATAAGATTTTTAGTTTATAAGATTTTTATAGCCGACTTCATGGCTCCCTTTGTTGTTGTTTGGTGCCTTCAAGTCAGCCCCAACTTATGGCTCCCCATTTATTCATTTTGGTTCAGCAGGTGGTGATTCAGGGAACAAACAGATCCCAGGAGACCAAATTTTTAACAAATTCTATGTGAAAATGAATGCACTGCAAACTGAATTATTTCAGTACTCCAATCCAGCTGTGAATGTCTCAGGTTTTTTTCCCCCTGGCTCCGTATCTCCACTGTGGGCCTATGAAGTTGCTTTACACTCAGTGAAACCTTTGTTACATTTGGCCCCATCTGCTCTTAATGTTAGCTTCTTAACGGCAGCAGCTCTGCAGCAGAGACCTGCACCTATCCCAGTCCACTATCTTAGATACCTTTTTAAAGGATTATTTGGTATCTAAAATTACAGTGTGCAGTAACCTAATACAGAGCTTGTGACTATTGAGGAGAGGATTACTCTGGAAAGATTACTTTCCAGAGTAATCACTCTGGAAAGGGGGATTAAGCAATATATATATAGTGGCTTCTGTACCTATGTTTATGGTCCTATATTTGCCTGCACTACCTCTGAATTAATAAACAGTTTTATATATATAGGTTTGTATATATATATATTGTTAGTTATATAGTTATATATATAAAACTATATATATATATAACTATATATATAAAATTATATATCTATCTATATCTATCTATCTATAACTATATATAACTAGTTTTATATATATATATATATATATATATATATATATATAAAATTATATATAAAACTAGTTATATATAGTTATAAAACTATATATATAACTAGTTATATAACTATATAAAACTATATAAAACTATATAAAACTATATAAAACTATATATATATATATATAAAACTATATATATAAAACTATATATATAAAACTATATATATATATATATATATATATATATATATATATATATATATATATATATATATATATATATATATATATATATATATATATATATATATATATATATATATATATATATATATATATATATATATATATATATATATATATATATATATATATATATATATATATATATATATATATATATATATATATATATATATATATATATATATATATATATATATATATATATATATATAAAATTAATTCAGAAATAGTGCAGGCAAATATAGGACCATAAACTTAGGTACAGAAGCCACTAGAACTGGCTTCTATGCATACCAATCTGATCAAGCGGCCATTATTCTAATGAGCAAAAGACAGAAGCAGGAAATGACCTAAGAGAATAAGAAGGAAGAGCTTGAAAGTTAAAAATCCACATACCGATTTATGAAATAAAAGAGGGAAAAACACTTGTGTTATCTTTCTGCCCACTGCTTCCCATCACATGCATATCAGTTGCTATGTGCGTTGTGGTCTACTTTCAACCGTTATCAAGGAGCTCCTTCTCCAGTGTGGAAGAATCCATTGTGCAATGAAAGAAGGGGTGAGCAAAGGAAGAAACATTTCCCTTTCCATACGTAAAAGGCAAGTGTACTGGTAGCTAGATCTTTCTTCAAAACCACTAACAAGATTGAAAGCTCTACCACACACCAGCTTAGCATGCAGTGGACAGCCTGCACTGGGCATGTTAGACAGCAGTGTCTGCCACCTGAGATGACTGACTCACCCTGTTTAATGGTATCCACATGGATAGGGTAGAAGTAGTCGCAAAAGGGAATATTGCTTGTTTGTCCTTTGTTGTTGTTGTTGTTTAGTTGTTTAGTCGTGTCCGACTCTTCGTGACCCCATGGACCAGAGCACGCCAGGCCCTCCTGTCTTCCACTGCCTCCCGGAGTTGGGTCAAATTCATGTTGGTCGCTTCGATGACCCTGTCCAACCATCTCGTCCTCTGTCGTCCCCTTCTCCTCTTGCCTTCACACTTTCCCAATATCAGGGTCTTTTCTAGGGAGTCTTCTCTTCTCATGAGATGGCCAAAGTATTGGAGCCTCAGCTTCAGGATCTGTCCTTCCAGTGAGCACTCAGGGTTGATTTCCTTCAGAATGGATAGGTTTGTTCTCCTTGCAGTCCAGGGGACTCTCAAGAGCCTCCTCCAGCACCACAATTCAAGTTTGTCCTACATCTCCATAAAGTGGGAGCTGGATCTTAGTTCTGTAGTTGTCTCCTCAATATATGTCAATTTCAAGATGGACAGTCTACTGATTTATACCTCCTACTTTTCTTTGCAAGCCAAATAACTGGAAGTAAAGTTTTGGAATTTCTATCACTATATCAAATTTGGCAGGAATTGTCTTTTAACTTAAGGGACTTGTATGTTAAATAATGGTGGTGGTGGTGGTGGTGAATCACATACTGTTTATGTGTTTTGATTAATACAAATTAGTATCTCACCAGACGGCTAACGGATAGCTGGATATTGAGAAAATATCTTGTTCCTTTTCTTGGACGGATGCCTTTGGAAGCTGATGTGTTTCACCAAAAACACAGGTGGGAGCTGCAGACTGACTTTGGATCCAGAGGCCTAACTCTTTCAAGCAGGATGCAAGGCATTGAACTCTAGCAAGAATCTGCTCTGTATGCTGCTGCTCTGCTAGTGTATTATGGGATGCAGCTCCAGCCCGTGACATATTGCTATCTCAAGCAAATGACAAGATGGTGCACCTCCTGACTTTCTACAGAAGGTGACATGAAGGCACACTCTGTTTTGAAGTATTGTCCAATGCACGTCTGCTTGAGGGATAAAGAATTCTAAAAAGGGTGACAAGGGGCCCTGAATTTGCCCTCTAACATATTGCACCTGGACTGCAGACTGAACATATGGCCACAGTCTTCTTCCCTAATGGTGAGATACTCAGGATTTTTCTTTAAATTATTGTCATTATTTCTATATCCGTGTCTCTACATAAAGAGTAACTCATGCTCATTTTATGTACAAGCATCCTCTTTTCTACTCTTTCTTGTTGAGGCAGTTACATTTAGATGCCTAACTGATCACTTTAGCCTTTGCCCTTCAGTTCTGGTGTCTTGAGTTTCTCTATGCCTCAAAACCTTTGGGCTTTCTGTGCACACTGATTCCTGCATTAACCTCAGCTCCAATGGTTCGTTGTTCCTTAATTTGACTTCCTGTTTTGCTCCTTGGCCTTGATAACTTGGCTCAAGTCCTAGACAAGTGCCTAAAACCTGGCATTAATACTTTGAAGAAGAAGAAGGAGAAGAAACTTTTATAGAAAACTAAATACTAGAGAGGAAGGTTTTAGTCCTCTCACTGATCTTCTAGTTTTGTTTTTTTTATCTACAGGAAGTGGTCTTACCTTTTGTTCAGGAAAATGGCATCAGGTGAACTCTCACCTGAAATCCAAAGTAAAACATTCAAGACATAAGTTTAGCACCTCTTCTGCTGTCCATGAGATGCGGAGCGGAGAGATGGAGGGGAAAGCTATGAGTTGGCTGAAAGCAAAGCACACATTATAATTTTGGGGATCTAAAGCGGGATTAACTGTTGTGACATCTGCATGAGAAACCTGCTCGCAAATTCCTCTGACGGTTTATTGATAAAGAAATAAATATTATAAAGATATTACAAGATTTCAGTATTCCCTAGAGTAGAAAGGAAGCAAAACAACTTCAGCCTTAGAATTTGATATATCACCTAAGGAGGTGAGACGTCCTGCCAAATATTATTAAACTGGTCCAGAGGTGCTAATTTTCAATGGAGAAACAACGTTTGAGTTGCAATTTCAGAAGACTGTTCAATATTCTTCATTACAAAAGTGCATTCCCTCCCCCACAAAAAAACTTGATCATACAAAAACATAACTTTACTGATATACTTCACTTAGAAAAGTACTTCTTGACCCTTATTTTAGATCTATCTGCTCTAAAGTGCCTCCCCCTTATTGAAAAATTGAGTCCCATATTCACCATTTATAAAGTCTTTGTAGTTCTTCTTTTCTTCTTGGATGGAACTATGTTTGCAACACATGTCCTACTTTAATTCAATACCTCACATTTAAACAACAGAGTGATTCAAGTCTCAGAAGTCTTCCATCTCAGGGGGCTTTCTGAGAAGTATAAAAGCAAGACGTAAGACCTGTGTTTTTTTTGAAAGTATGGATTGGGTGCCATCTTTAAACTGCAGTAGGGCCTGCATCATGTGCAGTGACAGAAATCACTGAGAATTCCTCCCAGTTTTTCTGGAGTGCACAGTTTTGACCCTCATCTACCTCCTCCATGGATTCTATTCTGCTCTCCCCATGAATTAGGAAGAATTGAAGCTTTCTGAAAAGCAAAAGAGATAGAAGCACATAGAGCATTATAGGAAGCTTAAAAATAGTAAAGTAAGAATGACAGGATTTTCATCCCACTAAAAGATTATCTTCTTTACATGTGTAACTCACATCATGAGTAGATTGTTGTGTTGTATGTTAGAGCTTTCATCAAGAGCCCTTTAGAATGTCAGATGCTGAAACAAATTAATTTGCAAGATAAAGACAATAATGAGGGATTCTGTATCAAACCATGGCTACGAAACTTCATGATACTTTAAGAAAAGACGTGTGAACTGGTAGTCATCATTTCTTTGTAGGAGGGAATCTACTGAAGAAGCAAGGAGGATGCAAGAGTAAGAACAGCAGAAAAGATTTTTTGAAACTCATAGAGAAAACCTGAGTGAGAAAACAGAATCCAGTGTTATCCTTTTAAGAACCTTCTAAGCAACAACAAAATGATAGAATAAATGTGGCTAAAAAAATAAAATAATGTATTTATGTATTTCATTTTATTTTATTTACATTTTTATCCCACCAAACTAGTAACAGAGCAACTACTCTGAGCAGCTAACAGAACAAGGTCAAAGTAAGATAATAACAGTAAAAGCAACAATAAAAATTCAGAACAATAAAGTTACAGAAAACTGTAACGAATAAATAATAAGTTACTTACAAATAATAATTACTCACAAATAATAATAGTAACTGTTTGTTTGTTCAAAATATTTTTTGCCCTGCCTTTCTCCTTAAAAGGACCAAGGCGGCTTACATCCTTTAAAAAACAACAACAGTATTTCCCGGTGCTCCTAGTCATAACAATTTATGGTGATTATATCTTTTCATTTCATTATGCTTTGCTTTGATTAAATTTTTTACAATGTTTGGAAATATCCTTTTTATACTATGTCTATAGAAATGAGTAGGATTACTTTGAAATGTTCCTGTTTAGCTGCAGCAGCAATATTTTTTGGTAGCGGGGTTAATGCCCTTCAAATGTTAGCATTTTCTAAATGTTGGCACCTTGAATCAAAGATCTAAGTTGCAATATGCACCCTAGTTCCAGTTTTATGCTCTGTCCTCCTTGTGTTGGGCAGCTGAATCCAGGAACTACTATTTTGCTTTCTCATCATGCCTCTGTTATGACCCTATCATGATCCATGCACTATCACTCACAGTAGTATAGGAAATTTAAATACTGTAGCTAGTTCCAGGTTACTAGGCAGACTAATAGAAAGGAATCGGATGAATTTCTTGGACTATAAATCCCAATAATGGTCCATTCAAGGAGTTCTACCCAACAGACTGACACCTCACAAAGAAGCTAAATCTGGCTCACCTAGGAGAAATACCTAAAACTGGAAGCCTTAGCTAGGCCTAGCTCTGCCCAAACTTCCTGTTCCAGCATCAGTACCTAAGTGGGCTTTCTTCCTGAACAGAAAACTAGGCAGAACTAGGCCTAGCTAAGCCTCAAAACCTTCATGCTTTAGGCTTTTCTTCCAAATGAGCCACATTTAGCTGTCTGTAAGGAGTCTGTCTGTCAAGTACAACTCAAAGAATGGAGAATGGTGGGATTTGTAGTTAAAAAACACACACACCCTCCCTGCTTTCTGGAACAAATTCCCATGGATCTCTTCTGTAGAGATCTTGGAGATGCCCATGAACATAAGACTGCCCATGTCTCTGTTAAATGATTCTAATCTTTTACTCGAAAGTGCTACATCATGTGCTTTCTTGGTTCCTTTTCCAAAAAGCTGTCTAGCCTCATTATTATTTGGCTTCCCCCCAAAATGATTAAGATACTTATCATTTGAACTTTCATAATCTAAGGCACTATGATTGTTAACAGAATCTCAAACTGGGGGTTCGTGCATCTCTTTCTCAAACAGGGAAGACACCAGAAAATCCTACTGCAGAAGACACAGCAGAAAGTATCATATTATTATGGGAGGAAAGCAAAAACCAGATCATCTTTACAAATATCTAAGTATAACCTCTAAGAGAAGACTCCCTGGAAAAGACCCTGATGTTGGGAAAGTGTGAAGGCAAGAGGAGAAGGGGACAACAGAGGACGAGATGGTTGGACAGTGTCATCAAAGCTACCAACATGAATTTGACCCAACTCTGGGAGGCAGTGGAAGACAGGAGGGCCTGGCGTGCTCCGGTCCATGGGGTCATGAAGAGTCGGACACAACTTAATGACTAAACAACAACAACAACAAGTATAGTGAGATTCAATCTCCTGCCCTAAACTTTTAGAAGGAAAATTTCAAGGTATCCCCTACACTGAACATTTATGTCCCTGCAATGGGGAAGAGATTGAATCTGTGAGACATGTTTTGTTACACTGTTCATTTTATCAAGATCTGCGAAGGTCTTTTCTACTGTCCATTCTACAGAAATTTCCCGGGAGAAATACAAATTTCTATATAACTTTGCTGCTTTCAGACAAAGTCCCAGACATTACTCTCAAAGTGGCTAAATATTGTGCTGCTGTAATATCATACCGTAGCCTCCTATCCTTGTGAGGCTACTGGTTGCCCTGGCCTAACGTTATGACAATGAACCTTCAATGATGCAATAATGGCTTTTGGCCTATGTTTTATCTGTGCTTGTTTACTATGTTATTAGATGTCTTAAAAGAAGATGTTAACATGGAAGTAAATATTTTAAAATGGATCACCTGTTTTTCGAGGTTATGGAAATTATATTCTAATTGTAATATATTGCTGGTCTTTGACCGTAAATAAACAATTCATTCATTCCTTCAATATCTAAGTATGAGAAAGAAGAAATCTGCTCCTTTGAAGTCCGCTACAGGTGTGATCATCCAAGACCAAGCACAGCAGATGGAATGCTGGGTGCAGCACTACTCTGAGCTATACAGTCAACCCTCAACTTACGAACTTAATCCGTTCCGGAAGTCCGTTCGTAAGTCGAAAAGTTTGTAAGTCGAAACCAAATTTCCCATAGGAATGCATTGAAATTTAATTAATGCGTTCCTATGGGGGGGGGGGAAAGTCAGAAAAATTAAAACAAAGTCACTTACCAGGTACTGTAGACTGAGCCCGGCTCCTCACAGTGCCTTGGTAGCTGCGGAACAGCCAGAAAAAGAGCGCCAAACAGCTGAGAGCCAGCAACCAGCAGGGAGACGGCAGCCATTTTGTGCTAGTCTCCACTCCTCCCCGCCTCACAGCTGATCGGCGCTGGGTCTTAGAGGCTTCCCCGGGCTTGCCCAGCCCCGAAAAAGGCAGGGAAAAAGACCTGGAAATTAAAAAATGGTGCTTTCCCCCTGCCCCCGGGAGGCTTCTGAAAGCGGCGCTGGCTGCGGGGGGGGGGGGGGGGCGGCGGCAGGGGGGAGGTTCCCTGCCTTCCCCGCACTTTTTTTCTGTTCATAACTCAAGGGAAGTTCGCAGGTCGAGTCAACATTTTCCTATGAGAGGGGTTCGTAAGTCAAAATGTTCGTAACTAGGGCCGTTCGTAAGTCGAGGGTTGACTGTATTCCAGAGAGAATGTAGTAACCGAAGAGGCATTAAATAACATAGGGTGCCTGCCTGTCTTGGAAGAGTTGGACAGCGAACCAACTTTAGCAGAAATAAATGCAGCCTTGGATTCCCTCGCCTCCGGCAAGGCACCTGGGAAGGATAACATCCCTGCTGAAGTGCTGTAAAATGATCATCACCACTGAGCTGTATGAAATCTTCTGTTTTTACTGGAGGAAAGGTGGAGTACCACAGGACATGAAGGATGCAAACATCATCACATTGTACAAGAACAAAGGCGACAGGGGCGACTGCAATAACTACTGTGGCATCTTTCTTCTCAGCATTGTAGGGAAGCTACTTGCCCGTGTTGTGCTGAAGAGACTCCAGGTGCTTGCAGACAGAGTCTATCCAGAACCACAGTGTGGATTTTGAGCTAATAGATCCACCAGTGACATGGTATTTTCCCTCAGACAGTTGCAGGAGAAATGTAGGGAACAACGACAGCCACTCTTTGTGGCATTCATAGATCTTACAAAGGCCTTTGATTTGTTTAGCAGGGACGGCCTTTTTAAAATCCTTCCCAAGATTGGATGTCCCCCTCAACTCCTTAACATCATCAGGTCCTTTCATGAGGAAATGAAGGGCACTGTAGTTTTTGATGGCTCAACATCAGATCCCTTTGACATCTGAAGCGGAGTGAAACAGGGCTGTGTCCTCGCGCCAACCCTTTTTGGGATCTTTTTTGCTGTCATGCTGAAGCATGCTCTTGGAACTGCAACAGAAGGTGTCTACCTCCGGACTAGATCAGGTGGAAAGCTCTTTAATCTCTCTAGATTGAGAGCGAAGACCAAAGTCCAGCTGAAATGCATGTGGGATTTCCTCTTCGCCGATGATGCAGCTGTTGTTGCCCATTCTGCTGAAAAGCTCCAACAACTTATGAATCGTTTTAGTAAGGCCTGCCAAGATTTTAGATTAACAATCAGCCTGAAGAAAACACAAGTCATGGGCCAGGGCGTGGACTCACCTCCCTCTATTAAGATCTCCACACAAGAATTGGAGGTTGCTCATGATTTTGTGTACCTTGGCTCAACGATCTCTGACACTCTCTCTCTAGATGTCGAGCTGGATAAACGCATTGGCAAAGCAGCTACCACGTTCTCTAGACTCACAAAGAGAGTATGGCTTAATAAGAAGCTGACGGCATATACCAAGATCCAGGTCTATAGAGCCTGTGCCCTGAGTATACTCCTGTACTGCAGTGAGTCCTGGACCCTTTGTGCACGGCAGGAGAGGAGTTGAACACGTTCCATATGCGTTGTCTACGACACATTTTTGGTATCACCTGGTAGGACAACGTTGCAAATAGTGTAGTCCTAGAACAAGCTGGAATATTTAGCATGTATACATTACTGAAACAGCGACGTCTACGCTGGCTCGGGCATGTCGTGAAAATGGCTGATGGTCGGATTCCAAAAGATCTCCTGTATGGAGAATTAGTGCAGGGAAATCGCCCCAGAGGGAGACCACAGCTGCGATATAAGGATATCTGCAAGCAGGATCTGAAGGCCTTAGGAATGGACCTCAACAGATGGGAAACCCTGAGATCTGAGTGTTCAGCCTGGAGGCAGGCGGTGCATCATGGCCTCTCTCATTTTGAAGAGACACTTGTCCAGCAGGCCGAGGCAAAGAGGCAGTCCCGAAACCAGCAAAATCAAGGAGCTGGACAGGGGACAGATTGTATTTGTCTTCAGTGTGGAAGGGATTGTCACTCTCGTATTGGCCTTCTCAGCCACACTAGACGCTGTTCTAAAACCTCTATTCAGAGCACGTTACCATAGTCTCTCAAGACTGAAGGATGCCTACATTCATTCAACATCTAAGTATGAGAATGGCAAACTGTTCATGAACCTTAAAACTAGAAAAAGTCATGACACAAACTGAAATGCTCTGATTAGAATTTACATACTCTACCATTCTTATTACCTCCAAGCATGTGTTTAGCAGTCAAAATATGCTCAAAGGTGGCCAAATTTCATGGTTGCCAAAAGGTTCTACATGGGTGTAAAGTTTGATTTAACAGCACATAAATTTGTTATTACAGTTAATACAGTACCCGTATAATAACGGTGATTGTTCATTTATTATTGTTATAATAATAATAATCTTGGAATAATCTTGGAACTGCAGAGCTGGAAGGGACCCTACGGATCATCAAGTTCAGCTCAAATCAAGGAGGCACAGGGGGGAATCAAATCTCCCAGCCCCTGGCTCCATAGCTAGATGCTTAAGCCACTGAGCTATCCAGCAGTTAAATAAATATTTCTATAATAAAGAATAAACATAAAGGAAAACAGTCAGCATGTGAGCAGTGCTTTTTCATGGTGTACATACTGTACAGGCAAGCAATGGGGAAACTGCAGGGGTATGTATTTGTGGAGGAAGCTATTTGATATGGGAAGTTTTGACCAAGCTCTCGTTCTACTTATACACTCAAAATAAGTGAGAACATATTATTTTCCCCAAAAAACTGTCTAAATTGTTGAAATAATCCAACATCATAATAGTGTGCTGGGGACCTGACCAAAAATGGGCAGATTTCAAGTGTTCTATGTAAATTATTTCAAAAATATAAAAAGTAAGGAAGAAAATAAATAATCAGGTACTTTATCTAGTAGCCTAGTACTGCTGTTATGCCCTTAACTGAGAAATGAGGCTGCCAGTATAATTCCAGCACATAATTACACTATTTTGTGTAATTATATAAACTCTGGGAAGCTGAAGAGTGGTGGGATAGACTTTGGGGGATAAATCAAGCCCTCATAATGTATTTTTGTAGATTTTTTTAAAAAAATTATGCACACATAATCTGACAGCTAAAACCATTCATTATAGGCTTATGTGTACATATTTTCGGGGGATCAAAGTTCAGAGCCCAACTATACATCACAGACAGGCCATCATTATAAGCTGAAATCTCAGAGTTTCAGAGATGTGATTCAGTCAGGCCTCTCCGTTTGACCAACCATTCTTACAGAAAAAAACTGGGTTTACCTCCTGATAACCAATCACAGAATAAAGGTAGCTAATATGGAAACTACAGGAGGTGTGAGAAACTCCTGCTATGATAAACAGATATTTTAAGCGCTTAAGGGATTCTTATTCTAACAGTGGGCTATCTGCAATGTACAGTTTTGCCCTCAGTGGCAGAACAGGCACTATGCATGCAAAACTTCTCTAGTTCATTGGTTGCCACTGAAAGGCAGAGATGCCAGGTGATAGAGAAGAATTCCAGCTGAGACTCTTGAAAGAGATTAACAGTCAGTATAGACCAGTGATGGGGAACATGTTGCACTATAGCTGTTTTCGGACTGCAACGCTAATTCTCTCTCACCCAGTATAACCAACCCTAAGGATTATGAGAGTCGCAGTCCAACAGCATTGTTGTTGTTTAGTCGTTTAGTCGTGTCCGACTCTTCGTGACCCCATCGACCAGAGCACGCCAGGCCCTCCTGTCTTCCACTGCCTCCCGGAGTTGGGTCAAATTCATGTTCGTAGCTTCGATGACACTGTCCAACCATCTCGTCCTCTGTCGTCCCCTTCTTCTCTTGCCTTCACACTTTCCCAACATCAGGGTCTTTCCCAGGGAGTCTTCTCTTCTCATGAGATGGCCAAAGTATTGAAGCCTCAGCTTCAGGATCTGTCCTTCCAGGGAGCACTCAGGGTTGATTTCCTTCAGAATGGATAGGTTTGTTCTCCTTGCAGTCCAGGGGACTCTCAAGAGTCTCCTCCAGCACCACAATTCAAAAGCCTCAATTCTTCGGCGGTCAGCCTTCTTTATGGTCCAGCTCTCACTTCCATACATCGCTACTGGAAAAACCATAGCTTTGACTATGCGGACCTTTGTCGGCAAGGTGATGTCTCTGCTTTTTAAGATGCTGTCTAGGTTTGTCATCGCTTTCCTCCCAAGAAGCAGGCGTCTTTGAATTTCGTGGCTGCTGTCACCATCTGCAGTGATCATGGAGCCCAAGAAAGTAAAATCTGTCACTGCCTCCACATCTTCCCCTTCTATTTGCCAGAAGGTGATGGGACCAGTGGCCATGATCTTAGTTTTTTTGATGTTGAGCTTCAGACCATTTTTGGCGCTCTCCTCTTTCAACCTCATTAAGAGGTTCTTTAATTCCTCCTCACTTTCTGCCATCAGAGTGGTATCATCTGCATATCTGAGGTTGTTGATATTTCTTCCGGCAATCCTAATTCTGGTTTGGGATTCCTCCAGTCCTGCCTTTTGCATGATGTATTCTGCATATAAGTTAAATAAGCAGGGGGACAATATACAGCCTTGTCGTACTCCTTTCCCAATTCTGAACCAATCAGTTGTTCCATATCCAGTTCTAACTGTTGCTTCCTGTCCCACATATAGATTTCTCAGGAGATAGATAAGGTGGTCAGGCATTCCCATTTCTTTAAGGACTTGCCATAGTTTGCTGTGGTCCACACAGTCAAAGGCTTTTGCGTAGTCAATGAAGCAGAAGTAGATGTTTTTCTGGAACTCTCTTGTTTTCTCCATAATCCAGCGCATGTTAGCAATTTGGTCTCTAGTTCCTCTGCCCCTTCGAAATCCAGCTTGTACTTCTGGGAGTTCTCGGTCCACATACTGCTGAAGCCTACCTTGGAGGATTTTGAGCATAACCTTGCTAGCGTGTGAATTGATTGCAATTGTACGGTAGTTGGAGCATTCTTTGGCACTGCCCTTCTTTGGGATTGGGATGTAGACTGATCTTTTCCAGTCCTCTGGCCACTGCTGAGTTTCCCATACTTGCTGGCATATTGAGTGTAGCACCTTAACAGCGTCATCTTTTAAGATTTTAAATAGTTCAACTGGAATGCCATCACCTCCACTGGTCTTGTTGTTAGCTGTGCTTTCTTAGGCCCACTTGACTTCACTCTCCAGGATGTCTGGCTCAAGGTCAGCAACCACACTATCTGGGTTGTCCGGGACATCCAGATCTTTCTGGTATAATTCCTCTGTGTATTCTTGCCACCTCTTCTTGATGTCTTCTGCTTCTGTGAGGTCCCTACCATTTTTGTCCTTTATTATGTCCACCTTTGCACAAAATGTTCCTTTAATATCTCCAATTTGTTTGAACAGATCTCTGGTTTTTCCCTTTCTATTATTTTCCTCTATTTCTTTGCACTGTTCATTTAAGAAGGCCCTCTGGTCTCTCCTTGCTATTCTTTGGAAGTCTGCATTCCATTTTCCGTAACTTTCCCTATCTCCCTTGCATTTTGTTTCCCTTCTCTGCTATTTGTAAGGCCTCGTCGGACAGCCACTTTGCTTTCTTGCATTTCCTTTTCTTTGGGATGGTTTTTGTTGCTGCCTCCTGTACAATGTTACGAGCCTCCATCCATAGTTCTTCAGGCACTCTGTCCACCAAATCTAGTTCCTTAAATCTGTTCTTCACTTCCACTGTGTATTCATGAGGGGTTTGGTTTAGATTATACCTGACTAGCCCAGTGGTTTTTCCTACTTTCTTCAGTTTAAGCTTGAGTTTTGCTATAAGAAGCTGATGATCAGAGCCACAATCAGCTCCAGGTCTTGTTTTTGCTGGCTGAATAGAGCTTCTCCATCTTTGGCTGCAGAGAACATAATCAATCTGATTTCGGTATTGCCCATCTGGTGATGTCCATGTGTAGAGTCGCCTCTTGTGTTGTTGGGAAAGAGTGTTTGTGATGACCAGCTTGTTCTCTTGACAAAACTCTATTAGCCTTTGCCCTGCTTCGTTTTGAACTCCAAGGCCAAACTTACCTGTTGTTCCTTTTATCTCTTGACTCCCTACTTTAGCATTCCAGTCCCCTATAATGTCAAGAACATCTTTCTTTGGTGTCAGTTCTAGAAGGTGTTGTAAGTCTTCATAGAAATGGTCAATTTCAGCCTCTTCAGCATTGGTGGTTGGTGCATAAACTTGGATTACTGTGATGTTGAAAGGTCTCCCTTGGATTTGTATTGAAATCATTCTATCATTTTTGAGATTGTATCCCAGTACAGCTTTTCTCACTCTTTTGTTGACTATGAGGGCTACTCCATTTCTTCTACGGGATTCTTGCCCACAATAGTAGATATGATAATCGTCTGAATTGAATTCGCCCATTCCCGTCCATTTTAGTTCACTGACGCCCAGGATGTCAATGTTTATTCTTGCCATCTCCTGTTTGACCACATCCAGCTTAGCAAGGTTCATAGATCTTACATTCCAGGTTCCTATGCAGTATTTTTCTTTGCAGCATCGGACTTTCCTTTCACTTCCAGGCACGTCCGCAGATGAGCGTCCTTTCGGCTTTGGCCCAACCACTTCATTAGCTCTGGAGCTACTTGTACTTGTCCTCCGCTCTTCCTCAGTAGCATGTTGGACGCCTTCCGACCTGAGGGGCTCATCTTCCAACATCATATCTTTTAGCCTTTTGTTTCTGTCCATGGAGTTTTCTTGGCAAAGATCCTGGAGTGGCTTGCCAGTTCCTGCTCCAGGTGGATCGGGTTTAGTTAGAACTCTCCACTATGACCTGTCCGTCTTGGGTGTCCCTGCACGGCATAGCCCATAGCTTCTCTGAATGACTCAAGCCCCTTCGCCACGACAAGGCAGCAATCCGTGAAGGGGGGTTTATCCAACAGCTTTAGGAATGCTCATTTGGAAAACATTGAGCTAGAAATCCTAGCCAACACAGCTAGTGGTGAAGGCTTCTGGGAGTTTTAGTCTAAAAACACTTGGGGACCCAAGGCTGGGAACGACTGAGCTAGAGAGACAAAGAATCTGAGCTAACATAAGACACCTGTCTATATTCCATTTTTAAAAGTTATACTTGTCTTCAGAAGCCTGTGTTTTCAAGACTCTCATGACGCAGTGGTTAAACTGCAGTACTGAAGTCAAGAGACTGCTCATGACCTGAGTTTGATCCTGATGGGTTCAGGTAGCTGGCTCAAGGTTGACTCAACCTTCCATCCTTCCAAGGTCAGTAAAATGAGTACCCAACTCGCGGGGGGGGGGGGGGGCAATGTGTAGCTTGCAAAATTAAATTGTTAACCTCCCACAGAGTGCTTTAACTGCTATGGGGCAGTATACTGTATAAGCAGCACACTTTTCCAGTAGAAGGTAGGGGAGAGATAGGAATGGCTCTTAAGCCTTTTCCTCTGAGCCACTTTTCTGCTTATAGCCATGCATTTAGAATCCTACAATGTTGTTGGTGGGGCTGTGGTGCATGTGTGTGTGTGTAATTCTGAAGGGAAAAATGATTGGAAGGGTAAGGGTTAAGCACTCCTCCCTTGACACTATTTTGCTCAAAATGTCAGCCACCCAAAGCTTCTTTTCATTTTTTTTAAAGGATTGCCACAGAACATAAAGTGTGCCCTAAAGCATTAAGATACAATTCTTTTTCAAAGAGTTAAAGAAATGCAGCTCCCCTCAACTGATTTGGAAAATTCTTCAACTCAGGTTGCAAGGTGGGGTGGGGGGGATAAACCAGCAGTGAAAGTCCACAAGACTTTATCCTAATTTTATCAGATTACTTCCTCCAAAACTCTTCTTTTGAAGTGCTCTTGAACAGAAGAACAAATGGAGAAGACTTCAATGCTTCATAAAGCTGAAAGCTTCTCCCCCGGGGTAATTGAAATATTTCTTATCAAAGGACTGATAAGATCAGGTTGCAGCTGTAACAAAGAAGAAACAGATAAAGCCAAGTGGAAATCGGTAAGACAGCGTTGGTGGTACAGGCCTATTGAAGATGGTTGAGCTAATTAGAATCTGTAACTCAGGACATTCCATTACATGCTGGGCAAATGACCCTGTAAGTTTCAAGTCTATCTACTATGTTAAAAAAAAAGTTCAGATGTAAAAATAATAATGTGGCTGATGGATTCTGCATCCTTCAATGGGCATCACCAACCAGAGGCCTGGGTATCTAGCAAATTTCTTTTAAATAAAGGTCCTTTGAGTTCAACATATGCATCTATCTTCAGTACTGTTTAAACCCCATCTTCTAAAAAAAATAAAAATCACACAGAGCTTTCTGAGAAGCAGTGTTCAAAAGATGGGGCGGGGGGGAGAGCAATGAAACATAACAACGTTTTACATTAAAAACTGCAGTTAGAGGAAAATTCCGATTGAAGACATGTGGTAGTTTAAATTGAGGTAGCTTTGTGAGCAAAAAAGTGGGTATTGATCAAATAAAATGTATAGGTTTTTTAAAAGGCAAAGATGGACCCAGGGAATGTTTCAATTACAGCGGGATACAGCCCTTATTGCACCTGTAATTCAAATCCAGACATGTGTGGAGATTTCCAAATTGCTTCTCCGTAGGGATTTTTGTACACTTCAGAAGGATTTTTGTCAAACCCAGATATGGATACAATCTCACAATTTCTGCTTATCAAAGCAGCACTTTGTGTCCAATGTCAATCACTGTGGTCCATTCAAATGACACATGTTTTGATACAAAACTATCAGAGCTGGGTGCAAGTCCCATACATTCTATGGATTTTCCTGTTGGCTCAGTCTCAGGTTTCCATCAGCAAATCAGGAATAGTGACTGATATAGTAAGATATGTTATGTCATTATCATCTTCAGTTCACGGACCAGGAGAACCTTCATGCTATGCTTCTAATTTAATTCTTCAAAAACTAAATTAGAAGATTTATGAATGTGGGATATTGTGCTTCTGTATCCACAATTCAAAATGGCAGGGAATTGTCTGATATTGCTGCACAATATTATCCCTGCATTGTCAGCAGGAAAAAAGATGCCAAACTTTACAGTCTATGCTCCACCTACCAATGCTGAAGAAGATGAAATCAAATGCGTTTATGCATCCAAGGGGAAATTGATCACACGCCAAAATAAGACATGCTTATAATCATAAGTGACTGGAATGCAAAAGTAGGAAACAAAGCAGAACCAAATGTTGCTGAAAAATTTGGTCTTGCAGTAAGAAACAAAACAGGTGAGCACTGCATAGAGTTCTGTGAAGCTAACAATCTATTTATCACAAATACATGCTTCAAGCAACCAAACAGACTGCTGTATACATGGACATCACCAGATGGTCAATATAGAAATAAAATATAATTATGTTATGTTCTGTTATGTATGTAATATCTAATATGAATATGCAACAGGATAGGATCCCATCATGCACACCCTTGTATTCCAAATGACCGTGTTTGGATGTGAAAATTGAACAGGAAAGAAAACTGACAGGAAAAAAGTGATTTGTTTGAAATATGGTGCTGGATATATTAGATGAACAAGCCTATACTAGATTGCCAAAAAGATGAACAAGCCTATATATCAAATCAAACCTGAATTATCTCTGGAGACAAGAATGATGAAATTGAAGCTGCCCTACTTCAGGCACATAATGAGAAGGCAAGATTATCTGGAAAAAAACAACAATGCTGGGAAACGTTGAAGGCATCAGGAAAAGACCAAATGTGAGACGGATTGAAAACCATTAATGCGCTCTACGGGTCACATTTTTTGTGGGTGTAGAAATTTAGTGCAACTCTCACCATTGCCGTGGTCTTCTAGCTACCCATGTGGGTTCTATAATTAGACCTTCCCTTTCAGCACTAGATTCCGGGAGGCAGCTGCAATGAAGAAGAAATGGCAGAGGTGAACAATAAACCTATGCCTATCACATGGTCTATGGTCTGCATGTTCTAACTTAGGTCGGCTGCCCCAAAGATGCTGTCCTGTTGCCATTGCCAATCCCATGAGCTTCTGGATGGTGCATGAAAGTATGTGGCTGATGTCACCTGGCTCTTCACTTCCTGCATCTAAGTGTTAGCACTTCTCAGATCACTTACCTCCTGCCTGAGCTTTCTGACTGTATAATATGAAGCACAAGGGTTTAGCTCGAAGGGCTGTTACAAATCCCAGGAGCAGGATCCAGGGGTGACCTCTGCTGGCGAAATAATGGAATCCAATGGAATCAGCAAGGAGGGAGTTCATCCTGTCTAGTACAATCGTGTGTCTCCACAACTGAGTCTGGAAGTCTGGAAAATCCTGGAGGACTAATTTCAGAGTGGCATGGAGGGCCGTTGCAGGGAAAAAGGGAGGCAAAGAAGGTTTCTAAACAACAGAATGTTGGATTTTGCCCAAGATACAGAGCACCATATTGCCTTGAAATGTATTATATGTGTGTATGTGATGATTACGAATGACGATTCTCTTTTCCGTTTTCTACCATTTCAGCTCTTTTTCCCCTCACACTGACCCATATTCACTTTTGTCCTGTCTCTTTCCCATTGTCCATCTCATTTCAGCTTACTCATCTCTCTCTTTTCTCCTGCTCTCATTAGTCTCCTACTAGGCCAGCTTTATTGATAACGTTTTAATATATTCACTCTGCAACACTCAACCATTTCTCTCCTACAGTCTTCACTAACATTTCCCATGCTGGAAAGAGACTTTCGTTTGGAAGTACCAATTCTACATAACAGAGGAAAAATCCCAGTGCTACAGAGACAGCCTGAAAACTCAGTAAGCACAGGCAATTATGGGATGTGATATAAACTGCTGTGGGGGGGGGGCACACATCAATTTTAGGGCTCAAAAGACAAATCTAGTAGCCAAAGAAAACCAGCAGAACCTGCGAACACAATTTTTAACACTGTTGATCAATGACCTGGAGCATTTCACAGGGATTAAAAACACTGGTGAGTTTCTAAAAAGCATTGGTGGCTTTGCCTGGTGCTACATAATCATTCTTGGTTGCCCTACTCCTTAATTCACTGTATCTGAGAGCAGGCTATAAATATTTGGGGTGGTAAAGTAACCTGCATGTTCTCAGAGGCACATTTCTTTCTCAGTGTTTCACGTTACCTCCTGTAATAAAAGGAAACCAAATCTACAGATTACAAATTGAGGGATGCTTATTCATGTGTAAACCAGGACCATGTGCAGGGTAATCAAGTGATAGGTTATCCAGAGAGGTACATGCACATGTGAATTGATAATCAATAGTGCCCATCTCAAGATCCATTCAGGAATTAATGAACCCTGTTTCTTTAACATGCTTAGAGTGAAGTGTTTTCTTCATGGAAACAAGGGGGAGGCTGAATTGTTCCTGCTGGCATGTAGGTTCTATATGCAAATAAGAATTATGGTTTTCTAGATGAGTGTTCCAGTCCAATTCTTTCTGTTTCTGCTAACCGAAGGAGCCCTGCATGCAAGTAAGATACTGGTTTTCCAGGGTTCTGATTCATACGGATAGCCCCAAATACTGCAGAGACACTGCTTTGAATGTATTGCTCTCCACATGTAGGAAAGCAATGAGATGTGAAACAGAGGTGTGAGGTTCCAGTGCTCCTGTCCACCTGTGGAAAGCAAAACTTTCTGGATAACTGAATAGGGCGTAGGATTCTTGCTTACATGTACACTCTACACATGAGCAAGAACTTTTTATCAGACTTATCATTGCTGTCATGAAGGTGGGACTGGGGCTAGGCACTTCCTTTTAGGCACATTGAGGAAACTGGATTCATCAGCACCCAAATAATATACCTGTATATTACTTATCCGCATTATGTCCAAATCCTGCTTGAATAGCTGTTGGCTGCAAACTATAATGCAGTCAAAGCATCTCACTTGAATGTAGATAAATCTTATCTCACTGAAGCTAGTTTTCAGTGATCCCGATATTTGCAGCAATCACAATAATCCCTTTTCCTACTACAGTCTGGATGTTTGCAAATTCCAGAACTTTGGGAACTCTCAGTCCCATAAAATCCACTTTTGCCCTCTAGGAGCTGTGGGGAGCCATTCTGGTATGTTTTGAGGGGCTACCCCACTCCAAGGGCCACCACACCGACAAAACAGTTTTACAATTTTTGAAATTATTTTGGCTGCTTGAGGGTAACAAAACGATTTTTTTAGTAAAGAAAAAACTTTCCTTAAATTAATCCCATTTTTCAGTTAATAAAAACCGTTGTACGACCTTTGCATGCCATAAACACAGCGCTAGTTTTTAAAATAATAATAATAAAAATCAACATGCAAACTAGCTTATTTGGCCACACCTCTTCCATTTAGCCCTACCTTGTTTGAAGTGTGGCCCTCAGGCTGTTGGGAAATCTTAAAAATGGCCTTAGCATTGCTGAGAACTCCCCCTGCTGTAGCAGAGGAATCAGAATCCCTTAGGACTGCTTAGGACTGTTAAAAATATCAGAAAAAACTCTGCAGACCCTGAAAATATTAGCTTGAAACCTAATATTTCCACTAAACCGGGTGCCAGTAATCATGCTATTTGAATCAAAGCTGATGTGTACTCATGTATGTAGGGTTTGATGTAATCATTTCTGCCAGGTTGTTGCCGTTCTGTTGCTCCTTCCTTAGCTCAGCCCCCCAAAACTGAGTTTAAGTGGCCTTTTTTTTTTTTTGTGCCAGCTGCAATACTTGGCCACAGTTATCAGCCTGTGAATATACTTTGCCTTTTAAACACCACAGCATGGATATTTGCAATGTAAACAATTTTAATCAGGCAAATTCACATGCAGATTATAGCAAGCCAAGCCAAGACGTCTTATCATTAATGACCAGAACTATGAATAATATTCCAAATATAGACTTGCTTGTGCTCCTTGTGACTTTGCATCAGTTTATTTTTCAACTACAAAAATTTTAATGAATTAAAATAATTTCTGGGTTTCATATTTTCAGAGAAAGTGTGACTGTTAGTTTTGTATTGTGAATATACTATTTTTCACTGGGCACTATTTACAGTCCTGTTCAGGTATTTTTCACCCTAGTGCTGTGAACACATGCAGATATTTCAACATACTTTAAAGTGTAAAGTTTTTGCAGCTTAACTCAACGTTTAACGCTTTAGGCTTTTGGATACTATGTAAAACTATTTTTCACCATTTCACCAAGAAGTTGTTGAAAGAATAAATAGTTTTCTCAGAATTATTATATTTTAAAATATTTTATTGCCATTATTAATAATCTAATACCTTATAAACACAGAAAATAAGTATATGTAACCAGAAGAGGTTGCCAGAAGAAGTTTTATGCATACATCTCAAATTCTAAATATTAAACCAGAAGAGCCTAGGCTAGATTTATGGAGAGCTGAAACAACACAACTTGCAGAATGGATGAATGCCAAAGAGTGTCCCCCACGAAGACAAGATTCTGGCTGGACCATCTGGAAGTCACTTAATAGACTGCAAAGTAAAGTAGGAAGATCAAAGAAAAATTATGTAAAACGGGGCTACTTATATACAGGACAAATTTTCTGTGCATGCAGTTTATGCCCCACTGCATGAACTAAAGAAGATCTAGTAAACAGTTGAGATAACGCTATTAAAGTAGCCCACTTATGGCCAAAAATAGTGTAATAATTTTAACATTTAAAATTTGTTTGAACTTTATCTATATTTCATATATGTCCATAATTTTAAATTGTGCAACTTTTGATAGGAAGGAAGGAAGGACGGAAGGACGGATGTGTAACAGCTCAAACTGGCAGGTGCTATGAAAAATAATACAAGCTTCATTTCTTGCTTTTATATATAAAGCTAGAAATGAAGCTCGTATTATTTTTCATATATATATGATATATATATTAATCATTTCTCCAGAATGGGCATGTTTGCCCTTTGGGCCAAATCCTATAGGTATTGCACATATGACATATCTTTAGTAGGTGAAGGTATCTGTTTGTAATTGACACAAGCAACTGTTTCAGCTACAAGTATTAGAAAAAGCTGGTTATCTATCTATCAAAGTTGCACCATCATCTACTTAGGTAAAAGGATGTAGAAGTGGGCCTAGATGTACAGAAAATTTCCATGCCCATCATATATTCTTCTTCTTGTTCCTGTCCTATGAGAGACTGGATGTGGTCATTGCTATTCTGACTTCGGATCGCTTCTAAACAGTGATGCTGTGTTGCATCCAAACCAAGGTTCCCCAGTCAGTACATTATCCTCTTTCCTGTACTTCTATGTTTATTTTACCTTGAATAATCATCTGAAACTATTGAACTTTTTGTTTTTCGTGAGACTAAACTATTCTAGCTTCCTGTGTTTTCTGAGTTTGCAGTCTTTAATCATCTGTTCTACTACTTATTTTATTGGGTGCCCTCAGCAGTTCCAATATTATTGGTCATCCTTTCGATCCAAGAAACTCTTAATGGCCTTTAATAATTTCACATTTCTAATGCTTCTGTCTTTTTTTTTTTTTTTTTTTTTTACAGTAGCTGGGACTGTGTTAAAGCCCATGACTACAAGCCGATACTAGAAGGCCATAGCAATAAAGCTGAATGATGGGAGACTGAGTACTGGCAAAAAAAAGAGACAGTGGCCAGTACCCTATCCAGTAGTCAGTTGTGTAGAACACCAACTGTGGAAGCTGTGACTGTGATCTGAGGAGATACCACTCATGTGCCTGGTTGCACATTGCTGCAACAGTTTACAAAGTTGGAGCTCCCCCTGTGTATTAACATTGGTCAGGATACATTAATGCAGTTAAATTATGATCTTCTCCACCGCAGGATGTGGTGGAGATGGCTATGAGCTGTCCTGGCTTTAACAGGAAATTAAACAATTTATTGGAGGGCAAGGCAGTTCCTTCAGGTATAGGAGAATATCCAAGTCTGGATGAGAGTTATGTTAGAATGCAGTCCTAATTAGGTAGGAGCTGACACTAGGCCAGCTGAAGCAATGCTGAATCCACACCCCTCCCAGGTTTGTGCCCACATAATGGCATTATTCCTGGGCCATAAAATTTTGGATCTGGTATAACTGAACCCCTCCCTCCCTCAACTGCCTTTTTAGGTTTTTCTGCCTGCAGCTGTTAGCCAGCAGAGGAGTTCTCTTGGAGATCTCCGAGATGAACCTGGACAAGGGGATTCTCCTAGCATGAGGGGATTTCTGCCATTACAGAAGGCTTTGAGTCAGGCTTCCACTGTCAGTCAATTGCAGCAAAAACAACATGGCATCTGAAAGATTAATACGTTTTATATGGCATAAACTTTCACAGATCATAGTGAATTTAATTAGATTCATGGAGGGCATCTGAACATCATGGACAAAAAGTTGGTATGTGATGCATTCACAGAAATAAAATTTGAGGTTGGGCAATACCTTTATTGGACCGCTAAAGGTTACAAATAACTCTTCATCTGAGGAAGAAGGTACAGTATTTGATGTGCTGCTTGTGGCTCACAAAGCCAGACTGCGATATTACATGAGGAAGAGTTCTGGACAATTTGAAAGCGCCTCGTTTGTAACTTTTTAGTGATCCTATCGTTCATCCAACAGGTTATGTTGTGGAGTTGGCAGGACCAGAGTGAACCTAAGAAAATGTGGGTTTTGTATAAGTGCAGAAAAGAGCAGGCAACTTTGCACCTATGTCAGTGCTCTTTAAGCCCCTCAATATGTACTATGGGAGATTTGATGCTAGCTGCCCTTGCCTGTTATTGATTTAAAAAAATCGTATACAGTGGCATTGTGGTGCTTCTGACAGGAAAAAAGAGAAGTGATCGTATAAAAATATGGCTCAACCTGGAGCTTTTTAAAAATGTGAACCCCAGTTTCTAGGGAACAAGAACACCAAGCAGCCACTGCTCTCCCATCATATTCTGCTTGCAGGCTTTGTGCAGCCTTTCGCTGGTTGCTGCAGGAAAGCAGGATGCTCCACGAGATAAGCCTTTTGGTCTGGCCAAGAGGTCTTTTCTCACGTTCTTATCTGTGCGTGACTAAGCAACAAAGGCGAACTTTTTTGACCCCCCCCCCCCCTTTCAGTGTCTACGATCCTCTTCTCTGGTTCTCCATCTCCACAGCCCGTCGGCGCTGCAGAGTCCGGCGGCAACGCTGCGTGTCCGCAGGGGGGGGGGGGGTCTTCCCTCCCGACGGGGCGGCAACTTTATTGGGGCTGCGCGTGAAGAAACCTTGACACGCGTCTTCCGAGTTTGGAACGCTCCGTGGCCAACCGAGCACACCCACACCCACCCTTTTCCTTGTTGGTGTTTATGTACGTGTGGCCGGCCCAAAGTCTCGAGCCCCGTTGCTTGTGGTGTGCCTGAAGTGAGGCGGCGGCGGCGAGGGGGGGGGGGGGAAGAGGCAAATAAGTCGTGTGAGGAGAAGGAATCCCCTCACGGCAAGCCTGCCCAAACCTATCCCTTTCTTGTGTGGCGTGAACTTTCTCCCTTCAGGCCGCTGTCACGTCCCCCTTTCAGACGCACCCCGTTTATCCCGGCCCCGCTGGGATGATAAAAGAGGCGTGTGTGAAGGGGGGGGGGGACACGAAGGCGACGACAGCGGGCCTGAGGCGACAAGAGCGGGCCTGAGGGAAGCACAACGCTCTGGCGGTTCGCCTCAAACCCCCCCCCCCCCCCGCACGCACGAGGCGACCGGGAAAGGCCGATGAGAAGGGAGATCCTTCCGCCCCTGTGAGTCGCCGGCGGCGGCGGCGGTGGCGGCGACGACTGAGGGCGGCACCGCCCCCTGCCTGTCTCGCTGACGCTCTGCCCCTCCTCCTCCCCCCCCCCGCCTTCGCCCCTGGGCCTGCGTCGGGTGTGAGGAGGGGGGAAAGCCCTGAGGGCGCCCACTTTCCCCGGCCTCCTCCTCCTCCTCCTCCTTCCGCCCCCCTCAGGTGCAGAGAGTTTCTAGAAGCCCATCCCAGCGTCCTTTGCGGCCCCAACATGGAGGAGCTGACGGTAGAAGTGCGCGGCTCGAACGGGGCCTTCTACAAGGTACTCTTCGGCCCCGTCCCGAGTGGAGCCGGGAAGAGGGAGGGAGGGAGGGGGGAAAGGCAAGGGGGGTCGGTTAGGAGGGGGGGTGTCGGGGTCGGAGCGGTGGGCCTGTGGGGGGGGGTGAGGGTCGAGGGTTGGGTGAAGGTTGGCCTTCAGCCGCCCCTGAAAAGGGGGGCTTGGAGGCCAGGCCGAGAGGAGGGAGGCGAAGGGAGGTTGAGCGTCGGGGCAAAGGGTGTGTGAGGGGGAGACGGGAGGGAAGGGGGGTGGGGTGGGGCGTTGAGAGGGAGGGTGGTTGGTCGGGTAGGAGAACAGGGAGGGCGAAAGGGTACGTTGGGGTTGGGGGAGGAAGATACCTGGGAGGAGATAAGAGTTGGTGGGAAAAGAGGAGACCCCCCCCCTTCTGAAGGCCTTCTCAATCCCAGGTGTGATGGTGCTCAGTGAGGGAAGGCTTTCGACTACGATTGGGAGGAATAGGGTAGACATTGGGCCAGACGAAAGACTTTCCCTCAACAGGGTGGGACTGTGCCTTTGGGAACACCTTTGAACCCCCTGGACAAACCTCTTCAGGGATTTATCTCAAAAGGTATTTTGTCTTGATGCCTGGGACCCGTGGAGGGTCAGGAAGAATCAGATCTTTGTTTTATTTTTTTGTCAGTTTTCACCTCTAAGCTGGGACGCCCAAGGAGAGGAAGTGCAAAAGATTTGTGCTCATGAGGATTTTCTCTGTAGTGGTGATAAATGATTTTTCTCTCTTCACAAGTGTTTCTTTCAGGTCAGGCAAGTGGGGAATCACATCCTCATAATTAAAAGAGCTACAGCGGTGGCATGGGGTTTAAAAAGTATTCGTACAGTTTGTGAGGAGGTTCACTGGGAGGTAAACCTGCTTGCAGACATTTGTGAAGTGTTGTTATTCCACAATATAGAATGCTCTGTTTAAAATACATCTTATAACATTAGGAATGCATGGCAATCTTAATGCTTGTACAGGCCGGGAGTTTATTTATGTCTCCAGAAAGCTTCCTTTGCTGCCACCCTCCCTGGTATGTCAGGATGTTAACAGGATCAATACAGGATACTCTCAGCTGTTGCCTGTCAGTCTTCTTTCCTGAGCCAAGCCTTGGATGCTTGAAAATCCTAGATCTTTTTATGGTGATAGGCCTCTGTGTTCTTTTACAGGACTGCTAATAGCAGGGAGCATTGTGAACGCTAGTTTTATCTTTGCACTCTATAAGTTAATTATGCTTAGATGTAGATGTATGGCAATCACGACAATGCTGTTATCATTTTCTGTCCTATGTGCTTCTCTTTCTGTTAGATAACATATAGCCATAATATAAATCTCATGGGAGTTTAGGGGATAGTTACTAGTTGATACTCCAAGTAATCATCTTTGGCAATAAGGGAATACTAATGTGATGTTAGAAGTTTCAACTATGTTTACATCTGCATGTTTTGAGTTCATACACAGATCAACGTGCAGTCTTCAGCTGTGGGGTAGAAAAACTATTTCTAAAGGCATTACTATTTATGATAAAAATATTTATGCACGTACTTTAAGTTCAAACAAGAGCTCACAAAACTCTAAATGCACCATCTTGGAATACAGACATCATCTGTATTCATCCTAACTTTTTGAACATGAAAGTTCATTTCTGATTGAATTTCTAGGAAACTTTTGCTTGATGACTTTGAGCCATATAATAAAATTGGCTATAGCTTTTTTGAATCTTGAGATGTCTTAAGATTTTTTTAAAATGTACAGATGGTAATCTAGTAGTGTACATTGGTATTTTATGCCAGCAGAATCTGGAGTTTTTCCATCGCTTTATCATTTCCCCCCTATTGTGGTGGCCAGAACCTGGTCCATGGGGTTTCTCAGTGCTAAGGAGCAAGTTTTTAGGATCTGCACAGCTGTAAGAGAGAGGGGGGAATTTGCACTGCTGGCAGAATCAGTGGGATCCAGAGGAAGTAAACCCCAGGCAAAGCTGTACCTGTGTAACTGTGCATTTCCGAGGTACTGCACCTCGGAAAAAGAAACCAATTGCACAAAGATGGGGGATACCTGGCTCAGCAAAACAATGAGGGAGAAGGATCTTGGAATTGTTGTAGATCACAAGCTAAATATGAGCCAACAGTGTGATGTGGCTACAAAAAAGGCAAATGCTATTTTAGGCATAGAAGTATAGTTTCCAAATCCTGCGAGGCGGTAGTCCCCCTCTATTCAGCACTGGTTAGGCCTCACCTTGAGTCTTGTGTCCAGTTCTGGACACCACACTTCAAGAAGAATGCTAACAAATTGGAACAAGTTCAGAGGAGGGCGACAAGGATGATCAGGGGCCTGGAAACCAAGCCTTATGAGGAAAGGCTGAAAGAATTGGGGATGTTTAGCCTCAAGAAGAGAAGACTGAGGGGTGATATGATAGTACTTTTCAAATATTTGAAAGGCTGTCATACAGAGGAGGGGCAAGATCTGTTGATCATCCCAGAGTGCAGGACACGCAACAATGGGCTGAAGTTAAAGGAAACCAGATTTCAGTTGAATATTGGGAAAAACGTCCTAACTGTTAGAGCAGTACGACAGTGGAACCAGTTACCTCGGGAGTTGGTGAGTGCTCCAGCACTGGAGGCATTCAAGAAAAACTTAGATAATCACCTGGCAGATATGCTTTGATTGTATTCCTGCACTAAGCAGGGGGTTGGACTTGATGGCTTTGTAGGCCCCTTCTAACTTCACTTTTCTATGATTCTATGATTTTGTGGCAACATAAGGTTCCAGCCATTGGTTCCTGGGCAGAATTGGAATAATTTATTAATTTCTGTATAATTCATGGCATACTGTGATATGTGGGCAAACTTGAAAAGTCATTAGCTCGAGGTCTGGCGACTGTTACAATTTGGCAATCTGTTATACAAAATACTGTTAGGAAATTGACATTTGTTTCTCATTTGTGCTTATGATTCTGTCACTGTTTCATCTTCAGGATTCTGTTCAGTTTCACTATATACATACAATGAAACTACCTGATGGTTTTTGAATCTACTTAGCCCTGATGCGGCCAAAGGTCAAGTGGTACAGCTGCTTTTGTAGAAACTTAATTCTGCTTAGTTTTTGTATGTGCATATGAAGGAAAGAAATTCTTCCCAAGATGTTAACTTGTGATTTTGAAACATGGTTTGAAATTGAATATGAACATGAATAAAACCTGCCCACTGACAATAAGACGGAATTCCCATGTATAGTAAGTGAAAATTGCACACAGTCTCACATACTCTGCATTTGAACACTGATCAGTGTTTTAGGCAGCCTTCTCAAATATGTATGATCATTGTCATTGTGAATTTCCATTGTCTTTGGACAATTTGTAACATCTCATTTTCCTTCCTTAGAATGCTTAGGTATCATTTTTGTGGTGAAAAACTAATGGGCATTGTATTGACAGAATACAAAATTCATGTACACTTTTAAAGAGGATGTAATATGTTGGTTTAGATAACAAATCACCACTCTGGCCAAAATCCTATTGCTTCATGTAAGTTGAATAATAACTTTATCCATTCCTCCCTAGTAAACAGATTGCCCCTGCTGCAGTTCTCCAGGTACACAACTGATAGTTACAATTTGGCTTACGCTAAGCAACAGGATTTTGGCCACACACATACAAAAAATACCAAATAATAGCAAATTTTCATGCAAGCTTTGATTTGATTTCATTACCTACTATGCGCTTAAATAAACAACAATAAATACATAAATTCTTAATCAGAGAGGAAATTAACAGATTGTCAGTAGGATTTCTTTTCTTTTTTAATCATTCACAGATCTCTAATGCAGCATTGTTCTCTAATTATTCAACACTATACTGTGGCATTTCCTCCCCAGTTTATTCAAATAAATCCACTTCCCAGTTGATACTATCACAGAAGACACCTTCATTGTAATATGCTACTTCCAAGAAAGGATGGACCAATAACTCATTGACTTATAATTCACATACTTAAGCTACTATAGTACTGAGTGGAAAACATTGACAGAAGGTTGCTTTTCTCTACTCTGATTTTGTTGTTGTTGTTAAAAACAGGGTATGGAATATGTGCCTCTCCAGATTCTGCCAGACAGCAGCTTCTATAATCTACACACTGTATTGGCAATGGTGAGGGATGGTAGGAGTTGAAGTTCAGCAGTGGAGTTCAACACATTCTCATTCCTGGTGTAAAGTCTTTTTGAAAGCTAAGTTTCCTAAGAGGTTGACTGTAGTGGGGTCATAGGAGACCTTTCGGACAATACATTCATATAAAGAAGATGTAACCTGTGTTATAAAAGGCCAGTGCTAGAAAACAGTTACTGAAATCCTCTTGTTTAGTATAGTAAGTTGTACAAGAATAGGTCCATTGAATCAGTGGGGATCTGGTGAGTTGACTCCTTTGTAAATTCTGTTGGTTCAGATGGGCTTACTCTAGTTGCAACTTACTTTAGCATACCAAATCACAACTAGAGTAAGTCCATTTGAATCACTGGAATTTATGGAGAAGTTGACTCACCAAACCCCAGTGATTCAGTGGACCTGCCCTAGTGCACCATACTATGCTAAGCAACAGAATTTCAACCAGTGATTATTTTCCCAACTAGCTTTGCTACAGTAGTTGTGTGGTAGTGGAAAGTTATATATACTGTGTTTCCCCGAAAATAAGAAAGGGTCTTATATTAATTTTTGCTTCAAAAAACGCATTAGGGCTTATTTTCGTGGTTTTTTTTTTTCATGTACAGCAATCTACGTTTATTCAAATACAGTCATGTCATCTTCTGGTTGCTGCACAATGGTGGAGGGCGGGGTTTCACTTAACGGGCTTATTTTTGGGGTAGGGCTTATATTACGAGCATCCTGAAAAGTCATACTAGGGCTTATTTTCAGGTTAGGTCTTATTTTCAGGGAAACATTGTATTAATGTCTATGATACCATGGCTGATCACTTACATAATCCTTTAATCATATATTTTTTTCATATTTGTGAGAAACTGCAGCTTCTGAGAAATAAAAAAAGAGAAAGAAATATCAATAAGGAAAGAAGGAAAAGTAAAGTGGAAAATTAAAACCCTAAACCAACCTAGACACGGTACACTCTCTCTTTCTAGTCATGCTGTTACACTGATGGGGTGCCCCATATATATGGACACAATTTGTTTGCTTTATGAAGAAAGCACACACTGTTTTAAAAAGTAACTTACAGAAATACTGATGGTGTTATTATGTGGGAAATTATTTCTATGCATTATTTCAGTCCCATTGCCTGTATTCAGGTGTAGTGAGCAGATAAGGGGATAGCACAGTAGGAGTCAGTTTTCCAGATCATAAAAGATCCTGAAGTATGCAACAAAAATCAGGGAATAGACTTCCTCTTTTTCCCTCCAAATTCCAGAAATGTTGGAGGCTGAAACCTGTGTGTGTGTGCTCTGTTCTTGCTGCTTGAGAAGATTGGCAGCAAAGAACAGGTGGGAGCCCCTGGCTGTTAATGGAGAGTTGTATTGAAGGGAAGCAAGCAGCTTGGCCCTAACAGGTTTTTTGGAGGCATCTTATGTGTACATCCAGTTCTGTTTCCCTCTCCAAAGAGCTTTTAACATTTTATTACAGTTAAATGTTTATTACATTTGTACTATTTGCTATTTATATTTTGTTTCTTCTTTGTGGGTAGAGTTGCATTTCAGTAAATTGTTTTTAAGAGTTTACTCATAGCTAAATGTAAACTCTGTCCATGGAGTTTTCTTGGCAAAGATACTGGAGTGGCTTGCCAGTTCCTGCTCCAGGTGGATAGCGTTTAGTCAGAACTCTCCACTATGACCTGTCCGTCTTGGGTGTCCCTGCATGGCATATCCCATAGCTTCTCTGAATTACTCAAGCCCCTTCGCCACGACAAGGCAGAAATCCGTGAAGGGGCTATGGAAGTGAGAGCTGGACCATAAAGAAGGCCGACCGCCGAAGAATTGATGCTTTTGAATTGTGGTGCTGGAGGAGACTTGAGAGTCCCCTGGACTGCAAAGAGAACAAACCTATCCATTTTGAAGGAAATCAACCCTGAGTGCTCCCTGGAAGGACAGATCCTGAAGCTGAGGCTCCAATACTTTGGCCATCTCATGAGAAGAGAAGACTCCCTGGAAATGACCCTGATGTTGGGAAAGTGTGAAGGCAAGAGGAGAAGGGGATGACAGAGGATGAGATGGTTGGACAATGTCATCGAAGCTACCAACATGAATTTGACCAAACTCCGGGAGGCAGTGGAAGACAGGAGGGCCTGGCGTGCTCTGCATGGAGTCACGAAGAGTCGGACATGACTTAACGACTAAACAACAACAACAAATGTAAACTGCTTTCGGAGTGTTTGTTATTATTGCTGAACCTATAAATACTTTTCACATACTTTTCACCTTTTGAGCAATCAACAGAGATTTATTGGGAAAAGACGCAATAGGAGGTGCCCTTTCATATTGCTGAAATCAATATGGCCACATATTGTTATAACAAAGGCAGAAATTTTCAGCTAATAACAGAGACCCCCTTCCCCACTGATAAATTAGTATATTATATTGTTGGGGTGTCATGTCTTCCAATTGGGTTGGATTTGAAGGCATCTCTTAAGGTATTCCAAGTTTTTTAAAAAAATTGTAGCTAGAATGCTGTTTTGCTCCTAGGTGCCTCCAAGAGTGGTAGTTCACTTCAAGGGCCTTGGAATGGTTTCCCAAGTTCCCCCTGTGAAAGAAAATAATAAATCTGGCACTTTTTTTTTTAAAGCTGTAAATTGCTGTTTCTGGGCCTGGTGTGCAAACAGCATTAGTAGCTGGGGCAAAGTTTTGATCCCAAGTCCTTTGAGATTGCCCACCCTATCCTAAACAGGTACATATACTCATGTAAGAAGCTGCTTTCTCTGTTCTTCAGGTCATCTTTCGTCTGTTAATCTTTCCTATAGTTCTCACAGAAATGTGATTTGTGTGTGGTATAATAAAAATAGTGTGCTGACATAGAGTGACTCTTCTCAGGGTTTTCAGGCATGGAGTACTCAGACGTGATTTACCATTTCCTTCTTCTGGAGACACTCTTGGACCATCTATCTTGCCCAAGGATATACAGGCTGTTTCATATCTTAAAAGGCATAGTGGGGAATCAAAACTCCTGCCTTATACTCCTTCTCCAACAAAGCTATCTAGTCAGTTGAATGTGTAGTGGGTGGAAAGTTGAAATGACTGCCACCAAATATTTTTGTTTCTTTGTCCAACACTGTGTCAGCCATCAGTGTATCACCTTAAGTTGCTGTTGAGAAAGGTGGGTAGCACATTTTTAAAATAAATTAAATAGAAATAAACTTAGTTCTTTGTAGTTGACAGAATGCTGTAATCACTTCTATTTTAATATGTAAGCAAGTATGAAAGGATATTAACAGCTACTACTTGCAGTGTTTTGATAACTTTTCCCAGTGTTTTTAGTATGTATTGAAGCAGATTGTGTTGCTTTTGATTGTAGCTGATTCATAAATTGCTTTGCTTACTTGGTAAAAATTATGGAGGAAGGAAATTAAAATTGTATTGAGCATTGTATTGTAACAACTAGTTTTTGCAAGGACATTTTGAAACTTGTTGGTAGAGCTGAATTTTGCAGTGAATCTTACCCATGAGAAATCCCCCATAGATAGCAGAGAATATTTAATTCCTGTGAGTCTCAGAAGTATGCATTCAGGTTAAATAACTGTACTAGTATTCAGTTTTGGAACAAAAATATTTTTGTCAAGTTCAAAGCATACATAAATTCCTAACTGCCTCAAATGGTTACTTTTATCCATGTGTGATTTCTGTAACTACTTTTCTTTGTTTTCTGTTGCTTGTGAGTCATGTATCTCTTTTGGGTTGAGTTTCACTTGGCTATCTCATGTTCACTTTCAAGTTGCATAGCTATAAAGATATTTTAGGCTATCTGGTTTTGAAAGTTGAGGCTCTGAAGGGGATGTTACAAGTTAAATATTTAGATATGTCTTATTCTATGTTCCCTCACTTTAAAAATCTAATCTTTTCTCTGTTTTTGGAAAGGGATTGATTGTACTATAATCTTGAAAAATAATCTTCGTAATTCTAATACACTATTAAAGAAGCGCTATAGGAATAATTTTATGGGAAGCTACCGCTCAGGCAAATGTAAAAGCTTTCAAAAGAACTGTTGTTTCAGTATTTCTGTGAATTTTCAAAGGGCTTTGACATGTACCTGATTAGTTTCATTGGAAGCTGACATCTATCAGCTGAGTGTCAACAGTTATCTCTTCAGATTCTTAAAAGTTACCGTATGGTTGAACTCTTGATGAGTAAGATATAGCATACTGAGTCGTGATCAGTATGGTATTCAGACATTTCCGACGTCTGAGAAATTGGTATTTTTCAAGATTAAATATAAAGTGATGAAACCTTGTGCAAATGAGATAGTATAGTCCTTAGGTGGTAATTGCAGTGTCTGATGATCAAATGAAGAATTTTTTTGAATATACTCATGCATGAATAACAGACCCTCTATGGATACCGTACCTCTTCAAGTATATAAATATTTCAGCTGGTTCTGGGTATGAAAGCACACTATTTCTGAGTGGATTGCATAATTTATATAGAGAGGTAGATAGATTTTATCTGTCAAACTAGGATGGTTCTGTGATGCAGTGATTTCCATAGATTTTCCAAAAGTTGTTTATAGTATTATCCTGAAAATGAAAACATGTACATTTGCTATTTCCTGTTCACACTGATCCACTATTTCCTTAGTAATAATAATTGTCTGCAATCAAGTCAATTCTGACATACAGTGACTCTTTCCTGGATTTTCAAGGTAATGGAGTACTCAGAAATAGTTTACTCTTCCTTTCTTTTGAGGGCACTCTGGGACTGTGCAGCTTGCCAGAAGCTACACAGACTGGCTCTTCCTGGGAAACCCAGTTTGAAATTGAACTTCCAGTCTCTGGCTCTGCCGCCAGATACCCAACTTCCTGAGCTATCTGTACTTTAAAATACCAGTGATACAAATTAAATAGTCAGATTTGTGATTTAAGTGATGTAATGTTAGATATATAAAGGCAATTCTAATAAAACTAGATTTATAGGTTCACATAAAAACCATAGAATCAAAGAGTTAAAATTCTACAAATTATTTAGTCCAAATACTGTATTCTGTCTGCTCCAGGCTAACTTTATTTTAACAGAGTTGTCAATCAAATGAGAGTAAAGGGAGGTGGCTAGGAAGGAGCCTTGGAAAGAACATCTAGGTAGACAGTTGAAAAAGATTTTGTTATTAATTGAGAGAAAAACGTCAGCTGAAACCCAGTAGTAAGGTACAGCCAGTGTGACCCCATTGTATCAGTGGGGATTTAATAAATTACAAGCTATGTAAGTTCCATTAATTATGTAGGCCTAATCTAGTTGTGACTGCTGGATTTCATCCATTTAAAGTGTTTAGTATATAGTATTGTATTTCAGTATTGTTTACATAGTATAACTTTTAATCAAATGTTATCAGCTAGAGAGAGATAAGTCAGCTATAATTTGTATGTGACAACTTGAGTCTGTGATTAAAATGCATTTCCTTTAGTAAACAGAACCAACCATTTGAGCGATATCATAGAAGTACTTCAGGTTCAAAAAAACCTTTTTTAGTATCTTTAATTGAAATTAAAAGCCTTGAGAAGCTCTCAAATGGGTCTTCATCTTAAATTATACTTTTATCTCTTTTATATTTCTTGTGTTTAATCAATAGGTTGAACAGCACTTCACCTGAGACTTTGTAGAACTCCATTAGTTTAATTAGTTTAATAATTAGTTGAAATTTTCTGTCAGTTGCACAATTGTTTTATATATAGCTTTTATTCATCATACTGGGATTATTCTGTGATGCAGTGTTTTCTTTAGATGTTGCAGTAGTAATGATGTTGCTCATGGACTACCCTGCAAATGAAAGCAGTTGCTTTTTGTAGCAAAGTATTTGTCATTTAAAACAGAGATGGGTTACATGTCAGTGGGTTGCATGTAGCCTGTCTATTTTTGTAGTTCTCTATAATCATCTGCTGCTGATTTTGAAGGTTTTAAGCAACTCTGAAGAGAACAATATAAAACTGTAAAATCTGGAGCACTATGAATGTGTAAAATCTGTAAAATTACAATTAAAATTGTAAGCACAGAACGTATAATTCATGATTAAAGTTGAGCAGTGGTGACAAAACTATCATTTCTCAGTGCACACTAGGCCCTGGAATGTCTGTGTGAATACAGTACTTGAATCTTGTGCCAGAGTGATACCTATCACACTTTTGTTTGATTCCAGCATGGCTCTGTAAGTGCTGGTGGACTTATGGCAGTCATTATTTCCCAGTTTATTGGATAACTACTGGCCAGTCTCAAACATCCCATTCCTGGGCAAGGTACTGGAACGTGTGGTGGTTTCTCAGCTCCAGGGATTCCTGGAGGAAGCGGATTATCTAGACCCATTTCAATCTGGTTTCAGGCCTGGCTATGAGACAGAGACAGCTTTAGTCGCCTTGGTGGATGACCTACGCCAGGAACTGGACAGGGGGAGTGTGTCCCTGTTGGTTCTGCTGGACCTCTCAGCAGCTTTTGATACCATCGACCATGGTATCCTTTTGGGCCGTCTCTCTGGGATGGGGCTCGGAGGCACTGTTTTACAGTGGCTCCAGTCCTTCCTGGAGGGGAGAGCTCAGAAGGTGGTGCTGGGTGACTCCTGCTCAACACCCTGGCGTTGTGGCGTTCCTTGGGGTTCTGCTTTGTCACCCATGCTTTTTAACATCTACATTAAACCCCTGGGAGAGGTTGTCTGGAATGTTGGGGTTCGGTGTCACCAGTATGCAGATGACACCCAAATCTATCTCTCCTTTCCACCTAATTCCAGGGAAGCTGTCTTGACTCTAAACCAGTGCTTGGCATCAGTAATAGGCTGGATGAGGGCAAACAAACTGAAACTTAATCCAGACAAGACAGAGGTGCTATTGGTTAGTCGGAAGGCAGATGAGGGAACAGGGATACTACTTGTGCTGGATGGGGTTACACTCCCCCTGAAAACTCAGGTCCGCAGCTTGGGTGTACTCCTGGATTCATCCCTAAGCTTGCATGCCCAGGTCTTGGCGGTGGCCAGGAGTGCATTTGCACAGCTAAAGCTCGTGCGCCAGCTGTTCCCATTCCTTGAGATGTCAGATCTGGCTACAGTGACACATGCCTTAGTTACATCCCGTTTGGATTACTGTAACGTGCTCTATGTGGGGCTGCCTTTGAAGACGGTTCGGAAACGTCAGCTGGTGCAAAACTCTGCAGCCAGACTACTGACTGGGGCCAGCTACAGGGAGCATATAACACACTGGTTACAAGAACTGCACTGGCTACCAGTCTGTTTCCGGGCCCATTTCAAAGTGCTGGTCATTACCTATAAAGCCCTATACAGCTTGGGTCCAGGCTACCTGAAGGACCGTATCTCCTTATATGCACCTTCTTGGCAATTAAGATCCGCAGAGGAGACCCACTGCCAGCACAAGCACAGCTGATGGGGACACGGGAGAGGGCCTTCTCTCTGGCAGCTCCTAGGCTATGGAATGCTCTCCCTCGGGAGATCAGGATGGCCCCTTCCCTTTTATCATTCTGAAAAAAGCTAAAGACCCATCTCTTCAGGCAGGCTTTTAACAATTACAACTGAATCCCTGAACCCCATTTCAGCAAATAATTTTAATCTTTTCCATGTTTTAATGTTTTAATCTTTTAATTTAATTTTAAAATCATATAGTGTTTAATTTATCTTTTAATATTTAACTTATTGTGTTTTTAAATTGTGTGAATTTTGATGTTGTGAGCCGCTTTGGGTCCCTTGTTGGGAGAAATGCGGCATATAAATAAAACTAATTATTATTATTATTATTATTTGTCACTCCTTTCAGCCATCTATCACGTACAGCCTTGTTTCAGCCATTTGTCCTGTTTAGATAGTGGTACAATGAAGGAATATTTGACTTTGAACTTAATGTGTGGTGGGACCATCTTTTGTAGGTAATGTATTTTACTGTAAAATTTGGTCAGACACCCATAGTGCATTTGAGGGTTCTTCTGTTCATAATACTGCATGAGGTTCTATACCCCACCCCACCCCGCTTTGGTGGCGTTACTCAGAAAGGCTGGGTATATCACTTGATGACTACTTAGATTTGGAAAAGATGAAATACTAGGTGCCTCTTCATTTATTTCTGTTTTTTAACTTCTGTGTGCTTAGCAGAAGGACTTCAAGGCAGGGTTGGGCAAACCTCAAATGTTTTTGGACAGTAGTTTCCATAATCCTTCACCTTAAGCCAAGCTGGTTAGTGTTGTGAGAGTTGTTGGCCAAAACTGATATCCACCCATGTATATGCTGCAGGCTATCCTTTCTTAGGGTGACTGTATTTCTTGATTTTTGAGAGCTATGCTATTGAAAAATGTGGAAGAGATTTTCAGCAGGAGAGATGTTGCAGGTAGCAGGATAATGGAACAGCTAAACACACTTGGGACAAAGAAGAAATCAAGAATTGTTATCAAGAAATGCTACCTGATCTGGCTTTATGTCTCCTGACAGTGGTCACCCAGTTTTATCTTGGAAGGTTACAAGGTTAAGACAGAGTCTAAATCCTATAGGTTTTGTTAGAACATAAGCATATGCAGTGAGATTAAGATAACTACCAATCTGGACTGTTGGAGTTCAACAAGAAATGTATTATTTGTGGGTGTGGTAGGTAGGCAGTTCTTTTTTTCCATATTATAGCCCTGGTATTCTCTGTTGTTCCTTCAAGAATCACAGATGTTCTGAAAAAGGGGAGAGATTGTAATTGAAATCATATAAGATTTTCTTCTTTTTGCTCCTTACATACTGGAGGTTGGGCATTGTCATAGCTATATTGACTTCATGTGGATTAGTTATAAGCAGTGGCCAGAATTCTGTTGGGGATTTATGCTGGTGTAAATATAACTGCACAAATTGTGGTGGCAAATTGCTGCCAATTAACAGGTTGCTGCTAGCATTCCTGGTTGTGCACAAGTAATGTGACTGGAACATTTAAGCCAGCACAAATCCCTAGTAGGACACTGGTGAGTGATGCATCCAAACCACTCTCCAAGATTCTTTACCCAATAGGTTTTCTACATTCCTGCTATTTCTTTTCTCATTCATTTTATCTTGCACAATGAGCTATGACAATCGCTTCATGTTTGTTTGTCATTACAAGGCTCATGTATTCTAGCTTTCTGCATTTTATGAACCTTATGATGCTCTGGCCTTTATTCATTCATCTTAGTGCTTCTTCATTGGTCACATGCTCAATCCAAGAAATTTTTGGCATCCTCTAATGCAGTGGTCCTCAACCTTGGGCCTCCAGATGTTCTTGGACTACAACTTCCAGAAGCCTTCACCACCACCTCTGCTGGCCAGGATTTCTGGGAGTTGAAGTCCAAGAACATCTGGAGGCCCAAGGTTGGGGACCACTGCTCTAATGAATCCATATTCCAAATTCTTTCTTAGTTGCCCATGTTAACGTCCATGATTCCAGAGGTTAGTAAATAGAGTAAATAAACTGAAACTCAGTCCACATGAAGTGAGGTAATCGGGGTGGATTTAGGAATGATGAATGGGGTCAGCCTTAGATGGATACGTGTTTAGATAGCTCAGTGGTTTAGGTATCTGGCTGTGAAGTCAGAGGTTGGAAGTTTAATTCCCCACCGTGCCTCCTTGATGGACTGGACTTGATGATACATTGCGTCCTTTCCAGCTCTGCAGTTCTAATATTATTATTATTAACTTGAAGCAGGACTGAGGAGCTTGTGATTCTCCAAATGTTGAATAATGATTGCTTCCATCATCCTTACTCTTGGTCAGGCTGAGAAGGTGGATCGAAAATTGAGTCCATCAGCATCAAGAGGGCCACAAGCTTCCCATCCCTGTTGTGCACCATAAGATGTTTAGCTTGATGTTGTTGTGCATCTTAATGCTAAGATGGTACTTGGGACCAAATAGAGGAATGTGTTCCTTTTTGTCTCTGTAGAGGGACCAGTGCTCTTTAATGTGTACATATATGATATGTGAGTTACAGGTAAGCATTGAGGTGGGCAGATATAGTGATGATACTAAGCTATTTAAAGTGTTCATAGCAATGAAGAGCTCTAAAACAATTCTTCTTGATTGAGAGAGTAGGTGTTGAAATGGCAGACAGATGTGGTTGGTGTAAGCAAGTGTGAAGTAGTATATATTTAGGACAAAATGTCCTACCATATTTTTCCATGTATAATACGACCCCACGTATAAGACCCCCCACTTTTCTAACCCAGAATTTCTTCGCAAGAAAGTGGAGGGGGAAAGCAGGAATCATCAAAGCGCTTTGATTCCTGATTTCCCCCTCCACTTTCTTGTGAGGAAAGTGCTTTCCCCCTCCAGTTTCCTTGCAAGAAAGTGCTTTCCCTTTCTACTTTCTTCGCAAAAAGTGGAGGGGGAAAGCAGGAATCAAAGCGCTTTGATGATTCCTGCTTTTCCTCTCCACTTTCTTCGCAAGAAAGTGGAGGGGAAAAGCAGGAATCATCAAAGCGCTTTGATCCCTCCCTCCTCCTTACTTCCATGTATAAGACTACCCTAAATTTTAAATTAAATATTTTAGAGAAAAGTATCGTCTTATACACGGAAAAATACGGTAATTTCATATATACACTAATGGAGCCTAAACTGAAACTGACTGACTAGAAGGGGGATCTTGCGGTTGTGGTGCATGGCTTGGTGAAAAATCTGTGTTTAAGTGGGCTGCTGAAAAAGAAGGCAAATGGCAGTATTATTTTGCTTTTATACAAATCTGTATTTTGACATAAGCGAAATACTTTGAACAGTTCTAGTCACCACATATCCAAAAAGGGATATTGTAGAGAAAAATTAGTACAGATTGGTAGTAGAATTCCTAGTGTGCACTTTATGAAGTGTCTCTGCAGGGCAGAATTTTGTTTTCCTTGGCATCATTAGCTATATTGTGGTTTCCTATTACAAGTGAAAGTTCTCCTTGTTTTTGAGATTGTTACAATGGAAGATGCAACTTTTAAAAAATAAAGTGGCATATCCTCGTACTATTGCTACCAAGCATGAATCTTTCTAACTGTTCTTATCCTTTATTCTAGGGTTTCATTAAAGATGTTCATGAGGATTCACTCACAGTTGTGTTTGAAAACAAGTATGTACTTCCTTGGAAACCATTATACAAGATATTATTTTGTGTAATGTTGAGTTACAGACTATACTGTCTCCTGAAGAACATGATATTTACTCACTATGGAAGGAGGAAGGAAAGTCTATTGTGCAAAACAGTATAATGTAAATTGGGAAAATGGATTTTTAAATTCTTGTTGCTACGTTATTAGTTATAGCTCATGTGTACCATCTGATGCAATAAAATATCTTGAATGTTTTATAGTATAGAAAACAATATTACTGTTTAATACTGAATATAGTCTCTTTCTCTCAGACCTTTTCTCAGAAGAGACGTGTCCAGAGCCTACATGCCCTGGATCCTGGTGAACCTGTGGCTTTGTGTTCTTGAAGCCATAGTAATTGTGTGTATTCTTGGCAGTTGAAGCTAATTCAGTGAGGTTAAACAGGAATATTACTGAGCTTGCTAGGATGACAATGGTTCTGCTTTTACTTTAGAACAAACCACATGACATACACAAACTTGGGGAAGGGGCTTATACTAGCTAAAAGTAGTTAAATCAAGATCAGACTTTGTCTTTGGAACCTATTTTATGAGCTAACTTTTGATAGAACAGCCATAAGTTCCCTGAGTTCCTATGTAACAGAAAAAGAAAGCAGGAGCTTTTACTTTTTTCTCATGTAGAAATAAAGAAAGGGAGGAGAAGTGCATGAGCCTGAGTAGTTTAGGTAATAATAAGAATAGGGCCATTCAGTTACCGTGATTGATATATTATTATTATTAGTTTTATTTTTTATATATATATATATTATATGTGCATGTACAGGCAGTCTGATAGAAAAGGGGTGGGTTGTACTACTTGCAGAGCTGTTAATGGGGTTCTGTGTGTTATAATAAAGTTGTCAGTATTCCATTTGTTTCCATTTATATCTAAACTTGTTCTTAATTTAGCAATGGCTATAGTTATCTTTTCTGATACTGATAAAATTTTAAATACATACTCAACTTCTAGTTGGCAGCCAGAACGCCAGGTTCCCTTCGGTGAAGTAAGACTACCACCACCACCTGATATTAAGAAAGAAATTGGTGAAGGAGATGAAGTGGAGGTGAGTTCATCCAAATACTACTTTCTTAATGTGGAGTTGTCTCATCTGGAAATGGCAAAATTCAGTGGGATGTCAACAAGTCAAGCAGGGTTGTTTTTAGAGCTCCCTAGCCAAGCTGTTATTTGGGTCAGTCATGTTGGAATGAGTGCGAATTTTACAGGAGCAGTTCTACGGATATGTGTCCAGTAGAAAAGTTATTCCTTTCTCAGTAGCTAATATAGTCAAATACGTTTTTTAGAGATAATCTACATGTTATCCTTATGAAGTATTCTTTTTTCAAAAACAAGTGTAGCTGCATTGAATGTAAGAAACATTTCAAAATACAGTATCTGCATTAGGCCATCTGAAACATCACAATAATGAATGCTTAGCCCTAACTGGATTACATTTGCACTCAAGGAAATTTGCAACTGATTGGACAACAGGTTTTGTCTAGTACTATGGCATTGGATAGAGACTCTGCATTGATAGATGAAATTATGAGAAAGTTGCAGACTTTGGTTTATTCTGTACCAGGTGATATGAACGTTTCAGGCTGTACCTGGGACTATTCTATTGGAAAAAAGCATTAACTTATTTCTCCCTGCCAAGCCATTTCTGAAATCATTAAAATCTAGCAGTTGCTGAGAACACTCACCATTTCAGTTGAAAAATAAGGACTCCTCAATAATTGGAAATGATAGGTGGAGAGAATCTAGACATTTCTTACATTAGCAAACCTTATGATAATTTTAGATGGTCTGCTGAGTTATATAGAAGCTAGAAGCAATAGAAGCTAGATTGAATAGTTTATCCTAAAGGAATCCTTGGAAAATAAAATCCCAGCTTCAGTTGCATAAAATCATCTTCATCCTGTTGTGTGGCTGTTAAATTTCCAAGTTGCACAAAAGGCAGAGGTAAGCTGTAGGTTTTCATGAGGAACTAATATTTAAAGGTAATAATCAGATGGGTGGCCTAAATTTAATGGAGAGTTTTAGCCATCCTTTCTACTTTTGGGTAGCACTACTGGAAACCAAACAGATGAAGGGATGAATTCCTTCTATTTTTCTCAGTTGTTTCTTTTAGATATCCGTGCTTAATACAGGTTTGTAGAATTTAAGATTTTTATATGGAAACTAAAAAATTATCTTGAATTCACTTTATTCAAATGCACATGTGAAATGCCTTTGCATAGGCCAGAATCCTGCTGGGAATTTATGCTGACTGCATACATCCTGATGGTGAATTTCTACTAATTTAAGACTTGGTCTTTGTATTCCTGGTCATGTGCTAGTTGCACAACGTAAGGTGAACATGACTGCAAGTGGCAACATGATAATAAGTTACAGTTTGTCTCCATGATTGTACAGTTACATTTATAACTGGATTCTGGAAGGCATAGAAACCTAAAACTGTAGAGTTGGAAAGGATCCCATGGGTCATCTTGTCCAACTTGATCTCGTGAATCAACTACTTTAACTCAGTGCAGCTACAATATTCCTGACAGATGGGCCTTCAAGCATTGCTTAAAATATCTCTTGCAAATGAGAGGCTGCCTTGTTCCAAGAAAGTGGCAAGATAAAAGCATATTTGGAAGTTAGTTTTTAAATGTTGCATTATTTATTTCCAGGTTTACTCAAGAGCAAATGACCAAGAGCCTTGTGGATGGTGGTTAGCAAAAGTGCGGATGATGAAAGGGGAGGTAGGTATAGGTAAAACTTGGAAATTGTGAGCCAGCTTTGGAAAAGAGCCATAAATAAAACTTTAAACTTGTGTGCAGTGTCTTGCAGTAAAAAAGGAACACTCCTGAATTAAATTTCACCAGTTTAGTAACATCATCCCCAGTGTTGAAAGTGCTGAAAGTCTAAAGAGCTGAACAGGCTAAAGTTTCATTGGTAGAGGGATGGAGGTGCAAATGGAAAAGAGGAGGATTCACATCTTAATCTTCTCCATACATATAATATTAGCTGCTAGCTGTAATAATTTCTTCCTTAATGTCATATACAGGGCTTGAAAAATCCACTTGTCCACTCATCTGTGACGAGTGAAAAAACGCTGCTTGACGAGCCACACTCCCTCCCTCCTTGCCTCCTTACCCTCAGTCCGTCTCTCTCTCTCTCTCTGATCATGCAGTCCTCCCCTCCCCTTCCCATTGCAAAAGGAAAAACAGCCCTCTTCTCGCGAGAAGAGAGCTCGAGCGGCACATAGATATATAGCTCTGCAGGAGAATGTAGAGTAGTCCCATGCTGGAGAATATGGAGATTCCCTGCTCCCAATTTCAACCGAACGACCTGGCTCCTTAAGAGGCCGGGCGCTTTTGCTTTCAGTTTTATTTTTGCTGGAGACATTCAAAAGAAAGGCATTCAAAATACAAGCTTCATGACCCCACAGGCACGCAGGTAATAAAGCAACCCAAATCTGAGGGTATATTTATTTTGGGTTTGTACGCATTGTTACGTAGAAAGTGCCTAGTTTAAATTTAAATTTAAGTTTAAACATAAATTGCAAGGCTATAGTCCGGTCATGCTGACTGGTGAAATTTTTGACTGACTGGTGAGACATTCTAAATTTTTTCAAGCCCTGGTCATATATGTTATTCACTACAATATATTTCTTAAGGAAATAAAACTTGTGTATTTTTATATATAACTAGTATTTATCTTCCCCAACATAGACCATATATATTGTTTAGAACTGTAACTCCCATTAGTTCTAGCTAACTTGGCTGTGGGGGACACCTGGAAGGTGCAAAGGCAAATCTTTGGCTTCAGAAATTCCATTGTAAGCATGTGTTTTGTGGCACTACCTTCTAAGCGTGCAAGAATTACTATAGTGTAGACTAGGAAAATGTAGGCATCCTACAGTCTCAAGAGACTATGATAACGTGCTCTGAATAGAGGTCTTGGAACAGCGTATAGTGTGGCTGAGAAGGCCAATTCGAAAGTGACAATCCCTTCCACACTAAAGACAAATACAATCTGTCCCCTGTCCAGCTCCCTGATTTGGCTGGTTTTGACTGCCTCTTTGCCTTGGCCTGCTGAACAAGTGCCTCTTCAAATTGGGAGAGGCCATGCTGCACCGCCTGCCTCCAGGCTGAACGCTCAGAGGTCAAGGTTTCCCATCTGTTGAGGTCCATTCCTAAGGCCTTCAGATCCCACTTGCAGATATCCTTGTATCGCAGCTGTGGTCTCCCTCTGGGGCGCTTTCCCTGCACTAATTCTCCATACAGGAGATCTAAAAATGGAAGTTTCCATAAAATCCACGTGATCCAATTACAGACTTTCTCAGCCTACTTTATATTGTGGAATTATTGCTAGGATAATGTAGCGGGGTGGATAATGAGCTTTGGGGTGAAGGATGTGATAAATAAATAGAATTTTAAAATAGGGTTTGAAGGAGAGATGCTGCTTTCAGTTTTTTTCATGTTCTTGGTTATAGTAATTTGTTGATATAAAATCATCTTGTCATTTATAACATTTCACAAAACTAAAAGATAGAAAACTTTATCTCTTTTCAGTTCTATGTAATTGAATATGCTGCCTGTGATGCCACTTACAACGAAATAGTCACATTTGAACGACTTCGGCTTGTAAATCAAAATAAGCCAGTTAACAAGAATACGTTCTTCAAGTGCGCCGTAGATGTTCCTGAAGACCTGAGAGATGCGTGAGTAAACTGCCGAAAATTTCATTGTGTCAGTCTTGCAGGCAAAAAATAAATAAGAGAATAGCTTAAATTTTGGTTTAAAAGATAAAATAATTCATACTTCTGACAGATGAAAATGGAGACTGTAATCCTATACATACCATTGTGAGAAAGTGTTATTGAATGCAGTGGGTGCTTACCTCTGAATAGACAGTATAAGATTGGATTAGGAGTGTGTTTTATTGAAACCTTACAATAAAACAGAAGAAGGGAGTCAGAGGAAAAATAGGGTTTTGCCAGCGTAAGTATGGAGTGAATGGGGAGGCCAAAGGCCGCACGCAGTAAAAATGGCTTACAGCAGATAACAGGCAGGGATCACTGAGAAGGTGAAGGAAAATAAGTGAGATGAACATCCCAGTTCTCAAAGACCTTGTGGTTTTGAAATGGTCAATACCCATGTAAAATTGAAGGCTTTGTTTTAGTGGGCAAACATGGGTCACCAAACTGTCGTTGAGTTTCAGCATGGAGTGAAATGTCCAACGGCAATAGTTTTCATAGTGCAGCTGAACTTCCCAAGTATGGTTTTACAGAGCTTCCCAAATCAGTTAAGAAATTGAACCCAATTAAAGTTTTTTTTTAAGTGTTGTAAAAGTTGGTATACTTTAAGTAGAATTATCAGCAATTTGTGTAAATCTGAAGAAACCGCATATATTACTAACAGAGCAAACTTGTTTATAGATGCCATGTGGATTTAATGTTACTTAAAGTATGTGATATGCCTTTTCTTCCATAAAGAATTCTTCGTAGTTTGCAAGCTTCCCACACTTTTTCATCAGTAAAGCTAGGTCCAGCAAATGGCATTATCTTCTTTCCATCCAAAGCTTCCTAGAGCAAAACCCCTTGTTTTGCATTTTTTCCTATCTCAGGTGTGCTGAGCTTTCAAATATTGGAGTTTTTTCTTTTCTGTATGCCACCAGGTCTTGTTGTAGTACTTCAACTTGAGTTAATTTATGCATTACTTTTCATAGATGTGCAAATGAAAGTGCCCACAAGGATTTCAAGAAAGCTGTTGGAGCTTGCAGAATTTTTTACCAGGCTGAAACAACTCAGTTAATAGTACTGGTAAGATATGTTCTCTTTTTAAATTCAAGTAGTCCCTTTATTTTTGTGGATGCTATCCTTCACTTCATTGTGGCAAAATATATAATACGTCTTGACAGATAATTAAAATATCTTTTCATCACAGTATATATAGAGGGGGAAGGGTAGGCCAAAATCCTATTATTTTATGTCAGCGTAATGCAAAAGGTATGACTTTTGGAGGTGAACTGCAGCAAGTTATGAAGTCAGCATAGACATTAGTAATTGTACCCTGTGTCACATGACTTGGCACCTAACAGATGATGTCTGTGCTGACTTCATAACCTGCAGCTGATTGCTTTCAAAATATATGCCATTTGCGTTATACTTGCAAACATAACTGATATTATTTTGACCAGAAACAGCTGAAATGTGCTATGTTGACAGATTCTAGAGTGAATCAGAAGGTGTCAGTAGTGACCAAAGATTCTTAGCACACTGTACATATCAACACCTTGGTTTCATCCACAGTCTTGGGTGTGGCTGTAACCAGAAAGTTCTTTTTCTTGATATAACTTTAACTTCAGCATATTCCAGAAAACCATCTGATTGGTGATAATTGGATGATTTTGTAATTAGCACTTCCATTGATCATTACTGGTGCTGTCATTTTGAAAACTCATTACCAAAGTAATTGTCGTCTTCTGTTTTCCCATCTCACTTGGCCCACCTCCCTCTACAACGTCCTCTGTATGTGAAAGCCTCTGGCCTAACTATTATGCTCTGTGTTTGAGAAAGTTGGATGTAATCCATGAAAGTTCACCCTGAAAAACAGTCTTATCCTTTAATAAGGTGCCACAGCTGTTCTGTTTGTATTTTTTGTTATATTGAGGTCACTTTTCGATTTGCGAGTAGGAAATTTGCCTTAGGGTAGAGAATTCATAGCAGGAACATTAGGCAGGCAATTTCTTATAAGCCCAGTCCATACCATTTTGGCTTTGGCATTTATCCTGTGCCTTCTGGAGAACAAAACAGCTGGTTTATGCAGCCAGGTGGGGATTTCTTATGAAGAGTTCTTGTGAGCATGCATATAAGTGGGTATGGCTTTATGCCAAAAACAGGTCAAGCTACACTAAGCAGTGTAATCCTACATGCCCTGTTTGCTCTCCTTTAATGTAAATTAGCTGCCCCTTTTGCTGTTGTAGTAGTTTGAATCTCACTGTTCTGATACAGTGACTGAAGTACAGTAGTAAGTTGCAACTAGAGTATGCCATTGAATTAGTGGAATTTAGCAGAGGAGTTGACGCACCGAATCCCCACTGATTCATTTGCCTACTGTAGTTGCGACTTACTACTGAATTGCAGCTAATATTTTACAAAGTTTTCTTCTCTGCTGCCCTCAAAGGTTAACTGCTAAAATTAAAAACTGAAAAACAAAAATCAGTTAATTTTGTTTTATATAAGAACATCAGTATTTTTCTAAAACTTTAAATAAATAGTAACTACTCTAATGTGAAGTAGAATGAGAATTAAACATAGCTCTCTTGGTATAATTCAACTGTCTTGGTATAAAAATGCTATTTTGTATGACTTCTGTAGTCTGCCAGTGAGGCAACAGTGAAACGAGTGAGTATTCTGAGTGACATGCACTTGCGTAGCATTCGAACCAAGTTAATGCTCATGTCAAGAAATGAGGAAGCCACAAAACATTTAGAGGTAAGTTTTTAAAAAAATCACATTTCCGTTCCAGTTCCATTTTTTTTGTATGCAGTTATTTGTGCTCATGTTTGAAGTACTTGTTGCAGGAGATAACTTCTTTTGCTTTCTCTCTAGTGCACAAAGCAGCTTGCAGCAGCATTTCATGAAGAATTCGTTGTCAGAGAAGACCTAATGGGACTTGCAATAGGAACACATGGCAGTAACATACAGCAAGCCAGAAAAGTTCCAGGAGTTACTGCAATTGAGCTTGAGGAGGATACTGGAACTTTCAGGATTTATGGAGAGGTATGAGAGAATGGGAGAGGGGAGAAATCGTTTATTTGTAAGATTAATTTCAGGATTTATGGAGAGGTTTGAGAGAATGGGAGAAGGGAGAAATCATTTATTTGTAAGATTAATTGATAGATTGATATACTGCACCTTTAGTGTGAGCAGTACTCTGGGCAATTCACAGATGAAAATTTAAAACCCCACATGACAATTTAGTTGCATCATGGCAGTTTATGTAATATTTTTTAAAGGTTTTAATCTGGAATGTGGTGAATACATATTTTCAAGTAATCACTCTCAGAATATCATACATTTGCCAGACAGGAATGCTATGCTATGTTTTCATCTGTCTGTGCTTTTCCTTTGACTTGGATTATTGCCCAGATGTCCATACGGTAAAACTATTAGATTACTGCTTTATTTTCATTTGTATGTGCCACATGGATGCATAACAATTGTGCTGGGTTATGGACTATATGTCAGGGGTTATGACCAGTAGTTTATGGGATAACCAAAGGTAGAATTCAGTCTATTCTATATAGTTTCATTAATTGTGTAAAGAGCAGATAGCAGTCTATTTCAGACAATGTTGAAATGTTATGTTCTGCCAGACCTTATTTAAGCAATGACCTGATAACTGTAAGTGACCAGGAATTGCTTCTTGCCTTTTTGAACTGCAAATAAGATTACACGTGTCTCTCACAATTCATATTAAAAAGTGTTGCTGAAACGTTGCCTTACATTAGGAAGAAATGTAAATTTTTAATTCACTGTACTCATAGATTATTTCTTTTCTTTTCAGAGTGCTGAGGCAGTAAAAAAGGCTAGAAGCTATTTGGAATTTGTGGAGGATTTTATTCAGGTTCCCAGGAGTCTTGTTGGTATGTAATAAAGATTAACATGCAGAAAGCATGGGGAGAGCATGCTTTCTGAAATCACATATTTTAACCTCCCCCTTTTAATGTTGTCTTTGAAATGGTTCTGTTTTATTAGCTTAAAACATTTGCATGTCTAGAGAGAATGTTGGCTCTCATGAATTGCATTTTCTGGAAATGGACAGAGGAACATTCTGGAATGAAAAGTCTCTCTCTCTCTTTTTGGAGATTAGAAAGGAGTGCATTTGAAACAGGTCTTTTCCAAGCAGACTTCTCAGAGTCAGTCCATTTTGTCTTGGTCACAAAGCAAAAGTAGGCAAGACTGCCGGTCCTCAATTATGCCAGTTTTGACCTACCACTATTTCCATGTTTCTTTGTCCTCTTCCAGTTAGGTAGGTTAACATGTAGAGGCTTCAGGTGTCTTAGGAAGGAAGTGGTAGAGGAAGGAATGTTATCTCCTTGGAGAAGTCACAGTTGGGTGCAACTTCATTCTATGCTCCCTTGAGGGTGAGAAATTTTAAGTAAAATGTGGTCCTTCACACCATGGAATCTGCTGTGTCATCAAATAGGTAGATTACCATGAGAGCAGCCAGCCATTCAGACACCATGTTCACATATTGCTTAGGGGTTATAGGTGAAAAATAGCTCTTAGCATTGTGCCTAGGAACAAACAGGAAACTGATTGTTATAGCTGATTATTTAAGGTAAATGGGAAAAGAAGTGCCGGGGGCTGGAGGGGGGAACATGATAGCTAAAAATATTGGAAAACATTTTAGATGCAACATCCAGTTGATTTGGGCTGCCACATCCAGAGGAAAAATGGCCATGGGAATGTCTGATCTTCTGATAGGAAGGAGGTAGGCCTAGAACCACAACAGTATTGTGCCAAGAGAGCTACCATTGTTGATGGGGTTAGAAGCTGCTGAGAAAGTGTGGGACTAGGAGCAGTGGACCACAGCATTTTTTCATTCGTCACTGTGTTTTTCCAGGACAAAGACATCTCTCGGAGCTTTTCCCTTTCCTTATTGCTCAGCAGCTCCTTCTATTTTCTATTTTATTTATTTATTTATTTGATTTTTATCCCGCCCTTCTAGACATATGTCTACTCAGGGCGGCTCACAATAAAATTATTCATAAAAACAATTAAAACAACGATTTACATAAACAATATTAGTATTAATCAAGATGGAAAATATAAAACAAAAAATTAAGTAGGAAGTAAAAGTCAGGTATTGACAGGAGGGAAGGCCTGCCTAAAGAGCCAAGTCTTTAATTGGCTCTTAAAAACACCCAGCGAGGGTGCCAGGCAGATCTCTGACGGCAGGCTATTCCAAAGTCGAGGGGCCACTGCCGAGAAGGCCCGGTTTCTTGTTCTTTCTTTCCGGGCCTCTCTTGGCGTTAGGCCCCTCAGCCGTCTTTCCTGGCTATAGCGAGTGACTCGAGTAGATCTAGGTGGGAGAAGGCGTTCTGCTAGGTATTGAGGTCCTAAACCGTTTAGGGCTTTATATGTCATCATTAACACTTTGAAATCAATGCGGAAACGAATGGGCAGCCAATGCAAGGCAGCCAGAGTGGGAGAGATATGCTGGTGTTTTCTCGTTCCACTAAGTAGTCTGACTGCCGCATTCTGCACCATCTGAAGCTTCCACATCACTCTCAAAGGTAGCCCCACGTAGAGCGCATTACAGTGGTCTAATCTCGAGATTACAGTCAAACCTCGACCTACGAACGTCCCTACCTACGAACATTTCGACTTACGAACGGCTCCGATCGCAAAAATTTGTATCGACCTGCGAACGGAGCCTCGACTTACGAACGGAAAAAGGCAGGGGGAAAGGGCGGGAAATTCAAAACTCAGCCTCCCAGGGCTTGCCCAGCACCATTTTTGAATTTCCCGCCCTTTCTCCCTGCCTTTTTCCGTTCGGAGACTTGCCCAGCACCATCGGAGGACTGGCGGGGGTCCCCCGCCACCGCGATCGCCGCTTTCAGAGGTCCCCCGCCAGTCCTCCGATGGTGCTGGGCAAGCCTTCGGAAGCCTCTGAAAGCGCCGATCGTGGTTGCGGGGGACACCCGCCAGTCCTCCGATGGTGCAGGGGAGGAGGACTGGTGGGGGTCCCCCCACGCGGCGATCACCGCTTTCAGAGGCTTGCCCAGCACCATTTTTGAATTTCCCGCCCTTTTCCCCTGCCTTTTTCCGTTCCGAGGCTTGCCTCCGATGGTGCTGGGCAAGCCCTGGGAGGCCTCGGAAGGCGGCAATGGCGACGGCGGGGGACCCCCGGGAGGCTTCGGACCGGTAAGTTGCTGCTTTTATAAATTGCTCTGGGTAGGTTTTGGGCTGGGGGGGTATGTTTATGTGTTGTTGTGGGTTTTTTTGGTGATTTTTTTTTGCAGTCCCAGCGCGGGACTTGCTCAAATGTTTATTTTTGGATGTTTTTGTTTGTGTGTGTGTGTGTGTGTGTGTGTGCGTGGGACTGCAAGTGTTTTATTTTTCATTTCTTTTTTTGGGGGGTATTTTTTTCTTCGGCCGGAACGGATTAATGGGTTTTCAATGCATTCCTATGGGAATGCATAGTTCGACATACGAACGTTTCGACGTATGAACGTTAATCCGGAACGGATTAAATTCGTAAGTCGAGGGTTGACTGTACAAGCGCATGGACCAGAGTGGTGAGGGCCCCGCCATCAAGATAGGGACGCAGCTGGGCAATCTGCCATAGATGGTAATAGGCGGAACGGACCACTGGCGCCACCTGGGTTTCCATGGTAAGCGCCAGGTCCAGATGTACTCCCAAGCTGTGAACCTCACTCTTTGCAGCGAGAGTCACCCCCCCAAAAGAGAGGGAGTTTCCCAAGCCGCCAATGGAGGGGCCACCAACCCTCAGGACCTCCGTCTTGTCCGGGTTCAGCCTCAACCCATTCTCCTGCATCCATTGCAGTACAGCCTCCAGACGGCGCTGAAGGGACAGAACGGCATCCACTGAAGTAGGTGAAAAGGAGATGTAGAGCTGCGTGTCATCAGCATACTGATGGCACAAGGCCCCACACCCCCTGATGACCCCACCCAGCGGCCTCATATAGATATTAAACAGCATTGGGGAGATGATCGAACCCTACGGAACCCCACAATTGAGACTCCACGGGGCCGAAACGCTCTCCCCAAGCTGAACTCTCTGAGGGCGGTCCTCCAAGAAGGATCGGAGCCAGGCAAGCGCCAAGCCACCAATTCCCAACTGGGAGAGCCTCCCCAGGAGGATACCGTGGTCGATGGTATCAAAGGCGGCTGAGATATCGAGGAGGACCAACAAGGACATTTTGCCCCCGTCAGCCTCCCTCAGCAGGTCATCCAACAGTGCGACCAGTGCCGTTTCTGTGCCATGGCGCGGCCTGAAGCCCGACTGAAACAGATCCAGGGCATTGGTTTCATCCAAAAGAGCCTGAAGCTGATCAGCCACCACTTACAGAACTATAGTTGCTGTAGTTTTTCTCTCTTTCCTATACTATCAGTGTACTAAACTCCCTTTCTCTGCTTTATTTATTTCTCCTTTGGGTATCCCTCTTCTCATTTTTCTGCCTCATGTCCTAAAGGGACAAAATCAATCAATCAATCAATCAATCAATCAATCAATCAATCAATCAGGCGCTCAGGCAGTCAGAGACAAAATCAGTAACATTAGAATTCAGTAAGCTGATAACACTCATCAACAGCTTTTGTGCACCTCTCTCCCATTTCCCAGCATTCCTGTGAGAGGCGAAGAAGATCTGCCAGCAGTCTGTTGCAAAACCATGTTCCTAGTGCATACTCTGTGCCTTTTCCCTGGGAATTCCGCCCTGGGCCAGATTCTGTTGTCCTTCAGTGGTTCCTGCCACAGAAACTGGGCTCAAAACAACTTGATCCACCCTAATTGATTGGGTACTTTAGACACTTTCTTAGGCTTCTGAAATGTCCATCTGTCTATATTCAAAGAGGAGGAGGTTTCCTTTTCATAAGCAAATCTTTACTCCTCGTGTGAACGTAAGGGCATTATTCTCTCTTGCTATCCCTCTTTCCATTTTTTATTGTATTTGGGGTGTTAAGTTCATTGTAAATTTGTCCTTTGCTCATTTCTTGTCAATAGTTCTATGTTCCAAGATGTTCCTTTTCCAGATCAGGGAAAGGGGTTTTTCTTCCTTGGATAAGATTAGTTTCTTGTCTAGTGCTCTTGAGGAAGTATGATTCCAGAATGTGTCCCTTCTCACACCTGGAAAGTAGATCCACAATATAAGATGAATTTTTCCTCCTTTTTCCCTACCTTTGAAAGGTATTTTAAGCAGTCAGTTGCTTCCTATAAGACTGTGTTGTGATATTCCTATGATAATATCAACTTATGAAAATTCTTTAGGAAGTAAATAAGAAATAATACATAAATGTCAAAAACTGTTATGTATTCTTTGTAAGTAGCTTTGGGAGTAAATGTGCTCTGCCATAGAACTTCAGCCCTTTCCAAGTTAAATAACAGAATATTAACAGTTATTATTATATAACCCCTACAGTTCCTTGGGGTTTCCCTAATTTTTCAGCAACTTTTCTTGTTGATGTTTTACTTGAGAAACTACCTGCAGTGGTTGAAAATTTCACTGTCTTAATTGTGTTAAAGGAAAAGTTATTGGCAAAAATGGAAAAGTTATTCAAGAGATTGTGGACAAATCTGGAGTCGTGCGAGTGAGAATTGAAGGAGATAACGAGAACAAACTGCCCAGAGAAGATGTAAGGTTTAACACTTAAGTTTTTACTTTCTGTCAATGTCAGTTCCACTTTATCCACATTTCTGAGATTGGCAGGTAGCTTTGGAATTGTAGTACAGTGCAACTAAAAATGGAATGCAGAAGTTCTGCTATTCTAGATGATTTGAAGAAATAAATGGGGAATTGCCACTTCAGCTATTTCTCAGTTAACATGGATATCACTGCCACATGATTTACACAATACAGGGGCCACAGAAAGGAAATGTACAAATAAGGAAAACTCTGTATAACCATACAATTATTTGCTTTCTAAGGGCATATTCATGTGTTTCCTTAATACTCTTTTTTCCACTACTCTCACTGTAAACAGATATATATTTCTGCTCTGATTTATTTAATACAACATGTAGCATTCTATGATAAAGGCTTTTAACATTCACTTCTTTACAATAATTAACACTTCATATTGTGGTACAATCATGAAGAGTTGTAATCAGTCACAGTACATGTGATTCATGCATCCATTGTTTATAAAATTGTTTCCAAATATTTCCAAAGGCACCGATAGTTCAGTTTTCAAAATAATAATAATAATCATACGATTCATTAAGCACATATCAGTGCTTAAATCTTCCTATTGGAACTGTAATACAAGCCTGGTGCCATAATTTCATTTAACCAAAAAAAAATTTCAGACCAGAAATTTTGGTTCAGAAAACAGTAGTACGTATCCCATGATTCAAGCGCTGCAAATTTGTTTCTGAAGAAAGATAGTGAAACAGGCAAGATCGCTACAAAGTGTATCAAAAGTTTGAGGCTCATCAAACAAAAAACACAAACAGAAAGGAAATCATTGTATGTTTAAACATGATGTATCATGTTTTTTAATCACTGGTATTCAAAAGCTAATCATAAGAAAAGACCTGTGTTTGATTAAACTAATGTGTTCCGGCAGAATATATTGTACTGTGGCCAATCAGATGCTGTGGAAGACTGCAAGCAGGACACAAGGGCAGTTAATCAGTAGGAATAAGGATGAACTTCAAAATATCTGCAAAAGCAATGAGTTTTTAAGAAAACTATTAGACTGGCATAAGAAACAATGTATCTAAAATTACAGTGCCATCTTCAAGCAAATAGATTTTTTCATCACCTGCTGTTGGAAACTGCTATAAAGTAATCGTTACTTGTCATTATATCTTCCCTGCTTCTATGGGGTCATATAGGTCTTTTTCTGAAAATTAGCTCTTCAACATTCAGACACTTAATGCGTCTGTTTATGTCTCTTATCAGAACAATAGTTATGAATAAGTGTAAATCTAATATGTGAATTTTCTTTGTAGCAAGATTTAGCACCTTAAATATATATAAAAGCAAAAAGTGTGCTGCTTATATACCGCCCCATAGTGCTTCAAGCACTCTCTGGGCGGTTTACAAGTTAATTATGCAGGCTACACATTGCCCCCCTCCCCAGCGAGCTGGGTACTCATTTTACCGACCTCGGAAGGATAGAAGGCTGAATGAACCTTGAGCCGGCTACCTGGGATTGAACCCCGGGTCGTGAGCACAGTTTTGGCTGCAGTACAGCAGTTTAACCACTGCTCCACGAGGCTCTTTGCTCTTTAAAGTGATAAAGTGATAGGCTATGCCATTTGAATTTTTCGGGCTCCACTTCCCAGGATTCTCCCACACCTACAGACACCTACATTTTGGTTTCCTGGACCAGGGCCTTGTCTTGGAGGCTGTATTGCCTAGTTCTGGCATTTTTCCTGTTTTTAAATATACAAAAAAGGAAGGTGCTGCAATGTTTTTGACAAGTTGTCATCTTGCTGCCATTTAGGCTTCATAGAGAATGCCTGTCAAACAGCTACGATATCCAGGAAGCTCTGGGAGCTTCCTTGTTTCTACATTAACAACAGCCTCCGAGACAAGGTCCTGGCGAGCAAATATAGGTAGATGTTGGTGTCTGTAGACATGGGTCTGTAACTTGGAATTCTACTTGCAGAAATCTGGGAGAATTCTGGGAGTTGGAGTCCAAAAAATCAAAAAATCCTTACTGACAGTGATTCCTTAGAACAGTAATAAGACTATCAAGATGTTAATTATCAGATCCTAGCTAAAGTTATGAGCTATGTATCTGGTAGGCTTCCCTATCACAGCAATAATTGAGTAGTGCCTTTGGAAAGGTCATAATGTTGGTGCTTCCATCTTTTGCATGGCCCTCAGATTGACCATTTTGATTCTCCTAATCTCAGTCTCATCTTGGGTTTTGGGAAATTTGATTATTATTCTAACTGCTTTCAGCTTGTTCATATGTAAAACATACCTGTACAGGTGAGGAAGGATAAATTGCTCTGTTCGCAAAGCTACAGCTTGCAGTGATCAGGCATATAGGTATCCTGAGTGCTCAAATACTAATACTGGGGGCATTCCAGAGGATAATGTAGACATTAGAGATGGTCATGAATCACCGGTTCCATGGTTTGTTTAGTGGCTTAACAGGTGTTCAGTGCTTCAAAGCCCTGCCTCCTCTGGTGGGTGCCCACTCAGAGGCAGTGCAGGGAAGTCAGGTCTGTTTTTAGTAGAAATCCACATAATATATAGATATAAATTATAAAATAGAGGCTGCAACTTTGGGCAATAAAATGGGCTTAACTGTTAATAGGTCTGTTCTGGATTGCAGACATAACCTGCAAGCAACTAGATTTACACATACTTTAAAAACTTATATTTTGTCTTTGTAGGGTATGGTTCCATTTGTCTTTGTGGGTACTAAAGAAAGCATTGGGAATGTACAAGTACTTCTAGAATACCATATTGCCTACTTGAAGGTAAGTATTGTTTGCGAAAAAGATAATTAACTTTCGTAAATGCATGCCTTTGGTTGTACCTTTTTTTTTCATTTTGTGCTATTTCATCTCTACTTATTTGTTTACATCACACTGGTTATTTGAGAACAAACTACCTAAAGCAAGGATATTAGGGTGCTGGTCTGTATCTTGAAAAGTAATGTGGTGTCTCATATGCACTCTTATACAGACACATAGTAGGGTGAAATAAACATGCTGCATTTAGATTACATGTCTTTCAGTTCTATGGAACCTGAAATATAACAGTTCATTGACATACCTTAGTACTGTCAGATAGTTGCCATGAAATGTAATAGAGTGTATTTGGAGTGTGTTAAAAGCATATTGAAAGTGCTTCACGTTGGTTAAAGTACTTAGCTTCTTGGGGCTTTATTTGCATTGCATTTCTTCTTGTCTATAAGCAAACATGTTAAATGAATGTGAATTTGATCAGCTTGTGAGCTTGATCAGCAGCTGTTGCATACTTGGAAAGTTATATATTTTCTGATAGGTTTGATTACACTGCTTGAGTAATTTAAAGATTTTCTAAATGCACATGGGCAGAAATTTCAGGTGAACTGTGGTGTATCGCCATCATGGTTATCACAATTGGTCATGTTCATTACACATTCTCAGTAACTCCCAACAAAAAAGGTTAATATATCAAAGGTTGATATACTGTGACAAAGGAAGTCTAGGATTTTCCATAATACTTAGTTACACCATTTCCTCCTACATACTTGATTCATAGAATGTATTGCAGTTTCCTTGATTTCAACAGGAATTTTAAGACTGATTTACCTATTTTGGATAAATTGATACGTGCACTGTTGTACTTAGAATATAAATCACAGAATAAAATATGTATGTATACTGTAATTTGTTGTAATGAGTGAAGCCGGTGTGTGTGTGGAATGTTCATTAGACATTCTCAATAACTCCCAACAAGAAAGGTTAATCCAGGGAAATCTGGCTAATACTTGCTGAATAAAAGACACAGGATTGATGTAAACTTGAATTTGATGTGGAAATACAGGTAAGCACAAACAGCACACAGCAAATGTCCTCTAAACAATGTGGATCAAAGCTATTCAAATCATAGCTGTAATGTTGCGGTGCATCTTACTACCTTGGTGTTGAGTAGGGTCAGTTCAATAATCAAAAACAATTCCTGCTCTTGGAACTTGTGCTTTTAACTGTTAAAAGTTAAATATATGTTAAATATAATTGCTTTCGGTATTTTTGTAAAAATTGGGATAGAAGGCTGACAGAACCATTTTTTTTTGGGTGGTGATGTGGAATGAGGTGCCCTGGGGACTTGTTTACATGTAACTTTCAATTTAGGAAGTGGAACAGTTACGGCTGGAGAGACTCCAAATTGATGAACAGCTACGTCAGATAGGTATGGGTTTTAGGCCTTCATCTACCAGAGGTCCTGAGAAGGAGAAGGGTTATACTACTGATGAGAGCATCCCTTCATCTGTACAAGGCTCCAGGTCCTACAGTGGAAGAGGCAGAGGACGAAGAGGTCCCAATTATACTTCTGGCTATGGTGAGTATGTTCAAAGATCAGACTTTGTAAAAATAACTTTGATAATCGTACAGTAGCATAACTTGTTTTGTTATGGTCATTACTGTGGATAATGAGGCTACATTATAGATCATACATGTCCTTTGATATAATTTTGAATTTCCATGTACATGAGTCCTTGAAACAGCAGATGTATGTAGCCTGTAGTCTCTGCATGTTGATTATGTTAGTTGTGCCAGACTGGGTCTAAAGGGCATGCTGTTACCATAGCAATCTCTTTCTCTTCAAACCAGGAGTGGGCATACAGCTCCAGGGGCATTTTTTGGCACTCCAATCTCTACAGGGTATGAGAGGGAATTTTCCCATGTTTTGAGAGTATTCAAAATCCAAGGAAACCTCATATCCTAAATTCTTAAAACAGTTTTTTTAATTTGGCCACAAGGGAGTATTAGGGATTTTTATAGTTAAAAAATACTTTTCTTTGTTAAATTCATGTTTCCGTTAACAGAAACCTATTGTAGCAACTTTTACAGTACATAACCACCGCACTGTTATGTTAGAATATAATAATACAAAAAGAAATAACACAGATCAGCCTCTTTGGCCACACTTCTCCCCTTTAGACCCTGCCTCTTAGGAGTGCAACTTTTAGGCTGCTGACAAATCTGAAAAAGGGTCATTGTTCACACAGAAATCATCCATTCTTGCTATATACCATCACAACTGTTACATATTGGTTCATTAACCCTTTTGGTCTTGGTTGAGAAATCAGGTAGGATTTTTCCATTTGCAGTGTTATACTTTGCAGAATGGGTAATACTTTCTGTGTCTTTTAAATTTAGCAGGGATTCTTTATATAACAGAATACGCACTTTGTCTACTTTCTCTCCTATATGATTCCATTACCTGGCCTTTCCATAAGTATATTACTGTATAATATAAGCCCATGTTACTGGTGGTTTCCTACTTTTATTACAGAATCGAGCTACCGCTCTGGAAGAAGGGGCAGTACCGTAGAATCTTTTCCAGCCCCTAATATGCAACTTGGCAGCACATAGGAACAAAAGAATGCAGGTGTTATCCATCCCTTGTTCACAGGGCATTTCTGATTCACATTTGAAGAAATTACTCAAAAATGACTTACCTTGTTTCTTGCCCTCTCTGAGTGTTCTTATGAAACAGTAAGATTGTTTCTTACTGAATTTACAGTTCAGATTATATATAGAAACCTGCAAATAATTCAATCAATCAATATTCAATAAATACTGCACCCCTGGCCACCCAGAACCCCATGAGTTCAACACTGAAACTGACAAAACGGTCTCCTTGCCCCCAAACTTAACATCTCTAAATCAGCTTTTAGATCAGAGGGTCATAAGGACCTTTAAGGCTCATTACACATGGTACTGTATGGAAAGGATTATCGACACAATAGAAGAGAACCCCAATAGAGAGATCTGTTCTCTGTGTATATGTGTGTTAATTAACTGTTTATGCTTTGTACTTATGTTTTGGGAGGCATAAGAGTTATACATGGATGCTGAAATATTCAGGAGTCCCGCACTCCTAAGCCCAGTGTTGTTGAAGGAGAAGTGTATGTTTTTTCCTTGTGGAACAAACCTTTTATCAGTGGCTTTAGTTTCTGGGAGAATTGTGTATCTCGGCTTCTTTGTTGCTTGTGAAATCTTTTGATACTGTGCTGAAGTTCAAAGATGGCTTCAATCTATACTTACTCTTTTCCCTTTTTGTCATTTTTTCTAAAGGAACAAATTCTGAGCTGTCTAATCCTTCTGAAACAGAATCAGAAAGAAAAGATGAACTGAGTGATTGGTCATTAGCAGGAGACGATGATAGAGATAGTCGACACCAGCGTGACAGCAGAAGACGTCCACCAGGGGGAAGAGGGCGCAGTGTTTCTGGAGGACGTGGACGAGGTGGTCCCCGAGGTGGGAAGTCATCTATCAGTTCTGGTATGTACTTGAGAGGCATTGGAGTTCTTCTGTGCTTTCAAGTTGCCTGTCTTGAAATCTAGGAATATCAACTGGATGTGAAGACTTGCAGAGGGCTTTACTTCTTCCCAAGTTTGCAGCCTAGAACATCTGTACATGAGATGCTCCAGAATTATGCTACATAGATAAATTATTTTTCTTATTTTATATTTGGAGAGCTTTGAACAGACACACATGGACAAATTTAAATTGGTTTCAGATTTTTCATCAATGAGCTTTGGGCAGGTGGCAGTAAGCACCATTTCTGGATTTTCTGGAGGGCAGGAAGCTGGTTGCATTCAAAGGTGTTTGGATACCCTGGATGAAATCTTTTGTGTGCCGAACGTCTTTGAGGTCTATACTATCACCAGTTTCCTGCCTGCTTTAGAATGACGTTAACTCTTCTCTTTCCTTTTAAGAACAATTCTTATGCTTTCCTGGGTAGCTTGGCCTCATCTCTAGATTTGGTCCTTAGTGAGACCAAGAAAGAATGGTCCATATGATGAATTCCTAGCTTAATACCTCTGATTATTAGTTGAAAATACTATGAAATGAGTATGTGCCACTGCTAGTCCTTTATATGTTTCTTGTTTTTTCTAATTTAGTGCTAAAAGATCCAGACAGCAATCCTTACAGTTTACTTGATAACACAGAATCCGACCAGACAGCAGACACGGATGCGAGCGAATCACACCATACCACTAATCGGCGTAGACGATCCCGTAGACGAAGGACTGATGAAGATGCAGCCTTAATGGATGGGATGACAGAATCTGACACAGCGTCAGTTAATGAAAATGGCTTAGGTATGTAAATGGCTTCATTTTTCAAATTTGGACTTTATTCTGGCTGCTGCTTCCTCATTGTTAAAGTTAATTTCCTCATCTACAGTACAGATCTGTGTTGGAACCTGAATATTTAGGTGTTAATGGTTTGTGCATGTTTGAATTTAACTTGATTGTATCAAAGATAACTTCACAGGTGTTGATCTTTGTTTCTGGACTATGACTCCCCAAAACTGGGGAATGTGAGGAGTTGTAGCCCCAAACAATTCAAGAACTTGTAGCTTCACCATGTGGATAGAAGCACATGGAACCTAGTTTCCTGAATGAGTTGAATGATGCATTCAGCTACAATATCACTGTATACGTACCCAACCATTCATTGTTTAGCCTTTGGTCATAGTGATGATGAGACAGCAAGGAATATACTGAACACATCTACAGGATAGTTTCCATGTCGAGGTGTGCCATAAAGTACAATCACATTAAGATGGGAAAGTTAGCTGACTCCTTGATCTTGAGATACTTATGTGCTTTTTAATGAAGAAACCTTTGAAATTGATATCCCTTTTGCCTTCTCTAGGACTTGAATGATTGTGTTGCTGAAATTTGCTATATGAACTTCGGAGACAAGGAAGTTGAGGTTAGGAGAAGAGCCAAGGTTGCTTGCTCCTTTAAGGCCATGATCCTCAAATGCATTTAGTCAGTAGGACTTTTATGTATGTGGTTTGAGGACTAAGATATATATTCTGCATCCAGGAACCACCATTTTGTGATTGCGTATAATTTATGCAAACCACACCAGGAGGAAAAGTTTTTTTCCAGTGGGATGAGATATTATGTGTAACATTTGGTATCAGTCTACCTACCAGGTTAAACATAGTTTGCACTGTTATTTCAGTCTCTAGATGGTAATTTTTTCAGCCATTCAGAAGACCTTTTCATTTGAATGAGTTCTGCTCTACACACCAAACTGCTGGCAAAATGGTTAATGATTGAGATGGTTCATGGTAAAACTTTGCAATTACAGATGATAGAGACAAAAAACCCCAGCGACGCAATCGTAGTCGCAGGCGTCGCTTCAGGGGTCAGGCAGAAGATAGACAGCCAGGTAACTTGAGTGGCAAGGTGGACCACTTTGGGTCACAAGCATGAAGGAATGCTCCATGTCTGCTGTTTGTGTACCTTCTAATCAGATGTAAAACTGTCCTTTGTAAGCAATGATTGCTCCATAACTAATCAGACTGCAGGATGTTAAACTGTTAGCAAGCCATCTTCTAGTTCTATAATCTTTGGTGAAATAAAGGTGATGCCTTTTACCAGATGTACCTCCAGTTGTAACTGTTAACATTTTAGGAGTGATATTCATGAATGTCAGAATGTAAGGTTATACCATGCTGAAAGCAATGTTGCCAGATAGTCTTTTCCCTCTATGACTTCTGGTATCTGTTCTTCTTGGTAAGGCAGTGCCAGCCAGGTTACTAGAGCTCTTGCAGCCTATATGGTAGAAGTTGCATGGCATCCTGTTAGCCCTGTACCTTTGAATCAATCTGATGACTTTCAGTCCCTTGTTTTTAAGGGCACCAGGAATCACAATTTGAAATAAAATAAAAATAGCTGCATGTTCTTGTTTGGCATTGTGGTTTGATGCATTTCTTTAATGTGTACTAACACTTAATATATTCAAAAATATGTCTATAATGCAGTACAACTATTCCGGTTTTTCCATTTGTGATGCCTTGAATACTATACTAAAATTTCAGACTTTTTTTTAATGCGTCCACAAAAATGTTTCTGAATGTCACTGAGGAAGTTGTCCACAATACTGTTCTCTCTGCCCCACAGTCTCTTCACATGGAAAGTACAAAATACAAATATTTATTTATTTATTACATTTATAGCCCGCCCATCTAGTCATATAGACTACTCTGGGCGGGTAACAACATATCATGTAACAATTTAAAACCAATTTAAATAGCCTTTGAAAAATACAACACACTCATGCTTCAATCATCTGAGAAATGGGGCACATGATCATTACTTGTTAAATGTCACAGGAGTCTGGAAATGCAGTATTTTCCCCAAAATACTAAGAATAATTGCCAAAATATGAATTAGTTTTCTGTTATTTTGTATTCTCGAAGGCTTTCACAGCTGGGATCCAATGGTTGTTGTAGGTTATTTGGGCTGTTTGGCTGTGTTCTGGAGGTTTTTCGTTCTAACGTTTCGCCAGTCTCTGTGGCCGGCATCTTCAGAGGACAGGAGCTAGAACACAGACAGAGTTCTAACTCCTGTCCTCTGAAGATGCCGGCCACAGAGACTGGAGAAACGTTTCTGTTATTTTCTTTCATCTCCAGCTCCTGCAAAACTGCAGCATGACTGGAAGGCATCAGTAGGTGTGACCATGGTACAGGACAGCAAACTCGTAACAGATTAACTGTTGAAAAGTATATAAATTTAATCTTAAATTCTGAAAAGAGCTACTATGGGGTTATCTTAATGCTGTCAAGTAACTTATAAAAAATAGTAATTTGTGTACTGTTTCTAAATCTCATCTGGATGTGGCCCTCTCGCCTTTATCGCTAGGCCTTTCCCAATTCACTATTCTGTCCCACTTCTTCCTCCATCATATTGGTTGTGTATGCAGGTAAAAAGAAAAAGGAAGCCACAATAGTCTTCTTCCAGGAATAATTTTAAGTGCAGAATTGCTTATCAGGCAATGTGCTATTTGGGGGGCAGGGAATGGACTACAACCACTGCCCCCATTCCCCAGACAGAATTCTGCGAGTTCTAGCTCACAGTTCCACAACCAATAGACTCCTTCACTTTGCTCACTTGCAACATGCCTAAGTTCTCCGAGGCTCCATGGATTCAGACTTAGACATGGTAGGTCTTCATTTCCTGCTGCAGTGCTTCCTGGGTATGGTAGTTCTACAGGAGGCACCTTCTATAGAGCCTAAAGGGCAGCAGGACTACCTTGTCCAGGAACTGCTGTGGCAAGAAATGAAGGCCTAGCATATCTAAGTCTGGATCCATGGAAAACTAGGCTTGCATCAGGAAAGGAGACTTTGAGCTTGAGCACAAAAAACCCCAAATAGCTCATCCCTATTGCATACCATATAGCTCCTGTGGCATTGTCGGTGATGGTGATATTTATGCCTTCAGCAATAAGAAGCAGCAGAATCTTGGAGGCTTTTCTGGATGTTCATTTGGAGAACACAGTTGGGATACATTTGCAAGTAGATCCATAGCTACCTAATCCTTTTTCTATTGAAAACAAAAACCATCAGCTCAACCTTGTCTTTTAAAAGTTAATATGAAACCTCAGCATAAGGCCTGAAGGCTTCATCTTTCGATTGCTTGAAATCAGGGTGGAGTTTGAATAACTGACAGAACAAAACACAAAATAAATCTGTTTAGATTCTTTCTGTGGTACATGTTGAAAGCATCACAGTAGGAACTCTGAATTCTGAGCACACAACAGGACACTCCCATTTCCACCTGCCTTTTGCCACTCCTGAAAATTGAGGTATGTGGCCTAAGAAACGATCTTCTGAAGCAGACAGGAAGCTGGTGTGATGGGTGAGGGAATGGAAGCCTTGAAAGCCATTCCCAAAATGGGCCTGTTGGGATTGCAACCGGTGATCACTCAATTTGTTAAACAGTAATTTTAAAAAACCTTTTTCTTCTCATAGTAACAGTTGCAGATTATATATCAAGAGCAGAATCTCAAAGTAGACAAAGAAATCTTCCAAGAGAAGCACTGCCCAAAAACAAGAAAGAAATGGTAAGAAAATGAAAGGAAACACAGTGGCATATTTTGTTTGGGTGTCCCATATCTAGGATAATTGGAAGATGTTGGAAAGGGTAGCTGTTGATTGGCATTAATACCAAAGGAATGTTAATGTTAAGTATTGTTATGCAAATGGCCCAACCAGATGGATGCTCTGCTAGCATAATATGGCAATCCTTCTACATCACTGGCCAAAATCCTGTTACTCATACTAGAGTAGGCCCATTGAATCAATGGGGATTTGGCGAGTCATCTTCATGAGTAAGTTGCAGTTAGAGTATGCCTGTTTGTATCAGTGGAACTTCCAAAGGAGTTGACATATCAAATCTCCATGTGATTCAATGGGCTTACTCTAGTGTTATTAGGCCAAGTAGCAGGATTTTGGCTAGTGTCTGGTAACATCAGCAAATTTCACTTCTACAACCACAGGTGTAAAAATCTTTCCCTGTGCACCGATAACAGATTTTGCCCATATGTTACCCCTACAGGTCTTCTGTGTGGTGGGAAAGATTTGCATGTCATCATTCTCCATATTGGCAGATTTAGATAATGACTAATGGTTTGTTTTCTGCAGATATTATCTACTGTGACAAAGGAAGTCTAGGATTTTCCATGATAATCAGTTACACCATTTCCTCCTACATACTTGATTTATAGAATGTATTGCAGTTACCTTGATTTCAACAGGAATTTTAAGACTGATTTACCTCTTTTCGATAAATTGATACGCTCACTGTTGTACTTAGAATATCAATCACAGAATATGTATGTACAGTGGTGCCTCGCTAGACGATGTTAATCCGTTCCACGAGGATCGCTGTCTAGCGAAAACATTGTCTAGCGAAGCACGTTTTCCCATTGGAATGCATTGAAATCGCTTCAATGCGTTCCAAGGGAAAACGCAGTCGTCTTGCGAAATTTCCCATAGGGAAACCTCGTCTAGCGAGTGAGGGTCCCCATAGGAATGCACTGACAGCTGCACTGACAGCTTTTGACCACTAGTCGGCGCACTCCTATGGGGAAACCTCATCGTCTAGCGAAATTCCCCATAGGGAAACATCGTTTTGCGAAGCGCAGTAGCGCTCGCAAAAAGGCATCGTCTAGCGATTTCCTCGTCCTGCGAGGCAATCGTCTAGCGAGGCACCACTGTATACTGTAATTTGTTGTAATGAGTGAAGCTGATATGTGTGTGGATTGGTAGGTTATGCTATTAATGAATTACAAATGGTCTTGTTGCTGAATTTTGATTTTTTTTTCTTTATAAGGCAAAAGATGTGATTGAAGAAGTTGGCCTTCCTGAAAAGGCCGTTAATGGTCCTGCAATTGTTCCTGAAACTGAACCTTCAATGCTGCAGCATGGTCCTGAAGAGAGGCCTAGTACTATACAAGAGGATGGAGATAAACAGGAAGAAGCTGTGTTGAATGGTGTTTCATAAACTGAGTTCCTAGTTTACAGTTCTTTTACATTACATTTTACAATAGTGCTTGTATAAGCTTGCCAAAGATAGAATATGGATTGCGAGTCATGATATCGCACTTTTCAGTTCCTCCATTTTGGAAAACAGGGAGGGATGCTGAAGAAACCCAATGTTGAACATACTTTGACACCTACTGTGTTATATCATCAGATGTGCCTTGAGAATAGTATATGTAACATTTAAATAAAAACAAATTGCTGGCTATAGGAAATGTTATTTTGTTTTCAAAATATGGCAGAGATGTGGGATGGGGGAAATCCCTAACGTAACCTTCTTTATGAAAGCATTAGCTGCTTTTGTTACATTTTTAATAATATGCAACCACTTCTTCACCTGAGGAAAACTAGAAAAATGCAGTCTAAAATATTTTGCACTGAACTGTAATTTCTCCATTAGTTTAGTCTGGAAACTGGTCTGTTTTAATACATGTTTTTTAAATGCTGTATGTAGTGGGGGAAAAACTGCAGACCACTGGAATACATTTGTTAAATTCTCAATCTGCAGGGATACTTGGTGACATTGGCAGTGACTGTTCTACATTGAGGCTTTGTTTGATTTATTTATTAAACTGTACAGTATTTAAAAATCAAACATAGCTTTGGTTAAAACACTTAAGCTGAATTAGTCATGTCCATTAAGACATAACCAGAACTACTGAAAAGATCAATTTCCAGAAAGTTTATTCTGTATAAACTACATATGTTAGTCTTTAGAATATTTTTATTTTTGTTTTGGTTGTTTGATGTGCAATATGTTTTTGTATGCTGGTAGAAAAATAAATAAACTTTGATCTTCCACTGGTTGATCCTTAAGTACTTGACCCAGTTATAAACTTATTACAATAATCTATACTCAGTGTTCTGTAAAGGCTCCTATGGATCAAATTAAATGAGAACAAATCCAGTTAGATTGCTTTTATTTTGCTTCTTAACCATCTCAATGACTGAGAGGGATTCTTTCCCCATATCATTTTCCTGATCTTAGTAGCTTCCATGTATGTTTATTTCATGGGGAAATGAAAATTTTCTTAAGCTTGTTCCCTACTTAGCTTGAAATGTATTTTTTTCTTTTAAAAACCTGGAAAAATCCAGTTGCAGCTTCTCGTCCTGTTGTTTGGTTTGATCCTGTTAGGTCTTAAGAGATTAAATTATAATGGACTTTCTTAAATAAATTGTATACACTTTGTTAGTTCATTTTGAGAAAACTGTTTTTACCCAGTAAACGAAGTACTACAAGGATGGGAATCTCATTTCTTCTGCGACTGAAAATGTGTTACTGCTGTTGCTAAGCTAAATGAATTTGAAATTGCTGTACCTCCTTATCTCTGCTCTTGTTCTCCCTTGTATGAATGGCAAGAGCATCTGACAGGTAATCTCAGAATGTTGTAGGTTTCTAGTAATTTTTTAGCAGAAGTGATTAGGCAGTTTTCCAGACGAAACACCTCCCTCCTCATTCAAGTTTCTGTAGCTTGAGCGATAACCACTACTGTGAAAAATCAGGAACTCCCATGTTCTAATCACTGTTCATGTCTTGGCTGAGGCTGCAGGTGACTTACTCCCTCTCCAGCAGGAGTCATGCACCCTCTAGTAACCATAGTGGAAAGCCTCCCTCTTACCATTGACCAACTTACCTTTGTCCGAGGCCATTGGATAAGCAGTAGCTATTGAACTTTGTATCAAGAATGTAAATCCTATGTTTTAATGGTTTCTTTTTCCCTATCAAAAGTGTGGTATAGTGACAGACTAGGATTCAGGAGGCCTGGGTTCAGTCTCCACTTGGCCATGGAAACTCACCGGAGGTGACACTGGTAAAAACACTCCTTAAATATCTCACGTACCTTGAAAATCTTATTAGGATCGCTATAGTATCATCAAAGCTACCAACATGAATTTGACCCAACTCCGGGAGGCAGTGGAAGACAGGAGGGCCTGGCGTGCTCTGGTCCATGGGGTCACGAAGAGTCGGACATGACTTGACTAAACAACAACATAGGTCAGATGCAATTTGATGGCACATAAATAGCAACAGCTCTCTCAATCCTTTTTTCTTCAGTCTTCCAGAAGACTGCAAGTTTGCAGGTTGCTAAACTTACAGGGAAGTATGTCCTATTTCATTTCTTCTTTTTCTTTGTAATAATTCTCAAGTTAAATATGAGTAAAATATACCTTAAATAAAAGCACACTAAAACAATCATTAAATATCTTCTACCGTGAAAGCTAAAAAACTACAGTTCTCTTCAAATCAGATAAGTCACTAGCTTGATTACCACTAGGGAACTTTTTGCTGTTTAAAATTAAACCGTGCAGTCTTGTAACAGATTCAACTCGTGATATGCATGAAAATAACATTTTAGAGAAGGAAAACCAGACTTAATTATGAGGAGTTTGTATATATACAAAATGCTTATTTGTATTTCTTCATGGAACCTGAGCAAATACAGTGTAATAGAAACAGGACTTGGATTTAAAGAGAATGCTTGAAAGGTAACATTTATTACTTCACATTTTTTATTACAGCTGCTTTACTCCTGATCCTTTCTCTTCGGTATTTGTCAAAGTGGTGTTTAAAAGTTCAGCTCATGAGAGCACCAGGTATTCAGTTGTAAAGGAGTGCTTTTGTTGATGTAGAAAATGCACACTCACTTGACACCGGGCACACTTCATTGCTATAAGAGAATGCTAGAGATTGCCAACTCAGTCTTCAACCTTGAGGGTAGTTTAAAGGGATGATGGGAAAGTAAATACTTTATTCAAAGCAGATATTTTGTAACACTGAACTAAAGTTCATTCAGGTGAAATACTAAAACTTTTATTGTTCAGAAACAATGAAAATTTTAGAAAAGCTGTGTGTCATTTGTGTTGCAGTGAATTAGATCAATGTTCCATATTAAGACAAGTTATGCAACCTTTTCCTCTTTACCTGGTAAAAAATATTCAACACACCATGTGATATCAAACAGATTTTTAAAACCTAGTCCTAGATATTGGCATTATCTTGCCACTTCTGAGATCCTAAATTATAGCAGCATGAACTTCAGACACTAGCATCTGACTAATTGAACAGGCCCAATATTTTTGGAAGTCTGTAAATGTCCAGGCCCCACCATCATTATTCTTTTCCCCATTGTAACCAAGGTTCATTCCTGATGATAAGCAAAGGAGACAGAGACGACCTACAGTGGAACATGAAGTTCCTCCATGGCCCATATCATAGCTTCATCTTTTGTCAATGTCTTTGGGTCCCCACCACCACCACCACGAAATTACTGATCAGCGGTTGTGTTTTCATTTTGCTTGACCTTCCAGCAAGTCTTTCGCTTCATTTATTTTGGCTGCAATGTAGGGTGACCCACCTAGTAAAGAAGAAAATAATGTCATATTGTACACATACGGTTTTGTGTCATTCTTTTGACATCTGTGCCATACATCTTGGTCAAACAACTATGAAAATAAAAAATACTTTAGACTGTTAGACACAGGAATAACATTTCAAATTACAAAACATTTCATTCTGTCGGAGAATGTTATTTAAGAGAGAACCTATGGTGAAGGTTCTTGATAATGTAACAATATTGCTGAAAATAAAAGGGGGACCTTTTGAAATATCTGAAAATGTGACATTTTCCCTTCAACCCTGCACCTGTAAAAAGCCTTCAAAGAAAAAAAATGAGGATGATAACTAAGGCACAGAAGTCAAACCTAGTCACACCTGTTTCTAAAGGCTGACCTGGCCCCCTCTGCGTAATTCTAGATCAAAGAAAATATTAATATATTTGTTTAAAAAAACCTTTATTCTTCTGAAATTATTTACCTTTATCAGGGTGATTCAAAAGCATGATTCTTCTATGAGCTTCTCTGATTTTTCCTTTATTAGCTGTAGGACTAAGTTTTAAAAAAATAAATCAATTCCATCTTAAAAAACTATATGGAACACAAGGAACCTGGAGATAGTTTTATCTGTCAGGACTTGGCTTTCTTTATGGATGAAAAGAAAATATTCCTCTTCCCCTTGCCACCTTAAACCAATGTCAGACATCACAACACAGCCACCAAAGGGGAAATTATTCAGCATCTGCCAACAATAACCAAGAGGTATTTGAGAGATACACAATAATACTGAAAAACCCCCAGCAACACAGAAATAGCCTACTGTAACTAATTATGCTACTACAATATGTATAGATTGACAGAAGCATTTGTTATCTTCCACTGGCCTCATGGTTGATCCTTGCTCATACAGTAAACTGCCAGTTCTTCACAAATATCTTCACCTCTCCTCCACCTATCTGCCTGAGAGTTTGATAGAGGGCAGTATTCAAAAAAATCAAGCTCATGGGGGGGGGGGAGCTGATTTACTGCTCAGTTTTGACTCCACCTGTCTTCAACAGTATTGCTATAATACTTCTGGCAGTTGTTGTCTGCTCTGACTTATAGCCCACTCATTTCAGAGACAGCACTACAGAAAAAGCACATTTAATCTACTAAAGCTATAAAGTTACGCAGATTGTCTTTTCTCCTTCTGTTCACTATACAATACCTACATTTAATACACCAACCATAGTAATACAGAAAGAAAGTCTCTATGAAGTGTGTGTTCCCTCAATCTTTGAAAAACAGGCTGTTACTTAGGATTTTTTACCTTACTCCTAATATTAAAGCAGCTTCCCGCCTGGTCATTTTGGATTCAAATCCTCCTCTGTAATAGCCACTAAAGGTCTGAAATAAGACACACAGGTATTTAAATAAAATCATTCAGTGAAATCTGCAGGGATAAACAAAATAATTAGAAACCATACTGGAACTGGGTAGACTGAAACAGGTGACTACAGTTTCTCCTCCTTAAATGGAGTGAGAAACGGAAAAGTACTATGTTGCTATGTTTATAGAGTTTGGGCTCAGGAAACCTAGGTTCAGACCATGAAATTCATTGGGTGACCATGGCAGTCTCAGCCAGATCTACCTCACAGGGTTGTTGTAGGTATAAGAAGAGCTATGTACACCACCTTGAGCTCAAATATAAATGAAACAATGCCTTTCCCCACACCTCAGTCTAGGAAATGCAGCTCTTCCTTCCAAGTCCAAGGACAAAACATCTCTAGAAAGCCAAGCAACCAAGTGTGTGCATCTCATTTGCGTATCTTAAAACTGCTAAGAGTGAAGTTTGTGATAAATAAATTGGGTCCAGCTACTACACTTGATCTTAGCGAGAAGGCCAAGAAGCTAAATTCATTGAACGAGTCATGGAAAGACGCAACTTACTACCTGCTTCACAAGTTCTTCAAGTTAATTTCACAACTTGATACTTATTTGAGAATCCTTATTTTTTTATTATTTATTGTTTAATGCTTTTCTGCTCGTTTATATGTTTTATATTAGTTTTGAAATTAATTTAATTAACCCTTTTTAATATAATACTTGTTTAATTCCTTTTAAAATATTTGTTTACTTACTGTTTTAAACTTTTAAACCTTGTCTTTTAACTACTGTAAGCCACCTTGGGCCCTTTTAAGAAGAAAGGTAGGGTAAATATATTTTAAATAAATAATAAATTAAAGAGAAATTGGGTCCAGGCTACCTGAAGGACAGTATCCTCCCTTAAATGCCTTCTTGGCACTTAAGATCATCAGATGAGGCCATCCTCTTGGACCCATTGCCAGCGCAGGCACGGCTGCTCCCAGGTTACGGAATGCTCCCTTCGGGAGGTCAGGCTAATCCCGCTCCCCTTATCCTTCCACTGACAGCTGAAGACCCACCTTTTCAGGCAGGCTTTTAACAATCATGACTTGAGTCCCTGAATGTCATTTTTTAGTTAAGATAGTTTTTAACATTTTACCTGTGTTTAATGATTCAATGTTTATTTAATTATTTAATAAATTCAATAATTTATTTAATTATTCAATTCAGTTTTTTGGTTTAATTGTCTTTAATGTATATCTCCCTGTGTAATTCTATGTTTTTTAACATTATGATCCACCTTGAGTCCTTTTATTGGGTGACAGGTGGCCTATGAAGAAGACAAATAAGTAAATAAAATAAATGTTGTTGAAAAATAAATGTTCACAGTCCTACAGACTGACACATAATGGAAAAAGGCAGGGAAACTTAACAAAAACAACCCCTACTATTGCCACAAGAAAACTCAGTAAAATACTCACAGTTTTTGGCAAAGACTGCAACGCCTGCTTTACTTGTGGTTCCATCTGCTTTATTGCTTTCAGCATATAACGACCTCAAAGAAAAATGGAGCAATTCCGATTCAGGTACTGAAGCAAGAGCTGCAGAGTCATCTGGTGCAGCTGGCCAGCACTGCATGCTCAGGAGAGAATAAATGACATGCAGTGCTTCCAGATCGATGCAACAGGCGAAAGAGGGTGCAGACAGTGATAGTACTGTCTACAGCCAGCCTGCTTTTTTTGCTTCCCTTTCTATGCATTTTCTTAGAAATGTTGTAGCATTACTGATGACATATGAGGAACGGATCTGAATGCTCTTCTTACAGTCCTTGAGCAGAGATGCCTGCCTACCTCTATGCAGTACTGAGTACTACTCAAAATTCAGGAATTCAATGCACACATCTGAAAAGTCTAATATTAATCAATCAAACCACAATGCATAGCAATTGTTTTACATTTTGACCATGTATATTTTGTCCTTAGAACTTTCTGATCACTAATATCAGGTGTAAGCTGTAAGCAGCTATTAAACATGCAGAGTTCCCAAGGTTTTTTTCCCCCCTATTGCCTTAAAGGCCCATGAATGCACTGAGTGAGAGAAACCGGAGGGGGCCCAAGTTCAAACAGTTTTGAGACATACTGATTTAGGGTTACCAGTTTAAATTTTGTTTGTCTTGAATTTCTAAATATAAACCAAAGCCACTTCAAGAATGAGATGGAAATAGCGAGGTAAATTGAAAAAAGTTAAATACTGAAACTCTGCCAATAACTTGATTCCAATCTATATGTATTTGCTTGTTTTGTCTTTCATCTTTGTTTTTAAGTTTATTTTTTTTAAAAAAAAATCTATTTGTTTTGGTTTTAGTACTGTGTTTGAAAATTAAGATATCATTAAAAAAGCCTTTTAATCCAAACTGACTTTTTTTAAATATGGGCATGTTTTAATAATGATTTTTATTTTGTTTTTTATTGTTACATTGTTTTAATTTAGGTTAACTTAGGTCTTTGACCGTATAATAAAGAATGAAATGATTTTTTAAATTAGAAAAGAATGAGGCAGGAAATGAAACAAATAATTTAGTAGTTGAAATTTTTGTGCAAAAAAGTGAATAGCTACCAAAATGGCATTAAAATATAAAGATTTGGCACTGCCTTTTTACTCATCCAGATTAGCCCTTGAAAACTAGCAAGTTCTCTTTAGTTTATATTATAATAATGCTATTCAAAGCACTCAAAAATAAAACATAACACTCCAAATACAAACCTGCATATCCAGCAGCAGCTATTGTCAAACCAACTGCTATCATAGTACTAGCCTAAAAAGGGGGAGGTGAAAGAAAAGAAACAAACAACACCACAAAATGAAAAAGTAGTAATTTCAGTACAGTAAGTATAGATAACATTGGGTGGTTTGAGATATAACATCAGTCCCAAGTACCATAAAATGGATGGGATGCAGATTGCTCACACAATACAGAGCACCTTAATTGACAGCTTTTAGCCCAGTCTCTTGCATTTGAAACCACACACAAACACACTGTCAACAGTCCTAGAATTTAGGTTGGAAAAGAAATTGTGCACCACAGATTGGTCCAATTACTGAAAGATGAAAGCACTTTTATTTTCAAGTTTACAAGGACAGAAAACATATCTGTAACCATTCAAATTTTAGATCTTTCTCCATATTGACAGGTGAATCCCACATAAGGCATAAGTGTCCTGATGTTAGAAAGATGCCCGCTCACAAAAAAAGGACTACCCCTTCTTGGCCTCCCTTGCTAAAGCCCTCATCTGCGTCAAAGTGTCCTTCAAACATCTGGGGCAAACTGAGGATGCAGGAACTGTTCCTCCAGCAGTATCTGGTCTATTGACTGATATAATCCGCAAGATACAATCCCACCAATTTATCTAATTTGTACAGGAATACATACAAAATCACAAAGAAGGGAAAACTCTGCTCAGAATTCCCTTTAATACTTTAGATATTATTATATTCCAATACTTAATTTCACTTCAATCTACTGCCTAAACACAACTGAGTACCGGACATCAGGTTTATTATGTGACCATGGATAAATCTCTCTTAATACTTCTATTTCCTAAACATAAATGTGAATTATGGTAAACTATTTCTTAGGATTGCCTCAAATTATTGAAAAAACAAACAGTTATTACAGGGGTAAGATTCTCCCGGTAAAAACATTTCCAACAAAAAGATACTTAATTTAGTTCATATTTAGATTTTCAATATGTACTAGAATAACAGCTGGATAGCTCATTGATTTAGTATCTGGCTGTGGAGCCAGAGGCTGGGAGTTTGACTCCCCACTTAGCCTCCTGGAAGGAGAGCTAGCCTGTAAGGCCCTGGGCAAGCTAAACATTTCCAGGGCGCCCCCAGAAGAAGGGAATGGCAAGCCACTTCTGTATAATCTCTACCTAGAAAACCCTTGAAGGGGTTGCTATAAGTCAGAACTGACTTGACGGCATGCTATAACAATAATAATGATGTGACATAAAGTTGATACCAATTTATGGTGATCATTTTCAGTGTTTTCTGGGTATAGACTACTCAGAAGTGGATTTCTACGCATTTTCCCATTATTTCAACTCAGTATGTATGACACCTGTTTTTATAAATTATTCTGTCTTTTGTTGATGGTTAGATGTAGACACAGGATATCTGTATTGATATCCCTGGGGATATGAATATGAATACTGGCACCACAGGTGCCTGGGAAAACTGGACCCATTTCCCCCACCACCAGCAGGTCCACTTACTAATCGCCGAGCAGCATGCACAGCCAGTGTTGTTCTCATTGTGCCAATCTGGGAAGCAGCCTGGCCAGCACTTCCCTGCCTCCCCGCACAGCTGACCACTCCAGAGAGGGGACAGGATGACAAGTCTCCCCGCTCAGCTGTTGAGTGGTTAGTTGTGCAGGGAGGCGGGGAAGCATCAGTGAGGCTGCTTCCTGGATTGGTGTGACAAGAACAATGCCGGCCCCACACGCCATGAGCAGTAAGTGGGCCTGTCAGCTCGGGGGGGGGGGGGGGGAAGGGTCTGGTTTTCCCAGGCACCTGTGGTGCTACCCCAGGGATATGAATACAAATGTCCTATATGTAGTCAGATGTAATTATACTATACATTCAAACAGTACCATTTTGTAGATGATGCACATGAAATCAAAAACTCCATGGCTAGGGCAGTAAGTTTTGTCAGATTAAGACATATGTGACTGAATGTTTAGATACACAACAACTGCCTTTCCACATCAGACAAAATCTAATCTCTCTCTATTTACAGTTGTGGCCAACCAATGTTTGCAGCTCACAGAAAAACTTTTGTCAAAAGCCAACCTAGTTTTTATGAAATTCTTTTAAATATGTGTTTTTTAGTACAGAAATGACTTATAGCGGCCCTAATACAGTTTTCAAGGTAAGTGAGGTATCCAAGGAGTGGTTTTACCAGTTCTACCCCACCTCCCAGTGTGTTTCCATGGCAGAACTGGGGAATCTAACCAAGGTATCCTGAGTCCTAGTTCATTACTCTTGTCAACTACATCAGACTGGAAACCGGTTTTAGTATAGTTAGGTTGGAAATTATATGGCTATCCCTTTGTCCCTCTTTCTACCATTTCAAAATTTGGCACCAAAACAGAAAATGCTTGTGAATAAAAAGATTCCCTTTACCAAGTATGACTAATGATTAATTAAAAATCAGAGATTATACTTTTATTAGGCCCACTCTCAGGTTACAAGCTTTAGAGATCTCCAGATTCCTTCATCAAGCTACAAGTATTAAAAAGCAGGTAAAAGGGAACAGCATAAAAAGTGAGGGAGGAAAGTTAAAATCATAGTCTGCATAGTTGAAGTCTTAAAATTAAATAGGGGAGGGAATTACAAACATTTAAACTGAGCTATACTAACTGATATTATAGTTTCAAGTGGAACTTCCACAAAGACTTATGGGAACCAGAAAGCAATTAGCAACCGTTTTTGAAACTATAACATTCTGCTTTTCCTCAAAATTGTCTCCATTCTAGAGAAAGCACACAATCGCTTCAAAATAGAGTACTTCCCACATTCTTATTTTAGAGGGAATGTGTTCGTGATAGTGATTCTCAAGCCTCGGCTATCAAATGTTGTTTGTCTAGAATGTCTGGAGTCCTTGACTGTTGACCATGCTGAATGGTTTGGGAACTTTAATGTAGATAGGAAATATTACAAAGATGTGTGTGTGTGGGGGGGTCAGACTAAAGCTCCAAGCAAATAGGCATATTTGAAAAGATTTGAGGGTGGAAAAGATTAGAGGCAGCTGCTAACTTGTGCATAAAAATCCAGCTCAGGTAGAATAAATCTGGGTGCGGAAAAACTCTCCAAAGTTCTGCTACCTGGAGATGACTACCTAATAAAGTTTAGACTTTCTGGAAATGTGAACTTTTGAAAGACAGGACCAAGTAAAATAGCTTATGGATCTGTGTGGTTTCCTAATGACTTTTGGAAACTCTATTTGACATAAGTCCCACGGGGATTTTTGGCTCCTGCTTGTTCGATTCAATATGAATCAATTTGTGCAGCCTGAGAATATGGTTTCCCTGGAGATATGACAGCCACTACACATGCTGGATCCTTGTCCTCCCTGGCTCATAAAATTGGTAGAGGTAAGGGAAATAGTGACGGTCTCTGCTTTGAAACAGGGTTCCAGCCTACCTAAAAGAGGCAGTAGTGAGACCTCTACTGAAACAGCCCCACTGAACCACACTGTTCTGGCCAGCTATTGGACATTTGTATTTGTATTCCTGTACTGAGCAGGGGCCTTACTCAATCGCCTTTTAGGCCCCTTCCAACTTCATGATTCTATGATTATCCAACACTGCATTCTTGGGCAAGGTAGTGGAGCGTGCTTTTGCAATGGAGATCTTCAGGAGTTCTTGGAAGAGACCGATTACTTAGATCCACTTCAATATGATGACTTCTGCCCTGATTATGGGACAGAGACAGCTTTGTTCACTTTGCTACAAACTGGACAGGTGGACAATATCCCTGTTGGTTCTGCTGGGCCTCACAGCGATTTTTGAAACCACTGTTAAGACACTATCTGGGATGGCATTTGGAGGCACTTTTGTATGGTGGTGCCAGTCCTGCCTGGAAGGTAAACTCAGAAGATGGTACCAAGACCGCTGGCTTGCAGGGTCTCTCATGGTTCTGTTCTGTCCCCTAAACTACTTTACATCTATCTATGAAACCGCTTGGAGAAATTGTCTGGAGTATTGAGGTTCAGTGCCACCAGTATGCTGATGACACACCCATATTGTTCTCTCTCTCTTTGAAATCTACGGAAAGTGTCTCAGTTCTAAATCACAATCTAGTGCCAGCAACAAGATGAATAAGGGCAAACATAGTGAAGCTTAATTCAGACAAGAGGTGTTCCTGATCAACTGAAAGACAGATCAGAGACAAGGATTAGCCCTGTGACAGATGGGAGTAGCCACTTGACAACTGGTGGTCACAGTTTGCCTGTCCTCTTAAATGTAACAATGATCCTGGATGCTCAGGTCTCAGTTGTGACTGAAACTGCATAAAGATAGTGCCCCAGCTACACCCATTCCTTTAAATAGCAGACCTACCTATGGTGGCACATGCCTTAGTTACATCCCAATTGAGTACTATAGCATGCTCTGTTTGGGGCTGGTTTGGAAAGTAATTGGAAATTTCAGAAAGTCCAAGATGCTGTGACCAGAGTTGATTACAGGGAGGGAAAAATGTCCTTTTTACAACCATTTCACTGGCTATTGTTGGTCTGTTCCTGCCTGGGCACCATTTAAAGTGCTTGTTATGACGTATAAAACCACATGTGGCTTGGATCCAGGCTATCTGAAGGACAGCATCTTCCTACATAACCCTACTCAGCTTTTGAGTTGTTCGGTGGAGCCTCTTTTCATTCATTTCTGCAATCCTCCTAGGTGCACCTGGTAGGGATGTGAAACGAGCTTTTTGCCTGGCTGCTCCCAGGCTGTAGAACTCAAGTTCCTTGGGTGACAATCCCCGCTATCATTATGCTAGCAGGCAATGACCTTTTTCTTGGCAGGATTTTTGGAAACTGTACAGGCAGCTCAGGGAGGGGCTTTTAATGGACCGCGCTGCACTTTTTTTAGGAACATGATTTCAAACTGTTTTAAAGTATTACAACTCACGTTTTAAAAATATGACCGCATGTTTAAGCTTATTTTTTATTATATGTTTAGCCATATCTATGTTTACACATTCCGTAAGCCACTTTTAGGTCCCTGTATTGAGAGAAAAGCAGGCAATAAATAAATACATTGGAAAACATAGTGGCAGCTGTTAAAACAGATTCTTCTCACTAAGGTTGCAGCGGTTACACACACCTGGCGAGTAAATCCCACTGAACGGAGTGGGATTTAGTTGTAAACAAACACGCCGCCGAGTAATCGCTGGCCTAAATGATCTAGGTGCAAAGGCCGTAACACATAACGAGGTTTACTTGCGTGTCATGTTGTGAGGCTGGCACGGTGCTTGTTCATTAGTCTCATCTTTTAAATAATATATATCATTCTGCTTATTTTTACCTACAGTGTCCCAAGAAATTATATACTTCTACAGCTTATGGAAATTACTCCGTGGAGAGAAAGAGGTCCGAGCGCTTGAAATAAAAAGACGGCCACGATCCCCTTCTCCTCGACGAGGCACAAAAGCTTCTTTCAAGAGCAAACGGGGGACCGCAAAGGGAACGGGGCGACCTTTCTCTCCCTACCACCCCGACCCACATTATGCCGCCCTCTAAACAAAAAAGGAGGGGGGTAGAAAGAAAAAGGAAGGCCAAGGGCAGCCGTTTCTCGTCTCCACTCACCATGGCTGCTGCGGGCCTCCGCCGAGGCGGGAACGGCGGAGGGGCTTGCGGGATGGCGGACGGTCAAGGGACTCCTGACCGGGGCTCGCCTCGGCGTGCACCAGGTTCGCCCCGCTCGCCCTTCCCGCTCCTCAGGGAACCCTGCCATAAAGCAGAGACAGGCCGCGCGGCTGTCGTAAAACAGGCAGGCCTTTCCCTCCCACCGGGAGGCGTGAGTTAGAATTGGCGCGGGCGGGCCGGCGCGCGCGCGAGCCTTCAAAACGAATTCCCCTCAGCGTGAGGGCAGCCTTTGAGCCTTTTTTTTTTTAACTTCAGAAAAAATTATTATTTATTTTATTTATTGAATTTATATCCGGCCCATCTAGTCAATAGACTACTCTGGATGGCGAACAACATATAAAATAAAACAATTTAAAATATAACAATGATAAAACACAAACAATAAGGTGGAAGCTGTTCATACGGCCGGTTTCAAGTTCTGTATCACCTTCGGGTCTCTGATAGACAGGCAAACAGATCGGAGGGTTTTCATTTTATTTATTTATTTCAAATATTTGTACCTCGCCTTTCTCCTTGAAAAGGACCCCAGGCGGCTTACAACAATGGACGACAATATTTAAAGCTGAAAACAAAAGAGTATGCAATGGTGGTCAACATCCTTAAAATACATTATTTTAACACTACGAACGATGAATAAAGAGGCATCTTACATCATTAATAGGCAACTATTAAGGCAAAAGATCAGTAAGTATAGGGAAAAAAATTAAAAATGCACTCTTGAGAAATGGAAAACACAAAAATGGAAGACACAAGTTGTACTAAAAATCCAGTCAAAGCACTAATGCATAACAGTGTATCTAAAAATCACACACAGGTAACTGGTTTTACTGAGGGAAGGCTTGCCTGAAGAGAAAGGTCTTTGCCTGCTTGCGGAAGGAGAGCAAAGAGGGGGTCAGTCAGGCCTCCAGTGGGAGGGAGTTCCAAAGTCTGGGAGCTGCCACAGAAAAGGCCCTCTCCTGTGTCCCCCCATCAGACGCACCTGTGAAGGTGGTGGGACTTTCACAACTGACTTGTGTCTTTGTATACAGTGTAGGGGACATATTTAAGTAACGTTTTGTAATATCTTTCCTTATAACGCTCCATGGCCTCTTTCCTTTTGCTTTCTTTCTGCCCAGCTCTGGGGTAGTAAAAAGGGTTTAGAGGTCTTTCCAGCTTTCATATCTGTTTGTTTGTTTAACTTATATACCGCCCCACTTAGTGAGATCACTGTTCAGGGCGGTTCATATAATATGAAGCAAGCTTAAAAAAATAAGCAGAAGTAAAATACCAGCATCATGCCTAATAAATCAAAAACATTAACTAAAAAGGGTGAACACCTGATGACATCTGAAATTAAAAACAGACTCAAATAAAATGACAATAAATCAATAAACCACCCAAAGTGAGTAGACATAGCATTAATAAAAATAACAAGGCACAAGATAGTATGACAAATGTAAAAAGAAATAGCAAAATTTAGGTCATGAGATAAATTAAGATAGGATGTTGCCAAAGGCCTACATAGTAAATTGGGAATACCATAGTGCAGATAATCTTCACCTTGGTCTCCAGTAACATATTCTTCCGGTTAAGGACTTTTTCTAGTTTCTATCAGTCTTCATTTGGAATGATGATTGAACCAAAATACAGAAAACTTTTAACAAAATTGGTTTCTTCATTGTCACATTAAAGTTATATAGTTCTTCTGTAGTTATAATTTTTATACTTTTCCACTTTATTCTACCCTTATTAGGAGTGATTTCAAGTCATTGCTGCTTTCTGGCAGTAATATAGTAGAATTGCATTTTTTAGATTATTGATATTTTTCCCACCAATTTTCACCCCTCCTTCATTTGAATCTGATCCAGCATTCCTTATGATGTTTCTGTATATAGATTGAACAGACAGGGAGATTAAATCCACTGTTGTCTAACACCTGTACTTATGGTGAACCATTCTGTTTCTACATATTCTGTTCTAACAATAGCTTCTGGTCCAGAGTATGGGTTACACATTGGGATAATCAAGTGTTGAGGGACACTACCATTTATTTTAGAAATTTCCATAGATTCTCATGATCAACACAGCCAAAGGCTTTGTTATAATCTATAAAGTACAGACTGATTTTCTTCTGAAATTCTTTGGTATGCTCTAGTAACCAACATATATTTGCAACATGATCTTCATTGTCTCCCCTTTACCTGAATCCGATTTGAACATCAGGAATGGAGAACAGAGCATTCTGTAACCTCACAATATGCTTCCCCAAACCTGCAACTATTGATACTATATGGTTTTTGGACAAGAGTGTGCAACTCTGGCAGGCCTTGGTAGTCACTTTTGCCCTTCCCAAAACGTATTGCCTTCACGGCTGCATTTGGTAGAAGAGCAGCAGCAACCACCCACATTTAAAACAAAGTGCATAGTGATCTAAAAGTTCGTTACAAAGGAGAATTGTGTTTCCAGGAAACTTCTGAGAGAGTGATTATCCTTTAAATCAATGTGTGCACAGAGTACATGCATTAAAAACAACAACAAACAAACAAACAAAGAAGTGTGCTTATTTTTTCATTGCTGCATCGCATCATTAAATTTTGGTGGGAGTTGTAGTATGAGGCAGTCAGTGGAGGTCAGAAAAAAGAGTAGATATTGCCAAATAAATAAATTCCCTCACCTACTCCCAAGTCTTTTTTAAACTCTAGATTAAGTTTCTGTATACATACAGTCAACTTGACTTCCCAGTCATGTACAAAATGTTTTTTTGTCATAATGTGGCCAAAGTGAAAACTGTTCATGGAACATGGAGACATCTAGGAGTTCAATGTGATTGTGATTTTGGAGCAGTGTATTCTCCCCTTCCTTCCCTGCAAAAGGTAGCAACAAATTCAGAGGTCCTTGACTTCGTTGTTCAGTGTGAACCTTATTTATTTATTTATTTATTTATTTATTTATTTTTACCCCACCTTTCTCCTTGAAAAGGACTCAAGGCGGCTTACAACATTGAAAGACAATATTTGAAGTTGAAAACAATGAGCATGCAATGGTGGTTAACATACTTAAAATATAATATTTAAAGTTAAAAGCAATGAGTAAAGAGGCATCTTACATCATTAAAAGGCAATATTAAAATTAAGAACAATAAGTATACAATTTTTTTTAAATGCCACTCTGAGAAATGGAAAATACAAAAATGGAAAACACAAACAGTACTAAAAATCCAGTCAAAGCAGTAATGTATGACAATCAATCTAAAAAAAAAACCCTTAAAAAGGTTTAAAAACCTTGTAATTCTATCTTTAGAAAATGAAATTAATCAATTTAGAATACCCTTAAAGCGCTTTAATTTAGTTTTTCTGTTTAGCTGTCAAACTTAAAATTAACTATGAAGTTCATTTACTGTGTAGGGAGCACTGCTTTACTCCAAGCTAGTAGGCATTTGACTGCTCAAAGTTACTATTAATAGTGGTGTTGATGATACACTATCTATACGCAGAACACATATCCAGTGTTTGGTATAACTAAGACTGATAATGTAAAGTTGTCCTGGAACTTCCTATTGGTGTGAAAAATGAAGAAAGTGAAAACGAAGGAATAGCACATAAATTCATTTTGGTGACTTCAATATAGCTCACTTCTGTTCTGTGTAAGAGTCATTTATATTGTATCCTGCCATTTTATGTATGTGTTCTGCAGAGCACGTTCCACTGAACCCAATGGGATATGAGATAGCCTGCATAAGGTTGGTGTCTTACAGCAGTAGGTTTTAGTCACATCAATTTTTTTTTGGCATAAATAAATAAATAAATAAATAAATAAATAAATAAATAAATAAATAAATGTTTGTTCTATGTATCTCTGAATTCCGAAGAGCAGGTACTCTGGCTCAGTGCTAACCCTTAGGTTAAAAAAAAAAAAAAGCAGAATAGTGGTTCACTGTGAATATACATCCTTGAAAATCAAATGTTCTTTATCTTTTACATTTTATGACAGCCTGATGGGACCTATCTTGTGATCACCCATGAATTCATGTAAGTCGCATTGTTTTAAATGGGGAAAATAAGGAAGGAAGGTAGTGGATTATACAAAGGTACAGGGGTCCTACTGTACATATTAAGCAGGAAACATTGTACAATTCTTGGGATAAGAAATACATATGTTCCATCTCAGGTAAAAACAAAACAAAAATGAAAAAATAAAGAGGACAAAATGCTGCAGCACCTTAAAGACTAACTGCTATATACCCTGTTTCCCTGAAAATAAGCCTTAGAATGATTTTTCAGGATGCTCGTAATATAAGCCCTACCCCCAAAATAAGCCCCAGTTAAGTGAAACCCCGCCCTCCACCATTGTGCAGCATTGTGCAGCAACTAGAAGATGACGTGACTGTATTTGAATAAATGTAGATTGTTGTACATGAAAAAAATAAAACATCCCCTGAAAATAAGCCCTAATGCGTTTTTGGAGCAAAAATTAATATAAGACCCTGTCTTATTTTCGGGGAAACACGGTATTAATGTGAGCTTTCAGAGATAAGTCCACTTCTTTAGACAGGTGTTCCATCTGTTAGACTTAAGGAGAAATTAACCCTGCCTTCTCCTATGCACACCCCAGTCTCTGAAAGCAACTCATTTTCATTCCTTTACACTGCCCCCAGTATTAGATCACATCCAGCTGAAAGAACGCTGTACTGGAAATGTAAAATCAGGGTACAATTGTGTAACAAGATTAGCTTGTAAGCAAAGAAAACTCAGTTTAGGACCTGCATTATGCATGGATTGATTATTGTCTCTTGATTTTAGTTCACTAGTTTTTGTGGTTTCCAGAATCTTAATCAGAAATTGTAGATTGAAGACAGGTGTATTGGAATCACTCACAGATGAATCAAGTACTGGTGTGTGTGTGTGTGTGACTGTGAACATCTTGCTGTCCCTGGCAGCATTCATAAAATTATAGCTAAATGCTGGTGAAGAAAATCAAAGGTAGCTGGGGTTAGGTATATGTAGAAGTCTGTCCTTTTTGTGGAAAAACAGGCAAAAGGTTATGAGAAACAAATTTATATCTCCCAATCTCTAAGTAACTGGGTAGAATATTGATTTACTAGTGTTACGAGTCTGAAACAGGATTAAATGTTTCACCACTTCAGTAGACAAGGCTTGGAGGACAATAGAATTCTGTTTATTCCTTGTTATTTTGGTTCACCTGGGCAAGTTCCAAATAAGCTTTGTATGTAGTCCATTCATACATTTTTTGTAGGAAGTTCCTTTAAAGCTTTGAAGTCCATGAACTGGTAGAATATTATTGCTGCATATGAGTGCTGCAATGATCTTGTGCTGACAGACCAATATTATAACTTTGAAACTGGACTTTGGGTAAGTACCATATTTGGAGCAGATGTCTGCTCTTGTTCTGTGCCAAATTTTGGAACATTTGGGGAAAGTGTTTCTGAGTTATAATTTTTAAAAAAGTTAAACTGTTTTCTCCCATACAGAAACAAGCAACTCTGAAATGTCCCCAGATTTAAAACAGATCAAATAAATTTGTTAAATATGGTTAATTTGTAATAGACATTAAATGGGGAGAAACATTATAACATTCAGAAACAGGTAACAAACCTCATTGCTAAACACTGCTATCTAGTAGGCAACTGATGTAAATAAACACATTAGTCACTTACAAGCAGAGGTAATGATGTATGATAGTTTATACTATTGCTTATGAACAGATGTTAGTGCTAAGAAGTGGAAAAGTAAACAGAGTAACTGCTGAGAAGTGATAGTCAAGTTACATAAACAATAACTTAGACTATGAAAAATGAAGTTTCTCAACCTCTAAAACAGCAAGAGAGATGATAAGGAAAAGCAGTGGTTCCTGGCCAGCACAGCCAGTGATGAAGGCTTCTAGGACATTATCCAAGAACATCTGGGGACCCAAGGTTGGAACCACTGGCTACAGGATACACTCTTGTACTCACTACCATTCACAAAGTGACATCAAGAAAGGGGAAATCACAGAAGCTCACTCCTTTTTTTCTTCAGTTATCCACTTCTCACCCAAACACTAAGCAATTATCAGGGCTGTTTTTCGACAAGTGAGAATTAGAGCAGTGCTAGTATGCTGTACTTTTAAGAATTTTTTTAAATTGAAAGCTTCCAGAAGGAGGAGGATGGAGCAAGGAGGGGGATCCCCCCTTTCTTTTCTTAAAGGGGGTGGGCCAAATAGGGTCACTTGAGGTGCATATGCCATGTGAATGCAAGGATTGTACCAAGTGACTTGGTACAATCCTTGACTTCAATACAAACTTATTACAAATACCTGACTTCAATACAAACTTAAGTGACACTATTTAGTTGGGTCTAGCTCTCTACAATTGAACCGTATAGCCAAGCCCCCTTTGTTCAAAGTTTTGCAGACCATGAAGTGGATTTTTTTTTAAAAAAGTCATGAATTGAATTTCTTTTCTATTCCTAGTGCTATTGCTGAATTCAGGAAGGAATTTAATTTAATTAATTCAAATGTTGTGGAGTAGGTAAAACAGCAAAAATAGAAACTAAGGAAAGGAAGTGAGAGCTGGACCATAAAGAAGGCTGACCGCCGAAGAATTGATGCTTTTGAATTGTGGTGCTGGAGGAGACTCTTGAGAGTCCCCTGGACTGCAAGGAGATCAAACCTATCCATTCTGAAGGAAATCAACCCAGAGTGCTCACTGGAAGGACAGATCCTGAAGCTGAGGCTTCAATACTTTGGCCATCTCATGAGAAGAGAAGACTCCCTGGAAAAAAACCCTGATGTTGGGAAAGAGTGAAGGCAAGAGGGGACGACAGAGGGCGAGACGGTTGGACAGTGTCATCGAAGCTACCAACATGAATTTGTCCAAACTCCAGGAGGCAGTGGAAGACAGGAGGGCCTGGCGTGCTCTGGTCCATGGGGTCACGACTTAACGACTAAACAACAAAGGAAAGAAAGAGGGGAGACAGAAGAAAATCCAAAGAAGATAGAGTACTGTGGGATGCAGAGAGAAAAAAGTGGATGCAAATTAGGAAATGGAACTGTAGAGAGAAAGGGAAAAAAAAGAGAAGGTATGGAGAGATGTGTAAAATGTGTAAACAAATTAGAGTTTGCTAGGAGAGTGCTAGGAGATGGCACTGAGAAAAAGAGGAAGGATCTCATGAACGAGAGTACGGAAGACCAGTGAAAAAGGAAACAGAAAGAGTTTGACAATCATTGTGATGCAGAGGGAAAGGATTATGTGTTTTGGAATGCAGAGAGAGAAGGTAGTGAACCCTATGGAATGCAAAGAAAGAAAGAAGGAAGGAGATTAAACTAGGGTTCAGAAATAATTTGAAATACTGCAGAAACAGAAGATAGTGCATGCAATGATATGTGAAGAAGAATGGAGGATGAGAATGGTTGAAAAGTTGAACTTGTAACAAAAATGTTTTCCCTGTGATACAGATAACATAGTGTAGACACTTTCTGAATTAGTAACAATGTAGATATAGTTGTCAGAATGGTTTGTGTGTTTCTATCATAGAAAGAACCCCAGCTCCTCCACTCTGTCCTTTATTAATTGCACATTCTTAGTTGAAAAGATGAATGTAAACTGCAGGATGTATAATGACATTTCATTTCCATGAATTTTCAGTGAAAATAATATGTGGTAGCACACTTATATTTCTAGTTCACTTCTATGTTTGTTGCCTTTCCCTGCTCCACCCAGCAATTTTAGGTTTTACATCGCAAATACATTTTGTGGTTAGAAGGTGCTAAGAATCTTCAGGCTGAAAATTAGATTAGGAATGTATGAAATCTGTGTATGGCAGCAGAAATCCCCAGTACAGTAAAATAATTAAGAAGGTTGAAAGTTCAAATCCCTGGAGTCAGTGAAGTTTGTTGCCCAGGATCTGGCCAAGTACAGATAGATACTGGGCATACAATGGTTTATTTGGACAGTAATTAAACATAGAAGTGTTTCAGAGCTTCCACATTTTGTTCATTTCTTAGATTGGGTAATTTTATCCATCTAAAGAGAAATCCCCCCTTCACGGGTTGCTGCCTTGTTGTGGCTAAGGGGCTTGAGTAATTCAGAGAAGCTATGGGCTATGCCGTGCAGGGACACCCAAGACGGACAGGTCATAGTGGAGAGTTCTGACTAAACGCGATCCACCTGGAGCAGGAACTGGCAAGCCACTCCAGTATCTTTGCGAAGAAGAGTCAGACACGACTTACCGACTAAACAACAAAAAGAGAAATCCCACGAACATAAACATCATATGGGTTTATGCATGAAATGTTGACCAAGGTGAAGAATGCATAGAAATATTCTGTGAAGAACCTAACACTGTTATAAAATGTAAAAGAAAAGGCAATACTTATATTTCATAAATGGCAATTTTACTACTAAGAAAGTAATATTTTAACAATAAGATAGGGAAGGCACTCATGGAAATGTTATTGAAAAGTAAGCTCTCTGAACTTGAAGAGCAAATGATATAGTTTTATGAAGAACAAGTACTCACTGAAATGACATTCAGATTGTCACCAAGGGGACTTTTTGTAGAAATGGAAATCCCAACAAGAGAGTGATAGCAACAGTACTGTAAGAAACAAAATTATGTCCTAGTTAATCAGATGAAAACCTGTCCTGGAGCTGATATAAATTCAGATAATAATCCTCTCATGGTTGCAGTTTATCTCAAATTAAAGGAAATGGAAAAAGGTAAAAATAGAGAAAAACAGAAAATGAAACAACTAAAGGAGCCAATTGTATGTACTGTTAAGGAGGGGATTCATGAAGGATTCAAAATGATTGCACACTCAGGTAGCTGAGATATAAATGCTGCTTGCTCTACACTTGACAGGTATCTGTACGTAGATGTGGCCAACTGCAGGTCTCAACAATAGAAATGTAAATAAAAAAGGTAAATGACAGAAGAAGTGTTGGCTCTAGAGAAAGATGAAAATGAAAAACAAGGCCACATGTACAGACACTTCTCAGTTTAGAGCAAGCAGTATTTGTATCTGAGCTACCTGAATGTGCAATCATCTTGAAGCCTTCATGAATCATCTCCTTAACAGTAATTTCCATGGTCATCCCTGGTAAGTAATGAACAATCTAAAAATGAATGGCCAAAAATCCTGTTACTGGTGTAATGTAAATGATGTGTCTTTGGATTGTGAATTCTTGCATGTTAAGAAGTCAGGGTATGATCAGATGGACATTTGTCCTGCTGTGTGGTCTGCTATGGAAATGAGCTCATTCTCTCCTTTTATTGGTGATCAGACAACAAAATTGCTGGAGCAAACCATCCTGTCCCTAGAGCTTTCCTTCCTGTACCTGTCAGGGGCTGCTACTTTTTTGGCTGTGGGTAGGATTGCTCTATTTTGGTTCATTTCCATCTGAGATTGGACCAAACTGAGCTTTCTGCTTTAATATTGAAACCCAGCAGGTTTCAATATCCCCATATCATTAGTGAATTAGACAGACATCTTAATCACTTAATTATATTGGGAGATTGAGAAATTAAATAGGGAAATTAAACACCTCCTTCCTCTGCTCTTCCATGAACGAAGGAAGCAAAAAAGTTTTTTTAAAAAACCAATTAGGACTGTGCTAATATGCTGTGTCATTTAGAAAAAAAAATGAAATCTTCCTCCCAGAGCTGGGAGGAGACAGGAGAGGACAAGGACAGAGATTTCTTTCTTTCTTTCTTTCTTTCTTTCTTTCTTTCTTTCTTTCTTTCTTTCTTTCTTTCTTTCTTTCTTTCTTTCTTTCTTTCTTTCTTTCTTTCTTTCGCCAGCCAAATAGAATCGCTTGATGTACACATGCCATTTGGATGCAAGGATCGCATAAAATAACATACTGGACCTCTGTCTAACCTCATGCAACCCGATTTAGTCTGCCCCAGCCTGCTCCAATTGAGCCCATGTAGACAAGCCCTTAGTTTAGACATTATCTGTTGCATTCCAAGCTTTGCAATTCAGTGTTCAACAAATGAAGTTTACACTGACTTTGTTGTTGTTGTTTAGTCGTTAACTCATTTCCGACTCTTCGTGACCCCATGGACCAGAGCACGCCAGGCCCTCCTGTCTTTCACTGCCTCCCGGAGTTGGGTCAAATTCATGTTGGTAGCTTCGGTGACACTGTCCAACCATCTCGCCCTCTGTCGTCCCCTTCTCCTCTTGCCTTCACACTTTCCCAACATCAGGGTCTTTTCCGGGGAGCCTGCTCTTCTCATGAGATGGCCAAAGTATTGGAGCCTCAGCTTCAGGTTCTGTCCTTCCAGTGAGCACTCTGGGTTGATTTCCTTCAGAATCGATAGGTATGTTCTCCTTGCAGTCCGGGGGACTCTCAAGAGTCTCCTCCAGCACCACAATTCAAAAGCATCAATTCTTCGGCAGTCAGCCTTCTTTATAGTCCAGCTCTCACTTCCATACATCGCTACTGGAAAAACCATAACTTTGACTATGCGGACCGTTGTCAGCAAGGTGATGTCTCTGCTTTTAAAGATGCTGTCTAGGTTTGTCATCGCTTTCCTCCCAAGAAGCAGGTGTCTTTTAATTTCGTGGCTGCTGTCACCATCTGCAGTGATCATGGAGTCCAAGAAGGTAAAATCTGTCACTGCCTCCTTATCTTCCCCTTCGATTTGCCAGGAGGTGATGGGACCAGTGGCCATGATTTTAGTTTTTTTGATGTTGAGCTTCAGATCATTTTTTGCGCTGTCCTCTTTCACCCTCATTAAGAGGTTCTTTAATTCCTCCTCACTTTCTGCCATCAGAGTGGTATCATCTGCATATCTGATGTTGTTGATATTTCTTCCGGCAATCTTAATTCTGGTTTGGGATTAATCCAGTCCTGCCTTTCGCATGATGTATTCTGCATATAAGTTAAATAAGCAGGGAGACAATATACAGCCTTGTCGTACTCCTTTCCCAATTTTGAACCAATCAGTCGTTCCATATCCAGTTCTAACTGTTGCTTCCTGTCCCACATATAGATTTCTCAGGAGGTAGATAAGGTGGTCAGGCACTCCCATTTCTTTAAGAACTTGCCATAGTTTGCTGTGGTCCACACAGTCAAAGGCTTTTGCGTAGTCAATGAAGCAGAAGTAGATGTTTTTCTGGAACTCTTTGGCTTTCTCCATAATCCAGCGCATGTTAGCAATTTGGTCTCTAGTTCCTCTGCCCCTTCGAAATCCAGCTTGTACTTCTGGGAGTTCTCAGTCCACATACAGCTGAAGCCTACCTTGTAAGATTTTGAGCATAACCTTGCTAGCGTGTGAATTGAGTGCAATTGTACGGTAGTTGGAGCATTCTTTGGCACTGCCCTTCTTTGGGATTGGGATGTAGACTGATCTTTTCCAATCCTCTGGCCACTGCTGAGTTTTCCAAACTTGCTGGCATATTGAGTGTAGCACCTTAACAGCATCATCTTTTAAGATTTGAAATAGTTCAACTGGAATGCCATCACCTCCACTGGCCTTGTTGTTAGCCATGCTTTCTAAGGCCCACTTGACTTCACTCTCCAGGATGTCTGGCTCAAGGTCAGCAACCACACTATCTGGGTTGTCTGGGACATCCAGATCTTTCTGGTATAATTCCTCTGTGTAGTCTTGCCACCTCTTCTTGATGTCTTCTGCTTCTGTGAGGTCCCTACCATTTTTGTCCTTTATCATGTCCATCTTTGCACAAAAGGTTCCTTTAATATCTCCAATTTTCTTGAACAGATCTCTGGTTTTTCCCTTTCTATTATTTTCCTCTATGTCTTTGCACTTTTTATTTAAGAAGGCCCTCTTGTATGTCCTTGCTATTCTTTGGAAGTCTGCATTCCATTTTCTGTAACTTTCCCTATCTCCCTTGCATTTTGTTTCCCTTCTCTTCTCTGCTAGTTGTAAGGCCTCGTTGGACAGCCACTTTGCTTTCTTGCATTTCCTTTTCTTTGGGATGGTTTTTGTTGCTGCCTCCTGTACAATGTTACGAGCCTCCACCCATAGTTCTTCAGGCACTCTGTCCACCAAATCTAGTTCCTTAAATCTGTTCTTCACTTCCACTGTGTATTCATAAGGGATTTGGTTTAGATTATACCTGACTAGCTCAGTGGTTTTTCCTACTTTCTTCAGTTTAAGCTTGAATTTTGCTATAAGAAGTTGATGATCAGAGCCACAATCAGCTCCAGGTCTTGTTTTTGCTGACTGTATAGAGCTTCTCCATCTTTGGCTGCAGAGAATATAATCAATCTGATTTCGGTATTGCCCATCTGGTGATGTCCATGTGTAGAGTCGCCTCTTGTGTTGTTGGAAAATGGTGTTTGTGATGACCAGCTTGTTCTCTTGACAAAACTCTATTAGCTTCATTTTGAACTCCAAGGCCAAACTTACCTGTTGTTCCTTTTATCTCTTGACTCCCTACTTTAGCATTCCAATCCCCTATAATGACAAGAACATCTTTCTTTGGTTTCAATTCTAGAAGGTGTTGTAAGTCTTCATAGAATTGGTCAATTTCAGCCTCTTCAGCATCGGTGGTTGGTGCATAAACCTGGATGACTGTGATGTTGAAAGGTCTGCCTTGGATTCGTATTGAAATCATTCTATCATTTTTGAGATTGTATCCCAGTACAGCTTTTCCCACTCTTTTGTTGACTCTGAGGGCTACTCCATTTCTTCTACGGGATTCTTGCCCACAATAGTAGATATGGTAATCGTCTGAATTGAATTCGCCCATTCCCATCCATTTTAGTTCACTGATGCCCAGGATGTCAATGTTGATTCTTACCATATCCTGTTTGACCACATCCAGCTTACCAAGGTCCAGGTTCCTATGCAGTATTTTTCATTGCAGCATCGGACTTTCCTTTCACTTCCACGCACATCCACAGCTGAGCGTCCTTTTGGCTTTGGCCCAACCACTTCATTAGCTCTGGAGCTACTTGTACTTGTCCTCCGCTCTTCCTCAGTAGCATGTTGGATGCCTTCCGACCTGAGGGGCTCATCTTCCAGCGTCATATCTTTTAGGCTTTTGTTTCTGTCCATGGAGTTTTCTTGGCAAAGATACTGGAGTGGGTTGCCAGTTCCTGCTCCAGGTGGATCACGTTTAGTCAGAACTCTCCACTATGACCTGTCCGTCTTGGGTGTCCCTGCACGGCATAGCCCATAGCTTCTCTGAATTACTCGAGCCCCTTCGCCACGACAAGGCAGCAATCTGTGAAGGGGACTGACTTTGTACCTTGCAGCAATTTGCTGCCAAAAGTACCATATGAGCTGCAGTGACAATAAGATTTTGGCCAATGTTAAGAAAACAATGTTCATGGCAATCAGTAAACAGGAAGCAGTAAAAAAAAATGTAATTGAAGATCTAGAATGAAAATGTGGGGTATATTTATTCAAACTTGAGATTTGGCTAAATGGAAGGTAGGCTTATCGCCACACAATAAAAATCAGAGTAAGAGATGGCCTGGACCAGGCCTTTTAAAGTGAAGAATTTAACACACAACTCCCCTTAAAACTGTCTTAGAGAATGCGTATCATAAGGTACTTTGTATTGTTGGTTTTATTGTATGGCATTACAATTGTGGTCTTTAACACAGATTACTATAAAAATATAGAAGCATTGAAAATATGGATTTATCATGGGATGTTAAGAAATTTGAATCAAGAGGGTGATCATTGGCCAATAAAGAATTGCTAAAGCAAGAATGAAGACCAATAAATAATAAAACATGTAAAATTCAATAAATTCGATACTTCGGTCACATAATGGGAAATGATAAGTACAGGTTGTTACAGCTGATTATTCAAAGAAAGGGAAATGGGAAAATAGGTGTAAGAAGGAGAAGAACTTATTGTCTGAAGTAGCTTGTAGATTTAGATGAAACACAGCATCAGTGTTTAGAATTGCTGCATCCAAAATCAAGAAAGGCATGATGACCTCCAGTCTCTGGTGGGGCAAGGATGAGGAGGAGAGCATAGATGTGTAGTATGTAATACCTATTTACTACCTATTTACTTTTAATTTAATATGTCTTCCATTATTAGCTTATTAACATGTACTTCATTATCCCTTTCACTGAGTGGAAGCACTGGGAACCACAGGACAGAAGGAGAAAATCTTTTATTCTGGAAAATTGCCACTGCCAGATTATGTTGCCAGCAAGGGAGAGTTTCAGTAATCAAAACCTTCCTTCTCTCTTCCTGTGGCTTCTACAGCTTCCACTTGATGAAGGGCATTATTTGCAAGTCAGAAAAGCTGCAGGAGAAAAGGGAGAGGTTTTTAATTACCAAAAATCTTCCCTGCTGATAATGTCATCCCTTCTGCAGGTGTAACTATGCCAACAGGATTTCAGTGTCTATTTCAGTAAGTTTCAAAAAGAATGATTGTCTTCTCCATTGCCTTTTTCCAGCGTGACACTGTTCTGTGTAGGCACCAAATGCATTGACTTAAAGTATGGCATATGATTTGAAGGAATAATCACATTATACTTGCTTACAGGTTCAGTGTATTTATGATAACAATTGAACCACAAATCCTGAAGAGCAGTACCATGAATATGCATGAAACAACATGAGAAACAAGGGGAACGGTGTTCCTCTTTTTTTTTGCAGGGAAGTAGCTTATAAAGCAGTGACCACAACTAACCCTGATGAGAGGAAATCTGTCTAGGATTATTACATATAGTGCTTAGCTGTTATTCTGATTCCCAGTGCAGAGTCAAGATATAACCTTGAATAAAAAGCACATCATGATAGTTCCCACTGATTCAGTGTGTAGATTCTGATCATGAGAGCTTGAAGTTGTTCTGTCTTTTTACGTACACTCTGAGCCATGCCAAATGACTTCATAATGGAGACACAGATGCACCTTCAGCCATTGCTTTTGTTATGTGTGAGACACTGTTATTAATAATGACACTGTATTATTAAGAATACTCACAAACAACTACCAAAGCTATAATTCACCCTCATTTTGCGATAATCTCAGCAATCAAACAACTCAGCTTGTCCATCTGGAACCAGCACGTGATATTAAGTTTACACAGATTGCTCCAGTGGTCAGTTCTATTTGTTCAGAGCCCAGCAGGAGAAACACCATTAGTGTGTGCATTCACTAAAAAACCAGTGGTAATGTATCTGGAACAAAAAGAGAAAAGGCAGGGGAAAGTGGTCATGGGTGGTAGAGGGGAAATGGGAAGTCACAGACAAAGGGAAGAGAATTAACATAAATACAAGAAGGTGGCAGAAATCATAAATATAGATCTGAGGGGGATAAAGGAAATAAAAAAATATGAAAGACTCACATAGGGGAAAAATGTTAACCATGATATATATCTGGTTTCCATGACAAGCTAATTTGCTGTTTGAGAAAAACAGCAGACTCTTTGCTACAAAAGGGAGTATAACTTCCTGTTATGGACAGGTAATGTAATTTTGGCAATACTTAAGAGGCGTCAACCTTGACAAAACACTTTTAGCACTGGGCAGGAGGACCTTTTAAACTTACTCATCATTTATAGTTTATTAGCTATATCTGTAGGCTATTGTTTCTTCAATTTCACATGATTCTCAGTGAATTCTGATTCATTTAGCAATATAGGTAATTTCCTAACCCATGAGACCACAGACTGAAATATTTAGTTATGTGAAATGAATTAATAAGCAACTTACAAAATTCCTTAACTGTGCAACAGGACTGTTGACATAAGTAATCTGTAACTCCAGCCTTTGGATGCAGCAGTGCAATTCAGGAATATATTGCCACAGGGATTGCACCAGGGCTAAAATAAAAAGTGCACAAAATGGATGCTAGATATGTGTAACCCAACCAACCTTGCTGAGTTTGAATTCCAATATTAGTCTTGAATCAAGTGAGACATCTCTGCTGCAAAATCAGGTTAGATAAACACAATCCAGATGTAGACTTTGGTTTAAAAAAACACCGAATTTTGAAATCCTTTTGTTGTTTTGCAGACAACAACAGCTGTGGCAATTTTTGGGGAATAAAAAAATTACTGATTCCTTCTCCCTAAAGTTCTGAGGCTCTCATGGAATCCTTTTTCATGTGGAGAAGCCATTGATGGCTGCTGGACAAGGGGGCTTCTTTAATTTCCAAAAATTACCACCTTACACAGAGTAGCTATGCAAACAGAATTTTAGCCAGTATATTATTGCACTAGCACCATGAGATAAAACACTTCACATTAAAAAAAAAAAACAGCTGGGAAAGTGTAGCAGTAGAGATGGTCCTTCTGGGCCACCTCTCTGGGATGGGACTTGTAGACACTGTTTTACAGTGACTCCAGCCTTTCCTTGAAGGGAGAAACCAGAGGCTGGTGCCGGGGGACTCTTGTTCAACACCCTGGCTGTTGGCCTGTGGTGTCCCTTAGGGTTCTGTTTTGTTCCCTATTCTATTTAAAATCTACATGAAACTACTAAGAGAGGTTGTCCAGAGTTTTGGGTTTCGGTGTACTAATGACACCCACTCTAGATCTCCTTTTCATCTAAATCCAAGAAAGCTGTTTCAGTTCTAAATCAGTGTCTGGTGTCAGTAATGGACTGGATGAGGGCGAATAAACTGAAACTTAATCCAGACAAAACAGAGGTGCTCCTGGTCAGTCGAAAAGCAGATCAAGGAGTAGGGTTGCAGCCTGTGCTGGGTGAAGTTATACCCCCTCTGAAAACACAGGTGTGCAGCTTGCGGGTGCTCCTGGATTCATTTCTGAGCCTGGATGTCCAGTTTTCAGCGGTGGCCAGGAGTGCCTTTGCACAGTTGAAACTAGTGTGCCAGCTGCACCCATTCTTTAAGAGGTCTGATCTGTCCATGTTGACACATGCTGTAGTTACATCTCAACTAGATTTCTGTAATGCACTCTACATGGGGCTGCCTTTGGAAAGTGTTCGGACACTCCAGAGGGTCCAAAATACCACAGCCAGATTGCTAACTGGAGCTGATTACATGGAACATGGAACTCCCCCGTTACAGCAGCTCCACTGGCTGCTGATCCGTTTCCAGGCACAATTCAAAGTGCTGGTTTTAACCTATAAAGCCCTAAATGACTTGGGTCCAAGCTATCTAAAAGACTACATCTCCCTCTATGAGCCTGCCTGGTCTTTAAGATAATCAGGGGAGGCTTTTCTCTCGGTCCCACTACCCTCACAGATGTGCTTGGTGGGGACACAGGAAAGGGCCATTTCTGTTGCTGCTCCCAGACTCTGGAACTCCCTCTCATGGGAAGCTAGGCTGGCCTCATCTTTGTTGTCCTCCTGTAAGCAGGCAAAGACCATTTCTCTTTAGGCAAGCTTTTTCTTAATGAGTGGTGGTCTGAGAGGGTTTTTAAAATGGATTGTTGTGCTCTGTTGTTTTAAATGTGTTTTAGTATTGATGTTATATACCATTTTTCATGTGGAGAAGCCACACTTGCAGAGTGCGGGCAGTATACAAGTCAAATAAATAAATAAATAAATAAATAAATAAATAAATAAATTTTAAATATAATACTTGTTTAATTCTTTTTAAATATTTGTATACTTACTGTTTTTAGCCTTTTAATATTGTCTTTTTAATTATATAAGCTGCCTTGGGTTCTTTGTAAAGAGAAAGGCAGGATAAAAATATTTTAAACGAATAAAAAATAATAATAGCAAATTAGAACAAAGTCAGTTTTGGAAAGGATTAAAATGAAAATATGATCAAAATTTTTTAAATGACAGAGCTGTTAAATTACAACAGTGTAGACACCAGGTTAACATCTCTAGTGAAGTAGGGAGGGTTGACAGTGGACAGGGGCCTCTAATAAGATATATTTATCTCAGAGAAGTCAGTTCTTGAGACACCCCAGACTAAAATCATCTTCATAGGTCAAAGCAGTATATTGAATTGCACTTGTAAACAATAATGGAATTGTGTTTCATTATTATACTCTGCAGTTTTATTTATTTGTACCTGTTTTTATCTGTATTTTTAAAAAACCAGCACCTGTTAATATTGTATTTTTGCCCTGAATCAAAGGGTAGGATTTAAGTCAAATAATGTAACTAATGATTAAAAAATCTTTGTGACATGTCTTCATGAAAAACATCCAGCTGATGTTTCCACATTGTCCATACACTATACATTGCAGTGATCTAAACTGCACACAATCAGCATGGATAACTGCAGTGATACATTCATCCCTTACAAGAATAAATGTAACTGGTCTATCAACAGAAATCTGTAATGGTACTTGGAGCCACTTGTATGTCTGTTTCCTTGGGCTTATCCAGTGGCATATGTTTTTCACCCTTACTTTAGGATTGGATACTGGGTTTCATTTCACCCTTTTGAGCACATACCTTCTCACTCTCTTCTACATGGATTTCTGTTGCTATCTGGATCTTCATACAGATCCAAGCCTTCACAGCACTATTTAAGCATTATGTATGCTTGAAAGTGTAGACAGGTCTATAGATACTTGAGATACAGGAATGCATGTAAGCCCCACCTCAGGTGCAAATATATAAAATGAAGATTGTAGGTTTGTTTAGTTGAATGTACTTACAGTACTCAAGTGAACAGGAATCCATTAGGGCATGGCTCCTTATCATTCAGCTGTGCACATTTAAAAACTCCTTTTCAGACTTCTGGGATGGGCAAATGTCGGGGTGTGTGCTCCTGTCTCTACCATGATTATAGCTATTCTTTTAGGCATATTATCTGAATGGGACCTAAAGAGTATAAGTTTTGTCGTAGTACCTTTGATTAAGATCTGTTTAAATATTCCCAACCTCAGGGTGTTCACCACCTTCCAAAACATAAATAAAAGGGTACAGGTTATGCTAGGTAAACAATATTCTACTCCAACTTTGTACACTGATATGCTATGGTTATATACTAAATGGTTGTGTCTGTTATATGCTGTCAAGTCAGAACTGACTTATAGTGACCCTAATAGAACTTTCAGGGTAAGTGGTTTTTCCAGTTCCACTTCCCCAGTGCGTTTCCATGGCCAAGCAAGTGCTCCTGAGTCCTAGTCTGTCACTTTATCCCCTACACCGCACTGTGTAGCTTACTAAATGATTATAGATCTATATCAGCGGTTCTTAATCTTTTCTTTACCACAGACCCCTTTAAAATCTTTTGTTGCCGCAGACCCCTAAGACTTAACTAAAGGTTTAAAACCCTAAGGTGTATCAAATATTTATTTAAAGTTTCTCATGAAGAATCTCATCAACACATATTCCTTGCTATAATGGCAACACTTTTTAAGATGACAATTCATTCTTTCTATCTATTTTAACTGCAACTAGCTTTCATAGACCCCCTGTGAGTACACCATGCCCCCCTGGGGGTCCGCGGACTACAGCTTAAGAACCTATACTATCACACACATTCACTCTTATCACTCTTAGACATTTCCCCCAACTCATAACACTGTCTCATTTAGTTTTTTCTTAAGTGTCCTCTTCAACTTACAGTCCCTATCTGCCACGTTCACTTATCCTACAATGTTCTAAACTATATTTCCACCCTGTTATTCAGTCTCTGTCTATAGGTAAATGTGCTCAGACTGTCATTCTACATTTGCCAGTCTTCTGTACACCACTAGAACTTCTCACTGTATAAATACACTTTGCAGAGAAACATATATTATTGCAAACAAACATGTTATGTTTGACTGAAATCCTGTTTCATGTTTTATGCTTGTGGAAGAATGATGACATCGTAAGATGGGTGTTTTTTGGTAGATAAAAACTTCCTACTTCATTCCTGTGGCTTTTCCAGTCCCCAGATAATCCCTTTCATCACATCACAGCTGCAGGACAAAGGAAGGAAGTATTTCATAATTTAAATTTTCCTCCTGCTTCCCTTCAGGCTGACCAGAGACAACAGCAGGTCCAGAATGCAGCAGCCAGACTGGTGGCTGGTGTGAGCTAATTTGATCACATCACTGCAGTTCTGGCTCAAGTCTACTGGTTATCTGTTGTGTCCTGGATTAGGTTCAATGTTCTGATGCTTACATATGAAGCTGTTCATGGTTTGGGGCCATGCTCTTTGTCAGAGTGTCCCTCCTCAATGTCATCTATGCAACTCACCAGATTCCCCCAGGCAATGCTCCTCCGGGTAGCCACCCCAGGGGAGGCCTGGAAGTAATCAACGAGAGGTTGGACCTTCTTTGTGGTGGCACCGACTCTGTGAAACCATCTCCCGGTGGAGCTGTGCCTGCCCCCCTCCCTGCTAACATTTAGAAGGCAGGTCAAAATCCTGCTTTCAGGGAGGCCTTCTGCAATGACTCTGCTTGACTTTATGCCTCTTCTGCTGTGGTCACAGATATAATGTGCCTTTGGTGTCATTTGTTTTTATTTCTTTGATTGGTTTTATTCCGCCCACTCTTCACTTATAAGTTTACTGTTACATGTCCGTGTATTTTATGCTGTTGTAAACAGAATAGTGCATTGCACTAATGGGGTGGTATACAAACTACAGAAAGAAAGAGAGAAATAGAGAAAGAAAGAAAGAAAGAAAGAAAGAAAAATCTGATGGTAGCAATTTTCAGTAACCAAAGACTTGCTCCTTCCATTCCATGGCTCCCATGCAATGAAAGGAATTACTTGGGATTCCGAAAAGTTGTGCGACAGAAGTAGGAAGCTTTTATTTATGAAAAATTGCCTTCCTCCTGTAATGTCATCACCCTTCTGTAGGTGTAGTTACACCAACAGGATTTCAGCCATTACATTTTGTGTTATGCAGTAAAATTCATACTCAAGACCAAAGCTAAAAGCACTCACAAGCTTCATATTGGAACTTTAGGGGAAATGCAGCACAGCACAACATAATCTAGTTAGCACAAGCCATTTCTGGTCAAATAAAACCTCTACCAGTAGTACCTCCATCTTCTCTGGAGCTAAACGTTATTTTATTAGTCCTCACCATATCTTTGGCTTATTCTGCTTGGTAGCCTAGCTCACTCATCGCCACTCTTGACTGTTGAAAATGTGAAATATATGTAGGTCTTATCAATGTATTGATGGCATTTCACCCTCAATCCCCAGATACTCTCAGCCAATGGATTTTGATAGAAATGAAGTAGCATGAATGAAAGAAGAGAGGCTGTAAAACTTTGTACCATAAATACTATGATCTGAGCTAAAATCCCCAGCATCTCAGATCTTCTATAATTTACTCTCCAGCTATGCAGCATTCCTAACGTATAGTCACCAAGGTAGCCCATGAGACATTATGTTGTTGTTGTTGTTTAGTTGTTAAGTCGTGTCCGACTCTTCGTGACCCCATGGACCAGAGCATGCCAGGCCCTCCTGTCTTCCACTGCCTCCCGGAGTTCGGTCAAATTCAAGTTGGTAGCTTCAATGACACTGTCCATCCATCACGTCCTCTGTCGTCCCCTTCTCCTCTTGCCTTCACATTTTCCCAACATCAGGGTCTTTTCCAGGGAGTCTCGTCTTCTCATGAGATGGCCAAAGTATTGGAGCCTCAGTTTCAGGATCTGTCCTTCCAGTGAGCACTCAGGGTTGATTTCCTTCAGAATGGATAGGTTTGATCTCCTTGCAGGCCAGGGGACTCTCAAGAGTCTCCTCCAGCACCACAGTTCAAAAGCATCAATTATTCAGCGGTCAGCCTTCTTTATGGTCCAGCTTTCACTTCCATACATCACTACTGGAAAAACCATAGCTTTGACTATGCGGACCTTTGTCGGCAAGGTGATGTCTCTGCTTTTTAAGATGCTGTCTAGGTTTGTCATCTCTTTCCTCCCAAGAAGCAGGCGTCTTTTAATTTTGTGGCTGCTGTCATCATCTGCAGTGATCATGGAGCCCAAGAAGGTAAAATCTGTCACTGCCTCCATATCTTCCCCTTCTATTTGCCAGGAGGTGATGGGACCAGTGGCCATGATCTTAGTTTTTTTGATGTTCAGCTTCAGACCATTTTTTGTGTTCTCCTCTTTCACCCTCATTAAGAGGTTCTTTAATTCCTCCTCACTATAATGAGACATTATAGTTGATGTTAATTGAAAACACCTGGAAGGTCTAGGATAACTGTGTTTAAACATTTGTTTAAAAAAGTGTATTCTTTCTAATAATTTTTAAAATACGTAGAAGAAGGCACTACTAATTAAAATAGATATAAAAGTATTATGAACTATAAATGAAAACATACAAATGAACAGTAGTGTAACAATAAATCTCACAAATATTAGTATAAGCTAATTACATATTGAATATTTGAGCCAGCATACTTTAACATGGCATCTAAAGAAGGCACCAGGCCCAGGGGAAAGCATGTCAATTTATCTGATTCTTTTTAATTAACATTTATTTATTTATTTATTTATTTATTTATTTATTTATTTATTTATTTATTTATTTATTTATTTATTTATTTATTTCCACAGTTTGACACCAGCTGTCATCATCAATTCCAAGGCAGTTTACAGGAACAAAAACAATAAAAACAAGAAGTAACAATTAAGGGGCAAAATAAAGCATAAAACAGCAATAAAAGAGCAATTAAAAGCTGTAGTATCAAGCCAAATAATAGAAACATTCTTTAGAAGACCAGGAGAAGTTTGAGATCTTTCCATGGGACTAAAAATATAGCGGTGGAAATTGGCCCCTGGGAATAAAAAGAGGGGCTACACTCAAAGACACCTTCCTGGTTGCTGTGCAGTTTGCCTTGCAAGGCAGGGAACTGCCAAACAATCTCAGTACACAGGCTTTTTACACAATATCTTTGGGGTAAAAGGAACAGTAGTTCCTGGCCAGCAGCCATATCTGACAGTTAGCCAGCCAGCTAAGTACCATATTTTTCCATGTATAAGACGCCCCCCCACTTTTTTAACCCAAAATTAAGAAATCAATATTTTAAACATAAAACAGAACACATTTTTATTTAGTAATTAGGTAACATTTACATACCAGTACGGTCATATTATGCATCACACTTTAACTTTATTCAGCCTCTGGGCTCAGAACGCTCGGACTTTAGGAGTCCCTGTTGCATCTGAGCACTGTTGCAATTGATTTGTTCAGCATCAGCTGACATCAGTTACATAAGGCTTGTGATTGGAGGCAGCTAAGCCTCGTGATTGAAGGAAACCTGTTTGCAGAGGCAAGGTATGGGCCATTTTGTTCTCTCCTCAGCTTACTTCTGTGTATAAGGCGACCCTCAATTTTTAGTCTAAAGATTTTAGGAAAAAGTAGTGTCTTGTACATGGAAAAATATGGTATATTGCTTCCCACCCGAAGGCATGGAACAGAAAGAGGAATATAAAGGAAACAAGCTTCTCTATATCGCACTATGTAATAAGGTAAAGATGAAAAAAAAATGCAGAACCATTTCTCACCTCTCTCAATCATAGAATCATAGAAAAGTGAAGTTGGAAGGGGCCTACAAGGCCATCAACCTTCCACTTTTTTGCTTTCCCTAGTTGAAATGTTCTCCCCAACTTTCCCCTTGTGAATGTAATGGCAACTTGTGGAAAGGCACTTCTCAGTAGGCATACCGTCCTATCACTTAGTGTGTTTTGGTCATGACTGAACTTTCGTTCCCTTCCCCCTCAGCAGGTAATTGTGTTTGTCTGTTGTAGCAAACCCAGAAAAGAGTCTTGTGTCACTTTTTAGGACTAAAAAGTTTTATTTAGCTCGTTCATTGGATTTAATTTAGCTCAGCACATCCATTATTTCACTTATAACCAATAGAAGTAGAGTAGGGTCTCGTCAACATACCAGTGATATCTTACTCTGAGGACTCTACTGACAATAAAATCCATGTTCTGCTGGGGGAAAAACACAACATACACTTAAGTGTACAACCAAGGCACCTTCACGTACAGACTACTCTGCCAGGGGAGCAAGTTTTTCTGCTCCCCTGCCAGAGCTCTGTTTATTTTGAGACAGATTCCAGTGAATCAATTCAGCATATGTGAATGCCCTTGCCCCATGTTTCTTTGGTGTTTCTGATAGCCACTAGTCAACCCAGATGAGCTTTCTTTCCTCCCTGTTCAGCCCTGACCACCTCCCTCCCCTTCTGCCCCATCCCTCAACCAACCTCTTCTCCTCAACCCCCTCATAATCCTTCCAGTTTTCTATTCCTCTCAGTCACCTGTCACCACCCTCACCCCCTTCCCCTTTCCACCCCTTTCCATTTCTACCCCTTTCACGATTTCATATGGGATCCTCGCCAAACCACCATCAAATGATAGATCCCAACTGTGCCCACAGACTGCCAATCCAAGGTATGCCTAGGACCCATTGTTTTGTGATTTAGGGTAATCCTATATATAAAATTCATGGGTGTCCATGGGCACCCATGCCTGGGCCCCATGTTTTTGTGATTGGCGGT